>JAPQVW010000002.1:73569379-76069379 GCA_028535905.1 Quercus berberidifolia | reverse complement strand
AAGGGTTTGGTTGAGTTGAATCCAACATTAGAAACTTATGAGAGAAACGAATTAGTGAGAGGTTAAAGGGGAAGGTTTGTGTTTAGATAAGAATGAAGAGACAGAGGAGGAATTGTCGAATGGTTAGGAAGGAAGAGACGTGAGAAGAGAGAGTTATGGAAGTAATATCGGGTTTTGTTTTAAGTGGCAGAGAATTTTTTTTTTTCCGGTTTTATAGTAAAATTAGAATTTTTTTTTTAAAAAAAGATTTAAGTAATGCTAACGTGGAAAATTGTGGGAGCTTCAAAAGTTTCGGTTTTATATATATATATATATACTTGCATTTGTATATAAACCCAGAAACTTAAATTAAATCCAAACACAAACAAATGACTAACAAAAACATCAAGGGCATGCCAAGGATGCTCGTCTAATAAGGACAGGAAATATCATTACACAAAACATAACAAAATTATTAACAATGAAATAGAATAACAACTCTAAAATCCCAGATGGATTTTCTCGCTACCAATAATTGAAATTAATAGAACCCACTATGGGCTCCAAACCCATCAATCTAAACTAACCATTCAAAAGAAACACTCCCAAACGAAACCCTAAATCAAATTTACCAACCAAAAATGAAATCCTAAATCATATTTAACAACCAAAAACAAAACCTTAAATCATATTTAACAACCAAAAAATCCCAAATGGATTTTCTCGCTGCCAATAATTGAAATTAATAAAACCCACTACGGGCTCCAAACCCATCAATCTAAACTAACCATTCAAAAGATATACTCCTAAACGAAACCGTAAATCAAATTTACCAACCAAAAATGAAACCCTAAATCATATTTAACAACCAAAAACGAAACCCTAAATCATATTTAACAACCAAAATTATAGAACAAAATAAAAAACTTACCAGTAATGTTTGCGGAGAGAATGTGGTTTGAAAAAAAAAAATAAAAAAAAAATAACAGAGTATTAAGGATGAAACCCAGATTGTGCGAAGGGTTTGGTTGAGTTGAATCCACCATTAGAAACTTATGAGAGAAACAAATTAGTGAGAGGTTAAAGGGGAAGGTCCGTGTTTAGATGAGAACGAAGAGACAGAGAAGGAATTGTCGAATGGTTAGGAAGGAAGAGACATGAGAAGAGAGAGTTATAGAAGTAATATCGGGTTTTGTTTTAAGTGGCAGAGAATTTTTTTTCCGGTTTTATAGTAAAATTAGAATTTTTTTTTTTTTAATTTAAGTAATGCTGACGTGAAAAATTATGGGAGCTTCAAAAACTTGGGTTATATATATATATAGATAAAGAGTTTGGTTAATATACGGGTCCCTGCCCCCTACATGATAACAGAGTTTACATGACTCTCTCTCTCTTATTTCTTAGTCACAAACGTATTTTATTAATAAAAATTATTGATAAGTACAATTAAACTGTTATTTTTATCTAAACATGATATTGACTATTAAGTTTTGGTGTGACAAAAAAAAGGTTGCAATGATTTGTAAAACACTAAGGAGAAGTTGATAAGAACTGTTATTTCTATCTAACTGCAAGGCTTCTAAGCTCTTTTTACTTGTACTAATTAAAAAAAATAAAAATTAGATGAATAATTTGAATTGTAATTAAATTAAGATTTTTATCAACTTAGAAATTATAAGAGAATAAAAATTATATATATTTTCTAAAAATCTAAAAAATTTCTGCAATTTGATAAAATCATTTTACACAATTACAGTTTTTAATCTCAATTTTTATTATATAGTATATGATATGATTTGTGAGAGAGACGTGGGTTAATTGATCATGTGAACTCATTCCCAAATTTACAGCCACCAAAAGGCTAGAATACTAAAGAGGCGGCTTGAAGGTTACATCAGACTGATACATATCTGTTTTTATATGCTGTACATGACATGGCCCTAGGCAACACGGGATGGGAATTTATTTATTTTTTTTAAAAAAAATTCTAAATGTCAGCCCAATGCTACTATTAACTTGTGGCCACGCAAGCCTCCATTAGTGGGCCCTATCATAATTTGATAGTGGGCTAAGTGTTGTCTTCAATCAAGTCCAGAAGTTCATCGCGTGACTGAATGAAATCAGGCCCGTGATCTTCTAGATTTAATGGGCCACGGGAAAACTGTTTGCAACTCAATCGTATCAACTTTTAGAGCAAGGTGCAACGTATTTTATAGTTTTCCAAATTAAAAGTTTGCGTCTCAGCTAATAAATTAAAAACCTATTTTATTCAATATAATAATAATTAATAACAATAATAGTCCATGCATTCATATAGTTTTTATTTATTTATTATAATAATCTTAGGTTTTTAAAAATAAATAAAATAAATATAGTTAGATAGGAGTAAAAAAAATTAAAATAAAATAAATGTAGTTAGATAGGAATAAAAAAATTAAAATAAAAAAGAATTTTAGAACTAAGGCTTAACGTCTAGGAAGATGTGGCCTGTGTGGATGAAGACAAACAAAATTTTGAGTTTAAAAAATTTATTAAAATCTTTCAAGCTTGTCAGACTTGGTTAGACTTTAGAGTAGTATTATCATTCACATGCTATACAAGGCAAAAAAAATCTATTCATTCACGTGAGTGCAACTGCAAAGAGAGAGAAACTCATGATAATAAAAAAAAAAAAAAATGAAATTAAAAAAATATAACTCAAAAACTGAATTGTATGGTCTTTGACATTTCACTCTCATTCTTATCTATCTCTTTCTTCTGTGTTCTAAGCTCCTCCACACTCGTTCTCTCTCTCCCTCTCTCACTCGTTCAAAGATATATAAATGTACGGTACGAAAATGTCTTCTTCACTAAATTTAGGTGTAAATTACTGTAATTAAATTTTACTTTATTATTAATTTATTATTTTTAATATTTACATTAATTTTTTTTGGAGAGAAACATTACTTAATTATATGCTAGAAATAATTTTTATATTTCATTCCTATATTTAAGAAATATTGATATCTGCACCCATACATTTATTTTTTTACAACTTTATTTTACATAGTAGATGAGACTCGTAATAGATAACATCATCTCTTATATATATAATTCCTTCATTCCCTCCATTCCATAAGAGTTATTCAAAGATAGAGAATTTTGCAACCTTGTTTCAATATGGCTAACATTATATACAATAAACTACAATGTTTCATAGTTTTGTTTCTCGCTTTTTACTACGTCTTAAGCGATAGATTTGCTATGGGAAGAGCCATTGGGACTATGAAAACTAAAGAGTTCGTTAAACACAAAGGAACAATCAAATCCATTCAGGTAATGATGAGTACTAAATACTTCTTTCTATCTTTCCTTCCTTGATTTTTATTTTGATTCAAAATGTTTTTCATATATATGTGATTTTAAAATCCCAAACTTATTTAAGGTCTAATGAAATCTTTGTAGGGGGAAGATGGTGACATAATTGACTGTGTCGACATTTATCAACAACCTGCTTTTAGTCACCCACTTCTCAAAAATCACACCATACAGGTTATTTATTTATTGCTAATTACATAGGATTTATTTTCCTAATTCATTTATCTTGTATATTAATAGCATTACTTTATTTTTGTTTTCAACCATTCATACATTGCATATACCTAATAAGTTTATAATTTTTGTTCTTCTTTGGTTAGTTAGTGTGGCATAAATCTTTTTAAATCATTTATGATTATTTTTAGACTAAATTTTGCAAAAGCTTCTCTTTTGATATACAAAATCAAAGAGTCGATTAGAATTTTAGAATGTTATCTTCCATTTTATTGTCAAATATATAAAAGTATTCATGGTTGAAATACTCGCTCCATAGTTACAATACAAACTAATAAAATAAGTACAAAAATGCACACTTTTTAAAAATAACAAAAAAATATGGCTACTGATTTTCCAGTACAATCGAAACAATGAAGAAATATTTAACAATTAATTTTTCAGTCATTACGATCATAATGTTGAATATTTGCTATATGATAAAACTTGATTACTACCAAAAAGTATATAATTATTTTTGAAGAGATTCATTCATACATGTGCCTCTCAATGATCCAGAACTAAGTTAAAAAAAAAAGTAATTCCATAACATGCTCACGTTGATGATGAAAAAAAAAATAAAAAAAAAATACCCAAACATTCTTTTAAGTGGAGTTAGTGCCCATTTGATTCGTTTTATAGGGGCGTTTCAGTACTCAAAATGTGATTTTCTGTGTTTTTGAATTTTTGTGGCACCTGTGGAGTAGCAATTGCCAAAACTCGAAAGTCGCATTGAATGAATTAATAAAACATTACCGTTGGAAAAGTGTTGCCTTTTCCTTAATTTACCCTCAGATTTTTCTTAAAAGTACAGTTTTGCCCCTGACAAAATAAGCCCGTGATTGCTTTTCCTTATCAATCTCACAATCGCAACTTTCTTCACCAAAAATTGAGAAATCTCATTGTGCTGCTGCTGCTTTGAATTCGTTTCCCTTTCTTACTCTTTTTTTTCTTCAATTGGTATTGCTTGGGTGTATGAGATTTTGAAACAAAAAAAGAGATAAAATGAATATTGGCAGTGGTGGGTTGTTCACGGAAACATTCGGCCATGGCTAGGGGCTTTTATAAGTGGTGAGGAAGGAAGTAAAAGAAGAGAAAGATCCTGATGAGAATTGGGAAAAGATAAAAGAGGAGAAAATGATAAAAGCATGAAACCTAATTGGTTGGAGAAATTATGGGTGGGTCCAATTATTGGTGGAGTGGATTTGTCTATTTAATATTTTTGCAACAAATATTTTTATTATTTCTCATTTGGACCAGATCACTTTTTATCTACTATTACCAATTTGTATTTGTTGTAAAAATATTATGAACTTAACATTATTTAATTAAAAAATATTATATTCACAATATTTTCATAATACTTTCATAACAAATTCTAAATAAAATCTTTTTTTTAATTGTGAACTTAGCATTATTTATAATTTTATACCGAATATGCTAATAATATTTTTTCAAATCCCTGGTCTCTTCCTAGCTAGGTCCGCCTCTACTAGGATTACCTGCCTTTTCTTTTCAATGCTACAACCGGGGATTAAGAAATCGTTTTTGTTTAACAGATGAAACCCAGATCAATTCCTGGTGGTGTAAAAGTGAATTCCATTCAAGAAAAATTGTTTCAAGGTTGGCATAAAAGTGGACAATGCCCTGAGGCAACAATCCCCATTAGACGATCACAAGAAGATGAACACCCCCGTCCCCGAGCTATTCATTTTAAACCAAGTACAACACAGCTTAATCATAGTTTTGCTGCTTATCACAAAAATCATGAGGTATCCTTTTCATTAAAAGACTGATATTTTAGAATTTCATACATTCATGAACAGGAAATACTCATCATATTACTTTAAACTAATTTTTTTCACATTAATCTATTTCATTTTACAAATTATTATTATTATTATTATTTTCTGACATATTTATTTATATGAATGATATTGGAACTTAGTATGCCACAGTTTATATTAATGGTGACAACTTTTATGGAGCACGTTCATCAATAAACATATGGAAACCTACTGTATCTGATGATGGAGAAATCAGTATTGCTCAAATATGGGTTGTAGCTGGTCCCGATGAACAATTAAACACCATGGAAGCTGGATGGAATGTAAGTTTCAATGTCATCTTTACAAAGATTGAACATCAGAATATATATATATATAATATTGAGTGTAAGTCTAAACTTTGAAATAATTAGATTCTTTTGGCATTCAAATCTACATAAGAAAATATACAATGCATTTGAAAATAGAAATTTAAGATATATATATATATATACAATGCATTTGGATAATAAATTGATGTACATTTCATGATTCCAGGTTTATTCAGATGACCAAAAGACAAGATTCTTCATATATTGGACTGTAAGTTTGCTTATTTCAAAAGAAAAATTTAAATCTAAGTTAGAAACTTCATCAACCTACTCCCATCAAGTGCATTCTTGCCAAATCAAGATAGTTTCCCCTATAGTTTCTCTACCACGTATGTTTTTGTTGAACTAACTTATTCTATCCTTGTTAAGAGCGATGGCTACCATGAAACCGGTTGCTACAATCTTGAATGTTCTGGTTTTGTTCAAACAAACAACGAATTTGCCATTGGATCTCCGATAGAAGCTGTTTCTAGCTACGACTCGAATCAATACGACATAGGGATAACCATATACAAGGTAGATGATTTTATTTATTTTTTTTTTCCCCAGTAAATTAGACCAGCTATACACAATATCTTTTTATGTATTGATTACGAAATTCTTGAACTCAAATGCTTTAGGACAACGAAAATTGGTGGCTCCAAGTAGAAGATCAGTTGATTGGATACTGGCCTCAATCCATCTTCACATATTTAGCAAGTAGTGCTACAACACTTGATTGGGGTGGAGAGATTTACAACTCAAAACCTGGGGGCAGTCACACAAAAACTCAAATGGGAAGTGGCCATTTTCCAGATGAAGGCTATGGAAAAGCAAGTTATTTTTGAAATATTCAATACATGGATTCCACAGGCAATTTCAGAAACGCTGAGGACATGGGGCTGATTCTATATGTAACGAACCCATCCTGCTATAATATAGATGTCCAAATTGACAAGAATTACTTTGGCAATGGAACCCATGCCTATTTTGGGGGTCCTGGCTATTCTGAAGATAAATGTCCATAATAGCATGTGAGAAAAAAATATCATAGTAGTATCAAAATAATAATTCACATATGTAGAGATCAGAATGTCGATTTTTGGGATACTTTCCTAATTGTAGTTCCAAAAACATTTTCTTCCTTCACACAAAGTTCAAGACTGAAGTTTTTACCATTAAACAATTGAGTTAGTAAGTATATATCAATTTCAGGTGAAACAAAAAGTATTCAATCACAATCAAGATTTTGCTTTTTGGTATCTAACATCATTTAAAATTTTACATTAAAATACTATTCATTTCATGTACTTTAAATTTGTAACATTGAATCCAAAATATTGATGTTTCTTACTTTTTATAGAAGCCTAAATTTAAGAGAAACTATTAACAAAATAATTTTTGAGACCCATCATAGAAGTTCCAACTTTTGATATATATATATATATATATATATATATCTCATAGAAGTGGAGTTTATGTAGACTTGGTGAGAAGTCCTGGCATTTACCCAATCCTATTTATTCCCAACAAAATTAAATCATACTTCTACATAGTGAGACATTTACATAATCTTATCTGTTGCATTATTAATTCTCTGGGGACATTTGAATTATTGCCATTCTTATTAGTTTCATAATATTATAACTTGTATTCACAACTATAAAATAATACATATAACACTTATGGCTTCCAAGTTCCAACTTTTCTTCATCTTCTTATTCCCCTGTTCACCCAACTGATTCTTCTCCACAAATTGTTCTTTCTTTGTCAAATGCTCACCATTTTTTATCCATCAAGCTTATCAACCAAAATGAACTCTAATTAAAAACTCAGTTTAATGTGTCTACAAATGTCAATGGGAACGTTTGTCTGTCAAAAGTGCGTGAAGCATGGAAACACAAATTATTCCAAATAGTATTCACATGTAAAATGGGGAGCAGATTATAACACATGACACAGTTCAAGATATAACACTCATCTGAAGAAAATTTAGTAGGCACATGTGGACTAGACACCCAAACAAAGGGTCTTCCGATGAATCAGGTGAGTATTAATCACAGCTAGACTAGGCTGATCTCATGTGTTATCTAAAAATCCTGAGGAATATCAAGAATAACTAATGGACACAGGTGCATGAAAATGAGATATTGTATGTGGCCTGAGTGCAGAAACTAACTAAAATGAATGCCTAAGTACATGATATGTAATTAAAGGAATAGGGAAGTAAAGCACCATGACTATATAGATGAGAAATATAGATTGACTTCCTAAAATAACCTAGTTCTAAAATGAATAAATATCACTAGATGGATGCATGAGCATGATATACTGCCCTAATAAGGTTTCTACGATTACAAGTGCATAGAAAATTAACTTATGTCCCTCGCCAGCAATCACAATGCACATGAGTAAGTTTTTATAAAACAAAATGAATGGGGCAATTTATCAAAGGGAATTGTATATTACACACTGTGTGTTTTTATAAATTGAAAAGGTGACTTTAACTCATGCATTTAATTTTGAAAACATAAGTGTGTGTAACATCCTATTCCTTTTTTTCTTGATGGGTAATAAGGAAATATTATTAAAAAAGAAATAGAACAAAAGATACACAAAGTTCACAGTAGTGAACAAAGAACAAACAGAACAAAAAAACATTAAAGTATTCTAAGAGACAAAAGAAAATCCATAAGAGGAGAACAATCCGAGAGACCCCAACATCGAGACCAAGCAGAGAGAGTCCATTGGCACAAATCTAACAACTGAGCTAGAGATTTCTCAATATCATCAAAAGAATGCCCATTACATTCAGTCCAAATAATTAACACCAAACAACCTGAAACCAAATTCCAAATATCAGAATTATGTTTCCCATACCAATGATGCCAACAAAATACTAAGTCTGCAACAGAACCTGGCATGACCCAAACAATCCCAAAAAACTGAAGCATATACATCCACATAGAATGAGCTAACGGACATAAAATCAGCAGGTGATCTTATTCCTATATGTTATGCACACTGTGTTTTTATAAATTGAAAATGTGACTAACCAACGTTTTTTATTTTAAAAACATAAGAGTGTGTAACATCCTATGTGCAACAGCCAACAGCTATTACCCAGATAAATGCATGGTTTAACATCCAGTTCGGGTGTGGGCCCAGAAAAACTCATCAGTATCTCTCTCTCTCTCTCTCTCACACACACACAGACCCTTCAAATATGCATTCAGGCTCAACAACACAAAGTAGCAAATCCCTACTAAAACGTGGCTCATACACTCAATCCCAAGCAACCCATGAACATGAACAATCATACAGTACTTAACAAGCACGAATCAGTTCCAACCTTCGAATCCATTGATTAACTCACAAATTCACAATTCATAAACGTAATAAGCTAATTAGTAAATTAGTATCACACACACACATAGACCCTACAAATCATCCATCCAAAGTAATCGCAAATTTCAGAAATATTATTAGATTAAAAATCAAACACATTAATCCTTATTTGTACGGACAAGACAAGAACCAGCTCAATTACTCTGAAACCCTAGAAATTGAAGAAAAAAAAAATTTTCCCAAATTGGAAGTGAAACGAAAAAAAGAAGAGAGGGCCGATAAAATTACCGCGAGGGGACGAAGGGTTGAGCAGCCTTATGGGCGTAGAAGCGAGATTCGGCGGCGGCGGCGGATCGGAGCTAATATAGAGAGAGTATGTTTGTGTGTTTGTGAGGAAAAATAGGAGAGAGATCGATAAGGGACGAGGTGTGTCTAAGTTGGGCCTTCCATTATTCATAATCATGGGAATAGAGCCCAGAAAAACTAAAAGCCCACTTACGCAACAGGGCCTAGCAAATAAATAGGTTGGGGGCAATTGTGCTAGTGGAATGAATGGCTGAGAATTTAGATAGAGAAGAAAGGAATTCTAAGTGGATTGCTTTGTTAAAGTTGTATGGATTTATGGACTACTAGTACTAGACAACTACTGTTAACAATTTCCAACCACCATTACAGGGTTCTCTTTAATGTCTACTGCTAATTGCACGGGTGTTAAGAGCACTGAACATAATGCAAACTAAGAATAAAAGGGGACAATTCTTACTGAGATTAATCAAATGCATCAAGATTCTTTATTCAAATAGTGATGGTGTTTCATTCAAGACCATTTATTACGTCTAATTGGATCTAGTCAGATTCAAGTTATATGGGGTAAGGTGCAACTCCTGTTGAAGTTTGCATAATTTCTAATCCAATTTGACACCCTGAGCTTGATAAAAATATTTCCAGTGAAAGTCATCAAAGTTGATGCGTCTAAGGGACATTTTTTCCATATTTCCTGCACTGCTTCCGGCCTTATTTAGCTCAGCAAGGCGCTTTTGTTTGGCCTCATTCTCAATCTGCCTCTGATACTCCAAATGCTCTTCAAGCATTCTTTGCTCTTTCTCCTCCTCAGGTGTAAGTTTCCATTCCTCTTGCTCCAATTCATCAGTGGTTACAGGACCAACAATCTCAGGATTAGTAGGATCATTTCCATCATGTGCAGCTGGAAAAGAACTGAGGCACAGCACATGTGAAAACACATTGAAATTTATTTAAGCCTAGGGGACTGGGAGCACATATGGCCACAAATTTACATGATTTTTAGTCAATGCAAATGTTGAAGTACGAAAAAAAAAAAAAAAAAACAATGACTTACATTTGCTCCACATTTTCCCGTTGCTCCTCACTACCTCCAGTTGCCTACAATAAGCGAATTGTACATTTTTAGGACATTAGTTTGCATAATCAATTCTCTTTGTTTTGTGGGAACTTGGAATTCTCTGCAGATCTTATTTCTTTATTTCTTTCTTTCTATTTCAAAAGGTTTGTGTTTTATCAACTTTAATTTAACTCGATCTTAGCTGTTTTCCTGTATTTGGATTCTTAATGTACATTCCAATTATTCCATTCCTTACTAAAAAAAAAATGGTACATTAAATTTTGTTACATTGCTGCGCAAGTGTAAAGTTTATATCCAATTAATAGCTGCTATGATAATCTATTTCAGTAAGAGTGTATGCTCAATGTGTGTTGTATGTCATATATATTAGATTGCTCAATTTATTATCATTCAGAGTTCAGATCCTTAAATACTACTATTCTACTAAACTTGATCCACATTTTCCTAACTTGGCTACCTCAGAAATACCAATTTCATTTACACTATCTTTTGGTTTTGTTTCACCTTTTAACTCTAGCTCCTCCATATCCAAAGTCTGTTAGCATCCAATTCAAGTACATTTGTCCAATTTCTGCCATCTTATGTTAATATTTAACATGTTTTAGATGCTCTTATTTTCCCACTTTTAGTTCCTGCCCCTTCTACATTTTTTTCAGGAGAATTTATACCTGTGTAGCTTTAGACAACTTTAACTACCATAAAAAAGAAACAGAACAATAACCATTATACAAGACCTTTAAATCCTTGGGCCATCTTTTATCCTTTTTCTTCTTTTTATCCTTTGATTTTCTCTGTCCATGTCTTGCATTACCACCTCCTTTGTCACTCTTTTTCTTGTCATCAAGTCCAAATTCTGATAAGAATGCTTCTTCTACAGCCTTATACTTGTCTTCTGCATCTTTGTTGGCCAGATCTTCCAGTTGTGCCTACAAAAGGGGAATAGTACACCGAAAACATCAAATCATAGATGGGTAGGAAGGTAACTATATGAAAACCTTCAACAAAACAGCACAGGGAAACCAACACAAACCCGCATGATTGACTTCAGCAGGGGCACCAAAATTGATCGGTAATCACAAGCAGTTACCGTATCAATTTTTTTAGCTGTCTGCTGCATAGCAATAGTAGTTGTCCTGATTATAGCATCAAATTTGTAAAGCTGCAACAATAAACGTACTGAGATTCAATCAACCTGTGGAATATAGCAGTTCACCGAGCAACATCTTTAATATCACTCACCACACTACATTGAGAGACATTGGATTTCACATCAAACAATTTGAAAATTTGACATGTTCATAAATTTGGCTATACCATACCTTTGCTGTCATCTCATCAATCAGCCTTTTAATCTCCAATTTTATTTCATTGTCCCCATGATGTGCCATCTCATCAAGCAGCCTTTTAATCTCCAAATTTATTTCATTGTCCACATGATGTCCTGCCAAAATTTTCCATATGATATCTGACTCAAAATTCTCATCATTTGTGTTCTTAATCTGTCTCTCCCGCTTTGATAAGAGAGACTCATAACTCAAAGGTTCGTTCCCAAACTCTTCCCTTCTCTTATCTTCTTCAACACATATACTCTCCAAATTCTGACATTCCTTAATGTCTCTCAAGTACTCTATTTTTTTCTCACAAATATTCTGCATCCGGTGAAATTCAGCCTCGTAGATCTTGAAAAACTCTTTCCCTTGACTTTTACAAGTTTCTATCAAATTGTTCCACTGCTTCAATTGCTCCCCAGTAGTAGTACCTCCCTTCACTAACCAATCCACAATAGCATCTATATGTTCATCATCATTTAGTTCGATTTCATCAACAGCACTAGAAGTAACAGCAGCTCCATCATTTGGCACAACAAGCTGTCCACTCAACATTCTCTTGTCGAATTCTACAAAAGAGAAGTCCTCATTAAAAACAAGCTTCTCACATGGCTCACCTCTAACCTCATCATTCACAAGACTCTTGCAGAGCCCGTGTAACCCACAAATATTGCCGAGATCATCCAACAACTCGAACACACGATTAAGCTCTGAGATGTCAAGAAAGCATGCTGAGAGCAGAGTACGGTTCAAACAGTGTTCCTTAAGCAACTGTTCCGGGATTCGCTTCTTCAGCATTTCCATTATCAAGTCCATTAACGCTTGAAGATGGCTCTGAACGAAACATCTAATGCTCAAGAACTGGTCTAATAGCGCTCGGATTTTATTAATGATCGCTTCACGTTCTCTATCGATGCAATAAGGCCATTTTTGTTTCAAGAAAACTTCATCTCCAACCTCTTTTCTAGACAAATCTTCCATCATTTTCACAGCTGCGACCACATCGACGGGTCCCCATTTTCTTGATTTAACGGAGTCATGGACTGAATCAGATACAATTTTCGGCTCGACAGATCGTAACTCATCGGATAAAGTCCCTAAATGCACACTCTTCAGATGCTCTGCATTCGAATTTACGTCAAAAAACCTATCGTTACAACAACAACACGTCCAAAACTTCCAATTCTTCGCCGCCTTCACGTCCTCCACCGCATGCATCACCACCGCCACAGCCTCCGGTGATTTTTTCTTATCAAAATGCCGTTTAAGGCTTTTGATTCGAATCCTCAACAGATCCTTCTTTAGCTCCATACTCATCGTGTCATTCCAGTAATCCTTGACTCGGGTCACCACAGTTTCATCGTTCAACACTTTCTTGAGGTTCTTCCTCAACGCAATAGCTTTCTCTTCGATCTCTTCCTTTCTTCCTTGTAGTTCTTGAACCTCATTCTTTATGATTACCAGAAATGTAGTGTCAATGAAATACTTGCTTTCCAATTTGAGAAGCCTGAGTTTCTTTCTGTGTAATTCAATTTGGGACTGTGTGAGCCAACTTTCGGGGTTGTTGTCCTTGTAAATTTCAAAGCTATAGTCGATCACGGTGGGGTATTGGATGGCTAAACCGGTATCACATGCTTCAATCACGGCTTCGAAGCCAGCATTGGCGTCGTTTTTGGCTAATGCCATGAGTGCGGAAGCGTGGAAGAACCAGAAGGAGAGGGAGTCTTGACATAACTGCACCGCTCGCTTAGATGAGTCGACGGATCTCTTGATATGTTCGAGCATCTCGGGGCGGTAATTGTCGATGATGGTGGCTAAATGCGAGATTTTTAAGTGGATGAAGCTGAGGGCACCGTGTGCAAGGGCGGAGTTTGGGTGGCGGGATAGGGTGGACTTGACAAGATTGAGGGCTTCGGTTGGGTGCCCATTGTAAAGTTCATCAATGGCGCCATTGACTTCTTTGGTGATGGTGAGTGATCGATCATCAACATCAGACGGTGGTGGGTGAGAAGGAGAGGCAGTTGCTTTGCGTTTCTTGCTTCTCATTTTGGAGGGAAAAAGAGAATAGTAAGAATGATTTGAATGTAAATGGAAAATAAGGAAAATAGTGAGAATGATTTGAATGTAAATGGAAAATAAGAAATCAAAAAATGGGCCTTATGCACCCCAATGTCAAGGAAAATAGATGTCTTTAGCTATCAAGGAAAATTAATCGTCTCGATAGATTTATAACATTTTTTTTCTCCAAGCATTTTAATGTTCTAATTGGATTGAGTTCTTATTTAGCTAAACCCGATTTGACTGTTTCACAGAAGCGCTTTTGAGCCCGAGTGTTCTCTTCCTCTGAAGCTTCTTTCCCTCTCAAGCGCTTTGTTCCTATCTCCATCATTTGGGCGAGAGTTTGATCATCGCTTGCTTTTCCTTTCGCATGGGCAACTTTTTTCATACTGCCTTTACCCAAAATTTGTTTTCCTTTTTCGATAGCTTTGGCCTGAAAAATCACACCATCTTTGACAGTACTGGCCGCACTCTTCTTTACTAGGCTGTCTTTCTCATTCTTATCTAAGGAAGTTTTGGTACTTGGGCTCCCTTGAGAAATAAAGTCTTTTGGTCCTTGTGAGGTAGGGCCTTTTGGCCCATGAGAGATAGAGCCCCCATGCTCAATTGAAATATTCAGACTTAGATGAGCACGTGACTTCTCACAAAAACCCAAAACACTCATAATTTGCCCTGTAGCACCACTCATTACCTGCTCTGAAGTTCCATTGAAGACCCGTACGTCACCAGCAAGCTATCCTTCCACATGTGTGGTGTTATCCCTTCCCCAAGTATCACCCTTCTCTGAGTTTTGTTTCCCGCCCTCTAGACCTGAAACCTCGAAACATTCCAATGAAGAACAAGTCGCCGGCCAGGCCTTTCGCTGCATTCCTTGCTCATCGAAGACATCATGGATCGTTTCCTTGCTTGCGATCCTTTCCTTGACTGTCTCTTTTGCAGTCCACCCAGCCCTTAACCAGTCCCCATACTGATGGCAAGCACTTTGCCAAACATTGGACGTTGGGCAATGTTTATTATCATGCCCAAGCTTCCCACAAATGAAGCAAACAATAGGTAGCCTTTCATATTTAAATGTAAGCCATAAGCGTTCACCATCAGAGCTTGCAATATAAGCTCCCCTTCTCAGTGGCTTATCAATCTCCAACTCCACACGGACTCTCATGAATTTTGCCTGATCAAATTGTCACGAGCGCCTATCAACTTCAATAAATCTACCTAACTTGCTACCAATTTCTTCCCCAACTTCCTATGACATATGCTCAAAAGGAAGACCCCAAATTTGGACCCAAAAGGGAGAATGGGTGAAAGAAATATTTGTGGAAGTCAACCCTTTTCTCCATCTACAAAGTAAGAGGAGGTAGTTATCAAAGCACCAAGGCCCACACCTCTCAACCCACTCTAATTGATACTTTGAGCTAAACTTGAATTGGAGTATATTATTTCCAACTTCCACTATTCTCATGTCTGAACTCATTTTCCATGTTGATCTAAGGGTGTTCTTCAGAGCACGTTGGTTTCGTTGCCAATCAGAGAGAAGCCGCCCAAAAAGACTTAGGGAACATTCTTCAAGGAGGCTTGAACTGTTTGTGACAGTGATAGGAATAACTTCTTCTTCTTCTTTTGTGAGTTGCAAGTTCTGTAAGCTATAGAGAATACTTAGATCCATAACTAGGAATTATTTGCTTCTGCCTAAAGAGAACAAAAGACTAACTATACAACCCCTATAACTGAAGGTTAGGGATGGAGCAACTCGTATTCAAATGAGAGAAAATAAACTCCTACTAGGGAGAGAGAAAACTCTAGTTACTTTACCTTAAGGCCTAGTTCTTTAGCCGGCCTGTGTGTCTATCAATATGATCAGAAGCAATGTATTATTAGCTCTTGTATATAGGATTTAATAGAACACTCGACAAGGATATGAGCACTACATAATTAGCCCAAAAAACAAAATCCATCAAACAGAAAGAGAGATATTCTTTCTTTTTATGGGAAGATCCGTCTTTTCATTAATAGCCAATAAAAAAACAATACAACACCCGAAATTTAAAGAGAAAAACTTGTGGCTGTTAAGTAGTGATCTGTGGCGTATTTTTTTTTTAAAATAATTTTGGTCTACATTGATAAATTTTGGTCAAGTTTGGGTTATTTTGGTCTTGGGGTAATGTTTTAGAATTCTTAGGAATGTTTAAAGACTCCATAACAATCTCATGTATAATTTCCAATCGCAAAAAGGAATATGATGCTTGAGGGTATCTAGATTCATATTCAACCCCAATTTTGTAGTAACATGAATTCCTTTCAAAACAGGTGGGTATCTACATTCCTATGCTTGGAAAAAGTTGCATTTTTTTTAATATAAATTAATAATTTTACCTATTCCTCCTAATGTAGATTACTAGGCATCATATTTTGAGGAATTTGGATGCAGAGTAATGCAGAGGAATTTGGATGAGTTTGCCTCATCAGAGAAAAAAAAAAAAAAGGATGAATAAACGAAAATGCAAATGAAGAGATCCTAACTACTTAAAAGTTATGAGTTTGCCTCTAGACAAAAAATAAAATTAAAAATTAAACTGTGAAAAAAAGAATTAATCCAGATTCTTATGTGAGGGAGCTAATTGACCCAAATTCACAATGTTGGGGAGCGGATTTAATTGATCAAATTTTCATTCCTGAAGCTAGTCAAATTAAAAGCATCCCTTTGAGTTCAAATGGAAGGAAAAATAGCCTTTTATGAGAAGATCAACCTTTTCATTTATAACCAATAAAAATAAACATTACAACCGCCCAACTTTAAAGAGAAAATCCTGTAGCCATTTGTAGCAGATGTGTTTATTATAAATAAATTAAAAAAAAAAGGCCCTTTTAGGTCCATTTCGGTCTACAACGGTCTATTCGGTCCATTTCAATCTATTTTAGTCCATTCAGTTTACTTTCGTCTATTTTGGTCTAATTTGGTCCATTCAGTCTATTTCAATCAACCTCATTTGGTCTACTTTGGTCTATTTAGTTCACCTCCGTCCAATTTGGTCGACTTTAGTACATTCAATCTACTTCAGTCCATTTTGGTCTATTGCAGTCCATTTAGTCCACTTATATTTGCAAATGACCAAACACATATAGCTGTCAAAAAGGTATTTAAATTTAAAATTAATCATGTTACATTGGCAAACTCGACTATGATTTTCTAAAGATTAAAAAAAATATATATTTTTTCTACATACCTATCAAAAAAGTATTTAAATTTAATTAAAATTAATTGTGTTACATTGGAAAATTATAACTAGACTATGATTTTCTAAAGACTTTTTAAGAAAATATCTTTTCTACAAAATTATTGTTTAATCGATTAACATACGACATATCAATCGGTATTTGGTTTAGTTCGGTCACTTGTTTTGGCTATTAAGAAATCAAATTTAGTTGTTTCCATCGTCTGAGAAGGCTATTTATTGCAAAATTCTATGCTTGAGGAATTTTTCATGTCAAGATTACTATGATATGTTTTATAGCACACAAGCTGGTAGATTAAGGTGTACCAGTAGTAATACCAAGTAATTCATTGATTGAGCTAGGATTAACTGCGTGCTTAATTTTGGGATGGCCATTGTTAGATTGGCAGATGAAGTAGGGATATTGAAGGGGTTGTGGTGGGTGCTACGAATTCATTGTTTGGAAAGTCTATTTTGTCATTTCCAAAGTAGCCAATATACATATACTACTACTAATAACGGGATTATCATCACATACATTTGGTGCGATAGTCACTCCACAAGTAAAGGCTGAAGTTTAAATTTCCAAGAAGAAGTTTTATAGGCATATAAATAACTACTACTACCCATCTGAACTCCTTTTAACCACTATAATGCATATCACGTGCAGAAAAAAATAATAAAAAAAAAAAAAAAAAAAACTTCCAACCTATTAAAGATTTCCAACCTCATTTACAAGGTTCATTTACTTCATTTCTCATTCGATTTGACACCCTGAGCTTGATGAAAATATTTCCAGTCAAAGTTATCAAAGCTGATATGACGAAGGGACGTTTGTTCCATATTTCCTTCACTGCTTCCAGCTTTATTTAGCTCAGCAAGACGCTTTCGTTCGGCCTCATTTTCAATCTGCCTCTGATACTCCAAAGGCTCTTTCTCCTCCCCAGGCGTAAGTTTCTGTTTTTTTTGCCCCAGTTCATCAGTGATTACAGGGTCAACAATCTCTGGATTAGGAGGATTATCTCCGCCATGTTCAGCAGGAAGGGAACTGAAGCACAAAACAGGTGAAAAATCTTTATTTAAGTCTAGGTATTGGGAGCACATATGGCCAACAATTGACAGATTTTCGCATATTTTAGTCAATGGAAATGTTAAAGTAGGAACAAAAACAAAGACTTACATTTGCTCCACATTTTCCTGTTGCTTTTCGCTACCTTCAGTTGCCTACAATAAGCAATAATTGAAATATGTTAATAGAAAAATAGAATGCAATAAAAAAGAAGACAGCTCTTCTCACATAAATTTTCTAATTTAATTGATGGTAATTGAATTTCTTGTATATAGAACAAACAAAAAAAAAAAAAAAAAAAAATCCATAAATTAGAAGTATGTAGACCTACTACACTACCACAATCAAGGTAATTTCAAAAGAACTTGGTTTAGATCCGGTGCATTAGTTCACTAGATTCGGTCAGATGATAACACATGTTCAAAAGTGGACACATGTCATCATTTCAATAGATCCAGTATTACTGGACACTGAACCTAAGCCTAACCCATTTCAAAAATAGTTAAATAAACATACATCAAGATAAAGAGAAAGCAAAAATTCTATTGCAATGCAATGTAAAAGTTTACATATTAATTACCTGATATGCGCATTTTAATGTTGTCATAAATGAGGAAATAATCTGTACAATCAATTAAGAATACTTCAATAAATTATATAAAAAATTAAGATGAATTGAATTATCTAAAAAGTTTTAAAAATCATAGAATTCAAGTAATAATTCAACTGCATTAATAGAAAAATATTGGAAACACAATAAATAAAAAAACTACTTCTCACCGAAAAGCTAAAATTTTCTTTATGTAGTACTTCACTTAATTTTAGTATTTTTATTGATTGAAATAGTGTTGTAGTTGAGTTTTAGTTCAACTAAATTTCTATTGGATTCAAACTTAGATGCTTATTTAATTCTAATCAATGTTTTCTTATGTAGATTATCAAAACAAAAAAGTTGTTTTTGTTTGTGATACAAAGATGTTTTAAAGAAATTCAATCTTATTTGATTTACACTCCTAAAAAGTTCATAAGGATAAAAAGAGTGGTGGTATCCAAAAAATAATTATAAAATGATTAGATAAAGAATTTGAATTGCAATCAAATTAATATTTTTATTTCCTTAAAAATAATAAGAGAAGAAGATAAGAACCAAAAAAAAAATTCATTGAATGACTATTAAATTATCGTTAAAGATGACCTTCTTATGCTCAAGTTTAAAGCAATTGATGTCAGATCTACACATGTTGCACATAGTTTATTCACAGCCCAGTAAGGCAAAAACATATTATATATAGCAAGCTCATCGTACCTCTTGATGAAAAATAAAAAGTTAAAAGAAGTAAAAGAAAGAAGAAGAAGAACTTCAATGCCTAGGAGTGGGGCCAAGAATTTTTGTTTGAGAGGCCAAGTTGCTACACTAATATATTTATCAAGACAACCCTCCACATGCATATACACACACATTTTTTTTTTAAGTATATATATACACACTTTTTTATTCAATAATTTATATATATATATATATATATATATATGTGAACACACACACAAAAAAAGAAAAAAAGAAAAAAAAGAGCTTAGTAATTTCTTTGAAAATTATGTTTGATGGCGATCTTT
Organism: Quercus berberidifolia; assembly: GCA_028535905.1. Lineage (NCBI taxonomy): Eukaryota > Viridiplantae > Streptophyta > Magnoliopsida > Fagales > Fagaceae > Quercus > Quercus berberidifolia. The sequence goes on along the minus strand of JAPQVW010000002.1, from coordinate 76,049,683 downwards.
CATAAAATAAAATTCATTTTTACCATTTTTATAGTGAAATTCTTTAAAAGTTCCATTTTCAATACAAGTTATCAAATCTATAATAATAATGATAATAATAATAATAATAGTGAAGATGAAAAAAACTCAAATTATAATTTCAAATTAGAGTTCAAATTTTGCACCATGTGTCATAAATTATTTATTCTTAAAGAATTTTATTTCCTAAATTTAGAATCAAGTGTGGGACCACATCATAAATATTCGTCCAAGTGAGTTATTAAGTATAAAAATCAAAGAGTTTAGAATAAATGAATCTTAAAAAAAAAAGTGCTTCACAATAACTAAAAGAAAATAGAAAATTTACATTTTATACCTAATAATATCCTTACAAATTTTTTTTAAAGAATTAACAAAATATAAAAATGACTATCAATAATATTTAAATTATATATATAGAAATTATATTATACATCTTATTATATATTTTTAAGCGTATACATGCATTTGCATAGGGTTACAAGCTAGTTTTATACTAAAGTAAGTAAAAAATCTTATAATTGAACTAATGAAATTTCCAAAATCATGAATGATCCAAAATTGGAGAAATAAGTTATGCTCCAAACATATTTGAATCTTGCTCTAACCCATTATGTGGCATATAAAAAGATATTTCATGTGTAGTTTTTACAATATTTTTTTGAGTCAATGACTTGATATCGCAACATAAAAAGTTAAAAAAGATACATCCAAACATGTTTGGTCCCAAACTTTATCAAATACTAGTAGGAGTCTCGTGTTTGCACGGTTTTGGTTATAAATTTTTCTATATAGTAATTTTTTGAGAAACAATAACTAAACAAATCATTATTCCTCAATTTTAGTATTCTCATATATACACACACACACACACACACACACACATAACCAAATGAATGATTATTGTTATAACTCGTCGCTAACCCATGCGATGCACGGGAAAACTATTGAAAATAAGATTTTAAAAAGAAAATTTTATTAATTTTAGTTTATATCGAATATTTTTTTATGGTAGTTTATAATACTATTTCAAATCTTCATTTCATTTTATTTTTTTTGGAATAACTTATATAATTAAATGAAATGCTTATAAATAAGAGATGACATTAATAATGTAGTATATATAGTTAGTGATTATTCAAGATATCATTCAAATATGACAATTATTTATTTATTTTTTTTAAAAGAACAATATTAATGCATTGAAACACAAAATACTATATTGTCCAATAGATATTACAATTTTAAAACTAAAACATGAATAGTGATTTTTAATGGAATGGGGTAATAGCACAACTTTTAATAGAAAAAAAATATATATAATTTAAATTTTTTTGGAGTAACACTATAGTAAAAATGCCGAAAGGAAGCAAGAAATTCCACTAAAAAATTCTACAAATACATTTGGGTTTTTTTTTTTTTTTTTTTTTTTATTTTTTTATTGAGCAGGTACATTATTGTTTAGTAGAGTCTTAATACATGGGGGACGCTCCTCCATCCAATACATCATTGTCTAGCAAACCCAGCCAGTTCTTTGCTTCAAATGCTATCTTCTTTGTTGGTCCATTTTTTCAAGGAAAGCCACAAGAGAAAAAAATATTCCTAATAGAAGAACCAACTACCAAGTAGTCTACCCATCAAAAATAAAAAACTACCAAGTAGTCTAACATCATTAAGGATGTGGCCAATGCTCAAATTGGTAGGTCCTCTAAGCTTCCATATATTCCACAGCAAGTTTACAGGTTGTTTGCACCAAATCGACTACTAACTTCAGAGTTTCATCTACATGCCTTTGGTTTCGATTTGACATAATAGCCAACCTCCACCGCAACTAATACAATCAACTGGATTGGTTAAAACAATATATCAAATACTGGGAATATAAAAATGCAAAACTTGGTATTATCTATATGATATCGTTGAAAGATTTAAATATCATTGCAGGCTTCCTGAATTCCACCCATCACAAAAGCCATGGCTTACATCAAATTGGCCTTTGAAATCTTGATCTCCTTCATCCCTGGAACCTAGAAAATCAAATTTCTGGACTAACTGAAAATTTGTAAATATTTCCAACTATCATCTAACAATGAAATTATTATATCTTTTCAAGAACAAAAAGGAAAACAAAGACCAAACGTTCTATGTAGCAAATTTGAAACCTATCACCAAGAAAAAGAATTAAACCTATTGGAAATTCATTAATTGGTACCAATGCAAGTAATTAGTACGCTAAAAAGCTCATATTAATAACCAAAAAAAAAATAAAAAATAACCCATTTGAAATATAAGATCAAAGTTAAATCAAGATGATTAAATACCGAAACTTCCTCCCGCTAAGGTGAAACATTCAGCCATAGCAACCCAAAACACCAAAAGTAGATCACCCATATGAACAATTGAAGTGGAGAGAAAGAGCAATATATAGAAAATAATAACAGAGTAAGTAGGTCTTCGATTGAAAGCGAATACTCAAAAACTAAACACAATAATTTTATGAAACATACTATCCCTTTTCTATGACTTAATTTTGTCATGATATATCCCTCCTTAAAATAGACAATATTCAATGTTGTCCACCATTCAAATTTGTGTAGTTTGACTAATTTAAATTTCAAAGTGCTATATCCAACCAAGAACCATAAATAAAAATTAGAGGGAGGAAGGCCAGTTTAAGTGCAGAAAAAATAAAGTCCTCCAAAAAAATTCAAACTCATGTCAATAGCAAGCATAACCTCCCAAAATTTTGGGCTTTTTTTTTTAGCAAAAAAAATATCCATTTTCAATTCACTTCTCAAATGATTGGCTCAATCTAAAATACAAATATAATGTACAATAATAAGCTTATAAATTGAGGATAGCTCCCACTGTTCAATTCAAAGATTCAACTTAAATCAATCAATTGGTAGGACAACCCAAGAAAAATCAAAGAATTAACACTACCTGTTTTATGAGTTTGAGGAAAGAAAATATATTGATGAGTAGATAATGGTGAGGATGAGAGAATAAAACTTTATGGGAAAAAAATAATATGAATAAATTACTTTTGTATGCTTTGAAGCCACTACCATCTTTTATCAAAATTTTGAGGAGAAAAATAGAATGAAATATATTAATAAAAATAATATATAAATTTTATTATTGATGCAACGATTTCTCTAATGTTAAAGTGAAAAAATAATATATTATATCATCCATACCATCCAGCCACCACTTCCATTCCGGGTGATCATCTCTAACCACCCTCTGAAATTTTGTGGTTGCCTATGTTTCTTGCCCAACACAAAATTCTGCTCCCCACCATTAAACAAAACTTCACAACTTTGCAGATAATTCTTGTCACTATAAACTATACAACAAACTGAGCTATAGCAAATCTTGGTAACACAAAATCTCATAAAGGATTTAAAAGTATATTCCAAGAGGAAAAAAACAACAAATTTTTAATACAAATAGTTAGAATCTACCATTTAATTTGGAGTATGTAAATGTTTTCTTAAAGAATATAATCATACGAAACTTGAAAGCAAGTTCAAAGAATAGGTGCAGTACATAAAAGCCAGTCATTCATTTAAGTTGGAGAAAAAAAATCCATTTTGGTTCAATTGAAAAAGCATTAAAAAAAATGACACTCATGTTTTTACATCACACAAAAAATGACATTGAGAAATAAGGCCAACAAATACATCTCACCCTGATTAAATCCACAACACAGCATCACATTCCCTACTTATCTTCCTCCTTATGAATTACCACTCTCCATGTATTATGACTTCTAGAACAACAACAAAAAATCACTTACAAATTTTATCAAACAGCTTGTGTACGTGTAAGAAAAACAACACTTAATGAAAAGAGAGAATTTTAAAAAGAAAAGAGAGTACCATGTTGCAGCAACACCAGCATCAATATAACCAAGGCCTGTGCAAGCTCCTTTGTGCCTAAAAATTGAAAACATAACTCCAAATTAAAAGGTACTATGACACCTCATAAACAGGCAAGTTTGGTTATGAAGTCAAAAGATTAAAAATCTGTAATATGCCTTTTGATTTTGCATAATGATAAAGGTATTTGTTAAAGCTTGCTATTTGTTAAGTCTCTCTCAACCCTCTCTCTGAATCTCTGCCTCAAATTTATAATATCTAATACCATGCCCATCTTGCATAATCATATATAAATGAGTTATATAACTCTCAAACAACTATACTAACCAACCCCGACCTTCAAAAAAAATTCCCACAGAATCCAAAATAGTGGCAGCCCCAACATAACATTCTGTAGGCTATCATATAAGACAACCCAGAGATTATAATAATTTATAAAAAGGGAAAACCAATGTAAATGAAGACGACAATAACACTATATATCAAACCATAGCCTTTTGTAAATTCTTGTAGCTGAATTCTTTTAAACAGAGAACAAAAGGCATATTACAAATGAATCTGAGAACAAACACTTGAGCATTCCAAACTTGTTCAAGAAATACCACAAATGAATTGGCAAAGAAGAATCAGAGAACAAACACCTGAGCATTCTATCAAACACATGTTCAACAATCTCAAATAACTATACTAACCAACCCCAACCTTCAAAAAAAATTCCCACGAAATCCAAAATAGTGGCAACCCCAACATAACATTCCATAGGCTATCATATAATAAGACCCAGAGGTTATAATAATTTATAAAAAGGGAAAACCAATGTAAATGAAGACGACAGTAACACTATATATCAAACCAAAACAAACCCAAAATTGAAATCAGATAGAAGAATCCCAGGAAACAAAAATCCAATAAAAATTGCATAACCAAAAAAAGGGAAAAAGAAAATCCAAACAAATGTAAAATGAAGATGAGAAAAACACTATATATCAACTAAAACAAACCCAAAATTAAAACCAAATAGAAGAATCCCAAGAAACCAAAAATCCAATAAAAATTGCATACAAAAAAAAGGGAAAAAGAAAATCTAATTACAAAAATTTCATGATTCTTCTTTGCCATAGATTTGACAACAAAGGAAGAAGAAGAAAACGTGGAAATCTGCAAAGAAAAAAAAAAAAAAAAAAAAAAACTTAAATCCAGAGCAACCCACAACCATAAACCAACAAAATTCCATGAAAACAAAAACAAAAAAAAAAACTTAAATCCAGAGCAACCCACAGCCACAAACTAACAAAATTCCATGAACAATTGAAGCGGATAGAGAGAGAGCAATATATAGAAATTAAGGAGAGTAAAAAACAAGTTTCAATTACCTCAAAATAAAACATGATGGGCTGGATTGAGCGACGATGGAGAGGCAAAGAGAAATCGATGTAGTGGCGGTGATCCATGGTGGCGGCGGCGGCAGCAGGATTTGAGTTTTGGGGTGCCAGCATATATTAGAAAACAGAGAGGTTGTGGGTAAGACGTGAAGACTAAAGACTGAAGAGAGAGTTGTATACTTGTATTAGGGTTCTAAATTGATAATTCTAATATAATAATAAAACGTTAAAAATATATATTTTTTTTTAAAAGGTGACGTAAAAGCTGATGGAGGAGTTATATGAGGAGTTGTATTATTGTATATTGATGGGGAGTTAAATTGATAAATTCTAATATAATAAAACATTAAAAAGAATTTAAAAAAAAAGTGACGTGGAAAATTGTGGAGCTAGCAAAGGATTCAGTTTTATGTAAAAGCTGATGGAGGAGTTGTATTATTGTATATTGATGGGGAGTTAAATTGATAAATTCTAATATAATAAAACATTAAAAAGAATTAAAAAAAAGTGACGTGGAAAATTGTGGAGCTAGCAGAGGTTTCGGTTTTATATATACTAGCCACAAACCTGCGCATTGCGCATGATAATTATTTTTATCCTAGTTTTATTAAAAAAAAATTTATACAATTTAAACTAATTTAATAAAGAGTAATGTATTTTGTAATTATTTTTTATTTATTATAAGAATAATCATAAATGTAATATAGGAACAATCAGAAATCATAAATTTAATAATTTTTGTCGTACTAAAATGGAAAAAAATACAATTTTTCTCAAAAATTCAAAAGGCAAGTTAACAAAAATATATATTTTATAAAGGTTATTTATAACATTTTGTGAATCATTAAAAAGAATATAAAATTTGGAAATTATTCTTTAGTTTTAAACAAACTTTCTCAAACTTTTTTTTTTCTACCTGCAATCCAAAACATTGAAAAAAGTAACTAAAAAAATTAATAAAACTTAACTATTATTAATTGGACCAATTAGTAAAACAATTTGTTGTTTATAATCTACTAAGGTTATTTCTTTGCAAAAATTGTAATTTCGTCCACCCAAAACATATTATCAAATAAACAATTATTATCAAAATCTAAGAATTAAATTTCTATATATGCATTGTTATAAAATAATAATAATTAAAGTAAAATTGTGAAAGATAAAATTTGTCTCTCATCCAATAATTTTTGTTTAGCCAACCTTTGCTTTTCTCTAAATAAATGGCATTATAGAGTACTTCTAATATAATTATTAAGAGTACTTTGTCCACCACAAAGGATTAAAAAATAAACAAAAATGATTAAAGTCTCATAGTTTAACATCTAAATTGAGTACTATAAAAAGCATGCTATCAAATTACAATAACTACCAAATTAAATTATCTAAATCATACTATGTAGTAGAATAATATTATATTTATATATGCTATATTTAATCCTTTATAACGCAATACTATAACATTTAACAATCAAAGAGAGAGAGAGAGAGAGAGAGAGAGAGAGAAACACACACACACACACACACAACAATTAAAAAAAAAAAAAAAAAACCATAACTGAATCGCATTAACCTAAAGTAGATTAAGGAATATAAAAAATTGTCAACCTAAAGCGAAGATGCAAGAAAAATAAAAAATAAAAATCCACCCAAAAATTGTGTGTTTGTGTGAGAGAGAGAGAGAGAGAGAGAGAGAGAGAATCATTTTTCTATAAGGGAAAATTATGCATAGAATGAAAGAGATAGTGACAAATTTATAGTAAGAAGGTGTGAATAAAAAGACACAAAAATAGAGGAAGATGAAGGGAAAGATGAAGGATGATATTAATATAAAGGCTAGTGGGGAGATGAGAAAGTGAGGGAAGGAGAAAGGTTGGAGAAGTAGTGGGTAGATGAAAAGGTAAGGAAGGGAGAAAGGTTGGAGAAGTGTAAATATGAAAAAAAAAATACTAAAAATAATTATAAGAAAATAGAAAGGAAAAAGATAATGACGTGGATGCTAACGTGACTCAATGTGAGCGCTGCAGTATTAAACGCTACACTTCAGCACTAACTAAAAAAATTAATAAAACTTAACTATGATTAATTGGACCAATTAGGAAAACAATTTGTTGTCTATAATCTACTAAGGTTATTTTCTTTGCAGAAATTGTAATTTCGTCCACCCAAAACATATTATCAAATAAACAATTATTAGCAAAATCTAAGAATTAAATTTCTATATATGCATTGTTATAAAATAATAATAATAATAATTAAAGAAAAATTGCGAAAGATAAAATTTGTCTATCATCCAATAATTTTTGTTTAGCCAACTTTTGCTTTTCTTTAAATAAATAGCATTATAGAGTACTTCTAATACAATTATTAAGAGTACTTTGTCCACCACAAAGGATTAAAAAATAAACAAAAATTATTAAAGTCTCATAGTTTAACATCTAAATTGAGCACTATAAAAATCATGCTACCAAATTACAATAACTACCAAATTAAATTATCCAAATCATGTTATGTAGTAGAATAATATTATATTTTTATATGCTATATTTAATCCTTCATAACGCAATAGGATAACATTTAACAATCAAAGAGAGAGAAAAAAAACACAACAATTAAAAAAAACATAACTAAATCGCATTAACCTAAAGTAGATTAAAAAATATAAAAAATTATCAATCTAAAGCGAAGATGCAAGAAAAATAAAAAAATAAAAATCCACCCAAAAATTGTGTGTGTGTGTGTGTGAGAGAGAGAGAGAGAGATAGAGAGAGAGAGAGAGAGAGAGAGAGAGAGAGAGAGAGAGCCTTTTTTTTTGTAAGGGAAAATTATGCATAGAATGAAAGAGATAGTGACAAATTTATAGTAAGAATGTGTGAATAAGAAGAGACAAAAATAGAAGAAGATAAAGAGAAAGATGAAGAATGATATTAATGTAAAAGGTAGTGGGGAGATGAGAAGGTTAGGGAAGCAAAAAGGTTGGAGAAGTAGTGGGGAGATGAAAAGGTAAGGGAGGGAGAAAGGTTGGAGAAGTGTAAATATGAAATAAGAAAATATTAAAAATAATTATAAGAAAATGGAAAGAAAAAAGATAATGACGTGGATACTGACGTAGCTCAACATGAGTGCAGTAGTATTAAATGCTACGCTTCAGCTTTTAGTAATATATAGATATAGATATATATATAGATAACTTGTAAGCTATCCAAATTTATAAGCATTTAAAAATAAATATTGTTGTCAATTTTTCTAGTTTATTAATAATTATATATACTCTTGGATCTTTATCAAATATTCTAAATTTTTAGCATTGAAATTTGCAGGGGGGAAAAACCCTCCAAACCACTCATTAGTGCACCCATACCCACCAATATGCCAATATGAATCACAGAAAAATCAAAGCAGATGATGGGATTGACGAGATTATACCACATAGACGAAGATAACATCAATGACGAAGGCAGGGGAGTCATTCAATGCAGTCAGTCAATGACCAGGGAAGTTACAAAATCCACCAGGCAGACCGTTGGGAACCTCTTAAAAGCCCCATTGTTGGACTAGAGGTGTTACTTGAGAAAGCATTAACAATCACAACGGCTAGCCACCAAGGCCGCAGGTATAAAGCCCTCATACAACCAATAGAAGGTACGAAAAAACACATACTGACATTTTAAGAGCATATTCTTATTCTTGGTTTTTGTTCATCATTCTAACTTTGGCATCGGAGACGTTGTGGCAGGCACCACACCGGTGACCCTCATTAGGCATACTCTCTCGCGCTACGGAGGGCACCATCTGCCCACTCTTGCTGACGATCTTCTGTTTCATCAGTTTGGCGCCGTCTCTGGGAAACGAGTTTTCAGATTCATATTTGAAAACGCAGTTTCCATTAATTCTCTACATCCAGATGGAATCCAACCCAGATTTAGCAGCCCTGGCCCAGCAAGTTCAAGCCCTTGCAGCCACCATTGAAGAACTTACCAAACAAAACCAGGAGATGAAGCTACGACTCCAACAGGTTCAGCAGGCCCAACAAGACGAAAGCCGGTCCAAGGGTAACCTGGAGGGAGAAGGGGATAGCCACAGGAGAGGTACCCCCCAAAGGCCAGCTACCCCAGACGAACAGAACTCAGATCTTCTTCGAGAAATGAGGAAAGAGATGGACGAACTAAGGAGTGCCATCAAAGAGAAGACGGACCGGAGTGTGGACAAAATGGTAAGGGCTACGGATTCACCCTTCACCGCAGCGGTACTTGAATGCCCCGTACCGTCAAAGTTCCGTTTACCTCAACTAGAGCCATTCGACGGACTCAAGGACCCTCAGGATCATCTTAATACCTTTAAGATCACTCTGGGTCTTCAACAACCACCTGACGAGATACTGTGTCGTTCCTTCCCAACCACTCTTAAAGGAGCTGCAAGGGAATGGTTCACGAAGTTGCGGACCTTGTCCATAGACAACTTCGAGCAATTAAGCAGCGCCTTCTTACGCCATTTCATAGGGGGGCAACGTCCAAAAAGGCCGGTAGACTACTTACTTACCGTAAAGCAGGGAGAGAAGGAAACTCTAAGGTCATATGTCAAACGATTCACCCCGGAGACTTTGGAGGTGGACGAAGCCGATGACAAGGTGCAGCTGACGACCTTCAAAGCAGGGCTGAGGTCCAGAGATCTTGTGGCCTCCCTCGCTAAGAATCCACCAAAGACGATGGCAGAAATGTTCCTGAAGGCACAGAAATACATGAATGCTGAAGACGCTTTAGCTGCCATAAAGGATACCGAGAAGCCAGGCGACAAGGCAAGGAGGGAAGACGATCGTAGGGGGCAGAAGAGAGATCGACCAGATCGTCGGAACAACGATGGGAATAAGAGGAAAGATGATAAAAATCCTCGGACGGTAAGATTTACTCCTCTGGTCATGCCTGTTGACAAGATTTTCACGCAGATCAAGGACGAGCATTATCTCAAATGGCCCAGACCATTGCACTCATCCCCTAATGTCCGCGACAAGAACAAGTACTGCCGGTTCCACAAGGATCACGGCCACAACACCGAAGATTGCAGGGACCTGAAGGAGCAGATAGAGGAGTTAATACGGAAAGGGAAGTTACAGAAATACGTGAAGAAAGGAGAATATAGCAAGTCCAGAAACGACGACAAAACCCAGCACGAATCAGTCTCCCAGGATGACGATCGTCCGTCCCATCCTCCAAACAAAGTGATCGGGGAGATCAACACGATCACAGGAGGGCCGTTCTCAAGAGGGTCATTTAAGTCACTCAAAAAGGCATACCAGAGACAAGTTAACAGCATCCACACCGTACCCCCGTCCAAGCACCGACGAACATACGAAGACATGTCTTTCAATGAGGGAGATGCCATGGGAGTAAAGCAACCCCACAACGATCCCTTGGTCATAATGTTAAATATAGAAGGGTTCAATACCAAAAGGATCCTCGTCGATAATGGCAGCTCTGCGGACATCATCTACCTCCCAGCCTTCCAGCAGCTGAGACTAGATCCAAAAAGACTGCGCCCTTTTGACTCTCCACTCGTCAGCTTCAGTGGAGACAGGGTCTACCCCCGGGGTATAGTGACATTGACGGTGACGGGGGGGACCCACCCATTGCAGTTGACTCGGCAAGTAGATTTCCTGGTGGTGGATTGTCCCTTATCCTACAATGTCATCGTTGGAAGACCCACGCTCAATAAGTGGAAGGCGGCAACGTCAACTTACTGTTTGAAGGTAAAGTTCCCAACAGATAATGGTGTCGGTGAAGTGAAAGGAGATCAAGTCCTGGCAAGAGAATGCTACCAAGCCGTCCTGGCTGGGAAGGAGAACCATACTTGGATGATTGAGGAGAAGGAAGAAGACAGGATAGAGGCCCTGGAGACGGTGGAGTTGGTAGAGGGAAAGGCGAACAAGACAACCAAGATAGGAACGACGTTGACCCCCGAGATGAGAACAAAACTTATAAAGTTCCTCAAAGAGAATCTAGACGTCTTCGCATGGAGTCACGAGGACATGCCGGGCATATCCCCAGAAGTCATCCAGCATAAGTTGAATGTGGACCCAGAACGGAAACCCGTCCAGCAACGACGAAGAACCTTCGCTCCAGAACGAGACCAGGCAGTTGCAGAGGAAGTTACCAAACTCCTGACGACAGGGTTCATCCGGGAGGTGTATTATCCTGAATGGCTGGCAAATGTAGTCCTGGTGAAGAAAGCAAACGGGAAGTGGAGGATGTACGTAGACTTCACTGACCTGAACAAGGCATGCCCAAAGGACAGCTTCCCCCTACCCAGGATAAACCAGCTCGTGGACTCCGCAGCCGGACACAAATTACTAACATTCATGGACGCCTTCTCAGGATACAACCAAATAAGGATGGCTGAAGAAGACCAAGAGAAGACCGCCTTCATCATAAGTCAAGGACTCTACTGTTACAGGGTGATGCCATTTGGGCTGAAGAATGCCGGAGCTACGTACCAGAGGTTGGTGAACAAAATGTTCAGCCAACAAATTGGCAGGAACATGGAAGTGTACATGGACGATATGCTCGTCAAGAGCAAAGAAGAGCTCGCACACCTGGACGACCTGAAGGAGACATTTACAACCCTCAAAGCACACCAGATGAGATTGAATCCAAGTAAGTGTGTCTTTGGGGTTGCTTCGGGAAAATTCCTGGGATTCATGGTGTCCCAAAGAGGAATAGAAGCAAACCCAGAAAAAGTGCAAGCCATCATCAACATGACGTCCCCCAGGACCGTCAAGGAAGTTCAAAAACTCACCGGAAGGATAGCGGCTTTAAACAGGTTCGTCTCTAGGGCCACAGACAAATGCCTGCCCTTCTTTAAGACCTTGAAGCAGGCTTTTTCTTGGACCGACGAGTGCGAAGCGGCTTTCCAAGAACTGAAGCAATATCTGAGCAGTCCGCCTCTTCTAAGCCCGTCCAAAGAAGGAGAAAACCTATATCTGTACCTGGCGGTGTCAGCCTCGGCAGTGAGTGCAGCTTTGATTAGAGAAGAAGGCAAGAAGCAACTCCCGGTCTACTACGTCAGCCAAGCCTTCCAAGGAGCTGAGTTCAGATACCCAAGGATTGAAAAGATTGCGTTTGCACTAATAGTAGCCTCGCGCAAGCTCAGGCAATATTTCCAGTCAAATCCTATCCTTGTGATGACGGATCAACCAATCAAGAAATCAATGAACAAACCAGAAGCAGCAGGGAGAATGGTCCAGTGGGCAATTGAACTTAGTCAATTTGACATCGAGTACCATCCAAGAACTGCTATCAAGGCGCAAGCTCTGGCCGACTTCATCGCTAAATTCACTCTCCCAGACGAAGATGGAATTCCTGACGGAGTTGATAAATGGACAATACAGACAGATGGTTCGTCAGCCAAAAAGAAGGGGGGAGTAGGGGTCATCATAACCACCCCCGACGGAGAAGTGATGAAATATGGGGTCCAACTAAAGTTCCCAGCCACGAATAATGAAGCCGAGTATGAAGGAATATTGACGGGCCTGAGGCTTGGGAAAGCTCTTGATGCCAAAAACTTGTTGATCCAGAGTGATTCAAAGCTGGTAATCGGACAGATCAGGGGAGAGTACGAGGCAAAGGAAGAAAGGATGTAGAAATACCTAAAACTGACGAGACAACTAACTCAGGAGTTCGATACAGTGGAGTTCGTACAGATCCCAAGAAGCCAGAATATGGGGGCTGACGAAGTTTCAAAACTAGCATCATCAGCAGAAGGGAGGACGACCATGGACTTGGCAATAGAGGTCCAGAAACACCCTAGTATTGAAGAGGTTGCAGTGTTTACCCTCCAGAGCACAGACACCTGGATGACGCCCATAATATCTTTCCTCCAGGACGGGCACCTCCCTCAAAACACAGAAGAAGCCAGAAAGGTCAAGAAGAGAGCAGCCAGATTCACGATCCTGAATGACGTCTTGTACAAGAGAGGCTTCTCTATGCCTTACTTGAAGTGCGTCGACGAGGAAGAGGTCAAATACATCCTGGAGGAAGTACACGGTGGAATCTGTGGCGACCATGCCGGCTTCAGATCCCTGGTCAACAAGGTGATAAGAGCAGGGTATTTTTGGCCAACCATGCAGGTGGACGCTACCGATATCATCAGAAGGTGCGACAAATGCCAGCGATATGGGAATGTGCAATGGCTTCCAGCAGAGAAAATGACGACTATAGCTTCCCCATGGCCATTCGCACAATGGGGAATCGATATCGTCGGTCCTCTGCCCCAAGGTAAAGGTCAGGTAAAATTCCTTCTAGTTGCTATTGACTATTTCACAAAATGGGTTGAAGCAGAGGCCCTAGCAACGATCACTGAGGCTCGGATCCGGAGCTTTGTGTGGAAAAACATAATCTGCAGGTTCGGGATTCCCTTGACGATCATATTTGATAATGAGAGGCAGTTCGACAGCCAAGACTTCAGAGAATTCTGCTCAGACCTTGGAATCAAGAATCAGTTCTCATCCCCGGGACATCCCCAAGCAAACGGGCAGACGGAAGTGACGAACAGGACGCTGCTCAAGATTATCAAAACCAAGCTGGACGAAGCAAAAGGTGCCTGGCCAGAAGAACTACCTAGTGTCCTGTGGGCTTACAGGACCACAGCCAGAACCCCGACAGGAGAGACACCCTTCAGGCTTACCTATGGCACAGAAGCAGTAATCCCAGTAGAGGTTGGAGTAACAAGCATCAGACGAGGAACTTTCAGAGAAAGACTCAATGACGATGAACTGCGGCTCAACCTGGACTGCCTGGATGAAGTAAGAGATAACGCATCCAGTAGGATGACAAAGTATAAAAAAAAGATGATTGAGTACTACAACAAGAGGGTTAAACTCAGGCGACTGGACATAGGGGACCTCGTCCTTCGCAAAATCACTACAGCAACTAAAGACCCTACTCAAGGAAAACTGGGCCCTACATGGGAAGGGCCTTACCGCGTCATTCACTACTCTAGACAAGGAAGTTACCATCTGGAAACCATGGACGGACAAAAGCTCCCTTGGCCATGGAACATTGAGCATTTAAAGAAGTACCATGAGTAAATGTAATAGACGAATGCATTCGTTCTTGAAATTAATAAAAGAATTATTCCTCTGATGTCTTTGTGCAGGCAATACTAGTCAATCATGAGGCCCATAAATCGCTAAGTAACAAGATTCCGCCTTGACGGATGTAAGTTACTGATGACCACCCTGGTGGGTATAAATCACTAAGTAACAAGATTCCGCCTTGACGGATGTAAGTTACTGACGACCATCCTGGGGGTTTAAAAGACTAAGTAACAAGATTCCGCCTTGACGGATGTAAGTTACTGACGACCATCCAGGGAGGTTTAAAAGACTAAGTAACAAGATTCCGCCTTGACGGATGTAAGTTACTAAGTAACAAGATTCCGCCTTGACGGATGTAAGTTACTGACGACCATCCAGGGAGGTTTAAAAGACTAAGTAACAAGATTCCGCCTTGACGGATGTAAGTTACTGACGATAATCTAAAAAAAAAAAAAAAAAAAAAAAAAAAAAAAAAAAAACGACTAAGTGACAAGAGTCTGCCAGGACGGACATAAGTCACCCAAGCAGAACCCCCTGGCAGGCGCAAATGGCAGGAGCCCATTTGACTTAGGAAAGAGAGCCATACATCAAATCAAAACGGGATGCAACAATCAATTAACAGATTGTTAACGAATCACAAGGTACAAAAGTATAGACGAATGTAAATCAACCAAAACATCTGGAGAAAAAGTAAGTATGCTTCATTCAAACCCATAACCACTGGGCCACTATCATTGTTTTCAAAATAAAACTGATTGTTTTGAAATTAGATCTACAAAAAGAAAAGGCCCAAAACAAGACGGGCACCCACCATAAAACAAAAGGAAAAATTTTCTAAGTATTTAAATCAAGCATCAACAGTGTCTTCACTGGCCGGTACGTCAACAGCAGGCTCAGGTGCTTCATCACCCGGGGCAGAGGACTGAGCCGCTTCATCCAGAGCCATCTCCTTGTCCACCTCCTCCAGATCCAGGCTCTCCATGTTGACTCCAGAAGGATGCTTAACTAAATACCTCCGGAGAAGTTCAAAACCTTTGAAATACCAACTGAAAAGCACAGTATTGTACTCGTCAGTGGTCTGGAAAGCCTCCACGGATCGGGCAGCGATGGTTACAAGTTTCTCTTTGGCTGAAAGAAGCTGCTCGTCCTTCTCCTGAGTCAACCCGCGCTCAACCCTGAGGTCGTCCTCCAGCACCTTGACTTTCTCCTTCAATGAAGTCGTCTCGTCCATAGAGGCGATCAAGTTCTTCTTCAAGTCAGAGTTCTCCTTCTCCAAAGACTCCATACGGGTTGTTAAAGATGCCACCTTGGCCTCTTGGGTAAGATACTCGGTGGTAATATGTAGGCTCTCTCCCAACACCTGGAAGGGATCGCAGAAACGTCAGTAAAAAAAAAAAAAAAAAAGGGTATGGAAGAACACCGTACCTGGACGAGCTTGTGTACATGACGAGAGGCGACCTCATTCAAAGACAAGTCAGAAAGAGCCTTCAAATCAGCTGGAGTAACAACCTCGTGAGCCCTGTCCACCGCCAACCTTTCGTCATCCCATATTGTGGACGAATGAGTAACGACTTTCTCCTTTTCCTTCTCTTTGCCAGTCACGCGTTGCCTTTTTGAGCCGGGAGTGGGGATCTCCTCTATTGACGTAGCTGGAGAGGCTGTCCTCGTCGTCTCCGAAGCTATGGGATGAGCGGTACTAAGGGGAGGGGGAGCAGGGCCCTTCCCGGTTACACGCACTGTCTTCTTCCCCAAGCTGGACAACGGTTCGTCCTTTTTCGACCTCATTTTCGCGTACATGTCTTTATTAAACTTTGTCGTCATCTCTGCAAGAAGAAAACCTTCATCAGAAATGCCTAAGTACACATTGAAAAAATCAGCACTAACGACGATAGTACTTACTTTTTTTACCCTCAATATCCACTTGACGGAGAACGTAAGGGGATGGATCAGGACCGAGGTTGTAAAAGGCGAGGGTCCGGGGATTAACCAGGTCGTCCCAGTTGTCGATCGTCTCAGCGTACCCGATTGCAGTTTTGATACGCTCTTTATTCTGGCTCTTGAGCTTAGGCCGTCTCTTAACTGTATCAAACAAGAAGAACAAAAGAGTTAACAACACTAAAGCCTCAAGGGTGGCAAAATTAAAACGACAGGGAGAAATACTGACGCACCTAAGGTCGGGGTTCCCCACCGACGGAGTAACCTCGGTATATCACCCTAATCACTGCTGGATTGAGTCTCGAAGTTGTCCCTAGACACAAAGAAAAAGCGCGACTTCCAATACCTGAAGGACGAGGGCAAGCCCCTGACGATCCTAGTCTTTCTCTCCCAAGGGACTAACTCATAGTGGCCCCACTCCTTGGACTCTTTCAAACGGTACAAGTAGGTAAGCTCACCTATCCTGATCATATCCCCGTTGGAGGCCAACCATATTTGCATACAGTTGATCACGATCCTCCACGAGTTAGGCATGAGCTGCCCGGGAGCAATACCAAAGTGAGCTAGAAGTTCCATCAGGAACGGGTGGACGGGGAGTCTAAGCCCGCAGGTGAAAGTTGACTCGTAAAAACACACTTCACCTGGAAAAAAGTGGCAGGCCCTATCTTCTTCCCTAGGTAGACGAACACGAACCCTAGTCGGGAACTGAAACCTATCCTTGAACCTATTTACAGTTTCGGCGTCCAGACCACAAACCTCCTTGAGGGCGTAAAAAGCCCTAACCTCCCGAGGACCAGAGACGCCTGTATCCCCTTCAGCCGGGTCACCACTAGATGACAACCCAGTCTCAAGGTCACTAGACCTAACCTCAGACATTAACCCTCTCCTTGCTAAACCCTCGAACCAATTCAGCGATTGACGGAGCAAGGGCAACAAGTCGCCCAAAACCACACTCAAACAATTGCCCTCAAACACAAAATTTTCTAAAAACGGGTAAGTACCCAAAGACCCCCCTAGACGCGCAAAAAGGAAGGAGATCGACGGGCAAGCTATCCTAACCTCCAAACTATCAACCATGGAAATGCAGAAATTGGAGGGCAGAGAAATACGGTACAAACTAAATCCCCAAAAGAAAAACAAAGACCAACAACAGAAGAGAAATAAAAGGAAACAGAGAATCAGAAATTATGCTACAGTAAAAGAAAAAAGAAAGAAGTAAAAGGAAAGAGAAACGCACCTCCAATGGTGGAACAGCAAAAGCACAGCGCAAGGTGATTTGGAGAAGAAAGGAGGTCTCAAGAGAATGCTCAGAGTATCACTGGGGAATTTTTCTGTCTTTGCTCTCTGAAAAGTAAAAGAAAAATTAAAGAGAAGAAGTTTTAAACTTAGGCCAAAAAACGATTGAAAAACCAGCGGGAAACCCAAGGGTCAGACCATTAATTCCACAAATCATCACGCGCCACGTGGCCATGATTGCGTGTAGCGCCGCCACTAAGCATTAAAAGCGGAACAGAACCCCAAGAGTCACAAGAAAAACTTTTCATCTTCCGTGATCGTCATGACACGTCACAGACGACCCCAGAACCTGGAGGGCAACTGATGAGATTGACGAGATTATACCACATAGACGAAGATAACATCAATGACGAAGGCAGGGGAGTCATTCAATGCAGTCAGTCAATGACCAGGGCAGTTACAAAATCCACCAGGCAGACCGTTGGGAACCTCTTAAAAGCCCCATTGTTGGACTAGAGGCGTTACTTGAGAAAGCATTAACAATCACAACGGCTAGCCATCAAGGCCGCAGGAATAAAGCCCTCATACAACCAATAGAAGGTACGAAAAAACACATACTGACATTTTAAGAGCATATTCTGATTCTTGGTTTTTGTTCATCATTCTAACTTTGGCATCGGAGACGTTGTGGCAGGCACCACACCGGTGACCCTCATTAGGCATACTCTCTCGCGCTACGGAGGGTTCCATCTGCCCACTCTTGCTGACAATCTTGTGTTTCATCAGCGGACATATACTAAATTTGCAAGACATTGAAGTTTAAGATTCTAACTTAATGAGGAATTCAAATCCATGTGAGTTTTAATGCTTATTAAAAAAAATTGTTGCCCTCTTAATAAACTATATATATAGAGTAGAACATATAATCTTTTTAATCAAACATGAATCATTCAAGATATTCATTGTTAGGACTTAGGAATGATCAATTTAATTGATCTGATTCTATTGAAGATAACAGTGCTGTGGATTTCACATTAATTTTTTTTCCTGACCAATAAGCAAATCAAAGAAAAAAAAAAGATGAAGAGAAGGAGAAATACAGAGTACATACCTTGCTTTGGGGATTAAGGGAGCACCAATATCAATGAGAAGTATTTTATATGTGTTGTAGGAAAGTGCCTCACGAAATACAAATAATTGAGAAAACCTTGCCGCGATACACATATCTTATTTATACTAAAGTAAGTCAGGTGATCTTAGTTTTGTACGTAAAAGATTCCCAACCTCCATTACAAGATTCTCTTTAATGTGTCGCAAGGGAGTCAGAGAACTGAACACAGTGCAAACTAAGATTGAAAGGAGAAAATTCCAAGTAGGACTACGATTAATCACATGCATCAAGATCCTTTGTACAAATATTGATAGTGTTTCATTCAAGACAAGTTATTACTTCTAATTGGGTCTAGTCAGATTTCAAGTTCTACTCTGGGGTACTACTCTTCAAATTTGCTTCATTTCTCATCCAATTTGACACCCTGAGCTTGATAAAAATACTTCCAGTTAAAGTCATCAAAGTTGATGCGTCTAAGGGACATTTTTTCCATATTTCTCGCACTGCTTCCAGCTTTATTTAGCTCAGCAAGGTGTTTTTGTTTGGCCTCGTTCTCAATCTGCCTCTGATACTCCAAATGCTCTTCAAGCATTCTTTGTTCTTTCTCCTCCTCAGGTGTAAGTTTCCGTTCCTCTTGCTCCAATTCATCAGTAGTTACAGGACCAACAATCTCAGGATTAGTAGGATCATTTCCATCATGCCAGCTGGAAAAGAACAGAGGCACAGCACATGTGAAAACACATTGAAATTTATTTAAGCCTAGGGGAGTGGGAGCACATATGGCCACAAATTTACATGTGTTTTAATCAATGCAAATGTTGAAGTATGAACCAAAAAAAAAAAAAAAACTAACATTTGCTCCACATTTTCCTGTTGCTCCTCACTACCTCCAGTTGCCTACAATTAGCGAATTGTATATTTTTAGGACATTAGTTTGCATAATCGATTCTTTTTGTTTTGCGGGAACTGAGAATTCTCTGCAGATCTTATATCTTTATTTCTTTCTTTCTATTTCAAAAAGATTTGTGTTTTATCAACTTTAATTAAACTCAATCTTAGCTGCTTTCTTGTATTTGGATGCTTAATGTATTAGTCATATCCAATTATTGCATTCCTTACTAAAAAAATATATATTAAATTTAGTTACATTGCTGTGCAAATGTGGAGTTTATATCCAATTAATAGCTGCTGTGTTAATCTATTTCAGTAAGAGTGTGTGCTCAATGTGTGTTGTATGTCATATGTATTAGATTGCTCAATTTATTGTCATTCATAGTTCAGATCCGTATATACTTCTATTCTACTAAACTTGATCCATGTTTTCCTAACTTGGCTACCTTAGAAATACCCATTTCATTTACACTATCTTTTGGTTTTGTTTCACCTTTTAACTCTATCTCCTCCATATCCAAAGTCTGTTAGCATCCAATTCAAGTACATTTGTCCAATTTTTTCCATCTTATGTTAATATTTAACATGTTTAGATGCTCTTTTTTTCCCACTTTTAGTTCCTGCCCCTTCTGCATTTTTTTCTGGAGAATTTATACGTATAGCTTTTGTTAGGTTCTAAGTACTTAGGAACTAATGTATTAGAATTCTAATTTGTATTGTTGGCAAAACATGATCAAAACAGGCTTTTAGTCTTGTTTTAGACTTGCTCAAAGTATGTGTTTTATGTAAAGTTGGAATCGAGCTGCTACAGAATTCATTGTGCAATTCGGTTTGGCTCGATCGATCGAGAATTAGACTCGACTGATCGAAAGTCGAGCAGAATGTTTTTTCTGTAGAATTTCCAACTCAGCCCTAAGCCCATATGACGTGTAGGGTTTTATGTTTTGCCCTAGGTATAAAAGGGAAATCCTAGCCATGTTTTTAAGGTTGCTCTATTTTGTTGTGTGTGTGAATCTCTTGTGAGATTTGAGAGGTGATTGCCTTCACACATGCTTAGGATTATCAAGAAGGAGATTTCATTAAGAGCTTGATGATCATTCAGTTGCTGCACTAAAGAGCTTAAAGATACGCAAGCGGGAGTGCTTGTACTTGCTGGGAATCCAAGAAAGAAGAAGTCTGTGGTTTCAGAGTTGTCACGTGGTCGTGGTAGTAAGTTTTCTACATGAGGTAGCAATAGGATGTTAGTGGTCTAAGTCGCTATTTTAAAACTTCGATTCTTTCATAGTGGATTTAGTTTACCTTGAGGATAGCTAGGTTAAATCCTCCCCAGGTTTTTACCGGTGTGGTTTCCTGGGTCATCATATCTTTGTGTTATTTATATTCTGCACTTTACATTGATATGATTATATGATTGTGTTAACCTAGATTTGAAATTTGGACTAAGTAATCACTTGGCTAATTAACTAGGTTAATCCAATTGTATTTTAAGGGGTCTAAAAACAAACAAGTGGTATCAGAGCAAGTAGCTCTCTTGTTGTAGATCTTTTGATCTCTGAGCTGATTCTTGACCTGTTGTCATGGAACACGGACACTCTCTGGTTATTCCTCCTCACTTTGATGGAAATAATTACGTTTATTGGAAAGTAAGGATGAAAGCATTCCTGAAATCCATTGATGAGAGAGTTTGGAACTCCGTTGAGTTTGGATGGGAGAAGCCTACTGCTCCTATGAGTGAGTGGATTATTGCTTAGAAAGAAGCAACAGCCTTCAATAGCAAAGCTATGAATGCAATCTTTAATGCTGTTTCTATGGAGGAATTTAAAAGAATCTCTAATGTTGAGGTTGCTCACATTGCTTGGAATATCCTCCAGTTTGTGCACAAAGGCACAAAGGCTATCAAAATTAATAAGTTGCAGTAATTAACATCTAGATTTGAGAGCATTAGGATGTTTGATCATGAATCCTTTGATGAGTTTTATGCTAAACTTAATGACATTGTTAATTCTGCATACAACTTGGGTGAAATCTATGATCAACCTAAAATTGTTAGGAAGATTCTTAAATCTTTAATTGAAGATTTTAGACCCAAAGTGACTGCCATCACTGAGAGCAAGGATGTGGACTCCATCCTTGTTGATGAACTTGTAGGATCTTTTCAGTCCTATGAGTTGGACCTACCCAAAACTAGTAAATACAAATCAATGGCTCTTAAATCAGTTGATGATGTTGATGTTGGTGGATTTGATGATGAGCTCTCTGTTACAGAGATTACTTACCTTGCCAAGAACTTTAGGAATTTCCTTAGAAACAACAAACAAAAACTCTCCCCTTAACTATAAAAATCCTCTACAAGTGTCCAAATGTACTCCCTCTTTTTGTGACGGAATGTCAAAGGGAAATTGGAATCCATCATCAAAAGAAGGCGGTGAAGGCGAACGTCTAAGATGCGCCAAATTTGCTTGCAAAGCACGGAGCTCATCAAGCATGTCTACCAAAATCTGACCATGAGCCGCTTGAACGGTCATGACAGTCTCTAATGTACGACGAATGTCAAAGTCATCTGAGGTAGATGGTGGAGGAACAGCAGCAGCACGACCACCAATAGGATTAGGAGACGCCTCACTAGAAGTAGTACCTGTAGACGAAGGAAGGGGTGCAATACCAGAAGGCTCAACTCGATGGCGTTTAGAGCTCTCTCTCATCTGAGTAGCCCTCTGCCTAAGAAAAGTGGCACCTATGGGAGCAATAATGTATACAGGCTCAGAAGTGGGGAAGTCATCTAAACCTAAAAACAACAAAATCCTCTAAATGAAAACAGGATGAAAAAAAGCCTGAGTGGTAGAGGAACTCCTATGAACTTCGTTCAAAGAATGAAGAAACAAATGAGGAAAACTAATAGGAGCATCCATAACAAGAGCATACAAAAATGCACATCACTCCAAAGGAATGGTGTGCAGATGAGAGATAGGCCACAAGGAATAACACGCTATCCTAAAGAAAAGATAGGTAGTCTCAGTGAGCTCAGTAGAAGTGATCCGAGAATCAGAACCCCACCGGATAGAAGTACCAGTGATGTATGACATGATGTTGTCTAGGGGAGGAGACTCATCATAAGGGTAAACAAGATGCTGGACCATAAGTACCCCAAGAGCATCAGCCACTACACTAGGAGTAATGGTGAACTCTACACCTCGTATCCAACTCTTTACTAAAGTGTTGGAATCATAGACGTGGATAGAGAGGTTCGAGTAGAACTCTCTAATCAAGGTAGCTGGAGGAGGATAATCTATATCCAAAAGTGGCAACCAGCCCCGACGCTTAAAGTTTGCCTTAATGGCAGGATCTAGCTCATCTAACAAAACCTTATGCTCAACCCAAATCTTTCTCTTAAGGTTTAGTGTCTCATAAAGCTCTCAGCTTTTCTCACTCGGAAACAAAATGCCCACAGAGGAAGGAGCAAAAGAAGAGGAGGATGTCCTGTGGGCTCTAGTCTTCCTGGGCATGGTACTAGGGTATGGACAAAGACACAAGAGAAAGAATAAAAACAATAACAACAACAACAACAACAACAACAACAACAACAAAAACACCAAGGGCAGACTGCAAGTTAGCACAAAAAAATAGAAATAACATTCTATATGATGCATGAATAGATAAATGTCATGATGCATGCTCTAATGTAGTGATAACAAGTTCAATTTAAGTTTAGAATCACAAAATTGGCTTGAGCATAGAGTTTATAACAAAAAACCCCAAAATTTTGAAAAACCACTTGTTCAATTTGTACCAAATTGACCAATTGATCATCACATAAGTTAGAAAACAGTTTATAATGATCAAATTAATCAATTCAACAAGCCAATTTCATCAATTAAACTCAATTTGAACAAAATCCCCAAATCGGGTAGTTTTAAGCCCTAGAATTTTCAATTTCTCACAATACATCAAATTGATCAAATTAAACACCATAGATCATGTTTATAACATCCCCCAACAAAAACCCATTGATCAATTGCGAAAGAAAAGGCTTAATTCATCCCAAAAAAAAAAAAAAAAAACCAAAATTTTGTAGGTTCAAAATTTCCTAAATAATGCATGATTTGATGCATGAAAAGTGAAAATTAATGCAAAAGGAAGGGTATAAAGGTCTTACCAGCCTTGGGAGAGAAAAAACTTGCAAAAAGAATGGTGGAAAACGACAAAAAATCAGATTGGAGCCTTGACCGAGTCGTATAGAGAGAGAGAAAGTTGAAAAACTTTTAAAAAAGTGAGTTTGAACACGTGAAAATCAGTTTTTAAAAAATTCTCTACACGATTTTTGATCGATCAAAAAACAGATTCGATTGGTCGAAAATGCTTCAATTGATCCAACAACAATCGAGCACCAATCGAAACAGACAGAGACTCATAATCATTTATAATCGCAATTTCGATCGGTCGAAATTCTAGAAAAATCAGTTTTTTTGAAAAACAAAGCAAAATAATGCAGAAACTCGTCAAAGCATTGAATTTTATGAATCACATGCATAAGTATGAGATGAAATGCTTTTCAAAAACACATGTTTTGAACCCAGTTTTCCCAAAATTAAGATTTTCAATCCATCCTCTTAAAATCTCAAACATGAAATATGTTTTGCATAAAACTCAAGGAATTTTCAAACTTGGTTGGTCAAAACAGAAACACCCACAATAACATGTACAAAATTTAGCAAAGAGTAACTTGTGTAGTGTGTGCAACTAGCAAAAGTTTGAGATACATGTGAGGTGATATGTGAATAGAAATCAAACACAAAGTCTACAAAATTCATCACGTAGAGTTTGAAAGAGACTATCACCTAAAGAGTTACATCATATAACTCCCACATCTCTTAGATCATAAGCTTACAATTATGTAAGTTTCTTGATTTACCTCATATTCTACACACAAATTTTATTTGATTGATTAAACTTTAAGTCCAATAATGTACACACCAATTTTAAGCAATTTAACTGAGGCTAAACCTTATTTTCTTTTTGTGCATGTGATACACTTTCTTGAATACAAAATCTTATGATATGCACTAAGGTGTTCATGATTGGCTAGTGAACAGTGGTGAGATGGTTATTTATGCCTTTCTCCAAATGTTCAAGTCCGACAGTCAAAGACATGTGACTTTAAGATCAAGACAAAGTGATCAAAAACTATAAACATCTTTCCCACACAACATGCACTACAAAGCTTCAACTAGTAAAGTGCAATAAATAAGTTCATCCAAGCTAAACAAGGTACAAAGACATGTTATGTGAAAATAAATTGACCAACCTTGTTTTCAATGCCAAGAAAATAAATGCAAAACACAATTTGTCCCTTTCCTCTTTTTTAATTTTTTTAATTTTTTTTATAAAAAGAAAACAAAAACAACCTAGAATGAAATGCATAAATGATATGCAATGCAAATCCTAGACACAAAGAAAACAAAAACCAAAGAACAATGGTCACAAATAGTAGAACAATGAAGCACAAGGACCATGTTAGAAAGACTCAATTTGATTGAGCCTTTTGCATCCAAAACTTTTTAGATGCACCTCGAGCATTGGAGTTCTTATTCACATGAGAATGATTACCAACTCCAGGATTGAAATAAAGGTTTAGAGCCTTTACCAATTCACCAATAAGTACCATAGGATTTTGTGTTTGAGGCACAGGTACTTTTGGTTTGTTTGCTCGCTTAGTAGCTTGCAGCTTGTAACAGTTTGAATGAATGTGCCTAGACTTTCCACAAAAATGACAAACCCATGCAAGCTTATCATGTGTTTTACCCTTAGGAGGGTTATGAGCCTTAGGTTTAGACTCATGAAGATCAACTCTAATCTTCCCAGGAGGTGTAACTTCTACAGATTTAGCCTCACTCACAGAGGGTTTGACAACCTCACTCACATGGGGTTCGGAAAAAGAAGAAGGAACAAAGTTTGTGGAATGAGGTGCAGGCATAGAGATGCTTTCTACAAAACCTAAGTCAGTTTTGTCAGAGGGAGGCTTTTGAACACTCAGCATGTGATCAAGTTTGGAGCTTGCAGACCTAGCAGTTTGTTCTCTAGCAACAGATAGTTCATATTTCAAATTCTTATCTTTTTCAAGCAAAAACATGTTCTCAGTCTTCACATTATTCAAAAGTTCAGTAGCATTAAACAAATTCATAAGCAAAATTTTCTTATTAAGCTCAAGAGATGCAATTTTCTTTAAGCCTAATTCAACACTTATAGCATCCTTTGCAGCAACTTTGCAAAGTTTATTGTAGGCTTCTTGAAGATCTGCATTCCGTCACAAAAAGGGGGGAGTACATTTGGACACTTGTAGAGGATTTTTGTAGTTAGGGGGAGAGTTTTTGTTTGTTGGAGCTTGTGGAGTTTAGATTGTATCTAGGTGCTTCACTGTGTATGTATCCTTTTTGGCTCTTGATGTATTGTTTTTGGGTTATTCATGTTAGGGGGAGATACATTGTTATCTATGTTTCTTGTTTCACTGCTCATTGATTTATATTTATGAGTTATTTATGATATATGTCTCTGTTTTGTGTTTTGTGAAGTCAAGAATTTATTTTTGTTTTACTTGTATTTTCCACACATGCGTTTATGCGTTTGTTGAGTATTTTAGGAAATATAAAAATTGATTCAGTCGTGTTGCTGTCTACATTTACAACTGATAGATAGTAGCTAGGTTGGATTATTTTGTAATGGGCATTATTTTTGTAAAGGGTTTTTACTTGTAACTTTGAGCATTGTGTTTGTGTTTTGTCATGGATTGCCCAAGGGGGAGTTTGTTAGGTTCTAAGTACTTAGGAACTAATGTATTAGAACTCTAATTTGTATTGTTGGCAAACCATGATCAACATAGGTTTTTAGTCTTGTACAAGACTAAAAACCTGTGTTGATCATGGTTAAGAGCCAACCGTTGCCGATTAAGCTCAACGGCGACGCTTCGTATTCCTTCGAACTGACGACCATTCGACTTCCCGGCGACGCTTCGCATTCCTTTGAACCGGCGACCCTTCGCCTTCCTTTGAATCGGCGACCATTCGACTTCCCGGCGATGCTTCGCATTCCTTTGAACTGGCGACCATTCGACTTCCCGGCGACGCTTCGCATTCCTTGGAACCGGCGACCATTCGACTTCCCGGCGACGCTTCGCATTCCTTCGAACCGACGACCATTCGACTTCCCGGCGACGCTTTGCATTCCTTTGAACCGGCGACCCTTTGCCTTCCTTCGAATCGGCGACCGTTCGCCTTCACAGCACTCTCGTTTCCGATTTCATTTTCCATTTCTGTCCCTCTGTGTTTTCCAAACACAATCTTCGGCGGCTACAGCATCAACGGCAATCAATCTACGGACTCATTTCGACGGCCAGATTGTAACCCTGACGTTGACTAAGGTACCACTTTTACTCTCTAGCTTCTGCTTCGTTTGGTAGCTTCTGCTTTGTAATCCAAACAGCTTCTCCGCTATTTTTTGTTTTTAAACCTTTTTTTTTTTTTGGTATGGGAGTTTTGTCGAACACTTTGTAGACACTCACATTGTCATTGGTAGAGAGCTGTATACTGCTTCTTAACGATCAAGTTTAGCAGAAAAATATAATTTTTAGTTCCCTAATTAACACCAAATGATAACATTTTGTAATTCCAATCAATTTGCCTTAAAACACAGTATTTGAAAATGTGAATATAACTTGGGCACACACTCTATAGCTTTTGAGTTTGTGGATCTTTATGAATTCATGTTTTTAAGGTTTTGAAACTCCGCCTACGTCATTGCCTAGTGTTCATTGCGGGTCCAAGAACCAAATAACACTGCGATTATTGGCGCTTCTCTTCTGGTACGACTTCTCGAATCATTAGCTGTTTATTTGTTTTTGTTGTGAAAATAAAAAAATGAAAATGAAATCTTTGTTTATATATACAGTTGATTTGTTTGTAATTAGCTTGGATTTGCTTAATTGTAATGCTGGTTTGTACAGAGGACACGTTCTGCCGTTTCGGCATTGAGAAGCTACTCATCAGCAAGAAAAGAGGTAATGGTGGATTTTTTTGTATCAATTCTATGCTTTTCAGTTGGCTTTATTAGACTACTTTTAATACTCCTTGTTTGTTTGTGTTTGTGTTTTGGTTTTTTTATTTATTTATACTAGTGCTGAGCTTATATTTATATTATATATATGTATAATGTTTAAGTATGTCTCAATTATTTTACTGGGAGGCTGGGATATGATTGAAATTCTTTGATGGGGGACCTCGTAAAAAAAAAAGGTAAGAATTTGTAAGAAAAAAAAAGGGCTGTAGCCAGAACAGTGTACTACAGGTAAAAGATATATATAAATAAATATGTTCATAGGACCACCTAAAAGATGAAGTGCGCACTACAGCTATAAAAAAAATATAGTTATGCATTGTGAAAATCCACCTACATATCCTTTAACCAATAGTGATAAGCAATTTCAATGGCTCTTGGTACTGTTCTTTTGTTTAATAAACATAAAGCATAGATACCAATATGCTCCTTTGTGCCATGGTAATCTTTGTGGGGGCACAACATATCATTTACAATAATATTGTTGCCCAGAACTTTGTGAAGCTCAATCACACATTGGATGATTGAGATCATTACAGGGAGAGAAAAATTAGTATGTTTTTTTCTATTGTAAGCTACTTTGTTAAGCACACTTTGCATTAATGTTTCTTTCTCCTTCTAAAAAGACAGCCACAATTGAAACTATATTCCTAATTCCCATGGCCTATGATTCAAAGAGGGCAAGTCCAATAATGTTACACACGTATTGAAACTCTTATTGGCTCAGTGAGATTGACCAACTTATTTAAATCTCCATGCTTATTTATATGCATCAGCACTAGCATATGCAATCATCTATTCTGATTCTCATTATGGGGAGTGATGAACTATAATAATAATCCACTAACATGCGCTTTACATAATAAAGTTATGTTATTCTCATGTTAAGAGGAAAGGTAATAATGTTCTGCCACAAAGCTTTTTTGTCATCCTTGCTGATTTAGCTGGATTTTCATAATATAAATTCATGGCCTTCCTTGATGAGGGAGCAAGGTAGATAAAGGCAATTGTATTTTATGCATTGTGATTGTTTGATTAATTAAAAGTTAAACTTTCTTTTATCTCCAGCTCTCTTTCTCTTTGGTGGCTAAAGAAATTGTGAGGAACAAGGTGAAGAACACAAGTTAACTTTGGATTTTTTCTGAAAGTTGTAAACTTAGCTTGAGCAAAATAAGTATATTTTAGTTAAAAACTTATAAGCATTATAGTTGTGATGTTGAAAATTTGTTTTGTAGTGGGTTGTTGTGTTACAATACTAGATTTGGTGTTTAAGAAGAAGTTCGGTATTGTAAAAGGACTTGGCATGAGACCTTCCTCTTCTCTAGTAACCACCGCCTCCTCTAATTCATCGGTGGAATATATCCAACGGTTAGAAAATGAGATAATTGAGCTCAAAGAGGCAAGAGTTAGAGATCAAGAGGAGCGAGCTAAGGACCAAGATGCACGAACTAAGCAAGATGAGGTCCAAAAGAATATTCTTAACTTTTTGAGGAGCAAGGGTTATGATGATGCTCTTACTTATGGGGGTGGTTCAACTTCAAGTTAAAACACTTTTGGTTTAGTACTTTATTTGCTTTCTACAATTTATACATTAGGAGTTGTGATTTTAATTTATTGGTGTGGTTACTCTTAATGCATTATTAGAAATATTTTTTATAACATAGTTAATGTTTTTACTTTACGGTTTTAACGAATTATTGTTTTTATATTTGTACAGATTTCTTATTGGCGGCTTTTAGGGGATTTACTTTTGGCATTACTTGAAGACATATGAGAACATCTTCCGTTAGTTCTAAAATAGGGTTTCGGTAGAGTTATTGTATCTATTGCAAACAATTATTGTATGGAAGGAGTTTGAATTAGATACTTGTTTTATTTTTTACTTGTGGAATATATGGATCTTTTTTTATAAATGTGTTATTGAAATAAATATGTTATTCAAATGTGAGGTTTTAATAATGTAATGACAGGTTACAGGTTAATATCAAAACCATGAAAAAAATAAAAACAGAAAATAAGCTTTAGTGACGAATTTTTTTGTCACAAATATAGCAACAAAAAATTTTTTTAGTGACGAAAATTTCGTCACTAAATATAGCAAAATTTTGTAAGAAATGGTTTTAGTGATGAAAATTTTCGTCACTATATGTGCTTGGATTTTCTTAAAAATAGTTTTAGTGACGAATTTTTTCGTCACTATATGTACCCGAACATAGTTTTAGTGACAAAATTATTCGTCACTAAATATGATTTAGTAAACTAAAGTGTTTTTAGTGACGAAATATTTTCGTCACTGAATAGTATTTTTAGTGAGGAAAACATTTAGTGACGAAATGTTTTCGTCACTAAAAGTTTTTTTTTTTTTTTTTTAAATCAAATCAAACTTTTAGTGACGAAATTTTTTGTCACCAGGACTTTTAGTGACGGGGCTACAGTGACGAAATGAGTTTCGTCACTAAAAGTCTAATTTCGTCACTAAAGGTCCTTAGTGACGAAAAACTGGACTTTTAGTGACGAATTTTTTCGTCACTGAAAATACATTTTGTTGTAGTGTGTTTTGGACTTGCTCAAAGCATGTATTTTATGTAAAGTTGGAATCGAGCTGCTGCAGAATTCATTGTGCAATTCGGTCTAGCTCGATCGATCGAGAATTAGACTCGACCGATCGAAAGTCGAGCAGAATGATTTTTCTGCAGAATTTCCAACTTAGCCCTAAGCCCATATGATGTGTAGGGTTTTATGTTTTGCCCTAGGTATAAAAAGAAAAACCCTAGCCATATTTTTGAGGTTGCTCTATTTTGCTTTGTTTGTGAATCTCTTGTGAGATCTGAGA
The DNA here is from genome assembly GCA_028535905.1 of Quercus berberidifolia. NCBI lineage: Eukaryota > Viridiplantae > Streptophyta > Magnoliopsida > Fagales > Fagaceae > Quercus > Quercus berberidifolia. The sequence continues at coordinate 76,019,205 of JAPQVW010000002.1, read as the reverse complement.
GGTGGTTGTCTTCACACATACGTAGGATTATGACAAATAGTATGAGAAAACTTCTTATCTTAGACACTCTTATTGATTTTCCCTCCCTTCAATTTTCTTTTGAATTTTAGAAAGTTTAACCTGTAGACAGTGATTTGTTTTGGCTTAGATACACTATTAGTCCCTAAAGTTTAGCCCGTGAGTGATTTTAGTCCCTAAAATTTAAAGTAATTGCTATTAGTCCTGAGATAACGTGGCCAAACTATAAACTGACATGTCATCACTCTAAAAGGACTAAAATTGATTGTTTCAAGATTCTTTTAAGAACTAAAAGAGATCACTTTAAGTTTGTTAAGTACTAAAAGTGATTGCCTTAAACTCTAGGGACTAAAATCACTCATAGGCTATTGTTAGGGACCACCAGTGTATTTTGGGTAAAAAAAAATCAAATTTCTGGGATAAATAAACTTGTCACAAATCTTCAAGTCAAATTTAAATTAATAAACAAAATTAAAACTTGAGCAACACCGACGAATTTATTTTAGTAATGAATGATAAACATTCCAAGACTCCAAAATATTATATCACTCTTATTTCCCTCTCTTCTAGTCAAATATTAGATAAAGCCTTAAAATTAGAACGCCATTGGTGCAAAAAAATACTGTGTAATCAGGAAAAAAAGAAAGATAAAACAAATTAATAGATAGTGATGCCCCTGTAGATGAAGACGGTAAAGCAAATAAACCAACAAGACAAGCTATGCAAAAAGTAAAGCTTTAACAAAACAAAAAAAGTTGTCATATCACTATATCAGAATCCATGAAATGAAAGCACAACAATAACAAGGTTGGAATTAAAAGATCAATCATATATACCACACATCCATCGAGGTAAAATTTTGGCAATCCCAGACGCAAAAAGAAAAAAAAAAAGAGTAACTTTAAGACAAACCCAGATGCAGAAACACATAAATTAGAAAACTTTTTAACTATGTAAACAAAAAACTTTTTAAACTAGGATGTTTTCTTCACCAAAAATATCCTAGTTTAAGTACCATCCATGCTGTGCCTTACTTGACCACCGTCAGATCATGTCCACCTTCAACATCAAATCTCAGCCGTTGATTCTATTATCTCATATCTCCAAGAAAAAAAAAATGATACCCATTTTTTCTTCTTCTTTTAAGATAAGCCACAGCCGTTGATGCCAACTTTCTTTGAATATGTATTTGGACGGTCGTGATGTGGGTAAGTCTTTCTATAGAGTGCCACTATCCTAATCCAACGGCTGTGGTGTCCTCAACGCAATAACTCTCTCTTCGTAGTTTCTTTCTGTGTAATTCAATTTGGGACTGTGTGAGCCAACATTCGGGGTTGTTGTCCTTGTAAATTTCAAAGCTATAGTAGAACCAAACTAAAACCAACCAATATGTATTAATATAGTTAAATTATGTTCCATAAAAGTAAGTTGCCTCAGTGGTTACTTTTTAAAGTTACTATTATCAAAACTACGTCATTTTAATTCTATTTAAAACTAAACATAAAAAAGCCCTACACGTCTCTTTTTCATTCAGCCGCCCTCCCCATTTCCCATTTCCCCTCAATCCTTTTCCTTTTCCTTCTCTCATCCTCTCTTCTCAGTCGCCCCATCCCCTCTTTCCCTCTTCACTCATTCCTTATCTATTTCTTTAGCCACCATCTACATCTCTTAGATGAGAAGCCATTGGATTTTTGCTTGAATTTAGTTTGTTGGGTTTGTATTTCTAGTTTGTTCTTTGTTTCTTTTCTCTGGATCAATTTCCTTTTTTCTTTTTCTTTTTTCTTTGTTTGCCTTCTTAGAAAATAGATGTGATAAGGAAACCCTCTTTTTGCTTGGATTTAGTTTGCTGGGTTTTTATTTCTAGTAACCTTTTCCCGTGGCCTCGATATATGTTTGTGTGCGAATTCCTCCACACCATAGGCCCTAACTGAAAAAAAAAAAAAAAAAATGGCCAGAGATCATCTCCACGTAGTTATGCTGCCTTGGTCAGCCTTTGGCCATCTTATACCGTTTTTTCAGCTCTCCATTGCCTTAGCTAAATCCGGAATTCACGTTTCCTTTGTATCAACCCCAAGAAACATCCAAAGACTCCCCAAAGTTCCTCCAAGTTTGGCAACTCTCATAACTCTGGTGGAGTTTCCATTGCCCAAACTAGACAATGATCTCTTGCCCGAAGGCTCTGAGGCCACTGTAGACGTTCCAGTTGACAAAGTTGAGTACTTAAAACTTGCATATGATCGCCTCCAATGCCCTGTTAACCAGTTCGTCGCTGAGCAATTACCGGACTGGATTATAGCTGATTTTTCTGCTCATTGGGCTGTTGAAATTTCCCAAAATCATAATGTCGGGTTGGTGTACTTCTCTGTCTTCTCTGCTGCTAGTATTGTTTTCTTTGGGAAACCACCAAATTATTTTTACGTAGGTGACCAAAAGAAAGCTTGGCCATCACCAGAGAGTCTTACAACTCGGCCAGAGTGGCTTAGTTTTCCGTCCTCTGTTGCATTCCGAGGGTATGAAGCGGTTGGGTTTCATGTGGGTCTATATACAGAAAATGTTTCGGGGATAAGTGATGCTGCGAGGGTGACGAAAGTTCTCCGTGCATGTAAAGCAGTGGCTATTCGTAGTTGCAGGGAGTTTGAAGGTGAGTTCTTGAGTTTACATGAAAAATTGATGGGAAAGCCTGTGATTCCCATAGGTTTACTTCCTCCAGAAAGACATGTAAAGACCGAAGCGAATGATAGCTCATGGAAAATGATATTTGAATGGCTTGATAAACAAGAACCCAGGTCAGTTTTGTTTGTAGGGTTTGGCAGTGAGTGTCAGCTGAGCAAAGAACAGGTTTATGAGATTGCTTATGGACTACAGCTTTCTCAAGTGCCATTTTTGTGGGCGTTGAGGAAACCTATTTGGGCTATTGATGATGAAGACTCTTTGCCATCGGGTTTTATTGACAACACATCTGGCAGAGGAATGGTATGTACGGGATGGGTACCTCAGAAGGAAATTCTAGCGCACCCATCAATTGGGGGATCATTGTTCCACTCTGGGTGGGGATCTGCAATTGAGATGTTACAATTTGGTCATTGCCTTGTTGTGTTGCCATTTATCTATGACCAGCCTGTGAATGCAAGGGTTTTGGTAGAAAAGGATCTAGCTGTAGAAGTTGAACGAGAAGAGGACGGATCGTTTAGCAGGGATGGGATAGCCAAGGCTGTGAGACTGGCCATGGTGTTAGAAGAAGGAGATAAATTAAGAGTTCGTGCAAGAGATGCCGCTGCGATATTTGGAGACGAGAATTTGCATCAAGTACACTACATTGGTCACTTTGTTGAGTATTTAAATCTTGGGGACAGTGACAAAATATGAGTGATTATGGATTACCACATTCATGGAAAGGAGGAGGTTTTTTTTTTTTTTTTTTTTTTGGAATAAAAAATGAGGTCTTCAATGAGGACTCATCAATCTCATGCCACATGACAGTATTAGAAATATCATGTGTATAGCCAAAGTCTTGATGAAGTTATCGTTATGGATGCAACACATTCATTAAAACGCAACTATTCGAACCACACAACTCTTGTCAAAGTAGCATGTGAAGTCTTATCACCAAACCACACCTATGGTAGAGTGTTATTCTTGTTTATTTGGAGGGTGGAGTGTTTTACCAAATTGATGTTCTAGATTTGGTAAAATATTATCCGTCTAGATTGAAACGAGACCTTGGCAGTTTCCATTGTCAATCATGTCCAGTTCTACAATTTGAGATTTATGTATTGATTTCAAATTTTCCATGTTTTTTTTTAATGTTGTTGTACTACTCTTCCAATAGTCATGACTGCTTACAATTGTAGTAGTGCTAAGAGGGATTTGGTGTTTTGAGATGCACACAAGGTTAGAATCAACCCCCCCCCCCCCCCCTCCCCCCCTTTTTCCCTCAAACATAGGTATGGGATTTTTAAAGCACCTAATTAGGGCTTGTGCAATGAAAAATCTTGTAAGTTGTAACCCGTTGGTGTTGCTAAAATTAAATTGACAAGAAAGTTTATTTCAATATTAAGACTTTATTTTTGTAACTAATAGTATATAGAATGTCATGTCATTTAATATATTATATAACGTAACACTAAATACATTTTTAATCCCTTATTTTTAATTAATCATTCTTTTTAAATAAATAAAAAATAATTTTGAATAAATAGTAATAATTAATACTAACTAATAGATAAGAAAGAGAAATATTCTTTTGTTTTCTGTCAAAAGGTCATGTGCGTGTTTGAGTAAAACCAGATATAAGAAAAGAGAAGTCTTTCCAGAGAGAGAGAGAGACAGACAAAGAAATATGTTAAATCATAAATGTTCTTCTAGAAGGTCGACTGCTGAACTGTTGTGGATTTTTTTATTTATTGTAATAATCAATTATAAACTAACTGTACTGTTCTCATTAAAAAAAAAAAAAAAAAAAAAAAAAAAAAAAAAAAAAAAACCTAACTGTACTGTATTAGTATTTTGAATTGCTGTTAAGAGGTGTCTGACTTTGACCGAGATCATGTGATGAAATGAAGATCTTTTTGAACAAATTGAATTGAAATTCTCAAAATCTTTCTGAGCAGTAGTAGTGCTTCCCATGCTCTTTCCTTTCTTTTTTTTTTCCTTTTTCTTTTTTTCATTATGATTTTTCCTGCTTTAATTCAACAACACACCTACGGTCTAGCACGCCTGCTTTGATGGCTTCTAGTCGTTGGACTAATTTGACTTTTTTTTTTTGTTTTTTTTTTGTTTTTTTATAAAAGTGGTAGGACCATTTTGTAATGAGCCCTAAGGCCTAGTTCTTTAGCCGGCCTGTGTGTCTATCAATATGATAAGAAGCAATGTATTATTAGCTCTTGTATATAGGATTTAATAGAACACTCAACAAGGATATGAGCACTACATAATTAGCCCAAAAAACAAAATCCATCAAACAGAAAGAGAGATATTCTTTCTTTTTATGGTAAGGTCCGTCTTTTTATTAATAGCCAATAAAAAAACAATACACACACCCGAAAGAAATTTACAGGGAAAAACTTGAGGCTGTTAAGTAGTGATCTGTGGCGGATTTTTTTTTTTTTTTTTAATATAAAAATAATTTTGGTCCATTTTGGTCTACATTGATAAATTTTGGTCATGTTCGGGCTATTTCGGTCTTAGGGTAATGTTTTAGAATTCTTATGAATGTTTAAAGACTCCATAACAATCTCATGTATAATTGCAAATCACATAAAGGAATGTGATGCTTGAGGGTATCTAGATTCATATTCAACCCCAATTTTGTAGTAATATGAATTCCTTTCAAAACATGTGGGTATCTACATTCTTATCTTTGGAAAAAGTTGCATTTTTTTTAATAAATTAATAATTTTACCTATTCCTCCTAACATTTACAAAGTAGAAATTAAAAAAAAAAAAAAATTGTCCTTATCTCTTTTTAGAAATATGATTAAGAATTAGTTTTTATATATATATATATATATATATATATATATATATATCTGTGTGTGTATGCGTGTGGTGTTTCTCTTTTTTAGAATCTCCTATTTGGGATTAAGTTAGATGCTAAAAGAAAATAAATTATTTTTATTAACAAAGATGATGTTGTGATTGCCATGAAGAACAAGAGTTTAAAAAATTATTTATGTATTATACATGTCATTGAAGAATGTTAGAATTTAATTTTAGTGAATTTTCTGTGATTTATGGTTTTATATATGTAAGGACTCAATTTGTAACGATCCCGAACTGGTATTGGGTTCGTATGTTAAAGGCCCAAATAATAAAATTTGTAGAGCGTGGGTGTCCAAGAACTAGGTTAACTTTCAAAGAAAAACGATTCAACCTCACGTTTATAGATGGATTAGCATCGATATAACTATTGGTTTTTCTTTGAAACAAGTACAGTTCTTTGGTTTCTAAGCTTTTTTCCTAAGTGTTCTCTGATTCTTTTTTTTATGTTCCGATCCCTTTTCTCCATGCTTTTCTTTCATGTTATATACTGCCATTTTCATATCATCTTCACCACACACGTGTAAGTTGGGTTCAGAGGATCTCTTTCTGTCCCATCTAACACCTTCTAGAACCTCCTACTAGCAGCTGTAAGGCTGCTTCATCACTGTTCAGGCATCACCTCCACATTAATGCGGCCAGAGAGTTGGTTGAGAGGCAATTAATGCGGAGGCAGCTGTTGTTATAGATATTTTTTTGCCTTCTCTTTCTTGCCCTTGGTCCCTTACCCCACTTTTAGTGGTGACGTAGCTCCGAAGTATGTTTGTAACAAGGTGGCGTTCTGGTCATCCTCGGACTCATATTGCCGAGAAGGATTTTGTCCTCGGACGAATACTGAACTCACCTTTCGTGATACTTACTCTTCCTTTCGTTTGGTTACTCCTACAACCTGATGTGGGCCTCCTCGGACAGATTTACATCCTCGGATGGGCCACAGGCCCAATTAACTTGACTTTAATAATTTTAGTGACTAACCTGCCCCCACAATAGCCCCTCAAAATCTTGCTTTTCGACTCCTCGGGAGAAAAGATGGATTTTGATGTCATAAGCCCATACCCATTCATGTTTTGTGGCATGCTTCTGACGCTTCAGCATCCCGATCTTGATAGCATTAAATTTTGGCGACACCATTGTCTCCCACATTCAACGGTGAGATGTAAATCGAACGGTAGGGGGACTATCTCGTTTTGCGAGCGGGAATTTTACCGCTCATAATTTCTACACGACTATAAAGGCGTTCTCAAATCAATTCTCTTTCTTACCTTCGGTGACCACACCGTTTTAGAGCTCGTACACTAAACCTGCCTTTCTCCTTTTTCGTCATTTTCCTGGCGTCTACAAATACTCAAATCTTGTCCGAGGTCTCTCTTTCAAACTTGTAAGTCTTCTCAAAATCTTTACCACTTTTATCTTAAACTCGTTAATTTCTCTATTAAATCCTTTAGAAAAATGGGGAAAAAGAAGAGTACGTTTCGATGTCTAGTTGAGTCCAAGAAAGGTATCAGAAATTTTCGCTCTAAGTATAGGATCCCCTCTATGGTGGGTATGAGGTACGCAGCCCAAGGGGAATGGGTCGACACTAGACAAATAGGGGAAGTGGTTATTCCCATGATTGCCTTCATAGAAGGCGGGATGACCATCCCCATGGGTAGTATTACTAAGAGCTACCTTAGTTTCTTTAGGTTATCCCCTACCCAGTGTGCCCCAAATATGTTTAGGGTCCGGGGAAGTATAGATGCTTTGAACGAGAGAATGGAACTAAAACTAACCCACCATGACGTGAATTGGGTGTACAATCTCCACCACTTGAAGGGGTAAGGGTACTATCTCAAGTCGAGATATCCCGAGGTGAGGCTGATTCAGTGCCTTCCCATTTCGAACAAGAACCTAAAGGAGGATTTCCTTATCTTCTATGAGGAATGACACGATAGTCTGCCATGCCCCACGGTGGAAGGAGTACTAAGTGGGAGTGTAGTCATAGATTCACAACATTTGGTTTACATGTACATTTTTTTTTTTTAATTTTAAGTCTTGGTGTTCTTATCTCTAACAACGCTTCACTCCAATTCAATGGTTTTGCAGATAGACGTTACACAAAGCCCAACCTTAGGTTAGTCAATCAGGCGAGCTTGGATAAGGTATTGAAAGCCGAGATATACGTGAACAAAGCTGATGGCCAACTCCGGGCAGCACATTTAATTCTCGGCTATACCCCTCTATCATTTGCTTTCTAGACGCCAAAGTGTGTGATCAGAGCCTGCGATCCTTGGCTTCACCGTATTAGTGTTGCCTTTAAGGGGTTCATTGTTCCAAAGGGTGTTCCACTTCCCCAAGATACAACCCGTACCGAGCCCCTTTTCGTGGCCGATGTCTTGGTAGGAGCCTCTTCGTCCCAACTTACCCTTAGAGAAGAGGAAGTAGAAGAGAGAGAGGAAGAGGAAGAAGAAGAGGAAGAAGTTTTAGAACTTTCTGACTCCTCGGACGATTTTGGGATTTTTGATCAATCCATACGCTCTGAAAAAGATACTGACGAGATGGGGATACAAAGGAAGCCCCAAAAAAGTTTGATGGAATTGATGGAAGGTCAGCTCGGGAAGAATGCACTGGCAAAATCAACACAATCCCAGACTCCATCTCTTTCCACTAGGTCTCCTCCTCCTGCTCCTCACCAGCCTTCTCATCAACCTCCCCAGGCAACCCGTCCTGATGCCGCCGAGTTAAAAAGGCGCAGAGAGCAGAAGGGTAAGAAGGTGGTAGATGTTGGCAAGTCTCGTCCTACTCGCGAAGAGGACGCCCAACGAGCTGCCAAGCAGCAAAAAATCAGACACCAAGCTCCGCGAGGCCAGGAGAGGTCTGATCCCCAACTTTGTGAACCACAAGTGTGGTTGTCAACACCTATGCACGGCGGGGAGCCCCTACGAGATGATGCATCTATAAGGGACTTCAACGGCGGCATAGGGTGCCACATAGCCTCGGCCATAGAGGAGGCCTTGCTGCTCCCAAGAGATATGGCCGAAATAAAGAATGTGAGGAAGAATGAACTCATCCTCAATAACAAAAGATACTTGGGCATGGTAAGAAGCTGACTCTTTTCTTTTTTCTTTTTTCTTTTTGTGATCATTACTCACTAATATGTACTTTTTACTAACTATAGTGTTAACCTCTTCCCTACAGATTATCCAAAATACTTTCAAGCTAGATGAGATATTCAATATCTGCTCCAATCAGCTAGATGATGAAAGGAAGAAACGGGCAACGACTGTACAAACTTTATCCAAATCCGAACAAGACTTGGCCGATGCAAAGAAAAAGTTACTTGCTGAGGAGCAAGCTCGCAAGAGCACTGAGTCGGCCCTGGAAGGCTATCAAAAGCAAGCCGAGGACCAGGGGAACCGTTTGCGTGAGGCGAATGCCGAACTGAAAAAGGCTCGGGAACAAATTATAGCTCTTAGGAAGCACTCGGAGGAAACCCAAAAGCTGAGGGAGCAAGCTAAAAAGTCTAGGGAGGAAGCCGAGAAAGCAAAGACCGAGGCCAAACAGGCAATGAATGAAGTTGAACAGAGAGGCTATGAGATCGGTATAGTTGAGACTGAGGAGGCTTTGAGAGCCGAGGTGCTAGAGGTGTGCCGTGTCTACTGTGCCAAAACTTGGGATGAGGCCCTTAACCGAGCTGGGGTTGAGGCTTCGTCCGAGTTAAGGAGGCCGGAGAATGTATTCTATCCTGAGGCAATCCGCCCTTCAGCTCCTCCAACCCATTAAGCTGAAGCCACTCCCTCATCTGTTGATCCTAATGAGGAGGTTTTGCCTCCAAGTCTTCCTCATCCTGGCCAGCTAGAACCAGCTAAAGGGAGTATTGCCCCTCCAGAAGCCTCCTCGGACAAGATTGCAACTGTTTCTAAGGCAGAGGTGGCCTCCAAAAGTTTTCAACAGGATTTGGCTTTCACGGTCTTGTCAACTGGGGGAGCTACTAAGGATAAAGAGGAAGACACTACCTCGGAGGTAGACAAACCAGCCAGCCAGGCCCTGAAGATCCAATTTAAATTGAAAAAATAGGATTTGTTTTGTAATCTGATTAGAAATTTTGTAAGGACTCTTATGTTTATTTTCTTACCGCTATTGCTACTTTATATTATTTTTGTACTTGTTCACTGTGTTATTGTAATTTGGATGGGTTCATTTTGAATATCCTTTGTTCGCATGGGGAAGTTTTACTTATAAACATCACCAATTGGCGATTAAAAATGGATGATAAGCATTAATACCGTGGGGTCTCAGGGAGAAATTTTAGATACGCACGTATTTTTTCCAATCAATTGAAGCTTTATAGAAAGTTCAAAAATTGAATAAAGTTGGGTCTTCAGTACTTCGATTGTACATTAAATGAAGTTCATAGATTCCTCTTTAATACTTCAGTAGATGTTGTAGGGCATTAATTTCCACTAAGTTTGCGATCTGAAAATCTGACATAACTTAGTTTCTGTTTAAGACTTCAACACATATCATAGGGTATTAATTTCCACTAAGTTTGTGATCCGATGACCTGACATAACTTAGTTTTTGTTTAACACTTCAACACATATCATAAGGTATTAATTTCCACTAAGTTTGTGATCTTAGGACCTGACATAACTTAGTTTCTGTTTAACACTTCAACACATAGCATAAGGTGTTAATTTCCACTAAGTTTGTGATCCGAGGACCTGACATAACTTAGTTTCTGTTTAACACTTCAACACATAGCATAGGGTGTTAATTTCCACTAAGTTTGTAATCTGAGGAATTGACATAATTTAGTTTCTGTTTAACACTTCAACACATAGCATAGGGTGTTAATTTCCACTAAGTTTGTGATCTGAGGACCTGACATAACTTAGTTTATGTTTAACACTTCAACACATAGCATAGGGTGTTAATTTCCACTAAATTTATGATCCAAGGACCTGACATAACTTAGTTTCTGTTTAACATTTCAATACATATCATAGAGTGTGGGAACACAGGATGCATGGTCAACATAAATTAAAAGAAAAACTCAAACTGGAATAATTTTATTAATAATAATACCTCTTGAGATTATTTACATTCCAAGGATGAAGTACAGCTTTTTCATCTAGGTCTTCCAGATAATAGGCCCCTATTCCAGCTACTGAAGTAATTCAATAAGGCCCTTCCCAATTAGGCCCCAATTTTCCCCAAGCTGGATTCTTGGTGGTCCCCAGAACTTTCCTCAGCTCCAAATCTCTCACGGCTAGTGGCCTCAGCTTCACATTACTATCATAGCCTTGCTTGAGTTTATGCTGGTAATAAGCCAATTGGACCATTGCACTCTCCCTTTATTCTTCGATCAAGTCTAAACTTTTTTCCAACATCCCATCGTTACTGCTTGAGGAAAATGTACTGGCCCTTAACGTTGGGAATCCAGTTTCTAGAGGGATGAAGGCCTCGGCTCCATAGGTCATGGAAAAGAGAGTCTCTCTCGTTGAACGTCGGGGCGTTGTTCGATAGGTCCAGAGAACATGTGGCAATTCTTCTACCCATTTTCCTTTTGCATCATCCAGTCTCTTCTTAAGTCCATTGACTATTATTTTGTTAACAGCTTCAGCTTGCCCATTCCCTTGAGGATAAGCCGGAGTGGAATATCTGTTTCTTATACCCAAGTCTGAACAGTACTACCTAAAGGCCTTGCTATCAAATTGAAACCCGTTATCCGAGACAAGAGTGTGGGGAGTTCCAAATCGCGTGACAATATTCTTCCAAATAAACTTCTTGACATCTACGTCTCTAATGTTAGCCAAGGGTTCAACTTTGACCCATTTAGTGAAGTAATCTATGCTGACCAACAGATACTTTTTGTTTCCTATGGCTTTAGGAAAAGGGCCGACAATGTCCAGCCCCCATTGAGCAAAAGACCAAGGGCTGGAAAGAGGGTTAAGAATTCCTCCTGGCTGGTGGATGTTTGGAGTGAATCTTTGGCACTGTTCACATTTTCTAACATACTCCTGTGCTTCCTTCTGCATGTTTGGCCACCAATATCCTTGTGTGATGGCCCGGTGTGATAGGGACCTTCTCACTGTATGACTTCCACAAATACCTTCATGCAGCTCTTCTAGGATTGACTCTGATGTCTCAGGATGTACACAGAGCAGGTATGGCCCAGAGAAGGACTGTCTGTACAACTTTTTGTCCTCAGATAACTAGAACCGAGGAGCTTTCCTCCGTATTTTCTCAGCTTCTACTTTCTCTTCGGGCAAGATGTCACTTTCAAGGAATTTCAATATGGGATCCATCCAGCTCGACGCTAGGCTGGCTTGATAAACTTGGTAAACGTCATTTTCTGGTGAGGTGGGGGTATGCAAATCTTCAACGATGATCAGCCGAGGAAAATTCCGTACCGAGAAGGTGGCAAGGGTTGCCAAGGAATCGACGTAAGTATTTTCACCTCGGGGGATATGCGATAAGTCGAAAGACTTAAACTTCGTTTGCATACGCCTAACTTGGCTCAAATACCTCTGCATTTTTGGATCTCAGGCCTCCAGCTCTCCTTTCACTTGACCGACTACCAATCTTGAATCTGAGAATAATTCTGCTATCTTTTCGCCCATTTTCTGGACCATACTCATTCCCATCAACAAAGTTTCGTACTCTACTTCGTTGTTAGTAGCCGAGAATCCCAACCTCAAGGACTTCTTAACGATGATCCCTTCAGGGGATATTAAAACTAGCCCCAATCCTGCCCCCCGTTGGTTTGCTGCCCCGTCCACATATACCCTTCAAGAGGATCTGTCTTGTGCGGATATTAGACCAACAGATTTTTCATCCATGTTGTCTTGCTTCATATTAACTTCTTCTGGGCACTCGGCGAACTCGGCTACCAGATCGGCAAGGACTTGGCCTTTCACAGAGGTGCGAGGCATATACTTGATATCGGAAGCACCTAGAATCGTGCCACATTTAGCAATTCTTCCGGTGTAGTCTGCACTTCTTAGTATGGACTTAAGAGGTAGCTGAGTCAAGATAACCACAGAATGGGCCTGAAAGTAATGCGGAAGTTTGCGTGTCGCATGGACCACTGCCAAGATGGCCTTTTCCAGTGACAAGTATCTCGCCTCGGCCTCATGGAGGGACTTACTTACGTAGTAAACTAGTCTTTGGACGCCACTGTCCTCTCGTATTAGGACAAAACTAACTGCATGGGGGGCAACTGCTAGATAAGCAAACAATACCTCATCAACCTCAGGACTAGACATGATAGGCGGCCTGGACAGGTACTCCTTCAGCTGTTGGAACACCACAGCACACTCCTCGGTCCATTCAAATCCTTGCCACTTATGCAATAGACAGAAAAAGGGACGACACCTCTCGGCTGATCTAGAAATAAATCGGTTCAAAGCAGCTGTCATTCTAGTCAGTTTCTGCACTTCTTTTGGATTCCGAGGTGCTTGTAAATCGTTAATGGCATTAATTTGATCTGGGTTCACTTCAATTCCTCTATGAGTTACCATGTATCCCAAGAACTTCCCGGAGCCTACACCAAAGGAACACTTTGAAGCATTCAAGCGTAACTTATGTTTTCTCAGTATTCTAAAGATATTCATGAGATCTTCCACATGCTTGGACACCACTTTACTCTTCACTATCATGTCATCGATATAAACTTCAATGCTTCTACCTAGTTGTGGTTCGAACATTTTAGTCATCATTTGTTGGTAAGTAGATCCGGCATTTTTCAATCCGAAGGGCATCACTTTGTAATGATAGTTTCCAATAGGGATGACAAAAGTAGTTTTCTCCTGATCGTCCGATGCTAGCGGTATTTGGTGATATCCTTGGAAGGCATCCAGGAAACTCATCCTAGGATGACCCACGATTGCATCCACCAATTGGTCTATCTTCGGCATAGGAAATGGATCCTTAGGACAAGCCTTATTGAAGTCCGTGAAGTCCACGCACACTCGCCACTTTCCTGTCTTCTTTTTTACCACCACCATATTGGCCAACCATTGCGGATAAAAAACTTCTTTGATAGCCCCAGCCTGCTTGAGCTTGGCCACCTCACTCCTGACAGCTTTGGCGTGCTCTTTCGATGGTCGCCGAGGTGGCTGTCTTTTGGGAATAATGGAGGGATTCACGTTGAGTTGATGACAAATGAAATTCGGATCCACACCCGGGGCTTCATATGGGCTCCTTGCAAACACGTCTACATTTGCTCTGAGGAACCCCAGCAGTTTCTCCTTCTCTTGTAAAGGCAACTTAGCTCCAATCTAGAAGAATTTTTACGGATCATCTGCAATGGTTACCCTCTCCAAATCTTCACACTTTACCTCGTCGGCCGGTACATTCAAGGGTAATGTTGGGGCTTTTAATTGCTATAATTCATTATCGGCTGTAGCCGAGGTCTCTACTTTTGGCCGATGTTGTATAGCCGCTACTAGGCATTGCCGAGTGGCCACCTAGCTTCCTACTATCTCCAACACTCGGCCTCTGAATGGGTACTTCACTTTCTGATGCAGGGTAGACGAGACCGCTCCCAGGGTATGAAGCCAAGGTCTGCCCATAATAGCCGTGTATGGAGAAAAAACGTCTACGACTATGAAGTCCACCTCCACCACATTCATTCCGGCTTGCATTGGTAGCCTGATTTGTCCTTTTGGAGTGACCATCCTTCCCTCAAAACTCACTAGAGGGGGCTGTAGGCTGTTAAGTCCTCTGGCTTCAGACCTAGCCCCTTATACAAATCTGGGTACATTATATCCACAGTGCTACCTTAATCTACCATTACTCTTTTGACATCGTACCCACCAATCCTCAGCGTGACCACCAGGGCATCATTATAGGGCTGTATGGTCCCAATCTTGTCCTCATCCGAAAAGCCCAGAATCAAGGGGACGTCCACCCTGGCTCTCTTCGACGCTTGGCAATGATCCTCGGCCGAAGGTCGGTACACCAACAGTACCCTGGAAGGGCAAGATCCAGTCCTCCCTAGGGCAGTAAAGATAACGTTGATTGTACCAAGGGGGAGCCTTGAAGAAGCATCCCCACACATCTTCGAGCTTGCTTGGCTTGCCCTACTACTGGAATGATGCACGAGTTGCTTTAATTTCCCTTCACGGACCAACTGTTCCAAATGGTCCCATAAATTCCTGTAATTTTCCGTCGTGTGCCCATGATCCTGATGATAGTGGCAATATAGGTTCGGGTTGCGCTTCCTAGGCTCTCCCGCCATTTTATTCGACCATTTGAAAAATGGTTCATTCTTTATCTTCTCCAAAACCTGCTGCACCGGCTCCTAAAACACTGCATTAACCACCTGGGTGTTCGCAGAACTCGACTACTCGACGAAGTCTTTCCGGGGTCTGTTACTGTTATAACGGTTCGACCTGAAATCCCTCCTCTCTTGAGGGATTACCTTAACCTTTCCTTTTCCTTGAAGTTGATCCTCCTCTACTCTTCTGTACTTATCAATCCTGTCCATCAACTGGTGTACACTGGTAATAGGTTTACCCGTCAGGGATTTCCTTAAATCATGATCGGCTGGGAGGCCAGCTTTGAAAGTACTTATGGCCACGTCATCGTGCTCTCCTTCTATTTCATTAAATATTTCCCAGTACCTATCCGAATAAGTTTTGAGAGTTTCGCCCTCTCATATGGACATAGTCAGCAAGGATCTCAAAGGCCGAGGAACCGTGCTGCATGTGATAAAGCGAGCGCCAAAAGCTCGGGTCAGCTTTTTGAAGGACTCAATAGAATTGGCCCTCAAGCCATTGAACCATCTCATTGCCACTGGACCCAAACTTGATGGAAAAACCTTGCACATCAAGGCCTCATCCCTGGAGTAGATAGCCATTTTCTGGCTAAAATGGCTACATGTTCTACTGGGTCTGACCGGCCATCATACAGGGTGAACGTAGGCTGGTGGAATCGCCGAGGAAGAACTGCATCTTCTATATTCCTCGTGAAAGGTGATTTGGAAACTTGGCTCAATGCTTTGTTCATGGCGTTGTTACCCAAACCCCTGCTAGGCGGGCTTCTGTGCCTTTGTCGATGGCCATGCTCCTCTTCATAGGAAAAAGTCTCACTAGGCAGAGTTCTTGACCTCCACCTATAACTAGCTCCATCCGTCTCCTCGGATGATGGTTCGGAGCCAGGTGGGGAGCGTTCCCGCCGGGCGTGACGCAATTCTCTTTTCAGATCGGCAATCTCACGTTATAGGTTCCCATCATGCTTTGCATGGGAGACATGACTCTTCCCACGAGAGTGACTTTTGGTGGTATGAGTTGTGCGCACACTTCCCTCACGGCCTTCCCTCCGTTCGGGACTCCGGCGGGGATCACCATGTTGGGAGCCCCTTGACTCTGCCTGGTGCGGGTTGGCATCTTCTTGATGTGGTCCTGCCGCATAATGGTGTGGACCTGCTTCCTCCATCATAAACGTTACACCAGAGTTATTTTAAGTTAAATCAAGCTCTTCTCACAGACGGTGCCAATTGTAAGGACTCAATTTGTAACAATCCCGAACTGGTATTGGGTTCGTACGTTAAAGGCCCAAACAATAAAATTTGTAGAGCGTGGGTGTCCAAGAACTAGGCTAACTTTCAAAGAAAAACGATTCAACCTCACGTTTATAGATGGATTAGCACTAATATAACTATTAGTTTTTCTTTGAAACAAGTACAGTTCTTTGGTTTCTAAGCTTTTTTCCTAAGTGTTCTCTGATTCTTTTTTTTTTTTTTATGTTCCGATCCCTTTTCTCCACGCTTTTCTTTCATGTTATATACTGCCCTTTTCATATCATCTTCACCACACACGTGTAAGTTGGGTTCAGGGGATCTCTTTCTGTCTCATCTAACACCTTCTGGAACCTCTTACTAGCAGCTGTAAGGCTGCTTCATCACTGTTCAGGCATCACCTCCACATTAATGCGGCCAGAGAGTTGGTTGAGAGGCAATTAATGCAGAGGCAGCTGTTGTTATAGATATTTTTTTGCCTTCTCTTTCTTGCCCTTGGTCCCTTACCCCACTTTTAGTGGTGACGTAGCTCCGAAGTATGTTTGTAACAAGGTGGCGTTCTGGTCGTCCTCGGACTCATATTGTCAAGAAGGATTTTGTCCTCGGACGAATACTGAACTCACCTTTCGTGATACTTACTCTTCCTTTCATTTGGTTACCTCTACAACCTGATGTGGGCCTCCTCGGATAGATTTACATCCTCGGATGGGCCACAGGCCCAATTAACTTGACTTTAATAATTTTAGTGACTAATCGGCCCCCACAATATATATATATATATATATATATATATTATTTATGAGAAGATTAAAATAAAGACTTGATATTGTGTTTATAAGAATGTCATATTTTTTAGATTCTTAGTAGATTCCGAATTAAACCAAACATTGGAATATTTATATTCTCAAGCATCTAGATTACTAGGCATTACATTTTGAGGAATTTGGATGCAGAGTAATGTAGATTCTGCCAAACCAAAGGTCCCTTTGATTTTTTTCCTCTTTTTATTAATTTCATTTACTCTCTTTCATGTTAATGAGAGTTTATATTTGTAGGTTAAAAAAGAAAGAGAAAGTTTGAGAACACAATAAGCCTTGACTTGTGTCGTCAACGTGTCTACAACATTGGACGCATATTTCTTGAACTTTCTTTTATCATCTCTTCTGCTCATTTTTGGAGGGAAATTGAGAGAATAGATGAAAAAAAAAAGTGTTTTGAATTGAAGAATATTATGGAGTAGTGAAAACAACAACTTATGAGTTTGCCCAAAAAAAAAAAAAAGGTGAATAAAAGAAAATGCAAATGAAGAGATCCTAACTACTTACGAGTTATGAGTTTGCCTCTAGACAAAAAATAAAATTAAAAACTAAACTATGAAAAAAAGAATTAATCCAGATTCTTATGTGAGGGAGCTAATTGATCCAAATTCACAATGTTGGAGAGTGGATTTAATTGATCAAATTTTCATTCCTTTGAAGCTAGTCAAATTAAAAGCATCCCTTTGAGTTCAAATTGAAGGAAAAATAGCCTTTTATGAGAAGATTGTTGAGGACTCTTTTTTTGGCCCACATATTATTACTTCATTGGCAACCCATGCCACATCAACATATTATGATGTTTTGGGGTAAATCTCTTTAAAGTCCAAAATAAGCTCATATTTCATTCAACTACATGGATTGGGCTCACAGATCCTTACTTCAAGAGGCGGATTTATGGTCCAATTTCCTTTTCTTAAATTGGGATCATAACCCATGATACCATCGACATCAATATATAGATGGGGCTTAAGCAATGAATCAAAGCTCATGGCCCATATTACCTCTCTTACACTCATGGCAAGTGGCTTCTTCAACAAGAGCTCATATATACACAAAATGACAACAAAACCCGAGGTACGTCATCTCATCTTCGGCTCATGATCCAAGCTCATAAGTCTCTTTGGGGAAACTTTGGGAGTCGTGGTTTGGAGGGCCAAGAGGTGTGTTCAATAAAGCTCCAGCGGTTTAAAGTTGATAAAAGAGACATGTTGCTTGGCGTGTCTTCTCCAACTCCATAAACTCTGATGAGTTCGTGTGTAGTGGGTAACATATCGTAAGCATCTCTTATCACATAGCACTTTAGATGATAAAATTCTCTATTGCTCTTTTCCTAAAACTTAATATTTATCATGTGATAAATACTCAATATCTTCAGCCATCTAACTGCTGAGAAAATAACTGTTCATTCAATCCCCAGCTGTTGCTATCCAAATTTAGAAACTTCATCATATTATTCTACATAATCTCATTACTACTTTCAACTAAAATCCAACTCAAACACATGGCCCAATCTGATTGGCTATCTTTAATCTCTAACTATATACAAAATATTCATGATACCTCTAATACTCAGCTGCTGTCTGCCACAATTAGACCATATATTTCTCTGCCAGCTGCCAGAGCAAATCATTAAATACTTTTCTTGCTTACCAAGATTAAGTCACAACATAATGAGACCTTAACTAGATCTCTAAAGCTTTATTAACTTTCAACCAATCCTTCTATTACTTACTAAAAACGTGTTGTAATGGAACCTTGGACCAAAAACACGAACACCCGAAAAAGGAAACATTTCCACCAAAACCCCAGCAATGTATTCAGCACTTGACACCTAGCTAGAAGTGATATCATCTGCATTTTAATGCTCAAATCCCGTTAACCTAACATCTGACCCCATCTGCTTCTGCCCCAAACAACAGTTGTTTTATGACAACTGTGACAATTGTCTCATGAATACCTTAAAGCTAAATACCTTAAAGCTAAACATACCATTTCTGGTACATTTTTATCTAATATTATTTGCTAAAATAACCCCTTAAACTCAGCTCCAAAGAGGACCCTTCATCAACACCTCAAGGTGGGGGGACACCAATGGAGAAGAACAACTCTCTCATAAAAATTCTCTACTCTCTCTCCCTCTAATAATCTTCTAAAACTCTTAATGAAGTTTTGATCTTCTGAGTTTTTTAGTTTCTAAATTAGGAACTAAACTCTTCAGCCCTTAGCTCATAAATTCCCTTCATAAGCCCTCATACATCCTCTAGCAGAAAATCCCAGCAGCTTTGCCAAACACACTACAACACTATTACCCCTCTTATACTTATTCTCTCACTCTTCATATTCAGAAAATACACCTATCTTACTACTCCTATCTCCAAATACCTAAACACATCTCCATACTCTTCTCTTACAAGATCTTTCCTCTTGGAAAGCCATCTTTACAACTTCTCCAGTGGTTATAATCTCACATTTTTACTATCTTTAACCTCTATATCTCTCATACTTCCATATATCATACATATCACAAATACTATATCCCACAAAACATCTATATCTTTTACCATCTGCACACTTCTCAAGAGATATCAAACACTCATATTAAAAGCCCTTCTCATGGAAGGCATGAACTTCTATTATTAAAACCCTTCTCCTAGAAGGCACCAAGATCTTATATCAAAGCCCTTCTCTTTGAAAGCACAACTACTTCTTACAAAAGCCCTTCCCTCAGAATGCATAAATTACATCTTACAAAAGCCCTTCCCAGTGAAGGCAACACCATTCATTACTTCACAACAATCAAAAGAGCATTGTCAAAGGGGAAACTCATTTAAGTGCATGATATGAGGGTCAAGTTTAACCAGCCCCTACACACAACTGGACATACTCTCTCTCCCTCTAGTTGCACCAATTTTTCCCTTTCAATAACGAAGTTATCATGGAAAACTTTCTCTCTACCACTGGAGTTATTCTGCTGGAATCCTATCAGCTCACTGTTGCTGCACGATTGGGGCTACAAACCATCAGAGATAAGTGACTCTGCTTCCATATTTTTAAATTTACATCATTGAGTACATGATTACTTTACCTCTAAATAAATACTACTTTATTTCAACTGTTATTACAACTACTAATTAAAGTTATCATATCAAATGCATATTGTATATTTATTCTACCATTATCGTGATTCTTAGACTTTGGCTTTAACGGTTTTGTAGGCTTAAAAATACACCGGTAGCCATTGGACCTCGTGGCCCAATGTTGAGTTCTGGAGGCTACTCCCCAAAAAAATCCTAGGCCTACTAAGTTCATCCCTCCAATGAACCACACATGGCTGGGCAACTAAAAAAAGCCCCGAACAAAGATTAACCTTTTCATTTATAACCAATAAAAATAAACATTACAACAACCCAACTTTAAAGAGAAAATCCCGTAGCCATTTGTGGCAGATGTGTTTAGAAAAAAAAATAAAAAAATTGAGCCTTTTATGTCCATTTCGGCCTATTTCGGTCTACAACAGTCTATTCGGTCCATTTCAATATAATTTGGTCTATTCAGTGTACTTTGGTCTATTTCGATCCAATTTGGTCCATTCAGTCTATTTCAATCGACTTCAATCCATTTAGTCTACTTTGGTCTATTTAGTTCACCTCCGTCCAATTCTGTCCACTTTGGTACATTCAATCTACTTCAGTCCATTTTGGTCTATTGTAGTCCATTTAGTCCACTTTAGTATATTAAAAAAATAAAAAATACTAAAAAAGTATTTTCAAATGACCAAACATAGCTGTCAAAAAAGTATTTAAATTTAAAATTAATCGTGTTACATTGGCAAATTATAACTAGACTATGATTTTCTAAAGATTTTTTAAGAAAATATCTTTTCTACAAAATTATTGTTTAATTGATTAACATACGACATATCAATCAGTATTTGGTTTAGTTCGGTCACTTGTTTTGGCTATTAAGAAATCAAATTTAGTTGTTTCCATCATTTGAGAAGGCTATTTATTCACTACAAGAAACTTGGCTATTTTCAACGGTTAAAACCGTCGAAAAAAGTATTAAAAACCATCGAAAAAAATATCTTCAATGGTTGGAATGACTGTAGAGAACCATTATTAAAAACCGTGTTGAGAACATTTTTCTACGGCCTATGCAATCGTTGAAAAAAGTATTACACATTTATCATCAGTTAATAACCGTCGAAATATATACACATAAATGTAGATTAAAGTATTCTTATTACTTTTATCCACAGGCACCCAACCGTTGAAATAAGTATTTTCTTGTTAAAAAAAAAAAAAAAAATTGGATGCACTCTTTAACAATAATCAAAATTTAATAACCTGAAACAAACTGTAAAAATCAATACAACTCAACTACTCTGCCGACTACCCTTTACTCTCTTAAATTTACATTGTTCCTCTACCTTTCAAAATAGAAGATTCTTATAACCTTTAACCTTCAAGACCAATTCATTGGAAATTTTAAAAACATAGTGACTCACATCTGCCATCCAAACATCTATAGCCGGGTTCTCTTCAATGCGCATGAGATCCCATTAATCACTAAGTTCTTTTGATGCCTGCAAAAAGTGCTGTCCATTAGTCATTGTTATAAGTGCCAAACCTGAATAAAAAGCCAAATAAGGGTAGTTCATTTTAGGAAGAAAATGCACCTACCTAAAAAAAATAAATAAATAAAACCAGCACAAAAAAAGTCACATATTAGCAATTTACACATGTATAGATACAAACTTGGTAAGTGAAAGTGAATCATTGGACTGAACTATCAACATTTTAAAGGAGGTAATTTATTCTATTAACATTTCCAAAATTCAAATTCAAATTCAAATAAGAAAACACTTAAAATTGAATAAACTCATTTCTTAAAATTAAAACTGACCATATCAGAACTAGCTAAAACTAAAAGAAATGCAATAAACAAAAACAAATAACTGTGCACATGCTATAAATAGAAACTGAACGTAACTAATTTGGAACAAAGTGATGTAAGCCATGGGAACATAAATCTGAAACCAATTTCCTGTTTGGATAAAAGAGGTTATTTATGTCTTATGTTGTTTTAAGAGGCATGAAGTAGAATCATCCTGCATTTCATCTGAAAATTGCAAGATAGTAATTGCTTACAAGAATTTGCCTTCTCTTGGTTTAGTCTGTAGGTGGCCATCGCTGAAAAGTGAGGGAATTAATAAGTATGCTGTGATTGTTTTGTCTCACATTTAGCAATTAGTTAGAAATTGCATATTCTATAAGATGAAGTAGATACAAAACCATGTGTTAGCAAAATTCATCGCCAACCTAATTGCTTCCAAGAAGAGAGTATCATGCAAATTTATTAGATTGAAATAATATGAAATAGGACCAACAAGGACTCTTCCTGCATACCTTGCAAAATTCCCTGAACACAGGAAAAATTATGTCATCACCCATGACAATTTCTGCATGTCTTCTGACCAAAGCAATCCACTGAGATCAACATAAAGAAAGTTCATAATAGGAAATTTTAGGAATCAATAACTAGAAAAATAAATTGTTTGTCCAATTGAAAATTAAAAACAATTATGATGATATATGGTCTGCCTTGTCTTGTTCTAGAAAACAAGCATTGGTTGGAAGTAATATTAGGACTCAATTTCTAGTTTTTGACGGTTGATAGTGCAAGACTATAAGGGAGGGAAAAGAAAAGTGCCTTTGTCTTACTTTGGTGAGGGCAATTTTTTGAGTAGCATCCAGACAACACCTAAGCTAGTGTATTGGACAAGGTCAGGCCATTCATTTTAAAAGAGGACGTCCATAACTGAATCAGAAATTTAGTAAATGATTGAGAAAGTATTTGAATCAACAATGTGACCTAAATGGGGTAGCATTTCTGAGGCACAACTTTGATACAAAATGTACACTTTCATCTAACAAATTTGCATCTAGAAATTAAGTTATGGGGGTGGGGGTGGGGGTGGGGAGAAGAGGGATGAATAACATCCATGCAATTTTCCTATGTCTTTATTGTCACAAGCGGTAATAACTATGAACTATTTTTTTTTGGATGGGAAGAACTATAAACTAAATTGAAAGCAAAGATATAAATAACTAAATTTTAGGGGAAGATATAAAACCTGGGATCCTTTTTGCCATTTCTCCTCTGGTATTACAGGTGACATCTTTGGATCCTAGCGATCTTCATTGATGTTAATAAAGCTAACACAGTCACACAGAGTACATAAAACTCACTAACTCAGCTTAATTTTATTCTTTCTTCCATATTTGCAAAAGACATCAAAGTATTGGTTTACGAATTGATATAAGAAAGGCAACTATTTATTCTAGTTTTCATGGACCCAAAACTGCTCTTATGACTACCTGTCCACAAAGCTTTTTTGGAGAAGACATCACAGCGTTGTAGATGCAACTGAAGCCGTACAATGGTATACAATTGTAACACGAGATTAATAAAAATAAAAAATCACTAATGAAAAATGTCAATTAATTTTTGTTGTGAAAATTGGGTGAAAATTGGTTGTTAACACAAGGTTAAATAAGAGAGAGAAGAAAATATGACACAAGAAATTTACGTGGTTCAGCAATATGCTTACGTTCACCGGAGGCGATAGAATAAAATTTCACTATAACTGTGGAGATTACAACAATGACTTGAGGACATTCTCACACAAACCCAAACCCCAAATTTACCCTTGGTTCTCTCACATAAATAGAGAACACCCTATTGTATTTAAATAAAAGTTGCAAGACACTAACTTCCTACAGCACACACACAGAAGAAGTTCTAATTGCTATCTCCGTAGCTCACATGCATAGCTCTCATTTGCTCCACCTCTATTTATAGCCAAACCTTTAGCCGAAATATCACCTACATGAAACATATCAAGTCAACAAAAATGGCCAACATTTATTGCCAATGAAGTCATACATTTCGGCTAGCATGTATTTGGCAACTTCAGGTGTAGTTCCTTGCCCTTTCTTAACAATTCATGAATGCCAATGGAGTCATACATTTTGGCCAAAAGGTGAAGTATGTATGCATGTCAATAATGCAAGACTTCTATCAACAAAGAAGTCAATAAATTCGGCCATGAGTCCATGCAACATTTAATGTAACTTCTTGCATTTCTTCAGATAAGAAATCATAGAAATCATGCAACTTCCTGATGATTTGTTGGCTAATGTCAAGCCATCAATTTTGACAATTCAAGCCATTCCAACAATTTTGCATCAAGTAAATGCAATAATAGTCAAGAAGGAAAACTTATAAGCTGGTCAATCATTTCAAAAGAAAAAATCAATAAATTATTGGATTAGAAACTACATGAAGAGCATAGCACAAACAGAATCATTAGCAATGTAGCATCCAACACGCAGCAGTTCATAAAATTGGATTTAACCTATCAGAGAGAAGAATAAATCTCTGATTGGCTGGATCTTCAAGTGCTTTTTCAAGTAAAAACCACTCTGCCATTATCATACTTGATTCTCCTCGGACAACCTGCCATATCCATATCAATTAAAGTATGAGCATATTAATTTTGGAACCAAATCATTGCATGCAACTAATCTGTTTGGATGACAAGAAAATACAGGGGAAAAAAAAAAAAAAGAATTTATGTTCAACTTAGGCTGATAAAGATAAAATTTTTCAAGTTAGAGTCATAAGATTCAAACCTTGTTTTCTAAAATTTTCCATCATTTTCTTGGCAGACAAATTGAGGGTAAGCGAAAATCAAATATAAATATGAACTAGTTCTAGTCGTTTATCAAAGTAAATTAGCTAGAGGCATATATACCTGAATGCTATTGATTAACTGTCGGCATATATAGTCCTTTATATGGTACATGATAACGATTTGTATAAGGTTTAAATGGTTTAGGTTCACCCTGCAACAAAATCACCATTATTTCATAAACCAAATTATTACAACTCTTTGCAAAATCATCTGTCACTACACTAAGGATATTATAACCAAGTACTGTATGCTTTTGAACAAAAAAATTAGTTAGTTATATTAAAGAGAAATAGCAAGCACCAAGCTTTGCACACAAAATACAAGCAGTCAAGAATGATCAAACCAGAGATATACAAGTCTGTCAAGAAGAATCCAAAGCTGGCATAGATGCATACCAATTCAGGAACAAAATCGATCTCATGATTCCCCGCAGTCCATATCCAAGGTTGATAAGCAGCATCTCTCTCTATGAACCTTCCCCATGTATCCCACTTGTTGTTTTCATGTAATGGATAATCATCTGCATAAGAGAGGTCTCCAACAAACAATACTGTTTGCCCTTTTGTTGGGTTTAATTATTACAACATGATTATCATCGCATACATTTGGTGCAATGATCACTTCATAAGTAAAGGCTGAAGTTTAAGTTTCCAAGGAGTTTTATACGCACATAAATAACTACTACTACCCACTGTTATCTAAACTCCCTTTAGCCACTATAAGAGCATCTCCAGCATATTAGACAAATTTTTATATTGTTTGGAGAATGAACAGTGATTTTTACATTTTAGCTACCCACTTTTTCAAATACACTTTCCAACAAATTCTCTATCCCATTCTTTATCTTATTTAAATATTATTTCTTCATTCATTATTTATTTATTTTTTAACAACTACATATCTTCCAACATTTTTTTATTCAATACCTGATTATTATAATAGAAAAAAAAAACATTTGAAAAATGAACAATAGCTGATCAGACTTGATGAGCTACTGTTCATGAGCCAAAAAAAATTTCTGGGCATAGAGAGTCCATTGGATACATATTTTGTGGGTTTACTCTTTACAATAGAGAAAATTTTATGTTTAGCTCTCCTATTGGAGATGCTCTAAAGCATATGAAGTGCAAAAAAAAAAAAAAAAAAAAAAAAAAAAAAAAATTACAACCTATTAAAGATTTCCAACCTCCATTACACGGTTCTTTTTAATGTCAGATGCCAGTCGCATGGGAGTTAGAGAAACGAACACAGTGCAAACTAAGATTGAAAGGAGAAAATTCCAAGACTAAGATTAATCACATGCATCAAGATCCTTTGTACAAATATTGATGGTGTTTCATTCAAGACAATTTATTACTTCTAATTGGGTCTAGTCAGATTTCAAGTTCTGCTCTGGGGTACTACTCTTCAAATTTCCTTAATTTCTCATCCAATTTGACACCCTGAGCTTGATAATAATACTTCCATTTAAAGTCATCAAAGTTGATGCGTCTAAGGGACATTTTTTCCATATTTCCCGCACTGCTTCCAGCTTTATTTAGCTCAGCAAGGCGCTTTTGTTTGGCCTCATTCTCAATCTGCCTCTGATACTCCAAATGCTCTTCAAGCATTCTTTGCTCTTTCTCCTCCTCAGGTGTAAGTTTCCGTTCCTCTTGCTCCAATTCATCAGTGGTTACAGGACCAACAATCTCAGGATAAGTAGGATCATTTCCATCATGCGCAGCTGGAGAAGAACTGAGGCACAGCACATGTGAAAACACATTGAAATTTATTTAAGCCTAAGGGAGTGGGAGCACATACGGCCACAAATTTACATGTGTTTTAATCAATGCAAAAGTTGAAGTATGAACCAAAAAAAAAAAAAAACAAAAACAAAAACTTACATTTGCTCCACATTTTCCTGTTGCTCCTCGCTACCTCCAGTTGCCTACAATAAGCGAATTGTATAGTTTTAGGACATTAGTTTGCATAATCGATTCTCTTTGTTTTGTGGGAACTGGCATTTCTCTGCAGATCTTATATTTTTATTTCTTTCTTTCAATTTCAAAAAGGTTTGTGTTTTATCAACTTTAATTAAACTCGATCTTAGCTGCTTTCTTGTATTTGGATTCTTAATGTATTGGTCATATCCAATTATTGCATTCCTTACTAAAAAAATATATATTAAATTTAGTTACATTGCTGTGCAAATGTAAAGTTTATATCCAATTAATAGCTGCTGTGTTAATCTATTTCAGTATGAGCGTGTGCTCAATGTGCGCTGTATGTCATATGTATTAGATTGCTCAATTTATTGTCATTCATAGTTCAGATCCTTATATACTTCTGTTCTACTAAACTTGATCCACTTTTTCCTAACTTGGCTACCTCAGAAATACCCATTTCATTTACACTATCTTTTTGGTTTTGTTTCACCTTTTAACTCTATCTCCTCCATATCCAAAGTCTGTTAGCATCCAATTCAACTACATTTGTCCAATTTTTTCCTTCTTATTTTAATATTTAACATGTTTAGATGCTCTTATTTTCCCACTTTTTGTTCCTGCCCCTTCTGCATTTTTTTTTCTGGAGAATTTATACATGTGTAGCTTTAGACAACTGTAACTACCATAAAAAAGAAACAAAACAATAACCATTATACAAGACCTTTAATTCCTTGGGCCTTCTTTTATCCTTTTTCTTCTTTTTATCCTTTGATTTTCTCTGTCCTTGTCTTGCATTACCACCTCCTTTGTCAGTCTTTTTCTTGTCATCAAGTTCAAATTCTGATAAGAATGCTTCTTCAACAGCCTCATACTTCTTTTTTGCATCTTTGTTGGCCGGATCTTCCAGTCGTACCTACAAAAGGGGAATAGTACACCGAAAGCATCAAATCATAGACGGGTAGGAAGGTAACTACATGAAAACCTTCAACAAAACAGCACAGAGAATTCAACACAAACCCGCATGAATGACTTCAGCAGGGGCACCAAAATTGATCGGTAATCACAAGCAGTTACCGTATCAATTTTCTTAGCTGTCTGCTGCATAGCAATAGTAGTTGTCCTGATTATAGCATCACATTTGCAAATCTGCAACAACAAACATACTGAGATTCAATCAACCTGTGGAATATAGCAGTTCATCAAGCAACATCTTTAATATTTCTCACCCCACTACACTGAGAGACATTCGATTTCACATCAAACAATTTGAAAATTTGACATGTTCATAAATTTGGCTATACCATACCTTTGCTGCCGTCTCACCAATCAGCCTTTTAATCTCCAATTTTATTTCATTGTCCACATGATGTCCTACCAAAATTTTCCATATGATATCTGACTCAAAATTCTCATCATTTGTGTTCTTAATCTGTCTCTCCCGCTTTGATAAGAGAGGCTCATAACTCAATGGTTCATTCCCAAACTCTTCCCTTCTCTTATCTTCTTCAGCACATATACTATCCAAATTCTGACATTCCTTAAAGTCTCTCAAGCACTCTATTTTTTTCTCACAAATATTCTGCATCTGGTGAAATTCAGCCTCGTAGATCTTGAAAAACTCTTTCCCTTGACTTCTACAAGTTTCTATCAAATTTTTCCACTGCTTCAATTGCTCCCCAATATTAGTACCTCCCTTCAATAACCAATCCACAATAGCATCTTTATGTTCATCATCATTTAGTTCGATTTCATCAACAGCACTAGAAGTAACAGCAGCTCCATCATTTGGCACAACAAGCTGTCCACTCAACATTCTCTTGTCAAATTCAACAAAAGAGAAGTCCTCATTAAAAACAAGCTTCTCACATGGCTCACCTCTAACCTCATCATTCACAAGACTCTTGCAGAGCCCGTGTAACCCACAAATATTGCCAAGATTATCCAAAAACTCAAACACACGATTAAGCTCTGAGATGTCAAGAAGGCACGCCGAGAGCAGAGTGCGGTTCATACAATGTTCCTTAAGCAACTGTTCTGGGATTCGCTTCTTCAGCATATCCATTATCACGAACATTAACCCTTGAAGATGGCTCCGAACGAAACATCTAATGCTCAAGAACTGGTCTAATAGTGCTCGGATTTTATTAATGATCGCTTCACGTTCTATATCGATGCAATAAGGCCATTTTTGTTTCAAGAAAACTTCATCTTCACCCTCTTTTCTTGACAAATCTTCCATCATTTTCACAGCGGCGACCACATCCACGGGTCTCCATTTTATTGATTTAACGGAGTCATGGATTGAATCAGATACAATTTTCGGCTCTACAGACCGTAACTCATCAGATAAAGTCCCTAAATGCGCACTCTTCAGATGCTCTGCATTCAATTTTACGTCAAAAAACCTCTCGCCACAACAACAACACGTCCAAAACTTCCAATTCTTTGCCGCCTTCACGTGCTCCACCGCCTGCATCACCACCGCCACAGCCTGCGGTGATTTTTTCTTATCAAAATGCAGTTTAAGGCTTTTGATTCGAATCCTCAACAAATCCTTCTTTAGCTCCATACTCATCGTGTCATTCCAGTAATCCTTGACATGGGTCGCCACAGTTTCATCGTTCAACACTTTCTTGAGGTTCTTCCTCAACGCAATAGCTCTCTCATCGATCTCTTCCTTTCTTCCTTGTAGTTCTTGAATCTCATTCTTTATGATTACCAAAAATTTAGTGTCAATGAAATACTTGCTTTTCAATCTGAGGAGCCTGAGTTTCATTCTGTGTAATTCACTTTGGGACTGTGTGAGCCAACTTTCGGGGTTGTTGTCCTTGTATTGGATGGCTAAACCAGTATCAGATGCTTCAATCACGGCTTCTAAGCCGGCATTGGCGTCGTTTCTGGCTAATGCCATTAGTGCGGAAGCGTGGAAGAACCAGAAGGAGAGGGAGTCTTGACATAACTGCACGGCTCGCTTAGATGAGTCGACGGATCTCTTGATATGTTCGAGCATCTCGGGGCGGTAATTGTCGATGATGGTGGCTAAATGCGAGATTTTTAAGTGGATGAAGCTGAGGGTGCCGTGTGCAAGAGCGGAGTTTGGGTGGCGGGATAGGGTGGACTTGACAAGTTTGAGGGCTTCGGTTGGGTGCCCATTGTAAAGTTCATCAATGGCGCCATTGACTTCTTTGGTGATGGTGAGTGATCGATCATCAACATCAGACGGTGGAGGGTGAGAAGGAGAGGCAGTTGCATTGCGTTTCTTGCTTCTCATTTTTGGAGGGAAAAAGAGAATAGTGAGAATGATTTGAATGTAAATGGAAAATAAGGAATTAATAACTAATAAGCAATCACAAAATGGGCCTTATGCACTCATCATTTGTCTCCGCAATGTCAAGGAAAATAGGTGCCCGTTGGTTATATGTGTTTAAACACTAGTTTTTAGTTTTTAAATAACATTACACGTGTTTTTATACATTTTTTCACTCACATACTTTCATAAAATACAAACAACATTATTAGAACAATGTTATTGAACGGTTAGTAGATGTCTTTAGCCATTAAGGAATATTAATCGTCATTGATTCGATAGATTTATAACATTTTTTTTTTTCAAACATTTTAATGTTCTAATTGGATTGAGTTCTTATCGATCATTTGATTGAATATCTTGGAAGGCTTTTTAAAATTGATAAAAATAATACATAGTCTTTTCTATTTTTAAACATTAATTATAAAATTTTGGGTTATTATTATTATTATTATTTTTATAATAGGGATGGCTTCTTTTTATAAATGTGGTAGGACCATTTTGTAATGAGTTTTAAGAGAATTAGTACTTGGCATGCTATATGCCATATGTTACCTTATTTTACCATCCCGTCTTCTACTCCTAAAATAATTTGCAATTGTGCTATAGTACCATTGTAAATTTACAATGGTACTATAGCAATGTTCTAAAACCAAATAATATTTTTTTATTCTCACTTACAAATATCTGCCTCTTTCTCTCTCTTCATTGTCTCATCTTCTTATTCTCTTGACAAAACATAGCTTCTTGGTCTCACATCTCTCTCACGGTGGTTCATTATTTTCTGGTGTGGTCGTGGGTCCAGCATTATCTGCTGGTTTTGGCGGCGTGGTCCTGGCGGTGTGGGTTGCTTTTTGATTTTCTTTTAGTGGGTTTTTGTTTCGGATTGTTATGGGTTGTTGATGGGTTGATCGGTGGTTGATTGAGTGGGTAGAGATTGGCGTGGGTTTTGATCGAGTGGTTCATGCAGCAGTGGAGATTGGCGTGGGTCATGGTGAGGTCATGCATAAGGTTGTCAGACCCAAACCGGACCAGGTGGTCAGACTGGTTAACCAAAAATCGGACTAAAATCCAACTTTTTAAACAAAGAAAACCGGAATTATTTGAAATTCCGTGAACCCCTTAACAACGCTTACCAGGTTTAGAACCTAGGTATGGTTAGAGTTGGAGCTAGAGTCTAACCACTTAGCTAAGCTTGCAAGTTGATGCTCAACAATTTAAAAAATAAAAAATAAAAATACTTGAAGTAAACTTAACACAATTTTTTATTTTTTTTAATAAAAACAACTTAACACAATTCTATTCTACTGGATTAAATTATCCATCTCTTAAAAGGAATAAAAAAAAATTATAATTAAAATCCTTCAAAGATATTCAACTTTACTTCAAAAATTAATCATAAATTTTAATATTTTCATGGTTATTATTTTATTTTATTAACTTTCTTATTTAATTTGTGAATATATACTTGAAAATCATTAAATTTCCCTCACATATATAGATATATTAGTCAATTTTGCTAGTTTTATAAATTTAATATCTATATTTGGGCTTTAATTAATTATTAAAGTAATTATGACGTCATCACGGGTCGACCTTGATCAAACCTTGGTTCGACCTTAAAAACCTTGAACCTCTCACCAATTCTTTAAATGGTCCAGGTCTAAAAACCATGGTCGTGCGTGGTGGAGATGAGCATGGTCACGGCGTGGTGAGATCGGGTGGGTCGTGGCAAAGGTGAATGGGTTTTGATTGTGCATGGGTTCCAATGGGGTTTGAGGTCGATTCTAATTCTAATGGGGTTTTGATTTTAATTTTTTGCTATAAATTTTGGGTGGGTTTTGATTTTTTGCTATGGATTTCTGATGTGTTGGATTCCAATTTTGGATTCCGCTTGGTTGGTTAGATTTTGGATTCCAATTTTGGATTCCGCTTGGTTGGTTAGATTTTGGATTCCACTTGGTTGGACTTTGGATTTTGGATTCAGATTGGTTGGTTTGGGTTGGTGTGGTGGTGACTGTGATGGATGGTGTTTGGTCACTGTGGGTTTGTTATTGTTATGTTCATCTTTGCTTACTGTGTTGGTTTGATTTGAAATGATTCTTGGTAGTGGGTGGTGTGACTATGTTGCTCAATGAAGTTGGGTGGTGTGACTAGGAAGTTGAACGGTAGTGGTGGTGGTGGGTGGTTGTGTGAGAGAGAGAGAGAGATTAGAGAGAGAAGTGAGAATATTTGTTGTATCATTTTTATTTTATTTTATATTATTTTAATGTGTAGTATGCTAAAATAAAAGTTAGGATATTAAATGTGTTGGAAAAGGGTATGGTATATATGATAAAGTAGCTTTTGAGATGGTAAAATGGATTTTTTTTTGTAGAAATCGGATGTGAATGCTCTAAAGCCTAGTTCTTTAGCCAACCTGTGTGTCTATCAAAATAATAAGAAGCAATGTATTATTAGGATTTAATAGGACGCTCAAAAAGGATATGAGCACTACCTAATTAGCCCAAAAAACAAAATCCATCAAATAGAAAGAGAGATTCTTTCTTTTTATGGGAAGATCCGTCTTTTCGTTAATAGCCAATAAAAAACAATACAACACCCAAAATTTAAAGAGAAAAACTTGTGGCTATTAAGTAGTGATCTGTGGCAGATTTATTTATTTATTTTTTTAATTTTTAATTTTTATTTTTTTATAAATAATTTTGGTCCATTTTGGTTTACATTGATCAATTTTGGTCAAGTTTGGGCTATTTTTGGTCTTGGGTAATGTTTTAGAATTCCTAAAAATGTTTAAAGACTCAGTAACAATCTCATGTATGATTGCAAATTGCATAAAGGAATATGATGCTTGAGGGTATCTAGATTCATATTCAACCCCAATTTTGTAGTAACATGAATTCCTTTCAAAACAGGTGGGTATCTATATTTCTATGCTTGAAAAAAGTTGCATTTTATTTTTAAACCGTTTACAAAGTCTAAATAAATAATAATAATAATAAAAAATTGTCCTTATCTCTTTTTAGCAATATGATTAAGAATTAGTTTATATGTGTGTGTAGTGTTTCTCTTTTTTAGAATCTCCTATTTGGTATTAAGTTAGATGCTAAAAGAAAATAAATTATTTTTATTAACAAAGATGATGTTGTGATTGCCATGAAGAACAAGAGTTTTAAAAAATTATTTATGTATTATACATGTCATTAAAGAATGTTAGAATTTAATTTTAGTGAATTTTCCATGATTTATAGTTATATATATATTATTTATGAGAAGATTAAAAAAAAAAAAGACTAGATATTGTGTTTACAAATCTAATTTGATATTTCGTTTATAAGAATTTCATATTTTTTAGATTCTTAGTAGATTCCGAACTAAACCAAACTTTGGAATGTTTATATTCTCAAGCATCTAGATTACTAGGCATCATATTTTGAGGAATTTGGATGCAGATTTATGTAGATTCTGCCAAACCAAAGGTCCCTTTGATTTTTTCCTCTTTTTATTACTCTCATTTACTCTCTTTCATGTTAATGAGAGTTTATATTTGTAGGTTAAAAATAAGAGAAAGTCTAAAAACACAATAAGCCTTGTCTCCTGTAGTTAACGTGTGTACAACATTGGACACGTATTTCTTGAACTTTCTTTTATCATCTGTTCTGCTCATTTTTGGAGGGAAATTGAGAGAATAGAGGGAAAAAATGTTTTGAATTGAAGAATATTATGGAGTAGTGAAAACATCTACTTATGAGTTTGCCTCAGAAAAAAAAAAGGGTGAATAAATGAAAATGGAAATGAAGAGATCCTAACTACTTACGAGTTATGAGTTTGCCTCTAGACAAAAAATTAAAATTAAAATTAAAAATTAAACTGTAAAAAAAAAGAATTAATCCAGATTCTTATGTGAGGGAGCTAATTGACCCAAATTCACAATGTTGTAGAGCGGATTTAATTGATCAAATTTTCATTCCTTTGAAGCTAGTCAGATTAAAAGCATCCCTTTGAGTTCAAATTGAAGGAAAAATAGCCTTTTATGAGGAGATCAACCTTCTCATTTATAGCCAATAAAAAAAAACATTACTACAGCCCAACTTTAAAGAGAAAATCCCGTAGCCATTTGTGGCAGATTTGTTTCTTAAAAAAAAAAAAAAAAGACCCTTTTGGGTCCATTTTGGTGTACAACGGTCTATTTGGTCCATTTTAGTCAATTCAGTTCACTTTAGTCTATTTTGATTCCATTTGGTCCATTCAGTCTATTCCGGTCCAGTTCAGTTGACCTCGGTTTATTTGGTCTATTTAGTTCATCTCGGTCCACTTTGCTACATTCAGTCTACTTCAGTCCATTTTGATCTATTGCGGTCCATTCAGTCCACTTTAGTATACAAAAATTTGCAGATGACCAAACATAGTTGTCAAAAAAGTATTTAAATTTAAAACTAACCTTGTTACATTGGAAAATTATAACTAGACTATGATTTTCTAAAGATTTTTTTGAAAATATATTTTCTACAAAATTATTGTTTAATCAATTATCATACGACATATCAATTAGTATTTGGTTTAGTTTGGTCACTTGTTTTGGCTAATTAATAAGATATAAAATTTAGTTGTTTCCATCATTTGAGAAGGCTATTTATTGCAAGAATGTAAGCTTGAGGATTTTTCATGCCAAGATTACCATGATATGTTTTATAGCACACAAGCTGGTAGATTAAGGTGTACCAGTAGTAATACCAAGTCATTCATTGATTGAGCTAGGATAAACTGTGTTCTTAATTTTGGGATGGCTATTGGTAGATTGGCAAATGAAGTAGGGATATTGAAGGGGTTATGGTGGCAGCTACAAAATCATAGTTTGGAAAGTCTATTTTATCATTTCCAAAGTAGCCAGCATATACTTATACGAGTGCCCTTAGGGCACTGGTTAAGAATCTAATTAAAGAAAGTTTTGACATCAATTTTATAGTAAATGAAAAAAATTATCAAAATATTAATTGCTTTTTTTTTCTTTTCCCATAAAAACTTTATTTAAGTGGATTCTTAACTAGTGCTCTAAGGACACTCGTTAGCATGACCCTCTATATATATATATATATACACACACATACAGACACTAATACATTATAGTCTTTGAATAACTATTAAATTGTTGTTAAAGATGATGATTGTGCGCGGGTGGAATCTAAAAATATTGGACATAGTGATGGGATTTATTCACAGCCCAACAAGGCAATATCATATTGTATATAGCAAGCTCATTGTGCCTCTTTTGATGAAAAAACTAATAAAAATAAAAGAAAGAAGAAGAAGAACTTCAATGACTGTTATTGTCCCATTCTATTAAAGATTTCCGACCTCCATTACAAGGTTCTCTGTAATGTCAGATGCCAGTCGCATGGGTGTTAGAGAACTGAACACAGTGCAAACTAAGATAAATCACATGCATTAAAATCCTTTCTACAAATATTGATGGTGTTTCATTCAAGACAATTTATTACTTCTAATTGGATCTAGTCAGATTCAAGTTCTCTGGGGTGCTACTCTTCAAATTTGCTTCATTTCTCATCCGATTTGGCACCCTGAGCTTGATGAAAATATTTCCAGTTAAAGTTATCAAAGCTGATGTGACGAAGGGACGTTTGTTCCATATTTCCTTCACTGCTTCCAGCTTTATTTAGCTCAGCAAGGCGCTTTTGTTCGGCCTTATTTTCAATCTGCCTCTGATACTCCAAAGGCTTTTTCTCCTCCTCAGGCGTAAGTTTCTGTTTTTCTTGCCCCAGTTCATCAGTGATTACAGGGCCAACAATCTCTGGATTAGGAGGATTATCTCCGCCATGTTCAGCAGGAAGGGAACTGAAGCATAAAACAGGTGAAAAATCATTGTAACTTCATTTAAGTCTAGGTATTGGGAGCACATATCGCCAACAATTGACAGATTTTCGCATATTTTAGTCAATGGAAATGTTGAAGTGGGAACAAAAACAACGACTTACATTTGCTCCACATTTTCCTGTTGCTCTTCGCTACCTTCAGTTGCCTATAATAAGCAATAATTGAAATACCTTAATAGAAAAATAGAATGTAATTAAAAAAAGAAAAAGGATAGCTCTTCGTACATAAATCTCGTAATTTAATTGATGGTAATTGAATTTCTTGTATATAAAACCAAAGAAAAAATCCATAAATTAAAAGTATATAGGCCTACTAGGCTACCACAATCAAGGTAATTAATTTCACTTTCTCAAAAAAAGGTAATTAATTTCAAATATAATTAAATAAACGTACATCACAATAAAGGGAAAGCGAAAATTGTATTGCAATATAAATGTAAAAGTTTACATATTAATTACCTGATATACGCATTTTAATGTTGCCATAAATGAGGAAATAATCTGCATAATCAATTAAGAACATTTCAATAAATTATATAAAAAATTAAGATGAATTGAATTATCTAAAAAAATTTAAAAACCATAGAATTCAGGTAATAATCCAACTGCATTAATAGTAAAATGGAAACACAATTAAAAAAAAAAAACTATTCACCGAAAAACTAAATTTTTCCTTATGTAGTACTTAACTTAATTTTAGTATTTTTATTGATTGAAATAGAGTTGTAATTGAGTTTTAGTTCAACTTAATTTCTATTAGATTCAAACTTAGATGCTTATTTAATTCTAATCTATGTTTTCTTATGTGGATTATCATAACAAAAAAGTTGTTTTTGTTTGTGATACAAAGATGTTTAAAAAAAATTCAATCTTATTTGATTCGCACTCCTAAAAAGTTGATAAGAATAAAAAGAGTGGTGGTATCAAAAAATTATTTATAAAATGGTTACCAGAAGAATTTGAATTGCAATCAAATTAATATTTTTATTTCCTTAAAAATAATAAGAGAAGAAGATAAGAACAAAAATAATATTTATTTATTTAAAATCTGTCTCTATATATAGAGAGAGGGATATATATATATATATATATATATATATATATATATATCTATATCTATAGTCTTTGAATGACTATTAAATTATCGTTCAAGATGTCCTTCTTATTCTCAAGCTTAAAGTAATTGATGTCAGATCTACGCATATTGCACATAGTTTATTCACAGACCAGTAAGGCAATAACATATTATATATAGCGAGCTCATCGATGAAAAATAAAAAGTTAAAAGAAAGAAAAGAAAGAAGAAGAAGAACTTCAATGCCTAGGAGCAGAGCCAGAAATTTTTGTTTGGAAGGTCAAGTTGCGGCACTGCGGCACTAATATATTTATCAAGACAACCGCTCACATGTTTTTGTTTTTTTATTATTATTATATACACAAGTTTTTGTTTTATTATTATTATTATATACACACACTTTTTTATTAGATAAGTTATATGTATGCACACATCCAAAAAGAAAGCTTACTATTTTCATTGAAAATTATATTTGATGGCGATCTTTTATAAAATAAAATTTATTTTTACCTTTTTTTTTATGGTGAAATTATTAAAAAGTTTCATTTTCAATACAAGTTATCAAATTTTACACTAAAGTAAGAATTTTTTTTTTATTTTTTTTATTTTTTATTTTTTATAATTGAACTAATGAAATTTCTAAAAACATGAATGATCCAACATTGGAGAAATAAGTTATGGTCCAAACATATTTGAATTTTGCTCTAACCCATTATGTGACATTTAAAGAGGCATTTTATGTGTAGTTTTGACAAGATTTTTTTAATGAGTTAATGACTTGATACCGCAACATAACATGTTGAAAAAGATATACCCAAACATGTTTGGTACCAAACTAGTAGGAGTCTCGTGCTTGCACAGTTTTGCTCATAAATTTTTCTATATAGTAATTTTTTGAGAAACAATAACTAAACGAATCATTATTCCTTAATTTTAGTATTCTCATATATATATATATATACATATATATATATATATATATATATATATATATACACACATATAACCAAATGAATGATTATTGTTATAATAACTTGTAATGAACTAGTTCTAAAATGCTTAATTTTATATATTATTCCTTTTATTTTATATCTCTAATTAAAATGATTAGTAAAAGTTTCCTATTTTTTTATATATATATTTATAATACCATATAATTACAATTGAAAACAGTAAGCAAAGAGAGACTCACATTAAAATTGAACAGGAATTGAAAATAAAGCTAATAGTAAAATCCAAAAGTTAAAAATAACTCTATTTTGAAAAAAAGTACACGTGTTATATAAACAAACCAAAACATCAAAATAATATTAACATATAACAAAAGAAGATATCTAAGTAGATTAATATATAAGCAGTAAATTAGTATCAACATAAAATTACCAAAGAAATCACCATAGCATATAAAGATTGTTGTCAAATTTGTAAGCATTTAAAAATAAATATTGTTGTCAATTTTTCTTGTTTATTAATAATTATATATACTTTTGGATCTTTATCAAATATTCTAAATTTTTAGCATTGAAATTTGTGGGGGGGAAAAAACCCTCCAAACCACTCATTAGTGCACCCGTACCCACCAATATGCCAATATGAATCAATAGAAAAATCAAAGCTGACATATACTAAATTTGCAAGACATTGAAGTTTAAGATTCTAACTTAATGAGGAATTCAAATCCAGTTTGAATGCTTATTAAAAAAAATTGTTGCACTCTTAATAAACTATATATATAGTAGAACATATAATTTTGTTAATCAAACATGAATCATTCAACAGATTCATTGTTAGGAATGCTCAATTAAATTGATTAGATTCCATTGAAGATAACAGTACTTTGAATTTCACATACATTAAATTTCTTTTCTGGCCAATAAGCAAATCAAAGAAAAAAAAATGAAGAGAAGGAGAAATACATACCTTACTTTGGGGACTAAGGGAGCAACAATATCAATGAGAAGTATTTTGAGTGCCTAACCGAAAGACTATAATTCAATTTTATATGTGTTATAGGAAAGCGCCTCACAAATAAATAAATAAATAAAAATTAGAGAAAACCTTTATATAACCTGCTATGAATGCTAGTCCGAAAGCAATTAGGAGATAGTGTTGCAATTGAAATAGGAAATAGATTTCCAGGACTTGCACGCCACACCAAAACAAAATCATGGCTTAGGATAAGTTAAAAGCCACGACTTTCACAATATAAATTACTATTAAATAAAATTGTTTCAAACACAGATTGCTTTTGTTACACGGTGTTTATCTAAAACCTTATATTGATAAGTTTTTAAATAAGATAAATACGGTTCAAAGGACTTATCATTATCCACTGAATTGCAAGGCTTTATCATTATCTTGTATCTGTCCCATTCTGTTAAAGATTCCCAACCTCCATTACAAGGTTCTCTTTAATGTCAGATGCCAGTCGCATGAGTGTTAGAAAACCGAACACAGTGCAAAGTAAGATTGAAAGGAGAAAATTCCAACTAGGACTAAGATTAATCACATGCATCAAGATCTTTTGTACAAATATTGATGGTGTTTCATTCAAGACAATTTATTACTTCTAATTGGGTCTAGTCAGATTCAAGTTCTACTCTGGGGTACTACTCTTCAAATTTGCTTCATTTCTCATCCAATTTGACACCCTGAGCTTGATAAAAATACTTCCAGTTAAAGTCATCAAAGTTAATGCGCCTAAGGCACTTTTTTTCCATATTTCCTGCACTGCTTCCAGCTTTATTTAGCTCCGCAAGGCGCTCTTGTTTGGCCTCATTCTCAACCTGCCTCTGGTCCTCCAAATGCTCTTCAAGCATTCTTTGCTCTTTCTCCTCCTCAGGCGTAAGTTTCGGTTTGTCCTGCCCCAGTTCATCAGTGATTACAGGACCAAAAATCTCTGGATTAGGAGGGTTATCTCCGCCATGCTCAGCAGGAAAGGAACTGAAGCAGAAAACAGGTGAAAAATCATTGTAGCTTTATTTAAGTCTAGGTAATGGGAGCACATATGGCAAAAAATTTACAGATTTTCACATATTTAGTCAATGGAAATGTTAAAGGAGTAACAACAACAAAGACTTACATTTGCTCCACATTTTCCTGATGCTCTTTGCTACCTCCAGTTGCCTACAATAAACAAATTGTATATTTTTGGGACATTAGATTGCATAACAGATTCTCCAAATTTTTTGTGAACTAGGATCTCTATGCAGACCTTATATCTTTCTTTCTTTCTGAGAAATTGCAAAGTTTATATCCAATTAGCTAGCTTCTGTGATAATCTGTTTCAGTAAGTGCGAGTGTTTAATATCTTTTATATGTCATATGTATTAGATTGCTCATATATTTTTTGTTCTTTCAGAGTTCAGATCCTTAAATACTACTATTCTAGTAAACTTGAGCCACATTTTCCTAACTTGGACACCTCTGAAATACCTCATTTACACTAACTTGGCACATCTATATCTTAAGCCTTTGGCATCCAATTCAAGTATATTTGTCCAAAATTCGGCTATCTTATGTTAATATTTAACTTGTTAGATGCTCTTATTGTCACACATTTAGTTCCTCCCCCTTCTCCATTTTTTCTGGTGAATTTATACACGTGTAGCTTTAGACAACTGTAACAACCATACAAAATAAACAAAACAATAACTAGTATACAAGACCTGTAATTCCTTTGGCTTTCTTTTATCCTTTTTCTTCATTTTTTCCTTTGATTTTCCCTTCCCTTGTCTTGCATCACCACATCCTTTGTCAGTGGTGTTCTTCTTGTCATCAAGATCAGGTTCTGATAACAATGCTTTTGCTGCAGCCTTAGACTTCTCTTCCGCATCTTTTTTAGCCAGTTCATCCAGGCGTTCCTATAAAAAGGGAATAGTTTACCATAAACATCAGATCATAGACGGGCAAGATAACTACATGAGAACCTTCAATAAAACAGCACGGAGAATCCAACACAAACCAGAATGAATGACTTCAGCAGGGGCACCATAATTGATCGGTAGTCATAAGCAGTTACCGCTTCAATTTTCTTTCCCGTCTGCTGCATAGCAATAGTAGTTGTCCTGATTATACCATCAAATTTGTAAAGCTGCAACAATAAACATACTGAAATTCAATCATCCTATGGAACGAAACAGTTCATCAAGCAACATATCTAATATCAAACACAACACTACACCTATGGACATTGGATTTCACTTCAAGCATGAAATTTATCATGTTCATAAATTTCACTATATCATACCTTTTCATTTATCTCACTAATATGCTTCTTGATCTCTAATTTTATTTCATTGTCCTCGTGATTTTCTTCCAAAATATACCATATGATATCCGACTCAAAATTCTCATCATTTGTGTTCTTAGTCTGCCTCTCCCGTTCTGACAAGAGAGACTCGTAACTCATTGGTTTGTGCCCAAACTCTTCCCTTCTTTTATCTTCTTCAACGCATATACTATCCAAACTCTGAAATACCTTAATGTATCTCAAATACAGTATTTTTTTCTCAAGAATGTTCTGCATCCGGTGAAATTCAGCCTCATAGATCTTGAAAAAATATTTCCCTTGACTTCTACTTGTTTCTCTCAAATTTGCCCACTGCTTCAATTGCTCCCCAATATTAATATTAGTACCTCCCTTCAATAACCAATCCACAATAGCATCTTTACACTCATCATCATTTAATACGATTTCAGCATTAGCACTAGAAGTAACA
This sequence comes from Quercus berberidifolia, assembly GCA_028535905.1. NCBI lineage: Eukaryota > Viridiplantae > Streptophyta > Magnoliopsida > Fagales > Fagaceae > Quercus > Quercus berberidifolia. The sequence goes on along the minus strand of JAPQVW010000002.1, from coordinate 75,977,649 downwards.
GCGGCTCCATCATTCGGCACAAGAAGCTCTCCATGCAATATTCTCTTGTCAAAAACTACACAAGAGAAGTCCTCATTGAATACAATCTTCTCATGACAAGCAACACAAGACTCACCTCTAATCTTATCCTTTGCAAGACTGGAGCAGAGCCCGTATAACCCACAAATATGAGCGAGATCATCCAAGAACTTGAACACACGATTAAGCTCTGAGATGTCAAGAAAGCATGCTGAGAGCAGAGTGCGGTTCATCCAATGTTCCTTAAGCAGCTTTTCCGGGATTCGCTTCTTAAGCATTTCCATTATCAAGTCCATGAACACTAAAAGATGACTTGAAACAAAAAATCTAACCCTCAAGAACAGGCGTAACCTTGCTCGAATTTCATTAATGACCTTGTCACGCCTGCTATCTTTGCAATAAGGCCATTCTTTCTGGTTCATGAAAACTGTAGACTCATTTAGGCCTTCATCTCCACGCTTGTTTCTTGACAAATCTTCCATCATTTTCTTAGCGGCGACCACGTCCACAGGTCCCCACTTTCTTGATTCAACGGTGTCATGGACTGAATCAAATTCAATTTCCGGCATGACTGATTGTGATTCATTGGAGAAAGTCCCTAAATGCACACTCTTGATATGCTCCCTATTCAATTCGACGTCAAAAAACCTCTCACTGCAACAACAACACGTCCAAAACTTCCAATTCTTCGCCACCTTCACATAGTCCACTGCCTGCATCAACACCGCCACTGCTGCCGGTGAGTTATTCTTAGCAAAATGCAGTTTAAGGTCTTCGATTCCAATCCTCAACAAATCCTTCTTTTGCTCCATACTCATCCCCTGGTTCCAATAGTCCTTGACTCGTGTCGCCACCACCGTGTCAACATCAGCCGCAACTTTCTTTACGTTCTTGAGCTTTCTTTTGTTATCTGACGAGGCCAATTCTTGTGTTTTGAATTTCTTCCTCGCTGAAACAGCTCTCAGTTCGATCTCTTCCTTTCTGTCTTGTAGTTCTTGAATCTCATTGGTTATGCTTCCCAAATATTTAGTGTCTATGAGATACACGCTTCTCAATTTGAAGAGTCTGAGGTTCTTTCTGATTAAATCAATTTCGTCCTCCCCGTGAACAGTGGGGTTTTCGATGGATAAACTGGTATCACACGCTTGGATCACAGCTTCGAAGCCAGCATTGTTGTCATTGTAGGCTAATTTGACGAGTGCAATGACGTATGAGTACCAGAAGGAGAGAGAGATGGGGCATAACTCGACTGCTCGCTTGGAAGAGTTGACGGAACTCTTGGCATTTTTGAGTTTTTTGTGGTCGGGAGTGGCAGTAGAGTCGAGGCTTTTGTCGAGAAGGTAGCTGAATGTGTTATGAGCAAGCGCGGAGTTTGGGTGGCGAGATAGGATGTCCTTGACAAGACTCAAGGCTTTGGTGGGGTTCCCATTGTAGAATTCGTTCATGGCGTGATCGACTTCTTCGGTGATGTTGGGTGATTGATCATCAACATCGGACGGTGGAGGTTGAGAGGGAGATGGGGTTGCGTTGCGTTTCATGCTGCTCATTATGGATGGAAATGGAGAATAGAGAAAAGGGTGGCTTGAATTTAATTGCTTTTATGAAGAAAAGTTGAAATGGGTGAGAAACCAAAAAAGGGAAAAAGGGAGTTAAGCAAATACAGAAATATTATTAGCCAATATATATGCCTGCCTCAATTTAAGCGTGTTGTATAACTAAGCATTTTGTTCGATTAAGCATACGGAATTATTGAGTAATACCTCAGTAAGATAATGGTTCTTGTACTAATATAAAGTATAAACTCTAAATTTTGGACAATGGACAACCTCTTACTTCAACCATTAGTTTTTTTTTTCTACAACAATCAAGTCTTAATTAGTCCCAAAATTTTGAAGTTAACTATGTGTCCGCAATAAACTAATCAAGCTAAACCACATGTACATATTCATTTCCATTTTAGTCTATTTGGAGTCATATTTTCGGTTATTTTCTTAATTGACCCATTCATTTTTACTACTACTAACAAAACTATCTTGTCCTTCATTCTTGTAGAGTATTTCAAGATCCTATTTCATAATGAACATAGGTTCTGTGGTGCCCAAACCCAGTGGTGTTTCTTCCAAGGATGGAGAATATGGGCTCCTAATTTATTTGTTAGTGGGTCTCCTTGTGTTCCTACTCCTCAAACGCTGCCTTGACTATCACGCCCCAAACCCAAAGAGGTTCAAAGCATGAGAAATACATCCCAAAGGTATTTCTAGATTTTTCCTTTTTGGAAAACCAAACTATAGGAGATCTTTGTTTTCCTTTCATTTCCACATAATAAGAATATATAACCATAAATCTTCACATTACAGGTCAGAGCTCTATAACACATTTACAAACAATAACTAAAAATCATATGCCTCCACATAATACATAAATATATACTACAAAGCTCTTGGATTACACAAAGTCACAATCTTATCAAGAAGAAGGAATCTTAATATTAAGTCTAGGCCTACCATGCCTGAGGTTAACAAACCTCAAGTAACCAACCTCCAATCGAATTAATTAAGGTATCGTTGAACATAGCAAGAGTCTCCAAATTTAAGATAGCACTCTAATCATCACCAAGGAAGTAAGCTCCATACCTAGGGTATAGCTAAGAAATCTGAAAAACTGTTGAAGAGTGGGAAGAGCTAACGCCCAGTAAGTAGCATAATTAATGGGGGTGGGGGAAATACAAATTTCACTATAATGATCAGTTTACAAAACATGTTTTAGTTTGGAAAATTGCTAACTAAATACTGCAAAATCATTTTCAATAATAATGTAACAAGAATGATTAAATGATGAAACATAAAGTTTCTCAAAATAATACTATGAAACTATATATTATAATCTGTGAGCATCAACAATAAAATTTCCAAAGCCATAATATTTAACATAAGGTAAATTATCACAAATATACCACACTACCACATAGACCGGTCAGGGGGTCTACCCATTCACAACTGGCATGATATTGTCCTCTCTGGTATGCAGACTCTTGGCCTCATGGATAGCAGCCTCACCCATACCCTCAAGGTTTTTCTCTCCTCCCATGGGTAGCAGAGAGAGCATGTCAAATAGGACCTCTCTTGCATGTGGTCTCTTGGCCCCATGGGCAGCAGCCTTACCCACACACAATCAAGGAACCTCTTCCTCCCATGGACAGCAGGGAAGAACGTGTCATCCAAAGTGAAAGGGCACTGACCTAGATTTGATTCTGTTGTCACAGAGACTACTGAAACCAAATCGGGTGATCACCAAGAAATCACACATGGCATGGTGTCAAAACCACATAAAGCTCACAGGTATATATTTCCTTTCAAATACATAGTTTATAACCAGGTAGTTTCAAAAAAATCTTAAATAATCTAACTTCCACAAAGTTTGTAAGGTTTTCAACTTCATTCTTATCAAAAGATTTTCTAACAACTTCCCACATAACAAGAAGAGATAAGCATCTTTAAATTTTCTAATATACCATAAAATCTAAGATTTCCTTATCTAAGATTAAATAAAAGATGTTCATTTTTCCATATCAACAATTCATGCATTCCCCAAATGCAATACCAAATATGATACATTTTCATTTTGAGAAAGTCGAGTTTCAAAAGAAAAGCATTTCCCTATTTAGTTTGAGAAGAAGGGCAAAAGGCTAATTAATTTTTCTGAAAAGGGCAGAAGCCCATTTTGTCCCCATTGAGAAGAACATAGAAAGAAATGCTGACTCCTACAAATTTATTAAAAGCTTTCAAGGCACTGAGATTATACAACTTTACATGTATATTGTTATACTCTGAAATCTGAATACTTTTAGTTTGATTTATTCCTCAAATTTATTTGAAGGAGTCAAATTAAATGAAAAGTATATATTTAGTTAATCGAGATTATTGAGTAGATTTTATAATTCTTTAAAAAATATCTAATTATTATATGTATGAAACTCTCTTCTAGAAACTTGAATCCTAGTTCTTATCTTCTGTATCCCACAAGTACTTATACTTGTGAAGTAACCATCGCACCACAAATACTTATACTTGTGAAGTAACCATCGCGCCAATGGTGTGCGGTGATGATAGAAATTAAGTTTGAAGATAGAGTTGTTTACAATTGCTTATTTATTATAACATTAACATCAATATATATATATATATAGAGAGAGAGAGAGAGAGAGAGAGAGAGAGGTTATTTTTATTTTTTTAATATTTTCTTTTATTCTTGCCTCTGAATATATATATATATATATATATATATATATATATATTATAATATTCACAATGGCTACTGTGAATCTCCAAGACTGACTCTATATCCTTTATATGCAGGAAAGAAAATAGCTTAACTTGATTTTAACGGGTTCTATAGGCTATACTCTTCTGTCCAGGAGTTTCATAACGTGACAAGAAAAATTGCCCATTTTTCTGTGTGTTTATATAATGTCTTCTTATTATTATATCACTTTTTTATTATGTTTTAAGGTACAAATTAAATGATTTTTTAATATTGAGCCATGGGATATTTTGTATACTGGGCATTTTGCTTTTATATATGGGTAAAGATTGTTGCTTTAATATTGATAGGAGGTTATTAACAATACTTTTAGAAGTTTGAAGAATAGACAAGGGGGAGGGGTGCAAGTTGCAAAGTTAGCAACATATTAATATATATATTTTTAACTATTTCAAAACAAAATGGGACAATATTTAGATCTTCAATACAATACAGTTGTTTGTATTGTCAAGATAGTCACATGATTGGATCAATAACCTTAATTCATTTCTTCCTCTTTTTATTGCTCCATCCTCTTTCCCTTGTGTTAATGTGAGCTTATGTTAGTAGGTTAAAAATTAGAGAAAGTCTAAGAACACAATTTTTATCATAACTATGAGGTAGTCAATTAGCCCATTACTCACCCCACACACAGAGGAAGAGTTGATTAGTATTACCATGGGAGAATCAAACACCTTAGGATGGACTGAGAAAACTCAATGGCTTTGGGAAATTTTTGGGCACTTCTTATAAAGATAGGTAATGGGCTTACTTAAGGCCATAGAAACTAAATGGCATAGAGGGCAACTGAAGAGAGTGATCATAAGAAAATGATGAAGTTAGGGATGAAGGGTAGCAAAAAATGATGAGCATTACAATCACTCTAGACCTGAAAAACAAAGAGGTAGTATTTCAATCTCCAAATGGACCTCTGTCTCATATTCCAAATCACAATAAGAGTAGCTAGTATCCACTAATCAATACTTGAAAGTGTAACCCCCCTATGAAGCATGGTACGGGTGCCGGACTCGAGGGTGTGGAAATTAAAAATTATTAAAAATATTTTTATTTATATTTTCCATGTATTGCTAAGCATATTTTTTTATATAATGGGAAACATTTACCAATTTAGAAGTATTGGTAAACATATATTAATAAATTTAAAAGCATATATATAAATATAAATATATATATATATATATTATAATGTTTACACAATCCCAATTTTAGCCCAATAACATATTTGTAATATTAAATTATTTTCGTTCAAAAAAAGAAGAAGTAATGAGGTGATAAATCAAAGTATTAAAGAATAATAAAAACTGATGAGTAAAGGTGACAAAATCAAAGAATCAAAATCTGTATTTTTACTGTTTTCACAAGTTCTCTCTTATACCAATACATGTCACGCCCCAAACCCAAAAGGGTCCACAACATGAGAAATCATCTCAAAGTACTTGTAGATTTCTCCTTTTTTATTTTTGACAATTCAAATTGTAAGAGATCTCTCTTTAAGCTCTTTTCTTTTTCCACAGGATAAGAATATATAACCACACTAAAATCTCCATATTACAAGTTAGAGCTCTATAACATACTTATAAACAATAACTAAAAATTTTGTGTCTCCACATAATACATGAATATATACTACAAAGTTCTTGGATTGCACAAAGTCACAATCTTATCAAGAATAAGGAATCTTAATATCAAGTCTATGCCTACCATGCTTGAGGTTAACAAACCTCAAGTAACCAACCCCTAATAGAATAAATTAAGGTCTTGTTGAACATAGCAAGATCGAGTTACCAACCATTTACAGCAAGAGTCTCCAAATTTAAGATAGCACTCTAATCATCACCAAGGAAGTAAGCTCCATACCCAAGGTATAGCTAAGAAATCTGAAAAACTGTTAAAGCGTGGGATGAGCTAACGCCCAGTAAGTAGCATAATTAATGGGGGTGGAGGAAATGCAAGTTTCATTATAATGAACAGTTTACAAAACATGTTTTTGTTTAGGAAATTGCTAACTGAATATTGCAATATCATTTTCAATAATAATGTAACAAGAATGATTAAATGATGAAACATAAAGTTTCTCAAAATAATATCATGAAACTATATATTATAATTTGTGAGTATCAACAATATAATTTCCAAAGCCATAATATCTAACATAAGATAAATTATCACAAATATACCACATTACCACATAGACCGGTCAGGGGATCCACCCATTCACAACTGGCATGATATTGTCCTCTCTGGTATGCAGATGCTTGGCCTTATGGATAGCAGCTTCACTCATACCCTCAAGGTTTTTCTCTCCTCCCATGGGCAGCAGAGATAGCACGTCAAATAGGACCACTCTTGCTTGTGGTCTTTTGGCCCCATGGACAGCAGCCTCACCCACACACAATCAAGGAACCTCTTCACCCCATGGACAGTAGGGAAGAACGCGTCATCCAAAGTGAAAGGGCACTGACCTAGATTTGATTTCATTGTCACAAAGACTACAGAAACCAAATCAGGTGATCATCGGGAAATCACACATGGCATGGTGTCAAAACCACATAAAGCTCACAGGTATACATTTCCTTTCAAATACATAGTTTATAACCAAGTAGTTTCAGAAAAACCTTAAATAATCTAATTTCCACAAAGTTTGTAAGGTTTTCAACTTCATTCTTATCAAAAGATTTTCTAACAATTTTCCTCAACAATATCAAGCATACCTAACAAAATAAGCATAAAGCTTAAAATTGTATTTAGCTACAATTTAGGAATTGCCAAATAATCATTTAATTAGGCAAGCCTAGTATTTAACCTCATCAATACTAATCTATTCCACTTCCATAGTTTCTCAACAAATTGATTCACAAGGCATAAATTCCAATTTATAAAGTTAACCCATTTAATATCATCTCCAACATTATGACTAGCTTCCATAAAATTTACACTACATCATTAAGAGATCCATGAAAGCAAAATCAATATATCCTCCAAGATAAGAAATTTAGAACTTCAACTAACTCCAAATAAATCCAATGGCAATGGAAAAATTAAATTTACCAACCATCACATGTTATAACTTAAAACCCCTAAATTTTCCACCATAAATAACCCTTACGTAGTCATCATTAGCACAAACCATATACCCACTCATCAAATAATTCCACCAATGCAAAACTCATACATAAAAACACATAAATATCACTTCCAATACTTATAAATCACATGGGTATCATTCTTAAACCTTAGATAAAAATAACATCAACCAAAAGTGCAAAACCCACCAAAAAGATGAGAAATTTTTACCTCAAAAAAGGATGTGAAGGTGTTTATGGGTTCCCAAAAATTTTCTGGTGATCTTGCCGAAGATGATGGTGGAAATGGTGGTGGTGGTGTGGAAGTGCCAGTGGAGAAGATGAGAGTAGAGAGGAGCATACAAGAGAAAACAAAAAAAATGAAAAGAAAGAAAGAAAGAATGAGCCAGCCAAGGAAGCGATAAGAGGGAGTTAATTGTGTGGTGGGTAGTGGGGTTAGGTGGGGTTTGGCACGTGGGAATCCAAAAAATATCTAATCTTTGACTTTTTTTTGACTTACTGGAACGTTACGATACACCTATTCAAAAATCTATCTACAGTCCACAACTTTCTACATTGCTCTCTCTGTAAGTTTCAAGTAAGTGCACATGAAGCAGGCTTTTATTTTATTTTTCGCTCTCTCACAAGGCCATATGAAGCAGAAGAATGGAGACTAGCAACATGGTGGCAGCCCATTTTGGCGTCCGTTTCGGCTAGAATTGGGCTGTATCAGCCATTCCTACTAAAATCAGCACGAATCAGCCCGGTTCAGCACAAATCGGCGTGAATCAGCATGAAAAAAAAAGAAAAAAAAAAAAGGCATGGCATGGACGTGCAGTCAGTGGCATCACACACTGCACGCCACGTCAATGTGCGTTGGGTGCTGGTGCGGCGGCCCTAAAGCCGCACCTGTGCTTTCTAGTAGCCTCCACAACAATTCTCCATAATAAGACCTTCAACCTTTCATGAATTTTGCTTTTCCATGGCATTTCCCCCAAACATTACTCTGATAGGAAATCTTTGAGCTGGATCAAGCGAGGATTACGACAGTCAGCATGTTGAGAAAAAAGAAGATGGCATCAGTGCCTTCTAAAAGTTTCAGATATAAATTTTGATCACTTAAAATCTCAAACTTTCTTAAGTGAAAAATCATTATAAACAACAGAAAATTAAATATAAGACTACCTATAACTTATTTACAAAATATAATCATCGCCGGTGCAAACAGTGTGCTTGATGGAAAATAAATAAATAAATAAAAAACACTGCCGCCTAGATTTTGTTTAAATGCAATTATCAGCGTACATAGTACAAAGAATAACATCAAATTTTCAAACCAAAATTAAAACTGATCTTCTCTGGGAATGCAAATTGAGAGCCCTGACACAGAAGTATATATACCATTAGCTTTTGTAATATCTAATCTAAAATATGAAATGAATCTATTAAAATGAGGATCATTTTCCAGTTTTGATTACTGCATTTGCATTGAATGTTTGAAAGTATACAAATGCCGAGGGGTTTGTTTGTTCTCATTCTCAATCTGCCTCTGGTACTCCAAATACTCATCAAGCATTCTTTGATCTTTCTCCTCCACACTCCACAGGCAAAAGTTTCCATTTGTCTTGCCCCAATTCATCAACGGCTACAGGACCAACAATCTCAAGATTAGGAGGAATATCTCCGCCATGTGCTTCAGGGAGGGAACTGAAGCACAGCACAGGTGAAAACACATTGAGCTTTATTTAACCCTATGACTTATTTTTGCTAAACATTTTCCTGCTGCTCCTTGTTACCTCCAGTTGTACAATAAGCAAATTGTGTATTTTTGTGACATTATTTTGCATGATAGATTTTCTATATATTGTGGAAACTAGGACCACTCTGCAGATCTTATATCTTTCTTTCTTTCTGAGAAAATGCAAAGTTTATGTCCAATTAACTAGCTGCTGTGATAATCTGTTTCAGTAAGTGCGAGTGTTCAATATCTGTTGTACATCATATGTATTAGATTGCCCAATTTATTATTCTTTCAGAGTCCGGATCCTTAAAAACTATTATTCTAGTAAATTTGATCCACATTTTCCTAACTTGGCTACCATTAAAATAGCCATTTCATTTAATCTATCTTCCAGTTTTGTTTCACCTTTAATGATCTCTAGCTCCTCAATATCTTAAGTCTTTAGCATCTAATTCAAGTAAATTTGTCCAAATTCTTCCCATCTTATGATAATATTTAACATGTTAGATGCTCTTATTTTCCCACTTTTAGTTCATGCCCGTCTTCATTTTTTCTGGTGAATTTATAAATGTGTAGCTTTAGACAACGGTGACTACCATAAATAGAAAACAGAACAATGATCAGAATACAAGGCCTTTTATTTCTTTGACTTTATTTTATCCCTTTTCTTATTTTTTTCCTTGGAATTTCCCTGTCCTTGTCTTGCATTACCACCTCCTTTGTCAGTCTTTTTCTTTTTATCAAGATCATCAAATTCTGATAACAATGCTTCTTCTACAGCCTCATACTTCTTTTCTGCATCTTTGTTGGCCTGTTCTTCCAGTTGTGCCTATAAAAGGGGAATAGTACACCGAAAACATCAAATCATAGATGGGTAAGAAGGTAACTATATGAAAGACTTCAACCAAACAGGAAGGAGAATCCAACACAAACCCGCATGAATGACTTCAGCAGGGGCACCAAAATTGATCGGTAGTCATAATTAGTTACTGCTTTAATTTTCTTCCCTGTCTGCTGCATATTTACAGTAGTTGTCCTAATTATAGCATCCAATTTGTAAAGCTGCAACAACAAACATACTAAGATTCAATCCTATAGAAGTTCATCAAGCATCATCTTTAATATCACACACAACAATGAAAATTTGACAGGTTCATAAATTTGGCTATATCATACCTTTGCATCCATCTCATCAATCTGCTCCTCAATCAACAATTTTATTTCATTGTCCACATGATCTTCTCTCAAAATATTCCATAAGATATCCAACTCGAAAATATTACCATTTGTGCTTGCAATCTGTCTCTGATTTGACAAGAGATACTTGTAGCTCACTGGTTCGTACCCAAACTCTTCTCTTCTCTTATCTTCTTTAACACATATACTCTCCAAATTCTGCCATACCTTAATGTCTCTCAAATATTGTACTTTTTTCTCACAAATGTTCAGCAACCGGTTAAATTCAACCCCATAGATCTTGTAAAGCTCTTTCCCTTGACTTCTACTAGCTTCTCTCAAATTTGTCCACTGCTTTAATTGCTCCCCAATATTAGTACCTCCCTTCAATAACCAATCCAAAATAGCATCTTTATATTCATCATCATTTAATTCGATTTCATCATCAGTACTAGAAGTAACAGCAGCTCCATCATTCGGCACCATAAGCTCTCCACGCAGCATTCTCTTGTCGAAAACTACACAAGAGAAGTCCTCATTGAAAACAATCTTCTCATAATTAGCAACACTATGTTCACCTATAGCCGTCTCCATTCCAAGACTCAAGACGAGCCTCCGTAACCCACAAACATTGGCAAGATCATCCAAGAACTCGAACACAAGATTAAGCTCAGAGATGTCCAGAAAGCACACTGAAAGCAGGGTCCGGTTTATCCCATATTCCATAAGCAGCTGTTCCGGGACTTGCTTCTTCAGCATTTCCAATATCAAGTTCATCAACGCCGAAAGATGACTAGAACAAAAACATTTTATACCCACGAACTGGCGTAACACTGCTCGAATTTTGTTAATGATCTCTTCACGCCGTCTATCGTCGCAATAAGGCCACTTTTGTTTCATGAAATCTTTATCTCCACCCTCGTTTCTTGACAAATCTTCCAATATTTTCTTAGCTTCGACCACGTTCACGGGTTTCCATTTTCCTGATTCAACAGTGTCCCAGAGTGAATCAAATAAAAATTCTGGACGGACTGAATCTAACTCAACGGAAAAAGTCCCTAAATGCACACTATTCATATGCTCCCCAGTCAATTTGGCATCGAAAAACCTCTCTCCGCACCAACAACACTCTGCGTTACATGAAAACTTCCAATTCTTCGCCCCCGTCGCGTACTCCACCGCCTGTTTCATCACCTCCATGGCCATTTTGTTCTTAGCAAAATTGAGTTTAAGGTCTTCGATTTGAATCCTCAACAAATCCTTCTTTTGCTCCATAGTCATCGTGTCATTCCAGAAAGTCTTGACTCGTCTCTCCACCGTGTCGACATCCAACACGACTACTTTCTTGAGGTTCTTGATCTTTCTTTTGCTTTCTGGCAAAGGCATCAATTCTAGCGTTTCGAAGTTCTTATTCGCTGTTATAGCTCTCTCTTCGATCTCTTCCTTTCGTTCTTGTAGTTCTTGAATCTCATTCTTTAAATTTTCCAAGTATTTAGTGTCTATGAGATACTTGCTTTGTAGTTTGATGAGTCTGAGACACGTTCTGAATTCTTCAATTCGGGGCTCTGTGGCCAAATCTTCTGGGGCAAATTCGATGGCTAAACCAGCATCGCAAGCTTCTATCACAGGTTCATGGCCGGCGTTGGCGTCATATTCAGTTAACTTGAAGAGTGCGTTGACATGGAAGAACCAGCAGGCGAGGGAGTTGGGGCACAAGTGCACGGCTCGCTTGGATAAGTCCACCGCTTCTTTGACGTGATTGAAAGTTTCGGCGAGTTGGAGGAGACCGTCGTCAGATGAAACGGGAGTGGTGGAGTGTTCGGCAGAAAACACGAATTTTAAGTGACAGAAGCTGAGGGCAGCGAGAGCAAGAGCGGAGCTTGGGTGTTGGGACAGAGTGGCCTCGACAAGAGTCAAGGCTTTGGTGTAGTTCCCATTTTGGTGTTCTTTCATGGCGTCTTCCACTTCTTTGGTGATGGTGGGGGATTGATCATCAACATCGGAGAGTGATGGGGGTGCACGTGCATTGCGTTTCTTCTTGATCTTCATTTTGGAGGGAAATCGAGAATAGGGGAAGAGTGGTTTGAATCTAGCTAATTGGTTTTACGAAGGAAGTTAAAGTGGGTGAGCTGAATCTATATATATGACATGAAGAGCAAAGGCGCAAATGCGGAAAAAGGGATTTTAACCAATATCAATGAGGGTAATCAAATAAGTTAATTGGAACCCACAAAAGCCAAATAGGGGAATAAACTAATGCAATATGTTTGGTTTAACTTTTATATTTTGTGTTTTAAAGATGATCAATTTCAACGAAAATTTAAGGATATTCATATAAATAGTAAATTAAACTATATAATTTCAAAAATACTAACTAAATCCTAAGTTAATCTAAAAAAAAAAAAAAAAAAAAAAAAAAAAACCCTTTGAGAAAGAGAGATGAGAAGAAAAATATGTGATGTCAAACCAACATTCTTGATATGGGTTTTATTTTTTAGTAATGCTAATACCACAACTTTTGATACAACTTGTTCACATAGCTAGTTTTAAGTAGTGAAGTTGTAGAACATAGACCTATTTCTCTTACCCTACCACTCACAGCTTTCCACGTGGGCAAGTTGTGATCTTAGCAATTTTGTTTTATTTATTATTATTATTATTATTATTATTTTGCATTTAAGAAGCTCAAAATTTTTTTTTTAATTGATATGGTTATTTTGGCATTTGAGAGGTTGTTGCCTAAGAATTATGTATTTGTTTTTGGTTTTCGGTATGTAGATTTAATTAACTTAGGGTGTTTTAGCCTTTTAGGTTGATTTTGAGTATTTTGGGGTATAGGTCTTATTATTTTTTATGAATTTTTTAAATATAATTCAAGAGTTGGAAGGGGGGAAAGTTGAATCTTAGATGTCTTTGTTGTGAATATCATAAATCCCACAAAATACAAGGAAATAAATTAATGTAATTACAACAATTTTTATTATGGAATAAAGCTAATATAAATGTTATGTGAAAAACCATAACTTAACAATCACCATTTTTCCTCTCAATCTCTCTATGCCTCTTTAACAAGAGTGACTTGTATTTAGTGCTCATTAATAAAGTCTATTGTCCCTTAAATCTAGGAGAGAGAAGTTGATAAAATGTTACAAGTTACAACAAATTAACATATGTATGAAAATTATAGTTTAAATTATATTATATTTTGAATAAGAATTTAATATATAGTGATATTGCAATGATTTTAGAAAATGTTACTAAAATAAATTTATACTTTATTGTAGCAGTTATTATGATGAATGCTGTTGATTTATTTAAATTTTGAAGCAGTCTTATAAATGCGTCTTAAAAAACATGGCTATGAGCACTTGCGTTAGTGGGCCTTTGAGGCTATGAGTGTATATTGTATAATAGAAAATATGTAAAATTTACAAATTTTTGCTTAAAAGTGACTTACCTCAATAAATGCATAATTATGTAAATTTATAAATTTGCTACAGTAATCATGTAAATTTAAAAGATACAATTTTTTTTTTTTTGATAGAATGATTCATATTGTATTTGTTCTTTATTTTTATTTTTTTCGTATCTCAATGATGAAGTAAGAGAATATATGGTAATTGTTATATATGTGTGAAAAAAGAGAAATAATTAAAAAATTTATATATTAATGAAATATAGTGTAAAATAAATAATTTAATATAAGAATTTCTTTTATAGAAATGAGGATATTTTGAAATGTGAGAATGTAAAATAAATTATCTAAGGAAAAAAAAAAGGTTTTTTAATCTTCTAAAAATAAATTAAAAAATTATATATTCCTGGCGGACTCCCGCCACAATTCCAAAACTCTCCCACTAAAATTTGCCTATCCTTGTGGGATTTGGATCAATCCATATAAAAACACTCCCCCGAAAATTCCTCTTCCCAAGTTTGATCAATTTTGAACACCCACCTCCGACAACCACCGCAGTCGCCCACCTCTGTCAGTGGCTTGCCACATCAGCATTGCGTGGCTTAATTTTTGGTTAGCAAAGGCAAGTCTTCGATTTTTTTACTTTGTTTTTATTTCTCAGAACTTTTTCGGGTTTGGCTGCAAAAGTCAATTCCCTACTGCTTTGCTCTGTAGTAGAAGTCTATCTTATTACATATATATATATATATATATATTTTACTGTACATTCTTGGTTGTTTTTTTTTTTTTTTTTTTGGTTAGCAATAGTTATCTACTTATGTCCATAGGCATAACATCAATTGGCATTTAATGTAATTTGCTTTTTATGCAATTCTTTTTTTTTTTATGCAAAAAAAAAAAAAAAAAAAAAAAAAAAAAAAAAAAAAACACTTTCCTTAAACACAGAGATCATAAAAAAAAAAAATCAAAGGTAAATTACAAATTGCAAATTTCACCCCTAAAGTTTAGGGGTGATTAGACTTTATATCCCGAAATTTTAAAATTTGGATCCCTTTAAAATTTGGAATTTTTGAATTTTACATCTTGACATTTCAGAATTTGGATTTTAACCTCCTAAAGTTTGTGAGTTTTAGGCATGATTTTGTATTGAAGCGTATGCTTGTATTGTAGCATGATCTGTTGTATTGTAGTATGGTCTGGTAGTGCATGATTGTATTGTATAGTACATGTATTGGAGTATCAGTGCTTATATCAGATTGAGGTGTCATGAGTATACATAGGGTAGTTAGTGAAGAGGCAGGACAGCTGGAGTTAGTTAGGGTGTGTTAGTTGTTAATTGACAGCTGGAGGAGATGTATAAAGGAAAGAGGCTATTGTAAAGGGAAAATCAATCGAGAAAGTATAGTTCCAATTCAGTTCCCTTTTTCTCTCTATTTCTTTCTCTCCCTCAATTCTTGGAGGCCCAGCTGACCTCGAATACAGCTAGACACAAGAACCATTGAATTCAATCTTAACTGTGAATGTTTGAATTTTACACCCTAAAGTTTCATAATTTTGAGTATAAAATCCAAATACCCCTAAAATATAGGAGCTAAAATACAAATTCTAAAACGTGAGGGTGTAAAATCCAAATATCCCTAAAATATAGGAGTTAAAGTCTAAATTCTGAAACGTGAGGGTGCAAAATCCAAACACTCCCAAACATCAAGGGTAAAATCTAAATCCTGAAATTTCAGAATATAAAATCCAATCACCTCCAAACTTTAAGATGTAATTTGCAATTTACCCAAAAATCAAACAACAATAATTTTGAAATAACATAACTAGTTAAAATCATCGGAGCTAGTGATGGAATCGTGTGAAATTTGGCAACTTGAAGGGAATCGTTATAAGGATCAAAAATCTCCACTAATGGTCGTGATCTATACTGCTTTTCAAGCAAAATATTTCATTTAGTTCCCTGTTTAATAAATTTGGCTATATATGTTAATTTTCCATTTTCTCTTAATTTTCAATTGCTTGTTAATGTAGATTGACTATTGGAACCAAATGAAATTACTTTCCATCCAACTTTAAAATCAATAGAGATTAGATTTGGGCATAAAGCTACTCAACATTTAGGAGAGAGTCATTTCACCATATAGTCATGTCATGTTATGCAGTTGCATTTTTTTCCTCAGTTGCACCTTCACTGAATTGATCAAAGTAGCAAGATCACTTTATTTCTATTAGATTTGTGGTATTTTCATTTTGAGGATTCTGAAAGGTCAATTTCTGATCTTAAACTCTTCATCTTCAAAACCTTATTGGATTGGTTGTCTGTATATTCTGTCATTCTATTTTTTTGAATTTTTCTTTGATGGATGCTTGTAGTTTGTGTGTTTGATTGTTTCTTGTTCCTACTATATACTTCCTGCATACTTGGGCAACACTTTTTTTTGATATTCTAATAAAATTTTCTCATTACTTATATATATATATATATATATATTAAAAAAAAAATGATTTGATTTCAATTGGATCCCGCTAGTTCTGAATAAATTTGGTAATTTTACATTTCGGCATTTGATTCATTGAATCATATATCTATACTCAGATGAAATAAAATAAATAAATAAAAACTGTGAGTTAGTGACCAATTTGTTCTCACTTGCTCTCATTTTTGTTGCAACAACAATACTTACATTTATTTTTTCATAGTGGCAGAGGATCCAAATAGAGGCAACAATACTGTATTAAATCTTTTCTGCCTTTATTCTATACATCATTGCATGTACACATCATTGTTAGATGTATTGGATCTATCTATTATGTGCGGATTTTTTTGAAGTTTATAGTTGTCATGCGTATTAGTAGTGCCATTGGATCTATCTTTTATGTACTGTCCATTCGGGGTCTGGAATAATATTCACCTTTGAAGGGCCAAAACTTGTTATATATTCTCAGATTTCCCCCCTTATTTTTTTTTTTTTTTCATCTTTGAGAATTAGCATGATATTGATTTTGGGATTGGAGAAGGTGATAAGAGTCTTTTCCTTTTGTTTCATTTTTTTATACTTTAACTATATATATATATATATATATATATCTTTGAAGTACTTGAATCTAATCCAGATATTATAAAGATTCGTGATTCTTGTGTTCTATACTGGGAGATTCTGGTATTTTACCCTTAATTTTTTAAAAAATTGGCAATATGCCCCTGTTTGCAAACTATATAGGGGCGTGCCCCTATTTTGATACTTGATTACCCTAAAATCGAGTTCAATTAAATACTCGATTTGTAGGAAATCGAGTTATGCCCGATCAAACTTATAAAAAAAAAAAAAAAAATTGCATGGAACTCGAGTTTCACGAAATCAAGTTCCATGCAAAAAAAATTTTATAAATGTGATCGCGCCATATTCAGGGAGCCCTATAGTGGCGTTTTTAAGGCCTATAGTGACGTTTTAAAACCCTATAGCAGCGTTTTCTTGCAAATTTTTTATTAGCCCCATACTAGGTTCAAGGAGCCCTATAGTGGCGTTTTTAAGCCCTATAGTGACGTTTTAAAACCTTATAGCGGCGTTTTGGAACTCGACTTCCCTAAAATCGAGTTCCATGCATTTTTTTTTTTAATAGTTTTATTGGGCATAACTCGATTTTCTATGAATCAAGTATTTCATTGAAACTCGATTTTAAGGTAATCGAGTATCAAAACAGGGGCATATCCCTATATAGTTTCGAAATTGGGGCATATTGCTAAATTTTTTTAAATTTAAGGGCAAAAGGCTAGAATCTCCTTCTATATTGGCATTGCAGGAGGAAACTAATTGACAAGCTTAACTGTTAGCTTCTTCAATCAAGTAAGTGTTTACTAAGGTTTGTCCCAAAAAAAAAAAAAAAAAAAAAATTGGATCTTAAACGTAATAGTATGATTACAAATACTTTGTGATATATATTGTATGATGAACATGGGTAGTTGTTTGAATTGGAGCAAGCAAGTGGTTTGCATGGAGATGAGAGTATAAGGGTTGTTAATTATAATATTGGGAGTGTTTCTTGGTTTTTTGATCATTTGTTGCTTGATGTGTACGTTGTACTATATCATAATAATGAATCCTTTTGTTTGATTTGAGATATAGTTGTAGGGTTGTTTGAATTGGAGCAAGCGGGTGGCTTAGATGGAGTATAATGCTTGTCCACTATGACATGATGTAATATATCATTACACTTAATAGGAAAGGGTCATCTTCCTATGAACTAAAAGAAAGTGAGAATGAAAATTGCAATGATAGTTATGTTTTATTTTTACAATGGCATGTTGTAGATTTAATTTAATTTACTGTACATTCAAATGAACAAGAGTTGGATGAATAAAAAAAGGTTCTCAAGAGAGTACGTACGATTTTATCCAATTTGCTACAAAAAGTAAATCTAGTGATGGGAAAATTCAAGCGTAAGTTTCCATTCCTCTTGCTCCAACTCAACAATGGGTACAGGACCAACAATCACAGGATTAGGAGGATCATCTCTGCCTTGTGCAGCCGTAAAGACACTGAAGCACAGCACAGGTGAACTCACAATGACCTTTATTCACATATGACTACAAATTTACACAATTTACATGTGTTTTAGACCATGCAAATGTGAAAGTATGAACAAAAACAAAGACTTACATTTGCACCACATTTTCCTGCTGCTCCTTGCCACATCCAATTGCCTACAATAAGCAAATTGCATTTTTTGGAGACATTAGTTTGCATGATAGATTCTCTATATTTTGTGGGAACTAGGAACTCTCTGCAGATCTTATATCTCTTTTTCTTTTTATTTCAAAAAGGTATGATATTAGCCGCATTCTTGTCTCCGGTTTCTTAATTTACTAGTCATATCCAATTATTCCTTTCCTTATTAACGAAAAATGATATTAAATGTTGTTACACTTCTCTGCAAAGTTTATGCGCAATTGACTAGCTGTTCTGACAATCTCTTTCAGTAAGTACCTGCAATCAATGTCTGTTGTATCTCAAATGTATTAGACTGCTTATTTTCTTACTCTTTCAGAGTTCAGATCCTTAAATACTATTCTACGAAACTTGATCCTCATTTTCCTAACTTGGATTCCTCTTAAATTCCCTTTTCTTTTACACTCTTCCGGTTTTGTTTTACCTTTTAACTCTAGTTCATCCTAATCTTAAGCCTTAAGCATTCAATTCAAGTATATTTGTTTAATTTGTCATCTTATGTTAATATTTAACATATTTACCACTTTTAGTTCCTGCCCATTATGTATTTATTCCTGTGAATTTACACCTTGAGCTTTAGACAACTGTAACTACCATAAAAAAGAAAGAGAACAATAACTAAGACCTTTAGTTCCTTTGCCTTTCTGTGATCCTTTTTCTTCTTTTTATCCTTGGATTTTCCCTGTCTTTGTCTTGCCCTACCACCTCCTTTGTCAGGGCCCTTCTTGTCACTAAGATCAAGTTCTGACAACAATGCTTCTGTTGCAGCCTTAGACTTCTCTTCAGCATCTTTGTAAGCCAGATCCTCCAGGCGTGCCTATGAAAGAAAAATATTATTTCAAAAGCATAAAATCATAGACAGGAAAGAAAGTAACTTCATAAAAACTTTCAAAACTTTCAACAAAATAGCAAAGAGAATCCAACACAAACCCGCATGAATGACTTCAGCAGGGGCACCATATATGATCGGTAGTCATAAGCAGTTACTGACTCAATTTTCTTCCCAGTCTGCTGCATTGCAATGGTAGCCGTCCTGACAATAGCATCAAATTTGTGAAGCTGCAACAACAAACAACTGAGATTTTATCATCCCATGGAATATAACAGTTCATCAAGCAACATATTTAATATTACAATAAACAACTTGAAAAATTTCACATGTTCATTAATTTGGCTATAGCATACCTTTTCAGCCATCTTATTAATCTGATTCATGATCACGAATCTTATTTCATTGTCCTCAACTTGTTCTTCTCCCAAAATATCGAATATCATATCTGACTCAAAATTATAACCATTTGTGCTCTTAATCTCCCTCTGTCTCTTTAACAAGAGAGACATGTAACTCAATGGTTTGTCCCCTGCAAACTCTTCACTTCTCTTATCTTCTTTAACACATATACTCTCTAAATTCTGCCACAGCATAATGTCTCTCAAACACTCAAATTTTTTCTTACAAATGCTCTGTATCAGGTGAAATTCAGCCCGATAGATTGACTTTTACTAATTTCTCTAAAATTTGCCCATTGCTTTAATTGCTCCCCAACATTAGTACCACCCTTCAATAATCAATCCACAATAGCATCTTTTGATACGATTTCTTCATCATTTAATTTGATTTCTTCAACAAAACTAGAAGTAACAGCAGCTCCATCATTTGGCACTACAAGCTCTCCCCTCAACATTCTCTTGTCAAAGACTACACAAGAGAAGTCCTCATTGAAAACAATCTTTTCATAATTTGCAACACAAGGCTCGCCTATAGCCTCATCGTTTGAAACACTCTGTAGCCCGTATAAATTGTTGAGATAATCCAAGAACTCAAACACTCTTCTTGACATATCTTCTTCCGTTATTTTCTTGGCGGGTCTCCTTTCGCCGAATTCAATGGCGTTGTGGTCCAAATCAAATACTTCTTGCGTGATGGATTGTAACTTCTTAGATAAAGTCCCTAAATGGGCACGCTTTATATACTCCACATTCGATTTGGCATCGAAAAACCTCAGGCCGCAACAACAACACATTGAAAACGTCCACTTCTTTACAACCTTCACATACTCCACCGTGTCCATCACCGTTTCTACGAGGTTCGATGATTTAATATTCTTATCTAGATGCAGTATAAGGTCTTCTATTCGAATCCTCAACAACTCTTTCTTTAGCTCCATACTCATGGAGTCTTTCCAATAAGCCTTGACTCGTGTAGTTACCGTGCCGACAACGTTCAACTCGTGTTTCTTGAGCTTTTTTTTATCATAGTCTGGTGTTTCGAAGTTCTTCCTCGCTGTAATAGCTCTCTTTTCAATCTCTTTCTTTCTGCCATGTAGTTCTTGAATCTTATTCTTTATGTATGCCAAATATTTATCAAAATTGAGATTCTCCCTTTGCGCTTTGAGGGTTCTGCGTCGCTTTCTGAGGATTTCAATTTGGTACTCATTGGGAAAGTCCGTGTCATCTCCTTCGACAGGGTCGGTGGTGTTTTCTTCGTCCACGAAGACTTTCTGGCGTGCATAGCTAATGGCTTCACGGACTGAATCAGGGTCGTATTCGGCTAATTTAGAGAGTACAGAGGCGCGGGCAGCCTCAGAGTTCGGGGGCCGGGAAAGGGTGGACTCGATGAGATACAAAGCTTCAGGATTGCTCCGGATGGGTTGATTGAACTCTTGAGGGATGGTGGATGATTGATCCTTGTCATTGGAGGGAGAGGTGGATGCATCTCTTCTACTCATTTTGGAGGGAAATGGAGAGAATAGAGAAAAAAGAGTTGTTTTAAATTGAAGAATATTGACTGAGTTGGGTTGGCAAGTGGAAAAATTGGAACATGTAAGTTAATATTCTAACTAAATAAATCCTTTTACAAGAGAAAGTTTCTAGATACCAAAACATTTTATAAAAAATTTCACACCCGGCTAAGCTGGCAAATTGTTAATGGTAGCTGAAAAAAATAATGTTAGTGGTCAATCCAAGTAAGAACAAGTAAAAACTTGTTAACTCAACTATTGTGAAAATATTTTAAAATTTCTTATGTTTGTTTGTAGTATTGCTCTTTTACAATCAAAGATAAGTCCACAAATTTCCAAATTCTAGGTGCTTAGTTAGTCCACATTTTTTAGAGTGAAGAGCTGATTTCAAGTGCCTGGGAAGTGCTGCAGTGGAGGACTCTCATGTATTAGTTGTGCCAATGTAGTAAGAAGTGTCGGGTGGAATTAGTGGGTTTGAGTTGGAATTCCCTTTCGCATGATCCCTCATTAAATTAAGGAGGGACTTCACTTGGATCTAGTGACTTGATCAGTTGTGATTTTGCTAATTGTAATGTCCACTTTTGGCTATATGTAATGAGTTTTGATCACTTGAGACCTTACACCCAAGCTCTTCTCATCAAGGAGAAGATTTCAATTTTTAAAGTTGTAAAAGTTTAAGCAAAGATGTTAATCTCCAGACATTGATCCTTTGGCGGTAATGGCTAGAAACACTGGGGGTGTGGGGCAAAATTTATCTATGATACACATATTTACACACATCATGTGAATATATAATATTTGTTATGTCCACTAGCAAGAGGAGTTGTTGTATTCACGAGGCAAAGGAGTAAGCAAAGGAGTTGCTGAGTAGGATTGTGTTAGGATTGTTTTATTTTTTTATTTGAATTTGTTTTAGGATAATAATAGCAATCTGAATTGTTATCAGATTGAAGTATTAAGAGTTTGGCTAGGAATAGTGTTTATCCTTATCTAGGTGTTGAGTGGTTTAGGGATGTTGGAGTTGTTTTATTTTGTAAAGCTATTTATATAGCTTCATGGCATATCAATAAAGAACAATCAGAATATTTTACAGCAATTTGCTATTGGGAGGTCTGGATTTTCCTTGAATTAAAACCATATTTACCCTCTTGATCAGGTCTGTGACAACAAAGAATCACCATAGCTCCTCGCGACAGACGTGGTGGAAACCGTGGTCGAGGTGGTCGTAACAACTTGGTATCAGAGCCGGTCATGGATGAATCACGCATCGATTGTTTGGAGGCAGAGATAGGCTTTATAGCAGTAGGGCAAGACAGGAAGTTCCGCGAGTTATAGGAAACATTGATGCAGGCGATAACGTCCATGAATACTCGATTAGATCAAATATCGAGCAGCCAAAGTTTGGAACTAAGAGAGAGTTCACACGATGGTGAGGGGTCTCAGCGATTCAATTATAGAGGCTCTCATGACTCCACTGAGTCTTATGGCGCGGTAATTCCAAGAGTCACTAAACTTGATTTTCCTCACTTCAATGGTAGTGAAGACCCAACGAGTTGGATTTGTCGAGTGGAGCAATTCTTTGAATTTCAAAAATTTGCCGAAGAAGAGAAGGTTCCGTTAGCGACGTATCATCTAGAAGGCGAGGCATAATTGTGGTATCAAATACTAAAGGAAGAAGAAGGGGAAGTTACATGGCTCACGCTTAAGGAAAGGTTGAATTCGAGGTATGGGCCAACGGAATTTGATGATTTTTTTGGAGATCTTACAAGGCTCAAACAAGTTGGTTCAGTGCGAGAGTACCAAAGCCAATTCGAGAAACTCCTCAGTTGAGTGAGGAAGTTGAATTAGTCTCAACAAGTTGCTTGTTTCATTGGTGGTCTGAAGGAAGGTGTAAGGATAAATGTTCGAGCCACGAAACCAGCAACGTTGTCTATAGCAATAGGTTTGGCTCGGCTCTATGAGGTTAAATATCAGAAGTGATCCAGTTTCAACCTTGAGCAGAAAAAGGCTGTATCAATGAACTCAACAGTCACTAGTTGCCCACTTTCATCTACTCCCGCCATTCGAAGGTTGTCACCAATAGAGATGAAAGAACGTCGAGATAAGAAGTTTGCTCTAGGGCATTGGTGTAAGAAGCTCTTTTTGATTGAAGGGTGCTGGCCAAAGGAGGATAGTGGTGACGGAATTGGAGATATCGAAGAAAAGGAAGACAGTGACGAATTGGAGATTTCCTTGCATGCCATGGCTGGTTCCCCGGCTCCTCAAACCATGCAAATCCATGGGGTCATCAGCCAACAATCACTGATTGTGCTGATAGACTCAGGGAGCACCCATAACTTTATTGAAGAGAGGTTAGCGGAAAAATTGGGATTGACATGTAACATGGAAGAACAAGTTTAATGTAAAGGTTGCGTGTGGTGAATAGATCTCATGAAAAGGAAGGTGCATTGGAGTGCAAGTTCGGATACAAGAGGTTACTCTTGATATAGATTTCTATCTCTTACCGTTAGAAGGATATGAGGTGGTTTTGGGAGCACAATGGCTTCAAACTTTGGGGATGATTGAGTGGGATTTCTCTAAATTACTCATGAGATTCCAATATGATGGGAAAAGAATCTCCTTGCAGGGGATGACTAACCCACACAAGCAAATTGAAGGGAATAAGGTGGAAAGAATACTTAAAGGGAGCAAGCATGGTGCTTTCATACAATTTCACGCCATTGCTATGGGGGAGAAGGGAAAAATGGCCGACACCCTCACGGATCAGAATCTCATTAGCCTCATCAATTCTTTTCAGGATCTTTTTAAGGAGTCCAAGGGTCTACCACCAACACGAGTTCATGATCACTGTATTCCATTGGTACCCGGAAGCGGACCGGTTAGTGTAAGGCCATATCGGTATACTCACTTTCAAAAGATAGAGATAGAACAGCAAGTGGAAGAGATGCTTAAGTCTGGTATCGTGAGGCCAAGTAACAGTCCATATTCATCACCCGTCTTGCTTGTCAAAAAAAGCGATGGTTCATGGAGAATGTGTGTTGATTACTGAGCACTCAATCGCATCACAATGAAGGACAAATTCCCAATTCTAGTTATTGATGAACTCCTAGATGAGTTGCATGCCGGAAGGTATTTTTCTAAATTGGATTTGCGCTCCGGTTATCATCAAATATGGGTCTATCCTCTTGACATTTCGAAAATTGCCTTCCGCACTCATTATGGGCATTATGAGTTTCTCGTGATGCCATTCGGACTAACCAATGCGCCATCCACCTTCCAATCATTAATGAACAACATTTTTAAAAGGTACCTTCGAATATTTGTATTGGTGTTTTTCGATGACATTTTGATATATAGCAGTTCTTGGGAAGATCATCTGCAACATGTCAAATTCGTTTTAGACATCTTGCGGAGCCATAATCTGTTCTTAAAGAGGGAAAAATGTCAGTTTGGGTAAACGCAAATCAAGTATCTAGGACATTTGATAGATGTAGAGGGGGTATCGATGGATCCGCAAAAGGTGGCTGCCATGATGGAGTGGCCAAAACCCAAGACTCTAAAGGCCCTTCGAGGATTTTTGGGGCTTACAGGTTACTGTTGAAAATTCATTCGCGATTATGGGAAAATTGTGTCGCCACTGACCAACATGTTAAAAAAGGATTCTTTCGCATGGACTTCCGCATCGAAAAGGGCCTTCCAAGATCTTAAGCAGGCGATAACTCAAGTGTCGGTGTTGGCTCTTCCTAATTTCACAAACGCATTTGTGGTAGAATGCGATGCTTCAGGGAGAGGTGTTAGCGGGAACAGCTGGAAATGAAGCAATGGAGCACTGTAGGGGAGGAACTTATTACTCTTTACATATGAAAAAGAAATGTTAGCCTTGGTGTTAGCTGTTCAGAAGTGGTGGCCATACCTCCTTGGTCGAACCTTTATAGTGAGAACCGATCACCGTAGTCTTAAATTTATATGGGAGTAGAGGATCACAACGTATGCTCAGCAAAAATGGTTGTCCAAGTTGATGGGATATGATTTTCAGGTTGAATACCAGAAAGGAGCAGAGAACTTAGTGGCTGACACACTCTCAAGAAAGGAAGAAAAGGCAGAGTTGGTGGCAATCTCCACCCCCGTCCTGAGATGGCTTGATACCATTAAGGAGGAGGTGCTCACTAACTCGAAATTGTAGCACCTTGTCAAGCTTGTTCAAGAAGGGGAGGCGGTTGGTCTATGGGAATTCAAGGAAGGAGTGTTATTTTTTAAGAGTTGAATTTATCTCAACTCGGATTCTTCGTTACTTCCAGTTATCATCCAAGAGTTTCATTCAAGTACTCATAAGGGCATACACAAAACATTACAGAGGATTCGATCAGTCTTCTATTGGGTGGGAATGAAGAAACAAATACAAGACTATATTCGGCATTGTGATGTGTGCCAGAGACATAAGAAGGAATGTACTAGCCCAGCCAGTCTCTTCCAACCTTTGCCGATTCCCACTAAGGTGTGGTTTGATATCTCAATGGATTTCGTGGATGGGTTGCCGACTTCAATGGGTAAATCAACCATTTTTGTGGTTGTGGATCGGCTTTCCAAGTATGCCCATTTTATTCCCATTTCTCATCCATACACAGCTCAAAGTGTAGCCAAAGAATTTTTGGATCATGTTTTTCGATTGCATGGGCTGCCCGAATTGATAGTCTGTGATTGTGACCTAGCATTTACAAGTAAGTTTTGGGAAGAGTTGTTTCGCTTTAATGGGACTAGCTTCAATTTCAGTTCTGCTTATCACCCGCAAACGGAGGTAATGAATCGCACGTTGGAGATGTACTTGAGGTGTTTCTCTAGCCATCGGCCCAAGGAGTGGGCTAAATGGATTGCCTGGGCTGAATATTGCTACAATACAAGCATCCACACAACCACCAAAAAGACCCCATTTGAGATTGTGTATGGTAGGCCTCCACCAAGTTTACTATCATATGTTGCAGGAACAGCTGGAAATGAAGCAGTGGAGAAGGAATTGATAGCACAAGATGAGGTTTTGAAGGAGATTTGTGAGAATATTCGGTTAGCACAGTCAAGGATGAAGCTTTATGCAGATAGGAAGTGCAAGGAAAGATCATTTGAAGTAGGGGAGTGGGTGTACTTGAGGTTAAGCCTTACCACCATTCATCTGTGGCCTTGTGTCGGAATTTGAAGCTTTCTCCCCGGTTCTTTGGCCCTTTTCAGATCATACAAAGAGTTGGTGAGGTTGCCTATAAGCTTAAATTGCCGGAAACTTCCAAGATTCATCCGGTGTTTCATGTTTCCAACCTCAAGCAAGCACTTGGCGGTAATGACCAACATGGTACTTCCTTGGTAGAAATTGATGGCAGCAGTGGTGTTGTGGGTCCTCTCCCACAAGCTATTTTGGATAGGCAAACTCGGAGAAATAAAGAGGAAGTTTTTATCCATTGGCAAGGACTGTCACCAGCAGAGGCTACTTGGGAGGATGCTCGCACAATGAGGCTTCATTTTCCTGATATCACCCTTAAGGACAAGGGTCGAATTTAAGGGGGAAGGAATGTTATGTCCACTAGCAAGAGGAGTTGCTGTATTCACAAGGCAAAGGAGTAAGCAGAGGAGTTGCTGAGTAGGATTGTGTTAGGATTGTTTTATTTTTTTATTTGAATTTGTTTTAGGATAATAATAGCAATCTGAATTGTTATCGGATTGAAGTATTAAGAGTTTGGCTAGGAATAGTGTTTATCCTTATCTCAGTGTTGAGTGGTTAAGGGATGTTGGAGTTGTTTTATTTTGTAAAGCTATTTATATAGCTTCACGGCATATCAATAAAGAACAATCAGAATATTATACAGCAATTTGCTATTGGAAGGTCTGGTTTTTCCTCGAATTAAAACCATATTTACCCTCTTGATCAGGTCTGTTACAACAAAGAATCACCATAGCTCCTCGCTACAGACGTGGTGGAAACCATGGTCGAGGTGGTTGTAACAACTTGAGACCAATTTAAAAATTAAAAGCTATTCATTTAAATACTAATTGAAATTGTAATGTAATTATGTAAAAAACTTCACAAAAGGAAAGCATATTCATTATATTGTATTTTATTATTTTGTGTGTTTAGTTTAATGCAAATCAGTTAATTCTTAGTTCTTTTCCACCACTAAGAGCAAACAAAAGTTATTTTAGAGGTCAATTTTACGAATATGTAAACTTTAATGAGCCATAAGGAAAAATTGAAATCCCAAAAGATCAGTTTGCAACTAATCCAAATCTCATGGAGGTATTATGTATTTTGGCATAACCTGAATATATGATGTTAAGAAATTCAGCAGTAGGTTATTTGCACAAACTTTTGTATCTTATTAAAGTTGATTTCTCAAAAACTATAAATATATATATATATATATATATATATTTATTTATTTATTTATTTATTTATTTCATTTCGTAAACATCTCTGGGTGTTTACAATGGAGTTATCAAGGTTTAAATCCCCTCACCCCAATATAATGAATTATAAAATAAATAAATAAAATACGTCATACCAATAAAAAATAATGCATATTTGGTTAGAAGGAAAATATAATTCGATGATCACTATATTCCCTTTTCGAATCGCTAATTCATATGCCTTCCCTATGAGGTCCACAAAGTAAATATGCTTTGACAACCATACTTGATGTTAGGAT
This sequence comes from Quercus berberidifolia, assembly GCA_028535905.1. Taxonomy (NCBI): domain Eukaryota; kingdom Viridiplantae; phylum Streptophyta; class Magnoliopsida; order Fagales; family Fagaceae; genus Quercus; species Quercus berberidifolia. Next base: position 75,949,763 of record JAPQVW010000002.1, on the reverse strand, counting down.
GCATGCCTCTTGATGAATAGTGTGCTCAAATCAATTAGGTCTTTTATTTGTATTGTAAAGTGAAATGAGAGATTTTTCTCTGGGAATTTCATGTTCTTTTGGGTGCTTTGAGAGACGGTGATAGAGAAATTCTGCTGAGCTTTTGAAGGAAACGAATGATTCATTTGTTCTGAATTGTTCCCTAATTTATAGGCAAAATTTTTTCCCTGTTTTATAGAAAAATATTTTTAAAGTTGTAAGAGTTTAAGGAGCTTAGTTTTGAGATGCTAAAGGGTTATCTTTAATCCCATAAAAACACAGATAAAATTCCACCAAAAAATCAGGGGAAAAAAAAAAAAAAAAAACTAGTATGGTAAAGCCTTTTCTTAAAATGAAAAATAATATAGAAAAGCTTTAGTGCGATACCCAATTCACAAACCCAGAAAGAAAAAAAAAAAAAAAAGGATTTGTTTTTTTTTTTTGTTGATGAAAACTACTTCAATTTATTGAGACGAGGATAAAAACAATACATCTTGAGACACTAATTGCTCAATGATACATGGATTTTCCTCTATCCAAGAGCTAGACTCTAACAAGTTCCTAGCATATTGAGCTAGCTCATGTGCCACTTTGTTACCATCCCAGGGAACAAAAGAAAACTTGCACTCACTAAACCTTTTAGCTTGTAATAAAGACCCTGAAATCATATTGAAAATGCTTGAAGGTGGAGTAGCTGAACCAAGCAGGGAGTGAAAGATCACCTATGAGTCCCCTTCAAAAATTGCAACTCTAATACCCATATCCCAAGCAAACCTCATTCCCTCCTCCATTGCCTTGGCTTCAGTCTCAAGGGGCCCAAATGGAGCTTGAATTTTTTTGCTCAAAGCAGCTTTTACTGACCCAAAATGGTCTCGAATTATAACTCCAATCCCTACTGCTTGCAGACTTTCAAATATAGCACCATCAACATTACTTCTGTACCATGAAGGGTGAGGAAGCGACCAACCAACAACAAGTTCTAGTTGCTTTGGCTTAACTTTATGATTAGCGACTTGAAACTCCTCCAGGTATTCCTTAGTCCAGCTAGCAATGATGGAGACTAACTTACGCGGATCTGAATCTCATTCCTATTTGACCAAATCTCCCATGTTGTCATTAACAATTGGGCTTGAGCTTGATCAGACATTTGCTTCACAATCCGAGCATACCAAACTAGGTCCAAGAATTCGTGTATCTCCACCAAGTTAGTCTCTAACTCTATGTCTGAAGCTTTCCACACCTCTTTAGGTCGTTTACAATGCCAAAATAAATGAATTGAGGACTCCACTGCTGCACCACACTCTTCACATATATTAACCTTAGTCACTTGCTGATGAAAAAGATTTGCTTTAGTTGGCAAAATATTTCTACAAGCTCGCTAGGCAAATGCCTTTACTTTATTTGGTATAGGCAACTTCCAAATGCACCTCCAAAAAGAAGTTAGTTGCTGAGGTGTAAAGCACTCACCATATTGCAGATCAAGCATGGACTGCCGAGTAACCTTATAGGCACTATTCATAGAAAATTGACTTGTTGGAGTAGGGGCTCAAATCAGCTTATCAGCTAGTAGCGACGGACTGAGAGGAATACATATAATAGCCTCAACATCAAACTTTAGGAATATTTCATGGACAAGGTTTGATTTCCATGAAGCTATTTCCAGAATAATTAGAGCGAAGACCATAGCATTATCTGGGAAAAAATGAGGAAATGTTACTAGTCTATAGGATGATGAGGAAGACAACCACTTATCCTTCCACAACCTTGTAATTTCTCCATTACCAATTTGTGAGCGACAACCTACTTGAATAGTCTTTTGCATAGCCATAATACTACGCCATGAGTAAGATGGGTGTTTCCCCAATGAGGCATTCAAAAAATCACCTTTAGGGAAATATTTAGCTTTATAAACTCAGTGGAACAAAGAATTTGGACAGGTATGGAGTTGCCATCCCTTCTTAGCCAGCAAAGCAATGTTAAATGCTCTCAAATCATGAAATCCCATCCCTCCCTCCTTTGGAGCACACATCTTCTCCCAGCTTAACCAAGCCAATTTATTATGATTTTCCTATTGCCCCCACCAAAAGCATCTCACCATACCAGCAAGTTCATCACACAGAGCATCAGGGAGCTTAAAACAACTCATAGTGTATGATGGGGTTGCTTCGGCCACTGACTTTATAAGAATTTCCTTGCCAGCATTTGAGAGAAGCTTTTCCTTCCAACCTGAAAGTTTATTCCCCAACTTTTCCTTTAAATCATTGAATGTATTGCGTTTAGACCGCGCCACCAAAGAGGGTAATCCCAAATATTTTTCATGCTGCCGAATCACCGGCGCCCCAAAACGCTGTTGTATCTCCTCCTAAATGAATTGTGGTGTATTTTTGTTGAAAAATAAGGCAATCTTATTTCTATTCAATTGTTGACTCGACACTGATTCATATACTGAGAAAATCCATTGTAGCACTTCGCATTCCTCCAATGTAGCTTGGTAGTCAAGTTATCATCTACAAAAAATAAAGTGAGAAATGCGAGGTGCACCACGACAAACAACCACTCCCTTGATGCTACCTCTTTCCACCTATTGTCTAATTAAACTAGATAAGCCCTTTGCACAAAGTAATAATAGGTAAGGAGAAAGAGGGTCCTCTTGACGTAAACCCCTGGTCGGGATAATATGCCCTCTAGGTTTCCTATTAATCCGAACTGAATAAGTAACAACGCAGACACATCTCATAACTATCTCCACCATCCTCCTATGAATACCAAGCTTTAGCATAATACCCTTCAAACCGTCCCATTCCACCCTATCATATGCTTTACTCATATCTAGTTTCAACGCCATCTCCCCAATTTTTCCGGTCCTTTTTTGGCTAATATGATGCATAGTCTCATAAGTTACTAGGATATTATCAGTTATGAATCGACCCTTAGTAAATGCATTTTGATTTTCACTAACAATGCTAGATAGAACAATCTTTAGTCTATTAGCAACAGTTTTAGATGCTAGTTTTAATTTCAATGGTTTGTGCCCAAACTCTTCCCTTCTTTTATCTTCTTCAACGCATAAACTATCCAAATTCTGAAATACCTTAATGTATCTCAAATACAGTATTTTTTTTCTCCAAAATGTTCTGCATCTAGTGAAATTCAGCCTCATAGATCTTGAAAAATCTTTCCCTTGACTTCTACTTGTTTCTCTCAAATTTGCCCACTGCTTCAACTACTCTCCAATATTAATATTAGTACCTCCCTTCAATAACCAATCCACAATAGCATATTTACACTCATCATCATTCAATACAATTTCAGCATTAGCACTAGAAGTAACAGCAGCTCCATCATTCGGCACAAGAAGCTCTCCATGCAACATTCTCTTGTCAAAAACTACACAAGAGAAGTCCTCATTGAATACAATCTTCTCATGATAAGCAACACAAGACTCACCTCTAATCTTATCCTTTGCAAGACTGGAGCAGAGCCCGTATAACCCACAAATATGAGCGAGATCATCCAAGAACTTGAACACACGATTAAGCTCTGAGATGTCAAGAAAGCATGCTGAGAGCAGAGTGCGGTTCATCCAATGGTCCTTAAGCAGCTGTTTCGGGATTCGCTTCTTAAGCATTTCCATTATCAAGTCCATGAACACTAAAAGATGACTTGAAACAAAAAATCTAACCCTCAAGAACAGGCATAACCTTGCTCGAATTTCATTAATGACCTTGTGACGCCTGCTATCTTTGCAATAAGGCCATTCTTTCCGGTTCATGAAAACTGTAGACTCATTTAGGCCTTCATCTCCACGCTTGTTTCTTGACAAATCTTCCATCATTTTCTTAGCGACGACCACGTCCACAGGTCCCCACTTTCTTGATTCAACGGTGTCATGGACTGAATCAAATTCAATTTCCGGCATGACTGATTGTGATTCCCTAAATGCACACTCTTGATATGCTCCCTATTCAATTCAACGTCAAAACTTCCAATTCTTCGCCACCTTCACATACTCCACTGCCTGCATCAACACCGCCACTGCAGCAAAATGCAGTTTAAGGTCTTTGATTCCAATCCTCAACAAATCCTTCTTTTGCTCCATACTCATCCCGTGGTTCCAATAGGCCTTGACTCGTGTCGTTGCCACCGTGTCAACATCAGCCGCAACTTTCTTTACGTTCTTGAGCTTCCTTTTGTTATCTGATGAGGCCAATTCTTATGTTTTGAAGTTCTTCCTCGCGGAAACAGCTCTCAGTTCGACCTCTTCCTTTCTGTCTTGTAGTTCTTGAATCTCATTTGTTATGCTTCCCAAATATTTAGTGTCTGTGAGATACATGCTTCTCAATTTGAAGAGTCTGAGGCTCTTTTTGATTAAATCAATTTCGTCCTCCCCGTGAACAGTGGGGTTTTCGATGGATAAACTGGTATCACACGCTTGGATCACAGCTTCGAAGCCAGCATTGGCGTCGTTGTAGGCTAATTTGACGAGTGCAATGACGTATGAGTACCAGGAGAGAGAGATGGGGCATAACTTGAGGCTTTTGTCGAGAGTGTGTTATACGCGGAGTTTGGGTGGCGGGATAGGATGTACTTGACAAGATTCAAGGCTTCGGTGGGGTTCCCATTGTAGAATCCGTTCATGGCGTGGTCGACTTCTTCGGTGATGTCGAGGGTGGCTTGAATTTAATTGCTTTTATGAAGAAAAATTGAAATGGGTGAGAAACCAAAAAAGGGAAAAAGGGAGTTAAGCAAATACAGAAATATTATTAGCCAATATATATGCCTCCCTCAATTTAAGCGTGTTGTATAACTAAGCATTTTGTTCGATTAAGCATACGAAATTATTGAGTAATACCTCAATCAGATAATGGTTCTTGTACTAATATAAAGTATAAACTCTAAATTTTGGACAATGGACAACCTCTTACTTCAACTATTGGTTTTTTATCTACAACAATCAAGTTTTAGTCCCAAATTTTTGAAGTTAACTATGGGTCCCCAACAAACTAATCAAGGTCAATCACATGTATGTATTCATTTCCATTTTAGTCTATTTGGAGTCATATTCTCTATTATTTTCTTAATTGACCCATTCAGTTTTACTACTACTACGAACAAAACTATCTTGTCCTTCAATCTTGTAGAGCATTTCAAGATCTTTTTTCATAATGAACATAGGTTCTGTGGTGCCCAAACCCAGTGGTGTTTCTTTCAAGGACGAAGAATTTGAGCTCCCAATTTATTTGTTGGTGGGTTTCCTTGTGTTCCTACTGGTTATTGCCTTAAACATTGCCTTGACAGCATAAACCCCTCACCTCTGTGGTCATTAGCCCAATTCTCACCTACCCTCTCATTTTCCCTCTACTCCAAGTATTGCAATCTCTTTCAACTCTCTCCCTTTCTATGTGTTTGCCAACCCCCTCTCCATTCGTCCCATCTTCTCTCCCTTAGTGGGGATCCAAATTATTACTTTTGCACTAGTTCCCACGTAATTCCATTTCTGCCTAAAATCCCAAGAAAAATGATTTATTCTAAGGATTCTCTTGAAATTTATTCTTGATGCCAAATAGCATTCTATAGTGAACTTCCCAAAAGCACTAACTGTGCTCGAGGAACTGACCTTAATTTGACCATCCCCTCATCAGCCTCCCCTGTAGGTGTGCTAGTTGAAATTGGACCTACCCGACCTAGATATAGTAAGTTTCCCCCGAGCACCAACCTTGCACTCTTGCACTTATGTCATTGGGCTTGGCCTATCCCTATAGTGTTGGGCTAGTTTCAATTACCTGGGACAACCTTGGGCTTTGGTTACCTAGGACAATCTTGGTTATTTGGGCCCAAGTCCCTACAAGTTCTATGCTAGTTTTATCCAAAATCGGCAAATATTTGGGCGTCCTATTGTTAAGATGGTATGGGTTCTGGAGTTAATTAGCTCTAGATTAAATAGCACTTTCTTCTCTTACAAGAGCATGGTGAGTTCATGGGTTTCTATTCATAAATAAAGCAAGTAAAAAGTATGCCACCATAGCCAGATTTTTCTTGTTTTATGAACAAAAGGGAGCTAAAGGACATTGGGAGGCTTTGAACACTGTGGTGGTCAGTTTTAACAAGAAGATTGTTAAACCCGGACTGGACCGTACGGTCCGATCGGGAAACCCGTGAACCGTTCAGTTTCATTGTCCGTTTAAGGTAAGGAACCGTTCCATGCGAAAAAAGCATGGACCCGTCTGGACCGCGGTCCGACCGTCTGGTTCTGTGAACCATGGCCGGTTCACACGGTTTGAACGGTTGCATTGTTTTAGCCTTATAAACAACGTCATTCCACCCTTTTTTTTTTTTTCTTTTTTTCCCCCTCCTATACGGCATCATTCCACCTTTTTTTTTTTTAAACCCTCTCTCAAAAATCACTTTCGGCCTCTTCCAGTCTTCCTCACTCTGAAACCCTCTCTCAAATCTCAATCACTCCGAAACCCTCACTCTCTCAATCACTCTCTCGTCTCTGCCTCTATCCCTCGCCGCTGTCGTTCCACCCTAAATCCTACCCTTGTTCCACCCTTCTTTTGGCTCAGCCTAGATCGCCGTCGTTCCACCCTTGTTCGATCTCTTCTTTTGGCTCAGCCTAGATCGTCGTCGTTCCACCCTTGTTTGATCTCTTCCTCACTCTCTCAAAGTCTCAATCACTCTCTCGTCTCTGCCTCTCTCCCTCGTTGTCGTCGCACTGTCGTAACTCTGCCCAGATCTCTTCCTCACTCTCTCAAAGTCTCAATCACTCTCTCATCTCTGCCTCTCTCCCTCGTCGCCGTCGCAACTTAGCCCAGATCGTAGCTCACTCTCTCACGTTCATCTTTTCCTCTCTCCCTCGTCACCGTCGCAGCTCACTCTGTGCCTCGTCGCCGTCGCCGTCGTTTGGTACTTTATTACCTCTAATCTGTTTTTTCTTTGTTAATATTTGCAAGTTGATTGTGGATGATGATATAGATCTGAAGTGTTGGTGTGTAAATTGATTTGGGTCAATTGAAAATGTGGATGATGATATAGATCTGAAGGTTCTTGCTGCGTGTTTTTGGCTTAGAATCATGCTCCTTTTGGGTTTTTGTCTGCCAAAATCAACTGCATGTTTTTTTTGTATTTTTTATTGCGGTTGGTTTCAATAATATTTACTTCATTCATGTTCTCAGTATCTATATTTTTTTTAGTTCTTTTGCAAAATCAATATATTTTTACATACTATTTATCTTATCTAACTTTTACACATTCTGGGAAATCATGGATGTGCATATAGATTTTTTTTTTTTTTTTTTTTGCTGGTGTATATGATTCACTTGATTGATCAATTACGCATATATAGCCAATTTCATACTGAACAGAACTACCTCAGCATTCTGGAACCTCTCTGTATTTCCATAGTGGCATTCCTTTTCTATCCCCATTTTGCTGTCATAGTTTGTGATGTTGTAGCTGTAGAATAATGGCATAGCATCCTATGTGTTATCTGCTGCTTGAAGGCAGTGGTTTTACTTTTTACAATATTTTAGGCCCTACAAAATAACATTAATATTTTTTAGGTGCTCGAAGTTTATGATTCTCTCTATATCAGCACCTATAGATCAATTTGTGATTCTTTGACTCTATGACTTTGTGTATATTAGTTTGTTATTTTGACTTTGTGTATGAAGTTGTGATTCTTTGACTATCTGTATTTCAAAAATTGATGGGTCTATGCGTGTTTGATTGGTTGTTTAGTTTTTTAGATTAAAATGGAAACAAAGACCGGGTCTACTCCATCACATGAAGTTGATTCCAATATAATGGAGTCTAGCTCTAGAGTAAGGGAAAAGGTTGATCCGGCTTGGGAACATTTTAGCCTTGGGGCGGATGAGAAGGGACGAAATACTTTTACATGTATGTATTGTAGGCAAACATATAAAGGTGGGGGTATTAATAGGATGAAAAAACACCTTGCGGGGATAAAAGGTGATATTGGATCATGTAAAAAGGTTTTGAAAGTTCAAATATGTGTATAAAACACCCTTGAACGTTTAGACCCCCAAATACAAAATAACCAATTCAAGCTTTATGACAAACAACTAGTGTGCGGAAAATGAACATAAGCTATAAACAGAATTGGAAATCAATCTAAGCCAATTATAAATCACATCCACAGCAGAAAATAAAAGGCAAAGATAAAGGGAAGAGAGATGCAAACACAAGGACAACACACAATGTGTTATCGAAGAGGAAATCGAAGCCCTCGGCGTAAAACCTCTCCGCCGCCCTCCAAGCGGTTAATAATCCACTAGAAAATGAAGTTGGGATACATGAACAGCAATAGACCCTCCAAGCCTAATCTACCCGATGTACCTAAGCCCTCCAAGCTTCTTGCTCCAACGAGGTTGCGCCGAACCTTTTTCTTTTCTAGCTTACCGGATTCTGCTATAATCCATAGCATCCGCCATCCTTGGCATCTTCCAATGCTTCCCAAAGCTCCAAAAACACTCAACACTCTAAATGGGTGTGGGTAGTGTTTGGATAGAAATCTCCTCTCAATAGGTATGACAATGAGAGAGGGAATGAGAAGAGACTACAAAGATTTTTCTCTAAGAATGAGTAGCTCTCTCTAATTGGATGGGTGTTTTGAAGAAACCTCTCTTAGGGTTTTTCTTTCTGAATTGCCACACATATTTTGTGGGAATGAGGGGTATTTATACTGGTGTAAGAATGGAATGCGAAGAGTCAGTTTTTCTAAAAACAGGGCTAGCTGGTGACTTGACCTCACGACTTGACTGAGTCGCGAGTTCAAGCCGCGAGCTAACTTAATGGCCAGTCTGGATTTTTGTCTTGTAGTGCTCCAGGTGGCATGACTGTTCAGCTTCCCTGCATACTCTGCGCGTGTGCAACTTTTGGCGGCTTGCAAGCCGCAAGCCTCCCGCGAGATCAAGCTGCAAGTCCCTGCTTTACTGCACAGTCTTGAGCATTTCTTCACACTTTCTCACACACTACCCTTACATGATTCCCACCTAAATACAAGGTTTCTAAGTGCTGTATTACAAGAAAATTTGTCATGGAATAAAGCCAACACATGGTTGATTAAATTCAACCTTACAATCTTCCCCTTTGGCTATTCCGTGACAAAACACCCTAAAACAGACTCTAGACTTAAACGTGAGTTTGGGAACAATAGCAAAACTCACTCACACCTAAATCTAGAAGCTGTGAAGCTCTTGAATCATATGAACATGAATCTCCTGAAACACAACAATACAGCATAATCATTGTATGCAGAAAAGCATGAAATGCATATGAAGCAGGCATGATGTGATCAAGCAAAGATGGAGTTAAGAAACAAACCATGGCTTAGTCAAACAAGCAATCACTACAAGGTAGTGACCACAATGCTCATTCACACTTGGAATGAACACTTGAACATACAAGCTAACAAGAACAATGCAAGTTACTTGTATGCCCAACACTCAACCAATGCATAATAAACTAAGTATATGCATCTAGGAACAATCCTACAAGGGCACAAGAGTGACAGTACTTAACTAGAAAATGCATGACATTTGGATAGAGGTACTGTAAGGTTGAATTTATTCAACCATCTAATTGACTTTATTCCGTGCCAAATTTGCTTGTAATTCAGTATTTAGTAACCCTGTATTTAGGTGGGTTTAATGTAAGGGTAGTGAGTGAGATAGAGTGAAGTTTGCTCAAGAGTGTGCAAGAAAACAAAGACTCGAGGCTTGGCCTCGCGAGTGACTCGCCACTGCAAGCCACCAAATGCAGCACACGTGCCAAGCATGCCGGAAGGTGAACAGTCATGCTAGCTAGAGCACTACAGGACAAAATAGGACAACTGGCCATACGGTTATCTCGCGACTGGATCTCGCGACTTAGTCAAGCCGCGAGGTCAAGCCGCGAGCCACCCCTGTTTTGTAAAACCTGACGTTTCACATTCCTCTCCCACTCCAGTATAAATACCCCTTTTACCCACAAATGTAAGAGAGCTTCCAGAGAGAATTTTGAGAGAGAAACCCTAAAGAAAAACAAGATTAATTCACCAACAATCTATACATTAGAGTCTCTTCAAATTCCTCAACTCTCTTCCTCTCCATTATCAAATCCTTGAGAGGCATTTTATCAAACCTTGTTCTCACCATTTTCACTACTGTGAGAGAGCTGTTTGGATTTCTGGGAAGCAGTTAGGAAGGAACCAATCTTCATTGGTTGATGCTACGGTCTAGTAGTGGAATCCGGGAAGCTAGAAAAGAAAAAGGTTTGGCGCAACCTCGTTGGAGCAAGAAGCTTGGAGGGCTTAGGTGCACTGGGTAGATTAGGCTTAGAGGGTCTATTGCTGTCCATGTATCCCAACTATATTTTCTAGTGGATTGTTTACCGCTTAGAGGGCGGCGGAGAGGTTTTACGCCGAGGGCTTCGGTTTCCTCTTCGATAACACATCGCGTGTTGTCTTTGTGTTTGCATCTTCCTTCCCTTTATCTTTGCCTTTTATTTTCTGCTGTGGATGTGTTTTTAATTGGGCTTAGATAGTTTTACCAATTCCATATTATAGCTTATGTTAAGTTTCCACACACTAATTGTTTGACATAATGCTTGAATTGGTTAAGTTGTAATTTGGGGGTCTAAACGTTCAAGGGTGTTTATACACGTATTTGAACTTTCAGTTGTTATCAGAGCGGGTACACTGTTATTGGTTTTATTACCATTGTGTGATCCTTGACTCCCTTTTGAGATGGATCGGTCTCAATCCCTAAATGCACCTCCATATTTTGATGGTAGTAATTATGCTTTTTGGAAGGTTCGCATGAGAGCGTTTCTGTGTTCTATTGATGAATCTGTTTGGGATGCTGATGAGATTGGTTGGACCAGACCTGAGGCAGCCAAATCCACATAGGATAAGGCAGCACTTGCTGCATCCAATGCTAACAGTAAAGCACTCAATGCCATTTTCTGTGGTGTGTCTCCAGATGAATTTCACAGGATTTCTCACATTACCGTTGCCAAAGAAGCATGGGAGATTTTGGAAACCACTTACGAAGGCACGAAGAAAGTGAAAGACACCAAGTTGCAAATGCTGACCACTCGGTTTGAGGAGCTCAAAATGAGTGAGGATGAGTCTTTTGACTCTTTCTATGGGAAGCTAAATGAAGTGGTTGTCAGCAAGTTCAACTTGGGGGAGAAAATGGAGGATTCAAAAATTGTAAGGAAGATCCTTCGATCATTGCCTGAAAGTTTTCGTGCTAAAGTGACAGCGATTGAAGAGAGCAAGGACCTTGATGACATCAAAGTCCAGGAGCTGGTTGGTTCTCTTCAGACCTATGAGATGTCGCTGCCCAATCAACGGAAGAGTAAATCTCTTGCTCTTAAGACCATTAATGAGAAGGTGGAAGATCAAGACTCATCGGGAGAAGATGTGGTTGACAAAGATGTTGCATACCTTGTCAAAAATTTCAGAAAGTTCTTGAAATTCAAAAATAATGGCAAATTTGATGATAAAAGAAAATTCCAAAGTTCTGGAAGGGAGAAAAAGGAATTCAAAAAGAAAGATGGAAAAGAATCCCAACCTACACAAGGTGTCACTTGTTTCGAATGTAACAGGCATGGACACTTTAAGAAAGAATGTCCGAATTATTTGAAATCGAAAGGCAAAGTGTATGCCACAACATTGAGTGACTCAGATTCATCCGACTCAGAATCTAAAGAAAGCTGTGATGGAGAGGGGAACTACTCAGAATCTGAAGAATCACTGGGAATTGTTGAAGAATCAGATGTTGAAGAAGATGAAAGCACAACCAATCTTCAAGAGAATTATAACTCACTCCTAGAGAAGTCGGGTGAGTACACAAGGGTGGCCAAGGCTGCTGTGAGAAAAATGAAGAAGGCAGAGGAGGATTACAAAAGTCTCCTAATTCGATATAGGGAGGCCAAATGTGAGATAGAAACTCTGAATGGTGAGCTGTCCGAAGCTTACACAAAAGTGAGATTTCTTGAGCAAGAGGTTGTACAAGCAAATGCTAAAATAGAGAGGGTCACCACCAAGAAGCTAGATGATGTTATATCATCTCAAAAGAGCTTTTCAAACAAATCCAGGTTGGGATATACCGGAGGAAGTAGCTCATCTGGAAATGTCACTAAAGAAGTGAAGTTTGTAAAGGCTAAAGATCCTGTTGTAGTTGACCTTACTGCTGAGAAGCTCAAGATGGAGGAGAAGAAGAATGTGGAGAACCAACAGTTGTTGAATCATCACAATCAATCTGTGGGCAGGTCTGAATCTCGTGGCAAGTCACGCCCACGACCACAAAGAGGTCCTAGAGCAACTTATGTGTGTCATTATTGCGGACTTCAAGGGCATACTCGACCAAATTGCCAAAAGCTAAGAGCAAAGAATAATGCAACTCCTCAAAGGTCACGAGGACCTAGAAATGATAGAAGAAATTAGGCAGGTGAACATTCTAGAGATCAGAATGGTGATCCCGGAATGATGAACGTGATGAAGATGATTGGTGCATTCACCAACTGCTTGGAAAACTTCTCACGAAGGTTTGAAAGCCCTAACTCCCGTACCCAATCCTATAAGGAATTCACCCCAAACGCAAGTGATGTGTGGGTGAAAAAGGGTACTCATGCATAAGCATTACAACATGTCCATGCATTAATACTTCCTATGCTTTGTGACGATGTTTGTTTGTTGGTTTGCTTGTTGTTGGGTTGTTTGTTTGTTTACTTGTGCATACTTTTATTTTATTTCGTTTTTGGTCAATCTTTTTCTTCTAGTGTCAAAAATCCAAAAATCACATAAAAAATTAGAAAATCAAAAAGTTTGATTGACATTGTTGAGCTTTTGTCTCAAAACCTGTTTTGCCTTGTACCTTTGTGCTAATGGCTTTGTGCATTTTTTAGCATTGCTTGTTTCTTTGCACTCATATCTCTGTGGGAGAAATCTTGAAATCTATGTGATTATTGTAAATAGATCTTCAAACTTGTCATGAATGATTAGTGAATGGTTATGTTAATCTTGATACATGCATAGACTTGTGTCTATATATCTTCCCACTATTTATTTTTGTTTTTGCTAAAAAGAGCTCACCAAATGTAAATCTCTAAATGAAAAGAGATATTGAGCTGCAAAAGCCTGTCGCACATTCTAGTATTCGACTAGGAAAAAGGGTAAGTGACCTTATATTAAAGAAAATGTTTATTCAAAAAGCCAAAGGCTTGTTCATTAAAGTGAAATATCAAATATCACTCTCACAATGAGAGGTGATTGCCTCAAAAGATCAAAAAGATCAAATGTTATGATTAAAAGTGGAGTCAAATGGAAATATCCAAGTTATGTTATCAAGTTTTGTGGGAGGTCATATATACATATTTCTATAATTGAGATGGGTCACATGATCTAGTGCTAATTGTGTATGTCTTGGTTGCATTGATCATTGAAGCTTCACATTAGACTAAGGATTATCTCATTGTTGATATCCACACACAACACACAAGTTTATGTTCAATAAATGTCATATTCATTTGTGTGATTGTACTTGATGAAATGTGTTTTCACATGCTCAATCTTTGTTAATTCAAGCACAAAAAGATTTTTGAGTGTTTTAGGTGTTTTTGGAAAGTATTTTGTTTAAAAATCTGAAAATTTCAAAAACTCAGTTTTGCCCTGTTTTGGCGACTCAGTCGCGAGTATGTCAAGTCGCGAGCCTCAATCGCGTCTTCGCGGGTCATTTTTGGCAACTTGTTCGCAAGTGGAAGGTCCAGTCGCGAGGGTTACTCAGAGATTTTCGCGGCTCAGCTCGCGACTCACTCGCGGGTAGACCTTCTAGTCGCGAAAAACACTTAGAAAAATTTTTCAAATTTTTGTCCTTGAGTGTTTTGGCGGCTTGAACTGGCGACTCTGTGGCGACTCTCTTAAGTCGCGAAAAACGCGTGTTTGGCAAAAATCGGGGCAGTTTTTAAATCTTGTTCAGTTTTTCCCTTGAACTTTTGTGACTGTTCATCTTCTCTCTAAACTATCTCCTTCCCAAACACTCCGTGCTCCCATCTCAAAACTCCATTGTTGCGTATTTTCTGCTCAAAATCTTCAAGTAACAGGTATGGGTTTTTATTCTTGGACTCCTTTCTACTTGATTTTGTGTTTCTCCCCTTTGATTTTTTGCATTAGTTTATGTTTTTGAGATGGGTTTATGTTTCGGCTATAACTCTTTGTTCATGCTTAGCTTGTGGTTGCTGCTGCTTGAGTTTGAAATTTTTTAGTCGTTGTGTTTGGTCTTCATCATGTGCTTAGCTGATTTTTTTTTTTACTAAACTTGTGCTGATGGACTGTTTCAAAATGTTCCTATTATGGATGTGCAGTTTACTGTGCTGAGTGTGCATGTTATATTGTGTGAATCCATTGGGAGCATCTGTTAAGTTTTACTATGCTAATTATGAGTCATGTCATTTTTCATTCCATTGTATGTCTCATTGACATATATTTGTCTTTAGGATGTTTTCTATATCTGATGATTTAATTCTCCATGTTGTTCTTGTGTTTTCTCTTCTAGGATTGTTTATCCATATGGAGGTTCTAAGTAGCATAATGCTTAAGTGTTCCAGTTTATCTGTGTGGCTGCAATTTCTGTGTTAATTACATGGTACTGACTAGTTCTACACATGTATTGTTCTATGTTGTTGTGGCCTCTTCTGATTGTTCACAGATGACTCCCTCACCTCCGAAGAAGAAAACTCCTGCAAAGAAGGCTGATAAAAGATTGAAAATGGATTCTAAACTGTTTAGGTCAGTTCAACACTTTGAGAGATACAAAGATATCTTCTTGAAAGCAAGAATTATTCAAGAAAGATTTGTAGATTTGGAGGATTTAAGAAAATCCTTTATCCCCAGCTGTTTTGAAGGGAGAGGATGGGAAAAGCTTTTGAGTGATCTCCCTGTAGTGTGTGAACCCCTGATTAGGGAGTTTTATTCAAATGCTGTAATAAGGGAGAATGATTTTAAGCTGCTGGGTTAGAGGTAAAGAATTCACTTTGGATGCACATGTCATTGATGATGTGCTAGGGCTTGAAGGATTAGAAGATCAGGAGTTTGTCAATTACAAGGATAGGATTGTTTCTATTGAAACTGTTCAACAAAGAATAGGTGGATAGAGAGAAGGGAAATGTCTGAATACCACAGCTTTTCCAGTGGACATGAGGTGTCTAACAATAATCATGATATTTAACCTCTACCCCATAAAGAAGTTGACTACAATCAACTGTGCAAGAGCAATATTCCTGATGGATCTCAAAGAAAAGAATTTCATTGACATAAGTTCCCACATATATGACACCATTGTGGATGAGACAAGAACAACCTCTAGGACAAAATTGATCTTTCCTAGCTTGCTAATGAGGATCTTTAGAAAGAAGGGTATTCCAATCCCTCAAGACATCAGTCTCATGTCCACACCCTCTGCAATCAACAAGCTTACATGCAAAAGGATAAGTGTTAGGCTTCCAGGAGAAGAAGATGAAGGTGATGAAGGAGAGGGTGTCCCAATGGAGACTGAGGCAGAGGCAGCAGGGCATGCATCAACCTCAACACCCAGGAGGAGTGGCAAAAATACTAGAGCATCAACTTCTTCAGATACACCTCCAGATGCTTTCCAAATCATTCTGGAACGATTTGATGGGATCAAAGGAGTCCAGACTGAGCACTCTGAGAGGATGAGAGCCATGCAGGACCAGATTGATGTTTTGTCTGCTAAACTTGATGTTCAGTGACCCTTTAGCCATTCCGGTCAAAAAGGGGGAGATGTTTTTTTCTGTTGTTGATGACATTGTTGATGAGAAGCAGAAAAGCAGCTCTTAAGGGGGAATAATGTGTTGAGGGGGAGTTGTCAAAGTTGTCAAAATCAGAGACTTTGTTTATATATGCTTATGTTTTGGGTATTTAATATTTATATGGGTTTGATACACTGTGGTTTTGGTGTATAGTTGTTTCTAACTCATAACTTATACTTTTGGTTTAATCTTTTATATATTTTGATGATGATATTCAGGATGTATTTTGAGTTTGTACCCATGTGCTTCTGTAAGTTTTTAGGGTTAATGTTTTATGCATATTATGTAGGCTTTATGGTTTGTACCTTGCTTAATGTAGCCTTTTATGCCATGTTGAAATCAGTACTTTAATCTAAATGTCTTGCATTTTGATTTATGTACTGTCACTCTTGTGCCCTTGTAGGATTGTTCCTAGATGCATATATCTTGTGTATTATGCATTGGTTGAGTGTTGAACATACAAGTATCTTGCCTTGTGCTTGTTAACTTGTATGTCCTTGTGTTCATTCCAAGTGTGAATGAGCACTGTGATCACTACCTTATGGTGTTCACTTGGTTGATCAAGTCATGGTTTGTTTCTTAACTCCATCTTTGCTTGATCACATATTGCCTGTTTCATATGCATTTCACGATTTTCTACTTGACAATGACCATGGTGTATTGTTGTGTTTCAGGAGTCTTATGTTTATATGATTCAAGTGCTTCACAGCTTCTAGAATTAGGTGTGAGTGAGTTTTGTTCAACTGTTCCCAACTCACATGTTAAGTCTAGAGTCTGTTTTAGGGTTTTGTCACGGAATAGCCAAAGGGGGAGATTGTAAGGTTGAATTTATTTAACCATCTAATTGGCTTTATTCCGTGTCAAATTTGCTTGTAATTTAGCATTTAGTAACCTTGTATTTAGGTGGGTTTAATGTAAGGGTAGTGAGTGAGATAGAGTGAAGTTTACTCAAGAGTGTGCAAGAAAACAGAGACTCGCGGCTTGGCCTCGCAGGTGACTCGCGGCTACAAGCCGCCAAATGCAGCACACGTGCCAAGCATGCCGAAAGGTGAACAGTCATGCTAGCTGGAGCACTACAGGAAAAAACAGGATAACTGGCCATACGGTTATCTCGAGACTGGATCTCGCGACTTAGTCAAGCCGCGAGGTCAAGCCGCGAGCCACCCCTGTTTTGTAAAACCTGACGTTTCACATTCCTCTCTCACTCCAGTATAAATACCCCTTTTACCCACAAATGTAAGAGAGCTTCCAGAGAGAATTTTGAGAGAGAAACCCTAAAGAAAAACAAGATTGATTCACCAACAATCTATACATTAGAGTCTCTTCAAATTCCTCAACTCTCTTCTTCTCCATTGTCAAATCCTTGAGAGGCATTTTACCAAACCCTGTTCTCACCATTTTCACTACTGCGAGAGAGCTGTTTGGATTTCTGGGAAGCAGTTAGGAAGGAACCAATCTTCATTGGTTGATGTTACGGTCTAGTAGTGGAATCCGGGAAGCTAGAAAAGAAAAAGGTTCGGCGCAACCTCGTTGGAGCAAGAAGCTTGGAGGGCTTAGGTGCACTGGGTAGATTAGGCTTGGAGGGTCTATTGCTGTCCATGTATCCCAACTATATTTTCTAGTGGATTGTTTACCGCTTGGAGGGCGGCAGAGAGGTTTTACGCCGAGGGCTTCGGTTTCCTTTTCGATAACACATCGCGTGTTGTCTTTGTGTTTGCATCTTCCTTCCCTTTATCTTTGCCTTTTATTTTCTGCTGTGGATGTGTTTTTAATTGGGCTTAGATAGTTTTACCAATTCCATATTATAGCTTATGTTAAGTTTCCACACACTAGTTGTTTGACATAATGCTTGAATTGGTTAAGTTGTAATTTGGGGGTCTAAACGTTCAAGAGTGTTTATACACGTATTTGAACTTTCAGGTACTGATTTAACAAAAACATAGAGGCTGCATAAAGCATGGTACAAACCATAAAGCCTACAAGTAATAAGCCCTAAAAGCTTACAAAAGCAACATGGGTACAAACCACATTATATTGAATAAAAACTTAAACAATATAAACTAAAAGTGCTTAAAGTTTCTCCCCTTCAAAATGATGAGAAGCTGTGATGCACTATGAACATATATACTTGTAACCTGAAACACTTGCACAAAACACATTAGACCCTCAAGGTAAAGCAAGTAATAAAAGGACAAGTATAATGTAACAAGTAAATTGCGATCAAGTAAACATGATGTGAAACATGTGAGCAACTTGATCATACACCAAAATAGTCATATAGAAATAACTACAATGATCACATAGCAAAGCAAGTGATCATCCGAACATGCATTCAAAGAAGCACAATAGCATAGGGATATATGCATGTCCAAAGCACAAACATGATGCAATGAGAACAACAAAGTATAACTCAAAGCACCATAAAGCCAACAAGAAAACAAACAGAACAAAGTTTTCTAGTTAACACAATGTCTTCTCCCCCTTGGTATATGCATCTCCACTATGGAAAATCTCTCCCCCTACAAATGTGCACGAGAAATAGAATTTCTCCCCCTAAGGATGTGCACAAGAGTCATAACAAGAGTCATATAAAAATGACAAAATACTCTGGTATACTCTCTAGAGTATACTCTCCCCCTTTTTGTCAGGAATAGACAAAGGGTCAAGGAGAAAAGAGGGCAAGAGATGAATGAACGAACAATGATAATGATGCATGAGGGGTGCAAGATGAATAAGAAAATGAAGCTCAAACCTAAGACAAAGTAACATGCTACAAAGCATAAGGTAAACATGACATGCTAGGATGAAGAAATAAGGTAAAGACCAATGCATGACAAGGGTAGCAAAGGTGTGTGCAAGAGGTGGCTAAGTGCAATGCATGACCAATGCATGAAAAATGCACATGTAGGGTAAGGTGTGTTAAATACACAACCAATGAACCAAACATGTTCCTAATGAGGAAACATGAGAAACCCCAAAGTTTGGTACTCACCGGAGTCCAAACAAGCTAGAAAATGTCTAAGAGGCATTGTATCAAACACTTAGCATGCACACTATGAACAAAAATGTGAAACAATGCATGAACATCATGAAATCCACCCTTAATACATGTTCTTTCTGCCACAAGGGGCCAACATCCAATGCATATCAACAAAAGAAATCAATTCCATGAAGAAAATTGACAAAAAAAAAGTTTTCCCAACCCCTATGATAAAAATCCCAACCAAGAGCACAAAACTCTCCAAAACATAATCTAAGAATCAAAATAAATGAAAAGAGTTTATAATTACCTTAGAGATGTTAAGGGAATGAAAAACCATTCAAATTGGTTGGGTTTTGATGTAAAAATATTGAAAGAGGGGTTTTAGAGAGGATGGGAGAGGTTTAAAACAAGTTTCCCACGAAAAAGCTCTTTAAAAAGCTGATTCTGGGCTTTTCGTGACTGGCGAGTCGCGAGCCAAGTCGCGAGAGAGCCGCGAGACCTCTCTGTATGAACTCGCAGCTTAAACTTGCAGCTTGCAAGTCGCCAAACTGAGTAGCCAAAACTGGCAGCTCACGCAAGTAGCCAAAATGAGTAGCCAAAAATTCTGACACATGTTTTTCAAAACAGAACATATTTAAACATTGAAAAACAAAGTAAGCACTAAACATAAACACAAAAAGTGATAAAAATCACTTCCAAAAACATATAAAATGATCAAAAATCTTTTTGGATTAATCCATATAAGATTGAGCACACACACATCACATTTAGACAAGTACAATTCTAACAAATGAATAAGACATTCATTGAACATTAGGCAAGTGTGTTATGTGTGTCTATCAAATGTGGAATAGTCCTTAGTCTAGAGTGAAGCTTCAATGATCAATTCAATCAAGTTATACACAACTAGTACTAAATCAAGTGGTCTATCTCATTTATAGAAATGAACATATATGACCTCCCACAAGAAAATGATTACATAAGATTGAAGCTTTTCATTTGGCTTCTTACAATTCATATCATTTGATCATTTTGAATCAATACAATTCATTTTGAGCAATACATCTCATTTTTGAGATTGATGCCTGAAATTTTTGATATTTCAATTTGATGAACAAGCCTTTGGCTTTTTGGGCATCATACATTTTCATATAAGTCGCTTTCCCTTTTTCCTAGTCGAATACTAGTATGTGCGACGGCTTTTGCAGCTCATTATCTCTTTTCATTTTGAGATTTACATTTATTGAGCTCTTTAAGCAATAAAAATAAAAGAGTGGGAAGAGATATAAGCACAAGTCTACGCATGTATCAAAACCAACATGACTATTGACTAATCATTCATGACAAGCTTGAAGATTGATTTACAACAATCACACAAAGATGTCAAGATTTTTCCCACAAAGATATAAGTGCAAAAATAACAAGCTAAGCTCGTAAATGCACAAAGCCATTTGTACAAAGGTACAAGGCCAAACTCACATGTGATATGTGCTCAAACATATACAATCAAACTTTTTGAATTTTTCACTTTTTATGTGGTTTTGGATTTTTTACTCACACAAAGCAGAAACATAAAAGTAAGATCAAGAACAAAACAATGCATACAAATAAATGCAAGATGCACAAAATGCATGATGATATGACATTTAATGCAAGAAGGGTCCTACAAAGATCGAAAGAATTAGATCAAGGACCAAAAAGAGCACAAGCTCAACCATATGAACCCTTCCTCATCCAAACAGAACGATTGTTTGGAATGAGTGTCTCAAGAGAAGCGAGACGAGGGTTGGAAGAATGAAAACCGGAGATGCACATAATCAAGGAGTTAAGAGCATTAAACATTTTCTTTAACAACATGCTATTTTCACTCAAAACCGGTTTATTCTTTTTAGTACAACTTCCAAAAAGCTCAAGTTTTCTTTTCTTTTAATTCTTTTAAAAGCATGAAACTTAGAGCATTGAGGTCTTAGATGACCAAAGGCACCACAATGGTGACAAACAATGTGTTTAGGTCCACTAGACTTTTTGGGAAGGGATTTAGCAACATGGTTTTGTTCCCTCTTCAACTTATGACATTGAGGTCTTATATGACCAATCACACCGCAGTGGTGGCAAGTTGGAACAAACTTAGATCCATTCAAAACCTTAGGTTGAGACCTAAACGAAGGCTTTGACTTAAAAACCTTTCTCTCCACCTTTTGATTTCTTTTATGTGGAGGAATGTACACCGATTTGTCCTTTAAGGTAGAACACACACTAGGCACAAAATCGGGTACCACAACATGATTGCAACAAATATTATCATCCGTTTTAGCAGTAGGTTCAGCAATCAAACACTTGGCATGCATCTTAAGAGATTCATTTTCACATTTTAACTCATCAACAAGTTTGTTAGACAAAACAAGTTTAGCATCCAAGTCCATATTCAAACATTCAAACTCTTTCAGCTTTTCAAGAGAAATTTCAGCAAGTTTTTTATATTTCTCAACCAATTCGTTGGATTCATTAAGCTTAGCAATCAAATCATCATTTTCACAAAATAACTTGTTCAAATTCTTTTGAAACTTCTTAGCATTTTTCTTCAAGAGTTTGTCAACAATACCCATAGATTCAAATAACATGTCATCACACTTATGAGGATTAACACTCATAGAGGCATTTTCACAAACACGTGGCATGTTACATTCATCACCAATCAAATCATGCAAAGAGGCATACAAAGCACAATCCATGGCAAATAAACACAAGGGGTCAAGGATCACACTTAGGTATTCAAACCACAACAAGTGTACCTGCTTTGATACCAATTGAAAGTTCAAATATGTGTATAAAACACCCTTGAACGTTTAGACCCCCAAATACAAAATAACCAATTCAACCTTTATGACAAACAACTAGTGTGCGGAAATTGAACATAAGCTATAAACAGAATTGGAAATCAATCTAAGCCAATTATAAATCACATCCACAGCAGAAAATAAAAGGCAAAGATAAAGGGAAGAGAGATGCAAATACAAGGACAACACACGATGTGTTATCGAAGAGGAAACCAAAGCCCTCGGCGTAAAACCTCTCCGCCGCCCTCCAAGCGGTCAATAATCTACTAGAAAATGAAGTTGGGATACATGAACAGCAATAGACCCTCCAAGCCTAATTTACCCGATGTACCTAAGCCCTCCAACCTTCTTGCTCCAACGAGGTTGCGCCGAACCTTTTTCTTTTCTAGCTTACCGGATTCCGCTATAATCCATTGCATCCGCCATCCTTGGCATCTTCCAATGCTTCCCAAAGCTCCAAAAACACTCAACACTCTAAATGGGTGTGGGTAGTGTTTGGATAGAAATCTCCTCTCAATAGGTATGACAATGAGAGAGGGAATGAGAAGAGACTACAAAGATTTTTCTCTAAGAATGAGTAGCTCTCTCTAATTGGGTGGGTGTTTTGAAGAAACCTCTCTTAGGGTTTTTCTTTCTGAATAGCCACACATATTTTGTGGGAATGAGGGGTATTTATATTGGTGTGAGAATGGAATGCGAAGAGTCAGTTTTTCCAAAAATAGGGCTGGCTGGCGACTTGACCTCGCGACTTGATTGAGTCGCGAGTTCAAGCCGCGAGCTAACTTAATGGCCAGTCTGGATTTTTGTCTTTTAATGCTCCAAGTGGCATGACTGTTCAGCTTCCCTGCATACTCTGCGCGTGTGCAACTTTTGGCGGCTTGCAAGCCGCGAGCCTCCCGCGAGATCAAGCCGCGAGTCCCTGCTTCACTACACAGTCTTGAGCATTTCTTCACACTCTCTCACACACTACCCTTACATGATTCCCACCTAAATACAAGGTTTCTAAGTGCTGTATTACAAGAAAATTTGTCATGGAATAAAGCCAACACATGGTTGATTAAATTCAACCTTACAGGTTTCTCATGATGTGAGATACCAAATGTTGGAATATGTGAAGGAGTTTAAGTTGAAGAAAAAAGCTGAGAAACAACGTCAAGAAGAAATGTTTAGTGTGCCTTCCACAAATAGTGATATGCAAGAAGATGAAGATGTTCAAGAAGTATATAGTAGTGGGTTGCCTAAAAAACTTGTTTTAGGTAACAGAAAAGGTACAAATCCGGTGGATAATTACTTTGCTCCAAGAACTACTCCAGGAGCTCAACCTGGTCTTAAAAGTGTGTTCCAAAGTAAAGAAAGGGTGAGGCAAGCTGATATGGCTATTGCAAGGTTTCTGTGTGACAATTGCATTCCTTTTAATGTAGTGAATTCAGTGTACTACCAAAAGATGATTGATGCCATAGCTGCTGCTGGTCCTGGCTACAAAGGTCCATCTTATCATGCTGTACGAGTCCCTTTGTTGATGGATCAAAAGAAAGAGGTTCAGTTGTTGGTTGAGTCACAACGTAGGCATTGGGCAGAAGTTGGATGTACACTTATGGCTGATGGTTGGACAGATATTAGACATAGGTCATTGATTAATTTCCTTGTTTATTGTCCTAGGGGAATGGTATTTGTAAAATTAGTTAATGCCTCAAATATTGTGAAGAGTACTCGAAACTTATTTAAACTGTTTGATGAAGTAGTTACATGGGTTGGTCCAAAAAACATAGTTCACATGGTTACTGATAATGCTTCCAATTATGTATCTGCTAGTAAATTGTTGTGTGAAAAGTATAAAACTATTAGTTGGTCTCCTTGTGCAACACATTGCCTGAATCTTGTGTTGCAGGATATGGGAGACATGCCTCATGTGGAGAGACTTAAAAAATGTGCATCCAAAGTTACAGTTTTTATTTATAATCATGTGGCTTTGATTGCTTGGTTGAGGAAGAGACCTGGTTGGACAGATATTGTACGTGTAGGAGCAACAAGATCTGCTACTACTTTCCTTTCATTTGGAAGTCTTCATGTGCATAAGCATGACTTGCAAGCCTTAGTGACTAGCAAGTTCTTTGTGGACAATAGATTGGCAAGAGAGTCAAAGGCAAAAGAAGTAGTTTCTATCATTTTAGATAATTCTTTTTGGGATGATATTAATGTTCTTGTCAAGATTTCATCGCCACTCATTCGTTTGTTACGGATTGTTGATTCTGATCAAAGGCCTGCAATATGATATGTGTATGAGGGCATGCATAGAGCACGGTTGGGAATCAAGAAGATCTTCCGAATGAAGAAGCACTTGTACAAGCCATACACCTTAATTATAAAAAACCGTTGGGACAAACATTTGCGTAAAGATCTTCATGCTGCTGCATATTGGTTAAATCCCTCTTTTCAATATGATGAGGAGAATTTTTGTCGGAAACCAACAGTACATATGGCTATTTTGGACTACATTGGGACAAAATATGATGGTGACAAAGAAAAGGTAATTAAGGAAACCCAATATTTTCGAGACCGTATTGGGAGCTTTGATAGAGATCTTGCATTGTCAACAAGCACAACCACTCATCCAGGTGAGAAGTAATTAGTTTACTTTAATACTATATGTTTATTAAAGGATATAGTGCTGCATTCAAGTAATTAGTGTTGCATTCAAGTAAAGGATATAGTGCTGCATTCAAGTAATGTAGTTGGGAATTTAATTACTTTAATACTATATGTTGAGAATCTAGTCTTGGACTATATGTTTATGTTGATTAATATTAGATTATGTTGTGTTATGAAAATTAGATGAATGGTGGAAGTTGTGGGGTGCTGATGCTCCAAACTTGCAAAAATTGGCAATTAGAATCCTTAGCCAAACTTCCGCCTCTTCTAGATGTGAGCGTTGTTTGAGTTTATTTGACCAAATACATTCTAAGAGGAGAAATAGATTGGAGCATCAAAGGCTCAATGATCTTATGTTTGTTCATCATAACTTGCGATTGAAACATAGGTAACTAAATGCTATATCTTGTCATTATATTAATTTTTAAAAAGTCATTTATATAATGTAATTGTTAGTTACTAATTATGTTCAAATTCCAATAATGAGCATGACATTTTATGATCCAGGCTTTACAACAAAAAGTTTAATTTTGACCCCATTGATTATGCAAGTATCGACAAAACTGATTTTTGGGTATTTGTGGAAGAGGAAAACCCATATCTTAATTATGAAGAGTTGGAGAATACAATTTATGAAGAGGGTGCATATCTAGCAAGTGCAGGGCCTTCTTCTAATATTGAAGGTTAGTTTATATGTAAAAAAATATAATAACCTATATTGATTTTTCTTTTATTTTTTTAAGCTTGTGTAAATATTATAATGATTTTTCTTTTTATTTTGTTCAAACTTGTGTGTAGAATCTATAGATGATAGCAGTGAGGTTGAAGGAATTGATTTGGGAACATTTGGACAACTTGTTGGCCCTCCTCCTGGATTTCCAGGGAATGATGATGAGCATGATAACTATCATGACATTGATGATTTATGATCATAATAATTCTGTTTGAACTTTGAAGTTATATTTTGTATTTTAGAGATAATTTCTATGTCTTTTTGTAAGAAGGTTGGAAAACATTTCTATGTATTCTGTTTGTGTACTGTAACATTTTAGAGATAATTTCTATATATTTTATATTTTGTATTATGTTTGTGTACTGTAACTTGGAAAACATTATTATGAGAAACAAGGTTGTACACAATGTGTAGTTGTATTATGAGAATTTTTCTTGGTTCATTTCCTATGGTGTTTGGCTAAGAATTTCGTGTCCTGTGTTATGTTTGCAATGAGGTTTTAATTGAATTTTTCTAGGTTCATGGGGGCTGTTTTTGGTGATATATTCAGTGGGTTTTGCTGGGATTTTGGTTGTGAATTTTTCTGAGTTCATGGGGGCTGTTTTTGGTGATTGGTTGTGAATTTTTCTGGGTTCATGGGGGCTGTTTTTGGTGATATATTCAGTGGGTTTTGCTCGGATTTTGGTTGTGAAATTTCCTGGGACTGGTTGGGTTTTACAAAGGGATTCGGTTGGTTTTTTTGGGCTTTTTAAGGGTGTTTCATGAGGGTTCTTATGGTTAGTTTTGGAGTTGTTTTTCTATTTCAAAAGGTATTATGAGAATTTTTCTTGGTGTAGTTAATTATGGAAATATCAGTTGCGAAATTTATGCTGTAAATGCTGCTTTACTATTTAGTGAAAGTTTCAACAATCATTAACTAAAGACTCTGCATAGATACCTGGAAGTGGCTTTAAGTTTTCTAAATAAAAGTTCGTATACTTGTGGTTGTAGGTTTTTATTATTAAAAGGTTTTTTTTTTTTTTTTTTTTAATATTTCCTTTCTACGATTTTAAACTTTAAGTTAAGCATTGTTTACACTGTTGGCAAACTGCAGCCTATTAAAACTCTGAACTCCCACTTATATTTTTAAGTGCTGTCTGAGGATTGCATTTTTCAAGAATAATGATTTCTGTCTTTTCTTAATTTATTTTCTCACATACTTGTAAATGCAGGCTTGACAAAATTATAACAATGTTCATTTGGATTGCACAACACAACTGAAATATAGGGGAATGTGAACAACATTTTCATTCTCTAAATGAATTAGACTATTCTAGTTAATTTTTATTTATTTATTAATTTAATGTTTTTATATATATTTAAAATAATTATTAAATTAATTATGACGTCATCACGGTTCAACCCCAGTTCGACCTAAAAACTCTTGAACCTCTCCCTTTTACGGTTCAATGAACGGTCCAGATCTGAAAACCTTGGTTTTAACAAGAAGATGTAAAAATGTCTTGTGCTCAAGCTAAATTTAAATTAAAAAAAAAATATATATATATATATATATATATTTATATGTTATGCTGAAAATGGGCTATAGGATTCTGAGGGCTACATTCCGATTTTCTTTATAGAATGGAAGAATTGCATGGTTATTGTTCTCTAGATTAACTTATGGGGCTCTATTGTGGTTTTCTTTTTAAATTTTTACTAACATAGCTAATTTATTTTTTATTTTTAACTGGTTGTATCAACTGTTAGTTGAATTATTTGTCGCCGAGATGTATAGGGCTATGGAATTATGTAACATTGTAAACATTGATGAATGAAAGAGAGGGTTTATGAGCCCTAACCCTGTAAGTCCACACGTGTAGAGTAAATTGTTTAACACTTATAGCACAAACCCATTTTTGACACATTGGTCCTAGTATCTAGGGATGGCCATGGGTAGGGTATGGATAGGGTATACCCATATCCGACCTGAAAAGTTTAACTATGGATACCCGATTATCAATATCCATTAATATTTATACCCGAATCTTATCCGAATATATTATCTATAGATATCCGTACCCTACCCGAAACCCATTTAATTTTATTTATTTTTAATTCAAAACATTTTAACATAAAAACTAACCAATCTTAAAAAAGAAAAAACTAATCAATAAAAAAAATTTATTGATTAGTTTGTATCTGCTTCTTTCTTCTTCTTCTTCTTCTTCTTCTTCTTCTTTTTTTTTTTTTTTTTTTTTTTTTTTTGAGATAGAGGTAGAAATTTTATTAGATAAAAAATAAAATAAAGAAGCAACATTTTCCTCTGCCTCTTCAGTTGTTTGTCAAGCAAATGGCAACTCCTAAAATAAATTTTACAAAATCAAGGTCAATGTAACAGTAATGAAAGTCACTTTCAGGCTTTTCAATGTAAAATATTTCCACTGGATGAAGCCTCCCTGGAGCTTTCATAAGTGGTGCATCAAAATAACTCTGAAAATTTTTAGCCTCAAGGGTAGCACTCATTACAACTAGCTTCAGATTAGGTCTATTTGTCAAAATAACTCTGAAAATCTTCAGTTGTTTGTCAAGCAAATGCCAACTCCTAAAATAAATCACAAAATACTACTATTTCCATGGTAGTGAAGATCAGCATGTAACATTGTATTCCCATCATGAACTCTAACAGTGCAGGACCTATCAAAACAAACATAAATAATATTAAAACATGTTATTTATGAAGCAGCACGGAGGCAAAAATAAGCACAGTAAGAATCTTTGTTGGCATCCTTTAAGACCATAGAGAGGCATAGGAGCTTAATGCTTGTTGTACAACATGTTAAATAAGATTGATCCACTTGGGGGACAATGCAGAACTATGTTTAAAATATAATTTTATATGTAACTTTAGTTCTTCAACACAGTTGATTACAATAAATTACATTTGTTAAAACTGATAGAGTCAAGCTTTAACAGAGAAAAGAAAATTAGCACAATTACGCTTGAGTTGCAATAATTTCCCCAGATTCTTCTTCTAGTGATTGGGCAGAATCATTTTAGGCGAGATTTTATGCTTAGCTAGACAAGCATCTGGTCTGGTCTTTTTAAAGCATTTAAAGGTGTAGCTTATTTTTAAATCCTAATCAAATTAAAGAAAAAAGCACTTCATAGTGTCCAATTTAAAGAAGTTTATTGAAAAAAGAAATAGAAAAGTTTATGAAATTTTCCAGTGGCAATTGTAGCTCATCGTAATAATATGAGGCAAACCTAACACTTCCTATCATTGCTTGTCTTATTCTGTACATAATCAGGTATTTGATTTTTTAATCAAATGCCTAAACCATCAAAAACTTTAGCTTTTGAATGAACTCTAACATACATCTCCAATATTCATCTATTGCCCCAGTTCATAAGTTTGGCCGAATATTTAATGGCAATATCAACAATATAAAGTAGTTAAACATGGGGTAAAATTGAATCCTAACACAACTATATCAATAGGACAACAAAATGGAATTCTTACTATTTAGATGAGCTAAAAAAAAAAAAAATTGAATCCTAACATCGATCTATCTATATTCAAGTAGTAGTTCAAATCTCCATACCAAAACTCGTCACAAATAAACTGCCATTCACGTGCTACACTGCCCTCGCAATCAGTTACCTCTAGCTAAACACTATCTAGCTACTTTTTCATGAAGGGAACACGGATCAAGTTTTCCCTAGAAGCAGCTTACAAGGATGAAAGAAGAACCTGGCCTAGAACTGAACACATCAGGTGTGCAAAAGCAAGAGCTTGGATTATACTTAATCTCTTAGACAAGGACAGACTATTCAAGCTGTCAAAGGAGGGAATTGAGACCATTTGCAGTTTGACTGAAGGTATCTACTGTACATGCTGTACAGGCTAAGTTTATTAGCATCTCTGCAGTACTACTGTAACTTTGAAGTTCTATTTGGATTCTGTATGTAAATTTCCTTGCTTGATAATTTTCTTTTACAGGGTATTCAGGATCAGACATGGAAAACCTAGTGAAGGATGCTTCTATTGGTCCACTCAGAGAGGCTCTTAGACAAGGCATAGTGAAGGATGCTTCTATGGGTCCACTCAGGATGCTTCTATAATATTCAACCCCAAAAAGTTTACCATTATGGCATTCCACTCAGACTTTCATTACTAGAAAGAGCTCTTAAAAAAAAAAAAGCAGCAGAGAATACACAAACACACACAGTGATACAACACAATAAACACATAAACAGAAAATTCACAATACCCAAATATTGTTTCATATTCACACACACAAACACAAATCATTTCATGAAAATCTTACAATTACGCCTCTCTCTACTTAGAATATCATTCTAACTCTACCTAAACTAAAGTACCAGTTTTGAAACATAGACCAAAATCAAGGATAATAATACCTATCCATTAGTCTGAAAGCTCCATGGCATGACTTTCCTCTAGTTCATCTTCTTCATAATCATCAGGAACGTTTTGAACGGTAGCATCTTTTAGTACACTTTTAAGTTTGCTCCATAACCAATTCTGCCCACACATCAATGCTTCTAAGGTATCATGATGAAGATGGCTACGATGTGGACTCAACAATCTCCCACAAGTGCTAAAAGCCGACTTTGAGGCAATTGTTGTCATAGGAATAGCCAAAATATCCCTTCCAATGTGCTGCAAGGTAGGATACTTACTAGCATTACACTTCCACCAACCCAAAACATCAAATTGTTCAGTTCTAGGTGCCACTTTCTCACTAGTATAAAGTTCAAACTCCGATATAATATCCCTACTCATTTGGCCTATGTTAGTAGTTGCATTACTAACAAACAAATCATAGTCCCTCATTGTATCATCATGTTCATGTGCAGCACTTGATGTAGATGTAGAAGATGAAGTTTGAGAATAAATGACTCCTCTATCAATGTTTTCTAAGTCATACTCCACAAACAACTCAAAAAGAAGATTCTTAACCTTGTCAATTTCTTCGTTAGCCTTACTGCCATACATTTTATTAAAATAAAAGGTCAATAACATCAATTTATATCTTGGATCTAAAACAATAGCCAAACTCATGATATCATGAACGTCACTCCAATATTTATCAAACTTAGCTAACATCTTTGCTGCCATTTTCTTAACCAACTCATCTTCACTTGAAAGCCACTGATTTAATTCCAACTTCAACCGAAAGACTGAAGGAAAATAATGATTAGCTGTAGGGTAGGCAGTACCAGAAAGCAACTCAGTAACTTTATAAAAGTAACCCAACTTCTCACAAACAATTTGTGCTACCTCCCAATCCCTATTAGTTGGAGCAAACTGATACTGAGGCTCACAACACAGTAAACGTGGAAAAACATCTTTATAAATCAAGGCAGTTGAAAGCATCAAATATGTAGAGTTCCAACGAGTCCTACAATCAAGTACTAATTCCTTAGTACTTGCAATATGTGATTGGCGAGATATTTTTTCAAAAATTTATGTTCTTTTTGGTGATTGTGTCCAAAAATATATACTACTTCGAACCTTTTCAATACCATCACCAATTACATTCAAACCCTCTTGAACAACCAAATTCAGAATATGTGCTGCACAACGCACATGCAACAATTTTCCACCTAAAATAAGTGAACTAGCTTAAAGCTTATCCGAAACAAGTTTCATCATGCCATCATTGTTGCTAGCATTATCTACAGTTATGGCAAATAACTTCAAATCAATGTTCCTATCAGAAAGACACTCCAAAAGGATTTTAGAAAGAAAATACTTATCATGTGGAGATTGCATACGAATAAACCTAAAAAAAAATAAACATAAATATGATTAACTAAAGAAAGCAGAAAGTTAATAAGCTTGCCTAAGAATCTAAAAACTAGTACAACAAAATGACTCGAAAAAAAATACTTTATAACTCGGCTTTCCAAAGTCCAAGAGTCACTTATATAATGCGCTGTGATTACCATGAATAACCTCTTACTGTTGTTTGCAGTCCACAAGTCCATTGTGATTGCAACTTTACTTGCATTCTTGTCAATTTATACCATAGTCTTCTACTTCTTTTCATTATAAATGTTTTTGATACCTCACTTCAATGTGTTTCATCCTACTATCTTAAAATTTGACCGAAGACCACCAACAAAATCCCGAAACCCAACATGATCAACAATTGCAAGAGGGTACTCATGCAAAATGACCATTCGCGCAATGTCCCTCCTCGAAGCCTTCTGATCCTCTTCATTTAAAACACTAGGGCTTGAGATCCCTTTACTTCTTGCCTTATTGTGTTGTTTGACAAGAACTTGCTTCCTAATATCTGTTCCTTCCCTCGAAGGACTTGCTTCCTTCGGACCACTTGGACAACTTTTTGCTATGTGCAGTTTTAAATGAGTCGTCCCTGATGTACTTGCTCCAGCCATAAGTCTTCCACAGTAGTTGCATTGGGCCTTAACTTTCCCATTAATATTCTTCTTCTTAAAATGATTCCATACGCCTGAAGTTTTTCTTCTTTTAGTGCCTTTTTGTTGTGGATTCTCAACTGGAATGGACTCAACTTCCTCTCTAAACAATGATTGTGATTCTGATGTCGTGCTAGTTGGGGGCCTTGGGGTTGGCGCTGAGGCAGAGGATGTGGTAGACATGTAGACAACTGCAAAGAGAGAGAGAAAGATTAGTTAAATATACATGGGTCCTTCAATCATTTCATTGTTAAATATACTATGAATGTAAGGTTAATTTGTGGTTTATCAAAAACTGCACAATAGCATTAAAGTGGTCCAATTTGATTTCTTTTCAAATGTGTACAGAGTACAGACTATTAGTGTTTAAAGAAAGGTTCAGCCATTAAACAAGAAATTGAGAACACCTTAATGCAATCAAAAACCAAGTCTTACATGCTCTATTTGTGAAAAAACTTGGACAGATTCACTCCTCTCTATAAATAGACATATCCCCATATAGAATCAAACACCTTAATGCAATCAAAAACCAAATCTAACACATACCCAGTTGATAAAATTCAATCAAAAACCAAATTTGACACATACCCAACTGAATTCAAACTCTAAAATCAAAATCTAACACACACCCAGACGATAAATTCAACAAGACAACACAAGTAAACAACATGCAAAGAACAAAAAACTCACCGGTTGACAAATTCAGTCTAGAAAAGGAAACAAAAGCTAATTATCAACAGAATCCTCCCAAAACGTCAAACCCAGATACCCACAGAAAAGAATTTTCTTTTGAAGCCAAACTAGCAAAAGAGGGAAAAAGAATGAGTCATTTACCTGAGAAAAGAAAGTGGTAGGAAGACCCAGTTGATTCGCATAGAACAAGGAACGAGAATCAAGCAAAAAATCGATGCCAAAACCAATAACTGTGGGTATATGCAAGAGACAGAACCTTCCAAAAACGTCAAACCCAGAAACCAATAGAGCAGAAGCGGTGAGGAGAGATAGAGAGAAAGAGTGACGGTGAGGAGAGGCGGAGACTGGAGAGCTCTGAAGGAGAGAGAGTGACGGTGAGGACTGAGGAGAGGTAGAAAGAGTGTGAGACTGAGTGAGGGTGAGAAAGGTTTAGGGTTTTTCTTTTATCTTTTTCTCTTTATTTTATGGGTCGGATTTGGATAATATCCATACCCTACCCGAACAATTCGGGTAATATCCATACCCTACCCAGTTAAGCTCTACCCATTAAGAACCGGGTATTACTCAAAACATTTGGATCGGGTAGGGTTGGATATCCATTACTCAATGGGTATGGCCATCCCTACTAGTATCATAGGCGACCAAAGGGTAGCCTCCTAGTTACTAGATCAACATGCTACAATAATTCCATAAACACTTAGCAAAGATATGGCAAACAAATAAAGTAGCCCTATATTCGGATTTGATAATACCATTACTTTGACTACTAATGTTTCTACAAAACAATCTAATAAGAGTGGGGGAAGGGACGGCTTTTAAGACTACTAAGGTCTTTCTTTCCTCCTTTTATTAGAGTTTAGGTCTTTCCCTCTTCTCTTCCACGTGTGTATCAAATGATAGAATTTATGTGTAAACTATGAAAGGAACAAATGCATAAGGTCATCTAAAATTTAAAGTGTGTTTGACATCAGTTTTTAACTTTTATATACAATTTTTTTAAGAGAGATGTTACGTCCATAATATTTTTACAATATTTTCACAACAAATCACAAGTGGTTAGTGTTATTGGTTCAAATTTGAATCTAACACTAAGATTACTTTTTTGCCCTAACAATAATAACCAGTAACAACCTACCACTTAAAATTTGTTGTAAAAATGTTGTGAAAATGTTATGGACATATCATTTATCTTTTTAAAAACTTTTCTTTTTCCCATTTTTTCTCACTTTTTTCAAGATATAAATATATTTTAGCATAGTTTCAGCAAAAAAATTTCAAGAAAAAGTTAGATAAACTGTTCACAAAATGACATTTAATGTAGCATACATAGTTAAGAAATAGGAATTCATTTACACAATTTATTATTTTTATTATTTTTTTTTAAGAAAGAATTCATATACACAATTTCAATTTGATGTCCGGTGATTGTCACATGATACACCGTAGATTCCAAACTTCTACTTTTTGTGTGGGATTGGAATTCAATGCCAACGTACTCCAAACTTACTAGACAACTAAACAATGAATTATTGATCAAGAATAAGGTTGGTAGTGTTTTCCAAGCTTTCTTTTCAAGCTACGTGCATGATTTATTCTTACAAATTTTGATGCAAAATATAATTTTTTTATAGTACATGCTGACAAATAAAATTTGACCTTATCAAAAGTGTGTAAATGGTGACCTAATCAAAAGTTCACTGATTTTTTTTCTTGATTGCTGATATGCTAAGATCTAAGGCATTTTGAACTCCTAACTTTCTTTTGAATCCCATATCATTTGGCCAGTAAGCTTTATTATTATTTTTTTTAATGTTAAATTTCAGCCAATAAGCATTTGATTCTTATTTTGGTCTGATAAGTAATAACATGGGCGGAGCCAGGGAAACGAGAGGGGGCAACTGCCCCCCTGACTAATCCTAAAATGTCCTTTGCCACTTAAGAATGATCAGTAGTTTTAAAACTTGCTCCTGAAAAAAAAAAAAAAAAAAAAAAAAAAAAAAAACCGCTTTGGTTCTTGAAAAATAAGCACCAATCTCACTTTAAATAGACTTTAGCCACTGTCACGCGTTTTACCACGCCACTGGTACTACTCTCACTGTAGTTTTTCACCATTGAGAAGAACATAGAAAGAAATGCTTTCTCGTACAGATTTGTTAAAAGCTTTCAAGCTAGGCACTGAGATATATATAGTTATACTCTGAAATCTGAATACTTTTAGTTTGATTTATTTGTCAAATTTATTTGAAGGAATCAAATTATATGAAAAGTATATTTTTAGTTAATTGAGATTATTGAGTAGATTTTATAATTCTTTAAAAAGTATCTAATTAGAATATGTGTGTGAAGCTCCCTTCTAAAGACTTGAACCTTAACTCTTATCTTTTATACCCCACAAGCACTTATACTTGTGGAGTGGTCATCACACTAGTGGTGTATGGTGATGATAGAAATTAAGTTTGAAGATGGAGTTGTTTACAATTGTTTATTTATTATTACATTAATATCAATATATATATAGAGGTTTTTTTTTTTTAATATTTTCTTTTAATCTTGCCTCTGAATATATATATATATATATATATATATATTTTTTATAATGTTCACAATGGGACTGTGAATATCCAAGACTATCTGACTCTATATCCTTTATATTCAGGAAAGAAAATAGCTTGACTTGATTTTAACGGGTTCTATAGGCTATACTGTTCTGTCTAGGAGTTTCATAACGTGACAAGAAAAATTGCCCATTTTTCTGTGTGTTTATATAATGTCTTCTTATTATTATATCACTTTTTTATTTTGTGTTAAGGTACAAATTAAATGATTCTTTAATATTGAGCCATGGGATATTTTGTATACTGGGCATTTTGCTTTTATATATGAGTAAAGATTGTTGCTTTTATATTGATAGGAGGTTATTAACAATACTTTTAGAAGTTCGAAGAATAGACAAGGGGGAGGGGTGTAAGTTGTAGAGTTAGCAACATATTAATAAATAAATATATATATATATATATATATATATATATTTAACTATTTCAAAACAAAATGAGACAATAGTTAGATCTTCAATACAATACAGTTGTTTGTATTGTCAAGATAGTCACATGATTGGATCAATAACCTTAATTTCTTCCTCTTTTTATTGCTCCATCCTCTTTCCTTTGTGTTAATGTGAGCTTATGTTAGTAGGTTAAAAATTAGAGAAAGTCTAAGAACACAATTTTTTATCATAACTATGAGGTAGTCGATTAGCCCATTACTTGCCCCACACACATAGAGGAAGAGTTGATTAGTACTACCATGGGAGAATCAAACACCTTAGGATGGACTATGAGAAAGCTCAATGGCTTTGGAAAATTTTTGGGCACTTCTTATAATGATAGTTGATGGGCTTACTTAAGGCCATAGAAACTAAAAGGCATAGAGGGCAACTGAAGAGAGTGATCATAAGAAAATGATGAAGTCAGGGATGAAGGATAGCAAGAAATGATAAGCATTACAATCTCCAAATGGAAATTGATAGTTTTTAGACCCCTTAAAAACATAATTGGATTAACCTAGATAATTAGCCAAGTTGTTACTTAGTCCAAATTCCAAATCTAGGTTATCACAATCAAACAATCATATCATGCAAAGCAGAGGAAAAATAAATAACACAATGATATGATTACCCAGGAAACCAAATCGATAAAAACCTGGGGAGGCTTTAACTTAGCTATCCTTAAAGTAAACCTGAATCCATTATGAAAGAATCAAAGTTGTTCAACAGGACTTAGACCACTAACATTCTATTGCTACCCACCAGTAGAAACTTACTGACACGACCACGTGCAAACTCCGAAACCACGAACTCCTTCTTTCTTGGACTTTCCAGCAAGTACAAGCACACCCGCTTGTGTTTCTTTAAGTTCTAATGGCATCAACTGAATGATCATCAAGTTCTTGAATGAATCTCCTTCTTGATAATCCTAAGCTTTTATAAAGGAAAGCTCCTCTCAGATCTCACAAGAGATTTACACAAATAGCAATATGAGTCACACTAAAATGTGGCTAAGGTTTGCCTTATATACCTAGGGCAAAAATGCAAAACCCTAAACTTTCTAAATAAACTAGGACTGAGTTGGAATTTTGCAGAAAATGCATTATGCCCGAATTTCGATTGTCCTTAGAAAGGGTAGGCTGCTTAGGTTTAGACTCTTTCAATTCAACCCTAATCTTCCTAGGAGGTGTAACTTCTAAGGGTTTGACAACCTCACTCACAGGGGGTTCAAAAGAAGATGAAGGAACAAAGATAGTGGAATTGGGTGTAGACACATTGATGCTTTCTACAAAACCTAACCCAGTTTTGTCAGAAGGAGACTTTTGAATACTAAGCATATGATCAAGTTTGGAACTAACAGATCTATTAGATTGTTCTCTAGCAACAGAAAGTTCATGTTCCAAATTCTTAACTTTATCAAGTAAAAGCATGTTCCCAGTCTTCACATTATTAAAAAGTTTAGTAGCATCAAACAGTTTAATAAGAAATTTTTTCTTATCAAGCTCAAGAGAAGTAATTTTCTTCAAACATAATTCAACATTCATAGCATCCATTGTAGCAACTTTGCAAAGTTTATTGTAGGCTTCTTGAAGATCTGCGTCCTCAGAGAGTTCCCCATCAGAAGGGTTCTCTTCAGTAGATACACTTTCATTGACTACAGTAGTAGCAGTGAAAGCAATGAAGTTTCCATCCTCGTCACAACCAAACTCATCATCAGAAATTTTACCATCGCTAAGGGTTACAACCATAGCCTTACCCTTAGACTTCAAGTAAGTAGGACATTTAGATTTCATGTGACCATACCCTTGACATCCAAAACACTGAGGACCCATTGAATTATTAGAAGATTGACCTACTCTTTCTCTAGGTTTATCAATGTTGTTAACCTTAGTGGGATCATTCTTCCTAAAGTTTCTAGGTTCAGTAGTGTTCTTATCTCTTGCCCTTCTATTGTTGTTTCTAAGGAAATTCCTAAAGTTCTTGGCAAGGTAAGCAATCTTTGTAGCGGAGAGCTCATCATCAAATCCACCAACATCAACATCATCAACTGACTTAAGAGCCATTGATTTGGATTTGCTAGTCTTAGGTAGGTCCAACTCATAGGATTGAAGAGATCCTACAAGTTCATCAACAGGGATGGAGTCCACATCCTTGCTCTCAGTGATGGCAGTCACCTTAGGTCTAAAATCTTCAGTCAAAGATCTAAGAATCTTCCTAACAATTTTAGATTGATCATAGATTTCACCCAAGTTATATGCAGAATTAACAATATCATTAAGTTTAGCATAGAATTCATCAAAAGATTCATCATCAGACATCCTAATGCTTTCAAATTTAGAATTTAACTGCTACAATTTGTCGATTTTTGACAGCCTTTGTGCCTTCATGCACAGTCTGGAGGATATTCCAAGCAGTATGAGCAACCTCAACATTAGAGATTCTCTTAAATTCCTCCATAGAAACAGCGTTAAAGATGACATTCATAACTTTGCTATTGAACGCAGCTGCTTCTTTTTGAGAAGTTTGCCACTCACTAACAGGAGTAGTGGGCTTTTCCCATCTGTATTCAACGAAGTTCCAGACTCTCTCATCAATTGATTTTAGGAATGTTTTCATTCTTATTTTCCAATAAGCATAGTTATTCTCATCAAAGTGAAGAGGAATAACAAGAGAATGTTCATGTTCCATGACAACAGGGGTCAAGGATCAGCTCAGTGATCAAAAGATCAACAACAAGAAAGCAACCTGCTTTGATACCACTTGATAGTTTTTAGACCCTTTAAAACACAATTGGATTAACCTAGGTAATTAGCCAAGTTTTTACTTAGTCCAAATTCCAAATCTAGGTTATCACAATCAAACAATCATATCATGCAAAGCAGCAGAAAGATAAATAACACAATGATATGATCACTTAGGAAACCAAACTGGTAAAAACTTGGGGAGGATTTAACCTAGATATCCTCAAGATAAACCTGAATCCACTATGAAAGAATCGAAGTTATTCAATAGGACTTAGACCACTAACATCCTATTGCTACCCACCAGTAGAAACTTACTGACACGACCATGTGCAAGCTTTGAAACCATGGACTCCTTCTTTCTTGGATTCTCTAGCAAGTACAAGCACACCCGCTTGTGTTTCTTTAAGTTCTTATGGCAGCAACTGAATGATCATCAAGTTCTTGAATGAATCTCCTTCTTGATAATCCTAAGCTTGTGTAAAGGAAAGCTCCTCTCAGATCTCACAAGAGATTTACACAAACAGCAATATGAGCCACACTAAAACGTGGCTAGGGTTTGCCTTATATACCTAGGCCAAAAATACAAAACCCTAAACGTTTTAAATAAACTAGGGCTGAGTTGGAATTCTGCAGAAAACGCATTTTGCCTGAATTTCGATTGATCGAGCCTAAGCTTCGATCGATCGAACCAAGCCGAAATGCTTTAATAAATTTGCATCAACTTAAATCCAACTTTACATAAATGAACTAACTTTGAGCAAGTCTAAACACGACTAAACATCTTGTTTTAATCATGGTTTGCCAACAATACATATTAGAGTTCTAAATACATGAGATCCTAAGTCTTTAGAACCTAACAGAAATTGTAATAAGTATAAGTATATAACTTATCAATTGGGTTTTTTAATTGCTCCAACCCAATTTGAAAATGGCTCATCAAGAATCTGTAGAAGCGCATTCCTATAAAGCATCATACAAGGTCCATAAAACAGGCTCATTTTGTTGACCCACCAAGTACAAGTAGCAATCAGCTCATAAACTTAAGTATCAAAAAAGGTGTGTGTGTGTTTATGGTTAATTGCAAGAGAGTTCTGCAATCAGTACAAGTAGCAATCAGCTCATAAACTTAAGTATCAAAAAGGGTGTGTGTGTGTTTATGGTTAATTGCAAAAGAGTTCTGCAATCACCTGCACCAGTATAAAATGGCATTTTATAGTTCACCACCAAATCTAGAATGCAGTACTTTTTCCTGGGAAGGAGCAATTAATAATAAACGGCAGTATGATTTGGTGCAATTCATTCTCATTTTAAGGATGAGCAGATCACTTGCAAGATAGGAAGTAAAGTAAGCATGGAATACGAATGGCGAACATCTCATCATTGAGTATGCCATTGAAGTGCCTGGGACCTTAAAAGTGGCTTCCGTTAATTGTTAGATTGATAAAAAAGATAAGAAAATTGTAGAGAATGATCCAACCTGCCTAATGTTCCAACTTATGCTTATATCAAACAAAGATTCATAAAAAATTTATCCACACATGCACATGTAAGCAAAAACAACCCCAAAAACTAAAACTCGCAAAATTGCATACAAAAAAGAGATTCTTATGCAAAATTGCAATCTATTTTTGTAAGAACTTATTCTTTGCTATATTTAGAGTGCAGTTATATATTTCACTTTGTTTACTTCTATCCCACTAAAATGCTTGATGATGCTGAAAAATCAACAGTGAGCTACACGGTCCATATGTGCTCAAAACAACGCTTGCACAACACAAAAAGAGAAGACCTTGCAGAGATCACTGGTGTGATACCGACCAAGTGCCCTTCGAAGGTCAAGTTAAAATTTCTCACAACTCTAGAGTGCTAGAGCGGGTAAATTATCAATTTATTAATTTAGCAGTTTTGCACTCAGCCAAAAGAGGTGGTGAAGCGAATTTTTGTGTTTCCTTCTAATCAACTATATCTTAATTCGAATTAGCAAGGTTTAAAATCTTTGTAAAGAATCAAATTAATAGCAAACCAAGTATACAACTATATAAAATCAATATTTCAAGGATTCCAATCTTTAAGTACTTACAAGTGAGCAACTTTTGTAGTCTTCTTCTTCCCAAACACAGCTTGCCAGAACATCCTCCATTCCTACATCACAGCATTCACGTTACAAATATTCAAAACTGTATGGGCCACCACAATTTGGCTCCCTATGACTGCTCTAAAAATGGGTCTGCAAGGTGCAATGTTAAATGCCATAAAAGACCTAGGAGTGTTTTTCTCATCACTAATTGGTTTTGAGATAGAGTGGCATAGCTTACGGTCCAACTAGCGATATCAAAGCCAACGTCATGGATTTGAGTTGTGGGACCATCATCATGGGGGATTGTTGGAAGAACCACAATTCCGCTCTCGATGACCACTCTAAAAACAGGCCATGAGACATAATGTCAAATACAAAATTAAGATTAAATAAATTAACCTTCAAGTTTAAAGCAATTAAGCTTCATTTTACAAAAAGTTATCAAATTTACAACAAAAACCCAGATGTTTCTATGTTTAGTTTTCATGAAGCAAAAAATTGAATTTTTAGCATAAAACCCAAATGGCCAACCACTACTGATACTTTGTTTTGTTAGGTGGGACAAAGAAAATGAAAATAGAGTAATTTTTATCATATGGGACACTTCAAAAATTAACGATTCAAATTAATTAGACTCCAAAAACTTCATTGCCTATTTGAAATTCTTCTTCACTACCATTAAATTATCTTATACATAACAATTCTCCAAAAAAAAAAAAAAAAAAAATTCCTATGCATAACAAACACGCACACAAATATATAGGAAGTGAAAGAGGGAAAAGGGGTACCAGAAAGAGGAGAATCTCATGGGATATGATTTTTAGAAGTAGTGAAGTCCATTTGGCTCATTGGGCTTCACGAAATTACAAACAAATGTGAACAAAAAAAAAATCTAAGCGATAACCTATTCGAGAAAATAGAGGGGAAAAAAGGCATTGTAAATCCATAACACTTGAAATAAATAACACCACAATCCTCAATATCCCACATCGATAAAATAGAAGTAAATTATTTTATTTATAAAGTGTTGCGATAACATAACTTAGTGCCGAGCTTAGTAATGTAAACTTGTAACCAAGTTGGGGCATTAAAATGGTTAAATGTATATTGGGATTGGCTATGTGGGATGTGGTTAATATGTAGATTTGTCCACCATGGAGTCAATATTCAGCATACTCCTTGCCCTTGGGTTAAAGGGCACCCCCACCCACAATGGATGGGTAGCCAACTTCTCAAATTGATAAGGATTTGGGGTATCCCCACAAATCAACACATAACAGACCCTTCCCAACATGCTATCTAGTTCTTCTCCATACAAACAACCTCTTTTTTTTTTCTTTTTTTTTTTTTTTTTTTTTTTCCTTTTTTAATTTAAAAAAAAAAAAACCATTGTCAATCTTGGTAATTTTTTGGTTAAAATGTTGATTTGTCCACCATGGAGTCAATATTCAGTATGCTCCTTGCCCTTGGGTTAAAGGGCACCCCCACCCACAACGGATGGGTAGCCAACTTCTCAAATTGATAAGGATTTGGGGTATCCCCACAAATCAACACACAACAGACCCTTCCCAACATGCTATCTAGTTCTTCTCCATACAAACAACCTCTTTTTTTTTTTTTTTTTTCTTTTGTTCTTTTTTTTTTAATTAAAAAAAAAAAAAAAAACATTGTCAATCTTGGTATTTTTTTTTTTCCAATTACCTTTATCAATCTTATACCTTTCCTCGCATGGCCCATTGGATAAAAACATTTAAAGAACTCATAAGGTAGGGCATCTAAAAAACTTAACTAATTAAATTTTATTTCTGTATTGATAACAAAACCATACAGACTACATGTTTACTTGGAAGTTCAATCTCCAAATGGACCTCTATCTCATATTCTAAATCACAACAACAATAGCTAGTATCCACTAATCAATACTTGAAAGTATAACCCCACAAGAAGCACAGGAACAGATTCAGATTCTACGGGTGCAAATATGGGACTTGGGGGTGCGACGATTAAAAAATTATTTATATTTACATTTTCTATATATTGCTAATTTGCTAAGCATTTTTTTTAAAAAAAATAATGGTAAACATATACCAATTTAAGATTAATGGTAAACATATATTAATAAATTTAAAAGCATATATATATATATATATTATAATGTTTACACAACTCCAATTTTAGCCCAATAACATATTTATAATATTAAATTATTTTCCTTAAAAAAAAAATGTAATGAGGTGATAAAATCAAAGTATTAAAGAATAATAAAAACTTATGGGTAAAGGTGATAAAATCAAAAAATCAAAACCTGTATTTTTACTGTTTTCACAAGTTCCAACATTTTTTTTATCTTTTTGACTTTTCAAGTCCTTATCTCTTTTACCAATACGCCTATTCAAAACACTATCCACAATCCACAACTTTCTACCTTGTTCTCTTTGTCACAATTTCAAGTAAGTGCACATGAAGCAGGCATCCTTATCTCTCTCTCTCTCTCTCTCTCTCTCAAGACCTCATGAAGCAGAAGAATGGACATGAGTCAGGCCGTATCAGCCGTTTCCACCAGAATCGGCACAAAATGGCGTGAATCAACATGAATCCAAAAAAAGAAAAAAAAAAGACGTGGCATGGACGCGCGGTCAACGACGTTGCACACTGCACGCTGCGTCAGTGTGCAACGGGTGCTGATGTGGCAATCCTGGAGCTGCACCCGTGCTTTCTAGTAGCCCCCACAACAATTCTCCATAATAAGCCCTTCAACCTTTTATGAATTTTGCTTTTCCATGGCATTTCCCACAACACAGTACTCTGATAGGAAATCTTTGAGCTTCATCAAGCGAGGATTACGACAGTGAGCATGTTGAGAAAAAGGAGAAGATGGCATCAGTGCCTACTGCCTACTAAAAGTTTCAGATTTAAATTTTGATCACTTAAAATCTCAAACTTTCTTAAGTGAAAAATCATTATAAACAACAGAAAATTAAATATTAGACTACCCAAAACTTATTTACAAAATATAATCATGGCCGGTGCAAACAATGTGCTTGAAAAAAAAAAAAAAAAACACTGCCACCTAGATTTTGGTTAAATGCAATTATCAGCGTACATAGTACAAAGAATAACATCAAATTTTCAAACCAAAATTAAAACTGATCTTCTCTGGGAATGCAAATTGAGAGCTCTGACACGGAAGTATATACCATTAGCTTTTGTAATATGAGGATCATTTTCCAGTTTTGATTACTGCATTTGCATTGAATGTT
Organism: Quercus berberidifolia; assembly: GCA_028535905.1. Lineage (NCBI taxonomy): Eukaryota > Viridiplantae > Streptophyta > Magnoliopsida > Fagales > Fagaceae > Quercus > Quercus berberidifolia. Next base: position 75,906,442 of record JAPQVW010000002.1, on the reverse strand, counting down.
TGAAAGTATACAAATGCCGAAGGTTTGTTTGTTCTCATTCTCAATCTGCCTCTGGTACTCCAAATACTCATCAAGCATTCTTTGATCTTTCTCCTCCACACTCCACTGGCAAAAGTTTCCATTTGTCTTGCCCCAATTCATCAATGGCTACAGGACCAACAATCTCAAGATTAGGAGGAACGTCTCCACCATGTGCTTCAGGGAGGGAACTGAAGCACAGCACAGGTGAAAACACATTGAGCTTTATTTAACCCTGAGACTTATTTTTGCTAAACATTTTCCTGCTGCTCCTTGTTACCTCCAGTGGCCTACAATAAGCAAATTGTGTATTTTTGGGACATTATTTTGCATGATAGATTTTCTATATATTGTGGAAACTAGGACCACTCTACAGATCTTATATCTTTCTTTCTTTCTGAGAAAATGCAAAGTTTATATCCAATTAACAAGATGCTGTGGTAATCTGTTTCAGTAAGTGCGAGTGTTCAATATCTGTTGTACATCATACGTATTAGATTGCCCAATTTATTATTCTTTCAGTGTCCGGAACCTTAAAAACTATTATTCTAGTAAATTTGATCCACATTTTCTTAACTTGGCTACCTTTAAAATACCCATTTCATTTAATCTATCTTCCAGTTTTGTTTCACCTTTAATGATCTCTAGCTCCTCCATATCTTAAGTCTTTAGCATCTAATTCAAGTAAATTTGTCCAAATTCTGCCATCTTATGCTAATATTTAACATGTTAGATGCTCTTATTTTCCCACTTTTAGTTCATGCCCATCTTCATTTTTTCTGGTGAATTTATAAATGTGTAGCTTTAGACAACAGTAACTACCATAAAAAGAAAACAGAACAATGATCAGAATACAAGACCTTTTATTTCTTTGACTTTATTTTATCCCTTTTCTTATTTTTTTCCTTGGAATTTCCCTGTCCTTGTCTTGCATTACCACCTCCTTTGTCAGTCTTTTTCTTTTTATCGAGATCATCAAATTCTGATAACAATGCTTCTTCTACAGCCTCATACTTCTTTTCTGCATCTTTGTTGGCCAGTTCTTCCAGTTGTGCCTATAAAAGGGGAATAGTACACCGAAAACATCAAATCATAGACGGGTAAGAAGGTAACTATATGAAAACCTTCAACAAAACAGCAAGGAGAATCCAACACAAACCCGCATGAATGACTTCAGCAGGGGCACCAAAATTGATCGGTAGTCATAATTAGTTACTGCATTAATTTTCTTCCCTGTCTGCTGCATATTTATAGTAGTTGTCCCGATTATAGCATCCAATTTGTAAAGCTGCAACAACAAACATACTAAGGTTCAATCCTATAGAAGTTCATCAAATCTTTAATATCACACACAACTATGAAAATTTGACAGGTTCATAAATTTGGCTATATCATACCTTTGCATCCATCTCATCAATCTGCTTCTCAATCAACAATTTTATTTCATTGTCCACATGATCTTCTCTCAAAATATTCCATAAGATATCCAACTCGAAAATATTACCATTTGTGCTTGCAATCTGTCTCTGATTTGACAAGAGATACTTGTAGCTCAATGGTTCGTACCCAAACTCTTCTCTTCTCTTATCTTCTTTAACACATATACTCTCCAAATTCTGCCATACCTTAATGTCTCTCAAATATTGTACTTTTTTCTTACAAATGCTCAGCAACCGGTTAAATTCAACTAGCTTCTCCCTTGTAAAGCTCTTTCATAGATCTTGTAAAGCTCTTTCCCTTGACTTCTACTAGCTTCTCTCAAATTTGTCCACTGCTTTAATTGCTCCCCAATATTAGTACCTCCCTTCAATAACCAATCCAAAATAGCATCTTTATATTCATCATCATTTAATTCGATTTCATCATCAGTACTAGAAGTAACAGCAGCTCCATCATTCGGCACCATAAGCTCTCCACGCAGCATTCTCTTGTCGAAAACTACACAAGAGAAGTCCTCATTGAAAACAATCTTCTCATAATTAGCAAGACTCAAGACGAGCCTCCGTAACCCGCAAACATTGGCAAGATCATCCAAGAACTCGAACACAAGATTAAGCTCAGAGATGTCAAGAAAGCACACTGAGAGCAGGGTCCGGTTTATCCCATATTCCATTAGCAGCTGTTCCGGGACTTGCTTCTTCAGCATTTCCAATATCAAGTTCATCAACGCCAAAAAATGACTAGAACAAAAACATTTTATACCCACGAACGGGCGTAACACTGCTCGAATTTTGTTAATGATCTCTTCACGCCGTCTATCGTCGCAATAAGGCCACTTTTGTTTCGTGAAATCTTTATCTCCACCCTCGTTTCTTGACAAATCTTCCAACATTTTTTTAGCTTCAACCACGTTCACGGGTTTCCATTTTCCTGATTCAACAGTGTCCCAGAGTGAATCAAATAAAAATTCTGGACGGACTGAATCTAACTCATCGGAAAAAGTCCCTAAATGCACCCTCTTCATATGCTCCCCAGTCAATTTGGCATCGAAAAATCTCTCTCCGCACCAACGACACTCTGTTTTACTTGAAAACTTCCAATTCTTCGCCCCCGTCGCGTACTCCACTGCCTGTTTCATCACCTCCATGGCCAATTTGTTCTTAGCAAAATGCAGTTTAAGGTCTTCGATTTGAATCCTCAACAAATCCTTCTTTTGCTCCATAGTCATCGTGTCATTCCAGTAAGTCTTGACTCGTCTCTCCACCGTATCGACATCCAACACGACTACTTTCTTGAGGTTCTTGATCTTTCTTTTGTTTTCTGGCAAAGGCATCAATTCCGGCGTTTCGAAGTTCTTACTCGCTGTTATAGCTCTCTCTTCGATCTCTTCCTTTCGTTCTTGTAGTTCTTGAATCTCATTCTTTAAATTTTCCAAGTATTTAGTGTCTATGAGATACTTGCTTTGTAGTTTGATGAGTCTGAGACACGTTCTGAATTACTTCAATTCAGGGCTCTGTGGCCAAATCTTCCGGGGCAAATTCGATGGCTAAACCAGCATCGCAAGCTTCTATCACAGGTTCATGGCCGGCATTGGCGTCATATTCAGTTAACTTGAAGAGTGCGTTGACATGGAAGAACCAGCAGGCGAGGGAGTTGGGGCACAAGCGCACGGCTCGCTTGGATAAGTTTCGGCGAGTTGGAGGAGACCGTCGTCAGATGAAACGGGAGTGGTGGAGTGTTCGGCAGAAAACACGAAATTTAAGTGACAGAAGCTTGGGTGTTGGGACAGAGTGGCCTCGGCAAGAATCAAGGCTTTGGTGTAGTTCCCATTTTGGTGTTCTTTCATGGCGTCTTCCACTTCTTTGGTGATGGTGGGGGATTGATCATCAACATCGGAGAGTGATGGGGGTGCACGTGCATTGCGTTTCTTCTTGATCTTCATTTTGGAGGGAAATCGAGAATAGGGGAAGAGTGGTTTGAATCTAGCTAATTGGTTTTACGAAGGAAGTTAAAGTGGGTGAGCCGAATCTATATATATGACACGAAGAGCAAAGGCCCAAATACGGAAAAAAGGATTTTAACCAATCTCAGTGAGGATGTTTTTTTGATAAGAAATAGTTTCAATCTACTGAATCTGATGATTACTTTTTATCATCAGACTAATCGAACTTTAGATCTTTATTTAATGAGAGACTTTATCAAATAAGTTAATTGAAACCACGAAAGCCAAATAGAGGAATAAACTAATGCAATATGTTTAGTTTAACTTTTATATTTTGTGTTTTAAAGATGGTCGATTTCAACGAAAATTTAAGGATATTCATATAAATAGTAAATTAAACTATATAGTTTCAAAAATACTAACTAAATCCTAACTTAATCTAATGGTACATTTCAAAAAAATAAAAAAAATAAAAACATAAAAAAAAACTTTGAGAAAGAGGGATGAGAAGAAAAATATGTGATGTCAAACCAACATTCTTGATTTGGGTTTTATTTTTTAGTAATGCTAATACCACAACTTTTGACACAACTTTACCACAACTTGTTCACATAGCATATAGTCATGTCATGTTGAAGTGGGCCATGTGTGGCTTGAATTGCCACAAGCCCACGTCCACTTTAAGTCAGTCCCTTTTGACCGAATTTCACAAGGAATAGCAATTCCAAAAGCAGCCGACTTTGACATATATATATATATATATATATATATATTATATTTGTAGTGTAGCCGTGAGAGATTCAAGAAAAATTCCAATTAACCTAGTAAGCAAGCCGCATGAGAGAAAATAGAGAAAAAAGAGGCAGTCAGCTTCTATTCTTATCTTTTCTGTGAGAGAGTGCTAGGATGTAATTGGGATTTGGGTTTCTTGAGAGTGTTCTTGTGCACTATTGTATTTTTCCCTGATAATAGTGAAATCCCTACAACTCCGTGGACGTAGGCAAATTGCCGAACCACGTAAATATTGTCTTGTGCGTGTGATTATTTTTCTTTGGCGTGTGTTTTCTCTATTTATTTTGTTCCTCATAGGTTGGGAATTTTGGTTAAATTCCCTACAACTGGTATCAAAGTCTAGGGTTAGGTTTGAGTGGGAGCAATGGTAGAGGAAGCAGGAAAGGCGTCTGGAATAGAAAAGTTTGATGGCACAGACTTCGCGTATTGGAGGATGCAAATTGAAGATTATCTCTATGGGAGGAAATTGCATCTGCCTCTTTTAGGGACAAAACCTGAGGCTATGAAGGCTGATAAATGGGCTCTTCTTGACAGACAGGTACTAGGAGTTATCAGGTTAACTCTGTCTAGGTCTGTTGCACACAATGTTGTAAAGGAGAAGACTACAGCAGATCTAATGAAGGCTTTGTCTGGTATGTATGAAAAGCCGTCAGCAAACAATAAAGTGCACTTGATGAAGAAATTGTTCAATCTAAAGATGGCAGAGAATGCATCAGTAGCACAACATCTGAATGAATTTAACACTATCACAAATCAATTGTCGTCTGTAGAAATTGACTTTGATGATGAGATCCGTGCACTGATCGTTTTGGCTTCTTTGCCAAACAGTTGGGAGGCAATGAGGATGGCAGTAAGTAATTCTACAGGAAAAGAAAAACTCAAGTACAATGATATACGAGATTTAATTCTGGCTGAGGAGATTCGCAGAAGAGATGCAGGTGAATCCTCAAGATCTGGTTCTACCCTAAACCTTGAGACAAGAAGCAGAGGTAATAACAGAAATTCAAATCGGGACAGATCAAAATCCAGAAATTCTAATCGGAACAGAAGTAAATCTAGATCAGGCCAACAAGTACAATGTTGGAATTGTGGGAAAACAGGTCACTTTAGGAATCAATGCAAAAGTCCTAAGAAGAAGAATGAAGATGATTCTGCTAATGCTGTAACAGAAGAGGTACAGGATGCATTACTTCTTGCAGTAGACAGTCCACTTGATGATTGGGTTTTGGATTCAGGAGCTTCGTTTCATACCACTCCACACCGAGAAATCATACAGAATTATGTTGCAGGTGATTTTGGTAAGGTGTATTTGGCTGATGGTTCAGCCTTGGATGTTGTGGGTATGGGAGATGTTCGAATATTATTGCCCAATGGGTCTGTTTGGTTACTGGAGAAGATTCGACATATTCCTGACCTGAGGAGGAATCTGATTTCTGTTGGACAACTTGATGATGAAGGACATGCAATACTATTTGTTGGTGGTACTTGGAAGGTTACAAAGGGAGCTAGGGTATTGGCTCGTGGAAAGAAGACTGATACTCTGTACATGACCTCAAGTCCAAGAGATACAATTGCAGTTGCTGATGCAAGTATTAATATAAGCCTATGGTACCGCAGACTTGGTCATATGAGTGAGAAAGGGATGAAGATGCTGCTGTCAAAAGGAAAACTACCAGAATTGAAGTAAATTGATTTTGACATGTGTGAAAGTTGCATCTTAGGAAAGCAGAAAAATGTGAGCTTCTTGAAAACTGATAGGACACCGAAGGCTGGAAAATTGGAGTTAGTACACACTGATTTGTGGGGGCCTTCTCCAGTTGCATCCCTTGGAGGTTCAAGGTATTACATCACTTTTATTGATGACTCAAGCAGAAAGGTATGGGTTTATTTTCTGAAAAATAAATCTGATGTATTTGAAATCTTTAAGAAGTGGAAGGTCATGGTTGAGACAGAAACATGTTTGAAAGTAAAATGTTTGAGGTCAGATAATGGAGGAGAGTACATAGATGGAGGGTTCAGTGAGTATTGTGCTGCACAGGGAATTAAGATGGAGAAGACCATTCCTGGGACACCACAGCAGAATGGTGTGGCTGAGCGCATGAACAGAACTCTCAATGAGCGTGCTAGGAGTATGAGGTTGCATGCTGAACTACCAAAAACTTTTTGGGCTGATGCTGTTAGCACTGCTGCTTACCTGATAAACCAAGGACCTTCAGTTCCCATGGAGTTCAGACTTCCTGAGGAGGTTTGGAGCGGTAAAGAGGAAAAGTTTTCACACTTAAAAGTTTTTGGTTGTGTTTCCTATGTTCATATTGATTCTGATGCTCGTAGTAAACTTGATGCAAAGTCTAAAATATATTTTTTCAATGGCTATGGTGATGAGAAATTTGGCTATAGGTTTTGGGATGAACAAAACAGGAAAATCATCAGAAGTAGAAATGTGATATTTAATAAACAGGTTATGTACAAGGACAAGTCAACTATAGTGTCAGATGTTACAGAGATAGATCAAAAGAAATCTGAGTTTGTCAACTTAGATGAATTGACTGAAGGTACTGTCCAGAAAAGGGGTGAAGAAGATAAAGAGAATGTAAATTCACAGGTAGATCTGAGTACACCTGTAGCTAAAGTCCGCAGATCTTCCAGGAACATTAGACCTCCACAGCGTTATTCACCCACTCTAAATTATCTCCTGTTGACTGATGGTGGTGAGCCAGAGTGTTATGATGAAGCCTTGCAAGATGAGAATTCAAGCAAGTGGGAGTTAGCCATGAAGGATGAGATGGATTCTTTGTTGGGGAATCAGACATGGGAACTGACTGAATTGCCAGTAGGAAAGAAGGCTTTGCACAACAAGTGGGTATACAGAATAAAGAATGAGCATGATGGTAGCAAACGTTACAAGGCCAGATTAGTTGTTAAAGGGTTCCAGCAAAAGGAAGGCATTGACTACACAGAGATATTTTCTCCAGTTATGAAGATGTCAACAATCAGACTAGTACTGGGAATGGTGCCTGCAGAAAACTTACATCTTGAGCAGTTAGATGTGAAGACAACATTCCTTCATGGTGACTTAGAGGAAGACCTTTACATGATTTAGCCAGAAGGGTTCATTGCTCAAGGACAAAAGAATCTAGTCTGCAAACTGAAAAAAACCTTGTATGGCCTAAAACAGGCTCCAAGACAGTGGTACAAGAAATTTGACAGTTTTATGCATAGATTTGGGTTCAAGAGATGTGAAGCTGATCACTGTTGCTATGTTAAGTTTTTTGACAATTCTTACATCATATTACTATTGTATGTGGATGATATGCTTATTGCAGGGTCTAGCATTGAGGAGATTAATAATCTGAAGAAGCAATTGTCCAAACAGTTTGCAATGAAGGATTTGGGAGCTGCAAAGCAAATCCTTGGTATGAGAATCATTAGAGACAAGGCTAATGGTACATTGAAGCTTTCACAGTCAGAGTATGTGAAGAAAGTTCTCAGCAGGTTCAACATGAATGAAGTTAAACCAGTGAGCACACCCTTTGGTAGTCATTTCAAACTAAGCAAAGAACAATCACCAAAGACAGAAGAAGAAAGGGACCACATGAGCAAGGTGCCCTATGCCTCAACTATTGGCAGCTTGATGTATGCTATGGTGTGTACAAGGCCAAACATTGCACATGCAGTGGGAGTTTGAGCAGATTCATGAGTAGGCCTGGAAAGCAGCATTGGGAGGCAGTCAAGTGGATTCTGAGATATCTGAAGGGTTCATCAAATACATGTCTTTGCTTCACAGGTGCAAGTTTGAAACTGCAGGGTTATGTAGATGCTGATTTTGCTGGTGATATTGATAGTAGAAAGAGTACTACTGGGTTTGTTTTTACTCTGGGTGGTACAGCTATATCATGGGCTTCAAATCTACAGAAGATTGTTACTTTGTCTAGTACAGAAGCTGAGTATGTTGTAGCAACTGAAGCTGGAAAGGAGATGATTTGGCTACATAGTTTCTTAGAAGAATTAGGTAAGAAGCAGGAGATGGGCATTCTACACAGTGATAGTCAGAGTGCAATCTTTCTTGCCAAGAATTTGGCTTTTCATTCAAAGTCGAAACACATACAAACAAAATACCACTTTATCCGTTACCTTGTTGAAGATAAACTGGTAATACTTGAGAAGATTTGTGGATCTAAGAACCCGGCAGACATGTTGACTAAGGGTGTCACTATTGAGAAGTTGAAGCTGTGCGCAGCTTCAATTGGTCTTCTAGCTTGAGGACAGGAGGATGAGTTGCAGGGATGAGGGATTGTGTTATGGAGGTATTGTGGTTGATGTTTGCAACTTGTGAGCCCTTAAGGGCTAAGGTGGAGTTGATGGAGGAGTTTGCTTGTGTAGCTTGATCAATTCAAGCCAAGGTGGAGATTTGTTGAAGTGGGCCATGTGTGGCTTGAATTGCCACAAGCCCACGTCCACTTTAAGTCGGTCCTTTTTGACCGAATTTCACAAGGAACAGCAATTCCAAAAGCAACCGACTTTGACATATATATATATATATATATATATATATATATTATATTTGTAGTGTAGCCGTGAGAGATTCAAGAAAAATTCCAATTAACCTAGTGAGCAAGCCGCATGAGAGAAAATAGAGAAAAGAGAGGCAGTCAGCTTCTATTCTTATTTTTTCTGTGAGAGAGTGCTAGGGTGTAATTGGGATTTGGGTTTCTTGAGAGTATTCTTGTGCACTATTGTATTTTTCCCTGATAATAGTGAAATCCCTGCAACTCCGTGGACGTAGGCAAATTGCCGAACCACGTAAATATTGTCTTGTGCGTGTGATTATTTTTCTTTGGCGTGTGTTTTCTCTATTTATTTTGTTCCTCATAGGTTGGGAATTTTGGTTAAATTCCCTACAGTTCACATAGCATATAGTCATGTCATGTTGTGCAATTGCATTTTTTTTCTTAGTTGCACCTTAACTGAATTGATCAAAGTAGCAAGATCACTTTATTTCTATTAGATTTGTGGTATTTTCATTTTGAGGATTCTGAAAGGGAAATTTCTGATCTTAAACTCTGTCTTCAAAACCTTATTGGATTGGTTGTCTGTAATAGGCAGTCATTCTATTTTTTCGGATTTTTCTTGGATGGATGCTTGTAGTTTGTGTGTTTGATTGTTTCTTGTTCCTACTATATACTTCCTGCATACTTGGGCAAAACCTTTTTTGATATTCTAATAAAGTTTTCTCATTACTTATATATATATATATATATATATATATATATATATATAAAAATTGATTTGATTTCAATTGGATCCTGCTAGTTCTGAATAAATTTGGTAATTTTACATATCGGCATTTGATTCATTGAATCATATACTATACTCAGATGAAATAAAATAAATAAATAAAAACTGTGAGTCAGTGACCAATTTGTTCTCACTTGCTCTCATTTTTGTTGCAACAACAATACTTACGTTTGCTTTTTCATAGTGGCAGAGGATCCAAATAGAGGCAACAATACCGTATAAAATCTTTTCTGCCTTTATTCTATACATCATTGCATGTACACATCATTGTTAGATGTATTGGATCTATCTATTATGTGCGGATTTTTTTGAAGTTCATAGTTGTCATGCGTATTAGTAGTGCCATTGGATCAATCTTTTATGTACTGTCCATTCGGGGTTTGGAATAATAATCTTCACCTTTGAAGAGCCAAATCTTGTTATATATTCTCAGATTTCCCCCCTTATTTTATTCTTTTTTTCTTCTTTGAGGATTAGCATGATATTGATTTTGGGATTGGAGAAGGTGATATAGTCTTTCCCTTTTATTTCATGTTTTTATACTTTAAATATATATATACCTTTGAAGTACTTGAATCTAATCCAGATATTATAAAGATTCGTGATTCTTGTGTTCTATATTGGCATTGCAGGAGGAAACTAATTGACAAGCTTAACTGTTAGCTTCTTCAATCAAGTAAGTGTTTACTAAGGTTTGTACCAAAAAAAAAAAAAAAAAATTGGATCTTAAACGTAATAGTATGATTACAAATACTATGTGATATATATGGTATGATGAACATGGGTGGTTGTCTGAATTGGAGCAAGCAAGTGGTTTGCATGGAGATGGGATTATAAGGGTGGTTTATTATAATATTGGGAGTGTTTCTTGGTTTTTTGTATTTTTTTATCATTTGTTGCTTGATGTGTTTGTTGTACTATATCATAATAATGAATCCTTTTGTTTGATTTGAGATATAGTTGGGGGGTTGTTTGAATTGGAGCAAGGTGGCTTAGATGGAGTATAATGTTTGTCCACTATGACATGATGTAATATATCATTGCACTTAATAGGAAAGGGTCATCTTCCTATGAACTAAAAGAAAGTGAGAATGAAAATTGCAATGATAGTTATGTTTTATTTTTACAATGGCATGTTGTAGATTTAATTTAATTTACTGTACATTCAGATGGACAAGAGCTGGATGAATAAAAAAAGGTTCTCAAGAGAGTACGTACAAGGGGTTAAGGATTTTATCCAGTTTGTTACAAAAAGTAAATCTAGTGATAGGAAAATTCCATGTACATGTAAAAGGTGTTCGAATTTATATTTATTTGAACCAAGAGTTGTGCATGATCACTTAGTGATCACCAATGGAATTTGTCTCGGTTATGATCCTTGGTATTGTCATGGGGAGTCTAAATTTGTTGCCACATCTAGTAGAGCTAGAATAGTGAAGTAGGAGTAGAAGATCTGAACGGTGAATGTGATGATTTATGCATGAAGTGTTCCCCGCGCATAGTTGATTAATGGATGAATTTGATTATGCAAATGATCTGGAATAAACAGTTGGGGAAGGTTCATATGTGCAGCACCGTGAAGAAGAACCTAATGAAGATGCTAAAAAATGTTATGACTTACTCAAAGATGCTGAGCAACCTTTGTATGAAGGCTGCACGAATTTCAGAAAGTTGTCAGCTATTGTCAACTTATACCACTTGAAATGTCCTGATGGATGTAGCAGCAGTAAACTACAGGCAACTGGAGGTAGTGAGGAGCAGCAGGGAACTATGGAGCAAGCACAAGTCTTTGTTTTTCTTCATACTATTATACCTGCATTCTGGAACCTTTTTTCTTTTGTTTGGGAAAACGAATGAAAATTGTGTAAATTCGAGGCATTATGTGCTCCCAATTTCTGCATACTTTGAATTCTATGTTTTTTCATCTGTGTTGTTCTTTATTTCCCTTCCTGCTGCACATGGCAAAGATTGTTATGACCAAAAGCAATAGGAACCTTTATTTATTTATTTTAGAATCAAGAGGAAAAGGAACTTAAGGATAAGGCTGAGGAAGTGATATTTCTATATCATACTTTCAACAGAAATAAATTTTTTTAGATAGAAGTATTATTCAAAAACAAGAGACTTTTGCAACTTTATTTCTCCATGGCTAACGTCATCATTAATAAACTAGGATGTTTCATTTTTTTTTTTTTTTTTTTTCTTGTTTGCTTTATTTTACGTGTTAAGTGATAGATTTGTTGATGGAATAAGGATTGGGACTATTAAAAAAAAAGGGTTGATTAGGGGGAAAGGAACAATATAAACCATTGAGGTTATAAGGAGTACTAAATATTTCTCTCTGTTTTTTTTTTTTTTTTTTTTTTTTTTTTTTTTTTTTTTAAATTCAAAAATTTATATTTTTCGGAGCTATAATTTTTTTTTTTCCTTTTGAATTTCAAGCTTATTTAAGGTTTAGTGAATCGTTACTGGGATGGTGATATAATTGATGATCCATTTCTTGAAAATCACCCTATTAGGTTTTGTTACTTGATTTTTTATTTAGTTATTTTCTATATTAATTAATATCAGTACCTATTGTTGTTCATTTCATACGTCTCATATCATTCATAAGGTTAAGTGCACAAATAGTCCTCAACCTTTGTCCCAAGTTTCAAAAAGGTCCCTACTAAATCAACATGAGGATGAATGCCATATTTCAAATCATTTTTTTTTCTTTTTTGATAGTAATTATTCTTATATAAATTTCTTTTGTATAATGATGCATTATTTATTGACCCACAAACAAGTAGGAATAGCATATTATAGCAAGCTCATTGTACCTCTCTGGAAAAAAAAAAATAGAACTTCAATGCAAACTAAGTTTCCGACCTCCATTATAGGGTTCTCTTTAGTGTCTGCTGGAGTTGCATGGGTGTTAGAGCACTGAACAGGATGCAAACTAAGATTGAAAGGGGACAATTCCAACTAAGATTAATCACATGCATCAAGATCCTTTCTTCAAATATTGATGGTGTTTCATTAAAGACAATTTATTACTTCTAATTGGGTCTAGTCAGACAAGTTCTCTGGGGCTACTCTTTAAATTTGCTTCATTTCTCATCCGATTTGACACCCTGAGCTTGATAAAAATATTTCCAGTTAAAGTCATCAAAGTTGATGCGCCTAAGGCACATTTTTTCCATATTTCCTGCACTGCTTCCAGCTTTATTTAGCCCAGCAAGGTGCTTTTGTTTGGCACCATTCTCAATCTGCCTCTGGTACTGCAAATGCTCTTCAAGCATTCTTTGCTCCCTCTCCTGTTCAAGCGTAAGTTTCCATCCCTCTTGCTCCAACTCAACAATGGGTACAGGACCAACAATCTCAGGATTAGGAGGATCATCTCTGCCTTGTGCAGCCGTAAAGAAACTGAAGCACAGCACAGGTGAACACACAATGACCTTTATTCACATATGACTACAAATTTACACAATTTACATGTGTTTTAGTCCATGCAAATGTGAAAGTATGAACAAAAACAAAGACTTACATTTGCACCACATTTTCCTGCTGCTCCTTGCCACATCCAGTTGCCTACAATAAGCAAATTGCATGTTTTGGAGACATTAGTTTGCACGATAGATTCTCTATATTTTGTGGGAACTAGGAACTTTCTGCAGATCTTATATCTGTCTTTCTTTTTATTTCAAAAAGGTATGATATTAGCTGCATTCTTGTCTCTGGCTTCTTAATTTACTAGTCATATCCAATTATTCCATTCCTTATTAACGAAAAATGATATTAAATGTTGTTACACTTCTCTGCAAAGTTTATGTGCAATTGACTAGCTGTTCTGACAATCTCTTTCAGTAAGTGCCTGCAATCAATGTCTGTTGTATCTCAAATGTATTAGACTGCTCATTTTCTTACTCTTTCAGAGTTCAGATCCTTAAATACTACTATTCTAATAAACTTGATCCTCATTTTCCTAACTTGGATTCCTCTTAAATTCCCTTTGCTTTTACACTCTTCTGGTTTTGTTTTGCCTTTTAACTCTAGTTCATCCTTAAGCCTTAAGCATTCAATTCAAGTATATTTGTTTAATCTGTCATCTTATGTTAATATTTAACATGTTTACCACTTTTAGTTCCTGCCCATTATGTATTTATTCCTGTGAATTTACACCTTGAGCTTTAGACAACTGTAACTACCATAAAAAAGAAAGAGAACAATAACTAAGACCTTTTGTTCCTCTGCCTTTCTGTGATCCTTTTTCTTCTTTTTATCCTTGGATTTTCCCTGTCTTTGTCTTGCCCTACCACCTCCTTTGTCAGGGCCCTTCTTGTCACTAAGATCAAGTTCTGACAACAATGCTTCTGTTGCAGCCTTAGACTTCTCTTCAGCATCTTTGTAAGCCAGATCCTCCAGGCGTGCCTATGAAAGAAAAATATTATTTCAAAAGCATAAAATCATAGACAGGAAAGAAAGTAACTTCATAAAAACTTTCAAAACTTTCAACAAAACAGCAAAGAGAATCCAACACAAACCCGCATGAATGACTTCAGCAGGGGCACCATATATGATCGGTAGTCATAAGCAGTTACTGACTCAATTTTCTTCCCAGTCTGCTGCATTGCAATGGTAGCCGTCCTGACAATAGCATCAAATTTGTAAAGCTGCAACAACAAACAACTGAGATTTTATCATCCTATGGAATATAACAGTTCATCAAGCAACATATTTAATATTACAATAAACAACTTGAAAAATTTCACATGTTCATTAATTTGGCTATAGCATACCTTTTCAGCCATCTTATTAATCTGATTCATGATCACGAAACTTATTTCATTGTCCTCAACTTGTTCTTCTCCCAAAATATCGAATATCATATCTGACTCAAAATTATAACCATTTGTGCTCTTAATCTCCCTCTGTCTCTTTAACAAGAGAGACATGTAACTCAATGGTTTGTCCCCTGCAAACTCTTCTCTTCTCTTATCTTCTTTAACACATATACTCTCTAAATTCTGCCACAGCATAATGTCTCTCAAACACTCAAATTTTTTCTTACAAATGCTCTGTATCAGGTGAAATTCAGCCCGATAGATCTTGAAAAACTTCATCGCTTGACTTTCACTAATTTCTCTAAAATTTGCCCATTGCTTTAATTGCTCCCCAATATTAGTACCACCCTTCAATAACCAATCCACAATAGCATCTTTTGATACGATTTCTTCATCATTTAATTTGATTTCTTCAACAAAACTAGAAGTAACAGCAGCTCCGTCATTCGGCACTACAAGCTCTCCCCTCAACATTCTCTTGTCAAAGACTACACAAGAGAAGTCCTCATTGAAAACAATCTTCTCATAATTTGCAACACAAGTCTCGCCTACAGCCTCATCGTTTGAAACACTCTGTAGCCCGTACAAATTGTTGAGATAATCCAAGAACTCAAACACTCTTCTTGACATATCTTCTTCCGTTATTTTCTTGGCGGGTCTCCTTTTGCCGAATTCAATGGCGTTGTGGTCCAAATCAAATACTTCTTGCGTGATGGATAGTAACTTCTTAGATAAAGACCCTAAATGGGCACGCTTTATATGCTCCACATTCAATTTGGCATCGAAAAACCTCAGGCCACAACAACAACACATTGAAAACTTCCACTTCTTTGCAACCTTCACATACTCCACCGTGTCCATCACCGTTTCTACGAGGTTCGATGATTTAATATTCTTATCTAAATGCAGTATAAGGTCTTCTATTCGTATCCTCAACAACTCTTTCTTTAGCTCCATACTCATGGAGTCTTTCCAATAAGCCTTGACTCGTGTAGTTACCGTGCCGACAACGTTCAACTCGTGTTTCTTGAGCTTTCTTTTATCATAGTCTGGTGTTTCGAAGTTCTTCCTCGCTGTAATAGCTCTCTTTTCAATCTCTTTCTTTCTGCCTTGTAGTTCTTGAATCTTATTCTTTATGTATGCCAAATATTTATCAAAGATGAGATTCTCCCTTTGCGCTTTGAGGGTTCTGCGTCGCTTTCTGAGGATTTCAATTTGATACTCTTTGGGAAAGTCCGAGTCATCTCCTTCGACAGGGTCGGTGGTGTTTTCTTCGTCCACGAAGACTTTCTGGCGTGCATAGCTAATGGCTTCACGGACTGAATCAAGGTCGTATTCGGCTAATTTAGAGAGTACAGAGGCGCGGGCAGCCTCGGAGTTCGGGGCCGGGAAAGGTTGGACTCGATGAGATACAAAGCTTCAGTGTTGCTCCGGATGGGTTGATTGAATTCTTGGGGGTTGGTGGATGATTGATCGTTATCATTGGAGGGAGAGGTGGGTGCATCTCTTCTGCTCATTTTGGAGGGAAATGGAGAGAATAGAGAAAAAAGAGTTGTTTTGAATTGTAGAATATTGACTGAGTTGGGTTGGCAAGGGGAAAAATTGGAACATGTAAATTAATATTCTAACAAAATAAATCCTTTTACAAGAGAAAGTTTGTAGATACAAAAACATTTTATAAAAAGTTTCACACCCGGCTAAGCTGGCAAATTGTTAACGGTAGCTTAAAAAAATAATGTTAGTGGTCAATCCAAGTAAGAACAAGTAAAAACTTGTTAACTCAATTATTGTAAAAATATTTTAAAATTTCTTATGTTTGTTTGTAGTATTGCTCTTTTACAATCAAAGATAAGTCCACAAATTTCCAAATTCTAGGTGCTTAGCTAGTCCACATTTTTTAGAGTGAAGAGCTGATTTCAAGTGCCTGGGAAGTGCTGCAGTCGAGGACTCTCATGTATTAGTTGTGCCAATGTAGTAAGAAGTGTCAGGTGGAATTAGTGGGTTTGAGTTGGAATTCCCTTTCGCATGATCCCTCGTTAAATTAAGGAGGGACTTCACCTGGATCTAGTGACTTGATCAGTTGTGATTTTGCTAATTGTAATGTCCACTTTTGGCTATATGTAATGAGTTTTGATCACTTGAGACCCTACACCCAAGCTCTGCTCATCAAGGAGAAGATTTCAATTTTTAAAGTTGTAAAAGTTTAAGCAAAGATGTTAATCTCTAGATATTGATCCTTTGGCGGTGATGGCTAGAAACACTGGGGGTGTGGGGCAAAATTTATCTGTGATACACATATTTACACACATCATGTGAATATATAATATTTGTTATGTCCACTAGCAAGAGGAGTTGTTGTATTCACGAGGCAGAGGAGTTGTTGAGTAGGATTGTGTTAGGATTGTTTTATTTTTTTATTTGAATTTGTTTTAGGATAATAATAGCAATCTGAATTGTTATCGGATTGAAGTATTAAGTTTGGCTAGGAATAGTGTTTATCCTTATCTAGGTGTTGAGTGGTTTAGGGATGTTGGAGTTGTTTTATTTTGTAAAGCTATTTATATAGCTTCACGGCATATCAATAAAGAACAATCAGAATATTATACAGCAATTTGCTATTGGGAGGTCTGGTTTTTCCTCAAATTAAAACCATATTTACCCTTTTGATCAGGTCTGTTACAACAAAGAATCACCATAGCTCCTCGAGCCAAACGTGGTGGAAACCGTGGTCGAGGTGGTCGTAACAACTTGGTATCAGAACCGGTCATGGATGAATCACGCATCGATTGTTTGGAGGCAGAGATAGGCTCTATAGCAGTAGGGCAAGACAAGAAGTTCTACGAGTTACAAGAAACATTGATGCAGGCGATAACATCCATGAATACTTGATTAGATCAAATATCAGGCAGCCAAAGTTTGGAATGAGGAGAGAGTTCACACGATGGTGGGGGGTCTCGACGATTCAATTATAGAGGCTCTCGTGACTCCACTGAGTCTTATGGCACGATAATTCCAAGAGTCACTAAACTTGATTTTCCTTGCTTCAGTGGCAGTGAAGACCCAACGAGTTGAATTTGTCGAATGGAGTAATTCTTTGAATTTTAGAAAATTGCCAAGGAAGAGAAGGTTCCATTAGCGACGTATCATCTAGAAGGCGAGACATAATTGTGGTATCAAATACTGAAGGAAGAAGAAGGGGAAGTTACATGGCTCACGCTTAAGGAAGGGCTGAATTCGAGGTATGGGCCAACGAAATTTGATGATTTTTTTGGAAATCTTACAAGGCTCAAACAGGTTGGTTTGGTGCGTGAGTACCAAAGCCAATTCGAGAAACTCCTCAACCGAGTGGGGAAGTTGAATCAGTCTCAATAGATTGCTTGTTTCATTGGTGGTCTGAAGGAAGGTGTGAGGATAGATGTTCAAGCCATGAAACCACCAACGTTGTCTGCAGCAGTAGGTTTGGCTCGGCTCTATAAGGTTAAATATCAAAAGCGATCCAGTTTCAACCTTGAGCCAGAAAAGGTTGTATCAACGAACTCAACAATCACCAGTTGCCCACCTTCATCTACTCCCGCCATTCAAAGGTTGTCACCAACAGAGATGAAAGAACGTCGAGATAAAGGCCTTTGCTTCAATTGTGATGAGAAGTTTGCTCCTGGGCATCGACAAATTGGAGATTTCATTACATGCCATGGCTAGTTCCCCGACTCCTCAAACCATGCAAATCCATGGGGTCATCAACCAACAACCACTGGTTATACTGATAAACATAGGGAGCACCCACAACTTTATTGAAGAGAGGTTAGCGGCAAAATTGGGATTGACCTGTAATATGGAAGAACGGTTTAATGTAAAGGTTGCATGTGGTGAACAGATCTCATGAAAAGGAAGGTGCATTGGAGTGCAAGTTCGGATACAAGGGGTTACTCTTGATATAGATTTCTATCTCTTACCGTTAGAAGGATATGAGGTGGTTTTGGGAGCACAATGGCTTCAAACTTTGGGGATGATTGAGTGGGATTTCTCTAAATTACTCATGAGATTCCAATATGGTGGGAAAAGAATCTCCTTGCAAGGGATGACTAACCCACACAAGCAAATTAAAGGGAATAAGGTGGAAAGAGTACTTAAAGGGAGCAAGCATGGTGCTTTCATACAATTTCACGCCATTGCTATGGGGGAGAAGGAAAAAATGACTGACACGCTCACGGATCAAAATCTCATTAGCCTCATCAATTCTTTTCCGGGTCATTTTAAGGAGCCCAAGGGTTTACTACCATCACGAGTTCATGATCAATGTATTCCATTGGTACCCGAAAGCAGACCGGTTAGTGTAAGGCCATATCAATATCCTCACTTTCAAAAGACAGAGATAGAAGAGCAAGCGGAAGAGATGCTCAAGTCTGGTATCGTGAGGCCAAGTAACAATCCATATTCATCACCTGTCTTGCTTGTCAAAAAAAGCGATGGTTCATGGAGAATGTGTGTTGATTACCGAGCACTCAATCACATCACAGTGAAGGACAAATACCCAATTCCGGTTATTGATGAACTCCTAGATGAGTTGCATGCCTCAAGGTATTTTTCTAAATTGGATTTGGGCTTCGGTTATCATCAAATACAGGTCCATCCTCCTGACATTTCGAAAACTGCCTTCAGCACTCATCATAGGCATTATGAATTTCTTGTGATGCCATTCGGACTGACCAATGCGCCATCCACCTTCCAATCATTGATGAACGACATTTTTAAAAGGTACCTTCGAAAATTTGTATTGGTGTTTTTTGATGACATTTTGATATATAGCAGTTCTTGGGAAGATCATCTGCAACATGTCAAATTCGTTTTAGACATCTTGCGGAGCCATAATCTGTTCTTAAAGAGGGAAAAATGTCAATTTGGGCAAACGCAAATCAAGTATCTGGGACATTTTATAGATGTAGAGGGGGTATTAGTGGATCCGCAAAAGGTGGCTTCCATGATGGAGTGGCTGAAACCTAAGACTCTATAGGCCCTTTGAGGATTTTTAGGGCTTATAGGTTACTATCGAAAATTCATTCGCGACTATGGGAAAATTGCATCGCCACTGACCAACATGTTAAAAAAGGATTCTTTCGAATGGACTTCCATATCGAAAAAGGCCTTCCAAGATCTTAAGGAGGCGATGACTCAAGCGCTAGAGTTGGCTCTTCCTAATTTCGCAAATGCATTTGTGGTAGAATGCGATGCTTCAGGGAGTGGTGTAGGTAGGGTTCTAATGCAAGAGAGACGACCCATTGCTTTTTTCAGTCAAGCACTGTAGGGGAGGAACTTATTACTCTCTACATATGAAAAAGAAATGTTATCCTTGGTGTTGGCTGTTCAGAAGTGGCGGCCATACCGCCTTGGTCGAACCTTTTTAGTGAGAACCGATCATCGTAGTCTTAAATATCTATGGGAGCAGAGAATCACAACATATGCTCAACAAAAATGGCTGTCCAAGTTGATGGGATATGATTTTCAGGTCAAATACCAGAAAGGAGCAGAGAACTTAGTAGCTGACGCATTCTCAAGAAAGGAAGAAAAGGCAAAGTTGGCGACAATCTCCACCCCCGTCCCAAGATGGCTTGATACCATTAAGGAGTGCTCACTAACTCGAAATTGCAGCACCTTGTCAAGCTTGTTCAAGAAGGGGAGGTGGTTGGTCCATGGGAATTCAAGGAAGGAGTGTTATTTTTTAAGAGTCGGATTTATCTCAACTTGGATTCTCCGTTACTTTCGGTGATCATCCAAGAGTTTCATTCAAGTACTTATGAGGGCATACACAAAACATTACAGAGGATCCGATCAGTCTTCTATTGGGTTGGAATGAAGAAACAAATACAAGACTATATTCGCCATTGTGATGTGTGCCAAAGACATAAAACAGAATGTACCAGCCCAGCCGGTCTTTTCCAACCTTTGCCGATTCCCACTAAGGTTTGGTCTGATATCTCAATGGATTTCGTGGATGGTTTGCCCACTTCAATGGGTAAATCAACCATTTTTGCAGTTGTGGATCGGCTTTCCAAGTACACCCATTTTATTCCCATTTCTTATCCATACACAGCTCAAAGTGTAGCTAAAGAATTTTTTGATCATGTTTTTCAATTGCATGGGTTGCCTGAATTGATAGTCTGTGATCGTGACCTTGCATTTACAAGTAAGTTTTGGGAAGAATTGTTTCGCCTTAATGGGACTAGCTTCAATTTTAGTTTGGCTTATCACCCGCAAACGGATGGGCAAACGGAGGTAGTGAATCACACGTTGGAGATGTACTTGAGGTGTTTCTCTAGCCCTCAGCCCAAGGAGTGAGCTAAATGGATTGCCTGGGCTGAATATTGCTACAATACGAGCATCCACACGACCACCAAAAAGACCCCATTTGAGATTGTGTATGGCAGGCCTCCACCGAGTTTACTGTCATATGTTGCAGGAACAACTCGAAATGAAGTAGTGGAGAAGGAATTGATAGCATGAGATGAGGTTTTAAAGGAGCTTCGTGAGAATATTTGGTTAGCATAGTCAAGGATGAAGCTTTATACAGATAGGAAGCACAAGGAAAGATCATTTGAAGTAGGGGAGTGGGTGTACTTGAGGTTACAGCCTTACCACCATTCATCTGTGGCCTCGCGTTGGAATTTGAAGCTTTCTCCCTGGTTCTTTGGCCCTTTTCAGATCATACAAAGAGTTGGTGAGGTTGCCTATAAGCTTAAATTGCCGGAAACTTCCAAGATTCATCCGGTGTTTCATGTTTCCAACCTCAAGCAAGCACTTGGCGGTAATGACCAACAGGGTACTTCCTTGCTAGAAATTGATGGGAGCAGTGGTGTTGTGGGTCCTCTCCCACAAGTTGTTTTGGATAGGCGAACTCGGAGAAACAAAGAGGAAGTTTTGGTCCATTGGCAAGGGTTGTCACCTGTAACGCCCCAAAATCATAGGCAATAAAAGTCTATTTAATCTGAAAAATCTATAAAAAAATATTAAATAAAAGAAACTAGCAACCTTGAATCTGATTGCAAAAGTCAGAGCTCTAATTCACCAAATACAAAACATCCTCAAAATAAGTCTCCAATACAATGTTTAATGCCATAAAATAATAATAAAATCCTCAGTTCCACAAAAATAGTTTGTAACTTCTGTCTCCCAAGAATCTCTACTCTAGTAATCCATCTAATGTATCTGTAATGGGAAATAAAGGGGGGTGAGATAACTCAATAAGTGGAATTCACTAACATTGGGGTGTGGGAACAAACCTTTCAAATAAATAATTCTTTCAACAAATTCACAACTTGTAACTCATCAATATTTTGTCATCAAATATTTCATGTAAAAGAAAATAATATCTTTATATTGTGAGCCATCAAAATATATATATCGTCATATAAACAATTTCCTAGGCTTTTCTCGTGGTCAACGTTTACGCCCCGTTGACAGGGTTGTGCTGTCCCCTTTTAGGACTAGAACCTCCTTTCCATCCCTTTTTCTTAAGGAAGGCTCCCTTGGAACCTAAAGGTACACTCCCTTGATAAGGAGCTTCCTTTTTGGATCCTCAATAGTATACTCCCTTGCTAAGGAGCTATCAAATGTGCACTGTCCCCTTTTCTGGGACCGTCCCTTGCTAAGGACTAGCTGCAGTATAATTGTCCCTTGCTAAGGACTAAATACCATACTGAGCTTCTAATCACGACTTGCCATAGGTTTTCAAAACATATTCAATATGCTCACAAAATAATCCATTCATACTTCTCAAAATATAAAGACATATTCACACATACAAATTTAAATAAATTTAAGTTGTCCCACAAGTTTTTCATAAAACGAATAGCCAATGTGCACATCAAACATTTGTAAAATATTCATTTATATATAGAATATCAACATATTTCTTTCATATAAAATAGTCTAACAATCAACACTGTTTTGGGAAAACCCCCAAAATTAGTAAACACCACTTACCTCTTAGTTGCAAAAATAAAAGAAATCAACCTCCCTTGAATCACAACAATTCAGTAGAATTAGAACCTAACAACACCAAAAATAGGTTCATCAATACACAATTTCCCACTTAAAATTCTATTTTCACCCTTAAACAGTTTCATCCTAAACAATACTAATATATCCAAAATTCTTCATTTATTCACTTAACTATCCAATTCACTTTCAGCTTTGATTAGATTTTTGGACTTAAAAATATTGCTGCCTAATCAGCTTTTTTCCATTAACGTAATCATAGGTATTCATGAAACTTCAGTATGGCTAAATGATAGATATTTGATTAATCTAATATATATGTAGTTGAAGCCAATATTATTCTTAATATATTAATCCCATGGCCAGCCCATTATTCCCGTAATTCCGCCAAACTTAATGATAGAGCTGGACAAGTTTTGAACATTGGCAGGCCCACGAAAATACATGAGATGGAATTGGCTTGAGCGTGGTCAGCCAATCCGAAAGAGACAAAACCAGCATGGCCATATGCTGAACTAGAATTACAAGCTTATCACTATATCTTTTCGTTGGCAGAGTAATCATATTTCTATAGGTACTATATTTTATCCATTTAAATTAATAGCTACAAGGTACCCTTCCTGACATATAGCTATTTACATCAGTCCCAATTTAATATGATAACAATATATAGGACATCTTTTCCCTTAATGTAGGGATAGGTGGAGATTCATGAGATTAACGTCTCTTATTTCCTTTCCATGACACATGCCTATATGCACTGCCTAGTCTAGGTATGATAACAATCATAAGAGTCCTATTTCCATGAATATAGTCATAGAAACCATACCTGTAGTCTCTTCTCACAGCCACAGTGACGGAAGGCAAAGTTTAGTAGTCGGCTGAAGCAAAAAGGATGCCTCCATCAGTAAAATACACGTGTGACTAAAGAAGAAGAAGGCTAGGGTTTTCAAGGCTCTCATATTTACTTATGCCACCTCACTTGGGCTTCATATCCCATAGTATTTATATTATTTTTAATATCTTAGGCCCCAATCAATTTAATCCAGTTAATTATAGGCCTCCTCTATAATTTATGTATAATAATTTAATTGATATCAAAATTATAGGGTGTTACATCACCAGCAAAGGCTGCTTGCGAGGATGCTCGCATAATGAGGCTTTGTTTTCCTGATATCACCCTTGAGGACAAGGGTCGAATTTAAGGGGGAAGGAATGTTATGTCGACTAGCAAGAGGAGTTGTTGTATTCACGAGGCAGAGGAGTTGTTGAGTAGGATTGTGTTAGGATTGTTTTATTTTCTTATTTGAATTTGTTTTGGGATAATAATAGCAATCTGAATTGTTATCGGATTGAAGTATTACGAGTTTGGATAGGAATAGTGTTTATCCTTATCTAGGTGTTGAGTGGTTTAGGGATGTTGGAGTTGTTTTATTTTGTAAAGCTATTTATATAGCTTCACAGCATATCAATAAAGAACAATCAGAATATTATATAGCAATTTGCTATTGGGAGGTCTGGTTTTTCCTCGAATTAAAACCATATTTACCCTCTTGATCAAGTTTGTTACAATAAAGAATCACCATAGCTCCTTGCGGCAGACGTGGTGGAAACCGTGGTCGAGGTGGTCGTAACAACTTGAGACCAATTTACAAATTAAAAGCTATTCATTTAAATACTAATTAAAATTGTAATGTAATTATGTAAAAAACTTCACAAAAAGAAAGCATATTCATTATATTGTATTTTATTATTTTGTGTGTTTAGTGTAATGCAAATCAGTTAATTCTTAGTTCTTTTCCACCACTAAGAGCAAACAAAAGTTAGTCTAGAGGTCAATTTTACGAATATGTAAACTTTAATGAGCCATAAGGAAAAATTGAAATCCCAAAAGATCAGTTTGCAACTAATCCAAATCTCATGGAGGTATTATGTATTTTGGGATAATCTGAATATAGGATGTTAAGAAATTCAGCAGTAGGTTATTTGCACAAACTTTTGTATCTTATTAAAGTTGATTTATATATATATATATATATATATATATTTATTTATTTCATTTGGTAAACATCTCTGGGTGTTTACAATGGAGTTATCAAGGTTTAAATCCCCTCACCCCAATATAATGAATTATAAAATAAGTAAATAAAATACGTCATACCAATAAAAAATAATGCATATCTGGTTAGAAGGAAAATATAATTCGATGATCACTATATTCCCTTTTCGAATCGCTAATTCATACGCGTTCCCTATGAGGTCCGTAAAGTAAATATGCTTTGACAACCATACTTGATGTCAGGATGCATGCCTCTTGATGAATAGTGTGCTCAGATCAATTAGGTCCTTTATTTGTATTGTAAAGTGAAATGAGAGATTTTTCTTTGGGAATTTCATGCAAGGGAGTCAATACCGTACTGGAGGCTGTACCGGTTTGGCTAGCGGTACGATATATTTCAGATACCGGTCAATACCAGTGTACCGTTTTTGGTTTACCACTATTTTTTATATTTATAAATATATATATATATATATATATATATATATGTATGTATGTATGTATGTGTGTGTGTATTATAATAAATATAAAAGTTTACCATAAAACATTTTCTCAATTCAGAACTAATTATTCATGGTTTTAGACTTTGGTATCAATTAAAAAATAATAATAATAATAATATAAAAAATAGAAAGCTTATAAGTTACCATTGCATACTAAGAAAACAAATAATACTAATAAGTTAATGCAAATAAGTTACCATTCTGTCCTAACAAAAATTCAAAAATTACAAAACTTAAAAAAAAATATATATATCTTTTTTTCTGTATAGGCCGATACCGGCTGGTATTGCCCAAAATTGGCCGATATGGCCGGTACATGGCCGGTATGGCCGGTATTTAAACCGGTACGAAACGTTGATGTTTCGATATCTGTATACATATCGGTACGGTACATACCAGCCAGTACAGCCGGTACCGGTACAGTATTGACTACCTTGATTTCATGTTCTTTTGGCTGCTTTGAGAGATGGTAACAAAGAAATTCTACTGAGCTTTTGAAGGAAACGAATGATTCATTTGTTCTGAATTGTTCCCTAATTTATAGGCAAGATTTTTTCCCTGTTTTATAGACAAATATTTTTAAAGTTGTAAGAGTTTAAGGAGCTTAGTTTTGAGATGCTAAAGGGTTATCTTTAATCCCATAAAACACAAATAAAATTCCACCAAAAACTCAGGAAAAAAAAACTAGTATGGGAAAGCCTTTTCGTAAAATAAAAATAGTATAGAAAAGCTTTAGTGTGATATCCAGTTCATATACCCAAAAAAAAAAAAAAAAGATTTGTTTGTTTGTTTGTTTGGTTTTTTTTTTTTTTTTTTTTTTTTTGTTGATGAAAACTACTTCAATTTATTGAGACAAGGATAAAAACAATGCATCTTGAGACACTAATTGCTCAATGATACATGGGTTTTCCTCTATCCAAGAGCTAGACTCTAACAAGTTCCTAGCATATTGAGCTAGCTCGTGTGCCACTCTGTTACCATCCCAGGGAACAAAAGAAAACTTGCACTCACTAAACCTTTTACCTTGTAATAAAGATCCCAAAATCATATTGAAAATGCTTGAAGGTGGAGTAGTTGAACCAACCAGGGAGTGAAAGATCACCTATGAGTCCCCTTCAAAAATTGCAGCTCTAATACCCATATCCCAAGTAAACCTCATTCCTCCTCCATCGCCTTGGCTTCAGTCTCAATGTAACATCCCGTCAGTTTAAAAAAAAAAAATGTAAGTCAGCATTTTGTGGACCACATGTGTCCCCACCTAACCCCACTACCCATCATTCTCATCCACTCAATTTCACCCACATCTCTTCTCTCTTTTGGCTGGCTCTCTCTTTTCTTTTTTTCATTTTCTCTCTTTTCATTTTATTGAAACACACACACACTCACCCGCCAGCCTCCACTCCAAAACGCACCATCTCACCATCATTTTTCTGGCAAGATCACTGGAAAAATACTTAGGAACTCCAAAGCATCTTCATCATTTTATTTGAGGTAAAAGTTCAAATCTTTTTTTGATGGGTATTATGTTCTTGTTTGAGGTTATTTTACCCAAGCTTTAATAATGTTATTCATGTGATTTAAGAGCTTTGGAAATGATATTTATGTGTTTATATGTATGGGTTTTGGCCTTGGTGGATGTATTTGATGAGTGAGTTCATGATTTTTACAATGATGGCTATCCAAGGCTTGTTATGGTGAAACTTTAGAGGTTTTAAGTTATAATATGTGATAGATGATGAATATAATTTTTATTGATTATTTGGAGCTAGTTAAAGATTTAAATTGTTTGTCTTGCAGAAAATTATGATTTTGGTGTCATGGGTCACTTGATGATGTTATAAAAATCTTGTGGGAAGCACTTGTAAAGTGTGGAGGTTTTGATGTTAGATATGACACCTTGAAAGATTTATGAGTATAAATGGGAGTCTATGCCTTGCAAATTAAAGTGTTTTGAGAAATTTTGGAAGTAGAATACATTACATGTGAGGTTGAATACTAGGCTTGCCTAATTGAGTTCTTACTTGGCAATTCCTAATTTGTAGTTAGATACAATTTCAAGCTTTGTGCTCATTGTGATAGATTTGCTTGACATTGTTTAGGTTCTAGCTAATCTCCCCTTGGAGCTTGGAGAATTAGGATTTTACGGTTGTGAGGTAAGTAGCTTTTTAATGGGTATTTTTGGAAAATAACCATATTTTATAAATGTTGTTTTTGAGTCAAACACATTTTGGAAAATGATATATGTGGATATATGCTTTCTTAAAAGTATTGTGTTGTGACCCTTACTATATATGAAAAATGCATCATATTTGGTATTGCATTTGGGGAAATGCATGAATTGTTAATATGGAAAAATGAGCATCTTTTATTTAATCTTTGATAAGAAAATCATTGATTTTATGGTGTATTGAAAAATTTAAGGATGCTTATCTTGTCTTGTATTATTTGAGAAATTGTTAGAAAATCTTTTGACAAGAATGAAGCTTGAAAACCTTACAAACTTTGTAGAAGTTAGATTATTTAAGGTTTTTTTGAAACTACTTGGATATGAACTATGTGTTTCAAAGTAATTTAACCTGTGAGTTTATGTAATTTTAGCCCTATGCCATGTGTGATTTCCCAGTGATCACCCGATTTGGTTTTCGTAGTCTTTGTGACAATGGAATCAAATTTAGGTCAGTGCCCTTTCACTTTAGATGACGTGTTCTTCCCTGCTGTCCATGGGGGGAAGAGGTTCCTTGATTGTGTGTGGGTGAGGCTGCTGTCCATGGGGCCAAGAGACCACATGCAAGAGAGGTCCTATTTGACGTGCTCTCTCTGCTGCCCATGAGGGGAGAGAAAAACCTTGAGGGTATGGGTGAGGCTGTTGTCTATGGGGCCAAGAGTCTGCATACCAGAGAGGAAAATATCATGTCAGTTGTGAATGGGTGGATCTCCTGACCAGTTTATCTGGTAGTGTGGTAGATTTGTGATAATTTATCTTATGTTAGATATTATGGTTTTAGAAATTATATTGTTAATGCTCACAAATTATAGTATATAGTAGATAGTTTCATTATGTAATCATTCTTGTCATATTATTATTATTGAAGATGAAACTTGCATTTCCCCCACCCCCATTAATGTGCTACTTACTGGGCTCTTTCTCATTCCATTATTTTTATAAACTTTTCAGAGTAGGCAACAATCTTTTGAGACAGCTTTTTGGTGGCTAATAGTAGTTAGACTAACTACTGATGGAGATTGAATTTTTGTAATGGATATATTAGATGGAGTACATCTTAGACTAGGCTTGACTCATTATTTTGTATATTATAGTGGTTATGACTGTATTTCCACTGATGGGACAAGCTGTTGTTATGTAATTGTTTTATTCAGACCTCTATTCTTTTGTGGCCAATGGTCCCTGTAATTAATGCTTAGAGCTCTGATTTACTCTGAGAGTATATGCTATGAGATTATCATGATGATTCTTGATGTTGGCACTTGTTAGGATTTATGTTGATTGAATTGTCAAAAAAGAAAAAATTTTAAAGGTACTTGAGACGTCTTTCTCATACTTTGGACCCTTTGGGATTTGGGGCGTGACACTCAAGGGGCCCAAATGGAGCTTGATTTTTCTGCTCAAAGCAGCTTTTACCGACCCAAAATGGTCTCGAATTACAACTCCAATCCCTACTGCTCACAGACTTTCAAATATAGCACCATCAACATTAATTTTGTAGCATGGAGGGTGAGGAAGCGACCACCCAATAGCGAGTTCTGGTTGCTTTGGCTTAACTTTATGATTAGCGACTTGAAACTCCTCCAGGTATTCCTTAGTCCAGCCAGCAATGATGGAGACTGACTTATGCGGGTCTGAATCTCATTCCTATTTGACCAAATCCCCCATGTTGTCATTAACAATTGGGCTTGAGCTTGATCAGACATTTGCTTCACAATTCGAGCATACCAGACTAGGTCCAGGAATTCGTGTATCTCCACCAAGTTAGTCTCTAACTCTTTGTCTGAAGCTTTCCACACCTCTTTAGGTCGTTTACAATGCCAAAATAAATGACTTGAGGACTCCACTACTGCACCACACTCTTCACATTTATTAACCTTAGTCACTTGCTGATGAAAAAGATTTGCTTTAGTTGGCAAAATATTTTTGCAAGCTCGCTAGGCAAATGCCTTTACTTTATTTGGTATAGGCAACTTCCAAATGCACCTCCAAAAAGAAGTTAGTTGCTAAGGTGTAAAGCACTCACCATGTTGCAGATCAAGCATGGACTACTGAGTAACCTTATAGGCACTGTTCACAGAAAACTGATCTGTTGGAGTAGGGGCTCAAATCAACTTATTAGCTAGTAGCGACGGACTGAGAGGAATAGATAGAATAGCCTTAGCATCAAACGTTAGGAATATTTCATGGACAAGGTCTGATTTCCATGAAGCTATTTCCAGAATAATTAGAGCGAAGACCATAGGATGATGAGGAAAAGTTACTAGTCTATAGGATGATGAGGAAGACAACCACTTATCCTTCCACAACCTTGCAATTTCTCCATTACCAATTTGTCCGCGACAACCTAGTTGAATAGTCTTTTGCACAGCCATAATACTACGCCATGAGTAAGATGGGTGTTACCCCAATGAGGCATTCAAAAAATCACCTTTAGGGAAATATTTAGCTTTATAAACTCGGTGGAACAAAGAATTTGGACAAGTATGGAGTCGCCATCCCTTCTTAGCCAGCAAAGCAATGTTAAATGCTCTCAAATCATGAAATCCCATCCCTCCTTCCTCCTTTGGAGCACACATCTTCTCCTAGCTTAACCAAGCCAATTTATTATGATTTTCCTATTGCCCCCACCAAAAGCGTTTCACCATACCAGCAAGTTCATCACACAGAGCATCAGGAAGCTTAAAACAACTCATAGTATATGATGGGATTGCTTGGGCCACTAACTTTATAAGAATTTCCTTGCCAGCATTTTAGAGAAGCTTTTCCTTCCAACCTGAAAGTTTATTCCCCAACTTTTCCTTTAAATCATTGAATGTATTGAGTTTAGACTGCACCACCAAAGGGGGTAATCCTAAATATTTTTCATGCTGTCGAATCACTGACGCCCCAAAACGTTGTTGTATCTCCTCCTGAATGGATTGTGGTGTTTTTTTTTTGTTGAAAAATAAGGCAATCTTATTTCTATTCAATTGTTGACTCGACACTAATTTATATATAGAGAAAATCCGTTGTAGCACTTCGCATTCCTCCAATGTAGCTTGGTAGTCAGGTTATCATCTGCAAAAAATAAAGTGAGAAATGCGAGGTGCACCACGACAAACAGCCACTCCCTTGATGCTACCTCTTTCCACTTGTTGTCTAATTAAACTAGATAAGCCCTTTGCACAAAGTAATAATAGGTAAGGAGAAAGAGGGTCCCCTTGATGTAAACCCCTAGTAAGAATAATATGCCCTCTAGGTTTCCCATTAATCCGAACTGAATAAGTAACAATGCAGACACATCTTATAACTATCTCCACCATCCTCCTATGAATACCAAGCTTTAGCATAATACCCTTCAAACAGTCCCATTCCACCCTATCATATGCTTTACTCATATCTAGTTTCAACACCATCTCCCCAATTTTTCTGGTCATTTTTTGGCTAATAGGGTGCATAGTCTCATAAGTTACTAGGATATTATCAGTTATGAATCAACCCTTAGTAAATGCACTTTGATTTTCACTAACAATGCTAGATAGAACAATCTTCAGTCTATTAGCTACAGTTTTAGATGCCAGTTTTAGTTTCAATGGTTTGTGCCCAAACTCTTCCCTTCTTTTATCTTCTTCAACACATATACTATCCAAATTCTGAAATACCTTAATGTATCTCAAATACAGTATTTTTTTCTCCAAAATGTTTTGCATCCAGTGAAATTCAACCTCATACCTTTCCCTTGACTTCTACTTGTTTCTCTCAAATTTGCCCACCGCTTCAACTGCTCCCCAATATTAATATTATGTAAGGTTGAATTTATTCAACCATCTAATTGGCTTTATTCCGTGCCAAATTTGCTTGTAATTCAGCATTTAGTAACCCTGTATTTAGGTGGGTTTGATGTAAGGGTAGTGAGTGAGATAGAGTGAAGATTGCTCAAGAGTGTGCAAGAAAACAGAGTGTCGCGGCTGGGACTCGCGGCTGCAAGCCGCCAGAAGCAACCTCACGTGCCAAGCATGTTGGAAGGTGAACAGTCTGCTAGCTGGAGCACTACAGGACAAAACAGGACAACTGGCCATACGGTTATCTCGCGACTGGATCTCGCGACTTAGTCAAGCCGCGAGGTCAAGCCGCGAGCCACCCCTGTTTTGTAGAATTCTGACGTTTCACATTCCTCTCCACTCCAGTATAAATACCCCTATTACCCACGATTGAAAGAGAGCTTCCAGAGAGAATTTTGAGAGAGAAACCCTAAAGAAAAAATAGATTGATTCACACACAATCTATACCTTAGAGACTCTTCAAATTCCTCAACTCTCTTCCTCTCCATTGTTAAATCCTTGAGAGGCATTATACCAAACCAGGTTCTCACCATCATCATCATTGTGAGACTGCTGTTTGGATTTCTGGGAAGCAGTTAGGAAGGAGCCAATCTACATTGGTTGATGCTACGGTCTAGTAGCGGAATCCGGAAAGTTAGAAAAGAAAAAGGTTCGGCGCAACCTCGTTGGAGCAAGAAGCTTGGAGGGCTTAGGTGCACTGGGTAGATTAGGCTTGGAGGGTCTATTGCTGTCCTTGTATCCCAACTATATTTTCTAGTGGATTGATTACCGCTTGGAGGGCGGCGGAGAGGTTTTACGCCGAGGGCTTCGGTTTCCTCTTCGATAACACATCGCGTGTTGTCTTTGTGTTTGCATCTTCCTTCCTCTCTATCTTTGCCTTTTATTTATCTGCTGTGGATTTTAATCTGTTATGGCTTAGATAGTATTTAATCAATTTCGTATGATAGCATATGTTAAGTTTCCGCACACTAGTTGTTTGACATATTGCTTGAATTGATTAAGTTGTATTTTGGGGGTCTAAACGTTCAAAGGTGTTTTTACACGTTTTTGAACTTTCAATTGGTATCAGAGCGGGTACACTTGTTGTGGTTTAAATACCTAAGTGTGATCCTTGACCCCTTGTGTTTATTTGTCATGGATTGTGCCTTGTATGATTCTTTGCATGATTTGGTTGGTGATGAATGTAACATGCCATGTGTTTGTGAAAATGCCTCTATGAGTGTTAATCCTCATAAGTGTGATGACATGTTATTTGAATCCATGGGTGTTGTTGACAAACTCTTGAAGAAAAATGCTAAGAAGTTTCAAAAGAATTTGAGCAAGTTATTTTGTGAAAAGGATGATTTGATTGCTAAGCTCAATGAATCCAACAAATTGGTTGAGAAATATAAAAAACTTGCTGAAATTTCTCTTGAAAAGCTGAAAGAGTTTGAATGTTTGAATATGGACTTGGATGCTAAACTTGTTTTGTCTAACAAACTTGTTGATGATCTTAAATCTGAAAATGAATCTCTTAAGATGCATGCCAAGTGTTTGATTGCTGAACCTGTTGCTAAAATGGAAGAAAATGTATGTTGCAATCATGTTGTGGTACCCGATTTTGTGCCTATTGTGTGTTCTATCTCAAAGGACAAATCGGTGTACGTTCCTCCACACAAACGAAATCAAAAAGTGGAGAGAAAGGCTCTTAAGCCTAAGCCTCTGTTTAGGTCTCAACCTAAGGCTTTGGATGAATCTAAGTTTGTTCCAACTTGCCACCATTGTGGTGTGATTGGTCACATAAGACCCCAATGCCCCAAGTTAAAAAGAGAACAAACCTTTGTTGGTAGATCCCTTCCCAAAAAGCCTAGTGGACCTAAACACATTGTTTGTCACCATTGTGGTGCCTTTGGTCATCTAAGACCTCATTGCTCTAAGTTTCAAGCTCTTAAAAGAATCAAAAGAAAAGAGAAACTTGAGTTTTTTGGAAGTTGTGCTTTGAAAGCTAAACCGGATTGGATGGAAAATGGTAAGTTGTTGAAGAAAGTGGTTAATGCTCTTACCTCCTTGTCTATGTGCATCTCCGGTTCTCATTCTTCTAACCCTCGTCTCACTTCCCTTGAGACACTCATTCCAAACAATCGTTCCGTTTGGATGAGGAAGGGTTCCTATGGTTGAGCCTTTGCTCTTTTGGTCCTTGATCTAATTCTTTCGATCTTTGTTGGACCCTTCATGCATTAAATGTCATATCATCATGCATTTTGTGCATCTTGCATTTATTTGTATGCATTGTTTCGTTTTTGATCTTACTTTTATGTTTCTATTTTGTGTGAGTAAAAATCCAAAACCACATAAAAAGTGAAAAATTCAAAAAGTTTGATCGTATTTGTTTGAGCACATATCACATGTGAGTTTGGCCTTGTACCTTTGTACAAATGGCTTTGTGCATTTACGAGCTTAGCTTGTTATTTTTGCACCTATATCTTTGTGGGAAAAAATCTTGACATCTTTGTGTGATTGTTGTAAATCGATCTTCAAGCTTGTCATGAATGATTTGTCAATAGTCATGTTGGTTTTGATACATGCGTAGACTTGTGCTTATATCTCTTCCCACTCTTTTATTTTTATTGCTTAAAGAGCTCAATAAATGTAAATCTCAAAATGAAAAGAGATAATGAGCTGCAAAAGCCGTCGCATATACTAGTATTTGACTAGGAAAAAGGGAAAGCGACTTAAATGATATTGTATGATGCCCAAAAAGCCAAAGGCTTGTTCATCAAATTGAAATATCAAAAATTTCAGGCATCGATCTCAAAATGAGATGTTTTGATTCAAAATGATCAAATGTTATAAATTGTAAAGAAGCCAAATGAAAAGCTTCATCATATGTAATCATTTTCTTGTGGGAGGTCATATATGTTCATTTCTATAATTGAGATAGACCACTTGACTTAGTACTAGTTGTGTATGACTTGATTGAATTGATCATTGAAGCTTCACTCTAGACTAAGGACTATTCCACATTTGATACACACACACAACACACATGCCTAATGCTCAATGAATGTCTTATTCATTTGTTAGATTGTACTTGTCTAAATGTGATGTGTATTTGCTCAATCTTATATGGATTAATCCAAAAAGATTTTTGATCATTTTATATGTTTTTGGA
Organism: Quercus berberidifolia; assembly: GCA_028535905.1. NCBI lineage: Eukaryota > Viridiplantae > Streptophyta > Magnoliopsida > Fagales > Fagaceae > Quercus > Quercus berberidifolia. Next base: position 75,872,376 of record JAPQVW010000002.1, on the reverse strand, counting down.
AGTGATTTTTATCACTCTTTGTGTTCATGTTTAGTGTTTACTTTGTTTTTTCAATGTTTAAACATGTTCTGAATTGAAAAACAGGTGTCAGAGTTTTTTGCGGCTCAGCTGGCGACTCGCCAGTCGCGAAACCCCAGTCGCGAGTTCATCCAGAAGCTTTTGGCGGCTCACTCGCGGCTTTCTCGCGGCTCACTCGCGACTCGCGAAAATTTTCGAGACTGAAACTCGCGGCTCACGGCTGAAACTCGCGGCTCGCGGCTCGTGGCTTGCTCGCGACTGAACCTCGCGACTCGCCCAGTCGCGAAACGCCCAGAAACAGTTTTTAAAGGGCTTTTTGTGGGAAACTTGTTTTAAACCTCTCCCATCCTTTCTAAAACCCCTCTTTCAATATTTTTATATTAAAACCCAACCAATTTGAATGGTTTTTCATTCCATTAACATTTCTAAGGTAATTATAAATTCTTTTCATTATTTTTGATCCTTGGATTATGTTTTGAAAAGTTTTGTACTCTTGGTTGGGATTTTTATCATTGGGGTTGGGAAAACTTAATTTTTGTCAAATTTCTTCATGGGATTGGTTTCTTTTGTTGATATGCATTGGATGTTGGCCCCTTGTGGCAGAAAGAACATGTATTTAGGGTAGATTTCATGATGTTCATACATTGTTTCACATTATTGTTCATAGTGTGCATGCTAGGTGTTTGATAAAATGCCTCTTAGACATTTTCTCGCTTGTTTGGACTCCGATGAGTACCAAACTTTGGGGTTTCTCATGTTTCCTCATTAGGAACATGTTTGGTTCATTGGTTGTGTATTTAACACACCTTGCCCCACATGTGCATTTTTCATGCATTAGTCATGCATTGCACTTAGCCACCTCTTGCACACACCTTTGCTACCCTTGTCATGCATTGGTCTATACCTTGCTTTTTCATCCTAGCATGTCATGTCTGTCTTATGCTTTGTAGCATTTTACTTTGTCATGGGTTTGAGCTTCATTTTCTCATTCATCTTGCACCCCTCATGCATCATTAGCATTGTTCGTACCTTCATCTCTTGCCCTCGTTTCTTCTTGACCCTTTGTCTATTCCTGACAAAAAGGGGGAGAGTATACTCTAGAGAATGTTTCGAAGTATTTTGTCATTTCTATATGACTCTTGTGCACATCCTTAGGGGGAGAAATTTTATTTCTCATGCACTTTTGTAGGGGGAGAGATATTCCATAGGGGAGATGCATATACCAAGGGGGAGAAGACATTGTGTTAACTAGAAAACCTTGTTCTATTTGTTTTCTTGTTGGCTTTATGGTGCTTTGTGTTATGCTTTGGTGTTCTCATTGCATCATGTTTGTGCTTTGGACATGCATATGTCCCTATGTTATTATGCTTCATTGAATGCATGTTCAGATGATCTTTTGCTTTGCTATGTGATCATTGTAGTCTTTTCTATACTTGTTATATTATACTTGTCATTTATTACTTACTCTACCTTGAGGGTCTAATGTGTTTTGTGCAAGTGTTTCAGGGTACAAGTATATATATGTTCCAAGTGCATCACAGCTTCTCATCACTTTGAAGGGGAGAAATTTTAAGCACTTTTAGTTTATATTGTTTAAGTTTTTATTCAATATAATGTGTTTTGTACCCATGTGCTTATGTAAGCTTTTAGGGTTATGTTTTTATGCATATTTGTAGGCTTTATGGTATGTACCTTGCTTAATGCAGCCTTTATGCTATGTTGAAATCAGTACTTTAATCTAAATGGTATGCATTTTGGTTTATGTACTGTCACTCTTGTGCCCTTGTAGGATTGTTCCTAGATGCATATGACTTGTGTGATATGCATTGGTTGAGTGTTGAGCATACAAGTGTCTTGCCTTGTGCTTGTTAACTTGTATGTCCTTGTGTTCATTCCAAGTGTGAATGAGCACTGTGATCACTACCTTGTGGTGTTCACTTGGTTGATCAAGCCATGGTTTGTTTCATAACTCCATCTTTGCTTGATCACATATTGCCTGTTTCATATGCATTTTATAATTTTCTGCTTACAATAATCATGGTGTATTGTTGTGTTTCAGGAGTATTATGTTCATATGATTCAAGTGCTTCACAGCTTCTAGAGTTAGGTGTGAGTGAGTTTTGTTCAACTGTTCCCAACTCACATGTTAAGTCTAGAGTCTGTTTTAGGGTTTTGTCACGGAATAGCCAAAGGGGGAGATTGTAAGGTTGAATTTATTCAACCATCTAATTGGCTTTATTCCGTGCCAAATTTGCTTGTAATTCAGCATTTAGTAACCCTGTATTTAGGTGGGTTTGATGTAAGGGTAGTGAGTGAGATAGAGTGAAGATTGCTCAAGAGTGTGCAAGAAAACAGAGTGTCGCGGCTGGGACTCGCGGGTGACTCGCGGCTGCAAGCCGCCAGAAGCAACCTCACGTGCCAAGCATGCTGGAAGGTGAACAGTCTGCTAGCTGGAGCACTACAGGACAAAACAGGACAACTGGCCATACGGTTATCTCGCGACTGGATCTCGCGACTTAGTCAAGCCGCGAGGTCAAGCCGCGAGCCACCCCTGTTTTGTAGAATTCTGACGTTTCACATTCCTCTCCACTCCAGTATAAATACCCCTATTACCCACGATTGAAAGAGAGCTTCCAGAGAGAATTTTGAGAGAGAAACCCTAAAGAAAAACTAGATTGATTCACACACAATCTATACCTTAGAGACTCTTCAAATTCCTCAACTCTCTTCCTCTCCATTGTTAAATCCTTGAGAGGCATTATACCAAACCAGGTTCTCACCATCATCATCATTGTGAGACTGCTGTTTGGATTTCTGGGAAGCAATTAGGAAGGAGCCAATCTACATTGGTTGATGCTACGGTCTAGTAGCGGAATCCGGAAAGCTAGAAAAGAAAAAGGTTCGGCGCAACCTCGTTGGAGCAAGAAGCTTGGAGGGCTTAGGTGCACTGGGTAGATTAGGCTTGGAGGGTCTATTGCTGTCCTTGTATCCCAACTATATTTTCTAGTGGATTGATTACCGCTTGGAGGGCGGCGGAGAGGTTTTACGCCGAGGGCTTCGGTTTCCTCTTCGATAACACATCGCGTGTTGTCTTTGTGTTTGCATCTTCCTTCCTCTCTATCTTTGCCTTTTATTTATCTGCTGTGGATTTTAATCTGTTATGGCTTAGATAGTATTTAATCAATTTCGTATGATAGCATATGTTAAGTTTCCGCACACTAGTTGTTTGACATATTGCTTGAATTGATTAAGTTGTATTTTGGGGGTCTAAACGTTCAAAGGTGTTTTTACACGTTTTTGAACTTTCATATTAGTATCTCCCTTTAATAACCAATCCACAATAGCATATTTACACTCATCATCATTTAATACGATTTCAGCATTAGCACTAGAAGTAATAGCAGCTCCATCATTCAACACAAGAAGCTCTCCATGCAACATTCTCTTGTCAAAAACTACACAAGAGAAGTCCTCATTGAATACAATCTTCTCATGATAAGCAACACAAGACTCACCTCTAATCTTATCCTTTGCAAGACTAGAGCAAAGCCTGTATAACCCACAAATATGAGTGAGATCATCCAAGAACTGAACACACGATTAAGCTCTTAGATGTCAAGAAAGCATGCTGAGAGCAGAGTGCGTTCATCCAATGTTCCTTAAGCGGCTTTTCCGGGATTCTCTTCTTAAGCATTTCCATTATCAAGTCCATGAACACTAAAAGATGACTTGAAACAAAAAATCTAACCCTCAAGAACAGGCATAACCTTGCTCGAATTTCATTAATGACCTTGTCACACCTGCTATCTTTGTAATAAGGCCATTCTTTCTGGTTCATGAAAACTGTATACTCATTTAGGCCTTCATCTCCACGCTTGTTTCATGACAAATCTTCCATCATTTTCTTAGCGGCGACAACGTCCACAGGTGCCCCTTTCTTGATTCAACGGTGTCATGGACTGAATCAAATTCAATTTCTGGCATCACTGATTGTGATTCATTGGAGAAAGTCCCTAAATGCACACTCTTGATATGCTCCCTATTCAATTCGACGTCAAAAAACCTCTCACTACAACAACAACAAGTCCAAAACTTCCAATTCTTCGCCACCTTCACATACTCCACTGCCTGCATCAACACCGCCATTGTCGCCGGTGAATTATTCTTAGCAAAATTCAGTTTAAGGTCTTCAATTCGAATCCTTAACAAATCCTTCTTTTGCTCCATAATCATCCCATGGTTCCAATAGGCCTTGACTCGTGTCGCCACCATGTCAACATCAGCCGCAACTTTCTTTACGTTCTTGAGCTTTCTTTTGTTATCTGACGAGGCCAATTCTTGTGTTTTGAATTTCTTCCTTGCCGAAACAGCTCTCAGTTCAACCTCTTCCTTTCTGTCTTGTAGTGCTTGAATCTCATTCGTTATGCTCCCCAAATATTTAGTTTCTATGAGGTAATGCTTCTCAATTTGAAGAGTCTGAGGTTCTTTTTGATTAAATCAATTTCGTCCTCCCCGTGAACAGTGGGGTGTTCGATGGATAAACTGGTATCACATGCTTGGATTACAGCTTCGAAGCCAGCATTGGCGTCGTTGTAGGCTAATTTTACGAGTGCAATGACGTATAAGTACCAGAAGCAGAGAGAGATGAGGCATAACTCGACTGCTCGCTTGGAAGAGTTGACGGAACTCTTGGCATTTTTGAGCTTTTCGTGGTCGGGAGTGGCAGTAGAGTCGAGGCTTTTGTCGAGAAGGTAGCTAAGTGTGTTATGAGCAAGCGTAGAGTTTGGGTGGCGGGACAGGATGTCCTTGACAAGACTCAAGGCTTCGGTGGGGTTCCCATTGTAGAATTCGTTCATGGCGTGATCGACTTCTTCGGTGATGTTGGGTGATTGATCATCAACATCGAACGGTGGAGGTTGAGAGGGAGATGGGGTTGCGTTGCATTTCATGCTGCTCATTTTGGAGGGAAATGGAGAACAGAGAAAAGGGTGGTTTGAATTTAGTTGCTTTTATGAAGAAAAGTTGAAATGGGTGAGAAACCAAAAAAGGAAAAAAAGGGAGTAAAGCAAATACAGAAATATTATTTGCCAATATATATGCCCCCTCAATTTAAGCGTGACGTGATCGACTTCTTCAGTGATGTTGGGTGATTGATCATCAACATCGGACGGTGGAGGTTGTTAAGATTTAATGTTTTATTTTATAATATTTAATTGGAAGTATCTTTGGATATTTGGTAGTTTGATCAAGTCTATAGGATATTTGGTTATTTGATCTCAGCCAGATTTCATGGCTGTGAAGTGTCTCATGTTGCTATCCTAGCTTGTAGGAGTTGTGGATAGTGCTTTCCTATTTTATAGTAGTTGTGGTTAATGCTAGATAAAGTGTTGTGATGTAAAGCCTATTTATAGGTTCTTTTGTTTATCAGTAACATATTTAGCTTTTATCATTCAACAAGTCCCTTTCTGCCTTTTGTTTTTTCTTTGTATCAGAGTCCTGTGTTGGCATGTCCCTTTTGCTTTCTATTTTTTCTTAACTCTATATCAGAGGTTGAAAGGGAGATAGGGTTGCGTTGCGTTTCATGCTGCTCATTTTGGAGGGAAATGGAGAATAGAGAAAAGGGTGGTTTGAATTTAATTGCTTTTTTGAAGAAAAGTTGAAATGAGTGAGAAACCAAAAAAAGAAAAAAGGGAGTTAAGCAAATACAGAAATATTATTAGCCAATATATATGCCCCCCTCAATTTAAGCATGTTGTATAACTAAGCATTTTGTTCGATTAAGCACACGGAATTATTGAGTAATACCTCAATAAGATATTGGTTCTTGTACTAATATAGAGTATAAACTCTAAATTCTGGACAATGGACAACCTCTTACTTCAACCATTGGTTTTTTATCTACAACAACAATCAAGTCTTAGTCCCAAAATTTTGAAGTTAACTATGGGTCCGCAACAACCACATGTATGTATTTGAATGTTCAAATAGCGTATAAAACACTATGAACGTTTAAACCTCCAATTTCCAAATTATCAATTCAAGCTTATTATCAAACAATTATTATGCGGAATATGAACATAAGCATATAACAGAATTGATAAACAATTTCAACCAAATAAAATCACATCCACAGCAGAAATTAAATGGCAAAGATTAAGGGAAGAGAGATGCAAACACAAGGACAACACAACGATGTGTTATCGAAGAGGAAACCAAAACTCTCAGCGTAAAACCTTTTCGCCGCCCTCCAAGTAGTAAATAATCCACAAAAGAATGTAGTTGGGATATATAAACAGTAGAAGACCTTCCAAGCCTAATCTACCTAGTGTACCTAAGCCCTCCAAGCTCCTACTCCAAGGAGATTGTGCTGAACCTTTGTCTTCTTTAGCTTACGGGATTCCGTTATAAACCATAGCATCAACTAATATGAAATTGATCCCTTCCTAACTGCTTACCAAGAACCAAAAGGCCTTCTCATAGATGTGGGTATGATGAGAAAAGGTTTTGGTAATGAACCTCTTAAGGATGTAACAATGGAGAGGGTGAGAGTAGAGGAATTTGAAGAGTCTCTATGTGAAGATTGGGGATGAGTCAATCTTGTTTTTCTCTAGGGTTTCTCTCTCAAAATTCTCTCTAGAAGCTCTCTACATTTCGTGGGTATAAAGGGTATATATACTAGGGTGAGAGTGGAATGCGAAGAGTCAGTTTTTTCAAAACAGAGCTGGCTAGCGGCTTGGTCTCGCGACTTGACTGAACCACGAGTTCTAGCTACGAGGTAATTGAATGGCCAGACTAGACTTTTTGTCCTATAGTGTTACAGTTGGCATGATGGTTCAATTTCTCTGCATGCTTGGCACGTGTACAACTTCTAGCAGCTTGTAAGCCGCGAGCTACCCGCAAGATCCAGTCATGAGTCTTTGCTTCTTTGCACAATCTTGAGCATTTCTTCACACTCTCTCACACACTACCCTTACATGATTCCCACCTAAATACAGGGTTACTAATTGCTAAAATACAAGCAAATTTGGCACGGAATAAAGCCAACAAGATGGTTGATAAAATTCAACTTTACAATCTCCCCCTTTGGCTATTCTGTGACAAAACCTTAAAAAAAAACTCTAGACTTAACATATGAGTTGGGAACAGTTGAACAAAACTCACTCATACCTAACTTTAGAATCTGTGTAGCTCTTGAATCATATGACCAAGTATCTCCTAAAACACAACAATACAATATGATCATTGTATGTAGAAAAGAACTTGTAATGCATATGAGGCAAGCACAATGCGATCAAGCAAAATGGAATAAAGTAATAAACCATGGCTTGACCATACAAGCAATCACAATAAAATAGTGACCACAATGCTCATTCACACTTGGAATAAACATCCGGACATACAAGCTAATAAGCTCAATGCAAATCACTTGCATGTTCAACACTTAACTAATGCACAATACATGAAGTATATGCATCTAGGATCAAGATCCTACTAGGGCACAAGAGTGAGAGTACTTAAAGAAAATGCATAACATTTGGCTAGAAGTGCTAGGCTACATAGCATAAAGGCTGCATAAGCATGGTACAAACCATAAAAGCCTACAAACCACATGAAAACAAACCCTAAAAGCTTACAAAAGCAACATGGGTACAAAATGTACCATAAACAAGTACCATAAGATTCAAGAGTTTTAATAAAAACAACCATGAGTTTAAAACAAAGTATTAGAACCATATCCACACAAGAGTAGAGTTTATATAAACAACAAGCAAATAGCTATAAACAGGCAAAATGAAAAAATGTTAGACTATCTAAAAGTATATGTGCGTGTATACGTATCAGCTTCCTCTTCTTGAGCATACAACTCCCTCTTTTAGTGTGCACACTGCTATCTCCCCCTTGCTATACGCTATCTCTCCCCTTTTTTGGAACGAATAGCTAAAGGCTTTCCTCGAGCTTTTGTTGAATAGCATCTAATTATGTCTCAATTGTAGTGAGACGCATTTGAACGTGATTGTTGGTGGAGTAGAGAGATTTTTCTAATCCAAAAATACGCTGATATAGCCCCTCTATTAAAGTGCTCGATCTATCATCTTGAGAGCTAGGTGCAGATGGAGTGCCAGTTGTTTGCCTTTCAGAAGGAATGGGAGAAACAGTTGTGGTATGCACAGGTGTAGTTGAATCATGGCCAGATGGAGTGGCATGGGAGAATGGCTCACTCTTAGGTGTTTTAAAGGAGTGACTCTTGCTTGCAAGGAGAGTTATCATGGATATTGGTCGAGGACGTGAAATAATTTTTCCATCTGTTGGTGGATGGACTGTAACACCCCAGCCAAAAAAAAAAAAAAAGTGGGGGGGGGGGATCAGATTTTAAGGGGCCACACGTGTGACCCAACCTACCCTTTTGCTCCCCACCACTCATTTGTAAAATATCTCTTTTCTCTCTTTGCCCAGCCACACACTCATTCTTTGCTCTTCTTTTCTTTCTCATTTTCTCTCAACACAAAACACCTCTCTCTCACACTCCCTCACTCTCCCACCGGCACCTTCACTCCTCATCACCTCCACCATCTTTTTCCGGTGAAGTATACCAGAAAACTCCATAAGAATAAGGTAAGGCTCACTCATCTCTATTTATTTGCTAATCTTTTGGTGGTTTATATGCTTTTGCTTGAGGTTATGTCTATCTAAGCTTTAATAATAATACCCATGTGATTTATGAGCATTAGAAGTGATATTTATGTGTTTTTATGTATGGGTTTTGGTATTGGTGGATGTATTTGATGAGTGGGTTTATGATTTTTGCAATGGTTGCCATTTGAGATTTACCCATAGTAAAGATTTGGGGGTTTTGACTTTCTAATGTGAAACAATTGATGAATCTAATTTTTATTGTTTATTTGGAGCTAGTGGAGGATTTACATTTGGGGTTTGTAACGGTGGATATGATTATATATGTTGTTGTTTTGTGGGTCTCTTGAAAATGACATGTATGTTGAGGAAGAAATTCATAAAGTGTTGGGATCTCTTATGGTAAAGAAAAGGCTTTGAATGATATGATTATAAATTGGAGTCTAAGCCTTGTAAATGAAATTGTTGATAAACTTTGGAAGTGAAATACATTATTTGTGAGGTTAAGTACTTAGGCTTGCCTAATTAATTTCTTATCTAGCGAATTATAATTCATAGCTAGATAAAATGTCAAGCTTTATGCTTATTGTGATAGGTTTGTTTGATATTGTTTAGGTTCTAACTAATCTCCTTTGGAGTTTTGGAACTAAGCTTTTTGCAGGTTGCAAGGTAAGTAGCTTTTAATGGGATTTTTGGAAAATAACCATGTTGTATAAATATTGTTTTCGGGTCAAACACATTTTGGAAAATTAATGATGGAACAATGTTTTTCTAAAAAGTGTTATGTTGTGACCCTACTATATATGATTATATATGAAAGTGCATATTTTTATTGCATATGGGGAATTGCATGATTTGTTAGTATGGAAAAGACTAGCATCTTTGATTGAATTCTTGAGAATGCATTTTATGGATTCATTGCATTATTTGCAAATTCTAAAGATGTTTTATCTTAGCTTGTATTATTTGGGAAATTTACACAAAATATTTATGTCAAGAAATAGTTTAGAGGACTTTGAGAATATTATGGCTATTTGGTTATTGAAATATTTTATGAAACTACTTGGAAGTGAACTGTGTATTTTAAATACATTAACTTGTGAGCTTTTGGCATGGTTTTGTCATTGTGTCATGATATTGGTGATTACCGGTCTGTGTGACGACCCGTCTATGTGATGACCCATCGTCTGTGTGACGACCCCGTCTATGTGACGACCTGTTTGTGTGACGACCCCTCTTTGTGACGACTCGTCTGTGTGACAACCTTGTCATGTGGCCTTGGGTGAGATTTTTGGATTTGAAATGGTATTGGATATTTTATGGCTCACAATGAATAATATGTAGTTTCATAATTAGTTTGGGAAGCTTAGTGCTACAATATGTCTATTATTCTTGTCATGATGTTAAGGAAATTTATTTTGCAGAATTCAAATGGAAATTCCCAAATTTCAACATGTCTGTAAAATGTTTATTGTTATAACACTTGCATTTCCCCCACCCCCATTAATTATGCTACTTACTGGGCTCTGTCTCATTCCATTATTTTATAAACTTTTTCAGAGTAGGCGACTATCTTTTTGAGATAGCTTTTTTTTGGTGGCTAGCAGTAGTTAGACTAACTGCTGATGGAGGCTGACTTTTGTGATGGAGATAATTTATGATGTATAGCTTAGAGTAGGCTTGACCCAATTCTTTTATATCTAATAGTGGTTATGCCTTTATTTCCACTAATGGGACAAGTTGATGATATGTAATTATTTATTCAAACCTTTATTCTTTTGTGACCAATGGTCCTTCTAATTAAAGCTTAGAGCTCTGACTTACTCTGTGAGTATATTCTATGGGATCATTATGATAATTCTTGATATTGGTACTTGATAGGATTTATGTGGATTGAATTGTCAAAAAGGAAAAATTTACAGGTACTTGAGACGTCTTTCTCATGCTTTGGACCCTTCAGGGTTTAGGGCGTGACACGGACACCTTCAAGAAGCATGATCTTCATGATGAGACTACAAAAAGGAATACATGTTCGTGCTGCTGATCGAGTCGTTGTTTTCCCAATTGTCTTAAAGATGTGGGCACAAATGTCAATTGGAACTCTGGTAATGAGATCACACAGAAATTGTGCTCTTCCAAGATTTATGAAAGCGGTGTTAGACAGTGGGTAGAGGTTGGAGAACATGATCAACTTTAGAGTTGTCAGTTCAGGCAAAAACTGTACAATGCCTATAGATGATCCTTTGCTTCTAACCTCATGATTAGGCCCAAGAACTTGGAGAATGTCTTGTACCTGAAGTAATCTATCATCATACGGAGTGAGGTTCACATTTGCTGGTCTAGTGATGCGAAGAACCTTTGCAATGTATACTGTATTGATGGAGAATTCTGTTCCTCTTACCCAACATTTCAATTCTACTCCGGTGTATCTGGCATTAGAGTAGAATTCCTTAACTAATTCATCAACCGGGTCCTCGAAATTCCCAAATAGATCAACCCAATCTCTTGCTTCGAAAATCCTAGGGAGAAATGTTGTTCCCAAGGTATCAAATTTTACTACACATTCCACAATAGGATTAGCATCTATAAAAATGCTTGAGTAGGTTTGTGAATCAAAAGGAGTCTTGAATCTCTCATTGTTTGAGTCTTGAGACGACTGAGTTGAGCGACGAGTCCGCTTAGCAACAGGGGATGGAACATCAATTTCAATTTCTTTTCCTTTAGATGAACGACGTGACATCTGCAAAAGACAAGACACACAGCAGAGAACCAAGTGCGACACCACAAGACACAAACATCAACTTGATTAGATTCATGTTTTTTAAAAAATGAAATTCGGAGAGAGAACTCACTCAATCAATAACAGAACTTGAACCAAGTTAGCATCAAGTAATCATAAGCAACACTTATGGATTGCATTTTTAAGAAATTAGCAGGTGTCCAAAAATAATGGTTGATCAATTACAACTCCGAACAAAGTAATCAATGAGCATCACACAGTCACAAATAACTGTCATTGTGACACTCTACCATGAACATGATATGTACAAAGCAACACAGTCATGAGGCACAACGCAGAACGCAAACATCATCAGAAAAAAATTGAGAGAAGCATCTTATACTTTTTATGTGTTTTTGGATTTTTGACACAAAAAGATAATGATCAAAACCAGCAATATAAAAGCATTTAAAGCAAAAACAAACAAACAACCAATAATCAACTCAACAACCAACAAGCACACAACCAAACATAGTCACACAACATAGGAAGTATTAATGCATGGACATGTTGTAGAGCTTATGCATGAGTACCCTTCATCACCCACACGTCACGTGCGTTTGGGGTGATATCCCTATAGGATTAGGTACGAGAGTTAGGACTTTCAAACCTTCTAGTGAAGCTTTCTAAGCAGTTGGTGAATGCACCAATCATCTTCATCATGTCCATCATTTCGGGATTACCATTTCGATCTCTTGATGGCTCAACAGCCCAAATCCTCTTGTCACTTCTTGGTCCTCTTGACCTTTGATCACTTGCATTCCTCAATGCTCTCAGCTTATAACAATTGGGTCGGGTGTGCCCTTGAAGTCCACAGTGATGACACACATGGTTCATTCTAGGACCTCTTTGCGATCGTGGAAGAGATTTTGCTCTAGCTTCAGACCTGACCACAAATTTATTACAGAGCTTGTTCAACACCTGTTGGTTAGCCACATTTTTCTTCTTCTCAACCTGTGCCTTCTCCACAGTAGGAGCAACTACAACTGTCTCTTTGGCCTTCACAAACTTCACTTCTTTGGAGATGTTCATAGCTGAACTACTTTCTCTGGTGTATCCTAATCCGATTTTGTCGGAGAAGGTCTTTTGAGAGGAAAGGACATCATTAAGCTTCTTTGTGGATACTTGCTCTACCTTGGCATTTACTTGAACCACCTCATGCTCAAGGAATTTTACCTTGATGTAAGCTTCGATTAGCTCACCATTTAGCGTCTCTATCTCACACTTGGCCTCCTTATATCTCACTAGGAGACTTCTATAGTCCTCCTCAGCTTTCTTCATCTTTTTCACAGCTTCCTTCGCCACCTTGGCATATTCTCCCAACTTCTCAAGGAGTAAGTTGTAATTCTCTTGAAGACCGGCTGTATCTTCATCTTCTTTAGCATCCAATTCTTCCACAATTCCCATTAATTCCTCATCACTATGCTCCCCAAGTTCTTGCACAGGCAAATTCAAGTCCTCGAAAGACTCAATATGAGCAATAGTCATAAATGCTGAGAAATTCCCTTCTTCATCACAGCTATCCTCCAAATCAGAGGTGAAGGAATCTGAGTCACTGAGAGTGGTGGCATACGCCTTGCCCTTCAATCTCAAGTAATTAGGACATTCCTTTTTGAAATGGCCATGTCCATTACACTCAAAACAAGTGACTCCTTGAGTAGATTGAGACTCCTTCCCTTCTCTCCTTTTGAAGTCCTTCTTCTCATTTCCGGAACTCATGAATTTCCCTTTATCACCAAATTTCTCACTGTTCTTGTACTTTAGAAATTTACGGAAATTCTTTGTAAGGTAGGCAACATCCTTTTCGACTACATCCTCATCCGATGAATCATGAGCTTCTACCTTGTCATTTATTGTCTTAAGTGCAAGTGATTTGCTCTTTCTTTGATTTGGTAATGAAAGCTCAAACGTTTGGAGAGAACCAATAAGCTCTTGGACTTTGATTTCATCAAGGTCCTGCTTTCCTCAATTGTAGTCACCTTAGCACGGAAGCTCTCCGGCAATTAACGAAGAACTTTTCGTATAACTTTAGAGTCCTCCGTTTTCTCTCCCAAGTTAAAATTGTAGATGACCACTTCATTCAACTTGTTATAGAAAGGGTCAAAAGACTTATCCTCACTCATTCTCAGCTCCTCAAACCGAGTGGTCAGTATCTATAACTTGGTGTCTTTAACTTTCTTTGTTCCCTTGTACGTGGTCTCCAATATCTGCCATGCCTCCTTGGCAATGGTCATGTGAGAAATCTGGTGGAACTCATCTGGAGACACGCCACAAAAAATAGCGTTAAGTGCTTTGCTATTAGCATTTGACGCCGCGAAGGCTGCCTTATCCCATATGGATTTGGCTGCCTTCAGCTTTGTCCAACCTATTTCAACGGCATCCCAAACAGATTCATCTATTGAACACAAAAATGGTCTCATTCGTACCTTCCAAAATGCATAATTGCTACCATCAAAATACGGTGGAGCATTAAGAGATTGAGACCGATCCATCTCAATACAGGGTCAAGGATCAGACTAAGGTAATGAAACCAATATAAGTGAACCCGCTCTGATACCAATTGAATGTTCAAATAGCGTATAAAATACTATGAACATTTAGACCCCCAATTTCCAAATCATCAATTCAAGTTTATTATCAAATAATTATTGTGCGGAATATGAACATAAGCATATAGCAGAATTGATAAACAATCTCAACCAAATAAAATCACATCCACAACAGAAATTAAATGACAAAGATTAAGGGAAGAGAGATGCAATTACAAGGACAACACAACGATGTGTTATTGAAGAGGAAACCGAAACCCTCGGCATAAAACCTCTCCGCTGCCCTCCAAGCTATAAATAATCCACTAAAGAATGTAGTTGGGATACATGAATAGCAAAAGACCCTTCAAGCCTAATTTACCCAGTGTACCTAAGCCCTCCAAACTCCTACTCCAACGAGGTTGCATCGAACCTTTATCTTCTTTAGTTTACCGGATTCCGCTATAAACCATAGCATCAACCAATATGAAATTGGTCCCTTCCTAACTACTTCCCAAGCACCAAAAGGCCTTCTCATAGATGTGAGTATGGTGAGAAAATGTTTTGGTAATGAACCTCTCAAGGATGTAACAATGGAGAGGGTGAGAGTAGAGGAATTTGAAGAGTCTTTATGTGAAGATTGGGGATGAGTCAATCTTTTTTTTCTCTAGGGTTTTTCTCTCAAAATTCTATGGAAGCTCTCTACGTTTCATGGGTATAAGGGGTATATATACTAGGATGAGAATGGAATGCGAAGAGTCAGTTTTTTCAAAACAGAGCTGGATGGCGGCTTGGCCTCGCTACTTGACTGAGTCGCGAGTTCCAACCGCGAGGTAACTGAATGGCCAAATTGGACTTTTTGTCCTGTAGTGCTACAACTGACATGACGGTTCAGCTTCTTTGCATGCTTGGCACATGTGCAACTTTTGGCGGCTTGCAAGCCGCAAGCTACTTGTGAGATCCAGTCGCAAGTCCCTGCTTCTTTGCACAATCTTGAGCATTTCTTCACACTCTCTCACACACTACCCTTACATGATTCTCACCTAAATATAGGGTTACTAATTGCTAAAATACAAGGAAATTTGGCCTGGAATAAAGCCAACAAGATGATTGATAAAATTCAACCTTACAATATTCATTTCCATTTTAGTCTATTTGGAGTCATATTTTCTATTATCTTCTTAATTGACCCATTCATTTTTACTACTACTACTAACAAAACTATCTTGTCCTTCATTCTTGTAGAGTATTACAAGATCCTATTTCATAATGAACATAGGTTTTGTAGTGCCTAAACCCAGTGGTGTTTCTTTCAAGGACAAAGAATTTGGGCTCCCAAATTATTTGTTAGTGGGCTTCCTTGCATTCCTACTGGTTATTGCCTCAAACACTGTCTTGATAGTCCAAACCCCTCACCTTTGCGGTCATTAGCTCAATTCTCACCTACCCTCTCATTTTCCCTCTACTCCAAGTATTGCAATCACTTTCAACTCTCTCCCTCTCTATGTGTTTGCCAACCCCCTCTCCATTCGTCCCATCTTCTCTCCTTTACTGGGGATCCAAATTATTACTTTTGCACCAGTTCCGACATAATTCCACTTTTGCCTAGAATCCCAAGAAAAATGATTCATTCTGAGGATTCTCTTGAAATTTGATCCTGATGCCAAATAGTGTTTAGCAACAAACTTCCCAAAGGCACTAACTGTGCTCGGGGAACTGGCCTTAATTTGACCATCCCCTCATCGGCCTCCCCTATAGGCGTGCTACTCGATATTGGACCTACCTAACCTGGATATAGTAGGTTTCCCTTGAGTGCCAACTTTGCACCCTTGCACTTTTGTCATTGGGCTGGGCCTATCCTCACAGTGTTGGGCTAGTTTCAGTTACCTGGGACAGCCTTGGTTACCCGGGCCAACCTTGGGCTTTGGTTACCTGGGCCAAGTTAGCTAGGCCAATCTTGGTTATCTGGGCCAAAGTCCCTACAGGTTCTATGCTTGTTTTATCCAAAATCAGCAAGTATTTAGGTGTCCTATTGTTAAGTTGGTATGGGTTCTAGAGGTAATTAGCTCTAGATCAAATAGCACTTTCTTCTCTTATAAGAGCATGGTGAGTTCATGGGTTTCTATTCATATATAAAGTAAGTAAAAAATATGCCACCATAGCCAGATTTGCCTTATTTTATGAACAAAAGGGAGCTAAAGGACTTTGGGAGGCTTTGAACAATGTGGTGGTCAGTTTTAACAAGAAGATGTAAAAATTGTCATGGGCTCAAGCTAAATTAAAAAAAAAAAAAATTATGCTGAAAATTGGCTATAGGATTCTGAAGATTTTCTAAATTGATGGGGAAGCTCAATTATAGAATGGAAGAATTGCATGGTTATTGTTCTCTAGATTAACTTATGGGGCTCTATTGTGATTTTCTTTCTAAATTTTTACTGACATAGCTAATTTATTTATTTTTTTAACTGGTTGTATCAACTATTAGTTGAATTATTTGTCGCCGAGATGTATAAGGCTATGGAATTATGTAACATTTTAAACATTGATGAATGAGAGAGAGGGTTTATAAGCCCTAACCCTGTAAGTCCACACGTGTAGAGTAAATCGTTCAACATTTATGGCACAAACCCATTTTTGACATATTGGTCCTAGTATCATAGGCGACCAAATTAGGGCCGCCTCCTAGTTACTAGATCAACATGCTACAATAATTCCATAAACACTTAGCAAAAATATGACAAACAAATAAAGTAGCCATTTGTTCAGATTTGATAATACCATTACCTTTACTACTAATGTTTCTACAAAACAAGCTAATAAGAGTGGGGGAAGGGACCGCTTTTAAGACTACTAAGGTCTTTCTTTCCTCCTTTTATTAGAGTATAGGTCTTTCCCTCTTCTCTTCCACGTGTGTATTGAATGATGGAATTTATGTGTAAACCATGAAAGGAACAAATGCATAAGGTCATCTAAAATTTAAAGTGTGTTTGACATTAGTTTTTAACTTTCATAGACAATTTTTTTAAACTTTACTTTTTTCTACTCTTTCTCACTTATTTCAAGATACAAGTATACTTTAGTATATTTTCAAAAAAAAAATTTTAAGAAAAATTTAGGTAAACTGTTTCCAAAGCGACATTTAGTGTAGCATACATAGTTAAGAAATTGGAATTCATATACACAATTTATTTATTATTATTATTAATTTTTTTTTTTTTGAGAAAGAATTCATATACACAATTTAAACTTGATGTCCGGTGATTGTCACATGATACACTGTCGTAGATTCCAAACTTTTACTTTTTGTGTGGGATTGGAGTTCAATGCCGACTCCAAACTTACTAGACAATTAAACAATGAATTATTGATCAAGAATAAGGTTGGTAGTGTTTTCCAAGCTTTCTTTTTAAGCTACGTGCATGATTTATTCTTGCAAATTTTGATGCAAAATATAATTTTTTAATAGTACACGCTGGCAAATAAAATTTGACCTTATCAAATGTGTGTAAATGGTGACCTAATCAAAAGTTTGACCTTATCAAAAGTGTGTAAATGGTGACCTAATCAAAAGTTCACTGATTTTTTTTCCTGATTGCTGATATGCTAAGATCTAAGGCATTTTGAACTCCTAACTTTCTTTTGAATCCCATATCATTTGGCCAGTAAGCTTTATATATTTATATTTATTTATATATATATATATATATATTATTTTTTTTTTTTTTTAATGTTAAATTTCAACCAATAAGCACTTGATTCCTATTTTGGTCCGATAAGTAATGACATGGGCGGAGCCAGGGAATCGAGAGGGGGCAACTAACTAATCCTAAAATGTCTTTTGCTACTTAAGAATGACCAGTAGTTTTAAAACTTGCCCCTTCTGGCACAAGAAAAAAATAAAAATAAAAACCATTGTCACTATAACTACTCCTGACTTCAGTTACGTTGGAAACAAAGTTTATCCCATTTAAAACCAGTGTGGCAATTCTTCTATAAAAAAAATTATTGAAAGAAAAAAGCTTTGGTAACTGAAAAATAAGCACCAAACTCACTTTATTAGACTTTAGCCACTGTCACAGGTTTTTTCCACACCACTGGTACTAGTGTACTACTCTCACTGTAGTTTTTCACCATTGAGAAGAACATAGAAAGAAATGCTGACTCCCACAGATTTGTTAAAAGCTTTCAAGGCACTGAGATTATACAACTTTACATGTATATTGTTATACTCTGAAATCTGAATACTTTTAGTTTGATTTATTTCTCAAATTTATTTGAAGGAATCAAATTAGATATATAAATTTTATGCATTTAGATTAAAATTTTACTTTGATTGTTAGTAGCTATAAATTGGTTAATTTAGAATTTTTTTTTTTTTTTTACTAAATGAAAAGTATATTTTTAGTTAATTGAGATTATTGAGTAGATTTTATAATTCTTTAAAAAGTATCTAATTATTATATGTGTGTGAAGTTTCCTCCTAGAGACTTGAACCTCGGCCCTTATACTCTATACCCCACAAACACTTATACTTATGAAGTGATCATCGCACTAATGGTGTGCGGTGATGATAGAAATTAAGTTTGAAGATGGAGTTGTTTACAATGGTTCATTTATTATAACATTAATATCAATATATATATATATATATATATATATATATATTTTATAATGTTCACAATGGCTACTGTGAATCTCCAAGACTATCTGACTCTATATCCTTTATATTCAGGTAAGAAAATAGCTTAACTTGATTTTAACGGGTTCTATAGGCTATGCTCTTCTGTCTAGTTGTTTCATAACGTGACAAGAAAAATTGCCCATTTTTCTGTGTGTTTATATAATGTCTTCTTATTATTATATCACTTTTTTTTTTTTTTTTTTTGTGTGTTAAGGTACAAATTAAATGATTCTTTAATATTGAGCCATGGGATATTTTGTATACTGGGCATTCTGCTTTTATATATGAGTAAAGATTGTTGCTTTTATATTGATAGGAGGTTATTAACAATACTTTTAGAAGCTTGAAGAATAGACAAGGGGGAAGGGTGCAAGTTGCAGGGTTAGCAACATATTAATATATATATTTTTAACTATTTGAAAACAAAATGAGACAATAGTTAGATCTTCAATACAATACAGTTGTTTGTATTGTCAAGATAGTCACATGATTGGATCAATAACCTTAATTTCTTCCTCTTTTTATTGCTCCATCCTCTTTCCCTTGTGTTAATGTGAGCTTATGTTAGTAGGTTAAAAATTAGAGAAAGTCTAAGAACACAATTTTTTATCATAACTATGAGGTAGTCGATTAGCCCATTACTCGCCCAACACATGTAGAGGAAGAGTTGATTAGTACTACCATGGGAGAATCAAACACCTTAGGATGGACTGAGAAAACTCAATGGCTTTGGGAAATTTTTGGGCACTTCTTATAAAGATAGGTAATGGGCTTACTTAAGGCCATAGAAACTAAAAGGCATAGAGGGCAACTGAAGAGAGTGATCATAAGAAAATGATGAAGTCAGGGATGAAGGGTAGTAAGAAATGATGAGCATTACAATCAATCTAGACTTGAAAAACAAAGAGGTAGCATTTCAATCTCCAAATGGACCTCTGTCTCATATTCCAAATCACAACAACAGTAGCTAGTATCGACTAATCAATACTTGAAAGTCCCCCCCCCCCCCCAATGAAGCACAGGTGCAAATTCGGATTTAGATACGGGTGTGAGTGTGGGACTCGGGGTGCAGCGATTAAAAAATTATTAAAAATATTTTTATTCTTATTTTCTATATATTGCTAAGCATATTTTTTTTATATAATGGTAAACATATACCAATTTAAGAGTAATGGTAAACATATATTAATAAATTTAAAAGCATATATATATATATATTATAATGTTTACACAACCCCAATTTTAGCCCAATAACATATTTATAATATTAAATTATTTTCCTTAAAAAAAAAAAGTAATGAGGTGATAAAATCAAAGTATTAAAGAATAATAAAAACTAAAGGGTAAAGATGATAAAATCAAAGAATCAAAACCTATATTTTTACTGTTTTCACAAGTTCTCTCTTATACCAATACACCTATTCAAAAATCTATCCACAGTCTACAACTTTCTACCTTGCTCTCCCTATCACAGATTCAAGTAAGTGCACATGAAGCAGGTGTCCTTATCTCTTCTCTCTCTCTCTCTCTCTCTCTCTCAAGGCCACATGAAGCAGAAGAATGAAGGCTGGCCGTTTCCGCTAGAATCGGTGCGAACCAGCTTGGTTCAGCACAAATTGGCGGGAATCAGTGCAAATACAAATACAAATACAAAAAAAAAAAAAAAAAAAAAAAAAAAAAAAAGAAAAGAAAAAGAAAAAGAGAGAGACAAGACGCTGCATGAACGTGCGGTCAGCTGCGTCGCACACTGCATGCCGCGTTAGTGCACATCGGGTGCTGGTGCGGCGGCCCTGGAGCTGCACCCGTGCTTTCTAGTAGCCCCCACAACAATTCTCCATAATAAGACCTTCAGCCTTTCATGAATTCTGCTTTTCCATGGCGTTTCCCACAAACATTACTCTGATAGGAAATCTTTGAGCTTGATCAAGCGAGGATTACGACAGTAAGCATGTTGAGAAAAAAGAGAAGATGGCATCAGTGCCTACTAAAAGTTTCAGATATAAATTTTGATCACTTAAAATCTCAAACTTTCTTAAGTGAAAAATTTAAATATTAGACTACCTGTAACTTATTTACAAAATATAATCATGGCCTGTGCAAACAATGTGCTTGATGAAAAAAAAAAAAAACACTTCCACCTAGATTTTGGTTAAATGCAATTATCAGCGTACATAGTACAAAGAATAACATCAAATTTCCAAACCAAATGATCTTCTCTGGGAATGCAAATTGAGAGCTCTGACACGGAAGTATATACCATTAGCTTTTCTAATATCTAATCTAAAACATGAAATGAATCTATTAAAATGAGGATCATTTTCCAGTTTTGATTACTGCATTTGCATTGAATGTTTGAAAGTATACAAATGCCGAGGGGTTTGTTTGTTCTCATTCTCAATCTGCCTCTGGTACTCCAAATACTCATCAAGCATTCTTTGATCTTTCTCCTCCACACTCCACAGGCAAACGTTTCCATTTGTCTTGCCCCAATTCATCAACGGCTACAGGACCAACAATCTCAAGATTAGGAGGAATATCTCCGCCATGTGCTTCATGGAGGGAACTGAAGCACAGCACAGGTGAAAACACATTGAGCCTTATTTAACCCTGAGACTTATTTTTGCTAAACATTTTCCTGCTGCTCCTTGTTACCTCCAGTTGCCTACAATAAGCAAATTGTGTATTTTTGGGACATTATTTTCCATGATAGATTTTCTATATATTGTGGAAACTGGGACCACTCTGCAGATCTTATATCTTTCTTTCTTTCTGAGAAAATGCAAAGTTTATATCCAATTAACTAGCTGCTGTGATAATCTGTTTCAGTAAGTGCGAGTGTTCAATATCTGTTGTACATCATACGTATTAGATTGACCAATTTATTATTCTTTCAGAGTCCGGAACCTTAAAAACTATTATTCTAGTAAATTTGATCCACATTTTCCTAACTTGGCTACCTTTGAAATACCCATTTCATTTAGTCTATCTTCCAGTTTTGTTTCACCTTTAATGATCTCTAGCTCCTCCATATCTTAAGTCTTTAGCATCTAATTCAAGTAAATTTGTCCAAATTCTGCCATCTTATGCTAATATTTAACATGTTAGATGCTCTTATTTTCCCACTTTTAGTTCATGCCCGTCTTCATTTTTTCTGGTGAATTTATAAATGTGTAGCTTTAGACAACAGTAACTACCATAAAAAGAAAACAGAACAATGATCAGAATACAAGACCTTTTATTTCTTTGACTTTATTTTATCCCTTTTCTTATTTTTTTCCTTGGAATTTCCCTGTCCTTTTCTTGCATTACCACCTCCTCTGTCAGTCTTTTTCTTTTTATCAAGATCTTCAAATTCTGATAACAGTGCTTCTTCTACAGCCTCATACTTCTTTTCTGCATCTTTGTTGGCCAGTTCTTCCAGTTGTGCCTATAAAAGGGGAATAGTACACTGAAAACATCAAATCATAGACGGGTAAGAAGGTAACTATATGAAAACCTTCAACAAAACATCAAGGAGAATCCAACACAAACCCGCATGAATGACTTCAGCAGGGGCACCAAAATTGATCGGTAGTCATAATTAGTTACCGCATTAATTTTCCTCCCTGTCTGATCCATAATAATAGTAGCTGTCCTGATTATAGCATCCAATTTGTAAAGCTGCAACAACAAACATGCTAAGATTCAATCCTATAGAAGTTCATCAAGCATCATCTTTAATATCACACACAGCTAGGAAAATTTGACAGGTTCATAAATTTGGCTATATCATACCTTTGCAGCCATCTCATCAATCTGCTTCTCAATCCACAATTTTATTTCATTGTCCACATGATCTTCTCTCAAAATATTCCATAAGATATCCAACTCGAAAATATTACCATTTGTGCTTGCAATCTGTCTCTGATTTGACAAGAGATACTTGTAGCTCAATGGTTCGTACCCAAACTCTTCTCTTCTCTTATCTTCTTTAACACATATACTCTCCAAATTCTGCCATACCTTAATGTCTCTCAAATATTGTACTTTTTTCTCACAAATGTTCAGCAACCGGTGAAATTCAGCCTCATAGATCTTGAAAAGCTCTTTCCCTTGACTTCTACTAGCTTCTCTCAAATTTGTCCACTGCTTTAATTGCTCCCCAATATTAGTACCTCCCTTCAATAACCAATCCAAAATATCATCTTTATATTCATCATCATTTAATTCGATTTCATCATCAGCGCTAGAAGTAACAGCAGCTCCATCATTTGGCACCATAAGCTCTCCACGCAACATTCTCTTGTCGAAAACTACACAAGAGAAGTCCTCATTGAAAACAATCTTCTCATTATTAGCAACACTATGCTCACCTATAGCCTTCTCCATCTCAAGACTCAAGATGAGCCTCCGTAACCCGCAAATATTAGCAAGATCATCCAAGAACTCTAACACAAGATTAAGCTCAGAGATGTCAAGAAAGCACACTGAGAGCAGGGTGTGGTCTATCCCATATTTCATAAGCAGCTGTTCCGGGACTCGCTTCTTCAGCATTTCCAATATCAAGTTCATCAACGCTGAAAGATGACTAGAACAAAAACATTTATAAATAAGTAACAGGCGTAACTTTATTCGAACTTCGATAATGATCTCTTCACGCCGGATATCTTCACAATAAGGCCACTTTTTTTTCATGAAATCTTTATCTCCACCCTCGTTTCTTGACAGATCTTCCAACATTTTCTTAGCTTCGACCACGTTCACGGGTTTCCATTTTCCTGATTGAACAGTGTCCCAGAGTGAATCCAATAAAAATTCTGGACGGACTGAATCTAACTCATCGGAAAAAGTCCCTAAATGCACACTATTCATATGCTCCCCAGTCAATTTGGCATCGAAAAACCTCTCTCCGCACCAACAACACTCTGCGTTACATGAAAACTTCCAATTCTTCGCCCCCGTCGCGTACTCCACCGCCTGTTTCATCACCTCCATGGCCATTTTGTTCTTAGCAAAATTGAGTTTAAGGTCTTCGATTTGAATCCTCAACAAATCCTTCTTTTGCTCCATAGTCATCGTGTCATTCCAGAAAGTCTTGACTCGTCTCTCCACCGTGTCGACATCCAACACGACTACTTTCTTGAGGTTCTTGATCTTTCTTTTGCTTTCTGGCAAAGGCATCAATTCTAGCGTTTCGAAGTTCTTATTCGCTGTTATAGCTCTCTCTTCGATCTCTTCCTTTCGTTCTTGTAGTTCTTGAATCTCATTCTTTAAATTTTCCAAGTATTTAGTGTCTATGAGATACTTGCTTTGTAGTTTGATGAGTCTGAGACACGTTCTGAATTCTTCAATTCGGGGCTCTGTGGCCAAATCTTCTGGGGCAAATTCGATGGCTAAACCAGCATCGCAAGCTTCTATCACAGGTTCATGGCCGGCGTTGGCGTCATATTCAGTTAACTTGAAGAGTGCGTTGACATGGAAGAACCAGCAGGCGAGGGAGTTGGGGCACAAGTGCACGGCTCGCTTGGATAAGTCCACCGCTTCTTTGACGTGATTGAAAGTTTCGGCGAGTTGGAGGAGACCGTCGTCAGATGAAACGGGAGTGGTGGAGTGTTCGGCAGAAAACACGAATTTTAAGTGACAGAAGCTGAGGGCAGCGAGAGCAAGAGCGGAGCTTGGGTGTTGGGACAGAGTGGCCTCGACAAGAGTCAAGGCTTTGGTGTAGTTCCCATTTTGGTTTTCTTTCATGGCGTCTTCCACTTCTTTGGTGATGGTGGGGGATTGATCATCAACATCGGAGAGTGATGGGGGTGCACGTGCATTGCGTTTCTTCTTGATCTTCATTTTGGAGGGAAATCGAGAATAGGGGAAGAGTGGTTTGAATCTAGCTAATTGGTTTTACGAAGGAAGTTAAAGTGGGTGAGCCGAATCTATATATATGACACGAAGAGCAAAGGCCCAAATGCGGAAAAAAGGATTTTAACCAATCTCAACGAGGGTGTTTTTTTCTTTTTCTTTTTGATAAGAAATAGTTTCAATCTACTGTATCTGATGATTACTTTTTACCTTCAGACTAATGGAACTTTAGATCTTTATTTGATGAGAGACTTTATAAAATAAGTTTTTTTTTTTTTGAGAGAAAAAATAGCTTGCTGATTTTATTGATACTTTATCAAATAAGTTAATTGAAACCACAAAAGCCAAATAGAGGAATAAACTAATGCAATATGTTTAGTTTAACTTTTATATTTTGTGTTTTAAAGATGGTCAATTTCAACGAAAATTTAAGGATATTCATATAAATAGTACATTAAACTATATAGTTTCAAAAATACTAAGTAAATCCTAACTTAATCTAATGGTACATTTCAAAAAAAAAATAATAATAATAATAAAAAATAATTTTGAGAAAGAGGGATGAGAAGAAAATAATGTGATGTCAAACCAACATTCTTGATATGGGTTTTATTTTTTAGTAATGCTAATACCACAACTTTTGACACAACTTTACCACAACTTGTTCACATATCTAGTTTTAAGTAGTAAAGTTGTGGAACCACATAGACCTATTACTCTTACCCTACCACTCACAGCTTGTCACATGGGCAAGTTGTGATCTTAGATTTTTTTTTTTGCATCTAAGAAGCTCAATTTTTTTTAATTGATATGGTTATTTTGGCATTTGAGAGGTTGTTGCCTAAGAATTATGTATTTGTTTTTGGTTTTCGGTATGTAGATTTAATTAACATAGGGTGTTTTAGCCTTTTAGGTTGATTTTGAGTATTTTGGGGTATAGGTCTTATTATTTTTTATGAGTTTTTTAAATATAATTCAAGAGTTGGAATAGGGGAAAGTTGAATCTTAGATGTCTTTGTTGTGAATATCATAAATCCCACAAAATACAAGGAAATAAATTAATGCAATTACAACACTTTTTGTTATGGAATAAAACTAATATAAATTTTATGTGAAAAACCATAACTTAACAATCACCATTTTTCCTCTCAATCTCTCTCTGCCTCTTTAACAAGAGTGACTTGTATTTAGTGCTCATTAATAAAGTCTATCATCCCTTAAATCTAGGAGAGAAGTTGATAAAAATGTTACAACAAATTAACATATATATGAAAATTATAGTTTAAATTATATTATATTTTGAATAAGAATTTAATATGTAGTGATATTGCAATGATTTTAGAAAATGTTACTAAAATAAATTTATACTTTACTGTAGTAGTTATTATGATGAATGCTGTTGATTTATTTAAATTTTGAAGTGGTCTTATAAATGCGTCTTAAAAATCATTGCTATGAGCACTTGCATTAGTGGGCCTTTGAGGCTATGAGTGTATAATAGAAAACACGTAAAATTTACAAATTTTTGCTTAAAAATGACTTACCTCAATAAGGGCTTAATTATGTAAATTTATAAATTTGTTACAGTAATCATGTAAATTTAAAAGATATATATATATATATTTTGGATAGAATGATTCATATTGTATCCGTTCTTTTTTTTTTTTTTTTTTTCTTTTTCTTTTTTTTTTTGTATCCCAATTATGAAGTAAGAGAATATATGGTAATTGTTATGTGTGAAAAAAGAAAAATAATTAAAAAATTAATATATTAATGAAATATAGTGTAAAATAAATAATTTAATATGAGGATTTCTTTTATAGGAATGAAGAAGTTTTGAAATGTGAGAATGTAAAATTAAAAAAAAAAAAAAAATCTTAATTAAAAATGAGTTAAAAAAAAAAAAAAGATTATCTAAGAAAAGAAAGGTTTTTTAATCTTCTAAAAATAAATTAAAAAATTATATATTTTTGGCAGACTCCCGCCACAATTCCAAAACTCTCCCACTAAAATTTGCCTATCCTTGTGGGATTTGGATCAATCCATATAAAAACACTCCCCCGAAAGTTCCTCTTCCCAAGTTTGATCAATTTTGAACACCCACCTCCGACAACCACCGCAGTCGCCCACCTCTGTCAGTGGCTTGCCACATCAGCATTGCGTGGCTTAATTTTTGGTCAGCAAAGGCAAGTCTTCGATTTTTTTACTTTGTTTTTACTTCTCAGAACTTTTTCGGGTTTGGCTGCAAAAGTCAATTCCCTACTGCTTTGCTCTGTAGTAGAAGTCTATCTTATATATATATTTTACTGTACATTCTTGGTTGTTGTTTTTTTTTTTTTTTGGTTAACAATAGTTATCTACTTATGTCCATAGGCATAACATCAATTGGCATTTACTGTCATTTGCTTTTTATGCAATTCTTTTTTGGTTGATTGGTTTTGTTTGTGAGACAACAAACACTTTCCTTAAATACAGAGATCATAAAAAAAATCAAAGATAAATTACAAATTGCAAATTTCACTCCTAAAGTTTAGGGGTAATTGGACTTTATATCCTGAAATTTCAAAATTTGGATTTTACCCTTTAAAATTTGGGATTTTTGAATTTACATCTTGACATTTCAGAATTTGGATTTTTCCCTCCTAAAGTTTGTGAGTTTTAGGCATGATTTTGTATTGAAGTGTATGCTTGTATTGTAGCATGATCTGTTGTTTTGTAGTATGGTCTGGTAGTGCATGATTGTATTGTATAGTACATGTATTGGAGTATCACTGCTTATATCAGATTGAGGTGTCATGAGTATACACGGGTAGTTTAGTGTAGAGACAGGACAGCTGGTGTCAGTTGGAGTTAATTAGGGTGTTTGTTAGTTGTTAATTGACAGCTGGAGGAGATGTATAAAGGGAAGAGGCTATTGTAAAGGGGAAATCAATCGAGAAAGTATAGTTCCAATTCAGTTCCCTTTTCCTCTCTGTTTCTTTCTCTCCCCCAATTCTTGGAGGCCCAGCTGACCTCGAATACAGCTAGACACAAGAACCATTGAATTCAATCTTAACAGTGAGTGTTTGGAATTTTACACCCTAAAGTTTCATAATTTTGAGTGTAAAATCCAAATTCTAAAATGTGAGGATGTAAAATCCAAATACCCCTAAAATATAGGAGCTAAAATCTAAATTCTGAAACGTGAGTGTAAAATCCAAATACTCCCAAACATCAGGAGTAAAATCCAAATTTTGAATTTTTAAGGTGTAAAATCAAAACACTCCCAAACGTCAGGGGTAAAATCTAAATCCTGAAATTTCATAGTATAAAATCCAATCATCTCCAAACTTTAAGCTTTAATTTGCAATTCACCCAAAAATCAAACAACAATAATTTTGAAATAACATAACTAGTTAAAATCATCGGAGCTAGTGATGGAATCGCGTGAAATTAGGCAACTTGAAGGGAATCATCATAAGGATCAAAACTCTCTGCTAATGGTCGTGATCTATACTGTTTTTCAAGCAAAATATTTCATTTAATTCCCTGTTTAATAAATTTTGCTATATATGTTAATTTTCCATTTTCTCTTAATTTTCAATTGCTTGTTAATGTAGATTGACTATTGGAACCAAATGAAATTACTTTCCACATCCAACTTTAAAATCAATAGAGATTAGATTTGGGCATAAAGCTACTCAACATTTAGGGGAGTCATTTCACCATATAGTCATGTCATGTTATGCAGTTGCATTTTTTTCCTCAGTTGCACCTTAACTGAATTGATCAAAGTAGCAAGATCACTTTATTTCTATTAGATTTGTGGTATTTTCATTTTGAGGATTCTGAAAGGTCAATTTCTGATCTTAAACTCTTTGTCTTCAAAACCTTATTGGATTGGTTGTCTGTATAGGCAGCCATTCTATTTTTTTGAATTTTTCTTTGATGGATGCTTGTAGTTTGTGTGTTTGATTGTTTCTTGTTCCTACTATATACTTCCTGCATACTTGGGCAACACTTTTTTTGATATTCTAATAAAATTTTCTCATTACTTATATATATATATATTAAAAAAAAAATGATTTGATTTCAATTGGATCCCGCTAGTTCTGAATAAATTTGGTAATTTTACGTATCGGCATTTGATTCATTGAATCATATATCTATACTCAGATGAAATAAAATAAATAAATAAAAACTGTGAGTCAGTGACCAAATTGTTCTCACTTGCTCTCATTTTTGTTGCAACAACAATACTTACATTTATTTTTTCATAGTGGCAGAGGATCCAAATAGAGGCAACAATACTGTATAAAATCTTTTCTGCCTTTATTCTATACATCATTGCATGTACACATCATTGTTAGATGTATTGGATCTATCTAATATGTGCGAATTTTTTTGAAGTTTATAGTTGTCATGCGTATTAGTAGTGCCATTGGATCTATCTTTTATGTACTGTCCATTCGGGGTCTGGAATAATATTCATCTTTGAAGGGCAAAACTTGTTATATATTCTCAGATTTCCCCCCTTATTTTATTCTTTTTTTCTTCCTTGAGAATTAGCATGATATTGATTTTGGGATTGGAGAAGGTGATAAGAGTCTTTCCCTTTTGTTTCATGTTTTTATACTTTAACTATATATATATATATATATATATATATATATATATATCTTTGAAGTACTTGAATCTAATCCAGATATTATAAAGATTCGTGATTCTTGCGTTCTATATTGGCATTGCAGGAGGAAACTAATTGACAAGCTTAACTGTTAGCTCCTACAATCAAGTAAGTGTTTACTAGGGTTTGTCCCAAAAAAATAAATAAATAAATAAATTGGATCTTAAACGTAATAGTATGATTACAAATACTTTGTGATATATATTGTATGATGAACATGGGTGGTTGTCTGAATTGGAACAAGCAAGTGGTATGCATGGAGATGAGAGTATAAGGGTGGTTAATTTTAATATTGGGAGTGTTTCTTGGTTTTTTGATCATTTGTTGCTTGATATGTACGTTGTACTATATCATAATAATGAATCCTTTTGTTTGATTTGAGATATAGTTGTGGGGTTGTTTGAATTGGAGCAAGGGGGTGGCTTAGATGGAGTATAATGCTTGTCCACTATGACATGATGTAATATATCATTACACTTAATAGGAAAGGGTCATCTTCCTATGAAGTAAAAGAAAGTGAGAATGAAAATTGCAATGATAGTTATGTTTTATTTTTACAATGGCATGTTGTAGATTTAATTTAATTTACTGTACATTCAAATGAACAAGAGTTAGATGAATAAAAAAAGGTTCTCAAGAGAGTACGTACGATTTTATCCAATTTGCTACAAAAAGTAAATCTAGTGATGGGAAAATTCCATGTCCATGTAAAAGGTGTTTGAATGTATATTTATTTGAACCAAGAGTTGTGCATGATCACTTAGTGACCAATGGAATTTGTCTCGGTTATGATCCCTAGTATTTTCATGGGGAGTCTACATTTGTTGCCACATCTAGTAGAGCTACGAATATTGAAGTAGGAGTAGAAGATCTGAACGGTGAATGTGATGATATATGCATGAAGTGTTCCCCGCATAGTTGATTAATGGATGAATTTGATGATGCAAATGATCTGGAATAAACAGTTGGGGAAGGTTGATATGTGCAACACAGTGAAGAAGAACCTAATGAAGATGCTAAAAAATGTTATGACTTACTCAAAGATGCTGAGCAACCTTTGTATGAAGGTTGCACGAATTTCAGAAAGTTGTCAGCTATTGTCAACTTATACCACTTGAAACATCCTAATGGATGTAGCAGCAGGGAACTATGGAGCAAGCACGAGTCTTTGTTTTTCTTCATACTATTATACCTGCATTCTGGAACCTTTTTTCTTTTGTTTGGGAAAACGAATGTAAATTGTGTAAATTCGAGGCGTTATGTGCTCCCAATTTCTACATACTTTAAATTCTATGTTTTTTCATCTGTGTTGTTCTTTAGTTCCTTTCCTGCTGCATGCACATGGCAAAGATTTTTATGACCAAGAGCAATAGGAACCTTTATTTATTTATTTTAGAATCAAGAGGAAAAGGAACTTAAGGATAAGGCTGGGGAAGTGATATTTCTATATCATACTTTCAATAGAAATAAATTTTTTTAGATAGAAGTATTATTCAAAGATAAGAGACTTTTGCAACTTTATTTCTCCATTGCTAACGTCATTATTAATAAACTAGGATGTTTCATTTTTTTTTTTTTTTCTTGTTTGCTTTATTTTACGTGTTAAGTGATAGATTTGTTGATGGAATAAGGATTGGGACTATTAAAAAAAGGGTTGATTAGGGGGAAAGGAACAATAAAAACCATTGAGGTTATAATGAGTACTAAATATTTCATTCTCTGTTTTTTTTTTTTTTTTTAATCCAAAATTTTATATTTTTCGTAGCTATAATTTTTTTTTTTTTTTTTTTCATTTTGAATTTCAAGCTTATTTAAGGTCAATGAATCATTACTGGGACTGTGATATAATTGATGATACATTTCTTGAAAATCACACGATTAGGTTTCATTATTTGATTTTTTTATTTAGTTATTTTCTATAATAATTAATATCAGTATCTTTTATTTTTATTTTTTTAGAGAGTTTCAACTTATGATGTTCGATTCTAATGATAGCTCTTTATCATCAGACTAAGACATCAATCAGTTTTTAGTGTAGGCGGGGATTGAACCCGAGATCTCTTATACAACCACCAGAGACTTTACCAATTGAGCTAACTGGAACCCACAATATTAGTACCTTATTGTTGTTCATTTCATACATCTCATATCATTCATAAGGTTAAGTGCACAAATAGTCCTCAACCTTTGTCCCAGGTTTCAAAATGGTTTCTATCCTTTGAAATGTTTTATTTTGGTCCTTATAATATTTATATCAAAAAGGTCCCTACTAAATCAACATGAGGACGAATGTCATATTTCAAATCAATTGTTTTTTCTTTTTTGATAGTAATTATTCTTATATAAGTTTCTTTTTGTATAATGATGCATTATTTATTGACCCACAAACAAGTAGGAATAGCATGTTATAGCAAGTTCATTGTAACTCTCTGAAAAAAAAAAAAAAAAAAAAAAAAAAAAAAAAAAATTGAACTTCGATGCCTGTATTGTCCTGTTCTGTTATAAATTTCCGACCTCCATTATAGGGTTCTCTTTAGTGTCTGCTGCCAGTTGCAAGGGTGTTAGAGCACTGAACAGGATGCAAACTAAGATTGAAAGGGGACAATTCCAACTAAGATTAATCACATGCATCAAGATCCTTTCTTCAAATATTGATGGTGTTTCATTAAAGACAATTTATTACTTCTAATTGGGTCTAGTCAGATAAGTTCTCTGGGGTGCTACTCTTCAAATTTGCTTCATTTCTCATCCGATTTGACACCCTGAGCTTGATAAAAATATTTCCAGTTAAAGTCATCAAAGTTGATGCGCCTAAGGCACATTTTTTCCATATTTCCTGCACTGCTTCCAGCTTTATTTAGCTTAGCAAGGTGCTTTTGTTTGGCATCATTCTCAATCTGCCTCTGGTACTGCAAATGCTCTTCAAGCATTCTTTGCTCCCTCTCCTGTTCAAGCGTAAGTTTCCATCCCTCTTGCTCCAACTGAACAATGGGTACCGGACCAACAATCTCAGGATTAGGAGGATCATCTCTGCCTTGTGCAGCCGTAAAGAAACTGAAGCACAGCACAGGTGAACACACAATGACCTTTATTCACATATGACTACAAATTTACATAAATTTACATGTGTTTTAGTCCATGCAAATGTGAAAGTATGAACAAAAACAAAGACTTACATTTGCACCACATTTTCCTGCTGCTCCTTGCCACATCCAATTGCCTACAATAAGCAAATTGCATGTTTTGGAGACATTAGTTTGCATGATAGATTCTCTATATTTTGTGGGAACTAGGAACTTTCTGCAGATCTTATATCTGTCTTTCTTTTTATTTCAAAAAGGTATGATATTAGCTGCATTCTTGTCTCTGGTTTCTTAATTTACTAGTCATATCCAATTATTCCATTCCTTATTAACGAAAAATGATATTAAATGTTGTTACACTTCTCTGCAAAGTTTATGTGCAATTGACTAGCTGTTCTGACAATCTCTTTCAGTAAGTACCTGCAATCAATGTCTGTTGTATCTCAAATGTATTAGACTGCTCATTTTTTTACTCTTTTAGAGTTCAGATCCTTAAATACTACTATTCTAATAAACTTGATCCTCATTTTCCTAACTTGGATTCCTCTTAAATTCCCTTTTCTTTTACACTCCTCTGGTTTTGTTTTGCCTTTTAACTCTAGTTCATCCTTATCTTAAGCCTTAAGCATTCAATTCAAGTATATTTGTTTAATCTGTCATCTTATGTTAATATTTAACATGTTTACCACTTTCAGTTCCTGCCTATTATGTATTTATTCCTGTGAATTTACACCCTGAGCTTTAGACAACTGTAACTACCATAAAAAAGAAAGAGAACAATAACGAAGACCTTTTGTTCCTTTGCCTTTCTGTGATCCTTTTTCTTCTTTTTATCCTTGGATTTTCCCTGTCTTTGTCTTGCCCTACCACCTCCTTTGTCCGGGCCCTTCTTGTCACTAAGATCAGGTTCTGACAACAATGCTTCTGTTGCAGCCTTAGACTTCTCTTCAGCATCTTTGTAAGCCAGATCCTCCAGGCGTGCCTATGAAAGAAAAATATTATTTCAAAAGCATAAAATCATAGACAGGCAAGAAAGTAACTTTATAAAAACTTTCAATACTTTCAACAAAACAGCAAAGAGAACCCAACACAAACCCGCATGAATGACTTCAGCAGGGGCACCATATATGATCGGTAGTCATAAGCAGTTACTGACTCAATTTTCTTCCCAGTCTGCTGCATTGCAATGGTAGCTGTCCTGACAATAGCATCAAATTTGTAAAGCTGCAACAACAAACAACTGAGATTTTATCATTCTATGGAATATAACAGTTCATCAAGCAACATATTTAATATTTACAATAAACAACTTGAAAAATTTCACATGTTCATTAATTTGGCTATAGCATACCTTTTCAGCCATCTCATTAATCTGATTCATGATCACGAATCTTATTTCATTGTCCTCAACTTGTTCTTCTCCCAAAATATCGAATATCATATCTGACTCAAAATTATAACCATTTGTGCTCTTAATCTCCCTCTGTCTCTTTAACAAGAGAGACATGTAACTCAATGGTTTGTCCCCTGCAAACTCTTCTCTTCTCTTATCTTCTTTAACACATATACTCTCTAAATTCTGCCACAGCAAAATGTCTCTCAAACACTCAAATTTTTTCTTACAAATGCTCTGTATCAGGTGAAATTCAGCCCGATAGATCTTGAAAAACTTCATCGCTTGACTTTTACTAATTTCTCTAAAACTTTCCCATTGCTTTAATTGCTCCCCAATATTAGTACCACCCTTCAATAACCAATCCACAATAGCATCTTTTGATACGATTTCTTCATCATTTAATTTGATTTCTTCAACAAAACTAGAAGTAACAGCAGCTCCATCATTCGGCACTGCAAGCTCTCCCCTTAACATTCTCTTGTCAAAGACTACACAAGAGAAGTCCTCATTGAAAACAATCTTTTCATAATTTGCAACACAAGGCCCGCCTACAGCCTCATCGTTTGAAACACTCTGTAGCCCGTACAAATTGTTGAGATAATCCAAGAACTCAAACACTCTTCTTGACATATCTTCTTCCGTTATTTTCTTGGCGGGTCTCCTTTCGCCGAATTCAATGGCGTTGTGGTCCATATCAAATACTTCTTGCGTGATGGATAGTAACTTCTTAGATAAAGACCCTAAATGGGCACGCTTTATATGCTCCACATTCAATTTGGCATCGAAAAACCGCAGGCCACAACAACAACACATTGAAAACTTCCACTTCTTTGCAACCTTCACATACTCCACCGTGTCCATCACCGTTTCTACGAGGTTTGATGATTTAATATTCTTATTTAAATGCAGTATAAGGTCTTCTATTCGAATCCTCAACAACTCATTCTTTAGCTCCATACTCATGGAGTCTTTCCAATAAGCCTTGACTCGTGTAGTTACCGTGCCGACAACGTTCAACTCGTGTTTCTTGAGCTTTCTTTTATCATAGTCTGGTGTTTCGAAGTTCTTCCTCGCTGTAATAGCTCTCTTTTCAATCTCTTTCTTTCTGCCTTGTAGTTCTTGAATCTTATTCTTTATGTATGCCAAATATTTATCAAAGATGAGATTCTCCCTTTGCGCTTTGAGGGTTCTGCGTCGCTTTCTGAGGATTTCAATTTGATACTCTTTGGGAAAGTCCGAGTCATCTCCTTCGACAGGGTCGGTGGTGTTTTCTTCGTCCACAAAGACTTTCTGGCGTGCATAGCTAATGGCTTCACGGACTGAATCAAGGTCGTATTCGGCTAATTTAGAGAGTACAGAGGCGCGGGCAGCCTCGGAGTTCGGGGGCTGGGAAAGGGTGGACTCGATGAGATGCAAAGCTTCAGTGTTGCTCTGGATGGGTTGATTGAATTCTTGGGGGATGGTGGATGATTGATCCTTGTCATTGGTGGGAGAGGTGGGTGCATCTCTTCTGCTCATTTTGGAGGGAAATGGAGAGAGAATAGAGAAAAAAGAGTTGTTTTGAATTGAAGAATATTGACTGAGTTGGGTTGGCAAGTGGAAAAAGGGTCGGTTACTAAATATAGGTGAATAATTGGAACATTTAAGTTAATATTCTAACTAAATAAATCCTTTTACAAGAGAAAGTTTGTAGATACAAAAATATTTTATAAAAAGTGTCACACCCGGCTAAGCTAGCAAATTGTTAATGGTAGCTTAAAAAAATAAAGTTAGTGGTCTGTCCAAGTAAGAACAAGTAAAAACTTGTTAACTCAACTATTGTGAAAATATTTTAATATTTCTTATGTTTGTTTGTAGTATTGCTCTTTTACAATCAAAGATAAGTCCACAAATTTCCAAATTCTAGGTGCTTAGTTAGTCCACATTTTTTAGAGTGGAGCTTATTTCAAGTGCCTGGGAAGTGCTGCAGTCGAGGACTCTCATGCTTATTAGGGGTCTGCTTTCTGGTTTTTCTCTTTGTGCTTGGTGTGGGTTTGATGCTCTGTCTGTACCCTTGGATTTTCTTATTCCTTTTTGGATTGGCTTTGTATAATGTAAGGTATAGAAAAATTACTACAATGGCGGGAGAAATGAGGGCTATAAGTTGGAATTGCCGGGGATTGGGGAATCCCCGGTCAGTTAGGGCGTTGCATGATTTGGTGTGGTGCTGGAACCCCAAAATTGTCTTTCTTATGGAGACAAAATCAAAGAAAAATCACATGGAAAGAATAAAGAATAGAATTGGGTTTTCAAATGGACTGATTGTGCCTAGTCTTGGTAGAAGTGGTGGAATTGCTCTTCTCTGGACAAGGGAAATTAGTTTGGAGGTAAAAAGCTACACAAAATTCCACGTTGATGCAGTAATCTCAGAGGCCAGTAGTGATTATAGATGGAGAATAACAGGTTTCTATGGCCACCCAGAGACACACAAAAAGTATGAATCTTGGCACCTTCTTGCTTTCCTTAATAATCAACTCCAACTACCTTGGTTATGCTTAGGTGATTTTAATGAAATACTCTCAATGAATGAGAAATTTGGGGGAGTAAATCGCCCTCAGCAACAGATGGACAGTTTTAGGGGAATTGTAAATTATTGTGGTTTCCATGACCTGGGCTATTATGGTCCGGATTATACATGGAGTAATATGCAGGAGGGGGAGAATAGAATTTGCCTTAGATTGGACAGGGCATTGGCTACCCCAGAGTGGTCGGCCAGATTTGAAAGAATGAAAGTGTACCACTTAGTAGACTCAACTTCGGACCACTGTGCATTACTAGTCACTGACTCTAGAGCCAGGCATTGATTGAGAGTTAGACACTTCCACTTTGAAGCTCATTGGGCTAAAAGAGAGGATTGCAAGAACATTATTGAGGCCTCTTGGGGTTTTGGTGTGGATTTGAGTATATTGGAAGGTATGGTAGAGAATCTTAGAATCTGTGCTGCTGACCTTTCCAGATGGAATTTAGCAGTATATGAACAGATCCTAAAGAAGATATAGGATAAAAGAAATAGGCTGAATGCCCTAGCCATGCGCGAGAAAGATAAGGATCTGAGCTTGGAAATTAACAGACTAAGGGGAGAGCTTAATGATCTTCTTGATGATGAGGAAATGTATTAGGGGTAAAGGGCAAAAGCCCACTGGCTTAAAGAGGGTGACAAATATACTAAGTTTTTCCATGCACAGGCATCGGAAAGGAGAAAACAGAATACTTTTGTGGGCATTTGGGATGAGCAAGGTCGATGGTGTGATGATGAAGAAAGCATTGCTTAAGCTGCTATATCTTACTTTGATAACATATATAGCTCTTCCCACCCAAGTCGGATTGAGGAAGTAACTGTTGCTATTTCTTCTAAGGTAACAGATGAAATGAATGAAAGCCTTATAAGGGAATTCACTAGAGATGAAGTGGTAGTTGTTCTAAAACAAATCCATCCTTATAAGGCCCTTGGACTAGATGGTATGTCCGTTGTGTTTTTTCAAAAACATTGGAGTATTGTTGGCAACAACATTACTGATCTGATCCTAAATGTCCTCAACCATAACATACCCATACTGGAGCTCAACAAAACTAATATCTCTGTAATTCCGAAAATAAGTAACCCCAAAAGAATGACGGATTTCATCCCATCAGCCTCTGCAATGTTGTCTATAAGCTCATTTCTAAAATACTTGCCAACCATCTAAAACCTCTCCTATCCCATATTATATCCGAAAATCAAAGCGTCTTCACCTCTAACAGGCTCATCACAGATAATGTGCTAGTGGCTTTTGAGTTGATGCACTACTTAGACCACAAAACAGTGGGGAAAGAAGGTTTTTTGGCCATCAAACTTGACATGAGCAAGGCGTTTGACAGGGTTGAGTGGGGTTTCATATCAAAAGTCATGGAAAAAATGGGGTTCTGTAATAGATGGAGAGACTTGGTTATACAATGCATTACATTAGTATCATACTTAGTCCTTATTAACGGGGTTGCTTATGGAAACATCCATCCTTCGAGAGGCCTCCATCAAGGTGACCCACTCTCCCCGAGCCTGTTTCTTCTATGTGTTGAAGGCCTTTCAGCACTTATTCACTAGGTTGCCAGGAATAAACTCATCACAGGCATCTTCATTACTAGGGGTTGCCCAAAGGTGACCCACCTTTTCTTTGCCGATGACAGCATACTTTTTTGTAAAGCATCATTGGAAGAATGCCACTTGCTAAGATCTACTTTGATGGAATATGAAGAAGTTTCGGGACAGAAAGTAAACACGAACAAATCCTCTATCTTCTTTAGTCCTAATACAGCCTAAGCAACTAGAGATGAGATTTTCAATATCCTTGGCCCTATGTAGAATTCGAGACATACTAAATATCTTGGTCTCCCCTCTCTTATTGGCAGGTCAAAAAAGTAAGTCTTTGCAATTTTAAAGGAGAAGGTTGGTCAAAAACTTGCGGGTTGGAAATGTAAGCTTCTTTCCATGGGTGGGAAAGAAATTCTTATCAAAGCAGTGACTCTAGCTATTCCAACATACACTATGAGTTGCTTTCTACTTCCTCAAGGCCTATGTGATGACATGGAAAGAATGATGAAAAAATTCTTGTGGGGCCAAAGGCAACAGGAAACAAAATTGGGTTGGGTTAGCTGGAAGAGGATGTGCAATCCAAAGGCAAGAGGTGGATTGGGGTTCAGGAATTTGAAAGCTTTTAATCTGGCCATGCTTGCCAAGCAGGCTTGGAGAATTCTCAATAATCCGAGCTCGTTGGTTGCAAGAGTGCTTAAAGCCAGGTACGTCCCCACAAGTAATCTATTAAATGCTAAGCTTGGTTCTTCCCCTTCTTATTCCTGGAGGAGCATCCATAGTAGTTTAGAAGTTATAAGGCGGGGAACCCGGTGGAGAGTTGGTAATGGGAAGCAAATTCATATATGGGAGGATAGATGGCTCCCAACACCTTCCACCTATAAAGTTATCTCTCCCCAAATCCAAAATTTTGAATTTCCTATGGTTTCATCTCTCATTGATCCAGTCTCTAGATGGTGGAAAGTAGAGGTTCTTCGAGCCATTTTTCTTCCTTTTGAGGTGGAAACCATTTTGAAGATTCCACTAAGTTATAACTTGCCGGAAGACAAGCTTATATTGATTGGAAATAGGAAAGGTGAATTTTCGGTGAAAAGTGCTTATCATGTTGCCCATAGTATGGTTGATGCTTCTAAAGAGGGCAAAAGCTCTTCTAGGGATCCTTATAGACAACTTTGGCGGAATTTATGGCATCTAAACCTCCCGGCGAAAATTAAAATTTTTGCTTAGAGGGCTTGTGTCAATGGTTTGCCTACCTATGATAATATAAGTAAAAGAGGGATCAATTGCAGCATTGCTTGCCCCATTTATGGTTTGGAACCCGAGGATATCAATCACGCTCTCCTCCATTGTGAGGTGGCCTCCCCTGTTTGGAGTTTATGGCCAGATTATCCTAGACCTCCCCAAGGTCACCATTGGCCTTTCTTAGACATGGCTTTGCATTTAAATCATTCAAATGCCTCACAGGCCCTAGACTTATTTTTTGTATTGTCTTGGGTCATTTGGTCTAACATAAACAAATTAGTGCATAATGATTCTCCGCTTTCCCCATCTCAAGTT
The DNA here is from genome assembly GCA_028535905.1 of Quercus berberidifolia. NCBI lineage: Eukaryota > Viridiplantae > Streptophyta > Magnoliopsida > Fagales > Fagaceae > Quercus > Quercus berberidifolia. The sequence goes on along the minus strand of JAPQVW010000002.1, from coordinate 75,833,097 downwards.
TGGTTCTTGGCTATCAACACTTTGGAGGACTTCAAAAAGGCAGTTGCCTCCTTAGACATCCTTCCCCCAAGGCATTCTCAAAATAGGTGGGAGGCTCCTCCTCAGGGTGTTTTCAAAGTTAATGTTGATGGGGCTACATCTAACCAAGGAAGAAATTCCAGCATTGGAGTGATTATTAGGGATTGCCTTGGCCATGTTGTAGCAGCTCTTAGTAAGTATTTGCCAGGCTGATTTGCTGCTGACCAAGTGGAAGCTTTAGCAATGGAGCAGGGAATTTTACTTGCTCAGGAGATGCATTTGCCATGGGTCATTTTGGAGAGTGATGCCCTCGCTGTGGTCCAAGCCTTGAATGATAACTCCACAGGAAGTGAGTTAGGCCATATATTACAAGGAATTCAACTGGTGTGTGATTCCTTTGAGTTCTGCATTTTTAAGCATGTAAGTAGAGATTTCAATGTTGTTGCTCATGAGTTGGCTCAGTTGGCTCGGAGAGAGAAATCTTCATGCTTGTGGAATGGGGTTTCTCCCCTTGCTGTTTCTTTGTTAGTCCATAGTGACTCTTTGTATCTAGCTTAGGGGCCTGTTGTTGTAGCCTCTCTGTTTCTGTCATCCTGGTTTTTTTGATATATATCTATTCCAAAAAAAAAAAAAAAGTGTCAAGTGGAACTAGTGGCGATGATGTCAATCTCCAGACATTGATCCTTTGGCGGTGATGGCTAGAAACACTGGGGGTGCGGGGCAAAATTTATCTATGATACACATATTTACACACATTTACACACATCATGTGAATATATAATATTTGAGACCAATTTAAAAATTAAAAGCTATTCATTTAAATACTAATTAAAATTGTAATGTAATTATGTAAAAAACTTCACAAAAAGAAAGCATATTCATTATATTGTATATTATTATTATGCAAATCATTTTATTATTTGCACAAACTTTTGTATCTTATTAAAGTTGATTTCTCAAAAACTATATATATATATATATATATATATTTCATTTGGTAAACATCTCTGGGTGTTTACAATGGAATTATCAAGGTTTAAATCCTCTCACCCCAATATAATGAATTAAAAAATAAATAATTAAAATACGTCATACCAATAAAAAATAATGCATATCTGGTTAGAAGGAAAATATAATTCAATGATCACTATATTCCCTTTTCGAATCGCTAATTCGTAAGCCTTCCCTATGATGTCTGCAAAGTAAATATGCTTTGACAACCATACTTGATGTCAAGATGCATGCCTCTTGATGAATAGTGTGCTCATATCAATTAGGTCTTTTATTTGTATTGTAAAGTGAAATGAGAGATTTTTGTCTGGGAATTTCATGTTCTTTTGAGTGCTTTGGGAGATGGTGACAAAGAAATTCTACTAAGCTTTTGAAGGAAACGAATGATTCATTTGTTCTGAATTGTTCCCTAATTTATAGGAAAAAAAATTTCCCTGTTTTATAGACAAATATTTTTAAAGTTGTAGGAGTTTAAGGAGCTTAGCTTTGAGATGCTAAAGGGTTATCGTTAATCCCATAAAAACATAGATAAAATTCCACCAAAAAATTAGGGGGGAAAAAAATTTAGTATGGGAAAGCCTTTTCTTAAAAAATAAATAAAAAATAATATAGAAAAGCTTTAGTGTGATACTTAGTTCACAAACCCCCCCCCCCCCAAAAAAAGGTTTTTATTTATTTTATTTATTTTTTTATGAAAAACAATACATTTTGAGACACTAATTGCTCAATGATACATTGGGTTTCCTCTATCCAAGAGTTAGACTTTGACAAGTTCCTAACATATTGAGCTAGCTTGTGTGCCACTCTATTACCATCCCAGGGAACAAAAGAAAACTTGCACTCACTAAACCTTTTAGCTTGTAACAAACACCCTGAAATCATATTGAAAATGCTTGAAGGTGGAGTAGCTAGACCAAGTAGGGAGTGAAAGACCACCTGTGAATCCCCTTCAAAAATTGCAACTCTAATACCCATATCCCAAACAAACCTCATTCCCTCCTCCATCGCCTTGGCTTTAGTCTCAAGGGGCTTGAATGGAGTTTTAATTTTTCTGCTCAAAGCAGCTTTTACTGACCCAAGATGGTCCCGAATTACAACTCCAATCCCTACTACCTGCAAACTTTCAAATATAGCACCATCAACATTAATTTTGTACCATGGAGGGTGAGGAAGTGACCAACCAACAGCAAGTTCTGGTTGCTTTGGCTTAACTCTATGATTAGCGACTTGAAACTCCTCCAGGTATTCCTTAGTCCAGCTAGCAATGATGGAGGCTAACTTACGCGAGTCTGAATCTCATTCCTATTTGACCAAATCCCCTATGTTGTCATTAACAATTGGGCTAGAGCTTGATCAAACATTTGCTTTACAATCCGAGCATACCAAACTAGGTCCAGGAATTCGTGTATCTCCACCAAGTTATTCTCTAACTCTATGTCTGAAGCTTTCCACACCTCTTTAGGTCATTTACAATGCCAAAATAAATGACTTGAGAACTCCACTGCTGCACCACACTCTTCACATATATTAACCTTAGTTACTTGGATTAACCTTAGTCACATGTCGATGAAAAAGATATGCTTTAGTTGGCAAAATATTTTTGCAGGCTCGCCAGGCAAATGCCTTTACTTTATTTGGTATAGGCAACTTCCAGATGCACCTCCAAAAAGAAGTTAGTTGCTGAGGTGTAGAGCACTCACCATGTTACAGATCAAGCATGGACTGCCGAGTAACCTTATAGGCATTGTTCACAAAAAATTGACCTGTTGGAGTAGGGGCCCAGATCAGCTTATTAGCTAGTAGCGATGGACTGAGAGGAATAGAAAGAATAGCCTCAGCATCAAATGGTAGGAATATTTCATGGACAAGGTCTGATTTCCATAGCATTATATTGGAAAAAATGAGGAAAAATTACTAGTATATAGGATGACAAGGAAGACATCCACTTATCTTTCCACAACCTTGCAATTTCTCCATTACCAATTTACCAGCAACAACCTAGTTGAATAGTCTTTTGCACAGACATAATACTACGCCATGAGTAAGATGGGTGTTTCCCCAATGAGGCATTCAAAAAATCACCTTTAGGGAAATATTTAGCTTTGTAAACTCGGTGGAACAAAGAATTTGGATAGGTATGGAGTCGCCATCCCTTCTTAGCCAGCAAAGCAATGTTAAATGCTCTCAAATCACGAAATCCCATCCCTTCTTCCTCCTTTGGAGCACACATATTCTCCCAGCTTAACCAAGCCAATTTATTATGATTTTCTTGTTACCCCCATCAAAAGCGTCTCACCATACCAGCAAGTTCATCACACAGAGCATCAGGGAGCTTAAAACAACTTATAGTATATGATGGGATTGCTTGGGCCACTGACTTTATAAGAATTTCCCTACTAGCATTTGAGAGAAGCTTTTCCTTCCATCCTGAAAGTTTATTCCCCAAATTTTCCTTTAAATCATTGAATGTATTGCATTTAGACTACGCCACCAGAGAGGGTAATCCCAAATATTTTTCATGCTGCCAAATCACTGGCGCCCTAATACGTTGTTGTATCTCCTCCTAAATGGATTGTGGTGTATTTTTGTTGAAAAATAAGGTAGTCTTATTTCTATTCAATTCTTGACTCGACATTGATTCACATATTGAGAAAATCCGTTGTAGCACTTCGCATTCCTCCAATGAAGCTTGGAAGTTAGGCTATCATCTGCAAAAATAAAGTGAGAAATGCGAGGTGCACCACGACAAACAGCCACTCCCTTGATGCTACCTCTTTCCACCTGTTGTCTAATTAAACCAGATAAGCCCTTTGCACAAAATAATAATAAGTAAGGAGAAAGAGGGTCCCGTTGACGTAAACCCCTAGTAGGGATAATATGCCCTCTAGGTTTCCCATTAATCCGAATTGAATAAGTAACAATGCAGACACATCTCATAACTATCTCCACCATCCTCCTATGAATACCAAGCTTTAGCATAATACCCTTCAAACAGTCCCATTCCATCCTATCATATGCTTTATTCATATCTAGTTTTAACGTCATCTCCCCAATTTTTCCAGTCCTTTTTTGGCTAATATAGTGCATAGTCTCATAAGTTACTAGGATATTATCAGTTATGAACCGACCCTTAGTAAATGCATTTTGATTTTCACTAACAATGCTAGATAGAACAATCTTCAATCTATTAGCCACAGTTTTAGATGCTAGTTTCTAAATAACATTACAGAAGCTTATAGGTCTATACTCATTAATCTTCCTAGGATTTTTAACCTTTGGTATAAGAACAATGTGGGTCTCATTAAAGTTTGGGGGGGCCACCCCATGGTTCAAAAAATCTAATACTAACTATGTAACATAAGCACTAGAAAGAGACCAAATTTTTTGATAGAAAATGGGGGGGCATACCATCTGGGCTTCGTACCGTAGTCGGGTGCATCTGTTTTAGCACTTGCTATACTTCTAGTGCTTGAAAGTTACGGCCTAGTAGAGAATTCATGTGCTTAGAAACCATTGGTTGGACAATGTAAGTCACCTACTCAATCTCAGTCAGATTGGATGTGGTAAAAATCGAAGAGAGGTATTCAGTAACAATAGCTTCAATTGCTTCTGATGTTTCTTGCCAGGTACAAGAGCTGTCCTTCATACCTTTTATCAATTTTTTTTTTTTTTTTTAATGTTTATTTGAAGCTTTGACATGGAAAAAGTTGGTATTCCTGTCACCTACCACCAAATACATGTTTCTAGATTGTTGCTGCCACATAACCTCCTCAGTATCCAGCCACGAGTTCAATTCTTTCCGCACACTTCGAATTTCTTCACCATAAAATTATGGGTGTTGCTCTAGCCATTGAAGCTGGGTTTTCCGATTCGAAATGCGTCAACCCACATGTCCAAAATCCACCTTATTCCATCGAGTTAAGGCCTCCTTGCAAGACTGTAAACAGTTTTTAATTGGGTACCCCATGGAAAGAGAAAGACCATGCTCCCAAGCTTCACTGACCACCTCCAGACAACGAGGATCCCGAAGCCACATAGCTTCAAAGTGAAACAATTTCCCCGTTCTTGGTCGACTTTTATCACTTCGATCCCATTGTAAGCTTAACATACAATTATTGGATTAAGTTGTTGATATATGGACCACCTTGGCATTTGCAAATTTCCTCATCCATTCCGCATTAGTAAAAGCACGATCCAATCTAGCCCATACATAATCCCCAGTCTCAAAATGTCCTGACCAAGTGAATTTCGCACTCGAATACCTTAAATCCTAAAACTGGCATAAATCCACAATATCTCGAAACCTATCCATCTGTCTTTCTGGCCTGCACTGACCTCCCAATTTCTCTGAGTTTCTTAGAATTTTATTATAATCACCAATATAGAGCCAAGGTGAATTATTACGATGACCAAAAGCTTCTAGAATCTGCCATGTTTCTTCCCGCTTGCTATTGTCTAGTCGGCCATAAAAGCCTATAAATCTCCAACTCCCCTGAACATTATTACTCACCACCTCAACATCAATGTACCACTTCGAATAGCCCCTAACATTGACAATAATTTCTAGTTTCCAAAGCAGAGCTAAACTCCCACTTCTACCTTAGCTTGGAACAATTAATCATTGAGTAAAGCCAATAGAATTATGAATTTCCATCATCTTATGTTGCCTTTTCTTCAGAATCTTAGTCTCCATGAGGAAAACTAAGCTGGGAACTTCTTTTTCAACCACGCTTTGGAGAGCCTGAACTGCTCGGTTGTTCTCAAGCCCTCAACAGTTCCAACTTAGAGTACTCATTGATCCCGGCGGTGCTACATCGTAGCCACCATCGATCCAAATTCATGTTTAAGAAGATTACTCACCTCCAGGCAACCGCTCATAACAAAACAACACCCATCCCTCCCTATCTTGACTGAACCTAACCTTTCGTCCCTTGCATAAAGGTTTATGGACATCAATCTCCACCCTAACTCGCATAAAGTCACCACCCTCTGTCTTAGACCTATCGTTAGAATGGATGACTTGGCCAGCTGACTTGCATAAACTTTCTGTCGTTTCCGTGACCATTTGCCGATTTGGTAGATCATGCACTTGTACCCAAAATTTCGCCGTGGCAAAAAGAAGCTTCCTCAGCGAGCTATCATCCTCATACCTACGCAAGACAATCAGATATTTATCAAAACTCCATGGTTCTCCCAGCAGAATTCGGTTAGCATCTACCTCGTTCTTAAAAACAAATAACAAAACGTGGTTGCCCATGTCCTGAATTTCAAAATCTTGCATAGTACGCCATAAAGGTTTAAGAGTGCGAGCAATTACTTCAATGTTAAGGGCACGTTTTGTGAAGAACTTAGTAGCTAGAGTACATTCTTTCCTGCACCCTTGGTTCTCAAATTTAAAAATTTTGCCTTCTTGTTCAGAGAGAGACAATCAGGTCCATGCATATGCTAGGTCATCCATCTCATACTTGTGTTTCCCCACCTGAAAGAAACAAAGAAAACCCTAGCCCTCTATGAAACCTGTTACGTGAGGAAATAAAATTCATACACAGTAGGAAATAGAATTCTACAAACCAAGAAGTCTAGCGCCGCCAGACTTAGGTCAAAGAAATTTTTACTCTAACATTGTTAAACAAGGTTATTAAGTAATTGTAGCATTGAGGTTAGTAATATATATACTCTATATTAGAAGAGAAATGCTATGTTCACAATATTTGTACAACAAATCTTATGTGGCAAGTTGTTATTGGCTATTATTAGTGGGCAAAAAAGTAATTTCAATAGTGGGTTCAAATAAAAATCAACAACTTACCGCCTATGCTTTATTGTGAAAATATTGTAGACGTAACACTTCTTCACATATTAGAAACCTTGCTTTTAACTTTAAGTTGAATTTCATGATGCTATGGAATTCCACCGTCATCAATTACGGAATTTTAAATTTAATTAAATGGGTGATTTTACCCTTGTACAATATTTTGCTCATAAATGTGATATTTTCAATTTGTATATAATTTTAAGGAAAGTGTGAGGTTAGGAAATGATGAGGGATATGTCACATATTTAATTGCGGTACAGAACAGAGTTTGTGAATTGGTGATGTATGTGTAGCCGTAAAATGAAAGAGAGGGAAAAATATTAGAGAAAAAGAAAATTTTGGGTGTCGGTGTTGGGTCCAAGTGAATAGCTTAGTTTCACATTTGTTCTTTGTGCTAGTGTGTATTTTATGTCTGCCACATGGGGATGGGTTTTGTTTTTTGGTTTTGCAATTGGTTTTTGTTTGGACGTGTGAAGAGTAGTGAGAGAGTAATAGTCAGTAGAGAACATGTGATGAGTTTTTTTTTTTTTTTTTCCAAAACTAAGGGTCTGTTTGGTAAGAAATTTATAATAATATAGTTTAAGTGTTATATGAAAATATGTGTAGGTAAAAAAGTTTTGCAAAAATACGTGTATAATATTTTGCTCATAAATGTGATATTTTCAAGGTGTGAAATGGGGCGTCTAACCTCAAGATAAAATCTCCCATTGTCAATGCATCCCACATATTGCTCCAAAACACACAAAACAAACCTTACATCCTCCGCTGCAAATAGATTTCGGCAGTGATTGAGTCAAATTAATTTGATTGGTAGCAGCTTGGATTTAGATATGGCGAGTGGTTTTTTGTTGTTGGTCCCAAGTCTCAACATGTGAATGTTGATCCTGTAAGAATGGAAACCACAAAAAGAATGAATCTCATAACGATGCACATACACCATTTCATGCAATGATAGCAATTTGGGGGTAAGTTTGATACTTAATATATGTTATAATATTTATGAAATTTAATTATAGTCAAGGACGTGAATCAATTGCTTCAAAAAATAGAATAAATATGTAATAATTTCTATTAATTTAAGCGTATAGTTATCTTTTATATTCCTCTTAAAAATGTCTTTTATAATCTTGATTAAATGTTAGTAAAAATTTCTTTTATCCTTTGTTATACTTTTTGTTGGTGCAATTCAATAAAAAATACAAGAGATATATAAAGATTACAAATAAAATTTATTTGAAGAATCCCAAGACAACTGGATTGAGGTGTGAATCTTCCTTTCTGTAAGTAGATTTAGGTAAGGGTCATCAAATAGTCCACGGACTACAGCTCGACCCAGAAACCCGACGGCCCATCGGGCTAATGAGCAGCCCGGCCCGTTGTTATTAAGGCCCATGGGTAGCTCACTAGCCCAGTGGGTCAGGTCGTGGGTTAGTTTTTATGCCCATGGGTACCCGATGGGCTAGCCCAGTAGCCCAGCCCGTTGGCCTAACTCGTTGGCCCATCCCAATAACTCATAATTCATAACAAAAATATACAAGAAGTATATGAATGATTGATCTTGAGATATTATAGAGGAATTTCTTAAGAAAACTGTCTCAACCACTAAAATACTTCAAAGTAATTGTGCTAAACTTAGTTTACTAAATATATATTTTTCTAGTAGTCTAGCAAATTTGAATCAACCATTTGACATTTTTTTTATTAAAGATAAAAAAAAAAAACTATTTAAAGCCTTAATAAAAAAAATTAAATAGGTTTCCATCAACAAAACAAAAAATTTAATAGATTTGATTGTAAAAAAATTTGTAATTAAGTATTAAATTCTTTAATTCTTTCATTTAAAAAAATAGATTGATTATTCCCTTATAAAAATTGATTCTTTTCTTATAAAAATAATATGCTAACACAAACTCATGAGTAGCCCATTAGGCCCAACTCGATAGCCCACTTCGCTAAAGACAAAATGGGCACTGCCCATGGGCAGGATCATGGGCTAAGATTTTCACTTTTGGCCCAGCCCGACTCGGCCTGTTAACTAGTTAATAGCCCATTATACTCAGCCCATTGTGCCCATGGGCCAAGTAAAAATGGGCTAGGCCGGCCCGACCTGGCCCATTGACGACCCTTGGATTTAGGCCATCTCGATTGCCAAAGCCCTCTCTTTATACAATGAAAGCTATAACCCATTTATTTACATAATTTTTATACTTATTATGTCATGATGGAAGTTTCTAAAATAAATTGGGAGTTACAATGCAAGACACTAATTCATTTACCGCATTAAAATCTCACATCTTTTTATTAAAATTACAAATTTATTTTTCATTAAAATATTAAAATATCATTTTTAATATTAAAATGCTACGTCACTTTGTTTAAATTTTTTCCTAAAGAAGAAACGGAAAATTATTAGGTACTCTTCGAATACCATAAATATGTAGTCTCCCCTCTCACATAAATGGTGTATCCTACCATGAATTTAATTAGTGGGACCTATCATTCATGTGAGAGGACGAGAAATTATAGAGTCATCTGATGGATCACGTCACTTGTCCACCATTCTATTAAAAAATTTTCGCTTGTTTAAAATTGCTGAGTCAATAATTAATTTCTGTTTAAAAAAAAATTTCTAACTAACAATTTAAAACATGTGGATGTTTTTTTAGTGGAATGATGGACCACATCACTTGTCCACCATGTGGATCTTATAATTTTTTTGAGAGGAGGAAGTATGTATTTATGGTACTCTAGGAGTACACAATAATTTCTTTAAAGAAACTCAATTTGAGTCATAATGTCTTATTCTAAAGAAATTATTTTCTTGAACAAATCTTAGAAAATAATTATAAAAATTCATTTTTTTTCTAAATATTTAATTTATGAACCACCTATTAACAAGGGCAGCTCTAGTACAGTCTTGGTGAACCCTCTGAGCTGGCAAAAAAATAATTATATATAATTTTTAATATATTTTTACTTGACCCTCCTAAAATTAAAAAAATTGAACACCTTTGACCTAATTATTATTATTATTATTATTATTATTATTATTTATGCCTAGTTGAAATAAACTTGAATATAATTCTCTTGACAATATCTTGGTTTTTTAAAACCAAAAAAAAAAAAAAAAGTAGAAATTTGTTCACCTTAAACCTTTTAAAAGCCTATTTAGATCTTAACAAATTTGAAACAAACAATAGCTACAATTTTATTGTATTAGATCTTGCTTGTAGTTTTCTTAATAACAAGAATTAATATGTACATTGTATTAAGAAACAGTATGCCAAATGAACTAATAGTATATTGTTTATCTTCTTACTAGTATTTACTATGGACAAATTGTAATAAGGAAAACATGTAGATCAAAAGATTCATCTTTTATCGAAGATTCATCTTCTTATTGACTCTTCTAAAAAAAATCCTGGAGCCGCTACTACCTATAAATAATTAACACATGAAAATAAATGCATCTAATATTCTATTTAATTACATAACAAAAATTTAGGTTGCAATAATGTTTGTTCCATATACATACAACCTAATAACTTCTTATTAGATTAATATTTCAAAAAGGACAACGTTTGGTTGCAACCACCAATAGGAAGATAACATGTGTCCTTGACATGTGCAATGCACATGACTCACTTAACCTAACTAACCAAGTGAGTCAAGTGCATTGCATATGATAGGACATATATTCCATTAGTGGTTGAAGCCAAACTTTGTCTTTTGAAATATGACATTCATTCTCATATTTCTTTGCTTAGCAACAATTATAACAAAAACCATTAGAAAACAAAAGCATATTTAATAACAAGCTCATTAAAAAAAAAAAAAATTGTAAGCTTAAATTAATTGAAATTTTAAATATATTAAATGTGTTGAAATCTTAGGCAAAGGGAGGGGGGCTTGGGGGGGGGGGGGGGGGGGGGGGCATGGCCCCCCTCGATTTTCCAAAAATGCCCTCTCCACCTCTATTTAATGTTAAAAACTTTAAATATTGAGTAAATTTTAGGTGATGACCCCCTTTCACTTAAAAAAAAAGTATAAATGCTCTTTAATAAGTAAATCTCTTTAGCAAAATATTTTTATTTTTTTTCAAAAATAAAGTCACACGCATTTATATAGAGAGTTAAAGTTATCGGAATATAATGATACATTGGGCATGGCCCCCCTTGAGAAAATTTTCTGGCTCCGCCTCTAGTTGAAATAATAATTTAAATTTTTTGGATCTTTTCAATGACATGTTTATAAATAGATTTTTGACATAAATCATTAGTGCACTATACATATTTTATTTTATTTTTAAAATAATTTAAAAGTTACAATGAGGTTGGACGATTTGAACCCTAGATGTTTTTGTTGGAAATACCAAGAGGTGCTAGTTGAGCAGGAAACCTCTTGGCAATTAGACATACATATTAAGAACATAATTAATATGTTATCTTTCTATTGATAGTTAGAGCCCAAGTCTCTAAACATGTTTGGAGCAAAACTTTTTCCTATTACAAATCAAATATTTTTTCTTTTTGATAATAAGTATTCTTATATAAATTTTATATATAAAAAAAATCATTGAAGATCCTTTTATATAAATCATTAGTGCACTATTTATGGAGAATTAATATATGAAAATAAATGCATTTACCTAACTAATGCATGATAATAAATTAATATTTTTACGTAAATTGATATATTTGATGTTAATTGGGTGGAAAGCTAAATAAAGAAAGTGCTCATTTTTTTTCAAGGAATTAACCACCTGGCCCAATCAGAATTTGGTAAGAATGAGGTGTAAAACCCATCTTTTATATTATCCAATAAATGATTATCGCATTAGATTTTGTTTTTACTTAAAACTTAATACATCCTATTACACACCTAATAACATTTTAATAAACTCCTAATTAGTTTGGATTTTTAGATAAATATTATAATTGACTGAGTATGATTGTGTCTATTTATTAATATGTGATACAATGATATAATATGTTAGAATTGGAGAGTGTAAAACTTGAGTTTTACGTCACATCCTTATAATATTTAATGAGATTAAATGCTGTAAGGATGTGGTGTAAAACTCATGTTTTACCTCTCCAATCTTAACCTACCACATCATCTTATCACATATTTAAGAATAAGTATAATCACATTTAATCAATTCTAATACTCATATATAAATCCAACCAAATTGGGAGTTTATTAAAATATTATTAGGTGTGGTAGGATTTATTGAATTTTAAGTAAAATGTTGATATAACAATCTTTTAGTGGATGATATAAAACATGATTTTTACATCCTATCCTTACCAAATTTAGACTCAAATTTAATCTCTCTCTCTCTCTATATATATATATAGATATGTGAGCACGCACACATGTGGTTGATTCAACTCCTAATTTCCATAATATTTTGTATCACATTTTCTGTGGAAGTATTAAGTTTTGGACAGAAGTGTTATTAAAAATTAAGTGACTTTTTGAAGTTTTGTTTCTCCATGGCTTACGTCATTAACGATAAACTAGAATGTTTCATGTATTTTTTGTTTGCTTTATCATATGTGATGGTGATAGATTTGTTGATGGAAGAAGGATTGAGACAATGAAAAATAAAAGCTTGATTAAGCAAAAAGGAAGCATCAAAACCATTGAGGTTATAATGAGTACTAAATACATCATTCTTTCTTTCTATCTTTTCCTTTTATTTTGAATCATAATGTTATATATATTCCAAGCTTATTTAAGGTTTTAGTGAGTCTTTACAGGGAGAGGATGGTGATACAATTGATTGTGTTAATATTTATCAACAACCTGCTTTAGATCATCCATTTCAGAAAAATCATATTATACAGGTTTATTTACTTGATTTTTAATTTATTTATTATGTATTTTACTTAATTTTGTTACCATTGTTGTTTATTTATATATTTCATATAATTTGTAATTTGATAGTTCTTTTTTTGAGGTTATTTCAATGTTCATGTAATGGTCTTGTAATATAAAGAAAAGAAATAATCAAAACAAAGCAGCTGAGATATGAGGACAAACTTTTCCCCTATATCTGTTCACGGGCAGAGAAGTGGAGGGAAAAAAGAGGGAAAAGAAAATTTTTCATTTTATTAATGGATGGAAATGAAAGCGAAAGTAAGGAAATGTAAGGTTTTTGTTTAACTCCAAATCAACCATTCAATTTCCTTCCAATGTGGAAGTAAATGGAGAAAGAGTGAAATAGATAGTTTAAATTTTAATTTAAAAAAAATGTTTTTAAAAAAATTTTGAAATCATTTTCTTCGTCTTTTTCCTCTTAACCAAACAACTTGAAGGATGAGATTTTTCTCTTTTCTTTCATTTCCACTCCTTGCCCTCTCTCAATTTATTTTCCTTTCTCTTACCTTCAATTTTGCCTAACATAGTGTTGAGCTCAATCGGGCTCTTGCGAAAGTTGAGGCCGGAAACTAACTTCTCAAGCATTTGCATATCATACACATTTCATCTTACCTTTTTTATAATTCTCTTTTAATATTAGCCTCCTTGCTAAATTTTAAGGGTGAAAAAATCAGATAGTTAATTATTCCCTATGTTTTTTATTTTTGTCGTTACGTTTATATAAGCTATAAGGGTGAGATTATTTAAAAAAAGAAAATAATAATAATAAATGAAGATTAAAAAAGCTAAAGAGAAGTACCAACTCCATAATGCAATGTCTTAGGTCATATGAATGTCTTTGTTTTAGCTTTTTATTATGATTATTGAGGATTAAAACTAGTAATTTGACTTTGGTTGATTAGATGAAACCCAACTCAATCCCAGGCAGTCCAAAAGAGAATTCATATCAAGCTGAGCTATTTCAAAATTGGCATAAAAATGGACAATGCCCAGAAGGAACAGTCCCCATAAGACGAACACAAGAAAATGAATAGATACCACATAGAAGAACACAACTTAATCATAGCTTTTATGATTCCAGTGGTCATGAGGCATAATCCATTTTTATCAAATGACATGATATTTTTACATATATAAAATTATGTCATATATGTATTCTTTAAACTAATTACAGTCAGAGTTAATCTATTTCGTTTATAAATTAAAATTTATTTCTTACATATGAGTTTGATATTTTGAACTAGTTTGCCACTGTCAAATTGGAGGGTGGCGAATATTATGGAGCACGAGCATCATTAAACGTATGGAGCCCTTTTGTTTCTTATGGAGAATTTAGTCTTGCTCAAATATGGGCTGCATCAGGTCCTTTCTGGAGAATTAAACACTGTGGAAGCTGGATGGAGGGTAAGTTTGTAAATTTATGGTGTAAAATATATATATATATTGGCTGTTAATTAAACAAGACATATTACACCAGAGGCAAAATGAGTGAAGAACTATTATCATCAACTTCACGAGAACCAAAAATGAAAGTTTAAAACCAAAAACTTTGATATTATTAGAAACTTGTGCTATTTGAATGCAATTAAGAAAATTTATATAAATTTTATAATTAATAAGTTGATAAACATTTCATTTCATTGTGGGGACTATATGAAAATGAATAAATGATATTACTCCAATAAAAAATTACAAAGTTTTTTTTTTTTTTTTTTTTTTTTTTTTTTTTTTTTTTAGAGAATCAGGCAAAGCACAGAAATGTATAACATAATATGATTTCTATTCATCTTTGTTTGTGCTTGTATATGAAATTTGATAAATATGGTTGTTATTAATTAAAATTTATAATGAATAAGTCTTTATATGGAGCTATATATCCTAGAATAATACATTTAATTATTATGATTGTGTTTGTAACTTTGTATATGTAATTAGGATAATGTTTGGTTTTAACCACTAATAGAAAGATGATATGTGTCTCATCATGTGCATTTCACATGACAAGGATAAATATAGTTGGGGAAGATTCCTAAATCCTCTCAATGTCATTGCGTGAATTAAAATAAATAATTACCAAGAAATAGTAATATTATGGAAACAAAAATTTCAACAAGCACCAATAGAAATGTAACCACACAAGAATACCAAATCTTACGAATAAAACTCTTTAGTATAGAGGGAAAAAATACATGACAACTCTGAAAATTCACTATAAAAAATAGAGATTACAACTCTCAAGTTTATGCCAAATTTGAGTTAACAACACAATCTCACTACAAAACTCTAAGCAAAAACTTTCCCTTTGAACACTTTAGCTCTCAAAGGTTATAGCACTTAGAAACCTTCAAGAGAACTCCACCAATTTATCTTCTTGTGTGTAACATGAGTAAAGAAAACTGTCTTTTTTCTTTTTCACTCTCACTCACTCATTGTGATTCTCTCTTCAATTTTGGACTCCACTCACACATACTCTCTATCTTTCTCTGTTTTTCTTTCTGCCCCTCTTTTTCTCTTCAGCTCTCAATAACCAAAAATGGCCGAATGGCGTCTTTTCTTCTTTTCTTCCTCAGCGTGTGAGAAGGACAAAGGACTTAGGGGAAAATTTATACCATTATAGTTCTCTAAAAATATATTTCCAAAGTATTACTCTTTCTAAAATACATGCTAAAACAAGGACTTTGGGGAAAATACTTTTGACTCTTTCTAAAACCGTTGTCATACTCAGCCATTGTGTAATTCCAATCATAACCAAGCAAAACTGACATTTCCTAGGGGAGATTTTGTAGTCTATAAAATTTGTGTACACGCCTTGCTCACTAAATTCTTGAACTTATTATATGGAGAATGGAAATTGGTGGCTCCGAGTGCAAGATCTGGTACTTGGGTATTGGCCTGGCTCCATCTTCAAATATTTAGCGAGTAGTGCTACAAAATTAGTTGGGGTGGAGAGGTTTACAACTCGGAACCGAATGGTAATCACACAAGGACTCAAATGGGAAGCGGTCATTTCTGCAATGAAGGCGGTGGAAAAGCAAGTTTTTTTTCGAAATATTGAATATACCGATAACAGTGGCAAGTTCAGAGATGATGAGCCTCAAAGTCTGAATACATTGGCAACAAGGCCATCTTGCTATAATGTAAAAGTAGAAAATAATACCAATGGAGGCTATGGAACTCATTTTTATTCCGGAGGTCCTGGCTATTCAACACAATGTGCAAAGTAATAATTCACATATTGTTGAGATCTCAGAAAGGTGAAAACGTTTTGGTTTACACAGTTATCATTTGACTTACTATTGTTGTTTGTGGTCCAATTATATTTTCTATAATATCCTTGAGGCTGAGATCTCAGAAAGGTGAAAAAGTTTTGGTTTACACAGTTATCATTTGACTTACTATTGTTGTTTGTGGTCCAATTATATTTTCTATAATATCCTTGAGGCACAATTTTCTATATATATATTTTAATGAATCTGTAACTTCATAAACAAACTAAACTAAGACAACAAGTCAAATGCTGCGCTACCGAGAAGCTCCAAAATGGTAAAGTTGTTATTTATGATTATTTTGTGTTGGCTTTAATTTCATGCCAAATTGATTGTATTTTTGTTCAATCATATGTATCCTATATTTTATATGGGATTTTATTGTATGAGTTATGTGTGAGAGAGAGTGTGAAGACTCAAGCGCCTGTTTAAAACAAAGTGGATTTCGCAAGAAGTTTCGCTAGAAGATATCCCACGAAGTGAGCCATGTGCAAAGCACATGATTGGAATGCAAAGAGTCATGACAGTTAGTTTTCACGAGTAATTCGAGGGTAATGCCTTCCCATGCAATATCCGTGAAATATTCTGTTTTGCTATTTTGGCATATCTACTACACCATGTCTTGACCCACACTATATATATCCACATTACCCACACATTATGAGCAGTGGTTTTTAGAGAGAAAACCCTTGATATTACCCTTGAGAGTTAGAGATTGCTATACCCACAATCCTCTACACAATCTTTTGTGGTTTTCCTCAACTCCTACCTCTCCATATCCAAATCCTTGAGAGGTTGATACCCCAAACATTTACCACACCCATTCTGAGTGTAAAGTGAGGTTTTGGTACTGTTGGAAAGCATTGGAAGAAGCCAATCTTTTGGCGGATGCAATCGGGTTGAATTACGTGGTCCGGAAAGTTAAAGAAGACAAGGTTTTGTCAAGTCAGTTGGTAGCAAGAGCTTGGGGGCTCAAGTATATAGGGTAGACTAGACTAGGATGGTCTTTTGTTATTCGTGTACTGGCTTATTCTCTAATGGATTGATTTACCGCTTCGAGGACGGCAGAGAAGTTTTTCACCGAGTTTTTCGATTTTCTCTTCGATAACACATCGCAGTGTTATCTTGTTTTTGCATCCTTCTTGCCTACTCTTTTAACTTTCATTTTATTGCTGTTATTTGATGAAAATGGCTTAGAATAGTTTTATTGTGTGTTTACTTGCACTTACTCTTATTCCGCACTTAATTAAGTTAGAGTAAAATCAACCGAACCATAATTTTTAATTTGAGGTCTAAACAAGCTCTTGTGTTTTTGCACAAATTCGAACTTTCAAAAATTAACAAAAGAGTCGGAATTGCTATTGGAACCACACAAAAAGTAACCTAATAGAAGCCTCATTAGGTTAACTGAGTGAACAAGATTGATATAAAAACTCTTTCTTCTACCAGCAAGATAGGGTTAATGAAGGAATGAAGTCCGAGTCATCTTCTTTGATAGGGTCGGTGGAGTTTTTTTGTGCATAGCTAATGGCTTGAAGGATTAAATCAGGGACATATTTGACTAATTTAGAGAGTACGGAGGTGCGGGCAGCCTCGGAGTTGGAGGGGCAAGAAAGGCTGGACTGGATGAGATTCAAAGCTTCGGTGTTGCTCCAGATGGGTGATTGAATTCTTGGTGATGGTGGATGATTGATCCTTATCATTGGAGCGAGAGGTGGGTGCATCTCTTCTGCTCATTTTGGAGGGAAATGGAGAGAACAGAGAAAAAAGAGTTGTTTTGAATTGAAGAATATTGACCGTGTTGGGTTGGCAAGTGGAAAAAGGGTCAGTTTTAAATATAGGTGAATAATTGGAACATGTAAGTTAAAAGTTTCACACCCACTAAGCTGGCAAATTGTTAATGGTAGCTAAAAACATTATGCCAGTGGTAGTTCTAAATAAGAACAATTAAAAGTTTGTTAACTCAACAATTGTAAATAATATTGTAAAATTTCTTATATTTTTACTATTGCTATTTTACAATAAAAAATTAGTCCATAAATTTCCAAATTCTAGGTGCTTAGTGGGTCATCATTTTTTAGAGTGGAAGAGCTGATTTCAAGTGCCTGAGAAGAGCCACTGTCGGGCACTCTCACGCATTAGTTGTGCCAATGTAGTAAGAATTGTCGAGTGGAATTAGTGAGTTTGAGTTGGAATTCCCTTTAGCATGATCCCTCATTAAATTAAGGAGTGATATGGCTTGGGTCCAATGCACTTAATTAGTTGCAATTTTTCTAGTTGTCCACTTGTGGCTGTATGTAACGAATTATGTTCACTAGAGACATTGGGCCTAAGCTTTGCCCATTAAGGAGAAGATTTAATTTTCAAAGCTGTATGAGCTTGAGCAAAGATGTCAATCTCCAGACGTTGATCCTTAAATTTGAATATAGTTCTTTTAACAATATTTTAGATTTTCTAAACACAAACAAAATAGCCTAAGAACAATTGTAGAAATTTGTTCATCTTGAACCTTATAAAAAACCCATTTAGATCTAAAAAAAAATGAAAGAAACAATACATAAAATGTTTATTTAGATATAGCTTTTTTTTTTTTTTTTTTTTTTTTTTTTTTTTTTTTTTTTTTGGATGAGGTATTTAGATCTAGCTTGCAGTTTACTAAATAAAAATAGTTAATAGAGAAGTACAACATCCACGATATTTTCACAATAAATCTTAAGTGGTAGATTGTTATGGGCTTTTAAATTAAATCTACCACTAAAATTATTTTTGTTCCTACCAGTAACAACAATTAATAATTTGTCACCTAAGATTTGTTGTGAAAATGTTGTGGATGTAACATTTGTCTTAATTAATATGTTTATTATATTTAGAAATAATAAATGGTTTCCAAGATTTAATCTTAGCATCAATAATTAGTATGTTTATCTTTATTAAGAAACAATATGGCAAATGAACCAAAAGTATATTTTTTATTCTCTTGCAAATGCGTACTATGGACAAATTGTAATAAGGAAAACATGTAGATTGAAAAATTCATCTTCTTACTAACCCCCTAAAAAAAATCATAGAGCCGCCATTGCCTATAAACAATTAACACATGTAAATAAATGCACCTAATATTCTATTTAAATACATAACAAAAATTTTGGTTCCTACAGTGTTAGTTCAATATATGTAGAACCTAATAACTTTTGATTAGATTAATTTTTAAAAATGACAAAGTTTGGCTCCAAATATGTTTGAAGCCTTGGCTCTAACCACCAATAGGAAGATAAGATGTGTCATTGATATTTGCAACACACATGACTTATTTAACCTAATTAACCAAGTGAGTCATGTGCATTACAAACGATAGGACATATGTTATATTTCTATTAGAGATTGTAGATAAACTTTATACTTTGAATAATGACATTCAAAAACATTAAAACAAAAATCATCGGAAAACAAAAGCATATTTAATAACAAGAGCATTCAAAAACATTTTCCTATTCCAAATCAAATATATATATATATATATATTTTTTTTTTTTTGAGA
The DNA here is from genome assembly GCA_028535905.1 of Quercus berberidifolia. Taxonomy (NCBI): domain Eukaryota; kingdom Viridiplantae; phylum Streptophyta; class Magnoliopsida; order Fagales; family Fagaceae; genus Quercus; species Quercus berberidifolia. Next base: position 75,813,563 of record JAPQVW010000002.1, on the reverse strand, counting down.
ATAAAAATATCATTGAAGTTCCTCTTATATAAATCATCAATTAGTGCACTATTTATGGAGAATTAATATATAAAAAAACTTCAAGGGGTTGTCTTAGTGGTTTCAAACCATGAGATCTTGGGTTCGAAATCTCTTGCCAACATCATGGAGGCCATCTCATGGGATTTTCTCAAGTAATAATCTAGTGTATGTGGGATAAAATGACTGCATACATCCAATTGAATAGTTAGATACTCGAAAAGATCTAAATACCTTCATTTGTCAAAAATAAGTATGAAAATAAATGCATTTACCTAATTAATGCACGATAATAGATTAATTTATTTACATAAATTGATATATTTGATGTTAATGAGGTGGAAAACTAAATGAAGAGAGTGCTCATTTTTTTCAAGGCATAAACCACCAGGTAGAATCTTAGACTATTATATATAGGAGTTCGAATTTGGTAAAAAAGGGGTGTCACATCAACTTTTTATTTATTTAAAATTCAATACATTATACCATACACTTATTAACATCTTAGTAAACTCCTAGTTGGTTTGGATTTTTAGATAAGTATTAGAATTGATTAATGCATGATAATAGATTAATTTATTTACATAAATTGATATATTTGATGTTAATGAGGTGGAAAACTAAATGAAGAGAGTGCTCATTTTTTTGGAAGACATAAACCACCAGGCAGAATCTTAGACTATTATATATAAGAGTCTGAATTTGGTAAAGAAGGTAGTGTCACATCAACTTTTTATTTATTTAAAATTCAATACATCCTACCACACACACTTATTAACATCTTAATAAACTCTTAGTTGGTTCGGATTTTCAGATAAGTATTAGAATTGATTATGTGTGATTATGCCTATTTTTTAATATATGATATGATGATATGAAATGTTGAAATTAGAGGGTGTAAAACTTAAGTTTTACACCACATCCTTAAAAAATTTAACCTTTATATTTAGACGTATGAGCTCGCACACGTGGTTTATTCAACACCTAATTTCCACAATATTTTTTATCACATTTTCTATGGAAGTATTAAGTTTTAGATAGAAGCTTTATTTTATTTTTTATTTAAAAAAAAAAGTGACTTTTGAAGTTTTCTTTCTCCATGGTGTACGTCGTTAACGATAAGCTAGAATGTTTCTTATATATATATATATATATATATATATATATATATATATAAACAGAAGCCTTTGAAACTCCCACAATTTTCCACATCATCATTTTCATTTTAAAAAATTTTAATTTTTAAAACTAAATAGTGAGAGAGTCCTAACAGGAGTCTCTTATATATATATATATAAGACAAAATCTTTGAAAACCCTAAAACAATCTCCTCTGTCCATCTCCACTAAGAGAGAAAACCCTAACCTTCAATTTGTTTGGTACGCTTGCTATTGCTTTTTCTCTTTTTTGTGAATAAGTTTTTTTTGCTTTTGTTTTGTGTCTGGTGGATGTGATCTTGCAGCTGTCTGTTCTTCCAGGCCCCATGAGATTTTACATGACTTTCATTGGCGATGGAGTAGTACTTTACAATATATAGTATATTTGCTAACTTTTTGTGTGGTTCAAAGATGCTATATTCTATATTATTTTAGATTATATAACCTTAAGTTTTACCTTATGGAGACATATGTTAGGTTGTCTCACATCAAAAGTAGCTTATTGCATTTGTTGTACAAGTTTTCAATTCCTTTTGTGTGGATATTTTTTCACAGCTGTGGAGTAAGGTATATGCACTATATGTTATCTTATGTTTTCTCTTACGGTGTCATGCTTCTTTGTTTATTAATTAAAGATTATGTTGGAAGCCTATATTATTTGCACCTTCAAAGTGTTTGACAATGTTTGAACCAAATTTTTCATCAGTTAGGAAGAATTGGATAAAAAAAACTTGGAAAAGCTTTCCATCCTTACTGAAATTGTCTCGCAATAATGTCTTCTTCTTTTTTTCTTTTTATAATTTGTAGGTTCTGAATATTTTGATTTTTAATTTTATTATCTTTTGAAAGTTTGACCATCTAAATTTTTGGGTTCAATTTTTTGCAATATTTGAAATAGTTTAGCAAATTTCAACTGTTATAACTATGGATTATTCTGTTAAAGGTAACCTATCTTTCTCTTATATTTCTCTATATGGTAGACATATATATTTTGTTTTGTTTCAATAATTTCTAGGCAATGCCAGTAAATATTCGGATTTTTTTTTTTTTTCCTTTCGGACATTTTAACATCAGAATTTTTTAGTTATTTTTTTTCAATATCTAAATTTGTTAGCTAGATTTTTTGCAACCCATTGCATGTTCAAGCAATGGCTTATTCATCAAATTGTAACTCAAAAAGATAGGAGCAATTCATGCAATAGTATAGTTTCATAATCAATTTAAAATTTTATAAAATTATTTTAGTCTATTATAAATAGGTAAGTTCCCGTGCGTTGCACCGGTTTCCGACTAGTTTTTTTTATTTGCTTTATCTTATGTGTTAGGTGATAGATTTGTTGATGGAAGAAGGATTGAGACTTTGGAAAATAAAGGTTTGATTAAGCAAAAAGGAAGCATCAAAACAATTGAGGTTATAATGAGTACTAAATACATATTTCTTTCTTTCTTTCTTTTCCTTTTATTGTTATTCCAAGCTGTATGCTTTTAGACCCCTTAAAACACAATTGGATTAACCTAGTTAATTAGCCAAGTTATTTACTTAGTCCAAATTCCAAATCTAGGTTATCACAATCAAACAAACATATCATGCATAGCAACAAAAATATAAATAACACAATGATATAATGACCCAAGAAACCACACCGATAAAAACCTGGGGAGGATTTAACCTAGCTATCCTCAAAGTAAACCTAAATTCACTATGAAAGAATCGAAGTTTTACAATAGGACTTAGACCACTAACATCCTATTGCTACCCACCAGTAGAAACTTACTGACACAACCACGTGCAAGCTTCGAGACCACAGACTCCTTCTTTCTTGGATTCTCCAGTAAGTACAAGCACACCCGCTTGTGTTTCTTTAAACTTTTTAGTGCAACAACTGAATGATCATCAAGCTTTCAATAAAATCTGATTCTTGATAATCCTAAGCATGTGTGAAGGCAACCACCTCTAGATCTCACAAGAGATTCACACACACAGCAAAATAGAGCAACATCAAAAACGTGGCTAGGGTTTGCCTTTTATACTTAGAAAAAAACATAAAACCCAACACGTTTTAATAAGCTAGGGCTGAGTTGGAAAAATCTACAGAAAAAACATTCTACCCGAGATTCGATCGATCGAGCCTATTCTTCGATCGATTGAGCCTTTTCTTCGATCGATCGAGCCAGGTCAAAAGTCACTAATACTTCTGCAGCGACTCGATTCCAACTTTACATACAATGCACACACTTTGGGCAAGTCTAAACAAGACTAACAATTGTTTTGATCATGGTTTGCCAATATTACACATTAAAGTTCTAAATACATTAGTTCCTAAGTCTTTAGAACCTAACAAACTCCCCCTTTGGCAATCCGTGACAAAACACAACTTAAAAGCTCAAAGTTTACAAAGAAAAGCCCTTTACAAAAAAATGCCCATTGTAACAAATCCAATCCTAACTACTATCCATCAGTTGCAAGTGTAGATAGCAGCTCAATTGAATCAACCTGTATATTTCCTGAAACACTAAACAAAACGCATAAACGCATGTGTGGAAAATAAAAGTAAACAAAATAAATTTTTGATATCACTCAACACAAAATAAAGACATATATCAATGAATAACTCATAAATATAAATCAATAAGCAGTGAAACAAGAAACATATAAAACAATAAATGTATCTCCCCCTAACATGAATAGCCCAACAAAAATACATCAAGAGCTAAAAAGGGTAAATACAAAGTGAAGCACCTAGATACAATCTAATCTCCACAAGCTCCAACAAACAAAAATCTCTCCCCCTGAGAACAAAAACCTCTACAAGTGCCCCAAATGTACTAAATGTACTCCCCCTTTTTGTGACGGAATGCCAAAGGGCAATCAAAATTCATCGTCAAAAAGAGATGGTGGTGAGGATCGTCAAAACTGTGCCAACTCTGCTCGCATGAGATGCCTGAACGGTCAAGACATGATCCAACGTACGTCGAATGTTTAAATCATCCGAAGTAGTCGGTGGAGGAACATCAGCATCACCAACAGCAGCACCAGGCGCCTCAGCCGTAGTCGCACTTGTAAAAGAGGGAGGAGGGGGTACAACACTAGAAGACACACCTCTAGGATGCGTAGAGCCAACTCTCCAGTAAGCAGCCCTCTGCCTAAGGAAGGTGGCACCTATGGGAGCTATAACATGTACGGGCTCACCAACAGGGAAGTCAACTAAACCGAGAAACAACAAAATCCTATGAATGAAAATAGAATGAATAAGAGCATGAGTGACGGCTGAACTCCTATGAACTTCGTTCAAAGAATGAAGAAACAGATGAGGAAAACTAATAGACGCACCAGAAACAAAGGCGTACTAAAACACACATTGTACAAGAAGGATGGTGTGGAGATGAGAAATAGGTCACAAAGAATGACATGCTATCCTAAAGAAATGATAGGTAGTCTCAGTAAGCTCAACAGACGTGATTCAAGGATTAGAACCCCACTGGATAGAAGACTCAGTGATGTATGACATAACGACATCAAGGGATGGAGACTCCTCATAAGGATAGACAGGCTCCCTAACAACCAGAACCCAAAAACTTCAGCCACTATCCTAGGAGTAATGGTGAACTCAACACCTCGTATCTAACTCCAAACAAGGGTGTTGGAATCATAGATGTGGCAAGAGAGATTCGAGAATCATGGCGGTCGAGGGTGGATGATCTACCTCCAATAGAGACAACCAGCCTCTACTCTCAAAGCTTGCCCTAATGGCAGGATCAAGCTCATCTAATACAATAGAATGCTCGGCCTATATCTTTCTCTTACTATTCAGTTTCTCAAAAACCTCTCTGCTTTTGTCATTCCGAAACGACTCACTCCTAAAGGGAGACTCAGAGGAAATGGAAGGTGTCCTATGGGCTCTAGTCTTCCTAGGCATGGTGCTAGGATAATGACAAAGACAAAAAAAAAAAAAAAAAAAAAAAAAAAAAAAAAAAAACCCATAAAAAAACCAAGGGCAGACTGCAAGTTAGCACCAAAAAAAACATAGAACAAAAATCTATATGATGCATGAACAGTGAAATGTCATGATGCATGCTTTAATGCAGTGAAATTAAGTTCAATTTAAGTTCAAATTCACAAAATTGTCTTGAGCATAGAGTTTCTAACAAAAACCCCAAAAATTTTAGAGAACCACTTGTTCAATTTGGAAAAAAAATTGATCAATTGATCATCACATATAATAGAATACAGTTTATAATGATCAAATACATCAAACAAACAAGCCAATTTTATCAATTTTGACCTAATTGAACAAATCTCCAATTTGGATACATACAAGCCTTAGAAATTTCAATTTCTCAAAATTCAACAAATTGATCAAATTAAACCATCAAGATCAAGTTCATAATATCCAAGAACAAAAACCCATTGATCAATTTCAGAAAATTTGGCAAAAGGAAGGGTAAAAAGGACATACCGGCCTTGGGAGAGGAAAACCTTGCAAAAAGAACGGACAAAAATGACAAAATATTGATGGTAAGCCTTGTCCGATTCGGAGAGAGAGAGAGAGAGAAAAGTTTGAAAAACTTTTGAAAAGTGAGTTTGAACAAGTCAAACTCAGTTTTAAAAAAACCAGATTCATGATTTTCGATTGATCAAAAATCAGTTTCGATTGATCTAAACAGATAGAGGCTTCCTTAAATTTTTAAAAATAATTTTGATTGATCAAAAAACAGTTTCAATCAATCGAAATAGACAGAGGCTCACAAATTTTTTGAGAAAACACAGTTTTTTGAAAATAAAAAAAACAAAGCACATTTTAGAAAACACCTCAAAGCAATGAGATTGATGAACAAAATGCATGAGTATGTGATGAATTGTTTTTCAAAAACAACAGTTTTAAACCTAGTTTTCCCAAAATTAAGATTTTCAAACTTTCTCCATAAATTCTCAAGCATCAGATCTGTTTTGCATAAAAACTCAAAGTATTTGCAAACTTGGTTGGTCAGACCAAACACACACAATAACATGTACAATATTTGGCAAAGAGTAACTTGTGTAGTGTGTGCAACTAGCAAAAGCTTGAGATACATGTGAGGTGATATATGAATAGCAATCAACCACAAGGTCTACAAAATTCATTACATAGGATTTGAAAGAGACTATTACCTAAAGAGTTACATCATATAACTCTCACATCTCCTAGATCATAAGTTTGCAATCATGTAAGTTTCTTGATTTTGCCTCATATTGTACACACAAATTTTAATTGTTCAGAAACTTATTAAAAAGCCGGGATAATGTACACACCAATTTTTATTTATTTTATTTAGCTTTAAGTCCAATAATGTACACACCAATTTTAACATTTAAACCGAGGCTACACCTTACGTTCTTTTTGTGCATGTGCTACACTTTCTCGGGCATAAAATCTTCCGATATGCACTAAGGTATTCAGGATTGGCTAGTGAGTAGTGGTAAGATGGTTATTTATGCATTTCTCAAAAGGTTCAAGTTCGACAGTCAAAGACATGTGACTTCAAAATCAAGATAAAGTGATCAAAACCATAAACATCTTTTCTACACAACATGCACTACAAAGTTTTAACTACTAAAGTGCAATAAGTAAGCTCATCAAAACTAAATAAGGTACAAAAGACATGTTATGTGAAAATAAATTGACCAACCTTGTTTTCAAAACCAAGAAAATAGTGCAAAACACAACTTGCTTCCTTTTTCTCCTTTTTTTTTTTTTTTTTAATTTTTTTATATGAAAAAAATAAACAAAAACAACCTAGAATGAAATGCATGAATGATATGCAATGCAAATCCTAGAAAAAAAAAAAACAAAAACAAAAACAAAGAACAATGGTCACAAAGAATATAGCAATGAAGTACAAGGACCATATCAGAACGACTCAATTAGATTGACCCTTTTGCATCCAAAACTTTTTAGATGCACTACGAGCATTGGAGTTCTTATTTACACGGGAATGATTTCCAACTCCAAGATTGGAATAAAAGTTTAGAGTCTTTACCAATTCACCAATGAGTACCATAGGATCTTGTGCTTGAGGCACAGGTACTTTTTGTTTGTTTGCTCTCTTAGCAGTTTGCAGTTTGTAACAGTTTGGACGAATGTGTCTAGACTTTCCACAAAAATGACAAACCCATGCAGGCTTATCATGTGACTTGCCCTTAGAAAGGGTAGACTGCTTAGGTTTAGACACTTTCAAATCAACCATAATCTTCCTAGGAGGCGTAACTTCTAAGGGTTTAACAACCTCGCTCATAACCTCACTCACAGGGGGTTCAGAAGAAGATGAAGGAACAAAAATAGTGGAATTGGGTGCTGACACATTCATGCTTTCCACAAAACCTAACCCAATTTTGTCAGAATGAGACTTTTGAACACTAAGCATATGATCAAGTTTGGAACTAGCAGATCTATTAGTTTGCTCTCTAGCAACAAAAAGCTCATGTTCCAAATTCTTAACTTTATCAAGTAAAAGCATGTTCTCAGTCTTCACATTATTCAAAAGTTTAGTAGCTTCAAAAAAAGCAAATTTTTCTTATCAAGCTCAAAAGATGCAATTTTCTTCAAGCCTGATTCAACGTTTATAGTATCCTTTGCAGCAACTTTGCAAAGTTTATTGTAGGCTTCTTGAAAATCTACATCCTCAGAGAGTTCCCCATCAGAAGGGTTCTCTTCAGCAGATGCACTTTCATTGACTATAGCAGTAGCAGTGAAAGCAATGAAGTTTCCATTCTCGTTACAACCAGACTCATCATCAGAAACTTCACCATCACTAAGGGTTACAGCCATAGCCTTACATTTAGACTTCAAGTAAGTAGGACATTCAGATTTCATGTGACCATACTTTTGACATCCAAAACACTGAGAACCCATAGAATTATTAGAAGATTTACCTACTTTTTCTCTAGGTTTATCAGTGTTGTTAACCTTAGTGGGATCATTCTTCCTAAAATTTCTAGGTTTAGCAGTGTTCTTATCTCTTGCCCTTCTATTGTTGTTTCTAAGGAAATTCCTAAAGTTCTTAACAAGGTAAGCAATCTCTGTAGCAGAGAGCTCATCATCAAATCCACTAACATCAACATCAACATCATCAACTGACTTAAGAGCCATTGATTTGGATTTGCTAGTCTTAGGTAGGTCTAACTCATAAGATTGAAGAGATCCTACAAGTTCATCAATAGGGATGGAGTCCACATCCTTGCTCTCAGTGATGGCAGTCACTTTGGGTCTAAAATTTTCAGTAAAAAATCTAAGAATCTTCCTAACAATTTTAGGTTGATTATAGATTTCACCCAAATTATATGTAGAATTAACAATATCATTAAGTTTAGCATAGAATTCATCAAAAGATTCATCATCAGACATCCTAATGCTTTCAAATTTAGAAGTTAATTGCTGCAATTTATTGATTTTAACAGCCTTTATGCCTTCATACACAGTTTGGAGGATATTCCAAACAGTATGAGCAACTTTAACATTAGAAATTCTCTTAAATTCCTCCATAGAAACAACACTAAAGATAGCATTTATAGCTTTCCTATTGAACGTGACTGCTTCTTTTTGAGAAGTTTGCCACTCACTAACAGGAGTAGTGGGCTTCTCCCATCCGTATTCGACGAAGTTCCAGACTCTCTCATCAATTGATTTCAAGAATGCTTTCATCCTTACTTTCTAATAAGCATAATTATTCCCATTAAAGTGAGGAGGAATAAAAAGAGAATGTCTGTGTTCCATGACAACAGGGGTCAAGGATCAGCTCAGAGATCAAAATATCAACAACAAGAGAGCTACCTGCTCTGATACCACTTATATGTTTTTAGACCCCTTAAAACACAATTGGTTTAATCTAGTTAATTAGCCAAGTTATTTACTTAGTCCAAATTCCAAATCTAGGTTATCACAATCAAATAAACATATTATGCATAGCAGCGGAAATATAAATAACACAATGATATGATGACCCAGGAAACTACACCGGTAAAAACCTGAGGAGGATTTAGCCTAGTTATCCTCAAGGTAAACCTAAATCCACTATGAAAGAATCGAAGTTTTACAATAGGACTTAGACCACTAACATCCTATTGCTACCCACCAGTAAAAACTTACAAACACGACCACGTGTAAGTTCCGAGATCACGGACTCCTTCTTTCTTGGGTTCTCCAGCAAGTACAAGCGCACCCACTTGTGTTTCTTTAAGCTTTTTAGTGCAGCAACTGAATGATCATCAAGCTCTTAATAAAATCTCCTTCTCGATAACCCTAAGCATGTGTGAAGGCAATCACCTCTAGATCTCACAAGAGATTCACACACTGAGCAAAATAGAGCAACATCAAAAACGTGGCTAGGGTTTGCCTTTTATACTTAGGGCAAAACATAAAACCCAACACGTTTTAATAAGCTAGGGCTGAGTTGGAAAAATCTGCAAAAAAAACATTCTGTCCGAGATTCGATCGATCGAGCCAGGCTGAAAGTCACTAATACTTCTGCAGCCACTTGATTCCAACTTTACATACAACGCACACAGTTTGAGCAAGTCTAAACAAGACTAACAACTGTTTTGATCATGGTTTGCCAACATTACACATTAGAGTTCTAAATACATTAGTTCCTAAGTCTTTAGAACCTAACACAAGCTTATTTGAGGTTTTAGTGAATCTTAACAAGGCGAGGATGGTAATACAATTGATTGTGTTGATATTTATCAACAACCTGCTTTTGACCATCCATTTTTGAAAAATCATATTATACAAGTTTCTTTACTTGATTTCTAATTTATTTATTTTGTTACCATTGTTGTTTATTCATTTATTTCATATAATTTGTAATTTGATAGTTCTTCTTATGGACTTTTATTTCAATGTTCATGTAATGCTCTTGTAATTTAAAGAAAATAAATAATCAAAACAAAGCAGCTGAGGAATGAGGACCGTACCACTTCAAAACTTTTTCACTATGTTTGGTTCATGGGCACGTACAGAGGTAGAAGGGAAAGAGTGTGAGGAGAAAATGAGGGAAAAGAAACCTTTTCATTGTTTGAATAGATGGAAATGAATGGGAGATAAAGGAAATGGAAGGATTTTGTTTTACTCCAAATCTACCATTCAATTTCCTTCAAAATTGGAATTAAAAGGAGAAAACAGTGAAATAGATAGTTTAAATTTTGCTTACAAAATAATAATAATAATAATAATTTCCTTCCCTCTTTTTCCTCTTAACCAACATGAAGGATGGGATTTTCTCTTGTCTTCCATTTTCTCTCCTTGCCCTCTCTCAATTTATATTCCTTTCTCTTACCCTCTATTTTGCCAAACATAGCGTTGGGCTCGATTAGGCTCTTGGGAAAGTTGAGGCCGAAAACAAACTTCTCAAGAAAAAGAAAATCTACAGCTAAAAATATATATTACATGCATTTGTGTGTCATACACATTTTTCTTTCTCTTGTTATAATTCTCGTTTTATTATAACCATACTTGCTAAATTTTAAGGATGAAAAAATCGGAGTTAATTATTTCCTTTTTATTTTTTGTCATTACGTTCATATCAGTCATAAGGGTGAGATTATAAAAAAATGAAATAATAAATGAAGACTAAAAGCTTAAGCTAAAGAGAAGCACTGACTCCACAATGTTCTTTTCCCACCGAAAAAAAAAAAAAAAAAAAAAAAAAAACTCCACAATGCAATTTCTTATTTCTTAGGTAATATGATTTTTTATTTTTTATTTTTATGATTGCTGATGATTAAAACTAGTAATTTGACTTTGGTTAATCAGATGAAACCCAACTCAATCCCAAGTGGTCCAAAGGAGAATTCATATCAAGCTGAGCTATCTCAAAATTGGCATAAAAATGCACAATGTCCAGAAGGAACAGTCCCCATAAGATGAACACAAGAAGATGAATGGGTACCACATAGAAGAACACAACTTAATCATAGCTTTTATGATTCCAGTGGTCATGAGGTATAATCCTTTTTTTATCAAATGACATGATATTTTTACATATGTAAAATTATGTTATATTTGTGTTCTTTAAACTAATTACAGTTGAATTGTGGGTTCCAATTAGTTCAACTTGTAAAATCTCTGATGGTTAAATGAGAAATTTGGGGTTCAATTCCTGTTTATACTAAAAACTGATTGATGTCTTAATTTGATGATAAAAAGTGCAAGGACATAGCTACCTTTGGACTAGGAGGGGCAATGCCCCCCCCCCCCCCCAACCCCAAATTAAAAAATATATATTATTTTTTATATATATATATGTACTAGTTTTAGAAATTTTGTTCTATAAAATTACATTTTTTCCCCATAAACAATAGCATTGTTTCTTTTAAGAGTAATGTTATACTCACAAACTTTTTTACAACATTTTTACAAACTGTTTTGATAGTAAATTCTTATTACTTCGCACATGGGCCTATTACTCATATAATTTTTTTACTTACTAGTAATTACTTATTACATCAATAATTTATAAAAAAGTTAATCTGAGCCCTCTTGCAAAACCTTTCAGCCAAGCCCCATCATGGTCTCTAATCAACCCCCCTCCACCTACTCTTTCTGGATTCCTCATAGTTGAACCATCAATATTATGCTTCAACCAACCCCTCAGTGGCTTCTCCCAACCCACAGGAACAATGGACTTCAATTGTTTGGACTTAGATACAAGCCCAATAGAGAAGAATTCAGCACTGCCCTGAATGCATTTTCTCCATACCTGTGGATCCACAGCACCTTTTCTAAATAGAAAACTGTTTTTGTGAGTCCACAAATACCACAATCCCATAGGAAACAACACTTTCCAAGGAATACCTTTAGTAGAGACATTCATACCATCATTACAATTGACTTCCATCCAAGCTTTAAAGGGAAGAGTGAATGAACTTCTAGTGCAATGGGGGACTTGCAACTGCATCCAGAATTGGTGAGCAACCTCACAACTTCTGAATAAGTGTTCTATAGTTTCGTTATGCTTATTACACAATTTGCACAATGGATCAAGGATTAAACCTCTTGAACCCAGCACAGAAGCTGTAGGTAGAATATCATGAAGACATAGCCAAATAAGGAATTGAATCTTTGGCATTGTTTCAGACTTCCAAACCCATTTAAATAACAAAGTATCCAGGTTCAGGGGGTTTAATCCCCTTACAATAAGATAGGCTGCTTGAATTGAGAAAAAACCATTTTTGGAATAGGCCCACATGGGACTATCACTTTCTTGAGGCACATAAGAGAAGGGTGTGGCCTTAATGGTGTTAAGCACACTTGCTGGGAGCTCAAAGGAGATGCTTGAAGGCTTCCAAACATGGTTTTCATCATAACATTTTCTAACAGTCAACTCTTCTTCTCCTCGGGTTAGGGGACTTGTAATTAGCTCCCTCAATCTCCCATTAGGCAACCAAAAATCCCTCCACATATTCACAGAATCACCGTTTCTAACGGTCCATCTTAAGCCTTTCACATAAATTGGCCCTCCCTTTTTGCAAGCAACCCAAACCCGAGAGCAGGACAAATTCCTTCCTTCTTCAGTTACTCTATTGGAATAGAGGTATTTTGTTGATAGCATATTTGCCCAAGGCTTCCCTTCCTCATGAGCAAGTCTCTAATAGAGTTTGGCTAAAATGGCTTCATTTCTATGCTTCATTGAATAAAGCCCCAAACCTCCCAAATCTTTGGGCAGAGTAACAGTACTCCACCTAACCATATGCATTCTCCTTCTTTCCTCCATGGACCCCCGAATGAAATCCCTCATCATTTTATCAATGGAATCATACAATTTAGCCGGAAGGCTATGGCACTGCATGTAATACTCTACAATGGGTGTAGCAGCAGACTTGGCAAGTACAAGTCTACCAGCTTTTGACAGCAATCTAGATTTCCATCTAGCTAGCTTGCTTTGGACCTTGTCCAAAATAAAATTGAAAGCATTACCAACTTTTCCTTTGTGGATAATGGGGAAACCCAGATATCTACCAGGGTTGTTGGTAGCAATGATCCCCAGTCTCCTACACATAGTCCTCCTCCTCCTAGTAGTGACATTGGGAGAAAAAAAGATTCTAGACTAACCATGATTTACCTTTTGCCCAGCTAGGTTACAAAAGTTGTTAAGGACTTCCATAATGGCATTGCAATTCTTGGTATTAGCTTTGGCAAAGATCATAATGTCATCAGCAAAGAAAACATGGGAGAAGCTAGGCCCACTCCTGGATGCTTTGACCATATCCCACTTATTATCCTCACACATTTTTGTTATTTGAGCCCCAAGAAACTCCATGCATAAAAGGAATAGATAGGGAGAGATGGGATCTCCTTGCCTGATTCCTCTTGAGGGACAGAAGGGTTGGAGTTTACTTCCATTGAAGAGAAGAGATGTTGATGTTGTAGACACACAGCTTAGGATAAGCTTAATGATGTTCTCAGGAAACTCAAAGTGAGTGAGCACCATCCTAATGAAACTCCATTCTAAATGATCATAGGCTTTTTCCAAATCTATCTTCACCACCATATACCCATCTCTACCTCTTCTTTTCCCAAGGGAGTAGATAAGCTTAGAGATGGGCTGTTGCTAGCCAAGGAAATGGGATTTTAGCACCTAATAATTGAACTTGATGCTTTAAGCGTTGTTATTCTAATGAACAATGAATCTAAAAACCTTTTAATGGAGCCTCTCTTAACTGATTGCAGGAACCTTTTGAAGGAAATCCCAAACAAGCGCGTAATCCATGCTTTTTGGGAACCAAACCAATGCGTTGATGCATTGGCTAAACTAGGAGCGCAGTCATTGTATAGTTTTGCTACTTTTTGTAACCCATCGCTTGTGGTGGAGGCTATATTAGCTTAATTTTGACAAGGCTAATTTGCGTTGTAATAGACTTGTGAATTCTTAAGTTAATGTTAAATCATGGTTTACCGAAAAAAAAAATTATAAAAAAGTTTGTAGCGCTAGTATTTTCCTCATTTTAGTGACTATAAAAAAATTTATAGATCTAAAATCTTAAAAAAAATATACAAGTCCAAAAACAATAGCTCAACAACAAGAATTACCAATAGTAAAACTAAAAAAAAAAAAAAAAAATTAAGCTCAATTAACTAATTTTATTTAAAATAAACAACTCTGCCTTTTAAAAAATTCTTAAAAAAAATAATTTTGTTTTTACTGACACAAAAAAAAAAAAAAAAAAATCTCAGTAACTAAATTGTAACAAAGTCAAAAGTTGGAACCGCCACACATAACCAATAGTAAAACCACTCCCTTTTACTCAAAGTTTTAGCTCCGTCCCTGAAAGAATGCAATCATTAAAAATGGATGCTAGAAGATAAAACTCTATAAAAATTTAAAAAAAATTAAAAAAAAAAAACAGTGAAATTAATCTATTTCATTTATAAATTAAAAATTCTTTCTTACATATGAGATTGATATTTTGAACTAGCTAGTATGCTGTTGTCAAATTGGAGGGTGGCGAATATTATGGAGCACGAGCATCATTAAACGTATAGAGCCCTTTTGTTTCTTATGGAGAATTTAGTCTTGCTCAAATATGGGTTGCATCAGATCCTTCTGGAGAATTAAACACAGTGGAAACTGGATGGAGGGTAAGTTTGTGAAAATAAGGTTTTCTTTACAAAATGGTTAAATATCAATAAACTAAAATTTATATTTTTTTTAATTGTTAAACTAGACATATTACACAAGATACATAGCTGATATGACCAAAAATAAAAGTTAAAAACTTTTTATTTTTTTTATTTTTTTAGAGAATTAAAACCAAAATCTTTGATATGATTAGAAACTTGTGCTATTCAAATGTACCTAAGAAAATTGATATAAATTTTGAAAATAAGAATTTGCGGTATATATAATTAATAAATTGATAAACATTTCATTTCCTTGTTCCAGGTTACTTCACGTGACAACAAAACAAGATTTTTCACATATTGGACTGTAAGTTAATTTTGCTTATTCCCTATCATCAAGTGCATGTTTTATAAATCAAAAAAGTTAACTTAATTTACCATTTAACAGCAGTTAGTAAATGATATATTTCATGCAAGTGTTTATTGAACTAACTTATTCTTGTTCTTCTAATTAAGAGCGATGGCTACCAAAATGAAGGATGCTTCAATCTTGAATGTCCTGGTTTCGTGCAAGTAAACCAAAATTTTGTCCTTGGTTCTTCCCTAGAACCTGTTTCCAATGCTACCCTTTCATTTGATGTAGGGATAACCATATACAAGGTAATACATAAATTTATTTCCTAAAATAGTTATTCTAACATAAAACAAATTCACAATTTTTTCACGACTAAATTGACATTCAATGATTTTTTTAAAGAGAATAAATGAAATTGGCAGGGATTATATGAAAATGAGATTACTCCAATAAAAATTACCAAGATAATAGTTGTAAAAATGATTTGTTATTTATGTTTATAGGTGCATTGAATATATATTCCTGCTATTAGGATTATATCTATGTTATGAATGATGCTTTGTCATTTTTTTTTTTTTTGGGCATGATGGGTGTTTTTTCGTTATTCATGTTATATGTTTACAGGTCCCTAAATATATATGTTTACAGGTGCATTGACTATATTCTTTGAAGGAATATATCTATATTCTAGATGTATTATCTATGTTATGGATGATTTATATTTATCCAAGATATGTAATTTGTTGGATCTTAAAGAATACGTTTTAAAATTTAAGTAGTTTTTTTTTTCTTCCATTTTACGTTGTGCTAAACACTAGAAAATATTTTACACAACATTTTCATATATATAGTCAAATACTATAAAATGAAAATATTTTTTTGCAAATATTTTATATTTAAAATATTTTACCTCTGCAAATCTTTTATGTAAAGTATTTTACACAGCACTTTCACGTATATAGCTAAACATTGTAAAATGAAAATATTTTCTTGCAAATATTTTACATGTAAAATATTTTACCTCTACAAATATTTTATGTCGAAACAAATAGAGTGTAAATGTACGTGTGTGAAGTTTTTTCTTGGAGATTTAAAATTTGACCTTTAACCCCCACACCCAATAAGTATTGATACTTGTGAAGTGATCATCGCACCAAGGGTGTGTGGTGGTTAACATAATATGATTTCTATTCCTATGTTTGTGCTTAAATATGAAATTTGATAATTAGTGTTTTTATTAATAAAAATTTATAATGATTAAATCTTAATATGCAGCTATACATCCTCAATTAATACATTTGTTATGATTGTGATTGTATATGTAATTAGGAAAGTGCTTGGCTTCAACCACTAATAGAAAGATAATATGTGTCTCATCGTATGCAATTCACATTACAATGATTTACTTGAACTCCAGTCCTTATTCCTCACACCCAACAAGCACTTATATTTATTTTACTATTTAAAGAAATTATGTTGTAGTAATATTTTAATGGACAATTTAAATATAGAATATAAATTGAATTGAATTGAAAAATATAAATAGAATAGTGATGAGTAAATTTGCCTCAAAAGTTTATGCCAATGTGGCACAATATTATGAGCTGAATTAAAAATGAAACGGTCTTAGTTCGATATATATTATTATAGTTTTCTAAATAAAATTATTTCATAGTATTACTCTTTCTAAAATAGCTTATGCACAAGCTAAGACAAGACTTTGGGGAAAATGCTTTTGACTCTATGTACGTAAAACTGTTTTCATACACAGCCACTATATAATTCCAATCATAACCAAAAAAAAACTGACATTGCCTAGGGGAGATTTTGTAGTCTATATAATATTGGGTACATTCCTTGCTCACTAAATTCTTGAACTTATTATATGCTTTAGGAGAATGGAAATTGGTGGCTCCAAGGGCCAAGATCAGGTACTTGGGTATTGGCCTGGCTCCATCTTCAAATATTTAACGAGTAATGCTACCAAAATTAATTGGGGTGGAGAGGTTTACAACTCGGAACCGAATGGTAATCACACAAGGACTCAAATGGATAGTGGCCATTTCGGCAGTAAAGGGTGTTGTGGAAAAGCAAGTTTTTTTCGAAATATTGGATATACCGATAACAGTGGCAAGTTCAGAGATATGGAGGCTAAAAGTCTGAATACAGTTGCAACAAGACCATCTTGCTATAATGTAAAAGTAGCAAATAATACCAATGGAGTCTTTGGAACCCATTTCTATTTCGGGGGTCCTGGGTATTCAACACAATGTGCAAAATAGCAAGTGGGGGAAAAGAAAGTCATTGTGATAACAATAATAATTCACATGTTCCCATAAAAAAAAAATAATAATAATTCACAGATTGGAGAGATCCCAGAAAGGTGAAAACGTTTTGGTTTACACAGTTATCACTTAATATTTTTGTTTGTGATCCAATTATGTTGGCGAAAATACTATTTTGATCTCTGCAATTTGGGGTCACAGTCAATTTGGTCTCTACATTTTAGTAACAGTCAATTTGGTCCCTGTTATTTTTAGCTCACACTCAATTTAGTCCATACCATTAACTCATTAACAGAAAATGTATACGTGGCAAACAATATGCACTGCTGATACACTTGAATATGCAATTAATGCCATGTAAAAGATGTAGACCAATTAAAGATTGCAGCGTCAATTATAAAAACACAGTAAGCTCCAACTCAGCTAATCTAAGTTTTCAACCCAAACAGATTTCACTTTTCTCATGACCAAAACAACCCTGTCCATTACTTGTCAAGCCAACCCATTCTCGGCCACTTCATCTTTATCTTCATTGCTATGCCGCTTGCCATCGGTGCCGAAATCTCCACAACTCGGATTAGTTTGATTGAAGATGAAGATGAAGGTTGAGTTTGATTGACAAGTGATGAAGGGGGCTGTTTGGGTCATGGGTGAAGTGGGATCTTTTTGGGGTTGAAAACTTAGATTAGTTGAGTTGCAGCTTACTGTGTATTTTTAATTGATGTGGCAATTTTTAATTGGTCCAAATCTTCTACATTACATTAATTACATATTTAAGTGTGCCAATAGTGCATATTGTTTGTCATGTAAGCATTTTCTATTAGTAAGTTAACGGTAAAGACCAAATTGAGTGTAAGTTGAAAATAATAGGGACTGAATTGACTAGCACCAAATTGATTGTGACCCCAAAATATAGGGACCAAAATAGTGTTTTCGTCATTATTTATACTCTAATATGCTCGGGGAACAATTTTCAAAGACTAGTCAAATTCTGCACTACTGAGAAGCAGCAAAATTAACAAAACTGTCGGAATTGCTATTGGAACACACACACACACAAAAAAAAAAAGAAAAAAAAAAAAGGTAACATAATAGAAGCCTCATTAGGTTAACCGAGTGAACGAGAAGAACAGAAAAAACTATTCCTTCTACTAGCAAGTGCTTATGCTTGCTAGTAGAATAAGCACTTGTAACAAAGAACAGCATTTAGATTTGATGTCTCTTCTGTTCTCTATTCTTCCTTTGACATCCTTCTTACTTTTTTAGTTCTTGTTACAAATTGCTCTTCAGCCCAAATTGGTGATTACGACTTTCTTTCTAAGAAACTGCTATACAAATTAGATCTAGAGAGCCTTCCCATGAAAGACAAAAACAGAAAATCCCACCAATGTTTTTGTGAGCCGAAGTTCATTGAAGCCACATAGTTTGTCACCTTGTGATCAGTGAGTTCACTGAATTGCCTAAGTTTGGCGCAGATGAGTTCATGCATGGTGGAGATTATGTAGAAGTGCAGTGCGGGCTTCTAGAATAGTCTCATTCATGTTTGTCACCTTCTTATTTCATCCCTCTCGGCTTAATCCTCTGCTCCATGGACTAAATCTAATAAAATCTGTCATTTAAAATTAAGTAGCTTACGCTTACATGTCAAGTCGGGTCACAAATCAGATCCAACACAAACTATGCTCCATATAGCTGAGCAATTACTACTAAAAAGAAATATTTCAAAAACACTTCCCAATCTATACTATTTCCTCTAAAACTATGTCTTTATCGGATAGGCGTCCAACACAACTCCAACAATTGATACAAATAAAGAAACATTTTCTTAATTTTGTCGAAGTCCATCCTATTTTTTTATATCAATTGAGATACAAAATCAGCAATATACTGCGGTAAAAGCATACAAGGTAGATTACTTTTGGAAGATCCTAAATAAATTATATATATATATATATATATACAAAGGTGGTGTTTATATCATTTATTTATATTTTGTTCGATGGCTTGATTACATATATAATAGAGAATATGCCTCCTCCTTAATCTCAAATATATAGCCTGATTTTTTGGTATTAGGATATTCACCACCAGGTTATTTGCACTTACTCTTTTGTATCACAATTCAATATTTTAAATAGTCTCATTATAGTGGAAAATATTTTAGAGCAGTCACGAGTAAAGCATCTCTTGTTAAAAACTAATTAAATCAAAAAACAACTGAAAGAAAGTCTATAAAATTTTTTTTGTTAACTGCACAAAAAAAGTAAACTGATGACATGCACACATGCGTGTGTGCGTGCACACACACACTAATCTCTCAACTAGAACCAACTATAGTTGATGTCCTACGCGATATCTGATGCATTTTGTTACATTTCGGAAGAAATAATATTATGTCCTATGATATTATAACTTATAATGTTTATCAGCCTTAATTATAATCAAGTATATGAACCCCCATTTTGCTAAAAAAAACAAAAAAAAAAAAGTATATGAACCAATTATTTCAGTAAATTAACAAAGATTTAATTAACTCCATTAATTTATGTGTACACTTATCTTCTAAATAATCCTTTTAAAAATGATAATGGGGAAAAAAATTCCTTATAAAAATATATCTTTTAAATTCTAGATTGAATGTAATTAAAAATGCTTTTATCTTTTTGTTGTTTTTGTTTTAATTTTTGCCAAACAAACTCAATTTCAGCAATAATGTTATATTCTAAATCAATAGTTTCTTATATTCTTTCTCCAAAAAAAAAAAAGTTTCTTATATAAATCTTACAAAATAATCATAAAAACTCTTTTTACATAAATATTTGGTATACCACTTATAAATAATCAGTAAATGAAAATATATGCATTTAAAATATTGTATGCATAATTTAAATTAAGCAAAATACTTAAAATATGAATATTTGATTGATTACATAGTGACTGGCATAACATTGCTTAAGTTTATATGTGTGTGTGTATAATTTTAAATCATCAATGCACCATTTATGGAGAATTAATATATGAAAACAAATGGTAGGTAAACAAATGAAAATAAACGCATTTACCTAATGAATGCATGATAATTAATTACTTATATAAAAATAGTAATTCATGATAATTAATTACTTATAAAAAAAGAATGATAAATTTTTTTTTGTGAGAAAAAAAAAAAAAAGAATGATAATTAATAAATATATAGAAATAGTTTGACTCCAAACATGTTTGGAGCTTTGTAGTTCAATGACTAGTAGGAAAATGACACTTGTCTCATTATGATGGTTATCGTTTTATGTTGCTAAAGTAACTATACATGAGAAAAAATGTCATATTTCAATAACATAAATTTTATTATTATTATATATATATATATATTTTACTTAAATGCAATAGAATTTCTTTCTAATAATAAGTGTTCTTATAAAATTTTATTAAAAAAAAAAAATCATTGAAGTTCCTTTTATATAAATCATTAGTGCACCATTTATGAAAAATTAATATATGAAAATAAATGGAAGGCAAAAAAATGAAAATTAATGCATTTACCTAATGAATGCATGATAATTAATGACTTATATAAAAATAATAATACATGATAATTAATTACTTATAAAAAAATGCATGATAAATGACATGTTCATTATGTCATTTTCAAAAAGTCTTGCTACTTAACAGGCCCCTCCTAGTGTTTCCAATAGAAACATGAATGGCTCAAATACTCCCACCCTCAATGTAAGTATCAAATTTCCAACAAAAAAAAAAAAAAAACAACGCTCGTCAAATTTTGTATCAATCTTATGTTATTTACTATTCAAAACTCATTTTAATTAGAGTAAATTGCAAATTATACTCCTAAAGTTTTGGAGTGTTTGGATTTTACACCTTGAAGTTTTAGTATTTAGATTTTATCTTCTAAAGTTTAGGATTATTTGGATTTTACATCTCGAAATTCTGAAACTTTAGGATGTAAAATCCAAACACCCAAAAACTTTAGAGAGTAAAATCTAAACACTTCTAAAATATAGGGGGTAAAATCCAAATTTTGAAACGTCAGGGTGTAAAATCTAAACATTGCCAAACTCCAGGGGGTAAAATCTAAATTCTGAAATTTTAAGGTGTAAAATCCAATCACCTTCAAACTTTAGGGGTGTAATTTGCAATTTATCCTATTAATTATGTGCAAAATTTAAATTCAAAAACTTGAAATATGAACATTGATCATCTTGAAATTTCGCAAGTATGGAGGAAAGTTAATTAATTCATAATAATATATTAATATATTGACATAAATTGATATATTTAATGTTAATGAGGTGGAAAGCTAAATGAAGAGAATCTGCATGTTTTTGTAAGGCATATAACCTTTGACAGAATCCTACACTATTATATATAGACGTTTAAAAAGAAAATCATTGAAGTTCATTTTATATAAATCATTAGTGCACCACATATGGGGAATAAATACATGAAAATAAATGAATTTAGATAATTAATGCATGATAATAAATTAATATATTGACATAAATTGAAGAGAATCTGCATCTTTTGGTAAGGCATAAACCACTTAACAAATCCTAGACTATTATATATAGAGGTGTGAGCACGCACACATGTGGTTTATTCAGAGCCTAATTTCCGTAATATTTTGTATCATATGAGGAAGTATCAATTTTTAGACAGAAGTGATATTAAAAAATAAGTGACTTTTGCAGCTTTGTTTCCCATGGCTTACGTCATTAACAATAAACTAGAATGCTTCATGTGTTTTTTGTTTGCTTTATCTTATGTGTTAGGAGATAGCTTTGTTGGTGGAAGAAGGATTGAGACTATAAAAAGTAAAGGCTTCATTAAGCAAAAAGGAACCATCAAAACCATTGAGGTTATAATGAATACTAAATAATTCTTTCTTTCTATTTCCTTTTATTTTGATTCAATATATACATATATTCCAATCTTATTTAAGATTTTAATGAATTTACAGGGCGAGGATGGTGATACAATTGATTGCGTTGATATTTACCAACAACCTGCTTTTGATCATCCATTTCTCAAAAATCATATTATACAGGTTTCTTTACTTGATTTTTAATTAATTTATTCAGTATTTTAATTAATTCTGTCACTGTTGTTGTTCACTCAAACATTTCATATAACTTGTAATTTTTCAGTTCTTTTTTGAGGGTTATTTCAATTTTCATGTAATTTTCTTGTAATTTAAAGAAAAGAAAAAAGAAAGAAAGAATAAAAACAAAATCGCAGAGGAATGAGGACCACTTCAAGACTTTTTGACTATATTTGGTTCAAGGGAAAAGAGGTCGAAGGGAAAGGGATTGAGGGACAAATGAGGGAAAAGAAACCCTTCCAATGTTTTGTTGGATGGAAATGAAGAGGAGATAAATGAATCCAAAGGATTTTGTTTCACTCCAAATCCACTATTTAATTTTCTTCCAAATTGGAAAGAAATGGAAAAAAAGTGTGAAATAGATAGTTTAAATTTTACCTTTTCAAAAAAAAAAAAAAAAAAGTTGAAATCATTTCCTTCCTCTTTTTCCTCTTAACCAAACAACATGAAGGATGACAATTTTCTCTTTTCTTCCATTTCCTCTCTTTGCCCTCTCTCAATTTCTTTTCCTTTCTCTCACCCTCCATTTTGCCAAACATAGTGTTAAGTTCAATTGGGATCTTGGGAAAGTTGAGGCTGGAAACTAAGACCACATTTGATACATTATAATGGCGATTACATAGGAATATGAATAAATATTACAAGTAATATAAGAGGTGTAATTGAATAAATATTACTATTCAATTGATTGGCAAAAACGTAGGAATAGAACTTTGGATCTATATTTAATAGGTAGAATGAAAGCATACTTAAACCAAATTTCCTATAACACCCCCACTTATGAAATTATATTACACTTCTAGTTTAACATCTTATTCCTATCTTGATTCTTAAAATAAAAAAGAATATTATAATTTCCAATATCACTGTAACTCATCATGATTTTTAAAAGTAATATAATATCACCGAAGCATCAGAGCAATAAGCTTAAGGACCTAAAATGTGCTCAAATTTTGAGATTTACTATCATGGCTAAAGCAGCGACAATAAAGCAGAAAAAATCAATTGCAAAAATTAGAGACAAATATTACTGGGGTTGTAGAAAATATGCCAATCTAAAATCCTTATTCGTGGGTAGCAAACAATTTTAGATTGCAGCAAGTGCTAGAATTCGCAGGAGAGAGAGAGAGAGAGAGAGAGAGAGAGAGAGAGAGAGAGAGAAGAAGAAGAAGAAGAAGAAGAAGAAGAAGAAGCTAGCATGAGAGACAGTGACAACTAAACGAGGGCTTTTTGGAATCCAGAGCTTTTGACAAGGAATAATTATTCATCATTTTAATGAATAACTATTCTCAATAATGAAATCACAACCAAACAACATGGTCAACTACAGTCTATCAAATGTACAAGACTTGAAAGTTGAAACTGCATACTTTTAGCAAATAATATGCATGTTTGGTGTGTCAACCATTGGGCCACAAGCTTTGTGTCGATCAAAATTGGAAAATTATTATATATAAAGACAATTTATGAATTAAATTCATTAAAAAAAATATATATGTTCTTGTTTGACCTCAGCTGAATCTTGGTCCAATCTAAAAAATCTTAAACCTTTCACTTTGTTGGTCGTTTGAACGGTTTAGATTTCAAAACCATGGTATTGTGGTGAATTTGCCACTATTTCCCCACCATCCCCGACTCCCCAAAGAAAAGAAAAGAAAAGAAAAAAATCCATGGCTAAAAAAAATATTTTACATGCATTTGCATATCATACACATTTCATCTAGTCTTTTTTATAGTTCTCTTTTAAAATAGCCATCCTTGCTAAATATTAAGGATGAAAAAAATCAGATAGTTAATTATTTCCTTTATATTTTTTTTTTCATTACTTTGGTATAAGTTATGGGGGCGAGATTATTAAAAAAGAAAAGAAACGAAATAATAAATAAAGAAAATTAAAGCTGAAGCTGAAGAGAAGTACTAACTCTACATTGCAATTTCTTATTTCTTAGGTCATATATATGATTCTTTGCTTTAGCTTTTCATTATGATTACTGAGGATTAAAACTAGTAATTTGACTTTGGTTGATCAGATGAAGCCCAACTCAATCCCAAGCAGTCCAAAAGAGAATACATATCAAGCTGAGCTATTCCAAAATTGGCATAAAAATGGACAATGCCCAGAAGGAACAGTCCCCATAAGACGAACACAAGAAGATGAAGACACTCGTGGTGTCAAATGGATACCACGTAGAACACAACTTAATCATAGCTTTTATGATATCAGTAATCATGAGGTATATCATTTTTATCAAATGACGTGATATATGTACATATATATTAATCAAGTTGCACCGTACGCTTTAAACTAATTACACTCGAATTATTCTATTTTAAACTAGCATGCCATTGTTAGTTTCGGGGTTGGCGAAATCTATGGCGCACATGCATCATTAAATGTATGGAACCCTTTCGTTGATGATGGAGAATTTAGTCTTGCTCAAATATGGGTTTTGGCAGGTCCTGATGAAGAATTAAACACAATCGAAGCTGGATGGAAGGTAAGTTTCAGAAAATAAGGTTTTTTTTTTTGGGCAATGAAACAAGACATATTACACAATAGGCAAAATGAGAAACGAACTGTTATCATCTACTGCACAAGAACCCAACACATAATGCAAAATTAAAGAGATAGGGATGGTTCCTTCCCGATTACAAGAGAAGGTCCAACTAGCAAGCGACTTTGATCCTTCACGAGTACAAGAGAAAATGAACAAAAGTGAAATTTTAAAACCATTTTTTTGAATGAATTAAAACCAAAAACTTTGATATGATATTTGAATGTACCTAAGAAAACTGATATTAGTTTTGAAAATAGAAGTTTGCGGTATGTATAATATATTGACAAGCATTTCATTTCATTTTCAGGTTACTTCACCAGAAAACAAGACAAAGTTGTTCACATTTTGGACTGTAAGTTAATTTGCTTGATTATTACTTTTTTCCAAAATAAGATTAAATTTGCATTAGAATTTTAGAACTAGTCTATCCACCTGCGCTATCATCAAGTGCAGCCTTTTTAAATCAAGTCACTTACCTTCAATGTTTAAAATTAGTAATAAATAAAACATTTCATGCAAGTGTTTCTTGAACTAACTTATTCTTGTCCTTGTAATTAAGAGTGATGGTTACCAAAGTACGGGATGCTTCAATCTAGAATGTCCTGGTTTCGTGCAAGTAAACAAGAATTTTTCCCTTGATTCTCCCATAGAACCTGTTTCCAGGTACTCTGCACAGCAATTCGATATAGGGATAACCATATACAAGGTAATACGTATATTTATTTCCTAAAACAAATATTCTAATATATATAAAAAAAAATAATCACAATTTTTTCGTTACTAAAATGAGATACAATGATTTTTTATTTTTTATTTATTTTTTTTATTTAAAGAGGATATACAATGATTAATATAAAGTGATGTCAATGGTGGGGACTATATGAAAATTATATTACTCCAATAAAAAATTACCAATTCAATATTTATAAAAATAACTAGTTTTTTTTTTTTTTTTTTTTTTACTAAATAAAAATAACTAGTTGATAACACATTGAATGCACATAAATTTGATTTCTATTCCTTTTTGTTTTTGCTTAAATATGAAATTTAATAATTATGATTGTTATTAATAAACATTTATAATGATCAAGTCTTTATATGGAACTAGGTATTCAAAAAATGACTAAATTTATTATAGCCCAATGCTATAACTCCCACTTAAAAATTTTAAATAACTATATATTTTGAAAATATAGCCATTTGATTTCATATTCTTTATGTTCTTAACACACATATCAAAAAGTCAATAAGATGTTATTTATTATTAGATTCATAATATATATATATATATATATATATATATATATTTTTTTATGTATGATTTTAGACTACAAAACTTGAAATTTAAACATAAGATTGACAGCATAGCTAATAATTTTTTGTCTTCTAGAAATTTTTGTAAGTAAAGAGGATATAAGAAGAAAATGTAATCCAATAGTGGATTTGTTAAATTTCACATCCAATAAAAAAATAGTGAATGAAGTTGTAACCTTAGACTATAATCAAATTTGTGGCTAAACTTTGTCACTTAAAAAAAAAAAAAAAAAAAAAAACCTTTATTATATGGAACCATATATCCTAGAATAAGGAATTTGTTATGATTGTGTTTGTATATGTAATTATATGTTCTATTATTTAAAGAGATTATGGTGTATATGTAATTATGATGTGTGGAACAATATCATAAGGTGAATAAAAAATCAAACGGCTCTCTCTCTCTCTCTCTCTCTCTCTCTCTCTCTCTATATATATATATATATATATATATGTTATTATACTTCTCTGAAAAAAAATTATTTCCTAGTAGTAGTAGTACTCTTTCTAAAATATCTTATGTACATGCTAAACCTAGGACTTTGCGGAAAAATAATTTGACTCTTTGTAAAACCGTTTTGATGCTTAGCCATTATCTCTCTCTATAAAATTTTGTGTACATGTCATGGTCACTAAATTCTTGAACTTATTATGCTTCAGGAGAATGGAAAATGGTGGTTCCAAGTGCAAGATCAGGTGCTTGGATATTGGCCCGGCACCATCTTCAGCTATTTAGTGAGTAGTGCTAGCAGAATTGAATGGGGTGGGGAGGTTTACAATGCGGAACTGGGTGATCATCATACAAGGACTCAAATGGGGAGTGGCCATTTTGGGAATGAAGGCTATGGAAAAGCAAGTTATTTTCGAAATATTGGATACATGGATAACAGTGGCAAGTTCATAGACGTGGAGGCTCAAAGTCTGAAAAAATATGCGACAAGACCATCTTGCTATAATGTAGAAGTTGCAAATAATACTAATGGAGGCTTTGGAACCCATTTCTATTTCGGGGGTCCTGGCTATTCAACACAATGTGCAAATTAGCAAGTGGGAAAAAAAAAATGAAAAAAATCATTGTGATAACTATAATAATCCACACATGCGAGAGGTCTCAGAAAGGCAATTACGTTTGTTTTTTACATAGTTATCGCTCAAATGTTATTGTGGTCCAATTAAATTTTCAATGATACATATCTTTGGAGGCACAATATTTTATGTTTTTATCTTTGTATTTTTTAATGAATCAGTAACTTTCATAAACAAACCAAGAACACAAAATCCGTACAACAGAAAGAAAATTCATGGGGCCAATAAGTAATTTTATGTATAAATTTTAATTTATCGTCTGCTATTCCGGATTTGTGTAGAAGTGCAGGGGTTCTAGCTAGAATAGTTTATTTCATCTTAGTTGATCGACCTTTGTCGGCCCAGGCCTCAACTTTATAGACTAAGCCTCAATACATGGTTATGAATAGTCTCATTATCGTAGAAAATATTTTAGAGCAGTCAAAGCTAATGCATCTCTCGTTAAAACTTCTCTCTTTATTTATCTGCCCATAAAAACTAAGCAAACAACATGCATACGCACTAGTCTCTCGACCAGAAACCAAATAGCTATCCAATATCCACAATCCCTCCTCACTTTGATGCTGTTGTATTCTCGGATCCTGTTGCTTCGGGTTATTGGACAATGATACGGAATGACAAGGGCAAGGTAATGGCAGCTTTCTCTGTTAAAGGATTTCTCTATTATGTTAGACATATTTCTAAAGGTGCTTTTTGGATTGAGGTCTCACCTTCCCCTGCTCTGGAGGGTTTGTGTTTTGATTTGGCTCATTTATAGTTATATATTATATTTAGTTTAGGTTTCCCAAAAAATAAATAAATAAATAAATAAAACAATCCCAAATAGGTATTGTATGTGTGGTGCATTTTATAACATTTCGTAAGAAATATATTATGTCCCATCACTCCGATGGATTATTCTTATTATAAGTTATAATGTTTATCAACTTCACTTATAATTAAGTATATGAACCAATTGCATTAGTAATTAATAAAGTTTTAATTAACTCCATAAATTTAAGTGTACAATTATCTTTTATATAATCATTTCTGTAAGGTTGAATTTATTCAACTATGTGTTGGTTTTATTCCGTGCTAAATTTGCTTGTAATTCAGCATATAGAAACCCTATATTTAGGTGAGAATAATGTAAGGGTTGTGTGTGAGAGAGTGTGAAGAATTGATCAAGTGTGTGCAATCAAAAGGCAACTCGTGACTGACTTGTGAGTGGTGACTCGCTAGAATGTGTCACACGTGTGGAGCATGCAGGAAGTTGAAGGATCAAGACAGCTGAATCACTACAGGACAAAAATTACAGACTGGCTTTTTTGTTATCTGGCAATTGGAACTCGCGACTCATCCCAACTGCAAGTGACTCGCCAGTGCACCCTGTTTTGCTGAAAAATGACTTTTCACATTCCTTCTCATACCCTACTATAAATACCTTTATACCCACGAAATGTAAAAAGCTTCCAAAGATAATTTTGAGAGAGAAACCCCAGAGAACAACAAGATTGATTTATCCACAATCTTATACATTTGATTCTCCAAATTCCTCTGCTCTCACTCTCTCCATTGTCATACCCATGATAGGATCTTAAGCCAAATCCTTACCTCACCACATTCAAACTAGTGAGAAGGTTCTTGGTGTTTGGG
This sequence comes from Quercus berberidifolia, assembly GCA_028535905.1. NCBI lineage: Eukaryota > Viridiplantae > Streptophyta > Magnoliopsida > Fagales > Fagaceae > Quercus > Quercus berberidifolia. The sequence goes on along the minus strand of JAPQVW010000002.1, from coordinate 75,784,444 downwards.
AAGCAGTTTAAGAGAGTACCAATTCATTTTGGTTGATGTAATTGGATAATTACGGGATTCGGTATGTTAGAGAAGACAAGGTTAGGCATAACCCTGTTGGAGCAAGAAGCTTGGAGTGTTTAGGTGCATTAGGTAGATTAGGCTTGGAGGGTCTATTGTTATTCATGTATTCCAACTAATTTTCTAGTGTATCATTTTACTGCTTAGAGGGGCGGCGGAGAGATTTTTCGTTAAGTTCTTCGGTTTTCTTTTCGATAACACGTGCCGTTATTATTTTGCGTTTGCTTCTCTCTATCCCTTACTCTTTGCTTTTAATTACTGCTGTGTTGTGATTAAAATATGGCTCAGAGTAGTTTGCATATTTGGGTATAGCTTATATTTATCATTCCACACATACATTGTTTTAATATAAGCTTGTTTTGGGATATTTGTATTCGGGAGTTAGACCCCTTGTAGCTATTGATGAAGCTATGGAAAAAGGCCATGTTGAATTGTGGTGCAAATGTTTGTGATAATGACTCTATGAGTATTTTTAAAGATTTTCCTAACAATGAACTCCTAGAGTTATTAAAAACAAAGAAACATTCTAGAATGTTTGTTCATATGCTAAAGTATCTTGAGCATAAGAAAAATGTCTTACACAGTAGTCTATGTGAGTCAAATTCATTGATTAAGAAGTATAAAAGAAGAAATAGAATCTTGTGTGACAAGGTTGATCACCTTAAAAAGAGAATTCAATCTAGTAAGAGAATAGAAAATGAAGATGATTTTCTTTTTAAATGTCAAAAGTGTTTATCTCTTGCTTGCTTGTTTGTGCACACCTCTTTGAAAGTGTTCAATTTTTTTTATTGTATCTTGATAGTGGATGCTCTCGTCATATGATAGGAGATAAATCACTGTTTGAGTCTCTCAAAGAGAAGGTTGGTGACTATGTAACATTTGAGGATGGAAGCCATGCTCAAGTTCTTGGCAAGGGGAATATTAAGATACCGAGGCTACCTCTATTGAAAGATGTTCTATATATCAAAGGGCTTAAAGTGAATCTCTTGAGCATCACTCAAATATGTGATGAGGACTTTCTTGTTCAATTCTTAAAGAAGGGGTGTGTGATCATCGATGAAGTAGGGATTCAAGACTTGGAGGGATATAGGACTACCAACAATTGCTATGGAGTAGTTCCTACACCAAATATTTCTTGTAGGAGTGCCCGAGTCAATGTGTTGGAACTTTGGCACCAAAGATTTGGCCATGCAAACTTCAAACAAGTGGCGAAAGTGTCCAAACTTGAAGCCGTTGTGGGGCTCCTAAAATTTGGAAAGGTGGAGAAGACCATTTGCGGTGCTTGTCAAATGAGAAAACAAACAAAGGCTTATCATCAAAAGGTGAATGTGATCTCTACATCACATTACTTAGAGCTTCTCCATGTTGATTTAATGGGGCCCACAAGAATAGAAAGCTTAGGAGGAAAGCGGTATATTATGGTTATTGTTGATGATTTCTCAAGATACACATGGGTGGAAATTCTTAGAGAGAAATTGGAAGCTTGTGAGAAGATGGAGAATCTTTGCAAAAGGCTTCAAAACGAGAAAGGTGTACAAATTGTCAAGATAAGAAGTGATCATGGCAAGGAGTTTGAGAATGCAAGATTTGAATCTTTTTGTGAGAAGAATGGGATCAAGAAAGAGTTTTCAGCTCCTAAAATTCCTTAACAAAATGGGGTGGTTGACAGGAAGAATCAGGTGATTCAAGAAATGGCAAAAGTTATGCTACTCAATAAGAAAATTCCTCAAACAATTTCGGGAGAAGCTGTGAACACCTCATGTCACATTGACAATTGAATTTATTCAACTATGTGTTAGCTTTATTCCGCATCAAATTTACGTGTAATTTAGCATTTAGAAGCCCTGTATTTAGGTGGAAATAATGTAAGGGTTGTGTGTGAGAGAGTGTGAAGAATTGATTAAGTGTGTGCAATAAAGAGGCAACTCAAGACTGGATCTCATGACTGACTCGCGAGTGGTGATTCGTCAAAATGTGTCACACGTGTAAAGCATGTAGGAAGTTGAAGGGTCAGGAAAGTTGGATCACTACAGGAAAAAAATTACATACTGGCCTTTCTGTTATCTAGCGATTGGAACTCGCGACTCATCCAAGTCACGAGTGACTCGCCAGTGCACCCTTTTTTGCTGAAAAATGACTTTTCACATTCCTTCTCATACCCTATTATAAATATCCTTATATCTACAAAATATAGAGAGTTTCCAGAGAGAATTTTGAGAGAGAAACCCTAGAGAACAACAAGATTAATTCATCCATGGTCTTACACATTTGATTCTCTAAATTCCTCTACTCTCACCCTCTCCATTGTCATACTCATGAGAGGATCTTAAGCCAAATCCTTACCTTACCACATTCAGATCAGTGAGAAAGTTCTTGGTGTTTGGGAAGCAGTTCAAGAAAGAACCAATTCATTTTGGTTGATGCAAAGGGCTAATTGTGGGATCCGGTAAGCTAGAGAAGACAAGGTTAGGCGTAACCTTGTTGGAGCAAGAAGCTTGGAGAGCTTAGGTGCATCGGGTAGATTAGGCTTGGATGATCTATTCCTATTCATGTATCTCAACTGATTTTCTAGTGCATCATTTTACTGCTTGGAAGGCAGTGCAGAGGTTTTCCGCCGAGTTTTTCAATTTCCTCTTCGATACCACATGCTAGTGTTATCTTGCGTTTGCTTCTCTCTATCCCTTACTCTTTGCTTTTAATTACTATTGTGTTGTGATTAAAATATAGCTTAAAGTATATTTGGGTATAGCTTATATTTATCATTCTGCACATACATTGTTTGAATATAAGCTTGTTTTGAAATATTTGTATTTGGAGGTCTAAACATTCACAAGTGTTTTATACAGTAAGTGAGCTTACACTTTCAAAAATGATTCTAAGAAAAAATCTTCATAAAAATATACATTTTATGTTCTCCATCGAATGTCATTAAAAATGCTTTCATCTTATATATGAGCAATAATTTTATATTTTAAATAAATGGTTTCTTATATAGATCTTACTATAAAATAATCATAAAAACCCATTTACATAAATATTTGGTATAGAAGAAAATATATGCATTTAACATTATGTTAGGTTCTATACGTATAGGATAATTGACAAACAGGAGAACACAAACTTGTCTAGGTATAGACCATAGTATTTATAGGTTTGATTAAACAATACTCAAGATGCTACAAGTAAAAGTACAAAAAAAAGGAAGCTGCAAACTAAAGTAGTATGTTTTTAGTAGCTTCGATCGATCAAAGCATGAATCAGCAGAATTTATTTTTAGTCCATAGGCTTTAGTCCTACTACATTAAGTATATAAAGAAAACCATAATTCATGTTTTTCGAGACTTGGAGAGCTACCCTTTTGAGATCTAAGAGGTTTCATACCTTTTACTCTTTCATACTTATAATAGAAATCACACTCACACTCTTAGTACTATTGGAATCAAGTGGCCACCCAATCTTCTGCTATCAAGTGTACTAGAGGTTCATGTTGAAACAAATCCATATCAGAGAAGTCTGTGGAATTCAGAGCTAATTTTGTTAACTCTGGTTAGGTTTACTATAAATTGATATTTTGATTGTCAATCGTCATTTGATAATGGACTTTTCTTCTTGGGATTGATCCTTCTAGGTTTTTCCTTTGGAACATGTTGTTTCATAAGATTTTCTAAGTCATCATATCATTGTGTTATTTACTTTTTGCTATGCATGATATGTTTGATTATTTTTTTAACCTAAGGCTTGTATAATTAATCTGATTAAAAACTTGGCATTAAAATTGGTTAAACACTATTTGTTCAGGGGTCTAAATCTAACAATTATGTTTAATAATATAACACAAAATTAGGCTACTAGAATATTAATTTCATACATGCACCACCTAAATACTTTTGATTTGATCAATATTTTGAAAATTGCACCACTTGATTACATATTTTCTATGTTCTTAACATGCATTTCTAATTTCTTATAAATCGGAAGTTATTTAATATTCAATCCATAAACTCATATTTTATACACATTCAATCCATATTTTCTATGTTCTTAACACACATTTCTAATTTCGTAATAATTTAAATTATGAAAACATGAAATATAAACATTTGATAGATGATATAGTGATTATACTTTGATCATCTTGAGAATTTGTAAGCATAGAAAGTATAAAAAGAAAATTCAATTCAATTGTGGATTTTGAAAATTTTTCATTTACACATGTAGATATTCCAATTTTCAATTCATTTATGTATAAAATTTCTTTTTTTGAAAGTGTGTATAATTAATTTGATTTTTACTTTTTTGTGATTTTTGTTTTGATTGTTGCCAAAACAATTGAACTTGAGTAAAAATATCATATTATTTTTTTGGACAAAGTATAGCTACAAACTTCGCTTAATATCCTTTTATTAGATGTAAATTTTAAGAAATTAATCCACCATTGGATTACTTTTTCTTCTTTTGTCATTCATTAATGAAAAATTTTGTAAGATCAAAGATCAATAGCTATGTTATCAATCTGATATTATAATTTCAAGTTTTGTAGTCTAAAATTTTGTTATACATAAAATGTAAATTTGTAGATTGAATAGTAAATAACATCTGATTAACACAAAAATTAATATGCGTGTTAAAAATATAAAGAACATGCAACCTAATTATTAGATTTTGAAAATATGTAGCTGTATTCATTTTTTAAAGGGAATTGCAGCCATTGGCTATAACAGAGTTTGTAGCTAAACTTTGTCCTTATTTTTTTCCTTTTAGAAAATGACAAAGTTTAATTGACTACAAACTTGTTTGTAGCATAAGTATACAACTTTCATGGGATTTTTTTCAAAATAACAACATTTTGCAAACAATTTCGTTACTTAATACAGTTTTTAAACTATTTAGAAAACCAACATCTCAAGACTATTACAGTCGATTTTGCTATAGTAACTCGAGCACAACAGATTCGAGTTCCTTGATCTAGCCATGTTGAAATCAAGCTCAAGAGACTTGAGTTTCACATAGAACCTTCAATCAGCTCTAGCAAATTCTTCAAACCCAAACCAACAATGCCCAGGTACGATTGTTTTAATCAAAACCCAAACCTTGCAAACTCAAACCCAAACCCAACAAAAACACCACCACCACTGATTGGAACTCAAACCCAAAACCAACAATCGCCCCACAACTCATCCCGATCGGAACCCTAAACCAAAACCCAACAAACGCTATTTATACCCACAGAGAAGAAGAGGAGACCCATACCCACCTATTCTCATCTCAATGGTGAATCAAGTCTATCTATGCTTTCTCTCTTTTTCTCCAATTCTCAAGGATCTGATATTTTTCAAATCAAAAACTTTATTTCATGTAATAAACACAGATCTGAATTTTTATCTTCAAAAACCACTTTTTTCTACATACTCCAAAACAGATTTGGTATTTTGAAAAATCAAAATCAATTTTTTTTTACTGACCAATACAGATTTGGTTCTTTTCAAAAGAAAGGATTTCGTTCATAAATAAATTTGTGTGATTTAGTTTTGGTTTCATATGTTCAACATATCATTAATAGCATGCATAAAAAGGGTACATAGGTCACAAGTGTCTAGAAGACCAAACTCTGTTTGGGAAGAATGGGTGCCTAACACCTTCTCATTTCGTAACCTAGCCTCTGGATTTAGGTCTTTGGTTAACTAGATCTAAGCCTTGTCTTTTCTTTTATTTTCGAAAGAATGTAACTAGGACAAAAGGCCATGTATTTTTGGTAGATTATAACTAAGACCCAAAGCCATGTAATTTTTCAAATATGTAATTCTTTATTCAATTAATGAATGGAACAATTCAGTCATGTATTTTATATTTAGTTTTTCTTAATTTTTGTATAAAAATAAGTGGCGACTCTACACCTCTTAATTTCGAGGTCTCTCACAATAATTTGACAAATAATTTACCAAAATGTGTTTAACCCAAAAAGCCTAATTCTCCAAGATCCAAAGGAGATTAGCTAGAACCCAAACAATATCAAGCAAACCTATCACAATAAGTATAAAACTTGAAATTGTATCGAGTTACAAATTAGGAATTGCCAAATAGGCAATTAATTAGGCAAGCTTAGTATTCAACCTCACAAATAAAGTATTCCACTTCCAAAGCTTCTCAACAATTTAATTTACAAGGCATATGTTCTCATTTATACTCATAAATCATTTAAGGTATTATCTCTAACATCAAAACCTGAACACTTTATACGTAGGTTCCACAAAATTTATATAACATCATCAAGAGACACATAACACTAAAGTCATAATATCCTTCAAGACAAACAATTTATATTCACCATCTACTTCACATTAAAAAGCCAAAACCCCCAAATCTTCACCACTTAGATAGCCACCATTGTAAAAATTATAAACCTACACATCAAATAAATCCACCAAGACAAAACCCATACATATAAACACATGAATATCACTTCCAAAGCTCATAAATCACATGGGTATCATTATCAAAGCTTAGATAAAGAAAGTCTCTAGCAAAAGCATATAAACCCACCAAAAAGATTAGAAATTTTTACCTCAAATAAAATATGTGAAGATGCAAAGGTTCCTAAGAAGTTTTTATATATGAAGATGCAAAGGTTCCTAAGAAGTTTTTCCAATGATATCTTGCCGAGAAAATAATGGTGGAGATGGTGGTGTGGAGTGGTATTGGTGGGAGAGTGAGGGAGTGAAAGAGGAGTGTGTGTGTGTGTGTGTGTGTGTTTAAGTGAAAGGAAAACAAATAAGAAGTGTGATGGCCAGCCAAGAGGGAAGAGATATTTGTGAGAATGAGTGGTGGGGGATGATGGGATAGGTGGGGCACATGAGAGCCAAAAGAAAATTGGACCTAACATTTTTTTTTTTTTTTTTTACAAAAAAAAAAAGTTGGTGTTTGTTCATTTAAACCCCAGCATACTCAAATTGTTTAACCTAATTAATTAACTAAGTTGTTGCTTAGGTTTACCACTCAAATCTAGGTTAAACTCAAACAATCATATCACAAAGTGCGGAAAAGTAAAGAAGACAAGTGATATAATTACCCAGGAAAACCAATGAAACAAACAATTTCAAAGTAAAAAACTTGGGGAGGATTTAATCTAATCTATCCTCAAAGCTTTAAATCATCAATTATGTATGATCTTTTATGCAGAAACTTATCTCCACTAGTTCTTGTACATGGATCTTCTTTCTAGTAGAGGCTTGTTGAGTTAGAAGGCTACAAAAACCTCACAAATCTCACAAGAGTAACTCACAAGACTTCCAATAGCTTCTGAAACATATTTAAGGTTTTCCTTTTATATAATGGAGTGTTGGATACAAACCATAAACTTTTTCGCGGACTTTAGGCCTGATTTAAACTCTGCAAAAAAATGACTTTCGATTGGTTTCAATTGGTCGAGCCTTGCAGATTCTGAATTCTTCTTTTTGCAACTTGATTGTTCTTGAAACTTGACTTGAACCCACTTGAGTAATGTCTAACACACTTATTCTAGACATGTTTTTGTTCTCGGTTTGTCAATTTACGAAAAATTAGAACCTAAAAATTTATTCCTAAACATTTAAAACCTAACAGTTGGGATCTTACACGGTTTGTGTTTCTTAATAATAGTGGTACGTTGCTTAACATTCCACATGAAACAGTAAGTGTGGCACGAATCAATGTTTATTCACAACCAATGGTAAACGGTTTCTTAAAGAATACTGAAAGGATGTATGTAACGTATGGATATTTTCTAGTTTGGATTCTGTATGTGGCAAGAGTTTAAGTGCTCTTTTTTTCTACATGTCACAACGGCCTTAATTGCATGAAAAAGTTTCTGTTTTTTTATATAGTATTAGATGATATGTTATATATATATATATATTGCACAGGAATTTGATATAGGGATAGCCATATATACATGGTAATAGATATATTTATTTCCTAAAACAATCATTCTAAGATTAAAAAAATGTTCACAATTTTTACCTTACTACTAAAATGACATACAATGATTTTCAATTTTTTTTTTTTACTAGGACAAAGGATGATTAATACTTATGAAGTGTTAAATTACCAATTGTCTCAAAATTTTAAGTAATTGGAATATGATAAATTTAATTATTAACCAAATATTTCTAGCACTCTCCCTCACGTGCGGACCGAAATTACCTTTTAATAGGTGAGGTCCAACATATGGTGATGTGCATTGATAATAGCTTAATTTTGCATATTTATATCATTGTTAGAAAGCATTATCATACTTATTTTGAGGTAATTTATGAATTTAATATTTGGTTTTGGAATAATGCTGAATAATCAATTTTGTGCTTAATTGAATCTTATTGCGTGAATTTGTTTTTTGTAGGAGAATAGAATTAAATAAGTGAATTTGTGCAAAGAAGAAAGCTAATGGACTTTACTTTTACAAGGACCATGATGAAGTTAAAGAAGGAAATTGGAGCTGGAACGTTGGAGCAAGGAATCAAAGGAAATTTGCATCAAATCAAAGTCCAATTCGGATTAGGATTCCAGACTGCACATCAGTTAGTATTTTTAGCATAACTTTCGGCTCAGATGTCCAATCGAGATGATTCAAGTTGGGCTGGAACATTAACTTAAAGGGCTACAACTTTATAGTTTGCCCAAAGTCCGAATTCATATATAAAGTAGGCCAAAATCATCAGTTAAATGAAGCCTAAAAATCTGGGATTTCCTCCAAACGGGAATTCAACTTGTAATAAGATTCCTTGACCTATTTAAAGGCTCTTTAGGGCGAAATTCAGGGGGGCTGAGGCTAGTGCTAGGGCTGAGGGCTGAATGCATAGAGAGTTGCGGCTGTGGCTACTTTTTGGTTTTCTTCCATGACAGTTAGTTTTAATTATTTTTCTAGTTTAATGTTTAGTATTTTATTTTTTGTGTTTTCTTTCAATTACTATGAGTAGCTAAATTTATAATAAGGGTTGAGGATGAAATTTATAGCTAAATTTCAATTACTATGAGTATCTAAATTTAAATTCCTTGACCTATTAATGTTTGCTAATATTTATGTGATTTGATTTTTCACACAATTGTTATTCTTTAATGATTAAAATTGTTCTTACTTCATATCAATTGACTAAGATGGGATTCTAGATATGAGTTCAATCATGTTTTTTTTCAAGATTTAGGATTTATCTTAATTAATTGAATGCTTGGTTTATTAATTCTTGATTATAAAATTGGATATCGTTTGTGATTTGTCTATCAATGGATACAATTTATGATTTGATTTTTAGAATTGGATTTATCTTATGATTTTTTTGACTACGGATACAATTGATGATTTGGTTTTATACTTAAGAAGCGAAGAAGAACATGCTTTAGATTTTTAAACATAAGTTTTAATGATGATATTTTCCAAGATAGCAAGATTGATTTCTAGATTATCATGAAGTGGTTCGGAAAAATTAATGATCATAAATATATGCTAATTTGACTTACAAGGCGGATTCCAAAATCTTAATTCCTTTCCCTTGATTGTTTACATCTTTTTATTGCTTTATATCTTTTGCTTAGTTTAACTATTTGCTTAATTTTATTATTTGCTTAGTTTTTTTTTTTTTTTTAATCTCAGAAAAACCAATTTTTATTAAACTAGATTAGGATTAATTTGGTTAAGGTTTAATTAATTTTCCTACGTTCATTCAAGTCCCTGTGGGTTCGACCTCGTTCTTGTCAAACTATATTTCAGTACGGTTCGTACACTTGCAAGTACTTTTAAATTTCACAACATATGGGAATTTAAATGGGAAGTAGAGTGGAGGAGATAAGGATCGACCTTAGGATCTTATACTCTGATACCATGTTAAATTACCCATTGTTCCTGAAAGTTCAAATAGTGTGTAAAACACTAATGAACGTTTAGACCCCTAAATACAAAATAACCAACACAAACTTATACACAAACAATATATGTGCGGAAAGATGAATATAAGCTAAATCAAAATTGGTAAAACACTCCAAATCAAAATTAATCACAATCACAGTAGTAATTAAAAGGTAAAGAGTAAGGGAAGAGAGATGCAAACACAAAGATAACACGGCGACATGTTATCGAAGAGGAAACCAAAGTACTCGGTGAAAAACCTCTCCGCCGCCTTCTAAGCGGTCAATAATCCACTAGAGAATGAAGTTGGGATACATGAATAGCAGAAAACCCTTCAAGCCTAATCTTCCCAGTGCACCTAAGTTCTCCAAGCTTCTTGCTCCAATAGGGTTACGTCAAACCTTGTCTTTTCTAGCTTACCGAATCCCGCAATAAGCTCATTGCATCAACCACGTAAATTGGTTCTCTCTGAACTGCTTCCCAAGCACCAAAATACCTCTTCACTGATATAGGTAAGGTGAGATAAGAATTTGGTAAAATGTATCTCTCAAGGATATGTCAATGGAGAGGGTGAGAGTAGTGGAATTTGGAGAATCAATTGATAAAGATTGTGGATGAGTCAATCTTATTTTCTCTAGGGTTTTTCTTTCAAAATTCTCTTTGAAAGCTCTCTACATTTCGTGAGTATAAAGGTATTTATAGTAAAGTGTATGAGGAATGCAAAAGTCAGTTTTCATCCAAACAGGGCATTCTGGCGACTCAACCTCGCAACTGGAATGAGTCGTGAGTCTAAGTCGTGAGCTAACTACCTAGCCAAACTGAAATTTTTGTCCTGTAGTGCTCCAGCTGTCGTGATCTTTCAGTTCCCCTGCATGCTCCACACATGTGCCACTTTGACGACTTGCCAGTCGCGAGTCAGTCGCGAGATCTAGTCGCGAGACTCCTTTGATTGCACACATCTTGAGTTGATTGCATACATCTTGAGTTTTCTTCAGACTCTCTCACACACAACTTTTACATAAATCCCACCTAAATACAGGGTATCTAATTGCTAAATTACAAGCAAATTTGGCACAGAATAAAGCCAACACATGATTGAATAAATTCAACCTTACAGTTCCAACAGTATAAGCTATTGGAATATGGTAAATTTAATAATTAACCACATAGTTCTAACATGAAGGTTTACAGTGCCAAACGAGAAGGTCATTCCACAAGGACTCAAATGGGGAGTGGCCATTTTGACAATGGAGGCAATACAGAAGCAATTTTATTTATTTATTTATTTTTTTTCTCTCGAAATATTGGACTTGTTGATAACAATGACAAGTTCATAGAAGTGGAGGCTCAAAGTCTGGTAACATATGCGACTAGACCATCTTGCTATAACGTAGTAGTAGTAGATGATACTACTGGAGGAACCCATTTCTATTTCGGGGGTCCTAGGGATATTCTACACAATGTGTAAATTAGCAAGCGGGAAAAAAATAAAATATAAAAAATCATTGTGATAACAATAATAATTCATACATTGGAGATCTCAGAATGGCGAAAACGTTTGTTTTTATTGTTGTGCGTGGTTCAATTGTATTTTCAATGGCATATATCCTTGGAGGTACAATTTTTTAACCTTTTATTTTATTTTATTTTCTATTCAATGAATCAGTAACTTTCATAAACAAACCAAGAAGAACACAAAATCCGTACTACAGCAAAAAAATTAACCGAGAAGAACCAAAACAAAGCAGTAGGAACTGCTACTGGAACCAGAAGAAAAGTAATCTAATAGAAGCCTCATTAGGTTAACTGAACTGATAAACACTCTTCCTTCTACCATTAAGCCAACGAAGCAGCACTAGGTTTGATCTTTGGAAACTTCAGTTCTCAATTCTTCCTTCGACATCCTTCTTATTAGTTCCTTTTACAACTTGCTATTCTGCCAAAATTTGGCTATAGCTTTCTATTTAAGAAGACAGCTATACAAATCAGATCTAGAGAGCCTTCACATGATAGACAAAAACAGAAAATCCCATCAATGTTGATTAAATATGGAAGAACCTTATTTGTGAGCCAAATTTCATTGAAACCACACAGTTTGTCACCTTGTGTCAATGAGTTAACTGAATTGCCAAAGTTGCAAGTTTTGCGCAGCTGAGTTCGTTCATTCATGGTGGAGATCATGTAGAAGTGCAGGGGTTCAAGCTAGAATACTCTCATTCATGTTTGTCACCTTCTTAGTTGATCTCTGTCGCCCAAGCCTTAACTTTATAGACTAAGCCTCAATACCTGGTTCTAAGTAGTCTAGATCTCGTTATATATCGAAGAATATATTTTAGAGCAGTCAAAGATAATGCATCTCTTGTTAAAACCCCCTTTTTTTTTTTTTTTTTTTTTTTTTTTTTTTTTTGAGAAACTCTTGTTAAAACCTAGTTAAATAAAAAATTAAAAAAACAGCTGAAAGCAATTCTATACATTGCATTAAGAAATATATTGTCCCATCACTCCCATGGATGATTCTTATGATAATAAGTTGTATTCTGGTTAAAATAATGTATTATAAATCCGGTTTAAAACACTAATATTACTATTTTCGTGTGTGTTCTAAAAAATATTAATGTTTACTCAAAAAAAAAAAAAAAAAGCTTCACTTATAATGAAGTATACGAACCAACTGATTCATAATTAACAAAGATTTAATTAACTCCATAAATTTAAGTGGACAATCATCTTTAATATAATCCTTCTACAAATTATTCATAAAAAAAATTCTCATAAAAAGTTTATCATTTATACTATATTTAATATAATTAAAACTTCTTTTATCTTTTGTTGTTCTTTGTTTTAATTATTTCTAAAGCAACTCAATTTGAAAAATAATATTATATTTCAAATAAATGGTTCCTCATAGAAATCTTATAAAATAATCATAAAACTCATTTACATAAATATTTGGTATACATGAAAATATAGGCAATAAATGTTTGAGCTATAAAAACTTTTGACTTGATCAATATTTTGAAAATTGCACCATTAGATTATATATTTTCTATGTTCTTAACAAAAATTTCTAATTTCGTATTGATTGGAAGTTATTTACTATTCAATCTATAAACTTATATTTTATGCATAATTTAAATTATGAAAACTTAAAATATAAACATTTGATAGATGATATAGTGATTAAATATTGATCATCTTGAAAATTTGTAAGCACAGAGAATATGAAAAGAAAATGCAATAATCCAGCAATAGATATTGTAAATTGTTAATTCACACATGTAAATATTTGAATTTTCAATTAAATTAAGTATACAAATTTTTTTTTAATAAGTGTGTAATTAATTTTTTTTTTATTTGGTTTTTGCCAAAACAACTAAATTTGAGGAAAAATATCATTTTTTTTAATTCTTTTTTTTACAAAGCATAGTTATAAACTTCGTTGTAGCAATTATTTACAACTTCACCCAATGTTTATTTTTTTTTATTGGATATGAATTTTAAGAAATTAACCAATGGATTACATTTTCTTCTTATGTCCTCATGCTTGTTTTCATAAGATTAAAGATTAGTAGCTATGTCATCAATCAAATGTTTTAATTTCAAGTTTTTATAGTCTAAAATTAAATTATACATAAAAAGTAAATTTATAGATTAAATAGTAAATAACATCAAATTAACACAAAATTTGATATGCATGTTAAAAACATAAAGAACATGCAATTAAATAGTTAGATTTTCCAAATATGTAGTCGTCTTAATTTTTTATTGGAAATTGTAACCATTGGTTATAACCAATTAAATGTTGTTCTTATTTTTTCCCCTTTTGGAAAAGAAAAAAGTTTGGCTAAAAATTTTTGTTTTTTGTTTTTGATAAAAGTTTGTCTACAAACTTGTTTGTACCTTAAGGCTACAATTCCACTAAAAAATTAATATTATTACATATTTTGAAAAGTACAAAATTTAGTTACAAAATTGGTTATGATCTTAGTCAACATATTTTGAAAATCTAATTGTTGAATTGCATGTTCTTTACGCTCTTAATACACATGTCAAATTTTGTGTCAATCGGATATTATTTACTATATGATCTATAAGCTTTTATTTTAGTCATAATTTTAAACTACATCAACCTATAATTTAAACAATTTATTGATAATATAGCTATTTATCTTTAATTTTTAGAAATTTTGCAAGTATGAAGGAAGTAAGAATAAGATGTAATCCAATAGTGAATTTGACGAAATTCTCCTCCAACAAAAAGATATCGAGTAAGATTATAACCTTAAGCTATAACGAATTTCGTTGGTAAATTTTGTCCTTTTGAAAATTTAACAATTGGATTGCATGTTCTTTATACTCTCAACACATGTCATCTAATCAATTCGATCTATAGATTAATTTGTTTGCATAATTTTAGACAACAAAAGTTTGAAATTTAAACATGTGATTGATTACATGATTATTGATCTTTAATCTTCTAGATTACAAGCACAGATGATATAAGTAGAAAATATAATTGAATGGCAGACTTGTCAGAATTCATATCTAATAAGAAGATATTGAGTGGAATTGTACCCTTAGGCTCCATCCAAGATTTTTGTCAAAATTTGTCTTTTAGAGAATAAGTATTATTATATAAAATTTTATGAAATAATCATATAAGATCCTTTTCTATTAGAGAGATGTTACGTTTACAACATTTTTACAACAAATCACAGGTTGTTAGTTGTTATTGGTTCAAATTCCAAACTAATGCTAAGATTAATTTTTTACCCCAATAATAACAACTAATAATAACTTACCACTTATGATTTGTTGTAAAAATGTTGTAGACATATCATTTCTCTTTGTATAAACTATTAGTTCACTATTTATAGAAAAACTAAAATATGGCAATAAATGTATTACTAAATTAACATATTACAATTAATTAACTAATTAATATATAGCAATAAATGTTTTATTACCTAATTAACTTATTACAATTAATTAATGCATTGACATATATACAAATATCTGATATTGAAGGGAAGGAATGCTATATATATGTTTAGAATATATGGTATCAGTGCTTGTGGGGTGTGGGGGGCAAGGTCTGGGATTCAAGTCTCTAGGAGAGAGCTTCACTCACATATACACTTAGATTAGGCTAGAGTAGAATTCTATCTTGTATAAAATAAAAAAAGAATACATGATTCTTTTCAAGAAATATGTAGCTCGAAAAATTGTAAAAGATTTGTGTTATTAAAAAAATACGTGACTTTTGCAGCTTTGTTTCTCCATGGCTTACGTTAATAACAATAAACTTGAGAGATGCTACGTCTACAATATTTTTACAACATTTTTACAACAAAACACAAGTGGTTAGTTGTTATTGGTTCAAATTTCAAACTAACGCTAAGATTACTTTTTTACCCAAACAATAACAACTTGCCACTTAGAATTTGTTGTAAAAATGTTGTAGACATATCATTTCTCTATATATAAACTATTAGTTCACCATTTATAGAAAAATTAAAATATGGCAATAAATGTATTACCTAATTAACATATTACAATTAATTAACTAATTAATATATAGCAATAAATGTTTTAATACCTAATTAACTTATTACAATTAATTAATGCATTGACATATATACAAATATTTGATATTGAAGGGAAGGAATGTTATATATATGCTTAGAATACATGGTATAAGTGCTTGTGGGATGTGGGGGGTAAGGGCCGGGGTTCAAGTCTCTTGCAGGGAGCTTCACACACATATACACTTAGATTAGGTTAGAGTAGAATTATATCTTGTATAAATAATAATAATAATTATAATACATGGTTCTTTTCAAGAAATACGTAGTTCAACAAAATTATAAAAGATTTGTTATTAAAAAAATAAGTGACTTTGGCAGCTTTGTTTCCCCATGGCTTACGTTGATAACAATAAACATGAGCGATGTTTCGTCTATAATATTTTTACAACATTTTTACAACAAATCACAAGTGGTTAGTTGTTATTGGTTCAAATTTCAAACTAACGCTAAGATTACTTTTTTACCCAAACAATAACAACTTGCCACTTAGAATTTGTTGTAAAAATGTTGTAGACATATCATTTCTCTATATATAAACTATTAGTTCACCATTTATAGAAAAATTAAAATATGGCAATAAATGTATTACCTAATTAACATATTACAATTAATTAACTAATTAATATATAGCAATAAATGTTTTAATACCTAATTAACTTATTACAATTAATTAATGCATTGACATATATACAAATATTTGATATTGAAGGGAAGGAATGTTATATATATGCTTAGAATACATGGTATAAGTGCTTGTGGGATGTGGGGGGTAAGGGCCGGGGTTCAAGTCTCTTGCAGGGAGCTTCAGACACATATACACTTAGATTAGGTTAGAGTAGAATTCTATCTTGTATAAATAATAATAATAATTATAATACATGGTTCTTTTCAAGAAATACGTAGTTCAACAAAATTATAAAAGATTTGTTATTAAAAAAATAAGTGACTTTGGCAGCTTTGTTTCCCCATGGCTTACGTTGATAACAATAAACATGAGCGATGTTTCGTCTATAATATTTTTACAACATTTTTACAACAAATCACAAGTGGTTAGTTGTTATTGGTTCAAATTTCAAACTAATACTAAGATTACTTTTTTACCCAAATAATAACAATCAGTAATAACTTACCACTTAGGATTTGTTGTAAAAATGTTGTAGACATATCATTTCTCTTCCTATAAACTATTAGTTCACCATTTACAGAAAAATTAAAATATGGCAATAAATGTATTACCTAATTAACATATTACAATTAATTAACTAATTAATATATAGCAATAAATGTTTTATTACCTAATTAACTTATTACAATTAATTAATGCATTGACATATATACAAATATCTGATATTGAAGGGAAGGAATGCTATATATATGTTTGGAATACATGGTATAAGAGTTTGTGGGATGTGGGGGGCAAGGGTCGGGATTCAAGTTTCCAGGAGGGAGCTTCATGCACATATACATTTAGATTAGGTTAGAGTAGAATAATATCTTGTATAATAAATAAAAAAAATGGTTCTTCTCAAGAAATACGTAGTTCGACAAAATTATAAAAGATTTGTGTTATTAAAAAAATAAGTGACTTTTGCAGCTTTGTTTCTCCATGACTTACGTTAATGACAATAAACTTGAGAGATGCTACATTAAAAATATTTTTACAACAAATTACAGGTGGTTAGTTGTTATTGGTTCAAATTTCAAACTAACGCTAAGATTACTTTTTTACCCCAACAATAACAACTAGTAACTACTTGCCATTTAAAATTTGTTGTAAAAATGTTGTAGACATATAATTTCTCTTTGTATAAACTATTAGTTCACCATTAATAGAAAAATTAAAATATGGCAATAAATGTATTACCTAATTAACATATTACAATTAATTAACTAATTAATATATAGCAATAAATGTTTTATTACCTAATTAATTTATTACAATTAATTAATGCATTGACATATATACACATATTTGATATTGAAGGGAAGGAATGCTATATATCTGTTTAGAATACAAGGTATAAGTGCTTGTCGAATGTGGGGGGCAAGGGCCGGAGTACAAGTCTCAAGGAGGGAGTTTCACACACATATACAGTTAGATTAAGTTAGAGTAGAATTTTATCTTGTAAAAAAAAAAAAAAAAAAAATACATGGTTCATTCCAAGAAATACGTAGTTCGACAAAACTATAAATGATTTGTTTTATTAACAAAATAAGTGACTTTTGCAGCTTTGTTTCTCCATGGCTTACATTAATATCAATAAACTTGAGAGATGCATCGTCCACAATATTTTTACAACAAATCACAAGTGGTTAGTTGTTATTGGTTCAAATTTCAAACTGACCCTAAGATTACTTTTTTACCCCAACAATAACAAGCAGTAACAACTTGCCACTTAGGATTTGTTGTAAAAATATTGTAGATATATCATTTCTCTTTCTATAAACTATTAGTTCACCATTTATAGAAAAATTAAAATATGGCAATAAATGTATTACCTAATTAACATATTACAATTAATTAACTAATTAATGTATAGCAATAAATGTTTTATTACGTAATTAACTTATTACAATTAATTAATGCATTGACATATATACAAATATCTGATATTGAAGGGAAGGAATGCTATATATATGTTTAGAATAAATGGTATAAGTGCTTGTGGGGTGTGGGGGGCAAGGGTCGTGGTTCAAGTCTCAAGGAGGGAGCTTCACACATATATAAACTTAGATTAGGCTAGAGCAGAATTCTATCTTGTATCAAAAAAAAAAAAAAAAAAAACATGGTTTTTTATAGGAAATACGTAGTTTGACAAAATTGTAAAAGATTTGTGTTATTAAAGAAATAAGTGACTCTTGCAACTTTGTTTCTCCATGGATTACGTTAATAACAATAAACTTGAGAGATGCTTCGTCTACAATATTTTTATAACAAATAACAGGTGATTAGTTCTTATTAGTTCAAATTTCAAACTAACGCTAAGATTACTTTTTTACCCTAACAATAACAGCTAGTAACAACTTGCCACATAGGATTTGTTATAAAAATGTTGTAGATATATCATTTTTCTTTCTATAGACTATTACTTCACCATTTATAGAAAAATTAAAATATGGCAATAAATGTATTACCTAATTAACATATTACAATTAATTAACTTATTAATATATAGCAATAAATGTTTTATTACCTAATTAACTTATTACAATTAATTAATGCATTGACATATATACAAATATCTGATATTGAAGGGAAGGTATGTTATATATCTGTTTAGAATACATGGTATAAGTGCTTGTGGGATGTGGGGGGCAAAGGTCAGGGTACACATCTCTAGGAGGGAGTTTCACACACATATACACTTAGATTAGGTTAGAGTAAAATTCTATCTTGTATAAAAAAATAAAAAATAAAAAGGAATACATGGTTCTTTTTAAGAAATACGTAGTTCTAGAAAATTGTAAAAGATTTGTGTTATTAAAAAAATAAGTAACTTTTACAGCTTTGTTTCTCCATGGCTTACGTTAATAAAAATAAACATGAGAGATGCTACGTTTACAATTTTTTTACAATAATTTTACAACAAATCACAGGTGGTTAGTTGTTATTGGTTCAAATTTCAAACTAACGTTAAGATTACTTTTTTACCCCAACAATAACAACTAGTAACAACTTGTCACTTAGAATTTGTTGTAAAAATGTTGTAGACATATCATTTCTCTTTGTATAAACTATTAGTTCACCATTTATAGAAAAATTAAAATATGGCAATAAAGGTATTACCTAATTAACATATTACGATTAATTAACTAATTAATATATAGCAATAAATGTTTTATTACCTAATTACCTTATTACCATTAATTAATGCATTGACCTATATGTAAATATCTGATATTGAAGGGAAGGAATGCTATATATATATATATATATATATATATGTTTGGAATACATGGTATAAGTGCTTGTGGGGTGTGGGAGACAAGGGTCGTGGTTCAAGTCTCAAGGAGGGAACTTCACACATATATAAACTTAGATTAGGCTAGAGTAGAATTCTATCTTGTATCAAAAAAAAAAAAAAAAAAAACAAGGTTTTTTATAGGAAATACGTAGTTTGACAAAATTGTAAAAGATTTGTGTTATTAAAGAATTAAGTGACTCTTGCAGCTTTGTTTCTCCATGGATTACGTTAATAACAATAAACTTGAGAGATGCTTCGTCTACAATATTTTTACAACATTTTTACAACAAATCATAGGTGATTAGTTCTTATTAGTTCAAATTTCAAACTAACGCTAAGATTACTTTTTTACCTCAACAATAACAGCTAGTAACAACTTGCCACATATGATTTGTTATAAAAATGTTGTAGACATGTCATTTCTCTTTCTATAGACTATTAATTCACCATTTATAGAAAAATTGAAATATGGCAATAAATGTATTACCTAATTAACATATTACATTTAATTAACTTATTAATATATAGCAATAAATGTTTTATTACCTAATTAACTTATTACAATTAATTAATGCATTGACATATATACAAATATCTGATATTGAAGGGAAGGTATGTTATATATCTGTTTAGAATACATGGTATAAGTGCTTGTGGGATGTGGGGGGCAAGGGTCGGGGTACAAGTCTCTAGGAGAGAGTTTCACACACATATACACTTAGATTAGGTTAGAGTAAAATTCTATCTTGTATAAAAAAAAAAATTTAATAAAAAAAAAAAAGGAATACATGGTTCTTTTCAAGAAATACGTAGTTCTAGAAAATTGTAAAAGATTTGTGTTATTAAAAAAATAAGTAACTTTTACAGCTTTGTTTCTCCATGGCTTACGTTAATAACAATAAACATGAGAGATGCTACGTTTACAATTTTTTTACAATATTTTTACAACAAATCACAGGTGGTTAGTTGTTATTGGTTCAAATTTCAAACTAACGTTATGATTACTTTTTTACCCCAACAATAACAACTAGTAACAACTTGCCACTTAGAATTTGTTGTAAAAATGTTGTAGACATATCATTTCTCTTTGTATAAACTATTAGTTCACCATTTATAGAAAAATTAAAATATGACAATAAAGGTATTGCCTAATTAACATATTACAATTAATTAACTAATTAATATATAGCAATAAATGTTTTATTACCTAATTACCTTATTACCATTAATTAATGCATTGACCTATATATAAATATCTGATATTGAAGGGAAGGAATGCTATATATATATATATATATATATATTTATATGTTTAGAATACAGGGTATGAGTGCTTGTGGGGTGTGGGGGGCAAGGGCAAGGGTTTAAATCTTCAGGAGGGAGTTTCACATACATTTACACTTAGATTAGGTTAGAGTAGAATTCTATCTTGTATAAAAGAATACATGGTTCTTTTCAATAAATATGTTGTTTGACAAAATTGTAAAAGATTTGTGTTATTAAAAAAATAAGTGACTTTTGTAGCTTTGTTTCTTTATGGCTTACGTTAATAACAATAAACTTGAGAGATGCTACGTTTACAATATTTTTACAACATTTTTACTACAAATCACAGGTGGTTAGTTGTTATTGGTTCAAATTTCAAAATAACGCTAAGATTACTTTTTTACCCTAACAATAACAACTAGTTACAAGTTGCCACTTAGGATTTGTTGTAAAAATATTGGAGACATTTCATTTCTCTTTCTATAAACTATTAGTTCACCATTTATAGAAAAATTAAAATATGGCATTAAATGTATTACCTAATTAATATATTACAATTTATTAACTAATTAATATATAGCAATAAATGTTTTATTACCTAATTAACTTATTAAAATTAATTAATGCATTGACATATATACGAATATCTGGTATTGATGGGAAGGAATGCTATATATATGTTTAGAATACATGGTGTAAGTGTTTGTGGGGTGTGGGGGGTAAGGGCCGGGATTCAAGTCTCCAAGAGGGATCTTTACACACATATACATTTAGATTAGGTTAGAGTAGAATTTTATATTGTATAAAAAAAAATAAAAAAAAGAGAGAGAATACATGGTTCTTTTCAAGAAATACGTAGTTCAACGAAATTGTAAAAGATTTGTGTTATTAAAAAAATAAGTGACTTTTGCAGCTTTGTTTCTTCATGGCTTACATTAATAACAATAAACTTGAGAAATGCTATGTCTACAATATTTTTACAACAAATCATAAGTGTTTAGTTGTTATTGGTTCAAATTTCAAACTAACGCTAAAATTACTTTTTTACCCCAACAATAACAACTAGTAACAACTTGCCACTTAGAATTTGTTGTAAAAATTTTGTAGACATATCATTTCTCTTTCTATAAACTATTAGTTCACCATTTATAGTAAAATTAAAATATGGCAATAAATGTATTACCTAATTAACATATTACAATTAATTAACTAATTAATATATAGCAATAAATATTTTATTATCTAATTAACTTATTGCAATTAATTAGTGCATTGACATATATACAAATATCTGATATTGAAGGGAACGAATGCTACATATATGTTTAGAGTACATGGTTCATTTCAAGAAGTACGCAG
This sequence comes from Quercus berberidifolia, assembly GCA_028535905.1. NCBI lineage: Eukaryota > Viridiplantae > Streptophyta > Magnoliopsida > Fagales > Fagaceae > Quercus > Quercus berberidifolia. The sequence continues at coordinate 75,762,332 of JAPQVW010000002.1, read as the reverse complement.
TTCGACAAAATTGTAAAATATTTGTGTTATTAAAAAATAAGTGACTTTTGCAGCTTTGTTTCTCCATGGCTTACGTTAATAACAATAAACTCGAATGTTTATTGTTTTTATTGTTTGCTTCATCTTATGTGTTAGGCGATACATTTGTTTGTGGAAGAAAGATTGAGAATATGAAAAATAATGTCTTAGTTAAGCGAAAAGGAACCATTAAAACCATTGAGGTTATAATGATTACTAAAAGCATTTTTCTTTTCCTTTTATTTTAATCAAAATGATATTATATATATATTGAAATGCCATGCTTGATGGTTTTTGTGAATTTATACAGGGTGAGGATGGTGATATAATTGATTGTGTTGATATTTATCAACAACCTGCTTTTGATCATCCACTTCTGAAAAATCACACTATACAGGTTTCTTTTTTTGATTTTCAATTTAGTTGTTTTGTATTTTAATTCATTTATGTACCTTATTATTGTTCATTTATTCATCTCCTACCATTCATAGTATTATAGTTATTTTCGGGAGGGTCATTTTAATTTTCAAGTAATGGTCTACTTCTTCTCCAAAAAATAAAAAATAAAAAATAATGGTCTTCTATTGAGGAAAAGAGAAGAATATAAAATTTATAGTTTTGGTAATGGCTTCTAGATTGAACCCAATTAATTATTCCAAGTACCCAAGTTGATTAATTAGTAAAATTACATGCAAATCATGAAGGCATAATTAAATCAACAAACTAAATTAGAGTGCAGTGGAAAATAAGTTTGACTTGGTGATTTGATTAGGATGGAGAAAACCCTCAAAGACAAAATCCTACTGGGTGAATTCCAAGTCACTATTCTGAAAAATCCATTAATAAGAAAAAGTGGTTAAAAGTACAAAGAATCTTACCCTACAACCCAATTCCGAAGTACCTACCTATAATAGAACCAAATGAGCTATACTCTAGGCGCACAAACATCGCAACAATTCCTGTTATGTTTGTATCTCTCTATCACTTTAATGATGACTATAAAATATGTCTTCCATACGTTCTGGAACCCTAGTACATGAATCCCTAGGTACAAGGGCAGAGCCAGGGTAGGTTGAAGGGGGGGGGGGGGGGGGGCAATTGCCATCCCTGGCCCGTCTAAATTTTATTTACTTATACGTCATGAGTTTGCTACCTCCAATCATATGCCTACACTGACTAAATAACAGGAATATCAGGAAATAGAGCTTAAGCTTAATTATTGTTGTGTGAGTTTCAAGGTTTTTGTCCTTTTATCAATTTATTCGCTCCCCTCCATATGGCTAGCCCATCTTAATTTTTGTATCTTTATTTTTTTTATTTTTTTATTTTTTTATTTTCATAATAGAGGATCTTATTAGGTAAACATGACAGGGGATTTTTTTTATATCCATTTATTTTCTTGTTTTGTTTCATGCATGGATTTGCTTTACGTATTTCTTTTTCATTTATAAAATAAACATTGGACTATTTATTTATTTATGGAAACTACATTAAATATGGAAGAAAAATAAAATCATTAATAATCTACCAATGTGTTTTAAAGCTCAAAATACACACACACACATATATATATATAAGAACAATTAAGAAACACAAGTTTTAATTGGAAAGATTGAAAATAATATTATTATTGCCTGATAAAAATGATAAAAGAATCTCCACAAATTTCTAATGTAGTAATTTATTCTTCGCTAATAAAATTTGTGTAAACAATAAAATGTAAAGTTAATTATATAATAAATTCTAAAGCTTAATATTTTTTTCATGTTAAACTTTGAATTTTCAAGTGTATGTAAGTTCATAATTTCGTTTTTAAACTATTACAATATCACATTCATATGAGTTGTACTTGAGTTTTCCAACTACTAAAATCTTTTATGAGAATTGTAAATGAAATTTTTAATTAAAAAATTATTCATGTGTAAATGAATCCCTAATAGAAAAATATAGTATTATACTAATGTTATTTTTTTGTGTTTATGCCCGTATGGATTGCTTATAAATTTTGCCCCTTCTGAACTTAAATTCTGACTCTGCCATTACCTAGGTAGTCAAGTAATCATGGGTTGAAAACATAATTTAACATGCAGTTTTCCTCTTATTTATTTATTCATTTTTTATTATTTTTACATTACATATATTCCTAAAAAAAATTAAAAATTTTTTATGAGGGTTTGATTATTAAAAAATAAAAAACCGAAAAATATGTGTAGCCAAAACCAGTAATCTGAATTTGGTTAAACAGATGAAACCCAGCTCAATCCCTGGTGGTGTGAAAATGAATTCCTCTCAAGCAGAGCTGATTCAAGATTGGCATAAAAATGGACAATGCCCAAAAGGAACAATCCCCATAAGACGAGAACAACAAGATGAACACCCTCATGGTCGTGGTGTCAAATGGATACCACGTAGAACACAGCTTAATCAAAGCATTAATAATGACAATCATAATGAGGTATATTCATTAATTTATCAAATGAAATGATATTTTTACATATATAATCATGTCACACTGTTTTTTTTTTTTTTTTTTTTTATGTTTTAATTTCATTTATAAATAAAAATTTCTCTTGCTGACATATACGAATAATATTTTGAATAGTTTGCCACTGTTGATATTGAGGGTGGTACATTCTATGGAGGACGTGCAACATTAAACGTATGGAACCCTGTCGTTTACAGTAATGGAGACTTTAGTCTTGCTCAAATATGGGTTACAGCTGGCCCTGATAAAGAAGTAAACACTGTTGAAGCTGGATGGAAGGTAAGTTTCTAATGATAAAGTTTTCTTTACAATTATTAAATATTAATAAATTAAAATATATTAAATAAGAAGCATAATGAGTGAGTAAGGTCATGTTTGGATGCATATTTTTCATGACTTAATTTCCGTCACTCGTCACTCATCACTCATCACTTTAAAATATTACACTTGTTTGGCACTATCACTCAATAGTTTTCATACTATTTGTGGGCCCCATACTTGTGTACTGGAAAAAAAAAAAAAAAAAAAAAAAAAAAAAAACTCAGATCACTTGAACCCAGTGAAAGAAGAAGAAGAAGAAGAAGAAAAAACCCAGAAACCCGAACCCAGTGAAAGAAGAAGGGGAAAAAAAAAAAGCAAGAACACCGAAGACCGAACCCAAGAGAAGAAAGGAGAAAAAAAAAGAAAGCAAGAACACCCGAGACCAAACCCAGGAAAAAAAAATGGTAGATTGGTCAAAAGGTGCATCTGAGTTATGACTAGTGGGTCCTCATGTGTGTTTAATTACAAAAATGTCATTGAGTTATGAGTTATGGAAACTGAAAATAGCTAAAATGCGTTTTCAGTTTCCATAACTCATCACTAAAAAATCAGAGAATTGAGTGATGGAAACAAAGTTATGAAAACAGAGTGATGGTGGTGTCAAACGGATTTTTTGCTATGAGTCCCACTATTTTTGAGTTATGAGTTATGGAAACAGGCCATTCAAACACTTCCTAACTGTTCTCATCTGCTTCACAAGAACCCCACATAGCATGTGAAATTAAAAAGGAAATTTTAAAACAAAGAATATTGATATAAATTTTGAAAATAGAAATTTAAGGTAGATGTAATAAATTGATAAATATCTCATTTCATGGTTGCAGGTAGATTATCCTGACAGAAAAACAAGGTTGTTCATATTTTGGACTGTAAGTTAATTTACTTATTCCCTTCCAAAATATATTTAAATTTGCACTATAAATCAAGACAATTACATTTACCATTTACATAACTAAAATATTTGGTGCAAGTGTTTCTTGAACTAACTTATTCTTGTTCCTATAATTAAGGGAGATGGATACAAAAGTAAGGGTTGCTACAATCTTGAATGTCCAGGTTTCGTGCAAATAAACCACAAATTTGCTCTTGGTTCTCCCATAAAACCTGTTTCTAGATACTCTGCGCAGCAATTCGAAATAGGGATAACCATATACAAGGTAACAGACATATTTATTTCCTTTAAAAATTATTCTAATCCATTAAAAAAATACCAAGACAACAATTACAAAAATAAATAGTTTATCATCAATGCCATGAACGGAAATGCTAATATAATATAATTGTCAGCCCTCTTTGATTTTTTTTTTTTTTTTTTTTTTTGAGATACAAAATATAAAAATTCTACTCTAATCTAATCTAAATGTGCATATATGTGAAACTCCGTCCTAGAGTGACCATCACATTAAAGATGTGCGATGGTGCCCTTTTTTTTTTTTTTTTTAATCTAAATATGAAATATGATAACTATGCTCATTATTAAAAGATATATTTATATGTGTTGATATTTATGCGAGATTACCTAATTAATTTAGGTTATTTTGTAGAACTCAAATTCCAATTTTACTACTTTCTAAAAAAAAAAAAAAAAATTCCAATTTTACTATTATGTCACTTTTTAAAGCTACACTATCAATTAGCCTCTAATATAAATGATTAGCCAATTGAACTAAGCATAAATAATAAACATAACATAAGAAGCATATAAAGCATATTACATGAGCAGTTCAAATTCACAAACAAGCACCGGTTGCATCTTAAAGCCACGATGGCTGAAATGGAAGTGCGCTAATGATTCCCAAAACATCAATTCACTCACAACTCTCAAGGATAGTGGTGATTGTGATTGGGGATGAACATGTCTCAAGGATTTGGCTATGGTGAGAAGAAAGAGTACAGAGATTTATTTTATTTTATTTTTTTAATCCAAAAAAAAAGGAGAGAATTGATAGTATTTTGCACTCACAACAAGGGGTATACTTCACTGAATTATCAGATGGGATTTTTAGTGTTTAATAAGTTAGGAATGATTTTGTATATGAGATTAGATGTTCCATTATATGAAAAAGTGAAATGTTAGTGGATGCACTAAGGGAATGTTAGTGAACCATTTTAGGAAAATTTTTATAGAAAACAAAAATTAATGTTTTGATAATTTTTTCTGTTTTCTATAGAAGTTGTGTCAAAAATTTTCAAAAATTGTTTGTTTATAATTGCCCTAAGGGTATCTGTTAATAGGACCTTTTAAAAAATATGGTGTACTAAGATTCTAATGGAGGGCTTTAATATGATATATTATTATCTTTCAGAAGAATATAGTCTTAGTAAAAACCTTTTTCATTCTCAGCCATTTTATAATTGCAATCATTGCCAAGCAAAACTGACATTGCCTAGGGCAGTTTTAGTAGTCGATAAAATTCTGTGTACATGTCTTGCTTGCTAAATTCTTGTACTTGTTATATACTTCAGAGGAAAAGGAATTGGTGGTTACATGTGCAAGATCAGATACTTGGATATTGGCCTGGCTCCATCTTCCATTATTTAGCGAGTACTGCAACCAGAATTGTTTGGGGTGGAGAGGTTTACAACACGAATCCGAATGGTCATCACACAAGGACTCAAATGGGGAGTGGCCATTTCGGAAATGAAGGTTATGGAAAAGCAAGTTATTTTCGAAATATTGAATATATGGATAACTACAGTGGCAAGTTCATATACGTGCAGGTACGAAGTCTGCATGCATATGCAACAAGACCATTTTGCTATAATGTAGTAGTAGCAAATAATACAGTTGGAGGCTTTGGAACCCATTTCTATTTCGGGGGTCCTGGCTATTCAACACTATGTGCAGTATAGCAAATGGGGAAAAAATTGTTGTAATCAATAAAAGTTCACATATCAGAGAGATCTTAGAAAGGAAAACAAGTTTTGATTTACATAATTATCACTCATTGTTGCGTGTGTTCCAATTATAGTCGTTTCACTAATATCTTTGGAGGCACAATTTTTTAATTTTAATTTTTTTTTAAAATGAATCAGTAACATTTATAATAAACCAATAAGAATACAAAATCTTACAACATGTTAGGGTCATATATTATATGTAATTGGTTAATCCTTCAAAACAACGCACTTTACTTGTATCAAGAAGTATGTAGTCCAAACATATCAAGTGGTATTGTTAAAGACATGAAGGTTGATCCAAGAAATAAGTTAAGAAAAGCTGGTTCACTAAATCTTGACACTAGCTCAATACTAGCTACTATCGAGGATAATTGAAGAAGCTTGACACAAGTTCAATCTATCTAGAATTACGATTTTAGAATTCTCAGATCTAAAATTTAGCACATGATGACTTGAATGATTAGGGTTTCTCTCTCTACAACCCTAGTCATATATAAGACTTATTTTAAAAGTCATCAAGTACTAAAATAGAGGCCTAGAACTGCATTTGTACATCTTAGGGTTTTGTAACTAAGTACTTCATGATCTGCATCATTTATGAAGTGAAGAACTTTGCATCCAACAACAATCAATCAAGTTGCTAGTCATTCACATACTAGGATCTATGCAAAGGAGTTAGTCATGGATTAACGATTTGTGCAAAGCAAAAAAGTCTGCTACAAGATCAAGTTCAATTGGGTATTAAAGCGAATGTTCAACTGTAGATTAGTATTTTGGGATAAACAAAGGTAGTGATAAAATTCCTCATACTTATAACCACTTGATTATTGATTAGTGGATTCTTGGGAGTGATAACCTTAAATTCACCTAATAGGATTTTTGCCTTACAAGAGGTTTTTCCCATTCGTCAACAAATCATCGATTTATTTATTTTCTACTACATATTAGTTATTTGGTGATTTGTTAATGCCTCCACAATTTGCATGTAATTTGATCTAATTAATCAACTTGGGTAATTGAATTAATTAACTATGGTCAATCTATTTTAACCCAACAAGTGATATGAGAGCGAGTACGCTCTAATTCGATTTTAATATTTGTTGTATGATCCATTGACACCTGTTGTTATGGATCATGAACAATTTTTGATTATGTCTCCTTATTTGATGATACTAACCATGCATTCTAGAAAGTACGCATGAGAGTTTTTTTGCAATACTTAGACGATAAAGTCTGACAAGCTATCGAAGTTTGATGGACCAAACCAACTGAACCACCAGTGTCATGGGATGATGACCATATCAAAGTTTCAAATTTCAACAGTTGAGCGTTGAATGCCTTGCTTAGTGCTGTGACTAACAAGGAGTTTAAGAAGATCTCATCCATTGAGCTCTAAGGAAGCATGGATAATCCTTTAAAACACTTATGAAGGTACCAAAGCTGTAAAAGATTCCAAGCTTCAAAGGCTTATCACGAGCTTTGAAGAAATAAGGATGGATGACGATGAGATGTTTGATGAATTATATACCAAGTTAAAGGTCATAGTGAATTATGCCTTCAACTTAGGTGAAAAAATTCCAGAACCTAAGATTGTAAGGAAAATCCTCAGATCACTTCTAGAGCGGTTCCTTGCTAAGATCACTACCATAGAAGAATCAAAGGACATTGACATCATTCCTTTAATAGAGCTAATAAGAAATTTGCAGACTTATGAATTAGATTTAGTGAGAATTGGCAAGGGAGTTAAAAGCAAGAACATGGCTTTAAAAATGAAGAATGGTGAAGGAGATGAGTCTTCTGAAGATGAGAACTCAAAGTTTAAATCTTACATCACTAGGAAATTCTAGAAGTTCATCAAGAATGTGAATGTCAAGGCAAGTGACAAGGATCACAAACTGTTTGAATTTCTCAATCTAAGTCTTAAGATAGATTCAAGAGAGAACCCAAAGAAGTTGGACAAAGCAGCAGCAATTTGGCTAGTCCAAAGTGTTATGGATGTCAAGGGTACGGACATATGAAGCAAGAATGTCCTACTTATCTTAAGTCAACTGACAAGAAAAAAGCCTTAGTTGCCACCTTGAGTGATACTGGACCAGAAGTAGATTTGGAGGATAGTGATCAAGAAGGAACATTCATGGCCGTCACAGCAATTATTGATTCCCCCAAGGAATCTGAAGAACTGGTGGATGAGGAAGAAGAACTGATGGAGTCAAAATTTGAGAAGATGGATAAAAAAGGTGACATTTATACTGCCTACTCAAAGGTTTACAAGAATTCTAAGAAGCATGAAAAGCTCTATAGGCTAGCCACAAGGAAGCTGAGTGAAGTGGAGTTGAAGAACTCTCTACTAAAGTTGATGAAGCAAATCAAACCATAGGAGCACTAAGGTTTGAAAACAACTTCCTAGCAGAGAAAACCATGAAACTGGATGTAAAAGTGTTCCAAGTAAGGGCTCAACTGGAAAAAAACATCAAGTGCCAAGCTAGATGAAATGCTCAATTTCCAAAATGCAGCTTCTGACATAACTGGTCTCGAGTATGATAACTCTTTCGCCTCTTGTAGTACCTCTTCTAGTACTTTACATTACGTCATTTTTGTTCCTCTTGCTTCAAATGCTAAATTTGAGATAAATGAGACTAAGATAGAAATAGTTAGTGAGGATAAATATGATAATGGCAAAATCCATTCTCAGAGAACCTCCCAAAATTCTTAAGAAAGAGACTAAGCAGAATAATCATCACTCCATTAATATGAAGTCTCAACCGAAGAAACCACATTTCTCTCATCACTGTGGAGCATCGGGACACACTCGTCCAAATTGCTATAAGTGGCTTGCCACTCAACAAAGCAATAGTCTGTCATCATTTGGAAGCCAAAATCAATTCCAAAATTCCTTGTCTCCTCTTGGAGAACTTCTAAAAGCTATTCTTTTTCTATCTAATTTCAATGGGATTAATCCTCCTTATCCACCTAAGTAGAGATCTCAAAAAAAGAAAACTTCTCCTTTCTTCAAATCTCTAGTTTAGAAGGACAACAACTCTTCTAAGTGATTTTTTCACTTATCATCTAGCATCTCTTGTATGTTTTTGTTGTTTTGAGTTAATTTAGTTTTATTGCTTTTTAATATGTTTGTTTGTTTGCTTTGTTTATTGTTTGAAATAAAAAAACAAAAAAATGGAGGAAAATTGCAAAATACAAAAACATTATGTGTTTGTGTATACTGGTACTGGTACTTGTAGCTTAGATGAGCCTTTTCATGCACAACTAAGTAATGTGAGCTTTATGGCTCATTATGTGATTTGTATGAATTGGTTAATCTTTTATCATTCATAACCTTATCACTCTTTTTGATGGGAAGGACTAAAATATCCTAAGAGAAAGGCATAAATAACCATCTCACCAATAAAACTCGTTGTTAGGACATATGTGAATCATGTTAGGAACATATGTCAATATAAAATTGGTTAATCCTTTGACAAAACACACTTTACTTATAATTGGGTAAATCTAGGATGTGTTTAATGCTTCAAGGAACAAGAGTTCAAGTCCAAGTGTTAAAGCCATGCAAATCTGTCCAAAAATCAAGTAAAGAAGTGCTAGATTTTAAAGCTCGAAAGCTAGCTCGACAAATAGCTCAACAGATAGCATCTATCGAGGTTTAAAAGGTAGCTTTTGCCTAATGCTCAACAGCTGCTCGATAGATAACCTATCTATCGAGATATAAGAAAATCAGTTTTTCAAATTTGGTTTTACTCCAATCTGTGTATACATGTTTGGGCTTTCTTTTCTCATAACCCTAAACATATATAAAGATTATTTTAAGAGCCATCATAGCTGATGCAAGTGAGTGCAACTTGATACAAAGGTTTTTCACAAGCATATTGTGACTAGAGACAGTTTCCCTAGTTCATCTTTCTCTTCAAGAAGCTGCTACGTTTGTACGCCGTAGGGTTTTGTAACCAAGGAGCTTTGTGATCTTCATCATGTTGATGAATTGAAGAACTTTGCAACTAACATCCTTCTCAAGTTAGTGGTTAGTCACGTTCTTGGATCCGTGCATTAATTAGTTAGTCACGTACTGGGAGCAGTGCACTGAAAGGAGAGATTGTCACTACAGAACAAGTCCAATTGGGTACTAGGATAAGGGTTCAACTGTAGGTTGGTATAAGGTACTAGTATTCCTTTACTTGTAACCGCTTGTTGTGATAATAGTGGATTCTCAGGAGTGGTGACCTTAAAATCACCCGGTGGGGCTTTTACCTTGAAGGTTTTTCCATTCGTAAACAAATCATTATGTCAACTTTATTTTCTGCTGTATATTAACTTAGTTGGTGATTTGTTTGTGCTACCATGCGTATTGCATGTTAATCGAATTAATTAATTAACTTGGCTAGTTAATTGGTTAATTCATCACAGAGGGTCAATACATCTTGGCCTATCACTTGTTAATCATAAAATATCTATGTGAAATTCATAAAAGTTGTGCTTGGTAAGGTGTAGGACTTGCATAGCAAGAACAAGATGTTTGTCTAACATAAATGGGTATTTATTTTCTCTCTCTTATAAGCCCATGCGTGATATGCCTTTTTATTCTTAAAAGAAAAATAAGCAAAGAACATGAAAAGCAAAAAAAATCAAAATGCTTTTACATATGGTTGCAAGCGTATTTCTAGGAGATGTGGGAGCTATATAATGTATCTCAAAAGTGATGGTTGTAGACACCGCATTTTGTACTCTTTACGACTCGGGCCCCCGTTCCCCAATATGCTCAAACTCTAAGCATATTCTTTTTGCCTTTTCATGTTCTTTGCATATTTTTATTTTAAGCATGATAAAGTATATCATGCATGGCCATATAAGAGAGAAAAGAGATACCCATTAAATTTTTTAAACAAACATTCTTTTCTTGCTATGCACATGCTACACCTTACCAAGCATGGCTTTTATGAATTGCGTACAAATGTTTATGATTGATGAGTTTTAGTGGTGAGATTATTATTTATTCCTTTCTCTTAAGCTCCACACATATAGGCTCATAATAGTGGTGGAATAAGCCATTAGGCTCAAAAGCCCTGTTTTGGTATAACTCTAGAGCTGACTTGTCATGGTGGTTATTGCAAGTGATCTATATATATAGGGTTGAGTTCAAGTTACAACCTAGTGTAAATTTAAGAAATGTTACACCACCCAATAACTTGTTATAAAATTCATATTTTGAAAATTTCATCGTTGAATTACATGTTCTATATGTTCTTAACAATCATGCCAATTTTCATGTCAATTGGATGCTATTTACCATTTGATCCATAAACTCATCTTTTATTCATTATTTTAAACTACAAAAACTTGAATTAAAAATATTGATTGATGACATGGCTATTAATTTTTTATTACCTTGAAATTTTGCAAGTATGGAGAATATATGAATATAATACAATCTAATGGTAGATTTATCAAAATTTACATCCAATTAAAAATATTGAGTGGTGTAACCTTGCTTAAAGTTACACCAAGTGTAAATATATATATAGATACACCATTATGCAAAAAAGGCACCATCATTGTCCCCTTATATCATTATTTACTCTCCATTTGTTTCAAGATTAACAGTTTCACATTTTCTATACTTGATAGCAACCTTAAAATGAGTTGGAAAACTATTTTTTAACTTCCCTTATTTAGCTTGGTGTGAAATAGAGTTGTTTTCTAGAAAATTTTGGTGAAAAATAATGCTATCTCAAGCCAAATTAAATAAGGGAAGTTAGAAGATAGTTTTCCTAATACTAATGAAAAAATAAAAAAAAATGTAAAAAACTATCTCTACATAAAAATTTTCAATTGAAAGAAATTGAGTATCAGTTTTTGTTCTATGGCTTGATTACACAGTAGAGGATATGCCTCCTCAACTCAATACATAGTTTTAAATAGTCTCATTATCATACAAAATACTTCTAGTAGTCAAAGAGAACATCTCTTGCCAAGAGTCATGTAATTTAATTAGTACCTACTTATACACAAAGTATTTAGGAGTTTAGGGAGAAAGGATTTGAAATACAGGGTTAGCAAAATATTTTAACTATTTCCAAAAAAAAAATATATATATATATATATATATATATATATAATGTCCCAAAACAAGTATATTCTAGAAAAATCTTTGCTTATTTATCTTTCTGTTAGGTTCTATATGTTTAGGATAACTAGCAAACACGTGAATAAAATCTTGTCCAGATAAAGATCATAGTGTCTATAAGTTAGGTTTGACAATGATGCTTAAGATGCTGCAAGTCAGAGTACGAAAACAAGGAAAAATGAAAGTTAACAAACTCAAAATATGGCAGTTTTGATCAATCAAGATTCTGGTTCAACTAATCGAAGTTCGAAGTTGCAGAATTTAAATTAAGTGATTAGGTTTTCAATCCAGATTTACTAAGTATACAAAGAAAACCCTAATGTATGTTTTTCAAGACTTGAAGAGCTACTCTTTTGAGATTTGAGAAGTTTTGTGCCTTCTAATCTTTCAAGCATCTACTAGAGATCACACTCATACTATAAGTACCGGTGGAATTAAGTTGCATCCCAAGCTTCAAATCTATCTAAAGCGTGAAATGAGGTTCATGTTGGAATAGATCCATATCAGAGAATCTGTGGGATTCAGAGCTAGTTCATGTTGAACCCTCAAGGTTTTTACTGTGAAACTAATTTATTTCATTCATTTTCCTAGATCATTATATCATTGTATTATTTAATTTTCCACTATGCATAATATGTTTGATTACTATTTAACCTGAGGCTTGCATAATTAATTTAATTAACAACTTGATCTTAAAATTGTTAAGCTAATAACATATATGACAATAAATGTATTACCTAATTAACATATTACAATTAATAATTAGTGCACCATTTATATATGTGTATATGTGTGTGTGTTGAGAAATGACAATAAATTATCTACCAAACCTATTACAATTAATTAACACATTGACATAAATGAAAATATTAAATATTGATGAGGTAGAATGATGAATGACAAGACTACCCACTTTTTGGTAGAAGTATCAGGTTTCAGAAAGAATTTTTATTCAAAATAAGAGACTTTTGCAGCTTTGTTTCTCCATGGCTTATGTTATTAACAATAAACTAGAATATTTCATGTTTTTCTTGCTTGCTTCATCTTATGTGTTAGGCGATACATTTTTTGATGGAAGAAGGATTGAGACCATGAAAAATAATGGCTTGATTAAGCGAAAAGGAACCATTAAAACCATTGAGGTTATAGTGAGTCCTAAAAGCGTCTTTCCTTTCCTTTTATTTTAATCAAAATGATATGCTTAATATATATATACACACACTGAAATCCCATGCTTGATTAAGGTTTAGTGAATCTTTATAGGGTGAAGATGGTGATATAATTGATTGTGTTGATATTTATCGAGAGCCTGCTTTTGATCATCCAATTCTCAAAAATCACACTATACAAGTTTCTTTATTTGATTTTTAATTTAGTTGTTTTATATATAATTAGTTGTTTTTTTATTTTAAGTAATTTCGTTTCCTTATTATTGTTCAATTACACATCACCTATAATTCATAGTGTTATAGTTCTTGAAGAGGGCAAAAATCTAGGCTGACGAACTCCTTGAAATGGGCCTGACGGATCCATATCTAAGAGGGCGAGCCCAACTTATGCAAAGGTCTGTTATGAATGGGCCAAGCACCAACGTGGCAAACAGGAATCCTTGATGGGGAATACTTGCGACACACACTAAACCACCATAAAATCCCGAGGCAAGTGGAATCCTAGCATAAAGAGGATTCCGGAAGATACGCATTAATAAAGATCTTCTCTACAAGGAAAAATCTTGTCCACCACGCTAGGAATTATTCAAGAGGATTCCTATAAGGAAAGTACTTCTACACCAAGAAAGAGATGTCAACCTTCTGCTACTATAAAAGCCCCAATATCCTCACAAATCGAGGCATGCATAATTGACCATTCTCTAGCACTCTAGAGTTGTGAGAATAGTTCTAACTTAACCTTCGGAGGGTATTCGGCCAGCACCACACCGATGCTCTCTGTTAAGTCTTCTTTCTTTTCTATGCAGGTATCGTTACGAGTGTGCGAAGGACGTGTAGCTCACTGGTGATATTTATGGCATCATTAGTTGGCGCCGTCTGTAGGAACATCGCAACTGCGACTTGTAGGCCATACAAACGCTACCCGGACAAAAGGGCTGCATGGTACTTACACGCTCGATAGCAACCACCAACAATGTTCAGGAAGGCGAGCCACAACCTACTACCCTGGAGAGACAGGTCCTAACCCTCACAGTGGCAGTGGAGTGCCTCACCAAACAAAACCAGACCCTAGAGGAACAGCTGCAACAGAAGAATGCAGCGATGGGAAACCAAGAAGAAGATCAAGAAGGTGCCAGTGCCGATCGCAGGAACCAGGAGAGACTGGAGGGTAGTAACGCCCCAAGCAAACCGAAGCGACAAAACATAAACCTTTCAACCCTCATGGATATGGCTCCACCTATTGTAGCGGAGATGCAGGCAATGAAGGAGCAGATGGAAGTTATGATGAATGCACTCAAGGGACGAGTATCTAGCAATCTTGACGACCTAGTCAACCGGACCGACTCACCATTTACTGCTTCCGTCAATTGCTTCCCTCTACCACATAAATTCTACATGCCACATATAGACAGCTACAACGGAGTCAAGGATCCTTTAGATCACCTGGAGACCTTCAAGACCTTGATGAATCTTCAAGGAGTTGCAGACAAAATCATGTGTAAGGCCTTCCCTACAACGCTGAAGGGTGCTGTGAGAATTTGGTTCAGTCGGTTAACACCTGGCTCTATCAGTACTTTCAAGGAGTTAAGCGCTCAGTTCACTATGCACTTCATTGGTGGGCACAGATACAAGAAGTCAACTGCATGTCTGATGAACATTAAGTAGTGGGAGGACGAGACGATGAGGTCCTACATAACTCGTTTCAACAAGGAGGCCCTCTCAATTGACAAGGTGGATGAAAAAATACTCGTGGCAGCATTCACCAATGGGTTACGAAAGGGAAAGTTCCTATTTTCTCTATACAAGAACGATCCAAAGACTATGTCAGACGTGCTTTACAGGGCCACCAAGTATATGAATGTGGAAGACATACTACTGGCCCACAAGGATAAGCCCAGAGAAAGGGAAAGACAAGAGGACACACGGCAGAATAGGGGGCGCAAGGTGGCTAGGACCGGAGAATAGTAGGATGATAGACGCTGCAAACCCCCCAATGGGAGATTCATAAGCTTCATCCCGTTAACTGCCCCAATAGATCAGGTCTTGATGCAGATCAAAGACGAAGGAACCTTGACATTCCCCGGCAAGTTAAAGGGAGATCCCAGCAAGAGGCCAAGAGACAAGTACTGCCGCTTCCATCAAGATCACGGGCACAACAAAGTTGACTGCTACAATCTAAAACAGCAGATAGAGGCCCTTATAAGACAGGGGAAGCTACAAAGGTTCATTAGCAAGGAATGAACGAATCCACCCCAAAAGTAGGCCCTGCGACGAGAGAATGAGCGCCCAAGGCCGCCCATTAGAGACATAAGGATGATCGTAGGGGGCACGACAACCTCTGGGTCATCCAAAAAAGCCAAGTAGACCTACCTGAGAATGGTCCAAAATGTCTAGCTTACGGGCACTATACCCAAGAAGGCACGGATCGACAACTCCATCATCGAATTTTTAGAAGAAGATGCTCGAAGGCTGCACCACCAATATGATGACGCGCTTGTTGTCAGCCTAAGAGTAGGAGACTACAATATGAACCGAGTTCTGGTCGACAACAGCAGTTCGGCAGACATCCTATATTACCCGGCTTTTCAGCAGTTCGGCAGACATCCTAGTGGTTGACTGTTCGTCCGCTTACAATGCCATTCTCGGATGACCCACCCACAACTCATGGAAGGTTGTAACTTCAACCTACCATTTAATAATCAAGTTCCCAATGGATTATGGAGTAGGGGAACTATGCGGAAATCAGGTTGCAGCACGAGAATGCTATATAGCTATGCTAGAGATGGACGATCATCAGCAAACAATGTGCATAGGAGAACAACGGACAGTAGCGGAGCTAGTTGAAGACTTAGAAGAAGTAATCCTTGATGACTCAAGGCCATAACGGACGACTAGAGTGGGTACATTGGTAAGTTGGCCGATGCGCCAAGAGCTCATGGCATTCCTAAGAGACAATCAAGACGTGTTCGCCTGGAGTCACGAGGACATGCCAGGGATAGACCCTTCCATCATGGTTCACAAGCTGAATGTATCACCCTCATTTTCCCCAATTCGGCAGAAGAAACGAGTATTCTCTTAGGAGTGGGACAAAGCCATTGTCGAGGAAGTACGAAAGTTACTTGAGGCAAATTTCATCCGAGAAGTGTACTACCCCGATTGGTTGGCAAACGTCGTCATGGTTAAAAAAAGGCCAATGGAAAATGGAGGATGTACGTAGACTTCACAGACCTCAATAAGGCTTGCCCCAAAGACAGCTATCCACTCCCTCGGATAGATACTTTGGTAGACTCAACCGCAAGACACCAGGTCTTGAGCTTCATGGACGCTTTCTCGGGCTATAACCAGATTAAGATGGAAGAAACTGATCAAGAGAAGACCTCTTTTGTCACCAGCCAGGGACTACTCTGCTACAAGGTGATGCCATTCAGACTCCTAGCCGCAAAACTATACATTCCCCTTGATTTGTCAATCTTATCTAGACGGTAGCAGTGAAGGAATTCCCACACCATCAGCCTCCTAGCACCGTTCGTCATGGCACCATATAAGACCTCCATTGCAATGAAGACCCTCCAGGCATTTGGGGATACTTGGTTGACAAACAAATCCAAATGTTTGAGAAGCTCACGGTGAAGGGAACTTAGTGGAAACCTAAGTCCCGCCTTCAGCATCTGTTCGTACACCTTGACACCCTCTACCCCTTCATAATAGCATCTCTCTGACATGTAGGGTAGACGGATTGGGATGTTATTCGGAATTTGGAAATTGGCCCTAAGAGTGTTGAAGTGTTTCTCCTTGATGGTGGACCTAAAATTATTCACCGTCCACTCCGGTAGCATAATGAACTCCCTAAGTCCATCAGCACCTACGACAGACTTTACTGGTTGTTCCTCACCATCATCAGAAACTTCCTTTGGGATGGCCATCTCCATATCCTCATTTGTTGAGGACGAGGAAGAGGTGAACAGACTTCTCTCTTCGCTCGGACTATCTTGTTCTTTGTGACCGGATGGGAATACTTCCTCGTAATCCGCCCCGTCATGGACAACTGACTAGTTACTTGACACACTAGACATTGCCTACACGTGATGACAAAACCTAAGACTATGACGGGTCTAGAGTGGATGACTGGTGTATAAAGTCTAGGAAAATGAAGAGTATCCAAAGGAAAGAAAGACTTGTGAAGAAAGAGGAAGGGAGTACTTACCAATTAGGTGAGTGAACGAAGGAAGTGTGATGATGACGGATACAGCTACTGAACGGAGTGGTCTTTGACAAGGATGATGGATGTGCTCTGACAGTGTGTTTCAATAGAAAATGGAGAAATGAGAAAGGAAGAGTGTGATATTTATAGGGGAGGTGCACGGAAGACGAAGCGCCGCTTCGATCCGAGATAAAATCCAATCAAAGAGCAACATGTGTCATGCGTCATAAATGGCTTCCAAACAACTTGTCAGGGGAGAGTGCAGTTCACGGCATTCGTCGACCCACAGGCCTTTGAACCGTCATTCCCGTAGTGTTAAACCTTCACCCTATGGGTCCTTCTACTCAAAGGATGACAGACCTATGGGGTGAAGGGGGCAACTGAAGAGGGCAAAAATCTAGGCTGACGAACCTCCTTGAAATGGGCCTGACGGATCCATGTCTATGGGCCGATAAAGGGCGAGCCCAACTTGTGCAAAGGTCTGTTACGAATGGGCCAAGCACCCACATGGTAGACAGGAATCCTTGATGTGGAATACTTGCGACACACACTAAACCACCATAAAATCCCGAGGTAAGTGGAATCCTAGTATAAAGAGGATTCCGGAAGATATGCATTAATGAAGATATTCTCTACAAGGAAAAATCTTGTCCACCACACTAGGAATTATTCAAGTGGATTCCTATAAGGAAAGGACTTCTACACCAAGAAAGAGATGTCAACATTATGTTACTATAAAAGCTCCAATACCCTCACAAACCAAGGTACACATAATTGACCCTTCTCTAACACTCTAGAGTTGTGAGAATAGTTCTAACTTGACCTTCGGAGGGTATTCAGCCGGCACCACACCAGTGCTCTCTGTTAGGTCTTCTCTCTTTTCTATGCAGGTATTGTTACGAGTGTGCGAAGGACGTGTAGTTCACTAATGATATTTACGGCATCATCAGTTCTTTTTGGGAGGGTCATTTCAACTTTAAATTAATGGTCTTCGATTTCATGAAAAAAGAAGAATATAAATTTTATAGTTCTCCTTTTTTGGAGGATCGGTTTTCTTTTTTTTCTTTTTTTCATATATTCCAAAATAAAATAAAACAAAAAGTTATGAGGGTTTGATTATTAGAAAAAAAAAAAAAAAAATATATATATATATATATATATATATATAAAGAAAAAAGAAAAAAGAAAAAAAAAAAGCAAAGCTGAAGAGAAGTACTACTACTAAGGATTAAAACTCAACAATGCAACGTCCTTGGTCCTAAGCATAACTCATAAGATTTCTTTGCTTTAGCTTTTCATTACAATTACTGAAGATTAAAACCAGTAATCTGAATTTGGTTAAACAGACGAAACCCAGCTCAATTCCTCGTGGTGTGAAAATGAATTCCTCTCAAGCAGAGTTGTTTCAAGATTGGCGTAAAAGTGGACAATGCCCAAAAGGAACAATCCCCATAAGACGAGGACAACAAGATGAACACCCTCGCGGTCGTGGTGTCAAATGGATACCACAGCTTAATCAAAGCATCGATGATGTCCCTCATCATGAGGTATATATATTCATTAATTTTATCAAATGAAATTATATTTTTACATATATAATAATGTCACATTGTATTTTTTTTAATGTTTTAATTTATTACACTCGAATGTAATCAATTTCATTTATAAATTGAAATTTTTTTCTGACATATATGAATAATATTTTGAATTAGCATGCCACTGTTGATATTGAGGATGGTATATTCTATGGAGGACGTGCAAGATTAAACGTATGGAACCCTGTTGTTTATAAGGGACAAAATGGGTTTCTGCCCTTTTCGGGCAAATTAATTAGTTTTTTGCCCTTCTTCCCAAATTAAATAGGGAAATATCTCTCTTTTGAAAATCGAGTTTTTCAAAATCGATTTAAACCCTATAGTGACGTTTTCAAAGACCTATAGTGACGTTTATAAAGACCCATAGTGGCTTTTTGTAACTTGATATCCATGAAATTGAGTTATAAACAATTTTATTGCCTATAACTCGATTTTATGGATATCAAAAATTGTTTATAACTCGATTTCATGGATATCAAGTTACAAAAAGTCACTATAGGTTCTTAAAATGTCACTATAGGTCCTTAAAAACGTCAATATAGGGTTCCAGAATTTATTTTTTTTAACTCGATTTTGAGAAACTCAATTTTTAAAAGAGGTTCATTTCCTTATTTAGTTTAGGAATAAGAACAAAAGACTAATTAATTTGCCCAAAAATGGCAGAAGCTCATTTTGTCCGTTTATAAGGGTGACTTCAGTATTTCTCAAATATGGGTTGCAACAGGTCCCGATGATAAATTAAACACTGTTGAATCTGGATGGAGGGTAAGTTTCTAAAGATAAAGTTCTCTTTACAATTATTAAATATTAATAAATTAAAATATATTAAATAAGAGGCATAATGAGTAACTGTTCTAATATATAGCACCTAAGAGTTTAACTATTATTTAAAAGAGGTTAGATATAGCATGTGAAATTAAAAAAAATGGGGACGATTCCTTCATGGTTACAAGAGAAGGTTGTAGGCTCAAATGACAAGTGAGTTTGTTTCAGTATTGGCCCACTAAGGAAATTTTAAAACCAAAAAATTATATTTTGAGAGAATTAAAACCAAAAACTTTGATACGATTAGTAACTTGTGTTCTTCAAATGTACCCAAGATAATTGATATAATTTTGAATATAAAAATTTAAGGTATATGAGTAAGTTGATAAACATGTCATCTCATGGTTGCAGGTTAATTCACCTGACAGAAAAACAAGGTTTTTCATATGTTGGACTGTAAGTTAACTTGCTTATTCCCTTCCAAAATATTTCGTGCTAAGTGTTTCTTTAACTAAATTATTCCTATCCTTATAATTAAGAGCGATGGTTACAAAAGAAGGGGTTGCTACAATCTTCAATGTCCTGGTTTCGTGCAAGTAAGCCACAAATTTGCCCTTGGTTCTCCCATACAACCTGTTTCTAGATACGCCGCTCAGCAATTCGACATAGGGAAAACCATATACAAGGTAAGAGACATATTTATTTCCTTATAAGTAATTACAAAATTATTCTAATCCAATAAAATATTGCTAAGACAATAGTTTAAAAAATAACTAGTCGCTAACCCGTGCGATGCACAGGAAACCTATTGACTATGAAAAAAAAAAATCCAACAATGAAAGAAGAATTTAAATTATCATTAATACAATGTTGTTGACAGTGCCAAACAGCCTTAAAAATAAACTTATAGATCATAAAAATATAATTATAAATTAATATAGTATTGATAACACACCTGAACTTTAATATGTTTAATATAGAACTCTTGATCTAACTTCAAAATAAATTCTACAAAATAGGAATATTTTTTGAAAAAAAATAAAGTTAAGAAAATAGAAAAACTATTAAATTCATGAAAGCAATCTTAGAAGAAAGTGAACAAATAACAATGCTATTTCCATTCAATGACATATTGAGAGTATATAGGAGCAATAATGAAACAACTCAAACTTGTGAGCTACTATGAGTTTTAAAAAAAATAAAAAAATAAAAAAAACCCTTGTGTAGTAGCCTCAATTGATGGCTATTACATACTGGATCTATTTCAACTTAATTTCAATTCAAGTGTTTATCTATAATTTTAAAATTTTCATCAATCTTTGGATTGAAATTTTGCATAACTTGGTTAATTGTATAGTCACTCTATTTCCACCCTTAGACACCACAGTAAACACACAACTATGATTAAGTTGTCACAAAAGGTTTTATTTTTTTATTATTTTTATTTTTTATATTTTTTTATATTCTTTTTCAATTCACCAATCTATGAAGTTTTTGGGGTTAAGGTGAAAATTCTAGAGAAATCAACAAATAGTCAAAGGCTTCAATTATATTATACAGTCACACTATTTCCACCAAAGTTTTAAATTCCGTTTTACAGGTTGTTCAGAATTAGCTACTGGAATGGAATATTTTGGTATCGGTGTGTGTTGGTGCACTATTTCAGGATAACGCACCAGGTTACACACCAAGTATATATTTAAATATATATATATATATATATATATATAATAAAATTACTATTTTTTATTATTATTAAGCTAAAGTTTTTAAATTGATTTCTTCAAAAAAAAAAAGTTTAAAAAATGATTATATATAAAATTCTAATGAAGGAACGTTCAAAATTAAATATGCTATTATTGTGAATAAGCAAGCATAAAAGGGTATTTGTAAAACATGCAACTTTCCTGGAAACTTTTCAAAAATTCATCATTCCCAAGCACGTGACTCACCGCCCCATATATCCTCAGTCACTACCCTTCTTCCTTTCTTATTTTTACTTTTTCATTATCACAGAACCTTTTCAAACTCTCTCCTCATCTTTTCTCACCTTCTTTTATTTTGGAGTCTTTAGCCAGAACTCTAACCTTCTCGCCAAATCACAATAGTGTTGAGTACCTCATAACAATCAGACCTACTCATTCCCCATGATCAACTTAGATCAAGTACACGGAATCAAGCAAATCAGCAAATAAGGCTAGCTTTTTATTTTGGCCCGAAAAGTGTATTTCAGCCAAAATGCTGAAATTTTAGTTTCTTTTTCCCCCTCTTAGAAGATGTGGATGGTTTTGGTTTGTATTGGGCTTGTGGTATAAAGGAAGATGGGAATGAAAGGAAGCAGAAAGGTCAATCAGGACAGATGAGTGGTGGGGGAACGGTAGAGAGCTATATTGGGTTTGGCTATGAATCTGCGTTTTAGAGGAAGGAGAAAGCTATATTGGGTTTGGCTGTGGATCTGCGTTTTGGAGGAAGAGAAGGCAGAGAGCATCGTGAAAGGGAAAGGCAGAGCATCGGGTTACATCGTGTTTTAGAAAAGTTTTATTACGTTTTTTTTTTTTTTTTTAAATTGTGCTGACGTGGAAAATTGTGGAAGCTTCAAAAGCTTCGGTTTTATATATATATATATATATATATATATATATATATATATAGACTAGTTTATAATCTATGCAGTGCATGAAAATGCTTAACATAATATAATTGTTATCTCTCTTTGATTTTTGGTCTAAATATGAAATTTGAAAATTATGGTTGTTATTAATAGAAATTTATTATTATTAAATTTTTATATGGAACTATATAAATATATATGTATGAGTTGGGTTCAAGTTACACTTAGTGTAACTCTAAATAATGTCACACCACTTAATAACTTGTTATTAAATTCACATTTTGAAAATCTCACCGCTGAATTACATGTTTTATATGTTTTTAATATATATGCCAATTTTTATGCTAATCAGATGCTATTTACTATTCTATACAAAGATAATGTAATCCAACGGTTGATTTCTCAAAATTTGTATCTAATTAAAAAATAATGAGTGGTGTAACATTGCTTAGAGTTACACCTGGTATAACTTGAACCCAACTCTATATATATATATATATATATTGTAGGGACTGAGTTTGAGCACTTCTATTGTTAGATGTGTGGACTCAAGCCCAACTAGCCCAATACAATAAATTTATAGAGAATGGGTTTAAGAATTAGGCCTTAGTGAGGGTTACAGCAACTAGACATAGTTATGAGTAGGTTGAATAACAAGGACGTAGGCTAGAGTATAAAATTCTGTCCTCGGGCCTTTCTTCCGAGGAAATTATTGTTCTTATTCTTTCTTTAGTGCTTGGTTACAAAGGTTTCTCAGATCATGCAAATTGCTGTTGTATTCTCCTTCTCCCTCCTGATCCCGCTTTTTTGGAGGATTTCTCGCATTATATATCCCCTTACAATCGATCTTGGTCTTCCATCTGTTGATCATGCAAGTCACTACTCGAGTGCTTGTCCCATCAGCCAACTTCCCAAACCTTCTGTGAGTTGCAGCAACCAAGACCGCACTGTTTAGGGGTCATTTCCTCATTAATGCGGCCAGGACGTTAGTTGTGGGCATTTAATGCGGAGGTGATAGTTTCTCCTTGAACTGTTCCTACACCATGCTCCCACGGCTGCCCTACGGTACTTATCCTTTTTCTTGGGACGCTCTGGGAGGTTGTCGTCGATGGCGTGTCGTTCTTCCCTTCTAGGATCTGGGTTGGCCGAGAACAGGATTGTCCTCGGCGATGTTTCTAGGCCATTTGGGCTTTCTTAATTCATCCTCAGCCATTTCTTCCTCCTCAGCGTGGGCCTTGGGCTTAGTATAAAGTGGGCCGGGGTTGTCAAATTCTTTGACCCCATAATAACCCCTCAAAATCTTACTGTCCGGCTCCTCGGACAGAGAGGAGGATTTTGGTGTTCTCGAGCCTTTATCATGGCTTGCCAAGTCTTGTCCTCCATCAGTGCTAGAGCCTTTTCGCTTGTCCAAGGCACGCTCCTGGTGCTTCGGTATACGAGGTGCGCCCTCATTAAATTTTGGCGGCTCTGTGCTCCCCACGTTCAACGGTGTGATGGTAATCTAACGATGGAGATTTCTCTAACTTTATGGGTGAGAAAACTAGCACGGTTATTTTTAATTGGAGATATAAATACCCATTTGAACCGATTTCTCTCTTTACTTTTGCACTCAAGAGTTCTTGCACACATATCCTAAGTTCAGTCAAATCTCCAGCCAAACTCATGTCTCTTTTCAGCATAAAAAGCCTGTCTGAGGAGTTTTTCCTCATTTCTGTAAGTTTTCATTTCTCTCTAACTCCTCTCTTTCTTTCATCCTTCCTTGAGTCTTTTAGTCGTTTCGAGGGATGGGTAAGTTAAAAAGGTTGGTTGAGTCCGAAGAGGCGATGGAAAAATTCATCGCCGATTATAGGATACCCCGTAATGTAGGTTTGAGATATTGTGAAGAAGGGGCACGGCATTTTAGGAGGCAAGAGGGTGAAGTAGCGATCCCCATAATCGCCTTTATAGAAGGTGGTGTGAGAATCCCTATGGGGCTGGTGATGAGGGACTACCTTAGGCATTTCCGATTAGCTCCCACCCAGTGCGCCACCAACGTGTTTAGGATCCTGGGTTGTGTGGACGCCTTAAACGAGAAAATGGGGTTGAGGTTAACCCATCACGATGTAAACTGGTGCTATAACCTTTAACACCTAAGGGGTAAATCCTATTATATGAAGACGAGGGCCAATAAGGTTCGGCTTATTTAGTGCCTCCTCGAGTCCACCAAGGGGTTAAATAAGGACTTTCTCATCGTGTCTGGGGAATGGCATGACGGCCTTCCTTGTTCGACAAAGGAGGGGGAACCAGGTGGGGTATTCAGAGTGGGAGAGGGTTAATTTTTTGTGTTGTCATAGTTTGCATTGTTCAGTCGCTAATATGAATAGGCTTTCTTTTTTGGCAGATCCGCACGCCTTTGAACGACACTTTCACTTAGTCAACCGGGAAGATTTGGAAGCCATCTTTAAGGTGGAGGTCTTTGTGAACAAAGCTGACAACCAAGTCAGGGCCGCTCACAAGATTCTCAGGTACGATCCCATCCAGAAATCTATCGCGGCTCCAAAGTACGTGATCAGAGCTAAAGATCCTTGACTTCATAGAATCACAGTAGCGGAACACGGGTTCTTGCTTCCTGAAGGATCTCCTATCCCCGAAGGCGTCCCGTTGGTAGGCCCTTCTTCATCCAATCAAGCAGCGGAGGCCGAGGGTGATGTGGGTCCATCCAAGGATGAATTTGGTGTATTTAACCAAGTTAGTCTATCCAAGGATCCCACTGGTGACTTGGGTGACCCCAATTTGACCGAAGCGGATCTCCTACCAGTGAAGACTTCTTCTCAAGCCGAAATGGGTTTTAAGAGGAAACCTCCAACCAGTTTGCTCGACCTAATTGAGGGCCAACCGGGGAAGTCACAATCCAAACTTCCTCCTCCTCCACCCCAGCCTCAGCCTACTCAAACCAGGTCATCTTCCACCCAGTCGCAGCCATCATCTCCTCGGTCTAGACTTCCTCCTCCTTCCTAGTCGACTTTGCCTCCTCGACCCAAGCCCCCCGATCCAAAAAGGAAGAGGGCTTCCAAGGGCAAGGAGCCCATGGATGGGGGGAAATCTCGCTCCTCTCGGGAAGAAGACGAAGCCATACAAGCTTCAAAACAGTTAAAAATCGAGCACCAGGGCCAAGAAAAAGAGGTCACCCCCCAGTCTGAGCCCCAGGCCTAGCTTCTTGCCCCAATGCTCTACGGGGAGCCTTTGATGGACAACGCCTCCCTTTGGGGCTTCCGAGGGGGTGAAGGCACCTATGTGGCCGATGCATTGGAGAGGCCCCTGCTACTTCCCGCCGATATGGCCGAGTTGGGGAATTTGAGGAGGCAGGAGGTCTTTCTCAGCATTAAGAGGTATTTGGGCATGGTAAGATTTCTAACACTTATGACTCCGTTGATTTTCGTTCCTTAGTTTCCAACTTACCGTGTGCTTGTTTCAATTGACAGGCTGTCCAAGCCACTTATAGGCTAGAAGAGGCAACTAACGAGCAAAGCAGGACCTTGGAGCTCGAGCATGACAAGCGCTTGGATGCTACTCGGACCCTTAAAAACTCTGAGGCCGATCTCTTAAAAGCAAGGAAGGAGTTGAAGGAGATGACAAGGGCCCGAGATAGCGTTGAGTCAAGCCTTGCTAGCGCTCAAAGGCAAGTCGAAAGCCAGACGAAGCGCCTACTCGATACTGAGGATCAGCTGAAGATTGCCAAGGAGCAAATCATTGATCTGAAGAAGAAACTGGCCGAGGCAGAGGGGGCCAAGAACGTCGCGGAGTGGGCCCGGGATGAAGCCTTGAGGGCTAAGGCAGAGGCGGAATTCGCCAGGACGGAGGCTGAGAGCTCCAAAGAGAAAACCGAGGAGGAGGTTTATGACTTGGGAGTGGCTGAGACTCAGGCCACTCTCAAGGCTCAAGTACCTGGAGTATGCAAGCTCTACTATTCCCAAGTTTGGAATGAAGCCCTTCAACAAGCTGGGGTTGAGGCTTCATCTGACCTGTGGAAGGTGGAGAATGTATACTGCCCTACGGCCATCCGGGAAACTGCCCCTGCTAGCTCCGAGGCTGAGGTTGCTCCTGGGGAGGCTAAGACTGCTCGGCCTGAAGCTGCTCTGGCCCTAATCGTTCCTAATGAGCTAGCCGAGGAGGGTGAGCTTCCTGGGGCGACAGAAACACATGTGTTAGGTTCTAAAGACTTAGGATTTATGTATTTAGAACTCTAATTTGTATTGTTGGCAAACCATGATCAAAACAGTGTGTTTAGAAGTGTTTAAGTCTAGCTCAAAGTTGTGCATTTATGTAAAGTTGGAATCGAGTTAAAGCAGGAAAGCATTGTGCCTTTCAGACTGGCTCGATCGATCGAAAGACAAGCTCGATCGATCGAAGCTCAAGCAGAATGATTTTCTGTAGATTTTTCCAACTCAGCCCTAAGTGTTTTAAAACATTTTTAGGGTTTCTTATTTTTCCTAAGTATAAAAGGAAAACCCTAGCTACGTTTTAGGGTTGCTCATAATTGCGGTTTGTGTAAATCTCTTGTGAGATCTAGAGGAGTTTTCCTTTACACAAACTTAGGTTTTTCAAGGAGAAGATTTATCTACACCTTGATGATCAATTCAATTGCTGCCATTAAAACTTAAAGAAAACACAAGCGAGTGTGCTTGTATCTGGTGGTGAATCCAAGAAAGAAGGAGTCCGTGGATTCAGAGCTTGCACATGGTCGTGTCAGTAAGTTCTACTGGTTGGTAGCAATAAGAAGTCGAGCGTGGGGGCTTATAAGTCTTATTGTATGAACTTCGATTCTTTCAAGATAGTGGATTCAACCTTGAGGATAGCTAGGTCAAATCCTCCCCAAGTTTTTACCGATTTGGTTTCCTGGGTGATCATATCTTGTGTTATTTATTTTCCACTGCTTTGCATGATTTGATCTTTGTTATTGTGATAACCTAGACTTGTTTAATCGGACCAAGTAACAACTTGGCTAATTACCTAGGTTAAATCAATTGTTTAAGGGGTCTAAAAACTATCAACATGAAAACCTGAACCCTGAAGCGCCCCAAAAGACTACAGAGTCTACAATTGATGCTCAGGCCACTCATGCTGAGGAGCCAACTCTCTCCGTTCAGCCCTTCCAGACCGTTCCCCCGAGTGAGGGCTCCAAGGGTCCTGAGGTCGTTTCTACTCAGCTTTCCAAGGAAGGGGTTAAGATAAAGCTGAAGAAGTAGGTCATCTCGGCTAGCTTTTGTTTTAGTTTTTCTTTTCTTTTCTTTTTTTTCTTTTTTTCTTTTTTATTTTTATTTTTACGAAATGTATGGTAATTCCCCTTTTTTATGAAATGTATGGAATGTATGAAAATCATTGTAATCAGACTTTTAGATTAAATGTATGAAATTCCCCCCTTTTTTTTTACATTATGTGTTTATTGTTATTAGTGTGAGTCTTGTGTCTCATGAGTTGGTTATCCTAATGGGTAAAAATGGTTATGTACATATCACATTTGAAATTAGACCTTTAAATTCTAACTCACCGGCATTAAAGGGACACCTTAGTTTGCATTTGCTCATATTTTTAGGGGGCGGGGACCAAGTAAGTGATCCGAGGTACCGAGTTTATACTTAGGCTATATTCGCAACTTGCATGAATGCTTGATCTTGCTAATTTCTTCAAAGGTTGTGGTCCGAGGATCCGCCCAACATTTAGGTTCCACCTGCCACCTAAGCTCTTGCTGAAAGTAATTAGTTTCCCCATAGGTTTGAGTCCGAAGACTACGCAAGACCTTGGTTCTGTATAGTACTTAGATTTTTCTTGGAGTAACTAGTTTCCCCATAGGTTTGAGTCTGAGGACCATGCAGGACCTTGGTTCTGTCTAATACTTAGATTTTTCTTGGAGCAACTAGTTTCCCCATAGGTTTGAGTCCGAGGACTATGCAAAACCTTGGTTCCGTCTAGTACTTAAATTTTTCTTGAAGTAACTAGTTTCCCCATAAGTTTGAGTCTGAGGACCACACAAGACCTTGGTTCTGTCTAGTACTTAGATTTTTCTTGGAGTAACTAGTTTCCCCATAGGTTTGAGTCCGAGGACCATGCAAGACCTTGGTTCTGTCTAGTACTTAGATTTTTCTTGGAGTAACTAGTTTCCCCATAGGTTTGAGTCTGAGGACCATGCAGGACCTTGGTTCTGTCTAATACTTAGATTTTTCTTGGAGCAACTAGTTTCCCCATAGGTTTGAGTCCGAGGACTATGCAAAACCTTGGTTCCGTCTAGTACTTAAATTTTTCTTGAAGTAACTAGTTTCCCCATAGGTTTGAGTCCGAAGACTACGCAAGACCTTGGTTCTGTATAGTACTTAGATTTTTCTTGGAGTAACTAGTTTCCCCATAGGTTTGAGTCTGAGGACCATGCAGGACCTTGGTTCTGTCTAGTACTTAGATTTTTCTTGGAGCAACTAGTTTCCCCATAGGTTTGAGTCCGAGGACTATGCAAAACCTTGGTTCCGTCTAGTACTTAAATTTTTCTTGAAGTAACTAGTTTCCCCATAGGTTTGAGTCCGAGGACCACACAAGACCTTGGTTCTGTCTAGTACTTAGATTTTTCTTGGAGTAACTAGTTTCCCCATAGGTTTGAGTCCGAGGACCATGCAAGACCTTGGTTCTGTCTAGTACTTAGATTTTTCTTGGAGTAACTAGTTTCCCCATAAGTTTGAGTCCGGGAACCTTGTAAAACCTTGGTTCTGTCTAGTACTTAGATTTTTCTTGAAGTAACTAGTTTCCCCATAGGTTTGAGTTCGAGGACCATGCAAGACCTTGGTTCTGTCTAGTACTTAGATTTTTCTTGGAGTAATTAGTTTCCCCATAGGTTTGAGTTCGAAGACCATGCAACAGCTTGGTTCTGCCTAATACTTAGATTTTTCTTGGAGTAACTAGTTTTCCCATAGGTTTGAGTCCAAGGACCATGCAGAACCTTGGTTCTGTCTAGTACTTAGATGGTTCCCAAGATACAAGACATATAATCATAATGGACTTAAAATTTGAATTAGAGAAATGCTTTTGTTAATAATAATACCTTCTCAGGTTATTTACATTCTATGGACGAGGTACAGCCTTTTCATCTAAGTCCTCTAAGTAGTATGCACCTATCCCTGCTATTGAAGTAATTCGGTACAGTCCTTCCTAATTGGGTCCTAGCTTTCCTTTGCAACACCCAAAACTTTCCTCAATACTAAGTCCCCTGGTGCTAGTGGTCTCAGCTTCACATTGGCATCATATCCTTACTAAGCTTCTGGTGGTAGTAGGCTGACTGGATCACTGCCTTTTCTCTTCATTCATCGATCAGATCCAGGCTCTTCCCTAGTAATTCATCATTACTGCTTGGGGTGAAGGAGCTCATCCTCAGCGTTGGGAAGTTTGCCTCTAGAGGGATAATAGCCTCAGCCCCATAGGTCATGGCAAAAGGTGTCTCCCCTGTTGACCGTCGTGGTGTAGTTCGGTAAGTCCATAAGACGTGTGGCAACTCTTCTGCCCACCTTCCCTTGGCGTCATCCAATCTCTTCTTAAGCCCATTGACTATGACCTTGTTGATGGCCTCAGCCTGTCCATTTCCTTGAGGATAAGCTAGAGTTGAGTACTTGTTAGTGATCCCCAGTTCACAACAATATCTTTTGAAGGCTTTGCTGTCAAATTGGAGTCCATTATCTGAAATAAGGGTACGTGGGACCCCGAATCGTGTAACAATGTTTCTCCAAATGAATTTCTTAACATCCACATCTCTGATGTTAGCCAATGGCTCGGCTTTGACCCATTTGGTGAAGTAATCTGTGCCGACCAACAGATATCTCTTATTTCCTGCTACCTTGGGGAAAGGGCCTACAATATCCAGGCCCCACTGGGCGAACGGCCACAGACTGGACAAAGGGTTGAGGACCCCTCCTGGCTGATGAATATTTAGGGCAAACCTTTGGCACTGGTCACTTTTCTTAACATATTCTAGGGCTTCCTTCTGCATCCCCAACCACTAATATCCCTGGGTAATGGCTCGATGCGACAGGGACCTTCCTCCTATGTGACTCCCACAGATCCCTTCGTGCAGCTCCTCAAGCAATAATTCTAATGCTTCAAGGTGAATACACAGTAAATATGGCCCAGAGTAGGAGCGCTTGTACAATTTGTAGTCCTCGGACAACTAGAAGCGAGGAGGGTTTCTTCGTATTTTTTCAGCCTCTGACTTCTCCTTGGGCAGGATATCATCTTTGAGAAAACAGTGAATGATTTTTTAAATAGTGAATAGAAAATAATTTTATGCAGAATGCTAGAAATAATTTATGCAAAAAACATTGAACAATTTTTATGAGAAAACAGTGAATAATTTTACTCAATGCAAAAAACAGATTTTATGAATGTAGTAAGCATATTCAAATATACACTAAACATGATGGGCAGAGTGCAAATTTTATTAATGTAGAAACAGATTTTATTAATGCAGAAAAATAGATTCGATTATTGTGAAATTCACACATGAAAAAGCATTCAGATTTGGCGTTTAGATTTAGAAAAAACGATTTCACTAAGTGTTTTATGAGAAAACAGTGAACGATTTTTTAAATAGTGAATAGAAAATAATTTACGCAAAAAAGAGAGTGAACAATTTTTTAAATAATGTTGAACAAAAAATAATTTTTTGCAAAATGCTAGAAATAGTTTATGTAGAAAACAGTGAAAAATTTTTGTAAGAAAACAGTGAACAGTTTTACTTAATGTAGAAATTAAATTCATATTTTGAAATTAAAATCTCTATATTTTGCAATGCTTCTATTTAAATAAATAAAAATGTAAAAGAGCAACTTATTTTTATGTTTATGTTTATTTGTCGATAATCCCAAAAAAAAAAAAAATTACAAGGTACTCGGGCTTAGTGAGCTCGAGTACCTTAGAAAAAAAAAAAAAAGCAATTTATTATATAATGGTACTCAAGCCTACTATACACGAGTATTGTGTTGCATGGTACTCGAGTTTACCATGCTCGAGTACCACATAATTTTTTTTAATTGCCCAATTTCCACCTCAGTAGTGCCACAATGGCAAAACTTCTAGGAACTCGAGTTTAAGAAACTCGAGTACCATAAAAAGTGGTATTTCACTATATAGTTCCAAAACAGTGTTTTTTTTACAAAAAATTTCAGAAATTGGTGGTATTTGGCCATTTTGGCCCAAATACATGTCCAAACTAGCAAGAGGCTGAAGAAAAAATGAATAAATTGCTGGTTTTGAGTTCGACTCAACATATATTTCCCTAAACATATATGGTAATTAATTGAATGTCTTAATATAAAAGTTGGTATTGGATAGTCAAATGGTTCAGAAGTCATTAGTTAAACCAATATTCACAATATCTCAATGTAAAGTCTGTCTTTTGTAAGATACATATAGGACTTGGAAACGGAAGTTGAAAGCATTATAAAGAAGAGAGAGAATGTAAGGACTATATGATTCAACCTAACGACTTATGTGCAACTAAAAAAGCCCTTGGTGGTTTCATCTTCACTATCTTCCCAATTGAAAGTTATACTTTTGTTTTTTGGAATAGGTCAATTGTGTGTTTTACAATGAACTCTATGTATGGTATATATAGGAATTTAGAGTTAGGATTAGGTATACATGGGCTTTATACTTTAACTAGTCGCGGACCCGCGCGTTGCGCGTGATAATTATTTTATGGTGGTTTTATTATTATTATTTTTTTTACAATTTAAAATAATTTAATAAAGACTAATGCATTTCGTAATCTTATTTTATTTATTATAGGAACAATCATAAATATAAATTTAGTTGTACCAAAATGAAAACAATACAATTTTTCTCAGAAATTCAAAAGGCAAGTTAACGAAAATTTTCATTTTTTAATAAATGTTATTTATAACATTTTGTGAATCGTTAAAAAGAATATAAAATTTTGGAAATTATTCTTTTAATTTTAAACAAACTTTCTTAAACCTTATTTTTTCTGCCTACAATCCAAAATACCGAAAAATGTAACTAAGAAAATTAATAAAACTTAACAATGATTAATTGGACCAATTAGGAAAAAATTTTGTTGTAATTTCATCCACCCAAAACATATTATTAAATAAACAATCATTAGCAAAATCTAATAATTAAATTTCTATATATGCATTGTTATAAATTATAAAATAATAATAATTTGGCATGCTAACAATATTTTAAAGAATATAAATGCAGCATGTCAGTATGACTTCTATGTTTGATACGTTATTACTAAAGTGACTATTACCAGGAGAAATTCAGTCTTCAGATACATTTGTGGTGACAACACCATTTTCATTTAAAGTAGTGCGTATATAGATATTAGAATTTTTGTTCGCAGTCTCACTATTATAATCATGTCTTCTCTGTCTAGTGCTCCTCAAATATAAGTAAATCCATAACACACACACACACACACACACACACACACACATATATATATATATATATATATTAAATTGAAGACCTTAATAATATATAATAAAAAAAATGTAACTTTATGAAAAACCTACCAACAATATGATGTGAAGGTGACATAATCATAAATGAAGCAAATCCTCTTTCTACATAAACCTCTCCTCTCAAAGCATCAACATTGTTGAAGTTAGCATCTACTAAATGACTTCTATTAGCTGCCCAATAACTCATATTCATTTGCCTATCCGACATAGTACCCCTATTCAATTGTAAGTCAATAGAAATACGTTGAGTTGCAGGAGCATGAATATTGGTTGGATAGTTGCGATTTCTCCTGGACGCAAGAATCATCCTTCTTCTCAATCGTGCATAATAAAAAAACTTCATAGTACCTACAAACCATTAGTTACTAATTGTCATTATGGTGAAAAATAATTTCAAATAACTGGTGGATAATATGAACAACCTGCACTACCAAAAATAATATGTGGACAATTTTAGAAAAACATTTCATTTTATTTACAACTGACATTTAGACATACCTAAAGAAAACTTTCAGCTTTTGAATTTGCAATTTGATAGATAATTCACAATAATTTGGTAGACAATATGAACAGCCTACACAACCAAAAAATAATATAAAAATGATTTTAGCATAACGAAAGATTATTAAAATATTTTACCATAGCCTTTTCATTATATTTATAATTGAGAGTTAGACATATTTGACAAAACAATCCAACTTTTGAACTTGCAATTTAATAGAAAATCCGTAATCAACTGGTAGAAAATATAAACAACCTACACAACCAAAAGATAATATAAAAAATATTTTATCCTTCTTTTTTTGGGGTGCATTCATTTTGCTGTCATCTATTTATAGTGTCTTCCTGGTAGGTTATGTAAGTTCACACATGTAGCATGAAGAGCATTTTTCTAAGACTATTTGGAGATTCCTACCTTTATGCAGTTGCATTAAAAACGAAAATATAAATAAAATATTAAGCATTGTGGCTGCAAAACATAAATAAAAATTATTTGATATTTTTGCACCAGTCATTTTTTTCAATAGAAAATATCTAATCTCTAAACATATTACAATCTCATCTAACGGTTATCTCAAAATCTGAATATCATGTGGTTCTAAAGAATTTGGAATTTTTATTGAATTATTTTACAATCTCATCTGACGGTTATCTCAAAATTTGAATATCATGTGGCTCTAAAGAATTTGGAAATTTTTTTATTTTTAAAATCCCCCATTTTTTCAACTTGTCTGGGTTCAATATTCTTTTGTATCGTGGGAATGTAATTCAGTAAAATTTCATATTAAAAGATAGACACCCTAGATACTAATGTGACTCCATAGTACTTACAAACCATCATTTACTAACCGTCATTATAGTAAAGATCATTTCAAATAACTGGTGGATAATATGAACACCCTACCAATAATATGAGGACTATTTTAGCAAAGCATTTCATTTTAGAGAGACCTGAAGATATATTCTAGCTTTTGTGAACTTGCAATTTAATAGATAATTTGTTATAATTTGGTAGAAACCAAAAGATAATATAAAAATTATTTTAGCACACCAAAAGATAATATAATCTCAATTTTATAATAGCATTTTCATTAATTGAGAGTTGGACGTACTTTACGAAACAATCCAGCTATTGAACTTGCAATTTAATAAATAACCTGTAATCAGTTTGTAGAAAATATGAACAACCTACACAACTAAAACAAAATATAAAAAATATTTTAGCATAGCCTTTTCATTTTATAGTTGTTGAACTTGCAATTTAATAAATATTCCGTAATTAACTGGTAGAAAATATGAACAATCTACATAACCAAATAAAAATATAAAAAATATTTTACCATAGCCTTTTCATTTTATTTATAATTAAAAGTTAGAAATACTTGAAGAAACAATCTAGCTTAAAAACATGTAAATTAACAGGTAACTTGTGAGCAATTGGTGGGTAAAATAGTAATCAAAACGGTGACAGGTGTCCACATCATTAAACACCAAGACCTTTTTTTTTTTTTTTTTTTTTCATAAATGAACACAAACATTCACATACAAATACACACTCAAACACTAAAAAATATATAATATTTTATGTCATCTATCTATAGTGTCTTCCTGCTTGGTAAGTAAGTTCACACAAGTATCATGAAGACCATTTTTCTAAGACTATTAGGAGATTCCTGTCTTTATGCAGTTTTATTAAAAATTAAAATATCACAAGGTAAGACCCAACCAAAAAACTTAAACTAAAATAGATTTTTAGACCAAACTCATTTTTTTTAATCTCCCTCCGTTTTTGCTTTTAATCTACCTTTGTTTTTACTCTTTCACTTTGTGTTAAAACCTTCCACTGCCTATTTTGATCTCCCTTTGTATATGGTGTAATTAAATAGTCTGAAATTTTAATCAAGCATGTGAATTTAGGTCAAAAATTCATTAAATAACTTATTGCTCCACAGTTGATTTTCCAATTCCTTCCTTTTGAATGAAAAAAAAAAAAAAAAAAAAAAAAAAAAAAAAAAAAAAACCAAAGCAATACCAGTTTTGTTTTTTTGTAATTCGAAATGTATTATGTAAATAACCATGTTTTGAAGTTTGGCCTTTGGTAGCAATTATTTCAGAGAGTGGACCTCACAAGAAGACTAGACTACTAAACTTTTTTAAAGAATCAACTAAATTATTGAACTTAATGAGGCATATAAGGCTACATTCAGGAAATAATTAATTAACTATGTTCTAAGGCATCGGCATGGTTGTTGAAAAATGTCCTAGAGATTGATCTCAATGTTGATTTCTTTTTCCTTAGCTCATCGTGCTTAAATAGTTGTGACATTACATAAGAGCCATAGATTTAAAAAAAGGTTGCAGTTAATTAAAACTTCTCAATTTGAGGAAAATATCGCACCTACAATAGTTTAGGACGTGCCCATTAGGAAAAAATACCACAAAAGATCTAAAGAATTTTCCAAACAACTCAATAAATAATTTGGGATATATCTCAAGACTAAAAATGACTAAGACGGATAGTTTACTGCTCAAGGCATCGTTTGAGGGACTTTGATGGAGACATATGGCCACATAGGGCTGATAGACAACAAAGTAAAAACTTTAATCCAATTACCGTGGGTACCAATCTACACTAACACAGAACACTTGATAGAAGTGGAGACAAACAACAAAATGAAAACTCTAATCCCACAATCACAAAGGTGATGCAAATGTTTCTGACTCCAAATATTTATGGCAGCTTAGTTATAGTTTCTGGCTACCGAGTGGACAAATTTTTTGAGATGGCATACCATAGATTGTCAACAATTGCCATTGGGACCTCTTTATGCATTTTTATAACCATGGTCTTCTGTCCCATTTGGGCTGGCAGTGGGCTTCACGATTTGATTGTTCATAACCTGGAAAAACTTGCTGACTCCCTGGATGGTATGCATGAACAAAGATCATTGATTGAACACTCAATATATAATTAATTTTCCTTATTCAAGCATAACCAAATTATACATAAAACACTTTGTCAACTTGAAATTCAGGATGTGTTGGCGAATACTTCAAAGATGATAAAACTAAGCTTGGCAATGAGGAAGATCCTAGTAAGAGAATGCAAGGCTACAAATGTGTGCTTAATTCTAAGGCAACTGAAGAAGTCATGGTAGGCTGTTAACTATCCTAGTGGGTCAATTTGCTAGCAATAAGATAACTATTGAGTACTCAATTTGTTAAATTTTCTAATTCAATTGTACAGGCCAATCTTGCAAGATGGGAACCTGCACATGGTAGATTCAACTTTCGACATCCATGGAAACAATATCTCAAGATTGGCACATCAATGCGTAAGTGTGCTTATTGCATTGAGGCTCTCAATAGTTACATAAACTTAAAAATTCAGGTAAAATACTTTTTTGGTTTTATATATCATACTTTGTTTACTTAAATTTCTTGTAACATTAGCCCAAAGTTTCTCTGACCTAGGAAATGCTTTCCTTTCCCTAGGAGTCAGTAGAATAGAGTGTCGCCTTTCGTTGTGTGGATGCTAGTATTGGGATCAGTCTGAGTAAGTGTAGTTCCTTTTTTCGGGGTTCCTATTACGAGAGATAGCAATGGAGGCCATGTCGGTTTTGTGGGAGAAGCTATCACTCACGGAATCAGAAGGGAGTAAGTATGCAGTGAAGGATGAACCCATTTTGGGTGAATACCTTCTGGCCGCAAAGTTCTTTACCAGGCGTATTCTTAGTCCGGCGGCGATTGCAAAAACTTTTAAAGTGGTCTGGAGGACTAAAAAAGGTTTTGAGGTGAGAGACATGGGTAATCACCTAGTGATCTTCTCCTTTTTCGATTCCTCGGATGTGGCGAGAGTTATGCAGGGAGAACCTTGGTCTTTTGACAAGCATTTGGTGGCCATCAGACCAATGGAAAGGTACGAGGATATTACTTCCCTGGATTTTAGCAGAACCTGTTTCTGGGTTCAACTTCATGGGCCTTCTATTGGAAGTATGTCTCATAAGACAGCAAAGGAGATATGTTCGGTAGTGGGAGAGGTGGATGATAGTGCGAGCGGCGACGGGGATAGAAGGGAGTTCAACTTCCTTCGAGTGCGGGTGATTGTCAATAACTCACAACCCCTGTGCCGAGGACGACGGTTATCTTTGGCAAATGGGAAAGAAAGCTGGGTTCGTTTCATGTACGAACGACTCCCAAACATCTGCTATTGGTGCGGAAGGCTCACTCACAGTGATAGAGAATGCTCTTTATGGATACGCAGCAATGGGACACTTAAGGAAGATGATAGGCAATTTGGTGCATGGTTACGTGCGACGACTCTAAACCCATCACGCAGTAAGGTGATACGAGTGGCGGGTTTCGAGGAGGAGTTTCTTCGCACTGACCATAATATCGGTACGGATGATGCTTCCGACAGTGTAGAGTTGACTGGTAGGAGTTGGGAAAACATTCCGGCACCATCTGCTCCGGCGATGGCCACGACCGGGGCTCTTCATAGGGCTGAGGTGGAGCACAACGTTGGAGTTGACTCTGAAATTCCTGGTTTGGAAAGGGCGGATGTTCAGGGGGTAACGGATGATACTCAATCAATTCCGCGTAATGAGTTTTCCTTACGTGGCGATTCAAATTTAGAAAAAGGGCAGAGTGACGTTACTTTCCAAAAACAGTTGGCGGATATTGATTCTGAGCTGGCTAAATTTGAAGTGGAAATGGGCCCGAGTACCTTGGTTACTAATGGGCCAAGTGCTAAAGCAAGTGATGGTCCTTTGGCTAACGGCCCAGCCTTTATTTTTGGGCTCACAAAATCTCCAATTCAGCAACAAGTTTATGGGCTCACAAAATCTCCAATTCAGCAACAAGCGAAGGTTGGGAATAAGATTGTGTTTTTTGACCGACTCCAGCAGGTTAGTTCTAGTGATGACCCTGATATTTGTCAAAGGGTATACACAGCAAGGAAAAGAAAACACTCAGAGAGTTTGCTTGAAGAATCAGAGGATGGAAGGCGACAAAAGAAGGAAGCCATGGACTTACCGAATTCAACGGCGGAGGCTGGCCACCAGCCCCGCCGATATCAATGATTGCTTTGGCGTGGAACTGCAGGGGTTTAGGGACCCGCCGTGCAGTCCGAGAGCTTGCCGAGATGGTCCAAGCACAGGGTCCCAAGATCATGTTTCTCTCAGAAACGTGGTCTAACAAGGAGTATATGAAAAAGGTATGTTATGATTTGGAATTTGATGGTTTATTTACTGTTCCTAAAAATGGGAGAGGTGGAGGTTTGGCTATGATGTGGAAATCTGAGGTAGTTCTGTGGGTAGATAGTTTCTCTAACTATCATATCGACGCGATTGTGAATGGTGGTAGAGAAGATGCTTGGCGACTAACAGGGTTTTATGGGGAGCCTGATACTAGCAGAAGGAGTGAGGGATGGAATATGTTGCGGATGCTAAGCTCGAAGCCGAAGTTGTCGTGGTGTTGCTTTGGAGATTTTAACGAACTATTAATGGTTGAAGAGAAGAAGGGAGGTGTGCCACGGTCTCATCATTTGATGCAAATGTTTCGGGAGGC
Organism: Quercus berberidifolia; assembly: GCA_028535905.1. NCBI lineage: Eukaryota > Viridiplantae > Streptophyta > Magnoliopsida > Fagales > Fagaceae > Quercus > Quercus berberidifolia. The sequence continues at coordinate 75,723,565 of JAPQVW010000002.1, read as the reverse complement.
ATTGGACCACTGTGATTTTGTGGATTTGGGTTTCTCTGGTCCGGCGTTCACTTGGCATGGCAGACGGAGGGGAGAACTGATTTGGGAAAGACTGGATCGTGGGGTTGCCAATTATGAGTGGCTTTCACGGTTTCCGACAGGGAGGGTGCAGGTTTTGTCCTGTTTTACTTCGGACCACAGACCGATTCTCTTGACTTTGGAGGCAGAAGTGGAAAAGCAGAGGTGGAGACGTAAGCCTTTTAGATTTGAAGCGATGTGGCTAACTGATCCGGGCTGTCATAATACGGTGGTTCGTGCGTGGGAATCTAATCCAGATGGCTTACCAATGTACAGAGCAACAAAAAAGCTGAAAAAGTGTAAGAAGATGCTTAAGAAATGGAGCACAGCCCACTTTGGAAATGTCACAAGGCAGATTAAGAAGGTAAAGGAGCTTTTGTGGAAGGCAGAGGAGGAATCAGTTAGAACAGGGAATATCCAAGAGGTAGTGAGATTGAAGTCTGAATTAAATTTGTTGTTTGATAGGGAGGAACAAATGTGGCATCAACGGTCTCATGTGAAATGGATTCAATGTGGGGATCAGAATACGAAATTTTTTCACGGTACAGCCACACAGAGGAAAAGAAGAAATTTTATAAGGGGTGTTCGAGATGAAGGAGGGGTTTGGCAGAGTGATGAGGAGGTATTTTCGAATCTGTTTATTGATTATTATACTGGTTTGTTTTCTTCATCGGGGTCACAGGAGCTGGACCAAGTGCTGGAGGGTGTTCAGGAAGTGGTAACAGAGGAAATTAATGTTAGTCTTGCGATGGAGTACAAACCAGAGGAAGTGGTTGCTGCCATTAAGGAGATGGCTCCCTTAAAGGCGCCGGGCCCAGACGGCATGCCACCACTGTTTTATCAATCATACTGGTCTGATGTTGGTACAGAGGTAACTCAAGCTGTTTTGTCCTGTTTAAATTCTGGTTCTATCTTAAGATCAATTAACCATACATTCATTTCTTTGATTCCGAAAGTTAAAAACCCTGAAAGAGTAACTGAGTACAGACCGATTAGTCTCTGCAATGTCATCTATAAGATTGTTAGTAAAGTGATAGCGAATAGGCTTAAGCCTTGGCTTAATTCCCTTATTTCGGAGACACAGAGTGCCTTTACAGCTGGTCGATTAATTACCGATAATATATTAATCGCCTTTGAGTCTTTACATCACATGAAGACGAGCTGTTTTGGTAAGAAGAGTTTCATGGCTCTTAAACTGGATATGAGCAAAGCATACGATAGGGTAGAGTGGTTGTTTCTGGAGAAGATTCTTTTAAAGATGGGTTTTCAGGCTTCTTGGGTTTCTCTTATTATGGAATGTATTACAACGGTTTCGTATTCTATTTTAGTAAACGGTGAGCCGAAGGGTATGATCAAGCCAACGAGGGGTCTCCGACAAGGTGATCCCCTCTCTCCCTATCTATTTCTATTCTGTGCGGAGGGGCTTAATGCCATTTTAAGAAAGGCTGCTGAAGCTGGAGATATTCAGGGGTTTTCTATTTGTAGAAGAGGACCCAAGTTAACCCATCTCTTTTTTGCGGACGACTGCTTGCTCTTCTGCAGGTCGACACTTGAGGAGTGTGAAAAAATTCAGGAGTTATTAGCTTTATATGAGAAGGCATCAGGGCAGATGGTAAACAAGGATAAGACTACCTTGTTCTTCAGTAGAAACACTGATGAAGAGATTAAGGAGACGATAAAACTCTCGTTGGGGGTGCCGGCCATCCAACACTATGAGAAGTATCTGGGGTTACCTTCCTTTGTGGGTAGAAATAAGAAGGCGTGTTTCACTCAAATAAAGGAGCGGATTTGGTCTCGTATGCAAGGCTGGAAGGAGAAACTCCTCTCTCAAGCCGGGAAGGAAGTCATGATAAAAGCTGTCATCCAGTCTATTCCGGCATACTCTATGGGTGTGTTCAAACTTCCCATTGGGCTTTGCAAAGATATTGAAGCAATGATAAGAAGATTTTGGTGGGGGCAGGGGGATAAGAAGAAAATACATTGGGTGAAGTGGAGTAATCTATGTACTTCAAAGTCGGTTGGTGGTATGGGTTTCCGAGATTTACAGCAGTTTAACCAAGCCTTACTGGCGAAGCAGGTCTGGAGGTTAGCACATCAAAAAGATTCTTTACTCTTCAAGGTCTTTAAGGCCAAATTTTTCCCTGGTGGAACCATTTTTGATGCTGGGGTACCGATTAATTGCTCTTACGCGTGGAGAAGTATCCTTCAAGCTAGGGAGGTCATTCTAAAAGGGGCTATCTGGAGGGTAGGTGATGGTGCCTCGATCAAGATTTGGGAGCATAGGTGGTTGCCATCAACTCCTAGCGGATTTGTCTTATCACCGAAAGCAGGTTCTGATGCAGTCTGGGTAAAAGAGCTTCTGGTACCTAACTCTGGACGTTGGAATTCAGATTTGCTGGAAAGGAATTTTATGCCATGGGAAGCTGAAGAAATTAAAAGAATACATGTTTGTGCTCATGGACAGAATGATGCTTATATCTGGCCTCTCACTCCGGATGGGAATTATTCTGTCCGTAGTGCGTATCGAATGTTGGCAATGGCAAAATCCAGCGGTGAACCAGCCTCCTCATGTCCGACAGTCACGAATCAAGTCTGGAAGGGCGTGTGGAAGATTCAAGCTTCGAATAGAGTTAGACATTTCATATGGAGGGCAGTAAAGGATTCTTTACCCACTAAGGAAAATCTGAAGAAAAGGCAGATTCAGCTGGATGTCACTTGCTCTCTCTGTGATGAATCCAAGGAAGACACGATGCACGCACTGTGGCTGTGTGATCAGGCTCAATCGGTGTGGAAGTCTGAAGCTAGCTTTGTCTACCTGTATCAAAGGAAGTTCAGGACCTTTATGGATTTGTTTGAGGCTGTGCTGGATAGGGGTTCGGTGTTTAAGGTGGCTTGGTTCTCTACAATTGCATGGAGTTTGTGGCAGAGACGAAACAGGATTAGAGAGAGGCAGCAGACTTGGCCTCTCCATGAGGTGAGTAGGCGGGCAAAAGAGATGGTTCTAGAGTTCTTCGAGATCAATCGGAAGCCTATACAGCCAGTGCGACGATCTGCTCCTACCTATTGGCATTCCCCACAAGAAGGTACGTACAAAGTTAATTTTGATGCTGCCCTCTTTGATGATCTTGGGTTGGCTGGTCTGGGTGTTGTGGTGAGGGATTCAACAGGGAATATCATTGCTGCACTCAGTCAGAAGGTCCGCTGCCATCATTCTGTGGAAATGGTGGAAGCTTTGGCTTGCAACCGGGCTCTAGTCTTTGCTCAGGAGTTATGTCTTTCACAAGTGGTGTTTGAGGGTGATAGTCTCCGTATTGTTCAGGCAGTCAACAGTCAGGGAGCATGTTCAACTTTATTTGGTCATGTAGTGGAAGAGATTAAGAACTTACGGAGAGGCCTTAGTTTTTCTTGTTTTCAACATGTAAAGAGGGATGGCAACAAGCTTGCTCATTCTCTTGCCCGTAGAGCAGTTTCTTCTGCTGACACTGATGTATGGGTAGAAGAACTACCTAGTGATTTGGAAGATGTGTTCCAATTTGATTTTGATCATCAATAAAATTCACTTACCTCTTTCTCAAAAAAAAAAATTTCTTGTAACATTAATTCCAATATTTTTGTTTGGCCATAGGCACCAGACTATCTAAAGAAACATCTTAGTGATGTATGCACAGTATTGAGCACCAATTCTTCAGAGGTCCTAAAAGAATTGGTCATTACAATGAAAGCTCTCACCAAATCATCCAAGATAGATTTATAACCTTAAAAACCCCAAAAGCCCAATATTCTCCTTTTCCTTTTTCACAATTTCCCATTAACCAAACAGAGAAAATAGTAGAGTAACATACTATCTAAAAAAGCACCTGAAATTTGGGGAATATGTGAGACTCCAATCTACCAAACCATGTAATCCTCAACTAAACAAAACAAAAGAATATATCAAATCATTTTATTAAATAGCCATAAAATCATCAAATGATTGTACAAATATTACTTGGTAAGCCCAGGAAAAAAAAAAAAAAAAAAAAAAAAAAAAAAAAAAAAGAAGCAAGCTAGATAGGTTAGTTTTGAACTTTAATTTTCATCCAATAAAATCAAGACATTTCCCAATTTTCATACACTATTACATTGACAACCCTGCTTTTACGCTTGAACTCAACATGGTTTCCCAATTCTTTCATTGGGTCAATTCGCTAGCAATAAGATAACCATTGAGTACTCAGTTTGATAAATTTTCTAATTCAATTGTACAGGCCAATCTTGCAAGATGGGAACTTGCACATGGCAGATTAAACTTTCGACATCTATGGAAACAATACCTCAAGATTGGCACATCAATGCGTAAGTGTGCTTATTGCATTGAGGCTCCCAACAATTGCATAAACTCAGAAATTCAGGTAAAACACTTTGGTTTTATGTATCATACTTTGTTTTCTTAAATTTCTTGTAAAATTAATTCCAATATTTTTGCTTTGCCACAGGCACCAGACTATCTAAAGAAACATCTCAGTGATGTATGCATGGTATTGAGCACCAATTCTTCAGAGGTCCTAAAAGAATCGGTCATTACAATGAAAACTCTCACCAAATCACCCAAGATAGATTTATTAATTGGAGAGATGAACTTAGCTGTACAAAAACTTCAAGATTCCTTGAACTCTCTTCCCAATTCTTTCATTGGACCCACAGTGTCAACATTACAAGCTCCCAATCTCTTCTCTATATATCAATACTCTTATCAGCAAAGCCACTACACAAAAACTCCCCCATTTGACCCATACATAGGACAGCCATTTGATGAGCTTTTGTCTCATTAACTAAAAGGTGACAGATTTAATATAGCTACATGATTGTCACACTATTTCTGGGTTTACCCAACCTAGAAAATCCCCAAAAGAGCTCCGAATGAATGTACCCAAAAGAAGCAGTGCTCCAATTAAATAACACAGCAGTAAGAAAATCAACACCCTAACAAAAATGATTTAGAAAGTAAATGTAACGTAACAACCATCCACACCATAGCAAGAAATAGGCAGAAACAAACGTAGAAAGGCGAAAAAAAACCATCAAGCAAAAGAATAGAGCACAAAGATGTAGGGATACCTCAATTGAACCACCCAGGTTACATCAGTATTTATATAGAAGTGAGGAGAGGAAGGAAGATAGAAAGGCTGTTGTTAGAAGCCAAAACAGAAGCTGAAACCGTAGAGCAAGAAGATGAAACCATGAGTGAAACAATAGAAAAGAAGCTGAAACCGTGAGAATCAAAAGGTGGGGAAGGGGAAGGAACTAAACCTGAAATGATGAAACAAAATGTGGTAGACTGGAATTTGAATCCGCATAATTGAAGGGAGCATAAGTTGTAACCGTGAAAAACAATTAGGTTTGACAAAGGGAGCTAGATGAAAAGGCTTTGGTGTGGGCTTGGGCTTTATAATGGATTTAAATGTACAAGAAGTGGACCTTAAAGTAGAAATAGGGCTGAAACTAATTTTAGTTTTATTAGCATTTTAAAATTGGTAAAATTATTTTAAAATTGAATTAAAAATTCAGAAAATAGGATGGGAGTGACATGGCTGCTGATGTGGCTTAATGTGAGCGTTTTTAAAATTGGTAAAATTATTTTAAAATTGAATTAAAAATTCAGAAAATAGGATGGGAGTGACATGGCTGCTGACGTGGCTTAATGTGATCGTAGCAACATTAAATACTATGCTTCAGCTTTTAGTAATATATAGATTGGGTTTTTGGGCAAATATATAATTAACACATAAACCTTATATCTTTAACACTACAGACACACTCAATTTCACATCTTATTGAGTTGTCAACTTATGACGGAAGCAACATCACTTTCACATGGTTCCACCAACCCTTCTTATCTCTAGTTCATTCTTCTCTTGATAAAGAAAATAAAGCGGGTAACCTAATTAGAAGGCATATGATGTTATGTCTTTATCTTAACAAACATAGTACATCACTCACAATATCTTGTCTATGGCCGAACTACTTAATCACATCGGATCAAGTTAATCCCTTATGAGCCCATAACTCAAAGAAATACTCGATTGACTAATCCCAAATAAATGTTATCTTCAAGTAATATATATGCGGCTAGCTAGCAATTAATCTTTGTACCTGTTTCAATATGAAGAGTAATGTAACTGCTTTCCCTATAAACTAGATTGCAAATCTAGTGGAAGAAGCAGATTGGTAGTGTCACACCCCGAACCCAACTATAAAGATAGGCATGTGACAACCGCCGCATGCTTATAAAATAAGCCCTTTACAAGTGTGCAAGGCCTTCTTAGCAACTAAAATTTATCCTCAAGAATTAAATCAAAAATACCTCAACAATTTCTTTATGAATAAATCTCCAATAATTTAAAAGGAAAAAAATCCAAACCTTATGTACATAATGCCAATTGGCCAATAAATATAAAACTATTAGAAGACCATCCAATCCCAAAACCACTAAACTTCTTTCCTGCTCACAACACAACATTAAAACTCCCAAAACTTGCTATTCTTTACAATCTGAAATTGGAGGGAAAAAGGGAGTGAGTGGACAACTCAATAAGTAACCAAAGTCTTAATAAGTTCTATCAAGCAATAAATCTGTAAAGTAATAAGATGTAATATGAGTCTTCAAAAGCTATAATATACTATGGGTTTTCCAAAATAACTAAAGAAGTTTCATAGTCTTAAAATAATAAGTTGCAAATAGATCACATACTTTAATCTGACAAATATACCATAGATGGTTTAGAAAGTAGTCAGTTTTCCATATATCAAAACTATAACTTACAATATGTTCCAAAAAAATACATAAGCAGTTTTAATGACTCAAAATAGTTCAAATATTCAAACATTTCCAAAATCACATACGTAGTTTTAAGGGCTCAAAATAGTTCAAATATTCAAATGTAATTCATATTTTTAACAATCTTATGACTATGGTTATGCTATATCCCTGTGACTAGACTTCAGAGTACCAATGAATAACCCCCATTAGCTGGGTATCAGAATAAATTCATAGTCAGATTGTTCATAATCATATATATGAAATCATTGTTTCTAATAGAAATATATCTTATTCAATATTCCATTCTATTTGTGATATTTCTATAATTCTTTACTTTAAATCAATATAGCTAAAAAAAATAATTAAATAAAATACATCATATATTCAGTAACCAGATATATTTGTGATAATTCTTTATTTGAAATCAGTAATACAATAGAAATAAATTGTAACAACTGAAAAAAAAAATTAGTAATTAAAATACGCAAAATAAAACCAATTAGGATAAGGTTACTTACCTCCAAAAGCCATACCAAAAGGAACTTCTCTCTAACATTTCTTCTAAAATCCTCAAATATCACCAGATTGAAGTATGGCTGTGTGAACTACCTAGCTCCTAAATGTAAGGATCTGCCATCTTTTGTACCTTTATAACATGTGGTACTACAAAACTCTTAGATGCATGGTGGGCCTCAAACGTTTTGGCATTAAGTGAATGAATATGTGGTTCAAGAGAGGTTACAAATGTCAACCGTTGTTCCATCATACTTGGTAGCCATTTATTCATCATTGTTTCAATGTAAGGCTCAGCCCACTTTCAACTTGACCTTTATTTTCCTATGCCTTTTGGATTAACAAATCCAAGGCTGGCCTTCCATGATCATTCCAGTGAGTCACTATATAGGACTGGAAATAGCGTAAATGGACTGCAAGCCAACATGGAACCCACCATCTATGGACCTTCACTAACTCTTCAGATATTGAAGCAGCCTCCAATTTCGCCATTAGCATCTCTTCCTCCGCCACTTTCAGAAGATGTTCAACTTTACGAACTCTAGTCTTCTGTTCATCACCAAAAATTTTTTTTTTTGGGAAGATTTTCTAGGTTTTAAATTCAGTTCATGAATCTTTTTCTCAGCTATGTTTTCCCTGGCTTCCAACACATCTTTTATCAAATTTTGTGTTTCAAATTCCTTTTTAAGTTTGCTAACCTGCCAAGAACTGTTGAACTTGGAGCATGTACGCTACCCCCCATGGGCTCCTTAACATGTAGTGATCCTTATTTGCTGGAGCAAAAATGCAATGCTATTTAATTTCTCTTCAATGATTCTCTCCATCTGTCTAATACCCTCATCCTTCCTTCTCAATTCACGGTTTCTCTCTTCAATACTAGAAATAAGCTTATATAGCTAGGGTTTCAACCCTATTTTTCTAAAAACCTCCCTTATAATTATAAATTATAAAATTAATCCCACAAAAGATTTACTTAAATGCCCTTCCTTTTAAATCTGTTTTTTTCCAGGTATTACAAGTAGTTTGACCAAGCAACAACCAGCTTACACACACACACACAAGAAACAAAGATTGGTCACAATAGCAGCAGTTTTTGAAGAACCCAGCAATAGAAAGAGGATTAAAGTGTAGATGGGAAATTTCATCAAAGAATAGATGGTTTTCCAAATAGTACTAATAGTATGTCTTTATCGATTGTTTGTTTCTCCCTTTGCGTTATCATTGTACAAACACAAGGACAACACAACGATGTGTTATCGAAGAGGAAACCAAAGCCTTTGGCGCAAACCTCTCCGCTGCCCTCCAAGCGGTAAATAATCCACTAAAGAATGTAGTTGGGATACATGAACAACAGAAGACCCTCCAAGCCTAATCTGTCCAGTGTACCTTGTTAGTGTGGCTTGAATTTGCCACAAGCCCATAAAGCCCAATCCGGCCATAGATTGACCTAATACAAGTTGTATTAGGAATCCTACTTCAGCCGACTTTTTATAAAGTAACATATATATATATATATATATATATATATATATATATATATTGCTTTATTATATGCGGCTACATTGAATAGAATTGATTTAAGAAAAATTCCAATTAACCTAGTGAGCAAGCCACATGAGAGAAAATAGAGAAAAGAGAGGCAGTCAGCTTCTATTCTTAATTTTTCTGTGAGAGAGTGCTAGGGTGTAATTGAGATTTGGGTTTCTTGAGAGTATTCTTGTGCACTATTGTATTTTCCCTGATAATAGTGAAATCCCTGCAACTCCGTGGACGTAGGCAAATTGCCGAACCACGTAAATATTGTCTTGTGCTTGTGATTTTTTTCTTTGACGTGTGTTTTCTCTATTTGTTTTGTTTCTCACAGGTTAGGAATTTTTTGGTTAAATTCCCTACAACTGGTATCAGAGCCTAGGGTTAGGTTTGAGTGGGAGCAATGGCAGAGGAAGCAGGAAAGGCGTCTGGAATAGAGAAGTTTGATGGCACAGACTTCGCATATTGGAGGATGCAGATTGAAGATTATCTCTATGGAAGGAAATTGCATCTGCCTCTTTTAGGGACAAAACCTGAGGCTATGAAGGCTGAAGAATGGGCTCTTCTTGACAGACAGGTACTAGGAGTTATCAGGTTAACTCTGTCTAGGTCTGTTGCACATAATGTTGTAAAAGAGAAGACCACAGCAGATCTGATGAAGGCTTTGTCTGGTATGTATGAAAAGCCGTCAGCAAACAATAAGGTGCACTTGATGAAGAAACTGTTCAATCTGAAGATGGCAGAGAATACACCAGTAGCACAACATCTGAATGAATTTAATACTATCACAAATCAATTGTCGTCTGTAGAAATTGATTTTGATGATGAGATTCGTGCTCTGATCGTCTTGGCTTCTTTGCCAAACAGTTGGGAGACAATGAGGATGGCAGTAAGCAATTCTACAGGAAAAGAAAAACTCAAGTACAATGATATACGAGATTTAATTCTGGCTGAGGAGATTCGCAGAAGAGATGCAAGTGAATCCTCAGGATCTGGTTCTGCCCTAAACCTTAAGACAAGAGGCAGAGGTAATAACAGAAATTCAAATCGGGGCAGATCAAAATCCAGAAATTCTAATCGGAACAGAAGTAAATCTAGATCAGGCCAACAAGTACAATGCTGGAATTGTGGGAAAACAGGTCACTTTAGGAATCAATGCAAAAGTCCTAAGAAGAAGAATGAAGATGATTCTGCTAATACTGTAACAGAAGAGGTACAGGATGCATTACTTCTTGCAGTAGACAGTCCACTTGATGATTGGGTCTTGGATTCAGGAGCTTCGTTTCATACCACTCCACACCGAGAAATCATACAGAATTATGTTGCAGGTGACTTTGGTAAGGTGTATTTGGCTGATGGTTCAGCCTTGGATGTTGTGGGTATGGGAGATGTTCGAATATTGTTGCCCAATGGGTCTGTTTGGTTACTGGAGAAGATTCAACATATTCCTGACCTGAGAAGGAATCTGATTTCTGTTGGACAACTTGATGATGAAGGACATGCAATACTATTTGTTGGTGGTACTTGGAAGGTTACAAAGGGAGCTAGGGTATTAGCTCGTGGAAAGAAGACTGGTACTCTGTACATGACCTTAAGTCCAAGAGACACAATTGCAGTTGCTGATGCAAGTATTGATACAAGCCTATGGCACCGCAGACTTGGTCATATAAGTGAGAAAGGGATGAAGATGCTGCTGTCAAAAGGAAAACTACCAGAATTGAAGTCCATTGATTTTGACATGTGTGAAAGTTGCATCTTAGGAAAGCAGAAAAAGGTGAGCTTCTTGAAAACTGGCAGGACACCGAAGGCTGAAAAATTGGAGTTAGTACACACTGATTTGTGGGGGCCTTCTCCGATTGCATCCCTTGGAGGTTCAAGGTACTACATCACTTTCATTGATGACTCAAGTAGAAAGGTATGGGTTTATTTTCTAAAAAATAAATCAGATGTATTTGAAACCTTTAAGAAGTGGAAGGTCATGGTTGAGATAGAAACAGGTTTGAAAGTAAAATGTTTGAGGTCAGATAATGGAGAAGAGTACATAGATGGAGGGTTCAGTGAGTATTGTGCTGCACAGGGAATTAGGATGGAGAAGACCATTCCTGGGACACCACAGCAGAATGGTGTGGCTGAGCGCATGAATAGAACTCTCAATGAGCGTGCTAGGAGTATGAGGTTGCATGTTGGACTACCAAAAACTTTTTGGGCTGATGCTGTTAGCACTGCAGCTTACCTGATAAACCGAGGACCTTCAGTTCCCATGGAGTTCAGACTTCCTGAGGAGGTTTAGAGCGGTAAAGAGGTAAAGTTTTCACACTTAAAAGTTTTTGGTTGTGTTTCCTATGTTCATATTGATTCTGATGCTCGTAGTAAACTTGATTTAAAGTCTAAAATATGTTTTTTCATTGGCTATGGTGATGAGAAATTTGGCTATAGGTTTTGGGATGAACAAAACAGGAAAATCATCAGAAGTAGAAATGTGATATTTAATGAACAGGTTATGTACAAGGACAGGTCAACTGTAGTGCCAGATGTTACAGGGATAGATCAAAAGAAATCTGAGTTTGTCAACTTAGATGAATTGACTGAAGGTACTGTCCAAAAAAGGGGTGAAGAAGATAAGGAGAATGTAAATTCACAGGTAGATCTGAGTACACCTGTAGCTGAAGTTCGCAGATCTTCCAGGAACATTAGACCTCCACAGCGTTATTCACCCACTTTAAATTATCTCCTATTGACTGATGGTGGTGAGCCAGAGTGTTATGAAGAAGCCTTACAAGATGAGAATTCAAGCAAGTGGGAGTTAGCCATGAAGGATGAGATGGATTCTTTGTTGGGGAATCAGACATGGGAACTGACTGAATTGCCAGTAGGAAAGAAGGCTTTGCACAACAAATGGGTATACAGAATAAAGAATGAGCATGATGGTAGCAAATGTTACAAGGCCAGATTAGTTGTTAAAGGATTCCAGCAGAAGGAAGGCATTGACTACACAGAGATATTTTCTCCAGTTGTGAAGATGTCAACAATCAGACTAGTACTGGGAATGGTGGCTGCAGAAAACTTACATCTTGAGCAGTTAGATGTGAAGACAGCATTCCTTCATGGTGACTTGGAGGAAGACCTTTACATGATTCAGCCAGAAGGGTTCATTGCTCAAGGACAAGAGAATTTAGTCTGCAAACTGAGAAAGAGCTTGTATGGCCTAAAACAAGCTCCTAGACAGTGGTACAAGAAATTTGACAGTTTTATGCACAGAATTGGTTTCAAGAGATGTGAAGCTGATTACTGTTGCTATGTTAAGTTTTTTGACAATTCTTACATCATATTACTGTTGTATGTGGATGATATGCTTATTGCAGGGTCTAGCATTGAGGAGATTAATAATCTGAAGAAGCAATTATCCAAACAGTTTGCAATGAAGGATTTGGGAGCTGCAAAACAAATCCTTGGTATGAGAATCATTAGAGACAAGGCTAATGGTACATTGAAGCTTTCACAGTCAGAGTATGTGAAGAAAGTTCTCAGCAGGTTTAACATGAATGAAGCTAAACCAGTGAGCACACCCTTGGGTAGTCATTTTAAACTAAGCAAAGAACAATCACCGAAGACAGAAGAAGAAAGGGACCACATGAGTAAGGTGCCCTATGCCTCAGCTATTGGTAGCTTGATGTATGATATGGTGTGTACAAGGCCAGACATTGCACATGCAGTGGGAGTTGTGAGTAGATTCATGAGTAGGCCTGGAAAGCAGCATTGGGAGGCAGTCAAGTGGATTCTGAGATATCTGAAGGGTACATCAGATACATGTCTTTGTTTCACAGGTACAAGTTTGAAACTGCAGGGTTATGTAGATGCTGATTTTGCTGGTGATATTGATAGTAGAAAGAGTACTACTGGGTTTGTTTTCACTCTGGGTGGTACAGCTATATCATGGGTTTCAAATCTACAGAAGATTGTTACTTTGTCTACTACAGAAGCTGAGTATGTTGCAGCAACTGAAGCTGGAAAGGAGATGATTTGGCTACATGGTTTCTTAGATGAATTGGGTAAGAAGCAGGAGATGGGTATTCTACACAGTGACAGTCAGAGTGCAATCTTTCTTGCCAAGAATTCGGCTTTTCATTCAAAGTCGAAGCACATACAGAAAAAATACCACTTTATCCGTTATCTTGTTGAAGATAAGCTGGTAATGCTTGAGAAGATTTGTGGATCTAAGAACCCGGCAGACATGTTGACTAAGGGTGTCACTATTGAGAAGTTGAAGCTGTGCACAGTTTCAATTGGTCTTCTAGCTTGAGGACAGGAGGATGAGTTGCAGGGATGAGGGATTGTGTTATGGAGGATTGTGGCTGATGTTTGCAGCTTGTGAGCCCTTAAGGGCTAAGGTGGAGCTGATGGAGGAGTTTGCTAGTGTAACTTGATCAATTCAAGCCAAGGTGGAGATTTGTTAGTGTGGCTTGAATTTGCCACAAGCCCATAAAGCCCAATCCGGCCATAGATTGACCTAATACAAGTTGTATTAGGAATCCTACTTCAGCCGACTTTTTATAAAGTAATCCTACTTCAGCCGACTTTTTATAAAGTAACATATATATATATATATATTGCTTTATTATATGCGGCTACATTGAATAGAATTGATTTAAGAAAAATTCCAATTAACCTAGTGAGCAAGCCACATGAGAGAAAATAGAGAAAAGAGAGGCAGTCAGCTTCTATTCTTAATTTTTCTGTGAGAGAGTGCTAGGGTGTAATTGAGATTTGGGTTTCTTGAGAGTATTCTTGTGCACTATTGTATTTTCTCTGATAATAGTGAAATCCCTGCAACTCCGTGGACGTAGGCAAATTGCCGAACCACGTAAATATTGTCTTGTGCTTGTGATTTTTTTCTTTGACGTGTGTTTTCTCTATTTGTTTTGTTTCTCACAGGTTAGGAATTTTTTGGTTAAATTCCCTACATACCTAAGCCCTCCAAGATCCTACTCCAACGAGGTTACACCAAACCTATTTCTTCTTTAGCTTACCAAATTCCGCTATAACCAATAGCATCAACCAATATGAATTGGTTCCTTCCGAACTGCTTCCCAAAGCACCAAATAGCCTTCTCACAGATATGGGTAAGGTGAGAAAAGGATTTGGTTAAAGAACCTCTCAAGGATGTAACAATGGAGAGGATGAGAGTTGAGGAATTTGAAGAGTCACTATGTAAAGATTGTGGATGAGTCAATCTTGTTTTTCTCTAAGATTTCTCTCTCAAAATTCTCTCTAGAAGCTCTTAATATTTAGTGGGTATAAGGGGTATTTATACTGGAGTGAGAAAGGAATGCGAGAAGTCAATTTTTCCATACCAGAATGGACTAGCAACTTAGTCGTGAGTCCAAGCCGCGAGCTAACTGAATGGCCAATATGGAATTTTTGTCCTATAGTACTATAGCTGGCATGACGGTTTAACTTCTCTGCATGCTTCACTTGTGTGCATCTTTTGGCGGCTTGCAAGCCACGAGCCACCCGTGAGATCCAGCCGCAAGTCCCTGTTTCACTGCACAATCTTGAGCATTTCTTCACACAATCTCACACACTGTCCTTACATGATTCCCACCTAAATACAGGGTTACTAATTACTAAATTACAAGAAAATTTGGCATGGAATAAAGCCAACAAGATAGTTGATTAAATTCAACCTTACAAAAATGTCTATCAATCAAATCATTATACTAAAATATAAATCCTTTTTCTTTTTTTTGCTGAGAACTAAAGTATATATAACCTTAAAATCTTTCCATTGTGAACTTTAGATGTATCAAGCCATTGTGTTTGTGTAAAGAAAAAAAATATTGGTGGCCTGACCAAATTCACCTATAAAAAATGATACTATATAAAATCATTTTTATGTAAATGCATGAGTAAACTCAGGGTCTAATTGGATATCACTTATTTTGCTGAAACTTAAAACTTATTGTTGAAAGTACTGTAGCTAAAGATAAAAGTTAGTTGAAATAGTACAATGTAGCCCATGAATAATACCAAAAAGTGCAGCAGGACTTATGAATAGCAGCAAAAATAAGCTGAATAGTAAAATAATTTATAATTTTCATCCAAATCCAAATGCACACCCAATCTAATGATTTCAGGTTGAGAGACGTCTAAAATTCTTAATTCTAGGGTTTCTAGTAGAAATAATTAGAACTATTGCCATTACTAGTTCTATACGTCAATGATTTACTTCCAAAAATAAATAAAAAACACACACACACAAGAAAGGTCAACGGTTAGTGCTGAGAGAGAGAGAGAACTTTAAAGTGTTATTATAACCAAGAGTACATTAGAATGACAATGAAAAGGGTGCGAGGTGGTCAAAGCCATATATCGTTTTCATCTCCTTTGATTATTATACTTTGGTTATTATCCTAATTTGTATGTTCTGTGATTTACTATTGCCATAACACGTGGATCCTCTATATTAGTCACATTAGAAAACTGGATTAGATAATCAAGTAGAAAACTAAGGCATTTGTTTTTCAAAAGTTCCAAAGAATCCAGCTTACCACAATCAACTTGTGGACATTTAAGCCTAGAGTTGGTGTTCTTGTCCTATCTGATATTGGGTAAACAATTCTTTCTTAAGGAAAGCAATATGACTAGCTCGTCTTTTACAAATATTGATACCTCCAAAATTTTCTCTGATCTTACCCTTCGTAGATCTACTTCAAATAGACTAGACTACTTGTATGAAATCTCTCATGTACCTAAAGATAGTAAGATTCCTATTAATGACTTCCCCATTGTAAATCCTTACACTGTGTTTAATAAGCCCCAATCTTCACTTTAAAAAAAATAAAAAAATAATAAATAATAAAAAAACCTTAAAAAAATATATTGGCCCTTATCAATCCTTTACTATTAAATAATATGTCCAAGCCTCTAAGTTTGACCAGTTCAATATTCCAGCAAGTGATAGTGAAAATTTCATCACACTTGTTCTCCCGAGAGAATTTGTTATTCCATGGCAAAAACAAGGGTATACTCATCTTCATTTTGATGTTGTAAGATTAGCATTGACCTTTCATGGAAGAAAAGGACTCTCAGCAGTCTCTAGAATTTCACTTCTTGACTCTAGGTTTCTGGAGTACCAACATGCATTTATAGGAACAGTTCAGACAACTCTTAATGCAGGAACTGTCTTTGTCACACTTTTTCCAAATTTGAACATGCCTCTCAAAGATCCTCATCTTTATGATGCTCTCAAGGTTCAAGTCCAGATCACAGGAGCTTCTCAGGTACAAGACACATACGTAGCTACACTTCATTATCAGCTTGCTTACAGGCTTCAAAATCATGCCTTTGATATGGCGTTCCCAAACATGGCCCAAACCAATGATGCCTTGTTAATCCAAGTTGATCCGAGGATGACCCCTATGTGTATGTTTGTCCCAAGACAACTTACAAGGGACCAGATGACTTCTCTTTTTCCAAAATCATGGATTACGAAATATGAGGCGCTTCACCAAACAGTCAAGCTAATCCAATCCAATAATCCTTTCTTCATCAGAAAAGAAAAAGGCGAAGTGGAGACAAGGTTTGTGATAGCCACATCAGAAAAGAAAGAAGTAACGGTTTTTCAAACCCAAATGGCGATGCTTCAACCAGTATCATTTGCCTTTGAAAAAGGCCTTACAATTAAAGGATTCCGTGAAGATGGAAAGCCTTACTATGAAGGAAGATCATCCTCCAGCCACATATGGTGGGATATCTGTGATTGTGTTGAATGCAAAAAAGAAGAAACCAATGATGATGACCATCAAAGAAGAAGGAAGAAAAAATCCACCCAACAAATCTTGAAAGAAAGATATGAAGCAAGTGAGCTAGAAGTAGACCTCCTTGGAGAACCCTCTAGAAAATTTGATTATTATGTCCTTTATCCTAGAACTAGAAATCAAAACCCCCAATGTTCTCCATGTAAAGAAGCCAAATCCAAACATGATATTGACCAAGAACCTAAACCTCCATTAATCCCATACTACCAGAACATCCTTCCCCAACTACCTAAATGCCAACATTTTCCTTCTAGACAAACCTAGACACAAAGACCTTTACCTTGTTACATGTTTGATAGAGCCTCACCCTCCTTTTTCACAAGATTTCCCCCTTTAGAAAGTTTTGAGCACCCCTAAGCCAATACAAAATATGTTTGGAAAATAAAAACCCCTATTGGAACCAATCCAAATGGAACCCAAAAACAATTTTCGTCAATAGAAGCAACTTTAAATTGACAAGAAAAAAATTTTGTTGCGCAAAACCAAGCCCTGTCAAAGATCCTTGATAACCAACAAAGGCTGGCTGAAGCAGTGACACCGTCTTTGTCATCCCTAGATTCTCTTGTCAATGACTTGAAGAAGAAGAACAAAATGGTTGAGCAAGAACTTGAAATAGTTGTAGCTAAAGTCAAAGATATGTCTGTTTCCTTCCCCTTTATTGGTCCCAAAAAAAAAAAAAAAGCAACTTTTCACCCAACTCCAATCCAAAGAAAGATCTCAGAAGATAGCTATACAACCCTTTCCAATGTTTGTCTACACCCCCCCCCCCCCCACCCCCTAACCAACTTAGACAATCACTATACAAAGACTTGTCTATACCCATAATCTCCCCATTTTTGTCCAACCGTATAGGACAAAATCTTCAACCCTTAGCCACAATACATCCTACTTACAATTCTCTCAAGACAAGTGGAATCCTCCCAGCGATAACTTGCTCGCAACAACCCAAATCAAAATCCCAAAACCACCTACAAAACAAACCCTCTCCTAGCATAAAAGATAAAAGATCCAATGGATCAAATTCTAGATCCAACCATTGGTGCATCCTCAAAACCTCCAGATATGAACATGTTGGCCATAGATCTTGATCCTCTAAATCCAATTTCATCATTCCTAAAAACCCTAAATCTTGAAGACTCAAGGACCATTTCTGTGCTCTCAGTAATTGCTGACACTAACTTAGACTTATCTGATCTTGGGCTAGAAGAAGTGTTCATGCACCAACTAGGAAACCAGCCAACTGTAGAAGAAGATGATGTCTTTCACCCCCCCCCCCCACCCACCACCATCACCTATTTTTCTTCCTCCACCTTTTGTTCCTAACAACCAAACTCGTCTTACTTATTCATCAAACACTGATTCGAAACACTTGTTTACCATTGATGATGTTCCCCCTTCTAAATGGCATAAAAAGTTCATTGACATGTATTCATGGTGTACGGCAAAACTCCAAACTCCAAATTCTACTATTACACAAGTCATTGCTGAGTTCATCACAAGACTCACAAGAAGAATAAGAGAATGGTGGATCAATCTAGGACAATTTCGGCAAAGACAGGCAGCCCAATCCCAAACCCTAGAAGAATTTTTCCCAATCCTTCATAATGAATTCCTTAGCGCAGTGACACATTATACAGAAGTTGCACGAGAAGAATTCTTGGCCATGAAATGTTGCTCATTTGAAAGGAAAGATCTGAAAAAGCACTTTGACAAAATGTCAAGATGATTTTATTCTATTAATGGCATGGATGATGTAAACATCAAGCGCACCTTCCTCAATACTCTCCCAAAGCCATCGAGAGATGAAACTCTTCGCATGATCACCAAACCTCCTTAGGAGAGATCTATCAACACATGCTCATTGCTCTAGAAAAGCTTTGCAACCATAGAAAATTCCTTTCAGAAATTGAAAAGGTTCACAGCTTGCTCAAGGATAGCTACAAAAAGGAAAGACTTGCAAATTAAATGTTATGAGAAAAGCTGTGATTTTTTTACCAAAAAATAAAAAATAAAAAAAAAAGTCACTCCAGGACATATCCTTTAAAAAAGAGATACCATGTAGAATCAAAAAAGAAAATTTTCAGGAAGAAGAAATGAAAGTTTCTCAGAAGAAAGCAATATAAAGGAAGGAACTCAAAGGTCTGTTTTGTGTGTAGAAAATCAGGCCATTTTGCAAAAAACTACCCAAATGAGGAAAAAGCAGCAAAGCTTCTTGAATAAGCCCATATTCATGCAGAAAGATACTCCTTTCTTTGATTTAGAGTCATTATATTTACTGGATGATGAATACTCTCCTCAAACCCTAATGGTCATAATATATTCCACAATGGAAGAAGATTTAGACTCGTCCAATTCGGATGCTTCAGACCTAGAAATCCAAACCATCTATACATCCCAGCCCATTATAGCTTCCCTAACCAGGCCCACTCCCATAGCCCAAGTACATATTCTCCTAGTTACCTACTTTAGACCCACTTTTGTTATAGCCCTTTTTGACACTGGAGCCACAGCAACAATTCTCCATCCCAAACTCTTACCTACAAAGTTCTAGTTGCCCCATTACAAGATGTTCCGAGCAACAAATGAAGAAATATTTCCAATCACTCAAAAAAGCAAGCCTACCCTTATCAGAATTTTCCTAACACTCACCATAAAACACCAAGTCCTTGGATCCCCTCTCACTAGCAGAGACCTCCTTATAGGTATTGATATCCTACATCAAATACCTAGCCTCAAGTGGTCCTTAAAAGGACTCTCACACAAACAACACCTCCTTACCTAGACTCAAGTTCCTCACCTATTCACATCTGACCCTTATGACTCTTTAAGAACCCAGATCATTAATGACTGATGTGCAAATAGTCACTCCAAATTCCTCCTTAAAAATCCAAATCCCTTATGGAAAAATCTAGATTTTTTCATACACCTCTCTTTTAAAAAGAATGAACATGTGAATTCCACAAAAGCCAGTCTTAAAGGAATGAACCCAGAACATTTCACTTTAGCCAAACAAGAGTTATCCACCCTTCTTACAGAAGGCCTTATTGAACCCACATCCTCCCCGTGGCTATGTGAAGCTTTTTATGCCAGCAAGCATGCTAAATCACTACAACAAAATGTATTTTCAGTGACGAAATGGGTTTTGTCACTGTAGCCCCGTCACTAAAAGTCCTGGTGACGAAAAATTTCGTCACTAAAAGTCCGGTTTGATTTAAAAAAAAAAAAAACTTTTAGTGATGAAAACGTTTCGTCACTAAATGTTTTCCTCACTAAAAACACTATTCAGTGACAAAAATATTTCGTCAATAAAAACACTTTAGTTTACTAAATCATATTTAGTGACGAATAACTTCGTCACTAAAACTATGTTTGGGTACATATAGTGATGAAAAAATTCGTCACTAAAACTATTTTTAAGAAAATCCAAGCACATATAATGACAAAAATTTTCGCCACTAAAACTTATTTTCTGTTTTTATTTTTTTCTTGGCTTTGATATTAACCTGTAACCTGTCATTACATTATTAAAACCTCACATTTGAATAACACATTTATTTCAACAACACATTTATAAAAAAAGATCCATACATTCCACAAGTAAAAAATAAAACAAGTATCCAATTCAAACTCCTTCTATACAATAATTGTTTGCAATACATACAGTAACTCTACCTAAACCCTATTTTAGAACTAAAGGAAGATGTCCTCATATGTCTTCAAGTAATGCCAAAAGTAAATCTCCTAAAAGCCATCAATAAGAAATCTGCACAAATATAAAAACAATACTACATTAAAATTGTAAAGTAAAAACATTAACTATGTTATAAGAAACATTTCTAACAATGCATTAAAAGTAGCTACACCAATGAATTAAAATCACAACTCCTAATGTATAAATTGTAGAAAGCAAATATAGATTTTCAAGACCAATTGATTTTGTTGGAGCAATTCAAGTTCTATTACAGTTTGATTGTTAGTGTAATATCATATAACAATGCCAAGACCAATCTGATATTACATGCTTAAGTATACAAATATAAGACAAAGTTTCCAATAAAATATAAGACTTCAACATATATGAGACTTTGTGTAGAAAGGCAAATCTTCTGAAAATAATATGAAAGAAGTGAACTGTATGAAAGGCACTAAGGAATTCGAGTAGCCAGCTTTAACTAGTCAAAATTAATTTCTCTTGAGATTATTAAGATGGTGATACATGTAAGCATCCAACTATCCTAGAAGCTAGAAGGCTACAAGCCTACAACGTGAACAATTAGATGCAATGGGCCACTACATTGTTTATGGACCATTATTCTTTGTAGTTGGAAAATATTTCACACATCTTTTTGCTATAAAATTACCAAACCTACAATTCATCCTAACCATGAATATATTTTCGCTATCACCTTCAAAAAAGCGGGTACTAATTATTTATCTTTTTGATAACTCTATAAACTTCCTTCGGAGAGGCTCACTATTGTGATTGTCATCTCTTTTCTTCTTTTCTGTAAAATGCATGCTGTTTAAGTTAACCATGTTCAACAAAAAAAAAAAGTCCACCTATTCAACATTAATTTTACACACTGAATAAAGCACAACTCAATAACACCATCTCAATAGCTCCAACTACAAAAGAACTAATAGATGAGGATGGAGGGTCTAAATCTTAAGGCCCAGTGGACTATGGATCTTGGCAGGCCAAGGCCCACTAGTATGAAAGAATAAGCCAACTACAAAGTCCAAATTTTGGCCCACAAGATTGCGGCAGTAAACAAGCCTATAGTGTAGTTTTTCCTATAGTGTAGTTGAGGATGGATATTTTAACTAATATATATATATATATATATATATATATATATATATATATATACACACAGCAAAAGCATTGGTTCTCAGCCTTTCGGTGAAAAACAAGATATAGCTATTAAAAAAAAAAAAGGGGAAGTATAAATTTCATTAAAAAAATAAACAGTTACTGCAAAAGCTTTAATTTAATAAACCCAAACCAAATAAACCCACTATTTGGTTGCTGAGGTTTAATAAGGGATAATAATAAAAAGTTAAATAAGTCTTATTCCATTATCAAAATTCTCCTTTCTTTCACTGCCCTATATATGATCACAACAAAACAATTAACCAAAAGAACACAAACCAAATAATTTTCTCCCTCCAAAAAAAGACAGCCAAACTGCCAAAGTAACTATATGAAAAGTTAGTTAACTTAGTACTTTTTAATCCTGCCACGTGACAAAACAATACAACAAAAATAATAATAACAAAGTCTTATTTTTTTTTCAATTAAAAAAAAATAGAAACTCTCCCTCATTTTGTAATCAGAGATTCTCAATCCAAGAGTGAGATAGAAGTCAGAACCAAATTGAAAGTGACATGGAATTTAGAGGAAAAAAAAAGGATAACATTAGAAGAAGAAGTTGACTATAAAATTATTCGGTCAAATCACATTATAATAAGTTAACTAGAAAATTATCCTAGGATTTGGCAAATGCCAGAAAAGAGACTTAAGGGACTTGGCAATAACAAAGTAGTAATCAACTAATCATGAACCATGGACATGACACAATTAGATAGAGGCTAGAGCCATATGTGTCATGGAAAGTGTTAAGAATTACAGTTACAAGTGAAGCCCGACCACTTAGATAACTCAGCCATTAATAAAGACACAAGCCAAACAGTAAACAAGGATGATATATCCAAGTGGCACCCCACCACGACTAATGAAGTATTACCATGTCTAGCACCCATTATGGTGGAGTAAGTTCTTTACAACAACTTTATTAACTAATGAATCACCTAGCTAATTCTAAAGGATGCAAATGGTGAGCAAACTTTCAGTGCAAAGAAATAGGAATAACAGTATATAAATATTTACATTTTAAAAACCCACTTCCCCAAGTCAGCAATACATTCACCAAGTTCAGAAAGATAGCCACATGGACTTCTTTAGAGGCTTGGTCACCAGTTTTACATATATCTACATAGCTACACTATCAAAAAGCAAGAACCTCTATAACTTGAACAGAGTATTACTAGCCTACTAATTGAAATGAGAGACATAGACAAGCCACAGATAAATTATTCCATAGACATCACTACAGAGGGAAGTGGACATTTAGATACCAATATCAGCATAGACAACCAAATGCAATGCTCTCTCCATTTCTCTCCAGGTCATTTGCACACAGTCTTCAGTCTCTTTGTAGCCTAAACAAACCCCACAATGACCTGCAACTCGTCCATTTGCTTCACCAACAGAAAAATGTGTTTTTTCAGAACAGAATAAAGTTTCTAATATACAAAAGTTGTTGAACTTAACAACTTAATTGCAACAAACAAAATACAAAAAATAAAATTTTCGCAAAATAAAAATCATAATTTGAAAAACTTTAGCTTGTTTTATTTGGAATTTCAGGGAACATCCTTAAAAATCATAATTTGTTAACAATCTGTGAAAAACTTAGACTGGTGATTAATTACCAAGATCTTAACCACTTTCTGGTAGATGACAAGTTCCCTTTGCCAAACAAAAGTGCTCCCTTCCAGCATTTTTCAAATGAGAAAGTGTTTTCAAAATTTGATCTTGAAGCAGGATTTTAGCAACTAGGAATCCACCCTGAAGAAAGGTACAAACAACATTTTACATCCCAAATCATCATTACCAATGGATGGTTATGCCCTTTGGACTCAAAAATGCTCCATCTCAGTTCCAAGAAGCAATGATAGCCCTATTTCAACCTCTCCTAGCTAATGCATTGATCTATACGGATGATATACTTCTATTCTCAAAAGATGCAAAATCCCATGAAAGATTACTCACTAAATTTTACAATTTAGTGAAATCTCAAGGGATTATGCTTTCAGAAAACAAGATGGTCATTGGGCAGACTTCTATAGAATTTTTGGGAGTAAACATCTCAAATGGAAAATACACTTTGCAACTACACATTGCTGCCACTCTTGGCAAATTTCCAGATAAGCTCACAAGTGCCAAATAGATACAACAGTTTCTTGAAATTGTTAATTACATGTCTGATTTCATCCTGAAGATCTCTAGATGCAAGAACTGTCTAGCCCAACTCCTGAAGAAAGCCCCTCTAGAATGGAATTCTCTTCACATAGAAGCAATTCAGCAATTGAAAAGGTTAGTGAAAAAGCTTCCCTCTCTACGAATTCCAAGACCAGGTAAACGAATTCTACAAACGAATGCAAGTGATGATTACTAGATGATGGCCCTTTTTGAAGAAACTGATTGAAAATGAAACATCTGTGAATATAAAAGTGGTGCATTCAAACCCTTAAAACTCCATTACCACTCTACGTTCAATGAAATACTTGCAATAAAACATGGAATTGAAAAATTCCAGTTTCATCTGCTCGAGCATGAATTCCTAGTAGAGATGGATATGTCCTCCTTTTCCAAAAATGCTTCAGTTCAAAAGGAAGATGCTCCCTCACTCTCAGTTGTTCAGATGGTCAAACTGGTTTTCACAATGGTCTTTCAAAGTCAAGCACATCAAAGGAAAAGATAACATGATCGTTGATTACCTTTCTAGAAAACCCCCAGCTATTAATACCAAATTCTTTCCACCACCTTTGTGTGTATATTCACTTACAGATCCATCCTTATCCTCAAATCCATCCTCCTAAACCCCTGATGATATACTTAATATGATAGATAGCCTTCTCCCAGAAATAAAAGACCAAATAAAAACTCAAACACTTGAACCTAGATCCAAAAGGATAATCGAAGTCCTCAATGATTACCTCAAGCAAAATTACAATCATTTTCTTGCCATCTATCCTAACCCAGATCAACCATAGAAAATCCCTTTTGCCTTTTGGATAACCAACTGGACTGTCATACATTATCTTTACATGTAGTACTTAATGAATATTACTTGTGTCTTCATTTTGAACCAAGATTTTACAAACTCGTTTTCCCCAATGACAATAGATATTTTCAAAAATTCTAGTTTTAAATTTTGAAAAAAAGATGCTCATAATGGAGACTGGAAGAAGTATTCTATCACATATCATCCAAAATTTGGTCACAAAGTCACTACAGATTCCATGATTGTTAAGCTCAATTCAAAAAATGACATCCAAGCAGAAGGAATCTTTCACCCATCAAAAATTCATTGGCTCACTAACCCAGATGATTCCCTCCATTTACATATGGACACCATTTGGGCATGTTGTCAGAATGCACTTAGAAGGACAAAATCTCTTAATATGAGAACCTTATCTGAAACAAGACTAAGCACTCTAGAAGCTTACAGACAATAGTGGCCAGATGAAGCTAACCTTTGGGCAATGGCCAATCCTATACTTGGCTACCATAACCCCTATTATGATAACCATGACCCAGATGCTGAGGTCGACGAAGAATGGTTCCAAGGAAGAGATGGGTGAGACTAAATGTGTCGAACACTTTAAAAATAAAAAAATTAAAAAAGGTACCAAAACAATCTTGAAGCATTTTCACTAGTCAACAACCTGCAGCCTTATCCTTGCATGTCAGACACACTTATTGCACTCTAAAGCAACCTCATCCTAGCAGAAGCTTTAACTCAACCATACCCCTACCTTTGCAAACACTTGTCAATCACAAGCTAGGCCTTTACCATCTGCTGCATGATCAGACAAAACTGATTGTAAATTGTAGTTAAGTTTGTTTGAGTTTCGGGGCCTATAAATAGCCACTTTGTATCTATGGAAAGGCATAACTCAACCCCTGAAATATCTCCCTTATGTAGAATCCTCATGACATATGTAAAAACCCTCTTCAATCTAATAATATCAGTCAGTTTTTTGTATCTAATTTCCTGTTCTATTCCATGCTTTCAAGTAATTTTCTATATTTCATTAGCTATTTACTTTCTTAACCAATTTCCATAATAATCTTCTTACACCCTCTACTATGCGTGTTAAGTATGTCTTCTCTCTCTCTCTCTCTCTCTCTCTCTCTCTCTCTCTCTCTCTCTCTCTCTCTCTCTCTCTATATATATATTTGTGTCTTCTCTATATATATTAAAATCTTTCACTATCTTGTACCATTTGTGTGATGGTCACTTCACAATTAAAAAAAAAAAAAAAAATTATCAAAAACTTTCCACAACTTGTGCATGCATGTGCAACCATAAATCGGATTCTTCAAACCAAACCACAAATAAATGGATACATATCTTAAATTAAGAATTCATTTGATAATAAAAAATTTAGTGCAGGGACACCAATTAATGCATAAGAAGTGTATATGTGTATATTTTTTCTTTCTTTTTTCTATAATATACAAGATAAAAATTCTACTTTAGCTTAATCTAAGTGTATATATGTGTGAAATTTCCTGCTAGAGACTTAAATCCCGACTTTTGTCTCTCACATCTCACAAGCACTTATGCTAATGAAGTGACAACCACACCATGGGTGCATGATGGTGGGTTCCATTTATTTATTTTTTTTTTTTCTTTTTCACATAGCTAAGCATAAGTAAATGCACAAAGCAATCCCTAGGAAAGAGATGCTTAAGCTTCCTACAGCCCAGTGTTCATTACAATTTGAGTCACTTTATGAATAAAATCTTCGCGCGTTATACTTTCTGGTTCTAGCCTAGCATTGAATTACAAGTCAAACTTAATAATAGATAAGTTATCACATCCATCAGACAAAGTCAACCACCATCTTTCATGAGGGTGGATCCTATTTGTGGAAGACAAACTCTAAAAATAAATTTAACCACTTTTCACTCTTTTTACGGGGATATTTTCCACATGACAATTCAACTTTCACATCACTTTTCTTTAAAATAAAAAATAAAAATAAAAATTAAAAAAGAAAGAAAGAAAAGAAAAATAATTTGTTAACCTACTAGTAAAATATACTAATTATTTATCTTCACCCTTTCAAAATGCATCAATTTTGGAATTACAAAATTAACACTGTGCCTTATTTCAAACGGGGTCTTTGCATCCCTCAAAGGTCATTTTTAAGTTCTGTAATAGTACAAATTAATGGCTGCATGTAAGTGTAGTTAACAAGTTAACAATTAACCAATGCCTAATATCTAGTTTTTTTTTTTTTTTTTTTTTTTGAGAAAGATACCTATTATCTAGTTAATGACCAATAATGGAGTTTTGTAGTTTTGTGGTATATATTATTTGGTTTCCTTTATAAGGAGAACTAGAGTTTTAATGACTCATTATTTAATTTTTGTGTAATAATTGAATTATAAATAAAAATAATGGTCAAATTCATTAGAGCACTTGTCAATGTTAAGGAAAGTATTTCCATTCATGACAGTGCTGATCTTGTGGGCAAGACAGCTAGCTCATTTCCTATTATAATCCCAACAGTTACTGCAGAAACTAAGTCAACAAGCACCTCTGTTATGGAAAGCTAAAACAGAGGAAATCAATCAAAGGAGCGTGACCCACGTGCAGACAAACTCCACTAATCTGTCACTGCCTTTCCTGTGCTAATACATTCCTTAATATATGTATATTCCTTGTATATGCATTGTAGTATATATATTCTGGTTGTATCTCATATCTTCAATATAGAGAAATAATTACCTCTTGTATCTTTGAGCTTTCTCAGTCAAAACTAGTCAAGTTAAGTGTAATTTTATTATTATCATAAATAATGATTTTTTACTATACTTATTTTTCTTTTGTCATTTTATGTTGAGCCGAGAAGCTTTCTAATCACATTAACAAATCATTATTTTAAGACAAAATCATACAAGTACTGGTCTTACATCGTATCACAAGTGTATCAGAGTTCACAGTCTATACCATGATATTCATCCAACAAGTTAGATTTTTAAAATTTTAAATGAGAGATATTGTGGAAGACATAGATCGAGTTTATGATCTTTTCTGATATAATGTAAAAGTATGAATTTTTTCGAAAACTTAGACACTTGATAATTTATCAGATATGTCTATCAGTACTCACGAAAAAATATGGAGTCATATATTACATGTCCAAATTATTTTCATTGTAATAACTCTTTTTCTTTATAGTAACTTTATGCAATTTCCAAATATTTTATAGTAAATATTTTTTTAAGTAATCATTATTATTCAAACTTAATTTTAGTTTTTTGTTTCTGTCCAGAAAAGGTAAGCTTACAATATTCACACACCTATAAATATTGTTCTTGGAATTCCTCCCATATACAATCACTCAATTTAGCTTCCCTCAAAAAATATTTTTTTCGATGGCTAATGACATTCAAACTAAACTAGGATGCAGCACATTTTTCTTCATAGCTTTACTTTGTATGCTAAGCGAAAAAATTGTTGATGGAAGAAGGATGTCTTCCATGAAAAATAGAGAACTGGTTCCGCGCAAAGGAACAGTC
The DNA here is from genome assembly GCA_028535905.1 of Quercus berberidifolia. Classification (NCBI taxonomy): domain Eukaryota; kingdom Viridiplantae; phylum Streptophyta; class Magnoliopsida; order Fagales; family Fagaceae; genus Quercus; species Quercus berberidifolia. Next base: position 75,695,466 of record JAPQVW010000002.1, on the reverse strand, counting down.
AAAACCATTGAGGTTATAACTAGTCCTGCATACTTGCCTTCTATGGCTATGCTTTTATTCCAAATGTTCTTTTATTTTTATTTTTTCGTTTTTGCATCTCTTTGTAATGTATATAATTGGTTCCTTATGGCCTAAAGGATGAGGTCTTATAGTTTGAATTTTTAAATTTTACATTGGTTTAGCCAAATCATTGCAGAGTGAAGATGGTGATATTATTGACTGTGTCGATATTTATCAACAACCTTCTTTGGATCATCCAGCTCTCAAGAATCATACCATAGAGGTTTTTATTTTCTTTCTTTACATTATTTTTTTTTTTCTGATTTAATTAATTTTGTACAATGATTAATGGTTCTTTTGTGGAGTTCAGTAAAAATAAAATCGTAAATATACTGGGTCAAAAGTTCATTGCCCTGAAATTTTCATTTTTTTTTTTAAATAATAATAATTAATAAATAAATAATTTATTGTTCTAATGAGCTAGCAATTTCGTTTGTGATTAAAATAGATGCAACCCCTAAGTATACTGAAAGCGAATTTCTTTCAAGCTGAGAACTTCCAAACATAGCATAAGAATGGAGATTGTCCTGAAAGAACAGTCCCCATAATACGGAATTTAAAAAAACTAACTATGATCAAAGAGAATGAGGTATCCTTCTAACACAGAGAATTCTTTTTTTCTTTTCTTTTTTTTTCTCTTGTAGTCTACAATTTATTTAAATTTATGTTAGTTTAAATATATGTTTTTAATTTTCATATATGGAAAAGTACGCCCAAATTACTTCGCGAGTTGGCCACTGGCCACTACTATGGATTAGAAGCTTATCCTAACGTATGGCACCCAAATGTCACATCTACTGGAGAATTTAGTACTTCTCAAGTTTGGATATCATCATCAGGTCCAATAGTAAACTCTAGCACAATGGAAGCAGGATGGATGGTAAGTTTAAGCTTGCAAAGAATAAATTACAATATATATATATATATATATATATATATATATTTCTTGATGTCACAATGAAAATAAAATAAAATGTAATTTACATATCAAATCCTTTGGATGATCGTAGACACATAGTTTATGTTATGCACTTATGCCTCCAGGTTGCTCCAGGTGATACGCGAAGCACGTTATTTATATATTCTCTTTCATGTGATAATTTCATTTTATTTTTAGGTAAATTATATATTTGGTCCCAATAGCTAGTTTGTTATAAATTTGTTCATTAGCCTTCTAAACGTTTTAATTGGTCTTTAGCCTTTTGCTCCAACGAATAAAATTTGACTAGATATTTGTATTTTTTTTTTTTTTTAATTAAGGCCAAGTGGCATCTCATGCCGCAACTTGAATGGCATAAAAAATAATATTTTAATATTACTGTTAGGAATTAAATTGACATATTTAAAATGTCAATGACCAAATTGATAAATAGTCTAAAGGATAAGGACTAAATATATAATTTACCTTTTTTTTCACTAAATATATTTTGTCCTAAATTTTCAATGAATGATGCGATAACCAAACAACTTTCACCCTTCCATTGCTAGTCAGATGTATTTAATGAGGCTCTTTTAACTTATATGTAGTTCGTATTTGTTGTTGTATCTGTAAGCAAGATGGTTATAAAACAGGTTGCGTTAATGCTGCTTGTGGGTTCGTGCAAGTATCTCAAAGTTGCTTTCGGTACACCATAGAGCCTGTTTCCCAATACAATGGAAAGCAGTACGAAACATACATGTCCATTAGGAAGGTGATGCAAATATATAAACCTTCTGAAATGCCACCATGATTTTTGAGAGACACTAATGACATTTCGTGCACCCAATTTTATTTATGTTTCAGTTACCAGACACAAATTGGTGGCTCATATATCAAGACGAGCAAGTAGGGTATTGGCCTGCCAACATCTTCAAAGAGTTTGGAGAGTATGCTACACACATTAATTTTGGTGGAAAGATTTGTAACTCAGAACCGGGCGGTATTCACACATCCACACAAATGGGGAGTGGCCATTTTTCGAGTGAAGGCTATGGAAGAGCTTGTTTTATTCGGAATATTAGGTACTCTTAACAAAAATGGAACCTTTGTAAGTCCCAAACCCTCAGCGTTTCAGCAACTTGTAAAAAAGCCTATGTGCTATGATTTATATCTTTCTGCTGGAAAAGACAACTATGAAACCCATATCTTTTTTGGGGGTCCTGGGTACTCAAATACATGTCCAAAATAGTAAGAGACTAAAGAAGAAATGAAAATAAATTGCTAGTTTTGAGTTTGACCCAACAGATTTTTCCCTAAATACATATGGTAATTAGTTGAATGCCTCAGTATAAAATGTTGGTATTGGATAGTCAATGGTTCGAACCATTGACTATCCAATATGCATTATGTTTCAACGTAATGCCTACTTTTTCTAAGATGCATATTGGACTTGGAAATAGTAGTTGAAAGCGTTATAGAACCATTGACTATCCAATATAACCATTGACTATCCAATATGCATTATGTTTCAACGTAATGCCTACTTTTTCTAAGATGCATATTGGACTTGGAAATAGTAGTTGAAAGCGTTATAGAACCATTGACTATCCAATATGCATTATGTTTCAACGTAATGCCTACCTTTTCTAAGATGCATATTGGACTTGGAAATAGTAGTTGAAAGCGTTATAGAGAAAAGAGAGAAAACAAGAACGACGTGACTCTACCTAACGACTAATGTACCTGTAAAAAAACCATTGGTGGCTACATTTTTATTATCTTCTAAATTGTGTGTTATACTTTTTGTTTTTTGGGATAAGTCATTTCTGTGTTTTACAATGAACTCTATACATGGTATATATATAGGAATTCGGAGTTAGGGTTAGGTGTAGGAACAGAGCTAGGACTTGGAGTTAGGGGGAACCCTGCTACTTGCTATATGCGACGGTTTCGGCCTTTGATTTTACTGCTTTACCACTAAGAATTTTTGTTTAAAACTTTTTAAAGAACCAAGTTGTTTGTTTTGGATAAAATAGGTTAATTAGGCTTAATTTTTTTAAACTTTATTATTGGTAATTTTTGTTATTGGGCTTATTTATTTTGTTTTAGATTTAATTTATTAATTTTCTATGGCCTTTTTAAAAGTTGAAAATGCTAAAACTATAAAAATTTTACAAATTGCTAATATGGTAAGTGGTTATTAATAAGTAAAAAAAGATGCAAGTATGCGAACCACTAAAAATTTGCTACATTTATAGTTTGTAAAAATGTTGTAAAAAAATTTGTGGTTATAACATTTCTCTTAAAAGAATTGATGGCATTGTTAAGGGGGTGGAGGGAGTGTAATTTTATTGAACAAAATTGCTAAAATTAGTACCTATTAATATACTAATATTTTTATTAAAAAAAATTAGGGAGGCCATTGCCCTCCTAGTCAATATATAGCTCCGTCCATTGTTAGGTGTATATAATTTAATTGAGCCTTTTGGGCCAATATACAATTAACACATAAACCTAATATCCTATTGCGTTGTCAACTTAAAATATGAGCAATATGACTTTCACATGGGTCCGCCACCCCTTCCGATCTCTAGTGCATTCCTCTCCTGATATATAAAATAAAGTGTGCAACCTAATTAGAAGGTATATGATGTTATGTCACTATCTTAACGAATATAGTACATCACTCACAATATCTAGTTTATGGCTAGGACTACTTAATCACACCAGATCAAGTTAATCCCCCACGACACCATAACTCAAAGAAATACTTGATCGATCCCACACCATGTAATATGTTCTTGATTATGTTACAAGACAAGGAGCCAACATATATGTTTCGGTTATAAGTCACAAAATAAGGGTGTGTTTTAAATGATATTCTCTAAGCACTCATGTCAATTCATTTGAAATTTACTTCTTTCCTAAACATGATCCATGAGACCGTACCCTAAGATAATACGGTAAAGTAGTGACATTGAGTATTCAATTTATGAAATAGCTCTTTCTCAACAACAACAACAACAACAACAACAACAACAACAACAAAAAAAAAAAAAAAAAAAAAAAAAAAAAATTATGAAATAGCTCTAAGTTATAAATAAATGCACATAATAGATATTGGAAGGGTTAACACAACACAAGGAAATGAAATGACACATAGGATGAAATGGGTCAAACAATGTAGACCAAAATGTGATGGAGGCATGGGGATTAAATAAATTAAATTGTTCAATTTAGCCTTATGGAAGAAACAAGGATTGAGATTGATCCACAATCCTCACTCTCTATTATACATGGTGTTGGATGTAACGACCCCGTCCCACATGTGTAAATATTGTCCGCTTTGGGATCTCATACCCTTCATGGTTTTGCTCTCCCCTAAAGCACACAGCAGTAGGGGAAAATGCCTCTACACATTATGCACTCCTGCAAGTGTAGGTGGTAAGGCCAACTCATAGGCAACTTTACCAATACATTTCAGGAATGACCTCCTTTCAATGTGTAGAGGCCTTTTCCTCTACTATTGTGTGCTTTGGGGGAGAGCAAAACCTGAAGGGTATGAGACCCCAAAGCGGACAATATCTACACAGGTGAGGCGGGGTTGTTACAGATGGTATTAAAGCCATACCCTAGCCGGAAGTATGGGCCCCACACGCGAGGATGCGTGTGCCTGTAAGGGGGGTGGATTGTAGTGACCCAAAAAGAGGGGTCTTGCATTCCATGGAATCTCACATCGCCTAGGGAAGCACATGAGAATGTGTTTATAAGAAATGACCTCCCTTCAATGTGTAGAGGTCTTTTCCCCCACTGCTGTGTGCTTTGGGGGAGAACAAAATTATGAGGGATATGAGACCCCAAAGCGGACAATATCTACACAGGTGGGATGGGGTCGTTATAGATGGTATCAAAGTCATGCCCTAGCTGGAAGTGTGAGCCCCACACGTGAGGACGCGTGTGCCCGTAAGGGGGGTGGATTGTAGTGACCCAAAAAGAGGGGTCTTGCATTTCATGGAATCCCACATCGCCTATGGAAGCATATGAGAATATGTTTATAAGGAATGACCTCCCTTCAATGTGTAAAGGCCTTTTTCCCTACTGCCCTATGCTTTAGGGGAGAACAAAACCGTAAGGGGTATAAGACCCCAAAGCGGACAATATCTACACAGGTGGGGTGGAGTCGTTACATTGGAAGTCTAAATACTTCCCAAATTCTTCTTTCTTGGATGCACAAGTTTTCAAAATTGCTCATAAAAGGGAGCATAACTTAAGCAGGAGAGTTTTTATGATTTTATCCCTTGGTCTCTAATGGAGAATTGGAAATGGTAAGGATGTAAGCGTTTGAGACAATAAATGGTTACCCATCAATTAATCTTACAAAATAATGTTGATTTTATCCCTTGGTCTCTAATGGAGAATTAGAAATGGTGAGGATGTAAGCGTTTGAGACGATAAATGGTTACCCATCAATTAATCTTACAAAATAATGTCTCAACGTATTAGTATTAGTTCACTTATTGACCAAATCTCAGAGCAGTGGAAAGAAAACTTAATCGATTAAGATTATGTATTCCTTTATTTTGAAGCCATTAAGGCGATTAAGTCTATTCCTATGAGTGTAAGAAGCCCAAGTGATGTGCAATTTTAGTTGGCAATTTGAATAGGGAATATATTTTTCGATTTGCATATCTCCTGCTAAAGGAAAGCGAATTCTCATAGGCCAATAGGGGATCTTCCAACTATTGGGATATATGGAGACTTTTCTTTATTGATCCATTCAATTTTGTAACCAACCGACTTGGAAGTATTATTGTATTAATGAGATTTTTGTGAGGCTTAGTCCATGAAGCGGAAGCTAAAACCGATAGTCCGTGCTTCTAAATTAGGGTTTGATGATTGTAAGCAACATCTGTATTATTTTCCCTAACAAGGTGAAATTGCTAGAACTTTATAGGCATAGTCCTAGAATTGAACCACGTAAATCTTGTGTTGTGTAATTGTTCTTTGTGTATTCTTCTCTATTTTTCTTCTCACGTGTTCTAGAATTAGTTTAATTCCTATAGCTACCATTGCAAAGGCTTGAACCCTGTCCAACTACTTTTTGTCACTTGTGCAAAAATGTGTTAACTCGGTTCTCATAATCAGAACTGAATCTATTCCTCTCCATCCTATGGAAACTTTTAGGTCACCGTGTGCAATGAGGTTAGATTATGATAAAAGCTCAACCAGCAGTTCAGTGTTCATTATAGTAGGCATTGATCAAACACAAATCTCCTCTCTCCGAGATAGGTTTGTTAGCTAATGAGTGAGGACATCATGGGCTTGTTAGAATGCTTCAATTATGTCTCCTTTAATCGGAAAGATAAAGCATGTACTAGTTATGGTTAAAGAAATACCCTCATTTTCTTCACGCCACTGTACAATTTGAGTCACTTTATGAACAAAAAAAAAAAAAAAATTCTTATTCTCCCTAGTTCTAGCCTAGAATTGAATTTCAAATCCAAATTAATATTGGATAGGTTATCACATCTATCAGACAAAATCAACCCTCCTCTCACATGCAGGCAGATCCTATTTGTGAAAGACAAACTCCAATATTGGATTTAACCATTTTTCAATCTTAAGGGGATATTTCACTTGATTATTTGACTTTCATATCACTTTTCTAAAAAGAAAAAATTAATGAATTTGTGAAACTCCTAGTAAAATATATTAAGTTTTTATCTTCATCCCTTTCAAAATGCATCAATTTTGGAATTACAAAACTGACATCTTCCCTTATTTCGAATGTGGTCTTTGCATCTCTCAAAGATTATCTACCAATAACAAACTACCATGGTTGCCAATATTATTTTCTAAATGTTGTAATAGTACAAATAAATTGTTGCCTGTAAGTGTAGTTAATTAACAACTTAACATATTAACCAATATCTGTCATATCTTGTTATCAATAATAGAGTTTTGTAATTTAGTGGTATATATTATTTGGTTTTCTTAGGTAGTCCGAGAGCAATGCTCGCAGAGTTCCTAAGTGTTTCCCGTTGTTCACACGATTTTATTTATGTTTCAGTTTCAGTACTCACAGTGGTGGCTCGTGGTCCAAAATGAGGCAATAGGATATTGGCCTGTCGACATCTTCAAAGAGTTTGCAAACTATACTCCGCGCATTAATTTTTGTGGAAAGATGTTTAACTCATAAGTAACCAAATGGTATTCACACATCCACACAAATGGGGAGTGACCATTTTCCGAGTGCAGGATTTGGAAGAGCTTGTTTGACGAGAATAGAATCTTTGTAACTCCCGCTCCCTCAACATTTCAACAACTTGTGAAAAACCCTATGTGCTATGATTTAAATCTTTCTGCAGGGAGAGATACCTAAGCAACCCGTATCTTATTTCAGTACTCAAATACATGTCCAAACTAGCAAAAGACTAAAGAAAACTGAAAAAAGAAAGAAACCCCAAATTATTTGGAGAGTTGGAATATTTAGGAAGGAACTTTAGGAAAGAAGGAATGAAAGAGGCAGGAAACTGGGATTTCAATGACCAGAGCTTGCCCTCATTGCAATGGTCTCGAATAACCAACAATGAATGGGTCTACATTGATAATTTGATATAAATTGCCCTTTCTTCTTGTTTAAGCATATCTGTTACTATCAACCATTGCCAATAGGTTCAGTGCCTTTTTATCAAATTTCATCTATATGGCAAAGAATGACTCCCAACAAAAATTCTGTTCAATACCTTCATGGAAGTACAAAGCAAAAACTGAAAGCTTTTTCAATCTTTCAAAAATATATTTACAAATTTATTAACATATGATAGATACAGGATGATTATAGATACAAAATAATCAAACACGTTTATAGCGAATATGCATATCTTCATTCCCTGCTCAGTATGTCTCATAATTGTTTCCTTTCTTCCTGTATTGACTGAAATATCCGTACTGCTGATTCAGTTGCTGATCTTGGATTGTGAGGTACAACCTTAATCACTTGTGTCCGATGCTCACTACTTGGCACATTTTGATCCAATGCCTTAATTGTCGGTGATGTGGGAAAAAGAGGAAGTGCATCTCCTTTGGCCCTCTCAAAGGGACTGCTTGCTGTACTTCCCTGTAATTCACTCTCTTTTGATGCAGGGAATTTCCCAACATGACATGGTATTACTTGATTTACCGGGCTGGATATGTTACATGAGCTTTGCTGAGGTAATGTAAGATTGATGTCTCCAACTGATAATTGATTTTCCTGCCCATCTAACTGAACTCCTGTAAATGGGCTTGTTTGCTCAATAGCTGAATCGGATAGAGATTGATGCATGACTGACGGGCCATATGGAGGAAAGTATGTCTGGCCTAAAGGAGTTGTGTTCGGAAAAATTCCAATCCACTGGGGAGTAGCAGGAACACCGTAAGCAGTGTTTAAAAAGTCTCCGCTTCCTGGACTCAGATTCATAGCCCCACAGTTGCTGTATACTGGTGCCAGGAAACCTGCAGTTGGACATGACCCTGCAGAGGGCTTGTACACAAGTCCTTCAGATGGAGACATTTCAGGAACTAACCAATGATTTCCTGGTGGTGGTTGGAAATACCACGGGGCTGGTTTCATATAGGTATTCCCAGGAGCTAAAGAAGGATTTGCAGAATAAAGCCCAAAATTTGATTCCTCGGTATTCAATCCTTCGCTGGTGTCATAATTGACAGAAGGGAGTGGGAACTTTCTAACCACATTTTCATCTTGATATTCAGTGATAGGAATTGATCTTGGAGAATTATCTTTTGCTTTAACAATCGGGGGAGCTGTTGTTTCTGAAACATATTCAGACTGCAATTTCTTCAGTGGAGATATTTTTACTGAAGGCTTGCCCAAATGAAAGTTATCTTCAAGTAAAATATGCGGCGAGCCAGCAATCAATCTTTGTACCTGTTCCAATATGAAGAGTAATGTAACTGCTTTCTCCATAAACTGGATTGCAAAAACCAGGAAACACATAACAAATCTAATGGAAGAAGCAGATTGGCAGTTTAACCAAGCAACGACCAGCTTACCTTTATCAGTCTATGCAACTCAAACACTTGCACCGCGAACAATCTTTGTTGACTTGAAAATAATAACATAAAAAAGTTGGATCAAAAGCTAAAAAACCCAATCATAAAAAATTTGGAAAGTAACCATATAATTTATTAAAAAATTGTCCATGTAAGAAGTTAGACCAAACAAATTCAACACATATGGTGTGGGTTAAGAGACATGGTAAATGATGATAAAACCAAGAGGAAGAGATTAGTCTAGAAAAACCCATAAAGAAAACATTGTTCATCCAGAACAAGAAAGGCAAAAGAACTTTCCTTATAAACAGATAAGGTGTTCTTGATTGACAAATTCCCAAAAATAGAAATGCACTTACTTGATAAAGATATAAGAATCTGTAAACCAAAAATCCCAAAAATGTGACATCAGATTTGAATATTACATTGAAAACTCTGAAAAGACCACTCTAAAAAAGTTTCTGACCTCCTTCAATCCCCACTCCCCAAACTCATGAATACCGTCTATGGTTTAAGAAAGACTGTAATGATCTGAAAATTTGACATGGTACCTAGAAGTCTAGAACACAGGGCTTCCACAGCATCTGAGAAAGGCAGCTAGTAGGCGGCCTTATCCCAAATTTTGGGGAGGTTGATTCCCAGATTTGGACACACACATCTATATATGTGTAACATTTTTTATATTGGCAAATTCCATTTGACAATCCATGTCTTAAGAGAGGGTTGTAATATAATGTATTTAGGATAGGTTTGGACATGCCCAAAAAAAAAAAAAAAAAAAAACTGTCAAAAAGCCGATTATTTTGAAAGAACAACATTTTCGATCAAGCAATATAATGCATTTAAGATAGATTTGGACATGCCAAAAAAAACAAAAACTGTCAAAAAGCTGATTAAAGATTTTGAAGAACAACATTTTCGATCAAGCAAAACATTAAAACATATAGAAACTTCCCTTCCAAGCTCAATCAGAATATTAATTTCTACCAAGCCTTAAATAAGAGTGAATATTGATATTGATAGATGACTATTTTGGTTAAGTAATGTTGATAATTTCAACACTCATCAATTCAAAGTTAAGCAAAAATTTTTTTTTAAGCTTTACAATACTGAAATGTGTAATAATTCCAAATGGATTTGAACACATTTTTCTTTAAAAAAATTTGTAACACATTTTCCCGATCCCAATTGATCAATTTTCTTTTCTTTTTTTTTTTTTTTTTTTTAAAAAGGGGCCTTTTTCCCATTTGTCGGTGGCTTAAGGATTTAATGTTGGTTAGTTTGCACTAATAATCGTTTTGTAATTACAGTCCAAAAGGTTTTTAGTCTTTACGGTAAGTAATGACCCTTTTAAGAATAATGTATGTGATAGAATATAGATGAAGTAAGCTGGGGATAGATCCAGTCTTGCAAACTTGCAAAATGTTATATCCGGTGTAAAGCAGTCCAGCTGACACCCTATATGGAAAGGAGGCACAATTTTAAGACACAGGAAGAAATGCAATGTAACCATGGAAGACACACCTTCCAAGATAGCTACAGAGTCAGTCATCCCTTGAAAACCGAACCCTTTAGTCAACTGATACGTTTTCTATTAGTAACCTGGTACAAGGGCTGGAGTATACAAGAAAACACACTCACACAAACACACACAAGAAACAAAAATTTGTCTCAATAGCAACAGTTCTGAAGAACCCAGCAATAGAAAGACGATTAAAGTGTAGATGGGAAATTTCATTAAAGAATAGATGGTTTTCTAATAGTACTAATTTTACGTCTTTATCGTTTGTTTCTCCCTTTGTGTTATCATTGTACCTTTTTATTTCATTGATCTTGCCATCGTGTCATAATTTCCTTGAAAATGTCTATCAATCAAATGATTGTACTAAAAGTATATATCCTTAAAATCTTTCCATTGTGAACTTTAGATGTATTGAGCAATTGTGTTTATGTGTATAAAGACAAAAAATATTGGTGGCCTGACAAATTCACCCATAAAAAATGATACTATATAATTTAACTTTTAAGTAAATGCATGAGCAAAGACATCAGAGCAGTCTGAACAGAGTCTAATGGTTGCATGTTGAGAGACGTCCAAAATTCTTAATTGTAGGGTTTCTAGTAGAAAAAATGAGAACAATTGCCATTACTAGTTCTATTCGTCAATGATTTACTTCCCACAACCAAAACATACACACAAAAAAGGGTCAATGTTTAGTGCTGAGAGAGAGAGAGAGAGAGAGAGAGAGAGAGAGAACTTTAAACTGTTACCATAACCAAGAATACGTTAGAATGACAATGACAAATCAATTATCAAAACTTTCTACAACTTGCACAAGCATGTGCAACCATAAATCAGATTCTTCACACCAGACCACAAATGAATGGATACAGATCTTAAATTAAGAACTCATTTGATAATAAAATGATTTAGTGCAGCTACCCCAATCAATGCATATGAAGTTAAATTTATGGGCAGATCTTATCTAGATATGGATGCTAAAAACGCTATAAACAAATTACAACGGGTTCTTTTTTTTTTTTTTTTTTTTCCAAATAGCTAAGCAGAAGTAAATGTACACAGCAATCACCAGGCAAGAGATACTTACTTGATAATAGCTCTTCTCGCTTTCCAGAATAGTTTCTCACCTATCACTCCAACAACATCATCAGGGGAGATATCCAGAGCCGACATAGATCCACATTTCTTTTCTTCACGACACTCAGTGCCATTTGTAAGCCCATTAAGACTTTGATAATGGTCTCCAATTGATGGCCTCGAGCATGATTCACTTCTCAACTTTGAAGTGTTTTCCTTGCCTATGCCTATTCTGCATTTTATGATGTCATCTCTGAGGGCTCTTCTGTCTTGCGCAGCCACATACACTTGTTGCAACTGTGTATTAGAATCTTGTAATCTGTTCAACTTATCCACCAAACTGCTTCTTTTTTCTTGATCAGAAGTTGCATGTATTCTCTTTAATGATTCAGAATTTTTAACTTTATTTGACAGGGTTAAAGACATATCCACCAAATTCTTATATCTAGTTGATGTGATTGAATCTGAGCTTTCCCCAGGGTCCTGATTACTCTGAGACACTCTTGAGTCCTCTTCAGCTTGCTGCGTCACAAATTCTGTTGACTTTAGGTCAATGGTTGCATTTCTAATTGACTGCCCATCAGAAGCATTTTGAAGTTTAACTGAAGATTTTAAGCTCAAGCAAGGGGATTTTTCCCTATCTCTGCAGCACTGACTGTTGCTATGATGTGGAATTATTCCTTGGCCAGGGGTAGGAACTCTATCATCCTCATCTCCGAGCTTCTTTGAAGAGTAGCTCTTAAATTTGGAAAATTTGCATGATTGAAATGATTTGCATTTAGCAGATGATGACAATAGCCTTGTTGCATTCAAACTTTGACAAGTTGTAGGCTTCTTGGAATTCTGTTCATGACTTGCCACCTTATTGTTCAACTTAACCCCAATGGAAGAATAAGAGTGGAGATTCTCTGCTCGATGAGAAGAAGAGGAGTTGCAGAGCTGAGTAAAGATACTCTTTTGGTGGCCACCAGCCTACAACAATGGATGACTTCACATGATCAGACAAGATAAAATACCACAGAAGTAAAAGCATTCATATTCATTCCGAAAACCTTTCCATATGTTTAGTAAAACCCATTTTAATACAAGGCAACCAAAGCCACCTTGCAGAACCAGAAGCAGAAATTGGGGATGATGGGGTGGGGGACAATAAATCCATAAGCTTCCTAGAGCCACTAGAAATCTCAAACAAGACAGGTTCTTCCCAGCATGATTAACTCAAATAACAAAGTCATTGTTCAATCAAACAGAATAAATTTTATTCAACAGTATCTACCTATGACAGGATAGTGCACAGACAAGGCATGTCAATATGTCATGCTTACATACCAAACAGAAACAGTAAATTTAAACAGTTATTAACACCAAAATTATTGTCTATGTGAATTATAAATCAATGACTAATGAACATAAAGCCATAAATTGTTTACTCACATGGCTCGAGGATATCAAAGGAACCAAGCTACTGCTGTTTTTGGACCGAATTGGCAACATGGACGCTGAACCAGGGGTGAACCTTTGAGATGGAACACTGAGCTGTTCATAGAGAGCCATTTTGTTCCTTGGAGGTGCTTTTGGCCCTCTTTTCTCTGTATCATTTACATGAAGCCTAGGAAACATAGGACTTAACACCTTTTGCTCATCTTTTCCTCCTCTCATCCTTCTCTTCCTTCACCACTATCCCCACTGACAAATCCTAATATGTTCACCAACTTCACAAAAAAATACCATTTCCATTCTTTTATACAAAACCCACAATCATAAACCAAAAGACCTGCCTACCCACCAAGCAAAATTTTAACTGTTTCATCAAACAAATACAACTCCACAATTACCCAAGAACAACCTACTTCAAAAAGACAACTTTCGGGAAAAATTCAAACGTATAAACCAAAAAATTCAGGTACCCAAGCAGCAAAATCAGTCACTTATTGAAAAATTAACTTCTTCACTGGTCCCCAATATCAACCCACCTCAATTGACCAAATCTTCTTATTGAATAATATAAACAAACAGTAACAATACATTATAAAACACAAATTAACAAGTACTTAAAACCAACCCCACTTCACAAAATCACCAATTTTTACTGAAAACCAAAAATAAACAAACGCTAACACAGAAAGTTAGCTAAAAAAACACAAGTACTTTTAAAGTAAGCAAAACCAACCCACCTCAAAAAAACCAAAACTTAAACTGAAAATCACATAAAAACAGCAAGAAAACACATGAAAATTGTTGACCCAACATAAGAATGCGCGAGGTAAAACACATGAAATTTTTTTTTTTTTTTTTTATCAAAAAAAAAAAAAAAAAACTAGAAAGAACTAACAGTTAGAGAGAGAGAGAGAGAGGAGACTGGAGAAAGATAAACGTGGGAAAAGATAGATTCTGCAAAGAGATGATGGTTCCACCAAAGAGGATCTGATCAACAAAAAAGGTGGAGAGCCAACAAAAGAAGTTGTGGGCAATGTGGGACCCAAGTGGCTAGGACTCTAACTCCTTTTTAGAAAGAAAAAGAAAAGAGAAATGCCCCCATGTCCATCTCCATGTCCAAACCAACTAACAAAATTCCCTTCCCCTCCTTCCTTCCTTCCTTTGTGGCTCTCACTACAAGATCCTGCCAGCTCAGCTAGGACCCACAATGGCATTGCACCATATGCTGATGTGGCAGAACATGGTTGGTTAGTTCCTTATAAAAAAGCTGCTACAGATCCAAGACTTTGCGACCTTTGTTAGTGGAAGAGACTGAGGCCGGTTTGATAATTCATTTTTAGTTTTTAAAAAACATTACACATATTTTCAAATATTTTTTTATTCATATGTATTTCAAAAAATTATAAATAATATTACTCAAATTCTTCTATCAATTTCAAAAATTTATAAACAATATTATTCAAATCCTTCTACCAAACAAGTCCAGAATCTTTCTAGTCTCTCACATGGTGAAGGGTTGTGTACTTTTTTGTAACCACATGTTGGTTTCTCCCTCTCTCAGATTTTTGGCCAATCTTTTTCGTAATGAAAAATCCGTTAAAGATTGTGATTCAATGAGCAACAAGTGTTACATTTTTTTTCTTTTTTCTTTTTTCTTTTTTTGCAACTTTATGTTTTTTTTTAACATTATAAGTTGTGGGGTCAGTTTTATAAAGAGAAAAAATATATTAAAATAAGTTGTGAGACCAATTTTATGTTTTTTTTCCTTTTATTTATCTAATTTTTTTATTAAGTGAAACTCATATTAAATCAATTTTAATAAGCACCTTTTCTCAAAAAAAAAAATAATAATAATAATAATAAGCACCAGTAACTTTTTTTTTTTTTGGGGTAATTAGGAATGTTAACACGCGCTAATTGGGGGCGTGGTTTAAACTTTCTATTTCAAGTATATGTGACCTTGACCTTTGCGTCGTTGCATTGCATGGGACTTATTTTACAGTTTTTTAAGGAAATAGATTCGATTTGTTTTTTGTTGCATGAAGCTATTAATATCTTAATCACCCGTGTTTAGTGAATCTAATATGCGATTTGCATGGTGGTGGGTTTGGATAATAATAATAGGGACTTAAGTGGGGCATTCTTGTAAAAGGCGGGGGAGATTAATTAGGAAGTTAGGATTGGAGGGAGAGATGGTAGAGTGATGAACTATCACTTTTTTGTATTAACATGTGGGTGTGGCATAGTCTAGATGGCTGGAACTTTTCTTTTTGGGCTAAAAATGGAGGGTTGGTTTGTTGATCTCATTGTCAATGTGGATAGGCCCATTGGTGCTGGTAGAGGGTCCAGCCACTTGTGTTAATAAATAGTTGGGTCTGGGAGACGACCAAAATGGGTTGGTCTAGATCAAGAGCCCTTCAGTTATAAAGTATTATTAAGAACACAATATTAACCCATCAATAAATAAAAAATTATAAAAAAAAAAACACAATATTAAGAACATTAATAAAGTCGCCGCTCTAACAATTTCTTTGAATTAAAAGTAATTATTGAATATCTACCCTATAAAAAATATCAAAATTGGATCATCTATGGTATTATTATTCTTGTATTAAGAAGAAAGAGAGTCAATACCATACCGGAGATTGTACCGGTTTGGCCAACGGTATGATATATTTTGGATACCGATTAATACCGGTGTATCGTTTCAGGTTTATCACTATTTTTTATATTTATAAATAAATATATATATATATATATATATGTATGTATGTATGTATGTATGTGTGTGTGTGCGCACGCGTATTATAATAAATATAAAATTTTACTATAAAACATTTCCTCAATTCAGAACTAATTATTCATGATTTTAGACTTAAGTATCAATTAACAAAAATAGAAAGCTTAAAAGTTACCATTGTATACTAAGAAAACAAATAATACTAATAAGTTAATGCAAATAAATTACCATTCTACCCTAACAAAAATTCAAAAATTACAAAACTTAAAAAAATAAAAATAAAAATAAATAAATAATACTTTTTTCTGTACCAGCCGGTACGCCCAGTACCAGTCGGTATTGCTCGAAATTGGCCGGTATGACCGGTATTTAAACTGGTATGAAACGTTGATGTTTCGATACTGGTATATATACCGGTACAGTATTGACTACCTTGTTAAGAATACATTATTGTAGATTTTTTATTTTTTATTTTTATTTTTTTTATACAAGATAGAATTTCTCCTCTAGCCTAATCTGAGTGTATATGTGTGTGAAATTCCCTCCTGGAAACTTAAACCCCAGCCGCCCTTGCCCCCAACACCCCACAAGCATTTATACTTGTAAAGTGACCAAAAATAATAACATCTATTATAGTGTATTAATTGTACATTCATGAGTTTCACCCACATACATCAAATAGAATTGGGAAAGGCTAAAATGAGGTCAGTCTAGGATAACGAGCCCATATTTCCCCCATATAATAAATGGGAATAGAGATATTCAAAATAGGTTTTCTAAATGCTAAGAACCTCGTGGTTCAACGGGTTTGCAACTCCAGGTAGTTCTAATGAATACATTCAGAGTTCAAATCTCCCTTCCCCTCCAACTATCAAATTATTTTGAAAAAAATTCTTAATAGAAAGAATCTAACGATATCGTTGTTCATATAAATCCATTAGTATTGAGCAAGCTTTTTGCATGTCTATATAGTGCAATAAGACAAGACGTGTCACACTGATATAAGCGCGTGCGCACACACACACACACAAAAAATGCAAAAGTACCATTTAGGTAGTAGTCAATTTGATTCATGATATTTTTAACGTGCAATAAACTTATAGTCAAATTTCATTAGTATGTTGACAATAGGGACCAAATTAATTGCAAGTTGAAAATATTAAGGAACAAATTAATTACTTCCAAATTAACAATGACCCCAAAATGTAGGGACTAAAATAATATTTTTGCAACAAAAAAGAAATGTGATATCCTTGATTTTAAGTTGTTTTTCCAAAATTAAAAAAAAAAATAAATAAAATACTAATGACTTTGTGATTTTAATTTGTAAATAAAGTCACAAAACCAATTCTTTATATAAATATATATATATATATATATATATATTAATTTGATAATTATAAGTAAGGATTTGAAGGAAGGATTTGAACTTTGAACATTTTTTTAGAAATTTCAAGAAATGTCAGTTAACCTCTAAGGCTCTTGAGCAGAACCAATTCATGCTTGTGAAAACTCAACGACATGAATATCCAAATTTCGCATGTCAAAAACTTTGACCAGATTTCCCTCCCATTAGGTGCAAGTTATGTGATTTTTTTCTTTTTTTTTTTGCTTTGTTTATATAATTAAAGAGAACTAGAAGAATATATGAATATCTTAATTAAGGTGTAAGTTTCAAATTCACTATAAAATATTGGGTTATTTATAACGGGAAAGTCCAATTTGAACTAATGCTGCATATGTCTAGATAACCAATGCAAGTTAAATTTTTTTTTAATTAAAAAAATACTTTTATAGTTAGTAGAGAGGAGATTTTAATTTTAATTTTCCTTGTAAACGAGACTAGTCAATTGAGTAATCAAGGCTCTTGAGAAGGCCAAAGGCCTTGTAGCTGAATTGGGGGGAAAGGGTTCAAGTTGCGGGGTTAGCAGCATGTTGTAATTATTTATAAAAATAAAAAAAAATAAAAAAAAAAAGCCTCTTGAGAAGTTAAAGCATTTTAAGATTATAGTTATTGACACATTGAAAGGAAATACTTATTTTTCTTAACAACTCATCGATTGCCTGAATATCATCTCTTTATTTTATGCAACTTTCATACTAGTAAATAGGTCATAAATGCATGACTTAATAAGTTTTTTTTTTTTTTTTACAAGCCAAGGCATACTTTTTTTTTTGAGAATGGAGCCAAGGCATACTTAAAGCATGAAAGATGAATCTGATTGACCAACATAATTTATACGTGCAAACTTGACAAGGACCACCCATAAAATACCCCAAACATTTCAATTATTGGACAATCTAAAAGCATTTATTACTGTTTTCTCAAAAAAAAAAAAAGCATTTATTACTGTGTGTTTCAATAACTGAAATTGTGAATTTAACCCACGATTTCAGTTTGTGAATACACACGGTGTGATTTTGCCCTAACTTTGAAGCACGAACAGAGAATTCACGTGAATTGTGTCTATTATAACGCCTTTCATACAATACTATTTGTCTACCTTTTCTTTTCCTTTTGTTTTGGTTAACAAATCTTCTTATAATCACATAAGAAATCCATTTATGGTACGTAGCTCAGCCATCTTTCGTTTTTAATTCTGTTTTCGATCACTATCTTTCTGAGAATGATTACAATTCTAACAAATGAAGAAGAATAAGCCATATATATAAGGTGTTGTACATGACCATATATAGTTGCAACCTACTCTCTCTTAGCATTGAGTCCATTGGTATATGCCAGTTTCAAAGTCTGTGTCTGACCATGTATGCCTAAAAAATAAGTGCAAATGCTAATTGAAAACTCATTCACCATTTCAATTACAATAGACACTGCTCTCATGATAAATAAAGGGGACTACATTAAACTGTGAATCTGTTTCTCACAAAAAAAAAAAAAAAAAAAAAAAAAAAAAACCTATCAATTTATTGTTATCTTGCACTGATTGCATATAATAAGCATGGAGCTGTTCTTCCTTTTAACTGAGTCTGAAATTCCTCTGTGGGCTTCGTATGTTAATTAGAAATAGGAAAAAAAAAAAAACTTAGATATATATTTTAGATGCAATAGATTAGGTAGTTGGATTAAATTCAAATACATAACTACATTAAATTTAATTATTTAAAAATAATAATAACATGTTTTATTGGTTAATATAAGGATATGTTTAAATTTAATTAAAAGACCGGATATACAACACCAAAATAACGGTACATAGTTTTTGAGTGGAGTTGTGGTGTGCCTTTGTGTTAGAACCTCTTTCCCTCTCCCCTGTGTGTGTGTGCTTGTTTATAAAAAAAAATAAAAAATAAAAATAACGGTACATATTTTTTTTCCTTAGAAATAAATACAAAGTCTAGTTGTGTGTGTGTGTATATATATATATATATTTTTTCTCATTTTCTTAAATCTAAACTTAATTTTACAAATACCTTTTTTTTTAAGAGTTTCAACTCATGACGCCCTCTTCTAATGATAACTATTTATCATCAAACCAAGACACCAATCAGTTTTTGGTGTGAACGGGGATTGAACCCCAGATCTCTTATATAACCATCAGAAACTTTACCAATTGAGTAAACTGGAACTTACTTACAAATTCAAGTATGCAACTGTATATATAAACTCTACCAAATTATTAGTTATTAATAAATTTGTCATATCAAACAATGAATTAACCAATGTAAAACCTTTAATTTGTAGATGATTTGGTAAAAGTAGTAATATTTCTTGTAGAAGAAATTATATCCCATAATTAATGTTCAATCTTAATATTCTTATAAGAAAATTAAACCCTTAATCTCTTTCACTCTTCGTGAGTCTATGAAAAAATTTGTAATTTCTAATTGAAATCATTAGATTGATGCATATTGCATAATACAATTATTATATTTAAATTTAATTGAAAAATTAGTATACTATACTTTTTTTTTTTTAGAAATAAGTTAAATAAATATTCACACTACAAAGATATATACAAAGAGGTAAAGGCACTATCAAACCATCACTTTTTTTTTCCTCACATTTCTAATTTTTTTTGTCTATTTATTTTGACACAATCATAGTAGCTTTATATATATATAAGTTGAAGCGTATTATTTACTGTAGTTATATCAGTGGCTACATCACTATTTTTTTTTTTTTTTTCTAGTTTTCCATCTTTATTGATTGTCTTGTTTTGTTTTTTTTTTTTTTTTTAGAATTGTCTATTGCACTACACCCAAGGTGATACACCACCCGTCATAACTCTAATTATCTATTGTTTATATTCAAAGTTCTTTTTATTTATTGTTAATATGTTCCTATTGAGTTACATCAGTGGCCACAACATTATATATATATATATATATATATATATATATATATATATATATATATTTCCTTTTTTGGTTTTCCATCTTTATTGATTGTCTATTACAAAATTAATTCTTTGTGGCCAATATGATGCACTACACGCCCTCACAAATATTGTCTATGATGGTGAACCAAAAATTAGACCATCTCCAATTCGGCCATAGTGTCGTCCAAGTCTAGAAAAGTTGTCCTAATATAAGAAGGTCGTTTAGCATAAGAAAGTCGTCCAAGGGTAAGAAGGTTGTCTAGCATAGAAGCGCCTAGACGACCTCCCAACCCTTAGAAACTTTCAGAATAAATTTATGTTCAAAAACTTTTAATTCGGACCACGTTCTACTATTAAGAAGTATGAGCAAGATCCTTATTATCACTATAACTTCCCACTAAATTCCTAACTTCTGATAGCAGTTGTAAAAGATAAGACTGAACCTTCTAAACTTCCATAGCAGTTATGGAAGTTAAATTTGAACCTTCTAACTTCCATCCACATTGAGAAAGTTACAAAACTAGTAACCACTCCAAAGTTCACTATAAAAGGACTCATCCATATCAAATAAAAGTAAGTTTCCACCACTCCTAAAGTTGGAATTCTTGGGTCTTAGAGAAAAAACTAAAGTATCGGAGGATTCTTGGCCGGTTCACCCCAGTTACCTTTGATCTTGTGTTTCTTTCTTTTCAGGCCTTTCAAACAATCACTGGCCCATTGAAGCCCGGAGCATTTAGCCTACTGATTTTTTGTGCATCATCAATCTATATTATAAGTTCCTTTCAACATTGAGTGCCATTTTCTTTCCATTCTTCATTGAGCCATATCATTTACTTATTTTCTACCTCTTTTATTTTGATTTTTTTCCCCCTCTCTTTTAAACCTTTCTTCTCACTACTCTCGACAAAAAAATAATAAAAACAAAAACAAAAACCTCTTCTTCTCCATATTAGTTCACACCTACAATTAAACTTTCTCAAATCTTTCTATTCCCTCTTTGCCTTTTTACCTTCCCCACTACTGTCTGCATCACTATTACACTTCCTTCATCTTTTTTCTTTTTTTATAATTTGATTCTTCTTCTTTCCTTTTTATTTTGTATAAATTTGATATCATTTCTCACATTCAATCCATATTTTTCCCACACAAAAATTGTGAGTACTCCCTCTCTCTCTCTCTCTCTACTTTTTTTGGGTGAATTTTTGTTCTTTCTTATAACTCTAATTAAGGTTGATAGTTTTATTTATTTATTTATTAATATGTGTTTTGGTATTGTGTTTTTAAAATTTTTCATCAAAAAGTCTTTTCTCTCTCTACTCTCTCTCCCTTTTATGACTATGGATTTTTTTATATATATGTAAGATAAAAATTCTACTCTAACCTAATTTAAGTGTATATGTGTGTGAAGTTCTCTCTTAGAGACTTGAACCCCCATACCCCATAAACACTAATTATAATTTTGGAGTGACCATTGTGCCAAGGATACGCGATGGTGACTATGGATTTTAATATGCCTACCAATTGTTTGAATAATAAATTATGATAAAGTCTATCTTTTACTCCTTTGGCTTTATTTTAATTTTGGTCAAGATAACATTGTAATTTTATGATGAGTTTTGATTATCATGATAATCTCCTTATTCCTTAAGAGATGAGAAATTTGAATAATAAATTTGAAACTTATCAAGTTTAGTTGTATATTAAGCAAATATAACACACTACAACATAAGTTAGAATGATATGATTCACCTTAATATATATATATATATATATATATATATTAATCTAACTCATAGAATAGAATAATATATTTGTAGAGATAAATGAAATAAAAAATACTTGTAGAAATCTTTTTTAAAAATTGACAATACTTAATGTGTTACTTTCTATATATTACATCCCATTATAATATATATATATATATATATATATATATATATATATATACTCCCATGTGTCATATGAATTTGCGGCTAGTATATAATAAAAGCGGATTTAATTATATCATATGAACAAAAAAAAAAAAAAAAAAAATCATACAAGAATGAAGAAACTAAGTAAATTCAATCATAATTTGACCCCAATCTTACTAGATAGAGTACAAATAACACATGAGAGAACCAGCATGGAGCCCAAAAAAAATAATATTTCAATACAAAACATAGAGCCCAACTAAACTAAACTAAATGCATGGACCATACTCACACTAGTCTTGTTGTCTCAAGACTCCCACATAATGTCTATGAATCCAATAGCTATCATTACACAAAGGAAAATAATCATCATAATGTACGAAAGTTTAATGCGGTATATATGCTCTGACCTGTCAGTCACGCTTTACTATTTGTGATCTCCTGCATTAACATGTGCATGCATGTTTCTTATAAAGCTCAATAATGTTTTTGTAAAAATGGCTCATTTCTTGCGTTTCATTCAGGAAAAATAAACACTTGGCAAATCTGAGAGTTGGGTTTTGGACTTTGGTGGTCACACATGGCTTTTGCTTCACCCTACCAGACATACATACCTTTGCCTTCTGACTCAGGTATTACATATACTTGAGCTTTATGTTTGGTTTCCAACAGATGTGAAAAGATATGATTTTTCTTTTTTGGGTGCTTTGCTTTCTGAGATTTGATCATTGGCAGCTTAGGAATGTGGGTTTGGTTTCTAAATGTGGACATTTTCTATATATATATATATATATATATATATATATATATATATATATATTTTGTACATTTTTTTCAGTGTTATTGTGATGATTTCCTGTTTGTTTTTAAGCTCGGCTTAGTTCACTATATTTTTTTTAGTACGTTGTTTTGGGAGTGTTGGTTTCTGGGTTTTGATTATTAGTAGGTTCTAAATGAGGGTGTTGCATGTAATTTTGGGGCTATTTTCAAATATTTTAAAGCTTATTGCTTTGTGGATTTTGATTATTAGCAACTTTTGGGTGTTACTTTGACTTATAATTTTGGGGGTTTTCCTCTTTTTTTGGGTCGACCTTGGGCTGGTATTACTTTTAATTGTGTGTTGTATATTGCTGCTATTGATGTTGCTATGTGGGTGTATTCATCTTTTCTTTTTCATACTTATGTAGTTATGTTAGTATATCCAATTTTTTTTTGTTTTGCTCGTAACTGGTGTTCTTTTTTGGTTCTTTTTAAAAAAAAAAAATTTAATGTGTGATATGGATTTTACAAGAACTAAAACTTGTTTTCAGCTTGAATGTTTCCCATTTTTCAATTTGTGAGAAAGTAGGGAAAATAATTTCAGTATCAATTAGAAACTGTGTAATGTCCAAAATTCTTCCTCTTGGTTGTGGAAAAATAAGGAAAGCAAAAGAAAAGAAATGAAGGAAATTTTAAATCCTTTATTACTTTGGTTCCCCTGAAATATGAAAAGAGAGGGAAAGAAATAAAGGAATTTAACTCAAGTACTCTTCAAATGTTACTTATCAAAAAGGGGGAATCTAGTGCAAATGCAGAGTTCTTGGCTGTCCTGAGTTCTTCATTTTATCTGAGATAAAGTAGTGGGAAATATGTATTTATTTATTTAGTCTCTCTTTCTTTTATTTCTCTCGGTAAAAATACAGAGGTAAATATTTATATTCTATTTATTTTTTCCCTGAGAAAAGAGGATATTTTTATTAATTTTATTATTTAACTGAAATTTATCTTATATTATATTTTCTCTTGAATATTACTTAGAATGAAACTGTGTTTATGCATATTTGGGACAGTTGCTACATCAGTGAAATCAAAGATACTTCTCAATAAGATCAGACAGTATCTTCTATTCTATAACCTGTTATATTCCCTTTGGTTGTTCTCTTTCTTGAAGGTAGAGGTTAGCTGATGGTCTTCTCATTGCTGCATGATTGTTTGTTACTGTATTTCTATAGGTGGCGAAGATGATGGCCATGAGGCACATTTGTCACTGGTTCCAATTCACATAGTAACTCATGCTTCCCAACTTCCAATTGAGTTTCTTTCTCCTTCTCCCGAAAAGCAATTGGTTGTTGGATTTGATTGTGAGGGTGTTGACCTGTGCCGTTATGGAACTCTTTGCATCATGCAGGTGATTTTTTTTGCTTAACTAACTTAATCTCTTGTCGATTATGTACACAAATAAATTGTTAAAACACGAGTTCATTCTATATATTATCTAGGTTCATAGGCCATTTCATATCATGATTTGTATAAATATACACATGCATGCATGTTCTAGTACAATGAACATGTATTTGCCTAGAAGCCCAAAAAAAGGGTGGTAATGTTTTTTTTTTTTTTGAGAAACAAGGGTGGTAATGTTAAGTGGCTAAATAAATCAACTAATTTGAATGCAAATCTATACTGTTTTAACTATTAAGCAAGAGCGAGTTTATATTTTGTAGCAAATGGTTAATGGTGGTAACCTGTTGTAGATTACTACCTTATGAATATATCTTGGGAGAATTATTTTGCAAACTAATTAGTTAAGCCTGGGAGAAAAAGTTCCCGTAAAAGGTTGTTAGCCATTTTCTTTGTAAAAACCATATGAGTTCTTACGTTATCAATAAATTTTCTCATCAATTTCATATTTTGTTATCTTTCTTTGTTAATCATGAGGGATATAAATTTATTGATTGACACCTGACCATAGTGTTATCCGGGGCAGCTTGCATTTTCAGATGCCATATATTTGGTCGATGCCATTCAGGGAGGAGAGAAGCTAATGAAAGCCTGTAAGCGAGCTCTTGAATCTAATTTCATCACAAAAGTCATTCATGACTGCAAGCGAGATAGTGAGGTCTGATTAATTACTTTTTGATGGCTTTTGTGGAACATGCCATTACATGTTAAGCTCAACCTTGATTATGATTCTTATTTTGTAGGCATTGTACTTTCAGTATGGAATCAAGTTGCATAATGTGGTAGATACACAGGTGGGTTCAATTATTACCCTCACGCTTTTGGGGAAAATTGTTTCATATATTTCTTCTATACCCTAATTAACTGCTTTCCTAGAAACGTGGGAACCTTGGGAACTATTTAGTTATGGTCAATCCACCCAGTCTGGCCTGGCTGTTGAAACAGAGAAGACTGCATTGGCAACTCATCATGACTTAAGCATATTTTTTTCTTTTTCTTTTTCTTTCCTTAAAAAAAGGTGAAAACAGAAAAAGTTGAGGAAGAAACTCCCTTTTTATTTGTTTTCTATTGGTGAGTTTCTATATTTTCTTTTCATTTTTAAGGGGAGAAATTGGGGTGGTTGCAGTGATGAGGCAGCTGGGGTTCAAAAATCTGAAAAGGTGAAGACATAGGGTAGGTTGTTAGGCTTGACATAAATAGGCCAATGGGTACTTATCTATGAATAATACATTAACATTGATCATCCTGCTTATGTCTGCCCTTTGGATCTTTTATGCTAATGTCTGAAGGGCTTGTTGCTATTAGACAACTCAATTCAGAGAGCCCTTTTAGCAATAATATTCAATACTGCTGCACTTGAATGCAAATGAGCTTATAAATCAAAAGCTTGTGATTTAATGTAATTATTCTTGGGTGGCTGTGATGAGCTTCAAGAATGAGTTCTAACTTGACTTCTATCTTGAACTTTTGTCTTGTGTCCATGAGAGGGCATTTTCTGTTCCAATTTACCCCACATCTTTACCATCAGCCATTGAGTAATGTGAGAGTACAATCTAATTTAAGTTTGCAATCCATCATTAAACCTTTTATTATTTATTCATACAACTTATGGAGTTCACACCTTTAATACTTTGTCAAAGGGCTACATTGGCTGCCTTACATTATTGAAAGGACAGAATTTGCTTCAAACCCACTATGTGGAAATTATGTGAGCATTCATGTGTGATTTTAGTCAAATGACCTCTAATGGCCCATTTGATAATCGCGTGACTTATTTGTATGACATGATGAGTCATCTAAACCAAATATATGTGAATGGTCATTTGAACTACCACGAGATATCCTTCAACCCACTTCAAAGGAAAACTTTGTCTGTATTGAAAATTTGATACTACACTGGTGTTGCTTCCAATTGTTTCATTTAAAGTATATAGTCCTGATTGGGTGCACTTACATCATGAGTGCTTGATGGGAGAAATTGCTCTTGTTCCGATGTCTATACATCCATGTCCATACAGATTGCATATTACCTAATAGAGGAACAACAGGGACGGACAAGAGCGCCAGATGACTACATTTCTTTTGTTGGACTCCTTGCTGATCCACGCTATTGTGGTATAATGTTCTTACAGAATTTTTCATTTCTTTTAGTGTTCTCTTTTGTCTTCTCTCTCTCTCTCTCTCTCTAATTGAGGAAAATTCATTATTGGTCTGACAACATTATTGATCAATGCTATCTTTTCTGCATTATTATTTGATTTTAAGCTCAAATTATGTTTTAACTTTCTAATGCTCCTATTCTGTTATTGTTATGCTAACTTACCAGTTCATAATGTGTTGTACATCATAGTTATTGCACTTTTTAGTTTCTATTGTATTGAATATTATTTGGCTTTTGAAGACGATGCAATAAGGATTTTTTTTCAGATTCTAACCTGACCAGCTTAGATGAAATTATGTATATTGAGAAACAGGAACTAATTTTTGACTGCCAGCTTTTTTACCACCTAGACAGAAATCACTTTTTCTTGCTATATCTTGTATGATGCACACTGACACAGGCAGGCAACAGACACATATTCCATTTCGGCCACCACTAAATGAATTTATTTTTGAAGTCTGCAACCATGTAACTTGAATCAGCATATATTTTGTCACTTGCATAACTAAGAGAACTATGTAATGTGCATATCTATGGAGGAATCTAGAGTATGCTGGTTTTGTCTTGATTTCCTAATCTTATGTCTAATAAATAACCCCTTATGGGATGCAATTGGATTGTGAGGTGCAATTTACGAATTTATGATTTGAACCTTTTCCATGCTTTACTAGTTATTCGTAGATGTTATTATTGTGACATTATTTTGATCTGCAAATATCTCCAAAATCTGAAGTGGAGAGTTTCTTTCTTCTCAGATTTTTTTGGGTCCTGTTTGTGTTCATTGATTGTCTTACTTACGGGCATGTAAATGTAGGTATATCATATACTGAGAAGAAAGAGGTTCGTGTCCATCTAAAGCAGGTCAGTTGCAGCATAGTTTCATTAGTTTGGTGTAATAATGGTATATACTCAATCATTGAATTGTTGGGGAGGAATGCTAGTTTTGATCCACTATGTTTTTTTATTATCTTTAATGGTAACTTTTCGTTTAGCAAAAATAAAATTATGATATTGTTCTCCACTAAAGGTGAAGAGCCACTCAGCTCATGCATGTATTTTGGTTTGCATGTTTTGGCACACTTTTGTCCCTATTCGATCCCCAAATCAACACCCAAAGGTCAGTGGAAATTCATCAATGCATATGAGATCTTTTCTGTTACTCTAATTGTGCGTATTACTTCTTTAGAAATGATGGCTGGGCCGTTGATCTCTTCATATCCGAAAAAATTCTTTGATAGATTCCTGAAATCCCTTTGCAACATTATATGCATAACATTGTCTGCTGTATTGCTTAAACTGTCTGTCATTTAAAGCCAGATACAACTGGACAAAGAATTAGTTTATTTTGGTGCATACATTTATAAATAATTATTTTATTTGTATTTATTTTTGTTAGACAGAAGCCTCTGTAACCTTAGTTTGTTAGGTTTGGAGACTTATATCTATCTTAACTTTCATATCCAGGATCCAAAATTTTGGACACGGAGACCCCTATCTGAATCAATGGTCCGCACAGCTACTGATGATGTCCGCTTCCTCCTCTATATCTTCTACAAGATGATGGAAAAGTTGAATGAAAGATCTTTATGGCAACTTGCTGTTCGTGGTGCACTTTATTGCCGATGTTTTTGCTACACTGAT
This sequence comes from Quercus berberidifolia, assembly GCA_028535905.1. Lineage (NCBI taxonomy): Eukaryota > Viridiplantae > Streptophyta > Magnoliopsida > Fagales > Fagaceae > Quercus > Quercus berberidifolia. The sequence continues at coordinate 75,667,381 of JAPQVW010000002.1, read as the reverse complement.
AATGAATATGCAGATTGGCCTTCAATTCCCACTATTCCAGGTTTTTTTTTTTTTTTTTTACCTGTTACTCTGGGGTCATCATTTATTGTAGAACATAGAGAATGTATACTCATATTTCTTTATTGGAAGTTAGGATATCAGCCTCCTAGAGGCAATTTATTTTTCCTCAGAAATACATGATTTTAAGATTTTAAATTCCTTTAAGATGGATTTAAAAGCTCTTTGTGCTGCAGTAAAATCATTTTGAATATTGAGTGAGGGTTTTTCCTAAATATTTAGTACCTCAAAATTTATTGCTATTCTTGATATGTAAGATTAAAACCAAGATACTCTGCATAGGAACACATTTAATATGTTGATGTTTAAGTTGGCTACAGTTTTAACTGGATGTTCCTTTGGACAGTACGTTGTAAGTTCACTGCATCCTTAAAGTTAAATACATGGGAAATTAAGGAAGCAAGTAGAGAAGAGTCTTAAGTTAACATACTATACAGTAAGCTAGGAATGAGAGAAGGTGAGAAAAGTGCTCATTCAGGTCCTAGGGAGCAGTGGAGGAACTATTGATTGTTTACATTAGATATGTAAGAAAATGATTGCAATTGGCTATTGAGTGTTTTGGAAGCAAGGTTATATTGGTGACCATGTCTAATGATTCTGAAAAGGATTATACGGCTCAATAAGAGTTTCCTGGAATAGAAGAAAAGGTCTAGAGTTAAGGTGCAGAATAAACTGGAAGAGAGTGAGTAGGCCACTAGGCAAAATTTTCTGTAAATAACAAGGAAGTCAACTGTGCGTATTCAAGGCATTGTCTATGGAGGCTATCTTTAGACTTGTGGAAATCTATAATAATGATGGAATATTTGTCTGATGCCTATTGAATTGTTCTACTCTCTGAGATGGTTGTTATAGTATATAACCAGGCATGATCATTCATGAATGTATTGATGACACGAATGAATGTATAGGGGTATATCGGTTGGTGCAAAAACAAGTAGTGGAGAGAAATGGGTCCAAGTTAAATCCAGTCTGGACCAAATATTAGCATGAGCCATAATTATTTTGCTCAGGTTAAGGATGGATCAATAATATATACAGGCATAAGATACTATCATACCATATCACATATAGTTTACAGATTATTTTTATGTCCATTAATTAGGCTAGATTAGGAAAATGCTAATTGTATTCAGGAATGGTGCTTTTGAATTCAACAGGTTCAAATATAAGTTGGACGTTGGACCAAGATTGATCATATGCAAGGCAATTCTAGATACAAAATCATACAGGTAAAGATTTTAGTGAGGAAATACTTAAGTGATCCCACCTCTATCTTGGCATCAATTATAGACTAGGATGGATGTACATGAGGATTAATCGCTTTAAGTGGAGAGCTGAATATTCATTTAAAAATGAATATTCTTGTATTGATAAGCCTATAGGGCTTGCAGTTTGAAAGTTTCCATAAGTTGTGCGTCAAGAAGCAGACCTCAAGAGCTTCATTTCCAAGTCTTTCCTGTCTCAGCTATATTTGAATTTCAATTTGTGATGTTTGAATCATACAATTGTTCAATCATATAGATATCCTAATAGTGTATAAATGTCCATTGGTTGTGTCTTTGGTCTGGCTGGTCAGTCAGACTAAAACTTGGGTGAGCTGAGCAAATGCTGCTATTGTCTGGGCTGAGCTCGAGGTGATACAAAATCCTGGAAACAATTCCTGATGGAGAAATTAAACTTAATTTCAAGAGCATGTTGAGATGGTTTAAGCAAGACAAAATATTGAAGATTTCCTCTCTAGAGTACATTGTCATCTGTATACAATTCAGATCAATTCAGATGGCTTCATATTCATGGAATACAATGGATAACGGTTTATAGATTTCTGTATAGTCTTAGATTTTGGGTACCGTATATGCAGCTTAAAACTTAGAAGGATGGAAGTTTCAGAGAGAAGCTATTTTCTGCACCACTTGAGACAAGAGTGGTGATAGAATATGGGTGAAAACATCAATGTTTTTCGAAGAAAATATTAAAACACAATGGAAAATAAGGTTGTTCTGCCTCAGGGGACTCCTGTCTTTCATACTTGCATCACCACCACCACCACCACCACCACACCCCCCCCCCCCCCCCCCCCCCCGGGGCCCATTTCACTCCCTCTCACTTTCTTTTTTAGATGATTGTTATGACTATTTTGAAGTTAGACACATTTCTCATGCACCTGGAATATTTATCATGAAATAGTAATGCAAGTTGTTCAGCTTTAATGAAAGCATCCTCTGAATACTATTATTTGTCTTGTTAGATTACCTCACTGTGGAAGAGTCTGCTCCTGAACAAGAGATTTTATCAGTGCTTAACATTCCTCCTGGAAAAATGGGACTTGTAATTGGTAGAAAAGGAGCTTCCATCTTGTCAATCAAAAATTCTTGCAAGTAAGTCCCTCATTCAGTATGTGTTGGTGGGGGAGGTTGTTGTTTGTTTGTGTGTACTGGTTTATTGATTTGGCATGCATATTATTGCAGTGCTGAAATTCTTATTGGAGGTGAGAAGGGACCACCTGACAAGGTTAGTTCACAAACAACTTCACATTTATAACTTCTTACGTTTAATTACTTGCTACAATATTTATGAAGCTTTATTATTCATGAAAAATCTCCTCCTGCCCTCCATATACTTTAATTGTCACCAATACATGGATCTTCTTGTAGGTGTTCATTATTGGACCAGTTAAGCAGGTGAGGAAGGCAGAAGCCATATTAAGGGGTAGGATGTAAGAAAACGTTCATCAAGCCTTTTGTTTAATAATTTTTGACAGAATTATGAAGATGAATCAGCGTAGTTCTTATATATCAACTCAATACAATCACCAAAAGATGTCTTGGTGTAGTATTGTTGATACACAAATTGCACTTGCTTCTATTTAACATGATTGTTATAAGCCAGCCATGATTGGAAAACATTGAACGAATTTGTGACTTTGAGAAGTATCACCAACATCCACAAGATTTTCTATATTTTTTATACTTGTGCAAGTCATAACTGCATTGAACTTATTGCTTTGTCCGCATTCTCAATCATGTATGGATATGACCGGCTCACTGCATGTATCTAAATGTATGTTGCTAGCTTTCTGGCTGAGCCAACTCGAAGTTCTTTATGGGTTTAATAGAACAGCTAGTCATTTTGTTATGACATTTGGCAAGCTTTTGCTTGAAGAGGAAAAGGTCAAAAGATAATAAGCACACTCTACAACACTACGAAGTCAGAGTTATCAAAATTTATAGAAAATAAAATATCGGGAGGGCAAGCCTCATACAAAATAAAATCAGCCATTTGGGAATACACTCTTTTAGCTAAGGCATTAGTTCCCTTATGTGTTTCTCTGAAGTTGTGTTTGTTTTGAAGCTATGGAAAGCTTGGCTAATATTCCTGTAATCAGATACAATACTTCGGATCAGCAAATTGGGTGAGTGTTCATTATTAAGAAGCATAACAAGTTCTTTAGCATCAAATTCCACCAAAAAATGGGTGATTCCTAAGTCTTTAGCAAGTTCAAGACCATCCCTTAAGAAGTATATGTTTATAGACTGGAAAATTATAATCCACATCTATCAACCCACCTAAACTTGGGTAAAAGAAGAAAGCATTTGAAGATTTTTTTTTTTACTTGATAAGAATCAGGATAACTTGAACATAACCCAATCATTAAATGAGTGAAAATCTGCTCAATTATTTTGATATAGTTAAAATAAACAAGTATAGGATACCTTTTTTGACCCATAAGCCAAAATCCCATCAGATTGCTAAACAAAGTTGGATTTGAGCCCAATTTTTACCAAATTTTGTCCGGACTTAAAACTTTATAAATGTTATCATGTGGGCCTAGCGTGTAATGCACATGGGGGTCAGCATCAATATCCAGCCTGCTTGAGAATTCTATAGGATTATACTAGTTAGTTCTAAAAAAATAAACGAAGAAAATGATGGTTGATTTCCAAAGAGATAAGGACCCCCCATCCCATGGGCCTTTGGCCCCATATGGCTTGTTGAGCAAAAGACCATTGAGAATGTGACAATTGAGAAACTTCAGTACGTACATTTATACGCATGAAATTGAAAACCCAGTTACCACATGGTGGAATTGTGGAAGAGATGGTCTTCATCGACCACGACAAGTTGTCCGGTCGCTGTAATTCCTCCGCCTCTTCTTTGATTGTGGTGGTGGTCAGTTGTCACAGTTCATATCCCTCTCTTATCTCTTCTATGCCCGACATGCCGTTTTACATTTCTACTAGCTAGGAGCTGCACAACCATTGAAAAAAAATTCTCAAGAGCAATGCCAGTAGATCTAGATGGTAATGTGCCATGTTTTGGTAGGCATTTCCCGACAATTGGGCCATACTGATTTTTAATGTGCTTCCTTGGGTATATAATATTTTTGTCCACGGACCATTATTTTGTGTTGCCTTAATGTTCTTCTTATGATGAAGATGATAGAAGTATAAAGAAATATCACTCAGCTTGTTTCTTATTTTTGTTTTGTTTTTAATAAAATAAAGGGGCTTGCAGGTGAGGGACCACCTAGGCACTAATGACACTTTCCACTACTCAAATTCACAATTCTTGATTTCTCAAGTGTAATAGCTCACAAGAACTTTGTACTATTAGGCCACCGTCCAATAGGGTAATATCATTGACAATAACAATATATTTTCCTGTAATGATGATCTCAACCTATAATAATGTGTAAGAAAAAATAAAACCTATAATAATGTGTAAAATGTGATTAAAAAAAATTTGATTTATGTGTTAATAACTTATCATAATAATATATTCTTTGTCAATGGACTTTAGTTGAAATTGTATTTCTTTTAATAATAGCAAGGTGAAAATTTTGACAATGAATCAAAACAAAATATTCTCCATAACTTCGATAATGAGGTTTAGCTGAATCTCATAGTAATAACTTGAAAAACGTGAGAGTGATTTATTTATTATTTATTAATTTTTTTTTGGCAAGGACTCTAATGAGTTTATTAGAATGAGCTTTGCCACGAGTCCATCTAAAATTCAAGTTTGCTGTCTGGTCTGACGTATTGTAAACAATATTAATACACAGAATTGTTGTAGATAATATCTAATCTTGTTATATATATATATATATATATATATATTTTTTTTTTAAATACTTTGTCATTTTTATGTGAAGGTAGCTCAATCTTAGTTATACTTTTCATTTGATACTTGTAAAACCGAAAATACAACATATAGTTAAAATCACTCTAATTTTTTTTCTATTTTCCTTTTTAATAATTTGATAACTATGAGAAGATTCAAATTCTGGATGTTTCCATTGAAAACTTCAAGTGCTACCAATAAAAATCTAATCTTTTTTTTTTTCTAAGAATCAAAATCTCATCTTTTTACATAAAAGAGAGCCAATAAATATAATCATATTAAAAATTTAAAACTCTTTAAAAAATTTTAAGAAATCATATAGATGGATGACGATATTCATTGAGCTATTAATGTTAACTATTTCCTAAATGAATAAAATAAAAATATTAGCTATTTCCAAGTTTCCAACAAATCTTAGATTTCGTGTCAAAAATTTGAAAATCTTACTTCTCATATATTCATATTATAAATTTTCTTGCTCACACTATCTTGGTGAAAAATAATACCTCTACACATTTAAAATGTGAATGATCCATTATAATAATACCACCATTAAATTCAAAAAAAAAAAAAAAAAAATTTACTAAGAAAAGAAGGCACAATCTTTTATATTTTTTTAAAAAAGGTGAAAAAAAATAGTGTAATACACATCTACATCATAAAAACGAGAATGGAGATTTGCTTGGATGGAGATAATGTTAAAATTGAATGGAGATTTGTTTGGAGATGTAGTTATTGTGATAGAAATGAATGGGAGAATAGGGATGGTCCCAAAAATCCCAATTGGCAAGGTGTTTGGGATTTTCCCACGTGGGAGAGTGCTATCCCATCAGGGGTGCTGCCAATGACAGAAGACCACGTGTGAATGGGAGCCTGTAGTTCACGTGTTAGCCCAGCCCAGCCCAGCCCAGCCGAGCCGTAATAATAGAATTTTAGAAGAAAAAAAACAATTGGACTAAGCCGTGGGCCCTTTATGTTTCTTTAGCTTGGGCTCGGCTCGGCGGGGACCATTTTTTAGCCGAGCCGATAAGAATTTACGTAAAGCTGATATAAGAACTAAAGCCAGAAATAACGCGGGAGGGAACAGAAGGCATTAATTGCAATTTTGACATCTCCCCACACACACACACAACACACACACATAGCCTCGTTTGGTAAAAAATTTCTAGTAACGTTGTTTGTATTTTTTAGAAATATGTGTGAATGAAAAAATATTTGAAAATATTTGTAATGTTATTCAAACACTGGAAAATGCTCTTTAAACAACGGCACATCTTCACCACTTTGTTGGAGAAAATTATTAGATACTCCTAGAGTACCATAAATACGTACTTCATCATCTCACATAAATAGTGGGTCCCACCATAAATTTAGTTAGTAAGACTCACTATTCATGTGATAGGAGGAAATACGTATTTATAGTATTCTAAGAGTATGCAATAATTTTCCCTTTGATGAGCCCAAAAGTGGGGCTCAACAAATTATCAATCAAGGCTTCTCAATTCACATGTATCCTTAAGGAAGTTTTGACGTTTGTGTTTCAGGTAAAGAAAAATTTGGATTGAAAAAGGAGGAGAAAGTGCATAAAAAATGGATTTTTATTTTTATTTTTTATTTTTTTTAGGGTTTGACTTACTTTCAGTACTTTTTAAACTGTAATTTTTTTTTTTAATGATAAATTGTCATATCACCCACTAACTGAATAAAAAGTGAAGATTAAAATCTACTACCACTTTTTATTATATATTTAAAATAAAAGGAAATGTCAAGTTGAAAAAGTATTAGAAATAAGCCAAATGAAGGCCTCTCAATTCACATGTATCCTTCAGGAAGGTTTGATGTTTGTGTTTCAGGTAAAGAAAAATTTGGATGGAAAAAGGAGGAGAAAGTGCATAAAAAATGGATTTTTTTTTTAATTTTTTTTTTTTAGGGTTTGACTTACTTTCAGTACTTTTTAAACTGTAATTTCTTTTTTTTAATGATAAATTGTCATATCACTCACTAACTAAATAAAAAGTGGAGATTAAAATCCACTATCACTTTTTATTGTATATTTAAAATAAAACGAAATGTCAAGTTGAAAAAGTATTAGAAATAAGCCAAATGAAGGCTTCTCAATTCACATGTATCCTTTAGGAAGGTTTGACGTTTGTGTTTTAGGTAAAGAAAAATTTGGATGGAAAAAGGAGGAGAAAGTGCATAAAAAATGGATTTTTTATTTTTTATTTTTTTATTTTTAGGATTTGACTTACTTTCAGTACTTTTTAAACTGTAATTTCTTTTTGTTTTAATGATAAATTGTTATATCATCCACTAACTAAAATAAAAAGTGGAGATTAAAATCCACTACCACTTTCTATTGTATATTTAAAATAAAAGGAAATGTCAAGTTGAAAAAATATTAGAAATAAGCCAAATCATTTTTTAAAATTATTTTTCCCTCCTTTATTTTTAAAATTTACTGTTTTCCAAATTTCTCTATTTTAAATAAAAAAAATCTAAAAAATTGATAGATTCTTTTTTTTTTTTTTTTTTGGGGTAAAAATAACTATTTAGATTGATTTTTTTTTAAAATGATTTATCCTAATATATTCTAAAGAACTCCCCTCGAGCTAGAATAGAACCCAACACCTCCTCCCCTCAACTCCTGTCTCCTAAGCTCATCCTGCTCCTGCCTAACAAGCGGGTGGTAAAAAAAATAATTGTTAAACCAATTTAAATGGTGATTCTACATTATAGAATGGTTGGCAGAATTAGTAATTCAAAAATAATTTTAACTCGTTGCATTGGCAAGATATATAATTTATGAAAGACCAGATAAAGATGGTAGTAAAAACACAATAAGAATGATAAAAAAATTAAAAATAAAAAGATTAATAGTTACTAATATATATATATATATATATATATATAATTTTAAAAACAATTAAGTTACCAATAATCTTTGGGTTAATTTATATGTTTGTTTCCATTAGTAAATTGCAGTGGGACACGTCAAGAGGTATCTAATACCTTTACCTACTATATGACAATTAAAATGATCATCATGTGTTGTTTTAGTTAGATGACTTAGTTAAGGAATCCTATGACATGTTTAAATAATATATATGGATAGTATTTTAAATCACCACATAATAAATTAAAAGAAATTCTTCCAAATTGATTTAGAGACAAATTTTGTGTGAGAAAGACTGGAATATTTTGGAAGCCTATATAATGCTACTCTTGAGTCTTAAAGGTTTAATGTGGCTACTTGCAATCTTTATAATAAGACGTGTGAATGTTCGATAACCAAAATGATTTGTGAATGAAATTACCATGGTTTATGTTTATTACTTCCCATGTAATTTTCAGTTTAGAATTACAAGAAGATCATGAAACTATTACTTATGATCTTGAACATCGGCTATTATTATTATTATTATTATTTCGGTATTGTTTCAATAACAAGATGGAATTTCTTATGAAATTATGTTAAGAAAATGGGGGACAAAACAGAAGAAGAAAGATTGAAATAGTACTATATCTTTTCTTTTGGCTAACCATAGGAGTATTGTTAAGTGTCTAACTTAGTCTATTCATGATTGGTAAAATATTTCATAGTTAAATAGTGAACATGTATTCAAATTCCCTTGGTAATGAAAAATAAAAATAAAAATCCATTACTATTTTGACATGATAGTAAAGAGTCATTATTTTAGAACTGACATTTTAAGTATATGCTACTATAAAGATAGTGAGGGGAGGAACAAAAGATGACACTATATATGACTTCGACATAAAAGTTTTAGTAATGGAAAAGCATTAAATCAATCGAAACCTTAGAACTTTGGAGGGTTCACATTGATTACCTTTAGGTACATGTATTAGTAATACTAGGCTATGTTCAATGTGAGCTCATAATTGACATCTTTATTCAAACTACAAACGAGTTGGGTCAAATTTGGTGACACATAGTTCATCATTGAGTCAGCTTACAAAACTCTTGAACAAGTTGTCCCTATAACTTCCAGTTTGCGTGGCATAAATTGGTTTTATTTATTCTCTCTCTCAGATTTTTATGTCATTGTGTGATATATCAATAGGGTTTCAAATTTGGTAAGAAAGAAACAAAAAGTGGTGTCAAATCAAGGGACTAATGCTTATTCTCTCTTATAAATGATGGATCCCATCTTTCATAAATAGTGGATCCCTTTCGTCATAAATTTAATTAACAAAACCTGTTATTATAGGAGAGGAGTGAAAACTAATCTCGGAAAAATTGAATAGGGTGAAAACAAATCTTGAAAAACTAAATAATTACTTGTCAATTCAATACTGCAAAGGAATATGACTGGTTAGGTATTTTTTTAGTCTTTAAATTCTCTCACCCTTTCTCTTGGGTTTTCCTTAAATTTTTTTCAAGAAATCTAAGTTTTACTTATTTGTATGTTGATCTGCAGAGAAGTGAAGAAATACATGAAAGTTGACAATTAGAGATGTTATAAGCAAATACTATGGTAACCCATTCACTGAGCTAATCATGGGGCGCATGTGGGTAGGTTTCAGAACTCAGCTGATACCTCTCTGTTTCTCTCTCTTTTGATAAAAATAAAGTGAAAAATCAAGGTATTGAAGAGACAAATTTCTGTTAACATTTAGCAAGTTGCTTCTGCTATATCTTCTCTCTGCTATTGCCTACCTCTGCTTGCCTGGCAATATCTTTTATGCTCTAAACATCCCAGTCCCACTGCCAGTTTTTTTTTTTTTGTTCAAAATGGTAATCCTAAGATTCATACCCACATATCTTTTTTCAGGTTTTTCATGTGCTATAGTGTTTGTGAAATGTACTTCTTTCACTATTTACATCAACAAAGGTACAAATTTAATCTACCTAGGTATAATGTTGCTGGAGGAAACATAAGCATTTATTTTGTCCAATTATTACATGTACATGTGGAACTCACAAGCTAAAATTGACAGGTGATTATTGTCCTTGCTTGTTAAGAGTTTAATTGTCTGTAACCATTACACCTCGTGTATCATGAAGCTAATGATTTGACATCGTTCTATTGCACGGATGAAAGGTACACATAAAAACAAGTAAATCCCCCTATTAATGGTAAACTTTTGTCACAGACCTATAACTAGTAAAACAAAAATGTCTAACTTTACATCCCATCATAATGCATTTGTTTTTGTTTTTGTTTGTTTTAAAGTGAAGTCTAATAATAAGATTTGAACTCATAAAATTGTCTACATACATACCGTCACAAACCACAAATAGTTCAATAGGACAAATTTTGCAATAAAGCTTTAGACTTTTGTTTCCATCCTATGGACGGTTATAAAAATGACAGATTGCTCAAAGTTATGAGTAATTGAAATCTTTTAAGAAAAAGAGTGGTACCAGGTACATCTTCTCACCAAAATAAAAAGTACTGTAGTAGAAAGTGAAGCAGTAAAGGTTATGATTAAAACTATGATTAAAGGAAATCCTTTTAAGAAGAAAGTGGTACTGTTAAAGATGCCTTTATTTTCATTCTCACTGCAGTTTTATTGAAACTTTACAGTGCGCATGGAATAGCATAACATAAGCAACAAAAGGAGGTCAGACTTTCCCCACTTAAAGAAATACATAAATCCACATAGTATGTATTAAACAATTAAACTAGTTAAGATTTAAAATGCTTCTCTGAAATCTCATGCTCCCCATCTGCAAAAATATATTATACTCTCACACCCCACCAAACTGACTAAAAAGCCTTATCTTTTTCAAACCCCATTATACTTCATTCAACTATTAACAGTATATTTTATTAGGCTTCTCCCTTTCTCATATCATACATGCTCAAGTACTCTTACCAATATTTGTTGCATTATAAACTTGAACCACTTGTTCTTCCCATCTATATAAGCATACCTTTCAACAAACAAAACACTGTATCAATTTTGGCTCTCCATGGCAGCTCAAGGTAAAAAAAAGAAAAAAACCTTCTTTGTTGTCTTTCTTTTGCGTATTTAATTTGGAATGCAATTTAAATCAAAGAAAGCCAACTTTCTGTTATATACTTGTTCTGTCCTCTCTCTCTCTTGGGATGCTTTTATTTTCATGTTTACTAGCTAGTGTGAATTCTTGAAGCGGTTTCTTTTGAGTTTCTTTGGGGTTGTCTTCATTATAATAGTGGACAAAATTTGTTTGCTCAAACTGACGTTTGCATTGGTTTTTCCGTTTCTATGATCACAGTTTTCATGATATAGGATTTAAGAGGTTGGTTGGCCAGTACCAGATTGGGCACAAGTTGCTATAAAGCTGAGGCTAATTTGATCATTTTCCTTCTCTTATTGGCATAAAAAGACTCAAACAAGTGACTTGACTTGTTCTTGGGTATTCCTCTTTAGAAGGCAGCTAATCCTGGAATTGGTAAGTCCTATGTACAACACTTATTCTTTTTTTGTTCATATAAATGCATTTCTTTTGCAAAGATATTTGGCATATATTACTATGACATATCTCCCATGAATCTGATGGTTTATTTGATTTATCTCATATTCATGTCCTCCTCTCTTTCTTGATGATATTTCTTTGACTGAGTTACCTACTTTGTCATATTGAATATTAGTAATTATCAATGGATGGTTTGGGTTGGGATGGCTTACAAGGCACAAACACACCATCCTTGTGGAGTAATCACCATCATGGTCTTGAAGAAAGCTTGGTTCTGTCCAACTCAAATTCCAGCTTGATCAATCCAATTCAGGTGCTCCAACACGCTCAAACATCTCATAATTATACAAATTCTGAAAGAGTGAGTGACATGATTCAGCCACCGGCTGTCCTATTGGATTCAATGAGAGCTGAGTCAAACATGAACAACTTATCCCACCAGCAAGAAGCTATGATGTTACGTGGAGAAACAATGGTTGCAAAATTAGGAGCTGGGACAAGTTTAACATCTGATCAATTATATCCTTCTTCTTTGATCAATAGGCCTTACAGCATGAACCCACCGAGATGTGTCATGGGGGGTTTTAGGTTGCCACTCCAATCACAAGTCATTAACGGCTTACAAAAGGGCCAGGCTCAAGCAACAACATGCTCACTTGAGTCATTGGATTGCTTGCTCTCAGCTACCAATAGCAATACAGACACATCGGCCGAAGATGATGGGATTTCCATGTTATTCTCTGACTGCAGAAACTTATGGAGCTTTGGTTCTGGCAGTGCAGCTTCATCAGGTGAGTCCGAGAATAATGCCTCCAATAATGCAAGAAACAATGACATGCAACACTGCCCTGTAAATGAGATTGATGAGACTGTGTCTCAAAATTCCTCGGATCTCTATGTCAATCATGGAAAAAAAGTTCAAGAATGCAAGCCTGTTTCTACAAAGAGAAGCAATGATCAAACTGAGCTCAAGGCAGCTGTTCCAAACTATCATTGTTTTGATCTTCTTCAAAATGATCATTCTGATAATTCAGAAGGTGGTTTTAAACTCATCTCTGAGAATCCACCAAAATCCAAAAAACCCAGATCAGAGAAGCAACCAAGCTCATCCAACATCAACTTTCAACAGTCAACTTCATCAGTATCATCTTCCATTGAAGAACCTGATCCAGAGGCCATTGCACAAATGAAGGAAATGATTTATAGGGCTGCAGCTTTTAGGCCAGTGAACTTGGGTTTGGAGGTGATGGAAAAGCCAAAGAGGAAGAATGTTAAAATATCCACAGATCCACAAACTGTGGCTGCAAGGCAAAGGAGGGAGAGAATCAGTGAGAGAATTAGGGTTTTGCAGAGGCTGGTTCCTGGTGGAAGCAAGATGGACACTGCGTCAATGCTTGATGAGGCTGCAAACTACCTCAAGTTTCTCAGGTCACAAGTCAAAACACTAGAAATTCTTGGCCACAAACTTGACACAATGAATTATTGTCCTCCTGCAGACTTTGCCTTTTCTTTTAACCCTTCTTTTCCCATGCAAACCCATCTACCACTCCAAAACCCTAACCATATCCACCATTCACAGAGTTGAAAACAGTGACCAACCTAAAAAAAAAAAAAAAACTCCATTGTACTATCAAGTCCCTTAAGCTGCATTAAGATACTTTAACCAAAGATCCCCTAATCATATTCAACATCATTTCAGTACCAATCATTAACATCCCAAATCCCATTTTCTAGCCCCAAAAAAAAAAGTTTGAAAAATCTATTGTGGCCCGGCCCATATCAGAATTTTCATTATTATATGTCTATGTGGTCTACTATGTTCTAAACTCTTTAACTGATGAGAATGGCTTTTTCCTAATTATCACCATCATGAGACCCACCGCCCAACAGCAAGCAGAGTTTTTTGGCTTCACTGTATGTTACCCTTTATTAGTTTTGCTTTTGCTGCTTCTACCATCATTGTGTTTTGTTCAATGAAGGAAGATGATTATAGTGGAAGTGGTAGTAAGGGGTGGAATTTGCTAAGCTATTCGTGAACCTTTTCTGTACAAAAAGGCTTAGCAATTATAACACTTATGATTAAGATGAATGCCAAGAAAGTGATTGGCACTTTGTTATATTGTTGTTAAATGTGATCTATGTAGTTAAAGCTCACTTTCTTAGTTATCTTTATGGCTTTTTTAATGTAATTTGTTTAGCTAACCAAAGCAAGGGACATTCTCTAAGACTTGTGAGCCCCAGTCAGTGGTCCTGTCTCCTTGATTCAACCCAAAGCGTGCCCTTGGAAATCACTCCAACCTCATTGCTTAGCACGTGTTTATGCTTCTTTTTTGGCAGGCTGCATAAAACCATTTGAAAATTACAATAAATCATAAGGGTTATGCAGCTAATGATATTATTCATGATGAAATTGATAATTAGGGTATGATGATGTGGGTTAGTTTTCTGATTTTCATAATGGGTTCTGCTAGATATAGCTTGACTTTCTCCAGTGAGAACCATGATACAAATGACAAGTCTCACCGCCTATTTTATGCTTCTTTTTTGGCATGTGGGGCGGGCTTCCAATTGGCATAACTTTTGTATATTGGGTTTAATTAATTATTTATTTATTTTGAAAATGGGATTATTTAAAAGTATTATACATACTAAAAAATAGTGTTAAAAAATTATACTTAAAAAAAAAAGTAATACTAAATGTTCCCTTATAATCTTTCTCTTCATCTAAAACCATTTCTTCTCCTTGTATTTTATGATATATAGGTAATGTTTATTGTGCACTTAGTGTATTAAATCTACACAGCTCAGTAGGTTTCAGTTAGTTCAACTGAAAAAAAATTTAATGGTTATATAAAAAATCTGGGATTTAATTTCCGTCTACACCAAAAACTGATTAACTTTAAATTATATTTTAAGTGAATATTTTTGGTAGGTATAAAACACACCATGTGCGCTAGTTTTTTTCCCTTTTGTTACATTGTTTATTATGACCATCAAAAACAGAAATAGTGATGTGGGACTATGATTTGATATGTGGGTCTTGTTTGCCTTTGCCTCTAAAGGGTTGGAAAGGTTGGCTTCAAAATGATCAAATAGGTTATTTTGGTTGGGATTGTTTTCTAAATTTAGGCTTTCTGTTTTGAAAAAAAGCCAGATCTCTGGCTTGGCTTTTCTTCTTACACTTCTAAAGTCAACAATAGGTCACATGATAACCAATTTGCGTGTGTGTAAGAATGTCTTACAACTTCATATTTTGTAGGTTTTCACAAGTGGGAGAGTTTTGACTCTGTTTTCAGGCTGTGATGTATAGCTGTTGTTTGCCGAGGACAGCTACAGTTTCTAACTTTCTCATAAGCTGACTACTGCTACAGGTGTCATATCTTGATTGGTTAGAAATAGCTGCTACAGGTCCCTTGTGATCTTCAATCCTTTTTTCATTTTTTTTTTTTTTTAAAATTTTCTTCATTGTTTAAGGCCCAGTATAGCGGTCTTCTTAAAATTGCAGGCCCATTGCACTTATGTTGGGGTTTTCAGTGGGTTGGGCTCATCCATATATCTGTTTCACCAATAACCTGATATTGGTTGAAAGTAAGTGATAATAACCATTAATCCATTATTTTTTTAGTAATTTTGCGGTAATTTACTACTTGAGGTCAGGTGTCACAAATGATAGGAAAGGATTGGCTGCAATGAGTTCTTGCTAAATGCTATTATTCATTAGCAATAATCACTTCTTACATTAGTAGTTTGTAAAAAAAATTGCAAAAAAATTGTTTATAATTTTAGTATTTTTCTTATTCATTTATATTGAGATTCACCAAATACCGTCGGTAACTTCTTTTTCAATAGTGGAAAGTTTTCTCAACAGTCCAAGAGAGAGGAATGTGGGAGGGAATTAGACTCACAATTACACTGGTAGGTTGTAGTCCCCATGGATTGTCAAACTAAGAATCTCCAAAGCTGTTATTCATGGTATTCTTGGTTTTATTTTGGGCCGAACCATAGAACCATCCTTTCAAACAAATCCTGCACTTTTGATGATTAAAATCCTATATTTATGAAATGTAATGAAATATCAGCAAACCGTCAAATTCATTGACTTGTCAAATATTAGTGTTTGGATGTCCAATTTCACTTCTTCATATAGAAATAAAAGCACTTCACTTGGAGTGAACAATGGGGTCATTAGGCTTCTCGATCAGCTGAAGAGACAGAAGGTGTCATTTTATATTGAGATCTTGGTTCCTTGAATACTAGGAGAGCTTGATCATGATCCTCTCTATTTCAAATGAAGAATCCAACTCAATTTAATTAGGGTCAAATTTAGTTTCCATAGATTTGAGAATGTATATAGTGTTATCCCATTTATTGCACCAAATAAGGATGTTGCCACATTTTGTATGAAAAAATATGGGCTAGCTCTGACGGTAGTACGAATATACATGCGATGTCCCTATACGGCATGAGAAAGCTCAAGATGCTAATCCCTATTGGTATGTTTGGGTGGGGGTGAAATGATAGACGGGGAGAGAAAGTAGGAAAGAAAATGGGAGAGGAGGGCGTTTGGTTTTTTTTTTTTTTTTTTTTTTTGGAGAAGGTGGGGGGGGGGGGGGGGGGGAATAGGGATGGTGGAGTTTTCTCGCTGGGCTCACAATTTAAGAGAAAATTTTCTCTCCAATTTGGAGAAAAAACTAGAAAGAAAAGTGGGGAGGGAGTGGGTTTGATGTGAAATTACCCATCTACCCTCCCATTCATTTCTTAATATTGCTTCTTTTTTTTTTTTGGAAATCTTACTGGCTTACTGCTGCTGCCTCTTTCTTCTTTATTTTTTTTCTTCATGTTTTGCCTCTTTCTTTTCTATTGTAAAGTTGATTAAAATGTTTTTTTTTCCCCATTAAATAGGATTTAATCCCTTTCAAGCCTTATGCGTCCATCAACATAAAGAAGTGGGAGTTCTTAAGCCATCACCACTCTTGTGACAAATACACATAATAGAAAATCATTTCTTTTTAGGTGTCTAGATACAGACATACATACATATGTATAGACATACATACGTATAGACGTACAGACATACATATATACATATATACACACACACACACACACACACACACACATATATATATATAAGCAATAAAAGTAAAACGGAATGGGGATGTTGCAAAAAAATAAAAAGGATTGCAAGAAATGTAAAGGGGGATAGGGATGTTACAAGAAAATAAAAGAGATTACAAGAAATGTAAAGCGGGATGGGGATGTTGCAAGAAAATAAAAGGGATGACAAATAATGTAAAGGCAAATATATAAAGTCCTAGATGCCTAGGTGGTATGGGATCCCCTAAGGGTACTTCCCGTTCATGAACTAGGATGATGGCCCAATACCCATCTAGGATGAACAATACAAATATAATATCCAACATTAATATTAAAAGCATTAAAAGAAAGGGGTTAGAAACAAACACAATATATGCAAGAACTTAGTCAAATAAAACAACTATTTACACAACAAAGTAAAGGAAAGATATATATATATATATATATATATGAAAAGATGATTACAATATACAGAAGGGGTGGGACGGGTTTAGTTATTAATGAACTAAACCCACCCCTAAATCCTTACCCACAAAAGGTTATAAGAACAGAGAAATGATGGAGTTTTTGGTGTGGGGTTTCATAGAGAGAAAGAGAGAGATTTTTTTTTTTTTTTTTTTTTAAATTTTTTATCAGGGTTTTTCTCTTGATTTTTCCCTTTCTTTTTCTGACTTCTTGCTTTTTTTTTCTTTTTTTTTTTTCCTCACTTTTTCTCTATTCTTTCCTCACAAAAATTTTGCATCCAATCTTACACTAATTTCTACATGATTTTTTTTTAAAAAAGGGGGTATTTATAGGGAAAGTGAGGGAAAGGAGAGGCCAGCATTGGTGTACCCTGGTTTAACGTCCTAAGTTTAATAATAATAAAAAAGTATGGTCATATATTTTTTAGACTCCCACGTGACCCACCTACCCCTTTTACTTCCCCACCACACAATTTCATCTCATATCTCACTCTTTTGGCCGGTCAACATAGGATCCTCCACTTTTTATTTTTCATTCAACACTCATCTCTATCACTCCCTCACACTCTCCCACGGTACCCACTCCACACCACCATCTCCACCATCATCTTTCTGACAAGCACCAGAAAAACTTCTTGGGAACCTTTGCATCTTCACATCTTTTATTTGAGGTAAACATTTCTAAGCTTTTTGATGGGTTTATATGCTTTTGCTAGAGGCTTTCTATTCTAAGCTTTGATAATGATACTCATGTGATTTGAAAGCTCAGATTTGTGTGAAAACACAAGAGCTTGTTTAGACCCCAAAATAAAAATTACGGCTAAATTGCTTTTACTCTTATTTAATCAAAGTGCGGAACAAGAGTAAATGTGCGCAATGAACCGATATTACTCTAGTGCATAAACATGAACAAAAAACAATAAAAGTAAAGCACAAGAGCAAGGGAAGAGAGATGCAAATACAAGATAACACCAAGACATGTTATTGAAGAGGAAACCGAAGAACTCGGCGAAAAACCTCCCCGTGACCCTCCAAGTCGAAATCGTTCCACTAGAGAATAAAGTTGGAGTACACGAATAACAAAAGAATCTCCAAGCCTAGTCTACCTAATATATTTGAGCCCTCCAAGCTCCTGCTACCAACGGATTTCTCGAAGTCATGTCTTCTCTAGCTTTCTGGATCCCATAATACACCTGATTGCATCCGTCAAGCCTTACTAGCTTCTTTTGGCAAATCCCCAAAGCTTCTCAAGTTCCAAAACACTCTCTATACTCTGAAAAGATGTGGGTTGTGTTTGGGTACTAATCTCCTCTCAAGGTATGGCAATGGGAGAGGGAAGGAGAAGAGGCTACAATGATTTCTCACTAAGGATGAGTAGCTCTCTCTCTCTAAAAGATGGGTGTGTTGTGTTGTAGAAAACCTATCCAGGGTTTTTCTCTCTGAATGGTTTCTCATATTTTTGTTGGTAATGAGGGTATATATAGTATGGGTGAAGGGTAAGAAAGTCACACTTAAAAACCTCCAGGCAAAGAATTTCACGGATATCTTGCGGGTTGGCCCCTCTTGCGAGTCACTCGCGAAATTGACAGCCTGACACGACTCTTCAGCTTCTAGCATGTGCTTCTCACGTGGCTTTTTCGCGAGTAGGTTTCTCGCGAGACATTCATGAAATCCACTTGTTCATCCAATACATGCTTGATTCTTCACCAATTTAATACTAAACCCAATACAATAAAATTCCACAAAATACAAGGAACAAAATTAAATCAATTACAACACTTTTTGTCATGGAATAAAGCCAACATAAAACATAGTTGTAAATCACAACTTTACATGATTTATGAGCTTTGGAAGTTATATTCACTAGTCACATACCCACGCGATGCGTGAGAATAAATAATTATATTTTAGTTATGGTATAATATATAATTTGTTTTCTAAATTTTGTGGAAAATAATTTGTTCTCCCAAAAACTTAAACACTTTCTAAAATTATTTATTTATCCCAAAAAATATATCATCATTTTATTATTTGGATTTATTTGATTGATATTATTCATTTTTTAGACGGTCCATATTTTGATAAATTATGTTATCGTGTGTTATATTTTCCTAATTTGTTTTTCCTGTACAACTAAACTGTTTGAGTCTCAAATATATTATTCAAAATTTTCATTCACTTAAAAAAAGATTATTATATTTATAATTTTTATTATCATAGGATTAGTTTCGAACTATTAATTGGGTTTTCTTTACTAATATAGATACATGAAATTGGAACTATGTATTTCTTAAACATTCCTAAGTGACTATACCATATTATAAATTTAATATTTAAAATAATATGTAGGAAAAAAATAGACTTTTATGTCTAAAATTGAACACTTCAACTATCGAAATGAAAGAAAATAATCAGTATAACATTAAGAGAACATGATCTAATTCCTTTCTATTACATACACTTTTATTTATTAAGATTTTATTGCCTTTAACTGGTGTGAGAGACCGCGCCCCCGGCCCGTTTTTATAGGAATGTTGGGCCAAACCCACGTGAATGGGTGGAGTCGTGTTATTGTCTCTCAAAATGGAGGTTCAACTAGTTATATTTTCCCCTTTAGATTAAGGGTTTTACAATGGAGTCGCTACTTATTTAATTTTTGGGTTAAATAAGAAAACCAAAATTGAAAAATTCCTCATTTTATTAATTTTCAATTGAATTTACATTGATCATAGGAAAATTATATGGCTTTGGTCCTAGATACAATCTGAGATAAAGTACATGACTTTGTTTCCTAGTTACAATCTAGAAATTGAAAATTACATGGATAAGCATTTGATCTACTAATCCTTGATCTAAGCTCGGAGGCTAAATTACAAGGTGGGGAAGGTGTTAGGCACCCACCTTGTCCGGTGAAACCGGTCTTCGAGACTATGGTGGCCAACATTCATATCACATCATCTAATATGTTATCAATCAATTTGCATGTTGAATTTAAAGTGTGTGCATGTGATAAACCCTAATTCAATTTATTAAGCATTTCATTTGGATTGAAAAATAAATTCTAGTGAATGTGTGTAGATGGTGATAACCTAGATTCAAGGATTTGAAAGAATTATTAAACAAATATGTTTTTCATATTTTTGATGTGGATTTAAGATTAAATCTAGCGATATGCATGAACATGTGATGAACAACTAAGAACATGTGAATAACACATAAGAACAATTAAGAACATTCAAACATATTCAAGAAAATTATCATGCTTTAATCTTAAATTCTCATCATTGCAACATAAACAAACAGTTAGGGAAGGAGATTATACCTTCATGCAAGATTCATATGATGGAGGAGGGGACTCTTGATGGAGGTCCTAAGGGTGGAGGAAAAGAAGAATTAGGAGAGGGAGAGTGAGTCTCAGGAAGACCAAGATATGACAAGACTACTCAACTTCCTAGTACTCAAGAGAGGAGAAAAGAGAGGGTTTTTTTTTTCTTGGAATGAAGGAGATGGGGGGTTTATATAGTAGTGGTGAAGGAAATATGAATGGAAGGTCATTTAATGAGGGTTGATAAAAAATCATGAACCTAGACCTCATTTTAGCCTTGGGGGAGATTTGGTGCATTAAATGGAAAGATTGGTGGGAGTGAGGAGCAAGCCAAAATTCGGTTTTCCCGTAGCTGCTGTAACAGCCTGTAGAGCCAATTTCGAATAATCATATCTGACACAATTCTGATTGGAATTGTCTCGTTCTTGTGCTCAAATTGAAGCTCTGGATGTCTAGTTTCTGGGAAAATAATCTCATTCACAGATTCAAAATATTCCGAGAGATATCGATGAAATGGTGAGCAGAGGTCATTTGTTAAAAAATGATTTCAGCATAATTAACATTAATAAGTCCCAAATTAACTCCCAATTAGGGCTGTCCACGGGTCGGTTCGGGTCGGGTTTGTGCCCAACCCGGAACCGACCCGCCGGAATCGGGTGGGGGAAAAATCCACCCGCCGCCGACCCGCTGAGTAATCGGGTCGGGCGGTTCAGATTATGAACGGATGGCGGGCGGGTCGGTCGGAGTAGTAGATCTGAGAAGACGGCCAGAAAACGGTGAAAAAAACACAGATCCGGCGAAGAAACCCAGATTCCGGCGATAATTTTCCAGATTCCGGCGATATATCCCTTAGATCCGGCGATAATCTAACTGGATTTGATGAGATTTCGCAAGATCCGGTCAAAATCTCACTGGATCTAAGGGAAATGTCGCCGGAATCTGGGTTTTTCGCCGGATTCTGGGAAATTCTCACCGGAAACTGGAAATTCTTGCCGGGATCTGGAAATTTTGCCGGAATCTGGAAATCTTTCGGTCGGTTCGGATTTTTCGGGTTTTAGGGGAGGAAAACCGAAACCGATCCGCCGGAATCGGTTTCTGGTGGTGAAGATCCGCCGCCGACCGCCGGAGTAGTCGGGTCGGCCGGATTCGGGTCGGTTCCGGTCGGTTTTTCGGGTGGATCGGGTTACCGGATGAATCTGGACAGCCCTACTCCCAATTAACATTAAATGGCTCCAATCACTCCCATTTTAGACTTAATTGGTTCCAAATTTATCATAATTAAAAGATAATTGCACAAATTACTCATTGAATAATTAATGTTTAACTATCTAGTTAATTAGGTGTGTGCAACCCTGCCATAAAATGTAGTCCTAATCAATCAAATTATGACACATCATCATTCTCAAATTGATTATACTTATAACCAATTGAAATCAATTGTTCATAATCACATATAGTCGGATTTAATTTGTGATTGTGCATCTCAGCCATTAAAACTTGATTTGATGATAACTTTCAATATGATGGTCCGATTAGGACTTATGACCAGTCGATTTGATCGTTACAATATCAAGATCATTTTGCTGAAATGAGATTAAGGATCTAGTGACTAGAATCAAGATGCATATTTCCAATGTGAAATTACCCTTTTACCCTCCATGTGAGGTTAAATGCGGGTTGCAAAATGGGGTGTCAACAGAATGCCCCTCATTGGCAGAGCTTGAAAAGCGAATGTCAATGTATGAAAGAGACACCTAACTTTGCAATCAGTATTTAACTGTGGTGAATGCATGTAGATAAAAATGCAGATGGTCATATTGTGGATCAAAATGTGGACCAAATCTCGAGGGAGATTGCCTACATACCTCTTGGTGGGGGGATCAGGTCCAAACGTAGTTCATGCTTGCAATTTTTTTTTTTTTTTTGAATGAGTACAAGATATGCTTACTTGGAGGACAACAGATCCTGGCTCATGTTTTCAGAGGACCATGGGTTTTTTAGGCTTTGGCTCATGTTTTCAGAGGACCAAAGGTTCCGGATCTTGGCTCATGTTTTCAGAGACCTAGGATTTTTGGATCTTGGCTCATGTTTTCAAAGGTTCTGGATCCTGGCTCATGTTTTCAGAGGCCTAGGATTTTTGGATCTTGGCTCATGTTTTCAGAAGACCAAGGGTTTTTTGGGCTTTGGCTCATGTTTTCAGAGGACCAAAGGTTTTGGATCCTAGCTCATGTTTTCAGAGGCCTAGGATTTTTGGATCTTGGCTCATGTTTTTAGAGGACCAAGGGTTTTTTGGGCTTTGGCTCATGTTTTCAGAGGACCAAAGGTTTTGGATCCTGGCTCATGTTTTCAGAGGACCAAGGATTTTTGGGCTTTAGCTCATGTTTTCAGAGGACCAAAGGTTCTGGATTTTGGCTTATGTTTTCAGAGTCCTAGGATTTTTGGATCTTGGCTCATGTTTTCAAAGGACCAAGGGTTTTTGGGGCTTTGGTTCATGTTTTCAGAGGACCAAAGGTTATGGATCCTGGCTCATGTTTTCAGAGACCTAGGATTTTTGGATCTTGGCTCATGTTTTCAGAGGACCAAGGGTTTTTTGGGCTTTGGCTCATGTTTTCAGAGGACCAAAGGTTCTGGATCCTGGCTCATGTTTTCAGAGGCCTAGGATTTTTGGATCTTGGCTCATGTTTTCAGAGGACCAAGAGTTTTTGGGCTTTGGCTCATGTTTTTAGAGGACCAAAGGTTCTGGATCCTGGCTCATGTTTTCAGAGGCCTAGGATTTTTGGATCTTGGCTCATGCCAATGTGTGTGGCCTTTTACACTAGTACCTGCAAAATAAATATTTTCAATTAGTAACGGAGTTATTCATTGAAAAGAAGTTGGCATACCTGGCGAATGCCTCTAGTTTGGGACATATTCCATGCTTCGATGAATGCTGAGGGTGGACAGTTGACTTGATGTTGCACCACTGGAAAATATGGAAGATGATCATAGCTTTCTGTTCGTAAAGAAGAATTTATTGAAGATTTTTTTTGGTAATAAGAGGATTATCCTGGAAATCATCAGGGGCAGCCACGTTAGAAAGAAGTCGTGCACGATGAGCCTCCAAGTCTGCTATCTCCTTTTTCAAGCTCTCAATCTTGGCATCAATGGCATCAATAGTGGGTTGAACCTTCCTCCTAAAGAAGACACGAGCAATCTCTCGAAGTTGATCCAGCATAAAGCCCAACTCAAACTCAACACAGATCAACTCTTGGATCACTGCCCTCCACTGTAGGATCTTCTCCACAGAAACCGTGTCAATAAAGTTATGTTCGATGTCATTCAAAACACAGCCCAACAACTTGAGGAAGTGCTCCCTGGTAGAACGACCAAGGGGGAACTTTTGCATGAAATCCCCATGATCCTAGTAAATGGCTTGCAAATGATCTAGACAGTCCTTAGGCACTTGGTATCCATGAAATTCCACATAAGGAGGACCGATACCCCAAAAATCCATGGGGTAAAGATCATTTCTCTCCCTCTGCTCAAAACGCACAAAGAAAGAAGTGACCTCCTCCTTAAGATCAACAACGGTGGCAGAACTGCTCTCAGCCTCCATCACAACACTCTGGGCTCCCTTAGCATGCAAAAAACCTGAAAAGGGTAGAAAGAAGACACATAAGCCTCGAGGGTAAGAAAAAAAAAAGGTTAGAGAGAGTAGGTAAAGTTGAAAAGTAAACTTACTAGATCCAGCAGGAGTAGGTTCTGCAAGAACACTTGCAACTTCTTGCTTCTCAGGGACCTCAGAGCCTACATGGCATGATGGCACTCATGGTAAGAAGAAGCGTACATAAAAAAAAAAAAATTTAAAAAAAGAGAGAAGATAAAGAAGAAAAATAAAAGGAAGAGAGTTCGTACCTATAGTCACGAGAATGGAAGATGGAGTAACCACTAATGAAGGCCCACCTCTAACCACTTGAGAAAGGGTAGCAAATGGATTGCTAGAGGATATGACATAAGGAGTGGTGAAAGGAGCCTTCTTAATTTGAGAACTCGTGGGAGAAGCACCACCCTTTGGAGGAGTGGAAACCTCAGCAAAAATCCCCTTGGTAATAAGACCGAGTCCCTCTGGAATCTTATCTTCAACAGGGGCTCCCTTCTTGACAGGAACTGACTCTGGTGAAGGAGTCAGGGCCTTGGTAGAAACATCACCAGTAGCAACGACAGTGGCAACAGCCATTGCATTTGCAATCATCTTGGCATCTGCAAAGAATCCCTTCATGGAAGCATCAGACGCTGTAGAAACCTCTCCTTCCTCATGCGAACCATCCTTGGCAGAAGTTGCCTCGGTGTCAGCAGTGGGCCTAATGGGAGCCTCCTCACTCATAGGAACATAAGAAGAAATGGGCTCAGCCTTAATCTGAATATAACAAGAGTAAGAGGAAGAATGAAATGAAAGAAAGCAAGGTGGGGAGTAATGATACAAAAAAAAAAAAAAACAAAAACAAAAATGGAAGAGAGACTTACCTCGGCCTCGTCAAGTATAATATACCGTGTGGCAAAAGTGACCTCCTTGATTTTAGACTGCAAAAGAAAGAAGTGCATACACAGAGTTAGCCATAAGTAAAGACATCAAAACACTAAAATAAGGACGAGAAAATTTAGAGATAATATACTCTTCTCTTAGAAGGGGTAGACGAAACTAAAGGAGAAGTCTTCTTCTTGCTGCCATAGGTCCTGCTAGAGGGAGGAGCATCTAAAGGTTATCTCAGCAATGGAGGCTTGGGCTTGACCATGGCAAACTTCCTGGCGGAACGAGACCTCACAGCAGGAGGAGTGCTCTCAAGAATTGTATTGCCAATAGGGGAAAGGTTCCCCACATATGGAACTATATCAGAACAAACCTTAAGGGTACCCGTAACAATACCTTTACAATTTTTGACAGATTTAGACTTGGCAGGCTTAGAGGCCGGACTCTTCTTTGGTGCAGATGGAAGGAGGTTCACGACTTTCACTTTCCTCTCCTAACCCGTGGGATACTCACTTGTATACCAAAAACCAACCTTGCTATTCTTCCTGCCACTCAAATATGCTAGAACTTTTTTGCTTCTTGGCATATGCAATCACAGACTTGATGGGAACAAGTGTGGGTTCGGAGAAAGCAAAGCATGCAAGCCTTGAGGAGGTATGAGTGAGAAGCCACGACTACCCATGATATCTTCGCAAAAGGAAGTCATAACGGCCTGCCAATAGGCATGCATAGGGGCAGTACCAATTTGTAATGCCCTAGGTTCAAAAAAAGAAGATGATGTGGTCAGACTTTAGAGACCCATGTGACTCCCACCTACCCTTCCCCTCAACCACACAATTCTCACAAATATCTCTCCCTCTTATTTTGTTTTGTCTTCATTTCTTTTCTTTTCACACAAACACATACTCCTCTCTCACTTTCCCTCTCACTCCCACTGGTGTACCTCCATACCACCACCTCCACCATCTTTTTCTAGCGAAGTTTATCGAAAAACTCCATAGGAAAAAACTAAGGCTCACTCATTTCTATGATTTGAGGTAAAAATTTCAAATCTTTTGGTGGGTTTATACGCTTTTTCTTGAGGTCCTTTTAAGCTAAGTTTTAATAATGATATTTATGTGATTTATGAGCTTTGGAAGTTATATTCATGTGTTTATATGTATAGGTTTGGTCTTGGTGGATTTATTTGATGAGTGAGTTTATGGTTTCTACATTGGTGGCTATCTAAGGTTTGTTATGGTGAAAATTTGAGGGTTTGGGCTTTCTAATGTGAAATAGATGGTAAATATAATTATTATTGTTTATTTGGATCTAGTTAAAGATTTAAATTGTTAGTCTTGGAGGATATTGTGATTTTTGGTATCATGGGTCTCTTGTTGATGTAGTGTAAATCTTGTGGGAACTACTTATAAAGTGTTGAAGTTTTGATGTTAGAGAAAATACCTTGAATGATTTCAGTCTATAAATTGGAGTTTATGCCTTGTAAATTAAGTTGTTGAGAAACTTTGGAAGTGGAATGCATTATTTGTGAGGTTGAATACTTAGGCTTGCCTAAGTAATCTCTTATTTAGTGATATCTAAAATTTGTAGCTAGATGCAATATCAAGCTTGATACTTATTGTGATAGGTTTGCTTGGTATTGTTTAGGTTCTAGCTAATCTCATTTGGAGCTTGGAGAATTAGACTTTTTGCGGGTTGCAAGGTAAGTGGCTTCTTAATGGGATTTTTGGAAAATAACCATGTTGCATAAACACTGTTTTTGGGTCAAACACATTTTGAAAAATTATTTGTGGAACCATGTTTTCTTAAAAAGTGTTGTGGTGTGACCCTACTATATATGATTATAAATGAAAGTGCATCATGTTTAATATTGCATATAGGGAAATGCATGAATATTTGGCATGGAAAAGAAAAGCATATTGATAGTGGATTTCATGGATTTATGGTATTATTTGGAAATACTAAAGATGTTTTATCTTTACTTGTATTATTTGGGAAATTGATAGAAAATCTTGTTGACAAGAAATGATTTTGAACAATTCGGGAACTTTGTGAAATGCTTGGATATTATAAAGTTTTATGAAACTACTCAAAAATGAACTAAGGGTTTCAACTTCATTTAGCTATAAGCTTTGTTTTTATCCTTGTGCCGTGACAAGTGTGATTACCCTAGCCAAATGCCACAGTCTTTGTGACATTGGTATCTTGGCACCTTGTTTTTGTGGTGGTTTGATGTCTTTATGGCATAATTTGATGTCTTCGTGGCATAATTTAATGTCTTTGTGGAATAACCGATGTCTTCGTGGTATAATTAATGTCTTCATGGCATACCTAACATCTTTATGGTGGGCTTGTCATGTGGCCTTCGGTTGGACTTTCAAGTTTTCAAATGGTGTTTTGATAGCTCATAGTATATAGTATGTAGTTTCATGTTGAAATATTTTGAGAAAGCTTGGTGCTACATTTTTTAATCATTCTAGTCATTTTTATTAAGAAAAATGGATTTGCATGATCCAAACAGAAATTCCCAAATTATAACACGTTTTGTAAAATGCTCATTATCATGAGACTTGCATTTCCTCCACCCCCATTAATTATGCTACTTACTGGGTTTTAGCTCATCCCATCCTCTAATAATTTTTCAGATCAATTAGCTATGCCTCAAGTATGGAGTTTACTTTATTTTGTGGTAATTGGAGTGCTATGTTAAATTGAGAGACTTTTGCTGTAAATGGCTGGTGACTCAATCTTGCTATGTTCAACGAGGTCGTAATTAGCTCTATTGGAGGTAGGGCACTTCAGGTTTGTTAGCCTTAGGCATGGTAGGCCTAGATTTGATGTTGAGTTGTCTATTCTTGATAAGATTGTGACCTTGTGTAATCCATTTGGAGTTTTGTAATATATTCATGTATTATATGGAGGCACATGATTTTTAGTTATTGTTTGTGAATGTGCTATAGATTTCTGACTTGTAATGTGGAGATTTCAGTATGGTTATATATTCTTATTATGTGGAAAAGGAAAGAAAAATATCCTACAGTTTCTCTCTTGATGGTTCTTTTCTCATGCTTTGGACCCTTTTGGGTTTGGGGCGTGACACACTCTTTGTAAGCTAGGAATGGTAACAACGATGAAGGGCTTCCTTTAATAATCAAAGGAATGTGGTCGAAGAAAAGGGTGAACCAAAGTAGTAGAATCCTGAACCAAAGTGAAATCATTAGGCACATCTTAGTCAAGGCCAAACTGCCTTCTCACCCTATGCGCAGAATAATGCACATACCTCATCCCTTCATCAGCCAAATAGGGCAACTATCCAGCATTGGTGGCGGTCAGATACATGAGTCCCCTTTCATCATAAGCAACTGAAAGAGTGGCTATACCGGCAATACTCATGAAAGGCCCTATCATCGAATCAGCACAAGTATAGCCAGCCTCGAAATTCCTACAAGCCCTCTATGAAAATCCCACTCCCTTATCGAAAAAATCCTCAGTAGAATGACCAATGGGCTTCAACCCAACCCAACGAAAGGCCAAAAGGAACTAATCAACAAAGCCCCCGTAGAAATTAGTGATCACCTTGGGACAAGTCTGAAACTTCTCCTTGGCATAGTGAACAGACTTACACTTAGACAAATGCCTAGAATAGCTCTCCCAAAGAAAATTCTGCAGAATAGTGCTATGGACAGAAGAGGTGACTATATGGCAGGAACCCCCTTCCTGCTCATCATTTGCAAAATGTCCAACTGAATGTACAAATGGCTTAAGAACAAAAATGCCAGTGGAAAGCTCACCCTAGCAGAAATCTTAATGGCTAATCGAAAATATACAAGCTTTATAGCAAAATGAGGATGGGAGCCAAAAACAAACTTACATAACCCAAAAACGATGAAGGAAGCACGACGAGTAGTAGTAGAAGCCTTGGTAAAAGCCCTAATCTAGTTAGATAGCTTTGCGTTGCCATCGCCAAGCCCCTTATGCAACTCTACTTGCATGGCCTCCTCATCAGCAAAAAGTTGGATGTTTGAAGGTTCGATGTCACCAAGGATGGAAAGCAGTAATTGATTAGCCACATCTTCCAACGTTACAGTTAGTTTCCCGTAGGAAAGGAAGAATGTGTGGGTCGCGCTACACCAAAGACGGACATGTGGTAGTTTTGTAAAATTCATGAGGAAAAAACGGCCTTCAAGACGTTGGCCTGCCGTAGCGCCTCCATGAAACCTACATTGGAAAGTTCATGGTCAACCCAATCCTTCCAACCCAATGATGTACTCGACTCGAACTTAAATAGAATAGGGACTGGCAAGGTTTCTCCACGGCAAACGGCAAGATCGAGGATAGTAGTTGGCAGTGGTGCCCAAGACATATTGGTGGCCCGTTACTCCAAAGATAGCCAAACACGATTCGCTGGTGGGGACAAGTAGTCACCAAGTCCATTGGAAAATGTGAATGAACGTTATACCACCGGTCTATGAGAGGAGGGCACTCACTATCGAGGTCATGAGCCATCCCCTCCTCCTCGGAATGCTCTAATTCAGAGAGAAAGACCTCTTTGCCTCCCTCACTTTCAATAGGCGACTGATCAACGACGGCCTCCTTCCCTTTACAGCAGGAAGAACCCTCGCTCTTCACCGGTAACATGAAGAGAAAATGGGTAATGTGCGAGAAGTGAGAAGAAGGATTGAGTGGATAACAAAGAGAGAAAGGGAGATTTCTTGAAAAGAGGAAAGTAAAGAGAATGAAGGAAAAGAAAAAGTTGTGTTGTAGTTAATGAAGGGAAGCGACGAGACGTTTCCCCAAAAGAGGCAGTGCATTAAATGTAGCAAAGGTGTTGCATCGAAATAATTGTCAAATAATGAAACCTAAAAAGAAGGGATTTTTTATGGAAGAAAGAAAGTGAGGAAGGATGGGGACCACTATTCAAAAAACTCGCGAAAGAAAGAACAGAAATATTTGTAAATGAATTGCAGAACAATTCATATGCCCAGGAAGCCGAATGTTGATACCTTTTTTCGATTAAAAAAGGACAGCAAAAAAGCTTGGTAACCAGCAAAGAGAGATAGAGAAAAATGAGATTAGTAAGTAATGGCAGAAATAAGGGGCCGTAAAAGTCTGAAAGAAAAGAGAGAAAGAAATAATGCCCAATGGGCCAGAATTAACAACAGGAAGTCTCATAGGCCTAAGAAGGGGTAACAATAGTGTAAAGAACATGAAGAATTGGATGATTGTAGCTAGTTCGAGGTTAGCTAGGCCTCCCAAGAACAGGAAAAGAATTGAAGGAAAGAATGGAAACATAGAGAGAGTATTGAGACATAAATTGTTTGATTCCCCTCTTTGTACAAGTTGTTGCTATTCTTATACCACTCTCTCAACTCTGCCCTCTGTAACTAACTAACTACACACAGCTATCACTAACCAGCTTAACTAACTCCTATCACCTATCAATGTAACTAACTCCAACAGAATCCTATGGCAGCAACTATCACACTATGGCAGCAACTATTAGAGTATAGAAGGTAATTATAGAAAGTACATGTACAATGATTACAGTAATCCTAACAAATAGGGCAAACCCAACAAGTCCATGCCATCCTCCTTAAAGGGTAAGCATGGATAGAAAGGATGCAAGAACAAAACAAGACAAAGTTGAACAGAAACAGTGTAGGAAAAGATAAAAATAAATAAATAAATAAATAAATAAAAAAAAAAAAAAGTTGAGAGTAGTGGAACAACCACACTATTGTCGGAGCACCACCAACTTGTACCCAGCCAATGCAATGGGAGGTGGACCAACGATCAAGGGATTTATAGAGGGTGTAGTTTGGTGGAGGGGGGAAAAGGGCCTAATTTCGATTTTCGACTAGGGACTCTTTTGGGAGATGCCTTGTTGGGATGTCATCTTTACCCAAAATGGGTGGTAAACAGTTGGGACCACTTGATGCTTGCCAGAGAGGTAAGTGAAGAGAGACCCAAATCCTTATCCGTTCAAGTAAGGGGGGAAAGGCTCACGGTAGAACCAAACGAACTAGAATTTGTCATGGAATGGGTAGTGGAAGAGAGAGAATGCACTGGGCATGCCCAGATGTAGTGGTGACTAAACAACCAATAGGGTAATAGGCAACTTTGAAGAGGTGCTCACATTAGAAAAAAATGGTTTGTGAGCCATGGGGGTAAAATAGAGAAATTCCATAGGCTTGAACTAGTATAAATAGGAACAGTAGCCATAAATATAGAGGGGACAGCGACTAAGGCAAGAAAATAGAGAGAACTGAGAGAGAAATAACAGAGAAAAGAAAAAAAAAGTGAAATAGAATGAAAAGAGAGTAGATGCGGTAGAAAGGTATGTATCAATAGGCTACATTTTCCCTCCCTCTTACAACAAACCCACTCTTTGAAATCCCAAAAGCAACAAGAAGTTGCCATCTAGGCCCATTCCCTAGAATGCATAACTTTGATGGCTTAGCCCAATAACAAGGTTGGCCAAGTTGGGGTTTTGGTTCTTTTTGATTTGTTCTTATAGAAAGACTTACCATTTTACATTCTGCTCTATCATTCTTACATTTTGTTGTATTATTTCTACGTTATGTCGTATCATTGAGCATTCTTATACCATTGATCAATTTTCCTGATGTAACTTATCATCCTGCCATAAGATATTTGCTCTTGAATCTATAAACATGAACTAACATTGGTGAATTTATATACATGCATTTGTTAATGGTCGTTGTCTTTGTTTTTGGAAGCTAGGTTTGTGCAAATATTGGCCCTTTAGCAAGGTCCTACTAGAATAGTGAGCCAAACCCAACTTTCCGACCCATAGTAGAATAGACCTTAGCCCAACAAAATGGGCTCAGCCCAACAGCACAAAAAAGGCCCCTACAGATATTAGTCATAACCCATGCATTGGACTAGAAAGTTTAACATAACTAACATGATTTTTTTTTCTTTTATATTTTTGTTTAAATGTGATATTTAATAATTATAGTAGTTATTAATAGACATTATCAAGTTCTTTTTGAATTGCCAACCTTTCCTGAAATTCTTTTCTTTTCCTCTCTCTTCTTAGGTCTATTGAATGGATTATTGGAAATTTGTATAAGATTTTTGACCTTTTAAAGTTTACATTGATATACTTTTCAACCATAGTACATAGTCAATTATTGTATCTATTTGATCTTGTTGTACAACTATTTAAAGTTTTAAACCTCTTTTTTGCTATTGACAAAAGTACTTAAACCACTTTTAACAAATAGACAAATAAGCGATGAACAAAAAGTACAGTAAACAAAAATTTGCATCTAAACGCATTGTAAAATCCTTACCATGTGTATGGCCAATTCTCCTTGGGCTTGCCGACGTCTCGGTGTATCAGGATCTGATCTCAAGTGATTTAATGGTCCAGCTTTAGTGATGTCCCTATTGTGTACAGATTTTGACCTCCAGTAATTTGATGCTCTAGATTCAATGTTGTCCATATCAGGCTCCCAAGTAGTAGACCGTAATATCAAGTGCTTTGCCTCCCTATTGTGATCACTTGCATTAGTGATAAGAGTAAGCTATTATTAAGTATGACAAATGTCAAAGTTTGAAATATTGTAGCATGAAACAAAAAGAAAACATAAGAAAGAAAGAACGGGGTAAATTTCAAATTATACCCACTACAAGAAATCTGGGTTTAGGTGACATTTGTAAAACGTCACTAAAAACCCAAAAAACGTCACTATAGCCACAAATGGCCTACAGCGACGTTTTTTTTTTGTGACGTTCGAAAATGTCGCAATAGAGCGGTCGCTATAGGTCTATTGCGACGTTTCGAAAAACGTCACTATATGGTACTCTTTAGTGGCGTTCAGAAACTTTTAGTGACGTTTTATAAAACATCACTAAATAATATAACATTTTCGTTCATGATATAAGAAAATACATTTAGCGACGTTTCAAAAACGTCACAAAAGCATTTGTCCTTTTGCTTTTTAGTGACGTTTTTAAAACGTCGCAAAACCTACTCATTTTAAAAAAAAAAAAAAAAATTAAAAATGCTATATAAAACTATTGAAAATTCAATAATAACTAACATATGCTTGCAATAAGCTTGTAATAGATCAAATAGACCTATCATCATTATTCCACAATATCAAATGTCCAATGTTAATGAGTCATGGTGGTTGAGAATTTAGTAACAATAAAACAAAAATATATATATATATATATATATATATATATACACACATATAAAGAGCATTTAGTTGAGATTATTTACACATTAGTGGGTAGTGAGCTTTTAAAAAAAATTAATTTCAAGCCAGCTAAACCACAAAACTAATAACAAAAAAAATTCAAAATCTACATACCACAGAAAAATTGTAGGGAAAAAAAAAAAAAAAAAAAAAACCAAAATTTACAAACTTGTACATAAACTTACAATGATTTAGCCTTTGATGCTCAAGTCTTTTCGCTCAAAAATCCAAATTTGAATAAGAGCTTTCTGTACCAAACTCCAACCAAAACAAGCAAACAAAAAAAATTAGCACAAAAGTTTCATGACCTATTAAAGAAAAACTAAATCAAAGCAAATTCATAAGCCAAAATACAAAGACTCCATAACCCATTAAAGAAAAACCAAATCAAAGCAAACCCATAAGCCAAAACACAAAGACTTACACTTTAAAGAAACTTGAACACCAAAAAAGAGGGAAAAAAAAGAATGGTAGTGGCAGTGGCTGGTGGCTAAAGAGGGAAGAACTCGTACATCATTGAGTTGGCAGTGGCGGCAATGGCTAAGTGTGAACAAGTGATAAGGGGGGGGGGAGAATATGGAAGTAGGAAGGGAAGTTTGTTTGAGAAAGAAAAAGAATGATAAGAAAGAAAAAGGACTGAAAAAACGTGTAAGGAAAGGAGACCAAAAAAAAAAAAGGACAAAATGGTGGGAACTTTCCCACTTAGTGAAATTTTGAATGGGGAACATATAGCGACGTTTTGAAAACGTCACTATATCTTT
Source organism: Quercus berberidifolia (assembly GCA_028535905.1). Lineage (NCBI taxonomy): Eukaryota > Viridiplantae > Streptophyta > Magnoliopsida > Fagales > Fagaceae > Quercus > Quercus berberidifolia. The sequence continues at coordinate 75,633,385 of JAPQVW010000002.1, read as the reverse complement.
ATCCAAAACGTCGCTATATGTTTATCAAAAACAAACAGGAGAAACAGTGGGAACTTTCCCACTCAGTGAAATTTTGAACGGGAAAAGGACAAAAATTTTGGGGAAACATATAGCGACGTTTTTGAAAACGTCGCTATATGTTTATCCAAAACGTCGCTATTTGTTTTCCCAAAATTTTTTGGAAAATATGGTCTGAGTTCTTTAAAAACTATAGTGACGTTTTCTAAAAACGTCGCTATAAACAAAAAATACGTCACTAAAACTGTACTTTTTGCGGCGTTTTAAGAAACGTTGCTATTGTTTTGGGTTACAACGACGTTTTTGGAAAAACGTCGCGAAAGGATCACTCTTTAGCGGCGTTTTTCAAAAACGTCACAATATACTATTTATAGTGGCGAATTTAAAAACGTCGCTAAAAAAACGTCGCCTAAATCCAGATTTCTTGTAGTGACCACTAAAGTTTAGGAGTGTTTAGATATTATACCCTGAAATTTCAGAATTTAAATTTTACTCCTGAAGTTTGGGGGCGTTTGGATTTTACACTCTACCGTTTCAGAATTTGAATTTTACCCTCTAAGTTTTAGAGGTGTTTAGATTTTACTTCTTACAATTTGGAGGTATTTGGATTTATACCTTGAAGTTTCAGAATTTGGGGATGTAAAATCTAAACACCCCTAAAATTTAGGAACTAAAATCCAAATTCTGAAACATCAGGTTGTAAATCTAAACACCCACAAACTTTAGGAGGTAAAATTCAAATTTTGAAATTTTAGGGTGTAAAATCAAAACATTCCCAAACTTTAGAGGTGTAATTTGCAATTTACCCAAGAACAGAATCGATCATTCAACGAAACCTCTACATCCACACCACCAAAATTCAAATGGTTACATCTTATTCACTTTATTGATAACACATTACAAGAGAACTCATATTTATAATGACATTAATAGAATTTAAAAATAAGTCAACTACTGATTTATTATAGAAGTAAATCATACTTCTAAATCCAACACTCCCCCTCAAGTTGTGTATGTATCTTTGATGAAATGCAAAACTTGTAGAAATTGAATCCAGAACTTGAAAATGTCTTCCAAATTTTTGGCTCTCTTGGATGGGTTTCTCAAAGTATAGTTGATCATTATAAACAACATTATTGTCATTGTTAGTAGCCACATAACCCGTATCATCCATTAGATAATCATCAAAATCTCTTAATGTTGCGTTTGGAGGTTCATTCTCTTCATTTTCATTTGCATCACCAAACTTAGATTCATCACTAATAGTATGAACTTCTTTATCATTGTCACATAGCCAAAAAAAGAAAAAGAAAAATGGAAATTTATATTTAAATTTAAATTTATTTGGGTTAGGGCTACCAAGTAATCTATTTATTACGTTTTATTTTATCAATTTGGGATATTTGGAGGCCCAATTTTTTTAATTTTAATTTTCCTTTATATCACAGGATCTTTAGTATCGATATGGGATCAAAATCCTATAAGATCCTAAGATCCGGATCGAGATCCCACATGGATTTGACCTTAATAGAGATCATAGTGAGATCCCAGATGGTTTTGGGATGTCGGATCTTAGGATCTTACGATCCTAAGTTCCGGATCGAGATACTGATAACCATGTCCACATTTATAATTGGATTATAAAATTTAAAAGTAAGTCAATTATCAATTTATTACATGGATATTATGATTTTGAATTTTGTATCAATATAATTAATTGTCCAATCTCTTGATTTACTCTAAGCAATCAATTCATTGATTTATGACTTTAATTTGTGGAAAGTGAATCACACTTCAACAAAAAATTATGACTTATTCCAAGACCTTAAAACTATTATGAAATGGAAATTGTAATCATTTAACTATTCCTTTTAACATATTTAAGTTGAGTTTATATTGTGGATTTTATTTAGCTCAACTGATAAAGTCTATTGTTGTCGAATAAGAGATCTAGGGTTTAATCTTTGCATCTATATAAAAGACAAAGTGTCTTGGTCCGATGATAAAAAGCTATTGTCATGAATGGACGTCATAGGTTGAAACTTTCTCAATAAAAAAGAGAAAAAAGATTTTATACGATCAATTACTGATAGTTACTTTACCAAATGTAAGCAACCCTATTAAGCAAACCTGATATTGATACAGTGACCGCTACAAATAAATTGTATACGACAGGAAAGAGGTGCTCGTTTGTACACATACTTAGCTTTCTTAGACTTGAGGCTCATCTTCCTGCATCATTGAGTGGTGTCAATACTTTTAATGATATATATGCTGAGCTCTCCAAGATCATATAGTAATCATTGATGTTAAATTATAGAATACTTGAATTGAATCATCACCAACATGATAAATTAAAACCAAAAATCTTAAGAAATAAGGAATCAAGCCATATTTTAAAAGAGTTCTATTAATTAACTGAACCTATTAATCATTGTCATTCCCATTGGTACAAAATATTCTAAAGCCAGAAAAAGAAAAAAAAAAAAAAAAAAAAAAAAAAAAAAAAAAAAAAAAACACTAGCAGATCAAAATTGCATGGTATATCTATTCATTAATGATTTATTTCATTCTTCACTTATCATGGAAAAGATATTTTTCATTCTTTAGTTATTAGTTTAAGTATTTTTTACTCTAACTAATTCTAGATGTGCTACTAAGGCATTCTATTGATTAGTTCCCCGTTTCCCTTATGTTTTGAACATTGGACTTCTTAATTTGCATCATCCAAATGGTCTACAGTTAGGACCTACTAATAACAATGTATATATTTTGATTTCTGAAGCAATAAAAATTGACAGTAGACATCCACGGTGTATTATACATAGAACGAGAATTGAACATGAAAAATTAATGGAAAGCTTTTTATGTGCTTTATACTCTTTATAATGCTTGTCTAATGCTCCTCCCATTATAAGATCCTTGATCCCATTAAGAAAAATGAGTTCTACAATTCCCTTCCCTACATCGCCCATTTCAATCCATACGCCCTGTGCCTGTACCTAGATTTAAAAAACAATAATTTCATTCAGCAAAAAAAAAAAAAAAAAAGTGTCAACAAATTTGAAAAGGAATCATCAATACCAATGGAATCTTGGATTAATTTTTCTTTGAGATAGGTAGATAGTAGAGGAGGAAGAGGTAGGGTTCAATGTTCGAACCACATATATGAGGCATTACAAAAAATCTGGTTACCATTGAACCATCTATTGAAAGTTTGAACAATTAATTTTAAAAAAAAAAAAGTTTGAACAATTAATACCCTAAATTTCAACATTTTAATGCTTGTAACCTATATATGGATTAACCAATAAAAGAGGACCGTTATTGATGCACCTTCTTTTTTTTTGGGGGGGGGGGGGGGGGGGGGCGGGGGGCAATTTTATTAACTTCAAATCCATTTTATTAATGCTTTGACAATGATTGAATTTGGCAAGTTGTCATTAATTCTCATATGGATTCATCAATAACAAAAATTATAAAATACTCTAGTACCATAAATACATATACTTCCTTCTCTCACATCCCACTATTCATATCAGAGAAGAAATATGAATTCTATGAGTATTATATAATTACCTAATAATTTGTTACCTAATAGTTGTGGGGAAAAAAAAAAGTGAGAAAAATTGTTATTCTAGACTTTTTTGTCTTTTCTTTTTTAAGAAAAAAGTGAGTTATTCTAGACTTATTATTTGGCAAATGGGAAATGCTGATATAAAGTCCAAATCTTCATCAAGAACCAGCTCCGTGATATACCTTCTATAGTGAAGACTCTAGGACATATGGCACGAGTCAAATGTCTCTTATCCATGTTTGAGACTTAAAGTCTCAATAATCAACATTAATTTCACGATTGTTGCTGGGTTTTGATTTTTCTGGTTTTGTTTATGATTCAAAGGTTCTCTTTTGTTTATGATTCTGGGTTTTGATCGTTGTTGGGAGCTCACTTTTGTGACATTGGTATGTGGTGGAGAAGCGAAATTGTATTTGATAGCTTGAGTTGGGATTTGGGGTTCGGGTTGATTCTGAGACAACCAGAGGACCTTTGTGGAGGTTTGTTTATATTTCGGTGATGGTGATTTTTTATGCTGGGATGGTTGTGATATTTTTATGTTAAGAAATAGACGGAGAAATTGAAATAGTGCAATGATGAACAAAAAGGACAGCTATATGCAAAAACAAGAGCCAAACAAAACACGTGGCAAAATTGTGTTTTGAAAATTGGTTTCACATGCAGTTTTCAAGAAAACTTTTCTAGATTTGAAAAAAAAAATCAAAACTTGGTGACTCAGAAATGTGGAAATATCTAATAAACTAGTATTATTCTCGTGCGATTCATGACTTGATGAAAATTCATATGTAAGCTAAACCTTTTTAAAAAAAGATAACTAAAACAAAATTTTAAATAAATAGTAATAGTAAATGATAAAATCCTAATGGAGTACTCTAGAAATGTTCTCCCTGAGCCCACCAAAAATTATATCCATGGCTTATATACAAAATTTTGATAATAGACTATTAGTTGGAGTAAAATTTAAATTTATAAAACTTAGATGATAAAATTTAATCTAATTTAAATTATTTTTAAATCTTATGCCTTAGTCAAAAGTCTTGTGGATTAATATTTTAATAATATTAATTTGGTAAGATGCAACTTGAGGGGGAAAAATAAAAAAGCAAATAAAAAAAGGTGAGTTCTGTAGGATTTAAGTTTAGAAAATTTTGATAATAGACTTTTAGTTTTATTTAAATTAAATAGTCGTTAAATGTTATCCTTTAATCTAAGGAAATATATCATAAAAAATAATATTAAATTAATTTTCTAATTAGTTTATCTTAAAATGTTAATAATAGACTTTTAGTTGGAATATAAGTTAATTTTTTTTTTTTTTTTTTTTTTGTGTGTTGAGATAAAAACGTAGGTTATTGTCTGGAATTTAAGTTTAGAATTTTTTATACTCCTTCTGTCCTAAATTCTTTGGCGTATTTTTCATTTTGGGATATTCCAAAATTAAGTTCTCATTGAAAAGTCAAACCCTATTATTTTATTAGCATTCTCATTAAGTCCCTATAGAATTTAACAATGTTATATTAAAATTTGATTTCAAGATAAATATTGAATTTTGAATGAGGCTTGGCTGCAATAGAATTTAAATTTAAAGATAAGTTTGTAGTCTAAAGCGAATAGAGTTTGTAATTGTAAGAGTAGTACACTAATAGAATTTGTAATATACAATAACTTTGAAAATTGAACACTGGAAATTTTTTATTTTTTTATTTTTTTATATGCATAGTTGTTTAAATTATTGATAAATTATTTTTTTTAAGGGCAATTTAGAAAACTTCTAACTTAAAAAAAAGAAAAAAAAGGAAAAAAAAAAAAGACATTTAATGACATTTCCCTAAATAGTTGGGTTTTCTAAATAGGCCAAACAATTTGGGATGGAGGGAGTAGTAGACTTTTAGTTTGAATATAATTTAAATTTGTTGAAATATTTAAGTTTAGAAATTTTTAATAATAGACTTTTAGTTTGAATAGAATTTAAATTTGTTGAAATATAAATGTATAAAATTAATTTATTAATTAGTTGTTCTTAAAATATTGATAATAGACTTTTAGTTAGAATAGAATTCAAAACGTGGGTTTTTTTTAGAAAGAAACGTGGCTTGTTGTTTGAGATTTATGTTTATAATTTTTAATAATAGACTTTTAGTTTGAATATAATTTAAATTTGTTAAAATTTAAATGATAAAGTTTTTCGTAAATTAGACGGTTGTTAATTATTATCCCTTAATTTGGGGAAATATATCTTAACAAATAATATAAAATTAATTAACTAATTAACGAGAGTAAAAAAGAAAATTAAAAACTTACATAAGAGAACCAAACTTAAATGGGTGTCCGTTGTTTAGCTTCTTTATAATAAACTTCATTTGGAATAATATCATGCACGCAAATTCAAAAGCAACGAATAATAAGTAAGATTAATTTATTAGATTAAAAAATAAGCACAAGTTATATCTTGGGAAAATACAGTGAAAAAAAAAAATACAACAACGTGAGGTGTATGTGTTGGATTTAATTATAGGGATATATATGTGTGTGTGTGTGTGTGCGCGCGCGAGCACGCGTGCATGTGTGTGTTTGTGAAAATTTTTATAATAGACTATTAATTAGAGTAGAATATAAAATTTTAAAACTTAGATGATAAAGTTTTATCTAAATTAAATTATTATTAAATCTTATTCCTTACTCAAGATTCATATAGTTTAATATCCTAATAAAATACTAATTTAATAAGATGCAACTTGAGGAAAAAACAAAAACAAAAACGTGAGTTGTGTGAGATTTAAATAATTTTGATAGTTGACTTTTAGTTTTATTTAAATTAAATAGTTGTTAAATATTATCCCTTAATTTGAGAAAATATATCATAAAATTAATATAAAATTAATTACTAATTAGTTGTTTATAAATATTGATAATAGACTTTTAGTTGGAATAGAAGTCAAAAGGTTGTTAATATGTAGCTTAATATCCTAATAAAATACTAATTTAATAAGATCCAACTTGAGGAAAAAAACAAAAATAAAAACGTGAGTTGTGTGAGATTTAAGTTTAGTAAATTTTGATAGTTGACTTTTAGTTTTATTTAAATTAAATAGTTGTTTAATATTATCCCTTAATTTGAAGAAATATATAATAAAAATAATATAAGATTAATTTACTAATTAGTTGTTTTTAAATGTTGATAACAGACTTTTAGTTGGAGTAGGAGTCAAAAATGATTTTTTTTTTTTTAAAGAAAGAAAATGTTAATTTACTAATTAGTTGTTTTTAAAATATTGAAAATAGACTCTTAGTTAGAGTATAAATCAAAACGTGGTTTTTTTTTTTTTTTTTTTTTTTTTTTTTTTTGATGTTTTGAGAAAGAAAACACGGGTTGTTGTTTAGGATTTAATTTTAGAATTTTTTTATAATAGACTTTTAGTTTGAATATAATATAATTTTCTTTTTAAATTTAAATGATAAGATTTACGCTTTTATTTAAGTTAAATTTTTGTTAAATATTGTCCATTAATTTGAGGAAATATATCTTAACAAATATGATAAAATTAATTTATTTACTAGTTAGTGAGAATAGTCACTTGATGTAACCACAACTTTTAAACCCAACTTTTATTATATAACAAACGATATAATCTTGAAATAAATAATACTATAAAGTTATAGACACAATATTTTTCATAAATAATTGAGTTGACAAGTTTTTACCAAATAATTCTTACCTAAGTCGACCACCAACCATACATTTTAAACTACTATTAACAGCTGGACACCGTGGCAGGTATGAAATATTTTGTGAATTGCTTTGTATCTCTCAAGAGTTATTATTTAAAAAAAAAAAATATTATGTATATCAACTTATTTTTTTGTGTAATGAAGATTTGTTAAGAATATTTGACAGATTTATCCCCTCTCCATGACAAATAGAAAGGTATTCTTCTAGGATCTCATTCATATTTTGGCTTTCTGTTTTCCGGTAATCTCTTACAATCTTTTCATCCACTAAGCTTGCTGGGCAGACTCCACCCACTGCAAAATAAGAAAAGCTTAAATATATTTCACTTTGAAATACTGAAAACCATGCAACATTGAAAATTAAAGCCAAATCATAAAGACAAACGTGCGATTCTCCATAGCAATTTTGAGCCAACTAATTCTCCAGTTCTCCATAGTCATCTTTCTTCATATTAATTACCAGATCATGAGTTTAAATCTCAATCAAAATCTGTATATGTTAGATTGACCAATTTTTCCCAAGTTACTAAATTCTCCGAATTGATGAAATACTATTTTGGTCTATAAATTTTATTAAAAATTTGTTTTTCATCCCTAAATTTTGAAAAGTTGTTTTATTTTTATTTTTTTATCCTCAAACTTTGTAATCAGGTTTTTTTTTTTTCTTTTTTTTTTTAAGTTTAGAAACTAAAAATGAATTTGTTAAAGTTTAAGGATTAAAATAGTATTTTACTACGAATTTATTTCTCCCGAATTATTTTTGGAAGTTTCTTTTCAATTTGTTTCACGATTCTAGCAGAAATCCATAATAAATAAAAAAACAAAAAGAAAAAGCAATAAAAATACACCAAACCCTAGTAAATTTTATAACTGTAAATCAAGTTCGTAATTTGGAGTTCCACAAATAAAGTCAACCAATAACACTTCTAAACTAAACTATTCAGCAAAAAAAGTCTTCTTCTCAACTAAAAAGCCATAAAGCTCTAAGCTAGCTAGTAGCTAGAACGAATGATCAATTACAATAGATCAATTTTTACCACATCAAAAACTGAATTCCTATCAAAACATCCAAGTTTTAGGACTTACAATCATTGGGGATCCGCTGTGCAGGTGAATGCACATGAATGATGCAAATCCTCTTTCCTCCATTGTTCTGTAAAGCCCATAACAGGGTTGATTTGCAGTCTTTCACATCTATTCCCACCGCAACGTATATCGTTTCTTTGATCACACTTGTAACCGGATCCTCTAAATTCTCATGCCCACTTTCCATGGTTTGCCGATGTTCTAGTTAGAAAGCTAATATATATAATCAACTACACACCAACAAGAACTTATTCATCAGAATCTCACGCTAAAACTCATGCTAAAATGCACCACCTTTCACTTTTTGAAGAGAACTTAAGAACAAAATTTTTAACCAAAAAAAGCCTTTTTGATGCCTCTGTGAAGTTTCTGAATCGTACAATTATACATATCATTAGGGGCAAAGACGGACCAGGCGGGGCCCCGGGCCCATAGGTCCAATTATTATTTTTTAGTTATAATATTTTTTATTTTTTAGCTAGACGCTCCCAAAACCTTAGATCCAGTTTTTTCATAATAAGACTAACTAGTTTCACCAAAATAATAACTATCTAACAAAAACAATAAAAATATTCATAATGGTGATTGTATTTTAGTAAAAAAAAAAAAAAAAAAAAACGATTTTACTACTATAGAACTAGAAAATCATGTGCTATTGGGGAAGTTAAAGTTAAATTTTTTGCAACTACTATAAACTAATATAAATAACAGTTGACTGTAGAAAGTTATTAAAAATAAAATAAAATATTTTATTAAGATTATATCTTTTCCTTCAATTAAAAAACTCAAATTCTCTCGCTTCCTTTATTATTTTAATAAATTATTTATATTATTTTAAATGAAGTTATAAAAAAAAAAATAGAACATATGATATTGGGTGAGTTTTTTTTTTTTTTTTCTTTTTCTTCTATACTCCGGCTCTTACTAGCTTAAAATACTGGGTTGGTTCCTGATTAGAGGAGGAAACAGAATTGCTTGTTTGCATGTGTTTGTGTACGTAACATGGGCTGGAGAATTATACCATACGTTGGAGTATAAACTTAAATCTATTTTAAACAAGTTAAAGGTCCTGTGTTACATGATTTTATAATAAACATATAAAATACATATTTTATACGATAAACAATAACGACATAAATAACCTATATATATATATATATATATATATAGGCAAAGCTTAGAGAGAGTTCAATTAAAATTTGAAAATTAGAATCCAATTTTGTGTAATGTGTCTAAATTTATGTGGAGATCACACCATAATTATCCACTTAAGTTTGTGTCATGTGTCCATTTAAATTTTTTAATCTTTATGCCAAGTGATTTAATGAGTGCAAAATACTAAGAATCTAATATTAATGAAGTATATAAAAAAAAAAAAAAAAATTACATGCACTCAATAAAAATCACCTCACGTTCTATCTTATTAAAAATTAGAAAAAAAAAATTATCAGAAGTAGTATTAAATTTAGGTAAGAATTTTAATATGTGACTAAAACTTTTACTTTAAAAAAAATATTTTGACTAATTATTTATATTTTTATAATAAAAATTGTGTCTAGTTTTAAATGTATTTATATGTATGTATTAATGCATGTGTTACATGCTATTTTTTAAAATAATTTGACTAATTATTTATATTTTTATAATAAAAATTGTGTTTACTTTCAAATGCATCAATGCGTTTACATGGATTACATGCTAGTTATTATAATAACAAAAGGAATAAATTGTATTGGTATAATAACTATCAAATTTAAAATGTTAACACCTAAATAAAAAATTATTATTTTATAATATAATAATTGTTCTCTAATGAGAATTTTGTATCTTTGAGAGATTGTTGAATATTTCTTTGTATACTATATTTTTAGTATATCTTTGCTCTTGTTTGTCATTGTTCCTTATTAGAAAATTTAAACGTTGATAAAAATCATGTCAAACCATATATATTTAATGATGGATAAAAATAAAAATAAAACTAAACGGACATACTTTCTTCTTTTATAGGTCAAAGTATACAAGTCTAATAGTTAGCCAGAGCTATTTCGATCAATCAGGAAAAAAAAATTAAATTGTTATGAACAATTTATCATCAAATTTATATCAAGACATGCTTAATAATAAGCTAAAAAGAAGATTGTTCTTGAAATCAAAATTGAGTGGATGAAAGCAATGTATCACCATTGGAATCCATGTCATAAAACACAAAATAATTTTAAAAAATTATGTCTAAACATATTTAATGATTAATTCTCAAACCATAATCATATGAATTGGATAAAATATAAGCAAATTAGGTTAAACAAAAGACAAAAAATACACAAAACTTATTCAATTTAATGGAAAAGAGTAAACAAATACATACTTGCAAGGTTGTTGGTAGAAGAAGAGAAGAACAGAGAAAAAGAATCACATGGTAGGTATTCATTATAAATTATTTGATATATATACACTCCACATTGAAGAAATTGATATGAACAAAAAGTCAAATGTTAGTTTAATCTGTAGAAGGGTGAAGTTGAAATCTAAATCTAAAAAAAAAAAAAAAAAAGTGGCCTGTGAATTGAAAATCCAAAGAAAAAAAAAAAAAAAAATCTTGTTGTGTGAAGAGGAAATCCAAAGAATTTAGTGTTTTATTTACAATAGTTTTGTTTTTTGTTTTTTGTTTTGTTTTTTGTTTTTTTTTTTAAACATATACAACCTTGCTTCTTTTTCTTCTTTTTATTTATTTATTTATTTTTTTTATGTTGACATCATTGCTTATATATATATATATATAATTTAAATTATAATTATAAGGATTAGTTGAAGATTTTGGATTATAATCAAATTGATATTTTTTTTATCAACTTATAGATTATAATAAGAAAAGGATTAGATGAAGAATTTGGATTGTAATCAAATTAAGATTTTTATCAACTTTTGAAATTATAGAAGCAAAATGACACCTGAACAATGTCTATACAGCCTGTAACCTACTCTATCACTGCTAGCCATGCAAGGTTGGGACAAGTATCTAAGAGAGGAATAGCAACCCTCCAAGTGGAGGGTTGAGATGAAAATCAACTAGCTATAAAAGGGGAGAGATGCCACATGAACAAGGATGGGAGAAAAACAAGAGAAAAAGTCCTAAAATAGAAATTGTAAAGTCCTCTCAAGTGTTAAAGTGGTCCTCGGTCTGCTTGAGGAGAAAGAACAATAAATATTTTGATTTTATTCAAACTTCATAATATTAGAGCAAAATTGTGAGACCTCCCTTTTCATTTTTACTTCATCAAGCTACTAACTTTAGAAGCCCAAGTGTTGGTTCGCATATCCATCTCTACAAATTAATTGTATTGGGATTAAGATCAATTCCAAGCCCAATCGATAAGGCTTGTCTCGGTTTTTGACCCCCTACAGTATATGATATAGATGAAGTTGGACATTTTCATTCATTTTCGGCTAAACGTTGTATAATTCGTTTAAGGACCCAAAGATTCATTCTCTGAATATTCCTCCTTTTTTCTTCTTAAAATCAACAACATAAGCACTGCTTTCTTTGGTTCTTTTTCTTAAAATAAAATTTAACAAAAAAGGTAATTACTTTGTTACTTTAAGTTTGGTAGCCTAGAAAATCAAAGAGAAAAGCTAAGAAAATCAAAAGGAAAAGCCATTGAAAAAGTCTCATCTCCTCCATGTAGTGTTTGGTAGCCAAGAAAAGCAAAAGAAAAAGTTCCTTAAAAAACAAAACCCTTTTCTCCTCCACAATGAAACCAAGGAAAACACAATCACACTAGCCAATGTCCTAACTCCAACACAAACTTGCCATCAACCACTGTGCAAACATCAAACTCCTAATACCCATGCCAGCGAAACCCAAATCCAGTCCCACCAAATCTCCACCACCGAAATAGAGAGATGAGAGGGAAAGTGGATCCATCATCAACAAGATTCAAACAACCAAAGGAAAAGAAAATTGAGAGAGAGAGAGAGAGAGAGAGAGTCAGCGTCATAATAAGATTTTGGCTATGTTCAACATTATTCCCCAACCATTGAGGGTTTTTCACTCTGTGATAAGCGTGTTTGGTGCAAAAATGCAAAAAGTGTGCGACAATGTGTACAACACTAGGGTCGAGTGTGTGTGAGTGAACTTCCTAAATTATATACATTTTAGGAGTCGCCATTGACCATTGGAATTCTAAGGTGCGATTGGTCACCTAAGTCTAATCAATTTTACTTCCTAAATTAACTAAGAAAACCCTAAGGGCACCTAAGCTAAAATAGAAGAAAAAAGAAAAAAAAGTCTTGAACCATAAGACATGGACTCAAATGCTCGATTAAGTGTGAGTAATGTGTTAAGCACCCCACAATACCTATCTAAAAGGATAGTACATTGTTTTGAATTAATCTTAAACATCTCAATTTAAAGAACAACTTAAAATATTTGGCATTTGATTTTGAAAAGAATGATATGCATGTGCATGTGTATGTGCATGTGCATATATGCATATGCACATGTAAAATTTATCATAAGATGGCATGTGAGAAATGACATGTCACTACAAGATAAAAGGCCTATTACAACAAGTAATATTACAACAACAAAAATAATTGGAGTAATATATATACTATTGCATTTGTGAGTTGTTTTTTGTTGTAATAGTAACTTAAATTTATTACATCAATTAAGATTGTTGCAAAAATTACCGTGTTACATCTAAATGTGTTGTTGTAATAACTAAACCTTATTTTATTTTGAAATATATTGATGCAATAAGTAACCACTTATTTCACATCAAAATATATTGTTGTAATTGATGAAAAATACACTTTTTGTTGTAATAGTAACTTAAATGTATTACATCAATTTAAGATTGTTGCAAGAATTACTTTGTCACATCTAAATGTGTTGTTGTAATAGTTAAACCTTATTTCACATCAAAATAATGTTGTTGCAATAAGTAACCACTTATTTCACATCAAAATATTTTGTTGTAATAGGTAAAACCTTGTTTCACATCAAATGAAGTTGTTGTAATAGAGGTCAAGGATGGCTTGATGCATTTGGGGGTTTAAGGCAAAAGCTGAAATTGAGGGTTCTTATATATTTAAGGCAAAAATACACTTTTGATCCCTATATTTTGAGCCAATTTTCATTTTGGTCTCTACTTTTTTGGAGCGCCTATGTTGGTTCCTCAAAATCAAAAATCATTACCATTTTGGTCACTACTGTCATCTCAATAATGGAAATTGTCTACGTAGCAAACCTTCAATCTAATTAAATTAAATAATAAAATATTTTTTTTGTTGCTTTTCATTTTTTTTTTCTTGGGAAGAACACAAGAACATGTTCTTCATGTTCTTCCCCAAATCAAGACATGTCCAACTGACTCGAGAGCTCCGACGGTCGGCGATGGGTTATAGATCCCAAAAACCGACTCCAACGATCAGCGGCGGGTTATAGATCCAATAAACCAACTTTGGTGGGTTGGTTGGCGAGTTTTCTCCTTTAAAACTCGCCTTAACCAACCTGATCAGAACCTTACGAAAATTCGGCTATTCAAGCTTTTTTTGGCAAGTTTTTGGTCAAAATACTTTAGATCCGATGAGATTTATGCTAGATTCGGGGATATCTCACTGAATCCAGTGAGATCTCAACCAGATTTGGTGGAAATCTCATCGGATTTAGTGAGATCTCACTAGATCCAGTGAGATCTCCATCAGATCTCGCAAAATTTTGTCTAAGATAAACTATTTTGGCTGGATTTTTCCACCGTGGACGGTTTGTACCGAACTGACCACTTTCTGGCACGAATCTAACCGCTCTAATCTAACTCCCTCTTCGGTTGCCGACAGGTTTGAACTTCCTCCACTCGATTCTGTTAGGTCGGTCACGGGTTGGGCACAAACCAGACCCAGACTGACCCGTGGACACCCCTTCAAACCCATAAACCCAATAAACAAACCAATCTCTAATGAACCCATAAACCTATAAATTTTCTTCGAAAACAAACACAAAAAACCCAAAAATTTTAGCTTAAATACAAAATAATAAATCTCAAAGCCCATATTTTCTCACACACAAGCAAAATCATCAGATTTCAAAGTCTAGCTAGCCACACCCCGAAATCTCCAAAGACCCACAACATGCCACACCCAAAATCTCCATACTTTTTTCATGTTCTTCTTCCCTAAAACCCATGGCCAAAAATCCATTTTCCCCATAAACCCAAGCCAAAAACCTATATTCCCTATAAATCCATGCTGAAAATCATTCTTCCCCATAAACCCATGTCCAAAAATCGATGATGTGAACTTTCTCTATCTCATGGTCTAATCCAATGGCCGAAACTCATGTTTGACGACTCATGGTCACACCCCATCAATTGAACACTATCTTATCATATTTCTCTCTATCTCTCACTCTCTAAATATGACGTAAAAAAAAATTAAATATTACATAAACTGTTAGGCTATGTGAAGTTTAGTTGTGTTTGATCCGGATGACAACCCGATCCGAAATGATGTTTCATGGTTTTTAATGGCAGATTTTTTGAGGCTTAATTCATGGAGCGGAGGCTTGGGACCTATCAGCCCAAGCTGTAGCACTCATTGTGAATCCTATGTGCAAGATATACAAACCGTTTTTTTGGTGATTAGGGTAGACACAAAATTTGACAAAACATTTCACACTTGTTGATGTGGTAAATATGATTTTCAAACCCGGATCGTTCAAACAGCTTGAAAAGAGAAAGGTTCAAAGTTTTTAAGGTCGGACCAAGGTTCAACTGAGGTCGAATTGTGGCAACGTTATAATTAATATAATAATTATTTAAAAGATAAATAAATTTTGGCCCGTTTTGTAGCCCATTGTGAATCTTGTGCGCTGGATATAAAAACCATTTTTTTTGGTGATTAGGGTAGACACAAAAATTGACAAAACATTTCACACTTGTTGATGTGATAAATATGGTTTTCAGATCCGGATCGTTCAAACAACTTGAAAAGAGAAATGTTCAAAGTTTTTAAGGTCGGACCAAGGTTCAATTGAGATCGAACTGTGATAATGTTATAATTAATATAATAATTATTTAAAAGATAAATAAATATATTAAATTAGTAAAAATTGCAAAATTACCTAAAATAATCCAAATAAATATAAAGAATTATATTTCAAATACATTTCTTATGTCATAACTTCCATAATGCAAATAGAAAATATTAAATTCTAAGCATACTTGACAATCCAATATTTTCTTTTTTATGCTCATTCAACCATTTTTAAATTTCAACCATTTGTGAATTTAAAAGAAAAAAAAAAATACAAGTGGAGTGGGCGGACATTGGTTTGTGCCAATTAAAAAATGGTTTCTATACAAAAAAGGTTCCCATAATATTTAAGAATTTTTTTACACAAAGCACAAGTGAGTAACAGTAAAGCAAGCCTTTAATTAGTCGTTGAGAGTAAAACAAGGCAGTGCAATAGTGTTGAGCCGGATATTGTTGCATTATTTCGCAGGACAAGATATTAGGCAACGGGAAAGTTTTATTTGAGAGAAAAAATAGGGGAGCGGGAAAGGTGAATTATTTTCCCAGTTTTTTCTCATCTATTCCGTTTTCCCCATATCCTCTCAGTTCCGTGTTTGTCTCCATCCATGATACCGTATCTCAATTTTGAAGTTTATCTCTACTGGCTTGAATTTGGTTTCTCTCACGCAAACAACCAGAAACTGTCCCAAAAAAAAAAAAAGTTTTTTGAGAGAGGCAAAAAAAAAAAAAAAAAAAAACGTGAGATTTGAAGGAGGCAAAGATGAGAGATTATTGAAGATTGTGATTTGAGGAGCAGCAGAGGAGTTCAATCTCTTTTACTGGGTTTTCTTTGAGGAATTTCAATCTCTCATTCCGGTTGGCTTGAGAAATTTCTCTGATTTGCAGGTTTAATCTTTTGCTTCTCTTTAAATTTAATTTTTATTAATTTGTTTCTAGAGAAGACTTAGCAAAAAAAAATTTACTTTGGATTTTGAGCAGTGAAGTAGAATCAAGTAGCCTGATACAAGAATATAGGTGTTGTTATTTTGGAATCTAATTTTTGAAGGTTTATTGGTGAATGTAAGGTTAAACTAGTGATTGTTTTAAAATTCAAATTATATGTGTAGTTTGAATTTATAGAATGCTTGTGCAAAGATCTATTCTTTACACTGTTAGTGAGTGGGAAAATATATTGTTCATGTTTTTGGAGTTATATAGTTGTTCTGTTGAATCCAATTGCATTGTAGGGATATAGTGAACTTTATTTATTTATTTTTTTAACTATATAATTGGGGCTGTAATTGTGTGTGGTTTATGTGTATTGATAGGTTATATTCAAATTAATATACATGCAGAGATATATGTTTTGTTGCTTTAGAATCCAGTCTTCGAAGATTTTATTGATGAATGTATGGATTAGTAGAGTGCTCAGTCCAAAGATCTATGCTTTATAATGTGTTAGTGAGTGAGAAATGATTTTTTTTTCTCTTCATGTTTTTGGAGTTATGTAGTTGTTTTGTTGAATCCAAGTGCACTATAGGGGGTTAGTGAACTTTGTTTTTATTTTAAATTTGAATTTTGGTTGTTTAAGTGGGGTTTTTTTTTTTGAAAACATTTAAGTGGGTTTTTAAGCATGTAGCTGTATGATTTTCTTTGCCTTTACTCACATATATTTAAGATGATTTTTGGAGCATTTGATAAATTAATAAACTTAATTGAAAAAGAAAATCGCTAACTAGTTCACAAGATGTTAACTTAAATGGCATCAATGTCAAGAAAAAGTGCAACAACCAATAAACTTGTCACAATTTAGAGCTAGAAAGGTCTGTTAAATCAGACATCCATTTAAAAAAGGACCGTAAAAGAATTTTCCTAAGATCTGTTTTACCCTCTCCAAATAGTCCACATAATGCACATTGGTATTGCATACCAAATATCACTGTTAAGAGGTGTAGCAAACCTCTCCTTCCAACATTCCACCAAATCAAATGATAATGTATTATTGTGGGAATGGTCCTCTTAATCTGGGTTATCATGATATTTGCATGTCCTATTAGTTTGAGCATTCTGGCTTCAATATTATGAAGTTATTATGTTTCTAATGTTTCATGGAATTTATTATTGTAGGCTATCACTTCATCAGGAGCAAAGAAAGGTGAGCTGTTTCTGGCTGATGAACCCCTTTAAAATTTATGTTTCCCACTGATGCATGCTAAGCTATATTAGACCAAATCTTGTTAGTGTAATGTACATGGTCCTTAGGCAGTCAATCAGGATATCAATGGTCACTGCTTTTTTTGTTTACTTTAATGGCATCCTAGCATTTTATATATTAATAATTCCAAGGCTTTTGCATCCTCACCAAATCACAACAAGGTAGGCAAGGGAAGATTAGAAGCTTGTCCTCAAAAGCAAGTAGTTAAGCAAGTGGACTAACACGATCAAGGTTAGTTTTTTCTTGAATGCTAGACTCTTGGATGTTGATGTTTTTGGTTGTTCTATTTTCTATATATATATATATATATATATATATTCTTTCTTTTTGTTTAGTTTATTGAAAGTGTCGTATATGGTGGAGACTTGCACTAGTTCACTTTAGTTTATTGCTAGTATTAGACTTGATATACTATTAAAAATAAAACTAGTATTTATTTAATGTTAACAAAATGTAAGTAAAAAAAGATATAAAATAATTATAAAAATAAAATAAAATAAAACAAATGTTACAATTGAGAAGAAAAAAAGGGCATTGCGGCCAGGGGGCCCTTGGCTCCATGCTTCTAGACTAGTCCACAAATAACACCGCCACTCTATTGATACCTTGTGAAGATAACCATTTTTTTCAAACCATAATCCAATGGGCATTGTATTGAGGTGCTCAGAGATAGTTCAGAGCTAGAATGCACGGACGCGGCTGGGAGGGTGCTGCACCCAAGTCCGACGCGGGACGCGGCGTCCGACGCGGTAGACCGCGCTTCGGTGCCGCGTCTGCTTTTTTTTTTTTTTTCTCAGATTCGCGCCGACTCGGCTCGATTCGCACCGAATCGGCTTTGAATCACGTCGAACCGGCATGTTTCGGCCGATTTCGACCTGTTTCGACCATATCGGTACATATCGACCGGCGACCGATACGGCCGAAACAGGCCAAAATCGGCCGAAACAAGCCGAAATCGGCCTTGAAACTCGCTAGAGAGGCCGAATTTCTGACCTCAGATGCGTTTCTTGCCTTATTCTTTCTTTGTTTTGTGAATCAAGTATATTAATGTGTTTTTTAAGAATATTTTAATAGTAAAAATATATAGAAAATAAAAATAAAAATATTTTTAATCATTTTTTAATCGCCGAGTCCCGCTGCACCCGCACCCTATTTTTTCAAAAATTACCGAGTCCCGCACCCGCACTCGAGTCCCGAAACGCACCCGTGCTTCATAGGTTCAGAGGTACAGAGAGAAAGTGAAAGTTATTGTCACACTCTCATTTGACCTGTTTTTTGTCAAACAGATATAGCTTTTACTTAAAAGAAGATATATCAGTGTATATATATGTGTGTTAAGTTAAACTTTATCGTATGCTTACTACCCAGCATGGAGGAATTTGAAAGTGTATATTCTGTTTGCTTATGAGCTTAATTAACATATTTTTTGGTTCATGCATGTGGAAAATGACTAAAGAAACAGATTAGATGGGGATTCTTATGTTCAAATGGTATATTTGAATTTGATTTTGCCCTTTTGGTTGTATTTAATTAACCATCCCCTTCTTTCCCTTCCCTTTTCTAACTTGAACATGCCATTTTTTGTTGTATGTGGCTTCCATCTTAGCAGCTAAAAATTGTGATTTTTTTTGTTTGATGTGAAACAAAATAGAACCATGTAATTCATTTTATAATTATCCAAGTACTAGACAATTTAGAAACCTAAAGTCTAGAATTTATGTGTTTTGTGTTTATTTACAGTGAAGATGTCAATAGATAAGGCTTGGATGTTTATTAAAGATAGGGGGTCACAAGAATGGCAAAATGGTATGAAAGCATTTCTAGATATGGCTTTTGCCGAAGTAGCAAAGGCAAATACAATTCGATGTCCATGTCGTAAATGTGTTAATGTGGTTCCTAAGACACGTAATGAGGTAGCACTGGATTTGTGTAAATTTGGAATGGATCAAAACTACAAGATATGGATCCATCACGGTGAAGAGTGGTATGATGAACCATCTAATGAAAATAGTGGGGGCATAGATAATGAAAGCAATCAGGAAAGAAGTGATGATGCTAGGGCATATGAGATGATCAATAATATGATGAGAGCTGAGAACTTGGCTAGTACTACAATTGGTGGAGATGATGATTTGCATATGCGGGATAGTGAGGAACCAAATGATAATGCTAAGAAATTCTTACTATTGTTACAGGATGCGAGACAAAAGTTGTACCCTGGTTGTAAAAATTTAACAAAGTTATCATTTGTTATGAGGTTGTTTCAAATGAAGTGTCTATATGGGTGGAGTAACAAATCAGTTGAGGGATTACTTGAATTTTTAAGGTTTTCATATCCTGATGGCAATTTGGTTCCTGAGTCATTTTACAATGCAAAAAAAAATGATTCGGGATTTAGGACTTGACTACGAAAAGATTGATGCTTGCATTGATGACTATGTGTTGTATCGAAATGAGTATGCTGATTTGGAAAAATGTCCAAGATGCAAGAAGTCTAGATGGAAATCGAATGAGAGTAATGGTAATATCATTGGGAAGAAAAAGAACCACAAAAAGGTTCCTCAAAAGATTCTACGTTATTTTCCATTAACCCCTAGGCTACAAAGATTGTTTTTGACAAAAAATATAGCTTCCGAAATGAGATGGCATAAAGAGGGTAGAGTAGATGACGGTGTGTTAAGGCATCCAGCTGACTCCATGGCATGGAAACAACTAGATGAGGTTCACTCTTGGTTCGCATTAGACTCTCGTAATGTTCGACTTGGCCTTGCAAGTGATGGGTTCGACCCCTATGGGGTTATGAGTTCAAGCCATAGTACATGGCCTGTTATGTTAATTCCATATAACTTGCCACCATGGATGTGCTTGAAGCAACCTTTTTGGATAATGTCCATGATTATACCTGGTCCTACATCACCTGGAAATAACATTGACATTTATCTACAACCATTAATTGATGAATTAAATCAATTGTGGGAAAATGGTGTCGAGACATATGATGTCTCATTGGAGCAGAATTTTCGTTTGCATGCAGCAATTTTATGGACAATCAATAACTTCCTTGCATATGCAGTAATGTCTGGATGGAGCACCAAAGGAGGGCTAGCATGTCCATGTTGTCATAAGGATACAGTGTCATTAAGACTTAAGCATGGACGAAAGCATTATTATATGGGTCATCGCAGATTTTTAGAAGCTAATCATAAATGGCGTAGGAATAAAGAAGCATTTGATAACACAAGGGAAACAAGAGAAGCACCAAAGCCATTATCAGGGGATGATGTGATTGAATAGTATAAAACTTTTGAGCAAGTGATCTTTGGCAAAACCACGGGTAAGAGGAAATGAGATCAAGAGATAAAGTGTTATAATTGGCGAAAGAAGAGTATATTTTTTGATTTACCATACTGGAAGACATTGTTACTTCGTCATAATTTGGATGTGATGCATATAGAAAAGAATATTTGTGATAATATATTGGGAACGCTGCTTGAAATAAAAGGGAAGACAAAGGATGGCCCAAATGCACGTCATGATCTTAAAGTAATGGGAATTAGAAAAGATTTACATCCAAAACGTAAAGGTGATAAGTATATTCTTCCTTTTGCATGTTACACACTAACAAAAGATGAAAAACAAATTTTGTGCCAATTTTTAAAAGATGTGAAGTTGCTTGATGCTTCCGCGTCAAATATAGGGCGATGTGTAAAGATGAAAGATAACAACATGGTTGGGTTGAAAACACATGATTGTCATGTTATATTTCAACATTTACTTCCACTTGTGATACGTGGTTTATTACCGAAGAAAGTTTGTGAACCTTTAATTGCTTTAAGTCATTTCTTTGTGGAAATATGTTTAAAAGAATTAACTGTTGAAGCATTGGACCAAATAGATCATCAAATTGCAGAAACCCTCTGTAGATTGGAACAAATATTTCCACCTTCATTCTTTGATGTTATGATGCACTTACTGATTCACCTTGCATATGAAGCTAAGGTGGCAGGACCTGTGCAATATAGGTGGATGTATCCAATTGAGAGATATTTACGCACGTTAAAAGGGTATGTGTGTAACAAAGCTCATCCAGAAGGATCAATTGTTGAAGGGTATATTTCAGAGGAATGTATGACATTTTGCTCTTGGTATTTTGATGATATGGATACAAAACTTAATCAACTAGAAAGGAATGTTGACACTTGTCCAAGTGAAGCAGCATCTGGTTTGAGTGTATTTACATTGGTTAACCATGATAGGCAAAACTGCATGTTTGAAGCTCTTTGTAATTCAGAGCTCCAAATGGCACATCATTACATTTTAACCAATTGTGAAGAAGTTTCTCCATGGGTTGAGTAAGTAATTTTATATTCATATGAAGAAATTTTTTTAAAATTTGTATTTGTTGATAATTTTTTTTATTAATATTGCCTTTATATGTACGTAGCGAACATATTAGGGAGCTTACATCAATAAACCCTCGAAATGTAGAACAAAGACACAAAGAACAATTTTCAAAGTGGTTTAAGTCTCAAGTAAGTGGATTAATTTTATACTAACATTCATGTGTCCATTTCAAAAATTTGCAATCAACTGATTATGATTGTAATTGTGTAAATGTAGATTGAACAACTTTATGACAATCAAGATGAACGGATAAATGAACAAATTTTATCATTAGCTCGAGGGCCAGATTCTTGTGCACGAGTTTATTCTCGATACACTATTAATGGTTTCTTATTTTGTACAAAGGAAAGTGAGCAGATGTTAAAAACCCAAAATAGTGGTGTTGTTGTGAAAGGAAATGAAAGTACGGGGTATATAGATTGGTTTGGTGTCATTAAGAAGATTATTGCTTTAGATTATTTGGGAAGTAATGAAGTTATTCTGTTTAAATGTGATTGGTTTGAGGTGCCACCTCAAGGTAGACACCAAAGTAGAGGGTATAAGAAGGATGTGTATGGATTTATCAATGTTGACACAACATGTCTTCACTACAAGGATGACCCTTTTATCTTAGGAATTCAAGCAGAACAAGTTTGTTATGCTAAGGATGTTGAAAATCCAAATTGGTGTTCTGTGATAAAGTTGAGACCAAGAAACCTCTTTGCTATGCCAAAAAGGGAGCAAGAAGTAGATGATGAGAATGATAATTCTAATTATGAGCCTTATGAACTGAACGAAGTTCTAAAAAGTCAACATGATATAGGTGGTAGCTGGTGTAGAAGGTTCTGAAGACATGACTAGCTGGTGTAGAAGTGATATGGAGGGATTGGGTATTGAAGTAAGTGTTGATGAAAATATTCACTTGGAAGATGACCTTTTGTCTGACAATAATGAGACTGATATCGAAGAAGATGATAATGATAATAACAAATCAGTTGTTTTAACTTGTTTTTTCTCATTATTTTATATTTTTTTTCCAACGTATGCAATATGATGCCTTTATGTTATGTTTTTTTTTATTATTATTTAATAGTATGTATATAATTTGGATATTTGATTCCATTTGAAATATATATTATGTAATTAGTTGTCAAATAATGAATGTAATTTCTTTATGTTACGTTCTCCTACTGTTATCTTAAGGTCAATGTATATACTTTGAATGTGCTCTCATTCCCATTATTGTGTTATTTAGTTTAGGTATCTATATTTTGGATGGCTTCACCATCAGCATCACAGCGACGTCATCCACAGATGGTATCTTTACAGCCATCTACACCATTACCACAGCTGCTGCAACCATCTAGTGAAGTTTCAATGCAAATGCTGAATGAGGCATCCTTATCTCAACTATTAGATGACCCATCCACATTACCACCTTCACAAAAATTTTACTCACATGCTCGTCGTCCACGTCCCGTGACATCAGGTTATATCATTATTTATATGATAAACTATCTCTCACATTTTTATTTCATATCACACATGTGTGTGCTTTTTCCTCTACATTGTTCATAGAAAAAAAACCAAGCATTGTAATTTTCTTTTTATGTTCTATATCATTGTAGTATCAAAGATGTTTAATGACATTATCACTCATTGTTTAGTCATTGCCACTAATTTTAGTTTTTTCTACACTTTTTGGTATAATTATAGTTCAATTTATTAGGAACCTGACAATGAAGAATAAAGACTTGAAGTTTTGAATGTTATTGTTCTTGTGCTAACTTCATTATGCAGAAACTTTCATAAAAGATTCATTATACAAAACTAGATTAGTTTAGCAAATTAATTATGAAATTACCAACAAATACTTCATTATACAGAAATTAATTACATTCACATCCAAGTAATAACTCGTATCTTGTTGGCCTCCTTGAATATTGTTTTGCTAAATTAATCAATCAATTAATAACAGAGGTGTGATGTTTTTTTTTCATCTATATGTAGATTCTGTTTTGATGGATAAGTGCTAATATGGGTGGTGTGGAATTTTTTTTTCTCTTGATTGAAAATTATAAATAGGAATTTCAAGGCAATATATAGAGTAATTCCCATTGTTTGGTAATACTCCATTTTGAAATTTTGATCACTTTACAAATCTATTCTAATAGTTAATAACTAAATATAAACACATAATATTGTATAAACTTCAAATGAGTCTTATGTTTATGATTTTTCACACTTTTATTTCATAGCATACATTACTGAGCATTTGATATCTTGTTATTATATTGATTTATATTTTATAACATTCATGTCTATAATGATTTTCTTGTTTTAATTTAGATTTTTTTTTTTTTGAAAAATCTGTTTTAATTTAGAAATTATTGAATGATATATAGATTCTACACCTATGCCCAAAAAGGGTCGTGGAACTCTTAAAGGATTAAAGGTGGCTAATAAAGCTAGTGAGACTAGTGATGGGAAATTGCCAATTACTTTTTCAAGGAAGTTTGGTGGACCTATCGACATCAATTATCGCACTTTTGTTGATTCAATGGTTGTTCAAGTAAGACAACATTTGCCCCTTAATGTGAAGAACTGGAAGGAAATACCAGATGAGAATAAAAACATCTTGAAGGCTAAAGTTTTGGTATTTATAAAAATTATCCATTAGCTAGACTTACACATTTTTTAATAGTATTTTTTTTTTCTCTTTGAATAATTATATATTTATTGATTTTCAAATGTAAATGTATGCCATATTGTAATGATATTAGAATAAGTGGAGACTAGATGATGATGACGATACTCAAGCTAAAATTTTCAAGATTGCCAAAGAGAGGTATAGGGGATGGAGAGCTGATTTATCAGCAACATATAAGACATACAAACATGATAGGGAGGCTGTCATCCAAAATAAGCCTCAGGAGCTCAATATGGACGCTTGGTATGATGTGATCTCATATTTCGAGTCAGATGATTTTAAGGTAGACGATCCAAACTTTCATCTATTTATATGGTTTGTTTTTATTAGCATATAATATCATATATTGTATTATTATACAATAACTTAATAAGGTGTGTGACAAAGATGTTTATTTTAGACAATAAGTGATAGAAATGCTGAAAATCGAAGCAAGCGAGGGAGCATCCACTGTACTGGTAGCAAATCATTTGCACAAATTAGCTTTGAAAATGTAAGATCAAATAACAACAATACTCAAAACATATAATGCTCATGCTTGTAAATGTGGGCTAATGCTTGTATTTTTTTTTTTTCCTTAGCGTGATCCAGAAACACAAAAGGAGCCTGACGATCTTCAAATGTGGGCATTGGCCTACTGTCCAAAGGGCCAATGGGCTCATGATACTCCAAAACATGTATATGTAAGTATATTATTTTTGTGTGTATTTAGTTCAAAGATTAACTATATTTCTGTTCACTTGATTAAAAACATAAATTTGTGTTTGTAAATAGGAGGAAGCAAAAGAAAAAATTGCTGAAATGGAAGTGAATGAAGATCGAACATTATCCAATAGTGAGCGGGATACAATATTCCAATCAGTTGTCTCCATGTCAGGCTCCAAGTCAAGCTCCAAGTCAAGATATGTCCTTGGTCGAGGATACATGGCAAAGCTTCCAACTTCTACAGAGCGTGTCCGCAATGAACTTAATAGTGAAGTTCAATCTATGAAGAGTCAATTAGATGCAGAACGCGCTGAGAGGGTAGTTGAACGTGCAGAAATGGAAGCAAAATTTGAAGCAGAACGCGCTAAGAGGGCGACTGAACATGCAGAAATGGAAGTACAATTTCAAAGACTCCGACAGACTATGCGTGAGGAATTTTTGGCAATACTAGCTAACCAATCTCAGGTACACCTATCTTATATAAATTTTTGGTGGGTTGTTTTGTTGGTGGTGGGTTGTGGAAGTAGGTCGTTTTGTTGATGGTGGTTGTTGACAATATATATATATATATATATATATGGTTATGTAGTTTCATATAGTTTCTTTTGATTGAGTAAAAATTCTGTTTTGGTGAGTTGATTGTCTAACTTTTTGTCAACTTATTTTTGTGCAAGCATGTGGGATCAATCTGTTCAGGTTTGAATGTTTTGATTGAGTTAAAAATACTGTTTTGCTGAATTGATTGTTTGACTATTTGGCAACTTTTTTCTGTGCAAGCATGTGGGATTAATCTATTCGAGTTGGAAGGACTAAATTGTTTTACTTGTTCAAATTGGATTAAAGGCTTCTTGTTGTTGTTGTATATGATCACTCTTGTGTTTACATTTGTCTCATTGTTGGTATCTTTAGGTATTTTTTGGAGCTCATGTCATGGTTTTTAAATGGAATTTTTGTGATAATTTCTATGCTTAGAAATTACCAATAATAGTGTTATAAATCTGGTCCTCAATTTATACTTATTTATTTATTTTTTTTCAATTGTATAGGGTGGAGGCCAATGAAGTGGTTGTGAAGCATGCATGGATATCACTTTCTGAAGGGAACTTTTCTTACATGTTGCGTATATATTTGTGTATATTTACTTTTGAAACTATGTGTTTGATCGTAATTAACTAAACGAGTTATGTGTATATTTGTGTTCTTGGACATATCAATTTGATGGAGTACTTTGACTTTTGCATTTATTTAATTTGTATCTTTAAATTTTAGTTCTTAAATATAATGTTTTATACTATCTTATAATGCGTATATTGCAAGATAGGGTAATATACAAATTATTTAAAAAAAAAAAAAAATCAACCTATTGCAACAAGGTTGTTTGTTGTAATAAGTTATGACATTTTTCACAAAACCTTTGAAGCAATAAGCTATTGCCACAAAGTTATTTGTTGTAATAAAAAAGTTATTCCATCAACTTGTTTGTTGCAATATTTAGGATTTATTGCATCGAGATTTTTTTGTTGTATAAACCTATTGCCTCGGAGTTTATTACAACGGCTTGCAACAACTTTTTCGTCGTTGCAATAATACCTTATTGCAACGACTTTGTAGTTATTGCAACGATTTTTTTCGTTGTAATAGACCTTTTTTCTTGTAGTGTGTATCTATCCTAAGATGACATGTGAGAAGTGACATGTATTTATCCTAAGATGGCATCTGAAAAATGACGTGTATCTATCCTAAGATGACATGTAGATGCATGAAACATATAACCTACCCAATGGTGACATGTGAATGCATGAAATTTATATAGGAAGCTATCCTTAGATGACATGTGAACAATTTATTTTAGAAAACAAGATTAAAAAACATTGCTAAGCATGTAATTGCATAGCATTTTCAACAAAGATAAATTGCATAGAGAATTAAATATGGCTAACGTCATGCCAAAGCATAACATACCATTCTTGCAATTTTTACAATTTCTCTTTTCCAAAGTATTTATCTTATGCAAAAGACACAAAGACATGACAAGAAAAATAAATATTAGGATTTCAAAAGATGCTGAAACAATGTCATTTGACAAATCATTGATCTTGAAGAAATATTTTTATTTTAGGAAAAACAAGAAAAACCATTTTTGTGACCTCAAGGCCTTTGTGCAATTTTTGGGCAATTTTAAGAGTCAAAATATAAGTTTGGAAGGTTTTGGGGTAAAAGATGTACTTAAAAAAAAAGCTAGGTGAAAACATAATTATGGAATGATTTTAAGTCAATATGCAAATTTGGAAAAGTTTGGGGGTCGAAATGTGATTTGGAAAATTTTGGGGTTGAATTGGGATTCATGTGAGCTGTTGGGCTGGTTTTATTTTATTTGAAGGTTTTGGAAAAACTGATGGGCCGAGTGGTGTTAGAGGGAATCTGAGTGGAGTGGGTTTAAGGTTTTTAATTAAATGGGGCTTTTAATGCCAGTTGGGCTTTGTGTGTGTGTTTGATAGAGTTTGGGCTTCTGTACCTGAAGGGAAAAAGGCTTAAGTGTGTTGGGTTTCCGTTGGGCCTAAGTGTTCATACTTAAGCAAATCTCAGACTGGGCCTATTTTGCACACTAACGGATTGGGCGTTGATTAACGAATTGATCCAATCCTTACCTTAATTAAAACCCTCCCCACCAATCACAGCCTAGATATTCTCCAATGGCCAATGAAATCCAGCCACCTCACCTAGCCTTATCTCCCTAATTCCTTTATTTCTATTTCTATTTTAAAACCTCTACATTATTTTGATAACGATATGGAGACCGTGGCAGGTATGAAATATTTTGTGAATTGCTTTGTATCTCTCAAGAGTTATTTAAAAAAAAAAAAAAAAAAAAAAATACTATGTATATCAACTTATTTTTTTGTGTAATGAAGATTTGTTAAGAGTATTTGACAGATTTACCCCCTCTCCATGACAAATAGGTATTCTTCTAGGATCTCATTCATATTTTGGCTTTCTGTTTTTCGGTAATCTCTTACAATCTTTTCGTCCACTAAGCTTGCTGGGCCGACTCCACCCACTGCAAAATAAGAAAAGCTTAAATATATTTCACTTTGAAATACTGAAAACCATGCAACATTGAAAATTAAAGCCAAATCATAAAGACAAACGTGCAATTCTCCATAGCAATTTTGAGCCAACTAATTCTCCAGTTCTCCATAGTCATCTTTCTTCATATTAATTACCAGATCATGAGTTTAAATCTCAATCAAAATTTGTATATGTTAGATTGACCAATTTTTCCCAAGTTACTAAATTCTCCAAATTGATGAAATACTATTTTGGTCCTTAAATTTTATTAAAAATTTGTTTTTCATCCCTAAATTTTGGAAAGTTGTTTTATTTATTTATTTTATCCTTAAACATTGTAAACAGGTTTTTTTTTTTTTTTCAAAAGTTTAGAGACGAAAAATAAATTTGTTAAAGTTTAAGGAACAAAACAGTATTTTACTACGAATTTATTTCTCTGGAATTATTTTTGGAAGTTTCTTTTCAATTAGTTTCGCGATTCTAGCATAAATCCATAAAAATAAAAATAAAAAATAAAAAACAAAAAGAAAAAGCAATAAAAATACACCAAACCCTAGTAAATTTTAAAACTGTAAATCAAGTTCGTAATTTGAAGTTCCACAAATAAAGTCAACCAATAACACTTCTAAACTAAACTATTCAGCAAAAAAGTCTTCTTCTCAACTAAAAAGCCATAAAGCTCTAAGCTAGCTACTAGCTAGCACGAATGATCAATTACAATAAATCAATTTTTACCACATCAAAAACTGAATTCCTATCAAAACATCCAAGTTTTAGGACTTACAATCATTGGGGATCCGCTGTGCAGGTGGATGCACATGAATGATGCAAATCCTCTTTCTTCCATTGTTCTGTAAAGCCCGTAACAGGTTGATTTGCAGTCTTTCACATCTATTCCCACCGCAACGTATATCGTTTCTTTGATCACACTTGTAACCGGATTCTCTAAATTCTCATGCCCACTTTCCATGGTTTGCCGATGTTCTAGCTAGAAAGCTAATATATATAATCAACTACTCATCAACAAGAACTTATTCATCAGAATCTCACGCTAAAACTCATGCTAATATGCACCACCTTTCACTTTTTGAAGAGAACTTAAGAACAAAATTTTCAACCAAAAAAAAATAGGAGGAGAAAATTATAAAGAAAGAATTGGAAAAAGCCTTTTTGATGGCTCTGTGAAGTTTCTGAATTGTACAATTATATATATCTGTAAGCGACTAAATTTCTTGGTTCAAAATAAAGTCAAACAAGTGAAATAGTTTCACAAATGTTGTATTGATGATTGTGTGGTACAATTCTCTGTAATTACAAAAGAGTTATCCTCTGATTCGATCTCCTTAAAAGACTTGTTGATTGGATTTGTAGTAATGTGATTTTGATTCGAACACCCAATGTACTTCAATTTGGCTGAAGAATGGATCGAAAATCTTTGGAACAGAATTATAATGAATCTCTGATTATGAGCTTGTTGGAAATCCTTTGTTCTTCACGTTCTTCGTGTTTTTCGTGTGTTCTTCATCTTCGAAGGTTTGTTGTGAAAGTTCTCCGGGGCTTTAAAGGCTTGAATCCGTGGAGCTTCACTGATTTGTGGTTGTTTGAGGTTTCTAGAGGCTTTTAAGCTTGATTCCAGTGAACTTTGAGATCTAGGCAGATAGTTTGGATGATTCTGCTTCGAATGTTCTTTGTATTTGAAGATTTGTGGTGGAAGTTCTTCGAGGCTTTGGAGGCTTGAATCCGTAGAGCTTCATTGATTTATGATTTGTTGATGTTTTCGGACTTTTGAGCTTGATTCCCGCAAACTTTAGGATTTAGGCAGATGATCTGGATGATTCTGCTTCGAATGTTCTCCGATTTAGGGTTGAAGTTCTTAAAGTTCTTGAAAGTTTTGAGGCTTGATCTTCGTAGAGCTTTTTCACTTCTCAATTCTGGTCCTCTGAATCTTGGTCCCCCTAAATGTCTTAGAAAGGCTTCTATTTATAGGAGTTTAGGGGTGGGTATGTGACACGTGGCGGAGCTTGATTGGTGACACATGTCACAACCTGATTGGTTCGCTTACGTCATCGCTTACACGTGCGAGGTTGCTTGTGTCATCACTTACACGTGCGAAGCTGTTTGTGTCATCGCTTACACGTGCGCTAATGTGTGATTGGTTTTTGCATGACACTTGGCAAATTTCTGTTGGTTTCTGAATAGTGATAGCAAAACCTAGCAGCAATACGTGGTGCTTTGTAATTGGCTGTATTTTGTGGACTTAGTAATGTAACGTGTCAGCTTGTGATAGGTCGGGAATTTTCCCTCTCTATAATATCATTAGAGGCAAGGACGGACCAGGTGGGGGCCCAGGCCCATGGGTCCAATTTTTTTTTTTTTTAGTTATAATATTTTTCATTTTTGTAGCTAACCACTCCCGAAACCCTAGATCCATTTTTTTCATAATAAGCCTAACTAGTTTCACCCAAATAATATTATCTAACAAAAAAACTTAACAAAAAAAATAAAAATATTCACAATGGTAATTGTATTTTAGCAACCAAAAACAAAAAACTATTTTACCACTAAAGAACTAGAAAATCATGTGTTATTGGAGAAGTTAAAACTAAATTTTTTGCAACTACAGTAAACTAATATAAATACCAGTTGACTGTAGAAAGTTATTAAAAATAAAATACAATATTTTATTAAAATTATATCTCTTTCTTCAATTAAAAAACTCACATTCTCTTGCTTCCTTTATTATTTTAATGAATTGTTTATATTATTTTAAATGAAGTTATAAAAAAAAAAAAATAGAACATTTAATATTGGGTGAGTTTTTTTTTTTTTTTTTTTTCTTTATACTCTGGCTCTCACTAACTTAAAATCCTAGGAGAAAATAGAATTGCTTGTTTGCATGTGTTTGTGTACGTAACATGGGCTGGAGAGTTACATCATACGTGGGAGTATAAACTTAAATTTATTTTAAACAAGTTAAAGGTCCTGTGTTACATGATTTTATAATAAACATATAAAATATATATTTTATACGATAAGCAATTACGACATAAATAATCTATATATATATATATATATATATATATATATAAGGCAAACCTAAAAGAAAGTTCAATTAAAATTTGAAAATTAGAATCCAATTTTTGTGTAATGTATCTAAATTTATGTGAAGATCACATCATAATTATCCACTTAAGTTTATATCATGTGTCTACTTAAGTTTTTTAATCTTTGTCTCAAGTGATTTAATGAGTGCAAAATACTAAGAATCTAATATTAATGAAGTATAATTTTTTTTTAAAAAAAAAATCACATATACTCAACAAAAATCATCACACGTTCTATCTTATTAAAAATTAGAAAAAAAAATGATAATAATTAGTATTAAATTTAGGTAAGAATTTTAATATGTGACTAATAACGTTTACTTTAAAAAAGAAAATTTGACTAATTATATATATTTTTATGATAAAAATTGTGTTTAGTTTTAAATGTATTTATACGTATGTATTAATGCATGTGTTACATGCTATTTTTTTTTTTTAATAATTTGACTAATTATTTATATTTTTATAATAAAAATTGTGTTTAATTTTAAATACATCCATGCGTTTATATGGATTACATGCTAGTTAATATAATAACGAAAGGAATAATATGTTAACACCTGAATAAAAAATTATTATTTTATAACATAATAATTGTTCTCTAATGAGAATTTTGTATCTTTGAGATATTGTTGAATACCTCTTTGTATACTATATTTTTAGTATATCTTTGTTCTTGTTTGTCATTGTTCTTTATTAGAAAATTTAAAGGTTGATAAAAATAATGTCAAACCATATTTAATGATCGATTAAAATAAAAATAAAACTAAACGGACACACTGCCTTCTTTTATAGGTCAAAGTATACAAGTCTAATAGTTAATTAGCCAAAGCTATTTCGATCAATCAGGAAAAAAAAAAATTTGTTATGAACAATTTATCATCAAATTTATATCAAGACATGTTTAATAATAAGCTAAAAAGAAGATTGTTCTTGAAATGAAAATTGAGTGAATGAAAGCAATATATCACCATTGGAATCCATGTCATAAAACACAAAATAATTTAAAAAAATTATGTCCAAACATATTTAATGATTGATTCTCAAACCATAATCATATGAATTGGATAAAATATAAGCAAATTAGGTTTAAAAAAAAGGAAAAAAAAATACACAAAACTTATTCAATTTAATGGAAAAAAGTAAACAAATACATACTTGCAAGGTTGTTGGTAGAAGAAGAGAAGAAAAGAGAAAAGAACCGTATGGTAGGTATTCATTATGAATTATTTGATATATATACACTCCACATTGAAGAAATTGATATGAACAAAAAGTCAAATGTTAGTTTAATTTGTGAAAGTGTGAAACTGAAGTCTAAATCTTAAAAAAAAAAAAAAGGGTGGCCTATGAACTGAAAATCCAAAGAAAAAAGAAAATCTTGTTGTATGAAGAGGAAATCCAAAGAATTTAGTGTTTTATTTTAAACACTAACAATAGTTTTTTTTTTTTTTTTTAATGTGTACATCGTTGTTTTATATATATATATATATATATATATATATATATATATAATTTAAATTATAATTATAAGGATTAGTTGAAGATTTTGAATTATAATCAAATTGATATTTTTTTTAATCAACTTATAGATTATAATAAGAAAAGGATTAGATGAAGAATTTGGATTGTAATCAAATTAAGATTTTTATTAACTTTTGAAATTATAGAAGAAGAAGATAAAAGCAAAAAACTTTATATCTATTTTTTTTTTTTTTTTAATCTAGCAAAATTTTTGCAATTTGGAGAAGTCACTTAGTGTAATCATGGCTTTTAAGCCCAACTTTTATTACATAGTATATGTAGGGGGTCGAAGAGAGGCACCTATCAGACTAGGCTCAACCCAGCTAAGATACTCAACATATCCGATAAACCGGAAAACCCGAGGAGTACACTCCACCCGAGAACTCCCCATACAAGGTACCTCGTGAAAGACGAGGAGGAAAGTGCCATAGCTGAGGGGAAGAGAACCGAAGTCAGTAACAATCACAGATGCAGGCAAAAGGACTAGGAAACTTCCAAGAAAAGCAACCATCACCTCTACTTTAAATGCAATGCAAAAACTCAATCTGTCGCATTAATGGCAAAATGACACCTGAACAATGTCTATACAGCCTGTAACCTACTCTATCACCGCTAGTCATGCAAGGTTGGGACAAGTATCTAGGAGAGGAATAGCAGCCCTCCAAGTGGAGGGTTGAGATGAAAATTAATTAGCTATAAAAGGGGAGAGATCCCACATGAACAAGGATGGGAGAAAAACAAGAGAAAAAGTCCTAAAATATAAATCATAAAGTCCTCTCAAGTGTAAAAGTGGTCCTCGATCAGCCTGAGGAGAAAGAACAATAAACATTCTGATGTTATTCAAACTTCATAATATTAGAGCAAAATCGTGAGACCTCCCTTTTCATTTTTACTTCATCAAGCTACTAACTTTTGAAGCCTAAGTGTTGGTTCGCATATCTATATCTACAAATTAATTTTATTGGGATTAAGATCAATTCCAAGCCCAACCGATAAGGCTTGTCTCGGTTTTTGACCCCCCACAGTATATGATATAGACAAAGTTGGACATTTTCATTCATTTTCAGCTAAATGTTGTATAATTTTTGATTTTATCCTTCTTTTTTTTTTTTCTTTTTTTTTTTTTTTTTTCTAATCTATTTTTATCTTTTGTTTTTTATCAGTAGAAAGAATTGGACGCATTTTTTAATTGAGCGAACTAGCAAAGGGTCAAACCAGGACCCATTTTTTAATTGAGCAAACTAGTTAAGGGTCAAACTAGGGGCGGCACCACATTGAAAACAAGGTCTTTATAGGACCACCATGGAAAAAATAATTATTGTTATATGTAAATTTTTTTATAAAATATAGATTTTTTATTTTAAAAAATTTGTGACCATCATAAATTTTTTTTAGCCTAACAAAATTACATTTTGGACAAAATTTGGAAACAAATTTGGTTGTAGACTAAGGCTACAACTCCACTCAATTAATTTATTTTTTGTTTTTTATTGAATGTGAATTTTGATAAATCCAACATTGGATTATATATATATATATATATATATATATATATATTTTATCCTCCATACTAGTAAAATTTCAAGAAAATCAAGTCCAATGTGCAGGAAAAGTGACTTCAGACCATTTCAGGGTTCTGGGTACCTGAACTATGGATCTAACGTCTGAGGTTTGGATAAGGATGGTTTCAACAGCCTTTCTTTTGTCTATGGATTGAATAGACATGTTTGTTCTCATGCACTTATAATACACTCCTGTATATAAGGGCAAGCTGTTTGGTTCCATGTAACAAGAAAGTTTCATGGGTTTTGATGTTGAGGGTAATATATATATATATATATATATATATATATATATTTTATCTTCCATACTAGTAAAATTTCAAGAAAATCAAAGATCAATAGATATGTCATCAATTAAATATTTATGGACCGCTCATTTATGGACCCAAAAATTCATTCTTTGAACTTTCCTTCTTTTTTCTTCTTAAAATCAACAACATAAGCACTGCTTTCTTTGGTTCTTTTTCTTAAAATAAAATTAAAAAAAAAAAAAAGGTAATTACTTTGCTACTTTGCGTTTGGTAGCCTAGAAAATCAAAGAGAAAAGCTAAGAAAATCAAAAGGAAAAGCCATTGAAAAAGTCTCATCTCCTCCATGTAGTATTTGGCAGCCAAGAAAAGCAAAAGGAAAAGTTCCTTAAAAAACAAAACCCTTTTCTCCTCCACAATGAAACCAAGGAAAACACAAGCACACTAGCCAATGTCCAAACTCCACCACAAACTTGCCATCAACCACCGTGCAAACATCAAACTCCTAATACCTACGCCAGCGAAACCCAAATCCAGTCCCACCAAATCTCCATCACCGAAATAGAGAGATGAGAGGGAAAGTGGATCCATCATCAACAAGATTCAAACAACCAAAGGAAAAGAAAATTGAGAGAGAGAGAGAGTCAGTGTCATAATCAGATTTTGGCTATGTTCGACATTATTCCCCAACCATTGAGGGGTTTTCACTCGGTGATGAGCATGTTTGGGGCAAAAATGCAAAAAGTGTATGACAATGTGTACAACACTAGGGTCGAGTGTGTGAGTGAACTTCCTAAATTATATACATTTTAGGAGTCGCCATTGACCATTGGAATTCTAAGGTGTGATTGGTCACCTAAGTCTAATCAATTTTTCTTCCTAAATTAACTAAGAAAACCCTAAGGGCACCTAAGCTAAAATAGAGAAAAAAAAAATGTCTTCAACTAGAATACATGGACTCGGATGCTTGATTAAGTGTGAGTAATGTGTTAAACACCCCACAATACCTATCTAAAGGATAGTACATTGTTTTGAATTAATCTTAAACATCTCAATTTAAAGAATAGCTTAAAATATTTGGCATTTGATTTTGAAAAGAATGATATGCATATGTAAAAATAACACGTAAAATTTATCATAAGATGGCATGTGACAAATGACATATATCTATCCTAAGATGACATGTGAGAAGTGACATGTATTTATCCTAAGATGGCATGTGAAAAATGACGTGTATCTATCCTAAGATGACATGCAAATGCATGACACATATAACCTACCCAATGGTGACATGTGAATGCATGAAATGTATATAGGAAGCTATCCTAAGATGACATGTGAACAATTTATTTTAGAAAACAAGATTAAAAAACATTGCTAAGCATGTAATTGCATGGCATTTTTAATGAAGATAAATTGCATAGAGAATTAAATATGGCTAACCCCATGCCAAAGCATAACATACCATTCTTGCAATTTTTACAATTCCTCTTTTCCAAAGTATTTATCTTATGCAAAAGACACAAAGAAATGACATGCAAAATAAATATTAGGCTTTCAAAAGATGCTGAAACAATGTCATTTGACAAATTATTGATCTTGAAGAAATATTTTATTTTTGGAAAAACAAGAAAAACCATTTTTGTGACCTCAAGGACTTTGTGCAATTTTTGGGCAATTTTAAGAGTCAAAATATAAGTTTGGAAGGTTTTGGGGTCAAAGATGTACTTAAAAAAAAGCTAGGTGAAAACATAATTATGGAAAGATTCTAAGTCAGTATGCAAATTTGGAGAAGTTTGGGGGTCGAAATGTGATTTGGAAAATTTTGGGGTTGAATTGGGATTCATGTGAGCTGTTGGGCTGGTTTTATTTTATTTGAAGGTTTTGGAAAAACTGATGGGCCGAGTGGTGTTAGAGGGAATCTGAGTGGAGTGGGTTTAAGGTTTTTAATTAAATGGGGCTTTTAATGCCAGTTGGGCTTTGTGTGTGTGTTTGATAGAGTTTGGGCTTGGGCTTTGATTAACGAATTGATCCAATCCTTACCTTAATTAAAACCCTCCCCACCAATCACGGCAAAAATGGCCCATTAGCATTAATTTTTGAAATATTTAGCAACAGAGCACTGTTTCGGAAATAATTAGGGAAATACCACTTTTTCCGAAAACGCCGCTATAGGGCCCGAAAACGTCACTATAGGGCTTAAAAAACGCTACTATAGGGCCCCTTGAACCTGTTATGGGGACTTATAAAAAAAATTTTGCAGGAAAACGCCGCTATAGGGCCCAAAAACGTCACTATAGGGCTTAAAAACGCCACTATAGGGCCCCTTGAAACTGTTATGGGACTTACAAAAAATTTTTTTCAGGAAAACGCCGCTATAGGGCCCAAAAACGTCACTATAGGGCTTAAAAACGCCACTATAGGGCCCCTTAAACCTGTTATGGGACTTATAAAAATTTTTTTCAGGAAAACGCCGCTATAGGCCTGAAAAAGTGGTACATTGCTATATAGTTCGGAAACAGTGTTTCTGAGCAAATTATTTCCAAAATTGATGGTAATGGGCCATTTTTGCCCACCAATCACAGCCTAGATATTCTCCAATGGCCAATGAAATTCAGCCACCTCACCTCGCCTTATCTCCCTAATTCCTTTATTTCTATTTCTATTTTAAAACCTCTACATTATTTTGATAACGATATGGAGATTGGAGAGGGCTTGTGATGTGGTCAATGATTCAGTTTAGTTTGGTTTAATTTGGTCCATGTCGGTTCATTCGGTCCACGTTAGTTCATTTGGTCCATATTGGTCCACATAGGTCCATTTATTCAATTTCAGTTCATTCAGTCTAATTCAGTTCACTTACTTAAGAATGGGAAAAGACAGATTTAGGTGATAATATCTATTCTAAATATGAATTTATTAAAAAAAATATATGAAAAAAAAAAAATTTTAATTGTTTAATTTAATGATTTGTGGTATTATATTTTTTTTATGTTATTTTTTTCCCTTTAACTAATACTAGCATGTAACCCATGCATACGCACGGAAATGTTGAACAATATTGATAAAGAAGAACAAAAAATGGAACAATTTTATGAGTATTCATTTTGAATTTTTTAAAATTTAAATTATTATTATTATTATTCAAGGGTAAAAAATGTAGATTATTGTTCTGAATGTTGGATAAGGAATTTGATAGCTTGAAATACTATGGTTGATAACGTACAATCTCTTCAAAAAAGTTTTGACGTAATGAAATTGTTTGTTTATCAATTGGGATTTGAAACAAAAACAAAATTGAAATCCACATTTAAAAGTATCTCATTCCTGGTAATGCTAAAGTTTTATTTTATGTTTATGTATGCAATGATGATAAAGTGGTCTTAAACTCTTACTTATATATTGCTTATAGTCATATATTAATGTTAATGTTTCTACAATTTGTTGGATCTGTTAATTGTAAAAAAAAAAAAAATAGTGTCGCATCTATTAATCGGAAAAGGAAAATGTTATAGTGGAATTATATTGAATCACATGAGAACTTGTTGCATCTATCAATTGTAATAGCAAAAATGTTATGGTGGAATTATATTAGATAACATGATGTTAAATCACAAATTTGCAAGTTATCTTACCACTCATTCTTAATCTCTTGTAAACAACTGCAATGTTTGAATTTCCCCCTTTACTGAGGAAAGTAATATGAATTAAGAGTTTTCTATCTAATTCTATTTGACATGTAATCTTTATTCGCTTGTTTAGAATGTTATGTATATTTTATCAAGCCTTTTTTATTAGTTCCCTCAATTTTAGCATGTAGTAAATACTTATGCACCAAATTTAAGTTTTTTTTTTTTTTGTTTATTTATTTATTTTTTTTAATTTTTTTTGTGAAACATAGTAAAAAATTAGACCACAATTGAAATTCAATGGATTTTCTCTAGAAAAGAATAGATTTGATGTTCTTATAAAAATTATAGTTTACAGCATGTATCTAGAAATAAAAACCACTTTCTTTTGCAAAATCTAAACATCCATAAACTTAAATAAGCTAATATATACAACAAATAGCATTACAAAACAAAACCATTGGTTTTTAATTTTATTTTTTATTTTTTTATTTATTTAAAGAAAAGAAAACAAAATCATTAACAAACCAAAACTAAACTTAACTAATATAACTATTATATGGCATGATTGAGGTGAATAATCACTGTCTTTCTTACTTTTCAAAAACCAGAGGAGAACAAATATTACATATATGGGTTGCTTTTTATCTACTCCAACTTCTATTACATCCATGCACCAAAGTGTTAGACCACAAAAACTTTCATAAATACAATAGATAAAGCTGATACAGATAAAGTTTAAGCCAAATAAGATTATCCATCAAGAATTCTCTTAATTTTTTCAACTTCTCATTTATCAACATCCCAACCATAGGGTATAATAAACATATATATATATATATATATATATATATATATATAGACACACAATCAAACTGATATGAAAGAGAACAAATAGATAGTTATAAAATAATTTTCTAACTCACCTAATAAAGTTAGAAATGAAATGATTTGAGGACAATCGTAAAAACAATACACGGATACACAAAATTAATTTAACCAAAATACCCAAAACTAAACTAAAAAAAGTAACAACCCAAAAACCTTAATAAAAACCAAATCCGTTGAAGTGATACACCATTACTTTCAAATCTCCTCCAAAAATAATTGAATGCCACAATAGCAAAAACAGTCAAAATCTGATTTTTAATTTTTAATTTTTATATTATAGTTGATGGACTTGTTGTGATCGGAGAAGAATTAGAAGATGTAATTGGCCTCTTTCAATTCAAAGATGTTCCACCTATAGATGCCAACTTGTAGGCCCAAATCAATGAGACATTAATCAAACAATCAAACTCAGGAAAAATTTATGTTCATGACTTTGATTGGATGACTGGTTGAATGCCACAAAAATATTGTATAATAAAATATCTTGATTGAAGAACAGCTACCAATTGTGTGAAGAAATCGACCGTGGTAAATTCTGATGGCTAGCTAATCCCCAAAGTGCATTCATCTCTAGAGACATTGGAGTTTTCTTCAATAGAGGAGTAAATTTGGATTGAATCTACTACTACATTCGCTTGTTTATAAAAGCAAAGCCAAGAATTAATGGGGGTTTTAGGAGTTGAGAAGACAACCAAGTGCAGACTGCCTAAACATCAAGGTCATTGAGTCATAAACATTGTATTGAGATTCAAAGTATTGTATTGAGATTGTAGGAGAGTAAATGTTATCTTATTTTGTTCACCATCCTTATCTACTCTTCCAAGACAAATTCATAAGTGATTTATTCATAATGGACACTTGGAAGGATAATTAAGGTGTGGTCTCTACATAAATCTAGACACATGGCACAAAATTATAACTCTAATTTGGAATTCTAATTTGAGTTTCTCTTAGTTTCACCTATTCTTATATATATAGATTAGTATTTTAATTTTTGAGTGAATTACAAAATTTTAGGGTTTTGATATAATATAATTTAAATTTAAAGATCAATTTCTAAGTCAAATAGAAATTTAGAGATTTTATAACTATGATTCTTTTTAAGCATTTAAATGATTCACTTGAGCACATGAAAGTTTTTTTCCTATTGATATGTGAAGCTCATCTGACAATGTATAAATTATTCAACATATTATTACAAAAATTCCTTTATATATAAATATATTGTCCTTTTTATTCACTAACAAGAATGATCATGTATATTTTCATACCGGTACTCAAAATAGTTAGTATAACAAAACAATGTTGCAAGAACCAAGCTCTTTATGTTAATGACTTTGTTATAACTGTCCCACCCATTGTTTGGGTCTATGACTAATATTTAT
Organism: Quercus berberidifolia; assembly: GCA_028535905.1. Taxonomy (NCBI): domain Eukaryota; kingdom Viridiplantae; phylum Streptophyta; class Magnoliopsida; order Fagales; family Fagaceae; genus Quercus; species Quercus berberidifolia. The sequence goes on along the minus strand of JAPQVW010000002.1, from coordinate 75,592,539 downwards.
TTAATCTAAATCGAGAAAATTGGTGGCATCAACTAAACATTACACAAAAATTAATATGTATAAGAAATAGAGCAATGTTAAAAAATTGATAAATCAATTAAACATATAAAAAATTGTAACATACCAATTGTATGTCTGTGTGATGCACATATTATTTAACTATTGTATGAAAAAAATTATAAGTATTATTTAAATAATAATAATAATTAATGAGTCACTTAAAAATCTAAATTATTTATCTTAGTACCTACATTTATTGAGCCACTTGAAGTAGAGAGAGTATATAGCGTGCAAGTTTTGTTATATTAAAATATTAGTCGTTAACTCGTGTAATACACGGGAAAACTATTGAGTATGAATTATTATTTAATCTTTGTTTAATTACTTCAATCATCATTTCATTATAGTTTAACATGAAAACGTAATATTGTAATTTTTTTTTTTTTGAATGAATGTTGCACATTAGAATTCTAATCTCAAATATCCCTATTCTCAATATGAATCATTCAATTACTAAATAGAAATTAAATTACATAAATAGCGTCAATTGATGGCTATTACATAAATCTCCAGAGTTAAAGAAGCAAATAGCCATTCCACATCCACAAGAAGCATAAGAAGAATAGTCATTGTAGTTCTAAAACTAATATTCACAAACAAATATCCTCACTAAAAATTTAACTCTAGTAAATGATTTTGTTTTGGAATCAATAATATAAATCTCCACAAAATCAAGCACGAACACTGAGTCATCCAACCTCCGTCTCCTATAGTACTTCGTCAAGAAAACCTAAAATAGAAATGCAGCCTGGTGATATTGTTGCTAACAATAAAGAATCAGAAAAAGAACTTCAACCATTCAATTCTTAATATTATTTAATTAGCATCTTAAGAGAAATCATCTAAAATATGAAGGCATTGTTAAAATGACCATTTTCAAAAATAAGTCATTTTCCAAAAAAGGCTATTCTTTAAAATTTAAAACTATTTCATTTTCTTATGTTTGATAACAACCTTAAATGAGTTGGAAAAGTTAATTTATTTAGCTTGTTGTGAGATAGATTTCTTTTTCAAAACAGATTTGTAAAAAACAATATTTAAAAATAAGTCGTAATTTTTTATTGACCAAAAATAGTGTGAGGACACGATTTGTAACGAACCGCAGCGGTGCTGGGTTCGCACGTAAAAAGGCCCCAACAATATCACTTGTAGAGCATGGGTTTGAAAGGCTAGGCTTTGGTCACCAGGCGGTGGGTTTTTCGTGGTGTTTATACATGGTTAAGTTGTCTTCACCCCTGGAGTCTTTCTCTTGGAGGTGGGCTGGGAGGCTCTGGGTTTTGGCCATTTTTCCCAGCCCCTTCTCTAGATTACTTACTTTTCCCTTTATACTAGCCTGCGTTCGTTATCCTTCGTCCACGTGTAGGGTCAACCTTTCCAAGACTGATACTTGTCCCATCAACCCATACCCAAAGTCGTTGGGGGTGGTTGTAAAAGCCGAAGAATACGGCTCTGTCAGGCGCAGAGCATTGAATGGCAGTGAGGGCAGCTTTCCCTGGATATTTTGAGATTTTCTTTCAAGCTCAGTCCTCTACCGTTTTTGCCCCTCTTTCAGGTGGGATTTTAGTTCTGCCGAGGACTGAGCTGTCCTCGGCCATATCCCAAGGCTATCTTGTGCTTTATATTATTGAGTTTAGGCCATAACCCTTCTCGGCTTGGGCCTTTGGGCTCCCCACGAGTAAATGGGCCTAGCCCGTAAATTATTGGGCCCCACAATAGCCCCTCAAAACCCTGCTATCCGACCTCCTGGTTGGAAAGGAGGGTTTTGGTAATACCGAGCCTTTATTATGGCTCATTTAATTCAGCCTTTCATCGATGTTGGCGGTTCTCCACCTACCCAGGAGACGTACCGGTCTACGAGACGTTCCTCCTAATTTATTCAAGACGCGCTCATGCCATTTGACTATCCAAAGCGTGTCTTTAATAGTTTTCCTTTACGAGATCTTCCAGTTTTAAAGGTTTATTGATGGCGTGGGGAAGCGGAACGGGCGTATTCTGGTTTGCAGATTTCCTTGGAGATCTGAACGTATTAAGTACCCTCCATTTAGCCCCTCATATAAAAAGAAAAGGCGAGGGTTTTTTCACTCATACCTGAACCCCTTTAATCCCCCCAAAATCTGAAACCCTTAGACTCGTCTCAGAGTTTTAATTTTACCCTCTGGTTATTCTTTAAATTGTAATACCTTCACCATAGTAGTAAGCAATGAAGGAACCATACCCCTCTCAAAAACACCATGCTCTAATAAAGCTCGAAATGGCTCGGTCAGGGCAAGGATGGCGGAGACTCAAGATTTGTCTCACTTTCCTTTCAGCCAAAATCCGAAATAGGGGCTCGTCACGTCAACCTTTCAGCGTGATTGAGCCGAGGACACCCATTATCAGTACCAACCGGCCTCTCACGAGCATATCTAATATGGCACCAGTGTGTTAGGAGTCAGGACTGAGGCAGGGGCTAAGCGCCCCTGCTTCTTCCTCTCTTTGTTCACTGATGCCTCCTTTTGCCTCTCTTTCTTCTTCTTTCCATCACCAGATCCATCTTGGTGCTTTTCCTTCTCCCTCTTTTGCTCCTCTTTCTTCCTTTTCATCTCTTCTCTCTTCTTCTCCTCCTTCTTTTCATTCATCTCCTCCATCTTTTTCGCTCATGTCCTCCATCTTCTTCATTCATCTCCTCCATCTTCTTCCTCCATCTCTTCCATCTTCTTCTGAAGAAGGTCCCTCTCTCAATATGGGCGATACTGAGGCGGAGTTTGGAAGGACTTCGGAGACGAGTTTAAAAAGACACCTGGTTGTTTACTTTTCTGTATTGTTGAGGGTTTTTTTTTTTTTTATTGTTTCGACAGTTCACCTTTTGTATAGGCTTGTTTAAGCCCCTCTTTGTACGTTGTAATACATCTTTATATTAATAAAAATGGTTATTACTTTACTTCGCATGTTCTATCTCTTTATTTCTGAAATGATAACGCAATGCATAGGCACACAATCCTGTGAATTCCTCTTATTTTTAAACCGTGACCGACGCCTAGGACCAAAGTTCCAGTTAAATAATATCCTGCTCTGTGTTTATAAAAATAATTCGGCTTAATAATACTGAATCAAACAAATGATATTTAGGGCTGAAACTCCCATTAGGCAGGAAAAGAAAGGGCATTATGATGAGCTTAATGAGTCGGCCGGGAACAATATCGCCGACCTTAGAGTACAATACTTGGGGCCCTAATCCCTTATCAAAGAAAAAAGGTGCCTTTACGAATTTGCAAGCACTGTTCGGCACAATAATATAGCATTTCAATCAATGACAACTATGGCCGAAATAGTTGCTAAGAAAAAGATATCGCCATAACTTTAATAGAGTTGTTTGGCACAACAATGCCGACCTGTGAAAAACAGTACTTACCCCAAAACTAGCCGAGGTGAGAACCGAATGCTCGATGCCGTGTAGGAAGTAACCATCCGAAGACATATCACCCGCAAAATGAATAGCCCCCTTAGGCCACTGAATATTGGGGCGTTTCGCCATCTTCCTAACACTTTTATTGGCCTTAACCTTTCACGGTGTTTGAGTCGAGGATTGAGTAACTTAGAATTTTTATTAAGTAGCCACCCTTACGAAACTCAACCTCTTTCTCATCTAAGTAGTTGGTTTCCCCATAGGTTCGAGTCCGAGGACCATACAATACCTTGGTTCTGTCCAAAACGTAGTTTTCTCATCCAAGTAGTTGGTTTCCCCATAGACTTGAGTCCGAGGACTATGCAATGCCTTGGTTCTGTCCAAAACTTAGTTTTCTCATCCAAGTAGTTGGTTTCCCCATAGGCTTGAGTCCGAGGACCATGCAATGCCTTGGTTCTGTCCAAAACTTAGTTTTCTCATCCAAGTAGTTGGTTTCCCCATAGGCTTGAGTCCGAGGACCATGCAATGCCTTGGTTCTGTCCAAAACCTAGTTTTCTCATCCAAGTAGTTGGTTTCCCCATGGGCTTGAGTCCGAGGACCATGCAATGCCTTGGTTCTGTCCAAAACTTAGTTTTTGGCGTGGGTCCTTGGCTTTAGGGGAATTAGATCCTCGGCCAAGCCCCTAGAATTATCCATGCGATTAACGCTACCAAGCGTAGCCCCTAGTCAAGAAGCACAGACCTTAGCAGAACTTTGCACTTAAACTCTATAACCAGTGGTTAGAAATGACAAAGGAACTCTCTCGACTTACCGTCTATACCAACACACAAGCCTTTCCCACAGACGGCGCCAATTATGAGGACACGATTCGTAACGAACCGCAGCGGTGCTGGGTTCGCACGTAAAAAGGCTCCAATAATATCACTTGTAGAGCGTGGATTTGAAAGGCTAGGCCTTGGTCACTAGGCGGTGGGTTTTTCGTGGTGTTCATACATGGTTAAGTTGTCTTCACCCCTGGAGTCTTTCTCCTGGAGGTGGGCTGGGAGGCTCTGGTTTTTGACCATTTTTCCCAGCCCCTTCTCTAGATTACTTACTTTTCCCTTTATACTAGCCTGCGTTCGTTATCCTTCGTCTACGTGTAGGGTCAACCTTTCCAAGACTGATACTTATCCCATCAACCCATACCCAAAGTCGTTGGGGGTGGTTGTAAAAGCCGAAGAATACGGCTTTGTCAGGCGCAGAGCATTGAATGGCAGTGAGGGCAGCTTTCCCTGGATATTTTGAGATTTTCTTTCAAGCTCAGTCCTCTACCGTTTTTGCCCCTCTTTCAGGTGGGATTTTAGTTCTGCCGAGGACTGAGCTGTCCTCGGCCGTATCCCAAGGCTATCTTGTGCTTTATATTATTGAGCTTGGGCCATAACCCTCCTCGGCTTGGGCCTTTGGGCTCACCACGAGTAAATGGGTCTGACCCGTAAATTATTGGGCCTCACAAATAGTTTTCCTTTGAACCATTTTTTCTAATACTACCAAATATTAGAAAACATAGAAAACTATCTTCATGCATGATTTCCATCAAAATAAAGGGATCATATTTTCTAGTTACTTTCATGCCTTTTATTGTCCACTTTCATGGACATGATTTATTCCAATTTAATGAACCAATATTGAATCTAGGAATTTTTATAGGTAGTCATTAATAAACTTAAATTATACAAAACTTAATAAGAAAATAAATTGAATTAATATATCATCATCACCACAAAAAAAGAGCAAAACACATGAAGTTTTGTAATATTCTTTTACTAAAAAAAGGAAAATGCAAAGAGGGATTGATGAGAAATAAAGAGAGAAATGGGAATGCTGAGATGAGAGTAATAAATTGAGATTATTTTATGGAATGGGTTGAACTAGTTATATATGAATATGAGTAATTTGGGGTTTTATTTTTTTGAATATTTTGTTCAATTTTTTTTTTTTTTTTTGGTTTGGCCTAAATCTTGTTGTTTTTGGGCTATTTTTTGCTGTGGTTTGAGCTAATTTTTAGAGTTGTGTTGGCGACACAACAAATTGTCACAATGGATGAGATATCAATCCTTCATATGTCAAAAATAAAATAATAAAATATTGGATTGAGATCAATTACAACTGAAATCAATGGTTTTGTTTTGTTCATAGAATTTCTCTAATTTTTATTGTTGTTATTTAGACTTTTATTTTATATTTTTGTTTAACGGGCTAAGAATTATTTTTGGGGGACCAAGATTATTTTTATTGAACCAAATTTCTTGAAATTCTCAAGTAAATGTGGTGTTCAACAAATATATATATTTGGGTAGACAAAACATTTAGTTTAAAAATTGTTAGAGACATATTTATGTAATTGGCTAATCTTTTGACAAAACGCATTTTACTTGTAATTGAGTAGATCTAGGATGGATTTAGTACTTCAAGAAACAAGTGTTCAAGTTAGTATTGAAGCCATGCAAGTCTGACTAAGAAACAAGTGAAGGAAGTGTTGTTCATTAAAACTCGACAGAAGTGTTAACAAAATCATTTTTATCAAGATTTAATGTTGAAGCTCGACAGATGCTTGACACAAGCTGTATTTATTGAGAATTACAAAATCAGATTTTTCAGATCTGATTACATGCATATTCCTATGTATTTGTGTAGGGTGTCTTTTCTCTCAACCCTAAACATATATAAGGATTATTTTAAAGGCCATCGCACATGCATTGTGTGACCTAATGCAAAATCTGGTCTAGTTCATTATTCTCTCTGAAGAAGCTACTGCGTCTTTATGCCAAGAGTTTTGTGACCAAGGAGCTTCCTGATTCTTTATTGTTGATGAGCTGAAGAACTTTGCAGCCAACAATCTTCTTCAAGTTGGTGAATTTGTCACGTACTGGGATTCAGGCATCATTGGTTAGTCATGTATTAGGATTTGTGCATTGAATGGAGAGATTGCCACTACAATATAAGTCCAATTGTGTACTAGGGTAAGGGTTTAACTGTAGGTTGGTATTTCGAGATAAGCCAAAGGGTTTGGTAAGATTTCTTATATTTGTAACTGCTTATGATTGATAATAGTAGATTCTTGGGATGGAAATGGTAACCTTAAATTCACTTGGTGGGGTTTTGCCTCAGTGGTTTTCCCCATTAGTAAACAAATCAACTGTGTCAAATTTAATTTCCATTGCATTTAGTTTTTTGGTAATTTGTTTGTGCTGCCACGTTATTGTATGTAATTTGACTAATTAATTAACTTGGGTAATTAATTAATTTGTAAGGGGTCAATTCATTTTAACCCAACAAAAATAATTATGTAATTTGCTAGGTGTTTATATGAACACCCTGAATTACATGTTAAAGGTATTAACATATTCCGTGATAGCACACATACATGAATACACAGAGTACCTTATCTAGTCCTTCAATTTCTAAACAATCCTGGCTATCACGCGTTTTTCTAGCACATTCATTGGGATCGAATCTCGAATCTCTAGTTCACCATAAAGTTTCAATTCACTTGCTCTCTTTTTCAAAGTCCACATCACATGCAATGCCACCCAAGAAGAGGGTGCTTATAAATTTAGAAATCATATTTATCTCCAACTTCACATATGCAAAATATATTTAAACAAGGCTGTCAATCCGGATCAGACCGAACTGGCCAGTCCTACTGGGTTAATCGAAAATCGGATTGAAATTTGGTTATTAAGCAAGCAGAACCGGAATTCAAACAAATCATGTGAACCGCTTGACCCACGGTTGGACCATCTGGTTTAGGTAGAACGGGTAGGGGTTCAATCATGGTCCAACCTTACTTGATAAATTAGAAAAAATTATTAAAGTGTAGTTACTAGGATTAGAACTTCAGCTGAATTGGGTTAGCTTTAGAGTCTTACCACTAGGCTATAATGGAGTGTTGATGCTCTAAGTGAAAACTAAATATACTTAAAGTAAACTTAACAGAATTCATACCAATAAATTAAATAAACTTTCATTACTACTTTTATTTTATATTATAACTAATATTCATAATATTTAATTATATTATATATTTTAATTAGCCATCTCTAGAAGGGAGTATATAAATATATCCATACTTTTATACTTCAAAAATTAATTATAACTTTTAAAGTATTTTTTAATGCTTTATTATTGTACTTTTATTAAACTTCTTTACAATATGCTTCAAAATCATTTAATTTTCCCCATATATATAGTTTTATAAATACAATATCAATATTTGTATTTAATTAATTAATAAGGTAATTATGACATTATCGCGATTTAACCTTAAAAATCTTGAAAATCATGATTTAAACATGAAATATTTTTTTAATTTAAATTTTAATTTTTATAAACAAACATTCCATTTCATTAACCAGACAAAGAAATAGAATTTTTTAATTTTAATTTTAATTTTTATAAACAGACATTCCATTTCATTAACCAGTCAAAGAAATAGAATTTACAAGCAACATGTTTCTTTCCAAGCTTCCCACACATAAGAAGGTAGAGAATTAATTATTACACTTGAGAATATGAAAAAAGGGGAGAAACAATCTTAACTAGAGCATGAGCTATAGCATTACAGACTCTCTTAACCCAACAAAAACAACAGTTAGCAAAATAACCCTTGAGCTATCCACAGCATTAGACAGCAAGGTGTTTGCATTCTAGTGACAGTTCTGGACATCCCCATTAAGGGCATCAAAGCAGAGTTTTGCATCTCCTTCAATCACAATATCTTGGAATTTTTCACCAATACCAAGATTTAGAGCCCGAACAATGGCAGCTGCTTCTGCTTTAATTGCATCTCCTTCAATCACAATATGAAATTTTTATACAGCACGCATGAACAACTTTTATATTCCACCAACAAAACAACTGCCTCTTATATCTTTTCTAAGCGTAAATAAAGAACGGAGCCAACCTTGAATACAAACCACACAAAGGGGGGCAATGTTTATGTGATAACAGGTTGCCTTTTATTTTAATGCACATATTGCAGACACCTTTTTGGAAAAGATCCAAGTGAGATTTTGTATATTTGTTAGTTACTACCTTGCCAAGGGTGTCTGTCCAGAATGCACATAGTTAATTCCACTAATTTGTTTTGAATCAGTCTCAAACCCCTCATGCCCTCGAGCCAATTCCATTGCCAAACATTGCTTTAACTCCATCACTACATAAGTCATGGTTGGCCTTTCAATGGAAGTGGGAGATACACAAATCATTGCCACTTCTATTGCTTTCCAAACAGAATTAATATCGGGGTCTCCATCTAACCTTGGATCCACAATATTCTTAACATCCCCTCTTTCAAGCATGGAACTAACCCATTTAATTAAATGAACTTTCTCAGGATTTATAGAAATTGCAGGTCGGCCTGTGATTATTTCCAATAGAACAACACCAAAGCTAAAAACATCACTCTTCTCATTCAACCAGTTTGATGCAAAGTACCTGTAAGCCAAAGACATAACTCATTCTATACCAAACACAAAGAGAACCAGGTAACTAAATCACATAATTCCATGGTTATGCTTAGTTTCGTAATTTAAATTCTATGACAATCTGTAAACTTAAAAATATTAGTATCTCTAACCAAAATGTGCGTTTAACTAATCTATCTTCTCTATTTACTTTGCTCAAACTGTTAGAATCTTGTTAAAAAAACTATAATACTAGGATCAAAGGAAAAAGAAAAGAAAAGAAATTAAAGGATTTAATAATAATGGGTGTTTTAGGGAGTTTAGGAATGGTTATATATCACCAAAAATATCTTAGAATAACCACGTATATTATTCAGGGGACTTTAAGTAATTAAGTTGATTGCTTTTAGGTTAAGTTTGGAGAATTCTACAAAAGTTTCAGAGTATTTGAGTATGCATTGTATGAGGTAAGTGAACTTTTCTGTAATTAGTATAAAAGTTGTTAGAAATAAATATGTCATTTATAAAAATTGTTAGTCTTTCTTGCAAAAATTGATTTAACAGTTTGGAATATGAATTATTTAAGCTTTGTTTTGATTTTTATTTGATTAATAATATTTGAGCTTAAATATTAACCTTCTCTTGAGAAAGGCTTTTTATACTTGTAATTGTAAAAGTGAAAACTTATTTGCATGGCTAGCTTATTCATTGTGTACGTCGGTTAGAGGTGTGACAAAACATGCCAGGCGAAAAAGAAAGAAATTTTAGTATCCATCAAAATTATGGAATGCAAATACTTACTCAGGGTCAAGGTACCCTGGGGTGCCAACAACTTTTGTTGAGACATGAGTTCCACCTTCGCCAGGGAAAACTCTAGACAGACCTAAATCAGCGAGTTTGGCCTGGAAATTTTCATCCAATAAGATGTTTGTAGACTTCACATCCCGGTGAATAATTGGTGGCTTGCAGCCATTGTGCAAATACTCTAATCCTGGACAATTGAAACCCAATTTCAGAAACAATAGTTCAGTGGGGAGAGAGAGAGAGAGAGAGAGGTGAAATATGTACTTGCTTACCTTGTGCTGAGTCCATCGCTATTCTGAGTCTAGTTTCCCAACTCAAGAAACTTGCATTTTTATCTGCATATACAATACAAATCATGTGGTCATGACTCATGAAAGAAAAGTCGCTGAACTACGATGAATATTGTAAAGGAAAAAAATATCCAACTATATATTTACAGTTTGATTAACTTGCAAGTTGGCAGAAACTTAATATTTTTATAGTCAACGATTTTTAGCATGATCAATACCTGATAGATGCAGTGCCAAGTTTCCGTTTGCCATATACTCATAGACTAGCCCATATTGGTGTTTTCATGGCAATATCCAACAAAAGAAGTTATGTTTTTGTGATGAACTCTTGTGAGAAAATTGGCCTGTAGAGTAAGGTCGCATCTTAGTTCATATGTATGATGTGAAATCAAAAGATGTCATGTAAGTTTCTATACAAATAAGCAAAAGTGATCTCAAGTTTTATTTTTTGTTTTTTTAAAAGAAAAAATGGTCATTGTTAATACAAATTATAATATAATCGTAAATACTCATAGAGGAGCCCCATATTGGCGTTTTCATGGAAATATCCAACAAAAGAAGTTTAGTTTTTGTGATGAACTCTTGTAAGAAAATTGGACCGTAGGATAAGGTCACATCGTAGTTCATATGTATGATGTGAAATCAAAAGAGATGTCATGTAAGTCTCTAATACAAATAAGGTCACATTCTAGTTCAAGTTTTTGTTTTTTGTTTTTTGCTTTTTTTTTTTTTTTCAAAAGAAAAAATCGTTATTGTTAGTATATATTAAAATATAATGATAAATATTTAGATCATGATTTTGTAGAATATAATAGACTATCATGGTTTTGTAATACAATGGCCTACTATGTTTTTAGGGTTATCATGCTAAGTCTAATATGGTTTAGGGTTGTATTACAAAGAAAAAAAATTACAAAACCATGATAACCCTAAAATAGACTATCATGGTTTTGTTACTAAGAAAAAAAAATTAAATATTGACTTTTTGTTTTAATTGGTTCAATATTTCAAGACTTTTCTATTATTATTTTTTTAATATTCTTTGTATCTGATTCAATGTATCAAGATTTTTCATCTCTCACACTTGCACACAAAACTTTTTACATTTTAATTCATCATTTTCACCTCTTGTACTTTTAACCATTTATATATACCTATCTATAGCCCTTCACTTCATATAATGTCAAATATACACAGACAAAAAACAATGTCATTTATCTTCAATCTTTCGATGACACCTACCTAGCTTTAATCCTAACTCATATGAGTTGACTACAACCAAGGAGGGGGGCTTGGGCTTGCATTTTATATTGAGTGACAATGACAATTACAATTTTGATGTTAAGGTCAAAAGTTGTAAAATTATGGGTTTTGTAAATGATGTGGTTGACTGTGACTGTTTGGAATGTGTATTTTCTTTTAGAATTAAGGAGGAAGAAATGTATATTCTATATCAACCTTTATTCTACAATATTTCTCCAATTGTTTAAAAAATATATATATTATTTCTCATTACTTCAATTGAATAATTATAATAGATATGTTATGCAATTTATAAAGTCCTATAACAATTTTGTTATAATGATTGTTATAATACATATGCAACATTCTCCAAAACTATTTTACAAACAACATTACACCATTATGATGCACAGGTAACTTACTGGTTCGTTATAATAAATATACAACCGTTGGAACTTTTAGTTGTAGACTTAGGCCATGAGGTCAAACTAAGCTAATTCTATTGCTTGTTCTTCCCCCTATAGCTTTCTTCTCCTACATCATTTTATTTTTTTCTTTCTTTCTATTTCAATATGGTACTAGAGCAACAATGTCTACTCCTCATCAACTTTTGTTGTCGATTCCGTGTCAACATTAGAGTTCACACTCAAGATCTAGTTGATCGGGATCCCATCTATACCTAGACTCCTTGTATATGCATTCAGGTCCTCTCAGAATTGTTGTTTAAGGATTGCAAACATCCTTACGGACCATTTCAATCCTAATCATATGCTCCCTTGTGGATGCATGCACCACTTTGTACTCTAAAGACATCCTACATGTATCTCACGTGTGAATGGAGCACTCTTGTGCCAGTTTCATCCTAGTGGCATGCTTGAGTTACTATCTAAGTTCCATATAGGTCCATGCTACATAAAGTACACGTGTTGGAGAAAATTTTCCACAGAGGTCTCTCCACATTTTTCATGTGCATCATGCCCTTCACAGATTTCTTTCTCTTTGACAAATTTTCAATCTTTTCTTGGTGGGCTTCAATTCACTCGATTGGCCTTTACATTCTTTCCAAACTATACTTTTTTCAATATTACTCCCCTACATGAGCTTGAGGAGATGTTATAATATATTTGCATGAGCTACCATGGTTTTAAAGTGAACAAACAAAGCCAAATATAATCCCATATATACTCTACATTGGGTTTATTGTAGTATATAATTTACTATAATAAATATATAACCATTAAGGAGTTTTATGTAAGCCGTCGGGCCTAATTACGCCATTCGATCTCTTGCTTCAGTTCTCTCTAAAGGTGATTAATATCAGCCTAAAACACTGGCTATTGTGACTATCAGTCTCACTGTTAAAATAGTTGTTACCTACCTCCGCCAGAAATTCATTATACCCTTGAACTGATGATGGTGAAATCATCTTCACAGCAACTTGAAAACCGTCTAAGTAGCCATGATAAACTGTTCCAAAGCCTCCTTTCCCAATAACGCTTGCAAAATTTTTGGTAATGCTCAGGACCTCTGAGTATGTGAACTTCTGTTTCTTGGATTCTAACACCCCACCTTGTTCATTGGATGCAGGCACATCTGCTAAGGTATGACAATTTATTGAAGCAAATGATATCCTTGTCAACAAATTCATTTGCATTCACACAAAATTTGATATTTTTGAGATCTAAAATGTGTAAAGAGTTATTCTATTTCTACCTTTCTTCCTCCTTTTAAGATGCCATAGAGAGCAAGCCCGCATAATAAGAGGATGACCAATCCGACAACTGCTGCTGCTGCTGGAATAACAATATTCTTTTTCTTTTGGCAAGGACTCAACACACAAGGATTTGGATTTCCTCCATTACTAGCAAGATTTGGATTTCCTCCGACACTAGCATCAATAATGTATGTAAGACTTGAAACTGCAGCTGATACCTCGTAATCTATTATCTTATACTAATAGTAGCTATATGGAACTCTAAATTTTGGCCCTAGATTTTAGATATATGATATATAGTACTACTTTGAAGAAAAAAATTTGGTAATGACGCAAAAATGAGGAAAACAGAAACAATGATAATTTTGTGAGTAAATAGCAGACCTGAGCAAAAGCGATTCCTTATTTGATTTTTCAATGAGTTCCATAGGAATGGACCCTGAGAGGTTGTTATTTTGTAGGTTTCTGTAAAATAAGAGAAAGTATGATTTCTACATTTTTACTAATAGAAACCCAAATTCTGAGTAACTTACAGAACTCGCAAGAGTTGCAACTGTGACAGAAAAATTGGAACAGTTCCATTTAAGCTATTGCTTGATAGATCTCTGAAATAAAAAAACTATTATATTAAATATTAATCACAAAAAAAAAGGTGCTACTCCATTTTAATAAGAAAAAATATTGACATTTTTGGATTCATACAAAATACTTACAAATATTGTATCATTGTGAGATTTAAAATGAAAGGAGCTATCTCCCCTGTCAATCCGCTTGAGGACAAGTTCCTAATTGCATGATCTATAAATTGAGGTATGGAATCTGACTGAAAGGTTAGGATATATGATTCATTTAGAAGGCATAAACTTACAAGGATATGATGCCGGGTGGATCAAAATTACTGTAGCTGCAATTAAGACCGTCCCACGAGTAATCTCTAGGGGCACAAGGATCTCCTTGCCAGTTTCTCTTTATTCGATACATTGACTTGATATTCTTGATAGAATCAACTAGTTGTATCATAGGTGTCAAATCAGATGAAAGAAGTTACGAAAACTAATGTGGTGTAATGAACATTAGCAAAGCTATGTATAAGTATCAATAATGATTCACGTGATAAGAACTTACCATCTTTTTGGTCTGTTTGTGCTTGTAAAAGCTGATTCACTGTGTAAATCTCGATAGCGTTGAGAAGGGGTGGAAGGGTTGAAGTCTCGGTTTTATTGATCCAAATATGAAAATAAGTTTCATTGTCTGGTTTTGTTCTGTACGTTGGCCTGAATATTGTAGTAGCGACCAAGTAACTTGGAGTAAGAGCTTTATACCACAACTTCCCATTCAGAAAGATGTGGAATTCTCTAGACTGATTTGCTTGAAGCTTTTCAATTTCAGCAAAGTGCATGTAAAAATAATATTGGGAGGTTGCATTGTCGGGAGACCAATACAAGCCTATGGAATCATTTGTAGTTAATGGCGTGACTGCAGTACTCATGACAACTGATGGTAATTGGAAAGAATTGTAGCTTGAATCAACCGTTTGAATGGTACTAATGTTTATCCACAGACTTGTGCCAAAGGGTGACCATATGCGGTCAATAACATCATCTTTGTACCTGATAGAAACGAATGTTATGTGAGCCCATTTGATTGAAAATGACTACACTAAGTCTTACCAGAAGGATGCTAAATCTAAATGGCTTACCTGTAAGTTTGATTGACTAAGCCGCAATTCCCCCGATCAAACAGCTCCAGCGATCCTGATTTAGGTATGTAGGTATTGTTCGGCAAAGGTCTTAGCTCTAATACTGATATGAAAGGTGTCTCATAGCCTGTGTTTACAAGACAAACATAGATGTCTTCTGATGAGGACAAATGAATAATTTCCTTGGATATTGTACTTGATGCATCTGACACTGCAACTGTATCCCACCTGTTTACTCCAAGATACAAATCAAATGTTGGGGTTTGGCCTTTGCCGTCATAGTCCCCATACATGAAACTCGCTCGGATCAAATAGTTCCTGTCTTTGCCTGGTGAAGGTCTTAAGGTGTAGCAGTTTTTGGCTCCTTCAGGAAAACTGCGGACAGTCCACAACTGTTGTTCAGGATTATTGCTCCTGTATTGGGGTAAAATATTCCCATTTGCACCTGTCTATGTGAAGCTTGAGTCTGAAGTGTAATATATATCTGTTATTCCATCTTTATAGCTTGAGCCATCTGGTATCCCACAGTCAATGCTGATGAAGCCTGAAATAGAAAAGGGTTAGCACAATGGTTTGAGTGATACAATTGAAATATAGTGGTGCTCAAAATATTTAGATTGTCAAACCTAATTGATCCTGGGAATGAACGAGGACTGTGAGGGCAAAAGCACCGTGAAGTATTATTGCAAATAGAAAATGCTTCGCCATTTTCAGCACTTTAGATTCCATGGCGTTCCTTTACAGATTCCAATCCTATAAATAGTGCCTTGCTCCAAGCTGATAATCCGAAAGTCAATCCTATAAAGCATTTGAGCAACCGGATCATTTTCTTCCGTGGCGAAGAATGATACACCATGGCACGACACAACCATTTCTTTACCCTCAAAAAAAAATTCTTTCCTTTCGAATCAATTCGTTGGCATTGTCTCTAAAATACTTGAACTAAAAGTCCATGACAGTGAAGGCAATTTTTTTAGTATCTAGTCCATGGTGTTGACAGCCAAACAAATGCTAGGAGCTGTTTGAAAGTAGAGACGGCTGAGTAAGAAAAGTTGCAGACTTTGTTTTCAGACTTCCACCCTTGATTGTTAAGACATGTCCATCAAGAGGTATAAATGGAATCCTAGATAATGTTTTCGAGGAATATTTTCCATTTAAAACAATCATGTTGCAGAAAGAATAGTATTTAAGAAGTAATAAATAGAAAATTGTACTTCAGTCCTTCCACCTGGCTAATTAGGTAAATAAGAAATTTGATTTCAACTAGTAATATATGCTTTGAGAATTATTTAGTAATAGATGGAATAGCAACTTGCATGGCATGAAATTATCGAATGTCAGCGTTTTGTTACATAATTCATATGGCCGGGCGCTATCATTCATTCAAAATATCCAATGGACCACAACTTAATTTGTTTGGAGTCTCGCTTACCCAAAAAACTGACAGTTGCATATTTTTGAGTTCATAATTTAATTGACAATTTTTATTATTATTATATATATTGCACATTCAAGTCTCTATTAATAATGCCATTTTATAAGTATACCATCAATGATTCAAAAATCCAATGTGAACCCCAAGTTAGGCATTCAAATGCAACATTTATATTATGTTTAGAGAGTCCATTAAGATCATTACAGCTACAAAATTTTAACTCATAATAATGTGGTTACTCACAAAGCGGCAATGCGCAATGATAAGTAAGAAAAGAACAGCAGAAAATTACCGCAATTGGATGCTGAACCTTACCCAAAGAGATTTTGCTCACTGCTTAGGGTATGGCTCGCATTCTAATTCGTGATATAGGTTTTGTTGCTATTTGATTCAATTGTAATTCCTTGGTATGTAATCCAGATCATTGTTTTTAATTTTGATGCTAAATTTATGTAATCTTGGTAGCAATTTGAGAGATTGTAATGTTAGGGTTTATGTGTCAGGCTTAATTCAGGGGTTTTGATATTCCTATTTAATTCTTAAAATTGATTATTTAAAAATTTATTTGAGACCTCTAATTGATTATTGAAACCCTCAATTTGACAATACTATTATTTCTGAATGATTTGTTAAATAATTGGAATTTTAGGGTTAGGGTTCTACGCTAAATTAGGGATTTTAGTATTTTTGGCATTAAAACATTCAATTGAATGCACAAGAATGAAATTAGCCATGATTCTTGATCGAATCTATGATGCCTTCTCACAAGTCATATGTAGGACCCAGCCAATTTTAACAAAGATGTTAAATATCATACAATATTTCATACTTGTCCGTGTCTTTCTTGCTTAAAAATTTTGACATTATATTTTTTTCCAACTTCGCATTTGCAATATATAAAATACGAAATCTTTATACAGCACACATGAACAACTTTTATATTCCCCCCACAAAACAACTGCCTTTCATTTCTTTTCTAAGCGTATATTGAAGGGATCCAACCTTGAATACAAACCACACAAAGAGGGGCAATGTGATGCACATATTGCAGACACTTCTTAAGAAAAGGTCCAAGCGTGATTCTGTATATTTGCTATTACCTCGCCAAGGGAGTTTGTCCAGTATGCACATGGTTCATTCCAGTAATTCGGTCTGAATCAATCTCAAAACCCTCATGCTTCCGAGTCAATTCCATTACCAAACATTGCTTTAATTCCATAGCTACATAAGTCATGGTTGGCCTTTGGATGGAAGTGGGAGATACACAAACCGTTGCCACTTCTAATGCTTTCCAAACAGAAATAATGTCAATGTCTCCTTCTAACCTTGGACCCACAATATTCTTAACATCCCCTCTTTGAGGCATGGAATTAACCCAATAAATTACATGAATTTTCTCAAGATTTTTAGTTATTGCAAGTCGGCCAAGTAACACCTACTTCTATCACAAGCAGAGGTTCTGATAAACTGATTTGGGCTGGTTCACCTCAAGGCACCTTTGAATTAAGAAGCGCGTATAAACTTGCTATTGGATTTGAAGATGGCACTCCTTTCTCGGCTAACTAGATTTGGAAAATGGATACACTCCCTAGGATCAAAACTTTCCTATGGATGTGTGCCCATAACAATATTGGGATTAAAGTCTACCTTCAAAGAAGAGGTATTGCTCAAGAGACCAATTGCCCCATCTGCCAAGAAGGTTCGGAGACAATCCTCCATAAGTAGGAGTGGAATCAATTGGGGCATGAGGTGTCGAACCATTCCTTTTGGAGAAGCAATTTATTGGACTGGCTTTCCTTTAATGGGAAGCAAAATAGCAGTTTGCTCAATTCGAGCCCCCCTTGGAAAATTGTATTTCCTTTTGCAATTTGGAATCTTTGGAAAAGTAGGAACCGTTTTGTTTTTATTAGGCAGAACCGTAACCCTAACTTACTTGCTGAGATTTTGAAACAATCGATGGAATTTGTTCACTATGTGGCTTCCCCTAGGTAGCTGACCTGAAAGGTTGTAAAGAGAATTTGTTAGGAGAGACCACTTGTAGGTTGGATGAAACTTAACATTGACAGCGTGCCAATTGGCAACTCCGGTTTGGCGGGCTGTGGGGGTGTGATTAGAGATGATTGTGGGTGGTGAATTGTTAGTTTTAGCAGATGGATTGGCTTTACAAATAGTTTTGTTGCAGAATTCTAGGGTCTTAGGGAAGGGCTTATGTTGTGTCGCAAACTTAACATATATTGAATTAGATGCAAAAGCTATAGTGGATGTTTTGGGTAACTCCTTATGTAAATAACATTGTTTCTCCTATTTTGGATGACTACAGGCTACTAGTTTCCTACATTCAACAGATTCAGATTAAGCATTGCTTCCGTTAAGCGAACCAGTGTGTTGATAGTCTTACTAGGATGAGTTTTAGTCAAAAAGCTGATTTTTCTTCTTTTGATAGTCAGCCTATGGACGTAGCAAATGTGTTTGAGGATGACCTCAATGGGATGTATATTAATAGGATGTGTCCTGAACTGATTGTAGCTCCTTACTTTTTGTTTTAATGAATCGTCTTTCACCCCAAAAAAAAAAAAAAAAAAGTATTTGAATATGCATTGTGAGGTAAGTGAACTTTTCCATAGCGTATAAAGTGGTTAGAAATAAATATTTTATTCACGAAACTAGTGTTCTTTCTTGCAAAATTCATTTAATAATTTGAGTTGCTTGATTTTATTAAAATAATTGCAATTAATTCCTTACTAAAATATTTTATAAATTTTTTTATTATTATTATTAAATTGGCTTATTCAAAAATTCTGAACATTTCAGAATAGGATCAAGCATCTTGAGGATTATGAAAACTTGAATGAAATCTTTCATTGAACTTGGACATTCCAAATTAATGTGATATTGAATATGAAGTGAATAATATTGAATACATTTTGAAATCTAATACACAATCTGACGATGCAATGGACTATGGCATTGGAGATAAACATTGACTTAATTAGAAGCTGGTTTATTTTAGGATATATCTTGTGATGGAGTGTTAATCTAACCCTAGTCACGGGTATAGAATGTAACCATAGTTTCATAGATTGTTAGTATATGAACTTAGTTTATGAATTTTGGATTGAAAAAAAATATATATTTATTGCCTCATTGAAACAATTGTTATTGAAATGTTGCAAAGTCTATGACTTTTACACTACTTTGGAAAATTGATTACATTTTGTTTTATACTTAACTCGGCTTGTTAGGAAATGGGATACTAACTAAATAAGTAGTAAAGCTCACTCCATTTCTTTCTTTTTCTGTTCAAATTGTGATGAATAAAAATTAATTTCGGAGTAATACTACAGCCACAAATTATTTTATAATATTTTTACAAACTGCTGATATAGTCAACTTTTTATTAGTTTTCATCTATGCTTACCATTAATATCACTTTTTCATTTATTAATAATCACTCATCACATCAGTAGTTTGTACAATAGTTTGTATCTCTAGCATTATTCTTAATTTTGAGGCTCTTGTTGGGGTTGTAAGCATTATACAAAATTGTGAACTTCGTTAGTATTTTATGAACTTGAGGTTTTGGATGTTTCTTTTTCCAAATATTTATAGATTCTTTTGGCATATGAATTCTTTGAGCTTAGGTTTGGATTCTATATGATTAAATATTTATTTGAGGTTAAATATTACTCTTTAGATAGTTTTTTTTTTTTTTTACAAGATAAAAATTATACTCAAACCTAATTTAAGTGTATAGATGTGTAAAATTTCTTTCTGGAAACTTGAAGCCCAGGCCTTACTCCTATATACCATAAACACTTATACTTGTAGAATGACCACCGTACCAAGAATGTGCAGTGATACTCTTTAAAAAGGTTTTAAATACTTGTAATATGAAAACTTATTAATTGTGTGGACAGTTTCACGTGCGTACTCTCATTCATTGTGTTCAAGGTGTGACAAAAACATATCAAATGATAAATAAATAATAAAAAAACAAATTAGCTACCTTCAAAATTAAGCAATGAAAATACTTACTCTGGGTCAAGGTACCTTGGGGTGCCAACAACTTTTGTTGATAAATGAGGGATAGATCTAGACAACCCTAAATCGGCTAGTTTATCTTGGAAATTTTCATCCAATAAGATGTTTGTAGACTTAACGTCTCGATGTATAATTGGTGGCTTGCAACCATTGTGCAGAGAGAGAGAGAGAGAGAGATTGTATTGGCTGCCTTTGTGCTGAGTCCATCGCTATTTTGAGTGTAGTTTCCCAACTCAAGAAACTTGCATTTTTATCTGCATCTACAAAATAAATCATTCGGCCATGACTCTTGGAAGAAAGTCGTTGAGAGAGTTTGTATTGGCTGACCTTGTGCTGTGTCCATCGCTATTTTGAGTGTAGTATCCCAACTCAAGAAACTTGCATTTTTATCTGCATCTACAAAATAAATCATTCGGCCATGACTCTTGGAAGAAAGTCGTTGAATCATGATGATTATTGTCAAGAAAAATAGATCCAACTAAATTAGTAAAGTTTAATGAACTCACAACTAGGAAGAAAATTAATATTTTTATGGTTAAAGATTTTTAGTATGATCAATACCTGATAGATGCAGTGCCAAGTTTCCATTTTCCATATACTCATAGATGAGCCCCATATTGGTGTTTTCATGGCAATATCTAACAACAGAAGTTAATTTTTTGTGGTGAATTCTCGTAAGAAATTTGGCCTGTAGATTAAGGTCACATCTTAGTTCATATATATCATGTGAACTCAAAAGATGTCCTATATAGAATTCTTTATAAAATTTGAGACCTCAAAAGTCGATATGGAAAAATATTATGAGTTCAATCAAAAATCAATCCTAATTATACATTGCCCTATGGTTGCTCGCTCTGCTTTATATTCTAAAGACACCTTTTACGTGTCTCACATGTGCTTAGAGTTAGCTCATGCAATTTCTTCTTAAAGGCGTTCCTGGTTTGTTATCTGACATTCACAAAGGTACTTGCTCCATAAAATACACATGTTGGAGATATCTTTTTGTGGTCTTACTATAAAGTCTTTCCATATTTCTCACTTTCATGGGTTTTTCCCACTTGGAAATATTTTTTAGGCGTTTCTTGGTTGGCCTCGATCCATTCAATTGATATTGAAGACTTTTATATAATATCAATTTGGCTTACCTCTAGCATGTTTTTAACTAGATGTCTTCTTTTGTTTTAAATATACAATGGTAAGTGATAATGAGTTTTAATCTCCATATTTTATTTAGTTAATAGGTGATGTGATAGTTTCTCATTAAAAAAGTACTGGAAGTAAGCTAAACCCATAGAATATTTCCATATATGACCTTAATTTTATAGAATACTATGGGCTACCATAGTCTTATAATAGCCAAGGTTCTCAGACCAGGACCAGACCAGGAGGTCAAACCATGAAATCCAGGAACTGGATTGAAATTCGGTTTTTTTAAGCATAGAGAACCAGGCATATATGGCAATTCTATGAACCGCTAAAACTGGGGTTGGACTGCACGGTCCATGCAGAACCGGTGGCAAGAACCGTGCGATCCAACCCCTTAGCAATTTTATTTATTTATTTATTTTTATAAAAAAAAACTTAACACAATTTTATTCTACTTAATAAAATTATCCATCTCTTACAAGGAATAAAAAAAATATAATTAAAATCCTTCAAAGATATTCAACTTTACTTCAAAAGTTTATCATAAATTTTAATGTTTTCATTGTTATTATTTTATTTTATTAACTTTCTTATTTAATTATTAAATACATTGAAAGCTCAAAATGTGTAAAAACACAAGAGTTTGTTTAGACCCCCAATTTTAAATTACGGCTTGATTGATTTTACGCTAACTTAATACTAAGTGCAGAATAGTGTAAACACAAGCAAACAAACAAGAGAGCTACTCTACTTCATAATTAAAGCAACACAGCAGTAAAATGAAATAAATAAGAGTAGGGAAGAGAGATGCAAGCACAGATAACACCGAGACGTGTTATCGAAGAGGAAACCAAAGAATCTCGGCGAAAAACCTCTCCGCTGCCCTCCAAGCGATAATCGATCTACTAGACAATCAGTTGGGATACATGTGTAAGCAAGAGACCTTCCAAGCCTAATCTACTCTCTGTACCTAAGCCTTCCAAGCTCCTACTCCAACAAGGCTTCTCGGAACCGTGTCTTGTCTAGCTCTCCAAATCCCGCAATCAACCCAATTGCATCTGCCAAGCCTCACCGGCTTCTTTTGGCAATTCCCCAAAACTTCCCAAGCTCCAAAACAATCTCTACACTCTAAATAGGTGTAGATTGTGTTTGGGTACAAATCTCCTCTCAAAGTATGACAATGGGAGAGAGATGGAGAAGAGACTACAATGATTTCTCATTAAGGATGAGTAGCTCTTTCTCAAAAAGATGAGTGTGTGTGTGTTGTAGAAAACCTATCTAGGGTTTCTCTCTCTGAATAGCCTCATTTACATTTGTGGGTAATGAGGGTATATATAGTATGGGTGAAGGGTAAGGAATTCACACATAAAAATCCTCCAGGCAGAATGTTTCGCAACTATCTCGCAAGAAGGCCTTACCCGCGAGACACTCACAAAAACGACAGCCTGACATGACTCTTCAGCTTCCAGTCATGTGCTCCTCAATGCTCTTTCACGGCTTAGCTTCTCGCGAGCTTCTCGCGAAATCCACTGATTCTTCATTTAAGCTTGAGTCTTCACTAACTTAATACTAAACCCAATACAATAAAATCCCACAAAATACAAGGAAAAAAATTAGAGCAATTACAACACTTTTTGTCATGGAATAAAGTCAACATAAAATATAGTTGTAAATCACAACTTTACATATATGCTTGAAAATCATTAAATTTCCCTCACATATATAGATATATTAGTCAATTTTGCTAGTTTTATAAATTTAATATCTATATTTAGGCTTGAATTAATTATTAAATTAATTATAACGTCATCACAATTCAACCCTGGTTCGACCTCGGTTTGATCTCAAAAACCTTGAATCTCTCCCTTTTACGATTCAATGAATAGTCCGAGTCTGAAAACCATAATAATAGCATGAGCTACTGTGGTTTTACGGTTAAAATACTATGCCAAATATATTCTCATTTGCATTCACAGTAATTCTCTTGCTTTCCCTCTCTCTAAAGGTGATTAATTCCAACCTAGGACATAAGGCTATCGTGATTATCTTCCATCAAAATCAACTTATTTGTCACTCTCACACACAGTTAAGAATAGTTGTTACCTACCTCCAGGGGCAGAGTTATGTTGAAGGGTGGGGGGGCCATGGTCCCCCAAAATTTTGAAATTAAAAAAAAAAAAAAATATATATATATATATATATATATATTAATGTTTTCAAAATTTAGTCTATAAAATTAAGAGTCCCCCCCCCCCCCCCAAATATTTGAATTAGTCTAGTGATGCTCTTCAAAAAAATAATTGGTCTAATAGATATAAAGATATAACTATATTTTTTGTAACTCTATTTTTTATTGTAAAATATGCTCTTCTATCTGTTAAATATTTAATAAAGTTTGGCATAAAATATGTTTGAATATATCTTTTTTAACCAGTTATGTGGCGATTAACAAGTCATTGACTCATTAAAAAAATCTTGTCACTAAAATTACACATGAAATATGTCTTTAATTGCTACATAATAAGTTAGAGCAAGAAAGTTTTAAATATGTTTGGAGCTTAACTTATTCATCCAAGTTTTGGATCGTTCATGTTTTTGAAAATTTCATTAGTTCAATTGAAAGATTTTTTTTTTTACTTATTTTAGTATAAATTTGATAATTTGTATTTAAAATGAAATATTTTAAGAATTTTACTATAAAAATGGAAAAAATGAATTTTATTTTATGAAAGATCATCAAACATAATTTTAATTAAAAATACTAAGTTCTTTTTTTTTTTAATGTGTGTATATATATAACTTATCAAATAAAAAAGTGTATATATATAATAAAAAAAACGTGTGTCTATATATATATATATATATATATATATATATATATGTATGTAGGTGGAGGTTATCTTGACAAGTATATTAGTGCCGCAACTTGACCCCCCTAAACAAAAATTCCTAGCTCCACCCCTGCCTACCTCTGCTTGAAATTCCTTATACCCTTGAACCGATGATGGTGAAAGCATCTTCACAGCAACTTGAAAACCATCTAAGTAGCCATGATAAACTGTTCCAAAGCCTCCTTTCCCGATAACGCTTGCAAAATTGTTAGTAATGCTGAGGTCCTCTGAGTATGTGAACTGCTGTTTTTTAGATTCTAACACCAGACCTTGTTCATTGGATACAATGTTCAACTCCCCTGCAGGCACATCTACTAAGATCATGACAATTTGAAGCGTATGATATCCTTGTAAAATCTAAACCGTTAAATCTTTTTGAAAATATCGACCTTTTTTCGTCCTTTTAAGTTGCCATAAGAGAGCAAGCCCCCATAATAAGAGGATGAAAAATCCAACCGCTGCTGCTGCTGCTGGAACAACAATATTCTTTTTCTTTTTGCATGGACTCAACACACAAGGATTTGGATTTCCTCCAATACTAGCAAGGTTTGGATTTCCTCCAACACTAGCATCAACAATGTATGTAAAACTTGAAACTGCAGCTGATGCCTCTTAATCTATTATCTTATACAAACAGTTGCTATATGGAGCTCTAAATGATGGCGCTAAAGTTTAGACATATATGATAGTACAGCTTTCAAGAAAAAAAAATTGGAAATAAGGAAAAAATGAGGAAAACAGAAACAATGATAATTTTCAGAGTAAATAGCATACCTAAGCAAAAGTGATCCCTTATTTGATCTTTCAATGAGTTCCATGGGATGGACGCTGAGAGGTTGTTATTTTGTAGGTTTCTGTGAAGAGAGAGTAGGTATGATCTCTATATTCTTACTAAAAGAAACAGTGTGGTTGAATTCTGAGTAACTTACAGAACTCGCAAGAGTTTCAGCTGTGACAGAAAAATGGGAACAGTTCAATATAAGTTATTGTTTGATAGATCCCTGAAATAAACAAACTATCGAGTTGAATATCAGTCATGAAAAAAAAGGATGCTATTCCGTTTCAATAAGCAAAAAATGGACACTTTCTGGTTCATATGAAATACATACAAATATTGTATCATTGTGAGATTTGATATGAAAGGAGCTATGTTCCCGGTCAATCCACTTGAGGATAAGTTCCTAATTGCAATTGAAATTTGGAATAAATTAAAATATTAGGATGTATACTTTACTTAGAAGGCATTAACTTACAAGGATATGATGCTGGGTGAATCAAAAGCATTGTAGTTGCAACTAAGACCATCCCACGAATAATCTTTAGGGGCACAAGGATCTTCCTGCCAATTTCTCTTTATTCGATACATTGATTTGATATTCTTAATAGCATCAACTAATTATTTCATAGGAGTAAAATAAGAAATATGAAAGAAGTTAAAGAAACAAATGATGATCATGTATTGATCATGTGGCGCTGAATTTTTTATGCGGTATAAACTTACCAACTGAAAGTTCAAAAACGTGTATAAAACACCTTTGAACGTTTAGACCCCCAAATAACAACTTAATCAATTCAAGCAATATGTCAAACAACTAGTGTGCGGAAACTTAACATATGCTATCATATGAAATTGATTAAATACTATCTAAGCCATAACAAAATAAAATCCACAGCAGATAATTTAAAGGCAAAGATAGAGGAAGGAAGATGCAAACACAAAGACAACACGCGATGTGTTATCGAAGAGGAAACCGAAGTCCTCGGCGAAAAACCTCTCCGCCGCCCTCCAAGCGGTAATCAATCCACTAGAAAATATAGTTGGGATACAAGGACAGCAATAGACCCTCCAAGCCTAATCTACCCAATGCACCTAAGCCCTCCAAGCTTCTTGCTCCAACGAGGTTGCGCCGAACCTTTTTCTTTTCTAGCTTCCCGGATTCCGCTACTAGACCATAGCATCCGCCATCCTTGGCATCTTCCAATGCTTCCCAAAACTCCAAAAACACTCAACACTCTAAATGGGTGTGGGTAGTGTTTGGATAGAAATCTCCTCTCAATACATATGACAATGAGAGAGGGAATGAGAAGAGACTACAAAGATTTCTCTCTAAGAATGAGTAGCTCTCTCTAATTGGGTGGGTGTTTTGAAGAAACCTCTCTTAGGGTTTTTCTTTCTGAATAGCCACACATATCTTGTGGGAATGAGGGGTATTTATACTGGTGTGAGAATGGAATACGAAGAGTCAGTTTTTCCAAAAACAGGGCTGGCTGGCGACTTGACCTCGCGACTTGACTGAGTCGCGAGTTTAAGTCGCGAGCTAACTTAATGGCCAGTCTGGATTTTTGTCGCGTAGTGCTCCAGGTGGCGTGACTGTTCAGCTCCCCTGCATGCTCTGCACGTGAGCAACTTTTGGCGGCTTGCAAGCCGCGAGCCACACGCGAGTCCTAGCCGCGAGTCTCTGCTTCACTGCACTGTCTTGAGCATTTCTTCACACTCTCTCACACACTACCCTTACATGATTCCCACCTAAATACAAGGTTTCTAAGTGCTTTATTACAAGCAAATTTGTCATGGAATAAAGCCAACACATGGTTGATTAAATTCAACCTTACAATCTCCCCCTTTGGCTATTCCATGACAAAACACCCTAAAACAGACTCTAGACTTAAACGTGAGTTTGGGAACAATGGCAAAACTCACTCACACCTAAATCTAGAAGCTGTGCAGCTCTTGAATCATATGAACATGAATCTCCTGAAACACAACAATACACCATGATCATTGTAAGCAGAAAATCATAAAATGCATATGAAACAGGCAATATGTGATCAAGCAAAGATGGAGTTAAGAAACAAACCATGACTTGATCAACCAAGTGAACACCACAAGGTAGTGATCACAGTGTTCATTCACACTTGGAATGAACACAAGGACATACAAGTTAACAAGCACAAGGCAAGACACTTGTATGTTCAACACTCAACCAATGCATAACTCACAAGGTATATGCATCTAGGAACAATCCTACAAGGGCACAAGAGTGACAGTACATAAACCAAAATGCATACCATTTAGATTAAAGTACTGATTTCAACAAAGCATAAAGGCTGCATTAAGCAAGGTACATACCATAAAGCCTACAAACTATGCATAAAACATTAACCCTAAAAGCTTACAAAAGCACATGGGTACAAACACATTATATTGAATAAAAACTTAAACAATATAAACTAAAAGTGCATAAAGTTTCTCCCCTTCAAAGTGATGAGAAGTTGTGATGCACTTGGAACATATATACTTGTAACCTGAAACACTTGCACAAAACACATTAGACCCTCAAGGTAAAGCAAGTAATAAAAGGACAAGTATAATGTAACCAGCAAAATGCGATCAAGTAACCATGATGTAAAGCATATGAGCAACTTGATCAAACACCAAAACACTCATATAGAAATGACTACAATGATCACAAAGCAAATCAATTGATCATCCGAACATGCATTTAATGAAGCACAATAGCATAAGGAAGTATGCATGTCCAAAACAAAAACATGATGCGAAGAGAACCACAAAACATAGCTCAAAGCACCATAAAGCCTATGCTTGTTCAAAACAAAGTTTTCTTATTATCTCAAAGTCTTCTCCCCCTTGGTATATGCATCTCCCCTATGAAATATCTCTCCCCCTACAAATGTGCATGAGAAATAGAATTTCTCCCCCTAAGTATGTGCACAAGAGTCATATAGAAATGACAAAATACTCCGAAATATTCTCTAGAGTATACTCTCCCCCTTTTTGTCAGGAATAGACAAAGGGTCAAGAAGAAACGAGGGCAAGAGATGAAGGTACGAACAATGCTAATGATGCATGAGGGGTGCAAGACGAAAGAGAAAATGAAGCTCAAACCCATGACAAAGTAAAATGCTACAAAGCATAAGACAGACATGACATGTTAGGATGAAGAAGCAAGGTATAAACCAATGCATGACAAGGGTAGCAAAGGTGTGTGCAAGAGGTGGCTAAGTGCAATGCATGACCAATGCATGAAAAATGCACATGTGGGGCAAGGTGTGTAGAATACACAACCAATGAACCAAACATGTTCCTAATGAGGAAACATGAGAAACCCCAAAGTTTGATACTCATCGGAGTCCAAACAGGCGAGAAAATGTCTAAGAAGCATTTTATCAAACACCTAGCATGCACACTATGAACAATAATGTGAAACAATGCATGAACATCATGAAATCTACCCTTAATACATGTTCTTTCTGCCACAAGGGGCCAACATCCAATGCAAATCAACAAAATAAACCAATCCCATGAAGAAATTTAACAAAAACTAAGTTTTCCCAACCCCTACGATAAAAATCCCAATCAAGAGCACAAAACTCTCCAAAACATAATCTAAGGATCAAAATCAATGAAAAGAGTTTATAATTACCTTAGAGATGTTAATGGAATGAAAAACCATTCAAATTGATTGGGTTTTGATGTAAAAATATTGAAAGAGGGGTTTTAGAGAGGTTGGGAGAGGTTTAAAACAAGTTTCCCACAAAAAGCCCTTTAAAAAGCTGTTTCTGGGCGTTTCGCGACTGGGCGAGTCGCGAGGTTCAGTCGCGAGCAAGCCGCGAGCCGCGAGTTTCAGCCGCGAGCCGCGAGTTTCAGTCGCGAAAATTTTCGCGAGTCGCGAGTGAGCCGCGAGCAAGCCGCGAGTGAGCCGCCAAAAGCTTCTGGATGAACTCGCGACTGGGGTTTCGCGACTGGCGAGTCGCCAGCTGAGCCGCGAAAAATTCTGACACCTGTTTTTCAAATCAGAACATGTTTAAACATTGAAAAACAAAGTAGGCACTAAACATAAACACAAAAAGTGATAAAAATCACTTCCAAAAACATATAAAATGATCAAAAATCTTTTTGGATTAATCCATATAAGATTGAGCACACACACATCACATTTAGACAAGTACAATCTAACAAATGAATAAGACATTCATTGAACATTAGGCATGTGTGTTGTGTGTGTATATCAAATGTGGAACAGTCCTTAGTCTAGAGTGAAGCTTCAATGATCAATTCAATCAAGTCATACACAACTAGTGCTAAGTCAAGTAGTCTATCTCAATTATAGAAATGAGCATATATGACCTCCCACAAGAAAATGATTACATATGATGAAGCTTTTCATTTGGCTTCTTTACAATTCATAACATTTGATCATTTTGAATCAAAACATCTCATTTTGAGATCGATGCCTGAAATTTGTGATATTTCAATTTGATGAACAAGCCTTTGGCTTTTTGGGCATCATACAATTTCATTTAAGTCGCTTTCCCTTTTTCCTAGTCGAATACTAGTATGTGCGACGGCTTTTGCAGCTCATTATCTCTTTTCATTTTGAGATTTACATTTATTGAGCTCTTTAAGCAAAAAAAATAAAAGAGTGGGAAGAGATATAAGCACAAGTCTACGCATGTATCAAAACCAACATGACTATTGACTTATCATTCATGACAAGCTTGAAGATCGATTTACAACAATCACACAAAGATGTCAAGATTTTTCCCACAAAGATATAAGTGCAAAAATAACAAGCTAAGCTCGTAAATGCACAAAGCCATTTGTACAAAGGTACAATGCCAAACTCACATGTGATATGTGCTCAAACATATACGATCAAACTTTTTGAATTTTTCACTTTTTATGTGGTTTTGGATTTTTTACTCACACAAAACAAAAACATAAAAGTAAGATCAAAAACGAAACAATGCATACAAATAAATGCAAGATGCAGAAAATGCATGAAGTTATGACATTTAATGCATGAAGGGTCCTACAAAGATCGAAAGAATTAGATCAAGGACCAAAAGAGCAAAAGCTCAACCATATGAACCCTTCCTCATCCAAACAGAATGATTGTTTGGAATGAGTGTCTCATGGGAAGTGAGACGAAGGTTGGAAGAATGAGAACCGGAGATGCACATAGTCAAGGAGTTAAGAGCATTAAACATTTTCTTTAACAACATGCTATTTTCACTCAAAACCGGTTTACTCTTTTTAGCATTTCCAAAAAGCTCAAGTTTCTCTTTTCTTTTGATTCTTTTAACAGCATGAAACTTAGAGCATTGAGGTCTTAGATGACCAAAGGCACCGCAATGGTGACAAACAATATGTTTAGGCCCACTAGCCTTTTTGGAAAGGGATCTAACAACAAAGGTTTGTTCTCTTTTCAACTTGGGACATTGGGGTCTTATGTGACCAAACACACCACAATGGTGGCAAGTTGGAACAAACTTAGATCCATCTAAAGCCTTAGGTTGAGACCTAAACAGAGGCTTTGACTTAACAGCCTTTCTCTCCACCTTTTGATTTCTTTTATGTGGAGGAATGTACACCGATTTGTCCTTTAAGGAAGAACACACAGTAGGCACAAAATTGGGTACCACAACATGATTGCAACACATATTTTCATCCTTTTTAACAGTAGGTTCAGCAATCAAACACTTGGCATGCATCTTAAGAGATTCATTTTCACATTTAAGATCATCAACAAGTTTGTTAGACAAAACAAGTTTAGCATCCAAGTTCATATTCAAACATTCAAACTCTTTCAGCTTTTCAAGAGAAATTTCAGCAAGTTTTTTATATTTCTCAACCAATTTGTAGGATTCATTGAGCTTAGCAATCAAATCATCCTTTTCACAAAATAACTTGCTCAAATTCTTTTGAAACTTCTTAGCATTTTTCTTGAAGAGTTTGTCAACAACACCCATAGATTCAACTAACATGTCATCACACTTATGAGGATTAACACTCATAGAGGCATTTTCACAAACATGTGGCATGTTACTTTCATCACCAACCAAATCATGCAAAGAGTCATACAAAGCACAATCCATGGAAAAAAAAATACAAGGGGTCAAGGATCACACTTAGGTATTTAAACCACAACAAGTGTACCCGCTCTGATACCAATTGAAAGTTCAAAAACGTGTATAAAACACCTTTGAACGTTTAGACCCCCAAATAACAACTTAATCAATTCAAGCAATATG
This sequence comes from Quercus berberidifolia, assembly GCA_028535905.1. Lineage (NCBI taxonomy): Eukaryota > Viridiplantae > Streptophyta > Magnoliopsida > Fagales > Fagaceae > Quercus > Quercus berberidifolia. Next base: position 75,561,332 of record JAPQVW010000002.1, on the reverse strand, counting down.
TCAAACAACTAGTGTGCGGAAACTTAACATATGCTATCATATGAAATTGATTAAATACTATCTAAGCCATAACAAAATAAAATCCACAGCAGATAATTTAAAGGCAAAGATAGAGGAAGGAAGATGCAAACACAAAGACAACACGCGATGTGTTATCGAAGAGGAAACCGAAGTCCTCGGCGAAAAACCTCTCCGCCGCCCTCCAAGCGGTAATCAATCCACTAGAAAATATAGTTGGGATACAAGGACAGCAATAGACCCTCCAAGCCTAATCTACCCAATGCACCTAAGCCCTCCAAGCTTCTTGCTCCAACGAGGTTGCGCCGAACCTTTTTCTTTTCTAGCTTCCCGGATTCCGCTACTAGACCATAGCATCCGCCATCCTTGGCATCTTCCAATGCTTCCCAAAACTCCAAAAACACTCAACACTCTAAATGGGTGTGGGTAGTGTTTGGATAGAAATCTCCTCTCAATACATATGACAATGAGAGAGGGAATGAGAAGAGACTACAAAGATTTCTCTCTAAGAATGAGTAGCTCTCTCTAATTGGGTGGGTGTTTTGAAGAAACCTCTCTTAGGGTTTTTCTTTCTGAATAGCCACACATATCTTGTGGGAATGAGGGGTATTTATACTGGTGTGAGAATGGAATACGAAGAGTCAGTTTTTCCAAAAACAGGGCTGGCTGGCGACTTGACCTCGCGACTTGACTGAGTCGCGAGTTTAAGTCGCGAGCTAACTTAATGGCCAGTCTGGATTTTTGTCGCGTAGTGCTCCAGGTGGCGTGACTGTTCAGCTCCCCTGCATGCTCTGCACGTGAGCAACTTTTGGCGGCTTGCAAGCCGCGAGCCACACGCGAGTCCTAGCCGCGAGTCTCTGCTTCACTGCACTGTCTTGAGCATTTCTTCACACTCTCTCACACACTACCCTTACATGATTCCCACCTAAATACAAGGTTTCTAAGTGCTTTATTACAAGCAAATTTGTCATGGAATAAAGCCAACACATGGTTGATTAAATTCAACCTTACACCAACTTCTTGGTCTGTTTGTGCTTGTAAAAGCTGTTTCAATGTGTAAATCTCAAAAGCATTAAGAATGGGCGGAAGGGTGGAAGTTTCAGTTTTATTTAACCAAAGCTTAAACTCTGCTCTAGTAGTTCCCGTTTTGCTGTATGCTGTAGTTGTGGATAAGTAGTAAGGGACCACAGGCTGAGTAAGCCACAAGTCTCCATTCAAAAATACGTTAAATTCTCTAGTCTGGTTTGGTTGAAGCTTTTCAAGTTCAGAAAAGTGCAAGTAGATATATTGGGTCACGGTGTTACCATTATCAGGTGTCCGAAAAAAGCCTATGGAAGCATTTACATTTAATTTCGTGGCTGCACTGCTCATGACAACTGATGGTATGCTTTGTTGCCGAGTCATCCATTGTGAGATTGGTAAAAATGTTTTGTTTGTTTGTTTAGACCCCTTAAACCAGATTGTTTAATCTAATATATTAACCAAGTGATTACTTACATTAATTATTGAGATCTAGGTTAAACACAAATAAATCATATTATGCAAAACAGCAGAAAATAAATAATATCACGATATGATGACTTAGGAAAACTGATGAAACGAACTATTTCAAAGTAAAAATCTAGATAGGATTTGACCTAACTATCCTTAAAGTAAAGTAAATCCACTATAAGAGAAGTTTTTACAATCAAATCTAACCCTAAATCTATTTCTACCTCAAGTAGTAACTTACTGACACAACCACGTACAAACTCCGAATCCACATACTCTTTCACTTCTTGGATTTTCACCAACGCAAGACGCCTTACTTGTGACTTTAAAATCTCATTCAAAGGTTTCAAACCACCATTGTCACGCCCCAAACCCCAAAGGGTTCAAAGCATGAAAAAGACGTCCCAAAGTGCCTGTAGATTTTTCCTTTTTGATAATCCAATCCACATAAATCATATCAAGTACCAACATCAAGAATTATTATAATAATTCCATTGAATATACTCTCAAAGTAAGTTAGAACTCTAAGCAATAATTACAAGGACCATTGGCCACAAAAGAATAAAGGTCTGAATAAATAATTACATATCATTAGCTTGTCCCATCTGTGGAAATAACGTCACAACTACTATAATATACAAAAGAATGAGTCAATCCTATTATAAGATGTACATCATTTAATATTTCTATTACAAAAATTCAGCCTCCATTAGTAGTTAGTCTAACTACTGTTAGCCACCAAAAAGCTGTCTCAAAATATTGTTGCCTATTCTAAAAAGTTTATAAAATAATGGAATGAGACAGAGCCTAGTAAGTAGAATAATTAATGGGGGTGGGGGAAATGCAAGTTTCATTTTCAATAATAATAATATGCTATGACAAGAACGATTTAATAATAAAACACAAAGTTTCTCAACATAAATACCTTGAAACTATATACTATAATTTGTGACCACCAACAATATAATTTCCAAAATTATAATATCTAACATAAGGTAAATTATCACAAATATACCACACTACTACATAGACTGGTCAGGGGATCAACCCATTCACATCTTGCATGATATTTTCCTCTCTGGTATGCAGACTCTTGGCCTCATGGACAGCAGCCTCACCCATACCCTAAAAGTTTTTCTCTCCCCCCATGGGCAGCAGAGAAATCGCATCAAATAGGACCTCTTTTGCATGTGGCCTTTAGGCCCCATGGACAGCAACCTCACCCACACACAATCAAGGAACCTCTTCCCCCCATAGATAGCAGGAAAGAACGCTTCATCCAAAGTGAAAGGGCACTGACCTAGATCTGATTCTATTCTCACAAAAACTATGAAAACCAAATCGGGTGATCACCGGAAAATCACACATGGCATGGTGTTAAAACCACATAAAGCTCACAAGTTACATTACTTTGAAACACATAATTTATATCCAGGTAGTTTCAGAAAAACCTTAAATAATCTAACCTCTACAAAGTTTGTAAGGTTTTCAACTTCATTCTTGTCAAGAGATTTTCTATCAATTTCCCACATAACAAGACAAGATAAGCATTTTTAAATTTTATAATATACCATAAAATCCATGATTTCCTTATCAAAGATTAAATAAAATATGCTCATTTTTTCGTATCAATAATTCATGCATTTCCCCAAATACAATACCAAATATGATGCATTTTCATATATAATCATATATATATATATATATATATATATATTAAAGTTGCGATACAATAGTTTTTAGGAAAATATAGTTTCCATAGGTAGTTTCTAAAAGCGTGTCTAACCCAAAAACAACATTTATATACCATGGTTATTTTTCAAAATTCCCATTAAAGAGCTGCTTACCTCGCAACTGCAAAAAGCCTAATTCTCCAAGCTCCAAGGAGATTAGGTAGAACTTAAACAATATCAAATAAACCTATTACAATAAGCATAGAGTTTGAAATTCTATCTAGCTACAATTTAGGAATTGCCAACTAAGCACTTAATTAGGCAAGCCTAGTATTTAATCTCATCAATAATAATATATTCCACTTTTAAAGTTTCTCAACAAATTGATTCACAAGGCATAAACTCCAATTTATAAAGTTAACCCATTTAGTATCATCTCCAACATCATGACTAGCTTCCATAAAATTTACACTACATCATTAAGAGACCCATGAAAGCAAAATCAAAATATCCTACAAGACAAGAAATTTCGAACTTCAACTAACTCCAAATAAACCCAATGGCAATGGAAAAATTAGATTTACCAACCATCACTTGTTATAACTCAAAACCCCTAAACTTTCCACCATACATAAACCTTAAGTAGTCATCATTAGTACAAACCATATACCCACTCATCAAAGAATTCCACCAATACAAAACCCATACATACAAACACATAAATATCACTTCCAATGCTCATAAATCACATGGGTATCATTATTAAAGTTTAGGTAAAGATAACCTCAAGTAAAAGTGTAAAACCCACCAAAAATATTAGAAATTTTTACTTAAAAAAAAAAAGGATGTGAAGGTGCTTATGGGTTCTTAAGAATTTTTCGGTGATCTTGTTGGAAAATGATGGTGAGATGGTGGTTTGGAGTGAAGTTTGGTGGGTGAGTGTGGAAGTGAGTGTGTGTTTAAGTAAAGAGAAAAGAAAGAAAATGAAAGGAAGAAAAGAGATGGCCAGCCAAAAGAAAGAAAAAGGATGGTATGAAAATGAGTGGTGGGGGATTGTTGGGTAAGGTGGGGCACGTGTGGTCCACTAAAAATTTGAATTTTACTTTTTTTTTTTTTTTGACTGACTGGGACGTTACAACCATCAGTAATGATCTTGATACAGCAACTATGTTCTACTAACACTTGATTGTAGATCTGGCTCTTGTAGATTCTTATGTAGTTAAAAGGTACAAAACCTCTCAGATCTCACAAAAAGTAACACACAAGTCTTCCAAAAAATCTTTAAAATGTGGCTAGGGTTTCCCTTTTATATGTAGAAAAGTTTAAATGAAACCCTAAATGTTTTCACAAGCTTGGGTTTGTTTAAAAATTCTGCAAAAAAACTGGACCTGAGATTTTCGATCAATTGAGTTTAATTCTCAATCAATCGAGGAAGGCAGTTTCTCACTTCCTTTTTTCTACAATCAGCTAGACTTGAAACTTGAAACCTATACTTTTAAGCATTGCCTTAAATTTAGACTAAACATGTTTTGTTCTCGATTTGTCAACACAACAAAAATATGATTCTAAACATTTAAATCTAAATCTTTAGAACCTAACATATTTTTCCACTCAGGTGGGATGTAGGGTGACCATATGCAGTCAAAAACATCATCTTTGTACTTGAAAAGAATACCATATCAGGCTTGATTGAAAATGACAATACTAAGTATCTTACCGATAAGATAATTATTGAAAATGGCTTACCTGTAAGTTTTATTGGTTGGTGAATTACAATCCAACTGCCATATGAGATCTAGTAATCCTGATTCAGATATATAAGTATTGTTGTACGGAACTCTACCAAAATCAATGATGGTGTCAACCCAAAATAATCGATGTGGAGGAAAAGGTCTATACCCATTAAAAGGAGGTCACTTCTTATAAGCACATCTCTATGCGCTTCCCTTGGCAATGTGAGATTCCATGGATTGCAAAACCCCCTTTTTGAGTCACTACAATTCACCCCTTACGTTAAAGGAATGTCACTCTTTATTCCATAGATTACAAGACCCCTATTTTCAGGTCACTTCAATTCACCCCCTTATCGGCACACGTGTCCTTGCGTGTGGGGCCTACACTTCCAACTAGAGCATGGCTCTGATACCATTTGTAAAGACCTCGACCTTGACTGTATAGATATTGTCTGCTTTGGGGCCCATATTCCTCATGGTTTTGTTTTCCTCCTAAAGGACATAGTAATGGGAGAAAATGCCTCTATATATTAAAGGGAGGTCACTCCTTATACGAACATCTCCATGTGTTTCCCTAGGCAATGTGAGATTCCATGGAATGCAAAACCTCCCTTTCTGGGTAACTACAACAGTCAATGGTCCCTTCACGACTCCCTCAACTCCACGGGATCACTAAGAAATTCTTCACTAATGTCGCTATCTTAATTTCAACTCACAATCCTTTCGCAAATTGATTGGGAGGCATGGCTCCTCTTTCAACGATTGGACCAACGTTGATAAGAAGGTGGGTTTGGGGATTATGGCCATATATGTAGTTAGTAGTTGATAAGATAGTAATGGGTTTTTTCTTAAGGTAAGTGAGAATATTACACACAATGTCTATCCCTTTGAAATGTTCTGGATTTAGAAATTCTCTATGAATTTGAGGCTTTTGCTTTCCTTTCTTGAGACTATATTCTCTTCCTCATTTTTGTACATGACCTAACTTATGATTTTGATCTTCTTATTGACATTTATAAATTTGAACTCTTATTATTGGCCCTTTGGAATATTTATATGTTTTACATAATGACTGTGACTTTGTTTTTTTGAGAAACAAATAATGATTGTGACTATATTGTAGTCTTTGAATTGAAAATATTTAAATATAAATTTTTTATTTATATCACTGACACCCACACATATGTGACATTGTGTGTAAATTCTCACTAACCTTAAAAAAAAAAAAATAATAAAAAAAATAAAAAACCTCATTGCCATCTCAATTATATGCCAAATTGCACAAATCATCTGAAGCCCCAATTGCCAGGTTAAAACTCTCTTAAAATAAATAAATAAATAAAGCCCTAATTGTTTATTAAAAAATAATAATAATTAATAAAGCCCCAATTTGACATACTAAATCTAATCCCTAATCCTAAAGATGACCTTATGTTTTTGTTTTTATAATAAAAATCCCCTTTTGTTATTATCTCAGGCATTTTTTATTATTTATTTATTTTTAAAATCCCTCAACTCAGGCATAATCTAACAAAATTGGAAGCTCAAACATTAAATTAGGAAGCTCAATTTCGCTCTTGAGCATTCAATTGAATGTTTGAAGGGTAAGAATACTGAAACCCCTCATTTAGAATAGAACCCTAACCCTAAAATTCCATTTATTTAATAAATCGTTTCAAAAATAATAATCATGTCAACTAAATTATGAATTCCAAATTTGCAAGTAACCGTTTTATGACTATAAAAAATTAAGTTATAGTCCATTGGGCAATTTGATAACTGAGGTACCACATCATGAATGATGGCGTGACATCAAAGATATCACTTGATCCTGCCCTAACAATTAAAAGAGAAAACGCTGACTTTGGACCACTTTGAGTCTGTGATTGCTGAAATTTTCATGCCATTGCCATACTTCATTTGAAGTACGTCAGGTTGCTATTCCATCTTCTTCTTAAAAAAAAAAAGGTTGCTGTTCCATCAATTAGAACTAAACAAGTCTCTAATAATATAGGACTAGTTGAAGAAATCAAACTTTTTATTTCATTTTTCTTTATATATTCAAGAGGCTCGTTATTGCGTATTGATGTTGTGGAAAAAATTTGTTTCCTATATTAGCCAAGTGGAAGTACAAATTTCTTATTCTTTTTACTTTCTAAATATTTATTCTGCAATATGATTGTTTTAAATGAAGATGATTCCATGGACAAGGCTTGGAATAGTCTGACAAAATGCTATATTGGGTCTGGTTAATATGTGTCGACACGTATTAACCATCAATTTTAAAAAAGTTTTTATGAAAAATTTAAAAAGTTATCAAAACAGGTAATTATTTTTTCATTTTTCAATAAAAAAATTTCTAAAATAATTTACTAATATATATTCTAAAGACACACGTTAATAAATCTTTTATATATATATATATATACACACCGACGGACTTGTAATTATGACATTAAATAATATATAGTTATATACAATGGCTTAACCATCGACTTCGAGGGTGACAGTCTCTAAAAACAAAGTCTACAACTTTTCTTACTCCGCTGTCTATGCTTTCAGACAGCTCCTAGCATTTGTTTGGCTGTCTGTCAACACCATGGACTAGATTCTAAAAAATTTGCCTTCACTGTCAAGGACTTTTAGTTCAACTATTTTAGAGAGAATGCCAACAGATGGATTTGAAAGGAAATATATATATATATATATATATATATATATATATAATATAATATAATTTTTTTTAATTTTATATATATATTTTTTTAGGTTAAAGAAATGTTGGTGTATCTTTTGACAAAGACAGAATTTGTGTCAGCGGAATATCATTCTTCGATGCAGAAGTAATGGACCTAGTTGCTCAAATACTTTAATCTCATCGATGCAAGACTTTCTCAACATAAAACTTGGAGCAAAGCACTATTTATAGGATTGAAATCTGAGAAGCCACGCCAAGGAATCTAAACTGTGTTGGAAATGGCAAAGCAATTTCTGTTTGCAATAATACTTCATGGTGCTTTTACTCTCACAGTCCTAGTTCATTCCCAGGATCAATTAGGTTTGACAATCTAATTCTTTTGACCACCATTTTATATATATATATATATATATATATATATATATATATATAGAAACAAACACACACACATAAGGGAGATGGAAAGGGGTTCTAACCATAAAATTAATGTTTTTCTATTTCAGGCTTCATTAGCATCGACTGTGGGATACTAGAAGGCTCAAGCTATAAAGATGGAGCAACAGAAATCAATTACACATCAGATTCAACCTTCATAGACACAGGTGTAAATGGGAATATTGCACCTGAATATAGGACCAATAATATTGATCAACAGTTCTGGACCGTCCGACGTTTTCCTCTATGAAGCATGGACGTGGCTGGGAGGGTGCCATACTGGAGTCCGATGCAGCCTAACGCGAGTTGTGATGTCCAATGCAGCTGCCCGCGCATCAGTGCCGCGTCTGAGCTTCTTTTTTTTTTTTTTTTTTTTTTTTTTTTTTTTTACGGATTCGCTTTGACTTGGCTTGATTCGTGCTGACTCGACTTCTATTCTCGCCGAACTGGGACGATTTTGCCAGAATTAAGTCATATTGGACGAATCGGTTCGTATCGGCCGACAACCGAAATGGCAATCAGATCATATCGGTCGGCAACCAAAACGGCCAAAACAGGCTAAAATAAGCCTTGAATCATGCCGGAACAGTCGAAATCGGCTTTGAATGAGGTCCAAACATCCTAAATCTATCTTTCCTCAATTTTATTCTAAATAATTGTTGCTTCTTTTGTATTTTCTTTTTTGTTTTGTGTTTCTTACATTCTTCTTTCTTTGTTTCGTGAATCAGGACATAGTAATGTGTTTTTTAAGAATATTTTAATAGTAAACATATATAGAAAATAAAAATAAAAATATTTTTAATAATTTTTTAATCGCCGCACCCGTGCTTCATAGGTTTTTCTGAGGGGACCAAAAACTGTTACACTTTAAGACCTTCTCCAGGAAAAAACAGGAACTATTTGATCCGAGCGGGTTTCATGTATGGGAACTATGATGCCAAAGGCAAAATCCCGACAGTTGATTTGTATCTTGGAGTAAACAAGTGGGACACAGTGGCAGTGCCAGATACATCAAGTACATTAACAAAGGAAATTATGCTTATATCCCGATCAGAAGACATCTATATTTGTCTTGTAAACACAGGCAATGGGACACCTTTCATATCAGTGTTAGAGCTAAGACCTAGAGAATTTTGCAACCCAGGTTGCAGAATTAGAGGAACCATTTCTAGTTTTGTATAACACCGCTCTCTATTCCACTTCTAATTCCTCACCATCTTTTAAAATTTTAGAGCTCCCAATTTTGATTTAACTCGGACTATTCGTTGTATGTCATTTCAGATATAAAATTGTTGGACATTTTTATACCTTATTATCCGTAAATCTTGTATTTCTTATCGAAAGGTTCAAGAAAAAGTGCCTTTTCAGCATGTACCTTAATAGCTGGCTGTACTAAGTCTTACCAGAAGGATGCTTATTGAAAGTGGCTTACCTTTAAGTTTTATAAGTTGTTGAACCACAATCGAACCGTCGAAGGAGATCTAGTGATCCTGATTTAGGTATGTAAGTATTGTTGTTCAAAGGTCTTACCTCTAACACTGATATGAAAGGTGTCCCACTGCCCGTGTTTACAATGAAAAAACCTAGATGTCTTTTGATATGGATAGATGCTTAATTTCCTTTGTTAATGTACTAGATGCATCTGCCACTGCCAGTGTCCCACTTGTTCCCATACATGAAACTCACTCGGATCAAATAGTTATTGTCTATGCCTGGTGAAGGTCTTAAAGTGTAACAGTTTTTGGTTGCTTCAGGAAAGCTGCGGATGGTCCAAAACTGTTGTTCAAGAGAATTGGTCCTGTATTCGGTTGAAATATTCCCATTTACACCAGTATCCGTGAAGGTTGAGTCTGAAGTGTAATTGATATCTGTTATTCCATCTTTATAGCTTGAGCCATCTGGTATCAGTCGATGCCAATGAAGCCTGAAATAGAAAAGGATTAGTTCTTTGGTTAGAGTGCTACAATTGAAATATAGCGGTGCTCAAAAGATTTAGATTGTCAAACCTAATTGATCCTGGGAATGAACAAGGACTGTGAGAGCAAAAACAGCATGAAGTATGGTAATGAGAAGGGCTTTTGTTCATGTAATTGTGATCACTTGGGGTTATGGGTGGCTAGGATTGGTTTGTTGGTAATGAGAAGGGTTTTCAATAATTAGAAATCTCTACAACAACTTCTTACTTTATATTCATGTTGTACAATTTTTATTTTATATTTTTGATTTAACCGTTCAATATGTTTATTTTTGACACTTTAGTTTTCTTATATTTGACATTTGTTCAACTCTATGTAAAAAATAAAAAATAAATAAATAAAAAACCAAAGCTTAATGTATTTACCTCTGATAGTTTTGAAACAATAATAGAGTACATTGTAATTATACTCCAATTATTGCTTTCATATTTTTTGACTCAATGGTTTTTTTAGTTGTGGGACCTTTCTCAATTTCTGTTTGGCTTCAACAAATATTATATTTAGCACACTTTTTCTTATTATGTGCAGTACATAATAATTTGATCTCGCAATCCAATAGATAATAAAAAATCTACCTCAAAAGTTTGGTCATGAGAAAATAGAAAATCTCAAAACATGATTAGGGGTTTAATTTTTATCCAATTTTGATAAAAGCTAAATGTCGAATTTGGTTCTTGCAGGGTTTAGGATCATTGACCTAAATACATGAGAGTTTGATAATGAAGGTTTTTTAAGTGGCCAGAGACATTTCTAAGGAACTTTAAGAGAAGAAAGTTTTTTTTTTTTTTTTTTTTTTTTTTTTTTTTTTTTTTTTTTTTTAACTTCCATTATTATATATAGTATAGATATGTATAGACATTGTTTTTGGTTTTTGATTCTTCATTGATTTCATGATTTAGTTATTAAAAAAAACCCCAAAATAATAAAACTGAAATGAATAATACTTTTAAAAATAGTTCAATTTTTAAGAAAAACAAATTACTTTCAATAATTTTTAGAGAATAAATTATACATTATACTATATTACAAAATAATTATATTGGTCTATGACTAGTTCTCATAATACTCATGCTTCACCAAAGCAACAAATAAAACAAGATTATATCTCAACAATAGCCTCTTTTATTCTCTCTCTCATATTTTTTGAGACATTACACAGTGGACTTGATATCATTGGCTATATTTTGGGCATCAGTGCTAGCTCCATAGAACCCTCTTCTAGATAGTCCAACACAGTATAAGCAATTCTTTCCCTTCCAATGGTTAGGATAAGTAGGTTTTGGAAGTCCATCCTCGTTCAAAAGATACTCATCCCCCTACTCATAACAATAAAATAGTTAATTGAGAACTATTTTTTAAAAAGAATAGTTCTAGTATGGTAGCTATTTGGTACAACTAAAATTTTTTTAGTGTAATTTTTAAAAGTGGAATTCTTGTGAGGTTCATGTTAATAAGTGAAATTGAATAAGATATTAGATATAGCTAGGAGGGGGGGGGGGGGGGGAAGAAACTCTAAAAGTTGTACCTAACAAGAAAAATAAACTAATAAACCAAATTAAACCACATTTTACACCCTGCCAAATGAGAAATTATTCACTCCTCCAGAAGGACCATGTCACACTTGCCTAATGGTCCTCCTTACTAGTAAAATAGATCCACCAAATCTTAATTAATTGAGTTAGCTCCTAATTTCCCAAACCATTTAAACCCCAATTTATGTTTATGTTTATGTTTATGTTTACATTTGCATTAGAGTTAAAAACTTTTGATTGATGATTCTCCTAAGTCCTTAGTAGTCAATCCTCCTACCAAAAGCACAATAAAGAGTATAGATCAAAGTATACTTTTGACTTTTAAAGTTTGGAATTATTTTTATTTTGACTATTTATGTTTCAAAATTTTCATTTTAACTCTTCATGTTTGATTTTCTTTTCATATCTATTTATATTTCAAAATTTTCATTTTAACCATTCATGTTTAATTCAATTTTTAGTTTAGTCCTTCATGTTTGATTCAATTTTCTATTTGACTCTTCATAGAAATGAAAATTTTGAAAGGTAAAGAGCCAAACAAAAAAATTAATCAAACATGAATGGCCAAAATGAAAATTTTGAAATCTTTAAAGGCCAAAAGTGTAATTCAAGTCTATACTTTAAAAAGATTGGAGAATTTATTTCCTTCACTAAAATATTTTTAATTATTTCTTTTTCCTAGACAAAATTGGACCACTTCATCACCTACTATTACGGTAGGATATTTTCTAGTTCCATGTTATTGTTGATGTTTAGAAAATTCAAATTTTAAGAAATATCATTTATGTAATTTCTTTCAAATATATAGGTGTAAGCTTTCAAAACTACACTTTAATTTAAACGGAAATAAAACAAGTAAAAATTAGGATATTGCCTTGCAAATAAAAGTAGAAGATAAATTAGAAAAAATATTATATTTAAAAAAATCTCAAAATAAAATAAAGGGCAAACACAAAGACTACTCTATCAATTACCTTAAGCCACAAGTTTGTCGACCTCTTAAATCCAGTACAAAAAATAATGGTGTCAAAAGGATGTAACTTTTCATTCTTGAATAGAATGTCGTTGCCTTGAACTTTAATTATTTCTGCTGGCAAAACCTGCATAAGTAAATCAATCAAATAAACAAGCATGTTTTTCTCATCACCCAAAAAAATAATAATAATAATAATAAAGGCATATGAAAAAGGACAAACAGGAGCTTAAAAGATAGAGTAAAGTTTATTGTATAAGATTTCCATTGGTCTTCTAAACTTTACCATTTCAAAAAAGAGAAGGTCCATACTCTATTGACACAAAAAATTTGACAGCTACTAATATGATAGATTGTTAGTAGTAGATAAAAAAAAGTGATGTCAATATTAGATCACTATAAACTTCCCAACTCAATTATTGAAAAAAATATTATCATTTTTTTTTTTTTTTGTGTATATAGTATTGCTCTTAAGAAAATCATTGTAATCAATTATTTGCTGCCATGAACAAGTTAGAAAAGTAATTGTGGAATGGTATCCATTAGACTAGAACACAATTGGCCCCAAAACAAGTTAGAAAAGTAATTGGCCCCAAAAAAAATTGTAGTATCCTTTTCATTCAACCACCAAACATATAAATTTATTATTTCTTTTCTTACAATGAGAGTTTTGAGGAATTGACCTAAGATTTAATTTCACAGACAATGACAAGATACCATTAGATTGGATCTACTGAAAATCCTCTAACTTGAACTCATTGCATATCCGTGTGCTTACAGAACAAGTAAAAACTAATCCAACTTATAGTTTTAATTAGCGTAGATCAAATTTAGCTCTGATACCACAAACAATTCTAAAGAATTAATTTTACTTTTTTAAGTACATGAACTATTCCCTCACTCAAAATTCTTACCTGAATTTCTCCTGACTTGATCTTTTTATATGTACCAACATCAAAAAGTGGATACTTGCCGTACTTAAGCTTCATAGAAATTGGACCCTCTGTAGGCCTTCCAATCCCATACTTGGTCAGGTCCCCATAAACCAGTTTGCTAAGCATGACCATCAAGAAATCCACCAAGCTAACGGGAAAATACTTCAACATGGTTAAGCCCAAGTACACCATCTCCCTTGTGAGAAAATGAGCCTGTATATATAATCCAATAATTTGTAATTGTAACCATGATGCATAGATATATTAAATTTTGTACTAATAACAATGACCCATGTAAGAAAAATTAAATCTAAGTTAGATGTGGTTAATTTCATACCGGGCTTCGAAAAATAATGGAAGTTTTGGCACCATGATTTGCAAGGTCTAGAGCAATTTCCACTCCAGAATTCCCAGACCCAACAACCAAAACGTTCTTGTTTTTGAACTCCTTCCCTGACTTATACTGAGTAGAATGAAGAACCTCACCAGGGAAAGTGTTTAACCCTTCAACCTCCGGGGTATAAGGGTTGGTTGTTTCCCCAGTGGCCACCACTAAAAACTTTGCACTATATTTCTCAACCTCACCTGAACTTGCATTCCTAGCCTTAACAATCCATCTCTTGGAAACTTCATTGTACTCAGCAGACTCCACGGTTCTTTGGAACATTGGACTAATGTTGAAATGGGAGACATAGTCATCTAAGTACTGTATAAACATCTTTCTGGGCACAAAGGTGGGATAAGAGGCAGGGAATGACATGTGAGGGAGTTCACAAAATTGCTTTGCAAGGTGGAGGTGAAGACGATCATAGGAATATTTCTTCCATATAGAAGCAATACAGTCTTCTCTCTCAAGAATTATGTATGGGATTGATTGCTGGCTTAGGCAAGCAGCTGTGGCAAGCCCAGAGGGGCCTGATCCAACTATTATTGCTACTTGTTCCTGCATATTTGTTTTTGAGTCACTGTTTGCTTAGGTTGCTGTATGTTCTTATTACAAGGAAGGAAGTAAAGAGAGCTAAGCAAAGGCTTACATAATATATGGACCGGGTTGCCTTTATATATCCACACATATGGTTTTGGTGAATTTCATTTCATCGGTTAAAAAGAACATACCCTGACTAAGTTTACCCAATTTATTAAATATAACTTCTTCTTTTTCTTTTTCTTTTTTAATCTATGATATTCTTTTTATATGAATCTAGAGATGGTCATGACCCGGGTTTGGGTCAGGACAACCGTACCTGGTAACTATCCGAAATTCTTGTCCGTGGATGCTCATACAAAGATTTTACAAAGCTAATATATAAGTAAATAACCATCATTCATTCTATAAAAAAAAATAATAATAATAATAAATAAATAAATCCAAACCCACTGAATGTCTGCGCTTTGCACACAAAAGAGAGGGATGGGTAAAGATATATTTTTTACAGTTAGATTCCCCTTGAGCTTTGCCATTGATGCTAGATGATTAATAAATTTGCAGAAGATGGAGACATATGTAAAAATGTAGGAGAAAACGAAGGCTGCTGATGTAGTGGGGTAGGTAGTTAATATATTATGTTTATATGGGTTTATTAATAAATTATTAAGGAGGTGGGAGTGCGACCTTTTTTTTTTTAATGGATCAGATTTGGGTAACACCCAAACCCAACCCAAACATTTGGGTTTTCATCTAAACTCAATCTAATTTTGTTTTACCCATAATTGGTTGGATAATACTTAGAAAATTTTTGGGTCAGGTCGGGTTAAGTATCCATATGACTATGGGTTTTAGCCATCCTTCATTATAATTGTTTTTTATTATCAAGTCAAACAATGGTAATTTTTTTTTCCTTTTATTTTTCTTTCAAGATAAAAATTGATTCTATGTCCTTTATTCAAATAAGAAAAATGTTATGTTTATAATATTTTCATAACAAATTATAAGTAGAAAATTATTACAGGTAAAGAACAAAAATTCTAGCCATTAAAGCCTAATATTTACATACAATTTATTAAATTTTTTTTCTAAATATTTTCCATTAAAACCCTATTTATTGAAAATAATTTTTTTTTTTTTAGTTTTTTAAAACTTTAAAAGGGACATTACTTTTAAAAGTAAGCTGCCCAAGAAAAAAAAGAATGAAAAAAGAAAAAAAAAAAAAAAAGTTTCCAAAGGCAGAAATCCAATTCATAGATTAACATAATTCCACTAGCTCTTGGTTACGAATTTGAGGGTTTGTGTGAATTGATAAAAATGATTAAAAATATGTCATGAAAAGTGTGTAAATCGTATCTGTGTGATTTTTGTCGGTGGGCCTGAAGTTTTTGTCGGTGGGCCATAATATAATATAGATATAAAATTGACAATAAATTGACATCAATAAATCATGTTATGGTAGTTTTTTGTCAAAGTTTTGCGATTCATACATCACTTTTTAACATTTTTAATGAAAATATTCAAGTTTCAATTTTCTTTCTTGGGTTCCATTTAGTTTACCTAATAAAATTTTTGGTCAATTAGTATCTTATTTTGATGATAAATAGCAATTATCAAGAGAATATTATAAGTTGAAACTATCCTTCAAAAAAAAAAAAAAAATCACCCTCCCATTCTTCAACTATCAAATTCAAAAATAAGTAAATTAAAAAAACAAAAAAAAAACAAACAAATAAATCTTATTATAGAAGATAAAATTCAGTAAGTCCAGATTTATTAAGTTAATTGAATTTAATGGTAGAAAATGGAGTAATTTGAGTTGTCATGTAATATGAACTCTAGCATTAAAATATCAATTAGATAAGTCAAGTCAAGGAAAACTAGTCAAGTTATTAGAGGGTTGCTTTTTAGGTTTTTTTTTTTTTTTTTTTTTTTTTTTTTTTTTTTTTTTTTTAAGTCAAGTTAAGTCATTATTGATATTAATAAGTTGTAATTAAAATAACATTATTTTCACATGAATCTATTGTTAACATTATTTTTATTAAGACTTATGTTACTTTAGCACTTGTGTGTTTATAGCTACACTTATTGGATATAGATATAAATAAAACTAAGAATTTTTGTTTGAAAGGCCAAACTATGCTATTTACATATTAAGACATATTCAAAGCACATACATATATAAACATGCATATAAAAATACAAGTTGAAATTTAATAATAGACACAATCATAACTCATAATTAAAATTTTATATAAAAAAACTCATAAATATATTGTATACAAATTTCAATTTATACATACATATATATATATATATATATATATATATATCTACAAGATCATTTTTGAGCAATGGCGTCCCAACAAACTTTAAGGTCTAAGAAGATATATTTAAATGGGGCATTTTTGTTATTACTTTAACTAGTTTTTAATAGCATAATCTTTTTTATAACAAAAATCCATTCTTTTTATCTTGTAATATGAGTTTTTTTTTTTTTTTGTGGAAGAAATACTAAAGTTATAACAAATTTTACTACAAAAAACCTATAAACAATGTAGCAATGAATGTGATTAGTCATGACATTTCAAGAAAATAATAAACAAGTATTTGAATGAATGATATTAGAGATATTATTAATTTTATAACATAAGGCTTATAAAGATATATCACCAATCACCCAAAATAAATAAATAAATAAATAAAAATGCATTTAATAGGTTGTTGACGTCCACAAATCATATTAGTTGTCACATCAATTTATAAATGTTTTGAAGTAAAATTTATAGTATCTTTAACATCCTTTTTATTTGAATTATTTCTTGTGAGCAGTGATACATATTTGTAAGCCCTATGTATTTAAAGTTATAAGACAAAACTTAGATATAGTACCTTAGATTCTCCTTTTAAAATTCAGCCACATACCTGACTAAATAACTCAATTAACGGTGTTAATACAGCCTGTTTATCTGTCTCTTTCTTTTCACTTTTGTTTTTAGTTTTCCAAGATGTTAGAGAACCCGTGAGAAAACCCAACCTCTTTAGCTTTTCAATCTCTCAAACTTCTAAAATTTCTAAAGAAATCAAGATTTTAGAAAAATGAAAAGGCTGACTTAATTATGTGCATTGCATTGTCAACTAAAGGTTTGTTGCTTCTTGTCTGCGGCTAGGGACATAGTTAGAGAAGTAGAGAACTTGAACGAACAATGAACAATTTCATGTAATCACAGATCTACGAATGACCATACCCAAAAACTCCATGTTTGGAATCCAACCAAAACCATCATGTCCTAACAACCAAAACAAACCCAATCCCCAAAACCACATAAAATCAAACAAGGAGAGAAGAAAAGATAAATTAAAGGAAAACTAAAGAACAAATAAAGAAAGAGAAGAGGAGGAGGAGGAGGAGGACGATCAGCGGCCGCCGCATCACTGGTGTGCTTCCGATGGTTGCAAAGCTCATAGGTTTCAGGCTTTTAGCCTTGGGGGCCTAGGCTAGACTTCAGCGAGAAGAGCAAACCCAAAAGAGACCATGAGAGTGGCTAATGGTGGCCTGTTGTGGTCGCCCTTGATAGAAGCCATGGAGATTCGGTGGTGGAGAGATCTTCAAGTTTGAGATGAGAGTGAGATGATGGAGAGATATAGTTAACAGAATTAGAGAAAGAGAGGGTGTAAACACCATTAGCTAAGTTATATATATATAACTTAAACTTCTGAAACTCTTACAATTTTCTACGTTAGCACAATATTTAAATAAAATTATCATTTATTTAAATAAATTTTTGTTGTTTAGTCCAAACTTAACGAGGAGTGAAAGTTTATCTCTCTAACAAGTCCAACTTAAACTCAAACTCATCATTATCATTTTTTTAAACAAAATTATTTTTGTTTAATTCAAATTTAACAAGAAGTGAAACTCTCTCTTTAACAAGTACAACTTAAATTCAAACTCAAACATTGATAAATTATCTCCAAATTTGCGAGGTTAATCATAAACACTATAAAAGTAAACTAAACCCCAATATTTTTTCTTAAAATCGAGTAGAGGTATGGGCTCTTCTTATGTTATTTTCTTCTCTACTACTTTGTTAAAAAAAAAAAACAATTATGGTTTTTCATGTATTTTTTAAAAAAGTAATTTTGGTACATGAACCACCAAACTCTCTTTAGTCTCTTTTTACAAGATAAAAAAGTTTGCTATAATTGAAATTATTCTTTCGAGTGTAACTTATCTTTCTCTTATATTTCTCTATTATTTAGTCATATATATTTTGTTTTGTTTCAATAATTTTAAAACAGTAAATCATCTAATTCTTTAATATTTTTTGGTTTTTTAGAAGTTTTAATATCTGAATTTTTGAGTTATTTTTTTTTTGCAATATATGAAACTGTCTGACAAATTTTTTGTAAGCTATTACACGTTCAAGTAATGACTTCTTCATCAAGTTGTAACACAAATTGAAGTTATATAAAAGCAAATCATGCAATGGTATAGTTTTTTAAATTTTTTATAAAATTATCTTAGTTTACCTTACAAATAGGTAGGTTCCCGTGCATAGCTCGGATTAGTGACTAATTTTAATAAGACAGATGACTGAATTTTAAAAGGGGTTACTTAAAGTACTATATTTAAGGTTCTATATTTAAGTTTTGCTCAAAGTTATATTATGGATCCGTTTGAATATAATTTATTTTTGCTAAAATAATTTTTAAATGTGTGAATAGTACTGTGGAACACATTTTTAATATTTTTTTTAATAAAGTGATTATGGATCTCATGAACAGTACGTGAACAACAATTTTGTCTCTGCACAGTGTAATCACATGCATAAACAATACCGGTTACTATTCATAAGCGCTAAAAAAAAAAAAAAAAAAGGCAAAACGTGCAAACTCACAAACTCAAATGCGAATCCAAACTACACCTATGTTTAGCATTACTCAATTCTTTGAAATTTTTTAAAAATAGAGGAAAATTAATTTTTTTTTCCTATATCTCAAAATTTTTTAAAAATATATTTTAATTTTTTGTCCCAAAATTTGAGAGCCTTTCTCCAATAAGTGCGCCTTAGGCGTAGGCCTAGGCCGGCCCTGTTTTTGAGAAGAACTTGTCACCTTCTAAATAGTTAACGTAAAAAGACTTTATTGATGGAAAAAGAAGTAAGCATGTGTACATCAAAACTCGTGTCAGCATAGCATAACCATTGCACGTGCATTGTGCTGCCAGTGCCAGAGGCAACAACCCATAAAGATTCAGAACTCTCTGATCATTTGCTACTGAGTTTCCTCTTGAATCAATGATTTCTTGTCCTGTTGCATAGCAATTTCCGTGTATATCTACAGAACTCTCTGATCTTTGAGATTTTACTCACATCTCTTTCTAAGGCAGAAAATTAAAAAATCTCTTAACAATAGTGGATACAGATATATATGCTATCTTTTCTATCTCCTTGCTCACTGTGCCCTGCTGACTCTTGCAATACTCCATATTAGAATTTGGATTTTACTAATGTGTGCCCTTAGGGCACACATTAAGTTTTCTGTTTTTGGAAACATTTTCTCGAGAATTGAAAAAGTAATGACAGCTTTTTCAATTCCCGAGAAAATGTTTCCAAAAACAGAAAGTTTAATGTGTGCCCTAAGGGCACACATTAACCGGACCCTTAGAATTTAGGGTCCGGTTAATGTGTGCCCTTAGAGCACACATTAAACTTTCTATTTTTGGAAACATTTTCTCGGGAATTGAAAAAGTTGTCATTACTTTTTTAATTTTCGAGAAATTTTTTTCTAAACATGGAAATTAATGTGTGCCCTAAGGGCACACATTAGTAAAATCCTAGAATTTATGGTAGGTTGGGTCTTGCTTTTTTAATTTTGATAAATAGTTTCAATATAAGATGTCTCTTAATAATTTTTTTTTTTATTATCGTATCAATGCACAAATTGGTTTTTTTTTTTTGGTACGCGTGGATCAAATTTCATATTTCTTATTTGAAATAATAAATTTTATCAATTGAGTTAATTGAAACACACATTAATTCACTTGCTTAAAGCCTTATAACAACTAAGAGCTTTCGTATCTGGCGTCTATAAAAAATTCTATTTTATTATTTCAAAACTCACTTTATCATTTATACCATACCATTTTTTAACACTTTTAACATCCTGACTTTTAATTCCCTATTCTACTTATTAAAATAATATTTTTATACAATAAAATAATATATCCCAAAATCACCATCATTTACAATACAACACATTATTTATTCTTTCTCTCTCATTCTTTCTGTTCAAGAAACAACCACAAATTTACTGAAACCACCATCACCGGCCACTTCCACCGGCCACCATCAACACTAGCACAACAGCTCACAAATAATATATCCCGGCCACCATAACCACCGTCGGAGCTACTAATGAAGCCCTACAAACAGCACCAAGCAAACCCAGAAACCCACCAATCTCCACTGATCCAAACCTACCAATTTCCAGCAATCTCAGCTACCCACCTCTTCCTTTAGGCATTGGTCATGACACACAAAAAAAAAAAAAAAAAAAAAAAAAACCTGAGAACCCAAAAGAACCCAGAACTCCAAAACCCAATACACGACCTGGATCGCAACCCACCAGAAAAAATGAACCAATCTTAGCCATACCCACCTCTTCTATAGGAGTCGGGTACAGGAATGCACAAATCTACTGTATGTTTTGTAGATCAGAACCCATTCTTGTCGACCCACTTGTCAAGTTCAATAGCTTCGCCTCCCACTCTCTCAGCATAAACCGTTCAGCTCAAGCTTTTAGTGTAGAGAAAAAAAAAATTTTCAAGTTCTTTGGACTTTTGCGAATGGATTTTGGTTTGAATGTGTAGAAAAAAAAAATAAAAAAAAAAGGACAAAGAACACAAAACACGAGAGAGAAGAAGGATGGTATCACTAATGTGGTTTTGTTTAGGTTTGATCATCAGTGGCGACTCCAGGAATTTTTTTCAGGGTGTTCCTTAAGAAACATAATTTTTTCCAGTGGCGGCTTCATAAATTTTTCCCAAATGTATTGTTATTTGGTTGTTTCATTAATTTGTTTGTCTTTTATAAACTATAATTTGCTATATTGTTGTTTCATTAATTATAAAATTATTAATTGTTGTTTAGCCTAACACAATTTAATTTATTTGTCTTTTATAATGTATTGGTTAATTAAATTATTAATTATTGTTTATTAGTTGTTTTACCCAATTAATTATTGGTTAATTAATATCCCAAACAAACAAAATTAATTAGTTTAACTAATTACTATGGTTATTTGATACTTGGAATATGATACTATTACTTAACAAAAAAAAAAGTCAATAAATTGTACAGCACAAAAATTATATAGGTCGTATAGCTCAAGTCCAAGTCTAAAAAAGAGTGATTTATTACATATTTTATAACCATTAGTTGAACTAATCAACCAGCACACAATACACAACCATATTTATTAATTATTAGTTGCACACTTGCACTAGCAACACACAATAAATCAGATAAAGCCAATTGATTATATCTCACCAAAAGACACCAACACCAACACCAACACTAAGAGACAATTAATAATCTCACTTACACCAACACCAACACCGGATAAAGCCAAAAACATGGTAAATATTAATAAAGAGAGACTGAGATGAAGAGAGAGAGAGAGAGAGAGAGAGAGAGAGAGATTGAGAGAGAGTCAGAGAAAAAGAGAGAGAAATGCCTTGAGGGAGCATCAGAGCAGGGAGGCTGAAGGTTGAGGCTGAGGCAGTGACCATCACAGACGACCCATCTCCGATGAGGGGCAACGATATGCTCTGAACTGCAACTGGACCGATCTTCGATAAGGGGCAACAATGTGCTCTGGATCGATCTCCAATGAAAGGCGACGATGTGCTCTGGACTGCGATTGGACCGATCTCTGATGAGGGGAGGCATTGCGCTGTTTTAGCTTGCCGTGGGCTTGATGTTGGGCTTGCCATCTGTTGTTTTGCTCTGTTACAATTATTTTTTTTTTTTTGCTTGAAAGTAGAACAAATAAACTTTTTTTTTTTTTAATTTGAGGGTGTTCCAAATTTTGATTGAGGGTGTTCCTAATTTTTTTAAGGGTAAACAAGTAAAAAAAATTTAATTATTATATATAGTTTTTTTTTCCAAGTTAGGGTGTTCCTGGGAACACTCTGGAGCATAACGTGGCATCGCCACTATTGATCATTGATGTGTGGATTTGGATTTGGGAGGAGGACGGTGTTTGGGTCTGAAGAGAGGAGAGAGCAGATGAGAAAGAGAGAAGGAAGAGAGAGAAGAGAAGAGAAATAATGAGAGAGAGGAGAGAGAAATTTTGGGAATTAGAAATAGAATAAAATAATAATATTTTTTTTACAATACCGCTACAGTGCCATTCTACAGGTAGAATGGCACTGTAGCAAGATTGTCAAAAAATTTACAATTCTTTGCTTTTGCAATTCCGGATGTGGGACCTTTTTGAGGGAAAAATGCTAAATAAACCTCATATATGACATTTAGCATTCTGGATGTGAATGCTTTAACAATCTATATGCAATGTTCATTATTTGTATCTAAAAACTAAATTTGCCCAAACCAGCGTAGCTCACATCTTTATTTTCTCAATTTCAGACTACTCTTTTGAAACTTTTTGAAAAGCTATACAAGTTTTCTTCAGAAATCTGTATTTTATTTTAACAAAAAATATTCTATAGAACAGAATCATGCTGTGTGCATGGCCTCACTTCATTTTCTATGAAGTTATACACAGCATCCATAAAAAATAGAATTGTGGAATTCAATATCCCTAATTATTTGGATTAAAGTGATTCTTCACATTCTAACATAAGAAAATAACGTGAAACTATGATAGGATAGTATCGTATCAATCTTGATAGAAACTTATCCTACTTTTACCTATAATGATTAAATTAAGTTCTTCAATAGATTAATGCTTCTTATAGAAGATATAACAAAGTGAAAAATGATCATTTAACTGTCTTTTCCTTTTCTTTTCCTTTTTTAACAAGAGCTATTTATTTTTACCTATATTGATGAAATTTGTGACAATTTAAGATCTTCCATAGGTAAATGCAGTAAAGGGACAAAACCATGTATAGACGAAGAAGGACCATGACCTCCCTGGAATTTTGAAATATTTTTACTATTATATAAAATTATAAATGATTAAGTTGAAGTATATTAAACAACAGTTATGTTGTATCTTTTATTTTGTTTATATTCTGATAATATTTTATAGATATTAATTTTATTTTTTATGTATCAATTTAGTTTTAAATTTTAATATATTTTCTATTCTTGAATTGTAACGTCCTGTAAGTAAAAAAAAAAAAAAAATGTCGAGATCAGATATTTCTTTTGGATTCCCACGTGCCAAAACCCCACCTAACCCCACTATCCACCTTTTTGGTGGGTTTTGCACTTTTACTTGAGGTTATTTTTATCTAAATTTTAATAATGATACTCATGTGATTTATGAGCATTGGAAGTGATATTTATATATTTTTATGTATGGGTTTTGTATTGGTGGAATTATTTGATGAGTGAGTATATATTTTGTGCTATTGATAACTAATTAGGGTCTATGTATGGTGGAAAATTTAGGGGTTTTAAGTTATAACATGTGATGGTTGGTAAATTTAATTTTTCCATTGCCATTGGGTTTATTTGGAGTTAGTTGAAGTTCTAAATTTCTTGCCTTGAAGGATATATTGATTTTGCTTTCATGGGTCTCTTAATGATATAGTGTAAATTTTATGGAAGCTAGTCATAATGTTAGAGATGATATTAAATGGGTTAACTTTATAATTGGAGTTTATGCCTTGTGGATCAATTTGTTGAGAAACTATGGAAGTGGAATATATTATAATTGATGAAGTTAAATACTAGGCTTGCCTAATTAAGTGATTATTTGGCAATTCCTAAATTGTGGCTAGATGCAATTTCAAGTTCTATACTTATTGTGATAGGTTTACTTGATATTGTTTAGGTACTAGCTAATCTCCTTGGAGCTTGGAGATTTAGGATTTTGCCGTTGCGAGATAAGTAGCTTTTTAATGGAATTTTGAAAAATAACCATGTTATATAAATGTTTTTGGATTAGACACGCTTTTGGAAACTACCTATGGAAATTATATTTTCCTAAAAACTATTGTGTCATAACCCTATTATATATGAAAAGTACATCATATTTGGTATGGCATTTGGGGAAACGCATGAATTGTTGATATGGAAAAATGAGCATCTTTTGTTTAATCTTTGATAAGGAAATCATGGATTTTATGGTATATTAGAAAATTTAAAGATGCTTATCTTGTCTTGTTATGTGGGAAATTGTTAGAAAATATTTTGACAAGAATGAAGTTGAAAACCATACAAACTTTGTGAAAGTTAGATTATTTAAGGTTTTTCTGAAACTATCTGGTTATAAACTATGTATTTAAAAGGAAATGTATACTTGTGAGCTTTATGTGGTTTTGATACCATGCCATGTGTGATTTCCCGGTTATCACCCGATTTGGTTTTCGTAGTCTTTGTGACAACGGAATTAAATCTAGGTCAGTGCCCTTTTACTTTGGATGACGTGTTCTTCCCTATTGCCCATGAGGTGAAGAGGTTCCTTGATTGTGTGTGGGTGAGGCTGCTACCCATGAGGCCAAGAGATCACATGCAAGAGAGACCCTATTTGACACGTTCTCTCTGTTGCCCACGGGGGGAGAGAAAAACCTTGAGGGTATGGGTGAGGCTGCTGTCCATGAGACCAAGAGTTTGCATATCAGAGAGGACAATATCATGCCAGTTGTGAATGGGTGGATCCCCTGACCGATCTAAGTGGTAGTGTGATATCTTTGTGAGAAAATTATAGTATGTTAGATTTTATGGCTTTGGAAACTATATTGTTAGTGCTCACAGATAATGGTATATAGTTTCAAGATATTTACTTTTAGAAAATTTGTATTTCATTATTTATTCATTCTTGTTATATCATTATTTTGAAGATGAAACTTGCATTTCCCCCACCCCCATTAAATATGCTATTACTGGGCTCTGTCTCATTCTATCATTTTATAAACTTTTCAGAGTAGGCAATAATCTTTTGAGATAGTTTTTTGGTAGCTAATAGTAGTTAGACTAACTACTGATGGAAGCTAAACTTTTGTAATGAAGATATTAGATGTTGTACATCTTAGAGTAGGGTTGACTCATTCTTTTGTATATTATAGTGGTTGTGACTTTATTCCCACCGATGGGACAAGCTATTGACTTTATTCTTAATGTTCATTGTAATTAATGCTTAGAGCTCTAACTTACTTTGAGAGTATATTTAATGGAATTATTATGATAATTCTTGATATTAGTACTTGATATAATTTTTGTGGATTGGATTATCAAAAAGAAAAAAGAATAAAAAAAAAAAAATTTACGGGTACTTTGAGACGTCTTTCTCATGCTTTGGACCCTTAGGGGTTTAGGGCGTGACATGAATGATCAAAAAAATTTGGTTCATATTTTGGTCCTCAAGACAAATTCTGTCACTAGGTTATAAAGTTCTTATACAAGACACAATAAAGTGGAAAACAATAATGCAAATGCTTCTTTAAAAAATTGTAGTCTTTTTGTTTTTGCTGTCTTCCGTATATGATCTATTATCTGCCATTCAAGTTCAAGTAAAAAAATTAGGTGTTCTAATCTTACACTACGTCTATCTAATTTGTTTATAAATTTACTTGAACTATTAGATAAAATTTTAAAAAATTATGAGAAAATTACCTATATGAAAACTCTAGAAGATGCTACTCCTAATATGCATATTATTCACATTATAATAATGATAAATATATTTTACAAGTAAATCCTTGTAAAATTTTAGACTAATAGGGATAAGAATATCATATTATAAGAGATGTTGAAACCATTAAGGTATCCCTTAAAATTGTCATAATAACCTTATTTTTTTAATAATTCAATAGTTACAATGAGAGAAAAGGGTTTTGAAGTCTGAACTCTGGACATCTAATTAAAAGAACTAGGCAATATCAATTAAAAATTTGGACAACTATCATTGTAACCTAAAAGAATGTAATAATATTAAAATAAAAGATACAGTTGCTAGTTGCTACATGCATTATCACTCCTCATTTTATGTTACTAGTTAGGGCAACACGTGCAAGGCATGTGCTTGTCCTGGAAAAAGAGTAGTAATTAAGGTCAATTCTAGATTTTATTTGTATCACAAAAAATATATATAAATCATTTGATTTTTAAAGTATATAAAGATTTACATTATTCAAAAGACACATTAATTTTAAGAATTTTGATAACTAGATCATAAAAAGTTAATCTCATTCGTATAAGAATTTTGATCAACTACAAAGTTAAGGTCACATCTTATATCAATGTGAATTCAAAAAAATTCATAAAAGATTTTTTTAATATAGATATAAGTGAGTTCATAGGTTTTTCCTTTTTATACAAAAATATTGTTATTTTAAAATATTAACATATAATTATAAATATTTACGTGAGAATTTTGTAGAATACAATTGAATATTATTACTGTAAGGACACGATTCCTGCGCGGCCCAGTGACATTTTTGGGTTCACGCGGGAGAGATCCCTCACAATACGATTTGTAGAGAGTGGGCTTGAAAAGCTTGGGCTTGGTCATGGGGCGATGGTCCGGTCTGGATTTCAGAAAGGTCCCTGTGGAAAATGGACTGGGCCTAAACGTTTAAAGCCCCACCATGTTGCAACTTCTGAGATTGGGCTCCTCGGACTTGATCCGAGGACCCTTGTGGTCCTTTCCGGCTGTCCAACGGAGGACTTTCTCTGTTCTGTGCATGGATCGTTCCGGCGATCTTATTCATGAAGTCTCTCTTTTCTCTTTTTCCCCCCCCTCCCCCCTTTTGCTAGATTCACTTACTTCTCCTTTTATACTAGTGTGCGTTCGCTGTCCTTCGTCCACGTGTAGGGTCAGTCTTTACAAATACTGACATTTGTCCCATCAGTCTAATCCCGGAATTGTTGGGGATGACTTGATAAAGCTGCAGAGTACGGCTCTGTCAGGCGCTGGGCCTTATCCAGAAGGGTAGTTAGGGTAATCGCCCCAAGGTATCTTGGATTCCCTTACGAATTTATCCCTTCATTCTGGGGGGATTAGGGGCCTGCCGAGGACTAAACTGTCCTCGGCTGCCTCCCAAAATTGGTCTGTGCTCTGCGTCATAGAGCTTGGGCCACAGTTCTCCTCGGATTGGGCTCTCGGACTCTCTAAGGGCAAATGGGCTTTGGCCCATAACTCATTGGGCCCCACAATAGCCCCTCAAAACCCTTCTATCCGAATTCTTGGTTGGAAAGGAGGGTTTTAGTAAACCCGGGCCTTCAGTATGGCTCGTTTAAGTTAGCCTTGCATTAATGTGGGCGGTTTTCCACCTGTCCAGGAAGTTGGCCGGTTTTCAAGGGATTCCGTTTAATCCGCTCGTGATCCGCTCCTGTCGCTTGGCTGTCCCAGACGCGCCCTTAATGAATCCCCTTAACGAGGCTCATTTATATCCGGCGGCTCATTTGATAAGGTGGAGAAGTGGAACGGACGCCTCTTTTTTTCTTCAGATTCTTTGGGAAAGCTGAATGCATTTAATGCCATCCGTTCTGCTCTTCCTATAAGAAGGCAAGCAGGAGGTCATCACTTTCGTACTAACCCCCTTCCATTCTTATGAGATCACGACAAATGATGAAGAAATCATGCCCCTCCTCTAGACACCATATTCTGATAAAGCTTGAAATGGCTCGATCAGGGCAAGGGTGGCGCAGACTTAAGATCTGTCTCGCCTCTCTTTCAGCCAAAA
Source organism: Quercus berberidifolia (assembly GCA_028535905.1). Classification (NCBI taxonomy): domain Eukaryota; kingdom Viridiplantae; phylum Streptophyta; class Magnoliopsida; order Fagales; family Fagaceae; genus Quercus; species Quercus berberidifolia. Next base: position 75,533,058 of record JAPQVW010000002.1, on the reverse strand, counting down.
TCCGAAGCAGGGACTCGTCGTGTCGAACTCTCGGCGTGACTGAGTCGAGGACAACCAAGACCAGCACCACCCGGCTCCTCATGAGCGTACCTAATATGGCACCAACGTGTTAGGAGTCAGGGCTGAGGCAGGGGCTAAGTGCTTCTGCTTCTCCCTCTTTTGCTCCTTGGTGCCCTCCTCCGCCTTCCTCTTATAGTCTTCCCAGCACCAGTTCCGTCTTGGTGCCTTCCCTTTTCCCTCTTTTGCTCCTTTTCTTTCTTTTCATCCCTTCTCTCTTCTTCTCCTCCTTCTTTACTCATGTCCTCCATCTTCCTCATTCATCTCCTCCATCTTCTTCATTGATTTCTTCCTTACTATTTCCTTCTCCTTCAATTCTTCTTCCTTCTCCTTCAATTCTTCTCCCTTGTTCTTCATCCTTTTCCGAAGAAGGTTCTTGTCATGATATGAGCAATGTTGAGGCAGAGACTGAAGAGACCTTGAAGATGAGTTTAGAAGAAGCCTGACTGTTTACTTCTCTGTACTACGAGTGTTATCGTTGCTTCAGCAGTTCTCCTTTTGTATAGGCTTGTTTGAGCCCTTTTTCGTACATTGTAATAATCTCTTATATTAATAAAAGTGTTTATTATTTCATTTTGCATATTCTGTTTATGTTTTTGTATATTGGTAAATGCTGCTCGGCTCAATAAGAAAGTATCTAAACCGATGATAACTAAGACCAAAATACTTGATAATAAAAAGATGTCGCCATAACTCTAATAGAAGTGTTTGGCCCAATAAGGCCGACCAGTGAAAAGTAATGATTACCCATGCTGGCCGAGGAGAGAGCTGGAGGCTTGATGCCGTGTTTGGGTCCGAGGACTATGCAAGGCCTTGGTTTTGTTTTATTCCCTCTCCTTAGGTATCTCGTATGCGGCCGAGCAGGAGGCCATCCTCGGCATTAGTTTTTACCCGGCGTGGGCCGTAGTCCGTGGGCCATCATGTAGAAAGGGCGTGGGCCGCGAATTTACTAGGCCCACAGATCAGGAGATATTTCCATAGTCTTTGGCCACGCGGTACTTTTGGGTGTCCCGATGTTTGAGGTGCACCTCCACGAGGCTCCTTTAGTCTTGTCGTTGCAGAGGTTTGTTGGAAGTCGAGCTGGAGACGTTTTGTCTGTAGCGTTCCTTGGGAAGCTGTGCTAATTAAATGTCACCACCCTATCTCCTCAGATAAATAAGAGAGCAAGTTTCTTTGCCTAGGCATCAGCTCCTTAGTCTCCTCCTTCAGCTTCCTCCCGCAGTAAGTCATGTTTGAGATGAGGGTTGGGGAAGAAGAACTCTCTCCGCCGCAGAGGCGCCACGTTCTCCTGGGGCTCAAAAGAGTGATGTATAGGCCAAGGAAGCATAAACTCAAGAGAAATTTCCACTTCGACCGAGGGGAGAGGGTGTTTCCCCTGCTTTTAGTCAAAATCCGAAGCAGGTTCTGGTCATGCCAGATTTTTGGTATGTCCGAAGAAGGAATTTCCACCATCAGCACTGTCTACCTTGTAGCCGGCAAATTTTTGCGGGGGCTTCTCAACTTCCGGCTCCCTGCACCTTTTCTGTAGATGGTGTTAGCCTGAGGTCAGGTTCTCTTGCTGCCTGAGTTATGGGCATGCGAAAGCATGGAGGAAGGGACAAGGCCTCGAAGCAGTAGCCAACCTCTCGTCTGTGCTACCTCCTCGGCCTTCTTTTGCTCCCTTGTAACTTTCCTTTCTATCATGTAGCAAGTTTTATCACGAGTTGATTTCAGCCTTTCGTTGTATGCTGTACTGTTTCTTTGTTTTAATAAAAAAGGAAATTTTGCTTACTTATTTTGAATACTACTCTTTTTGCAACATTATTTTGTGAAAGGGTGTGCTCCCTGTGTTTGTTTCTTCAATGATACTTAGAGCAGGAAGTTTTGAAACATAATCCAATCAATTCTAATGTGCCAACATTACCAAACATTACGACGATAATTCATAGCAAGTTTAACTTAGGAAACTAGCAAAGATAGCAATTGAATATTCTGTGATAAGTATGAGAGTACCGTCCGAGGAGTTGACGGAGAGTAAAGAGCTCAAATCGTTTCTCAGGTGACGTATTGCCCTATGTCTCATCGATTCCCTTGGTGCTGCAGATCTAAGAGCAGACTTGAGAATCCACGCGATTTGGGAACTGACCAAATGGTGAGTGGAGAGTTTTCCTCAGATGAATCCAAATTCTACGTAATGTAGTTTTTCCTTACGAGTAGTTGGTTTTCCCATAGGTTTGAGTCCGAGGACCATACAAGACCTTGGTTCTGTCCGAAACTTGTGATATTTATCTCTTGTACTTGGTTTCCCCATAGGTTTGAGTCCGAGGACCATGCAAGACCTTGGTTCTGTCCAAAGCTTACGACATTTGTTTTTTTTGTATTTGGTTTCCCCACAGGCTTGAGTCCGTGGACCGTGCAAGGCCTTGGTTCTGTCCAAAACTTTTGATTTTCATCTCTTGTATTTGGTTTCCCCATAGGTTTGAGTCCGAGGACCATGCAAGACCTTGGTTCTGTCCAAAACTTTTGATTTTCATCTCTTGTATTTGGTTTCCCCATAGGTTTGAGTCCGAGGACCATGCAAGACCTTGGTTCTGTCCAAAGCTTATGAGATTTGTTGTTTGTATTTGGTTTCCCCACAGGCTTGAGTCCGTGGACCATGCAAGGCCTTGGTTCTGTCCAAAACTTTTGATATTGATCTCTTGTACTTGGTTTCCCCATAGGTTTGAGTCCGAGGACCATGCAAGACCTTGGTTCTGTCCAAAGCTTATGAGATTTGTTGTTTGTATTTGGTTTCCCCACAGGCTTGAGTCCGTGGACCATGCAAGGCCTTGGTTCTGTCCAAAACTTTTGATATTGATCTCTTGTACTTGGTTTCCCCATAGGTTTGAGTCCGAGGACCATGCAAGACCTTGGTTCTGTCCAAAACTTACGAGATTTATTTTTTGTGCTTGGTTTCCCCACAGGCTTGAGTCCGTGGACCATGCAAGACCTTGGTTCTGTCCAAAGCTTTTGATTTTCATCTCTTGTACTTGGTTTCCCCATAGGTTTGAGTCCGAGGACCATGCAAGACCTTGGTTCTGTCCAAAACTTACGAGATTTGTTTTTTGTATTTGGTTTCCCCACAGGCTTGAGTCCGTGGACCATGCAAGGCCTTGGTTCTGTCCAAAACTTTGGATTTTCATCTCTTGTACTTGGTTTCCCCATAGGTTTGAGTCCGAGGACCATGCAAGACCTTGGTTCTGTCCAAAACTTACGAGATTTATTTTTTGTGCTTGGTTTCCCCACAGGCTTGAGTCCATGGACCATGCAAGACCTTAGTTCTGTCCAAAGCTTTTGATTTTCATCTCTTGTACTTGGTTTCCCCATAGGTTTGAGTCCGAGGACCATGCAAGACCTTGGTTCTGTCCAAAACTTACGAGATTTATTTTTTGTGCTTGGTTTCCCCACAGGCTTGAGTCCGTGGACCATGCAAGACCTTGGTTCTATCCAAAGCTTTTGATTTTCATCTCTTGTACTTGGTTTCCCCATAGGTTTGAGTCCGAGGACCATGCAAGACCTTGGTTCTGTCCAAAACTTACGAGATTTATTTTTTGTGCTTGGTTTCCCCACAAGCTTGAGTCCGTGGACCATGCAAGACCTTGGTTCTGTCCAAAACTTTTGATTTTCATCTCTTGTACTTGGTTTCCCCATAGGTTTGAGTCCGAGGACCATGCAAGACCTTGGTTCTGTCCAAAACTTACGAGATTTGTTTTTTGTATTTGGTTTCCCCACAGGCTTGAGTCCGTGGACCATGCAAGGCCTTGGTTCTGCCCAAAACTTTTGATATTGATCTCTTGTACTTGGTTTCCCCATAGGTTTGAGTCCGAGGACCATGCAAGACCTTGGTTCTGTCCAAAGCTTATGAGATTTGTTTTTTTGTATTTGGTTTCCCCACAGGCTTGAGTCCGTGGACCATGCAAGGCCTTGGTTCTGTCCAAAACTTTTGATATTGATCTCTTGTACTTGGTTTCCCCATAGGTTTGAGTCCGAGGACCATGCAAGACCTTGGTTCTGTCCAAAGCTTATGAGATTTGTTGTTTGTATTTGGTTTCCCCACAGGCTTGAGTCCGTGGACCATGCAAGGCCTTGGTTCTGTCCAAAACTTTTGATATTGATCTCTTGTACTTGGTTTCCCCATAGGTTTGAGTCCGAGGACCATGCAAGACCTTGGTTCTGTCCAAAACTTACGAGATTTATTTTTTGTGCTTGGTTTCCCCACAGGCTTGAGTCCGTGGACCATGCAAGACCTTGGTTCTGTCCAAAGCTTTTGATTTTCATCTCTTGTACTTGGTTTCCCCATAGGTTTGAGTCCGAGGACCATGCAAGACCTTGGTTCTGTCCAAAACTTACGAGATTTGTTTTTTGTATTTGGTTTCCCCACAGGCTTGAGTCCGTGGACCATGCAAGGCCTTGGTTCTGTCCAAAACTTTGGATTTTCATCTCTTGTACTTGGTTTCCCCATAGGTTTGAGTCCGAGGACCATGCAAGACCTTGGTTCTGTCCAAAGCTTACGACATTTGTTTTTTTTGTATTTGGTTTCCCCACAGGCTTGAGTCCGTGGACCGTGCAAGGCCTTGGTTCTGTCCAAAACTTTTGATTTTCATCTCTTGTATTTGGTTTCCCCATAGGTTTGAGTCCGAGGACCCTGCAAGACCTTGGTTCTGTCCAAAACTTTTGATTTTCATCTCTTGTATTTGGTTTCCCCATAGGTTTGAGTCCGAGGACCATGCAAGACCTTGGTTCTGTCCAAAGCTTATGAGATTTGTTGTTTGTATTTGGTTTCCCCACAGGCTTGAGTCCGTGGACCATGCAAGGCCTTGGTTCTGTCCAAAACTTTTGATATTGATCTCTTGTACTTGGTTTCCCCATAGGTTTGAGTCCGAGGACCATGCAAGACCTTGGTTCTGTCCAAAGCTTATGAGATTTGTTGTTTGTATTTGGTTTCCCCACAGGCTTGAGTCCGTGGACCATGCAAGGCCTTGGTTTTGTCCAAAACTTTTGATATTGATCTCTTGTACTTGGTTTCCCCATAGGTTTGAGTCCGAGGACCATGCAAGACCTTGGTTCTGTCCAAAACTTACGAGATTTATTTTTTGTGCTTGGTTTCCCCACAGGCTTGAGTCCGTGGACCATGCAAGACCTTGGTTCTGTCCAAAGCTTTTGATTTTCATCTCTTGTACTTGGTTTCCCCATAGGTTTGAGTCCGAGGACCATGCAAGACCTTGGTTCTGTCCAAAACTTACGAGATTTGTTTTTTGTATTTGGTTTCCCCACAGGCTTGAGTCCGTGGACCATGCAAGGCCTTGGTTCTGTCCAAAACTTTGGATTTTCATCTCTTGTACTTGGTTTCCCCATAGGTTTGAGTCCGAGGACCATGCAAGACCTTGGTTCTGTCCAAAACTTACGAGATTTATTTTTTGTGCTTGGTTTCCCCACAGGCTTGAGTCCATGGACCATGCAAGACCTTAGTTCTGTCCAAAGCTTTTGATTTTCATCTCTTGTACTTGGTTTCCCCATAGGTTTGAGTCCGAGAACCATGCAAGACCTTGGTTCTGTCCAAAACTTACGAGATTTATTTTTTGTGCTTGGTTTCCCCACAGGCTTGAGTCCGTGGACCATGCAAGACCTTGGTTCTATCCAAAGCTTTTGATTTTCATCTCTTGTACTTGGTTTCCCCATAGGTTTGAGTCCGAGGACCATGCAAGACCTTGGTTCTGTCCAAAACTTACGAGATTTATTTTTTGTGCTTGGTTTCCCCACAGGCTTGAGTCCGTGGACCATGCAAGACCTTGGTTCTGTCCAAAGCTTTTGATTTTCATCTCTTGTACTTGGTTTCCCCATAGGTTTGAGTCCGAGGACCATGCAAGACCTTGGTTCTGTCCAAAACTTACGAGATTTGTTTTTTGTATTTGGTTTCCCCACAGGCTTGAGTCCGTGGACCATGCAAGGCCTTGGTTCTGTCCAAAACTTTTGATATTGATCTCTTGTACTTGGTTTCCCCATAGGTTTGAGTCCGAGGACCATGCAAGACCTTGGTTCTGTCCAAAGCTTATGAGATTTGTTTTTTTGTATTTGGTTTCCCCACAGGCTTGAGTCCGTGGACCATGCAAGGCCTTGGTTCTGTCCAAAACTTTTGATATTGATCTCTTGTACTTGGTTTCCCCATAGGTTTGAGTCCGAGGACCATGCAGGACCTTGGTTCTGTCCAAAGCTTATGAGATTTGTTGTTTGTATTTGGTTTCCCCACAGGCTTGAGTCCGTGGACCATGCAAGGCCTTGGTTCTGTCCAAAACTTTTGATATTGATCTCTTGTACTTGGTTTCCCCATAGGTTTGAGTCCGAGGACCATGCAAGACCTTGGTTCTGTCCAAAACTTACGAGATTTATTTTTTGTGCTTGGTTTCCCCACAGGCTTGAGTCCGTGGACCATGCAAGACCTTGGTTCTGTCCAAAGCTTTTGATTTTCATCTCTTGTACTTGGTTTCCCCATAGGTTTGAGTCCGAGGACCATGCAAGACCTTGGTTCTGTCCAAAACTTACGAGATTTGTTTTTTGTATTTGGTTTCCCCACAGGCTTGAGTCCGTGGACCATGCAAGGCCTTGGTTCTGTCCAAAACTTTGGATTTTCATCTCTTGTACTTGGTTTCCCCATAGGTTTGAGTCCGAGGACCATGCAAGACCTTGGTTCTGTCCAAAGCTTACGACATTTGTTTTTTTTGTATTTGGTTTCCCCACAGGCTTGAGTCCGTGGACCGTGCAAGGCCTTGGTTCTGTCCAAAACTTTTGATTTTCATCTCTTGTATTTGGTTTCCCCATAGGTTTGAGTCCGAGGACCATGCAAGACCTTGGTTCTGTCCAAAACTTTTGATTTTCATCTCTTGTATTTGGTTTCCCCATAGGTTTGAGTCCGAGGACCATGCAAGACCTTGGTTCTGTCCAAAGCTTATGAGATTTGTTGTTTGTATTTGGTTTCCCCACAGGCTTGAGTCCGTGGACCATGCAAGGCCTTGGTTCTGTCCAAAACTTTTGATATTGATCTCTTGTACTTGGTTTCCCCATAGGTTTGAGTCCGAGGACCATGCAAGACCTTGGTTCTGTCCAAAGCTTATGAGATTTGTTGTTTGTATTTGGTTTCCCCACAGGCTTGAGTCCGTGGACCATGCAAGGCCTTGGTTCTGTCCAAAACTTTTGATATTGATCTCTTGTACTTGGTTTCCCCATAGGTTTGAGTCCGAGGACCATGCAAGACCTTGGTTCTGTCCAAAACTTACGAGATTTATTTTTTGTGCTTGGTTTCCCCACAGGCTTGAGTCCGTGGACCATGCAAGACCTTGGTTCTGTCCAAAGCTTTTGATTTTCATCTCTTGTACTTGGTTTCCCCATAGGTTTGAGTCCGAGGACCATGCAAGACCTTGGTTCTGTCCAAAACTTACGAGATTTGTTTTTTGTATTTGGTTTCCCCACAGGCTTGAGTCCGTGGACCATGCAAGGCCTTGGTTCTGTCCAAAACTTTGGATTTTCATCTCTTGTACTTGGTTTCCCCATAGGTTTGAGTCCGAGGACCATGCAAGACCTTGGTTCTGTCCAAAACTTACGAGATTTATTTTTTGTGCTTGGTTTCCCCACAGGCTTGAGTCCGTGGACCATGCAAGACCTTAGTTCTGTCCAAAGCTTTTGATTTTCATCTCTTGTACTTGGTTTCCCCATAGGTTTGAGTCCGAGGACCATGCAAGACCTTGGTTCTGTCCAAAACTTACGAGATTTATTTTTTGTGCTTGGTTTCCCCACAGGCTTGAGTCCGTGGACCATGCAAGACCTTGGTTCTGTCCAAAGCTTTTGATTTTCATCTCTTGTACTTGGTTTCCCCATAGGTTTGAGTCCGAGGACCATGCAAGACCTTGGTTCTGTCCAAAACTTACGAGATTTATTTTTTGTGCTTGGTTTCCCCACAGGCTTGAGTCCGTGGACCATGCAAGACCTTGGTTCTGTCCAAAGCTTTTGATTTTCATCTCTTGTACTTGGTTTCCCCATAGGTTTGAGTCCGAGGACCATGCAAGACCTTGGTTCTGTCCAAAACTTACGAGATTTGTTTTTTGTATTTGGTTTCCCCACAGGCTTGAGTCCGTGGACCATGCAAGGCCTTGGTTCTGTCCAAAACTTTTGATATTGATCTCTTGTACTTGGTTTCCCCATAGGTTTGAGTCCGAGGACCATGCAAGACCTTGGTTCTGTCCAAAGCTTATGAGATTTGTTTTTTTGTATTTGGTTTCCCCACAGGCTTGAGTCCGTGGACCATGCAAGGCCTTGGTTCTGTCCAAAACTTTTGATATTGATCTCTTGTACTTGGTTTCCCCATAGGTTTGAGTCCGAGGACCATGCAAGACCTTGGTTCTGTCCAAAGCTTATGAGATTTGTTTTTTTGTATTTGGTTTCCCCACAGGCTTGAGTCCGTGGACCATGCAAGGCCTTGGTTCTGTCCAAAACTTTTGATATTGATCTCTTGTACTTGGTTTCCCCATAGGTTTGAGTCCGAGGACCATGCAAGACCTTGGTTCTGTCCAAAACTTACGAGATTTATTTTTTGTGCTTGGTTTCCCCACAGGCTTGAGTCCGTGGACCATGCAAGACCTTGGTTCTGTCCAAAGCTTTTGATTTTCATCTCTTGTACTTGGTTTCCCCATAGGTTTGAGTCCGAGGACCATGCAAGACCTTGGTTCTGTCCAAAACTTACGAGATTTGTTTTTGGTATTTGTTTGTTTTTCGGATGTAAGCCCCTAGATCAGGGCGGGGAGAGCCGGCTTGAGGCCAAGAGCCCCTAGGGCTGCCTACGCCATGGGCGCTGCAAGGAGTAGCCCCTAGCAGAAGTTTATGTCGGAACAACAGCTGCACGTCAAAGGAGACGGAGGAAGCTCCGTGAATTTTTGCTTAGTAGAGAGTTGACTCCACCGCCACCTGCGCCAAGCGCGCATGCTTTCCCACAGACGGCGCCAATTGTAAGGACACGATTCCTGCGCGGCCCAGTGACATTTTTGGGTTCACGCGGGAGAGATCCCTCACAATACGATTTGTAGAGAGTGGGCTTGAAAAGCTTGGGCTTGGTCATGGGGCGATGGTCCGGTCTGGATTTCAGAAAGGTCCCTGTGGAAAATGGACTGGGCCTAAACGTTTAAAGCCCCACCATGTTGCAACTTCTGAGATTGGGCTCCTCGGACTTGATCCGAGGACCCTTGTGGTCCTTTCCGGCTGTCCAACGGAGGACTTTCTCTGTTCTGTGCATGGATCGTTCCGGCGATCTTATTCATGAAGTCTCTCTTTTCTCTTTTTCCCCCCCTCCCCCCTTTTGCTAGATTCACTTACTTCTCCTTTTATACTAGTGTGCGTTCGCTGTCCTTCGTCCACGTGTAGGGTCAGTCTTTACAAATACTGACATTTGTCCCATCAGTCTAATCCCGGAATTGTTGGGGATGACTTGATAAAGCTGCAGAGTACGGCTCTGTCAGGCGCTGGGCCTTATCCAGAAGGGTAGTTAGGGTAATCGCCCCAAGGTATCTTGGATTCCCTTACGAATTTATCCCTTCATTCTGGGGGGATTAGGGGCCTGCCGAGGACTAAACTGTCCTCGGCTGCCTCCCAAAATTGGTCTGTGCTCTGCGTCATAGAGCTTGGGCCACAGTTCTCCTCGGATTGGGCTCTCGGACTCTCTAAGGGCAAATGGGCTTTGGCCCATAACTCATTGGGCCCCACAATTACTTTTATTGGCCTTCCGTGGTTTTAAGGATATCGTGGTAAGTGAGAATTTACACACAATGTCACATGTGTGTGGGTGTCACTGATATAATTCATGTGATATAGATAAAAAAAAGTTATATTTAAATATTTTCAATTCAAGGACTACAATATAGCCACAATCATTATCTTTTTCTCAAAAAAAGCAAAGTCAGTCACTATGTAAAATATAAAAACATTCCAAAGGACCAATAATAACTGTTCAAATTTATAAATGTCAAGAAAAAGGACAAAATCATAAGCTAGGTAATGTAAAATATGGCCCTAAAGGGGACAATATTTGAACAGTCAGGGTTTGAATCTTTACATGTGGAAATACGTTTATAAGGAGTGACCTCCCTTTAACATAAGGGAGTGAATTGTAGTGACCCAAAAAAGGGGTCTTGCAATTTATGTGAAAATGTGCGTATAAGGAATAACATCTCTTTAACATAAGGGGATAAATTGTAGTGACCCAAAAAAGGGGGTCTTGCACATGAATTTTTTTAAGAAACATAAGAGCAAATCACTTCTCCCTCATTATAACTACAGGTTTTTTTTATAATTTTTTTTTAATTCAATTTGGAATTACAGTACCCAACTGCAGATTGGAACATGTAATCGGTGAGCTAATCAAAAAAGATCTATTAATTAATTTTTACGGTGGTAATGATTTGAGGATTTTAACTTAAATTTGGGTTTTTTAATATTCTTTACTTTCGAAATGTTCAAGACCCATATGGATTTGAACGTCCAATTTCACTTGTGGCATTTTTTTTTTTTTTTTTTTTTGAGGAAAACTTGTGGCATATTCAATTATGCTTAGTGTAAGGACACAATTTGGGGCCCAAGTCCAAAAACGTATGGGGTCTTGGTCCAAGAGGCCCAACACAATGAATTTGTAGAGAATGAGTTGAAGAACTAGGGCCTAATAAGTTGTACAGCAGCAAGTCTTGAATTAAATGACAGTTAAGTACAAATAGGAGATATAGATGTCAATGGACTTTAAGTTCGAGGAGGTTACAATTGTGTATGCTAATTACAGTTGGATATTGAGACAACTTAGGTTGCTATAGTGTTCTCTGTCCTTTTTTGTGATGTCCATCTCATTGGAATCTCTCGCATTATATAGCCTTCTTTCAGCCATCTTGAACCTACACTTGTTGATCATCTGAATTCCCACTTGAGTGCCCGTCCCATCAGACATCCCCCTTCAACTTTCTGAGTTGTGGTAGCCAAAACAGTACTGTTCAGAGGTCCTCTCCACATAAATGTGACTAGAAAAGTAGCTGCAATACATTTAATGTAGTGGTAGCAGCTTTTCCTTAGATATTTTGTGTTTCCTTCTTCCTCGTATGTTTATGTGGCATACTCCTATCACTATGGTTAGTAATAGAATTTAGAAATGGATAACATACTAATCGGTGATTTTTTTTAGGGTTAAAGATATTTTGCATGAAATGATACTCTGATAGAGTAAGTGGTTAACTATGATATTAATTAAATTCTTATTTAGGTTTTATTTATTTATTTTGTCTTAGGCTTCAAGGATCATAGCTATGGACCAGTGAAACTTATGCAAGGTAAATTTCAATTAACTGGTTATATGTTCTGTCCTAATTTTTTTTTCTCTTTTTGTTCTTTATATGTTTCCTTTGAAAAATTCTAGATATAGAAATTCTCTATAAAGATGACCTTGATACGTTCCTTAGAATTCATTTCCTTTATATTTATAACTTACGACTTTTTTCTTGTTCTTGTAATTTGCAAATTGAACTCTTATTATTGAACTCTTCAAAACATTTTTATATTTTGCATTTTTACATGGAGAAAGTTTAGCCACAGAATTAGTTGTAACCTTACCTTACTCAATATCTTTTTATTAGAGGCAAATTTTGACAAATTCACAATTGGATGACATATTCTTCTTATATTCTTCATACTTGCAAAATTTCTAGGAAATTAAATATCAATAGCTATGTCATCAATAAATTTTTCAAATTGCAAGTTTTTGTAGTTTAAAATTATGCATAAAATATAAGGTTATAGATCATATAGTAAATAATATTCAATTGACACAAAATTTGACATGTATATTAAGAGCATAAAAAACTTGCAATTGTACGGTTAGATTTTCAAAATGTGTAATAATGTTTATTTTATTGAGTAAGATTGTAGTTTTAAGCTATAACCAATATTATAACTAAACTTTGTCTTTTTTATATTGTAATTATGGTTTAGTAATTAAATATATATGTTTTAATCTATTTTTGATTATATCACTTGAATTATGTTAGTGACGCCCACCCATATGGCCATGACCCGCAAACCCGCACTGTCAGTGTTGCCCTCGTTTGTCCAATTGTTGATAGCGGAGCGATGCCTCCAAATCAGTTAACACAAGGTTTTTTAGTTATTGACAGCGAGCTTCACGACGAGAAAGAAGAATTCCAAAAAGATCCTATAGAGTTGAGGGAATTATGAACGACCCTTGAGGCCTGAACATTGCCACCGATATTTTCAAGTTGACACCATCGTTGGTTGTGGACCTTGTGGTGGAGTTCTATATTAGAGAATTGAAACTCGGGTTGCATAATTAGAGGAACGAATTTTAGTTTGAATCAGGTAAATGGGTGCCTCCAAATTTTCTTAACCAACAATTTTTTATTTTATTTTTAAATTGATACTATTTTATGGGAAATATTAAATACCTGTCAAAAACATCAATTATTTTTTTATCTTTTTACATATAATAAATTTTTAAAAATATTTTCAAAATTGATACTTTTAGAGTATTTGTTAACTTTATCTTCTAATTTACACAACAGTGACAAATACCACTCTCTTCTCCATTTCTAATTTCTCGCCAAGTTTCAAAATTTTGGAGCTCCCCATTTAGATCTGACTCAGGATTTTTTTATCGTTTGTCATATTAAAGTTATGTTAATTTTTTTTTATTAAATTTCTTTTTCAAATTTCATTTAGAAAAAGTTGTGTGTTTTTTACAGCAAACCTTACTATCTCTATAAGTTAGAATAAGTATTTTTTATCAAATGAAACTACATTATTTATATCAAAATCTAATAAATATGAGATATGTATATTAAAATTACTACCATCTAACACATATTTTTCATTTGTCAATAGGACAGTTATTTTTCAAAAACATATCGCTCGCTTGTTGCCATCAAATCCCAGACACTTTCATGTGCTAGCAATACAAAGCCATGTGCATGTGTTTCCACGTGCTCCATGTACCGAATCTTGATCTGACCGCACGTTAGGCCATATCAGCCGTAAGGCCATACTGATTTTAAAAATATATATATATATATATATATATATATATATATCTATATATATTTTGCCTCTCTTCCTGATTTAAAATAGAACCACATTTTTTTTTTATAAGACATCAAATGTAGTTCTATTTGATGTCTTACTTATTAAATATCATTTTGTTTGACAATTTGTGTTAGTATGATAAATTGTGTATGCTAGCTGGTACTACTACTTGCAATTTGCAAAAGATGGCAGGGAGCAGCAAATAGTTGTAACTAATACTGCTACTATTCTATTTTGTTTCTCAACTTTAGACCATGATTGCCACTATCTGCTCCACCAACACAACAACTATTTTATTTATTTGCTCATTGTAAATCGAAGATCCAGCCCTGAATACAAACCACACAAAGGTGGCAATTTGATAGAAGGCCAATGGTTTTTATGCACATATTGCATACACTTTTTTTTCTTTTGGAAGAGTGTATATCAGATCTGGAAAAATTCCATGTGAGATTTTGTGTATTTTCTGATTACTACCTTGCCAAGGGAGTTTGTCCTGAATGCACAAAGTTCATTCCACTAATTTGGTCTAAATCTATCTCAAAACCCTCATGCTTCCGAGCCAACTCCATTGCCAAACATTGCTTTAATTCCATGACCACATAAGTCATGGTTGGCCTTTTGGTGGAAGTGAAAGATACACAACTCATTGCCACTTCAATTGCTTTCCAAATAGAATTATGTCAAGGTCTCGTTCTAATCTCGGATCCATAATATTCTTAACATCCCCTCTTTCAACCATGGAATTAACCCATTTAATTATATGAACTTTCTCAGGAGTTTTAGTAATTGCAGGTTGCCCTGTGATTATTTCCAATAGAACAACCCCGAAGCTAAAAACATCACTCTTCTCCTTCAACCGGTTTGTTGCATAGTACCTGTAAGCCAAAGATGTAACGTAATCTATACCCAAGCGAGATGAGAACCAGGTTATTAAATGATCTACTATTCCAATTTTTATGGTTAGTTTTGTGATTCGAGTTAGGTAAACTTAAAAATATTACTATATTAGTATCTTTAACCAAAATATGTGTTTGACAATTCCATCTTCTCTAGTTACTTTGGTCAAACTATAATACTTGGATCAAAGGGAAAAGAAAAGAAATTAAGGGCTCTTATATATAACAATGGGTTTTTGAAAAACTTCAAGAATGGTCGTATATCAGCGAAAATTTCTTATAATAACCATGTATACTGTATACTGTATAGTATTCTGGGGACTTTGAGTAATTGAATTGATATATGATTGATTTTAGGTTAAGTTTGGAGAATTTAACATAGAACTATTTGAGTATGCAGAGTATAAGATATGTGAACTTTTCCGTAATTAGTACAAAAATGATAGAAATAAATATTTTATTTATGAAAATTATTAGTATTTCTTGGAAAATTTGATTTAATAATTTCAATTTCTTAATTTTAATTACATAATTGCAATTTATTCCATACTAAAATATTTTCCAAGTAATTTTTCTTATTAAGTTGGCTTATTCAGAATTTTCTACTTTTTCAAAATAGGATCAAGCATCTTGGAGATTGCGAAAATTTGAATAAAAGCTTTTATTGAGCTTTGACATTCCGAATGTAATATTGAATATGTTTTAGAATCAGCTATACAATCTGATAATGCAGTGGACTGGAAGTTGCCAATAAAGGTACACATTGGTTTAGAATCTAGTTCATTCTGGGACTTATAACGTGATGACTAAGTATTTTGAGCCTAGTTACGAATATAGAGTGTGACCATTGCCGTATAGATTGCTAGTACATGATCTTAGTATATGTATGAATTTTAATACAATAAAAAATTGCTATTTATTGTTTCATTGAAACTATTGATTTTATTGAGGTGATGTCGTCAAGTCTATGATTTTTACGTCGCTTTGGAAAATTGTTTAGAGTTTCTTTTGCCTCACAGCTTCACAGACAATCTTCTAAAGGGAATACCAGGCCTGCATTCTTGTAACTAAAAACTAGTGTCTCTGTAACAGGCCCAAGTGCACCTATATCCAGCCTTGCTAACTTCTATGTAACCTGTTGGAATTTTACTTGTAACACTCTTTTCAATCAGTAATATATATATTCTATCTTTGGTCTCAAAAAAAAAAAAAAAAAAAGTCAGGAAGTTGGTTACTTTCTAGTAGTCAGGCTCACTTTATTTCTTCCATTTTCATTTTCAAATTGTTTGATAACAATTAGTTTTGAGGCCTTCGTTGAGTTTGCCGCATTAAAAAAAATTATGAATTTTGGAATAAGATCAGACTTTTAATGTTTGATTTTTTGTCGTTTATGTTTTTTATGCACTTGAAGTTTTGGGTTCTTGTTATCTGTAATATTTGAAGCAATTGAAGTTTTGGATTTCTTTTTTCTCTAATATTTGAAGATTCTTTTGGCATACGAATTATTCGAGTTTAATTTGATGAATAATATTTGGGGTTAAATATTAGTCTTTGAGAAGGGCTTTACATACTTGAAAGGTAAAAACCTAATACGTGTGCGATCCTTTTTGTATGCATAGTTCATTTACGTGACAAATACAGGTCCAATTTTTTTTTTTTTTAAATAGTGACTGTCAACATTATGTAATTTGCTGAGCCTTATAGCTTAATTGGTTGGAGTTTCTTAGAGATTCAAACAGAAAAATCTTAGGTTCAAATCCCCCACCCCTTTTGTAACTATTGATTTATCCAAAAAAAAAAAAAAAAAAAAAAACATACAAAACACAAAACACAGAACAAAAAAACAAAAATATGCAATGCAAATACTTACTCCGGGTCAAGGTATCCTGGGGTGCCAACAACTTTTGTTGAGACATGAGTGCCACCTTCATCAGGGATAACTTTAGACAGCCCTAAATCAGTTAGTTTTGCCTGAAAATTTACATCTAATAAGATGTTTGTAGACTTCATGTCACGGTGGATAATGGGTGCATGGCTTGCGACCATTGTGCAAATACTCCAATCCTTCAAAATTGAAAATTCAATTTCAGACACAATAGTTCAATTACATTGGAGACACACACACACACAGAGGCAAATATGTACTTGCTGACCTTGTGCTGAGTCCATCGCTATTTTGAGTCTAGTTTCCCAACTCAGGAAACTTGCATTTTTATCTGTAAAGAATAATAGATCCAACTAAGTAATTACAGTTTAATAAACTCACAAATTGGAAGAAAGTTAATATTTTTATAGTGAAAGATTCTTAGTATGATCAATACCTGACAGATGCATTGCCAAGTTTCCATTTTCCATATACTCATAGATGAGCCCCATATTGGTGTTTTCATGGCAATATCCAACAAAAGAAGTTACGTTTTTGTGATGGACTTTTGAAAGAAAATTGGCCTGTAGATTAAGGTCACATCTTATATCAATGCGAATTCAAAAAAATTCATATAAGAATTTTTTATACAAATATAAGTGAGTTCGTAGGTTTTTCTTTTTTATACGAAAAAATTGTTATTTTAAAATATTAACATATAATTATAAATATTTAAGTGAGAATTTTGTAGAATACAATTGAATATTATTACTTTTATTGGCCTACCTTGGTTTTAAGGTTATTGTGATAAGTTTAATATGGAAATTGATTTGCAGGCCGAATTACTCAATTCTCAGAGGCAGCTCCTAAAATATTTTCTACGATGGTTATTAAAAAACTTAAATTACATAAAATTTAATTAAAAGAGATCTTCATATATTGACAAAAAAAAAACACATTCACTCACACAAATACATAAAGTCTTACCATTTCTATCTACAATTTTTTTTTTTTTTTGAAATTTTTGCATGATAGTCTCATTACCAAGTTACATCTCTATCAAAATTATAGTTAGATAAAAATTTTCTTGGGATTTTTCTTTTTGTTTGTGAGGACTTAATATATTGTTAAGGGGAGTAAAGTTTAAGAGCAAAGTTTGGCTACAAACTTAATTATACCCTAAAACTACAACTCTCATTAAATAAATTAACATAGTCAATTTTGAAAATCTAATTGTTAAATTATATGTTCTTTATTAGACATGGCAAAACGGGTTAAAATTTTTTGACCCGACCCGAAAAATACCCAACCTGAACTCGATTTTTTGACCCAAAGCAAAAACATGTTGACCCATGACTCGACCTGTGTTTTTTTGCGGGTCAACCTGACCCGACCCATGACCCAAACCATTTCTTAAAACCTTTTTTTTTTTTTGAAAAAAATATAAAATTAAGACAATATTGGTTTAATTGTTTATTATGAGTTTTTAGGAAACAATTGAAATATTTATATAACTGCATACAAATGAATTAAAAGATGAATAGTTGAGTATTCTATAATGAGTAAAGATTTTTAAATATCAAATAGCAAACTATATGCCAAGATAATCTGATTATAGTAGAATTAAAAACATAGATTTAAAATTGTAAACATGTTTGAGAAACATTCATAAGTGTGAAAATAATGAAGCTAAAATATCAAATTAGCATAAATTATGAATGCTTAGACCTATTTTTTTAACTATTTCTATCCAAAATAAACGGTTTTTCAAAATAAATTATGATATTTCTTAGAGTACGTGTTGCTTAACAATAATATGATATTCATAAAAGAGACTATGTATAAATAAGTCAACAATCAAATTTTGATGTATATTTTCAAATTGAAATAGAGTGCCAACTACAATTGATAATATATTATAAAATTAATTTTCAAGGTTGTAAATTTCTTATATGTTTTTATTTTTTATCAAATGAGTTATCCAATAAGTTATTTGTAATTTTGTTTTATACTTTGAAATGTTGATATTGTGTAAAAATAAAACTTGTGTACTTGTTTTACTTATCTTTGTGTTATTTTGTTTTAGTTAGCAATGTTGGGATTTCTATAATTTTAAAATTATTGAATAAGTATTAATAAGTTTAACTGAGTTCATTCTTGATATAAGTGGTGAATTCAAAGTAATGCATTTTACATCAAGTAATTTGTTGCATGACTTTTCAAATAGTAAATACATGTTATTTTCTTTGTAAAAAAATTTATATGAAAAATACGGGTAAACTCAACTTGCAATCCGATTGACCCGAACCCCTTTTTAACCCACTTAAAATGATCCGTTTTTTACTTGCAGCCTGATTGACTTGACCTGAACCCGACCCGACCCACCCGTTTGCCATGTCTATTCTTTATGTTTTTAAAACGCATGTTAAATTTCATGTTAATTGTATGTTATTTACTTTTGATCTGTAAATTTATTTTTTGTGTATAATTTTAGATTACAAAAACTTGAAATTTAAAGATTTGATTGATGACATACGTATTAATCTTTGATCTTCTTGAAATTTTGTAAATATGGAGGATATTAAAATAAAATGTATTTATTTGTAGATTTGTCAAAATTCACGTAAAAAAAAATATATATATATTGAATAGATTATAGCCTTAGTTTACAATCAAGTTTGTTACCAAATTTTGTTCAAAATTTAATTATGTTGGGCCTAAAATATTCTAGGGTGGTTACAAATATTTTTTAAGGATTAAAAAATCATAAATTTTTAAAATTTATATATAATAAAAAAATTTAGGTCAAGGTGGTCCGATGACCACCCTGAACTAAACATAGAGCCACCGATGTCAATTCTCTTGCTTTTGCTCTCTCTAGCTTTCTTTCACTACGTTTCTTTTTTCTTTCTTTCTATTTCAACTTGGTACTAAAATGGCACAGAATAAACACGCAATAGAGGTCAAATCTCATTCTAGCTTAACCCTTAAATCCATAAGAAGTTCCTTGAATCCACCAAAGAAAAAAAGAAAAGGAAACCCTTTCTTGAAAATATCATTAAAAATATGAGTTCAAATTTTTGTTTACATAGTGTAAGCCTATTTAAGGCTTATTTTGCAAGTCAAAATATTCCTAAACTGATCTTATTTAAAACCCTAATAGGACACTAATTTTGAAAGTTCAATTAGTGTATAAAACACTATGAACGTTTAAACCCTCAATTAACAAATTACCAATTCAATCTTAATATCGAACAATTAATGTGCGAAATATGAACATAAACTTAATACAGAATTGATAAACAATCTAAACCAAATAAAATCACGTCCACAACATAAATTAAATGGCAAAGATTAAGGGAAGAGAGACGCAAACACAAGGACAATACAACGATGTGTTATCGAAGAGGAAACCGAAGCCTTCGGCGTAAAATCTCTCCGCCACCCTCCAAGCGATAAATAATCCACTAAAGAATGTAGTTGGGATACATGAACAGTAGAAGACCCTCCAAGCCTAATCTACCCAATGTACGTAAGTCCTCTAAACTCCTACTCCAACGAGGTTATACTGAACCTATTTCTTCTTTAGCTTACTGGATTCCGTTACTTGACCATAGCATCAACCAATATGAAATTGGTTCCTTCTTAACTTCTTCCCAAAGCACCAAACGGCCTTCTCACAGATATGGGTATAGTAAGAAAAGGTTTTGGTAATGTACCTCTCAAGGATGTAACAATGGAGAGGAAGAGAGTAGATAAATTTGAAGAATCTCAATGTGAAGATTGTTGATGAATTAATCTTGTTTTTCTCTAGGGTTTCTCTCTCAAAATTCTTTCTAGAAGTTCTCTACATTTCGTGGGTATAAAGGTCTATATATAGTGGAGTGAGAAAGGAATGCAAAGAGTTAGTTTTTCCCAAACAGGGTGGTCTGGCGACTTGGCCTTGCAACTGGACTAAGTCGCGAGTTCAAGTCACGAGCTAACGGCCTAGCCAGCCTGAGACTTTTGTCCTATAGTATAACAGCTGGCATGACTCTTCAGTTCCCCTACATGCTTCACACGTGTGCTAGCTTTGGTAGCTTGCCAGTCACGAGTCACTCGCGAGTCCTAGTTGTGAGTCACCCACGAGTCCCAGCCACGAGTTTCTGTATCCTTACACAATCTTGAGCATTTCTTCACACTCTCTCACTCACTACCCTTACATGAATCCTACCTAAATACAGGGTTATTAATTGCTAAAATACAAGTAAATTTAGCACGGAATAAAGCCAACAAGATAGTTGATAAAATTCAACCTTACAAATTTGACTATAAAACCCATAAAAAAACTTAAAATCAAGCAAATAAAATCTTAAATACTGTAATTCAGAAAATTAACTAAAAATATAAAAAATTAATAAACGAATACAAATTACCCCTCGTATTTTTTCCTACATCATAAAACCGCAATTTCTATTCCTCAACAACCTTCGTTGTAGCCTACATTATAAGCATTAGAGTTCACACCTAAGATCTAATTGACCTAGATCCCATCTATACCAAAATTTCTCAAATGTACATTAGAATCCTCTCAGATTTGTAGTGTTGAGGTCACAAATACCTCTATAGACATCCTTCACATGTCTCGCATGTGCTTCGAGTCCTCATACTCCAATTTCATCCTGGCGACATGCCTGCTGACTTACTATTTGGCTTTCATGAAATGTTCCTACCAAACAATACGCATTTTGGAGACATGTCTATTTGTGCTCACACGCATTAGAGATCTTTCCACATCTTTCACATGCATGCATCGTGTGCTTCACCGGGTTTCTTCATCTTTGATATGCTTTTAGTCATTTCTTGGTGGGAACCGATTCATTCAATTGGCACTAAAGACTTTCTTTCCAAACTAGATTTTTAGTGGGATGCCATCATGCCATAATATCTTTAGATACTTCTTCCATAAATATTTAAACCATAGTTTTATAATAGATAAATATTTAAACCATAGTTTTATAATAGCATGAGTTACTGTGGTTTTCAAGGTATGAACACTGCACCAAATATACATCTATATATACTCTACATTGGGTTCATTGTAAGTTATAACATATAGTAGTTCACTATGATAAATATATAGTCATTAAGGATATTTTGCTTTAGACGTATAAGATGTAGGCCAGTATGATTATCTTTCGTTAAAATCAAGTTATTTATCACTCTCACAGTTAAGAATATTTGTTACCTACCTCTGCTTGAAATTCCTTATACCCTTGAACTGATGAATGTGAAAGCATCTTCACAGCAACTTGAAAGCCATCTAAGTAGCCATGATAAACTGTTCCGAATCCTCCTTTCCCGATAACGCTTTCAAAATTGTTGGTAATGCTCTGGACCTCCGAGTATGTGAACTGCTGTTTCTTAGACTCTAACACCATACCTTGTTCATTGGATACAAAGTTCACCTCCCTTGCTGGTGTATCTGCTAAAATGTGACAATTTAATGAAGCATATGTTATCTTTGTCCCTTTTGCTTCCACAGAAAATTGACATTTTAGTGATTTAAAACTGGGATACCCAAAAACGTCCAAGCTTCAAGAATAAAACATAAATAGTTATTATACCTTTTTTCCTCCTTTTAAGGTGCCACAATAGAGCAATTCCACTTGATAAGAGGATGGCAAATCCAACAACTGCTGCTACTATTGGAACAACAATATTCTTTTTGTTTTTGCATTGACTGGACACACAAGGATTTGGATCTGGATTTCCTCCATTACTAGCAAGATTTGGATTTCCGCCAACACTAGTATCAACAATAAAAGTAAAACTTTAAACTGCAGCTAATACCAAGAACCTCTTGATCTTCTATCTTATACTAACGGTAGCTATAGAACTACTCAATGATTTGGCTAAAGTTTGGATATATGATAGCACTAATTTATAGAAAAAAATTTGGTGTCAAGGGAAAAATTATTAAAACAGAAATAACGATAATCCTCTGAGTAAATAACAGACCTGAGAAAAAGTTGTCCCTTATTTGATCTTTCAATGAGTTCCATGGGAATGGACCCTGAGAGGCCGTTATTTTGAAGGATTCTGTGAAGATAGAATATCATGATTTCCACATTCTTACAAAAATAAACTGACAGTGTAACTTGAATCCTGAGTAACTTACAGGACACGCAAAAGTGGTAGCTGTGACAGAAAAATGGGAATAGTTCCATTTAAGCTATTGTTTGATAGATCAACAATAGATCCCTGAAATAAGCAAGCTATCATGTTAAATTAATATCAGTCACCAGAAAAGACAAAAAAAAAAAAAAAAAAAAAGTGCTACCTAGTTTTAATTAGCAAAAAATTGAAGATATCTCTGGTTCATTTGAAATGCTTACAAATACTGTATCATTGTGAGATTTGATATGAAAGGAGCTATCTCCCCAGTCAATCCACTTGAGGATAAGTTCCTAATTGCGAGATCAACAAATTGAGATTTGGAATAAATTAAAATATTAGGATGTATACTTTATATATTTAGAAGGCATAAACTTACAAGGATATGATGCTGGGTGAATCATAACTATTGTAGCTGCAATTAAGACCGTTCCACGCGTAATCTTTAGGGGCACAAGGATCTCCCTGCCAGTTTCTCTTTATTCGATATATGGATTTGATATTCTTGATAGCATCAACTAATTATTTCATAGGCATAAAATGAGAAATATGAAAGAAGTTAAAGAAACAAATAATGAAGTAATGATCATATACAAATTAAGCATGTGGTGCTGAATTTTTATGCGGTAAGAACATACCATCTTCTTGGTCTGTTTGTGCTTGTAAAAACTGTTTCAATGTGTAGAACTCGACTGCGTTGAGAATGGGCGGAAGGGTTGAAGTTTCAGTTTAATTTATCCAAATCTGAAACTGTTGTCCAATTTCTCCATCTGGGCTGCTGTGTACTGTACTCGTGGATAAGTACCTGGGAACAAAAGATCCCTCCCACAAATTCCCATTCAAAAAGATGTTGCATTGTCTAGACTGGTTCGGTTGAAGGTTTTCTGATTCAGCAAAGTGCATGTAGATATATTGGATCACCGCGTTACCAGGGCCAGGAGTCCAAGTAATAAACATGGGATCATTTATATTGAATTTTGTGACTGCAGTACTCATGACTAATTGCGGTACTTGGTAATAATCGGGGTGGCCTATGCCATCAATCGAAAGATTGGTAGCAATGTTTTTCCATATATTTAGGTTCAAGGGTTGCCATATGCGGTCAAAAATATCATCTTTGTACCCAAGTAAAAAACATATCATATCAGGCTATTTGTTTGAAGGCCCATTAACAACTACAAACCATTAGGGTATTTGTTAATAAATTATTTTAATAAAATTTTAATATCACTTTTATAAGAAATATGAAAATACAAATAAAAAAATCAATTACTTTTTTTTTCTTTTCTCATAAAAAATATCTAAATGTATTTTTTAAATCAATATATTTAAGACATTTATTAACTTTACTCTTGTTTGAAAATGACTGTACTAAGTGTGTGTTTGACAACACTTCTTTTTGTCAACTTATTTTACTATTCAATTTATTTTTGTTACAAATAATGGGTCCCACTACACTTTTTTATACTATTTATTAGTCTTGCTATACTATTTCAGTTAACTATTATTTTTATTTATAACTTTCAGCAAAAAAGTTTTTAATTTTAGTAAAATAAGCAGATCTCAAACAGACCTTAAGTGTTACTGAAAGGATAAAAAATTAAAATTGGCATACTTGTAACTTCTATTGGTTTGTGAACCGCAATCAAACCGCTCAACTAGATCCAGTGATCTTGATTTAGGTACGTAAGTATTGTTGTTCAAAGGTCTTTCCTCTAACACTGATACGAAGGTGTCCCGTTGCCCGTGTTCACAAGACAAACATAGATGTCTTCTGATAAGGATAGATGCATAATTTCCTTTGTTAATGTACTTGATGCATCTGTCACTGCCACTGTGTCCCACTTGTTTACTCCAAGATACAAATCAAAATTTGGGATTTTGCCTATGCCATTATAGTTCCCATACATGAAACTTGCTCGGATCAAATAGTTCCTGTTTTTTCCTGGTGAAGGTCTTAATGTGTAACAATTTTTGGTTCCTTCAGGAAAGCTGCGGACAGTCCAAAACTGCTGTTCAAGAGAATTGGTTCTGTATTCGACTGAAATATTCCCATTTTTACCTGTTTCTGTGAACGTTGAGTCTGAAGCGTAATTGATTTCTGTTATTCCATCTTTATAGCTTGAGTCATCTGGTATCCCACAGTCTATGCTGATGAAGCCTGGGATACAAGAGGATTAGCTTTATGTTTAGAGTGCAACAATATATATATAGTGGTGCTCAAAAGATTTAGATTGTCAAACCTAATTGATCCTGCTGGGAATGAACAAGGACTGTGAGAGCAAAAGCACCATGAAGTATTATTGCAAATGGAAAATGCTTTGCCATTTCCAACACTGTTTCCTTTCCTTGGCATGCCTTTTCAGATTTCAATCCTATAAATAGTGCTTTGCTCTAAGTTGGATGTTGAGCAAGTCTTACATTGATGAGATATAGTATTTGAGCAACCAGGTCAATTACTTATATGTAGCGAAGAATGATATATCATGACCCGAATTCTGTCTTTGTCAAAAGACACTAACATTTCTTTATTCTCAAAAAAATAAAAAATTCCCTTTCAAATCCATCGGTTGGCATTGTCTTTAAAATACTTGAACCAAAAGTCATTGACAGTGAATGCAAATACATTAGGCCCGTTGGAAGAGGTTCGGTGCATTAGTTTTTTAAAATAATGTGAAAATTATGGTTTTAAAAGTATCCTGCAAATACATGTTTAAAGAATTAATAATGCAAAAAAAATTGTTTAGCATCATATCTCTAATAACATTTTTTTCAAAATTGAAAGAGCATAATAATGTTGTTAGGTATGAGCATGTGTTTTTAATTAGAAAAAGTGGTACTTATTCTAACATGACCAACTAATTAAACTATTTTTAATTTAATGAGACTGAGAGAAAACCCTCATGCGAACCAACAACTCTTCTTTTCTTCTTCTTCTACCTCTTCGACCCACTTTCCACTTTGATGTGGAGATAGATCTTGGTGGTGGCACATGCTTAAATGAGAGAGAGATGAGCTTTCTTTTTCTTTGAGAGAGAGAGAGAGAGAGAGAGAGAGAGTTTTAGTTAATGCATTGTAAAATCATGAAAATCCCATACTTTTCAAAATATTTTTCAACAATGTCACTTAACATTGTTACTCGAAAATTGAAACTGCTCCCAATGTGTTCTCAAAATAAAATGTTTAAACATCCTAAATTGAAAACTATGACTCAACTCTTAAATAAACACTCCTGCCAAACACAATTTTTTTTTTAGTCCATAGTTATTAATGTTTAAATACTGAAAACTATTATTTGAACTCATATGTTGGATCCAAAACTCATAGGCTTAACTCTTTTGGTTTAAGTGATGTCTTTATTTGTTATATTATGATAGGAGGAGAGCTAGTAGGATGACTTATTCATGACCGACAAAGAGACGGAGACACATGTGAGAGGAAAATTGTTGGATATATATATGTGAGTGTAGTCTCACATTGTAGTGAGAAGGGTGAGTGATTAATATAACATTGCTGAGTCCAAACTCATAGGTTTAAGCTTTTTAAGTCAACTGGTGTTCCTATATATTATATTATCAATCCAACATATTGGAGGGTACGGTCCTCAAGGTATTCTCTCCCCAATATCATGGAATTGACAGCTAAACAAATAGTAAGAGCTGTTCCAAAGCATAGGTGGCTGAGTAAGACAATTTGTACACTTCGTTTTCAGACTGCCCCTCTTGAAATCAATTGTTAAGTCATTGAATATATTATCTAAAGTCATAATCATAATTAGTCCATCACGATAAATGGACTGAGAGATTTATATACATGCATGCAATGACGAACCTTTTGAATATCTTTAAAAAAAAAATGAAAATAAAAGGTTTGATTTCTTCAATTATTCCAATATGCATAGAGACTTATTCAGCTCTATAGCTAATAGATTGAACAGCAACCTGACGTACTTCAAATGAAGTTTGGCAGTGGCTTGAAAATAACAGCAATCGAGACTCAAAGTGGTCCAAAGTCCGCGTTTTGTTTTCTAATTGTTAGGGCAGGATCAAATGACATCTTTGATGGCCCGCCATCATTCATGATGTGGTACCTCAGTTATCAAAATGCCCATTCTGCTATCATTTCTATTTTATATTATTTAAGTTTTTACCTATGACATCTACTTATGATAATAGCTGTTTATTATTAGATCAAGACATCAATTATTTTTTAATGTAAGGAGTGATTGAATCTCAGATCTTTTATTCAATCATTAGAAACTTTACCAGTTGAGTTAATTGAAACCAACCAATGGACTATAACTTAATTTATTATGATTGCAAAATGGCTACTTACAAATTTTTGAATTCATATATTTGCACATTCAAGTATAAATGCTTGTAGGGTATGGAGGGTAAAGGTCAAGATTCAAGTTTGTACATATACAGCTTAGACTAAAGTAGAATTTTTATCTTGTAAAAAAAAAAAAAAAAGTAATTATTTGGTACTTTTTAATATTATTTTATATGTCACATAAGCTTTAAATGTGTCAACAGTGCACACCGTTTGCCACGTAAACATTTTTTGTTAGTAAATTAATAGTAGGGACCAAATTGACTACATTTTGAAAATAACAGGGACTAAATTGAATGCTATCAAAATGTAGGGACCAAATTGACTGTGACTCCAAAATGTAAGGATCAAAATGGTGTTTTTCCCTTACAGAAATTAGAGGCCGAACCTTATCCAAAAAGTTTTTGCTTACAATTTCTAGGGATTTAGGGGAGGCTTTATACATTTTTTGGTTTAAGGTGAAGATTAAAATGACGTATTTTATATTTTTAAATAGTTACAGCCAAAACAAACTCTATTTATATAAATTTACAATAAATAGAATATAAACATTCAAGCATAAAAAGCAATAAAACTTGATTATAGTGTCATTAGCCTCATTACACGCTCTTTGCGCATGCGATGAGGCTTTTTTTTTTTTGGTCTAGTGTCATTTTTTTTTTTTTTTAATAAGTTTGTTTTTGAAGACATGAATTAGTAGAAAAGTGTCATATTTTGTAGACATTTTAAGTGGTGTTCAATATATATTTTTCTTAAGTTTTCCTCAAGTTTCTTCCTGCTAAACTAAGGTTTAAGGGTATATTTGAACTACATAAAAGTCCAGTCTGAAGAGAAGAATCCTCTTATAAATAGTATAAAAGATGCATAAACAAAATCAATAAAAAAACGTATTTATTATATCACTCAATAAGTTGGATTAAATAACTCAATACAATATAACTAAAAAGAATATATATCTTAAAAAATAAATACTAAAAAATTATAATGAAATTATATTTTTCTTAAGTTAATTTTGATATGAAGAAGTAATTAACTATATAATATAATTGATTTGTCTTTTTTTTCACTAAACTTTTTTTTTTTTTTTTGAACAATTAGTGTGTGTGTGTATATATATATATATATATATATATATCCGAAGTAAGTGGATTTCATATTCTTTAAAAAATAGAAAATAAAAAAAAGGACAAAATTTGTCATATTTCACTCGATTCTATGAATCAAACACCTCACGTTTAAGTAGAGTAGGTGTGGTAAAAGTAAATTTGCCATAGATAAAGACAAACTGATAAAAGTAAAGAGTGCAACACCACACACTAGCACCAGTATATACTGATAGGAATGGCCATGGGTAGGGTATGGGTAGGATATACCCATACCCAACCCAATTAATTTATCCATGGATACCCAATTACCTTACCCAATTAGTATCTATATCCAATTGTTACCCAGTTATTTTACCCATGAATATCCATACCTTACCCAAACCCGATTTTTATAAAATCACCAAATATGTTCAAAAACCAATAAAAGACCAAAATATTCTCAAAATCTCTAAAATGAGCAAAATACCTATGAAACCTCTAAAATGACCAAAATACCCATGATATCTCTAAAATCACCAGTTATGCTTAAAAACTACTAAAATGATCAAAATATTTCAAAATTTCTAAAATGAGCAAAATACCCCCAAAATCACCAAATATGCTCAAAAACCACTTAAAATTACCAAAATACCCTTTAAACCTAAAAAAGTCCAAAATACCCCCGAAACCTAAAAAATGACTGAAATACCCTCGAAACTTAAAATTTGACTGAAATACCTCTCGAAACATAAAATTACCAAAATACCCCCCTAAACCTAAAAAATGACAAAAATACCTCCAAAACCTAAAAAATAACTAATATACCCCTGAAACTTAAAAATGACCAAAATACCCCCAAAACCTAAAAAATGACCGAAATAACCCCTAAACCTAAAAAATGACAGAAATATCCTTGAAACCTAAGAACTTACTATAACACCCCCGAAACTTAAAAATTACCAAAATACCCTCGAAACCTAAAAATTGACCGAAATACCCCGTAAACCTAAAAAAGACCAAAATACCCCCAAAACCTATAAAATGACCAAAATACCCCGAAATCTATAAAATGACAAAAATGCCCCTAAGACTTATATGATGGTAAAAATACACCCTAAACCTAAAAAATGTCTGAAATACCCTCAAACCAATAAAATGACCAAAAAACGCTCTAAACCTGTAAAATGACCAAATACGCCCAAAACCTCTAAAATGACCAAAAATAACCCCAAACCTCTAAAATTACCAAAAATACCTCGAAACCTCTAAAACAACCAAATACCCCTAGAAAATATCTAAAATGACCAAAACACCCTTGAAACCTTTAAAGTGACCAAAATACCCCTAAACTTGACCAAATACAATCAAACCAATTAAAAACAAAGTAGCAAAACAGATCTGAAAGATTTTGTCTCAAATCGAAAGGCAGTTGGAATGGAGACTGAGACTTTGACACGTAGCATCAGCAAATAGAGATTAAAAATAAAAATAAGAAATAAATAAATAAAGCCATTTTCCATTGATGTGTAAAAGGAAAATTTGAGGTTTTGAATTTGTTTTTTTTAAGATTAATATGTTTTGTTGACGGAAAGAGAGGAAGAGAAATATATATATACACACACATATGTAGACATACACACACTAGCCTCATTACATGCACTTCGCGCATGCAATGAGACTTTTTTTTTTTTTTAAATATCATAAATTTTCATTTATTTTAATTTGAGATTTACATGTTTTTGCATTAATATTATGCATTTAGCACTACTAATACAACCAGAAATATCATGAGGCTAGCTTAAAAAAATGAAAAAAAAAATTGTTTTTATTTTTTATATATAATTTTTATTTTGATAATCTAATTTATAAGTAGATAAAGCAATTTGATAATTAACAGAAAAGTGGTTGTGGGGACCGGCCCAAAATAACAGGCTGGCTGGGCCCTAGGCCCGTCCGAGGAGTCAGCGTGGCCCAAGCAGTCCTTATTCAGGCCCACTGGGGCAAAGAGAACATGTCCGAGGAGTAATTTATTCTCGGATACTGCAAAATCTGGAGCAAAGGTACATCCAAGCCACTATAGTCCATCTTCCAAATACATAAAAAGGAAGGAAACCCGAAATATCTCAACAAAGGTTGCCACCACCACATTAAATGCATTACAACTACTCTCCTAGCCGCATTAATGAGAAGAAGACCCCTAAACAGTACTACCTTGGCTACCGCAACTCACAAAGAATTGAGATGGGTGTCTGATGGGACAGGTGCTCAAGTGGTGGTTTGGATGATCAATAAGTGTAAAGCCCAAATGATTGGAAATGGCCTATATAATATGTAAAGGTCTCCCAAGAGAGGGGACGGGAAAAAAGGAGAGAAGATTGTAGAGAAGCCTTACTGCATTGATTTATTAGTCAAGTTTTTAGCCTTATCATTTCTGGAGACTTTTCTACACAGTGGCATTTTCGTTCTTATTTGTGTATTCTCTTAACCCATGCATCAACCCGTTGAAACTAACTGAAACTGAGTTCTTTAGTCTATACTCTACAAAAATTCATTGTGTGGGACCTTTTGGACCAAGACTTAAGCGACAAGGATTGGGTCACCAAATTGTTCACCTACAGTGGCCTATTTTTTAGACAATGTTTTAGTGAAAGTTAGAGTTGTATTTTTACATAATTGTCTTTTAGTTTAGTCTCTACTCTTTTTTTTTTTTTCTTTTTATTTATTTATTTTTTTTATGGGAGTTTGGTCTCTACTTAAACATAAGGATGTATAGGTATTTTTGAACAAAAAAAATGAGGATCCCAAGCCGAGGAAGCTCCTTAAATAGTATTGTAATATATACATACATACATACATATATATATATATATATATATATATATATATATATATATTAGCTTCTAGGTCACAAATAGAATTAATCTTTTATTTTATTTTTTTATATAATTTTTTTTTATCTATGTTAACAGTTTGGGTATAATCTTTTACTCCTAAACATTAGGGTCTTCTTTGCTGTTATGTTTTCTTAGACTTTTTTTCCTCTTCTTATTTACGAGCTATAATTTAGGATTTAATTAATATATTTTACAAAATTAGCTAGTTTTTTCTTAAGCAAAATATGAACTTCATTGGTTAAAATTTGGAGTCCTTCCTCAATTAAGGGGCCTTAGGCAGTTGCCTAAATTGCCCGGGCAAGATGCTGGGCAAGAGTCGACCTTGAGGAGATTGAACCCAATTTGCTGACAACCTAGTGCACTATCATTGGATAGTTGTGAAAATAGAGCCAAATTTAACAAATAGAACAATTTTAGGAGAAAGACATTCTAACAAAGTTATTTAGTTATGTAGTACATTTGTGGAACTCAAGTTCCAACTCAAAATCGAGTGGGTTGGAGGAAATTTTATTCTAGCCAATTTGGATGTAAACAGTAAACCCTATCCCTTTTGTTTTTTGTTTTTTTTTTTTGTGTTTTTTCTTTTTGTGTGTTTTGTGTGTGTGTGTGTGTGTTTTTTTTTTTTTTTTTTTCTAGTCTTTATCTTGTACCTGATTGGCCTTGGGCATGGATAAGAGTAGTTAGAGCAAACATTGCAAGGAACTATGTTCAAATGCTTAGGTTATGTTTGGTAACAGTTTTTGTTTTCTATTTTTAAAAAATTGTTTTTGGGAATATAAAGAAAGAACAATTTTCTTGTATTTTTGAAACCAAAAACACGTTTGGTTAGTTGAAATTAAAAAAGATAGTTTTTTGAAGAAAAAAAATAGAAAATACTGAAATATATTGTTATTAGGATTTGAATTCTAATGCTAACTCATTAAATGAGACAAATTCATTAAATCAAATACGTATTTTCTTTGACTTTTGAAAACTAGAATCTGAAAACAGCATTTTACATGTTTTCAGTTTCCTTCACAAATTGAGTTTTGGGAACAATTTTTGTTTTCTGTCTATTTTGAGTTGCCAAACAAGTTTTTTAGTTTCAAAAATAGAAAATTATTTTTGAAAACAGAAAAAAAGTTAAAAAAAAATTTAGTTATCAAACATACCCTTAAACTTCCCAATCTCTTCTTGCTTATGGTAGCACAACACTTATTTCAAGTTATTTAGATATAAAATATTAACAACTTAGTGAAAAGGTTATGGTTTTTTTTTTTTTTTTTTTTTTTGGTCTAGGGATAGAAGGATGAAATTGTCGCCTTAGGAGAAATTACTAGAGAGATGCTTCCTATATGAATCTAAAAAAAAAAAAGATTTGCTTCTAATTACTTTTGGTCAAAAATACGTGCACCCTAAGGTGTAGGATAATCATACTATTTTAAAGAAAAGTTTCAAATCATGTAATTTGACTAGGATAATCATACTATTTTTTTCATATCTATATATATATATATATATATATATATATATATATATATATATTCTTTCCTTTTACATCATATAGATATTTTGTAACTAGTCTGCGACTTTGTCAATAAATTTTGATTCCTTAACTGGTTAAATGTTCACATTGGAGCACTAAGGATTAAGTGATTAAGTTGTAATGACTCAACTTATGTTTACATAAGATAAGACAATAGCACCACATTAAACTATAAATCTTTTGTACCATTTTTTGTGTATCACTCTTTGTTAAAATTAATATATGACAAGTTGTGATTGGTGGAACACAGAGTTAGTACAGAAAAAATGGTGCAGGAGATTTGTATTCCCTAGTTAATTCTCTAGGATTGAGATCAACACCTGATGCAATACCTCTCTTCCCTCTCACAAAACTTTTTCACTTTTTTTTTTTTTAATAACTTTTTTTATTCAATGGTTGAAAATGAATGTTGATTTTTTCAGCTTTCAATATCAGCCATTAAGAGGTATTACACATGATCTCAATCCAATTCTCTGTAGGGTTTTCCTCATTTCTTATGAACTTAATCATCCTATAGAGTTGACTTGCCTAAGCTACTCCCCTCCTTTTGCTCAAAAAAAAATAAATAAAATAAAAAAAAAAATCCTGCTCCCTCTACCCAATCCAATATTAGGTCACCCAATACTGCCAAAGCCCTCCATCCTTAAATCTTAATCATCATG
The DNA here is from genome assembly GCA_028535905.1 of Quercus berberidifolia. NCBI lineage: Eukaryota > Viridiplantae > Streptophyta > Magnoliopsida > Fagales > Fagaceae > Quercus > Quercus berberidifolia. The sequence continues at coordinate 75,500,456 of JAPQVW010000002.1, read as the reverse complement.
TAACTTGAAAATCCTTTCCTTCATTGATCCATTGGAAATTACAAGTCATTTAAAAATTTAAATAACATGAGAGTTTGTAAATTGTTAGAATTAGAAAATAGATTATGAACCATAAAATAGATTCTCTCTATTTGTAAAATGGAGATGATCCTATCACTAAATACATCACCTTCACATTTTTCAAATCCCAATTATGAACACAAAAATCTAGACAAACTCATTTCTAGATAGAGAAAGACCTACTAAGAACCCAAGTTAACTTCATCAAAAAAAGAAAGAAAGAATGAACCCAAGTTAACCCTATAGCATGACCCACAAAAAAGAAAAACAAGTTGCAAAACCTGTGACCATGATTTGGTCTTTTGAGGATCAAGCTATCTTTGTTTGCTTCTTATTTTTTCACCTGAAAAAATAATAATAAATAAGAAACTTAATAATATTGTCTTTGAATTTATTTCAATAAAATAAAACAATAAAACAAAAATTACTAAAAAAAATAATAGTTACACTTCTGTTTTTGTTTTTGTTTTCCTTTTTTACCTTGTCAGGTCGAAATTGTCTAGGAATAGAAGGATAGATTTATCTTGGGAAGTTAGGATTTAAGCAACTTTTTGGGTCATCATGAAATTATTAAGGACAAATCACGAAGAGATGGCCGCTAGTTTTGGTCAAAACAACTAAACAAGTTAGACCGGGTAAGTGGATTTTAGCTAGATGTGGCTTTGCATACTTTTTTTAAAATGACCTCTCTCTCTCTCTCTCTCTCTCTCTCTCTCTCTCTCTCTCCATATATATATATATATATATATATATCCCCAAAAATATACAACATATTCTAATATTTATAAACAAATAAAAAAAATCGACATATTTTAAAAAAACCATGAGTCAGATTGTCAGAGATCTAATACAATATTTACTGGCAACAAATAATGGAGGTCTGCATTTTGACCAGTGACTCTGGGATTGAGATGAGGTGGAACTTAGGTATTGCACTTAATGCAATTACTTTCAATTTTTTTTTTTTTTTTTTGTGAGAAAGAATATCGTGACTTTATTCAAATAACCAAACTTTGGTCAAGCAATACAAGGTTGTGGGCCTCTCTGTGGATGTCTTCCATCCATATTTGAGTGCTATTACAGTGCTTTGCCAATTTGGCCAGTTTATCAGCTACATAATTACCACTACGCTTCACATGACTAAAGGAGTGGTATCTAAGAGAAGAAGCTATGGAACGTGCGTCCTCGATGATGTGTCCAAAGGGAGCCATGCATGGTGGTTCCGTGTTGAGACTTCATATGATAGTGTCTGAATCTCCTTCAAATATTACTTCCTGGAGACCAATCTCAAGGACGAAAGATATCGCTCTTCTGCACGCTAGAGCTTCCACATCTTTAATCGTTGGTGGCAGCACCAGACGTTCCATTAAAGAACTGACAAATCTTGCCTGAGCAATCTCTGATTACGACCCCAATACCTGCTGAGTTTATGTCTTGGAAAATAGCTCCGTCGAAATTGGCTTTGTATAGAGCTTGAGGAGGTGGAGACTAGTGAACCGTTGGTGGTGGAAATTGTTCCGCACCCAGCATTGACCTCTTTGCTGACTGGAATTCTTATAGGCGCTCCATCGCATCAGAATAAATCCTAAAATATGGCAGGTAGTTTAGGTCCAGTCAAGAAGCGTTTCTTTTTGCCCATATGCTCCAAGCAATATACGCAAATCTCTCAACCAAATTCTCATTCTTGACGTTGAGAATACCCATAAAGAGGTCTCGGAAATTTGCAAAGTTGACTAAAAGTTGCTGTCGGCAAAAACCATCCTCCCACCATGTTTCTTTGACTGCTTGGCATTCCCAAAGAGCATGAATGGTGTCTTCTACTCCGTTGTGGCAACAATCAAAAGTTGCAATTCTCGTTACTTGTTGCTGAAACAGGTTTTTCTTTGTTGGAAGAGACTCGTTGCTTGCCCTCCACAGAAAGTGTTTTATTTTGCTTGGGATGTCAAGGTCCCACAAGTCCTTCCAGAAGGTACCCTCAGAAGATTGGTTTGACGAACCTGGTTTTTTCCTTTGTTCGGCCTCTGTAAGCATTCTATATGCACTTTTAGTCATGTAGTTGTCGTCCTTTGAGCCAGACCAGATGAGACAATCATTGGCACGGCTTACACTCAGGGGAATGCTATTGATAGCTCTTGCTTCATGTGGCAGGAATTCTTCCTCGATCCTGTCATGTATCCAGCTTGTACCATCTTCATTTAAGAGTGCATAAACCTGAGTATTTCGAGGGAAGTTTTTCTGTGGTGAGATAACTTTGCTTGAGTGAGGGTCAGGTAACCAACTGTCACCTCTAATACGGACTTTCTCCCCATTCCCTACCCTCCAAACAACACCCAATTCGATTACCTGTCGTGCCTTCAGAATGCTTTGCCATGCAAACGAGCCCTTCGTGTTGACTGCTTCATCCATGATTGTGCATTGGGGGAAGTATTTAGCTTTGAAGACCTTGTAAAGAAGAGAATTTGTGTTATGGAGTAGTCGCCATAGTTGCTTGCCTAGCAAAGCTAAGTTGAAATTCTCTATGTCTCGAAATCCTAAGCCTCCTCTAGATTTGGGTTTGCACATTTTATTCCACACAATCCAGTGGATTTTCCTTGTCTCTCCATTGTATCCCCACCAAAATTTTCGAATTAGTGCTTCAATATCCTTGCATAGACTTTTTAGGAGTTTAAAAAAATTCATAGTGTAGGTGGGCATTGCTTGTAGCACTGCTTTAATCAATACCTCTCGGCCTGCTTGAGAAATGAGTTTCTCTTTCCACCCTTGGATTTTATGCCAAATCCTTTCACGGATATAACTGAAGCTTTGTTTCTTTGCTCTACCAATAAAAGAAGGGAGACCAAGATATTTCTCAAATTGAGAAGTAATGGTTTCCCCAAGCCGATTCTTGATTGTTGTTTGCACATGATGGTTGGTGTTGGAGCTAAAATAGAGTTGAGTTTTGTTCCTATTAATACACTGCCGCGAAGCTCTTTCATATGCTTCTAGGATCTCCATCACCGTAGTGCAATCCTAGTCATTGGCTTTGCAAAAGAGAAGGCTGTCATTAGCAAAGAATAGATGTTTGATTTTTGGACCATCCCTACATAAGGATACACCTTGGATGGCCCCTCTATCCTCCGCCTGTTTAATAAGAGAGTGTAAGCCTTCTGCACATAGGAGAAAGAAATAAGGTGATAGAGGGTCTCCTTGCCGGAGCCCTCTTTGGGGATGAAATAAACCATGTGGTTCACCATTGATAATGACAGAAAAAGAAACAGACCGTATACATGAACTGATTAGTTGTAAAAAGTATCTTTCAATCTCAATTATTGATTAAAAAAATAAAGAAAAATTTTATGAGAAGTAAAGAGTAAAGGTTAAAAAAGTAAAAAGTGAAAATTTTTTGTTAGACAATTGAGGTGAATTGCACCCGCCGGATCCTAAACGGGATATAAGTCATTACCAAAAATCAGTTACAAAATCATCGTGAAAAATCTCCCTTAGAATATGCAACTTTATCAGCAAGTTCTGAGTCAAACCCATGCAAGGTCTATTATCCGAAAAAGCCTGCTCTGTAATTAATAAGTAGTTGACTAACCACTTCTAGCTCCAAATTTTAACTCAATGGTGGTAGTATTTGAGACTGGTATTTGGGAAGTAATGTGTGATTGATTCTTATGCATAGGTGCTTTCGCTTTTGTAGTGGTGAAAAGCTGACCCTCGTAGAACAAGAGTTTACTTGTTGAAATTGGTGACTACATAACTTTTTTTTGTGCTGGTATTGTTCTTGCATAGGTGAATGAGCTGGTCTTAGATTTTCACCTTAGATTTTACCGGATTTAGGTGTTTAGTGACTTTAGTCACGTGGCTTGGGTTCAATTTAGTTTTTTCCTAACAATGAAATGAAAAGACTCCAGCTAGAAAGGGTGGGTGGAAGTCGAATACAAATAATTTGTACTATTTTTTGTATTCCACTTTACTCTTCATCAATTGTGATATGTCATGTATCAGAAAATAATGGGAACTTCTTAAATATTAAATTATTAATACTTTTGAGAGGGTTTAGGCTTGCTTAAACATGTTTTAGCTCTAACTAATCAATGTGCACATGCATCGATCATTGGATTATTCATATATCCCACACCCTGAAAAGATGACTCTAAGTAGCATGCATTGAGTCAAATCACTACCCCACCATCAAACTCAAAATCGTGTAATTGTATATGATACAGGGTTGAATTATGAACGCACTATATGAACACTAAATTTCACAAAATACTAAAGTAACAACTTATGATTGAATTGCATTACTTACACATAAAACCATCAATAATACTTAATGAAAAAAGAAAATCATTATGTACCAATTACAAGTTAACACTTATGTATATTGTGAAATTATGTATGTATTAGATGTGTCCCTAATTCTCTTTTCTTTCTTTCTTTTTTTCGTTCAAGAACCATGTTCTTGGGTCACAAAGTCCGTTGTTAGGCAATGGAGTCCCTAGACATAACCTATGAGGAGCCTTTCCTGCTCAGGTAACTAATTCATTGGGCTAGAGAGTCCCTTGATGGATAGGGTTGGACCTGTGGGTCCCCATGAGTCCAATGCCCTATGGTGTTGCCTTGGTTAAACTAAGCCCACAAAAATATAGAGCTCCGAACAATTCAGTCTAATGGATCTCAATAGGCTTGGAGCACAAAAATTGAGTACTGTCTTCTTTTTTCTTTTTCTTCTTTTTGGTAAGTGTAGATGTTTAGTGTCTCTATTTGATTTATTGAGTATGGGCTTAGTTAATAAATCCAGCACAAAAGAGAGCTTCCGCGACATTCATCTCAGGGGCTAAGAGATAACATTGTACTTAATATTTAAGTTTATGGTAGTTGTTATCCATTCTTAGATTAAAAAGTTTTTCAGCCCATGATTTGGCTTATGGGATTTTGAATATAATGTTTGGGGGCCTGCGACTATCTCTAATTCTCTATACTACCTTTTTTGAAATCACCACATAGAGAGAGCCCTTAACTGTCATAATTCTGTTTTTGCAATAAAATCATTACTCAAAATTAATTTTTTATAAAAGTAAATTGGTGACAATTTCTTGTAAGAAATAGCGTTTGCTTTTTAATGCAAAATTATAACAGTCTTCCAATATAAATAAATGTGCATTTTCCTGTAAGATAAACAATATTTTTCTAGAAAAGTTAAATACTTTTTCAATGTAAATTTAACATACCTAATCTGAGCCAATATACAACATATTTTTCAATTACTATCAATTTGCACAGTCAAGGAATTAAGATACATTTATAAATAAATAAAAGAAGCTAAATTCAATTTAGCCTCTTAAATATTTTTCTTTTCTTTTTTGTTCAATTGTCAAATTAAGTCACTGAGGTTTATTTTTGTTAATTTAGTACCTCACTTTGTCAAAAAGAATAAATAGGTTATTCCATCCAAATCTGTTAGCAAACAACCATTTCAAAATTTTATTGGAAACATTCATGAGATTTTTCATTTAATAGATCTTGTTGCTTGATAAATTTTACTGAAAACATTCGTTTTGCTATTGATTTGGACAAAAGTACACATTTTGACAACTGAGGGAAGTTATGGGACATCGGTTAAGCTAGATTAATCAAAAGAACAGAGAAAAGAGAAGAAAAACAACATAGAGATTTTATGTGGTTTGGAACTGTGGCTACATTCGCAAGAGCAAGCGGCTAATTATCCACTATATATGGAAATTTTGGATTACAAAAGTGTTTGATAAATAGTATTATGCTCTATTTTGTTCATTACATTGCCCTCCACTTCACTTTATTGCGCCCATACAGCCCTATAGGTAATGACCTAGAATCAAATATGAGCCAACTCCAACAAGGAATTACATTAATAAAAATTAAACTATAAAACTAATTTGACAATTGAAGAAAACTTAAAGAATAATTATTATTATTATTTTTATTTGGAGATAATCAATTAGGTTTTGACTTAAAAAAAAAAAAAAAAAAAAAAAAAAAAAAGAAAAAGAAAAAAGTAATCAAAGATGAAAAAAGAGGAGGTAAAAGGTACATGGTAAATTAATTGGTAAGATCTTTTAGTTTTACTCAAAAGACCAATGATTTAAGCCCATTTTCATTTAAACCAAAATAAAATAAAAAATACACATTTGAAAATTGGGGTGTGGTCTAGATATTGGTGTCTCATTTTCATTTGTTCATTTCAAAGCACCTTGGGCTTAGGCTGTATCCAAATTCCAAATGTAATACATCTATATAAATATCGATATTTGTTAAAAGTTCTGAATTTTGGATATCAAAGTCCAAGCTTAAGTAGCCACAAGGAATTCTAGTCCATTTTCTATGGAGTAATGTAGAACCAACACTCACAGCTTCAACTATGTAGCATGTTTTGTGGCTACATGTAATGTTCTGTAGGAAACACCAATACTCTTTGTGAAATGGTGTGGTTTTTTCAGTGTCCCTACACTGTCAACATTTTTAGGCAATGAGTTACTAGACACAGCCTAGGCCTTTGTTGCACATGTAAACTTGAGCCTAGATGTCATGGAGTCAGAGTTCCCTTGTTGGGTAGGGTTGGACCTTTGGGCCCCCAAGAGTCCAATGCCATATGTTGTGGCCTTTTAACTCCATTGGGTTTGGAAGTCCATTACTGTGTAGAATGATTCTCTGATTCCATTGCACACAATGCCTTGTACTGAAGTCAATGGATCTCACTAGCCTTTGGGGCTCAAAATCTTGTAGTGTCTTCCATTTGATACATTGGGCATGGGCATAGTTAAATAAAGCCCACAAAATAGAGAGCTCCAAAACAATTCAGTCTAATGGATCTCACTAGGCTTGGAGTACAAAATCGTGTAGTGTCTTCTGTTTGATTTATTCATGATATCAAGAAATCATTATACAACAAAATTCAACCAAAAAAAAATGGTGTCAATTCCCCGTAAAAAATAGGGTTTTCTTTTTAAATGAAATTAAAAACATTTTTTTTAAAGGATATCAAAATAGGTCTTTAATATTCTTTCAAAAAAAAAATGTCTTTAATATGTTTAAATTTAAGATAAGTAATGTTTTTTCAAGCAAAATTAGTAGTGTTTTACAAATTACAATCAATTTGAACAGTAAAGAAAAATGAGTATGCATTTTCCTATAAAATAATTAGTTTTTTGAAGAAAAAATATATACTATGTTCCTATAAATTTAAGATAGACAGTCTTAGACAAGATAAAACACATTTTTTAAAGCAATTAAGAATTTAAGATACATTTTTTTTAAGAGGGCTAAAATTCAATTTAGTTTCTTAACTTTTACTTTAATTGTCAAATTAAGTCGCTAAGGCTTATTTTTATTAATTTAGTTCCTCACTTTGTTAAAATAATTTAATATGGCCATTCCCTGGAAATCTGTAAGCAAACGATACCATCTAAAAATTTTATTGAAAACATTCTTGAGATGTTCATTTAATAAATCTTGTTGTTTGATAAGTATTATTTGACAATTTTACTGAAAACATTCATTTGCCATTGATTTGGACAAAATGACCTTATTGACTCATTTAGACAAATGAGAAATGTTGTGCAAAATTGAATAGCCTATGTCCACAAGAGCTAGTGGCTATTACCCACTTTTTATAAGAAATTAGGGTTACAAAAAAGTGTTATATGATGTAACTTGGGGAGGGGTGGCATGGCTTCTTGACCTTTCAAAATCCCCCCTCCCTCTTGTATTTTTTGGTTAATAATAATAATTAATTGAAAAAAAAAAAAAAAAAAAAACTGGACATAAATTTTAATGATCCCCCCGGCCCCCCTCCCCCCCCCCCCGGAAATTTCTTAAAAAGATGTAATACATTTATATTGTTGACGAATGCTTTTTTTTTTTTTTTTTATTCCCACTTCATATATAGTTCATTAAATTAAATTTGCATTTAATGTATACCATGCGCGTAATTTAATTATATTTTTATTTTTATTAAATTTCATTTAATGTATACCATATTGGATGTAACCATATTCAAAACACTTGTAGTATTTATTTGATAAATAGTATTATGCTCCATTTTGCTCTTTACACTCCACTCCATTTCCTCCATTGCGCTTTGTTATGTTCATAAGGCCATTTAGATCAAATATGAACCAACTCCAAAAAGGGACTAAATTGACAAAAATTAAACTTTAAGGACTAATTTGACAATTGAAGAATATTCAAGGGACAATGATATATATAAAAGATAGACGTAAATACACTTTTGGTCCTTATATTTTGGGGCGATTTTCACTTTGGTCTCTACTTTTTTCCCCAGATGCAGTCCCTAAAATTGAAAATTCGCTTTCATTTTAGTCTCTATCATCATCTCATTAATGGAAATTACCTACATGGCAAATAGGGTGCATAGTTAGCACACCGAGTGCCTACGTGATCATTAAAATAATATTAGAAAAATTATTTGACGTTTAAAAAATGTCATGTCAGCATTTTAATAAATAAAATAAGTCACATGATTTTTTTAAAAATATAATAAAATATATTTTTATTTTCATTATTTTCTTGGAAGAACATGTAAAATTTTCCTACATGTTCTTCCCTAGAAAATGATTGATTGTTCTTCATGTTCTTTTCCAAGAACATGGTTTCCCATAAAATTAAAATTTCAAGATTTTATTCTCTTTTCTTGCATTTTCTTAGCTACTAAAAAGGCAAAAACACATACAAAACCATGATCACACTCACCAATCCTAACACAATCAACTAACAAAATTCTTTTTCTCAAATAAAATAAAATAACAAAATTCAAGCTACGGTCGTCAGATCAAAAACACAAAACCAAAAATACCAAAACCCAAAGCTAATCCTCATCAATAAAATACACCAAAACACAAGCCAATCCTCATCAGTTTCAGATCTGGTTAGATCAACCATGATGACCCACCCAACCACTATCGATTTGGGTTGATCAGAGAGAGAGAGAGAGAGAAGATGAGAGTTCGGTTAGCCATGGGTCTTTAGCCATGGATTTAGAGAAGATGACAGGCCATGGTAGAAGAGAGAGTGAGCTCAGATTTGAGATGAAGGAAGAGAGAGAGGGATTGGGTCTTTAGCCATGAGTTTTGGCCATGAGAGAAGAGAGAGAGAGTTTGAAATGAGAGAATATAGAGAGAGTTCGGGTTTGAAATAAGAGAATAGAGAGAGAGATTGGGTTCATTTGTGTTAGGGTCATATTTTGTTGTAATTAGCTAATCATTTGACAAAAAACACTTTACTTGTAATTGGGAAGATCTAAAATGGGTTTAGTACTTCAAGAAAAATGTTTTTCAAGTCAAGTATTAAAAACATGAAGATTGGTCCAAGAGATAAGTAAAGAAAAGTTATTCATTAAGTCTCGACAGATAGCTCAACAGACGCTTGCTATTAAGACTTAATGTGAAACTCTGATACCAAAGGTTCAACTGTAGGTTGGTATTTCGAGATGGGCCAAGGGTAGTTGGTAAGATTTCTTATACTTGTAACTGCTTGATTGTTGATTAGTGGATTCTTGAGAGTGGTGACCTTAAAATCACCCGGTGGAGTTTTTGTCTTGCGAGGTTTTCCCCGTTTGTCAACAAATCACCGTGTCAAATTTATTATTTGCTACATTTAGTATTTTTGGTGATTTGTTGGTGCCTCCATGATTTGCATACAATTGAACCTAATTAATTAACTTAGATAATTGAATTAATTAACCAGAGTCAAGCTATCATAACCCAGCAAGTGGCATCAGAGCGGGTACACTTTGATTAGGTTTTAATCCTTGTTGTGTGACCTATTGACCCTTGTTGTTATAGATCGTGGATAATCTTTGATTATTCCTCTTTAATTTGATGGTACTAACTATGCATATTGGAAAGCATGTATGAGAGCTTTTTTGTAGTCTTTGGATGAGAAAGTCTAGCTGGCAGTTAAAGTAGGTTTTCAAAGCTTGAAGAGCCACTTGCATCATGGGATGATACCAAGATCAAGGCTACCAACTTTAACAGTAGGGCACTGAATGCTCTATTTAATGCTGTAACGAATGAAGAATTCAAAAAGATCTCTTCCATTGACAAAGTCAAGGAAGCTTGGACAATTCTTCAGAACACTTATAAGGGCACTAAAGCTGTAAGAACTCTAAGCTTTAAAGGCTCACTACTAGCTTTGAGGAAATTAGGATGGATGAGGATGAATCCTTTGATGAATTCTATGCCAAGCTCAAGGACATAGTGAATTCAACATTCAATCTTGGAGAACAGATTCTGGTGCCCAAGATTATTAGGAAGATCCTTAGATCTCTTCTAGAGAGATTTCATGCGAAGATCACTGCCATTGAAGAATCAAAGGATCTTGACTCTATTCCTTTGACTGAATTGATTGGAAACTTGCAAACATATGAACTAGGATTAGCAAGGGTTGGCAAAGGTGACAAAGGCAAGAACATGACCTTGAAGACCAAGAATGATGACAATGATGAGTCATCTGATGATGAGGATACCAAGCTAAAGTCATATATCACTAGACAATTCAAGAAATTCATTAAAAACGTGAATGTCAAAGCTGGTGATAAGGATCGCAAACAGACTGTTTTCTCTCAATATAAGTCCCAAGACAAGGGCAAGAGAGAATCCAAGGATGCTAGTCAAAGCAACGGTATTCCTGTAGGACCAAAGTGCTGTGGGTGTCATGGATTTGGACATATGAAGTAAGAGTGTCCTACATACCTCAAATCCATTGGCAAAAGCAAAGCCTTAGCTGCTACCTTAAGTGATTCAGAACCAGAACCAGATTTTGATGAAAGTGACCAAGAAGGGATTGTAAGTGCTTTTATAGCTACTATTGAGTCTACTAAGGGAGAAGTAGAGGTAGTTGATGATGAAGAAGAGCTGATGGAATCAAAGTTAGATGATCAGGATGACATCCACATTGCCTATGCCAAGGTGTATAAGGTCTCTGAGAATCATGAGAAACTCTATAAGTTGGCTGCGAGAAACTGGATGAAAAGCTGAATGTTTAGAAGTCAATGTCTAACAGAACAGGTCTCGGGTATGATCACTTTCTCTCCTTTTATAGTACCTCTTCTAATGCTTTGAATAGAGTTATTTTTATTCCTCATGCTAATAATGATAACTCTAAAAACAATGAGGTAACTGAAGATATGAATGATAAGGGAAAATCCATTTTAGGAGCACCCTTAAGGTTGGTAAGAAAGAAACTAACCATGGTAACTTTTGAGTGAAATTGTTGTATGTCTTTATATTAGAATCTCTTTCCCTCTCCCTTGTGTGTGTGTGTGTGTGTTTGTTTCTTAATAAAAAAAAAAAATGGTTTGGTGCCATTATTGAATTGACAGCTTATCAATTACTCCAATAATCAAATGCAACTTTCATTTTCTTAACGGAGATTGCAGCTTGTTAAAAAAAAAAAAAAAGAGTAATATCTCAAGTATCGAAAAAATTTAAAAATATTTTCAAGTAAAACAAATGCGACCTCAATGAAGGAAGTCTTAAAATCAATTAGATTCGTTTTAAAAAAATCAATTTTAATAAATAAATAAATAAACCAAAGTGCAAAGTGCAATTTTTATTTATTTATTTTTTGGAGAATCAAAAGTGCAATTTTAATGATTCCCACTTAAGGCAATTCGTGGGAGGTCAAAACTCCTAAGTTTTAGCCGAGAGTTTGGATTCTCAAAAATTAAGGGATTTGAGGATTGGGGTACATAGCATTTCTCTTTTCTAATTCTCACTATTGCGCCCAAAAAATACCTATAATTTCTTTCTTTCTTTCTTTTATTGGAGAAAGAAATACCTATAATTTTGAATGCTCCTAACATTTTTGAGAAAGAGAATACTCCTAACATAATTAAATTCTCCCCCCTTTTTTTTATATAGGAATTAAATCCTCTCCTTAAACTCCTATCAACCGAACAGTACCAGCTGTAATTTTATATACATAACCAAAGTTTTATAGTCTTTTTACGTGGGTAGGTTTATTTAAAACAAAAAATTTCCTTCAAAATTACAATATACAGTAGATTTATAAATAAAGTAACAAACAAAGTTTTACATCCGCAATATTTTGAAGTCTGACCTTAGCCTGAAAAAAGAAAATCCATCTACACCAAATGAAGCGAGTGAAAATTTGTGTCCCTCTCCAAGAACAAGTCAAAATACAAAACATATTGACACCGACATTATGTCGTTAAAAATGATTAGGCTCCGTCAATGTATTGATAGCCCAACAACTACTCAAATAATAAAAATGGAGTTTGTTAAAAAATCCACAAAGCGGCATTTGAATATGTGGGACCAGGGAACTTGTGATCCGGTCCACGCTCTATTAAGGCTCGGGCCCATGCCGAGGAAGGTGTGTGCCGAGGACGAATGGGGAAAGGCCGAAGTGTCGAGGGGAACAGCCGAGGACGACCCTGTCCTCGGCACTCCAGGACTTCAAGGGGAAGAGTAACTTCTCGACGAAGGCTGCCCCCAAAAAGCCCCCTGAAGGAGATGCGAGTGGAATGGGACCCACGTGAGGGTATGGTGCAAAACTGGTTCAGGGTAAATACGTCCCCTTCGCATTAAATACACCCACTAGTGTCTTGACCATGTTAATGAGAAAAGACGCCTGGACAAGGTGACTTCGATCATCGCAACTAACAGAAAGCAAGGAGGGACAGCTGATGGGATGAGTACAGAAGCAGGCACCTGCCTGACTAACAAGTGGAGGGCTAAGATCAACCAAGAAGGGTTATATAATGTGAAGGTTAACGCACCAAGAAAGAGGCTGGGAAAAATGGCCAAAAACCAAAGCCTCCCAGCCCGCCTCCAAGAGAAAGACTCTTAGAGTGAATACGATTTAATTATATATGAACACCACGAAAAAGCCACCGTCTGGTGACCAAGGCCTAGCCTTTCAAACCCATGCTCTATAAGTGATATTATTTTGGCCTTTTTATGTGCGAACCCAACACTGTTATGGGTCGTTACAAATCGTGTCCCTACAATTGGCACCGTCTGTGGGGAAGGCTTGTGTGTTGGCATAGGCGGTAGGTCGAGACAGTCCCCTTGTCATTTCTAACAGCCGGTTGTAGTGTTCTAGCGTAAAGTTCCACTAGGGGCTATGTTTCTTTACTAGGGGCTGCGCTTCGTAGCGTCAGCAGCACAAATGGTTCTAGGTGCTTGGCCGAGGAGCTAATTCCCCTTAAACAAAGGTCCCATGCCATAGCCGAGAGGTTACTTCCCCCAACTACTTATCAAAATCAAGTTTTGGACAGAACCAAGGTATTGCATGGTCCTTGGACTCAAACCTATGGGGAAACCAACTACTTATCAAAATCAAGTTTTGGACAGAACCAAGGTATTGCATGGTCCTCGGACTCAAACCTATGGAGAAGCCAACTACTTCTAAATATCATGTTTTGGACAGAACCAAGTTATTGTATGGTCCTCGGACTCAAACCTATGGGGAAACCAACTACTTAAATCAAGTTTTGGACAGAACCAAGGTATTGCATGGTCCTCGGACTCAAACCTATGGGGAAACCAACTACTTATCAATATCAAGTTTTGGACAGAACCAAGGTATTGCATGGTCCTCAAACTCAAACCTATGGGCAAACCAACTACTTTTAAGAAACCTGGATACTAAGCAGGACCTAACACTACACGTGACATCTCGGATGATGCCTATATCTCCATTGAATGAAGGCCAGACATGAGTTCAAGGCTCTATAGGTGCAGGTAAGCTAACGTTCTGAAACATGATTCTAAATATATCGCATGCACAATTATTCATACGTGTTAAGATAATTAGTTCAAAATTCATAAATAATGGTGAGTATCGACAAGGGCAACTAACAAGTAACCAAAAGGAAAAAGGAAGAAAAGAATTTCATATACGTGTTCAACAGGTTCAAGCTACTAGCAAGTTACAAAGTTTTCAAAATGAAAAAGAAACAAGTTAATCGTTAACCTAAAAACAAATACGAAGCCTGGCCAGGGTTTCTACTTCTTTAATTTTGCATCGGCCACGTCCTGGGAAGGAGGAACGGGATCAGCTTTGGTGCCCTGGAGGACAGTCCCTTATGGGGAAGGCTGAGCAGGATCGACATCGGTGTTCTGGGGGACCACAGCGAGGGGAATTGCCTGTAGGGGCTGGGAAAGTATAGCTGGCTCTTTGGCATTAGGCATCTGAGTGCTGACCACAGGCTCAGCAACCTCTTCGGGTATCTCAGGATCCGTACGCTGAGATGCTTCTATCACATCCTGAAGCTCTCCCCCTTTGAGCGGCTCGCCAGGAAAGGCACCAACCTGTACAGTATCCGACTGAGTGACCTCTCCCTCATGTTGGTCGCTCACGACCGTGGAGCTGGTGGAGGTGTCCTCACGGATGACTGTAGGGTAGAATATGTTCTCCGTTTTCCATAAATCGGATGAAGCATTCACCCCAACTCGCTTCAAGGCCTCTTCCCAAACCTGGGAGCAATAAAGCCTGCATACTCCGGGAATCTAGGCTTTAAGGATGGCTTGGGTCTCAGCTACCCCCGCGTTATAACCATCATCCTCAGTCATTTTCTTGGCAGCCTCAGCCTCGTTTCTGGTAAACTCAGCCTCCCGCTTGGCCCTCATGGCTTCGTCGCGGGCATACTTCGCCACACCTTTGTCATGCTCTGCCATGATCAGTCTTTTATTTAAATCATCGATCATCTCCTTGACTATTTGCAACTGATCCTCGGCTTCTAGCAGACGTTTTGTTTGATCCTCGGCCTGTTTTTGGGTGCTAGCTAAACCCGCCGAGGCGTTATCCCTATCTCGGATAGCGTCTATTAAGGCAGTTCTGGCCTTGGCGAGGTCGTCCTCAGAAGCTTTGAGAGTCTGCGCGGCTACTAAGCGCTTGGAGCGTACATTCTCGGCCGCCTTACTCTGATTGTTCACCTCTTCCTCCATCTTATAGGTGGCCTGGAGAGCCTGTCAAGGGAGATAAATACATCGTGAATGACAAACCGGGAGTGAGAGTTAATAAAGTTTTAGGTTTCAAGAGCCTTACCATGCCCAGGTACCTCTTAGTACTGAGGAAGACCTCCTGCATTCTCATTTTCTTCAGCCCATCCACGTCGGTGGTTAGTAGCATGGTTCTTCTTAGTGCGTCTACCACGTAGCCACCCTCGCCATCTCCAAGGTCCCTCATGGACGCAGTTTCCAACAGTGGCACCCCGTGAAGCATTGGGGCAGGAAGACAGGCACTTGGCAAGGATTGGGCCTCGATCCCCTTTCCCTTGCCTTGGGAAGATTGGGATTCAGTCTCTTTACCCTTACTTTGGTGTCCAATCTTCAATTGTTTCGTACGTGGGGTTTCCTCCTTCTCCTTAGAAGGTTGGGATTTTCCCCCATCCATGGTTTCCTTGCCCTTGGGGCTCCTCTTTCTCTTTGAATCAGTGCCTTCCGGCTGAGGAGGTAGAGTTGGTTGGGAAGGAGCAGGAAGTTTGGGGCGGGGGGATTGTGGCTGTGACTTTGTAGAGGATGACCTAGTCTGGACAGTCTGGGGCTGAGGTGGTGGGGAAGGAGCATTGGGTTGTAGCGTTCCCTGTGCATCCTTCCCTGGTTGACCCTCGAGGAGTTCGAATAGGCTGGTCGGGGGCTTTCTCTTGAGTCCCATCTCGGCTTGGGAAGATGTGCATACTGATGACAATTCCGCCTAGAACAAGGTTGGGTCACCTATATCACCAAAAGGATCCTCGGATTGGTTGGCTAGGTCAAACACCCCAAACCCTTCCTCGGGCTGATCTAACTCGCCTTCGTCCTCCGTTACTTGATGAGATGAGGAGAGGTCCACCAGTGGGATGCTCTCTGGGTAGATGGTACTTCGAAGATTAAAAATCCTGTCTCGACCACGGTAATTTTTGGAAGCTGAGGACGGTTGGCGCTGATCACGTGCCTAGGGTCGGCAAATGACTTCTGAACGGGAGGGTACCATAATATTTTGTGAGCGGCTTGAACTTGACCATCTCCGTCATTTACGAAAACTACCGCTTATAGAACAGTCTCCAAGTCCACCCGGTTAACTAAGTGAAAATGTCGTTGATAAGCGTCTGGATCTACAAAAGAAAAACACATATGCATGGTTAGTTACAGAACCACATCAGATTAGAATGGCGCAAAGGATCAGCGCCCTTCCATTCCCTATACCCCACCTGGTTCTCCTTCTACTATGGGGCACGGATTGCCATTATGCCATTCACCGGAGACGATAAGGAAATCCTTGTTTAATCCCTTGTTGGAATCAAGGAGGCAATGGATTAATCGAACCCTTTCGTCTCTCGTCTTCATGTAGTAGGATTTCCCCTTCAAATTTTGGAGATTATAGCACCAATTCACGTCATGGTGGGTCAGTCTTAACCCCATCTTTTCGTTTAAAGCATCCACGCAACCCAAAATCCTAAACACGTTGTCGACGCACTGGGTGGGGGCTAATCGGAAGTGCCTGAGGTAACCCCTTGTTACTGGCCCCGTAGGGATTCTCATACCCCCCTCTACAAAGGCGAGGATGGGAATTACTACCTCACCCGTTTCTCTCTTATAGTGCCATTCCCCCATCTTACAATGCCTCAGACTTACGTTGGGAGGAATTCTGTAATCGGCGATGAACTTGTTCATCGCCTCTTCAGTATCGACTAATTTCCTTAGTCTCAATTTAGCCATCTCTATGATTTACTAAACAAACTCAACCAGCAACGGGAGAAGGAAGGGAACCAGAGAAAAATAAACCCAGAAAAGAAAAAACACGAGTTAATGGAGGCAGGGAACTTACATAAAAGAGGAAAGACGCTTTGGACAGGCTTTTTGTGCTGGAGATAGACTTGAGTTTGGGCGAAAGTTCAGATGAACCTAGGGTATACGCGTTAGAACTCTTAAGTGCAAAACTGAAGAGGCGGATCCGTTCCAAAAAATCTTTTATACTTTCTAGGGTAACTGCACAAATTTTCCTACCCATAAAGACCAAGGAATCACCACCGTTAGATCTTCATCATGCCGTAGAACGTGGGAAACACAGAGCCGCCCGTATTTAATGAGGCCACGTTTCACCTTCCAAAGGCTCCAAGAACGTGTCTCGGGCAGATAAAAAGTCTCGGGAACCGATAGGTGACAAGGATTGACAGGCATTGACAGATATCTGATGTCATCAAAACCCTCATATCCGTCCGAGGAGTCAGATAGTAGGATTTTGAGGGCCTATTGTGGGGCTAGGAAACTTGTGATTCGGTCCATGCTCTATTAAGGCTTGGGGCCGATGCCGAGGAGGGTGTGTGCCGAGGACGAATGGGGAAAGGCCGAAGTGTCAAGGGGAACAACCGAGGACGACCCTGTCCTCGGCACTCCAGGACTTCAAGGGGAAGAGCAACTTCTCGACGAGGGTCGCCCCCAAACAGCCCCCTGAAGGAGATGCGAGTGGAATGGGACCCACGTGAGGGTACGGTGCAAAACTGGTTCAGGGTAAATACGTCCCCTCCGCATTAAATGCACCCGCCAGCGCCCTAACCATGTTAATGAGAAAAGATGCCTGGATAGGGTGACTTCGATCATTGCAACTAACAGAAAGCAAGGAGGGACAGCTGATGGGACGGGTACAGAAGCAGGCACCTGCCTGACTAACAAATGGAGGGCTAAGATCAACCAAGAAGGGCTATATAATGTGAAGGTTAATGCACCAAGAAAGATGCTGGGAAAAATGGCCAAAAACCAGAGCCTCCTAGCCTGCCTCCAGGAGAAAGACTCCTAGAGCGAATACGATTTAATTATGTATGAACACCATGAAAAAGCCACCGTCTGGTGACCAAGACCTAACTTTTCAAACCCACGCTCTAAAAGTGATATTGTTTGGGCCTTTTTATGTGCGAACCCAACATTGTTATGAGTCGTTACAAATCGTATCCCTACAGAATATATTTCAAGAATTGCAACAGTGCAGCTATGACTTTTTCATTTTCCAGAGCAAGGTGTTACGTCATGCCACCATTTTTGATAACTCGACATCTCCAGCTGGAAAAATTATATCGTGTACCCAGCATACCTCCCTCTAATTGTTGTGAAATTTCTTATTACTAAGACTGGCCTATGGTATTTTGAGGCCTTAGGCAAAACTTTTAAATTGGGTTTTTTTTATTGATAAATATCTACGGTCATAATTTAGTTTTTTCAATAAAATCATTACTCGTAACTATTTTTTTCAAAAAAAAAAAAAAAATGGTGACTATTTCTCATAAAAAATAAGATTTTCTATTTAATGGAAATTAAAACATGCCTTCCAATATTAATAATTGTGCATTTTCCAGTAATATAGTATTTTTGAAGAAAAGTTAGATACTTTTTGAAGGTAAATTTAACATACGTAATTTGAGACATTACATGATAAAACCTATTTTTCAATTACTGTCAACTTGCACAGTGAAAGGAACTAATAAATAAAAGAAGCTAAGATTCAAATTATACTCTTAATTTTTTTTTTCAATTGTCAAATTAAGTTACTAAGGTTTATTTTGTCAATTTAGTCCCTCACTTTGTCAAAAGTATTTAATATGATTATTCCGTCCAAATCTGTTAGCAAAAAATCATTTTTGAAAATTTTATTGAAAACATTCATGAAATGTTTCACTTAATAGATCTTGTTGTTTGATAAATTTTATTGAAAACACTCATTTACTAAAGTACCTAATTGACACATTTTGACAATTGAGGGACATTGTGGAACCTCGGTTAAGCAAGATTAATCATTAAAGAACAGATATTAGAGAAGAAACACAACTATGAGACAACTCCAACAGTCCGCTACGCCCATACAGTCCTTTAGGTAGTGGCCTAAAATCAAATATGAGCCAACTCCAACAAGGGATTATATTGATAAAAATTAAACTATAAAAACTAATTTTAGGATTGAAGAAAACTTATGGAATTATTAAATTTTTATTTTTAATTTGGAGATAATCAATTAGTGAAGGTTTTGACAGTTAAAAAAAAGTAATCAAAGATGAAGAAAGAGGAGGTAGAAGGTACATGCTAAATTAATTGCTAAGATCTATTGTTTTTACTCAAACGACCTATGATTTATGCCTATTTTCATCAAAGAAAAGATACACATTTGGAAATTGGGGTGTGCGGTGTGGAGATTGGTACATCATTTCCATTTGTTCATCTCAAAGCACCATGGGCTGTATCCAAATGTAATACATCTGTATAAATATCAATATTTGCTAGAAGTTCTGAGTTTTGGATATCGAAGTCCAAGCTTAAGTAGCCACTAGGAATTATAGTCCATTTTCTATGAGGAGTGTGGAGCCAACACTCACAGCTTCAACTATAGAAGTTGAGTATGTAGCATGTTATGAGGCTACATGTCATGTTCTGTAGCAAACACCAATACACTTTGTGAAATGGTGTGGTTTTTTTTTAGTGTCCTTACACTGCCAACATTTTTAGGCCATGGAGTAACTTGATCCTAGAGGTCATGGAGTCAGAGTTGCCTTGGTGGGTAGGGTTAGACCTGTGGGCCCCAAGAGTCCAATGCCATATGGTGTGGCCTTTTAACTCCATTGGGTTTGGAAGTCCATTACCAAGTACAATGATTCTCTAATTCCATTGCATTCAATGCCTTGTACTGAAGTCATTGGATCTCACTAGCCTTTGGGGCTCAAAATCGAGTAGTGTCTACTATGTGATTCATTGGGCCATGGGCTTAGTAAAATAAAGCCCACAAAATAGAGCTCTGAATAATTAAGCCTAATGGATCTTACTAGGCTTGGAGCTCAAAATCGTGTAGTGTCTTCTATTTTTCTTTGGGCATAGGCTTAGTTAAAAAAACCCACAAAATAGAGCTCTGAACAATTAATTCTAATGGATCTTACTAGGCTTGAAACTCAAAATCGTGTAGGGTCATCTATTTTATTTATTGAGCATGGGCTTTGTCGATAAGGAAAATAAAGCCTACACAACAGGGACCTTCCTTGACATTCAGCTCATGGGCTTAGGGATAACATTTGCGCTTGATATTAAGGTTTTTAGGTATAATGATTGGGGCCTGTTACCATATTCTCCAGACCCCTTTCTTAATGAAAAATAATCACAATACTTTCATAATATTTTTACAATAAATTCTAAGTGACAGGTTGTTACTAGTTGTTATTATTAGGGCAAAAAAGTAATCTTAGTGTTAGGTTTAAATTTGAACCAATAACAACTAATCACCTATGATTTGTTGTAAAAATGTTGTGAAAATATTGCAGACGTAGTACCTCTCTTTCTTAAATTCATGATGTCAAGAAATCATTACACAACAAAATTCAAAAAAAAAAAAAAAAAAATGGTGTCAATTCCCCTTAAAAAATACGGTTTTCTTTTCAAAGGAAAATAAATTCTTTTTTGGATATCAAAACATGTCTTTAATATTCTTTCAAAAAAGAATGTCTTTAATATGTATAAATTTAAGAAAAGTGGGGGGGGGTAAAAGACTAATAGGCCTATGTCGATGTCCACATTGGGCCAGGGGTCCAGCCCAAGGAAAAACCCTTCCTTAGCCATGGGGAGAATCCTCCTCAGCATGGATATAGCTGAGGACAGGAGAGTCAACCTGCCACTAGTAGTGACACTCCAGATCGTTCCACAGAGCAGGGAAAGCACTAAAGCAGAAAAGGACAACGGAGAAAATGGAAGTGTCTAAGGGAAAGGCTGTCATTACTGCATTCAATGCCTTATGCCTGACACGGCCATACTTTTCTGTCCCTACAACCACCCGTAAGAACTGGAGGGAAGGGCTGATGGGACAACTACTTACTCTAGGGACCCCATTCAGGAGGAAGGAAACTACTATAAAAATGGAGTAAAGAGAAACAGAAAGGCGGGGCGAAGCCCCCCAACATATAAGAGGGACTAGAAAGGGCTTCCGGAACCGTGCCGAGGACCAATTCTCCCAGATGAACTCAGTCCATCTCATCCTGATCAAGTAAAACACCATGATAACTCTTGTTCATACACCAAAACCTAGCTCTTTGGCCCGGCCCACTCTCTACAAATTCATTGTACTGGGCTCGCTGGTCTAAGGTCCCACGCATCCTAGGCTAGACCGAAAAAATCGGACCCTACAATTGGCGCCGTCTGTGGGAAGAGCTTATGCGTTGGTGAATATGACGGTTAGTCACGGTCAAGCTCTTATCAACAAGAATCCCTCGAGAGGACCATTTTGGCAGTGGTGCGAGCTGTGCGAAAGCACCCCATCATTTCTAGGAACACACCGTCATTATCATAGCTCAGCCTCTGTTTAGGGTCACGCTTCGAAGTGTTCATTACGAGGGGAGGATCGCTAGACGGCGTAGTTCAAGGGGCTTTGGACGTCAGATATGCGCCCCCATGCACTTGTCAAGGGGCTAACTCTTGAGACCCCTAATAGTCTGGTTCACTGAATTCCCTACGGACAGGGAAGCTAAGGGCTAAACCGGAATCTAATTAAGTGCTAGACAGAGTTAAGGTCTTGCATGGTCCTCGGACTCAAACCTATGGGGAAACTAGTCACTCCAAAGGTATAAGTGCTAGACAGAACCAAGGCCTTGCATGATCCTCGGACTCAAACCTATGGGGAAACTAGTCACTCCAAAGGCATAAGTGCTAGACAGAACCAAGGTCTTGCATGGTTCCCGGACTCAAACCTATAGGGAAACTAGTCACTCTAAAAGTCTAAGTACTAGATAGAACCAAGGTCTTGCATGGTCCTCGGACTCAAACCTAAGGGGAAACTAGTCACTCCAAAAGCCTAAGTTTTAGACATAACCAAGGTCTTGCATAGTCTTCGGACTCAAACCTATGGGGAAACTAGTCACTCCAAAGGCCTAAGTGCTAGACAGAACCAAGGTCTTGCATGGTCCTCAGACTCAAACCTATAGGGAAACTAGTCACTCCAAAAGCATAAGTGCTAGACAGAACCAAGGTCTTGCATGGTCCTCAGACTCAAACCTACAGGAAGCTAACTACATCAGGAAAGGCTCAAGTCCTGGACGGAATGGAGATCCTGCATGGTCCTCGGACCTCCGGCTTTATGGAAACTAACACACAATGGTACCTTTCTGAGTGTTTAAACTAGGTACAGTCATGCCCCGGTCCTCGGACCAGACACCTAGAGTGAGTTAAAGCTGTGAATATCGTCGAAAACTTGGAAAAGAACCCTAGTACCCGGCGACCCCCTCGGATAGTTTAGTTTAGGTTACACGTCCTCGGGCGTCCGCCCCGTTTGCAGTACAGAGCATGCGGCTGTTGTCCCGGTCAGTCTTATATAGTTAACCTACTTAAAGTCGGCATTGTTGTGCCCGTCAGTTTCGATAAGTTTAAAGTAATAACTCTTTACCGACAAAGGCATCAGTTCTAAGTACGATTCGAAAGAAAAGACACCAGCATATTCATTCACAAAATAAATATTGTAGAAAAGAAAGGATACATAAAATGCGATAATATCATCTTTTATTAGATAAAGAGATAGCACAATATACATAAAAGGGCTTAGACAAGCCTATATCATAAGCTAACTAAAAAAAAAAAGGGGGGGAATACACGGGGACGATAGATCCTTCAATTTTGCTCCAGCAGCAACTAAGCAAGTCTGGAGGGCACCAGTGATGGAAGAGAAGAAGAAGCAGAGGCACCTAGTCCACAACCTTGGTCTAGCAGCGACTAAGCAAGTCTAGATGGTACCGGCGATGGGAAGTCCAAGCCCTCACGTGCGTAACATACGACGCTGGATGGAAGTCCCAGTGCTGTCGCACCAAAAATCTAATGCGACCTCCACCTACTTCGGATTTTGGTTGAAGGAAGAAGAGGCTCCTTTCTTGCCCTATCGAGGAAAAGAAATTTCTTGAGCCTTTGTCTTCCTTGCCCCGATCGGGCCATTCTAAATCTCGGAGATACCTAAGGCTTCTGAAGAGGGTTTTGTTCCTTCACCCTCAGCCTAACCATGACTAATTCACTCCCTAAATCCCAGTCGGGGCTCTGGGAACATTTAGGGAGTTAGAAACCTAAAAAACTCGAGGGTTTGCAAATAAAAAGGGACGATCTCCCACCGCGCGTCTTATATAGGGCATAAATCTGGAGGCAATCAATTCGCCCCAAATCTCCAAGAAGGAATTACGAACGAGATAAGTCTCGCTCAAATTCCAAAGTAGTTTTCAGCCATTGAATTTATGTCACCTCGTGAAAGGGTCCTAATTAAAGCGCGCCTCCTGTACAGAAACGACAGGAATGCGGCTTGGATAGACTAAAAGAATATCTCACAGCCAGGAATAAGCCTCACGCAAATGAAGAGACTCTGGCATTAATGGAGGGCAAGACTTGGCAAACCGTGACAGAGGTCCGATGTCACCAAAATCCTCATTTCCATCTGAGGAGCCGGACAGTAGGATTTTGAGAGGCTATTGTGGGGGGTAAAAGACTAATAGGCCCATGTCGATGTCCACACTAGGTCAGGGGTCCAACCTAAGGAAAAATCCCTCCTCGACTATGGGGAGAATCCTCCTCGGCATGGATATAGCTGAGGACAAGAAAGTCAACCTGCCACTAGTAGTGACACTCCAGATCATTCCACAGAGCGGGTAAAGCACTAAAGTAGAAAAGGACAACAGAGAAAACGGAAGTATGTAAGGGAAAGGCTGCCATCACTACATTCAATGCCTTATACCTGACATGGCCATACTTTTTTGTCCTTACAACCACCCCCAACAACTGGAGGGAAGGGCTGATGGGACAAGTACCTACCCTAGGGACCTTATTCAAGAGGAAGGAAACTACTATAAAAAGGGAGTAAAGAGAAATAGAAAAGTGGGGTGAAGCCCCCCAACATATAAGAGGGACTAGAAGGGGCTCCCGGAACCGTGCCGAGGACCAATTCACCCAGATGAACTCAGTCCATCTCATCCTGATCGAGTAAAACACCATGATAACTCCTGTTCGTACACCAAAACCTAGCTTTTTGGCCCATTCTCTACAAATTCATTATACCGGGCTCGCTGGTCTAAGGTCCCACGCATCCTGGGCCAGATCGAAAAAATCGGACCCT
Source organism: Quercus berberidifolia (assembly GCA_028535905.1). Classification (NCBI taxonomy): domain Eukaryota; kingdom Viridiplantae; phylum Streptophyta; class Magnoliopsida; order Fagales; family Fagaceae; genus Quercus; species Quercus berberidifolia. Next base: position 75,476,303 of record JAPQVW010000002.1, on the reverse strand, counting down.
ACAATTGGCATCGTCTGTGGGAAGAGCTTGTGCGTTGGCGAATATAACGGTTAGTCACGGTCAAGCTCCTATCAACAAGAATCCCTCGAGAGGACCATTTTGGCAGTGGTGCGAGCTGTGCGAAAGCCCCCCATCAGTTCCAGGAAAACATCGTCATTATCATAGCTCAACCTCTGTTTAGGTTCACACTTCGAAGTGTTCATTACGAGGGGAGGATCGCTAGACGGCGCAGTTCAAGGGGCGCCAAACGTCAGATATCTGCCCCCATGTACTTGTCAAGGGGCTAACTCTTGAGACCCCTAATAGTCTGGTTCGTTGAATTCCCTACGGACAGGGAAGCCAAGGGCTAAACTGGAATCTAATCAAGTGCTAGACAGAACTAAGGTCTTGCATGATCCTCGAACTCAAACCTATGGGGAAACTAGTCGCTCCAAAGGCATAAGTGCTAGACAAAACCAAGGTCTTTCATGGTACTTGGACTCAAACCTCTGGGGAAACTAGTCACTCCAAAGGCCTAAGTGCTAGACAGAACCAAGGTCTTGCATGGTTCTCGGACTCAAACCTATGGGGAAACTAGTCACTCCAAAGGCCTAAGTGCTAGACAGAACCAAGGTCTTGCATGGTCCTCGGACTCAAACCTAAGGGGAAACTAGTCACTCCAAAAGCCTAAGTGCTAGACATAACCAAGGTCTTGCATGGTCTGCGGACTCAAACCTATGGGAAAACTAGTCACTCCAAAGGCCTAAGTGCTAGACAGAACCAAGGTCTTGCATGGTCCTCGGACTCAAACCTATGGGGAAACTAGTCACTCCAAAAGCATAAGTGCTGGACAGAACCAAGGTCTTACATGGTCCTCGAACTAAAACCTATGGGGAAACTAGTCACTCCAAAGGCCTAAGTGCTAGATAGAATCAAGGTCTTGCATCGTCCTCGGACTCAAACCCATGGGGAAACTAGTCACTCCAAAAGCATAAGTGCTAGATAGAACCAAGGTCTTGCATGGTCCTCGGACTAAAACCTATGGGGAAACTAGTCACTCCAAAGGCCTAAGTGCTAGACAGAATCAAGGTCTTGCATCGTCCTCGGACTCAAACCCATGGGGAAACTAGTCACTCCAAAAGCATAAGTGCTAGATAGAACCAAGGTCTTGCATGGTCCTCGGACTCAAACCTATGGGGAAACTAGTCACTCCAAAGGCCTAAGTGCTAGACAAAACCAAGGTCTTGCATGGTCCTCGGACTCAAACCTATGGGGAAACTAGTCACTCCAAAAGCATAAGTGCTAGATAGAATCAAGGTCTTGCATGGTCCTTGGACTCAAACCTACAGGAAGCTAACTACATCAAGAAAGGCTTAAGTCCTAGACAGAATGGAGGTCCTACATGGTCCTCGGACCTCCGGCTTTTTGGAAACTAACACATAATGGTACCTTTCTGAGTGTTTAAACTAGGTACAGTCATGCCCTGGTCCTCGGACCATATGCCTAGAATGAGTTAAAGCTGTGAATATCGTCGAAAACTTGGAAAAGAACCCTAGTACCTGGCGACCCCCTCAGACAGTTTAGTTTAGGTTACACGTCCTCGGGCGTCCGCCCCGTTCACAGTACAGAGCATGCGGCTGTTATCCCAGTCAGTCTTATATAGTTAACCTACTTAAAGTCGGCATTGTTGTGCCCGTCAGTTTCGACAAGTTCAAAGTAATAACTCTTTACCAACAAAAGCATCAGTTCTAAGTACGGTTCGAAAGAAAAGACACCAGCATATTTATTCAAAAAATAATTATTGCAAAAAAGAAAGGATACACAAAATGCGATAAAATCATCTTTTATTAGATAAAGAGATAGTACAATATACATAAAAGGGCTTAGACAAGCCTATATCATAAGCTAACTATAAAAAAAAAGGGGAATACACGAGGACGATAGATACTTCAGTTTTGCTCCAGCAGCAACGAAGCAAGTCTGGAGGGCACCAGTGATGGAAGAGAAGAAGAAGCAGAGGCACCTGGTCCACAACCTTGCTCTAGCAACGAATAAGCAAGTCTAGATGGTACCGGCGATGGGAAGTCCAAGCCCTTACATGTGTAACATACGGCGCCGAATGGAAGTCCCAGTGCTGTCGCACCAAAAATCTGATGCGACCTCCACCTACTTCGAATTTTTGCTGAAGGAAGAAGAGGCTCCTTTCTTGCCCTATCGAGGAAAAGAAATGTCTTGAGCCTTTGTCTCCTTTGCTCCGATCGGCCCATTCTGAATCTCGGAGATACCTAAGGCTTCTAATGAGGGTTTTGTTCCTTCACCCTCACCCTAACCATGACCATTTCACTCCCTAAATCCCAGTCGGGACTCTAGGAACATTTGGGGAGTTAGAAACCTGAAAAACTCGAGGGTTTGCAAATAAAAGGGATGATCTCCCACCGCGCGTCTTATATAGGGCACAAATCTGGAGGCAATCAATTCGCCCCAAATCTCCTAGAAGGAATTACAAATGAGATAAGTCTCACTCAAATTCCAAAGTAGTTTTCAGCCATTGAATTTATGTCACCTCGTGAAAGGGTCCTAATTAAAGCGCGCCTCCTGTACAGAAACGACAGGAACGCGGCTTCGATAGACTAAAAGAATATCTCACAGCCAGGAATGCGCCTCAAGCAAATGAAGAGACTCTGGCATTAATGGAGGGCAAGACTTGGCAGACCGTGACAGAGGTCCGATGTCACCAAAACCCTCATTTCCATCTAAGGAGACGAACAGCAGGATTTTGAGGGGCTATTGTAGGGGTAAAAGACTAATAGGCCCATGTTGATGTCCACACTGGGTCAGGGGTCCAACCTAAGGAAAAACCCCTCCTCGGCTCTGGGGAGAATCCTTCTCGGCATGGATATAGCCGAGAAAAAGAAAGTCAACTTGCCACTAGTAGTGACACTCCAGATCATTCCACAGAGCGGGGAAAGCACTAAAGCAGAAAAGGACAAAGGAGAAAACAGAAGTGTGTAAGGGAAAGGCTGCCATTACTACATTCAGTGCCTTATGCCTGACACGGCCATACTTTTCTGTCCTTACAACCACCCCTAACAACTGGAGGGAGGGGCTGATGGGACAAGTACCTACCTTAGGGACCCCATTCAGGAGGAAGGAAACTACTATAAAAAGGGAGTAAAGAGAAACAGAAAGGTGGGGCGAAGCCCCCCAACATATAAGAGGGACTAGAAGGGGCTCCCGAAACCGTGCCGAGGACCAATTCACCCAGATGAACTCAGTCCATCTCATCCTGATCAAGTAAAACACCATGATAACTCTTGTTCGTACACCAAAGCCTAGCTTTTTGGCCCATTCTCTACAAATTCATTATACCGGGCTCGCTGGTCTAAGGTCCCACCCATCCTGGGCTAGACCGAAAAAATCGGACCCTACAATTGGCGCCGTCTGTGGGAAGAGCTTGTGTATTGGCAAATATGACGGTTAGTCACGGTCAAGCTCCTATCAACAAGAATCCCTCGAGAGGACCATTTTGGCAGTGGTGCGAGCTGTGCGAAAGCCCCCCATCAGTTCCAGGAACACACCATCATTATCATAGCTCAACCTCCGTTTAGGTTCACACTTCGAAGTGTTCATTACAAGGGGAGGATTGCTAGACGACGTAGTTTAAGGGGCGCCAGACGTCAGATATCTGCCCCCATGCACTTGTCAAAGGGCTAACTCTTGAGACCCCTAATAGTCTGGTTCGCTGAATTCCCTACGGACAGGGAAGCCAAGGGCTAAATTGGAATCTAATCAAGTGCTAGACAGAACCAAGGTCTTGCATGATCCTCGGACTCAAACCTATGGGGAAACTAGTCACTCCAAAGGCATAAGTGCTAGACAAAACCAAGGTCTTGCATGGTACTCAGACTCAAACCTATGGGGAAACTACTCACTCCAAAGGCCTAAGTGCTAGACAGAACCAACGTCTTGCATGGTCCACGGACTCAAACCTATGGGGAAACTAGTCACTCCAAAAGCATAAGTGCTAGACAGAACCAAGGTCTTGCATGGCCCTCGGACTCAAACCTATGGGAAACTAGTCACTCCAAAGGCTTAAGTGCTAGACAAAACCAAGGTCTTGCATGGTTCTCGGACTCAAACCTATGGGGAAACTAGTCACTCCGAAAGCATAAGTGCTAGACAGAATCAAGGTCTTGCATGGTCCTCGGACTCAAACCTACAGGAATCTAACTACATCAAGAAAGGCTTAAGTCCTGGACAGAATGGAGGTCCTGCATGGTCCTCGGACCTCCGGCTTTATGGAAACTAACACACAATGGTACCTTTCTGAGTGTTTAAACTAGGTACAGTCATGCCTCGGTCCTCGGACCAGACACCTAGAGTGAGTTAAAGCTGTGAATATCGTCGGAAACTTGGAAAAGAACCCTAGTACCCGGCGACCCCCTCGGATAGTTTAGTTTAGGTTACATGTCCTTGGGCGTCCACCCCGTTTGCAGTACAAAGCAGGCGGCTGTTGTCCCGGTCAGTCTTATATAGTTACCCTACTTAAAGTCGGCATTGTTGTGCCCATCAGTTTCGATAAGTTCAAAGTAATAACTCTTTACCGACAAAGGCGTCAGTTCTAAGTACGGTTCGAAAGAAAAGACACCAATATTTTCATTCACAAAATAAATATTGTAGAAAAGAAAGGATACATAAAATGCGATAAAATCATCTTTTATTAGATAAAGAGATAGCACAATATACATAAAAGGGCTTAGACAAGCCTATGTCATAAGCTAACTATAAAAAAAAAAAGGGGAATACACGGGGACGATAGATCCTTCAGTTTTGCTCCAGCAGCAACTAAGCAAGTCTGGAGGGCACCAGTGATGGAAGAGAAGAAGAAGCAGAGGCACCTAGTCCACAACCTTGGTCTAGCAGCGACTAAGCAAGTCTAGATGGTACCAGCGATGGGAAGTCCAAGCCCTCACGTGCGTAACATACGACGCCGGATGGAAGTCCCGGTGCTGTCGCACCAAAAATCTTATGCGACCTCCACCTACTTCGGATTTTGGCTGAAGGAAGAAGAGGCTCCTTTCTTGCCCTATCGAGGAAAAGAAATGTCTTGAGCCTTTGTCTCCCTTGCCCCGATCGGGCCATTCTGAATCTCGGAGATACCTAAGGCTTCTAAAAAGGGTTTTGTTCCTTCACCCTCACTCTAACCATGACCATTTCACTCCCTAAATCTTAGTCGGGACTCTGGGAACATTTGGGGAGTTAGAAACTTGAAAAACTCAAGAGGTTGCAAATAAAAGGGGACGATCTCCCACTGCGCGTCTTATATAGGGGACAAATCTAGAGGCAATCAATTCGTCCCAAATCTCCAAGAAGGAATTACAAACGAGATAATTCTCGCACAAATTCCAAAGTAGTCTTTAGCCATTGGCTTTATGTCACCTCGTGAAAGGGCCCTAATTAAAGCACGCCTCGTGTATCAAAACGATAGGAACGCGGCTTGGATAGACTAAAAGAATATCTCACAGCCAGGAACGCGCCTCAGGCAAATAAAGAGACTCTGGCATTAATGAAGGGCAAGACTTGGCAAGCCATGATAGAGGTCCGATGTCACCAAAACCCTCATTTCCATCCGAGGAGCCGGACAGCAAGATTTTGAGGGGCTATTATGGGAGGTAAAAGACTAATAGGCCCATGTCGATGTCCACACTGGGTCAGGGGTCCAACCCAAGGAAAAACCCCTCCTCGGCTATGGGGAGAATCCTCCTCGGCATAGATATAGCCGAGGACAAAAAAGTCAACCTGCCACTAGTAATGACACTCCAGATCGTTCCACAGAGCTGGGAAAGCACTAAAGTAGAAAATGACAATGGAGAAAATGGAAGTGTCTAAGGGAAAGACTGTCATTACTGCATTCAATGCCTTATGCCTGACACAGCCATACTTCTCTATCACTACAACCACCCCCAACAACTAGAGGGAAGGGCTGATGGGACAAGTACCTACCCTAGGGACCCCATTCAGGAGGAAGGAAACAACTATAGAAAGGGAGTAAAGAGAAACAGAAAGGCGAGGCGAAGACCCCCCAACACTTAAGAGGGACCAGAAGGGGCTCCCAGAACTGTGCCGAGGACCAATTCTCCCAGATGAACTCAATCCATCTCATCCTGATCGAGTAAAACACCATGATAACTCTTGTTCATACACCAAAGCCTAGCTCTTTGGCCCACTCTCTACAAATTCATTGTACCGGGCTCGCTGGTCTATGGTCCCACGCATCTTGGGCCGGACCGGAAAAATCGGACCCTACAAAAAATTTGCTCAATTGCATTTCTAAGTGATGAGTGAACATAATTAAACCTCTCTTCTATGTGATTCCCTCGACCAGCTCGCCGAAAATCTGAAAGATGATACCTCTGTCCCTTATAAGGTGGCAAATATCCTTTCGTTAAGGGGTATCCAGCATCAACTAAATAATATTTTCCTAGTAAAAGAAAAAAAAAATGTAAGATGTACATAAATAATATCCTTCATACATATATAAAAATTTTATATACCTAGTGGTGGTTTTGGAAAGTTGGCAGATTGTCGACGGATAGCATCTAAGAAAATACGTGTATTATGTGCTGCACCCTCCTATCCAGCCATAACAAATGTGAAAAGTAAATCAAAATCGCATGCTGCCATCACATTAAAAGATGTCACACCCTTTCTATTATAATATAGAGCTTTCTTGTCGTCTCCAACAACAACTTGGATATGTGTACCGTCAATGTCACCAATGCAGTCCTAAAATAGAATATAAATTTTAGTTACTTAGGAAATAATCCTATTAAATATTAGAAACAAATTAGAATGTACGAAATGAATAACTGAAAGTGTGGCATGTACAATGGATTCTTCTGTATATGGCTTGGAACTACACTAAATGTAGGGTCAGAAGGCTTGAAGATATCCATTGACATTATGTTAAGGTGTTTTAGAACTCTATGAAAATGTCTGTGTATAGTCTCACCAGAATGTTGGAATCTTTCTTGAACCATCTTATAACAAGCTCCTTGTCCAAGTATCATTAAACATATACCTACTAACTCTTCAAGCCTAATATGCCTTGTGTGTTGAAGTCCATATGTATGTTGTAAAACATTACACAATTGAAGGAAAACATGTGGCTTCATTCTAAACATTTCGTTTCATTACCCGTCAAACAATCCATCAACCACATATAGCCAGTTTGTTCAGAATCTATACAAGGTTGTTTATCAATATATTTCATATAATATGTCACTGCAACATGACATCCAACAACAGCAAGAGCATCATATTCATCGTTTTCCACATCATAAGAATGATCTTCATCACTATTATCAATATGATCATTGTAATCCATAGGAATATCACCTAAAATATTATAGCAATAAATTAGATAAATCACAATAAAGAAAATGAGTAAACATTTAAATGATATAGGAGTGTGCGTGTGTGTGTGCACAGGTGGTGCGTATATTGCTACGGAGGGGTGCGTGTGTGCTTGCATGAGGGTGCGTTTGAGTGTGCGTCTGAGTGTGCAGTGATTGGACTGTACTATGCAAGAAAGTAGGAATTTATTGTATGGGCCTATGTTTGAGCCTCTCAATCCAAAAACTATGGATCCTACTAAATTTATCAAGTTCCAGAAGATTCATGAAAATTGGATTTTTTTTTTTTTTTTTTTTTTTTTTATATTAGTCATGTCGCATAGCTTCATCCAAGGATGTCTAATTTTTCAATGGACCTGCTAGAAGTCCACCAACAAGTACATTCAGATTTCAGAACCAATGAAATGGTGACAATCTATATATATATATATATATATATATATATATATATATTTCCAACCCTTCCAAACTTACCTGGCCGCTTTGTGATTGATCTATCACTGCTCCAAATATCAAGTTTGCACTGGGATCCACTAGGTCATATATAACCTCTGCTGCAGCATTCACCTGCAATTAACAAGCGACCCAAGGTCAAAGGTTTGACATAATATGAGTTAAAAAGCAAGTGTGGTGCTAGCTAAAGCATATTGTAACCAGTATGACAAGAAGTATAGTATCCTCATTTTATTCTCTCCTTCAAGCAGGTGAGACCTGCACCAGTACTACCTCAAACACATGAAAAAATTCAAGAAAGATCAACTAAAAACCATTAAAAAAACACTATTTGTAACAAGAAGGCAATCTTTATGTTCACTTTGACGAAATGCACAGATTTTTCTAAGCACATTGACACCAAACACAACATTCTGATTGGTTGGAAAGTAGCTTAATTTATGCACTAAAATCAACTTTGAATAGTGTTTTTAAAAAAATAATAATGAGTGCCGTGGCCCAAAACAAAGCTGGGAGCAAGTTGTTCAGTTATCTTGGAATGCACCCTAATCATGCACTGATATAGAAAGGAAAATAATTCAAGCTAAAGATTGTCCCATGGAAAACCTGAGTTTTCATTATGTTAACACAAAGGTGAGTACTACTAAGCACGAGTCCAAGCATCAATTGGACAACTAATTGAAAAAAGAATATGCTGTGCTAGTCACAGTCAATCACCCCTGTTAAGAACAACTAATTGAAAAAAGAAAAAGAAAAAAAATTAACTTCTAGCTTTATATTCAAAATTGAAACCAACACCAATTCTAGCAGAAAGTGAAATACATGTAGGCCAATAATTCACACTTGCAGAAACAATGGCATCAGTCAGTTAGAGACTAGAGGTTCAAGTTTAGTACAATAAATTTAAGAGCTACAACTAAAACAAGATATACCTGTAACAATTGGGTCCAACTTAACCCTTTTTTCATAACCTTCGTCTTTCTTGGTTTCCACTAGAAACAACCAACTATATCATTTTTTTCAGTACTGTTTGCAAAGCTGAAGTTGCTATGTGTTAACAATTACGTGAAAAAAGGTCAATTGGACCACTATAAAGATTTTACCCAAAAAAATGCCATCTAGAATAAAACAATAAATTATTCAAAGGATAAAACAATAAATTATTAAAAACATCTCTCTCTTCCATAAAACATTATTCAAAGGATAAAACATAAAACACCCTAAGTGCCAAAGTAGTGACCTCCCTGACAGCCACATTATTCAAAGGATAAAATAATAAAACATTAAACATCTCTCTTCCACAAAACATTATTCATACGATAAAACATAAAACACCCTAAGTGCCAAAGTAGTGCCCTCCTAACAATCTTGCCTCCTCTTGCAGAAACTGGAGTTGTAAATATGGTTCTTCCATCACGACAAACATCTCTCTCTTCTCTCGTTTCTAAAAAATACGTGTTGCCATGAGGTAGAGTTCGGAACCCTTCTCAATGCCATTTAGGGTGCACACACATTCCATGACATTACGAATAGTACTACTTGGCTCCATTGAAAAAGCTGAGTTCCTTAACTCCACAACATCATAGATACGACTAAGCTATTGTGTCAACTGTAATGCCATTCCTCCTTTCTTCCCTTTGCTCTGTGTGGATGATGGTAAAACTCGCATTTTCCCTTTGTTTTGTGTTGGGTTAGGTGGTTGTGTGAGGTTAGGAGTCTCATCTTCATGAACGTCATCATCATCATTTGGAGAAGATGAGTCAGCAGAAGTATCACCTAACCCCTACTTAGGTGTCTCAAGATCATCTAGTAACACACCTGAAGTGGGGGCCCATGCTAAATCTCCTGTGGTCGCACTGTCCTTAAACATAATGTCTAATAAATCAACATTCTCCAAACCTTTCTCTCGAAATTTTGCAGCTTCAGGAACCTACTACAATTTTGAATATTTTCATTAATAACTCAAATAGCATGGTTTATCTACTAATACAAAATATGTACAATGGGTTATACAAAACATACCATTAGTTTCCTCTCCCACCACTCATCAGTTGCAGCTATTGTTCCTTTGACTGCATCCCATCCCAATCCAGTTTCACTTCCCTTCAACTTATTCCAAAGTACCCAATCTTTCTTCAAACTATCCCATTTATGCTTATACTTCGCCCTAGGATATTCCTTTCCAGTTTTCTTTTCAAAAGTTGCTATAATATTTGCCCAACCCTTTTTACTAAAGTCGGTATTAGGTCGATTACCCTTAAATACCTTATCCACACAAGCTTCACAAAAGATAGTCGTTACTCTTGATGGCCATTGAACTCTAACATTTGAGCTATTTTGGGATTGTTTGGTGTTGGGATTTGAATTCTCCTTGTTCTTAACCATCTAAACAAAATATAGTTTTATTAATAACAATGTTCAACCAAATATGTAAAAATTCCAATGCTCTTACAAACAATACTCTTATAGGTAAAACAATTTCACATGTAATAAACTAGCAATACATTTTAGTTGAAAATTAGTAAATGGCAAAACTAGCAATAGAATAAGTCGATGGTTGGAGCCTTCTATTAAGTAAGAATATATAAATAAATTTTTTGGGTCAGAAATATGATGATCTGAAGCATCATGACTCATGACTGACTGGTGCTGCATGTGTTTGAGAACCATCTTGTTGTTTCTCATTGTTTTTGTAGATGGGCATGCGTGAACCAATCTTTGTTTTTATTCTTTTTTTGGCTGAATCGTAAAATTCAAAAGAAACAACAACACAATAAACTAGCTGCCTAAAGCAAAAGGCAAAAACAAAAGACATAAGAACAAACAAAATTACTTAAGGCCTCTATGAGGGCACTAAGCTAGAAACACAATGAGGAGGATTCCATAGACAAATTAAAAAAAAAAAAAAAAAAAAAAAAAAAGGGAATTTGCCCCACTTAGCAAGCGTGTGAGCAGCCACATTCCCTTGCCTATTCATCATAGAAAGCTAAATTCTGATCTCACTGCATTCTAAGTTCAACTTAAGTGTAGGTTTAATTTAAAAGGCAGCAAGAACAAATTGGATGAAACAAATGCCTAAATTTTTTAATGAATCATAAATTTAATTGATGATAATAAAAAAAAAAAAAAAACACATGCAAAAAGGACATATTATAATAGACACCACTTCAGAACAACATTAAAATAGAAAAGCAAACAACATCAAGCATCTTCAAATGTTTTGAGTAATACTCTTAACTGCAAAAACACTCTTAACTGCAAAAGTAAAAGCACTGCAAAACACTCTTAAACTGCAAAAGCACATCAGAACAACAACCTGAAATTTTCCATCAACCCCATCTATCTGAATTTTTTTTTTAAACTTCACAACCAGTAAATAAACAGCAGCATGAATAAAAACCTGAAATATTCTTCAAACCCATACACTTTTCAACAAGAAAAAACGAATCACATCCAATCCAAATGGTTTTGATCAACCTCATCTGTCTGAAATTGTTTTAAATACTTCACATCCAGTAAAGAAACAACAGCAACAATGGGTAATCCCTTAGTCATGTAAGTTCTAATATTTTGAGTTTATACAATCATCTAAACTAAAATGCAAAAGCCCAAATCAATATAATTATTTCAGAGATGGGTAATGGAGAATGTTTACCTGGAAATCGTGATGCAGACCAACGATGGCAATCGGAGAGAGCAACTGAGCAATAACAGAGAAGAAAGAAGTGAATATCGTGAAATTGATGAGGAGAGAACCAAGACTGATAAGATATGAGAATGTTTATCTGGAAATCGTGATGCAGAACAACGACGCCAATCGGAGAGAGCAACTGAGCAATAACAGAGAAGAAAGAAGTGAATATCGTGAAATTGATGCGGAGAGAGCCAAGATTGATGAGATATATATATATATATATATATATATATATATATGGAGAAGGGATAGGTTGGGATTTTGGTAAAAAATTTCCTGAACTGCGCGAAACAATTAGCGGCAACACAATTGTCCCAATCACGCGATGCTGAAAAAGCAGTAGAAAATTTCATTTTCGGAATCGCGAAAATCTGCGGAATTGAAAACGCAATCCCGCAGATATCGCCTAGCCAAACGCAATCCTAGAATCGTGATTCGCGAAACTGCCGTTTTGTGCAATGTAAACGCCTAAACAAACAGACCCTATATATAAAAGAAACTGAGGAAACATTAAATTTTTATAGTTATATTTTTTCCAGTTTCTTTCATTCCTGTTGTAACAGAGAAACAGAGCTAAGTTAAACATGCAAAGGGTTAAACTTTATTTGAATTTTCATGTTTTATTAATAATTTTGTTGTGTCTATTGCTATGAAACAAATTGGAAAGCTTGGAAAGGGTACTTTTTACATCTCCGATTCCTATGTTTTTAGTTTTTTTTTTTTAAATTTTTATTATTTTTTTATTATTTTTTTTCGATCGAGTCAGAATAGTGTATTTAATTGTATTGTGACTGTCTAGATCAGTTATATATTTGCTTCAATGCATCAAAATTTTCCTTATATTGTCTATTGAATTTTGCATAAGATTTTGAATCATGACTATAATGTAGTGATGTTAAATTTGGTTCACCCTTTTTTCATATTTTCAAGGTAAATTGTTAAAGCAGTAAAGCACAATCTTGATATAGAAGTTTGATAATCTTTTACAAGTTATTTCGCTATTGTTCTTCTCATCATCTTTTGAGTAGTAGAGTGCATGCTGAATTGCTTAGTGGAACACTATGGTGTTTTACCCATTGGGATAGACCAGATTATAATTGTTAGATAATAATGAAAAGGGTAATGATAAGTGCAAGTGATTTCTCATCTTGGTTCATATTATGTTCAGATATATAGATCTAGCAATCCAACTTTTCTTTCCATTGCTTATCTTCTCTTCCCCCCTTTTTTTTAAAGAAACATAATGATATCAAAATCTTATAACTTTATTGCTTCTAATGAAACCATTTTTACAATTATGTACAATCATATATACTCTCATCATTCCATGTATTTCTACAATTATGCATAGGTTATCATTTTCACAACTCTTTGAAAAAATTCATATCCAAAAACAAAAAAAAAAAAGAGGAAAATTATTAGTGAAACTCATGATTAGATATAAAAATTTCCGTTAACAAGCTTTTACAATAGATTGATTATAGTTTTTGTTTTGTTTTTGCTTTGGAATGCTCTTCAACATATATACTTGGTCATGTGTGACTTTAAATGAAGCTAAGCATTGTTGGCAATAGAAATTTAATAGCAAAACAAATGAAAACCCAAAGCAAAAGCTATTTATCTGTCTTAATTTGGGAGTGAGAACTTGGTTTTGCTGCATTACTCAATCAAGGTTTAAGGTTTGGCTACCTTTTACCCTAATCTCCGATTTATATTTTCCAGTTTATTGAGTTCTGTTTTCTTCCATTTTTGTATTGGTTAGATTTTATTTTTGTTTAGCAGATTTTTGTTAGGTTTGCACTTTTTTTTTTGTTTGCCTTTATGTTTTGTCGATTACTGTAGAGTGTAAATTTATTGATGATGTTCCTCAAATTGAAATTATGGTTTCCCTTGAATTATTTACTGCATTCTTTAAATAGAAACAAATAGATGACAAAAAATTTGTTAGATACTGTTTTGCTGCACTACTCAATCAAGGTTTAAGGTTTGGCTACCTTTTTCCCTAATTTCCTTTTTTTTTTCCTTGAACTATGTTTTGTTTAGTTTTCTTGAACTGATTATGTTTTGTCGATGACTGCATGCTAAGGGATTACTAAATCAAAGTCTTTTTTCAGTTTATCTAAAGTCTTTAACTTCTCATTCCCAACTACTTAATGCTACAAAGGGTCCTCTCACTGATAAGACCATTTATTATACTTCAATAAAAGTTACTGAATTAATTTAAAAGGTCAATTTTTGTTTTCGTTTTTACATAAGTGCCTGCAGAGTGCAGAGTGACATGATTTGGAGGTAATAATAGATGAAGCTTTTTCTTTGTGTCTATTAAGGGTTGATTTTCTTAATAGGTTGTAGCTTTCTTTTAAGATTTTTTGTGTTGGCCTGTAATGATTTTTCCTAAGGGAATCTTTGCCTATATATATATATATATACATATATATATTTTTTAATTATCAATATATATTTTTTGCTTCAATTTTGGAGTTTAGGGAGTACAGTTATTTTGTAATTTTTTGTAAGTAAAATTATTGGTTTTTTATGTTAATTACTGAATTTTTAGCTCTCTTTAGAATTGCGTTTTGTTATTTCCTGTTGGCTCTTCTTTCATTTATGGCTGTTAGAGACAATTTTGTGATGCCATCTCTAATCACCTATCCTCTAATCACCTATCTCTAATCACCTATGTTTTGTATTCTATGTTTTGTTAATAGCCATATTTGTAAGATAGATGGTTTAAAATCTGAATGTTTGGGGAGTACAATTATTTTGTAAGTAAAATTATTGGATTTTTATGTTAATTACTGTATTTTTGCAGATTGAACTGCATTTTCTCTGATCCCCTTTGTTGTTTTTCTTCTTGATATTTAATTTTACTATTATTTCTCTATTGATATATGTCTCTGATTTACTAGAATGCTTATTTTGTTTTTGCTTTTTTTTTTGGGAGCATCTTACGCTTTCCTTTTGCGTTAAGAATAATTTTTCATATATTTCAAAATTGTTTTATTAGACTTTGTTTCTTTTAATTTTTGTACTACTCAGGCTATTAGGCTCAGTTTATTGGTAGTTTTTTTTTTTTTTTTTTTTTTTAAATGTTGTTGTTAGCTTTGTTTATTTTGTTTATTCATTTGTTTTTATTGTGTATGTCTTAGTGTTTTGGATTTAGTACTTATAGATGCTTTAATTTTATTTATTTATTTTATGAATAGAAGATTACATAATAATGGGTGAAAAGCTTCATGAATTCCATAACTTGCATGTGTATAATCTAATCTATCTCTTTGTGTAATTTTGAAGCAAAGCCTAAAAAATTTGAGGAACTTTAGTGTAATTAATCTTGATTCTTGCTGTCTTATTGAGTGCTTATGTTTAGGTGCTTTTTCAATAAAGGTATTTTAGTTAGTAATGATTTCTGCTTATTGAAGTTGTTTTGATTTGGTTTGGTTTTGGATATATGGTTAATATGGTTTTGGGCAATTTTTTAATCAGCATAAGAGTTTTTGCCTTTGCATATGCATCATGCTTCTTGAATGACCATTTCAACCTAAGAGTTTACAAACTTTTCACTCAACTTTCATCCAAAACAATTTTAGATTTACTTATCTCTCTTCATTTATTATTGATTTTTTGCCCCTGGGATTGTAAGTGGAAAGGCGTTTCCTTAATGCAATCCAAGTCTTAGAAGATAAGGTATGACCATACGTATAGTTTTTACTTTATTGAAATCTCTTTAATTTTGTGCTTTCATAGATTGTAGTGAAAATGTTCAAATTTGTTGAATTGGAGGGTTTTGAATCTTTTGATACAATGATTTGCTTTGATCTTTAATTTTACATATTTATTGAAAAATAATTGAATTGTCTATTCAAATTGTGAAGTTACGGAGAGGAATTACCATATTCATCTTGCTTAATTTGTTTCTTAATATTTTGAGTTACATTGTTTACTAAAATGGGTTTGTTAGTGGGGACTGAAAATGTTTCCAATCCTTAGATAGTTAAAAGTAGAAAACATAGACATGTTTGATGCCTGCAGCCCATTGTTATTAATCTGAGTGACATCTTTGAGAAGAGGATCCCGTGAAAATTGCATTATCAAAATTTAAACCATAACTGAAATATAAAAGTTGCATTTTATAATTTAAAGATATAACATTAAACCTAAATCATAAGAGCTGGACATAAAGAAATTACGTCTCCATAGACTTATGGGGGATAAACTTGGTAATAGATGTGTTATCTCATATAAATTGTGTATTCATTTATTTACATTTTGTATACAGGTGAATATTATGATGAGGAGGTTGCTGGAAGAGCGCATGATCTTACTACCTTAAATAGACAATCTATATCAGTAGTTAAATGAATAACATATTTAGTTTTATACAAGGTTGAGATTTCTCAATTATATACAAAAAATTGTAATATTCAGTTTGATTTTTATACATGGTTGAGATTTCTCACAGTTAAACTAGCCTTCATTTGGGTTCTATTCAATATTTTGTTACTTTAATACAATTGGTAGGCTTCACCCAAGGTTTCTTACATTTTCATATTTTTACATTATAAATATTGTCTGCATTTTCCTTTGGTGTAGTAGGTATTGTCATAAAAAAAAAAAAAAAAAAGAAGTGAAATTGATAATTTGGCATAAATTAGGGGCATTACATTTTTGGAATCACCTTTATAGGGAAAATACAAAATTTTTTTTTTAGGCTAAGTGAATTTTGTGAGACTATTTACTATTGTAGTTGATGTAATTCATAGGTTATTATTATAGGATTTGAATTTCATGATATTTTAATTATTAATTATTGTTAGTTGAAGACATTGGTATTTGCTTCTAGCAAAAACAAAGACAACTATCATCTCTCTTGGACCACCTTGAATTTATTTTGTTTATCTTTTTGGAACTGTGGAACATGCTTTAAATAATTAACTCTTTTTTTTTTTAGAAACAAAATAATTAACTCTTGGAGTCGAAAGAAAGAAAAAAAAAATCACTTTCTTTCATTTTCTTGAGTGCATGTGTGATGAAGGAAAACATTTTTGTTTTTTGGGTCTATTTCAAATTTTGTTGAATAAGCAAGAAATTTCAAGATTACATTTCATTGTCTCTATGTAAAACTCATTGAATTTAGGTTTCTTTCTTGCAATTTTTTTTTTTTTTTTTTGTATTATCTAATTATGAAATTTTTAAATTTTCACCTATGGTTTGTCTTTTGTAATAAATAAAAGTATCCCGCACATTGTGCGGGTTATAAGCTAGTATATAATAATAGGTGAAGTTGAGAGAAACTCAAATTAGAGTTTTAATTCTGCGCCAT
The DNA here is from genome assembly GCA_028535905.1 of Quercus berberidifolia. Lineage (NCBI taxonomy): Eukaryota > Viridiplantae > Streptophyta > Magnoliopsida > Fagales > Fagaceae > Quercus > Quercus berberidifolia. Next base: position 75,459,439 of record JAPQVW010000002.1, on the reverse strand, counting down.
GTGTTCTAAATTATTTATTCTTAAAGAGCTTTATTTCTTAATTTTAGAATCAAATATGGGATCAAATCATAAATATTTATCCAAGTGAGTTATTAAGTATGAAAACCAAAAAGTTTAAAATAAATGAATGGTAAAAAACAAAAAGTGTTTCACAATAATTTAAAAAAAAATGGAATATTTACATTTTATGCCTAATAATATCCTTATAAATTTTTTTAAAAATTTAATAAAATATAAAAATGACTATCAATAGTATTTTATTTTGAAACAACTATAAATAGTATTTTAATTATATATATATATATATATATATATATAAGAATTATATTATGCATCTTATTGTATATTTTTAAATGTGTCTATGCATATGCATGGGGTTATACGTTAATTACAATCAATTTGCAAAGTAAAGGAAAACTGGAATGCATTTTCCTATAAAATAATTAGTTTTTTTAAGAAAAAATATATACTATATTCCTGTAAATTTAAGATACATAGTCTTAGTGTATAAAAAAAAATGGATAATTACAGTAAACCCACCTGAGGTTTGGCCCGTTTTCACTTTGCCTACATATGGTTCAAAACTTATCATTTTGCCCACTTGTACATCAATCTGTTACCCCCCCCCCCCCTCTCCGGTTACCCACCTCACCCTCAGACGTTAGAAAAACACCCTTTTATGCCAAATTAGAAAATTACGCGGATCAAACAACACGAACTCACTCTCTTTTCCTCATGAGCCCTACAAACACGAAAAATTCATTCTGCATCTGATATTGACATACTGTTGCAAGTGTAAACCTAGACGAGCAACGGGTTGTTTGAGTGACTAAAATCCTGGTAAGAAATTAGTCACTCTTTGGGTTTTTACTTTGGGCTTGTGATTGTTTTTTTTTTTTTTTTTTTTTTTTGAGTAATCAATCAATGGTCAATGTTACATGTAATGGAATGAGAATATTGGTTGTGTTTGTTGATATTTATGAAAAATGTGACCACCTGTTCTTTGGATTTGTGTTTGTTTATGGGTATTTTGTCTATGGGCACTTTGTCTATCGTGGTCATTGTGTCTCACAGTGGACCCAAGTTTCTATTGGGTTGAAATTTTTAGTATTTGCATGTGCTATTTAGTAAAACAGAATCAAAATCAAAAGAAAAGCAGAAAATGTGGTCCCTCTGTGTGCGTTGCATCCCAAAAGCAAAACTGAAACATACAACTGTTTACTCTTTTGCCTCTTTTGTTGTTTACAATTCTTTAATTGTTAATTGTTAATTGTATACGTGTCAACTTGTAATTTGTTATTGCAGATGGATGTTGAAGTGAAATTGGAGGTACATTATAGAGGTGCTTTTGTGTGGAACCCTAGTTTAGAGTACTTTGGTGGGAAAGTTGAAATAGTGTATAGGGATGCTGATTTGCTTGGTTATTTTAAAATAAAAGGTATATGTGAGGAATTGGGGATTGATGAACCGTGTAGGGTTCATTATTTAGGTCCTGGGGGCAACTTGGAGCAAGACTTAAGGCTCATAGAAGATGATCAAGATGTGGAACCCTTGTGGAAGCCTAATGAGGGAGGGCCAAGAGACACCATCATATTGTATGTGGAGAGTGGTAATGCTCCTCTTGCAGTTGAAGCTTCTGATGGTGCAGGGGTTGGTGTAGGAGCTAGTGCATGGGCTACTATAGGGGGTGCAAGGGTTGCTATAGGGGGTGCAGGGGCTAGTGTAAGGGGTGGTGCAAGAGCTGCTACAGGGGGTGATGGTGTGAAGGAGGAGTTTGATTGGTTGAATGAAGGTCTGGAAGGAGAAGACTTTGTTGATGACATTTTTGGTGAATCTTCTCCACCTCACACAGTGCCACATGAGCCTAACACTGTTCCAACCACTGATACACCTCATCCAAACACTGATACACCTCAGCCAAACACAGATGCAGCTGGCCCAAGCAATGTTCCTCCTCCAAAGATAGATTTAGATGAAGAGTGGGCTGAACTAGCTTTAGAGGATGATATTGCAAGTGTGGATAGTTCTGATGATGAGCAGGGGCCTGACAATTTGGAGTTTAATGAGAGAACTGATATGGAAAATGTTAGGTTAGCAAAAGGGATGAAGTTCCCAAACTCCCAAGTGTTTAGGAAGGCTTTGAGGGAGTATGTGATTCAGAATCACATTGATGTCAAGTGGAAGTTGAATGAGAAGAAGAAGATTTCTGTACATTATAAGAACAATTGCGGATGGAGGTGTTATGCCTCAATGGTGACTGGAGAGTGCACATTTGAGATCAAGACACTTTATCCTAAGTGTACCTGCCCCGTATCATTTAAAAATGGGCAAGTTACATCAGCCTATGTGGCAAAGAGGTATTTGGAGGATTTTGGTAAGAATCCTAATTGGGAGGTCTCAGGTGTTAAGCACCATGTGATGTAGAAGATTTCAGTTGATTTAAGTCTTAGTCAGGTGTATAGATCAAGGAAGGCAGCTAGGGGGCTGATTACTGGGAATGAAGAGGCTCAGTATGGCCTATTTAGAGATTATGCAGAAATGATATTAAGGACAGATGTAGGAAGTAGGGTGATTCTGCAAACAGAGATGGAAAATGAGAATGCAGAGCCCAAGTTTAAAAGGATGTACATTAGGTACAATGCTCAGAAGGTTGGCTTTCTAGGTGGTTGTAGACCCTTTGTTGGGCTGGATGGATGCCACTTGAAGGGTAGGTTTGGTGGGCAATTATTGTCTGCCACTGCCAAGGATGGAAATGACAATATATTCCTAGCGACAATGGCTGTGGTTGAGCAAGAGAACAAGGATAGCTAGATCTGGTTCTTGGAGCAGTTTGCTGATGACATTGGCAGGCCAAATGAGCTCAATTTGGTATTCATCAGTGACAGGCAGAAGGTATTATCATCTAGCTCATGTTCATGACTTCATTACATGCTTACCTTTTTACATGCTTACTTGCTAACATTGAATGCTTATTTGAATGAAGGGCCTTTTACCTGCAATGGAGACTCTATTCCCAACTATGGAGCACAGGTATTATGTGAAGTACATATACAACAACTTCAAGGTTAACCACAAGGGCATGGAGTTGAAGAGTGTACTGTGGAGGTGTGCTGACACAACATCAGCCAGGGAATTTGAGAGAGGGATGGACCATCTTAAGAGTCTGGATGAAAAAGCTTGGCAGTACCTGGCTGATATAGAGCCTGCATAGTGGACCAGATCCCACTTTTCTTCAAGAGCTTTGACAGATTGTATGGTAAACAATCTGAGTGAGAGTTTTAACTTTATGAGAGACAAGCCCATCTTATCAATGCTGGAGTGGATCAGAGTTAGGCTTATGAGCAGGCTGTATATAAAGAAGGCTGGCATAGAAAAGTATGGTGGCAATTTGTGTCCAAGCATACAAAAAAAGTTGGAGCAGTTAAAATTAGAGTGTAAGAGTTTCTGTGCAGTTCCTTCTAGGAGGTTTGTGTATGAGGTTGACAATGAGAGGGAAAGGCATGTGGTGGACTTGGTAAATAGGACATGCAGTTGTAGAGTATGGGACTTGACAGGAATCCCTTGTAAGCATGGAGTTGCAGCCATTATTGTGAATCGTGAGAAACCAGAAGACTACACCCATCCATGCTACTACAAGGATGCTTATGTGGAGACATACAAGACACCTATACCTCCCATGCTTGGCTAGTCTGAGTGGATGTCAAGTGGCCAACCCAAGCTTGTTGCACTTACTGTCTATAAGCCACCAGGCAAGCCACCTATGAAGAGGAAGAGAGATGCTGATGAGCCGAACCCTTATAAGGTGTCTAGAGGAAACAGGCCAGTGAGGTGTGGAAGGTGTCAACAGGAAGGGCACAATGTAAGGCCAATGTCACTGGTGAGACAGCATGGGAGAGGAGGCAGAGATTGCAGAAAGGGAAATCTGTAAGTTTTTACAAATTTTTTTTATTCAAATGCAAAATTCCAATAACTGACACTGTAAAAACATGCTCATATTTGGTTGCAGGGAAGTGGAAGGCCTTCTACACACAGACAAGGATCTCAAACCCCATCTTCATCACAGACCCAATCCTCAGCTCAACCCCCACCAACACATCAGTCTTACACTATGGCCTCATCTAACTAGGCAACAGGGTCACAGCCATAAGCTCTAGCTCCACAGCCACAAACTCCATGGTTAGGGCCACCAGCTCCATGGTCACAGAACCCAAGTCAATGGTACTATTCAGACTTCAGGTACACAGTTATAGGAGCTCCTTGGTTCTCTTCAAGCCAACCAACACCACACACCCCTGTAGAAACATGGGACAGTAGACCACTATCATCACAGGTATTGTAGTGTTAGGTTTGATGTTTTATTTATAAAACTGTGATGCTGGTAGCTAACATGTGAATTCTTGTACTTTGTAGCCTACAAGACCACCTGCTACCAGAGGAGCTGCTTTGAAAGGAAGGGGTGATGCAGCTAGAGCTCAGAAATGTAGAACAAGAGGTGGAAATGTCAGCTGTGGTGGGAGAGGCAGGAGCAGGGGCAGTAAATGAAGACTACGTCAAGACACTTTTGTTGCTATGTATAATGTATTAGGGTTATGTAGTGTTAGGGTTAGGCAGGGCGAACAATGGCAAGACACTTTTTGATATAGCTGTTCAAACACTTTTTGTATTTTTGTAAGTTTTGTAAACATTGGGCAGCTGCAACTGTTTTGGTTGTTGTACCAAATGCCTTATATTTACTGGTGGTTGATGAAAAACTATTCAATGCCACCTTAAAATATGTATACAATTTTCCAACTTAATGACAGGTGTTCAGAATTATTGATCTGATTATTGCAATTTGTCATATGAGTTATTATTATATGAGTTTGTTTATGTGTGCAGGGTGTATGTGTTGAATAGCAGGTGTATGTGTTGAATTTGTTGTCTTTTCTTGCAAGTTGACAGATTGTCATGCACTTTAAATTCACTTTCAACACAATTGTCTTTACACAATACAATTGTCTTCACACAATGCACTTTAAACTCACTTTCAACACAATTGTCTTCACACAATGTACTTTATGCATAAACCAACACAACTCACAACATCCAACAAAACACCAACACCAACAGCTCACAACTCACAAGTAGCCAATTCACTTTAAACAAAAATACCAACAGCATCTAACATAAATAACACTTTATCTTAAAAAGGCTTATATTATTAAGTGGCTTCAAGCCAATAGCATCTACCACCTTACATAGTTCTCATTCTCAAAAAATTCTTTCATAGTTCTATTACAATACAATTGAGGACTAGCTTATATTACAACCCATCAGGCAGACTCAATCTCATCATTCCAACATTTTCACTTGAGCCAAAACATGAAAACAACATAACCAAAAAAAAAAAAAAAAAAAAAAAAAAAAAAAAAACCATGACAGAATTAGTGCAATTCTGCACTTTCTCTCTTGCTTTAAAGCTCTCACTGCTATCTCCTTGGCTTGAACAAAGGAAGCTCGAAACTTTCTCTCCTTCTCAATGGCTTTTGCTGCCCTGTCTTGAGCAATTTCTGCCATTTGGGTAGCTTCTGCTGTTGCCTGGGTAGCTTCTGCTGTTGCCTGGGTAGCTTCTCTTTCCCTTTCACATGCAAGTTGCAGCTCACTCCGCAATAAATCCAGCTTTTGTTGCACCAAATGGGCAGCTTCATTCCCACACACACAAATAGGATTATCAATCCATCTAAAGAAAGGGCACTTGGGACCAATCTGTTCATAAATTGAATTGAACACATCACATTCCAATCTCATGTGAATCAGCTAGATTAAGCAAAAAGTATACTTACCTTATATCGGCTACAACCCAGAAACCTTCTCCCAAAATTATCCACTATCAGACTTGTTCTCAGCACACAAGTCTCATATGTACACAAATGACCACATGAACCTGAGTAATTTCCACTCGAAGAAGATATCGATTATCAACTTCCTGTGAATCAACGCTATCATCAAAACTTGAAATCCCAGCTCAGAACCATAAAGCAGAAATGTCGTACTTGGTGATGATCTATCTTCGAATATTCAACGACTCAAGACAACCCAAAGTCAGAACCTCACCCTCACACGAAAGCACGATCAGAAAAATCAGAACCCCAGCGTTACAGGGATTTTCGCGTTTGTAGGGCTCGTGAGAAAAAGAGAGTGAGTTCGTGTTGTTTGATCCGCGTAATGTTCTAATTTGGCATAAAAGGGTGTTTTTCTAACGTCTGAGGGTGAGGTGGGTAACGGGGGAGTAACGGATTGATGTACAGATGGGCAAAGTGATAAGTTTTGAACCACAGGTAGGCAACGTGAAAACAGGCCAAATCTCAGGTGGGTTTACTGTAATTACCCAAAAAAAAAAAAAAAAAAAGATACATAGTCTTAGACAAGATAAAATACATTTTCCAAAGGAATTAAGATACATTTTTTTAAAAGGGGTTAAATTAAGTCTGCTACTTTGTCCAATGATTTAATATGGTCCGTCTATCCAAATCTGTAATCAAACTATACCTATTAAAATTTTTGCAAGATGTACTTGACTTGACCCCTGCAGTATCACACTATATTTGTGCTTTTTTATTTTTTTATTTTTTATTTTTTAAGAAACCTATATTTGTGCTACCTAATAGATCAGATCAATGTCTTCAATAAAATCCTAATCAAGAGGTACAAGACTCAAGCTCATTGCTTCTTCCTGCTTTCTACTACACCTGACTATAGCCAAAAATAAAAAATAAAAAAAGCCTTATTTCTTTCTTATGACGAAATCAATGATATATATATATATACGTTACTCAAACTACTGTCGTCATTATAGATAAGTGAAATTATGAGAGGAGGATTATAATTTATATGTTTACATTGTGACGTGTTTAAAGACTCTGAATGGGTAAAATTTTTAAATCGTCCAGCATCAGGTATTTCCAAAGCTCAAATTTTTTATTGAAAGTGAATTTTGACAAATTCACAATTGAATTACATTTTCTTTTTATCTCTTTCATATTTCCTAAATTTTTAAAAAATTAAAGATTAATAATTATGTCATCAATAAATTGCTGAAATTGCAAGTTTTTGTAATTTAAAATTATATATAGAATATAAGCTTATTGATCATATATTAAATAATATCTGATTGAAACAAAATTTGACATGTGTATTAAGAGTGTAAGCAATCTAAATGTTAGATTTTCAAAATATGTAATAATATTAATTTTTTCAAAGGAAGTTGTAGTTTTAGGTTATAACTAGTTTTGTAGCTAAATTTTATCCACTCCTAAATCTAGTCAACATTTTTGGATATTTTAACCCAATCTTGTAACTAAAAAACCCCAAATTTCAGATACTTATAAATATGCAATCATAATATATCTTAGATACTCATAATATCTTGTAACTCAACCCAACCCGGTAGGTTAGGTTTGTTTTTAGGGGTTGATGAGCTTGGTTGGGTTACCAATGTTTTCTTTTTTTGTTACCGGTCAAGTCAGGTTTGGGTCAAGAGATTTACGGATCCACTTAATCCAAGTTGACCCACCTATATTTAACATATGTTAAAAATGTATATTATATATTTTTGTTGATTAGTTTTTACCTTTCTCCCTGATATAAAATATAACCATATTTGATCTCTTATAATTGAGTTAGGAAAGAAGTATTTAATATCTGACTTACTAAATGTTATTTCTCATAAAAGAAAAAAAAAAACTAAATGTTATTTGGTTTGATAATTTATGTATGATGATGCTACTATTTACAATTTTCACAAAATGGCAGAGAGCAACAAATAGTTATAATATTGCTGCTATATATTCTATTTTGTTTCTAAACTGTAGACCATATGATTATCACTATCTGGTCCACCATCACAACAACTCTTTTATTTATTTGCATAGCGTAAATTGAAGATCCAACCCTGAATACAAACCACACAAAGGCGGCAATTTGATAACGGGCCATTTGTACGCAACCGCCTATTATTTTTATGCACATATTGCGTACAATTTTCCATGTGAGAATTTTGGTACCTATTTGCTGGTTACTACCTTGCCAAGGGAGTTTTTCCAGTATGCACAAAGTTCATTCCACTGATTTGGTCTAAATCTATCTCAAAGCCCTCATGCATCCGAGCCAATTCCATTGCCAAACATTGCTTTAATTCCATCACTACATAAGTCATAGTTGGCCTTTGGATGGAATTGGGAGACACACAAGCCATTGCCACTTCTATTGCTTTCCAAACAGAATTAATGTCAAGGTCTCCTGCTAACCTTGGATCCACAATATTCTTAACATCCCCTCTTTCAAGCATGGAATTAACCCATTTAATTATATGAAGTTTCTCCGGAGCTTTAGTGATTGCAAGTCGTCCTGTGATTATTTCCAATAGAACAACTCCAAAGCTGAAAACATCACTCTTCTCAGTCAACCAGTTTGTTGCATAGTACCTGTAAGCCAAAGATATTACATAATCCATACCCAAGCAAAAAGATAACCAGGTAATTAAATGATCTAATTCCATGTTTTATGGTTAGTTTTGTAGTTTGAATTAGGTAAACTTAAAAATATTAGTATCTCTGACCAAAATGTGTGTTTGACAATTTCTTCTTCTCTAGTTACTTTAATAGCAACGGGTTTTTTGAAAACTTCAAGAATTGTAGTATATCAACGAAAATTTCTTATGATAACTATGTATGATATTTTAGGGACTTTGAGTAATTGAATTTGTTGGGAAATTGTCTCAAATTTCAATTATAATTTGGAAAGTTAATTAGGTTTCTCAGTTGAAGAAGAAAAAAATTAATTTGGGTTTTCTTTATATAGAAGGAAAAACTATTCCTTGGTATAGAAGAAAAGTCTATTTTTTGGTGTGGAAAGAAAGTTTATTCTTTGTTAAATTTATTCCTTGTTAAAGAAGTAATATATTCCTAATTCAAGAGGGAATAGAAAAAGAGTTTTATAAATAAACAAAGATGTAAAGAATTTGATGGATTTGGCCCAAGGGTCCTTCCTATGGGGAGATGAGAAATAGAGCGTGAAACCAAAAAAGAAAAAAGAGATTTTCGCTTGGGAGGAACGCAAGAGGAAGGAGAAAACAAAGGGTTGCCACCTTAGAGGAGATAACTAAGGACGAGAGAGTAAAGGGTTGCCGCCTTCTAAAAGATAGTCAAGGAGGAGAGAGTAAAGTGTTGTTGAAGTGGGCCGTGTGTGGCTTGAATTGCCACAAGCCCACGTCCACCTATTTGACCAAATCCTATTTGGAATAGTAACCCACCTCTTTAGCCGACTTTGACATATATATATATATTAGGTTTTGATAAGTATGTGCAGCTGAGAGATTAAAGAAAAAAAAATTCCAATTAACCTAGTGAGTAAGCCACATGAGAGAAAATAGAGAAAAGAGAGGCAGTCAGCTTCTATTCTTATTTTTTCTGTGAGAGAGTGCTAGGGTGTAATTGGGATTTGGGTTTCTTGAGAGTGTTCTTGTGCACTATTGTATTTTCCCTGATAGTAGTGAAATCCCTGCAACTCCGTGGACGTAGGCAAATTGCCGAACCACGTAAATATTGTCTTGTGCGTGTGATTATTTTCTTTGACGTGTGTTTTCTCTATTTGTTTTGTTTCTCACAGGTTAAGAATTTTTGGTTAAATTCCCTACAACTGGTATCAGAGCCTAGGGTTAGGTTTGAGTGGGAGCAATGGCAAAGGAAGCAGGAAAGGCGTCTGGAATAGAAAAGTTTGATGGCACAGACTTCGCGTATTGGAGGATGCAGATTGAAGATTATCTCTATGGAAGGAAATTGCATCTGCCTCTTTTAGGGACAAAACCTGAGGCGATGAAGGCTGAGGAATGGGCTCTCCTTGACAGACAGGTACTAGGAGTTATCAGGTTAACTCTGTCTAGGTCTGTTGCACACAATGTTGTAAAGGAGAAGACCACAGCAGATCTGATGAAGGCTTTGTCTGGTATGTATGAAAAGCCGTCAGCAAACAATAAGGTGCACTTGATGAAGAAACTGTTCAATCTGAAGATGGCAGAGAATGCATCAGTAGCACAACATCTGAATGAATTTAATACTATCACAAATCAATTGTTGTCTGTAGAAATTGATTTTGATGATGAGATTCGTGCTTTGATCGTCTTGGCTTCTTTGCCAAACAGTTGGGAGGCAATGAGGATGGCAGTAAGCAATTCTACAGGAAAGGAAAAACTCAAGTACAGTGATATACGAGATTTAATTCTGGCTGAGAAGATTCGCAGAAGAGATGCAGGTGAATCCTCAGGATCTGGTTCTGCCCTAAACCTTGAGACAAGAGGCAGAGGTAATAACAGAAATTCAAATCGGGGCAGATCAAAATCCAGAAATTCTAATCGGAACAGAAGTAAATCTAGATCAGGCCAACAAGTACAATGCTGGAATTGTGGGAAAACAGGTCACTTTAGGAATCAATGCAAAAGTCCTAAGAAGAAGAATGAAGATGATTCTGCTAATGCTGTAACAGAAGAGGTACAGGATGCATTACTTCTTGCAGTAGACAGTCCATTTGATGATTGGGTTTTGGATTCAGGAGCTTCGTTTCATACCACTCCACACCGAGAAATCGTACAGAATTATGTTGCAGGTGATTTTGGTAAGGTGTATTTGGCTGATGGTTCAGCCTTGGATGTTGTGGGTATGGGAGATGTTCGAATATTGTTGCCTAATGGGTCTGTTTGGTTACTGGAGAAGATTCGACATATTCCTGACCTGAGGAGGAATCTGATTTCTGTTGGACAACTTGATGATGAAGGACATGCAATACTATTTGTTGGTGGTACTTGGAAGGTTACAAAGGGAGTTAGGGTATTGGCTCGTGGAAAGAAAACTGGTACTCTGTACATGACCTCAAGTCCGAGAGACACAATTGCAGTTGCTGATGCAAGTACTGATACAAGCCTATGGCACCGCAGACTTGGTCACATGAGTGAGAAAGGGATGAAGATGCTGCTGTCAAAAGGAAAACTACCAGAATTGAAGTCCATTGATTTTGACATGTGTGAAAGTTGCATCTTAGGAAAGCAAAAAAAGGTGAGTTTTTTGAAAACTGGCAGGACACCGAAGGCTGAAAAATTGGAGTTAGTACACACTGATTTGTGGGGGCCTTCTCCGGTTGCATCCCTTGGAGGTTCAAGGTACTACATCACTTTTATTGATGACTCAAGCAAAAAGGTATGGGTTTATTTTTTGAAAAATAAATCTGATGTATTTGAAACCTTTAAGAAGTGGAAGGCCATGGTTGAGACAGAAACAGGTTTAAAAGTAAAATGTTTGAGGTCAGATAATGGAGGAGAGTACATTGATGGAGGGTTCAGTGAGTATTGTGCTGCACAGGGAATTAGGATGGAGAAGACCATTCCTGGGACACCACAGCAGAATGGTGTAGCTGAACGCATGAATAGAACTCTAAATGAGCGTGCTAGAAGTATGAGGTTGCATTCTGGACTACCAAAAACTTTTTGGGCTGATGCTGTTAGCACTGCAGCTTACCTGATAAACCGAGGACCTTCAGTTCCCATGGAGTTCAGACTTCCTGAGGAGGTTTGGAGCGGTAAAGAGGTAAAGTTTTCACACTTAAAAGTTTTTGGTTGTGTTTTTTATGTTCATATTGATTCTGATGCGCGTAGTAAACTTGATGCAAAGTCTAAAATATGTTTTTTCATTGGCTATGGTGATGAGAAATTTGGCTATAGGTTTTGGGATGAACAAAACAGGAAAATCATCAGAAGTAGAAATGTGATATTTAATGAACAGGTTATGTACAAGGACAGGTCAACTGTAGTGTCAGATGTTACAGAGATAGATCAAAAGAAATCTGAGTTTGTCAACTTAGATGAATTGACTGAAGGTACTGTCCAGAAAAGGGGTGAAGAAGATAAGGAGAATGTAAATTCACAGGCAGATCTGAGTACACCTGTAGCTGAAGTCCACAGATCTTCCAAGAACATTAGACCTCCACAGCGTTATTCACCCACTTTAAATTATCTCCTGTTGACTGATGGTGGTGAGCCAGAGTGTTATGATGAAGCCTTGCAAGATGAAAATTCAAGCAAGTGGGAGTTAGCCATGAAGGATGAGATGGATTCCTTGTTGGGGAATCAGACATGGGAACTGACTGAATTGCCAGTAGGAAAGAAGGCTTTGCACAACAAGTGGGTATACAGAATAAAGAATGAGCATGATGGTAGCAAACGTTACAAGGCCAGATTAGTTGTTAAAGGGTTCCAGCAGAAGGAAGGCATTGACTACACAGAGATATTTTCTCCAGTTGTGAAGATGTCAACAATCAGACTAGTACTGGGAATGGTGGCTGCAGAAAACTTACATCTTGAGCAGTTAGATGTGAAGACAGCATTCCTTCATGGTGACTTGGAGGAAGACCTTTACATGATTCAGCCAGAAGGGTTCATTGCTCAAGGACAAGAGAATTTAGTTTGCAAACTGAGAAAGAGCTTGTATGGCCTAAAACAAGCTCCCAGACAGTGGTACAAGAAATTTGACAGTTTTATGCATAGAATTGGGTTCAAGAGATGTGAAGCTGATCATTGTTGCTATGTTAAGTCTTTTGACAATTCTTACATCATATTACTATTGTATGTGGATGATATGCTTATTGCAGGGTCTAGCATTGAGGAGATTAATAATCTGAAGAAGCAATTGTCCAAACAGTTTGCAATGAAGGATTTGGGAGCTGCAAAGCAAATCCTTGGTATGAGAATCATTAGAGACAAGGCTAATGGTACATTGAAGCTTTCACAGTCAGAGTATGTGAAGAAAGTTCTCAGCAGGTTCAACATGAATGAAGCTAAACTAGTGAGCACACCCTTGGGTAGTCATTTCAAACTAAGCAAAGAACAGTCACCGAAGACAGAAGTAGAAAGGGACCATATGAGCAAGGTGCCTTATGCCTCAGCTATTGGCAGCTTGATGTATGCTATGGTGTGTACAAGGCCAGACATTGCACATGCAGTGGGAGTTGTGAGCAGATTCATGAGTAGGCCTGGAAAGCAGCATTGGGAGGCAGTCAAGTGGATTCTGAGATATCTGAAGGGTTCATCAGATACATGTCTTTGCTTCACAGGTGCAAGTTTGAAACTGCAGGGTTATGTAGATGCTGATTTTGCTGGTGATATTGATAGTAGAAAGAGTACTACTGGGTTTGTTTTTACTCTGGGTGATACAGCTATATCATGGGCTTCAAATCTACAGAAGATTGTTACTTTGTCTAGTACAGAAGCTGAGTATGTTGCAGCAACTGAAGCTGGAAAGGAGATGATTTGGCTACATGGTTTCTTAGATGAATTGGGTAAGAAGCAGGAGATGGGCATTCTACACAGTGACAGTCAGAGTGCAATCTTTCTTGCCAAGAATTCGGCTTTTCATTCAAAGTCGAAGCACATACAGACAAAATACCACTTTATCCGTTACCTTGTTGAAGATAAGCTGGTAATGCTTGAGAAGATTTGTGGATCTAAGAACCCGGCAGACATGTTGACTAAGGGTGTTACTATTGAGAAGTTGAAGCTGTGCGCAGCTTCAATTGGTCTTCTAGCTTGAGGACAGGAGGATGAGTTGCAGGGATGAGGGACTGTGTTATGGAGGATTGTGGCTAATGTTTGCAACTTGTGAGCCCTTAAGGGCTAAGGTGGAGCTGATGGAGGAGTTTGCTCGTGTAGCTTGATCAATTCAAGCCAAGGTGGAGATTTGTTGAAGTGGGCCGTGTGTGGCTTGAATTGCCACAAGCCCACGTCCACCTATTTGACCAAATCCTATTTGGAATAGTAACCCACCTCTTTAGCCGACTTTGACATATATATATATATATATATATATATATATTAGGTTTTGATAAGTATGTGCAGCCGAGAGATTAAAGAAAAAAAAATTTCAATTAACCTAGTGAGTAAGCCACATGAGAGAAAATAGAGAAAAGAGAGGCAGTCAGCTTCTATTCTTATTTTTTCTGTGAGAGAGTGCTAGGGTGTAATTGGGATTTGGGTTTCTTGAGAGTGTTCTTGTGCACTATTGTATTTTCCCTGATAGTAGTGAAATCCCTGCAACTCCGTGGACGTAGGCAAATTGCCGAACCACGTAAATATTGTCTTGTGCGTGTGATTATTTTCTTTGACGTGTGTTTTCTCTATTTGTTTTGTTTCTCACAGGTTAAGAATTTTTGGTTAAATTCCCTACAAAGTGTTGTCGCCTTCAAGAAAATAACCAAAGAGGGGAGAGTAAATGGTTGCCTCCTTCAAGAAGATAGCCAAGGAGGAGAGAGTAAATGGTTGCCGCCTTCTAGAAGATAAACAAGGAGGAGAGAGTAATGTTTTGCCGCCTTCAAGAAGGAGCGAAGAGAGAGAGAGAGAGTAAAGAGTTGTTGCATTTGAGAAGATAGCCAAAAATGAGAGTAACTTATTGCTGCCTTTGAGAAGATAACCAAGGAGGAGAGAATAAAGTACCACCTTCGGGAAGATAGATAAAGAGGAGAGAGTAAAGTATTGCTGCCTTTAAGAAAACACAAAGAGAGTGTGTGTGAGAGAAAAGAAAAAACAAAATATTGTAATTGATTTGAGAATAGTGAAATTGATTCGGAGTTTCTCCCGTGAATTTGTTCCCTTCAAAGAGAAAGGATTTTTCTTGTAAATATTTATGTTTCTATGTGTGATTGCTATTTGAGATTGATAATATTGACGGTAATATCATTCAGGACCCAACAGAATTGATATATAATTTATTTGAATTAAGTTAAGAGACAATAGAAGTTTCAAACAACTATTTCAGAATGCATCGTATGAGGCATGTGAACTTTTCTTTAATTAGTATAAAGTTGTTAGAAATAAATATTTTATATATAAAAATTATTAGTCTTTCTTCGAAAAATTGACAATACAATCTGACAATGTAGTGGACTGGACCATGCCAATATAGGTAAACATTGGCTCAGAAACTAGTTAATTATAGGACTTATCACGTGTTTCTCAGTATTTTGAGCCCAGTCTAGTGGCGGCAATCCATGCAAGCTAGGGTGGTCACAAGACCGCCTGACTTGCAGAAAAATCTATATATACACTTACAAAAAACAAATATTATATGCTAAACTAATTTATTGTGACTATCCTAATAAAAATTTTGAACACCCTGACTTGAGAATTACAAAAATTTGGGTTTAACAAAAGTAAGAGTTGTACAACTACATTCACAACATTTTCACAATAATTTTACAACAAATCCAATATAGTAAGCTGTTACTAATTCTAATTTGGGCCAAATACTAATATTATTTTTTTACCCACCAATAATAGCTTTTTGCATAAAATTTATTGTAAAAATGTTATGAACATAACATTACTCCAAAATTAATTCTACCTCCAAATATAATTCTTAATCCTTATTTTTTTTTTTAAATTAAATAACAATAATAAATATTAGCTCAAATAACAACAAATATAAACCAAACAAAAATAAGAAAAGACCAAACAATAACAAGTGAAAATTATTCAACAAAAAGCCTATTATAAAACAAAAAGATAAAATTTGTAGCTTGTTCAACCTATTCAATAAAAATAATTTCTAATTTATTTTTCTTTAAAAAATGTTACCAATAAAAATATCGTGGTAATTTAAATTTCTTAGTGACCACCCAAAAAAAAAAAAAAAAAAAAACACCATTGGCCCAGTCACGAATATAGAGTGTGACCATAGTCGTATAGATTGCTAGTATATGACCTTAGTATATGTATGAATTTATTTGTTGCTTTATTGAAATTATTGATTTTACTGAGATGATGTTGCTAAGTATATGATTTTTACATTGCTTTGGTAAATTTTTTTACAGTTTCTTTTATGCTTAATCAAGCTTGTTAGGAAGTTGGTTACTTGTTGAGTAGTCAAGCTCACTCCATTTTTATTTTTAAATTATGATGGATAATTGTTAAGGTATGGTTTTTCACATAACATTTATGTTGACTTTATTCCATGACAAAAAGTTTTGTAATTGCATTAATTTATTTCCTTATATTTTGTGGGATTTAATTGTAATGAGTTTGGTATTAAGTTGGTAAAGATTGCTCAAGACAATAAAGCTCGCAACATGCTCGCAACCAAGTCGCGAGTGGACTGACCCACTAAAGGTCACATGAGAAGCACATGTTGGAAGTTGAAGAGTTAAGTGCCAAGCTGTATTTCGCGAGTCACTTCGCAAATTGGCTAACCCATGAGTGACCCGTGAAACTCTCAGCCTAGATGATTTTAAGTGTGACTCTTATACCTTTCACCCATACTATATATACCCTGATTACCCACAAAATTGTAAGGATTGGAGGCTACATAAAAGAAAACCCTAGAAAGGTTTCTACAACACACCCACCTTGTTAGAGAGAGCTACTCATCCTTAAGTGAGAAATCCTTGTAGTCTCTTCTCCTTCCCTCTCCCATTGGTATACCTTGAGATGAGATTTGTACCTAAACACAACCGACACATATTCAAAGTGTAGAGAGTGTTTTGAAACTTGTGAAGCACTAGGGATTTCCCAAAAGAAGCCGGTGAGGCTTGGCGGATGCAATCGGGTGGTATGGCGAAATTCGGATAACTAGTGAAGACAAGACTCCGAGAAGGCCATTGGTAGTTGGAACTTAGAGGGCTCAAGTACTTTGGGTAGTTTAAACTTGGAGGGTCTTTTTGATATCCTTGTACTCCAACTTATTCACTAGTGGATCATTTTGACTTGGAGGGTCACAGAGAGGTTTTTCACCAAGTTCCTCAATTTCTTCTTTGATACGTCTCAGTGTTATTTTGTATTTGCATCTCTCATCCCGTACTCTTTAAGCTTTACATTTCTTATTCATTTTATATGCTTATGCCTTAGAATATTATTTCAGTTATTGCGTATCATTTACTCTTATTTAGTACTTAGATAAGTTAGAGTAAAAGCAATTAAGCCGTGTTTTTAAAATTGGGGGTCTAAACAAGTTATAGTGTTTTACACTATTTGAGCTTTCAATTGGTATCAGAGCGGGTACACTTCTTTTGGTTTAAATATCTAAGTATGATCATTGACTCTTTGTGTGTATTGCCATGGATAGTGCTTTGTGTGCTTCTTTTCATGTTTTGGATGTTGTTGAATGTAACATGCCATGTGTTTATGAAAATGCCTCTATGACTATTTATCCTCATGCTTGTGATGACATGTTACATGAATCTTTGGGTGTTGTTAAAATTTCCAACGTCAAACTCTTTAAGAAAAAGTCTAAGAAGTTTCATGAGAATTTAAGCAAGTTCATTTGTGAAAAGGATGATTTGATTGCTAAGCTCAATGAATCCAACAAATTGGTTGAAAAGAATAAGAAATTTGCTGAACATTCTTGTGAAAAGTTGAAAGAGTTTGAATGTTTGAATATGGACTTGGATGCTAAACTTGTTTTGTTTAACAAACTTGTTGATGATCTTAAATGTGAAAATGAATCTCTTAAAATGCATGCCAAGTTTTTGATTTTCTAAACCTTTTGCTAAAAATGATGAAAATATTTATTGCAATAATTTTGTGAAGCCCGATTTTGTGTCTATTGTGAGTTCTATCTCTAAAGACGAATCGGTGTACCTTCCTCCACACAAAAGAAACCATAAAGTGAAGAGAAAAGCTCTTAAGCCAAAACCTTTGTTTAGGTCTCATCCTAGGGATTTGAATGGTTCTAAGTTTGTTCTTACGTGCCTTTGCTACAGTGTGATTGACCACATAAGACCTCAATGTTTCATGTTAAAGGGAGAACAAAACCATGTTGCTAGCTAGATCCCTCCCTAAAAGCCTAATGGACCTAAACACATTGTTTGTCACCATTGTAGTGCCTTTGGTCATCTAAGACCTCATTGCTTTAAGTTTCAAGTTCTTAAAAGAATCAAAAGAAAAGAGAAATTTGAGCTTCTTGGAAGTTGTGCTAAGAAAGAAAAACCGGATTTGAGTGAAAATGGTAAGTTGTTGAAGAAAGTTTTAATGCTCTTAACTCCTTGTCTATGTACATCTCCAATTCGTGTTCTTCCATCCCTTGTCTCACTTCTCATGAGATACTCACTCTAAACACTTGTTTCGTTTGGGTGAGGAAGGATTCCTATAATTGAGTTTTTGCTCTTTTGGTCCTTAATCTATTTCTTTCGATCTTTGTAGGACTCTTCATGCATAGAATGTTATATCCTCATGCTTTTGTGCATCTTGCATTTCTTTATGTGCATTGTTTTTTGTTTTGATCTTATTTTATTGCTTTTGTTTTGTGTGAGTAAAATCCAAAACCACATAAAAGTGAAAAATTCAAGAAGTTTGATCGAGTTTGTTTGAGCACGTATCTCATGTGAGTTTGGCCTAGTACCTTTGTAACACCCCAGTTATTGAGTTTATTTTGGAGGAAGATTGAGGGGCAAATTGGTAATTTACTCAAGATATTTTTGGGGCAAATTGGTAATTAAGCTTTTCAACTTAAGTCAGCACCCCCCCCCCCCTTTTCTTCCTCATTTCACGTTGATATCTCTCTCCCTCTTGACCGGCTGCCCCTTCTCTCTATTTCTCTATTCTTCTATCTCACCCACCCACCAAAACACACATAAACACACTCTAGCTCCCATCTCCTTCACCATTTATTTCCCTTCTCTAGTCGAAACCTCCCTATTAGGGAGGATTATGTCTCCATTGATTCTCCTAGTAGAGCCAAAACTCCATGAGATTTTGAAGTGCAAGAGACCCAATGTAAAAATCTAAGTTTTCTCTAAATTTCTTCCATGAAATCCTTTGGGTTTTGTTAGTTTATGATGTTTATGGTATATACTTGATGGGTTTGGTTAGTATTGGAAGTTTAGAGGGTTATGAGGATTTGGGCAGCAAGAGTTTTTATTAAATCCGAAAATTTCAAACTATTTGGAGGTGTTTGCTTTTGTGGGATGTTTTGGTTGTCTATTTTACTAGTGGGTATTTGAGGTTTGGTTGCCTAGAACAGCTATATGGGTTTTGTTGTTGCATGAGTTGATTCCAAAGTGTTTACTTTGCATTTGAATGGCTTTGACATATGTGAATGTGGGCATGTGCTTATTGCATGCCAAGTATTTGGTAAATTGCCTATATGAGTTAGAGGATCGAATGACTCGTGTTGTGATGACTACTATATGAGGTTATTGGTTGCATTCATAATTGTTATCATGTGCTAAAACATGTAACTTTGAGGTTAATCAAGTTTGAAAGTTTTTGGCATAGTATTAAGATTATAGTAATTTTACTTTGGAATCATAAATTTATCCCTAATAGATTTGAGTCAACTGCAATATATGATTTTTAATAAATTATAGAAAAAAAATATTTGAGCTGAATTTTTGGTAGTACATACTAGACACATAAAGGCTTCTCCCTATTTAATTTCAAGTTAATCAGATAACTTTTTGTGGACTAAAAAATTTTTACAAAATGGCTAGCCTGTTGTGTATTGAATCTGAAAGTGCGATGAAAACGCTGAGATTTTGTGGAATTTACTTCAAATCTTTGTTGAATGGATTGATTTGTAAATTCATGTGCTTTCTTCGACATGTGTTTTGCTTAGTTAAGTCTATTAATGGTTTGGTTTAATCATTTAGTGCTCTAAAGAGAAACTCATGAGATATGCTACCCCTATTATGAATTGATGTGTTTTATCTTATGTTTATATGTGCACATTGCTTGCAGTAGAGAATTAAAATACTTTGATTTTGTGCTGTGATACTATGAGTTTGTATGCTTGTTTGGTTCCCATTTGGGAATGGGTACTTGTCTTAGATTGGGCAAGCTAGGCTTTAGTGCATTTGATTTGTTTTAGGAGATCCTATTCGATTTTGGAGACAAAGATGATGATAAACTTTGCAATGGGCCTTGTTATTAATAGGCTTGTTCCTTATGTTTCTAGGTTTTGAGATTCTTGGTGACGGACCTAGTGACGGGATTGGTTGATTTTGTGATGCCCGGTTGAGGTAGAATTGGTTGGCTTTCCAAGGTAAGTAGCTTTAATGGGATTTTTGGAAAGTAACCATGTTGCATAAACATTGTTTTTGGGTTAAACACATTTTGGAAAATTATTTGTGGAACTATATCTTTTTAAAAAAAACTATTGTGTTGTAACCTTAATGTATATGACTATTTATGAAAAGTGCATCATGTTTAATATTGTATATGGGGAAATGCATAAATATTTGGCATGGGAAAGAAAAGCATCTTTGATTAAATTCTTGAGAATGGATTTTATGGATTTATTGCATTATTCGCAAAATTTAAAGATGCTTTGATAATTGGGAGAGTTGATACAAAATCTATTGACAAGAAATGAGTTTGAAGGCTTTGAGAAGCTTGTGAATATCCTTGGATATTAAAAGGTTTTGTGAAACTACTTGGAAATGAACTGTGTTCTGAATTCACGTAATCTGTGAGCTTTTTTTGTTTTACCCTTATGCCGTGATGTGTGATTACCCGATAATTACCTAGTTAGATACTATAATCTGTGTGACATTGGTATCTTAGCACCCATTTTTGTGACGGCATATGAGTTCCGTCTTTGTGACAGCGTTGAGTTTCGTCTTTGTGACGGCGTTGTCACGTGGCCTTGGGTTGGATTCTCTAGTTTGGAATAGTATTGTTATTACTCACAGTGTATATTATGTAGTTTCATATTGAAATATTTTAAGATAGCTTTTTGTTGCCTAATTTTAATCATTCTTGTAATTTTACCAATGGAAATGGATTTGCTAGATTTTCATTGAAATTCCCAAAGTATAACATGTTTTGTAATATGCCCATTACCATGAGACTTGCATTTCCCCCACCTCTATTAATTATGCTACTTACTGGGCTTTAGCTCATCTCACTCTCCAATAGTTTTTCAGATAAATTTGCTATACCTCCGGCATGAAGCTTGTTTTATTGGTGGTGATTGGAGCATTATGCTAATTGAGAGATTTATGCTATGATTGGTTGATGACTCAACTTTCTGAATTTATTGAGGCCATAGTTAATTCTATCGGAGGTTGGATTCTTGAGGTTTGTTAGCCTTGGGCATGGTAGGCATAGATTCTATCGTTGAGGTTGCCTATCCTAGGAAAGATTGTGATTTGATGTTGATCCATTTGGAGTTTTGGAATTTCATGTATATTTGGAGATATTATTTGTAATTTGTATTGTTTGTAAATGTGTTGTAAAGCTCTGACTTGTAATATGAAGATTTTAGTATGGTTATTTATCCTTATCATGTGTTGAGGGGGGGGGGGGGGGGGGAACTCCTACGTTCTCGCTCTTAATGGTTCTTCTCTCACGTTTTGGACCCTTTTGGGTTTCGGGCGTGACAACCTTCGTACTAATGGCATAGTATATTTACGAGCTTAGCTTGTTATGTATGCACTTATATTGATTGTGAGTGAAATCTAGAAATCTATGTTTGATTGTTGTAAATAGATCTTCAAGTTTGTCATGAATGTCTAGCTAATAGTCTTGATTGATATTGATACATGCGTAGACTTGTTTTTATATATCTCCTCACATTTAATTTTATGTTAAAAAGTTCTTCAAACATCAATCTCTAAAAGGAGAATGTGTTGAAAAATTCTTGCTTTGAAAACTAGTTAGACTAGGAAAACATGGAGTAAAATGTATTCAAAATGTATGATGCCAAAACCAAAGGCTTATTCTTCAAAGAAATATAAAAAATTTCATGGCATCGATGCTCAAAAATTAAGTTGTATTGATCAAAGTATGAAAAATGGAAGTCAAATGAAAAACTTTCTATCAATGTAAACACTTTAGTGAGGAGTCATATACGTTCATTTCTACAAATGAGATAGGTCACTTGACTTCGTGTTATGTGTATAACTTGATTGAATTGATCATTAAAACTTCATGCTAGACTATGGACTAATTCATACTTGATACTCACACACAATACACAAGTCTAATGTTCAATGAATATCTAAAAATGTGTGTGTGCTTAACCATATGTGCATTAAACCAGCATTTTTTTTTTATCATGTTTGAGTTATGTTTAATTAGTATTTATGCTTTGTTGTCCTGATCACATCGTGTTTTTATGTTGAACATGCATGCATTCTTATGCTGTTGTGTTTTTTTTTTTTTTTTTTGGATGATCATTCGTTTTGCTATGTGATCATTGTAGTCATTTCCATATGACTGTCATGTGTTTGATCAAGTTGCTCATATGTTTCACATCTTGTTTACATGATCACTTTTTGCTTGTTACATTATACTTGTCATCTTATTACTTGTTTTACCTTGAGGGTTTAATGCGTTTTGTGCAAGTGTTTTAGGTTACAAGTATATATATTCTAAATTCATCACATGTTTTAGATTTAGGTGTGAGTGAGTTTTACCATTGTTTACAAACTCACATTTAAATCTAGAGCCTGTTATATGGTGTTTCTGTTACGGCATAGCCAAAAGGGGAGATTGTTAAGTTATGGCTTTTTACATAACATTTATGTTGGTTTTATTTCATGACAAAAAAGTGTTGTAATTGCATTAATTGATTTCCTTATATTTTGTGGGATTTTAATTGTAATGGGTTTAGTATTAAGTTAGTAAAGATTGCTCAAGACTGAGAAGTTCGTGACTTGCTCGTGACTGACTCACTGACTCGCAAGTGGATGACCTGTGAAAGGTCACATGCAAAGCATATGCTAGAAGCTCAAGAGTCAAGTGTCAGGCTGTATTTTGTAAGTCACTTCATGACTTGGCTAACCCGTTAGTGACCCACAAAACTCTCTGCCTGGATAATTTTAAGTGTGATTCTTATAACCTTCACCCATACTATATATACCTTTATTACCCACAAAATTGTAAGGACGCTATACAGAAGAATATTCTAGAAAGGTTTCTACAAGACACTTACCTTATTAGAGAGAGCTACTCATCCTTAAGTGAGAAATTCTTGTAGTCTCTTCTCCTTTCCTCTTCTATTGATATACCTTGAGAGGAGATTTGTACCCAAACACAACCCACACATATTTAGAGTGTAGAGAGTGTTTTGGAGCTTGGGAAGCATTAGGGATTTGCCAAAAGAAGCCGGTGAGGTTTGGCGGATGCAATCGGATGGTATTGCGGGATCCGGATAACTAGTGATGACAAGACTTTAAGAAGTCCGTGAATAGCTCGAGCTTAGAGGGTTCAAGTAATTTGGGTAGATTAGGCTTGGAGGGTCTTTTTGGTATTCTTCTACTCCAACTTATTCACTAGTGGATCATTTTAACTTGGAGGGTTGCGGAGAGGTTTTTTCCTAAATTCTTCGATTTCCTCTTCGATAACACATCTCAGTGTTATCTTGTGTTTACATCTCTCTTCCTTTTCTCTTATATATGCTTATGCCTTAGAGAGTTGTTTCGGTTATTGTGTATCATTTACTCTTGTTTCGCACTTAGATAAATCAAAGTAAAAGCAATTAAACCATATTTTTAAGTGTGACTTGCTCGCAATTGACTCACGAGTGGATGACCCATGAAAGGTTACATGTAAAGCACGTTGCAAGCTGAAGAGTCAAGTGCCAGACTATATTTTAAGAGTCACTTCACGACTTGGCTAACGCTAGTGACTCGCGAAACTCTCTGCTTGGATGATTTTAAGTGTGACTCTTATACCCTTCACCCATACTATATATACTCTCATTACCCACAATATTGTAAGGAGGTTATACAGAAGAAAATCCTAGAATGGTTTCTACAACACACTCACCTTGTTAGAGGGAGCTACTCATCCTTAAGTAAGAAATCCTTGTACTCTCTTCTCTTTCCCTCTCCCATTGATACACATTGAGAGGAGATTTGTACGCAAACACAACCCACACATATTCAGAGTGTAGAGAGTGTTTTGGAACTTGGGAAGCATTTGGGATTTGCCAAAAGAAGCTAGTGAGACTTGGCAGATGCAATCAAGCTGTATTACAGGATTCAGATAACTAGTGATGACAAGATTCTAAGAAGTCTATTAGTAGCTCGAGCTTAGAGGACTCAAGTACTTTTGGGTAGATTAGGATCGGAGGGTCTTTTTGGTATTCACTAGTGGATCATTTTGACTTGGAGGGTTGTGGAGGGATTTTTTTGCAGAGTTTTTCAATTTCTTTTTCGATAACACGTCTCAGTGTTATCTTGTGTTTGCATCTCTCTTCCCTTTTTCTTTAAACTTTACATTTATTGTTCATTGTATATGATTGTCTTAGATAGTTGTTTCGGTTATTGTGTATCATTTACTCTTATTTCACAATTAGTTAAATTAGAGTAAAAGCAATTAAGCCATGTTTTAAAAATTGGGGATCTAAATAAGTTATAGTGTTTTACACTATTTGAGCTTTCAGTAACAATTAGTTTTGAGGCTTTCATTAAGGGTTTTATTTTTTATTTTTTGAGAAACAGGCTTTGATTGAGGTTGTCGCATTAAAAGAAATTATGAATTTTGGAATAAGATCAGACTTTTAGTGTTTATTATTTTATGCACTTGAATTTTGGAAATTTTAATTTTTAATATTTGAAGATTAATTCTTTTGACAAATGAATTAGTTGAGTTTTTTTTTTTTTTTTTTTTATGAATAATATTTGAGGTTAAATATTAGTCTTTGAGAAAGGCTTTAAATATTTGTAAAATGAAATCGTATTAAGTGTGCGATCCTTTTTGTATGCTTAGCTCATTCGTTGTGTTGGCTAGCGTGACAAACACGTGTCAAACGATAATTAAAGAATAGAAAAAGATGAACAAGAAATTTTAGTGACCATCAAATATATATATATATATATATATAGAGAGAGAGAGAGAGAGAGAGAGAGAGAGAAATCTCTTCAAAAGAGCATTAGGTTCTGTCATATGACGCATTTATTGAAAAGAGAATTGAAATACTCTTAACTCACGAGATAAGAACAAAAAAATACGGACTTTTGGTTATTTTTGGTTAAATGTTTCAAGACTTTCCAATTAAAGAATAATAATTCTTTGTAAGACTCTCTGTTTTCTTTGATTCAATGTTATACGATAAACCTCTTTCACTTCTACTCATTTATATATAGCCCACAACTTTTCATGCCATCTCATCACCAATACATCTCGATCAAGAATAATGTTATTTATCTCAACGTTTCAATAACATCTACTTAGCTCTAACTTTCTTGTCTCATCTAATCTCAACCAGTATGAGTTGGCTATAACCAAGAAAAATGACTTGCATTTTTGATTGAGTGACGATGGCTTATGGTTTTGATGTTGAGGTTAGATGTTGTGGGTTTTGTAAATGTTGTTATTAACTTTGCATCTTTGGTGTGGAAAAGTCATAAATGTATTTTGTTTTAGAACTATAAAAATATAGAAAGAAACTTTCTAGTTGATTATTGATGACATTAGTTTTTTTATTTTTTATTTTTTTATTTTTATATTACATTTTAGAACTCAAAATTTATAGGTTTCTTTGCAGTTTTTTATTTTTATTTTCATTTAGTGCAATATTAATATGAGCCATGATGATCAAAGTTAAAGTCAATGATGATTTCAGAATGTTTTTTAATATTATTATTTTATGTGGAAGCTTTGCTAAAGGCAACTAAATCTTGATAAATGAATTTTTTTTTAACTATTTTTCTTTATTTTATCACATTCTTTGTATGCCGGTACTTACAAATGATTTCTTTTTGTTGAGATAATGAAATGAGTATTTGAGATTTGAGTCTTGGTATTTGGTTGTGAAAATGAAGTGGTTGAGGAAGTGATTGGGAGGTTGCTTGAATTTTGTATAATTTTAGCATATGAAAGTATTTTATGCTTTAAATTTAAATTTAAAATTTTCAATTTTCAAATTATAAAATTATTTAATCAATTTTAAAAAAATAAATCCTACAAATAATAAAATATGCTAGTCTCTTACAAATATTGAAAAACTTGACTATTCCAAATTCAGAAAATTAGATTAGCATAGCAAATCCACTCAATATTAGGAAACAAATTCTATGAAAAATATTTTTTTTATTATAAAATATGAATTAAGAAAATTGAGTTCCAAAACACTCAACAATATTGTGGTAAAATATAAATATTATGCAGCAAAATGAGTATTATAAATAGATCTATAAAAATTTAAAAATGATTTCAAACGAATTTACTAAGTTCCCACAAATTGCACAGGAAATTATTTAGTTATTTAATAAATTAAGAGCCTTGTATCTTAGTTGATTGACGTCTCTTAAATTTTTAATGGACTAATTTAGGGTTCAAATCCTCATCTCTCCTTTTATAACTATCGAATTATCAAAACAAAACAAAAAATAAAATTATGCAATGCAAATACTTACTCAGGGTCAAGGTATCCTGGGGTGCCAACAACTTTTGTTGAGACATGAGTGCCACCTTCGCTAGAGATAATTCTAGACAACCCTAAATCAGTTAGTTTGGCTTGGAAATTTTCATCCAATAAGATGTTTGTAGACTTCACATCACGGTGGATAATGGGTGGCTTGCAACCATTGTGCAAATACTCTAATCCTTCAAAATTGAAAGTTCAACTTCAAACACAATAGTTCAATTACACCAAAGACACAAACACAGAGAGAGAGAGAGGGAGAGAGAGAGAGAGAGAAGCAAATATTTACTTGCTGACCTTGTGCTGAGTCCATTGCTATTTTGAGTCTAGTTTCCCAACTCAAGAAACTTGAATTTTTATCCGCGCTCACAACTCCTAGAAATAAGTCACCGGAGTACAATGACTTCTCGTAAAGAAAAATAGATCCAACTAAATAATTATAGTTCAATGAACTCATAAGCATGATCAATACCTGACAGATGCTGTGCCAAGTTTCCATTTGCCATATACTCATAGATGAGCCCCATATTGGTGTTTTCATGGCAATATCCAACAAAAGAAGTCAAGTTTTTGTGATGAACTTTCATAAGAAAATTGGCCTGCAGATTAAGGTCACATCTTAGTTCATATATCATGTGAACTCAAAAGATTCCATATAATAATTTCTTTTACAAATATACATAAGTGAGTTTCAAGGTTTTTCTTTTATTAAAAAATTTTTTATTTTTAAAATATATTAAGATATAATCATAAATATTTAGGTCAGGATTTGTAGATACCATGGACTATTATGGCTTCTAATATTGGCCTACCATAGTTTTAAAGTTATCTTGCTAAGTTTAATATGGTTGCCTATAACCTATAATTCAATATAGTAAAGATATAATTGTTCTCTTCAGAAAAGAAAATAAAAAATTTAAGAACTTTCTATTGTGAACATAGGTCATTAAGCTGAACTACACCAATTCTCTTGTTTTCGCTCTCTCTAGCTTTCTTTCACTACATTTTCTTTATTCTTTCTTTCTATTTCAACATGGTACTAAAATGGCATAGAGCAAACACGCAATAAGGGCTAAATCTCATTCTGGCTTAATGGAACTCTTAAATACATAAGGAGTTTCTTGAATCCAAAAGAAAAACCTAAAATTCACCATAAAAAAAAAATAAAAAAAATAAAAAAAAAAGAGAAAAAACCTCTTTTGAAAATATGAGTTCTAAATTTTCATTTTACATAGTATCGGTCTATTTAAAGGCACCGAAAAAAAAGAAAAAAAAGAAGTGTCTCCAAAAAACTTAATATGTCAAAATATTCCTAAATAAATCATAATTAATACCATACCATAATTGGACTCTAATTTGACTATAAAAGCCTTAAATACATTTAGAATCAAGATAATTAAATTTTCTTCCTCAAAAAAGAAAATTAAATTTTACATACTAAAATTCTGAAAATTAACTGAAAATAAATAATAATAATAATAATAATAATAATAATAATAATAATAAACGATACAAATTATCCCTCATATGCTCCCTTGTGGATGCACATGACGCTTTCTACTCTACAGACATCCTTCACGTGTTTCATATGTGCTTAGAGCCCTCCTGCTCCAATTTCATCTTAGCAACATGCCTGACTTACTATTTGGCTTCCATGATATGTTCAACTTGGCGACGACATGCCCGAATTACTATAAATACCTTGAAATTTTCAGAGATCTTTAAGCATAATAATCTTTATGATCCAAGATCCAATCCATGAAGTCTTCTTTATATGACACCCCATGAAATTATGGAATATCATTAAAGTTGCAAATATGTCGGTTGATAGATTGACTACAAGCACAGTCCTTGACATGTATAACTCTACCATTGTCGCGATCACTTTTGCCTTTAAAACCAAGATCAATGAGCGTATCTCGAATCTCATAGAACCCGCAAGTCATCATCTCATCATGAGCTTGAATCACCACTATAAGCACTTGCATCCTGTTTGTTAATTTGTTTAGACCCCAAACAGATTGTTTAACCTAATGAATTAGTTAAGTAGTTATTTAGCTTAATTATGAGATCTAGGTTAAATAATAATAAATCATATCATGCAATGCGGAAAAATAAAGAAGACAAAAATATGATTACTCAGGAAAACCAATGAAACTAACAGTTTCAAGGTAAAAACTTGAGGATAATTTTACCTAACTATCCTCAAGGTAAACAAAATCACTAAAAAGAGTTGAAGTTTACAAAAGATTTAACTCCTAAACCTAATTCTACCTCTAGAACTTATTGACACGATCATGTGCAGCTCGGACTTTACGGACTATTCTCTCTTGAATTTGCTAAACACAAGCTCCCATGCTTATGACTTTGAAATCCCCCTCAAAGGTTTTAGATCAACAGTCATTGTTGATCTTGTAGCAGTAACTTGATTCCACCAGTTGTTGTAGATCTCTTGATTTGGTAGATACTTGTTGAGTTAGAAGGTACAAAACTCACAAGACTTTCAAGAACCTCTAAAATGTAGTTAGGGTTATTCTTTTATACCAAGAAGTGTTTCACTTAAAACCCCAAACATTTTTGTAGTGTCTGGACTGAAATAGAATTCTGCAGAAAAAATTCTGACTCGGTCAAACCTTAATTTCGATTGGTCGAACCTCACTGAAATTGACTTCTCTTTTCTGTAGCTTGTAAGTTCTTGAATCCTGATTTGTGCTATCATGAGCAATGTCTAATACATAATCTAGACATGTTTTGATCTCGCTTTGCCGACATACATAAAAATAAAAATAAAAATATTTAATCCTAAACAATTAGAGCCTAACACACCCCACGACCATCGTCAATAGGATGGTTGTTTCTATCTTCACCTTTTGCCATACTAGGATTCTAACGAGCTCTCATAGGACGGAAAGCGTGACACATAACAGAAACATGAAAGGGCTAGAAACCAATATACTAAAGAAGCTTTGATTCTAATTGACGTATAATAGAAATGTAGTAAAGGCTTAGATCTAGTGCTAGCTTAACAAACCATAAGGTATCACTTGAATCCACAAGGAAAACTTGGAATCCTTGGAATCCACTTAGGGAAAAGACCCTCTTAAGAAAATTTTAATGTACATTCAAATTCTAAATTTTTGTTTTACATATTGCAGGCCTATTTAAAGGCTCCAGAAAAACCTATTTGCAAGTTGTTGAGGACATTTTGGCGACATGGGCCAAAAATGCAAGAATTGTCTAAATCTCACCTTGGGTTCTTTAGAAGTAATTATATGTGGAGAGTATAAAGCCCAAAATTCCAATGTTTAGTAAATAAAGGCTAATGGTTTTTTAACAAGAGAGAAATCAACATGCCATAACTGAAATACAAGAAAATGCAAAAAAAGTACACAGTTATGAAACTTCAACCCACAGTTAGCAAGAAGAGGAAATTAAGAGAGGTTTTGAGGAAGAGAGGAAAGATTCCATTATACCTGTATTTCCACTCCTAAACATCAGAATTGTGAGTATGTTGGTTGGGTGAATGGGCTTTTACTTTAATGTTTTAGCAATGTGGGTAAAACGTAGGTTGGTTCCTTTTGAATCTAATTGGAGCCTTTTGTATTGAGTTTGGGTTACTCTAAGTGATTGTTTTTTGGTCAATAAAAAAGGGTTTGAACCCCAAGGTCTCAATCAAAGAAGTTATGGTTAGATTTGCTTTAAGTGGGTAAGAGAGTTGACTTACTTTTTGCATAATTTGGGAAATGAAGTGGCCTAAATTGATGGGTTGATGTTTCCTAGACATGGTAGGCCCTTAGAGTCTGCATTTGGTTGCTATAGCAAACAAGGTTAGCCACTTAGGGGCAGCTATGTGTTTTAGGCAAAAAAAAGTGTAGAGCTAAAAAGTTAAGTCATAGTCAGCTAGAGCGTAAAAACTCTTTTGAGGTGGAATTTTAGGATACAAGACCTCCTCTATGAGCCTGAGGTATTGCCAATGTTCCTTGCCCACTTGATAGCACACATGGATTGAGTTCAAGCAAAAGGTCCGAAAGAAATCTATCCATACCCAAGGTTTTGAATCCCGGACTGGATCGTATGGTCTGACCGGGTTAATCGGAAACTGCTCCTTGAAACAGTTCTTTAAACACAAAAAACCAGAAATTATATTTTTACTATGAACCTCTCAAATCACGGTCAAACCGCATGGTTTTCTGAACCGGACTTAGGTTTCTTCCTCAGAAAATTTCTTCGTGAAGAGCAGTTTCAGGTTGGCCTGATATGTTCTTTAGGAAGAATGAGTGAGATGAGGATAGAAAGAGGGAAAGTGTGTAAAGGATGAAGCTGTGAAAGAGATACTTACCTTAAAATCTGTTATAATTTGCTTGAGAACTGAGGAAGACCGAAGATGAGAGACTAAAAAGTAAGGGAGAGAAAGACACAAAATTTCAAATATGAGAAGTAGATGCTGGAAAGAAAAGTAAAGTGTAGAAGAAGTTATCAGATTGCTTGGGAAATGTGATTGTGCGGATGAGTTGTCCTTTTTATTATTATTGAAAAAAAAAATTTTAACTTAAAAGTTAAAATGGAAAGCCCAAGACTTGGCTGGGTGACGTGCTCAGTGAGGTAAATCTCATGAGTTGGCAATTTTTTTTTAAAACAAAATAGACATTTTTTATATAATATTGACATCATATTTAGCTGACACTATCGTGTATATATATATATATATATATATATAAAGAGGTAAATAAGACGTGCCTATCAAGTATTTTAATACTATTTTGTATTTCTCATTATAACTTATACTTGAATTGTTAATTATAATTGTAATGTATTGTTTTATGCTTTATCATTTATCATTTTTTCTTATTTAAAAGTTGTAATAATGTATTGGAAAATTTTTAATTTTTTCATGTTTTTAAAATTAATATTGCTCTTTTTTATAAAAAAATTTATCTATTATTTGTATTTTATATAATTATTAAATGATTTATGACGTCATCACGGTTTGACCTTGGTTGAACCTTGGTCTGACCTTAAAAACCTTGAACCTCCCTCTTTTCAAGTTCTATGAACGGTCCGGGTTTCAAAACCTTGCCTATACCCTCCAAACCAAACTTTTCAATTTCCCCTAATATATAACATGAGCTAGGGCCATGTTTAAAAGAATAAATATAATATACATATGAATTAGGCCCACAACAAGGTCGGGCTTGTAGACAATGTGTCACGTAAATGGTTATCAAAACAAGTCAAAAAATGACAATAGAATCTTCTCTATAAACATTGTTCTCGACAGGGGGTAGTGCCTACACTCTCTCTACCGTAGTAGTAAGTTTTCCTTCACTTGCGAAGGATGGTGAGGTCCCTCTAGTAACTTCATTTACTAGGAGGGTTTTGTTTTTTGTTCTCTATATTGTCTTTTGGAGTTGGGGTGGTTAGTGTATTTGGATGGAGGACCTAACATCTAGATGGATGAATCTCTCACTGATTGAGGTAGAAGGGTTGAAGGTGGATCTAACGAGAGACAAAAAGAAGGTGGGCACCATCTTGGCAGCGAAATTTTGCACTCATCGAAATGTAAACATGGAAGTGGTGGCTAAGACTTTCCGACCCATCTGGCGAACTAAGGGAAATTTTGAGGTCTGTGATGGCAAAGATAATGTTCTACTGATCACCTTTGAGATGGAAGTGGATGCAGAGAAGGTACTTCAAGGGCAACCATGGGCTTTTGATAGACATTTAGTGGCATTGCAGCGATAAGATGGGGCGGAACCAGTCCATTACTTGGCTTTTATGTTAGCCACCTTTTCGGTTCAGAACCATAATCTCCCTTTTCAACTATTAACGGTCGAAGCGGCACTTAGTATTAGAGAAACAATTGGAAAGGTGAGCCGGCCAAAGGATATTGGGGAAATGAAGGGAGGAAACTTTATGAGAGTTAGAGTCGAGATCGATATTACGAAATCGCTGTGCAGAGGTAGAAAAATCTCATGGGATCAATCCGGTAATGGTTGGGCAGCGTTCATATATGAACGTCTGCCAAATATATGTTACTGGTGTGGACTTGTCTCGCATGACGACAAGGATTGTGATTTATGGCTGAACAGTCAAGGTTTGCTACGGATAGAGGATCAACAGTTTGGGTCATGGATTGGAGCCCCTCAGTTCAACCATGTGAAGAAAACAGTTGTTGAGGTTCAAGGATATGACCAACAGAGGAGAATGAAGCTGCAACACAGAACATCCACAGAGGTGCACACCGAGAAGTTGACGAAGGAAAGGCCAGGATGGATGCAAGTTTTTGACTCTGTTATAGTGGTGCCGATGGAGGTGAATGGCAAAGGAAGAGAGTTAGTGGACGACAGACAGAGGCATGAGCTTGAAGGCCGTGAATGACAGAACAAGATCCCAGATTTTGAGGAGATTTCGCAAGACATTGATGATGCTATCCATAATGGGCCTATAATCCCGATTTCAAAGCACGTTGATCCCGAAATCTCAGCAAATCAGAGTGTTAGTTGCTACAATCTGATAGATATTGCAGTTATGGAGGCTGATCGTGTTTGGGAAAATCAAACTCAGGATTTGAATGGAAAGTTGAAGAATATGGATGGTGGCGCTGTGAACAAGAACGTAGCATTTAAAGTGGGCTGGGTTGAAATGGGCTTGGAAGGGGTGAAAAATAAAACCAAACCTAACAAGAGTTGAAGTAAAGGAAAACAAAAAATAAGGCCCATATGTGGACCGGTGTTGTCTCAAAATAAAGAAGCATATAAAGGAGAAATGGGCTTAAGTGAGGGCACGTGGAAAAGAGTTGTGACCCATAGCCCATGCACCTATGCAAGCCCTTCTTTGGACATGGAGATTGGTTCGAAGAGAAAGTCTGAAAGTTTAAACATTGAGATAGCTGAGGTGGTAAAAATTGAAAAGAAGACGAAGGTGGATACGGAGAATGACTGTTTAGAAACGGTGAAGGTTGCTAGGCAACCCCGTTGAGACCAATGAGTCTCTTAAGCTGGAACTGCCAGGGGTTTAGGAACCTCCAGACAGTTAAAGCATTAGAGAAGGCGGTTAATAAAGAAGAGCCCAACATTGTCTTCTTGATGGAGACGAAATCGAACAAGGAGTGGATGGAGCAAGTGAAGGATCGATATAAGATGAAGCATGGATTAATCATCCCTAGTGATGGAAGTAAAGGTGGTCTGGCCATGCTGTGGAAGGAAGGGATCAAAGTGGAGGTCAAGACATATTCTCAGGAACATATAGACGTTTGGGTAGAAGGGGGATGGAATGGGAGTCACTGGTACCTCATGGGTTTCTATGGTAACCCTGACACAACGAAAAGACTGAAGTCATGGGCTAAGTTAAAATTTCTCAAGGATACGTCATCACTTCCTTGGCTCGTTATTGGTGATTTCAATGAGATTACCGGTCTATCGGAGAAGGAAGGAGGGCAAACTAAATCAAGGAGGCAGATGGACATTTTTAATGATGCCATAAACCATTGTGGCTTTCAGGAGGTGGATTTCATAGGGCCAAGGTTCACATGGCTGTATCAGAGGGCAAATGGTACTCAAATTCGGGAAAGACTTAATAAGGCGCTAGCTACCAAGGAGTGGATGGATGTATTTCCCACAACAAAGCTTTACCACCTTTCGTCGTTGGCATCAGACCACTCACCACTTTCACTTCATTTGGTGAAGAAGAGGAGGCAAAAGAAAATAAAGAAATCTTTCCGTTTCGAATCGATGAGGCTAAAGGATAGTAGATGTGAGGATATTGTCAAAGTTGCATGGGAAGAGGGATTACAAACAGGGACATGTGGTTTCTTGAGGAGTTGCCTAGAGCAATGTAAACACAACCTAGATGCATGGAACAAAGAGGAATTTGGCCACGTGGGAAGAAAAATTGCTGAACTACAACGTAGGTTGGAATGGTTGGAACTACAACCAGCAAGTCCAAACATGATCAATGATATGAGGACTACTAGAGCTGACTTGAACTATTGGTTAGAGAAAGAAGATGAGATGTGGCGCCAAAGATCAAGGCTGAATTGGTTTCAGGAGGGAGACAGAAACACTAGTTTTTTTCATGCAAAAGCCTTTGCGAGATACCAAAAGAATTTCATTGAAGGTCTGGTGGATGAGCATGGAAGGTAGCAAGATGATGAGGTGAAGGTGGGGGATATTGCGATAGACTATTTCGAGAAGCTTTTCACTTTAAGCAGTCCTGAGGATTTCTCTGACATCCTTAGTGCTATCCAACCAAAAGTGATGATAGCCATGAATGAAGAGCTCACCCGAATGTTCATAGCATAGGAAATTAGAGTGGCCCTGAAGCAGATGTACCCCCTCAAAGCCCCTGGACCTGATGGCATGCCCCCTATATTTTTCTAACATTTCTGGAGTATTTGTGGTGAGGTTGTGACGTCGACAGTATTGGATTTCCTCAACCATGGTATGTCTCCACCTAATTTTAATGAAACACATTGTTCTTATTCCAAAAATAAAGAAACCAAAAAAAGTTTCTGATTATAGGCCCATTAGTCTCTATAATGTTGTTTATAAGCTTGCCTCTAAAGCCATAGCAAACAGGTTGAAAAAAGTTCTACCATCCATTATTAGTGAAACCCAAAGTGACTTCATGCATGGAAAGTTAATCACTGATAATATATTGGTAGCTTTTGAGACCATGCATCACATTAGTAAGAAAAAAGGAGGTAAAGTAGGTGAGATGGCAATAAAACTTGATATGAGCAAAACTTATGATAGAGTGGAATGGACTTGTTTGGAAAAAATAATGGAAAAATTGGGCTTTGTTGATAAATGGCGAAAGCTAATCATGCAATGTGTCACTACTATTACTTACGCCATAAAGATCAATGGTAGCCTTAGGGGTCATATTTTTCCTTTGAAGGGTATCTGTCAAGGAGATCCCCTATCACCCTACTTGTTCCTGTTGTGTGTAGAGGGACTATCAACCTTGATTAAAGCCTCAGTGTTCAATGGTAGCATGGAGGGGATTGCAATATGCCGTGGGGATCCAAAGTTGTCCCACTTATTTTTTGTAGATGACAGCCTCATTTTCTACAAAGCATCCCTAGCAAAATGTGACATGCTTCAAAGAGTTCTGGAAGTATATGAAAAAGCTTCAGGCCAGCAGTTGAACAAAGCAAAAACCTCCCTATTTTTTAGTAGCAACACTCCTAAGAAGATCCAGGATGAGATCAAAAGAAGATTTGGTGCCCAAGTAATTAAATAGCATGAAAAGTACTTAGGTTTGCCTTCCTTTGTGGGAAGAAATAAAAGAAGTACTTTCAATGACATAAACAAGAAGCTAGGTAGGAAATTATTCGGATGAAAGGAGAAGATGTTATCTAAAGTTAGGAAAGAAGTTTTGATCAAGGCAATGGCCCTAGCTATACCAACCTACACAATGAGTTGTTTCAAGTTACCGGACTCCCTTTGTGATGAGTTGATAGCCATGATAAGGAAATTTGGGTGGGGACAAAGGAAGGATGAAAATAAAATCCCTTGGTTGAGTTGGGAGAAGATGTGCGAACCTAAGTCAAAAGGAGGCATGGGTTTCAAGAACCTAAAACTATTTAATTTGGCTTTGTTGGCAAAACAAGGATGGAGACTCCGAGTAGGCCATGACTCTTTAGTTTATCGAGTTTTAAAGGCCAAATATTTCTCAATGTGTGATTTTATAGATGTTACAACTGGCAAGAACCCATCATAGACGTGGCGTAGCATTATGGCAGCTCAACAACAAGTCCAAGATGGCTTGAGGTGGAGAGTTGGAAATGGAGCTAACATTCGTGTATGGGAGGACCAGTGGTTACCAGTCCATCCACATATAGGATAAGCTCTCCAAGATTGTTCCTGCACTCTGACACTCGAGTACAAGATTTGATAAATGCTACTGCAGTGGAATGGAAAGCCACGATCATTGATTCATTATTCCTACCCCACGAGGCTGAAGTTATAAAGAGCATACCCATTAGTTCTCGCTTGCCACCTGATAAAATCATTTGGACAGAGACATAAAATGGGCTGTTTTTGGTGTGTAGCGCTTATAAACTAGCTGTGAATCAGCTTTACTTAGTAAACAAGGGCGCTAGCTCAGACACAAGCAACCTAAGGCATTTCTGGAGGAAGATTTGGAGCATGCAGGTTCCGCATAAAATCCGCCACTTTGTTTGGCGAGCATGTCGTGATGCTTTGCCAACGAAACAAAACTTGCTGAAACGGAAGATAATTTCGGAGGAAGTTTGTGAAGAGTGCAAGGAGGCGCTAGAGACAGTGGGTCATGTTCTTTGGGAGTGTCCGAGAGCTAGAGAGGTGTGGGAATGCTCTAAACTGGTGATTCGACCAACTGATGGAGCGAACTTGTCCTTCCAAGACATTATGTGGACTATGCTGTTGAGCGATGTTGGAGATGACCACGTAGCGCTGACAGCCACCATTGCATGGGCACTGTGGCATAATCGGAATGAGACTAGATATGGTAGAGTTCAAAAGTTTGGGCAACACCTATCACGATGGGCGTCGAATTATCTGTTGGAGTACAAGGCGGCGGTAGCTCAAAATAATCCAGCCGCACCCTTACCTCAGCATGGTGTCGCATGGTCTCCTCCAAGGGGTGGCCACTTCAAAATTAACCTGGATGTGGCTGTTTTTTTGAAGCAAAAATCAGTGGGAGTTGGAGTGGTGATCAAAGATGAGGAAGGGAGACTTGAAGCAGCACTAAGCAAAAAGATCCATGCACCATTAGGGGCCGTTGAGGCAGAGGCCAAGGCTTTTGAAATGGGTCTACTATTTGCTAGGGATATTGGAGTGCGTAATGTTGTGTTGGAAGGGGATTCACTGGTAGTTTACAATGCACTTTGCAATATTTCCTCACCCCATCCTCTATTGATACGGTGGTCCAAGGCATACAAGACATTTGTGGGGACTTTAGGAGTGTGGGCTTTTCACATGTTAGAAGACAGGGCAATGTTCCAGCCCATTTACTAGCAAAACATGTGTCTAGCATCAATGATTATGTAGTATGATTGAAGAGGACCCTTGCTATATTGTGCAAGCTCTTATCCATGATGTAACCTCTTTTTCTCATATGCAATAAAATAACTTCTACCTTTTCTATCAAAAAAAAAAAAAAAACACTAGTCAAAATATTTCTAAATTGATTTTAATTAATTCCCTACCATAACATAGCTCTAATTTGATTATAGAGCGCTTGAAAAACCTAAAATGAAGCAAATAAAATCCTAAATACTAAAATTATGAATATAATATAATAAAAAATTAATAAATGATACAAATTATCCCCCAAATTTTTTCCTACATCACAAAGCCCTAATGTCGACATTATAGTTCACACCTGAGATCTAATTGACCGAGATCCTATATATACCTAAACTTCTCAGATCTACATTCATGTCCTCAGATTTGTAGTGTCAAGGTTGCAAATACCTTCATGGATTATTTTAGTCTTTATATGATGTAGAACAGATAGCACAGACTTTCATGAAGTAGTGAGAGTGCTGAAAATCACAAATCAAAATCTATGTGTGCTAGTAGAACTCATCAAGGTAATGATATTGAAATTGCATAAAATTTGGATGGCTGAAGGAAAGCGACATTCTGATCAAGACTCAACACTATGCCATGGGGTTCTTCTAATTTTGGCAAATTCCCACGTTACGCCCCAAAAAATAGTAATTTTGTCATTTTTATAATTTTTTTATAATAATTTTTAGTTTAAAAGTCAAAATAAGATCTTGTTTATTTCAAGATGTCTCTTAGTAACAGTAATTTCAATTTCCACAATTATATCAATTTTGCCTTTTTTGGTAAAAATTACTATTTTACCACCTAATTACGTTATTAGCATGAATTAGGGTTTTGTAGGAGTTTCCTAGCTGCTTTAGGTTTTTTACTATTTAAACTCATTGTAGCCTCCAAGGAAATTTAGTTACCAAATGAATAAATAAAAACTCAAATTTTTATCTATTGTTTTTCTCTAGTAGATTCTAGAACCTCTCACCTTGTAGATTCAAGGAACCTCTCATAGATTCAAGGTTAATATTCAAAAGCTAACTTGTTTAGCTTCTTTTCCATTCAAAAATTAATGTATTTGTTTTCTTATGACTTCCGCTAGATTGTGATCATATGCTCCCTTGTGGATTCATGCACCACTTTCTACTCTATAGACATCCTTCACGTGTCTCACATGTGGTTGGCGCCCTCATGCTCTAGTTTCATCCTAGCGACATGTTTGACTTACTATTTGACTTCCATGATATGTTCCTTCCATACAATACACATGTTGGAGACTGGTCTATTTGTGCTCGCACATATTAGAGGCCTTTCCTCGTCTTTCATGTGCATGCATCACATGCTTCATGAGTTTCTTCATCTTCGATAAATTTTTAGTCATTTCTTTGTGTGACCCGATTCATTCAATTGGCATTTTAGATTTCTAGACTAGAGTTTTAGGGGATGCTAGAATATATTTGGATATTGCCATAAATATTTAAACCATAGCTTTATAATAGCATGAGTTATTTTGGTTTTCAACGTTTGCATACTAAGTCAATATATATATATATATATATATGTATATATTTTGGGTTCATTATAAGTTATAACATACAGTTCAATATGATAAATATATAGCCATTAAGAATTTTCTGCTTTAGACGTCAGACGTAGGCCATTGTGATTATCTTTCATCAAAATCAAGTTATTTATCACTCTCACAGTTAAAAATAGTTGTTACCCACCTCTGCCTGAAATTCCTTATACCCTTGAACTGATGAAGGTGAAAGCATCTTCACAGCAACTTGAAGGCCATCAAAGTAGCCATGATAAACTGTTCCAAAGCCTCCTTTCGCGATAACGCTTGCAAAATTATTGGTAATACGCAGGACCTCTGAGTATGTGAACTGCTGTTTCTTAGACTCTAACACCCTTCCTTGTTCATTGGATACAAAGATCACCTCCCCTGCTGGCACATCTGCTAAGATCAGGACAATTTTATAAAGCATATGATATCCTTGTCCCTTTTGCTTGCACACAAAATTGACATTTTGGTGATCTAAAACTGGGATACCCAAAAATGTCCAAGCTTTAAGAATAAAACAATGGAAAATTATT
Organism: Quercus berberidifolia; assembly: GCA_028535905.1. Lineage (NCBI taxonomy): Eukaryota > Viridiplantae > Streptophyta > Magnoliopsida > Fagales > Fagaceae > Quercus > Quercus berberidifolia. The sequence continues at coordinate 75,419,913 of JAPQVW010000002.1, read as the reverse complement.
AGTTTACATTGTACTGTCAATGTAAACAAATAATTGTCCTAATAGTTAGTTCTACCTTTTTTCCTCCTTTTCAGGTGCCACAAGAGAGCAATTCCACATAATGAGAGGATGGCAAATCCAACAACTGCTGTTACTACTGGAACAACAACATTCTTTTTCTTTTTGCATGGACTGGACACACAAGAATTTGGATTTGTATTTCCCCCATCACTAGCAAGATTTGGATTTCCTCCAACACTAGTATCAACAATGAAAGTAAAACTTTAAACTGCAGCTGATACCAAGAACCTCTTGATCTTCTATCTTATACTAGCGGTAGCTATAGAGCTCTTAATGACTTGGCTAAAGATTGGATATATGATAGAACTACTTTATAGAAAAAATAATTTAATCAAGGGAAAAATGATTAAAACTGAAATAACGAGAAATCCTCGAGTAAATAACAGACCTGAGCAAAAGTAATCCCTTATTTGATCTTTCAATGAGTTCCATGGGAATGGACCCTGAGAGGCTGTTATTTTGAAGGTTTCTGTAAAGATAGATAAGTACGATTTCTATATTCTTACAAATATAAACTAACTGTGTAACTTGAATCTTGAGTAACTTACAGAACTTGCAAGAGTAGCAGTTGTGATAGAAAAGTGGGAACCGTTCCATTTAAGCTATTGTTTGATAGATCCCTGAAATAAGCAAACTATCATGTTAAATATCAGTCACAATTATAATAATGAAGAAGAAGAAGAAGAAGAAGAAGAAGAAGAAGGAAGAGCTATTAAGTTTTAATAAGCAAAAAATTGACGTTTTCTGGTTCTTGTGAAATACTTACAGATATTGTATCATTGTGAGATTTGAAATGAAAGGAGCTATCTCCCCAGTCAATCCACTTGAGGATAAGTTCCTAATTTCATGATCAACAAATTGCGGTTTGGAATCTGACTGAAAGGTTAGGATATATGATTACTTTTGAAGGCATAAACTTACAATGATATGATGCTGGCTGGATCAAAATTACTGTAGCTGCAATTAAGACCGTCCCACGAGTAATCTCTAGGGGCACAAGGATCTCCTTGCCAGTTTCTTTTTATTCCATACATTGACTTGATATTCTTGATAGAATCAACTAGTTGTATCATAGGTGCCAAATGAGATGAAAGAAGTTAAGAAAACAAATGATGGTGTAATGAACATTTTTACAAAGCTACTTCACTGTGTAAATATCGATAATGATTCATGTGATAAGAACATACCATCTTTTTGGTCTGTTTGTGCTTGTAAAAGCTGATTCACTGTGTATATCTCGATAGCGTTGAGAATGGGTGGAAGGGTTGAAGTCTCGGTTTTATTGATCCAAATCTTAAATTTAGTTTCACTGTCTGGTTTTGTTCTGTATGTTGGGCTGTATATTGTAGTAGCGACCAGGTATCTTGGAGAAAGAGCTTCATACCACAAATCCCCATTCAGAAAGATGTTGAATTCTCTAGACTGATTTGCTTGAAGATTTTCAATTTCAGCAAAGTGCATGTAAAAATAATATTGGGAGGTTGCATTGTTGGGAGACCAATACAAGCCTATGGAATCATTTGTAGTGAATGGCGTGACTGCAGTACTCATGACAACAGATGGTAATTGGTAAGAATTGCCGCTTGAGACCGGTTGAATGGTACTAATGTTTCTCCACTGACTTGCGCCAAAGGGTGACCATATGCGGTCAAAAACATCATCTTTGTACCTAATAGAAACGAATGATAGGGGAGCCCATTTGATTGAAAATGACTGTACTAAGTCTTACCAGAAGGATGCTAAATTTAATGGCTTACCTGTAAGTTTGATTGACTAAGCCGCAATTCGCCCGATCAAAGAGCTCCAGCGATCCTGATTTAGGTATGTAGGTATCGTTCCGCAAAGGTCTTAGCTCTAATACTGATATGAAAGGTGTCCCAAAGCCTGTGTTTACAAGACAAACATAGATGTCTTCTGATGAGGACAAATGAATAATTTCCTTGGGTATTATACTTGATGCATCTGACACTGCAACTGTATCCCACCTATTTACTCCAAGATACAAATCAAATGTTGGGGTTTTGCCTTCGCCATCATAGTTCCCATACATGAATTTCGCTCGGATCAAATAGTTCCTGTCTTTGCCTGATGAAGGGCTTAAGGTGTAACAATTTTTAGTTCCTTCAGGAAAGCTGTGGACAGTCCAAAACTGTTGTTCAAGAGAATTGGTCCTGTATTCGGGTGAAATATTCCCATTTACACCAGTGTCTGTGAAGGTTGAGTCTGAAGTGTAATTGATAGCTGTTATTCCATCTTTATAGCTTGAGTCATCTGGTATCCCACAGTCTATGCTGATAAAGCCTGAAAAAGAAAAGGATTAACTCTATGGTTAGAGTGCAACAATAAATATATAACGGTGCTCAAAAGATTTAGATTGTCAAACCTAATTGATCCTGGGAATGAACAAGGACAGTGAGAGCGAAAGCACAATGAAGCATTATTGCGAAACGAAAATGCTTGGTCATTTCCAACATTGTTTGGACTTTGGACTCCCTGGCGTGCCTTTTCAGATTTCGATCCTATTAATAGTGCTTTGCTCTAAGTTGGATGTTGAGCAAGTCTTACATTGATGAAATTAAAGTATTTTAGTTACAAATTCTGTCTTTGTCAAAAGACGCACTAACAACCTATCAAAAAAAAACGCACTAACATTTCTTTACTCTCAAAAAATAAAATTCCTTTTATACCCATCCGTCTCTAGAATACTTGAACCAAGAAGTCCATGACAGTGAAGGCATATACATTAGGGCCCGCGTTTCATATGTGAGTTCAAACTACAGTTGTTAAAATGATTTACAAACTATGGTTTAAACTTTAAAAAATGTTGTGATAACACATGTTTAAAGTACCCGTAATATAAAAAAGAAAAAATTGACACCATGTTGGATATACATGTATAAATGAAGTTTTACAATGAATAGTAAAAAGGATAAGAGGTTAATATAATATTATTGGGCCAAACAAATAAACTGAAATCTTTTAGGTCAAGTGGTATCTTTATATGTTATATTAACTATTCATTTAGAGACTGTAGATGTTTTCTCTTTAACAAGCTAGTGCTATCAAAGCTCTAGGTGGTGTGCAATGATGGTGCGAGATGTTCAGCATCCATTTCCTAGTGGTAACAGGGCAAGTCTAATGGGTACATACAAACAATCCTAGAGAAAGACTCAACAAATGAGTATTGCCAATTGTGCTAATTAAATCACTTTCAATGGACATGAATGTATTGGATAGTTCTTATATATGGATGAGCATGCAGGTTGACAGGTTTCCATAGATGTCGTAGGAAAGGCCCACAAATGACGTGTCAGTGATAGACAAAGCCCCTAAAATCTTCATTTTCCGTCACTACTCAATTGGAGGGTCCAAATTTCAGCCAATTTTAATTTTAGCCTTATATTAGCTACTCAATTGGATCTTCCCAAAATGTTCTCTCTTCAATATCATTGTATTGACAGCTAGCCAAACAAATCCTAATAGCTGTTCCAAAACATAAATGGCTGAGTAATACAATTTGTACACTTTGTTTTCAGATTGCCATCCTTGATGCCGATTGTACGTTAAGTCATTATATATATAGACACACACATAATCGTAAGTTATTATTACAAGTCCTTTCAGGATAAAACAATACAAATGGACTCAGATTTATATATATATATGCATATGCCATGACGAAGCATTAGAATATCTAAATAAATAAATAAATGAAAATAAAAGGTTTGATTTCTTCAACTAGTCCAATAGCTTTGAGACTTATTCAGTTCTAATAGATGGAACAGCAATCTGACGTACTTCAATTGAGTACGGCAATTGTATGAAAATATCAGCAATCGTAGACTCAAAGTGGTCCAAAGTCAGCGTTTTGTTTTCTAATTGTTCTGGCAAAATCAAGTGACATCTTTGATGGCACGCCATCATTCATGATGTGGTACCTCAGTTATCAAATTTAATTTTTTATGGTCGCGAAATGGCTACTTGCGAATTTATGAATTCATATATTGCACATTCAAATAACTAATAATGCCATCATATAGCACCAAGTGAATGTGGTACATTCTGTTTTAGAGCAAAAAAAATCTTTACTAGTGTGAAAATTATAAGCTGTAACTAGAACTCCATGTTTAGGAATTAAAACCAACCATTTAAATTTCAAAAAAGAAAAGAAAAAGAAGAAGTATATTATGAGTATTAAAGCTACAAGTTTAACTTATAATAATTTGACTACTTGCTAAACGAAATGACAAGTAAGAAAATGATCCAAATTTTTTATTTTTTATTTTACTATCTTTATCTTGTACCTGATTGGCCTTGGGCGTGAAAAAAAAGCAGTAAGAGCAAACTCTGCTAGGAAAACTACGTGGAAATGCTTAAACTTCCCCATCTCTTCTTGCTTACGGTAGCACAACAATCATCCGATTATTAATGTTTCCATAATAGTAAACGAAATATAAAATACTAACAACTTAGTCAATATCTATCTTTTCTCTCAAAAAAATAAATAATAAATAACTTAGGACCTGTTTGGATTGAGAGAGGAAAAATAGGAAGTGGAGAGGAGTACAGTAGAGTTTGCTAAAAATAGACTAATTTTGAGTCAATTTTATTCTACTCTATTCTACTCCCCCTCCCGTCCCTTCAATCCAAACATACCATTAGTGAATAGGTCATTGTGGATTTTTTATTTCATTTTTTCTGTTCCAAATTTTCTAAGGATAGAAAGACGAAATTGTCACATTAGGATAAATTATTAAGAGATGCGTCCTACATGAAGAGGTGAAATTGTCAAACATACATAAAGAGATGCTAGGTCAAACATACATTTCACTAAGGGGTGAGACTTTTTATTTTTTTTTTATTTTTTTATTTTTTAAGTTTCAATCATGTAGTTCAATTGTTGTATGGCTATGACACACACACATAAATATGTGTGTGACATAATTGGGTATGTATGTTTTCCTAAATTCTATAACTACTGCGACTTTGTCAATAAAGTTTGATTCCTCAACAGGATAAATTAATGTTCATATTTAATGCAATACATCTCATCCTTCTCACATATGTATATATATATATATATATATATATATATATATTTTTTTTTTTTCTTTGTATTCATTTTAATAAAATAAAAAAAATAAAACAGAAAAATGCCGAAATAAATAATGAAAGTTGTGCTTCTGTTTTTGTTTTTGTTTCTTTAATTATTAAGTTTTCCTTGTCAGGTTCAAATTTTCTAGGGATAGAAGGATGGAATTGTCTAAGGAAGTTAGGATTTAAGCAACTTCTTGAGTCACCACCAAATTATTAAGGACAAATTACTAAGAGATGGCTCGGGGTTTTGGTCAAAACAGGTTAGACAGAGAGTAAGTTAGATTTTTGCTAAGACGTGGCTTGGTATACTATTTTTAAATGACATCTCTCTCTCTCTCTCTCTCTCTCTCTCTCTCTCTCTCTCTCTCTCTCTCTCTCTCTCTCTCTCTCTCTCTCTCTCTCTCTCTCTCTCTCTCTCTCTCAGTTACACTTTGTGTAACTCTAATGAATGTTACACCACATATCGCCGAATTTCTTCTTATCTTTTATTATATTTATCTTATATATTAATCTCATTGACGGCTCTGAATTTTTTTTTAGAATGGTCACTAAAAAACTTAAATTATATATAAAAAATTTAATTAAGAGACAATTTGAATATATCAACATTACCAAAAAAAAAAAAAATACATGAAATATTACAATTTTTTGTACTAAAAAAGAGAATAAGAAAAAAAAAAAAAGACTAATAAGAGATAAAGTACGAATTGAAGATGTTGATATGAGAATAATAAAGTGACCACAACAATTTCATAACAAATTATAAGGTTGAATTTATTCAATCATGTGTTGACTTTATTTCGTGCAAAATTTACTTGTATTTCAGTAATTAGATAACCTGTATTTAGGTGGGAATAATGTAAGTGTTGTGTATGAGAGAGTGTGAAGAAATTCAAGTGTGTGAGCATTTAGAGGATTCTCGCGACTAGATCTCGTGAGTGACTTGCGACTAGGAACTCGTCAAAATATCACACGTGTGAAGCATGCAGGAAGCAAAAGGATCACTACAGCTAGATCATTACAGGACAAAAAGTACAGTCGAGCCTAGCAATTACCTCGCGACTCAAACTTGCAACTCGTCCCAATCGCGAGAATGAGTCACTAGAATGCCCTGTTTTGCAGAAAAATGACTTTTCACATTCCTCACATACCCTACTATAAATAACCTTGTACCCATAAAATGTAGAGAGATTCCATAGAGAATTTTGAGAGAGAAAGCCTAGAGAAAACCAAGATTAACTTATCCACAATCTTAGACTTTTGATTCTTCAAATTCCTCTACTCTCACCCTCTCCATTAACATACCCTTGAGAGGTTCATTAGCCAAATCCTTATCTCACCATACCTAAATCAGTGAGGAGGTATTTTGGTACTTGGGAAGCAGTTTGGAGATGACCAAATCACTTGCTTGATGCAATGGACTTATTGCAGGATCCGAAAGCTAAAGAAGACACGGTTAGGCTTAACCTTATTGGAGTAAGAAGCTTGGAGAGCTTAGGTGCATTAGGTAGATTAGGCTTAGAGGGTCTATTGTTATTTGTGTATCCCAACTTTATTCTTTAGTGGATCATTTCACCGTTTGGAGGGCGATGGAGAGATTTTTCGCCAAGTTCTTTGGTTTCCTCTTCAATAATACATGCCGATGTTATTTTTGTGTTTACATCTCTCTAACCCATACTCTCTACCTTTAATTGCTGCTGTGTTGTGATTAATTATGGTGTAGAGTTGTTTATTTGTTTGGGTTTTTGCTTGTACCTATTATTCCACACATATATTGTTTGATATAAGCTTGTGTTGGTTAATTTTGAATATGGGGGTCTAAACATTCATTAGTGTTTTACACATTAATCGAACTTTCACAAATTTTATGCAACAAGTTGTTAGCTATTATTGGTGGGTAAAATATGTCAATAATAAACCTGAATTAGAATTAGTAACAACTTACCACATAAGATTTATTGTGAAATTACTATGAAAATATTGTGGATGTAGCATTACTCTTATATTTATTGAACACAAATTCTTATAATTCTCAAATAAAGGTGTTCAAAATTTTTATTAGGGTGGTCAAAATAGGTTAATTTAGTATATAATATTTTTTTCTAAGTGTGTGTGTATATATATATATATATATATTTTAAGTCAGGGTGGTCACAAAACATATTAGTTTAAAATAATTATTTATATATAAAATATATATTTATATATTTTTGCATGTATAATTTTTTTTCTTTTCTTTTTAGAGGGTGGTACTAGGAGCATCCTCACATATAAGTACAGTTGCCAGTGATTAGTCTTTTTATTAATTTTAATTTTAATTTTCTTTTTAAAATTTATAAATTTATAAGAATTTATATTATCTTTAGCTTTTATTTCACTTTGAATTTTCTTCATTTCCATCAAGATAAGAACTTTCATAAATCGGTCTATTTTAACAAGTTTGTTAATTAAAGTGTTAGGCTTTAGACCCCTTAACACAATATGTTTAACCTAATATTAAGCCAAGTTGATTAACAAGTTTGTTAATTAAATCTAGGTTAAACAAATATGTGTAAAACAAATATAATGCGGAAAGTAAAGAACACATAGATCTGATGACCTAGGAAAACCAAACCGGTAAAAAACCTTGGGAGGATTTAGCCTAGCTATCCTCAAGGTAAAAACAGATCCACTATGAAATGATTGAAGTTTGAACAATAAGACTTAGACCACTAACATCCTATTGCTATCTCGTGTAAAAAACTTACCACCATGACCACGTGACAGCTCCGAGTCCACGGACTACTTCTTTCCTTGATTTGCAGTAACAACAAGTTCTCCTACTTGTGACTTTGAAACTCTACTCAAAGGTTTTAAATCTTCTTAAAAGTTCTTTATGCAGCAAATGAAACAACCATCAAGTGCTTGATATGATTCTTGATGTTGATGGCTCTATGTGTGTGTTTGAAGGTAAATACCTCTCAGATCTCACAAAAGATTCAACACACAACTCAACAAAGACTTCTAAAATATAGCTAGGGTTTTTCCTTTTATACTTCGAGTGAAACACTTAACCTTACACATCATATGGGCTTGGGCTGGTTTGAGAATTCTGCAGAAAATTGTTGATCCACGATTCTTGATCGATCGAGCCTTGCAAAAATTGAATAGTAATTTCCTGCAATTACTTGATTCCAAATTTACATTAAACCAAACTTTGAGCACGTCTAAACCTAGACTAAATGTTTTGATCATGGTTTGCCTACATATACAAAGTGAAGTTCTAATACATTAGTTCCGAAAGTCTTAGAACCTAACAATCTCTCCCTTTGGCAATTCGTGACAAAACACATTACACGAAACAAAATGCTCAAAGTAAAAAAAAAACCAATTATACATTAAAGCCCAAAATACAATTCAACCTAACTACTATCTATCAGTTGCAAAAGTATACAGCAGCTTCGAATGAATCAACTTGTAAATTCCCAAACCATAAATGCATGCGTGGAAAATAAAAGTAAACCAAAATAAATTTATTGTTTTCACAAAAAATAAAATAAAAGACATATACCATGAATAACCTCATAATATAAGTCATAACCAATGTATCATAGTTTATGAAACAAGAACATAAACATAAATAAAACAAGAAGCATAAAAATACCAAAACTTGAAAAATATGTCTCCCCCTATCATGTACAATCACATCATCAAAACATAACTCATATCTCCCCCTAAAATACAATCTACACCAAAACAAAAACTCATCTCCTCATCTCCCCCTATCACTATGCACTCCCCCTTTTTGTGATGTATTGCCAAAGGGCAATCAAGACTCATCCGAGGGTGGAGCCAGTGGAGAAGCACCTCTAGCATCAGCTACATCTGCTCACAAGGTTGCAACCTCATTGAGCAAATTCAACAAAATCTATCCATGTGCTGCCTAAACGGTGAGACATGTCTCTAGCATAGTACACATAGAAGAAGAAGATGATGTAGACGGTGGAGGATCCACGACAACAGTGGGGTCCACAAAATTTTCAGCAATAGGATCACCAGAAGAAGGGGCTCTAGATGCATCACCTATAGAAGACTCGACTCTAGAGCATTTAGAGCTAGCTTTTAACTGAGCAACCCTTTGCCTAAGAAAGGTGTCACCTATAGGAGCAATGATATGAACAGGATCTGACGCGGGGAAGTCCTCTAAACCTAAATCTAAAAGAATCCTATGTATAAAAGCCAGAAAAAACAAACCATGAGACTTAGCACAACTCCTATGAACCTCAACAAGAGAACGAATGAAAAGAGTAGGAAAACTGATAGGAGAATTAGTGATGAGAGCATACAAGAACGCACATCTCTCAATGGGAATGATATGTATGTGAGAAATAGGCCAAATGCTATGACAAGAAATCATAAAGAACAAATAATTGAGCTCAGTAAGCTCATGTGTGGGAACCCTAGGATTAGTATCCCAACTAATGGTAGTACCAGTAAGAAGAGACATAATGTCGTTAATGAGAGGAAACTCTGTGTAAGGATACATAGGCTGCTATACCAAAGGTTAATCAAGAGTTGAAGCCAATACCTCACAAGTAATGACAAACTCTTCACCCCTTATCCAAGTCTTCACATAATGAATGTTGGAATCATCGGAGTAAATAGAGAGGTTTGAATAAAACTCTCTAATCAAAGCAGTCGGAGGGGGATGCTCAACATCTAGAAGAGGTAACCAACCTCGACTCTCAAAGTTCCTATGAATCTCAGGATTACCTCATCTAGGATAACTTTCCTCTTTGCCTAAACAGACCTAAAGATATTCAACTTTTCATAGGCTTCTTGATTAGATTTAAACTGAAATCTAGAAGATTAAAAATCAGAAGAGGAGAATATAGTTTTTTTCTTAGCTTTAGTTTTCCTAACCATGACTCTAAGAGTAGAAAGGAAAAATAAAAGAAAAAGAAAACACAAAAACCAAGGGCAGACTGCATTAAACAGAGTTAGAGCACAGTGTATATCAACAAATAACAAACTATATGATGCATGTAATGAATGCACATATGATGCATGCTCTAATGCACAAAAACTTATTCAATATTTCAAAATTTACCAACAATTGACTTGAATAAAAGAGTTTTAACCTAAAACCCCAAATTTTGAAAAATCCACTTTTCAAAACAAAATCAAAATGATTAATTGAACATTATACTAGTTAGAAAACATCATATAATGAATTAATCCATCGATTTCACAAGTTAATTTCATCAATTTAGGCTCAATTCAACAAAAACACCAATTTTGTAAAAGTTCAAACCCTAGAATTTCAAATCTTTCTCAAATCACAAAATTTATCAAATTAATGCATGAGAATCATGTATATATCATCTAATAACAAAAACCCAATGATTAAATTTAAACAAAAACAACCCAAAAAACAAAAACCTCCAAAAATTTCTTAGTTTGAAAAAAATAAAGAAAATGCACGAAAAATGTAAATAAATTGAAAAAGGGAGGGTATTTAGGTCTTACCTACACTTGAGGACAAAAACCCTAGAAGATTTGAGGAGGAAAACAACAAAAAATATTGGATTGGATCAGTCGAGAGAGAAAAAGACGAAAATGAGAGAAAACTATTTGAAAAAGTGATGAGCACGTGCTAAGAAAAAGCCTTTAATTTTATTTCCTTTTGAAACTTGATCGGTCGAGTACCAATCAGGTACAAATCGAACTAGATAGAAGGTTTTCTTTAAAATAACTTAAAATTTTGATTGATTGAAAACTGGTTTCGATCAATCAAAAAATAGATTCGATTGATCGAGTACTAATTGAGGATCAATCAAACCAACCCGAGACCAAGCTTAAAAATTAAGGGATTTTCAATCGGTTGAAAAACACATTCGATCGAGCAAAATTTTGGAAAATAGGATTTTTTGAAAAAATGCAGAAGATTATGCAGAAAACACTCTACCCAAATAATTTCATGAATGAAATGCATGAAAATGAGTTTAAAAGTTTTTCAAAAAAAAAATTTTTCAACCCAGAATTTCAAAAACAAGATTTTCAAACTTTTTACCCTAACATTTTCAATCCATGAGCATATTTTATACCAAAATCATAGAATATAAAATCTTAGATGGCCAAACCAAATTCACACACAATTTCATGTACTAAGTTTAGCAAATAATAACTTGTGAAGTGTGTGTAACTAATAACAACATGAGATACATGTTAGGTGATATGAAGATAGTAACCAATCACAATTTCTACATTATTAATCACATAAATTTGAAAGTGACTACCACCTAAAGAGTTACATCATATTACTCCCACATCTCCTAAAAAACAAGCTTGCAATCATGCTTTTTTTATTTTTTAGTTAGCCTTATTGTATACATGTATTTTTATTATTATTTCTTTCTTTGTTTTTATTTTTATTTTTATTTTTATTTTTAAATTTTTTAATAAAATTTTATTTTAAGGCTACACCTTATTTTCTCTTTGTGTATGTGCTACACTTTCTCGAGTACAAAATCTTACGATATGCACTAAGGTATTCATGATTGGCTAGTAAACAGTGGTGAGATGGTTATTTATGCCTTTCTCTTGGGATTTTTTAGTCCTTACAATCAAAAGCATATGACTTCAAAATCAAGATCATGTGATCAAAAACTATACGCAACTCACACATAACATGCACTACATAGATCAAACTAGAAAAATGCAGAAAAATAAGCTCATCCAAGCTAACCAAGGTACACGAGCATGTTATGTAGAGATAATATGACCAACCTTAACTACACATCCATTGTATGTAATACAAAACACAACCTTCCACATTCCTCTTACCATTTTTTTTTTTTTTTTGGAAAAACAAACAAAAGCAACCTAATATGAAATGCATGAATGTAATGCAATGCAAATTCTAGAAACAAAAGAAAACAAAAAGTCAAGAAAATGGTTTAGATTGAGCCTTTTGCATCCATAACCTCTTGGATAAAACTTTGGTTTTGGAGTTATTATTCATATTAGAATGATAAGCAACTCCATAATTGGTATAAAGGTTTAAAGCCTTTACCAATTCACCAATAAGTACCATAGGATCTTATGCTTGAAGCATAGGTACTTTTTATTTATTTGCTCACTTTGCAGCTTGCAACTTGAAATAGTTTGGGCGAGTATGCCCAGCTTTTCCACAAAAATGACAAACCCACAAAGGTCTATCATGCTTCTTGTCCTTAGGGAAGTTAGGACTCTTAGGCTTAGACTCTTTAAGATCAACCCTAATCTTCCTAGAAACAGGAACATCTTCTTTTGGTTTGACAACCTCTATCTTTGATGGCTCAGAAGAAAGAACAAAGTTTGTAAAATGAGTTTTAAACACAGAGATGCTATCAACAAAACCTAAACTTGATTTGTCTAAGGGATACTTCTGAATAGTCAACATGTGATCAAGTTTAGAACTAGCAGATCTATTTGTTTGTTCTCTAGCAACAGACAACTCTAGTTCTAGATTTTTAATCTTATCAAGCAACATCATATTTCCAGTCTTCACCTTATTAACCAATTCATTAGCATCAAGCAAATTCAGCAACAAGTTTTCTTTTCTTGTTCAAGAGTGGCTATCTTCTTTAGCCCTAAATCCATACTCATTGCATCCTTTGCAGCAACCTTGCATAACTTGTTATAAGTTGCTTGCAAGTCAGCACACTCAGAAAGTTCCCCATCAGAAGGTTTCTCTTCAACCAAATCACTTTCATTAACTACAACAATAGCTGTGAAAGCAAAGAAGTTTCCATCTTCATCACTTCGAGACTCGTGATCAAAAACTTCACTATCACTAAGGGTTACAACCATAGCTTTATCCTTTGATCTCAAGAATGTTGGACATTCTGATTTCACATGACCATACCATTGACAACTAAAATATTGTTGACCTAGAGAATTACTAGAAGATTGACCAACTTTTTCTTTTGATTTTTAAGCATTATTGATTTTAGTTGGTTCATTTTTCTTTAAGTTCTTAGGTTCAGCATTGTTTCTACCTCTTACCATTTTATTGTTATTCTTGAGAAAGTTTCTAAAGTTCTTGATAAGATAAGCAATCTTTGCAGAAGAGAGTTCACCATCAAATCCATTATCATCAATTAACTTAAGAGCCATTGATTTGGATTTGCCTGTTTTGGGTAGGTATAACTCATTGGACTGAAGAGAACCTACAAGCTCATCAATAAGGATGTAGTCCACATCTTTACTTTCAGTAATGATAGTTACTTTGGGTCTAAAGTTCTCAGTTAAGGATCTAAGAATCTTCCTAACAATCTTAGGTTGATCATAAATTTCACCCAAATTATATGCAGAATTAACAATATCATTAAACTTGGCATAGAATTCATAAAAACTTTCATCCTCAGACATCCTAATGCTTTTAAATCTAGTTGTTAACTGCTACAACTTGTTTATTTTAACTGTCTTTGTGCCTTCATGCACAATTTGAAGAATTTTCTAAGTAGTGTGAGCAACCTCAACATTTGCGATTCTCTTAAACTCCTCCATAGAAACAGTATTAAAAATAGCATTCATACCTTTACTATTAAAAGTGGCTGCTTCTTTTTGGGACATTGACCATTCACTAGTAGGAGTAGTCGGTTTCTCCCATCCATATTCAATAAAGTTCCACACTCTCTCATCTATAGATTTCAGGAAGACTTTCATCCTAACCTTCCAATAGACATAGTTATTCTCATCAAAGTGTAGAGGGATCACAAGAGAGTGACCGTGTTCCATGGTAATAGGAGTCAATGATTAACTCTTAAATCAAGAGATCTAACATAAGAGCTAACCTGCTCTGATACCACTAGTTAGGTTTTAGACCCCTCAACACAATATGTTTAACCTAATATTAAGCCAAGTTGATTAACAAGTTTGTTAATTAAATCTAGGTTAAACAAATATAATGCAGAAAGTAAAGAACACAGATTTGATGACCTAGGAAAACTAAACCGGTAAAAAACCTAGAGAGGATTTAACCTAGTTATCCTCAAGGTAAAAACAGATTCACTAAGAAGGAATTAAAGTTTGTACAATAAGATTTAGACCACTAACATCCTATTACTACCTCATGTAGAAAACTTACTACCATGACCATGTGAAAGCTCTGAGTTCATGGACTACTTCTTTCCTTAATTTGCAGCAACCACAAGTTCTCCGACTTGTGACTTTGAGACTCCACTCAAAGGTTTTAGATCTTTTTGAAAGTTCTTTATCCAACAATTGAAACAACCATCAAGTTCTTGATGTTATTCTTGATCTTGATAGCTCTATGTGTGTGTTTGAAGGTAAACACCTCTCAGATCTTACAAAAGATTTAACACACAACTCAACAATGACTTCTAAAATGTAGCTAGGGTTTTTCCTTTTATACTCAGAGTGAAACACTTAACCCTACACGTCATATGGGCTTAAGCTGGTTTGAGAATTTTACAGAAAATTGCTGATCCACGATTCTCAATTGATCAAGTCTAATTTTTGATCAATCGAACCTTGCAGAAATTGAATAGTAATTTCCTGCAATTACTCGATTCCAAACTTACATTCAACCAAACTTTGAGGAAGTCTAAACTTAGACTAAATGTTTTGATCATGATTTGCTAACATATACAAAGTGAAGTTGTGATACATTAGTTCCTAAAGTCTTAGAACCTAACAAAAAGAGAAGAAGAAGGATCTTCGCCTATATTGGCATTTTTTTAATGGTGTTTTAAAAAAAAATAAATAAAACCACCACTATAGGTACCCTATAGTGGTGTTTTTGAAAAATGCTGCCATAAGTTTTCTATAGCCGTGTTTTGAAACATTTTTAGTAGCGTTTTAAAATACTGGGCCTATAGCAGCATTTCAAAAATGTCACTATAGGTCTTGGTCTTACAAGGACCTATAGGTTGCATTGGCACTAGCTTAAAGAGTCAACTTTTTTTACTATTTAGTTTATTTTTTCTACTATTCAGCTTATTTTTGCTACTATTCATGGGTTCCACTGCACTTTTTGGTACTATTCATGAGTCTTACTGTACTATTTTAGCTATTTTTTAGCTTTATCTATTATACTTTCAGCAAAAAATTTTCAGTTTTAACTAAATAAGCTGTTCCTAAACAAACTCATAGTAGCATTTGAAAAGCGCCACAATAGGTCTCTAGCAGGGAAAAAATATTGAAGTACCCATAATGGTGTTTTTTAAATACTACTATAGGTCCTAGGCCTTACAAGGACCTTTAGTGGTGTTTGGAAAGTGCCACTATAGGTCCAACCCAAATAAATAAATAAATATTTAGGAACTACAGTGGTGTTTTTTAAATGCCACTATAGGTCCTAGGTCTTATAAGGACCTATAGTGACGTTTATAAAGCACCATCATAAGTCTAGCCAAAAAAAAAAAATTAATTAGGGAACTATAGCGGCATTTATTAAACGCCACTATATATCCTAGGTCTTACATGGACCTATAGTGGCGTTTGAAAAGCATCACCATAAGTCTAGCCAAAAAAAAATTTAGGAACCTATAGCGGCATTTTTAAAACACCACTATAAGTTCTAAATCCTACAATGACCTATAATGGCATTTGGAAAGCGCCACCATAGTTCTACCCCTTTCTTTCTTTCTTTCTTTCTTTTTTTTTTTTTTTTTTTTTTTCTTAATTTGAGGGATCTATAGCAGCGTTTTTGTAAATGCCACTATAAATCCTAGATCTTACAAGGGCTTTATAATAGCATTTGGAAAGCACCACCATAGCCTATCTTGAGGAAAAACAAATTTAAGGAACTATAGCGGCATTTATCAAACACCCCTATAGGTCCAGCAAATAAAAAAAAAAAATTATAAAATTATAAAAATTCAAAATATCTCTCACACTCTCTCAAGAACCAAGCCACTGCCGACCACCTAAGCCATCCACGTTGCTGCCAACCCAACCTAGCCCAGCCTCCCTTCCCGACCTGCCAACGTCGATAAGGTCTTGGTCTTCCCTTCCTCTTCTTCTTCTTCTTCTTCTTCTTCTTCTCTCTTAGTAGATCTAGCTTCTTTTTATTTTTTTTCTTTCCATTTTGTTTTTACTTTTTTCCTCTGGCCCATGGCCGAAAGTTCCCACATATTTTTTGGTTGTGTTTTGATTAATTTTGGTTTTGAGGATATGGAGGTTTTGGGTATGGTTTCAACTTCATTGCTACATGTTTAGATCTTTGGGTAATGGGTTTGTATACTTTTACAAAATTGAAACATGATTTCAACACCCATGAATTTTTATTATCAGATTTAAAATCTATACATATTTTAACTTTGTTGCATAAAATTAGTTTCTTATGAAGTGAAACCAGCACCCATAAATTAGATTCGTTTTTAAAAAAAACAATTTTAATAAATAAATAAATAAACCAAAGTGCAAAGTGCAATTTTTTTTCCCTTTTTTTAATTTTTTTTATTTATTATTTTTTTTTTTGAGAATCAAAAGTGCAATTTTAATGATTCCCACTTAAGGCAATTCGTGGGAGATCAAAACTCCTAAGTTTTAGCCGTGAGTTTGGAATCTCAAAAATTAAGGGAATGAGGATTGGGGGACATAGCATTTCTCACTATCAGATTCAAAAAATACCTATAACTAGTATTATGCCCGTGCGATGCACGGCTTAGTAAAAAATATTTTGATAATATAATTAAATTTAATAACAAATAAAACGAAAAAAGAATTAATTCAAAATTTAAGATTAAAAGATAAATTGTACTTGTACACTTAAAAGAAATTTAATTTTTATTTCTTAGTTTGATATTTAAATCATTTGTTTTAGTGTTGATTTCATTTAAATAGTTATAAGTTATATCAATTCTAAACTAAATTAATAATAAATAAAAATATAATACTCTAACCTAATGTAACATTCTAACTTACTAAAAAATAAATATAACACCCTAACTTAAAGTAATGTTTGTAATTGTATTGTGTTTTAGCCTTTAAGAACACATATATTATTTTTTTAACATTAAAAAAACATAGATGTTAATATTACACATGAAAAAATAATGAATTCAATAATTGAAATGGTTGAAAACAAAATTAAGCCAAAACCTCAATTCATTAATGAAAAAATATCCAAATTTTTTAACCTTAAAAAAGAAAAAAGAAAAAATAGAGTTAAGTAAAGATAGACTTATATATATAGAAATTTGAACAGATGGATTCTCTCGTATCCAATTTCATGTTTGACAGCAAATTCTCCATAATAAAATATTGATGTCAACAATCAATAATCATGTAATAAGAAATTAAAAAAATACAAAAATATTGCTTGCTATATTGACTTCTAAAAAAAAACACTAAAATGTGTGATCAAACATAGAATTTCAGCCTATCTATAAAACTTGTTGATAAAAATCATATTATATATAATAAAAAGGCAACAAATACACAAAATCTATTCAATTTGATGAAAGAAAAAAAAAATACCTGCAAGGTTATAGGTAGGGTAGAGAGGAGAAAGGAAAAATATAGCAAATAATTGTAAAGTACGTAGTAGAAATAATGAAACACCAAAAAAACTATGTGTATATATAGTGGGAATTTTATGTTGTGAAGAAGATATGAACAAAAAGAAGTAGTTTAAGTGAAACTCAAATACTTTTTTTTTCTTTTTTTCTTTTTACTTTATTATTAGGAAAAAAATGACATAAGATGCAAATTTATCCACACAAAAAAAAAAACAAAAACAAAAACAAAACGTAGGAAAAAAAAAGAAAAAAGAAAAAAAAGCAAGTTCTATCTTCTTTTTTTTCCTTTTACGTTTTTTAAAGAAACATAGGAAAATTTTTTTCATCAAGATCAAGATGGTGTCAACTAAAACCATAGATGGCAACGGTAACCTCTTTCTCTTTCATATGTATATACATATTATAAACAATCTCTTTCTCATTATGATGGGATTTGGATTTTACAAGTGGGAGCTGCGATCATTTATATAAAAAAAAATATACATTTTATTTACTCATTATTTGTTGTGGCGTACTGGCATATGGAGTTTTCATCATCTTGGCTGGTGGAGTGTCGATGTCAACACGAATCTGTTTCGTATTCATTAAAATTTCAACAAATTAAGAAGTTATATCCTTATCAAAAACAAATATTTAAAATTGATCTCTCTCTAGATTTTAGAGTCCTTATTTAATTATTCTTTCACTTTAACTACTTTAATTTACCTACTCTATGTATACTCTAAATTTTTTTTTATATAAATTATAGATAAATTAATAATAAAAGGATTATATGAAGAATTTAGATTGTAATCAAATTAAAATTTTTATCAACTTAGAAATTATAGGAGAAAAAGATAAGGACAAAAAATATATATCTATTTTTTTAATTTAGGGTTTGTTAATAATATTTTAGATAGACACAACTGTTATATTTGTAAATCAAATACTAATTTCTTTCATTACTTGATTTGTCATATTTATCCAAAAAAATATATATATCTATTCTTAAAATCTAAAAATTTATTAAAATTTCTGCAATTTGGTGCCACCACTTGGCACAACCACGGCGTCTAAGTTCATCAAGATCAAGATGGTGTCAACTAAAACCATAAATGGCAATGGTAATCTCTTTCTCTCTGATATATATATATATATATATATTATAAACAATCCCTTTCTCATTATGATGGGATTTGGATTTTACACATGGTAGCTACGCTTATTTATAAAATAATAAAAAAAATACATTTTATTTACTCATTATTTGTTGTGGCGTACTGGCATATGGGGTTTTCATCATCTTGGTTGGTGGAGTGTCGGTGTCTACACGTAGCTGTTTCATACTCATTAAAATTTGAACAAATTAAGAAGTTATATCCTTATCAAAAAGAAAGATTTAAAATTGATCTCTCTCTATACTTTAGAGTCTTTATTTAACTATTCTTTCACTTTAACTACTTTAGTTTACCTACTCTATGTATACTCTAAATTTTTTTTTATAGAAATTATAAATAAATTAATAATAAAAGGATTATATGAAGAAAAAGATAAGGACAAAAGATAAGGACAAAAAATTTAGGAGAAAAGATAAATTAAAATTTTTATCAACTTAGAAATTATAGGAGAAAAAGATAAGGACAAAAAATATATATCTATTTTTTGATTTTAGGGTTTGTTGATAACATTTTAGATAGACATAGACACAACTGTTATAGTTGTAAATCAAATGCTACTTTCTTTCATTACTTGATTTGTCATATTTATCCATAAAATATGTATATTTTTATTCTTAAAATCTAAAAATTTATTAAAATTTCTGCAATTTGATGTTGCCACTTGGCGCAATCACGGCGTCTAAGCCCAACTTTTATTATATATAATATAATATGATTTCATATACTCCTAACGTAATTGAATTTTCCACCTCTTTTTTTTTTTTTAATATATATATATATATAGGAATTAAATTCTCTCCTTAAACTCGTATACCAACTGAACATCAACTGTAATTTTATAGACATAAACAAAGGTTTGTAGTTTTTTTAGAGAAAAATTCTTTGGTAGTCACAGAGTATAGTAAAATGTTGTTCTCTCTTCTCACATTCATGATGGATTCCACAATGAATTTAAAGAGTGGATCCCACCATGAATGTAAGAGAGAAGAGAGCACCATTTTCCGTACTCGTACTTTGAGAATACTTAAGAATTACTCATTTTTACATTGGGTAGGTTTATTAAAATATATATATATATATATATATATATATATATATTGAAGTCTGAAGTCTGACCTTAGTCTAGAAAAAAAAATCTATCTACACCAAATGAAGCGAGTGAAAGTTTGTTTCCCTCTTCAAGAACAAGTCAAAGACTCAAAATACAAAACATATTGACACTGACATTATGTCGTTAAAAATGATCAGGCTCCATCAATGTATTGATAGCCCAACAACTACTCAAATAATAAAATGCAGTTTGTTAAAAAATCCACAAAGCGGCATTTGAATATATTTAAGAACTATGAATAATCTATATGCATAATCTATAAGTCTTGGTCAAAATTCAAAGAAAGAATTGCAGCTATGGCCTTTTCACTGTCCAAAGCAAGCTGTTGCGTCATGCCACCATTTTTGATAACTCGTCATCTCCAGTTGTTGTAAGATTTTTTTATTACAGGAACAAAATCATACGCTAAAGAAGACCAAATCTCACTGAATCAGCCATATGCATGTATTTATTTAAGACTTTCAAATTTCAGCTGAACCGATGTGGACAAGAGAGTATCATCTTCCTATAAAAAATAAATTAACCAACTCTAGGCTGTCTAGTGTCCAATACATTAGACTTGTAAAAATGGTAATGTGTGTTTACTTTTAGTCATGTGTCATAATCTTGGTGGTTCCAATATATTGAGGCATTGGACAAAAAATTTGTCTTAAATAAACTGGCTTGTCATAGAGGTTATTGCCAAAGATTTGGTCTATTAGATAATTTTCCCATTCAACAATCTAGATAAACTAGTGAATAATGTATTTTATATAAAATTTCTCAATTAAATTTTATGTACAAGGAAATAATTAATAGAAAAGGCCAGTCCAAGAAATTCAGACTGCATCCACCCATGTATTGGAATTTATCTTGAAAAGACCAATGGAAAGAATTTATGAATGGAAAAGGCCACCCAAAAGTTTTTTTTATTTTTTTATTTTTTTTTGAAACCAAATCCAACTTTTATTGATCCTCATGAACTGTCAAAATACAAAGCTTCCAAAGCAACCGGAGGGGAGTCCTCCATCCATATACAATTTCATCATCAATATTTTTTGCAAACCGAGCAAGAGAATGCGCGACAGAGTGGTTATCCCTGCTGCCATACATTTGACATCCTCATACAGGTGTCCCAACCGAGAAAACTCAGTCCGCGAGCTGAGTATAGCCTTCGTGACCACAGAGTTGTCTCCCTCCATCACTATATCCGTGAACCCCGTGTCCACTGCAAACTCTAGTGCTTTCTACATGCGAGGAGTTTGGCCTCCTCAGTATCTGCAACTGATGGTCCTCTAGCTGAAAAAGACGCCATAACTTCACCCCTCTCATTCCGGATTATGGCCCCGAATCAGTGGCGGCGCCACTCAGAGGTCAGGGTGTTCCTGGGAACACCCTGACTTCAAAAAAAAAAAAAAAATTATATATAATAATTAATTTTTTTTTATTTGTTTACCCTTAAAAAAAATAGGAACACCCCCAAGCAATATCAGGAACACCCTCAAAATTTTTATGCCAAACAAATTTTGAACTAAAATCTATAAAAAAAAAATTTGTAACAGAGAATCTGAAAAAAAAAAAAAAAAAAAAAAAAGCCAAAATCATCAGTTTTTGTCGTCACAGCCACTCACCACCACATCGCCGGTCACTTCCATGTCTCCGGCCACTTCCATTTGGTCAACCGCAGTCTCCCCACCTGCTTCAGCTTCTTCTTCCTTGCTATTTCTTCTCCGTTCTCTGTTTTTCTTCGACTTTTCCGCTTCTCTGCTCTTTGTTATTTCTAGTTTTGAACGCCAATTGCCGTATGTTCTATGTACATACATTGAGTCCAAATCTTCTGTCTCATCAATTATGCTCCACTTCATGCTCCACCAATAAAATTTGGACAGCTAGCCTCTCTCATTAAATGAAATAACTCTGACTTTAACACTCACGTTACTGAAACGTTAACGTTAAAATCCCTTTCTTTTTTTTTTCTTTTTTTTCTTCCGCGGCTTTATTTCTTCTCTGTTCCGGCTTTTGGTTTCTTTTTTTTTCTCTTCTCCATGTGGTTTGTCTCTTGCCGCAGCTTTTGGGATTGATTGGGACTCTTCCCCTATTTTGTCTCCTTGTAATCCTTTCTCCCAAAGTCAGAGTCAGGCCTTTGCTTTTGTTTTTGTATGACACAGAGGTCCTTTTCTCCTATAAGTGCAGATTTTTTTCAACTTTTGAGAGGTTCCTACTGCAACAAGCAACTTACAAGGCTTGTACGTATTGTTCAGTCACAAAGTAAGTCCTCTTCTTTTGGTTTAATGTAAATAAATTTCTTTTTTTAATTTATTTTAGGATTTATAACAACTTTCTTCTACTTGTGTGAGTTTGTGTCTAACGCGTGTGTGTATATATATATATATATATGTTGTTTATTAAAAAAAATAACTATTTTATTTTTGTTTTGTATTAAGGTCATGAGTGATAGCAATTATCATACTAAGACTGATAGTCAATCGGTTCGAAAATTGAATTTTGAAGATGAGGATTCACCACTTGTGATAGTTGAACAACCAGAACCAATATCAATAGATAGCAACGATAAAATTCATGCCAATGTAGAAGAAGAAGTGATTCCGAAATTAGGAATTGAGTTTGAGACTGAGCAAGATGCGTATGATTTCTATAATAGTTATGCGCGTGTAGTTGGATTTAGTATTAGGCGAAGTAAGGGCCACAAGGGTGATAAAGATGGTTCACGTAAATGGTTAGATAGAGTTTTTTGTTGCTCTTGCGAGGGTATACGAGGGAATGACAAAAGAGATGATAATGTGAAATGCCATCGTCCAGAAACAAGATGTGGTTGCAAAGCAGAGATGAAAATTAGTTGTAGATATAGTGAAAAATATTGTGTGGTAAAATTTGTGTCAGAGCACACACATGTCTTAGCTTCTCCTCGTAAGCGTATATTCCTTCGATCTCAAAGGTCCATTAATCCAGCCCAAGCTGTTGAGGCTGAATTAGCAGATAGTTCTGGAATTGCACCAAGAGCAAGTGTAGGACTAATGGCCCGAAGGGTAGGTGGACTTGACAATCTTGGCTTCATTCCTGAGGATTATAATAATTATTTGCGTACAAGACGAACAGAAGAGATGAAAAAGGGGGATACAGGAGGCTTACTTGAATATCTTCAAAGAATGCAATCTGAAGACCTTAATTTTTCTTATGCAATTCAGGTTGACCTTGATGATCTAATTACAAATATTTTTTGGGCAGATGGTAGAATGAAGTTGGATTATGAATATTTTGGGGATGTAGTTTGCTTTGATACAACTTACAAAAAAAATAAAGAAGGTAGGCCGTTTGCATTGTTTGTTGGTGTAAATCATCATAAACAAACTATCATCTTTGGTGCTGCATTGTTATATGATGAAACATCTGAGACTTTCATATGGTTGTTTGATTCTTTTCAGAAAGCAATGTTTGGTAAGAAACCACGGACTATCCTCACAGACCAAGATGCTGCAATGGCAAAGGCATTAGCTTCACAATGGCCAGAAACACATCATCGTTTATGTGTTTGGCATATGTACCAGAATGCAGCTAAGAACCTCAAAGAAGTGTTTGGAAGGTACAATACTTTTGCAGCAGATTTTAGTAGTTGTGTATATGACCATGACTATGAAGATGATTTTTTAGATGCATGGGATAATATGCTTGATAAATATGATCTAAAGAATAACAGTTGGTTGCAAAGACAATTTGAGTTAAGGGAGAAATGGGCTTTGGTTTATGGGAGGAAAACATTTTGTGCTGATATGTCTACTACTCAGAGAAGCGAGAGTATGAATAGTCAAATTAAAAGGTACATAACTTATAATTATGACTTGTTGCGTTTCTTTCATCACTTTCAAAGGTTGGTTGATGATAGACGTTTTGAAGAGTTGAGAGCAGATTTTAAAGCAACTCAAAGTAAACCATCATTAGAATATCCAGTAGAAATATTGAAGCATGCAGCAAGTGTTTATACTCCTGCAGTATTTAAGTTGTTTAATCGTGAATTATGGCTCACTTGGGATTGTGAATTGCATAAGGAGGGTGAGGTTGGATCTGTGGTAAAATATAAAGTTATTTCTCCCCGTAAATCTCGCCAACACATTGTTCAATTTGATTCATTGGCTTCTACAGTGATGTGTAGTTGTAATAAATTTGAATTTGTTGGAATTTTATGTGCCCATGCCTTAAAAGTGTTATCTCTTCAAAATTGTAAAAGGGTGCCAAATCAGTATATTTTAAAAAGGTGGACAAAAGATGCAAAGGTTGGTTCTACAATGAAAAATTATATGCATGTAGGACCACATGACCAAAATGCAGATGTGGGAAGTCATTATAAAGTGTTGCTTAAATTGTATTCTAATTTGGCAGCAAGAGTTGCACTGACTGATGAGACTTTTCGTATTTCTTTGGATGCTCATGAAAGTACTTTGAACAAAGTAGAGGCAAATTTGAAAAATTTATCAATTGAAGAATCTACTGTTGGGAGCACTCATTTCAAATCAAAGGCTCAACAAGCTAATGATAATGTGCAGCCTACTAATTGTGAAGGAAATAAAATTAAAGGAATTAAGCTTAAAGGGAGACAAGCATGTGTAGGGACATCTCGTAGAAGAAAGGGTGCATTAGAGAAAGCTACAAGAAAGAGAAAACGTCAAACTAAAGCATCCTCTCATATTCAACAACTCACACCGGTATAAAATTTGTTTTCTGTTTTGTTACTTTGTGCTTACGATTTGTTAGACAATAGTATGTACTAATTCTCTAAATTATTTATATGATTTTCATTGTGAAATGTATCAGGAAGATAGCATGAGAAATTTAAATACACCTGGCTTTACTGATATGCTGAACTTGACACAGGTAATTAAATGAAAGTTTATTTATTGATTTATTTTTTGCTTTTATTTTTATTTGTTTCATTGTGAAATGTATCAGGAAGATAGCATGGGAAATTTAAATACACCTGGCTTTACTGATATGCTGAACTTGACACAGGTAATTAAATGAAAGTTTATTTATTGATTTATTTTTTGCTTTTATTTTTATTTGTTTCATTGTGAAATGTATCAGGAAGATAGTATGGGAAATTTAAATACACCTGGCTTTACTGATATGCTGAACTTGACACAGGTAATTAAATGAAAGTTTATTTATTGATTTATTTTTTGCTTTTATTTTTATTTGTTTCATTGTTAAATGTATCAGGAAGATAGCATGACAATTTTAAATACACCTGGCTTTACTGATATGTTGAACTTGATACAGGTAATTAGATGAAAGTTGATTTAATTATTAATTTTTTGCTTTGATTTTATTGATTTCTAATTTGTTATACATTTATATGCAGGCACAATTACCCAAAGTGGGAAATCAAAGAAATTATGAAGATGTTGAATAACAAGATAGAATTGAAGATAGAAGTGCGATTGCTTGTAGGAATTTATCAGCCACGCTCCAAGTCCACAAAGATCATGCATTGAGATATTAACTTAATTTTGCAATTTTTTTTTATCTTTTACTATGGTTTTCTAGATGTGTCTTTTAGTTAGATCTTGTTAGCAAATGGGCTCCTTGAACTTCTGTATTTGGGGGAGGAGCATCGTTTTTTGTTTGTTTGTAGGTCTAAAACTTCTGCTTCCTTTAAAAATTATCTTCTTTGAACTTCTGTATTTGTGGCACTTGCCTAATTTTGTTCATGGAGTCCTATTTTAATTGTAGTGACAAAGTTTTTGACTCTAGAGTCAATTGAAAGTCATATCCATATAGAGAAAATACCGGTGGGTTTTAAATTTCATATATGAGATCCTATTAGCCTAGCACGACAGTACAATTGTAACTAGTCTCTCCTGACAAGTTTACTCCCTGCCTATGGATTAGCCTCTTCTTGATAGCTCCAAGCAATGGCCAAAGCACAGTGGCTAGCCAAGCAACCCAACTGACAGCATGGTTAGCCTTGAGAAGCAAACTTTGGGACTTCACTCTTTCACTCTTCACCCCTTCAAAAGGCCGAATGGCCTCTCCTTTTATTTCTTCATCTTTTCCTTCTTTTCTCCCTTTCACACTCTTCACATCAAGTCATAATAAATGCAAGCCAACTTATCTTGACTTTGCTTCAAACAATTTCTTTTCTTCAGCTCTCCCTAAGCCGAATCACCCTTGCCTTTTGCTTCTTTCTTTTCTTTCTTACTTCCAACGTGTCCCACAAGTTTAACATCACTTATTCATTTATGTGGCTTGACTTTTGTACATCCCTTCATAAATGTTGCTGGACTTTTGTACATAATTATAGAGGAAAAGATGAACTCAATTCTTCTCTTTCGGACAAGATTCTCCAGCAGTCTCATCAATTTGCTTTGCTGACTTCTTGCCAATTCTCCAACAAGCTCATTTAATGAGCTAAGACAAAGTGTGGGCTGGACAGTGCACCCAACATTCACCATCATCAAGGGATGTGTACAACTTCAAGCAGATAAAATTGTTTCTCTGTTTCTGCAGAATTGGTGTGGTTCCCCTGTTTTTGTTTCGGTAGAAACTATTTTTCCTGCATACAATGTTTTGTTCCTACATAATAGGTCCAGTTTCATCTTTAAAAAAAAAAAAAAAACAAACATCTATTGAGACATATCCGACTTTATCTCAATTGAAACACAAAACCAAAACATCAGTCCAAGCATTCTCAGCAGATATCCATTAATCCAGTCAGTCCTTATCAAATAGAGTTTGATAAAATAATGAAATCTGGAATTTAAATAAAATATTATCCATATATTCAAATCAAAGTGTAATCTCTACAATAAGATATATACAAGAGAGCTTCTATGGAGGAGCTTCCCGTCCCAGTGACTCATTTAAGAATTTCAACAAACATGTAAAATACAAAATCCAGCAACCCCAATTATTTACTGACTACAACCTTTACATCGTCCAAAAACGTTTTTCTTTCCACATGTTTCATAATGGAACAAAAATCAAACACCATTATCACCATAGACAAGTCACTTTGTGGAAACCAATAGAAGCAGATGAACACTTGAAGATGAAGTGAGGATGTGTCTGTAACCAGGGCGAAATGAGGATGAAGATGAACACTTGAGACGTCAACCACGTAGAGAAGCGAAAAAAAAGAAACCTTGAAAGCCTTGAAGGTTGCTTGTTTCAACAGAAGTCTCTCAAAAGTTGAAGCAAATCTGCACCGGACAAAAGGAACCTCTGTGGCATACAAAAACAAAAGCAAAAGCTGGAAACAATTTGGGAAAAAGGAATATAATGAGACAATATAGGGAAGAGTCCAAATCAAAAACTAAAGCTACGGCAAGAGACAAAACTCAAAAGAGTTCTTGTTGACTCAAACCACATGGAGAAGAGAAAAAAAAGAAACCAAAAGCCGGAACAGAGAAGAAATTAAAGCTGTGGAAGAAAAAAAAGGGGAAGAGTCCAAATCAATCCCAAAAGCTGCGGCAAGAGACAAACCACATGGAGAAGAGAAAAAAAAGAAACCAAAAGCCAGAACAGAGAAGAAATAAAACTGCGGAAGAAAAAAAAGAAAAAAAAGAAAGGGATTTTAACGTTAACGTTTCAGTAACGTGAGTGTTAAAGTCAGAGTTATTTCATTTAATAAGAGAGGCTAGCTGTCCAAATTTTATTGGTGGAGCATGAAGTGGAGCATAATTGATGAGACAGAAGATTTGGACTCACATTAGAGTCCCACTCCCCACGTGAATACTGAAGCCATTGAATGAGTCAACAGTTTTCAAAATTTTCAACCTTATCTCCAACCACCCACGTGTTTGGCTATAACTTTTGCACATTAATTTTTATTTCTCTTGTCTTTTCATTATTGCATTTAGTAAGTACATTTACTTTTTTTTTTTTTTGGAAATAAAAAGGTTGTAAGTACATATACTTGATAATATTATTAAACTACAACTCTTTTAAAAAAAAAATTTATACTACAACCATAATTATTACTATATTTAAGGGAATTATTACGTTAGACTTTAAAATCATTTTATATTTTTAAGAGAATATATAAAACTTTTAAGAAAATATATATATTTAGTAGTAATTTTAAAACAGTATACCAATATTAATCGGTATCAAAATATTTCGTTTCTTTAACTAAACCAAAACGGCCTCCGATATGGTATCGAAGAGGCAAGGGTGTGTGCACACATGAGATGTGTGCTAGTGTGTGCTAATGCACAGTGGGGTGTGTGCTAAACTGCTAGTAGTTAGTAAAAAAAATTAACGAAGCAACTAAACATCAATAATTAATAATTTAATTAACTAATACATTATAAAAGACAAAAAAATTAAATTATATTAGGCTAAACATCAATTAATAATTTAATAATTAATGAAACAACAATACAACAAATTATAGTTTATAAAAGAAAAACAAATTTATGAAATAACTAAACAACAATAATTAATAATTTTATTAATATTTCAAATGAACTTATAGTTTATTCTATAGGTACCTTTGTTCATTTCATTTCTTTTTATTTTTATTTTTTTCCTTTTGAGATTTTTCGGTGTACAGAATGCAAATTTGTTTTTGGTTTTAAGAACATATTTTTTTTTTTAAAGCACAAACTTCATGCGGGCCAAATCTTGAATTTTGGTTGATATTTACCAAAACGTCCCAAAACAGACTGAAATTACCCGAAAATTTTTCAATGTGGAATAGGAACACCCTGGACAAAATTCCTGAAGTCGTCATTGCCTCGAATCCCGACGCATGAATTTCCTGAAAAATGGCTAAATCGAAATTGAGTTTAAACTGGTGTTCAGGCGGCAGTACCCATCCCGAGCTCCACCCAAAAGAATTTATACCATAGTCACCCACTCGAACAGAAAATTTGGATTTTGAATTTTAGGGATTGAAAGATTAGATCAATTCTCCTCCTACGACTCAACCAGGTTGGTCTGTCGTGATTTTGACCTTTCCCTGATCATTGGTGAATGGAACCTCAGATCCTTAGCCCTATCCTTTGCGATATTTATGATACATTTCTTATGGTAACTAGCGCTATGAATTATGTTCAATAAACAGTACGAGTTCCAAGTTCTGGAGTTGCAAGTGTATCCGCTAGTTTAGGAATCATTGATTGTTCAAGAACCGCTAAGCCTACAACACATGCAATTGTTCCTAAAATATGATTTTTATGAAACTCTACTGGAATTTGAGCTTCATAGATTTCAACTAGAATTTGAGAGTTCTTATATTACTGATCACTATCAGATTTTGAGTGTTATGGACCCCACCAAAATTTAAGTTTTATGTAACTCTACCAGAATGTGATTTATAAAAAATTATATCAAAATAAAATAAAATCTAGAATGTATGTTGGGTTATAGATTGATTCCAATCAATTAATTAATTCAATTATCCAAGTTAATTAATTAAGTCAAATTACGTTCAAATTATGGAGACACACACAAATCACTAAATAAACAAAAGTGCAGTGAAAAATAAATTAACACTGTAATTTGCTGGCTAATGGGGAAAACCCCTCGCACGGCAAAAACTCCATTGGTTGATTTTCATGTCATCAATCCTGAAAATCACTAATTAAGAATCAAGTGATTATAGATATAAAGAATCTTATTACTACCCTGAATAATCTCAAATTACCACCCTGAACAATCTCAAATTACCAACTTATAGTTGAACCTTCACACCAATCCCTAATTGGACTAAATTTTGTAGAAATTTCTTTCCTTCTACATGGGTCCTAGTATGTGGTTAACTTTCCAACAACTGATGTTTGTTGTTGGATGCAAAGTTCTTAACTTCAATACATGTTGAAGATCTAGAAGCACTAGATTACAAAATCCTAAAGTGCAGAAGAACGCAATAGATTTTCCAAAAATAATGAGTTCTCTAATTGAGCCTTTGTGTCTTTGATGATATTAATATAAAGTTTTTATACCCTCTATTATTTTAGTAAACGAAACCCTGGTAATCCAAGTCATCATGAGCCAAAATTCTGATCTGAGAATTCTAGATCTGGATAGCCCGATAGATCAAGAGGTGTTTAGTTAGTGTAAAGGTCCTTTATTTAATCTCAATAGATACTAGTTTCAACACTAGTGTTGAGATTCATTATTTCAGTTTTCTTCACTTATTTCTTGGTTCAATTTTTTTCTAAATGGACACTTAATAATATCACTTGTTTTGGTTGCTCAACACACTTCATGATATTCTAAGCGCATCTTAGATCTATTCAATTATAAATAAAATGCATTTTGTCAAAAGATATGCCAACACAAAATATATATATATATATATATATATATATATATATATTATTAACTCTAACAATATACAAACCTAAAAATCATATAAAAATAAAAAGTAAAAATAAACAAATGAGAAATTTTAATGTACATTTGTTGTCGGTCAGTCCTACGTCAACAAATTCACTTTCTTCTTTTTTTTTCTTTTTTTCTTTTCAATCAATTATGGCAATCGATTGATTTAATTCAATCCCCAAAAGTATTATAACCAAAATTACTAGGGTAAGAACACCAAAATTTCTATGAATAACCTTTCCTTGAAAGAATAACCATGAAACCAGCTCTAAAGAAATACACATTAATAAAATTAATTATAATTTAAATCCAAAACATGAGATAAAATCAAATACAATAATATCTCCTCTAGATTTAATACAACTCACTAGCTACATATTGTTGTATATATAGGTATATACATGGATAGGTTGTAATAATAATGTTTAAGTTTGGAGAATATTGTTTCATAATGTGAAAATTCAAGTTCTGGAATTTTTTAAGTGAAAATTCGAAATACAGCATTTTTGATCGGTCGAAACTTTGGCTCAATCGATCAAAATGGTTTCGACCGATCAAAATGGTAAGAAAATAATCCTAAAGTTTCTGGATGTCTCGATTGTTGTTCGATTTCTGTTCGACTGATCGAAAAGAGCACTCAATCGATCGAAAATCGTGAAACAGGATTTTCTGCAAAATTTTCTGTTGACTATTCAAAAATGTTGAAGAGATTTCAAACCTTGTGAACGGTTTTATGAAACATTTTAACTCTTCACACGTGCCTTTTGATGAAATATAACCCTATGTATATAAATAGAGGCTTATATTTACTTGAAAATAGTAAATTAGAGAGAAACACAAGAAATCCTATGGTCATTCTCCAAAATTGCTATCTGTAGAACCCAACATCTTAGTTGTATCCTAAGGACAAATTTGTGATA
This sequence comes from Quercus berberidifolia, assembly GCA_028535905.1. Taxonomy (NCBI): domain Eukaryota; kingdom Viridiplantae; phylum Streptophyta; class Magnoliopsida; order Fagales; family Fagaceae; genus Quercus; species Quercus berberidifolia. Next base: position 75,388,733 of record JAPQVW010000002.1, on the reverse strand, counting down.
ACCCTTTAGCAACAATAGTGTGGGAGGAAAATATTGTCTAAGGAAAACAATATTGTGCCTCCAAGTTATCTATTTTCTATTTGTCTTTTATCTTAACTTTGTTCTTCAATTATTACTTTGTGTAATATTTCCAACACATATTTCAATTCTCTATATTAGAAACACACCCAAAAAAAAAAAAAAAAACTCTATATAATGAAATTCTATTTTTGTGTGTCTCACGGTTAGCAAAACTCTCTTTATTTTCTTTGCACTCTTGCATAAGCATTTATAATTCTTTTTTCATTTCATTATTTAAATTCATGCCTCACAAATTCTCTTTGATTTGTGTGTTGTACAAAAATCTTAATAGAGAAAACCTTAAACTTCTTGTCTCTCATATTGTGTTCTTCTCTCTCCAAAATGGTGGACCCTTGAGTGAAGCCCTAAAATATTTTGCAAACCTATGTATCATTTGATAAAGAATAATACATCACTGTTCTAACAGTTAATAAAAAATTATTTTTATTCACAAATCATAGACTTTTCTTCTATACCAATGAATATGATTTTTTCTTTTTAACCTTAATGGAGACCTAATGTTAAGAAAGTTAACTTTCTATCTTTCACCTAAAGGCCAAACTTTACAACTAGCGAAATAACCAGGGATGGATCTAGAGGGGTTTCGAGCGCCCCTGGTCTAAATTTTTTTTAATTAGGTATAATTTGCCAATTTTAAGGTTGGGCCTCTTTCTTCCAATGCTATAGCTCAAAATTCATCCTACTAGCCTGAATGTTTCTATGGTAACAACATAAGTTCTTCATACATCGGGTGCTATTTTCTATGGTTGTGGCAAACACCAGTACTGTTTGTGAAATGGTGTGGCTTTTACAGTGTCCCTACACTTTCTACTAAATGGGTTATTACTTGTTAGGCCATGGAGTTACTAGACACAGCACACAGCCCTAGGCCTTTGTTGCACATGTAACTAGAGCCTAGAGGCCATGGAGTCACAGCTTCCTTGATGGATGGGCTGGGGCCTGTGGGCCCCCATGAGTCCAATTCCATCGGCCTTTGAAGTCATTACCGTGTAGTATGATTCTTTGATTCCATTGCACTCAATGCCTTGTTGAAGTCAATGGATCTCATTAGGCATTGGGGCTCAAAGCCATATCGTGTAGTGTCTTCTATTTGATGCATTGGGAATGGACTTAGTTAAATAAAGCCCACAAAATAGAGAGCTTCGAAGTTCGAACAACTCATTTTAATGAATGTAACTAAGCTTGGAGAACAAAATCGTGTAGTGCCTTCTAATTGTTATATTGAGCATGGGCTTAGTTAATAAAGCCCACACAAAAGAGGGCTTCTATCACATTCAGCTCACGGGCTTCGAGAATATATTTAGGCTTTGGTAGTAGCCATCCAGTCTTAGATTGACAAATTTTTTGACCCATGACTTAGGTGTAATGTTTGTGAGCATGTTACCTTAATACATTCTATCTCCTTCTTTTTTTTGTTTTTTGTTTTTTTTTTTTAAAGAATACTAAGTATTTTTAACACACATACACAGGGAGAGGTAAGAAGATTTTTTAAAGAAACTTATAATGGTATATATCCAAAAGGACTTAACTCTTGAATACATAGAACATACTTTAAACCTCTCTAACTCGCACTTGAATTGATGACATAAAAAAGGCCCCTTAACTGTCATATTTTAGTTTGTCAATAAAATCATTATTCAAAATTGGTGACAATTTACCCAAAAAAATAGATTTATTTTCAAAGTAAACTAAAAACATTATTTAAAGAAATCAAACCACGTCTTCCAATATAAATAAGTATGCATTTTTCTGTAAAATAATTAAACAAGTAGTCTTTTTCCCGAAAAATTATATATTATATCTCCTTAAATTTAAGATACATAATAAAACATTTTTTTTTTTCAATTACAATCAATTTGCATGGTCAAAAGATTAAGATTCATTTTTTTAAAAGGGCTAAAATAGTAGAATGCACAGAGACAATAGAGCACCCGGAATCAGCAAGCCATCTAGGGGGTCGGGGCCGTCCTCCAACCAGTTCATAAACTGCCTACCCAATTGCAACCGCAAAACCCAATGCAAGCCCCGCCCATACCCGCTTCTAACAACACTGCACTAACGACTAATTATGATCCTCAGTAGCAACAAGGTGCTCAAGTGACCTTAGGGACCTAATAAAGCTCACTACCTGCCATTACCCTTATCCATTCCTACCCTATTCTCCATGATTTACTCACACAGATTCAATTTAGTTTTTTCCTAAAAATGAAAGACTGCTACTAGAAAAGGTGCATGGGCAGAAGTCGAATACAAATCTTTTATACCACTTTAGTATTCCACTTTTTACTTTATCAATTATGACATGTTATGTATTAGAGTTGGGAACCTCCTAAACATTAAGTTATTAATACTTTTGAGAAGATTTAGGCTTGCTTCATCATTAATAACATGTTTTAGCAATAATTAATCAAAGTGAACATGCATGGATCTTTGGATTAATCATGGATCCCACACCCTGAAAGATGACTCTAAGTGACAGTGCTAGCTTTGGAAATTTTTTTCAGGATAATTATCAAGAAACTTAAATTATATGAAATTTGATAAAACTTTAATATTATTAACTTTAATTTGATAAAACTTTCTGTTCATATAATATTTATTAAATCTAAATTGAGGAATTGGTGGCACCAACTAAAGATTAAACAAAAATTAATACGTATAAAAAAAAATTAAGCAATGCTAAAAAAATTGATAAACCAATTGAACATAAAAAAAATTATAACATATATACTAGTAGTATGCCCGGGTGATGCACATATTAATTAAATATTGTATGTAAAAAAAAAAAAAAATTATAAGTATTATACAAAATATAATAATAATGAATGAGTCACTTGAAAGTCTAAATTAACTATCTTAGTACATGCATATATTGAGCCACTTGAAGCATATAGTGTATATAGCGTGCAAGTTTTATAATATTAAAATTCAAAATTATGATACATGATTAAAATATTTAAATAAAATATTAATTTTATTTTAAATTTCTTGAAATTTTTGGTAATAGACATTTAGCTGGAATAGAGTTTTAATTTTTGTGAAACTTAAGTAATATAGTTTTATGTGTCAAGGAAAGTATTTCCATTCATGATAGAGCTAATCTTGTGGGCATCTTGTGGGCAACTTCCTTTTATTTAATAAGCATAAACTGAAGGGATCCAACCCTGAATACAAACCACACAAAGGGGGCAGTGTGATAACAGACCATTGGAGCAACCTTTATTATTTTATTTTTTGAAAAGGTTATGTTTAAGCTGGAAAATATCCAGCAATTTCTTCTTCTTTTTTTTCTTTTTGACAATTACTATCTTGCCAAGGGAGTCTGTTCCGTATGGTCAATTCCACTAATTTGGTCTGAATCAGACTCAAACCCTCCATGCCTTCGAGCCAATTCCATTGCTAAACGTTGCTTTAGCTCCATCACTACATGAGTCATGGTTGGCCTTTCAATTGAAGTGGGAGATACACAAGCCATTGCCGCTTCTATTGCTTTCCAAGAAGAATTAATGTCAAGGTCTCGTTCTAACCTCGGATGCACAATATTCTCAACGTCCCCTTACCCATTTCCAAGAAGAATTTTTAGTTATTGCAGGACAGCTTGTGATTATTTCCAATAGAACAACCCCTAAGCTAAAAACATCACTTTTCTCATTCAACTTGTTTGATGCATATATGGTACCTGTAAGCCAAAGAAGTTTCAAATAAATATTTGAGAAGTGCTGTTTTTCTTTTTTAAGGAAATTTGAGTGGTTCTAGGACCACAAACTACAATTTTTTGCCATAACTCTGATAGGAAAAATTGTAAGTGGCTGTCTATCACTTATATATAAACCTATAATTTTTTATTCATCACTCACACTCTACTACATCACACAAAGAAGTTGTGTATAATGGTTATGACACTAGATTTTTTTAGTATTTGAGTATATACATGGTAAGTGAAATTTTATGTAATTAGGATAAAATTATACATCATACGTGGCTAGTGAGCTTTTCTGTAATTAGGATAAAAGTTAGAAAAAAAAAATATATATATATTTATTTATTTATAAAAATTGTTAGTCTTTCTTGCAAAATTTGATTTAATAATTTCAGTTACTTAATTAAATAATTGCAATTTAGTCCATACTAAGATATTTTCAACTATAATGGTATAGATTGTTAATTAGTATATGAATTTAGCATATGTAAGAATTTTGAATCAAAAAGAATAAAGAAAAGCTATTTATTTCTTCATTGAAACTATTGATTTTATTGAAATGATGTTGCAAAGTCTATGATTTTTACAATGCATAATTTTTATTTTATTTTTGTTAGGTTCTAAAGACTTAGAAACTTATGTATTTAGAACTCTAATGTGTATTGTTGGCAAACCATGATCAAAACAAGATGTTTAGTCGTGTTTAGACTTGCTCAAAGTTATGTCATTTATGTAAAGTTGGATTTAAGTTGGTGCAGAATTAAAAGTGCATTTCGGCTTGGTTCGATCGGTCGAAGCTTAAGCTCGATCAATCGAAATTCGAGCAGAATGCGTTTTTTGGCAGAATTCCAACTCAACTCTAGTTCATTTAAAATGTTTAGGGTTTTTTGTTTTTGCCCTAGGTATATAAAGCAAACCCTAGCCACGTTTTAGTATTGCTCATATTGCTACTTGTGTAAATCTCTTGTGAGATCTGTGAGGAGCTTTCCTTTACACAAGCTTAGAATTATTAAGAAGGAGATTCGTTCAAGAACTTGATGATCATTCAGTTGCTGCCATATGAACTTAAAGAAACACAAGCGGGTCTACTTGTACTTGCTGGAGAATCCAAGAAAGAAGGAGTCTGTGGTCTCAGAGCTTGCATGTGGTCGTGTTAATAAGTTTCTACTGGTGGGTAGCAATAGGATTTTAGTGGTCTAAGTCTTATTGTAAAACTTCGATTCTTTCATAGTAGATTCAAGTTTATCTTGAGAATAACTAGGTAATATCCTTTCCAAGTTTTTACCGATTTAGTTTCTTGGGTGATCATATCATTGTGTTATTTATCTTTCCGCTGCTATGCATGATATTATTGTTTAATTGTGATAACCTAGATTTGAAATTTGGACCAAGTAATAACTTGGCTAATTACCTAGGTTAATCCAATTGTGTTTTTTAAGGGGTTTAAAAACTATCAATTTTACATTTTCTTATATGTTTGATCCAGATTGTTAGGAAATTGGTTATTTATTCAGTAGTCAAGCTCACTCTATTCCTTCTATTTTCTGTTTCAAATTGTGATGGATGACAATTGGTTTTGAGGCTTTCGTTGGGACTGTATACATTAGCTAGAGAAGAAATTATGAATTTTGAAATAAAATCATACTTCTAGTGTTTAGTATTTTTGTCATTTAATAGTACGTGCACCTAAAGTTTTGGATTTTTTTTTTCTCTAACATTTGAATATTATTTTGGGTTATGAATTATTTGAGCTTCGTTTTGATTGTTTTTTTTATTAATAATATTTGAGGTTAAATATTACTCTTTAGAAAGGCTTCAACATACTTGCAAAGAGAAAACTTATTAAGTGTGCTATCCTTTTTGCAAGCCTAGCTTATTCATTATGTACGTTCGTTCGAGGTGTCTAAAAAACATAACAAATTTTGTGGAATGCAAATATAGTTGGAAGTAGTAAACTAAAAGGTGCCTTTTGTTTTTTCATAACTGTTTGTGTCTTTTGTTTTTCCATAACTGTTTGTGTCTTTGAGTCTTCCACATTCTAGAATTTTTATTATGAAACAAAGAGTTATGACAACAATCACAGTTCTTGTGACTTCACCCTATAAAAGGGGATAGATGTATGATGTGAAAGTGTGTGAGAGAAAAAGTTGTAGTGAGCTCTCAAGGTAGTAACCTAATATCTTTGTTTGTGAGTTTGAAGTAATCTAATAAAATTTTCATTCCTCTCTTTCTTGTGAGTACTTTGTTGAAATATAACTCAAGGCTTTGTAAAGAAAACAAAGTGGTATCAGAGCCAAGTTCTTAGAGCTTAGAGTCTTTGTCTACATCATTAGTGAAGATGTCTTCTAACATGGTGTAGCCAAAAAATTCCTAAATAGATGAAAGAAAATTATGAGAGCTAGCAGATTCAAATGAAAGTGTTGTTCAGATCACAAGAGCTATGGGAGCTCGTCATTGTTGGGTATGTAGAACCCACAAGTGAGCAAGAAGCCACCTACAATGCAGAGCAAATTTTATTTTCTCAAGGATCAGAGGAAGAAGACAAGAAGGCATTGTTTCTACTCTGTCAAGGGGTGGATGAGTCAACTTTGGAGAAAATTACCAACGCAAATTCATGTAAAGAAACATGGGAGATTCTTGGAATTTTCTTCAATGATGTCGATCGTGTGAAAAGAGTTCGTTTGCAAACTCTTCGTGCCGAGTTTGAAGTTGCTCACATGAAAGATGGTGAGACTATTTTTGATTATTTTTCACAATTACTTGTAATTGTTAATCGTTTGAAAAGTAATGGAAGGAGTATCGAAGATGCTCGTGTGGTGGAGAAAATATTAAGATCTCTTGCAAATAAATTTGAGCATGTTGTGGTGGCTATTGAAGAGTCCAAAGATTTGGAGACTCTCAATTAAGGAATTAATAGGATCTCTTCAAGTGTATGAGCAACCTATGGAAAAGAATTCTAGCTCTGTTGTCATTGAGCAAGCATTAGATTCAAAATTGAATTTAAGAGAGGAGAAGCCTAATGGCTTCCGTGGAGGATATACCAATAGCAACCATGGCAAAGTTCATGGAAGAGGAACATTCAAAGGCGGATTTGCTTGCGGACATGGAGGTAGTAGAAATGTCCAATGTTTTAATTGCAACAAATTTGAACATTATGCATTAGACTACTGGTACAATAAATTTGAGGAGCACAATAAACAATCTACTCTTGTTGAGGCATCCAATGTTGAAAAAGAAGAATGTACATTTCTTTTTGCACAAGAATAGGAAAATAATTCGCAAGAGGTGTGGTATCTTGATTTTGGAGCTAACAATCACATGAGTGGAAAAAATGAGCTCTTTGTTAAGCTTGTTGAAGGTGTTCAAGGCGATCTCCATTTGGGAGACTCATCCAAATTTCCCATAAAAGGTAAAGGAAAAAATTAGAATATGTCAAAGGACTAGTACTTTGCAACTTATCTCCAATGTGTACTATGTGGCAAATTTTAGGTGAATAAAGGAGAGAAGGCATAAAATTAGGCATTAATGAAATAAGTAGACTTGTGGCAAATTTTGATTTGTGGAATATAAAGTGAAGCATAGAGGGTGGGACAGTATATTTGGACTCAATATCAAATACAACAACGCTTGTAGTAGTTTCAACATTTTTCGTATTAGAAAAGGTCTAACACCCATTATATTGACAGCTTAACTGCTGGTTGATATTTAAATAATGAATTCTTCAAAACAAATATCAAATATAGCTTGGCCTCAAACACAGAAACTGCATTTTTTTTTTTCCTATTAATGAGTTATGAACAATTTTTATTTATTGTCAGTCTCGTGATGAGTTGTGAGTCTTGTGACAATGATTAAGCATAATTTATTCAATATGAATTTTGCAATTTTTTACTTATATTTTTTTAGATACAATAGAATTTCAATTATGTTGTCCGCTCTATTAAGATTTTTCTTTAATATTAGGTCAAGATACCAACTAGTTTTTGTTGCAAGTGGTATTCATTTTCCAAATATCTTATTCAATATTAATAGAAGAATTTATTAATCAAGCTAATTGAAACCCGCAAATTTAACATGGGTTAGGGAGTAGGCATGTTTCCCATTTACCAACCCTTATCCCATATTGGGGTTAGGCCTTGGGAGTTAGGGCCCTAATTCTTCTTAGAGCTCCAGAGATTTGGAAATTGACTAATGCATCAAAATTCAAAAGCCCTAAAGGGAGAGACACAAGCACACAACATATATTTACTTTGTCCTTTTGCATTTTAGATTTGTAGCTTACTCTTCTTGGTACAATAATAGGTAAATCCATTCTCTCTGATTGTCATGGTTGTTAGTTTCTTGGTCTAATAATAGGTAAAGCCATTCAGTGGGTGTAGTGTGTACACACATGCTTGCGAAGGAAGAAGCACGAGCTTTGAATTTTAGCTAAACAAGCCTTTCACTTTGCATACATTTCATGTTAATGTTTCTTCGAGGTTGTTACTTCGGAGAAAAGTGAGAGAGAATAAAATTAACTAGGGGCTAAAATTTTTGGAAAGATACTTTCCGGTAAAATGTCCCATGTTTAAAACTATTTAGGAAAATGCCCTTATTTTGAAACTCTATTTTCTAAAAATCGAGTTCCAATTTAGTACTCGATTTTTGGACAATCGAGTTATACAAAATTGAAAATTAAAAAAAAAAAAAAAAAAATTCTGGAACTCGAGTTCCTTGAAATTTTTTTTATTGAACTCAAGTTCCACAATTTTGTTTTTTTTTTTTTGTAAGTCCAAGTTCACTATAAATTGATTGTCCAAAAATTGAGTTTTACATTTGGAACTCGATTTTTAGAAAATCAGGTTTCAAAACAGGGACATTTCCATAAATAGTTTCAGATAGAGAGTATTTTGCTGGAAAGTTTGTAAAAAATGGATAAAAGCCCATTTTGGCCAGAGTTGTTGTATATAGTTATACAGATACTAGTTATTAAAACATATTACGGTTTTGATCCCGAGTTTAATTTTGTCTTTGAATTATCAATTGTGTTTATCTAGGTTTAAAAAATATTAATGCCATCCTTGTTATTACTTTTTTTTTAGATGAATAATTTATTGGCAAATTTCTATTTAGTCCCTAACTTTTAGACTTTGAGTCAATTTAATCTCTAACGTTTCAAATATTTAGTTTATCAACACTAACTGAAACTTCCTAGACTTCCAATAAAGTCCTCTCTTTCTCTATTCAATTATTTGGTTTGCACTGTGAGCCTCTCTTTTTCTCTCTTATAATATCTTCATAGGTGGCTTTGGTTCATTGCTTCTCTCACCCATTTCCTCAAATTTTCTTGTTGTAAATTTTTCATTCCGTGAAGTTTCTTGAGGCCTAATGTCCAATTTGGCTTATTGTGAGTTGAGTTGAGTTTTGATTTCTTAGTATTTATTCCATGTTTGGTTCCCAATAAAGCAAAGGAAAAGAAATATAGGGTATTTTTTTTTCTTCGAATCTTTAGTTTTTGGTAATGAAGATCAAAATAAGCTAAGTTCAAAATTTTTTCAATTTTAGGACATGTGATAGCTTATGTGGTGGAAAATATAATATATTAATATTACCGTTAACCATGTCAATATTTTTTATCCACCATTTAGCGATAGTGACCACTTTGATACAATAAAAGGATAATGACTAAACTAACACGTTTAAAATGTTAGAAACCAAATTGATAGACAAACTAAAGATTAGGAATCAAATAGCTAATTTACGCTATTAATTTTAAGGGTATGTTAACAAATGTACTAAGGAAATTGATTTAGAAAATATTTTTTAAAACATTTTATAGGAAAAAAAATAAAGTAACAGATTTTTTTGACAGCTTTTACATTTCTCATAAAAGTATTATTAAAATTTTATTAAAACGATCTATTAACAAATACCTTAAGGGCAATCATTAACACTCTAATTTTATTCTAGTTAACGTAGGAGTTAAGAGTTTGAATAAAGGCATGTAATTTTTACAATTTTGAAAATTCATTTAATTAAAAGAAATGTTATGTCCACAATATTTTCACAATGCTTTTACAATAAATTCTAAATGACATATTTATTACTAGCTGTCACTGGTGAGCAAAAAAGTAATTTTATTAGTTGGTTCAAATTAGAACCAATAATAAGTTACCACCTATGAATTATTGTGAAAATGTTGTTCATGTAGCACTTTCAAATTGTGTAAAGAGATGTGGTCCTAGCATTGTTTCTAATATGCATTGATAGGAGGTTACAATAAAAGAAATGTAATATCCACAATATTTTCACAAAACTTTTACAACAAATTTTAAATGGCAGATTGTTATTATTAAGAAAAGAAAAAAAAATTAGTAATGTGCTCAAATTAGAACTAATAAAACCTTACCCCCTAAAATTTGTAATGAAAATGTTGTAAAATTAAAATGAAGGTTTTGACGGTAAAAATTAAACTATAAAAACTAATTTGACAATTGAGGAAAACTTAAGGAATACCGAATTTATTATTTTTAATTTGAAGATTATCAATAAGTTAAAATGAAGGTTTTGACGGTAAAAAAAAAAAAAAGTAATCAAAAGATGAAGAAGAGAGAGGAGGTAGAAGGTACATGCTAAATTAATTGGTAAGATTTATTGGTTTTACTCAAAAGACCTATGATTAATCAAAGAAAATATGACACATTTGGAAATTGGGTGTGCGGTGGAGATTGGTATCTCATTTTCATTTTTTCATCCCAAAGCACCTTGGGCTTAAGTTAATAAGTTGTATCCCAATGTAATACATCTATATAAATATTCATATTTGCTAAAAGTTCTAAGTTTTGGATATCAAAGTCCAAGCTACATTTTTCTCAAAAAAAAAAAAAGTCCAAGCTACACACAACCTAGGCATTTGTTGCACATGTGACACACAGGCTATGCCTTTGTGGGCCCCAATGACTCCAATTGATGTCCATTGGGTGTAGTGTTATTCTCTGATTCCATTGGACTCAATGCCTTGCAGTGCAGTCAATGGATCTCACTAGGCATGGAGCACAATATCGTGTAGTGCCTTCTATTTGATATATTGAGCATGGGCTTAGTAAACAAAGCTGATACGAAAGCGATTTTCCGTGACATTCATAACATGGGCTGAGAGATAACATTCGTGCTTGATATCAAGGATTTGATAGTTGTTATCCAGTCTCACATTGATATGTTTTTCGGCCCACGAGTTGGCATATAATTTTGGGGCCCTCTTACCATGTCCTCTATAGTCTCTATCCCCCTTTTCTTGAATTCACGACATAGAGAAAGCCCCTTAACTGTCATGTTTTACTTTTTCAAAAATATCATTATTCAAAAAAAAAAAATTTGGTGACAATTTCCTGTAAAAAGTAGGGTTTTCTTTTCAAAGGAAATTAAAAATATTTTTTAAGGAAATCAAAACATGTCTTTCAATATGTTTAAAGTTAAGATAAGTAGTCTTTTTCAAATTACAATCAATTTGCACAATCAAGAAAAATTAGTATTTATTTTCCAGTAAAATAAGTAGTATTTCAAGCAATATTATATAATATCTCCTATTAAATTTAAGATACATAATCTAAGACAATATAAAACAGATTTTTCAATTACGATCAAATTGCACAGTCAAAAGAATTAGATACTTTTTTGTTTTTTGTTTTTTTTCTTAATGGCTAAAATTTATTTTAGTCTCTTAACTTTTGCTTCAATGATCAATTTAGGTCGCAAAGGTGTATTTTTGCCAATTGGTCTGTCACTTTGTCGAAATGATTTAATATGATTTTTCTATCCAAATCTGTAAGCAAATGAACATGTATAAAAATTGTTTTGAAGACATTCGTGAGATGTTCATTTAATAGATCTTGTTGTTGTTGTTAAGTATTATTTGACAAATTTTACTAATTAAAACATTCATTTGCCATTGATCTGGACAGAAGGAGCTTAGTGACTCATTTTGACAAATGAGAAATTTGAAAAATTGGTTAGGCTATATCCATAGGAGCAAGTGGCTATTATCCACTTTCTATAAGAAATTAGGGTTGCAAAAATATTTATATGGTCTAACCCTACGGAAACTCTTGTACTATTAATATTTGATAAATAGCATTACATGCTATTTTTCTCTTACGCTCCACTCTACTCCACTTGCACTACTCCGCTTCCCTACATTCATAAGGCCCTTTACCTAGTGGCCCAAGATCAAATTTGAACAAACTCCAAAAAGGGAATAAATTGACAAAAATTAAACTTTAAGGACTAGTTTGAAAATTAAAGAAAAGACAAGGGAAATTAAGAAAAAAGAGTTTTTTTTTTAATAAGATAAATAAGTTAAAATGAGGGTTATGATCCAAAAAACCAATGAAGAAGAGAGAGAAGGTAAAAGTTACATGCTAAATTAATTGATAAAGTCTAATGTGCTAAACGAAAGAGCTATGAATAAATCCCATTTTCATTATTTAAAAAAAAAAATGACATGTGGAAATTGGGTGTGGGGGTAGGAAATTGGTATCACATTTTCATTTGTTCATCTCAAACTACCTTGGGCTTAAACTGAACCCAAATGTACGTCTATATGAAATATTAATATCCATTTTGCTAAAACTTCTGAGTTTTGGATGTGAAAGTCCAAGTCTCCACTTGGAATTCTAGTCCATTTTTCATCTCATGTTTTTAACTTCAACATCCTGGAGAAAATGGGCAAATGCCCTTTTCTCTCAAACTAAGCAGCGTTTTGCCCAATTTTTCAAACTAATTAGGGAAATGCTCCTCTTTTGTAACTCAATTTGAAATAAATCGAGTTTTTTTTTAAAAAAAATTTGGAGTCCTATAGCGGCTTTTTTAAGGATCTATAGTGACATTTTCAGGACCTATAGTGGCGTTTTGTAACTCGACTTCCATGAAATCGAGTTATAGGCTTTTTTTTTTTTTTTACCTATAACTCGATTTCATAGAGATCGAGTTACAAAACGCCACTATAGGTTCTGAAAACGTCACTATAGACTCCTTAAAAACACCGCTATAGGGCCTAATTCAATTTATCACAAACTGAGTTTCAAAAGAATGACATTTCTCTAATTAGTTTGGGAAATGAGGCAAAGAGCTACAATTTTTGCCCAAAAAGGGCATTTGGCAATTTTTTCCTCAATATCACGTAGTAATTTATACTGTAGTATACTTCATCTATCTTGTGGAAAAGTTGAATTGACAAATTTGATAAATTTAGTACAATATTACAAACAAAACAAGTAGTCCGTTAGGACCATTAATAGGTACCGGTTTTATTACACACATAAATCGAATAATTGAAGTATAATATGCATTGCAACAAGTTTAAAAAGTAAAAAGACTGAGTTCCAACTTCCGATCACCAATTTGATTTGTGGATGACGATTTACTGTGCTAAAGGATTGAGTTCAGTAGCCAGATTTATATTGTACATTTCAATTGTATAATTTGATTCACCCTCATAGCCCTCCTTTTGAGCTATTTCAGTTGTCAGACACTCCTTTAGCTCTGAAACTACTTGACTCATGGTTAGTCTTTTAGTGGAAGTGGGAAACACACATAGCATTGCTATTTCAACAGCTTTCCAAGAAGAGTTAATGTTGAAAGCGCCTTGCAACCTGTGATCAACAATATTTTTGATATCCCCTTGAGCAACCATGAAACTTACCCATTGACTCATGTGAATGTTTTCCTTGGATCTTTCTATCATGTAGACGAGTGATTATCTTCAAAAGAAAAACTCCAAAGTTATACACATCACTTTTTTCTGTCAACTTATATGAAGTAGAGTACCTGCAAGTCAATTTATGTTATAATTTTTTTATATTAAATTTCCATTCAAACAATTTCATAGGTTTATATAAGTTTTATTTTCAAAATTAATTGCATCATTGTCGATCATAAATACCAAAATTGTATTTGACAAACAAAAATTTTTGAAGATGATTTTTAAATTTACATAAATACTCACTCGGGATTCAGATATCCAGTAGTGCCAATAACATTAACCGTAGACACATGAATGTCGCCATCAGTTTGAAAACTCTTGGATTGACCAAAATTAGCTAATTTGGCATGTAAATTTTCGTTCAACAAGATTTTTGTAGTCCTCACATCTCTATGGATGCAGGACAAGGTTAGTGATGAGTTGGTTTGCATAATTCTATTTATAACAAATTTCACATTTCATATTTTTGATAAATAATATCGATTTTCAAAATTAGGATTGGAGTATTTGCACCATTGTTGTAGACCACCAATAATACTTTTTGTTGTGTTCTTTAGTTTAAGTAACCATGATCATGCGATAATTAAATTAATACAATTAAGTTTTAGAAAGGAGAATTATTTTTTCTATTGTAAAAAAACTAGTATTATCTATTTATGGAGAATCAAATAAATGACCTAAGGATGTGAAGCATTTGCTTACTACTTCAATTATAACCAAACCTGAAAGATGTGCTTCTAAGTCTCCATTAGCCATGAACTCATAGAAACTAAATAGGGTATCGGGTTGGACTATGAATGCATATACAAACTGAATTTTAGAACATACTTTTTTGAGGTCAAAACGATAGAAAAACTTTCATTAAAGACGAAACAGTATACAAGCAATCTCATCAAAAGAAAAGAAAAGAAAAGAAAAAAGAAAAAAAAAAGAAAAAAAGAAAAAAGAAAAAAGACAGTATACAAGCAAGGCCCATCCAAGTCAGGGCTCAAGTGGATGGTACTAAGGGAGTACAAGAGAAAGTGCATTAGCTCCAGAATAAGATAACTCAGTGCATGGCATTTAGGCGTTTGTATTCTTCACACAAGCCAATAGCCACATCGAGGATCACCTTTGGATGAGTTTGGAAGTGTTCGAAGTAAACTTTATTTCTCGCATTCCATATTGCCCACGCTGTGACGACCCACTTCTCTAGTTCCTGCTGGCTCAGTTTCCTCTGCATCTATTGGAACAACAGAAAGAAGTTCGAAGTTCTGTTGCTGCATTTTTGTGTTTTGCCATTGAATAAGGCCCACATGTTTTGTGCAAAGGGCCACTCCCACAAGATATGGCTCACAGTTTCAAGCTGCTGCCTGCATATTTCACACCTCATCTCCACTCGTACTTGACGCCGATGAAGATTTTCCTTGGTTGGGAGGCAGTTGGAGCACGCTCTCCATAAGAACACAGACTTTTGGCAGCAAATTTAACTCCAGATCTTGTTCCAAACCGGGCAATAATCCCGAGCAGTAGAATGCTCCGCTCAAGAGAGGCTTTTCAGGCGTAGGGCCACCTGATAGGCTGTCTTGACTGAAAATTTCTGGGCCTTATTTTCCATCCAAACCAACATATCATAGGAGTGCAGATCGGTGAGTGGTACTGTCATGATTTCTTGCATTATGTTATGAGTAAAGATGGCCTCAAGCTTCCCTCGGTCCCACTGCCTAGAGTCTTCATCAATGAGCTCCCTTACCCGTAAGTCTAATGCACCCCCATGCAATGGTGTCGGGGTGTGGGGCAGCCATTTATGAGTGAAGACCCCAATATCTCTGCCATCTCCCACACGCCACTGAGATCTTGCATAGATAATGTCCCTTTCTGCCAAGAGACTTCTTCAAACAAAAGATGGGTTACTTCCTGGTTCAGTCATCATGAAGGAGCAATTTGGAAAATACCTGGCATTGTAAACCCTGTAAAATAGCGAGTGGGTGTCTTGGGTTAACCTCTAGGCTTGCTTAGAGAACATTGCTAAGTTAAAAGCATGTAGATCGTGAAAATCCATTCCCCCTTCTTTTTTTGTGTGCAAAGTTTCCTCCAATTGATCTAATGAATCTTCCTTTCATCCTGACTTTGTCTCCACCAATATTTTGCTAGCAAGGAGTTTATAATATCACATATGGATTTGGGTAATTTGAAGAGGCTCATAGAATATGTGAGAATTGCTTGTGCCACCATTTTTATTAAAACCTCACGGCCTGCTTTTGATATAAATTTCTCCTTCCACCCTATCACATGCTTTGTAATATTTTCCTGTAAGTCTTTAAAGGTGTTAATCTTAGATTTTCTAGTTGCCATAGGTAGGCCAAGGTACCTATCACTGTCCATCATTATTCTTGCCCCCAACATATGTTGAATCGTCCTCCTTATGTCTGGCTTTGTATTTTTGCTAAAAAAACAAGGATGTCTTTTAGCAATTGATGGCTTGACACGATGCCACTTCATATTGGCACAAGATATTCAGTATTTGTTGGCATTCTCCAACTATGGCTTTACAAAACAGCAAGCTATCATTGGCAAATAAAAGGTGGGATATGCACACCCCATGTTGGCTAGTCAAAACCCCATTAAGCACCCCATTTTTTGCTACTTTACGTAACAATGCCGAGAGGCCTTCAGCACATAGGAGAAAAAGGTAAGGAGATAATGGGTCTTCATGGCCAATTGCACCCATCTTCTATCAAAGCCCAGTTTATGCACAATACCCTTCAAGAAAGTACACTCCACCCAGTCATAGGCTTTGCTAATATCTAGCTTGACGGCCATATGTCCCACCTTCCCTCTCCTTTTGTTTCTCATTTTGTGCAGGATCTCATATGTGATTGTTGTGTTATCAGAAATAAGCCGGTTTGAGACAAAAGCACTCTGAGAATTAGAAATAACATTAGCCAAAATATGTTTTAAACGATTAGCAATAACCTTTGACAATATTTGAGAGACAACATTACCCAAACTTATGGGTCTATAATCAACCAAGTATTTTGGATCTTTTTTTGGTATTAGAACAATATGTTTATGGTTCATATTTTTCAACATATGGCCAGAGTGTAAAACTGATAGGACAGCTTCTGTGACATCAGTACCTACAATGTGCCAATATTTTTGAAAAAAGAAAGGGGACATGCCATCCGGACCTATTGATTTTGATGGGTGCATCTGGAATACGGCTGTTCGGACTTCTTTGGGGTGTACCTTTGGGTAAGGCTTTCATTCATTTGTGGAGTGACACAGCTTTCAAATGAGTTTAAGACACTCTCTATATTATCTGGTTGAGTTGAGGAAAACAGATCCTGAAAGTAGGCTTCAACAACCTGGGCAATTCAAACCTTTGATGTGCACCACCTCCGCTCATTGTCAAAATTCCTGAGATGTGATATTTGTGTTAGCATTAGCTAGCATAGTTGTGGAAGTATTTGGTATTTTTGTCCCCAGCTGGTAACCAAATGGAGAGAGATCTTTGTCGCCAGAATAGCTCATCTTGATGAATAAAATTGTTAATGTCTGCTTTGAGATCTTTGATGGAGCTTACACATTCGGCACTATTCAGCAAGCATAGTTGTTCCAACAATTTTTGTTTTTCTTTCAATTGAGTCTTCGTGGACCCAAAAGTGTTACGGCCCTAATCTACAAGTGCAAACCTGCATCTCTTTATTTTTTTTCAAAAAGCCTTGACATTAGGCTCCCAGGGAGCACTTTGGCCTCCCATGCCATTTGGATCACATTACCACAAATAGGATGAGTGGCCTATCACTCCTCAAATCTTTGTGGTATTTTTTTTCCGTATAGCCACCTGCCTCTGGTCTTGTGTAGTGATAAGTATTGGAATGTGGTCCAAATAGGGTGCTTTGTAGGTGAGTGACTTGGGTTTAAGGAAACTTGTCTCTCCAATCTATTGTGGCACATGCCTTGTCCAACCTTTCCAGCACAAAATCATCTTCATTACGACCATTAGGTCATATAAATAAATTACCTTTAAAGCCTAAATCCACCACTCCACAGTGTAAGAGGGCTGCCCGAAACTGTTGCATAAGTGCTAACGGCTTTGGCAGGCACCCCTGTTTCTCTTTTGATTGCAAAATCTCATTGAAGTCCCCAAAGCAAAGCCAAGGGATCGAGTGTTTTGTGTGGAGGAGTTTTAAGAGTTGCTAGGACTTGTGTTTTTGTTGTTCATCAGGCCATCCATTGAAACTTGTTAATCTCCACAGGTTGGCAGAATTGTCTAGAATGAGAGCATCTAAATGGTGTAAGGTACATGTTTGGATGTGCAAGTTGATTTCCTCCTTCCATAACAACGCTAGATCTCCACTCCATCAAATACTAGGTATTGTAAACACACAACAATAAGGTAGTTCAGTTTGAATTCGCCTTATCTCTGCTACTAACAGCTTTGTTTCCATGAGAAACAAAATCTTGGGAGCTTTCTCCCACACAAGGTGAGAGAGCACATCTACTGCACGTTGTTTCCCAAGCTCCCGACAGTTCCAACTGAGGATTTTCATTGCTCTCGGTGGGGCTGTCCATCAGCCTATACCGTTGAGATATTGAGTTTTCCATGGTTGCTCCCTATACCTTTTCTTCTCTTTCCATTCTATATCGTACCCTCTTCAGAATGATGGTTGTCCTCAGGTTAGGTTCTTTTTGCGCCACAGGTAATACTTCCTTTAGGGTTTACAAATTTGTTATTTTTTGTTGGGTGTGTAATTTTTTTCCACGAGACCTTATTCACCTTAATACGTGTCGTTGGTTGTTTACTCGCATCAGGTAGCTCCCCACGTGGTTAGCTTAAGTGATTTAAGTGAGTGTCACATGCATGGGAGTCTTCATAGTTCACTGGCACACTAATGAGGGTATCTTCCAATGTATCAACTTCAGTAACGTCAGAAACGTTAGGCTCCAATCCCGTGATTTTAGTTTGCATGTTTTTATCCCCCACTGAGGTATTCAATTTTGAGTTTTTCACTCCATTAATGACCCCACCCATTACTTCCTCAAAATCTATTATCTGAGTCTTCTGAGAATTTTTTTCCTGAATTTCCTAAGTATTCATTTGCATTAAAGTGTCTTCATTGTGGAAATTAATACCATTAATAGCGTCCCTGCCTTCCTGGAATGTGGACTGAGCTGGACGCCAATCCTTGGAGGCATTTTTCGGCATCGTTTTGGGTTGTGATGGGCTATGCATTGCCCGGTTTGACACCCCCTCCTTCCAACGGTAACTTGCCTTCAACCACTCCCCGTATGGTCTGTCTACTAGTTGGGTATTCATCTGTTCTGTGCATTCTTTAAGTTCGTGGCCAAATTTGCCACATTGATAACATAAACCAACTAATCTTTCATACTTGAAACCAATTCGTACCTTATCACCCATAGGATTTGCAACCCATCCCCTACATCGAACTAGTTTTTTCAAAGGAAGCTTAACCCATATTTTGATGAATTAGGCTTGATCTGAAGTGAAGGTCTTGTTATCAACCTCCACTACGTGCCCCAACCCTTATCGATCTCCCATCCTGCTTCTTTGTTGATTAGATCGAACAATAGTCCCCACACTCGGACCCATATTAGAAGGATTGAGAAGGTGATAGAGGTGGCTGTCATTCCCCTCTTCCACCATTGAAGGACCAAAAAGTTGTTGTCAAGTTCCATGGACCATTATTTAGTACCCACGTTAGTTGACTCTCCATCTTAGATCTAAATTGGAATAGTCCCTCCCCTACATCAACAATACTCAAGTCATTCCCAAGTTTCCATACAGATCGTAACATCGCCTTCGTTTCTTTTTGGTTGTATGGTCGAGCCGTGAGAAAACTGCCCAGTAGAATGAGAGAACATTCTTTGATAGTTTTCTCCCTTTGAGTTGATCTTATTTGCACTCTTTCACCCTCTTCCTCTATGAGTTGCATTTTTGTAACCTCTCGATGAATTCCCAATCCATATTGTGTTCGCATAAAACTCCATTATTCTCAGACAGTGGGAAGGAAAGCTTATCTAAAGTGAGAGAGAAGGCTCCTACCTAAAGGAAGAAAAAAGTCTTCAATTATAGTATTATCCCTCTGTTTGTGGTTTAAATTTCAGAACATACTTGAATAACAATTAATGATTAAATTACATTACTTATGTATAGAACCACCGGTAGTACTTCATGAAAAATGAAAACTATTATGCACCAATTACAAGTTTTGAGAAAGCACCAATTACAAGTTGATACTTGATGCATATTGTGAAATTATGTATGTATTAAATGTGTCCCACATTCTCATGTTTTATTTATTTATTTTATATTTGGCAAAAATGCAAAACTGACCCTTTAATTTTCACCGTTTTTCATTTCAGTCCTCTAACTTTTATTTTTGTCAATTCAGTCCTCTAACTTTCAATTTTTTGTCAATTCAGGACTCCGTTACAGCTCAGTTGGTTTTCTTTTGATTTCAGGGGAGAAAGCACACCAGGGGAGAAAGAGAAAGCAAACTCTGCGTGAGATAGAGACAGAGATAAAGAGAGAGAGTCTGAAACTTTTATTAATTTTTTTTTTCACTGTGTGTTTTTCTTGGCTTTTGCGAGTCTGAAATCTGAATCAGTGATTTTTGTGGTGGAAAATTGGGAGAATCTGGAAGCTTTTGTTGATAGTTTTCTCCGGCGTGGAATCGATGTTCGCCAGAATTGAGCTGTTGAGTGAGTTTGATTTGACGAGAGAAGGGTGAAAAAAATTATGGAACGAAGCAGAGAAGCAAGAAGATCATCATCATCATCCATGGCGACCGGAAATGGACAACCGAAACGACGTCACAGAAGCAATAGTCTCCGAGACTCACCTGAAATAAACCAAATGATATTTGGTTTTCTTTTGATTTCAGTGGAAGGGGAACGACCGCCCTTAATTTTATTTTATTTTTTAACATTTTTCTTATTTTCTTTTAATTTCGAATTAAAATATATATATATATATATATATATATATATATATATATATATATGCAAAATGGCGTCGTTTTAGTGGTTCTGACGGTAACACTAACTGAGCTGTAACGGAACCTTGAATTGACAAAAAATTGAAAGTTAAAAGACTGAAATGAAAATCGATGAAAATTAGAGAGTCAGTTTTACATTTTTGGTTTTATATTTTTTAAGAACCATGGTCCTGGCTCTTGGGTCATAAAATCGGTTGTCACTTGTCAGGCAATGGACTAAGCGGATCCTTTGCTGCAAAAGTAACTAATTCATTGGGCTAGAGAGTCCCTTGATGGATAGGGTTGGACCTGTGGGCCCCCACGAGTCCAATGCCATATGGTGTATCCTTTTAACTCCATTGGGCTTGGAAGTCCATTACCTTGTAGTATCACTATTATCCTTTGATTCCATAGCACTCAATGCCTTGTAGACTGTAGTGAAGTCAATGGATCCCTTTAGGCTTTGGTGCTCAAAATCGTGTAGTGTCTTCTATTTGATGCATTGGTCATGGGCTTAGTTAAATGAAGCCCAAAAAATAGAGAGCTCCGAACAATTCAGTCTAATGGATCTCACTAGGCTTGGAGTGCAATATCGTCTAGTGTCTTCTATTTGAATTATTGAGCATGGGCTTAGTTAATAAAGCCAACAAAAAGCAAGGTTCCGTGACATTCAGCTCATGGGCTTGGAGTTAACATTGTGCTCGATATTTAAGGCTTTGCTAGTTGTTATCGATTCTTCGATTTACAAGTTTTTCGGCCCACGATTAAGGCCTTATTAGACTTTTAGGTATAGTGTTTGGGGGCCTGTTACCATCTCCTTTACACCCTCTTTTTAGATATCACACGACATATAGAAAGCCCTAAACTGTCATATTTTGTTTTTTCAATATCATCAATAGTTCAATACTCATAACAATTAAAAAAAAAATTGTGACAATTTCTTGTAAAAAATTGGGTTTTCTTTTTAGTGGAAATTAAACACAACTTCAATTGAAATAACTATGCATCTTCCTATAAAATAAAGGACAAAATTTAGCTACAAAATTAGTTATAGTTTTAGGTTACAACCTTACTCAATAACTTTTTATTGAAGGTAGATTTTGACAATTATACCTTTGGATTACATTTTTTTCTTATATCATCCATGATTGCAAAATTTCTAGAAAATAAAAAAATCAATAGTTATGTCATCAACAAATTATTTAAATTGCAAGTTTTGGTAATTTAAAATTATGAATAAAATATAAACTTATAGATCATATAGTAAATAATACCCGATTGACACAAAATTTGATATGTGTATTAAGAGCATAAAGAACATACAAGTCAACGGTTAGATTTTCAAAAATATGTAGTGATGTTAATCTTATTGAGAAAGATTGTAGTATTAGGCTACAACCAATTTTATAACTAAACTTTGTCATAAAATAAATAGTATTTTTCAAAAAAATTTAGATACCATTTCTTAGTAAATTATTTAAGATACATAATGTGAGATAATATAAAACATATTTTTCAATTACTATCAATTTGAACCGTCAAAGCAATTAGGATACAACTCATACAAGTTTTGGATATCAAAGTCCAAGCTTAAGTAGCCACTAGGAATTCTAGTCATGAAAGCAACACTCATAGCTTCAACTATGGAAGTTGAGTATGTATCATGTTATGAGGCTACATGTCATGTTTTGTGATACGAAATTTCATTTTTGGGCTGATTAATTCCGTTTTTAAAGTCAATGATGAAACCATCGAGGGGTGTGGTTTTGGGTGATGCACAAGATGTGCCGAGTGTGAGGTCCAAGGTTTGAGTCCGAATATGAACTCATTTGGATTGCCTCCCTTAGTAGTTCAAGGTTCATTAGTATCCCTCGTGGGGTTAGGAAATTATGGCTCACCATGGTCTCCTACACTCCAATAGGGCCTTAGACCCAATGGGTAGGATGCTACAAAGGTTATGCATAGGTAATATTGCCATGTTGGTCACCCTCTACCCTTTTTTGCTTAGCAAAAAAAAAAAGTCAATGATGAAATATTGAAATATTTTTGCTGCAATTAGTTTCTCTCGTAACAAAATAAGTTCTTCATACATCCAGTTGCTTTTTTCTATGGCTGTAGCAAACACCAATACTCTTTGTGAAATGGTGTGGTATTTTACACTTTCTACAAAATGGGTTGTTAGGCCGTGGAGTTACTAGACACAGCCGAGGCCTTTGTTGGCCCTAATGAGTCCAATTACATTAGGCTTTGAAGTCCATTACCATCTAGTATTATTCTCTAATTTCACTGGACTCAATGCCTTGTAGTGAAGTCAATGGATCTCACGAGCTTTTGGGGCTCAAAATCTTATAGACTTGTAGTGTCTTCTATTTGAGGCATAGGGCATAGGCTTAGTCAAATAAATTCCACAAAATTGAGGGGAAAAATGCCCAATCACTTCCTAAACTTTGATACAATGGCTATGACACCCCACTTAAACTTTTGTTTTAGACACTTTCTACAAGTGCCAAATTAATACCTCTGTTACTCTTTGTTGACACCCTATTTTGCAACTCGTATTTAACCTCATATGGAGGGTAAAAGGATAATTTCACATTGGAAATATGCATCTTGATTCTGGTCATTAGATTCTTAATCTCATTTCACCAAAATTATCTTAATATTGTAACGATCAAATCGACTGGTTATGAGCCCTAATCGGACCATTAGATTGAAAGTTATCATCAAATCAAGTTTTAATGGCTAAGATGCACTATCACAAATTGAGTCCGACTATATGTGATTATGAATAATTGATTTCAATTGGTTATAAGTATAATCAATTTGAAATCGATAGTGTGTCATAATTTGATTGGTTAGGACTATATTTTATGGTAGAGTTATACACACCTAATTAACTAGATAGTTAAACATTAATTATTCAATGAATAATTTGTGCAATTATCTTTTAATTAGGATAAATTTGGAACCAATTAAGTCTGAAATGGGAGTGATTTGAGCCATTTAATGTTAATTGGGAGCTAATTTAGAACCTATTAATGTTAATTGTGCTGAAACCATTTTCTAACAAATGACCTCTACTCATCATTTTATCGATATCTCTCAGAATATTTTGAATCTGTAAATGAGGTTAATTTTCCCAGAAACTAGACATCTGGAGTTTCAATTTGAACACAAGAACGAGACAATTCCAATCAGAATTGTGTCAGATGTGATTATTTGAAGTTGGCTCTACAGGCTATTACAGCAGCTACGGAAAAACTGAATTGTGGCTTGCTCCTCACTGCAACCAATCTTTCCATTTAATGCACCAGATTTCCCCCAAGGCTAAATTGAGGTCTAGGTTCATGATTCTTTGTCAACCTTCATTAAATGGCCTTCCATTCATATTTCCTCCACCACTACTATATAAACCCCTCATTTTCTTCATTCGAAAGGACACAAAAAATCTCTCTCTCTTCTCTTCTCTTGAGTTTTAGTGAAGTTGAGTAGTCTTGTCATATCTTGGTCTTCTTAAGACTCAAGGTATTGAGTGAGACTCACTCTCCCTCTCTTATCTCTTCTTTTCCTCCACCCTTAGGACCTCCATCAAGAATCCCCTCCTCCATTATATGGATCTTGCATGAAGGTATAATCTTCTTCCCTAACTGTTTGTTTATATTGCCATGATGAGAATTTAAGACTAAAGCATGATAATTCCCTTGAATATGTTTGAATATTCTTAATTGTTCTTATGTGTTCTTCACATGTTTTTAGTTGTTCATCACATGTTCATGCATATAACTAGATTTAATCTTAAATCCACATAAAAAATATGAAAAAACATGTTTGTTTAGTAATTCTTTCAAATTCTTGAATCTAGGTTATCACTATCCACACGCATTTACTAGAGTTTATTTTTCAATCCAAATGCCATGCTTAATAAATTAAATTAGAGTTTATCACATGCACACACATTAAATTCAACATACAAATTGATTGACATATTGGATGATATGATATGAATGTTGGCCACCATAGTCTAGAAGACCGGTTTCACCGGGCAAGGTGGGTGCCTAACACCTTCTCACCTTGTAACATAGCCTCCGAGCTTAGATTAAGGGTTAATAGATCAAATGCTTATCCATGTAATTTTTGATTTTTATATTGTAACTAGGGAACAAAGTCATGTACTTTATCTTAGATTGTATCTAGGACCAAAGCCATGTAATTTTCCTATGATCAATGTAAATTCAATTTCAAATTAATAAAATGAAGAATTTTTCATTCGTGGTTTTCTTATTTTTCCAATAATTAAATAAGTGGCAACTCCATTGTAAAACTCTTAATCTAAAGGGGGAAATATAACTAGTCGAACCTCCATTCTGAGAGGTAGTAACATGACTCCACCTATTCACGTGGATTTGGCCCAACATCCTACAAAAACGGGCTGGGGGTGCGGTCTCTTACACTCTTCTGTTAGTATACTAACAGAATCATCACATGAGACTCAAGTGGACTTAAAAATATTCTATCTAATTCCGTGAACTTCCATGGTAGGAGTGTAGAGAGTCAATTGAACCAGACCCCTGTTTGGGGTCTCATCGGGGAGCCAGAGTTTGTGTCCCACTTCCGATCTCACCATCCAACTTCTAGGCAAGTCAATTACGCCCCAACACAAAATGCAAAAAAAAGAAAAAAAAGCAATACAAAACACACCCTGTTAGGGCATATGTGTTTCACGTGTTAAGAACATATGTCATGATTTTATGTAATTGACTTATCCTTTGACAAAACACACTTTACTTGTATTTGGGTAGATTTAGGACGTGTTTAAATGCTTCAAGAAACCATGTTTCAAGATCAAGTGTTGAAACCTTCAAGTCTATCCAAGAAAACAAGTTCATAGTGCAAATTCATTAAAACTCGACAACTGACTCGACAGCTGTATCTATTGAGTTTAAGAAAGCTGTTCAAAGATTCGGTGTGCTCGACACCTTCTCGACAGCTGCTCGACACCTTCTATTTGTCGAGATTTAAGATATTCAAAATTCAAATATGATTTTCTTGGGATCCGTGAATATGTCTTTGGGCCTTCTTTTCTCCTAACCCTAGACATATAAAGGGATTGTTTTAAGGGCCATTAAACAGTTCACAAGTTGCATAAGTTTTGAACAAACTTTGTTCAAGCAAATTGTGGTCGGAGACGAAATTCTTGCCCTAGTTCATCTCTTTCTCTTGAAGAAGTTACTGTGTATGTGCACCGTAGGGTTTTGTGACCAACCATCTTCTTGATCTTCATCGTGTGGATGAATTGAAGAACTTTGCAACCAACAACCTTCTTAGTTGGTGATTAAAGTCGCGTACTAGGATTCGTGCAATTGGTTAGTCACGTACTTGGGAGTCATGCATCTGAAAGGGGAACTGTCACTACAGAACAAGTCCAATTGGGTATTGGGATAAGGGTTCAACTGTAGGTTGGTAAGGTACTTGGAATTCCTTTACTTGTAACCGCTTGTTGTGATAATAGTAGAGTTTCGGGAGTGGTGAAAATCACCCGGTGGGGTTTTTGCCGTTAGGTTTTCCCCATTCGTAAACAAATTACTGTGTTATTTATTTTTCCGCTACATAATTAATTTATTGGTGATTTGTTTGTGCTACCACGCGTTTGCATGATAAATTGATTAATTAATAATTTGGCTAATTAATTAATTAATTTCTATCACAAGGATTTATTCAGTTTGTGGCCTATCACACCCCATCTGCATAATCAATCAAATTGCAGAAACCCAATAAAAAGAAACAAACAGCAATAGTAGAACTTGTTATTGAAGCTAAAATAAGTTTAACCCATTACTGAAAGTCCAAATAAAAACTACAAAATCAAACACCAATCTCATCAAAGACCTCCACTAAACTGTCTCCTTCAGGCTTCACAACCATTTAAAACCAAGTCTTGCCCCCTGCGCCCCACCCCCCCCCCCCCCCACAAAAAAAAAAAAAAAAAAAACTCTTTATTGAAAATGCTAAAATAAAACCCATCTACCTTAGAACCCAAGCTTGGCAGTGTTGTACCTAAACATCAAAATAAAAAAGGATCACCATATTAGATTAGGTGTAAAAATGGCGTTTGAAGAATCTAGAAGCAAGGGAATTGGGTTGGGGACTTAATGGTATTGTGGGTCTGACTCCAGCTCTAAACGGTGAGATCTTTGGTGGGACATGACCTCCATCTCCGACGAGACCAAGAACGATGGGTCTAGTTCAACTTTATCTCTCTCTAAACCTGACCCCAGGTTTCTCTCTCCCTCTATCATCGCTTCATGAAATTATATTTAGAATTTTGAAGAACACGTGCATCTCATGTGACTATTATGTTAGTATATTAACAGAAGAGTAACATATATATTAATTTAGCTCTTGCACAAAGTTTAAGGGGGAAAATTGGTTGGAAAAAAAAAAGTTTAAGGGGGTGTTATGGCGACTACATCAAAGTTTAGGAGTGTCGGGCATTTTTTTCCTCCAAAATAGAGAGCTCTGAACAATTTAGTCTAATGGATCTCACTGGGCTTGGAGCAACAAATCTTGTAGTGTCTTCTATTTGATTTATTGAGCATGGGCTTAGCTAATAAACCCAACACAAAAGAGAACTTCCCTAACATTCAGCTCATGGGCTTAGAGATAACATTTGTACTCGATATTAATTATAAGGCTTTGATAGTTGTTTTCCAGTCTTAGATTTGCAGGTTTTTTGGACCACGAGTTGGCATATTAGGGTTTTAGGTATAGTGTTTGGGGGCTGTTACCATCTACTTTATAACCCTTTTCTTCAATTCACGTTGTCAAGAAAGCCCATTAACTGTCATATTTAAGTTTTTAATTAAAATAATTATTCAAAGAAATTACAAGAAAAAAAAGGTGTCAATTTCCCTTAAAAAATAGGGTTTTCTTTTCAAAGGAAATTTAAAACAACTTTTTAGGGATATCAAAACGGGTTTTCCAATATGTTTAAATCTAAGATAAGTAGTCTTTTTTCAAGAAAAAGTAGTAGTCTTTTTCAAATTAAGATCGATTTGCACAGTCAAGAAAAATTAGTATACATTTTCCTATAAAATAAGTAGTCTTTTTTGAAAAAAAATATATACTAATTTCCTGTAAATTTAAGATACATAGTCTAATACAAGATAAAAAAAACATTTTATTTTTTATTTTTTATTTAATCTCTACCAAAGTAGGGACCAAAATAAAAATTGACACAAAATATAAGGACCAAGAGTGTGTTTTCGCCAAAAATAAATCATACCAATGGAGTTGAATCTTTGTCTGTCTCTCTCTTTTTATACACACACACACACACACACACATGTATGTGTGTTTGAATTTGTGTATGAATGCATATTCGATTTTAAGATGTTCTAGAGTTTTAAACTCTTAAAATTATAAGTGTTGTCGATACTGTATTTTGTCTACCCTTGATTTACATATTAGACACAAAATTACCAAAAAAATAAAAATAAAATCATATTTTTCCCAAGGGACTTTGGGAACGTTTAGATCAACATGGTTTATCCCATTTGTGCATTGGAGTGCTAGAATTGCAAGTTCATGTCAAAATGACCAAAATACCCCTAATTAACCGAGAGTTTATCGAAGTTCAAATTTGTTCATGGTTTCACCATAATGTCATTTTTCAAGTTTTTATTTTTATTTATTTTATTTTTTATCAAAACCAATGTTTTTAAAAAGTTTTTATCATTTTTGACCAAGTTTGAACCTAACTAACACAGAGTTGACCGCAGTTTGAACCAAGATTTAAGATAAGTCCAACTCGTATGAAAGAAGACTGAATTCCCTTTAAAAAAAATTGCTCATAGGACAAAATTGGAGTAAAGAGGGTTAAGATATCATAAAATCATCATTAGGTAAGGGAAAGCGATGCATAAGTCCACTTCTAGGGCTCACAAAATTTTAGTCTGTGGTCTGATCTTTGAAGTCAAAGGATATGGAAATTAGACATCTTTTGTCAAATGCCATTGGAATTGGTCCAATTGAAGTTCAGAGAGGTCATAAAAAAAGCATACGATTTTTTTTTTTTTTTTTTTTGAGAAACAAACACACACACAAGAGAGAGGAAAGAGGGTTCTAACACAAAGGGACACCACAACTCCACTCAAAAGTCATGGTAACTTTTAAGGGAGAGCGGGGCAAGTTATATTACACACAACACACTCTCTTAAGTAATGTGGGACAATTGAACATTCTTTTTTTTGAGAAACAAACACGCACACACAAAAGCATATGAAGTTGAAGGTTAAAAAATAGAAGAGGACAAAATTGATGATAGAATGCTTGACAGAGATACAAGACAGAAGCAAATGTCATCTTAGTACTTGATAGAGGCACATGTTATTTTTAGAGCACTAGCAATAGTGGTGCTAAAAGCTAAAAAGCTATTTTTAGCATTACTATATACTAGAAAGAGTGTTGCAGCAATGAAGCTATAGTTATAATTTTTACCTATCTTGCTACAATGCATAGCTATATATGAATGTATACTGTAGCTGAGAGCTGGAAAAAAAAAAAAAAACTTTTTTATTCTCCACCCAATTAAAATATTATTATTATTTTTTTTTCCAACTATGTCTGTCACTCTCCTCTCACTCTCAACTCCCTCTGAACTCTCCAACCCCTCTCAACTCCCTCTGAACTCTCACCTCTCTATCTCACTGCTGTCGGCCTCAACGTCATCGGCCCACCGCTGACCCACTCTGCCGGAGTCCCAAGCCGCCGATTCATGCCTCCGCCCAGTCCTCCATCTCACTGCTCACCCAACGCCGACAATCCTAGGCTTCTTTGGATTTCGTGGGTTTCATCGTCGATCCAAGCTCTGGGTTTCTCTGGGTTTCATCGTCAAAGCCGCCACTGCCTTCCTCAGCCCATTGCTTTGGTTTTCTGCCGATCTCAGGTATCACTCTATTCTTTCTCTTTTTTTTTTTTTTTTTAATTTTTTTATAATGATTTTTTGCAATATGATTTGTGGTTAATACTTATGAGTTAAGATATGTGGTTTGTGGTATCTGAGATTTTGAGTAGTGATTTAGGTATTTTTAAATTCATGATTAAAATGGTGTGGTTTGTTTGTTCACTCTGTTCTGTGATGGGATCCTTGTGATTTGGTTGTGTTGTCTTCATTTATGTAGTTTGTGAGGCTTTAAGTCACTTAATTGCATGTGAATCAAATGGGTATGTTGGAGGAAATTCGGTGTTTGAACTTTTTTGGCTGGGGTTTTATCAAAATGTTTAGTTAGTTTAAACATTTTGGTTGGCTGCTGAGAAAATGCTGGTAAAGGGGAAATTTAGGCACTCAGTTTAAATTTTTATGGTTATATACTCAATTTTAAGGAATGTCTTTTGATTGCAAGGGGTCAGGGTAGTTGAGAAGGGTCAGGATTAATGCAAGCATGTGTATGACTTAAAGTAATGTTTTAAAGTAAACAAATCTCAATGAAACTCTTCCCCTAACATTATCATATGTTGCTGTAATTAAGTTAGCCCCTCTTTGGACCAAACTTTCTCTTATTCAATATCATGAAATTCCATAGTTCTTGCATATAAATAGGAAAACTGAGAGTGTAAGGGCTTTACAACTATAAGGAGTTTTGAGTTGTTTTAAAATTTTCATTTATCTGTTGATTTGATGGTGGCTGATTTCAGATTTCACATTTCGTATTTCTGTGCACGTGATACATTGAAAGTGATTTCCTGCCAACCAGAAGAATCATAATCATGTTCTATTGTGTAGTACACACACTTTGGTGTGTTGTATTGGATTTGAGATTCGATTTGAAAATTTCCAAACCAAATATGCATCCCCCAATGACTTAGCAGACCTCTAATTGATTTTCATGTTGTAGCTGTGGGGCTGACTTATTCTCCACCTACAGATATGGAATTTAAAGAATTTTATTTTATTTCTTCATTTTCTAAGAATTTAGTGCATCAAATATGGCCTATACATTATGGTTGATCAATTCAAATTTGATGTCTTAGTCATCACTTTTGGCATAGTTTAATCAAATTTCTTGGAAGCAAACTAAAATCTTTTTGCGATTTTATTTGATTTGCAGGAATCTAAATCTCTTAAAGATACACCAGTAGTGATCATGTCCTCAGAGAACATCCCATCAAGGATCAACAGGTAAAGGGAATAACATACATTTTTGTTTTACTCATTTTCATAATTAATTTTAAGCTTTTGAAACTCACAGGCTTGATAGAAATATTGATTCATTAGAGAGAAGAAAGACTACATTTTCCATCTTTAGGATCCATCCCCCCATGTTGTGCTTAGGGGTCTATTGTAAATTAACACAAATAGTTAAATTTTGTTGACTGATTTTACAGACTATTAACCTCTTTTTTATATCTTTGATGCATTTTGTTACCAGTCAAATATGTACAAACAATAAGGATAAGGAAACTCCATCTGGTTGAAAGGCCAGAACTTCAAAAAATGAATTCTAAAAGTTGGTGCAATTTCTTGATCAGGAAATGTGTTCAAATCAAGAGAGAATGAAAGAAGAAATGACGTCCTTGTATAATTTGGTTTGAGTTACGTATGTGACTAATTTATGGACTACATTGTTCCAGCTATAATATGTGTTCTATTTTATATGTTTTCTTATAAAGTTCCTCCATTTTGTAGTTCACATTGTTCCAAGATTGCTTCCAGACAATTGAGACAATTGTTTTAGTCAAATATAAATTTGTATATATATAATTTGGTTTTAAAAAAATAATGCAATTATTATACTAGACAATAATAGGCTATCATGACAATTGAGAAATTTTTTGTAGTCAAAAGATAAATTTGTATATATACATTGATGGTTTTTAGACCCCTTAAAAACACAATTGGATTAACCTAGGTAATTAGCCAAGTTATTACTTAGTTCAAATTCCAAATCTAGGTTATCACAAATAAACAATCATATCATACAAATGAGCAGAAAGATAAATAACACAATGATATGATCACCTAGGAAACCAAACCGGTAAAAACTTAGGGAGGATTTAATCTAGCTATCCTCAAGGTAAACCTGAATCCACTATGAAAGAATCGAAATTTTACAATAAGACTTAGACCACTAACATCCTATTGCTACCCACCAGTAGAAACTTCCTGACACAACCACCTGTAAGCTCTGAAACCACGGACTCCTTCTTTCTTGAATTCTCCAGCAAGTACAAGCACACCCGCTTGTGTTTCTTTAAGTTCTTATGGTAGCAACTGAATGATCATCAAGTTCTTGAACGAATCTCCTCTTGATAATCCTAAGCTTGTGTAAAGGAAAACTCCTCACAGATCTCACAAGAGATTTACACAAACAGCAATATGAGCAACACTAAAACGTGGCTAGGGTTTGCCTTATATACCTAGGGCAAAAATACAAAACCCTAAACATTTTAAATGAACTAGGACTAAGTTGGAATTCTACAGAAAACGCATTCTGCCCTAGCGATTGCGGTGGTTATGATTGTTGCTTTATTGTAGTGGATATATTGTTTTATTGTAGTAGATATATTATTTTATTGTAATAGATATATTATTTTATTGTGATGTTTATATTATTTTATTGTGTTGAAAGTTAAAATAGATCCATTGCTGCTGGATGTTTTGTAAAATGAGTAGGTAAAATAGATAAATGAACTTTTTGTAGTACTTGTTAGGACATATGTGAATTATGTTAGGAACACATGTTAATATAGAATTAGCTAATCTTTTGACAAAATACACTTTACTTGTAATTGGGTAGATCTAAGATGTGTTTAATACTTTAAGGAACATGGTTTCAAGTTCAAGTGTTAAAACCATGAAAATTTGTCCAAGAATTAAGTGAAAAAGTGCTGGTTTTAAAACTCGATAGCTAGTATCTATCGAGGTTTAAAAAGCTGTTCAAGCCTGATGCTCGATAGTTGCTCGATAGATTGGGTATCTATCGAGATTTAAGAAACTCAGATTTTCAGTTCTGATTTTCATCCAATCCGTGTATAGATGTTTAGACTTTCTTTTCTCACAACTCTAAACATATACAAGGATTATTTTAAGGGCCGTCAAAGGTTGCACAATTGCGCGAGTGTGAAGCAAAGTTGTATTTATGCAAATTGTGACCAGAGACAGAATTTTCTCTAATTCATCTTTCTTTTGAAGAAGCTGCTGTGTTTAAACGCTGTTGGGTTTTGTGGCCAAGGAGCTTTGTGATCTTCATCATGTTGATGAACTAAAAAACTTTACAGCTAACATCTTTCTCAAGTTGGTGATTAAATCGCGTACTGAAATCCGCGCATTTATTGGTTAGTCACGTACTAGGAATCGTGCATTAAAAGGAGAAATTGTCACTACAGAGCAAGTCTAATTGGGTATTGGGGTAAGGGTTCAACTGTAGGTTAGTATAAGGTATTAGAATTTCTTTACTTGTAACCGCTTGTGGTAATAGTGGATTCTCAGGAGTGGTGACCTCAAAATCACCCAGTGGGGTTTTTGCCTTGGAGGTTTTCCCCATTCGTAAATAAATCACCGTGTCAATTTATTTTCCGCTGCATATTTAGTTATTTGGTGATTTGTTTGTGCAACCATGCTCATTACATGTAATTAAACCTAATTAATTGGTTAATTCTTCACAATGGGTCATTACATTCTTGGCCTATCAAGTGGTATCAGAGTAGACATACTCTGATTAGGTTTTAATCTTTGCTGTGTGATCCATTGACTCCTGTTGTCATGGATAGAGGAAAGTCTCTTATTATACCTCCTTTATTTGATGGCACTAATTATGCATACTGGAAAGTACGCATAAGAGCTTTCTTGCAGTCTTTTGATAAGAAAGTATGGCAAGGTGTGGAGATAGGCTGGACTAAGCCGAAGGAAGCACCGGCCGATTGGGATGATGCTAAGATCAAGGCGGCAAATTTCAGCAGCAGGGCATTGAATGCTTTATTTAGTGCGGTCACAAATGAGGAGTTCAGAAAGCTATCCTCCACTGAAACTGCAAAGGAAGCATGGATCATTCTCTAAACAACCTTTGACGGAACCAAGGCTGTAAAGGATTCGAAACTTTAGAGGCTCACTGCAAGCTTTAGAGAGATCAAGATGGAGGAGGATGAGTCATTTGATGAGTTCTATGCCAAGCTTAAGGACATAGTGAACTCAACTTTTAATCTTGAGGAAACCATTCTTGAACCCAAGATTGTTAGAAAGGTGCTCAGATCTCTACCTGAGAGATTTCATGCCATGATCGTCGCAATTGGGGAATCAAAGGACATCGACAAAATTCCTTTGACAAAACTAGTTGGCAATCTACAGACCTATGAGTTGGGTTTATCTAGGATTAGGAAATTGAGCAAGAGTAAGAGGATAGCATTGAAGGCCAAGAGCAGTGATACTGATGAGTCTTCTGACAATGAAGATTCTAAAATGAAGTCCTACATCATAAGGCAATTCAAGAAGTTTATGAAGAATGCCAATGGGAAGGGCTTCGACAAGGACAGTAGGCAATCTAGTTCTTCTCACTTTAAGAGCCAAGACAAAGGGAAGAAGGATGCTAAGGATGATGGTCAGTACATTGTTCTCTTAGGACCAAAGTGTTTTAGGTGTCAAGGCTTTGGTCATATGAAACAAGAGTGCCCTGCGTATCTTAAGACCATTGAGAAGAGCAAGGCACTTGATGCTACTTTGAGTGACACCAAGCCTAAGGATGACTTGGATAATGAGGATGATGGAATCCTGAATGCTTTTACTGCCACCATAAATCCTATTGAGGGGATTGTTGAAGATGTGGATAAAGAAGAGGACTTGGTGGGTTCTAAGTTCGAGAAAATGGATGATCAAGATGATATCCATACATCTTATGAGAAATTGTACAAGGTTTTTGAGAAGCATGAGAAACTGTATAGGTTGGCCACCAAGAAGCTCAGTGATGTGGAGCTTGATCGAGAAGAGCTTTCCACAGAGTTTGATGAAGCAAATCAGACCATTGGAGCACTGAGATTTGAGAACAACTTCTTGGCTGAAAAAACCAAGAAGCTTAAGGTAGAGCTATTCCAAGTCAGAGCTCAGTTGGAGAGGACTTCAAGCGCAAAGCTTGATGAGATGCTCAGCCTTCAGAAATCTGCTTCTGATTGATCCGGTTTAGGGTACAAATTCTCTTCTCCAAATACTGCTTCCTTTAGTACTACTGTTTTTGTTTCTTTTACTAATAATGTTGATTCTGAGAACACTGATGTTAAAACTGCCTTAGCTAGTAAAAACATAGACAAAGGTAAATTTATCTTAGGAGCACCCCCTAAACTTGTTAAGAAAGAGACTAAAAACCCTAGAGCTAAGAAGGATAATACTCAAAAGTCTAAACAGAAGAAGCAACATCTCTGTTATCACTGCGGAACAACTAGACATACTCGACCTAATTGCTATAAGTGGTTGGCCATTCAACAGAGCAATAGTATGATCTCATTGGGAAACTAGAATCAGTTTCCACCTTCCTTTGCTCCTCTTGAAAATCTACTCAAAGCCCTCATATTCCTTTCTAACTTAAACGGTTTCAATTCTTCCCCTTCACCGCCGGTTCAAGAGTTTGCTAAACGGGAAGATTTCTCCAAGGTGTGGAAGGAAAAAGGCTCTAAGTGATTTAGTCACTTTTCTCTCTCTCCCTCTTTTTTTTGCTTGCATTACTTGTGTGTTTTGCTTTATTGCTTTGAGTCAGTCTAGTTTTTATGCTTTGCTTTGTTTAACATGTTTTCATTTGCTTTCAGTTTTTGCCTTATTTTGTTTTTCATAAAAATTTTAAAAAAAAAATTGAAAAATCAGAAAATACAAAAATAGTGTCTATTATGTGTACATTGATACTTGTATACCTTGGATGGCCATTAAAACAAAGTTTTCTAAACTTTGTATTTTTTGTAGTTTAGATGAGCATCTCTATGCATAACTAAGTGAGTGAGCTTTGTGGCTTGTGTTTGTGATGAGTAAGATTAAGTAATCTCTTGTACTTAACGCCCGTATCACTCTTTTTGACGGGAAGGACTAGAAAATCCTAAAAGAAAGGCATAAATAACCATCTCACCACTATTACTTACTAATCAAGAAATTGTTGGAAAACTTAGACCTCGGTTGATGGAATTAACAAGTTTAAACCCAAGTTGTTAATTAGATTTATTATGAATAAAACTTGTTAAAACAAATAAACATCAATATCATGTCAATATCCTACACAATGGAAAATTAAATAAGACAAGATATGATGATCCAGGAAAACCAATGAAACAAACTAGTTTTACAGTAAAAAACTTGCGGGGAAACCTTCCCGAAAAGCAATTCACTATAATAAAGAGAAGTTTTAGATCTAGTACAAAACCTTTATCCCCAGACTCTACAATTCCCATAGATGAACTTATAGCAGAAACTTTCTACCACTTTAGAACCTCTAAACTCTTTAATATATGAACGCTACTTTTTTGTACGGATCCGAGTACGTGACTAACCAATGATGCACAGCTCCCAGTACGTGACTAACTCACCAACTTGAAGAAGATTGTTGACTGTAAAGTTCTTCACTTTATCAACAAAGAAGATCAAGAAACACTTGGTTACAAAACCCTAAAGCGCAAAAGACGCAGTAACTTCTTTTAGAGAGAATAAGGCATCAGTCACCCTTTGCATGTGTTCTCCTTGTATTCTCTTATGTGACGGCCTTTAAAATAAATCTTATATATGTCTAGGATTGTGAGAAAAGAAACCCTATACAAATACATAAGCATGGTTCAAAAATCAGATCTGGAAATCTGAATTTCGTAATTCTCAATAAATACTGTATCTGTCGAGAGCTTTCGAGACCTCGATAGATAGCTATTTGTTGAGAGCTGTTGAGCTTTAATGAATCAACATTTCTTCACTTGTTTCTTAGACAGACTTGCATAGATTTAACACTTGAACTTGAAACCTTGTTCCTTGAAGTATTAAACACATTCTAGATCTACCCAATTACAAGTAAAGTGCGTTTTGTCAAAGGATTAACCAATTCTATAATGACATATGTTCCTAACATGATTCATATATGGATCGAGAATCTGTTGAGCATCTATCGAGCAGACAGAAAGTTTCTCGATGGCTCGAGAATCTGTAGAGAAGCTATCGAGACAAAGTGCAGAAATCTTGATGGATCGAGATTGCAATAACTTCTATCGAGATAAGAAGAAAAAGAGGCTCAATAGATAGCCTAGCTGTCGAGAGGTATCGAGAAGCTATCGAGATGTGCAAACATAGTTTTTCAAAGAAGAGAAAAACACAGAAATAAATGCAATCAAACATGCTACTTAAGCAAAGATCCAAACAACATTTTGAACTCTCAAAATTGTCTTTCAATAAGAAAAATGACATGCACTTAGATCCAAAACACACACATTAAACAAGTCTAACCAATTTTTTATTTCAAAAACAAGTCAAGACAGTTTAGTGAGTATACATTAACACATGTATTCCTTGTGATGGCCAAATCACATTGTACTTGCACATGTATTATGAGTAGCAAAGAATATTGCGTGTTGTGTGTGAAAAATATCGCAAGATTGCATAAGTGTCTACATGCTATAACGATTTGAGATATGAGAAAATTAATTTAACTCACACACAATCATAACTACTTGATAGGGACTATCACCTTTGAGGCACATCCTATAACTCCCACATCTCCTAGAAGACATACTTGCAATCATATGTAAAGCATTTTGATTCTTTTCGCTTTTATTTTTCTTTCCATATTTTTCTTTTAAGAAAACCATGCATGGGCATATAATAGAAAGAAAGAAATACCCAATGATGTTAAGCTTTTGACATTGCATTTCTGTTATGACAAAGCATATAGATGTCATTTCATGATTGGCGGGCAACAATGATGAGATGGTTATTTATGCCTTTCTCTTAGAAGTTTTTTTAGTCATTCCCATAAAAAAGAGTGATACAAGTGTTAAGTATAAGAGATAACTTAATCTTACTCATCACAAATATAAGCCACAAAGCTCACTTGCTTAGTTGTACATAGAAATGCTCATCTAAGTTAGAAAAGATACAAAATTTAGAAAATTTTGTTTCAATGGCCATCCAAGGTAAACAAGTACCAATGTACACAAACACATACTATTTTTGTATTTTTTTGGTTTTTCCCTCTTTTTTTTTTTAATAAATTTTGAAAACAAAACAAAATAAAAACTAAACAACCATACAAAAACAGACAAACAACATGAAAACATGAAAGAAAGATGCAAATGCATGAAAGCATGATTCCAAAAGCAAATAAGAAATAAAGCAAAGAGAGACCTACTTTAGATTGAAAGAATTAAAGCAAAGAACAATAGAAAAGACAATTAAGTCTTAGGCTCCTTTCTCACCCACTCAGCATGAGTCTTTGGTCGTGTAGATGAAAAGACGTGTTCTAGTATGTCTACTAAAGGACATGGAAGAATTAAAATTCTCCTGAAATTGAGTTAAAAAACTCAAGACTTTTAATAACTCTCCAAAAAAAGGTGTAGGTCCTTGTGAGGAAACTTGTGACCGTTTGGACACTTGCTTTTGAGGATACAACTTAAAGCAATTAGGACGAATATGTCCAAAAACACCACAATGATGACAAACATGAGGTCTAACAAAGGATTTAGAATTAGATAAATCAGTTTTGAATTTTATACCTTTATCACTCTCTCAAATTGGGGCACAAAAATAGTCCTTGATCCAGAAGTCGTGGAAGACGAGGGGCCAGAGAAAACAACATATCCTAAGCTAGTCTTATCAGAACTAGGCTTTTGAGCACTCAATACCTCATCAAGCTTTGCACTAGACATTCTCTCTATTTGAGTTCTAGCTTGACTAAGCTCAACCTCAAGATTCTTGACCTTCTTTTCTAATGAGGTATTCTCCACAACAAGAGTCTCAACCAATCTTGTAGTCTCAACTAATTTGACTAATAGATCAGTTTTTTTGTTTTTTTTTTTTTTGTTTTTACCTCATTAATCTCTTTTCTACAACGATGAGAAGTCTTTTCAGATCTTATAAACTTAGTGCATAGTTTATCATAGGCTTCCTGAATGGTCATCTTCTTGGGTACTTCATTATTAGAAGAGTCCTCATTGTCACTAGCGCTCTTCATAATCACTCTTCATAATCACCTTGTCAGTTGTGGCAGCAAAAGCCATAAAGTGACCACATTCATCCACATACTCATTAGAAGAGTCATTCTCAGTATCACTCTAGGTAGCAACCAACCCTTTATCATTTGACTTCTTGGTCTTTTCTTTCATAAGGTAGTTTGGGCACTCTATCCTCATATGACCAAAACTTTTGCACTCGTGGCACTGGATAAGGGTTTCTCACTCTTATCCTTCATAGAGGATTCAGATTTCCTAGGAGGTTTGCCCTTATCCTTTTTCCTAAATTGAAGGAGTTTGATAATCTCATCAGTTATGAAGGTTAGGTCTTGATCCTGATCCTCATCTTCATCTTCATCTTCAGAGTCATCACTCTCTTCCTCTATACCCGTAAGAGCCAAGTTTTTACTCTTTCCACCTTTTCCCATTGAGCCTAATGTAATCTCATAGGTTTAAAGGTTCCCTACAAGCTCAGTCAAAGGAAGTTGATTAATGTCCTTCATTTCTTCAATGGTAGTGATCTTGGCATGAAATCTTTTAGGTAAAGACCTAAGGATTTTCCTAACAATTTTGAATTCTGCTATAGATTCTCCAAGGTTGAAGGTCGAATTCACAATATCCTTGAGTTTAGCATAGAACTCATCAAAGGTCTCATCCTCCTCCATCCTTATTTCTTCAAAATTACTAGTGAGTCTTTGAAACATCACAGTCTTTACTGCATTGGTACCTTCATAGGTGGTCTCAAGAATGGTCCGTGCTTCCTTGGCAACTTCTGTGGATGATATTTTCTTGAATTCCTCATTGGTCACCCCACAAAACAAAGCATTCAAGGCCCTACTATTGAAATTTACCGCTATGGTTGTTGATTCATCCCAATCCACTGACTCTTCCTTTGGCTTAAACTAGCCAACTTTAACAGCTTGCCATACTTTTTCACCTAGAACCTGCAAAATAACTTTCATACAAACTTTCCAGTACGCATAATTAGTGCCATCAAATAAGGGAAGAATCAAAAGAGATTGTCCATGATCCATGACAACGGGGGTCAAGGATCACACTCAGGAAATTAATCCAATCAGAGTATACCTGCTCTGATGCCACTTGTTGGGAAATTTAGACCCTGGTTGATAGAATTAACAAGTTTTAAACTTAAGTTGTTAATTAGATTTATTATGAATAAAACTTGTTAAAAAAAACAAAGATCAATATCATGTCAATATCATGCACAACGGAAAATTAAATAAGACAAGATATGATGACTTAGAAAAACCAATAAAACAAACTAGTTTCATAGTAAAAAACTTGCGGGGAAACCTTCCCGAAAAGCAATTCACTTTAATAAAGAGAAGTATTAGATCTAGTACAAAACCATTGTCCCTAGACTCTACAATTCCTGTAGATGAACTTATAGCAGAAACCTTCTACCGCTTCAAAACCTCTGAATTCTTCAATATATGAACACCACCCTTTTGCATGGATCCTAGTACGTGGCTAGCCAAGATGCACGGCTCTTAGTACATGACTAACTCACCAACTTGAAGAAGACTGTTGGCTACAAAATTCTTCATTTCATCAATAAAAAAGATCAAGAAGAACTTGGTTACAAAACCCTAAGGCGCAAAAAACACAGTAACTTCTTTTAGAGAGAATAAAGTATTGGTCACCTTTTGTATGTGCTCTCCTTGAATTCTCTTATGTGACGGCCTTTAAAATAAGTTTTATATATGTCTAGGGTTGTAAGAAAAGAAACCCTACACAAATATATAGGCATGGGCTAAAAATCAGATCTGGAAATCTGAATTTTGTAATTCCCGATAGATACTGTATTTGTCGAGAGTTGTCGAGTCCTTGATAGATAGCTATCTGTCGAGAGCTGTTGAGTTTTAATGACTCAACACTTCTTCACTTGTTTCTTGCACAAACTTGCATGACTTTAACACTTAAACTTGAAACCTTGTTCCATGAAGCATTAAACACATCCTAAATCTACCTAATTACAAGTAAAGTGCGTTTTGTCAAAAGATTAGCCAATTCTATAATGACATATGTTCCTAACATGATTCACATATGTCCTAACAGAAATGACATTTGTATGCTTCGGCATAGCAAAAGTGCAATGTCAAAAAGCTTAACATAATTGGATATTTCTTTTCTCTCTCTTATATACCCATGCATGATATGCTTATTAAAAGAAAATATGTAAAGAAAAATAAAAGCAAAAAGAATCAAAATGCTTTATACATGATTGCAAGTGTGTCTTTTTGGAGATGTGGGAGTTATAAGATGTACCTCAAAGGTGATAGTCTCCATCAAGCAGTTATGATTGTGTGTGAGTTAAAGTGATTTTTTCATATCTTAGATCATTATAACATGTAGACATTTATGTAATCTTGCTATGTTTTTCACACACAACACGCAATATTCTTTACTACTCTTAATACATGTGCAGGTACAATGTGATTTGGCCATCACAAGAAATACATGTATTAATGTATGCTCACTAAACTGTCTTAACTTATTTTTGAAATATAAAACTGGTTAGACTTGTTTAGTGTGTATATGTGTTTTGGATCTAAATGCTTGACATTTTTCTTTTGAGAAATGATTTTGAGAGCTTAAAATGTTGTTTGGTTCTTTGGTTAAGTAGCATGTTTAATTGCATTCATATCTGTGTTTTTCCCTTCTTGAAAAACTGTTTTAAAGCAATCTTGATAGCTTCTCGATACCTCTCGACAGCTAGGCTATCTATCAAGCCTCTTGAGCTTCTTTTCTCGGTAGCTGTTTTCACAATTTCGATCCATTGAGGCTTTTGAGATTTCTACTCTACAGATTCTTGATAGATACTCGATCCATCGAGGAAGTTTTATAAGCTCGATATTTGCTCAATCCATCAAGCCCCTTTTGCTGTAGACACCTCTCGATAGCTTCTCAATAGCTTTATCTATTGAATTTTTATTCTCGATACCTCTCAATCCGTCGAGAAACTGGGATTTCTTTATATAAGGTCAGCATGATTTCTATCTCATTTCTCCCCGATCTCTCTCAACAGAAAAGTGTCTCTCCCTCTCCCAAACACCTCAAACTCAACCTTTTCATCTTCCCCACTCTTTCTTCAGTCTTTTCCTTGCATTCTTCACTGGTTTGATCTCTTTATCATACATTTCATGCATTTTTTACCTAACTTTTGGGGTTGTTGAAAATTTTGGGGTTTTTCAAAATTGATGAGTTTTTCTCAAATTTTTGGGTTGGGTTTTACTTAAATGGTTTTAAATCATCATGCATTGCATCATATTTGCACTTTAACTATATTTTCATGCATTATAGATGTGTGCTATATATGTTGAATTCATGTGTGCTAGTAGGATTGGATTGGACTGAGCCCATGATGTTTTTATTATTGCATATCACATGCTCATGCATTTTAATGCATATGTAACTTCATTTCTTTATATTCTTATATTGATCTATGTTGATACTTTTTTGTTTCTCTCTCTCTCTCTCTCTCTCTCTCTCTCTCTCTTTCTACACATTAGCTTGCTCTATGGTACCTAAGCGTAAATCTGCTCCGTCTTGGAACCCTTTTCGTTTTGGGGTATCTTTTTCTGATTCTACTCCTTCTCACATCCGGTTCTGTGATGATAAAGCCCGAAAGGACTTTTCGGAGAACTTTTCTCGACGAGGCATTCATTTGGAATGCCAAGTCATCCCATCGGATTTTTCTGATACTGACCTTCCCACTGTCATCTATAGTAGGGGTTGGGAGTCACTGTGTGACATCCCGGTCACGTGCCCTTCAGTGATCATACAAGAGTTTTACTCCAACATGCACGGATTTGACTATTCTGTACCTCATTTTTTCACTCGCGTTCGGGTATGCACATTGTAGTCACTCTGGATCTTATATCCGAGGTGCTACACATACCGAGGGTAGAGCATCCTAACTACCCTAGCTGTGATCGTCTTAGGACTGTGTCTAAATACGAACTCATGTCTCTATTCTGTGAGACACCATTTTCTTGGGGTGATCATCAAAACACCTGATGCTCGAACTTTGCTAAAGGTCCAAGATTCCTTAACATGGAGATGACATTCGTTCTCCATCCTTTGTCTCACTATAACTCTATCATAGAGCCTCGTGCTCGATTTTTGTTATCCCTCTTAGAAGACATCTCTATTGACTTCCCTTCTCACTTCATCCTATCATTTATAGATGTCTATAGGGATACAGCGACCTATGATAAGCTCATTTTTCCTTCAGTTATCATGCAGATCATTCGCCATTTTTCCATTCCCTATCCTGAGTTTGATCACTTTTTCATCATGGGTGCCATTGACATTGCTACCATTAGACGGAGTGATGCCCAGCTTAGCCAGAGGCGGACACAGACTGAGACGACAGCTCCTCTAGTTTCTTCTACTCCATCCACCTTAGCTCCTTCCTCTTTTGCGGGTGGGGTGACTCTCAAGGCCATCATGGCACAGCTTGTATGCATGGATGCTCGTCTTGACACTCTCAATGATGAGTTGTGTTAGGTGAACACCCATGTTGGTCGTATTGCATGACGACAGGCTGTCATGGGTGGTTTCATTGCTTCTTTTCCATCTCCACCGGCTTCAGAGGATGAAAGTGATGATGGCTTCGGTAGTGATGATGCTGATGAGGAGGATGGTGCTAACTCTTCCAGTGACGATGAAATGACTGCTTGAGTCACTTTCCCTTTGTCATTCATGACAAAAAGGGGAAGTAGTTTTGGATATGAGAGTAGTCATGTACATAGGGGGAGAGTTAGCATAGGAGATTTTTGATAGGGGGAGTTTTTATATTTTTGAGGGCTGTAGTGAGGACTTATGTATTTTTTTCTTTTCTTCTTTTATAGATACGTTGTTCTTACTTTGTGATAGTAAACCTTGTACTTATGATGTTATATATGGGAGATTCTGGCATTTTACCCTTAATTTAAAAAAAAAAATTGGCAATATGCCCCTGTTTGCAAACTATATAGGAGCGTGCCCCTGTTTTGATACTCGATTATCCTAAAATCGAGTTCAATTAAATACTCGATTTGTAGAAAATC
This sequence comes from Quercus berberidifolia, assembly GCA_028535905.1. NCBI lineage: Eukaryota > Viridiplantae > Streptophyta > Magnoliopsida > Fagales > Fagaceae > Quercus > Quercus berberidifolia. Next base: position 75,344,984 of record JAPQVW010000002.1, on the reverse strand, counting down.
GAGTTATGCCCAATCAAGCTTAAAAAAAATAAAAAAATAAAAAAAAATTTCCATGGAACTCGAGTTTCAGGAAATTGAGTTCCATGCAAAAAAAAATTTTATAAGTGCAATTGCCCCATATTCAGGGAGCCCTATAGTAGCGTTTCTAAGCCCTATAGTGACGTTTTAAAGCCCTATAGCGGCGTTTTCCTGCAAATTTTTTTTATAACTGTAATTGGCCCATATTCAGGGTACCTTATAGTGGCGTTTTTAAGCCCTATAGTGACGTTTTAGGACCATATAGCGGCGTTTTCCTGCAAATTTTTTTTAATAAGTGTAATGGCTTGTTCTGGGTGCCCTATAGTGGCGTTTTTAGGCCCTATAGTGACGTTTTAGAGCCCTATAGTGGCGTTTTCCTGCAAAAAAAAATTTAATAAGTCCCATACCAGCTTAAGGGGTCCTATAGTGGCGTTTTTAAGCCCTATAGTGACGTTTTAAAACCCTATAGCGGTGTTTTGGAACTCGACTTCCCTAAAATCGAGTTCCATGCTTTTTTTTTTAGTTTTATTTGGTATAACTCGATTTTCTACGAATCGAGTATTTCATTGAAACTCAATTTTAAGGTAATCGAGTATCGAAACAGGGGCATATCCCTATATAGTTTCGAAATAGGGGTATATTGCTAAATTTTTTAAAAATTAAGGGCAAAAGGCTAGAATTTCCGTTATATATGATGAGGTTGTTATTACAGTTCTTTCACCTATCTTTACATGTGTTGTTTCTTTTCTCTCTTTATGCACATACTTCTTATTACTTGTATGCAATCTTTTTATTTTTGTTTCACACTAAAATGCCGTGATGAGTTTTGTTTAAAGTGTTTCAGAAATATATGTTGTCAAAGTCTTCCTTGTCATGAACTCTCTTTTTGCAAAGTTTTTCAAGAGTTTGTGTTAGGATAGATTTTACTTTATTTAACAAGTGAGTATGAGTTCTCTCATATGGTCATTTGTTTGTTATGATTTTGTCACGAATTGCCAAGGGGGGAGATTGTTAGGACATATGTGAATCATGTTAGGAACATATGTCAATATAGAATTGGCTAATCTTTTGACAAAACGCACTTTACTTGTAATTGGGTAGATCTAGGATGTGTTTAATACTTCAAGGAACAAGGTTTCAAATTCAAATGTTAAAGTCATGCGAATTTGTCTAAGAATTAAGTGAAAAAGTGCTGGATTTTAAAACTCGATAGCTAGCTCGACAGCTAGTATCTATCGAGGTTTAAAAGGCTGTTCAAGCCCGAAGCTCGACAGTTGCTTGATAGATAGGGTATCTATCGAGATTCAAGAAATTCAGATTTTCTGTTCTGATTTTCATCCAATTTGTGTATAGATGTTTGGGCTTTCTTTTCTCACAACCTTAAACATATATAAGGATCATTTTAAGGGCCGTCAAAGGTTGCACAGTTGAGCGAGTGTAAAGTAAAGTTGTGTTTATGCAAATTGTGATCGAAGACAGAATTTGCCCTAATTCATCTTTCTCTTGAAGAAGCTGTTACGTTTGTACGCCGTTGGGTTTTGTGACCATGGAGTTTCGTGATCTTCATCGTGTTGATGAACTAAAGAAATTTGCAGCCAACATCTTTCTCAAGTTGGTGATTAAGTTGCGTATTGGAATTCGTGCATTTATTATTTAGTCATGTACTGGGAGCCGTGCATTAAAATGAGAAATTGTCACTACAGAACAAGTCCAATTGGGTATTGGGGTAAGGGTTCAACTATAGGTTAGTATAAGCTACTAGGATTCCTTTACTTGTAACCACTTGTTGTGATAATAGTGGATTCTCGGGAGTGGTGAATATAAAATCACCCGGTGGGGTTTTTGCCTTGGAGGTTTTCCCCATTCGTAAACAAATCACCGTGTCAATTTATTTTCTGCTGTATATTTAGTTATTTGGTGATTTGTTTGTGCTACCACGCTCATTGCATGTAATTGAATCTAATTAATTCACTCGACTAATTAATTGGTTAATTCATTATAAGGGGTTAATACATTCTTAACCTATCAGTGCCAAATAGCTAAAGTAACTTTTTGTGACCAAACTTTACCTTTATTTTACTCCCTCCGTCCCACTTTGTTTGTCCTGTTTGAAAAATCAAACATTTTAAGGGAACATCATTTATTGTCTTGTCTGCCTTATAAAAAGGTATAAGTTTACAAAACTACCCTTAAATAAATTTATTAACTTTTTTTAAAAGGAGTTATTCTTAATGAGGCTTAGGGATATAATAGGAATATTACTAAACTAATAACTTTTATTTTTAGAAACAGGACAATATTTTGGGACATCCCAAAATGGAATAGAGGACAAACAAAGTGGGACGGAGGAAGTAATAAATTTAAAGAAATGAATATTAAGTCATTTGGAGCTATGAAATATAGTGCCTAACCGTAATATATATTTTAAAATCACTGTGAGACAACTGATATGTTACAATCACACAATGTGAAATATCTTCATTTATGTAAGAATAATTGTTTAATTATTATTTTCAATAAAATGATATGTTCTAAAAGTTCAGAACAAAAACCATGCAGCGCACGAGTCTTCAACTGGTATATATAAAGAGTAGGAATCTTATTCAAAGTGATCTAAGCTTTTGTCAAGTAGCATATTCCTTGATAATTCTCTTCATTTAGCCCTTTGCATCATTAACATATTGCATTTATATCAAAGTATTATTTCATTTATAAAAAAAGGAAATAAAATACACTATATTAAGTCTTCCACCCTAAACAAGCTTTGAATTATCTGTCTAATTAGTTTCAACATTTTTTTTCTATTAAAAAAATGATATATTTTTTTAATTGATAAAATGATAATTTTCTAGCAGTTAATTAATATATAAATAAAATTTATGTAGTTTTTTGTTCCTGCTCGCGTTAAGTTGGGTGGGAGGATTGAATTTAGGCTCTTCCAGGCACATTGGTACTACAATTTGGGTTGGAGGTTGTACCGAATATTTTTCGGGGGTTTAAGCCAGTATTGATTTTTAGACCGGTACAATAAAAAAATATTAAAAAAATTAAAAAAAAATTTCATTTAATATAATGCATTGGATTAATATATGGAATTATACAAATAGTGATAACTATCACCTTGAAATAAAAATATTTTGTTCTATTGAACAAACCAAAACAACATCGGGTACGAAATTGACTCCTTTTATTATAACACATAATGAGTATTATTCATAAACTATATTAAAAAAAAAAAAAAAACAGGTAAATTACTATTTTGGTCCCTAATGTTTATTCCATGTGTAAATCTGGCTCCTAATGTTTCAAATGTATCCGTTTAGTCCCCTAACATTTTCGTACTATATCAAACTAGTTCATATTTTTAACTGATGGACAAAGAATGCTGATGTGACTAACAAAATAAAAAATGTAAAATACTAAAAATACTATAAGTTTTACTACATAAAACTTATAAGCTGATATAGCAATGAATGTGATTGGTGAGTTTCAACCACCTTATAAATTAACAATTTGGTTGTCTATTTGTGATCGGTGATACATTAGCTTAAGCTGATTGGAAGCTCATTAAGCATTGAGAAGAAAGGACTGAGCATTGTAGTGGTGAGCTTTACATCTTTATCGTTAATATTGAAGTTACCTATTTATGAATATTTATAGTAAGTATTCGAAATGTTGGTTTCATATTATGATAAGTTTAGTATAAGGGAAATTATATTACAAAAAAAAATACTCATTTATTTTCTTGGAAAAGATTAATCGACAAATATGATAAATTTAGCACAAATATTACAAACATGTAGTCTATCAGGACAGTCAATAACTACAGCCTTTAAAACACAGGTCACGTGTTCAATTGAGGTCTAATATGAATTGACAAGAGATTAAAATTAAAGCAAACAATAAAAATGAGGTACAGCTTATTAGATTTCCCAATAAATATCAAACACTTAACTATAATAGATGTAATTTTCATTAAAAGATAAAATCATTTATCCTTCAATGATCAATGCAATCTTGTATTTGAATCTAATTGTGGAAGGTAATGTAGAGAATTTCAAGAACTGTACCTAAAATTTTCCCCTTTTTAAAACAGTCCAAGATCCAATAGATCAATCTTCTTAGGACAAGTTACCTTGCTAATGGGTTGAGTTCCGTAATCATATTCATATTGACCATTTCAACAGAATAATTTGATTCATCCTCCCTTTTAGCTAATTCAGATGTCAAACACTCCTTCAGTTTCACCACCACCTCACTCATGGGTGGCCTTTTAGTGGAGGTAGAGGACACACAAACCATTGCTATTTCAATAGCTTTCCAAGCAGAGTTAGCATTGAAATCTCCATGCAACCTTGGATCAACAATATTTTGAATATCTCCTTTATCAAGCATGATTCTCACCCATTGGCTTATGTGAGTGTTTTCATGGGATCTTTCTATCACAGGTCGACCTGTGATTATCTTCAAAAGAACAATTCCAAAGCTATAAACATCGCTTTTCTCAGTCAACTTATATGTAATTGAGTACCTGCAAGCCAATGCATGTTATTATTATTATTATTTTTACTTTCCATTATAACAAGTTCAATTCTCAAATTATTTCCATTGGTCGTTAATTGGTATAAGGTTTGTTTCATTTTCTTTATAGAATGGTCACATGCTTTTGTGGATTATAAATACTTTTTTCTTCTTTTTATAATTACTATTGTTTAACAAAATGAATTAGAAGATGATAAGTAAATTAACAAAAATACTCACTCGGGATCAAGGTACCCAGGGGTGCCAGCAACATGACTAAGCGTAGAGACTTGAGTGTCACCATCAGTTGGAAATATTTTGGATAAACCAAAATCAGCTAGTTTGGCCTGTAAATTTTCATTCAACAAGATATTTGTAGTCTTCACATCTCTATGGATTATAGGTGGTTTACAACCATAATGCAAATACTCCAATCCTACATATCATGAATAGTCCAAAATCATTTATACAAAAAGATGAAACATTGTTAAAAACTGTTAAGCAGATCAACTCATTGGCTCATCGCTAACCTTGTGCTGCGTCCATTGCTATATTAAGCCTTGTTTCCCAACTCAAGATATTAGTATTCTTTCCTGCATCCATAAATAAGTGCCTTAGCCTTTCTGGTAGTGTAATTCAATTGAAGTGACCTTGATCTGTTGATCATGTGACGATGAAAGTAAGGAATTTTTGAAAGGGAAATTATTTTTCTATTGCTGATATTAGATTATGTCCTCCTTAGAGCATTCACAATGGGCTTGATATATGGCAAATGTAAGGAAAATTTAGCATGTGAGGCCCAAATAGCTCAACAACTGGACATGGAAACATGTAAAAATGCAAATTTTTTTGCCATAGTGCTACAATACTGTCCTAAAGGTAGGACGGCACTGTAGCACAATGGTATAAACAAAATATTGTTTTTTAATCGGTTTGGTTCTTCTCTCTCCTCTCTCATAATTTCATTATCTTTCTCTGTCTTCCTTTTCTCTCTTTCTTTCTGCTTTCTCTTCTTCTTGCTCTCTCTTCCTTTCCTCTTTCTTCCTTTTCTCTCATTATTTCATTACCTTCACCCTACACTAAACTCTCATCAACCCAACGGAAACGCAACGCAAGCATTTATCATCCTCTTTGTCTCTTTGATATCCAAAATTAGGGGTTTCTACTTTCATCCATCAATCTCACTCTCTCTCTCTCTTAATTTTTTAAGATGGAATTGGAGCATTCCAAAACGACATTGTTGACTCGTCGTGCTCCCCACCGTCAGCAAAATTCGAATTCCGGTTGAGCACTTCTCCTGATCCGTTGTTGTTTCATTAGGGTTTAGTGAGACATGCACTTAACTGGTCATCCTATTACTATCATTCTCATTCAATTTTTTTTTGCTTAATAATTTGTTTATGTGGTTTCTTACTTGTTCGTATTAGAATTTTGAATATAAATCTTTCAATTTTGTCTAAATTTTTATGTTTTAATTCAAAATTAATATATGGGTTTACTAATTGGTTTTGGCCATGGGTTTGCGGTTGAGTTTCGGTGGTGGATCGTGGTGGGATCGATGTGGTGGGCTGTGGGTTGTGGTGGCACGGTGGGTCTGGGGCTCAGTTTGGTGGGTTTTCTTGGTGGGTCAAGTGGGTTTGCTTGCTATTTCCCGTGGTGGCTCTGTGATGTGGTGGTTGTTGGTTGTGTTGTTGATGGTGGGTGGTGGGTGGTGGTTGTGTTGTCGATGGTGGATCGGTGGGTGATGGTGTTGTTGATGATGGATCAGTGAGTGGTGATTGGAAATTTTGGGTGGATAGGTGGGTGGCTTTGTTCTTGATGGTTGGTTAAGTTTCAGTGCTGGGTTTGCTTGAGGTTTGGGATGAGTTTCTATGTTGGGTTTTTTTTTTTTTTTTTTTTTTTGATAAATTGTGTTGGGGTTTTGGGTCTTCACGGTGGTGATGGAGGTGATGAGAGAGAGAGAGAGAGAGAGAGAGAGAGATAAATATATTTTATTGTGTAAATATATTATTTTAATGAATTGTATAAGAAAATAAAAGTTAGGATGTTGGGTGTGCTATAAAATGGTATGGTATAATTGATAAAATAGCTTTTTGGGATGGTAAAATAGGATAAGATGGCATTTCCGAATATGAATGCTCTTAGGCCCAAGCTCAGTTGAATTGTATTTTATGTTGTACATGTACTACTAGTGTTAGACTATGCCTATGTGTTAGTTGGGATGAACCCATAGGGGGCTCGGCCCCCCTTGGCCCAAATGTTTTTTTTTCTTTTTTACTTATTATATTTTTTCATTTTTGTAGTTGGGGCTTCCTCTTTCAAAATCTTAGGCCAATTTCTTCTCCAATCAGCATAGCCAACTTAACCTAACTAGCAACTATCCAACTAAAAAACTTAACAAAAACAATAAAAGTATCACAATGATGATTGTATTTTAGCAATAAAGCTATTTTACCACCAAAGAATAAAAAAACCATGTGTTATTGGAGAAGCTAAAGCTAAATATTTTTGCAACTATAGTAAATTGGTATAAATACAATATTTTATTAAGATTATCTCTCTTCCCTTAATGAAAAAACTCAAATTCTCTCTCTTTCTTTATTATTTTAATAAGTTGTTTATATTATTTTAAATGAAGTGATAAAAAATAGAACATTTAATGTTAGATGTATTGTAAAGTGAGGTGGTAAAACTAAAATAGATAAAGTAGCATTTTGAGGTGCTAAAATAGTTTTTGAGACCACTACGGTGAATGTTATAACTTAAAAAAAAAAATGTAAAAATCCTAGCCAGCCTAGTATTAAAAAAAAAAAAATTATTATATGTTTTTTGTTTGTTTGTTTTTGTTGGTAGACAATTGCATTTTAATGTGTTAATAAACAATGATTTTGTGTATTTATAATTTGTTAATACCATGTAGATGTTTATTTGGAGTAATCTTTATTTTTTCTTATACTTTAGCTCTCTTCAGCTTAAAATTTTGGGTGTTTTCCCGCTGTGTATATAGGCTACCTCTACACATTTTAGAATTTAATAACATACTCTCAATTCCTAATTAATATATATATATATATATATATATATATATATATATATATATATTACTAATTTGTAACTCATGAAATGCAAGGGAAAATTTTAAAGTAATATAATTTTTTTCATAAGTAAAACAAAAAATTATATTACATTAAATTTTAAATTTTTTATCCTTTTTTTGGTTTAAATATGAAATTTGATAATTATTATATTAAATAGTGGATATTTCTTATGATTGTGTTTGTATATGGAATTATGTATTATATCATGTGCCTAGATTCTAGTGGAGGCTTTAAATATAGAATGAAATTTGAATTCAATAACAATATATAGGAATAATGAAATGTAAAAATATGAGATCTCAAGAGCTTATGAGGATAAATATAATGAGCTAGTGGTGGAGCCATATAGATGCCAAGAGGGGCGGCCCACCAAGCATGTTGAAATTTTTTAATTTTCTGAATTTTGTATATGCTAAAATAATATCTATAGACAATAGGATAACAACAACATATAAACCTTAGTCTGAAAATTTGGGATTAGCTATAGATTATTAATGAATAAATTAGGTGGTCCACATGAATTATTTTTCTCCATTCTATCTTATCTGAAGTCATGATTTGTGTTACTTTCCTAATTGACATGACTTTTTTTTTTTTTGGTTACTTCCACTAAATTTTTTGCTCCCTCAACTTCGATCTACTCACTATTTCTTACTGGTTCATTACTCGCTCTCTTCTAAATATGATAAAGTCATCTCTAGCAACTCTCCCTCATCTTTCCATCAATAGCTTTATCTTTAAATTGTTTTCCTCATTTCGAATCCTATCTTTCTATGTATTCCCACTTATGCATTTTAACATTCTCATTTTCGCTACACTCATTTTATGAATATATTGCTTCTTAACAACCCAAAATTCAGCACCATAGAGTAGTGTTATAAAATTTTTCCTTTAACTTGATAGGTATTCTAAGATCTCATAATATTGCTAATGCACTTCTCCACTTCATCCACCATACTCTTATCTTATGATTCACACCATTTTCAATCTCTCCATCTTTATGGATTATTGATCCCAAAAATCAAAAGTCCTCTCTCTTTAGTATCTCTTGGTTGCCAAGTCTTACCCCCCCCCCCCATTTATCTCTATTTCTAATTTTACTAACCTTACATTCTATGTACTCTATTTTATTTTTACTTAAACAACAACCTTTAGATTATAAAGCGTCTCACCAAATTAGCTCACCAAATCTCTAACATGGCATTAGCTTTCCACTTTTAGTTTCATCCACTAAAACTAGAACATCTTCAAAAACATACTCCAAGGGGTTTCCTCTTGAATCAATTTAGTAAGCTCATCCATCTCTAGTGCAAAGAGATATGAGCCTAATGCTGATCCTTGATGCAAATCTATAGTGATAGAAAATTTGATTGTGATTTCTTCACTTGTTCTCACACTAGTTATAACTTTGTCTTACATATTCTAATCAAGTTAATATATTTTAGTAGTGGAACACATTTTAATGTAGGATAGAATCTACAATTTTTTTTTTGTTATTTTTGGTTTGGGGTATTTATTTCCTAATTTTAAGGTGCTTTTAATATTTTTTGGGTTAAATTTGGTTCCTATTATGATTATGTATTAACTAGGATTTATTTTGGGATATATTTTCTTATCTGTCAAGTTTTATAGAACCTTTAAATAGACTTCCAAGTCTATAAACATTTAAAAAAAAAAAATTATTCAATCAATAAAATGTATACTTTTGTCTCTCTATTTTCTAGTGGATAAAACTTTTTCTCCTTCTAAATTTAAGAACCCATGTGGATTCAATATTTTTTTTAGAAACAAATGTGTTTTGTTTCTTATTTTCTAGAAATAGACATGTTCTGTATCTTGTCACTTTTGCACCCCCCCCCCCCCCCTCCCCACAATCATTTTTTTTCTCAAAAACCAGCACAAAGCTTCTCTAAGGACCCTATCTTATGCTTTTAAGATCAATGAAAACCATATGAAGATCTTTTCAAGCCTCTCTATATTATTTTTTTCATTAGATGTCTAAGTAAATAGATTCCATGGTAGATCATCATAAAACCAAATAGATTCTCCAATTTTTTTGTTTCGTGTCTTAACTTATATCCAAGCACTCTTTCCTAAAGTTTCATTGTATGATTCATAAGTTTAATTCCACAGTAATTTCTACAATTCCCTCTTGTTATTGTAAATAGGTATTAAGCACTTCTCCTTAATTCACTAGGCATTTTGTTAACACTCAAAATCTTATTGAAAAGATATGTCTATTAGCATACACCCATATCACCCAAGCACTTCCAAACCTCAATGGGATTCCATCCGGTCCCATCACTTTTCCCATTTTCATAATTTTTAATGCAATATTTACCTTAATGATCATGATTCTTCGAAAAAAATCTACGGCTTCTATCCTCTGTCGGGCTACACGAATCGCTCCAATCGTTTATACCATTTTTCCATTAAAATGTTTATCAAAATAAAATTTCCATCTCTGTTTAATTTCCTATTCTTTTACAGATACTCTTTGACCTTCATCTTTAATGCTCCGGACACCATTCAAGTCTCTTTTTTTCATTTCTCTTGTTTTAGAAAATTTATAAATATGATTATATCCCTCCTTTGCACCCAATTTGTTGTATAAGTTATCATAAACCTTACATTTAGCCTCTTGGACAGCCTTTCCTGCCTCCCTCTTTGTTGCTTTATAACTTTCATACGTAGCATTGTCTCTACATTTAAGTAGTCTTCTATCGCTCTCTCTCTTTGATTTAATTGTTGCTTAGACCTCTGTATTCCACCACCAAGTTTCCTTAGTCTGTCACCCACATCCCTTAGATTCTCCAAGTACACTTATAGCCACTCTTTTAATACAATTAGCCATTTTATTCCACATCTTATCAACATCTTCATCTAAATTCCACTTGCATTCAGTGATCATTTTATCTTTAGATACATATTGTTTCACTCCCTTTAAACCCCACCACTTAATCTTTGTTTTTCTTTGTCTAATACTCTTCTCCATTTTCTAATATAAATATCTAGTACCACTTGCCTACGTTGAGTGGTTACTCTCTCTTGATATTACCTTACAATCTTTACAACATCTACTATCCACTTTTCAAGTAAGGTTGAAATCTATTTCAAAAAAAAAGTAAGGTTGAAATCTATTTGGTTAAAATTGTTCCACTATAACAAAATTCTATCCCCCATCCTCTTAACCTCAACAACTTCATTTTCAAGGCTCTTATCTATGATTATCCCCATCCCTATCCCATTTCTATTTTTATCTTTTCCTGTATACCATAATTTATATCCTGTATGTTCAATTTCTCTCGATTGCTCACCTACCCACTAAGTTTCCTAAAGACACATTATGTTTATTCTTCTCCTAATCATTGTATCTACCATTTCCACTAGTTTATTAGTTAAAGATCCTATATTCCAAGTACCTATATATACAAACTGTTAAAGACAAGCATTACAAACGACAGAAGCAACAGCACTAAAAACGACAGAAGAAAAGCAAGGTTGAAGAGTGAAACGACAAAGGCAAGAAGAGACTTGAAGCGGAGCGTTTTGATTAATGAACTCACACAAGTCACACGTGCAAAGTGAACACAGAATTCAGTTAGAGAAGAAGCCAGCTGTCAAGTTGTAATTGGCTAGTTAGTTGAAAACAGTCAGCTAATTACGTGCCTGGAGCAATGCTAATGCTCTGTTTTTGGGATTGTTTATAAGTGGCTTAGTTGGTAATTATATTGATTGATTCAGTTTGTAATATCAATTCAGTTAATGAGAATTCTAGCACTTTTCAATTCTCTGTCATTTTACACAAACGTTATTAACTTGGACTAACTTCTTTACTAGCGTCCATCAGAGAGTGGGAAATCTTACCCTTTTTTTCACTATACCCGAGTGCCGATGTAGTGGATTGCTTATGGCAAGCATCCTAGCTAACCCCTACTCAATTTTCACTGCATCCGGGGTCCAATGCAGTGCATTGCTAGTAGGGGACGCCCCTAAAATTTATCTATATTGGATTCATATAATAAGAGTGACTAAATTTTACACTACCTGTCAAGTACTGCAACTTTTCTCCTTTACCTGAGTTTGGGATTGGCTGTGAATTAAATATATTACACTAAACACAACCACAGACAGAGTTATTTATAAAAAATATCCAAATAAATTATATATATATATATATATATGTGTGTGTGTGTGTGTGAAGCGATGATATATATAGGTTATAGATTAACTATAAAGTGTTTGTGTAAAATATAATCACACATCTCCAAATTTTATTAATTTCTTATTATGCGAATTAGTTTTCAAATTTTTTTATCACTTCTCTATGATTTTGTGATTTATTCTTTTTAGATTAGATGTAGAGTAATTTAATTCTATTCATAATGAATATACATGCTAACAATATATGTCCATAAGATGAAGGTCAATCACGCCCCCCACCCCACCCCATTTGTCAGCCAAAAGTTTTCAGTTTTGTATGTAAGGAAGCTAAAAATGTGGAATCCTCACTAGATACTTTTATTATATGACATTATGACCAACCTGAAAGATGTACATCTAAGTCTCCGTTAGCCATGTACTCATAAACAAGCCCCATGTTTGTTCCTTCATAGCAATACCCGACAAGGGTAGTCAAGTTTCTATGATGAACTCGCATAAGAAGTTTCACCTGTGATTCAAGAAGTATCACCTTCATTAATTTAATATTATATGCTATGTATGTGTTTGTGTGAAAGCTCAATAAATATGAGACATGTTTGCTTGCCTCTGCTTGAAATTGTTGATACCCTTGAGCTGATGACAGAGAAAGAACCTTCACTGCTACTTGAGTATCATTAATATAGCCATGGTAAACATTTCCAAATCCACCTTTACCAAGAATCCTCTCGAAGTTGTTTGTAATTATTATGAGATCAGCGAATGTAAATTGCTGTTGAATTGACTCTAATGACTCTATTGTCATGGTCTGGATGTTGGATTCAGCTGCTATCACAATTGGAAACATCATGAGCATTATAAGCACATAATTGAGGAGAATGTATTTGTTGTTTACATTGAATATGCGTCTTGTATTTAAATTTTTAACCTTTATTCTCATCTTTTTGTTTTCTCCTAAGCCCCCACAACACAGCCGCAACAATCAATGAGAGGATAAGCAATCCACCAACTGATGCCACTATTGGAACAACAATATTGTTCTTGTTTTTGCATGATCCCGATCCACAAACATTTAAATTTGCGTCCACACTAGAGCAGTAAAAAGGATAGCAACGAATTGTAAGTCATTGAATTATAACTTTATATATATATTGTTTTAATATGTTCTCTAGAAGAGTTCATGGAAAGGAAAATTTGATGATAACTTTTGTTCATTATCTTTGACAGAAATCATACCTTAATAATAGTGAATTATTCTTTGATTTTTCAATGAGGCCAGTTGGAACAGTACCAGTGAGCCGATTTTTTTCCAAGCTTCTGCATAGGTAGAGTGAAAATGATTTTGCCTTTTCTAATCAAGAAATTTAAAGTGTCATAAAATTCAACTTACAGGACCCTCAAGTATTGCAATTGAGAAAGAAAATCAGGCACTGATCCAGTAAGACTATTGTTTGATAGATCCCTGAAATTCACAAATTACTTACATTTGACATTGGTTGTCACAAAAATTGTAACCAAATTTGGTAATCTCTTTCAAGATTTTACTTTTTTGATTATATGAATTGAATATACTTACAAGTATTGTAACATTACGAGATTTGAGATATTAGTAGATATCACACCCGTCAATCCACTAGAAGACAAGTTCCTGATTGAATTTACAACTAAATTAAATGATGCTACAAAAATAAGTTTCCAAATCAAAAAGCTTATATAAAGGAATAAACTTACAAGGATGTTACTCTAGAGGGTTTAATACTATCATAGCTACAATTTAAACCTGCCCATGAGTATGCTTTTGGGAGACACGGATCTCCATCCCAATTTCTCTGTAGAGCATAAGTTGACTTGATATTTGTGACAGCATCAACTATAACATTTTCATATGCATCCAAATAAGTTCTAAAAAAAAAGTAAATAAATAAAAATAAATAAATAAATAAGAGGGATTTACACTTTACCACCTTAAACTATATCCCGAATTACACTTTGCACCATAACTTTTTGAATACACATTTTGCATCCTAAACTATAACATTTATTACACTTTGCACTCCAACGTTAAGTTTGCCGTTAATTTGGATGGAAAAGTATAACATCATGTAAAATGACTCAATTGTCCCTCTTCTCAATCCATTAAAAACAAAGAATAAATTATACTTTACTATCTTAAACTATATTCTTAATTACACTTTACAACCTAAATTTTATATTTTCATCCAAGTTAATGACAAACTTTACATCGGGATACAAAGTGTAACAATAGTCATAGTTTAAGGTGCACAATGCGCATTAAAAAAATTTAGGGTGCAAAGTGTAATTAAAAGTATAATTTAGAGTGATAAAATGTAATTTCCAAAAAAAAAAAAAAAAAAACAAGGCACTAGATTGACATGTGTGGAAGAAAACTTACCATCTTGTTTGTCTGTCCCTGATTGCGAGAGATCTATCACCGAATATATCTCAACGGCATTGATGATGGGTGGCAGTGTTGAATTTTCTATTTTGGAGATTAAAATATCATATTTTTGGGCTATCTCCAAGATGGATGTGGAGTACAGTGTGTATGTTTGCAAGTATGTTGGAGTAAAAGGTCCATACGCGTGCTCCCCATTTACAGTAATGTTCAATGATCTGGACTGATTAGCATTGAGCTTTACAACTTCAGAAAAGTACATGTAAATATAGTATTCGGAAGTTGCATTCTCTGTATACCAACTTAATTCCAGAGGTGCGCTGACATTTATTGGAGTGGATGCTGTACTCATGACGACAGATGGTATTTTGTAAGAATCGTTAGTGGTAACAGTATGCGAGGTACTTAAAGTTGTCCAGTTATTCGCACTATAGGGACGCCAAATTCGATCATAAACGTCGAATGGATACCTAAAAAAAACATATATAGATATTAGTATAAGCTATAAACTACTTGAATTTAGGGGTTTGCATAAGTTGGATTGGTTTGAGTTTGGGGTACTTTTTCAATCTAATCTAACCTTTTTGATTGAGAAAAATCAACTCAACCCAATCTATGGTAACTTTAGAAGAGTAGTACCAGGGGATATTACATTGAGCCCAAAAACAAATGTATCATTACTCACATATATGCAATTTAAATATTTATTTATAAGGTAATTGAAATTCACTAATTACATTTATTTTCATATCAATTTATAAGTTTTATATGATAAAATTTGTAGTACTTTCACCATTTTTCCTTTAAAATCAGTCAAACTTGCATTGGATTGTCCTTATAGGGGCAATTTTGTGAGACCCAATAGAACAAAAAAAAAAAAAAAAGGTTTCATTAAATTTTCTTAAGATCATTATTTAATAAATAATTACAATTTATACAATTGGGTCTAATTCTCAATTTTCATTGAGTCTAAGTGTCAAAATATCAAAATAAATTTTAAAAATAAATTAAACTATATCCCAAAATCCAAAATAAAGCACAATAACAAATTTAAAATCCATATACTTTTAAAAATATTAATAGCATGGTTGCATTAGGTCAGCTGTGTTGAAATTTATTCTCAACTAAACACAACTGATCCAAGCTTCAAAACTATTTTTGAACCTAACCCAACCCATCAACCCACGAAAATCCAACCCAAATCATCGGGTTAGATTGGATTCAGTGGCAAAATCAATATTTCAATATATGAGGCAAAATTAAAAAACAATATTTAAAGTAAAATTAATCTAAAAATATTAATTGAAATTAATCTAAAAATATTAATTGAAATTAATAACAAAATAATTAAATAATTATAAGCTAATGTAATTGTCATATACAATCTAATATAATTGTTAACTTTAATTTAGTTTCTTATACCTAGTTTAATTTACTCAATTTCGTTTGATGTAGATTGTTAATGATGATCAAATTGAAAGATTAATTTAAATACATAAAGTTTAAAGTTGAAACATGTAATTTGATTTATTAAAATAAATCAATATAAAATTGTGAAAAAGTGAATATATGGAAGAGAAAAAGGTTAGTGGATATTCTAAGGTTTCTTTTAGCTATAAATCTAAGGTCATGATTTCTTTCACAACTCATAAAGTAATGAGTTGTAAATGATAGACTATACAGTAATATCACTAGTGAGCTTAAACTAGAATAAAAAACAACTGACAACACAATTACTGTATAAGTTATTATAAAAAATATTGTGTATTCTTTTGATAATATACTTACAAAGACATAGAAGGTTGCTTTGTTCTTTAAAAAATGTGGGACCCGCTATTCAATCTTGAGTAGACTTACTGTGAGGGGTGTGAAGTATGTGAGAAAACAAATATATTTTGAATTTAATAGGACCTGCTAGTCATCTCCTGTCTTGAAAAACAAAAATAATAAGACTAGAACCAAAACAACAATTTTTGCCATAACTTGCTAATGTGTCAAGTTGTGAAGGGTAGTCAAAACTCCTATAGCTCAGTGGTAGAGCATCATTGTTGTAAACTAAAGGTCTATAGTTCGATCCTGCAGGGGGAAAATTTATTTTATCTAAATTTTTTTCCTCAAAAAGAAAAAGTTGTAATTAGTAGAGTTGTAGAGCGGTGATAGCTCCAGGAATATTTTCTAAAGTGGTAAACACACACACACACATACTTAAAGTTTTACAATTTCCTTTTGATAAATTTTCTTATTTTGAAATCTTTATATAATAATCTCATTATTAATATTGCAAGTTACATCTTTTTTAAAATTTTAGTTAAATAGAAATTTTCTTAGGATTTTTTTTTTTTTGTTTATAAGAACCTAATATATTGTTAAGGAAACCAAAGTTTAAGGACATTCCCTAAGGTCATAACTCTCAATAAACAAATTAATATGACTACATGTTTTGAAACTCTAACCGTTGAATTTCATGTTCTTTATATTCCTAAAATACATATCAAATCTCATGTCAATCGAATGTTATTTACTATTTGATCCATAAACTTATTTTTTATTTATAATTTTAGACTACAAAAACTCAAAATTTAAATATTTGATTTATGACATAACTATTGATCTTTGATTTTCTTGAAATTTTGCAAGTATGGAGAATATAAGAAGAAAATGTAATGTAATGGTAAAATTTTCAAAATTCACATCTAATAAAAAAATATTGAATGGATTTGTAGGCTTAGTTTACAACCAAGTTTATTGCAGAACTTTGTCCAAAGTTTAATTATGTTGGGCCTAAAAAAAATTTAGAGTGGTCACAAATATTTTTTTAAGGATAAAAAAATCATAAAATTTTTAAAAATTATTTATAATAATTTTTTTTCTAGGTCAGGGTGGTCTGCCCGTCCTGGACTCAATGTGAAGCCACTAGTGTTGTAAACTCACTATTTTTATTCTACTACTTACAACTTGCAACGTGGACAAATTTTGGCTTTAGTTGTGTTCCTAATTACCAAACATTACTGTTTGAAAAAAGACGGTTTCCTTTTGCTTTTGGGAAGGTTTTGTCAGGACAAAACACTTTCTAATGTAATAAAATTTGTTAGATTGAATGCACACCCCCTCAAATCTATGTTCTTTCCTCAAATCTACGTTCTTTTAAAAAGAAATAACCTATGTATGTTTAGATCTACTGATACACTATTCAAGCAAAAAAAACGATCAACTGATTTACTAATTGTTTATATCAGTATCATGCAAACTTATGGTCCTTTACGTTTCTCTATGAATTAGCAGATCGACTCTCCTAGCTGGGAAATATTTTTCCAATAGGGATATGTATAAATTAAAAAAAGACTTACTACGTGGATTGTATAGACACGTAAAATTTAATAGGAACTCGATCCCTCCAAACATACTATGCCACATCATATGTTTGCAAATAAAAGAATCACTTTCATCAAAACTCTCCATTCTAACGAGATCTATTGTGAATATAAACCCAAGGAATTTACACAATTCCACAATTTACCTACGTTCACAAGTGGCAATAGAGAAAGTTCCACTATAAAATAAAAAGATTACAACAGTACGTAGCACACAAATACTATGAGAAGAACCAAAGCATAAATATACCCTTAGCTCTCTCAAACAAAGAATAGAGCACTCTATTCTATATGTTTAACACATATGTCAAATTTTGTATAAATTGAATGCTATTTGCTTGTTATAAACTTGTATTTTATACATAAATTTTAAAAAATTAAAAACTTGAAATCTTAAATATTTTATAAATAAGATAGTTATTCATCTAAGATTTTCGTGAAATTTCACAAATATGGAGGGTATATGAAAAAAATATATATAATCCATAGATGAATTTATCAAAATTCACAATAAAAAAATAATGAACATTGTAATATTACTTAAAATTATATTTTATATGTATACCAGGTAACCAGGTTTTAATAAAAGTGTTATCATTACATTTAGTTGTTATTCGTTTATTTATAAAATCTGATATGCCATAATACTATTGGAAGCTGTAAAGGTGGTTTTACATTGGGTCCTCATTGAAGAGTAATGTTACAAATATAATAAATTTCACAACAATTTTTACAACATTTGAATTGATAGGTTTTTATTAATTTTTATGTGAGCTTATTACTGACATCATTTTATTATTTATCATTTATAACTTGCCATCTCGACAATTGTAAAATTTTTTGTAACTGTGGACTTACTGCTTGTTGAACTTAATCTCGTGTACAAACTCATATGTTAACTTTTATACCCAAGACAAAGAATTAATTAATAACTTATTAATGAAAAATTCTAAATTTATATGTTTTGCTAAATAAAGCTTACAAACCGATTTGAAAGCGAATGCGATTAGTGGGTTTCAATCACTTCATAAATGAAATATTTGATTTTTCTTAAAATCAATTTTGTTGATTGGTGGCAAATAAATTTATAAACTCTATATGGTAAAATTGTATTACCTCATGATATCACTATTTATTTATTATTTTAATGATGAGGTATAAACCACATTCATTATCATGCCAATTTCTAGATCTGGCATTGTAAAGAATGCCCAAAAATACTAAAGTCACAAATTATTTTACAAACTAAAATTACATTATATATGCATTTATTTAAGTGAGATGTATAGCATCCTATATAATTGTAGAAACGCAATGGTGCAAAGGAGTTAATCTTTTATATAGTGACTCACCTGTATACTGTACCTGAACCAACATCCACGCGATCGAAGAGTGCCAATGATCCAAAATTTGATACATACGTCGAACTATTTAATGGCCTTAGCTCTATTGCTGATATAAATGGCATCCCAAGGCCCGTGTTTACAAGGCATACTTGTAAATTAGTTTGAGATGGGACATGTATGAGCTCCTTAATGACAGGAATGGTTACATTCGTTATGTTGACCGTATCCCACATATTCACTCCCAGATGAATATCGAATTGTGGTAGCTTACTTTGTCCATCATAATTCCCATAGAAGAAACTTCCTCGGATCAGATACTTAGTGCCTTGCGTAGTACTTATGTTGTAACAGTTTCGGATTCCTTCAGGAAAGCTTCTGAGATTCCATGCTTGTTGTTGAATGCCACTTTTATATATATCTGATATCTTCTGACTTATACCAGTGTCTATGAAAGCTGCATCCGAAATGTAATTTATACCTGTATACGCCGCGGAATAGTTATAATTTGCTGGTGACCCACAATCTATGCTAATGAAGCCTGAGACAAATAGAGAGAATAATACCTTAGGTATTTGGTTAGCTAATAATCAAAACCATACTATACTGATATTCCAAGATTTATATTATCATACCTGACTGATTCTGGCCATGAACTAGATGTATAAAAACAAAACCACCAAGAAAACAAAATAGTTTAAACCACCCCATGCCTGACTATTGAACTTTCTTCTTGCTTATGGAAACAATGCTGTGGATTTCTACCACCTTATAATGCTTTAAGTTGTGGAGCTATGGTACTTCAACAAAACAAAAGAGTTTAGCGAAGTAGTTAGATGTCCTTGTCACTAAAAGGATTATTTCTTGCAATTTGACAACTCATCAAATTGTTTAGTTCATTTGCTCCTGTTATGTCTAGTCTATTACTTGGAAAGTGCCTGCTGCAGAAGTAATTAATTTTTTTAAAAAAATTCAAGTCTATCAGAATAAGGAAACAACATACACTCAAAGCTATCTATAGAGAAAAACTCCAATTTTATCTTCCCTTGCGTAGGGCCCCATAAGGAAAGAAACCGTCCTTGTTTTCTTTGCTTTCGCACATAAGCATGTTTATTCCAAATTCTCTTTCAATTTTCTAATTCTTCTCGTCTTCTTGGAGAGGAGGACCCCTTGCCCAAAGACTTTGACTTCGATTCCTTTGTAAATAATGAATACAATTTACATTGTTTTCTAGGAATGTATTTTCCTTATTTACATAGGAATAAATTTTCTTCCACATCAAGGGAAAAAAAATGATAGCCAAGTTCCTAAAAAATAAAAAAATAATGACAAGTAAGTGAAGTTTCCTTAATTAGAAAATGCAAATAACTATCCAAGTCATATTAAGAATTTGAGACAATTACCCAACGAGCTTTACTTGACACAAATTCCGTCAAGCCATCTTCATTTCATGATAATTCCACCATATATAATTCCACCTTAATAAGAGGAAAATTTCCATGAACAAGATAATTATTGTCTCCATAACTAAATCCATGCTCTTGTGCACTTTATCAAACTAATTACAAATTTGTAATAAATATAATCTCATAAATTCCATTGATCTGTCGTACCAATATAATTATATAACCATCGCACCAAATGCCATCCATCTTAATTCACACACGATAGCAATCACCAAATTAATGAGCCAAGCTTGATAAGACATTGTTGGGCCACAGTTAAATCTTATTTGAAGTAAGAAATTTAACAAATAATTTTGATCTATCCTCAAAAATATTATAATCAAAATTACTGAGCCAAGAATTCAAACTCATAAAAACATATTAATCACTAACAAAAGCACTAAGATTTATGTGAAATCCCATTTGGAATAAATTATAGGAAAAAATTTAACTACAAAATTGTTTGTAATCTAAGGTTATACCCTTACTCAATATCATTAACATTACTATATATTTCAAAAATTTAACAGTTGGATTGCATATTTTTTACACTCTTAATACACCTATAAAATTTTGTACCGATCAGATATTTACCATATGACTTATAAGATTATATTTTACGTATAATTTTAAGTTACAAAAATTTGCAATTGAAACAATTTATTGATGACATAACTATTAATATTTAATTTTCTAAAAATTTCGCAAGCATAAAGGATATAGAAACAAAATGTAATCTAATGATAGATTTGTCAAAATTCACCTCCAATAAAAAGATATTGAGTAAGGTTGTAGTTTTAAGCTACAACCAATTTTGTAGCTAAATTTTGTCCTAAATCATAGAACCAACCTTGAATGAATTCAATATAATTTATTTTCAATTTTTAAGGTAGCATTGATATGTGTACCATGTTTTATATGTTAGAGTATATGCTAAAGAGGAAGTATAGAATAGGAACGTTACAACACGAAGGTTACATAATATGAGTGTTATGTGGTTCAGCTTTGACCGTCTACGTGCACAGAGGAAACTCTTAAGGACTACATTTTTATTATATGAGAGCGTAGCACAAGATCTGTGTTACAAATTAGGGATGACAAATGGGTGGGTTGGGTTATAAATGAGTTGGGCCATAAATGGGTTGTGTATATAATTACCAATTAATTCATTTATAACCTGTTTATATATAAACTAATTACCCAATACCAACTCAACTCATTTAATTAGTAAGCCACCCATTTAATCCAATATGACCCACATACCTCTAAAACTACTTTAATATCCTCTTGACCTCCAAAATTACTAAAATATCCTTAAATACATAAAATGACCAAAATACCCCTACACTTTCATAATTACCAATATACCCTTGAACATCCAAAATTATCCCTAAAATCTCTAAAATGAGCAAAATTTATATTGCCAAAATCTCTAAAATGACCAAAATACCCTTGATATCTCTAAAATCACCAAATATGCTCAAAAACCACTAAAATGACCAAAATATTCCAAAAATCTCTAAAATGACCAAAATACCCATGAAACCTCTAAAATGACCAAAATACCCTCAATATCTATAAAATCACCAAATATGCTCAAAAACACCTAAAATGACCAAAATATCCTTGAAATCTCTAAAACGAGCAAAATACCTATGAAACATGTAAAATGTCCAAAATACCCCCTATATCTCTAAAATCACCAGATATGCTCAAAAACTACTAAAATCCCCAAAATCTCTAAAATGAGCAAAATACCTCCAAAACCTTTGAAATGACCAAAATATCCTCAAAACCTAAAAAAGACCAAAATACGCCCAAAACCTATAAAATGACCAAAATACAACTAAAACCTAAAAGATAACTAAAATACCCTTCAAAACCTAAAAATTACCAAAATACACCCGAAACCTAATAAAATTACCAAAATACCCTATGCAAGGGAGGATTGTTCCAAGCTCGCAAGCAGTTTGTTCGCTCTAAGGCCAAAGGACCCACACGGCTTTGTTCCTTCAAGTGACATGAGCAATTTTTGAGACTTGCTCCCACATCGAAGAAAGATGCACCCCACTCATGCCTTATAAGCCTTAGCTGAAAGTAAGAGTGTACCACTACATCATACACACTATGGTAAACCCTTCCTTAAGCCAAGTGCTTATAAGGCAAGGGTGGGAGGTGTCTCTCCCCGATGTGGGATTGAACAAATCCATGCGGGTGGGAGCAAGGATCGACCCTGCCCATCCCAAAGCAGACAATACCTAATTAGGGAAAGATTCGTTCGTCCCACACCCTGCAAACCTAAAAATGACAGAAATATCCCCTATATCTCTGAAATCACCAAATATGCTCAAAAACCACTAAAATCACCAAAATAACCCCAAAATCTTCCCAAAATCTCTAAAATGAGCAAAATACCTCCAAAACCTCTAAAAAGACCAAAATATCCCCGAAACCTAAAAAGACCAAAATACTATAAGGAAATGTCTTACTCTCCACGGTTTGTGATACCCAAAGGGATTCCTATATGGAAAGGATCCAGCGAAATACGCCCAAGAAGACTCCTATAAGGAAAAGAGTTCTATTCTAAGGGAAAAAGGTCAACCCTCTACTACTATAAAAACCCAAGTACCCTCACAAACCAAGATACGCATAATTTACCCTCTCTAGCACTCTAGAGTTGTGAGAATAGTTTTAACTTGACCTTCGGAGGCTATTTGGACGGTACCATATCGGTGCTCTCCGTTAGGTCTTCTCTTTTTGTTGTGCAGGTGCTGTTTCGAGCGTGTGAAGACTGTGTGGCTTACTGGTGATTTTTTCGACATCATTAGAAAAAATTTTCAATGTTAATAGTTCACTGTCAAAATGCATATAGTTACAAGTTTACATCCTCAAAAAGAGATAGATCTTAAAACAAACAAAACAAGTAAGCAAGTAATATAGCAAGTTATCGGTCTTCTTAAGTGCACATGTTCCTGTTACATTTAAAATAATAGTAAAGTTAGATTACTTAGAAAGATAAACTAATTGGGAAAGGAAACTTTGTGGTTTGGTTTGACTCAACTTTCAGGTTTGCCATTTGTGGCTTTGTGCATTGTTCATTTGTTTGTGCCTTTGGCTTTGGTCCTTTGGAGTTTGGACAATGGACTACAACTTAGCTGAATGAGATTTTTTTTTTTTTAATAGTTGTCTTGACTGATGACTCTTGACAGCCTTGGCCCTTGTGTAGTGTGTTGTAGGCAATTGGCAAGCACTGAAGCTAGGCTAGATAGCTCTTATTGGTTTTGATGAATTAAATAGTCATTCTTTATGATATATTGATTATTTGTTTTGGTACTTTGTGCTTTATGCACCTAGTATCAGGATGTAATTAAAATATTGTTTTAGCGATTTTTTTTAATGGGTCGGATCATGGGTTATTCGGGTCGGGTCTTGTTGACCTGTAAAAAAATCGGGTTCGGGTCAAGTATTTTTCAGATCGGGTCGGATTGGGTTAGAAAATTCTGATCCATATTGCTATATCTAGGGTTTAGCATGATTTGGGAACTTTTTGAAGAGTAGGACAAGTTTTTGCATTCAATTTGTTTTTGCTGTGTCCAGGAGTAGCATAAAAGTCATAAGATGCTAACATCAATCTTGACTTTTGGCCCCAGGCCCTGAGAGTAGGTTTCAACCTGACATTTACGCATTGAATTTGAAATTATTGTGGGGGCCCTTATATGACTTTATCGGGTCATTGGGTCTTCACCATTAGAATCCTCTACTATTAATCTATTTATCTACATTATTAATAAGATAATTTTCTGGTTTCGTTTTCAATTTTTAGTGTACTGAAATATCTTCATATAAATTTTGAAATAAAATAACTTTTAATTTATTTTATTTTGCTACAAAAAAAAAAAAGCAAAAAATGTTAGAATTGTAATACTATCTCACGTAAAAAAATAAAAACATTTATTTTCACCACCCATTTTTCTTCAAATGTCTGATTCCTATCTGTATTTGTTATCTATTTGAATTCAAATATTTCAGTTATCTTTATAAAAAAAAATACAAAATTACTTCTTCCAAAAAATGTTAAAAAATGTAATACTATCTCAAGTACAAAAGGCCAAAAAAAAAAAATGTTATTCTTAATTACCACCAATTTGTATTTAAATGTCTGAGTCCTATCTATATTGTTATCTATTTGTATTCAAATACTTCAATTATCTTTATAAAAAAGATCATAAAAAATTACTTTAAAAAAAAAAAAAAAAAAAAAACTCACTACCTCACATAAAAACTACTCATTCTTATTCCAAAATTTCTATGGTTTTTTTTTTTTTTTTTTTTCAAATTCTTTAAAACATTCCATTTTTTTTTAATTCAAATTCTATATAGTTATGACAAATCCATCATCCATCCACACTAACATATATCTATGGGTGACTAAATTTCTAGTTCGAAATAAATCAAACAAGTAAAATAGTTTCACAAATGCAAATTTGTATTGATGAATGTGTGGTACAATTCTCTGTGATTACAAAAGAGTGATCCTCTAATTCGATCTCCTTGATAGATTTGTTGATTGGAATTGTTGTAATGTGATTTTGATTCAAACACAAAATATCCTTCAATTTGGCTGAAGAATGGATTGAAGATCTTTGAAATGGAATTACAATGAATCTCTGGCTACGAGCTTGTTAGAAATTCTTTTTTCTTCACGCTCTTCATGTGTTCTTCGTGTTCTTAGTGCGTTCTTCCTTTTTTGAGGGTTAGTGGTGGAAGTTCTTCGGTGCTTTAGAGGCTTGAATCCATAGAACTTCGCTGATTTATGATTTGTTGAGATTTCTATAGGCTTTCAAGTTTGATTCCAATGAAGTTTGAGATTTAGGAAGATGATTTGGATGATTTCTCTTCGAATGTTCTTTGTATTCAAAGGTTTGTGATAGAAGTTCTTCGAGATTTTGGAGGCTTGAATTCGTAAAGCTTCACCAACTTATAGTTTCTTGAAGTTTCTAGAGGCTTTTAAGCTTGATTCCAGTGACCTTTGAGATTTAGGAAGATGATTTGGATGATTCTATTTCGAATGTTTTTCGTATTTGAGGTTGAAGTTCTTGAGGCTTTATTTTGTAGAGCTTTTGGACTTCTGAACTCAAAATATCTTCCAGGTCCCCCTAATGCCTTAAGAAGGCTTCTATTTATAGGAGTTTGGGGGTAGGTGAGCGACATGTGGTAGAGTCTGATTGGTGACACATGTCATAGCCTAATTGGTCTGCTTATGTCATCACTTACACACGTTGGATTACTTATGTCATCGCTTACACGTGCTGGACCGCTTATGTCATTGCTTACACACGCCTATGTGTGATTAGCATTTTGCATGCTTTTCAGGTTTTTACCTTAATGAAACTTGGCAAATTTCTAGTAACAGTACATGATGCTTTGTAATTAGCCATACTTTGTAGACTTGGTAGCATGATGTGTCAGTTTGTGATAAGTCGGGAATTTTCCCTCTCTACAATATCATCTTTCTTTTGTTTAAATCTCTAATTTTTTTTAGTTATCACAATTCTTTTCCTTATTAATAAATTCAAATGTCCCTTTGGATTTCAACTTCTTACGGTTCTCTATCTCATTTTTAAACATTATTCTATGTTATCTTATATCTTTAGTTAAAAAAATAAAAAAAATACACATGGTTATTTATATATTACTTTTAAACACTAGTATAACACCAAACCAAAAAAATAAATAAATAATAAAGAGCATTGTTGCACGCGCAAAGCACGTGTCATGAATCTAGTACTATTAATAAGAGGTTTCTCGGTTTAGTTTTCAACTTTTTGCGTACTAAAACCCGCACACAAATTCTTAAATTCTCTAAAATAACTTTATCATTTATTTAAATAATTTTAAACAAATAAAAAACACAAACTAGTTAAAAGAGTAATATGTTTTTCCTAAATTTTAGGTTTTTTCCTTTATCTTCTCCATTCAGCCTAAAAATTAAGACATTGTTACTATCTCATTTTTAAACATTATTCCACGTTATCTTATCTCTTTCTTAAAAAAAAAGAAAAAAATACACATGGTTATTTATATATCACTTTTAAACACTATAACACTACCAAAAAAAAAAAAAAAAAAAAACTAATAAATAAAAAGAAAATTATCGCATGCGCAAAGTGTATGTGATGAGTTTAGTTTTTTTTATAGGAGTTTGGTTAGAGGTGAGAAGTTTGATGTTTGAAGATGGTGGAGAGTAGGGACTAAAATTGAGAAGGAGAGGAGATAGTAGTTCAAAATCAAACGATTATTCTTTTTTATTGAAATATTTTAAAATTTAAGGATCAAATGAGAATAGATATGCTTATCAATATCTTTTATGTGGCATTTGGTACGGGGGAATCTACATTACTCCTGGCATCTAGATTCCTTGCAATCTGGATGCCTAGGAATGTAGCTATTCCTATGTTGATTTCATTAGGAATATCTTAAGATTTCTAGCAATGTGAGATGATAATATTTGGTTTATTCTTAGGAATCTTAAATAAAGTATTTATTTTTTCCATTCTATCCTTAGATTTGAGTGTGAACTACCAAATCCTTTTAAAAAAATCTTCCTCTAAAAAATATAATGAAAAAAAAAAAATACAAACTATTAATTATGACAAATTCATTAAAACTGTAGTTTAACATTTTAAAATGACATGTACAGTACAAAAATAACTATTTAAATTCTCAAATACTTTATTCTTAATAATAATTTTTAAAAGAGCTTAATCCATAACAAAACAACCTAACAACATTTAGATCTATAAGATAAGAGAAAAAATATTGATGATTTGTTTCATATTATATCTTAATTGCTTAAATGATAAGGAAAAAAGGGTTAAATTTGTCAGTTTATAAAAAATACAATTTCTTTTAAGCTTGAGAATTTGGATACCCACCTGTTTTAAAGGGAATCTACATTCTTACCGAGAGGGATTTAAAGGGAGAATCCAAATTCCCCTGTCATCTGATTCCCTAGCGTGATTTGTAACCAAACATGGGAATCTCTAAACATTCCTGAGAATCCTAAAACATTATCCCATACCAAACATCACATTAAGGTGTGTTTATTTAAAGGTGAAACAGGGTAGATAGAAAACTTTGGAGAAAAAATGGGAAAGAAAACTTTTTTGGAGTGTGTTTTTTTAGGTAGGGAAGAAGGAAAATAAATGGTGGGGCCCAATTGTTTTCTCCTCAGGCCTACCAAGAGATTTTCTCCCCAAAATGAGAAGAAAACTGAGTGGGGATGAATTTTTTTTATTGGCAAAAATGCCTATGTGCATGTGCACATGGGCTTCTCCAAGTTTCCTTTATTTTTTTTTTCTCCCCAGGGCAATATCGTTGCCTCCTCTTTTTTTTTTTTCTTTTTTTTTTTTTTTTGATTTTCTAAGGCCTGGGCATGATAATTTTTTTTTTTTTTTTAAACTAGATGTGATTTTTTTTTTGGGACATGAGTTTTATTTTTTTAATGAATTTGGGTGATTGCTTTTTTTTTTGTGTGGTTATTTGTCACTTTTTTGTTTTAATTTGGCATCATTCTTTAGGCACTCTCTTCCATGGTCTTTTCTACCCTACTCAGTCTCCTTTTATTCTCTGTGCATTTTTTGATGTTGATTAGGTAGATCTCACTGATCGTAGGTCTATCACTGGTTATTGCTTTCTTCTTAGTTCTTCTTTGATTTCTTGGCGAAGCAAGAAACAAACTCATGTGGCCCACTCCAGTACTGAAGCATAATATCGTGCCCTTGTTGATACCACATCTGAGCTCCTTTGGCTACGATGGCTTCTCAAAGACTTAGGCATGTTCATATTCTCTACTACTCCTCTTTATTGTAACAACTAGAGTGCCATTCATATTGCTCACAATGATGTCTTCCATGAATAGACTAACACATCAAAATCGATTGTCATTTTATACGTTATCATCTTGTCCATGGTGCTCTCAAGCTAATTTCAGTCTCCTCTAAAGATCAACTTGCACATATCTTTACCAAGTCACGTCCTAAGGGACGCCTTCGTACTTTGATTGACAACCTCAAGTTGGTCTCACATCCACCTTGAGTTTGAGGGGGGCTGTTAATGTGTATTAGGGTATGTGGGCTTTAGGCCCACATTGTTTACTTATGTAGCACATTTACTTGTACTACACACTCTACCTTCTATTTAAAGGCACTTATATATATTCTATTACTTAAGAAATACAATACAATCATTCAGTATTTCTAACAAGTAATAAGGCCGTAATAAGTTGTTGGCAGACGCAATGTGTGTAGTTTTCACTTTTCATAGTTGTATTAGAAAAGGTGAGGTTTTTTTTTTTTTTTTTTTTTTTTGAAAGAGAGAGAAAAGAAATCTTAAATGACAGGTTGTTATGAGTGGGAAAAAAAATAATTTAAATTGTGGATTCAATTAAAAATCGATAATAACTTACTTTATATGATTTGTTGTGAAAATATTATGAAAAATGGTGTGGATGTAGCACTTCTTTATTTGAAAATTTGTACATAATTAAATAAATTAAAAAATTAAGATAAATTTTTTTCCCACAAATGCACAATAACATAGGGATGGTAATTTTACCCCGCCCCACTTAGCCCACCCCTCCCTGCTTTGCCCCATAGAGGTTTTCCCCGCCCTACAAAGGTCGTGAGGAGGGATGGGGCAAGATTTTAGCCTCGCACTATGGGGTGGGATGGGGATGGGTTTAGACTTTTTAGACCCACCCGTCCCCGTCCCTACCCTACCCCGCCCCTTCTCGTCCCTACCCCGCCCTGCGTTGTTAAGAGTTATAATTGTAAATTTTTCATACCCTAAAACCCTACTATTTAAACAAATATATCAATATTAACTTATTTTATTCTACCTAATGTGGTTATCTGACTTTATTTTGTTATGTGTTATACTATGAGTTTTTTTTTTTTTTTTTTTGGTGATTGTTTTGTTAAAAACTTGGATATATTATTCAATTTTTCTAAAAATTGATTTGATTTTATGGGATAAATTTAGTTGTAATTTCAAGTATATTTTTATTAATGAAATAGGATTCATTAAAATAATTGTACTAGTTGTAGGGAAAATTAACAGAAAGTAAAGTTTTATGGGGTGGAATGGGGCTTTGTGGGGCCCCAAGGGGCGGGGATGGAGTGAGAAAGTTTTCCCCGTCATGTGGGACGGAGCAGGGCAGGAATGGGGCAAGACAAAACCATGTGGGGCGGGGACGAAGACCTCATCCTTCTGCCCCGCCCCGTCCTATTGCCATCCCTACAATAACACATCTTTCTTTACAGGAAAATTATATTTTAAAAGTTTCATTTCCTTCGTCCCTGCCCTGTCCTATTGTCATCCCTACAGTAACACATCTTTCTTTACAGAAAAATTATATTTTAAAAGTTTCATTTTGATCCTCTACTTTTGAGTATATTTTGCAAGACAATTCTCTTGTTCATCTTTGCGAGTAACCTGATTGTTAAGTGTTAAGTGAGTAGATGATGCATGCCTAGTCATACAACACATCACCCAAATACTAAAGGGAAAAGAAAGAATGCCATATTAAGAGAGAGAGAGAGAGAGAGAAAACCAAAAAGACTTAGTCGACTAGATTGATTTTCAAATCACAAGAACATACTCAATCTCATATATCCGATATAACGTGACATTTACAATTCAATGTCATAACTACCACACATTTATTTTGACAATCACATTGAAATTAATTAATTTTATTTATAAATTTAATTAAGTAGACTTACTATGAGTATGATGAGAGAAAAAATGAGCATTACTCCTAAAGTATTTAATGAAGACATTTCGTTCAAAGTCATTGTCCCCGTAGTCCTTCAGTAACCTAACAATTTTCTTTTATGAAGACATTTCTTGAAGCCTGACGTGTGAGAGGGAAATCTAGGTATATAGAGATTTTGTAAACAGGTTGGATTGGGTTGGATTTCATTTATATTAGCGTCAAAAATGGGTTGTCCCTATACATATTGCAAGTAGGTAGAGGATATTTAAGGAATTTACACGCTAAAAAAAAGGCATTGCGAAGACATGATTGTTGTTTAAAATACGACATTTACCACAAAAAAAAAAAAAAAAAGGGGTCTCGTAGTACCTTCAATTTGAAAATGCAGTTTTTTGGCGTTTTAAAAAACACAAATTGTTAGAAATGGTAGGGCCAAACACAGTCACTCTGTGCTTTTCTTAGAAACAGGCTTTTAGCCCGCACAATTACGGGGCCGAATGCACCCCCATTGACTTGTGTGCCTAACAAACAACTTTTTGTCAATTAATTGCCGGGCTTATCAGTGGCGGCGCCACGTACAGGTCAGGGTGTTCCCAGGAACACCCTGACCTGAAAAAAATTAAAAAAAAAAAAAAAATTTATATTTAATCTATGCTAGGAACACCCTCATCCCAAAATTAGGAACACCCTGAATCAAAAAATTAGGAATACTCTCAAATAAAATAATTAAAAAAAAAAATTATCTGTCCTACTTTCAAGCCAAAAAAAAAAAAAAAAACCCAAAAAAAAATTTTGAACTAAAATCTTAAAAAAAAAAAAAAATTTGTTAACAGAACCAAGCCCACTGCCCACGGCAAGCCAAGCCCACGGCAAACCCGGAAAGCCCAACATAATACGGAGGAGGTAACAAAACCCATGAATTCTCACCAAAAAAAAAAAAAAAAAAAAAAAAAAAAAAAAAAAAAAACAGAGCAAATCAGAAATCAAACCACGGTCACGTCATTGGCAGAGATCAAGACAGACAGTCTATACTCTATACAAGGCAAAAACAAATCAAACCCCATTACCCAACACTGCAATACAGAGGCGTTTATCAAAAAAAAAAAAAGAAACCAAATACAGAGCAAAAGAGAAACAAAATACAGAGCAAAAAAGAAACCCCAAACCCAGAGCAAACCAAACCCACGGTGGCACCGCCACTGCTCGCAGGCGCAGCTCGCTCCGTGACCTCCGCCGCTCCTCGACTAGTCGTCGTCGCTCGTCTCCCGCCGTCGTCGCTGGCCCGTCGTCGCAGATCAGAACGGTCTCACCGTCTCAGCTGTTCCGCCGTCGTCGCTTGCCCGTCGCCAGTCGGCCTCAATGTATTTCTCCCCCTTTTTCTCTCTGACTCTCTCTCTCTCTCTCTCACACTGAAATGAAAACCATGAAACGATGAAATGCAAAATCTGATGCCTCTCTCTCTTTTTATTCAGCCTTTAAGTCATTAACTCTCTCTCTCTCTTTTGAAATTTGAACTGGAATAATGTGATTGGCTGGCTGTGCTGAAACTTTACTCTTTCTTTTTTTTTTTTTTTTTTTTTGGGAACCAATCTTTACTTTTAACTTTATTTTGTTTTTTTGTCTGTTTTTTTGGCTTTATTTTATAGCTTTATTCGTTGCTTTTGTCTGTTGGGCAGTGACTCAGTGTGTTGCTGATTAGTAATATGTATTGTGATTGTGAAATTTTTTGATTGGCAGGTTGTGATTGGGGGATGATTTGTGCTTGTCTGTTGAGTGGGGTAGGGATAAATGGGCTGATGGGCAGTGGGCACATGGGACCGGGTAGTAAATGATAATTAAAGCAGTGTAATGTGTTGCACATTACACTGCTTTTATTATGCTGCACATGAGATGTATAATGTTTAGTTCTTTTAGTGTAATGTGCACAAAGAACTAAACAATATAACAAATTAAAGTAATATAATTAATAACAAATAAATTAAAGTAATATAGTTTATTGTTACGCTAAACAATAATAATTAAAACAGTATAATTAATCAATGCATTATAAAAGACAAATAAATTAAATTATGTTAGGTTAAATAATAATTAATAATTTTATAATTAATGAAACAATAATGTAACAAATTATAGTTTATAAAAAACAAACAAATTAATAAAACAACTAAACAACAATAATTAATAATTTTATTAATATTTCAAATAAACTTATAGATTTTTGTTTATTCTTTTGCTAGAATTATGGACAAATATTTGATAAGAAAACCACGTACCCAAGAGTCAGCTCCTGCACAAGATTCTTCTTCATCTTCTAAGCGAATTCGTGTTGACTTTAACTTAGAGAATCTTCCTTCAGATCCTGGGCTACGAGAAAAAATATCATCTTATCATCCTAATGATCATGATGAAATAAGAAGATATTATTTAACAAAAGGCCCTTGTCAACCTGTTTTACACAGTGATGATTACCCTATATCTTTTTTTTTCTGGAAAACCCCGTCGATTTTTATCCAAATGGTATAAAGATAGATACTGGTTGGAATATAGTATAGACAAAGATGCAGTATTCTGTTTTTATTGCTACCTATTTGGACAAGATGTTGGTAAGCAAGGGGGAGGTGACACTTTTGTAACGAAGGGATTCAAACTTTGGAATCAGAAAGATAAGTTAAATTCCCATGTTGGAGGAGTTAATAGTGCTCATTACCAAGCTGTCCAGAAGGGTAATGATTTGTTGAACGAAAAGCAACACATTCAAAGTGTTTTTGTTAAGCAATCAAATCAAGATAAAATTGACTATCGGATTCAATTAAATGCAATAGTTGATTGCATAAGATTCCTTTTATGCCGGGGATTAGCTTTTCGTGGTCACGATGAATCTTAAGGTTCAAGTGATAAAGGAAATTTTCTTGAGCTTGTACAATTTTTGGGGGATCACAATGAATCTATTAATGAAGTGTTGCAAAAAGCTTCGAAAAATTGCAAGCTTACCCACCCTGACATTCAAAAAGATATTGTGAATGCAATTGCACGTGAAATATCCAAAGCCATCATCAAGGATCTTGACAATGGGTTCTTTTCAATATTAGTTGATGAGTCACGTGATATCTCAGTGAAAGAACAAATGGCTCTCGTTCTTCGTTATGTGAACAAAGAAGGAATTATTATAGAGCGATTCCTTGGTATTGTACATGTAGCAAGTACTACCGCTTTGTCACTCAAGCATGCTATTGAATGTTTACTTTGTGAACATAATTTGAGTTTATCGAACCTACGTGGGCAAGGTTATGACGGGGCTAGTAATATGCAAGGTGATATCAATGGTCTCAAAACTTTAATTTTGAAAGAGAACAAGTCAGCATTTTATGTC
This sequence comes from Quercus berberidifolia, assembly GCA_028535905.1. Taxonomy (NCBI): domain Eukaryota; kingdom Viridiplantae; phylum Streptophyta; class Magnoliopsida; order Fagales; family Fagaceae; genus Quercus; species Quercus berberidifolia. The sequence continues at coordinate 75,311,463 of JAPQVW010000002.1, read as the reverse complement.
CATTGTTTTGCTCATCAACTTCAATTGACACTTGTTACTGTTGCTAAAAATCACATTAACATTGCTGAATTTTTTTATGTGGTTAGTAATTTAGTAACTGTTGTTGGAGGCTCTTGTAAGAGACGAGATGCTCTTCGAGATACACAATTTGCCAAAATTAAAGAAGATTTAGAGAATGGTGTACGTAGAAGTGGGCAAGGTTTGAATCAAGAGACAAATCTTAAACGTCCTGGTGATACACGTTGGGGATCATATTATGGGACCATTCTCAGTTTGATTTTGATGTTCTCTGCAATTGTTGATGTGCTAGAGATTATTGAAGAAGATGGTCTCTCCGACCAAAAAGTTGAAGCTCGATCTATTATGAGGTCAATTCTTTCTTTTGAATTTGTCTTTGCTCTACACTTGATGAAAAATATTTTAGGGATCACAAATGAGTTGTCAATAGCATTACAAAAAAAAAATCAAGATATAGTAAATGCTATGGATCTTGTTAAAGTGTCTAAGCAACGGTTGCAAGTGATGAGAGATGATGGATGGGCATCTTTATTGGCTGAAGTATCTTTATTTTGTACCTCACATGATATTCCTATCTTGGACATGGAAGCGATATTTGTAGTTAGTGGGAGGCCGCGGCGCAACACCCAACAAAATACAAATTTACATCATTATCGTGTTGAGCTATTCTACACAGTCATAGATATGCAACTTCAAGAGCTTAACAACAGTTTTTCTGAGGCGAATACTGATTTGCTACTTTGTATGGCTTGCTTGAATCCAAGTAATTCATTTGTGGCTTTCGATAAGGAAAAGTTGATACGTCTAGCTAAGTTCTATCCTTCTGATTTCCTTGGGACAGATATTTTGGCACTTGACTCTCAACTGCAGAATTATATTTTTGATATGCGCAGCAATGACTTCTTTTTAGAGCTTCAAGGAGTTAGTGAACTTGCTGAAAAGTTAGTGAGCACAAGAAAACACGAGACTTATCCATTAGTCTATTTGCTAGTGAAGCTAGCTTTGACCCTTCCAGTTGCTACTGCAACAGTAGAAAGAAGTTTTTCAGCAATGAAATATGTAAAGAATGAACTGCGCAATCGAATGGGAGATCAATGGATGAATGATTGCTTGATTGTGTATATTGAAAAAGATGTAGTTTGTAGCATTGATAATGAGACTATTATGCAACGATTTCAAAATATGAAAACTCGTAGAAAGCAATTGTAAATTCTATGTATTTGTGTATTTTTTGATTGTTGTTATTGTCAATATATAAAATTTTCTTTTTATTAGATTGTGTAATCTATATATCTATATAAAACCGAAGCCTTTGTTGACACCACAATTTTCCACGTCAGCACAATATTTAAAAAATAAAAAATAAATAAAAATTATAACTCCTCAAAACCCTAGCAACCTTACCCCTCTCTCAAGTTAAGAAATATAAAGTCACGGTTTCTGCAAACTCTCTCTCTCTCCAGACGTAGGAAGCCCTAAAACATTCAAGATCTACAAAACCCTAGCAACCTTACCCCTCTCTCAAGTTAAGAAATATAAAGTCACGGTTTCTACAAACTCTCTCTCTCCAGACGTAGGAAGCCTTAAAGCATTCAAGATCTATAATGCACGGTATAGATTTTAGCTTATAAAGTTCAGCTTTTGTAAGGTTAGTTTTGTTTATATATTAATTAATACATAGTACTTTGTTCACCATTGAATACTCATCTATATATATATATAAAACCGAAACCTTTGCTGGCACCACAATTTTCCACCAAAATTCTAACTGCGCTATCATAAAATATTATTATTAGTATGAATTTTATGGAGTTGCGGTGTTCAAGAATTAAACCAAAATTTTTTTAAATTATCTATAATATTTTGTCCTCTAAAAATTTTATCTCTTTGATTTTATTATATTGTGTTTCTTAAGCTATAGAGAGATTTTCTTTGGTTTCTACAAACTCTCTCTCTCTCCAGATGTAGGAAGCCCTAAACGCACGGTATAGCATTCAAGATCTACAACTCACGGTATAGATTTTAGCTTATAAAGTTCAACTTTTGTAAGGTTAGTTTGTTTATGTATTTAGTCTTACTACTATGTGGCTGAATTTCTCGTGACATCAGTTTTATGTTTTTTTTTTGTTTTGTTTTTTTTTATTTTTTATTTATGTAAAATTAGTTTGTTTACATCAGTTCTTTATCTCAAAGATAAGACTTTTATTTCTACCGCAAGAACTATTTAGGTATGTATTCCTTGCAAGCACACATGAACTTAAATTGTCTTTTAATATATGCATGCTTTATTATTTTCTAATAGTTTTCCCGTGCATCGCACGGGTTAGCGACTAGTTTATATTTATTGAGGAACACCCTGAAAAAATTTCTTGGAGTCGCCACTGGATCTTATATTCTTAGGAGAGAGATATGCACACATTCTCTCATCCACGTAATTCACTTTTTTCGTTCACTTTCAATATTGATTTGTGTACCGTGAATTTTGGGAGAAAGTATCGTACATGTCGGGCCAATAAGACATACCCCGACATGTGGGCCCTAACTCACACAAGTAGGCCTATTCCTTTAGCAATCTAACAATTTTCTTTCTTGAAGACATTTCTTGAAACGTGACGTGTGAGAGGGAGATCACGGTGTAATAGTTACTCTTGGTGAATGGGTTGGATTAGGTCGAGTTATGCTCAAATTAGCGTTAGAAATGGGTTGTCCATGGGCATATTGTAGCAGGTTTGGTTGATTAGTGGGTTTCAATTAATTTAACTGGTAAAATTTTTAATAATTAAATAATAAATTTGATGTTTAATAAGAGATTTAATGATATTGTCAATAAGTAGAGGATATTTTAGGAAATTATATGCTAAAATAAGGCGTTGCGAAGATGTAATCATTGTTTAAAATACGGGGTTTACCAAAAAAAATTATAAAAAAAAACTAGTAGCATCTATTTGAAAATGCAATTTTAATTTTGTCATTTTCAAAAACTCAAATTGTTAGAAGTTGTTGGGCCAAATATATGTCACTTTGTGTTTTTCTTTAAAAACTGGCATTTAGTCCACACGATCATGGGGCCAAATGCACCCATGATCATATTATTATATGAATGGCATCTCAATATACTCAACATTAGTAAAAGATCCAAAACTGAAAATATTCATGTTTAAGTGTTGCACCATAATTTACCTCCATAGTTTCTCAAAGTTCACTAGAACCACCAGAATCCTTATGTGTTCTATAAGCACAGGAGACCAACCAAGTTAGAGATTTATAAATGCCTTAATCTCATTCTAAAATATACTTCTCTGTGCAAAGTTAGAAACCTACTAAGACATGACCTTGGTTGGGTCTTTTCTTTATGCAATTTAACTTGAACTGTATTTTGAAGTTAGAAACCTACCAAGGCTTGACCTTGGTTGGGTTTTATTTATTTTTGTTTTTTATGCAATTTAACTTGAACTGCATTTTGAAGTTAGTCCAATGGGACAAGCCACAATGGTTCATTCAGAGAAGTGCTCATTAGCTAATACTGTACTTGATTTTTCCAACAAGACATTTATGTTACTCTCTGAAACTATTTTTTTCTTGATTTTGTTTTTGTTTTTAGTTGTCAAATCCAAGAGTAGGATAAGTCAAGTGACTCAAGTCATATGAAGCAGTTATCAATTCTTGAATTTAGGCCCCAGACCCAGACTGGGGCTCTGCCCGACATTTACGAGTTGAATTTGCAATTGTTGCGGGGCCCTTATATGACTCTTCTTATTTAGAAATTTAGAACCTGTGCTACCGACCAGTGGCCATTAGTATTTATTAATTTTTTTTCTAGGTATTTTTTTTTTCATTTTTTTTATAATAGGATAAATAGAGGAGATATTTGAACTCTGATATTTTATTTAGAAATATTAAAATATCCCAACCAATTAAGTTACAAGACTTTTAATTTTTAAAAGTATTAGAAGTTTTAAGTTAAAGGAGAATATTAAGGAGGACATGGTAGGCAAACATTTTTTTTTTAATTTAAAATTTCTAATAATTAAGTAATGAAAAGGGAAAAGATATGTTTTAAGATCCTTTAGTCTTCTCATAAAAAAAGAAGAAAAAAAAAATCCTTTAGAGTTCCTAGAGAACTCTACTATGTTATAAGTTCTTTATATCCTAATATTTATCTTTTGAGTGTTATGGACCTCACCAAAATTTAAGTTTTATGGAACTCTACCAGAATGTGATTTATAAACAATTATATGAAAATAAAATAAAATCTAGAATGTATGTTGGGTTATAGATTGACCTTGGTTAATTAATTTAATTATCCAAGTTGATTAATTAGGTCAAATTATATGCAAATCATGAAGACACACACAAATCACTAAATAAACAAATGTGCAGCAAAAAATAAATTGACACAGTGATTTGTTAACTAATAGGAACAATCTCTCACAAAGCAAAAATTCTACCGGATGATTTTCAGGTCATCACTCCTAAGAATCACTAATCAAGAATCAAGTGGTTATAGATATAAGGAATTTTATCACTACTATAAACTATCCCAAAATACCAACCTGCAATTGAACCTTCCCACCAATCCTTAATTGGATTAGATCTTGTAGAGATTTCTTCTCTTTTACTTAGGTACATAACTAACTTTCCAGCAACTAATGTTTGTTGTTGGATGCAAAGGTTTTAACTTCAATACACGTTGAAGATCTGGAAGCACTAGGTTACAAAACCCTAAGGCGCACAAGAGCGCAGTAGCTTCTCCAAAAGTATATGAGTTCTATAATTGAGTCTCTGTGTCTTTGATGATTTTAAAATAAATTTTTTATATCCTCTATGATTTTAGTAAACGAAACCCTAGTAATCCAAGTCATCATGAGCCAAAATTTTGATATGAGAATTCTTAATTTGCATAACTCGATAGATCGAGAGGTGTTGAGCTTGTGTTAAGGTCCCTCATTTAATCTCAATAGATACTAGTGTTGACACTAGTGTTGAGATTCACTATTTCAACTTTTTTTCAATTTTTTCTTGGTTCAATCTTCTTGTATTTAATGATATCACTTGTTTTGGTTGCTCAAAATACTTCATGATACCAACACGCACCCTTGGTACGGTGGTCACTCTATAAGTATAAATGCTTATGGGGTATGAAGGGCAAATGCTGGGGTTTAAGTCTCAGGAGGGAGTTTTACACACATATACACTTAGATTAGGCTAAAGTAGAAATTCTATCTTGTATTAAAAATAAATAAATAAATAAATAACCATACTTCATGATATTCTAAACACATCTTAGAACTACCCAATTACAAGTAAAGTGCATTTTGTCAAAAGATATGCCAACACAAAAAAAAAAAAAAAAAAATATATATATATATATATATATATATATATTAACCCTAACAATGTAGAAACCTAAAAAAGAAATCATAAAATCATATTAACCCTAACAATGTAGAAACCCTAACATGTGAATATTATTTTGGTTTATGAATTATTTGAGCTTCGTTTTGATTTTTTTTTTATTAATAATATTTGAGGATAAATATTACTCTTTAGAAAGGCTTCAACATACTTGTAAAGAGAAAACTTATCAAGTGTGCTATCCTTTTTGCAAGCCTAGCTTATTCATTATGTATGTTCATTCGAGGTGTCAAAACAAACATAACAACCACCGCACACCCTTGATGCAATGGTCACTCCACAAGTATAAGTACTTGTGGGGTGTGGGGGATAAGGACTGGGGTTTAAGTTTTCAGGAGGAAGTTTCACACACATATACACTTAGATTAAGCAAGAGTAGAAATTCTATCTTATATTAAAAAAAAAAAAAATATATATATATATATATATATATATATATAAAGAAATTGTGGAATACAAATACTGTTGGAAGTGGTAAACTAAAAGGTGACTTTTGATATTTCATAATAGTCTGTGTCTTTTGTTTTTTCATAACTGTTTGTCTTTTGTTTTTCCATAACTGTTTGTGTCTATTGTCATTTCATAACATTTGTGTTTTCTTATTATGAAACAAAGAGTCATGACAATAATCACAGCTCTTGTAACTTCACCTTATAAAATGGGATAGATGTATGATGTGAAAGTGTTTCAAAGAAAAAGTTGTAGTGAGCTCTCAAGGCAGTAGCCTAATATCTTTGTTTGTGAGTTTGAAGTTCTCTAATAAAATTTTCATTCATCTCTTTATTGTGAGTACTTTGTTGAAATTTAAGTCAAGGCTTTGTAAAGTAAACAAAGTGGTATCAGAGCCAAGTTCTTAGAGCCTAGAGTCTTTGTCTACACCATTAGTGAAGATGTCTTCTAACATGGTGCAGCCAAAAATTATTAAATAGATGAAAGAAAATTATGAGAGCTAGCATATTCAAATAAAGTGTTGTTCGGATCACAAGAGCTGTGGGAGCTCGTCACTAATGGGTATGTAGAACTCACAAGTGAGCAAGAAGCCACCTACAATGCAGAGCAAAAAAAATTTCTCAAGGACTAGAGGAAGAAGACAAGAAGGCACTATTTCTACTCTATCAAGGGGTGGATGAGTCAACTTTGGACAAAATTGCCAAAGCAGAGTCGAGTAAAGAAACATGGGAGATTCTTGGAATTTTCTTCAATGGTGTCGATCATGTGAAAAGAGTTCATTTGTAAACTCTTTGTGCCGAGTTTGAAGTTGCTCACGTGAAAGATGGTGAGACTATTTCTGATTATTTTCCATAATTACTTATAATTGTTAATAGTTTGAAAAGTAATGGAAGGAGTATTGAAGATGTTCATGTGGTGGAGAAAATATTAAGATCTCTTGCAAATAAATTTGAGCATGTCGTGGTGGCTAAGGAAGAGTCCAGAGATTTGGAGACTCTCTTAATTAAGGAATTAATAGGATCTCTTCAAGTGTACGAGCAACCTATGGAAAACAATTCTAGCTCTGTTGTCATTGAGCAAGCATTAGATTCAAAATTGAATTTAAGAGAGGAGATGCCTAATGGCTTCCGTGGAGGATATACCAATAGTAACCATGGCAAAGGTCATGGAAGAGGAACATTCAGAGGTAGATCTGCTTGTGGACGTGGAGGTAATAGAAATGTCCAAAGTTTCAATTGCAACAAATTTGAACATTATGCATTAAACTGCTGGTACAATAAATCTAAGGAGCACAATAAACAATCTAATCTTGTTGAGGCATCCAATGTTTAAAAAGAAGAATGTACACTTCTTTTTGCACAAGAAGAGGAAAATAATTCGCAAGAGGTGTGGTATCTTGATTCTGGAGCTAGCAATCACATGAGTGGAAAAAATGAGCTCTTTGTTGAGCTTGTTGAAGGTGTTCAAGGCAATGTTCATTTGGGAGACTCATCCAAATTGCTCATAAAAGGTAAAGGAAAAATTAGAATATGTCAAAAGACTGGTATATTGCAACTTATCTCCAATTGTACTATGTGGCAAATTTTAGGTAAATAAAGGAGAGAAGGCATAAAATTAGGCATTAATGAAATAAGTAGACATGTGGCAAATTTTGATTTGTGGAATATAAAGTGAAGCACAGAGGGTGGGACAGTATATTTGGACTCAATATCAAATACAGCAACGCTTGTAGTAGTTTCAACATTTTTCCTATTAGAAAAGGTCTAACATCCATTATATTGACAGCTTAACTGCTGATTGATATTTAAATAATGAATTCTTAAAAACAAATATCAAATATAGCTTGGCTTCAAACACAGAAACTGCATTCTTTTACCCTATTAATGAGTTATGAACAATTTTTTTTTTTTTAATTGTCAATCTTCTGATGAGTTGTGAGTCTTGTGACAATGATTAAGCATAACTTATTCAATATGAATTTTGCAATCTTTTACTTCTATTTTTTTAGATACAATAGAATTTCAATTATGTTGTCCACTCTATTAAGATTTTTCTTTAATATTAGGTCAAGATACCAAATAGTTTTTGTTGCAAGGGGAATTCAATTTCCAAATATCTTCTTCAATATTAATATAAGACTTTATTAATTAATCTAATTATTGAAACCTGCAAATTTAACATGGGAGTAGGCATGTTTCCCATTTACCAACCCTTATCCCATATTGGGGTTAGGCCTTAGGAGTTAGGACCCTAATTCTTCTTAGAGCTCCATAGATTTGGAAATTGATTAATGCATCAAAATTCAAAAGCCCTAAAGGGAGAGACACAGGCATACAACATATATTTACTTTGTCCTTTTGCATTTTAGATTTGTAGCTTACTCGGACAAAATGGGCTTCTACCCTTTTCGGGAAAATTAATTAACCTTTTTCCCAAACTAATTAGGGAAATGCCTCTCTTTTGAAACTCGCCTTTCTCAAAATCGAGTTAAAAAAAAAATTCTGGAGCCCTATAGTGACCTTTTTAAGGACCTATAGTGACGTTTTAAAAACCTATAGTGACGTTTTGTAACTTGATATTCATGAAATCAAGTTATAGGCAATAAAATTGCCTATAACTCGATTTCATGGATATCAAGTTACAAAACGCCGCTATAGGTCCTTAAAAATAAATGGTGTTTAAAATTTTAGTCTAAAAAGTCCAATATGTATCAAAAAAAAAAGAAGAAAAAAAAGAAGAAAAAAAAGCCCAATATTAAACCACCCTAACAGGTAAAAAAAATTAATTTAATGGCAAATTACTATTTAGTCTAACTTTCAAACTTTGTGTCAATTTAATCTCTAACATTTCACATATTTAGTTTATCAACTCTAACTGAAACTTCCTAGACTTCCAATAAAGTCCTCTCTTTCTCTATTCAATTATTTGGTTTGCACTGTGAGTCTCTCTTTCTCTCTCTTATAATATCTTCATAGGTTGCTTTGGTTCATTGCTTCTCTCACCCATTTCCTCAAATTTTCTTGTTGTAAATTTTCATTCCATGAAGTTTCTTGAGGCCTATTGTCCAATTTGGCTTATTGTGAGTTGAGTTGTGTTTTGATTTCTTAGTATTTATTCCATGTTTGGTTCCCAATAGAGCAAAGAAAAAGAAAAGTAGGGAAAAATAAATTTTCGAATCTTTATTTGGTAATGAAGATCAAAATAAGCTAAGTTCAAAAAAAAAAAATTCAATTTTAGGACATGATGTAGCTTATGTGGTGGAAAATATAATATATTAATATGACAGTTAGCCATGTTAATATTTTTTATCCACCATTTAGCGATAGTGACCACTTTGACACAATAAAAGGATAAGGACTAAACTAACATGTTTAAAATGTTAGGGACCAAATTGATAGACAAACTAAAGATTAGGGATCAAATAGCTAATTTATCCTATTAATTTTAAGGGTATGTTAACAAATGCACTAAGGGCATTGATTTAGAAAATATTTTTTGAAACATTTTATAGGAAAAAAAATAAAGTAACATATTTTTTTGATAGCTTTTACATTTATCATAAAAGTAGTATTAAAACTTTATTAAAATGATCTATTAACAAATACCTTAAGGGCAATCGTTAACAACTCTCTAATTTTAATTCTAGTTAACGTAGGAGTTAAGAGTTTGAATAAAGACATGTAATTTTTACAATTTTGAAAATTCATTTAATTAAGAGAAATGCTATACCCACAACATTTTCACAACAAATTCTAACTTACATGTTATTACTAGCTGTTACTAGTGGGCAAAAAAGTAATTTTATTAGTTGGTTCAAATTATAACCAATAATAATTTACCACCTATGTATTGTTGTGAAAATGTTGTTCATGTAGCACTTTCAAATTGAATTTTAACTTGCAAATTGTGTAAAGAGATGTGGTCCTAGCATTGTTTTTGATATGCATTGATAGGAGGTTACAAGAAAAGAAATGTAATGTCCACAATATTTTCACAAAACTTTTACAACAAATCTTAAGTGGCAGATTGTTATTAATATGAAAAAAAAAAAAATTTTAGTAATGTGTTCAAATTAGAACTAATAAAAACTTACCCCCTAAAATTTGTAATGAAAATATTGTAAAATTAAAATGAAGGTTTTGATGGCAAAAATTAAACTATAAAAACTAATTTGACAATTGAGGAAAACTTAAGGAATACCGAATTTATTATTTTTAATTTGAAGATTATCAATAAGTTAAAATGAAGGTTTTGACGGTAAAAAAAAAGTAATCAAAAGATGAAGAAGAGAGAGGAGGTAGAAGGTACATGCTAAATTAATTGGTAAGATCTATTGGTTTTACTCAAAAGACCTATGATTAATCAAAGAAAAGATGACACATTTGGAAATTGGGTGTGCGGCGGAGATTGGTATCTCATTTTCATTTTTTCATCCCAAAGCACCTTGGGCTTAAGTTAATAAGTTGTATCCCAATGTAATACATCTATATAAATCTTATCCAAAAAAAAAAAAAAACATCTATATAAATATCCATATTTGCTAAAAGTTCTAAGTTTTGGATATCAAAGTCCAAGCTAGACAAAACCTAGGCATCTGTTGCACATGTAAGTGTAACACACAGGCTACGCCTTTGTGGGCCCCAATGAGTCCAATTGCATTGGGCTTTGATATCCATTGCGTTGTAGTGTTATTCTCTGATTCCATTGGACTCAATGCCTTGCAGTGAAGTCAATGGATCTCACTAGGCTTTGGGGCTCAAAATCTAATAGTTTCTTCTATTTGATGCATTGGGAATGAGCTTGGTTAAATAAAACCCAAAAAATAGAGAGTTCCGAACAATTCAGTCTAATGGACCTCACTAGGCACGGAGCACAATACCGTGTAGTGCCTTCTATTTGATTTATTGAGCATGGGCTTAGTAAACAAAGCCGATACGAAAGCGATTTTCGTGACATTCAGAACATGGGCTGAGAGATATGTTTTTCGGCCCACGACTTACCATGTCCTCTATGGTCTCTATTCCCCCTTTTCTTGATTCACGACGTAGAGCAAGCCCCTTCACTGTCATGTTTTAGTTTTTCAAAAATATCATTATTCAAAAAAATTCAAAAAATAAAAATAAAAAATTGGTGACAATTTCCTGTAAAAAGTAAGGTTTTCTTTTCAAAGGAAATTAAAAATATTTTTTAAGGAAATCAAAACATGTCTTTCAATATGTTTGAATTTAAGATAAGTAGTCTTTTTCAAATTACGATCAATTTGCACAAAATAAGCAGTATTTCAAGCAATATTATATAATATCTCCTATTAAATTTAAGATACATAATCTAAGACAATATAAAAAAGATTTTTCAATTACGATCAAATTGCACAGTCAAAGGAACGAGATACTTTTTGTTTTTTTTTTTTTTTTTTTTTTCTTAATAGCTAAAATTTATATTAGTCTCTTAACTTTTGCTTCAGTGGTCAATTTAGGTCGCGAAGGTGTATTTTTGTCAATTGGTCGGTCACTTTGTCGAAATGATTTAATATGATTCTTCTATCCAAACCTGTAAGCAAATGAACATGTATAAAAATTGTTTTGAAGACATTCATGAGATGTTCATTTAATAGATCTTGTTGTTGTTAAGTATTATTTGACAAATTTTACTAATTAAAACATTCATTTGCCATTGATCTGGACAGAAGGAGCTTAGTGACTCATTTTGACAAATGAGAAATTTGAAAAATTGGTTAGGCTATATCCACAAGCGCAAGTGGCTATTATCCACTGTCTATAAGAAATTAGGATTGCAAAAATATTTATATAGTCTAACCCTACCGAAACTCTTGTACTATTAATATTTGATAAATAGCATTACACGCCATTTTTCTCGTACGCTTCACTCTACTCCACTTGCACTACTCTGCTTCCCTACATTCATAAGGCCCTTGACCTAGTGGCCCAAGATCAAATTTGAACGAACTCCAAAAAAGGGAATAAATTGACAAAAATTAAACTTTAAGGACTAGTTTGAAATTAAAGAAAAGACAAGGGAAAATTAAGAAAAAATAGTCTTTTTTTTTAATAAGATAAATAAGTTAAAATGGGGGTTATGATCCCCCAAAAAAAAAAAAAGAAAAAAAAAGAACAATGAAGAAGAGAGAGAAGGTAAAAGGTACATGCTAAATTAATTAATAAAGTCTAATGTTCTAAACGAAAGAACTATGAAGAAATCCCATTTTCATTTTTTTTTAAATGACACGTGGAAATTGGGTGTGGGGGTAGGAAATTGGTATCACATTTTCATTTGTTCATCTCAAACTACCTTGGGCTTAAGCTGAACCCAAATGTACGTCTATATGAAATATTAATATCCATTTTGCTAAAACTTCTGAGTTTTGGATGTGAAAGTCCAAGTCTCCATTTGGAATTCTAGTCCATTATTCATCTCATGTTTTAAACTTCAATACCTCGTAGTAATTTATACTGTAGTATACTTCATTTATCTTGTGAAAAAGTTGAATTGACAAATTTGATAAATTTAGTACAATATTACAAACAAAACAGGTAGTCCGTTAGGACCATCAATAGGTACTGGTTTTATTACACACGTAATTCGAATAATTGAAGTATAATATGCATTAAAACAAGTTTAAAAATCAAAAAGACTATGTTCCAACTTCCGATCACCAATTTGATTTGTGGATGACAATTTACCGTGCTAAAGGATTGAGTTCAGGAGCCAGATTCATATTGTAAGGACCAAAATTTCTGTTAGCCCAAGCCCACTTAAAATAGTGAGCTTGCAGGGTTCAATTTAGGCCCAAATCAATAAATTTGTTAGAGAGGGAATCAAACAACAAGAGAGGGCTTAGCCCGAGGATGAGAATAAGGGAGTGTTGATGCTCATTTTGGAAGAAGCCCAAGAGTAGGAAGAAGCCCAACGATATGGGCTGAGTAGAGTTAATGGATTAATAGAAAAAACATTAAGCCCGAATGGCAGGAACAATGGTTCGTAGGCCCATAAAGTACATAAATGGGCCTTGAGGAAAGCAAACAGGACTAAAAGAGCCCAGAAAGAGAAATAGTAAACCCATGGGTATTATGTGATGTAGAAAAGTGAGAATGGGCCACAGTAGGCCCGAAGTAATAAAGTAAGAAAGTAAGGGGTTGATGGAAAGCCTGTGAACTCCAAGGATGAATGATAAGGTAATTGGGCTAGGGAAGTCCAAAAGAGTTAGCAAATGCCCATGGGAATGCAGAATTAGAATGGGCTGAGGATGCCCAAAGAAAGGAAATAGGCCAAGGATGCCTAAGGAGGAAGAAATGGGCCAAGGAAGCCCATAAGCAATGTAATAGGTCAAGAAAAGCCCAAAGTAGCATGAATGTAAGCCCAACAATAATACTGGGCCACGGTAATTAAGTAAAAGAAAAGCATACAGCAGGCCCAAAAGAGGCATAACAAGCACAGATTAAATAACACTACGGCAAGAATGGCAACAAGGTTACAGTAGGAGCAAAGAATAAGCCTAAAGGGAAAAAAAAACCCACAATCAGGCAAAGCCCAGCCCTTGAAAGAAGCAAACCAATAAAGAATGGAAAATCAAAAGATAGTTCACGCCACAATATGTCAAGGATGAGTGACAGAACGTACAGATGAACCTCTAGTCCATGGCGAACACATAAGCAACAGATAAGCTTTGGACATACATGGAAGTGGAGCACGCGCCAAGCCTAGGCACTACCAACCTGAACCCAGCCAATACAGAGGTAGTGGGTCATGGGTTAGAAGTAAGAGGGGGTATGGTTTGGTGGTAGGGAGATGGGGAAGCCTATTATGGGGTTCCCACTTAGGCTTTTTTAGGGGAAATGTCTTATTGGGATGACATACCACTCAAAAGAGGGAGGATGAGCTAGAACCACTAAGTGCATGCCATGAGGGATAGCAAGAGATAATGTCACGGTGAGCAAGCAAACAAAATAGCCTTCTTTGTCTGGTAATAGGGAATGGCACAGCCAGCATAGGTAAGTAGTGGTGTCTGGACAGCTAACAAACTAATGGGTGGTCAAGAGGAACGCCCCAAACCAGACAAAAGTAGTTAGAGGTTAAAATGGTAAAAACTAGTCATGGTAGGCAGTATATAAAGGTGTCCTTGCCGTGCACAGTAACATCAATCAAAACGGTACCAATCACTAGAGGAGAATCACAACACCACTATCACCATAACACTACACGAGCAATCATTAAGAAAGAAAGAAAAAGAGGGAAAAGAATAAAAGTAGCAAAAAAATGGAGGGTGAGGAAGAAAAATGAGTGTAGAACGGCAAGCATGCACTAGTAGGCTAATCCCCTCTCTCCCTCTAAAAGCCTACTCTTTGTTGAGGGTAAAGGACTCTTTCAGGCACAAGCCATTCAAGCCCGTTCCCTCAAAGTAATTAATTTCTACAACAGGATCTTCATGAGAGATTATTCACATTAAGGAAATGGGTCCCTCCTTGGCTTTGATTCCATAACATGACTCAACAGGGCAAACTGATCTTTTCCATCTTTGATTTAATAACTCGTTATTATTTCTTCCCTTCTTATTTTCGCCATTCCATTTACAAGGCGTTTCTTGTTGTTGTGGTCTTCATTTTAATTAAGGACCTTTTATTTGTTCTATCTAACAACAAACATGCTTCTTTTATTATTATTACATCTACTTGCCATAACTCTTCCATAGCAGCTTCGCCTGCCATGGGCATGTGACAAAAGTTTTTGGTAAATGGGGGGGATAGTTTGTGCACAAGCTAAACCAAGGTGGGTTACAATTGGATCGGTCTCAACTCTTTTATCCAAAACACTTAGGCCCAGTACAGCAAGAAGCAGCCCAGCTTAACATCTCAAAAAGGCCTACCACATTTAAATTGGCGACTCCACTGGGGAGTTGGGAAACAAATAGGGACAGAAGACAGAAGCCCTCGCAAAAAAAATGCCCCAAAAATCCAGAATAATGCGAAACATGAGTGCCATGCCCTTACAGGCAGTGTCCAGGCCAACAACGCCTTACCAACAACAGCCTAACCAAGCGGAAGGTATTAACAGAGTGGGGGTTAAACCCCAACCATAGCCACAAATCCCCACTGACAATGCCAATGTTTTCATTGAGGTGTTGCAATCGTTGCAACAGCAGATGATGGAAGAAATTCGTCAGTTGAAAACAAACAAGATGAAGGAGAAAGGGAGCCAGCATGTCCCGGAGCATGTGGTAGACAAAGAGGAGACATCAGTTAGAGGTGCTCCGCAGAATGCGAAACAACGTTTCATCACTATGGCTGAAGTAACTGCTTTTCTAGAGCAAGAAAGGGCCAGAGCACTGAAGGAGAGATTCTATGCAGGAAGACCTCCTTACCCATTGGGAGTACTCAGTAAACCATACCCTAAGAGGTATGAACCATGAGTTTTCACACAGTATGATAGCAGGAAGGGAAGTGCTGTCGAGCACATAAGCAAGTTTATTGACACTTTTGGCCCTTATGCGGCAGACGAGGACTTATGTCTTCGAGAATTTTCTAAATCACTATGCGACCGTGTGTATACTTGGTACATCAGTCTGAAGCCAGGATCAATCCCGACCTGGGATGACATGGTAGACGTATTTTGCACTAAATACTTCCATGGAGAAGAAATAGCAACGCTTGCAACCTTGCAAGCAACCAAGCAAAGAAGTGGTGAGGATTTGATGGAATACATCAAAAGATTTAGGAACATAGCACATGACTGCTATGATCATTGTGAAGAAAAGACATTGGTGGAAATGTGTATGACAAACATGATCAAGGAGTACAGAGCCGTCTTGGAAAACTTGGAGATCTCCTAGATTGCACAGTTGTTGTAGAAGGTTAGGAAAATTGCTCAGTCAGTAAGTCCAAGTTTTGACAAACAAGATGAAGGAGAAAGGGAGCCAGCATGTCCCGGAGCATGTGGTAGACAAAGAGGAGACATCAGTTAGAGGTGCTCCGCAGAATGCGAAACAACGTTTCATCACTATGGCTGAAGTAACTGCTTTTCTAGAGCAAGAAAGGGCCAGAGCACTGAAGGAGAGATTCTATGCAGGAAGACCTCCTTACCCATTGGGAGTACTCAGTAAACCATACCCTAAGAGGTATGAACCATGAGTTTTCACACAGTATGATAGCAGGAAGGGAAGTGCTGTCGAGCACATAAGCAAGTTTATTGACACTTTTGGCCCTTATGCGGCAGACGAGGACTTATGTCTTCGAGAATTTTCTAAATCACTATGCGACCGTGTGTATACTTGGTACATCAGTCTGAAGCCAGGATCAATCCCGACCTGGGATGACATGGTAGACGTATTTTGCACTAAATACTTCCATGGAGAAGAAATAGCAACGCTTGCAACCTTGCAAGCAACCAAGCAAAGAAGTGGTGAGGATTTGATGGAATACATCAAAAGATTTAGGAACATAGCACATGACTGCTATGATCATTGTGAAGAAAAGACATTGGTGGAAATGTGTATGACAAACATGATCAAGGAGTACAGAGCCGTCTTGGAAAACTTGGAGATCTCCTAGATTGCACAGTTGTTGTAGAAGGTTAGGAAAATTGCTCAGTCAGTAAGTCCAAGTTTTGACAAAAGAAATGCTCCATAGGCTATGGCGGTATCCACTAGTGAAAGAAAGAGGAAAGCTGACGGGAGGGAGTACGATACCCCTCCACCACTACCATGCACCCCAAAATAGCTAGATGTGATCTTAAACAAATGGATAGTGGACGGAGCCTAATCAAGTTTCCAGAGAACCCACAGAGGAAAAGCGGAGGGGCCCACACTTCTGCCGCTTATACAATTACAAGTAACATCCTACCGCAGAATGTTGGGTGCTTCGTAGATTGGTACACCGCAGAATCAAAGAAGGGAATCTGGAGCTGTCCTAGCCGGAAGTTCAAAGAAACCCACTTCCAAACCACAAAGGAAAATGTGTAGCAGTAGTGGTGATTTGTGCAGATCCAGGGGAGGACGAAGAGGAGAATTCGGCCATGCCTGCCGTAGTCATTACCACCTTGTAGAAGAGTTCCAAGTTCAAGAATTTGTTCGACCAATTGGAACTCAGTGAAGGAGCGAACGATAGCTATAGAAGCTCTGGTGAGCATTGCCTCTAGGACTGGGATAAAATTTCAAATAGCTGAAGTCACAGGTGACAGAGCTCTCTTGCAGGAGTCAAGTGAGATCACTTTTAGTGATGAAGATATGGAAGTGGGTTACTCGAATCACAGGAGGCCCTTTTACTTGGAAGCATCTATAAATCAGATTCCTATCAAGAGAGCCTTAGTGGATACGGGCACTTCCGTAAATCTTATCCCAATAAGTACTTTCCAAGCGGCAGGAATTTTAGAAAGGAAGATTCAGGGATGCCCAATGGAAGTGACAGGATTCAAGGAAAGAGGCGAGTACACTGCAGGCCACATTTAGCTTTGGCTGAAAGTAGGTCCAATAGCCTCCTTAGCCCCCTTTCACGTGGTAAAAACAGAGGTCTCGTACCATGTGCTTCTTGGAAGACCATGGTTATATAAGCACCGATTAGTCCCATCCACTTATCATCAATGTGTGAAGGGAAGGTTGAATGGCAGAATGATATGCATAGCAGCAAATCCATCGCCATTTGAGCAGGTAGAAGCCCATCTAGTAGAAACTATGTTCTACGACCAATGAGCACCATTTGGGGAAAGCTCAGTATCAAAACCACAAGGTACCTTCGTACATAGATGGGAAGACGTCCAAAATGATCCGGAACCTAATTTAAGGATGTCACTATCGCAGAAGAAGAAAAGGAAGGAAGCATCCACTGTGGAGTCAAATGACACACCATAATGTGTCAGGGTTTGAGGCCCTGATGGCAGGATTGTATACAAATTATAAAGATACGCGGGGCCTACATGTGGTATGCAAACGGGCCCCAAACAGGAGTGGTAGCACAAAAGTTTGGTATGCTGCATGGCTCTAGAAAGCTTGGAGGAAGAAAGAAATGAAGAGAAAGACAAGGAAGTTGTGGTGGAAAAGGATGCGCAAGTTATGGCAAAAGAAAAATTGGAGGAAGTTAACCTGGGGTCTAACCCATGGGAATCGAGACCCATTTCAATCAGTTCAAGACTGTCAGAACAGGAGAAATCATAATTGATACTATTTCTGAGAGAGTTCAAAGATGTCTTCGCATGGGAATACAGCGAAATGCTAGGATTGGATCCCGGGCTAGTGGTGCACACATTGAATGTGGATCCCAAGGCCAAGCCAGTGGCTCAGCTTGCTAGGATTTTCCACACTGAGATAGAGGAACAAAGAGTCAAGGAGGTGTAGAAATTACTGGCTATAGGCTTTATTAAACCCATCCGACACTCGCGATGGTTATCCAATATAGTGGCAGTAAAGAAGAAGAATGGGCAGATAAGGTGTTGCGTAGACTTCAGAAATCTCAACAAAGCCTGCCCAAAGGATGAATTCTCGCTGCCAAACATGGAAGTGCTGATAGACTTCGTGGCAGGGAATGCCATGTTCTCATTCATGGACAGATTCAGCGAGTATAATCAGATCAGAATGGCGCCAAGAGATGCGGAGAAAAATGCCTTCAGAACACCCCTAGGCAACTTCTACTATACCATAATGCCTTTTGGATTGAAAAAGGCAGGCGCAACTTATCAACAAACAATGACAGCCATATTCCATTACATGATACACCGAGAATTGGAGGACTACGTGGATGATATAGTCGTGAAGTCAAGGAAATGAGAAGAGCATGTCCAAGTAATAAGAAGGGTATTTGAAAGATGTAAGGCCTTCAAACTGAGAATGAATCCCCTCAAGTGTGCATTTGGGGTATCCTCTGGGAAGTTCTTGGGTTTCTTGGTTCACAGCAGAGGGATAGATGTGGATCTGGCTAAAGCTACAGCCATAGCAACCATGAAGCCGCCAACCACAATGAAGGAATTGAAGAGCTTCTTGGGGAAGGTCTCATACATCTAGAGATTCATCCCTAAATTGGCGTCAATTACTTCTGCCTTTACCAGACTACTCAAGAAGGGGAAAAACTTTGAGTGGGGAGGAATACAGCAGACAGCCTTTAAAAGGTTGCAACAGATTATGATGAACCTCTCTACTATGCAAGCCCCAATCTGCAAAAAACCATTACTGCTCTACTTAGCCACCAACTCATATGCTGTAGGCGCATTAATTGCCCAATAGGACGGAGGTGGCGTTAAGCAACCAGTTTATTACATCAGTCGTGCCCTGAAGGACATAGAGACTTGCCATCCAGGAGCAGAAAGAACATACTTGGCCATAGTATATGCTTCACAAAGTTTACGCCATTATTTCTTAACCTACAAGGTATGGTTGATGACTAAGTATCATTCAATCAAAGCCTTGTTACGGCAGCCAATTCTTTCTGGAAGGATATCCTAATGGTTACTTCAGTTGTCACAGTATGACCTGAGAGCTGAAACACCCAAAGTAGTGAAGAGCCAGGCTATAGCAGACTTTCTGGTGCAATTTCTAGGATAAGAGGAATTCCCACTAGATGATGTGGTCCTAAGGGAAGTAGCTATGGCAGAAAAAGTTAGAGAGCAGTGGGTGATGAAGCTTGATGGGTCTTCTACCACCCAATTAGGAGGAGTGGGAGTAGTTTTGTATCATGTAGAAGATAAGGTTGTGGTGATTTTGTTCAAATTAGAATTACCCTGTTCGAATAACACGGAAGAATATGAGGCCTATTTAACCGGGCTGGGCTTGGCCCTTGAAATGAGGATTAAACATTTAAAAGTAATGGGTGATTCAAACTTGGTGGTCTACCAGGCCAAGGGATGCTTCCCCTTGAAGGAACCCAGCTTAGCCCCATACAGAACAATGGCCCAAAAGATGGAAGAAAAGTTCTCAACGTTTAAGATAGAGCATGCCCCAAGGAACGAGAACCAGTATGCAAATGTGTTGGCCACGTTAGGCTTGCAAATAATTTTTGAAGGAGATAGCACCAGGATAAAAGTCAGCAAGAGGAATGAGTCTATTGTTGAGATGTTGAAGGAAAAGTTTCAAGAGGAATAATGTGAAGAAGATTGGAGGATTTCTATAAAGGAAGCTTTGATGAAGGAAGAAGACATGGCAGAATTGAAAGCGCTAAAAGACTACACCTTGGTAAGAGGAGAATTGTTCCGCAGGATGCCAAGTGAGGTCCTATCTAGATGCGTGGGGCAAGAAGAGGCCCAAAGAAAGCTGAAGAAAGTATATGATAAGACCTGCGAATTCTGCAGAGAAGTTAATCTTTACTATAGACTCTAAAGGGCAGGCTTTTATTGGCCAAGTATGGGTAAGGACGTAGATCAAGTCCAAACCCAATGCGAGACTTGCCAGCTTGTGGTAGATAGAGATGAAAATTACGCTGTATTCGTTAGCGAAGACTAGAGGAGTCCATTCATGCAGTACTTGGCAAAAAGTATCCTGCCACAAAAGCACAGTGAAAGATAGAAGCTTAAGAGGTTGGTGACACGATATTTCTTGCATAACGGAGTCCTTTTCAAGAAGGGATATGATGGGTACTCACTACGATGTTTGGGTCCTGAGGAAGCAAGTGAGATGATGAAGGAAGTGCACGCAGGAGAGTGCGAGGAGCACCAGGGGAAGAAAAAGTTATACATATACCTACTACAAATGGGCTATTACTGGCCCACCATGAAGAGAGACACAATAGAAGTTGTGAAAAAATGTTAGAGTTGCCAAGTATAAGCCAACCTGATTCACACTCATCCATAGAGCCTACACAGCATGGTCACCCCATGGCCCTTTCATACTTGGGGGCTTGATTTGGTAGGACTAGTTAATCCGCCATTGCGTGGATACATATGGATCCTGGTGGCTACGGAGTATTTCACCAAATGGGTAGAGGCAGTGCCACTCCATAAAGCTACAGGAGGAGCAGTGACAAATTTCATCAAGAAGAACATAATTGTTAAGTTTGGAGTACCCCATAGGATTATTAGTGACAATGGCACACCCTTTATCAATAATGATCTAAGAAAGATGCTAAAGTTTTACTAAGTCAAGCACCATCAGTTATCACCCTATTACCCTCAAGGGAATGGGCAGGCAGAGGCAACAAACAAGACCCTTATAAATATAATCAGCAAAATGAGCCAAGAATATATAGGAGGATGGGCAATGCATCTGCCAAACGCCCTCTAAGCTTATAGAAATTCACCAAAGACAGTCACAAGGTTTTCACCCTTTTCATTGGTTTATGAGACAGAGGTAATGAGCTTGGCAAAAGTGATGACTCCCTCTTTGAGAGTTATGCAAATGTAGGAGAAAGAAAAAGAAAAGGGAGTCTTTACGGCAAAAAGATGTGAAGACTTCAATGGGCTTAACGAAAAGAGGGAAAAGGCACAAGAGCGTAGCTGCAGATATAGACAAAAGATGACTGAATCCTATAGCAAAATGACTAAAGAAAGAGTGTTTACAGAAGGACAATTCATGTTAAAGGTAGCGGACTATGTTAGGCGAGGTATGGCAGGACCATCTAAGTTTTCACCAAAATGGGAGGGATCCCTTGTGATAAGAGAAGCACATACAAGTGGGTATTATTGTTTGGCCTAGATGGAAGGCAAAGATCTGATGGATCCCATCAATGGCAAGTGGCTAAAATGTTATTACAATTAAAAAAAAAAAAAGTTATGTAGTTGTCCCTTTTGTTAAATGAGTTTTATGTTTCCTTTTTCTTCAAGTGACTATGTCATAAGACAAGATTGTAATGTGTTTCTAATAGTATTTAATGAAGAAGTATGAAGTATTATAAAAGTACACCATGTCATAGTAATAGCAAAAGCAGTAGCAAAGTTTAGCATCATAGTTACAAGCCCAAATTGTTGCAGTCATATCAGACTTTCCAAATAAGTGCTATAGGAAACATAAAGTCTACTAGATAAGGGAATAAGGAAAGAAAAATAAAAGGGAAACTACATCATCAACGAAGCCTAGAAATAAGAGGCCAATCTCCAAGCGGCTAGATCCACCAATGCTAGAAAGAAAGCGCTTACTATGACTCTTTAAGTCTACCACCTTCTTCCTCAAAGCCTTAATGCGTGTATTGATGGCATCAACAGTAGACTAAACCTTCTTCATGAAGAAGGCACGAACAATCTCTCGAAGATGGTCTAGAATGAACTCCACAGCAAAGACCACGCTAACAAGCTCCTGTACCGCAGCCCTCCACTGTGGGATCCTTTCGGTGGAAAAATTGTCAACAAAGTTATGATCAATGTCATTTATCACACTCCTTAGCAGCTTCAAAAAGTGCTCCCTAGCAGAACGATCAAGGTGGAATCCCTGCATTAAGTCTCCACAACTGCTATAGACCGCCTCCAAATAAGAAGCACAATCCTCAAGAACTCTGAAGCCATGGAAGTCAACATAGGGTGGCCCAGAACCCCATAAGTCTGCAGGATTGAGGTCATTGACCTCAGGCTGATCAAAACGAGTAAAGAAAACTACAACCTCACTCATAAAGTCTAGAATTGTGGCAGCATTGCTGCCCACCTCAAACTGAGAAGGGGCAGTAAGAATTAGACCTAATAAGGAGCATAAAACACGGTATAAGAAACCATGAGGTAAAAGGAATGAGTTCATGATGAAGAAATAAAGAAGAGGATGAGGAGGATGAAACATACTAGGACCTGTGAGAATGGGGGCTATAGAAACAGCAGATTTTGGTGCTAAAGGCATGGCAGAAATGGACACTGCAGTTGCGGTAGGAGGAGTGACCGTAGGCATTGCTGTGTCTACTACAACCTTTGGCCTATCAAAAGTCTCTGCAATCAGAAGAATAGACGTACAAAATGAATGAGAATTGCATCAGAAGGCTATGTAGATGTATATATATATATATATATATATATATATATATAATTGAGAAGAAAGGAGAAGGCAATGATAAAGGGTAAAAGGGGGAACTTAACAAATTTGAGAGATACATACCCATAGCCTTGGCCTCATAGTCATCACCCTCCTCCTCATTAGAATCAGAAATCCTCTTCTTCACAGCGGGTTCATCATCAAAATCCTCAATAATATCCTCAGATCCGTTAGAAGACAAGTCTGCATTAGGCCTACGTGTGGTAGAACGAAGGATGGAAGAAGGGGTAACTACCAAAGAAGAGCCGTCCTTTACAGCCTGAGGTAAAGCTACGAAGGGATCACTGGTGCAAATAACAAAGGATGTGGCAGGAAAGGCAACCTTAGTTTGGGAAGCAGCCGAAGGAGTAGCTTCCTTTTGGGGAGTAAGAGTCTTGGCAGAAGTAGAAGCAGGCTCACTAATCCTCTCAATATGAGTACCCTCATCTATAGGTACCAGCTCAATGGAGGGGATAGGAGTCTCAATAGGAACTGTTTGTGTAGCAGCAGAAGTGGCAGTAGCCATGGCCTTAGCCACCACATCAGCTCCATCAAAGAAGCCTTCCATGGGTGTGCCCATAGCGGCAGAAATCTCCTCGACCGTGGGGTGATATATGGAGATAAGTTTGGGCTCAACTTGAGGGACACCAAAAAGAAAATAAAGAGAAAAGAGAGGGATGCATAAGTGTTGATGATTATAAAAAAAAAAAAAAAAAAAAAAAAGGGAAGGAGGAAGAAAAACCTCAAACTCGGGCTCATTAATCAATATAGGACAGCTGGCAGACGTATCCTCCTTGTGCCTAGACTATAAAAGAAAAAGATAAGACAAGAAGAAGGGAATGAGTCAACAAAAATATGGGGTTAGCTGTAGAAAAGCCCTATAAAAAATAATGAAGATGAAATAATGTGAGAGACCGCGCCCGACCCATTTTATAGGATGTTGGGCTAAACCCATGTGAATGGGTGGAGTCGTGTTATTGCCTCTTAAAATGGAGGTTCGATTAGTTATATTTTTCCCTTTAGATTAAGGGTTTTACAATGGAGTCGCCACTTATTTAATTATTGGAAAAATAAGAAAACCATAATTGAAAAATTCCTCATTTTATTAATTTGAAATTGAATTTACATTGATCATAGGAAAATTACATGGTTTTGGTCCTAGATACAATCTAAGATAAAGTACATGACTTTGTTTCCTAGTTACAATCTAAAAATCGAAAATTACATGAATAAGTATTTGATCTACTAACCCTTGATCTAAGCTCGGAGGCTATGTTACAAGGTGGGAAGGTGTTAGGCACCCACCTTGCCCGGTGAAACCAGTCTTCTAGACTATGGTGGCCAACATTTATATCACATCATCCAATATGTTATCAATCAATTTGCATGGTGAATTTAAAGTGTATGCATGTGATAAACCCTAATTCAATTTTTTAAGCATTGCATTTGGATTGAAAAATAAATTCTAGTGAATGTGTGTGGATGGTGATAACCTAAATTTAAGGATTTGAAAGAATTACTAAACAAACATGTTTTTCATATTTTTGATGTGGATTTAAGATTAAATCTAGTGATATGCATGAACATGTGATGAACAACCAAGAACATGTGAAAAACACATAAGAAAAATTAAGAACATTCAAACATATTCAAGGGAATTATCATACTTTAATCTTAAATTCTCATCCTGGCAACATAAACAAACAGTTATTGATGGGGATTATACCTTCATGCAAGATTCATATGGTGGAGGAGTGGATTCTTGATGGAGATCCTAAGGGTGGAGGAAAAGAAGAGCTAGGAGAGAAAGAGTGAGTCTCACTCAATACCTTGAGTCTTAGGAAGACCAAGATATGACAAGACTACTCAATTTCACTAGAACTCAAAAGAAGAGAAGAGAAGAGAGGGGGTTTTTTGTGTCCTAGAATGGAGGAGAGGGGGGTTTATATAGTAGTGGTTGAGGAAATATGAATGAAATGCCATTTAATGAGGGCTGACAAAGAATCATGAACCTACACCTCATTTTAGTTTTTAGGAAAATTTGGTGCATTAAATGGAAAGATTGGTGGGAGTAAGGAGCAAGCCAAAATTTGGTTTTCCCATAACTATTATAATAGGTTGTAGAGCCAATTTCAAAAAATCATATCTGACTCAATTTTGATCGGAATTGAAGCCCCAGATGTCTAGTTTCTGGGAAAATTAACCTCATTCACAGATTCAAAATAGTCTAAGAGGTATCAACGAAATGGTAAGCAGAGGTCATTTGTTAGAAAGCAATTTCAGCACAATTAGCATTAATAGGTCCCAAATTAGTTTCCAATTAACACTAATAGACTCCAATTGCTCCCATTTCAGACCTAATTAGTTCCAAATTTGCCCTAATTAAAAGATAATTGCACAAATTACTCATTGAATGATTAATGTTTAACTATCTAGTTAATTAGGTGTGTACAATCCTACCATAAAATGTATTCCTAACTAATCTAATTATGACAGATCATCGATCTCAAATTGATTATACTTCTAACCAATTGAAATCAATTGTTTATAATCACATATAGTTAGACTCAATTTGTGATAGTACATCTTAGCCATTAAAACTTGATTTGATGATAACTTTCAATTTGGTGGTTCGATTAGGGCTTATAACTAGTCAATTTGATCATTACAACATCAAGATCATTTTGGTGAAATGAGATTAAGGATCTAATGACTAGAATCAAGATGCATATTTCCAAGGTGAAATTACCCTTTTACCTTCCATATGAGGTTAAATGCAAGTTGCAAAATGGGGTGTCAACAAATAAAATTAGAGATAACATACTCTCCTCTCAGTAGTGGTGGATGCAGGAGGAGGGGATGTCTTCCTTTTGCTGCCTCGGGTCTTGTTAGAAGGAGGAGCGTCAGCAGATGGCCGCAGAGCAGTAGGCTTGGACTTACTTGCAGTAGGGCACTTGTTGGAATGGGTACAAGTAGAAGGGGGAGGAAAGCTCTCTAAAACTATGTTACCTACAGGAGGAAGGTCACTCTCAAAAGGGACAATATCCAAATAGGTCTCAGAGGAGTCATCACCTTTCTTGGTAGACTTAGACTTAGCAGAACTCTTCTTCATGGGCAGAGAAATGTTCGTCACCTTCACTTTCTTCTCCCAACTTAGGGGATAGTCACCAGTATACCAGAACCACCCTCTCTCCTCCTCAACCCACTCAAAAATGGCAAACTGACTCTGCTTCTTAGCATACATCACCACAGACTTGGTGGGAATAAGCAATCGAGGGTTGGCAGAAATAACTGCATTAAGGCCATCAGGAGGGATGAAGGAGAACCCACGGCTGCCCAACAACTCCTGCTCAAATGAGATCATCACGACAGTGTCAATACCCATGCATAACAGCAATACAAATGCCCTCCCTCTGTGAACCTGGAATGGTGACTACATTGAAACATCTACTCCAAAACCCAAAGGCAATCTGCCGCAAGAATGGCCGAGTAGAAGTGGGGGACTCCATAAGGGCAGAAAGGTCATCGGGGATATCCTGATCTAACCCAAACTGCCTCCTCACCCTATCAGCAGAATAATGTACAAACCTAACATCCTCATCAGCCAAATAAGGCAATCACCCAGCATTAGTGGCTACCAGGTAAGTGATACACCTCTACTCAAAACCTATCAACGGGGTGGTGGTCCCAGCAGTGTCAACAAATGGACCCATGTCAGAATCAGCATATGTAAAACCTGTACCCAAGTTCCTATATGCTCTCCAAGAAAACCAAACTCCTTTATCAAAAAACTCAATGGCAGGATGCCCAATTTGCTTCAAACCAACCTAATGAAAATCTAATGGAAAATCAAACTTAAACCTACTGCAGAAATTAGTAATGACACTCAGACTCGACTGGTATCTCTCCTTAGCAAAGCGGATAGGCCTACACTTTGCCAAGTGCCTGGCACAATGCTTATGTAGTAGATGCTGAAGAATGGTACTATGAATAGAGGAAGTAACTATATGACAAGAACCCGCCTGATCCTCATCACTCCACAAGATATCCAACTGAACATGTAGATGTCCCAAGAACATGGGTGCCAACGACAGACTCACCTAGTAGATATATTAATGGCTAACTGAAAATACAAAGGTTTCACAGCATAGTGAGGGTGAGAGCCAAAGATGAACTTAAAAAGCTAGAATGTGATGAATGCCACACAACGAACAACAACAGAGGTCTTAGAGAAAGAACCAACCCAATGTGACAACTTCACGTTGCCACTCATCCCCTTCCTCAACTCGGCCTCCACAGACTCTTCCTCTGGAGAAAGCTTTAAGGCACCAAGGTCAACATCACCAAGAATGGGCAAAAGTAATTGGTTTGCCACATCCTCCAGGGTCATGGTGATCTCACCGCAAGAGAGAAAGAAGGTGTGGGTCGCAATACACCATCGGTGAACCAAATGGCGGAGATTGAAGAGGTCCCTGTAGTTAGACAAGCAGCGTGATGAGACAATGGCCTTCAATACACCGGCCTGCTATAGTGCCTCCATAAAACCCGTGTCGGACAACTCGTTGTCTACCCATTCCTTCCAATCCAAAGCAGTACCCGATCCAAACTCAAAGAGAATGGGCACGGGGAGTGAAGTACCTTGGTGAATAACAAGATTTGGAATTGAAGAAGCCAACGGAGCCCAAGATATGTCCATGTTGTGACGGCAAAAGGCAAACCACACACGGCCTGGAGGCGTGTATTCACCAAGAACTTTTGGAAAATGGGCATGGGTATCATACCAAGGATCTATAAGAGGAGTGCACTTACTATTAGGATCATGCCGTGCCTCCTCCTCATCGAAGTGGTCCGAATCAGAATGGGCAGCCTCTTCATGTACATTTCGTGTGGTAGGATCATCGGAGGCAATCTCTTTCCCTTACGGCGGGAAGAACCTTGGCTTTTTACCGACGTCATGGTGTAGTGGTTGATTAAAGTAAATGTATGATAGTGTTTGAGAGAGAAGACATGATGAAGAAGGGAAAAGGAGAAAATGTTTTTGTTTGGAATGTGAAGGGAATCTCTCTTCAGTACCAACGTCATTAACGCTGACATGAAAGGATGCGATGGGTCACCCATCGAATAAGAGATGGAATTAATGAAGCGGAGGTTATGCTTCAGAATAACTGTTAAACTGGGAAATTTGAAGAGACAACACTGTTCATGGCAAGGAGAGAAAAGTCAACATAAAATAAAATAAGTTGGGGCCCACTGTTCGAAAAAAAGCCTGCGAAGGAAAAGAAGAAGGAAAGATAGAAGGGAGAAATAAAGTCTTTTGTTCGCATGTGAACTGCAGGAGCACTTCACATGCTCAAGGGGCTAAATGTTGATGCTCATTTTGGAAGAAGCCTAAGAGTTGGAAGAAGCCCAACAATATGGGCTGAGTAGAGTTAGTGGATTAATAGAAAAACCATCAAGCTCGAATGGCAAGAACAATGGTTCATAGGCTCATAAAGTACATAAATGGGCCTTAAGGAAAGCAAACGGGTCTAAAAGAGTCAAGAAAGAGAAATAGTAAACCCATGGGCATTATGTGATATAGAAAAGTGAGAATGGGCCACAGTAAGCTCGAAGTAACGAAGTAAGAAAGTAATGGGTTAATGGAAAGCCTGTGAGCATTAAGGATGAAGGATAAGATAATTGGGCTAGGGAAGCTTAAAAGTGTTAGCAAAGGCCCAAGGGAATGCAGAATTAGAATGGGATGAGGATGCCCAAGGAAAGGAAATAGGCCAAGGATGCTTACGGAGGAAGAAATGGGCCAAGGAAGCTCGTAAGCAATGTAATGGGTCAAGAAAAGCCCAAAGTAGCATGAATGCAAGCCTAACAATAATACTGGGCCACGGTAATTAAGTAAAAGAAAAGCATACAGTAGGCTCAAAAGAGGCCTAACAAGCACAGATTAAATAAAACCACGGTAGGAATGGCAGCAAGGCTACAGTAAGAGCAAAGAATGGGTAAAAAGGGAAAAAAACCCCACAATCAGGAAAAGCCCAGCCCTTGAAAGAAGCAAGCCAATAAAGAATGGAAAATCAGAAGACAGTTCAAGCCACAATAGGTCAAGGATAAACGACAGAACGTACAGATGAACCTCCAGTCCATGGTGAACACATGAGCAGCAGATAAGCTTTAGACATACATGGAAGTGGAGGATGCGCCAATACAACCAATATAGGAGTGGTGGGTCATGGGTCAAAGGTAAGAGAGGGTATGGTCTAGCAGTGGGGAGAAGGGAAAGTCTATTCTGGGGTTTTCACACAGGCCCTTTTGGGAGAAATATCCTGCTGGAATGATATACCACCCAAAAGAGGAAGGATGAGTTGGAACCACTAGGTGCATGCCTTGAGGGATAGTAAGAGAGAATGTCACAGTGAGCAAGTAAAACAAAATAACCTTTTTTGTCTAGTAATGGGGAGTGGCACAGCCAGCACAGGTAAGTAGTGACGGCTGGACAGTTGACAAATAAGTGGGTGGTTGGGAGGAACGCCCTAAACCAGACAAAAGTGGTTAGAGGCTAAAATGGTAAAAACTAGTCATGGTAGGCAGTATATAAAGGGGTCCTTGTTGTGCACAGTAACATCAATCAGAACGGTAGCAATCACTAAAGGAGAATCACAACACCACCATCACCATAACATTACAAGAACAAGCATTAAGAAAGAAAGAAAAAGAGGAAAAAGAATAAAAGTAGCAAAAAAAAAAAAAAAAAGATAAGTAGAAAAACAAAGTGTGAGGAAGTAAAAGAAGGAGTGTAGAACGACAGGCATGCACCAGTAGACTAATCCCTTCTTTCCGTCTAAAGGCTTACTCTTTGTTGAGGGTAAAGGACTCTTTCAGGCACAAGCCATTTAGGCCCGATTCCTCAAAGTGATTAATTTCTACAGCAGGATCTTCATGAGAGATTATTCACATTGAGGAAATGGTTCCCTCATTGGCCTTGATCCCATAACATAACTTAGCAGGGCAAACTGATCTTTTTTCATCTTTGATTTAATAACTCGTTATTATTTCTTCCCTTCTTATTTCCGCCATTCCATTTACAAGGCGTTTCTTGTTGTTATGGTCTTCATTTTAATTAAGGACCGTTTATTTATTCTGTCTAACAGCAAACATGCTTCTTTTATTATTATTACATCTGCTTGCCATAACTCTTCCATAGTAGCTTCGCCTGCCATAGGCATGTGACCAAAGTTTTTGGCAAATGGGGGGAATAGTTTGTGCACAAGCTGGATCAAGGTGGGTTACAATTGGATCAGTCCCAACTCTCTTATCCAAAACACTTGGGCCCAGTACAGTAGGAGGCAGCCCAGCCCAGCATCTCAAAAAAGACCCACCACAAGGAGGAAGGCTTTTCTTTATAAAATATGTTGGTTAGTACATTAATATAATCTTGCTTGAGGAGGCCAAAATTACACAAAGAAATATATTGTTCATGTTCTACTCTCTCTGATCTTTCTCCAAATCATTCCTCTTTTTCTCTCCGGATCCCTTTCTTTGAAAACCTCCTTTTCCTTCTATACTCTCCCCTGCTTCACATCTTGGCCATCCATCCCTTCTTAACCAGCCTCCCCTCATGACACTTGTCTCTTTTTTCTCTTGAAGAAGGTGGTGGAAGGAGTCTGCTTAGCTGTTACTGGCATTGTTCAGGTCACTTCCTCATTAATGCAACTGATAAAGCTATTACCCACCATTTAATGTGGCCAGGAGGTTAGATGCAGAGCATTCAATGTGGAGGCTACAGGATACCCCAAACTAGAAACTTCCCCCATGATCTTTTATTCCCACTTGGTATGCCTCAGAGTACTTTTGACTTATCTCTTCACCTCCTTGAGCAACCCTCCTCTTCAAGCCCATGGCCCATGGCATTATCACCCCACATTGCGACTCTTAAACTTCGTCCTCGGTCCTCGAGCACCCACACATACTGTACATTTTAATTGTATAATTTGATTCACCCTCTTAGCCCTCCTTTTGAGCTATTGCAGTTGTTAGACACTCCTTTAGTTCTGCCACTACTTGACTCATGGTTGGTCTTTTAGTGGAAGTGGGAAACACACATAGCATTGCTATTTCAACAACTTTCCAAGTAGAGTTAATGTTGAAAGCGCCCTGCAACCTACGATAAACAATATTTTTGATATCCCCTTGAGCAATCATGAAACTTACCAATTGACTCATGTGAACGTTTTCCTTGGATCTTTCTACCACATAGACAAGTGATTATCTTCAAAAGAAAAACTCCAAAGTTATACACATCATTTTTTTTGTCAACATATACGAAGTGGAGTACCTGCAAGTCAATCTATGTTATAATTGTTTTTTATTAAATTTCCATTCAAACAATTTCATAGGTTTATATTTGTTTTATTTTCAAAATTAGTTGCATCATTGTCGATCATAAATACCACAGTTACCACTATTGTATTTGACAAACAAAAATTTTTGAAGATGATTTTTAAATTTACATAAATACTCACTCGAGATTCAGATATCCAAGGGCGCCAATAGCATTAACCGTGGACACATGAGTGTTGCCATTAGTTTGAAAACTCTTGGATAGACCAAAATAGCTAATTTGGCATGTAAATTTTCGTTCAACAAGATGTTTGTAGTCCTCACATCTCTATGGATGCAGGACAAGGTTAGTGATGAGTTGGTTTGCATAATTCTATTTATAACAAATTTCACATTTCATATTTTTGATAAATAATATCGATTTTCAAAATTAGGATTGGAGTATTTGCACCATTGTTGTAGACCACCAATAATACTTTTTGTTGTGTTCTTCTGTTAAAGTAACCATACTCATGCGATAATTAAATTAATACAATAAAGTTTTAGAAAGGAGAATTATTTTTTCTATTGTAAAAAAACAAGTAGTATTATCTATTTATGGAGAATCAAATTAATGAGCCAAGGATGTGAAGCATTTACTTACTACTTCAATTTTAACCAAACGTGAAAGATGTGCTTATAAGTCTCCATTAGCCATGAACTCATAGAAACTAAATAGGGTATCGGGTTGGACTATGAATGCATTAAATACAAACTGAATTTCTGAACATACTTGAGTAACAATTAATGATTAAATTACATTCTCACGTTTTATTTATTTATTTTATATTTTTTAAGAACCATGGTCTTGGCTCTTGGGTCATAAAATCGGTTGTTATTTGTCAGGCAATGGACTAAGCGGATCTTTTGCTGCAAACGTAACTAATTCATTGGGCTAGAGAGTCCCTTGATGGATAGGGTTGGACCTGTGGGCCCCCACGAGAGCCTTCTAACTCCATTGGGCTTCGAAGTCCATTACCTTGTAGTGTTACTATTATCCTTTGATTCCATAGCACTCAATGCCTTGTAGACTGTAGTGAAGTCAATGGATCTCATTAGGCTTTGGTGCTCAAAATCGTGTAGTGTCTTCTATTTTATGCATTGGTCATGGGCTTAGTTAAATGAAGCCCAAAAAATAGAGAGCTCCGAACAATTCAGTCTAATGGATCTCACTAGGCTTGGAGGAGAATATCTTCTAGTGTCTACTATTTGAATTATTGAGCATGGGCTTAGTTAATAAAGCCAACAAAAAAGCGAGCTTCCGTGACATTCAGGTCATGGGCTTAGAGTTAACAATGTGCTTGATATTTAATGCTTTGCAAGTTGTTATTGATTCTTCGATTTACAAATTTTCGGCCCACGATTAAGGCTTTATTAGACTTTTAGGTATAGTGTTTGGGGGCCTGTTACCATCTCCTCTATACCCCTTTTTTAGATATCACACGACATAGAGAAAGCCCTAAACTGTCAAAATTTTGTTTTTTCAATATCATCAATAGTTCAATTCTCATAACAATTTTTTTAAAAAAATTGTGACAATTTCTTGTAAAAAATTGGGTTTTCTTTTTAGTGGAAATTAAATACAACTTCAATTGAAATAACTATGCATCTTTCTGTAAAATAAAGAACAAAATTTAGTTACAAAATTGGTTGTAACTTTAGGCAACAATCTTACTTAATATCTTTTTATTGAAAGTGGATTTTGACAAATCCACCATTGAATTACATATTCTTCTTACATCAACCATGTTTGCAAAATTTCTAAAAAATCAAAGATCAACAGCTATGTCATCAACAAATTATTTGAATTGCAAGTTTTGATAGTTTAAAATTATGCATAAAATATAAACTTATAGATTATATAGTAAATAATATTCGACTAACACAAAATTTGACATGTGTATTAAGAGCGTAAAGAACATACAAGTCAACGGTTAGATTTTCAAAATATGTAGTAATGTTAATCTTATTGAGTAAGATTGTAATCTTAGATTACGACCAATTTTATAGCAAAATTTTGTCCTAAAATAAATAGTATTTTCCAAAAAAATTTAGATACTATTTCTTAGTAAATTATTTAAGATACATAATGTGAGATAATATTAAAAGTATTTTTCAATTACTATCAATTTGAGCCGTCAAAGCAATTAGGACACAAGTTTTGGATATCAAAGTCCAAGCTTAAGTAGTCACTAGGAATTCTAGTCATGAAACCAACACTCATAGCTTCAACTATGGAAATTGAGTATGTATCATGTTATGAGGCTACATGTCACGTTCTATGATACAAAATTTCATTTTTGGGCTTATTAATTCCATTTTTAAAGCCGATGATGAAACCACCGAGGGTTGTGGTCTAGTGGTCTTGGGTGATGCACAAGATGTGCTGAGTGTGAGGTCCAAGGTTCGAGTCCGAATATGGACTCACTTGGATTGCCTCTCTTAGCAACTTAAGGTTCATTAATATCTCTCGTGGGGTTGGAAAACTATGGCTCACTGTGGTCCCCTACACCCCAGCAAGGCCTTGGACCCTATGGGATAGAGTGCTGCTATGGTAATGCCCAGGAAAGATTGCTACAATTATATTTCAATGATGATATATTGAAATATTTTTGCTACAATTAGTTTCTCTTGTAATAAAATAAGTTCTTCATACATCCAGTTGCTTTTTTCTATGGCTGTAGCAAACACCAATACTCTTTGTGAAATGGTGTGGTATTTTACACTTTCTACGAAACGGGTTGTTAGGCCGTGGAGTTACTAGACACAGGCTAGGCCTTTGTGGGCCCTAATGAGTCCAATTACATTGGGCTTTGAAGTCCATTACTATCTAGTATTATTCTTTGTTCTCCTTCACTTGGGTTTCAACAGCACTTTTACCAGTTGGATTACTGCCTGTCTATCATCTATGACCTTTGAAATCATGGTTAATGGAGGCAAATCAGAAAGCTTCACTCCTAGCAGGTGCCTAAGGCAAGGAGATCCACTCTCCTCCTACTTGTTCATTTTGGGCCAGGAAGTGCTCTCTAGATTATTGGATCATGAGGTAAGAACCAAGAATATAAGTGGTATCAAAGCAAGCTCCCATGGCCCAACCATGACCTACGTCATGTATGTGGATGACATAATCCTTTTCTCAAAGGCCACCTTAAAAGACGCTCACAACATCAATGCGGTGCTAGAGAAGTACTACTCTTGGTTTGGGCAAAGAATTAGCAAGAGCAAATCACGGGTTTTCTTCTCCAAGCTCACTCATCCCTCTCACCATAGACACATCAAAGAAATCTTATAGCTCAAAAATTTAAAAGAGGATGCTATTTACTTGGGAGCTCCTCTGATCCTATCTAGATCCCCATCTCTAGACTTCTCTTATCTTTGTGAAAAGTCGTGGGCTAGAGATGTAAGTGCTTGTCCTGGGCAGGCAGGAAAATCCTCATCTCCTCCATTGCACTGTTTATACCTATGTATGCTATGTCTACTTTCAACATCCACAAGAAGGTATGTGACAAAATGGATGCCATTACTAGAAGATTTTGGTGGAACAAAAAGAGAAAGAAGGCAAATTCCTCGCTTGGAAGTCTTGGGACAAACTTTGTGTTCCAAAGGCTGCGGGTGGTCTTGGATTCAGAAAATTCAAAGACATAAACAATGCTTTGTTGGCAAAGTTGGCCTGGATGGTTGCCTCTAAGTGAGATAGCCTTTGCGTGTAAATTCTCCGAGCCAAATACAAGGTAGATCACAACTGGCTGAGATTCGATCCCCAAAATCAGCATCTCCTGTATGGAAAGCAATTGATAAGGCCAAATCCATTGTCATCAAAGGAGCTTGCTACACCATTGGAGATGGAGATTCTATAGATGTCTGGCAAGACCCTTGGGTCCCTTGGGTGCAAGGATTTATTCCTAAACTAAAGGACTCATCCTCTCCAATGCCCCCCATCAAAGTTTCACAGCTCATTGACCTCGATATCCATTGCTGTAAATCCCAGATCATACATTAGTTGTTTGAGCCTATAGTTACAAGAGCCATCCTCTCTATCCCTATCCCCACTAGTCCTAAACAAGACAAGTTAATGTGGGTGCCTGAATCAAAAGGAAGTTTCACGGTAAAGTCAGCATACTTAACTGCCAACTCTGTATCGAATGTGCTAGAACCTACACATGTGAACTGGAAAAAGCTTTGGAATCTAAAAGCCCCAGAGAGGTTGAAAATGTTCCTTTGGAGACTCTGTTCTGATATTCTGCCAACTAAAGAAAATCTGTCAAAGCGTTTTATCATTACTGAATCATCTTGTAATCTCTGCAAAAATGCTTCTGAGAGTGCATGCCATCTTTTCTTGTTCTGTCCAATCACAAAGGCTTTATGGTTTGCTGTTTGCTGGGGTTTTAAATCTGAGGTTGTCTCAACTTCTTCCACTAAGGACATTGTCAGTCTTGTCCTTAATTCGCTTGAAGCTCTCTACCAAACTTAGGGGCATAGGAAGGTGACTCTGACCATGGCTCTAATTTTAGACGAGATTTGGCATCTCAGAAATGCAGAACTCTTCATATGGAGTAACTCAAATCTAACCACCTCCATCCTTTCCATCCAGAGAAGTTGCCAAGAATATCTATGTGTCATGTTCCCCATCTAAGGCTAAAGTAGCAAAATCCAGCACACTAGTCCCCTCCTCCTCTTGGCTCCATCAAACTCAACACTAACATTGCCCTTTCAAGCACTAGGACTGCTTTGGCAATCATAGCCAGGGACAGCAATGGCTCTATTGGCAACATTTGGACCAAACTTTTATCACAAAGATCACCCCAACAAGCTGAGGCTGAAGCGCTTTTATAGGCCATCCACATTGCAAACCAGGAAAATTGGAGCTATATCATCCTTGAGAGCGACTTAAAAATTTGCGTTGACTCCTTGTCTTCCTCCGTTCCTGATTCAGACTAGTCTACCAGCACTATTTTTAGTAATTTGTTAGACTTTGCAAAGTGTTTCTCTGTTTGCTCCTTTGTTTGGACTAGTAGGACTTCCAATTCTGCAGCCCACATTACTGCTAAATTGGCTCTTTTTTACTATATGCCTTTTCCCTTTAATAAGGATAATCTTCCACTTAATTTTGCAGTTGCTTGTAAGGAAGATTACCATGCTTGTTCCCGGTTTTCTCAGTAATGGATTGAAGTTTATCAAAAAAAAAAAAAAAAAAAAAGGTCAATGGATCTCACTAGCTTTTAGGGCTCAAAATCTTACGGTGTCTACTATTTGATGTGTATGTTTTTAGACTCCTTAAAACACAAGTTGTTTAATCTAGTTATTTAGCCAAGTGATTACTTAGGTAAATTATTCAAATCTAGGTTATAACAAAACAATCATATCATGTAAAGCAGTGCGGAAATATAAAGAACACATGATATGATAATCCAGGAAATCCAAACCGGTAAAAAATCTGGGGAGGATTTAACCTAGCTATCCTCAAGGTAAAACAGATCCACTATGAAAGAATTGAAGTTTTACAATAGCGACTTAGACCACTAACATCCTATTGCTACCTCAAGTAGAAAACTTATTACCACGACCACGTGACAGTTCCGAGTCCACGGACTACTTCTTTCCTTGATCCACAGCAACCACAAGTACTCCCACTTGTGTTTTTCTTTTAGCTCTTGAAACAACAACTGAAGAGATCACCAAGCTCTCGACATCAATCTTGATCTTGATAACCTTAAGTATGTATGAAGGTAAACACCTCTAGATCTCACATGAGATTCACACACATAGCATATCAACAACCTTTAAAACATGGTTAGGGTTTTTCTTTTTATACTTGAAGCAAAACATAAAATCCTACACGTAATATGGGCTTGGGCTGAGTTGAAAAATCCTGCAGAAAAACAATCTGCACGAGCTTAGATCGATCGAGTCTAATTTTTGATCGATCAAGCCTTGCAAAAATTGAATAGTAATTTCCTATAATTACTTGATTCCAGCTTTATACATAACCACACTTTGAGCAACATAAATCTAAACTAAAATTTTTTGATCATGGTTCGTCAACATTACACATTGAAGTTCTAATACATTAAGATCCTAAAGTCTTAGAACCTAACATGATGCATTGGGCATAGGCTTAGTTAAATAAATCCCACAAAATAGAGGGGGAAAAATGCCCAAACACCTCCAAAATTTTGATATAGTGGCTATGCCACTTCTTAAACTTTTGTTTTGGCCAATTTACTCCATGAACTTTTAGAGCCGAATTAATACCTCTGTTACCCTTCTATTAGTACACTAATAGAATCATCACATGAGACTCATGTGGACTTAAAAATATTCCATCTAATCCCATGAACTTCCATGGTAGGAGGAGAGAGAGTCGATTGAACTAGACCCCTGTTTGGGGTCTCACCGAGGAGCCGGAGTTTGTGTCCCACTTCCTATTTCACTATCCAACTTCTAGGCAAGTCAATTAGACCCGAACACAAAAAAAAAAAAAAAAAAAAAAAAAAAAAAAAAAAAAAAAAATTAAAGCAATACAAAACGCACCCATCTTATAACCAAAACCTTCCTATCTGCGTAATCAATCAAATTGTAGAAACCCAATAAAAAGAAACAAATAGCAATAGTAGAACTTATGATTGAAGCTAAAATGAGTTTAACGCATTACTGAAAGTCCAAATAAAAACTACAAAATCAAACACCAATCTCATCAAATACCTCAATTAAACTATCTCCTTCAGACTTCACAACCATTAAAAACAAGTCTTACCCCCCAAAATAAAACTCTATTGAAAATGCTAAAATCAAACCCATGTACCGTAGAACCCAAGCATGGTGGTGTTCTACCTAAACATCAAAAAAAAGAAAAAAGAAAAAAAGAAAAAAAAAGGGATCACCATATTAGATTAGGTGTAAAAATGGCGTTTGAAGAATCTAGAAGCAAAGGAATTCGGTTAGGGACTTGATGGTGTTGTGGGTCTGACTCTAGCTTTGGACAGTGAGATCTTTGGTGGGACATGAGCTCCATCTCCGGCGAGACCAAGAACAATGGGTCTAGTTCAACTTTATCTCTCTCTAAATCTAACCCCAACTTTCTCTCTCCTTCTATCATTACTTCATGAAATTAGATTTAGAATTTTAAAGTCCACACGCATCTCTTGTGACTATTATGTTAGTATATTAATAGAAGAGTAACAAATGTATTAATTTGGCTCTTGTACAAAGTTTAAGGAGAAAATCGACTGGAAATTTTTTTTTTAAGGGGGTGTTATGACCACTATATCAAAGTTTAGGAGTGTCAAGACATTTATCCACTCTGAACAATTCAGACTAATGGATCTCTCTAGGCTTGGAGCAACAAATCTTGTAGTGTCTTCTGTTTGATTTATTGAGCATGGGCTTAGCTAATCAACCCAACATAAAAGAGACCTTCCCTGAAATTCAGCTTATGGGCTTAGAGATAACATTTGTACTTGATATTAAGGCTTTGATAGTTTTTTTCTAGTCTTAGATTTGCATGTTTTTTGGACCACGAGTTGGTTTATTAGGGTTTTAGGTATAATGTTTGGGGGCCTATTACCATCTACTTTATAATCCTTTTCTTCAATTCATGATGTCAAGAAAGCCCATTGTTGAGGGCCATTTGTGAGAAAGAAAGCCCAATAACAAGGGCAACGATGAATTGACAAAGTAGGCAGCAAAACTATTAGGCCCAAGTGGTAGGAATAATGGATCACAGGCCCAAGAAATAAACAAGTGGATCTTGAAGAGGCAAGTGGGCTCAAAGAAGCCCGGAAAGATAGAAATAGCATCCCATGGGCAGTGTATGAGATAGAAAAGTGAGAAAGGGCTGCCGCAAGCCCAATGTAATGTAAACTAAGAAAGTAAGGGGTTTATGGAAGGCCCATAAACCCCAAGGACGAGAATAAGGTTATTGGGCCAGGGAAGCCCAATGAAGTTTGTAAAAAGCTCATGGGAGTGTGGAATTAGCAAATGGGCCGAGGAAGCCCAAAGAAAGCAAACGGGCCGTGGATGCCCAAAGGAAAGCCCAAAGGGACATAGGAGCCCATAAGTAAAAGCAAAACAGTGGCCATGTCAAGCCACTGAGAGAAGGAATAAACGGCTGGCCCAAAAGAGGACCAGTAGGATTAAGTTATTACGGTAGGAATAACAGTACAACATTGCAAGAAATAAAGAAAACCAAGGAGTGAGTCAAAGAAATGTAAGACCCATCATCAGACAAAGTCCAGCTCTTGAATGGAGCGGGAAAACAAGAAAAGCCCACATAAGAGGTAAAAAAACACGGACGGCGAGCCTCTAGATCACGGCAAACGCATGAGCAGCAGGCAGATTTTTGGACATATTTGAAAGGAAAGCACGCGTAAGGCCCAGGCACTACCAGCCTGTACCCAGCCAATATGGGACGTGGTGGGGTCATGGACCAGAGGTAAGAGGTAAAGGGGGTATGGTTTGGTGGTGGGAGAGGGGAAAAGACCTATTTTGTGGCTCCTGCCCAAGCCCTTTTGGGAGGTACGTCCTGCTGGGATGACAGACCACCCAAAAGAGGCAAGGTTGAGAGGGGAACCGTTAGGTGCATGCCTTGAGGGAAAGAGAGAGAAAGCATTTACGCCGTGGTAGGTAAGAGTGCTACGGTGGACTGACGAATGAAACAAACCTGCCTTTGTCTGGCAAGGGTGAGTAGCACATAGACGAACCCTTTAGTGGTCGGCAAGTACGCTCAGACCAGATAAAGGCGGTTAAGGGGAAAAGTGGTAAAATCTGGTCACGGCAGGCACTATAAAAGGACCCTTATTGTGCCCTGAAAGAAGGATCGAAAAACAGAGGGTATTCACGGAGTAAAAGAAAACAGAATAAAAGAAAACAAGAGAAAGAAAAGAAAAAGATAAGAGAGAAAACAGAAGAAAAAAGAAAGATAATACAATGGGCATGCACCAGTAGGTTGATTTCCCTCTCTCTCCCATCAAATCCTGCTCTCTTCCAAAACATAACAAGGATTCCTTTTGGGCATTAACCATTCATGTCCGACTCCCTCAAAACCATTAATCCCCACAGCAGGATCTTTTCCTGGGAGATTATTTGCATTGAAAGGAGGCGTTCTCCCCTCTTTGGTTTTGCTTCTGCGGACCAAACTTAAACTTGACTTTATGCCCATTCTTGATTAGTTCATATTACTTTCTTTCTCCTTTAATTTCTTTGTAAATGACATTGTTATGACTGTAATTATGTTTTATAAGTAGGGATTACTTGGCCATTTTTCATTAAATATTCAAAGTACTCTGTTTTGTTATTATTGTCATATCTGCCTGCCGTAACTCATCTGAAATAGTTCTGTTTGCCGTAAGCATACTTCTGGCAGACGAGGCATAGTTTGTGCACAAACCGGTCCAAGTTGAGTTACAATTGGACCGGTCTCAACTCCCTTACTCAGAAACATTTGGGCCCATTACCGCAGGAGGCAGCCCAGCCCAACGCAATACACAAAAAAGGTCTCTACACCCGTTAACTGTCATATTTAAGTTTTTAATTAAAATAATTATTCAAAGAAATTACAAGAAAAAGAAAGGTGTCAATTTCCCTTAAAAAATAGGGTTTTCTTTTTGTTGTTGCTCATTTTTGGGAAAGCCCAATAGCAGGAAGAAGCCCAACAATATGGGTAGGAAAGAGTTAGTGGATTGATAGGAAAATTAAAAAAAAAAAAAAATCATTAAGCTCGAATGGTAGGAATAATAGATCATAGGCCCATAAAGTAAAGAAATGGGCCTAGACGAGCCCAAAGAAAGAAATAGTAAACCCATGGGCATTATGTGATGTAGAAAAGTAAGAATGGACCACGGCAGGCCCGAAGTAATGAAGTAAGAAAACAAGGGGTTGATGGAAAGTCCATGAGCCCCAAGGATGAAGGATAAGGTAATTGGGCCAGGGAAGCCCAAAAGAGTTAGTAAAAGCCCATGGGAATGCAAAATTAGAAAATGGGCCGAGGATGGCCAAGGATGCCTAAGGAGAAAGAAATGGGCCAAAGGGGCCCACAAGCAATGTAATGGGTCAAGGAAGCCCAAAATAGTATAAGTATAGATCCAATGATCATATTGGGTCATTGAAACCAATTGAGAGAAGAACATGCAACAAGCCCAAAGAAGGCCTAACGAGCACGGGTCAAGTAACACCATGGCAAGAATAGCAGAGTGGTATGGCAGGAATGACAACAAGATTACAGAATGAGCAAAGAATGGGCTTAAGAGGGGAAAACCTATAATCAAGCAATGGCCTAGCCCTTGAAAGGAGTAAGCCAATAAAGAATGGAAAATCAAAAAATAGTTCACACCATAAGAGGTCAAGGATGAGCGGCAGAATGCATAAATGAACCTCCAGACCATGGCAAATGCATGAGCAGCAGACAAGCTTTTGATGTACACGAAAGTGGAGCACGCGCAAGGCCCAGACACTACCAATCTATACCCAACCACTATAGGGGTGGTGGGTCATGGGTTAGAGGTAAGAGAGGATATGGTCTGGTAGTGGGGAGAAGGGAAAGCCTATTTTGGGGTTCCCGCTCAAACTCTTTTGGGGGAAATGTTCTGCTAGGATGACATACCACCCATAAGAGGAAGGATGAGCTGAAACCACTAGGTGCATGCCATGAGGGATAGCAAGAGAGAATACCCACATTGTGGTGGATGAGAATGCCACGGTGAACAAGCAAACAAAAGAGTTTTCTTTGCCTGGTAATGGGTAGTCGCACAACCAGCATAGGTAAGTGGTGGTGGTTGGGTAGCTAACAAACTAGTGGGTGGTTGGGAAAGACACTCAAATCCAGAAAAAAGTAGTTAAAGGCTAAAATGGTAAAAAATAGTTATGGTAGGCAGTGTATAAAGGGTCTTTGCCGTGCACAATGAAGGGGGGGGGGGGAATGATTACAACAATAACAACAACTAAGAGAGAATCACAGCATCACTATCACTATAACACTACATGAGCGAACACTAAGAAAGAAAAAGAAAAACAAGAATCAGAGAAAAAAGGGAGAGTGTAGAATGGCAGGCATGCACCAGTAGGCTAGTCCATTTTCTCCTTCTAAAAGCCTACCCTTTATTGAGGAAAAAGGATTTACTTAGGCATAAAGCATCAAGCCCGTTCCCTCAAAGTAGATAATTTCTGCAGCAAGATTCCCTTGCGAAGTTGTCCACATTGAGGAAGTGGTTCCCTCCTTGTTCTTAGTC
Source organism: Quercus berberidifolia (assembly GCA_028535905.1). NCBI lineage: Eukaryota > Viridiplantae > Streptophyta > Magnoliopsida > Fagales > Fagaceae > Quercus > Quercus berberidifolia. Next base: position 75,269,073 of record JAPQVW010000002.1, on the reverse strand, counting down.
CCATAACACAACTTAACACGACAGACTAATCTTTTTCTTCTTTGATTTAATTATCATTATTATTTTCCCTTCTTATTTTTGCATTCCATTTACGATGTGTTTCATGTTGTTGTGTTCTTCATTTTAATTAAGGATACTTTATTTACTCTGTCTAACGGCAAACATGTTTCTTTTATTATTTTATCTAACTGCCATAACTCTTTTGTAGCAACTTCGCCTGCCATGGGCATGTGACCAAAATTTTAGCAAACATGGCATAGTTTGTGCACAAGTCGGACCAAGGTGAGTTGCAATTGGACAAGTCCTAACTCTCTTATTTAGAACACTTGGGTCTAGTGCAGTAGGAGGTAGTCCAGCCCAAAATCATGAAAGCCCACCACACTTTTCAAAGGAAATTTAAAACATTTTTTTTGAGAATATCAAAATAGGTTTTCCAATATGTTTAAATTTAAGATAAGTAGTCTTTTTTCAAGAAAAGGTAGTAGTCTTTTTCAAATTAAGATCGATTTGCACAGTCAAGAAAAATTAGTATGCATTTTCCTATAAAATAAGTAGTCTTTTTCAGGAAAAAAATATATACTATTTTCCTGTAAACTAATATCTTTTTTTCTTTCCCTCATAGGAGTCTTCTTTCTCGTTTTCTAAGTGAGTCTCTCCCTCCCTCAGGCACATCCTTAAGGGTTTGAATTTTCTATTTTCTTTTGTTTGGTTTATTTTCTATTCTTTTCCTATGGTGGAGGATGTGATTGATAGCTTGGAGAATATGAAACTAACTGCTGAAGAGGAAGAAACCATTGCAATATCTAAGGAGGGTAGGTTGCCTAAGATCGAAAGTAATAATTTGAGTCTAATTGGCAAATTTCTGACTTGGAAGGCCTTTAATAAAAGGGCTACTATGACTACAATGAGGAGAGTATGGGGGATACATTTTGGTCTGCAGATTATAGAGGTTGGAATGAATCTGTTTTAGTTCAAGTTTCAAAATGACTTTGATTTGAACCGAGTTCTAAGAGGGGGACCGTGGTGCTTTGATAATCAATTGCTTATGCTCAAGAGATGGCATAAAGGGATGATTGCAAGTAATGTGAAATTAGAATGTGCCTCTCTTTGGGTATAGATTTGGGGGGCTTCTTTTGATATGGATTCTTCTCAAGTAGAGTCTGAAGTAGGCGGTAGAACGGGTATTGTGGAAGACGTTGAAAGGCGCAGAAGACAAGACATGCAGAATTATTTCATGAGAGTCTGTGTTGCACTGCCCATTTCGAAACCTTTGAGGCGTGGAGGATTTATTGCAGACTCAGATGGAGTACGTACATGGGCGAAATTTAAATATGAAAGACTAGCTGTTTTTTGTCACTTTTGTTGACTTCTTGGGCATGATTTACGTCATTGTGCTAGTCACTATGCAATGGAGAAAAATGGAGGGGACGTTGAGTACCAATATGGAGATTGTTTGAAGGCTTTAGGTGGATGAAAGAGATCGCCACCATGGAAGGGAGCTACAGAATCTGGTCCCGAACCATGGATGCCCGAGAATCTTGGTGTGGATTTCTCTCAGCGTGATGATCATGCCGAGAATCAAGGGATAGACCCGGATATTTAGTAGACATGTAACGAGAAAAAAGGAATAGAGGAAACTGATAAAGGAAACTCTATCTCTATAAAGGACGTAGATAAAAGAAACTCTATCCCTATAGTTGTGGATAAGGAATTCTGCAAAACTCAAATTCTGAGATGACATAGGTAGTACACATTGATGGACTAAGTGGGCTTTCTAGGCCTAAACAAAAGTCTGCTTGGACCAGAATCATGAGGATGGATGGGCTTGGGAGTTTCACCAGAGCAATTGGAGGTCCACTACTAGGGAAAAGAGTTAGTGCACAGAATAACTAACATATCCCTACCACATGAAGATGAGGAGGCTTAGAGAGTAAAGTGTGAGAAATTGGTTTCAAATTTTGATGATGTATTGGCTAGGGTGGATGGTCACCCTTGCCGGGAGCAATAAGGCTTTTAAGTTGGAACTGCCAAGGGCTTGGGAACCCTTTGGCAGGTTGGAGCCTTCACAAAGTTGTGAGGGAACAAGCTCCCAATGTGTGTTTTCTTTATAAACACGGCTAGACAGAGAAGGTTTCGATAGGCTATGTGGTGAGTTACCTTACTTGAATAGGATCATTGCCAAAAAACCTGATTTGGGTGGAGGTCTGGCTTTAATTTGAAAGAATAAAGTGCTGATAGATTTAATAAATTTCACAGCTAATCATATTCTAGTGAAAGTGAAGAAGGAAGATGGGTTTGAATGGCGGCTGAAATGCTTCTACCGTTGGCTAGAAGTGAATCAGTGGCATAAGTCCTGGGAATTACTAGAGCACCTTAAATATTTTGTGGAGCGCCCATGGATGTGTATTGGTGATTTCAACGCAATAATTCAGTCTACAGAAAAGCTTAGCAAAAGACCACCCCAAGTGAGCCAAATAGATTCATTATGTGCTGCTTTGGAGGCTTGTTTTTCGGAAGATTTGGGGTTCAAGGGATATCCATATACTTGGAACAATAACAGACTTGGGGATGCAAACACAAAACTTAGGCTAGATAAAGTTGTAGCAACAAAGGAATGGAGAGACAAGTTTCAGCTTAGTTTTGTAACTCACCTCTCTCCACATGCATCATATCATCTCCTATTGTTCTTCAAACAGAGCACCTGAAGCCAAGGAGATCACAGGGTCAGAAAGGATTTAAATTTGAGGAAAGTTGGTTACTTTGGGAGGAGTGTGAAGAGGTGGTTAAGGAATCATGGGCTGTTGGTGAGAATGGTGGCCACGGCTTGGATTTGATTTAGTGGAAAATAAAAACATGTAGTGAGGAGTTGAGGGCCTGGGGATCACCTAAAACAAATCTGAATACATAGGAGATGAAGCAACTATAGAAAAATTTGGAAGTTTTGAATATGGAGGAGACTACTGAGGTGTCGAGAGCTAAGTTTTTGGGTGTAAGCAAGACATTGGATGACTTATTACTTAAATAGGAGATTTTTTGGGCTCAAAGATCTAGAGTTTCTTGGCTGAAGCATGGGGACAAAAACCAAAATTTTTTCATTCTAAAGCATCACAGCGTAGAAGGAGAAATCACATATAGGGAATAAAAAATTTATATGGTACATGGGTGGAGAAGGTGGAAGATATAATTGAGGTGGCATCTAATTACTTTGATAGCTTGTTCAATGCAAGTACATGTTCTCAGATTGATGATTGTCTCAACATGGTGCCTCACAAGATGACTCCAGACATGTAGCAGATTTTGTCCAGTGACTTTATTGCTGAAGAGATCAAGACAACGTTGTTCCAAATGGGACCAACAAAGGCACCTGGACCTGATGGTTTGAATGTACTTTTTTACTAAAATTTTTGGCATGTAGTGGGTGATAGTGTAGTTACTGTTGTTTTGGATTATCTAAACTCTAGTATCATGGTTCCAGTTATAAATCATACCCATATTTTGCCAATCCCTAAAGTCACCTGAGAAAATGTTTGATTTTTGACCTATTAGTCTATGTAATGTTATTTACAAGATTATTTCCAAAGTTTTGGTTAATAGGTTGAAACAAATCCTCCCAAATATTATCTCCTCTACTCAAAGTGCTTTCGTCCCAGGAAGGCTTATCACTGACAACGTATTGGTGGCTTATGAAACTTTACACACCATGCATTCCTGGAAAAAAGGCAAAAAAGGATCACTTGCATTGAAGCTTGATATTAGCAAGGCATATGATCAAGTTGAATGGAATTTCCTACAAGGTATAATGGTAAAGTTGGGTTTTCCAGAGACTTGGATTAATTGGGTGATGGGGTGTGTCACCACGTCTTCTTTTTCCATTCTTATCAATAGGAAACCCTATGGCAACATCAAACCATCTAGGGGGCTTTGCTAGGGTGATCCACTTTCACCATACTTATTCCTATTGTGTTCTGAGGGCTTTACTTCACTGCTAGCTAAGGCAAAGATGGATGGACACATTAAGGGTGTATCTATATGCAGAGGGGCGCCAACAATCTCAAATTTAATGTTTGCAGATGACTCATGCTATTTTGCCGTGCTAATCCTAGGGAGTTTGAGGTGATCAATGAGGTCTTGCAGATTTATGCTAATGCATCGGGCCAATGTATCAATATGGAGAAATCATTGGTATACTTTAGCAGTAATACCCAAGGCAACCAAAGGGAAGAGATTGTGTCACTATTAGGGGTGAAGAGGTTGAATCTTATTTGGGTTTACCTACTTTGGTGGGTTGGGCAAAATACCAAACTTTTTCTTTTTTGAAGGATAGAGTTTGGAAAAAATTGCAGGGTTGGAAAGGTATGATGTTATCCAAGGCGGGAAAGGAAGTGGTCATCAAGGCAGTAGCTTAATATCCCCACTTACACCATGGGGGTGTTTCAATCGCCAGTGAAAATATGTGATGAACTAAATGCATTGTGTGCTAAATTTTGGTGGAGTCAAGTTGGAAATGAAGAGAAAATTCATTGGAAGAGATGGAATAGTTTAGCTCAACCAAAGAAAGAAGGCAGAATGGGTTTTCGAGATTTGAGGTTTTTTAATCTTGCCATGTTAGCTAAGCAAGGTTGGAGGTTGCTGAAAGACCATGATTCCCTTCTCTTTAAATGCTTCAAGGCTAGATATTTCACTCTGTGCAATTTTCTTCATGCAATTGACTCACCTAACAACTCTTATGAATGGAAAAGTATGATGGCAACAATGCCAATTTTGAGGAGTGGTTGTTGCTGGAGAGTGGGGAATGGAGAATCCATTGAGGTCACCACAGATAAATGGATCCCAAATTATCCTTCAAATAAAATTTTACATCTTGTGCATGAAGTGGAGGAAGGCTGGAGGGTTTCAGTCCTCATTGACTAGGATCTTCACTGGTGGAGGAGGGTTATAATTATGGCAAACTTCAATCGAGACGAGGCTAAGGCTATCTGCAGAATTCCTTTGAGCCATAGGTTTGTGGAGGACTCACTTGTGTAGCTGCATAATAAGAGTGGGGTTACACTGTTTGGGTCAGGGTATGACTTAGTAAGGTTGGTAATGAGGAAGGAATACTGGGATGAGTCATCAAGAAGGGCTGGAGGGCAACAGGTGTGGAGTGCATTATGGAAGATGAAGGTACCTAGTAGTAAAATAAAGGTATTTGGTTGGAGGGCTTGCCATGATATCCTTCCAACCCGTGTGAATTTAGCAAAGCGTAAAATCATTCTGGACAATGTGTGTCATTATTGCAAATGTGTAACTGAGAATGCGGTTCACGTTATATGGGAGTGTGGGGCAGCCCAGAATGTTTGGGTAGGAAGTCTCGCTGTGTTGCAGAAAGTTTCGACTAACCAGTTTGATTTTATGTAGTTATTTGAAGCTTTGGTGGATAGATTATCGGTGACAAAGCTTGAACTTTTCCTTGTTCAAGCATGGATTATATGGAACCAGAGGAATGTGGTTGTGCATGGAGGACAAATGAAGGACCACCGATGGTTGAATAACAGAGCAGTAGGATTGTTAGAAGAGTACAAGAAAGCTCAGGCAAATATGGTGATAAAAAACGTAGCACCAAGCGGAAACTATTGGCAGCCCCCATCGCAGGATGTTTATAAATTGAACTTTGATACAGTAGTTTTCTCGGACTTGAACTGTTTTGGCTTTGGTGCGATAATTAGAAATTCTGCAGGTGAGGTGATGGCCAGAATGTCGGCTACGGGAGACCATGTGCACAACAGCAAGGAAGCAGAGGCCCTGGCATGTCGAAAGGTAGTGGAGTTTTCCATGGAAGCTGGATTTTCAAACCTGGTGATTGAAGGAGATAATTCGAATGTGATGAGAGCAATATTGAGTTTTGCAACTAATAATTTTCTGTTGGGCCATATAGTTGATGACATCCGATACTATATTAGTGGAAGGCAATATGTTACATTTAGCTGTGTGAAAAGGGGTGGAAATATGGTGGCTTATTCCTTAGTTAAATTTGCAAGAATATTGGGGAGGATATGTATTGGGTGGAAGATGAGCCTCCACCTACTTTAGATGCTCAGTATCATGATCGTTTACATATTAATGAATGAGTGACTTATTTATTTTCAAAAAAAAAAAATACATAGTCTAATACAAGATAAAACACTTTTTATTTATTTATTTTTTATCTCTACCGAAGTAGGGACCAAAGAAAAAAAAATTGCACAAAATATAAGGACCAAAAGTGCGTTTTCGCCAATAATAAATCAAACCAATGAAGTTGAATTTCTCTCTCTCTCTCTCTCTCTCTCTCTCTCTCTCTCTCTCTCTATATATATATATATATATATATATATATGTAAATACATACACACACACACACACATGTATGTGTGTTAGTATATGTGTATGCATGCATATCAGATTTTAAGATATTCTAGTTTTACACTCATAAAATATAAGTGTTGTCGATACTATATTTTGTCCGCATTCAATTTACATATTAGACACAAAATTACACAAAATTTTAAAAAAAGAAAAAAAAAATCATATTTTTACCAAGGGACTCTGGGAATGTCTAGATCAACATGATTTATCCCGTTTGTGCATTGGAGTGCTATAATTGCAAGTTCAAGTCAAAATGACCAAAATGCCCCTCATTAACCGAGAGCTTGCCGAAGTTCAAATTTGTTCATGGTTTCACCATAATGTCATTTTTCATGTTTTTATTTTTATTTTTTTTATTAATATCAAAACCGATGTTTTTAAAAAGTTTTTATCATCTTTGACTAAGTTTGAACCTAACTAACCCAGAGTTGACCGCAATTTGACCCAAGATTTGAGACAAGTCCAAATCATTTAAAAGAAGACTAAATTCCCTTTAAAAAGATTGCTCATAGGACAAAATTGGAGTAAAGAGGGTTAAGATATCATAAAATCATCATTAGGTAAGGGAAAGTGATGCATAAGCCCACTTCTAGGGCTTACAAAATTTTGGTCTGAGGTCTGATCTTTGAAGTCAGAGGACATGGAAATTAGACATCTTTTGTCAAATGCCATTGGAATTGGTCCAATCAAAGTTCAGAAAGGTCGTCAAAAAAGCATACGAAGTTGAAGGTTCAAAAAACTGAAAAGGACAATGTTAGGTTCTAAAGACTTAGGATTTATGTATTTAGAACTCTAATTTGTATTGTTGGCAAGCCATGATCAAAATAATGTGTTTAGAAGTGTTTAAGTCTAGCTCAAAGTTGTGCATCTATGTAAAGTTGGAATCGAGTTAAAGCAGGAAAGGATTGTGCCTTTCGACCTGGCTCGATCGATCGAAAGACAGGGTCGATCGATCGAAGCTCGGGTAGAATGTTTTTTTGCAGATTTTTCCAACTCAGCCCTAAGTATTTTAAAACGTTTTTAGGGTTTCTTATTTGTCCTAAATATAAAGGGCAAACCCTAGCCACGTTTTACTGTTGCTCATATTGCGGTTTGTGTAAGTCTCTTGTGAGATCTAGAGGAGCTTTCCTTTACACAAACTTAGGATTTTCAAGGAGAAGATTTATCTACGCCTTAATGATCAATTCAGTTGCTGCCATGAAAGCTTAAAGAAAACACAAGCGGGTGTGCTTGCATCTGGTGGTGAATCCAAGAAAGAAGGAGTCCGTGGATTTGGAGTTTGCATGTGGTCGTGTCAGTAAGTTCTACTAGTGGGTAGCAATAAGAAGTCGAGCGTGGGGGCTTGTAAGTCTTATTGTATGAACTTCGATTCTTTCAAGATAGTGGATTCAAGTTTACCTTGAGGATAGTTAGGTCAAATCCTCCCCAGGTTTTTACCGGTTTGGTTTTTTGGGTGATCATATCTTGTGTTATTTATTTTTCGCTGCTTTACTTGATTTGATCTTTGTTATTGTGATAACCTAGATTTGTTAATTTGGACTAAGTAACAACTTGGCTAATTACCTAGGTTAATCTAATTGTGTTTTTAAGGGGTCTAAAAACCATCAAGTGGTATCAGAGCGGGTAGCTCTTTTGTTGTTGATCCTTTGATCTCTGAGCTGATCCTTGACCCCTGTTGTCATGGAACACGAACACTCTGTAGTTATTCCTCCTCACTTTGATGGGAATAATTATGCTTATTGGAAAGTAAAGATGAAAGCATTCCTGAAATCCATTGATGAGAGAGTGTGGAACTCCGTTGAATACGGATGGGAGAAGCCCACTACTCCTTTTAATGAATGGGAAACTTCTCAAAAAGAAGCAGCTGCATTTAATAGCATGGCTATGAATACGATCTTTAACGCTGTTTCTATGGAGGAATTTAAGAGAATCTCTAATGTTGAGGTTGCTCATACTGCTTGGAATATCCTCCAGACTGTGCATGAAGGTACAAAGGCTGTCAAAATCAATAAATTGTAGCAATTGACTTCTAAATTTGAAAGCATTAGGATGTCTGATGATGAATCTTTTGATGAATTCTATGCTAAATTGAATGATATTGTTAATTCTGCTTTTAACTTGGGTGAAATCTATGATCAACCTAAAATTGTTAGGAAGATTCTTAGATCTTTAACTGAAGAGTTTAGACCCAAGGTGACTGCTATTATTGAAAGCAAGGATGTGGACTCCATCCCTGTTGATGAACTTGTAGGATCTCTTCAATCCTATGAGTTGGATCTACCCAAAACAACCAAATCCAAATCAATGGCTCTTAAGTCAGTTGATGATGTTGAAGGTGGTGGATTTGATGATGAGCTCTCTGCTACAGAGATTGCCTACCTTGCCAAGAACTTTAGAAACTTTCTCAAGAATAGTAATAGAAAGGCAAGAGGCATAAACACTGCTGAACCTAGAAATTTTAGGAAGCATGATCCCACTAAGGTTAACAACAATGATAAACCTAGAGAAAAAGTAAGTCAATCTTCCAATAATTCCTTGGGCTCTCAGTGTTTTGGATGTCAAGGGTATGGACACATAAAATCTGAATGTCCTACCTATTTGAAGTTTAAGGGTAAGACTATGGCTGTAACTCTTAGTGATGGTGAAGTTTCTGATAATGAGTCTGATTGTGATGAAGATGGAAACTTCATTGCTTTCACCGTTACTGCTGTAGTCGATGAAAGCATATCAGTTGAAGAGAACCCTTTTGATGGGGAACTCTTTGAAGATACAAATCTTCAAGAGGCCTATAATAAACTTTGCAAAGTTGCTGCAAAGGATGTTATGAATGTTGAACTTGGCTTGAAGAAAATTGAATCTCTTGAGCTTGAAAAGAAGAATTTGCTTGTTAAACTGTTTGATGCTAATGAACTTTTGAACAATGTGAAAACTGAAAACATGCTTTTGCTTGATAGAGTTAAATCTTTGGAACTTGATTTATCTGTTGCTAGATCTGCTAGTTCTAAACTTGATCAAATGCTGAGTGTTCAAAAGTCTTCTTCTAACAAAATTGGATTAGGTTATGTTGAAAGCATCTCTGTGTCTGCTCCCCATTCCACAAAGTTTGTTCCTTCATCTTCTTCTTCTAAACCTTTCGTGAGTGAGATAGTGAGTGAAACTGTCAAACCCCCTGTGAGTGAGGTTGTTAAACCCTTAGAAGGTTTATCATCTAGGAAGATTAGGGTTGATCTGAAAGAGTCTAAGTCTAAGAAGCCTACCCTATCTAAGGACAAGACACATGATAAGCCTGCATGGGTTTGTCACTTTTGTGGTAAGTCAGGACACATTCGTCCAAACTGTTACAAGCTGCAAGCTGCAAAGAGAGCAAACAAACCAAAAGTACTTGTGCCTTAAGCACTTGATCCTATGGTACTTATTGGTGATTTGGTAAAGGCTTTAAACCTTTATTCCAATCCTGAAGTTGGTAATCATTCTCATGTGAATAAAAACTCCAATGCTCATGGTGCATCTAAAAGGTTTTGGATGCAAAAGACTCGAATTAACTGAGTCTTTCTGACATGGTCCTTGTACTTCATTGCTCTACCCTTTGTGACCATTGTTCTTTGGTTTTGTTTTTGTTTTGTTTTTTTTTTTTTTTTTTTTTTTTTTGTTTTCTAGGATTTGCATTGCATAACATTCACGCATTTCATTCTAGGTTTTTTTTAATAATAATAAAAAAAAAAAAGGAGAAAAAGGAAGCAAATTTTGTTTTGTACTATTCTTCTTGGTTTTTGAGAACAAGGTTGGTCAATTTATTTTCACATAACATGTCTTTTGTACCTTGTTTAGCTTTGATGAGTTTACTTATTGCACTTTACTAGTTGAAGCTTTGTAGTGCATGTTGTGTGGGAAATATATTTATGGTTTTTGATTATTCTGTCTTAATCTTGAAGTCACATGTTTTTAAATGTTTGACTTGAACTTTTAGAGAAAGGCATAAATAACCATCTCACCACTGTTTACTAGCCAATTATGAACACCTTAGTGCATATCATAAGATTTTGTGCTTGAGAAAGTGTAGCACATGCACAAAAATAACATAAGATGAAGCTTCGGTTTAAATTGCTTAATACTTAAAATTGGTGTGTACTATTAGGCTTGATGCCAAACTCACATGACTTAAAATTAGTATGTATATTATGAGGCATAAATACAAGAAACTTACATGATTGCAAGCTTATGATCTAGGAGATGTGGGAGTTATATGATGTAACTCTTCAGGTGATAGTCTCTTTTAAATTCTTTGTGATGAATTTTGTAGACTTTGTGATTGATTGCTATTCACATATCACCTCACATGTATCTCAAGCTTTTGCTAGTTGCACACACTACACAAGTTACTCTTTGCTAAACTTTGTACATGTTATTGTGTGTGTTTATGGTCTGACCAACCAAGTTTTGCAAATACTTTGAATTTTGTGCAAAATTAATTTGTTGCTTGAAAATTTGTGGAGTATGCAAGAATTTTTGTTTTGAGGAATTTGGGCTTAAAATGATTGTTTTTGAAAATCATATCATCTCATTCACATGCATTTTGTTCTTAAATTTCAATGCTTTGAGGAAACTGTGTTTTTTCCTCAAATGTTGTGAGCCTCTGCCCATTTCAATCGATCCATTCTGTTTTTCGATCGATCGAAATTTTTTAAATTTGATAGAGAGAGCCTCTGTCTGTTTCGATCGATCGAAACTGATTTTCAATCGATTGAACTTGTATAAAATTGTTTAAATAGAGTCTCTGTCTGTTTCGATCGATCGAGGCTGTTTTTCGATCGATCGAAACTCGTGAAACATGTTTTTTAAAAGGTCAGATTGTCTTTTTCAAAAAGTTTTTCAACTTTTCTCTTTCTCCGACTTGGCTAAAGGCTCCACCAGCAATTTTTTGTCGTTTTCCTCCAAGTTTTTTGCAAGTTTTTGTCCTTGAAGGCCGGTAAGTCTCTTTTGCCCTTCCTTTTGCATTTTATTTCATGTTTTCATGCATTTTTCATGCATTGTTATGGGTATTTTCGGCACCTTCAATATATTGGGGTTTTTGATGATTCAAACCTGTTTTGGTGAAATTGATCAATGGGTTTTTGTTCTATGATGCTATAATGATGATTCTTGTAGTTTAATTTGATCAATTTTGTGGTTTTTGAGAAATTGAAAATTCTAGGGTTTGAAATTGTTCCGAATTGGGGATTTTGTCTAATTGTGTTAAATTGATGAAATTGGCTTGTTACATTGATGAATTTGGTCATTAATTTGTGATTTCTATTATGTGTGATGATCAATTCGTCAATATTTTTCAAATTGATGAAGTGGTTTTTCAAAATTTTGAGGTTTTTGTGTTAATACCTCTATGTTCAAGCCAAATTTTGTGAATTTGAACTTGTTGGACTTAATTGCATTGCATTAGAACATGCATCATGTCATTTAACTTGTTCATACATCATATAGATTTTTAATCTATATTCTGCTTTTGTGCTAACTTGCAGTCTGCCCTTAATTTTGTTTTTTGTGTTTTTTTTTTTCTCTGTGTGTTGGTCCTTATCCTAGCACCATGCCTAGGAAAACTAGAGCCCATAGGACCACTTCCACTTCCTTTGAGTCTCCCACTAGGGTTGAGTTGTTTAGGAATGATAAGTGTAAAGAAGCCTCTGAGACCCTGAACAGTAAGTGTAAGATATGGGCTGAGCGAGCTGTTGTGTTAGATGAGCTTGATCCAGCTATTAGAGCCAATTTTGAGTCTAGAGGTTGGTTGCCTCTCTTAGAGATATATCATCCACCCCCGACTGCCCTAATTAGAGAGTTCTTCTCGAACCTCTCTTGCCATGTCTATGATTCCAACACCCTTGTTAGGAGTTGGATACGAGGTATAGAGTTCACCATTACCCCTTACGTAGTGGTTGAGGCTCTTGGGGTGCCAGTTGTTCGGGAGCCTGTCTATCCCTATGATGAGTCACCCTCTTTAGATGTAGTCATGTCATATATCACTGGGTCATCTATCCAGCGGGGTTCTGATCCTCAGATCACGTCCGCTGAGCTTACCGAGATGGCCTATCTTTTCTTTAGGATAGCGTGTCATTCATTGTGACCTATTTCTCACTTCCACACCATCCCTCTAGAGCGATGTGTGTTTTTGTATGCTTTTGCTTCTGGTGCTTCAATCAGTTTTCCTCATTTGTTCCTTCGTTCTTTGAACGAGGTTCATAGGAGTTCTGCCGTAGGGCATGCACTTATTCATCCTATTTTTATTCATAGGATTTTGCTCTTTTTAGGTCTAGATGGTTTTCCGTCTGGTGAGCCTGTGCATGTGATTGCTCCCATAGGTGCCACTTTCCTTTGATAGAGGGCTGCTCACTTGAGAGTTGCTCCTTCCCGTCCTAGGGGTGCGTCATCTAGTGCTATTCCCCCTCCTCTCTCTTCTACAGGTACTGATACTGCTGAGACATTGGGTGCTGCTACTGCTAATGATGATGTTCCTCCACCGACTGCTTCGGATGATTCAGACATTCGTCGCACATTGGATCATGCTTTGACCGTTCAGGCGGCTCATGGACATATTTTGATGGACATGCTCGATGAGATCCGTGCCTTGCATGCGGAGTTGGCGTAGTTTAGACCACCTCCCTTTTGATGATGGATTCTGTTTGCCCTTTGGCATTCCGTCACAAAAAGGGGGAGTACTTTGTAGAGTTTTTGCTTTTAGGGTGAGTTTTTTTTTTTTTTTTTTTGGTTGGAGCTTGTGGAGTCTAGATTGTATCTAGGTGCTTCACTTTGTACTTTACTTTTTTAGCTCTTGCCATGTTTTTGATGGGATATTCATGTTAGGGGGAGTTTTATGTTTTGATTGGTACTTTATATGTTTCTTGTTTCAAACTGCTTATTGATTTATATTTATGAGATTCATTGATATATGTCCTTATTTGTGTTGTTTGAAATCAAGAAGTTAATTTGTTTACTTGTATTGTTTCCACACATGCGGTTATGCATTTTGTTTAGTGTTTCAGGAAATATACAAGTTGATTCAATTGAGCTGTTGTCTACACTTGCAACTGATGGATAGTAGTTAGGATTGAATTTGTTTTATGAGCATTATTTTTGTAAAGGGCTTTTTATTTTGTAAACTTTGAGCTTCTAGTTGTGTTTTGTCACGGATTGTCAAAGGGGGAGTTCGTTAGGTTCTAAAGACTTAGGATTTATGTATTTAGAACTCTAATTTGTATTGTTGGCAAACCATGATCAAAACAATATGTTTAGAAGTGTTTAAGTCTAGCTCAAAGTTGTGCATCTATGTAAAGTTGGAATCCAGTTAAAGCAGGAAAGGATTGTGCCTTTCGACCTAGCTCGATCGATCGAAAGATAGGCTCGATCGATCGAAGCTCGGGCAGAATGTTTTTCTGCAGATTTTTCCAACTCAGCCCTAAGTGTTTTAAAACGTTTTTAGGGTTTCTTATTTGTCCTAAGTATAAAAGGCAAACCCTAGCCACGTTTTAGTGTTGCTCATATTGCGATTTGTGTAAATCTCTTGTGAGATCTAGAGGAGCTTTCCTTTACACAAACTTAGGGTTTTCAAGGAGAAGATTTATCTACGCCTTGATGATCGATTTAGTTGTTGCCATTAAAGCTTAAAGAAAACACAAGCGGGTGTGCTTGTATTTGGTGGTGAATCCAAGAAAGAAGGAGTCCGTGGATTCAGAGTTTGCACGTGGTCGTGTCAGTAAGTTCTACTGGTGGGTAGCAATAAGAAGTTGAGCGTGGGGGCTTGTAAGTCTTATTGTATGAACTTCGATTCTTTCAAGATAGTGGATTCAAGTTTACCTTAAGGATAACTAGGTCAAATCCTTCCCAGGTTTTTACTGGTTTGGTTTCTTGGGTGATCATATCTTGTGTTATTTATTTTCCGCTTTGCTTGATTTGATCTTTGTTATTGTGATAACCTAGACCTGTTAATTTGGACTAAGTAACCACTTGGCTAATTACCTAGGTTAATCTAATTGTGTTTTTAAGAGGTCTAAAAACCACCAAACAAAATTGTTGATAGAATGCATGATGCACGACAGAAACAAATGTCATTTTAGTACTTGATGGAGGCACATGTCATTTTTATATTGTTGGTTGTGACCAAACTTTGCCTTTTTTTTTTTTTTTTTTTATTGGATCAGACCAAACTTTGCCTTTATTTTAATAGATTTAAAGAAATGAATATTAAGTCATTTGGAGCTATGAAATATAGTGCTTGACCTTAATATATATTTTAAAATCGCTATAAGACAACTGATATGTTACTATCACACAATGTGAAATATCTTCAATTATGTAAGAATAATTGCTTAGTTATTATTGTCAATAAAATGATATGTTCTAAAACTTTAGAACAAAAACCATGCAACGCACGTCTTCAACTAGTATATATAAAAGTAGGAATCTTATTCAAAGTGGTCTAAGCTTTTGTCTAGTGGCATATTCCTTGATAATTCTCTTCATTTAGCCCTTTGCATCATCAACATATTGCATTTATATCAAAGTATTATTTCATTTCTATAAAAGGAAATAAAATACACTATATTAAGTCTTCCACCCTAAACAAGCTTTGAATTATTTGTCTAATTAGTTTCAACATTTTTTTTTCTTTTAAAAAAAATGATAGATTTTTTTAATTGATAAAATGATAATTTTCTAGCAGTTAATTAATATATAAATATTTTATTATTGTTATTTTTTCGCTCACAATAAGTTAGGTGGGAGGATTGAATTTAGGCTATTCCAGGCACATTATTACTACAACTTGGGTTGGAGGTTGTACCGAATATTTTTTGGGGGGTTTAAGCCAATAATATTGATGTTTCGACCGGTACAATAAAAAAATATTAAAAAAATTTAAAAAATGTCATTTAATCTAATGCAATGGATTAATATATGGAATTATACAATCAGTGATAACTATCACCTCCAAATAAAAATATTTCGTTCTATTGAACAAACCAAAATGATATCAGAGTACAAAATTGACTCCCTTGATTATAACACATAATGAGTATTATTCATAAACTATTAACCAAAAAAAAAAAAAAAGGTAAATTACTATTTTAGTCCTAATGTTTATACCATGTGTGAATTTGGTCCCTAATGTTTCAAATGTATCTGTTTAGTCCCCAAACATTTTGGTACTATGTCAAACTAGTTCATATTGTTAACTGATGGACAAAGAATACTGTCGTGGCTAACAAAATAAAAAATGTAAAATACTAAAAATACTACAAGTTTTATCATATAAAACTTATAAGCTAATATAGCAATGAATGTGATTGACGAGTTTCAACCACCTTATAAATTAACAATTTGGTTGTCTGTTTGTGATCGGTGATACATTAGTTTAAGCTAATTTGAAGCTCATTAAGCATTGAGAAGAAAGGATTGAGCATTGTCTTTATCGTTAATATTGAAGTTACCTATTTATGAATATTTATAGTAATTATTCGAAATGTTGGTTTCATATTATGATAAGTTTAGTATAATATTACAAAAAAATGCTCATTTATTTTCTTGGAAAAGATTAATCGACAAATATGATAAATTTAGCACAAATATTACAAACATGTAGTCTATTAGGACAGTCAATAACTACAGCCTTTAAAACACGTCATGTGTTCAATTGAGGTCTAATATGAATTGATAAGAGATTAAAATTAAAGCAAACAACAAAAATTAGGTACAACTTATTAGATTTCCCAATTAATATCAAACACTTAACTATAATAGATTTAATTTTCATTAAATGATAAAATTATTTATCCTTCAATGATCAATGCAATCTTGCGTTTGAATCTAATTGTGGAAGGTAATGTAGAGAATTTCAAGAACTGCACCTAAAATTTTCCCCTTTTTAAAACAGTCCAAGATCCAATAGATCAATCTTCTTAGGACAAGTTACCTTGCTAATGGGTTGAGTTCCGTAATCATATTCATATTGACCATTTCAACAGAATAATTTGATTCATCCTCCCTTCCAGCTAATTCAGATGTCAAACACTCCTTCAGTTTCACCACCACCTCACTCATGGGTGGCCTTTTAGTGGAGGTGGAAGACACACAAACCATTGCTATTTCAATAGCTTTCCAAGCAGAGTTAGCATTGAAATCTCCATGCAACCTTGGATCAACAATGTTTTGAATATCTCCTTTATCAAGCATGATTCTCACCCATTGGCTTATGTGAGTGTTTTCATGGGATCTTTCTATCACAGGTCGACCTGTGATTATCTTCAAAAGAACAATTCCAAAGCTATAAACATCACTTTTCTCAGTCAACTTATATGTAATTGAGTACCTGCAAGCCAATGCATGTTATTATTATTATTATTTTTACTTTCCATTATAACAAGTTCAATTCTCAAATTATTTCCATTGGTCATTAATTGGTACAAGGTTTGTTTCATTTTCTTTATAGAATGGTCACATGCTTTTGTGGATTATAAATACTTTTTTCTTCTTTTTATAATTACTATTGTTTAACAAAATGAATTAGAAGATGATAAGTAAATTAACAAAATTACTCACTCGGGGTCAAGGTACCCAGGGGTGCCAGCAACATGACTAAGCGTAGAGACTTGAGTGTCACCATCAGTTGGAAATATTTTGGATAAACCAAAATCAGCTAGTTTGGCCTGTAAATTTTCATTCAACAAGATATTTGTAGTCTTCACATCTCTATGGATTATAGGTGGTTTACAACCATAATGCAAATACTCCAATCCTACATATCATGAATAGTCCAAAATCATTTATACAAAAAGATGAAACAGTATTAAAAACTGTTAAGCAGATCAAATCATTGGCTCATCGCTAACCTTGTGCTGCGTCTATTGCTATATTAAGCCTTGTTTCCCAACTCAAGATATTAGTATTCTTACCTGCATCCATAAATAAGTGCCTTAGCCTTTCTGGTAGTGTAATTCAATTGAAGTGACCTTGATCTGTTGATCATGTGACGATGAAAGTAAGGAAATTTTGAAAGGGAAATTATTTTTCTAGTGTTGATGTTAGATTATGTCCTCCTTAGAGCATTCACAATGGGCCTGGTATATGGCAAATGTAAGGAAAATTTAGCATGTGAGGCCCAAATAGCTCAATAGCCGGACATGGAAACATGTAAAAATGCAAATTTTTTTGCCATAGTGCTGTCCTAAAGGTAGGACGGCACTATAGCATAATGGTATAAACAAAATATTGTTTTTTAATCGGTTTGGTTCTTCTCTCTCTTCTCTCATTATTTCATTATCTTTCTCTCTCTTCCTTTTCTCTCACTATTTCATTACCTTCACTCTATGCTAAACTCTCATCAACCCCATGGAAATGCAACGCAAGCATTCATCATCCTCATCGTCTCTTTGATATCCAAAATTAGGGGTTTCTACTTTCATCCATCAATCTCACTCTCTCTCTCTCTTAATTTTTTAAGATGGAATTGGAACATTTTGAAACGGTGTCGTTGACTTCTCATACTCTACCATCGTCGGCGGAATTTGGATTCCGGTTGAGCACTCCTCCTACTCCAACGCCGTTTCATTGGGGTTTCGTGAGACATGCACTTAGCTGGGTCATCCTATTACTATCATTCTCATTCAAATTTTTTTTGCTTAATAATTTGTTTATGCTGTTTCTTACTTGTTCGTATTAGAATTTTGAATATAAATCATTCATTTTTGTCTAAATTTTTATATTTTAATTCGAAATTAATATATGGGTTTACTAATTAGTTTTGGCTGTGGGTTTGGGGTTGAGTTTTGGTGGTGGGATCGGTGTGGTGGGCCATGGGTTGTGGTGGCACGGTGGATCTGGGGTTGAGTTTGGTGGGTTTGCTTGGTGTTTCTCGTGGTGGCTCTGTGATGTGGTGGTTGTTGGTTGTGTTGTTGATGGTGGGTGGTGCTTATGTTGTTGATGATGGATCGGTGGGTGGTGATTGGAAATTTTGGGTGGATAGGTGAGTGGCTTTGTTCTTGATGGTTGGTTAAGTTTCAGTGCTGGGTTTGTTTGGGGTTTGGGATGAGTTTCTGTGTTGGGGTTTTTTTTTTTTTTGATAAACTGTGTTGGGGTTTTGGGTCTTCACGGTGGTGATGAGAGAGAGAGAAAGAGAGAGAGAGAGAGACATAAATATATTATTTTAATGAATTGTATAAGAAAATAAAAGTTGGAATGTTGGGTGTGTTATAAAATGGTATGGTATAATTGATAAAATAACTTTTTGCGATGGTAAAATATGATAGGATGACATTTCCGGATGGGAATGCTCTTAGGCCCAAGCTTGGTTGAATTGTATTTTATGTTGTACATGTACTACTAGTGTTAGACTATGCCTATGTGTCAGTTGAGATGAACCCATGGGGGGCCCAAGCCCCAGCCCCCCTGACCCAAATGTCTTTCTTTTTTACTTATTATATTTTTCATTTTTGTACTTGGGCCTTCCCCTTTCAAAATCTTAGGCCCACTTCTTCTCCAATCAGCATAGCCAACTTAACCTAACTAGCAACTATCCAACTAAAAAAACTTAACAAAAACAATAAAAGTATCACAATGATGATTGTACTTTAGCAATAAAGCTATTTTACTACCAAAAAATTAAAAAAACCATGTGCTATTGGAGAAGTTAAAGCTATTTTTTTTTTGCAACTATAGCAAATTGGTATAAATACAATATTTGATTAAGATTATCTCTCTTCCTTTAATGAAAAACTCAAATTCTCTCTCTTTCTTTATTCTTTTAATAAGTTGTTTATATTATTTTAAATGAAGTGATAAAAAATAGAACATTTAATGTTAGATGTATTGTAAAGTAAGGTGGTAAAACTAAAATAGATAAAGTAGCATTTTGAGGTGCTAAAATAGTTTTTAAGACCACTACGGTGAATGCTATAACTTAAAAAAAAAAAAAAAAAGTAAAAATCCTAGCCAGCCTAGTATTAAAAAACAATATTATTATATGTTTTTTGTTTGTTTGTTTTTGTTGGTACATAATTGCATTTTAATGTGTTAATAAACAATGATTTTGTGTATTTATAATTTGTTAATACTATGTAGATGTTTATTTGGAGTAATCTTTATTTTTTCTTATACTTCAGCTCTCTTTAGCATGAAATCTTGGGTCTACCCCCGTTGTGTGTATATAGGCCACCTCTACACATTTTAGAATTCAATAACATACTCTCAATTCCTAATCAATATAAATATATATATATATATATATATATATTACTAATTTGTAACTCATGAAATGCAAGGGAAAATTTTAAAGTAATATAATTTTTTTATAAGTAAAATAAAAAATTATATTACATTAAATTTTAATTTTTTTTTGGTTTAAATATGAAATTTGATAATTATTATATTAAATAGTAGATATTTCTTATAATTGTGTTTGTATATGGAATTATCTATTATATCGTGTGCCTAGATTCTAGTGGAGGCTTTAAATATAGAATGAAATTTGAATTTAATAACAATATATTGGAATAATGAAATGTAAAAATATGAGATCTCAAGAGCTTATGAGGATAAATATAATGAGCTAGTGGGGGAGCCATATAGAGGCCAAGAGGTGCGCCCACCAAGCATGTTGAAATTTTTTAATTTTTTGAATTTTTGTATATGTTAAAATAATATCTATAGACAATACGATAACAACAACATATAAACCTTAGTCTGAAAATTTGGGATTAACTATAGATTATTAATGAATAAATTAGGTGGTCCACATGAATTATTTTTCTCAATTCTATCTTATTTGAAGTCATGCTCTTTGTTACTTTCCTAATTGACATTTTTGTTTTTGTTTTTGTTTTTGTTTTGTTACTTCCACTAAATTTTTTGCTCCCTCAACTTCGATCTACTCACTATTTCTTACTAGTTCATTACTCGCTCTCTTCTGAATATGACAAAGTCATGTCTAGTGACTCTCCCTCATCTTTCCATCAATAGCTTTATCTTTAAATTGTTTTCCTCATTTCGAATCCTATCTTTCTGTGTATTCCCACTTATGCATCTTAACATTCTCATTTTCGCTACACTCATTTTATGAATATATTGCTTCTTAACAACCCAAAATTCAGTACCATAGAGTATAGCTAGCCATATAGTAGTGTTATAAAAATTTTCCTTTAACTTGATAGGTATTCTAAGATCTCATAATATTGCTAATGCACTTCTCCACTTCATCCGCCATACTCTTATCTTATGATTCACACCATTTTCAATCTCTCCATCTTTATGGATTATTGATCCCAAAAATTGAAAGTCCTCTCTCTTTAGTATATCTTGGTTGCCAAGTCTTACCCCCCCCCCCCCCCCCATTTGTCTCTATTTCTAATTTTACTAACCTTAAATTCCATGTACTCTATTTTAGTTTTACTTAAATGAAAACATTTAGATTATAAAGCGTCTCACCAAATCTCTAACATGGCATTAGCTTCCACCTTTAGTTTCATCCACTAAAACTAGAACATCTTCAAAAACATACACCAAGGGGTTTCCTCTTGAATCAATTTAGTAAGCTCATCCATCTCTAGTGCAAAGAGATATGAGCCTAATGCTGATCCTTGATGCAAATCTATAGTGATAGAAAATTTGATTGTGATTTCTTCACTTGTTCTCACACTAGTTATAACTTTGTCTTACATATTCTAATCAACTTAATATATTTTAGTAGAGGAACACATTTTAATGTAGGATAGAATGTACAAATTTAATTTTTGTTATTTTTGGTTTGGGGTATTTATTTCCTTATTTTAAGGTGCTTTTGATATTTTTTGGGTCAAATTTGGTTCCTATTATGATTATGTATTAACTAGGATTTATTTTGGGATATATTTTCTTATTTGTCAAGTTTTGCAGAACCTTTAAATAGACTTCCAAGTCTGTAAACATTAAAAAAAAAAAAAAATTATTCAATCAATAAAATGTATACTTTTGTCTCTCTATTTTCTATCGGATAAAACTTTTTCTCCTTTTGAATTTAAGGACCTCGTGGATTCGAGATTTTTTTTAGAAGCAAACGTGTTTTGTTCTTATTTTCTAGAAATAGACGTGTTCTGTATCTTGTCACTTCCGCACCCCCCATCAATTTTTTTTTTTTTTTTTCTCAAAAACCAGCACAAAGACTCTCTAAGGACCCTATCTTATGCTTTTAAGATCAATGAAAACCATATGAAGATCTTTTCAAGCCTCTCTATATTATTTTTTTCATTAGATGTCTAAGTAAATAGATTCCATGGTAGATCATCATAAAACCAAATAGATTCTCCAATTTTTTTTTGTTTCATGTCTTAACTTGTATCCAAGCACTCTTTCCTAAAGTTTCATTGTATGATTTATAAGTTTAATTCCACGGTTATTTCTACCATTCCCTCCTGTTATTGTAAATAGGTATTAAGCACTTCTCCTCAATTCACTAGGCATTTTGTTAACATTTAAAATCTTATTGAAAAGATTTGTCTATTAGCATACACCCATATCACCCAAGAACGTCCAAACCTCAATGGGATTCCATCCGGTCCCATCACTTTTCTCATTTTCATAATTTTTAATGCAATATTTACCTTAGTGATCATGATTCTTCGAAAAAAATCTACGGCTTCTATCCTCCGTTGGGCTACACGAATCGCTCCAATCGTTTATACCATTTCCATTAAAATGTCTATCAAAATAAATTTTCCATCTCTGTTTAATTTCCTATTCTTTTACAGATACTCTTTGACCTTCATCTTTAATGCCCCGGACACCATTCAAGTCTCTTTTTTTCATTTCTCTTGTTTTAGAAAATTTATAAATATGATTATATCCCTCCTTTGTACCCAATTTGTTGTTTAAGTTATCATAAGTCTTACATTTAGCCTCTTGGACAACCTTTCCTGCCTCCCTCTTTGTTGCTTTATAACTTTCATACGTAGCATTGTCTCTACATTTAAGTAGTCTTCTATCGCTCTCTCTCTTTGATTTAATTGTTGCTTAGACCTCTGTATTCCACCACCAAATTTCCTTAGTCAGTCACCCACATTCCTTAGATTCTCCAAGTACATCTATAGCCACTCTTTTAATACAATTAGCCATTTTATTCCACATCTTATCAACATCTTCATCTAAATTCCACTTGCCTTCAATGATCATTTTATCTTTTGATACATATTGTTTCACTCCCTTTAAACCCAACCACTAAGTTTCCTAAAGACACATTATGTTTATTCTTCTCCTAATCATTGTATCTACTATTTCCATTAGTTTATTAGTTAAAGATCCTATATTCCAAGTACCTATATATACAAACTGTTGAAGACAAAAGCATTACAAACGACAGAAGCAACAGCACTAAAAACGACAGAAGAAAAGCAAGGTTGAAGAGTGAAACGACAAAGGCAAGAAGAGACTTGAAACGGAGCGTTTTGATTAATGAACTCACACAAGTCACACGTGCAAAGTGAACACAGAATTCAGTTAGAGAAGAAGCCAGCTGTCAAGTTGTAATTGGTTAGTTAGTTGAAAACAGTTAGCTAATTACGTGCCTGGAGCAATGCTAATTGCGTCCATCAGAGAGTGGGAAATCTTACCCTTTTTTTTCACTATACCCGAGTGCCGATGTAGTGGATTGCTTATGGCAAGCATCCTAGCTAACCCCTGCTCAATTTTCACTGCATCCGGGGTCCAATGCAGTGCATTGCTAGTAGGGGACGCCCCTAAAATTTATCTATATTGGATTCATATAATAATAGTGACTAAAAATTTTACACTACCTGTCAAGTACTGCAACTTTTCTCCTTTACCCGAGTTTGGGATTGGCTGTGAATTAAATATACAACACTAAACACAACCACAGACAGAGTTATTTAAAAAAATATCCAAATAAATTTATATAT
This sequence comes from Quercus berberidifolia, assembly GCA_028535905.1. NCBI lineage: Eukaryota > Viridiplantae > Streptophyta > Magnoliopsida > Fagales > Fagaceae > Quercus > Quercus berberidifolia. The sequence goes on along the minus strand of JAPQVW010000002.1, from coordinate 75,245,770 downwards.
ATATATATATTTGTGTGTGTGTGAAGCGATGTTATATATAGGTTATAGATTAACTATATAGTGTTTGTGTGTAAAATATAATCATGCATCTCCAAATTTTATTCACTTCTTATTATGCGAATTAGTTTTCAAATTTTTTGATCACTTCTCTATGATTTTGTGATTTATTCTTTTTAGATTAGATGTAGAGTAATTTAATTCTATTCATAATGAATATACATGCTAACAATATATGTCCATAAGATGAAGGTCAATCACGTCCCCCACCCCACCTTCCCAAAAGTAATTTTTCTAGCTCCACCATTCGTCAGCCAAAAGTTTTCAGTTTTGTATATAAGTATGCTAAAAATGAGGAATCTTCTCTAGATACTTTTATTATATGACCAACCTGAAAGATGTGCATCTAAGTCTCCGTTAGCCATGTACTCGTAAACAAGCCCCATGTTTGTTCCTTCATAGCAATACCCAACAAGGGTAGTCAAGTTTCTATGATGAACTCGCATAAGAAGTTTCACCTGTGATTCAAGAAGTATCACCTTCATTAATTTAATATTATATTCTGTGTATGTGTTTGTGTGAAAGCTCAATAAATATGAGACATGTTTGCTTGCCTCTGCTTGAAATTGTTGATACCCTTGAGCTGATGACAGAGACAGAACCTTCACTGCTACTTGAGTATCATTAATATAGCCATGGTAAACATTTCCAAATCCACCTTTACCAAGAATCCTCTCGAAGTTGTTTGTAATTCTTATGAGATCAGCGAATGTAAATTGCTGTTGTATTGACTCTAATGACTCTATCGTCATGGTCTGGATGTTGGATTCAGCTGCTATCACAATTACAAACATCATGAGCATTATAAGCACATAATTGGGGAGAATGTATTTGTTGTTTACATTGAATATGCGTCTTGTATTTAAATTTTTAACCTTTATTCTCATCTTTTTGTTTTCTCCTAAGCCCCCACAACACAGCGGCAACAATCAATGAGAGGATGAGCAATCCACCAACTGATGCCACTATTGGAACAACAATATTGTTCTTGTTTTTGCATGATCCCGATCCACAAACACTTAAATTTGCGTCCACACTAGAGCAGTAAAAAGGATAGCAACGAATTGTAAGTCATTGAATTATAACTTTATATATATATATATTTGTTTTAATATGTTCTCTAGAAGAGTTCATGGAAAGGAAAATTATGATGATAACTTTTGTTCATTCTTTGACAGAAATCATACCTTAATAATAGTGAATTATTCTTTGATTTTTCAATGAGGCCAGTTGGAACAGTACCAGTGAGCTGATTTTTTTCCAAGTTTCTGTATAGGTAGAGTGAAAATGATTTTGCCTTTTCTAACCAAGAAATTTGAAGTAAGTGTCATAAAATTCAACTTACAGGACCCTCAAGTATTGCAATTGAGAAAGAAAATGAGGCACTGATCCAGTAAGACTATTGTTTGATAGATCCCTGAAATTCACAAATTACTTACATTTGACATTGGTTCTCACAAAAATTGTAACCAAATTTGGTAATCTCTATCAAGATTTTACTTTTTTGATTATGTGAATTGAATATACTTACAAGTATTGTAACATTACGAGATTTGAGATATTAGTAGATATCACACCCGTCAATCCACTAGAAGACAAGTTCCTGATTGAATTTACAACTAAATTAAATGATGCTACAAAAATAAGTTTCCAAGTCAAAAAGCTTACATAAAGGAATAAACTTACAAGGATATTACTCTAGAGGGTTTAATACTATCATAGCTACAATTTAAACCTGCCCATGAGTATGCTCTTGGGAGACACGGATCTCCTTCCCAATTTCTCTGTAGAGCATAAGTTGACTTGATATTTGTGACAGCGTCAACTATAACATTTTCATATGCATCCAAATAAGTTCTAAAAAAAAAGTAAAAAGTAAAAAAAATAAGGGGATATACATTTTATCACCTTAAACTATATTTCAAATTACACTTTACGTCATAAACTTTTTGAATACACATTTTGCATTCTAAACTATAACCCTTTTTACAGTTTGCACCCTAACGTTAAGTTTGCCGTTAATTTGGATGGAAAAGTATGACATCATGTAAAATGACTCAATTGCCCCTCTTCTCAATCCATTAAAAACAAAGAAGAAATTATTTTTTATCATTCTAAACTATACTTTTGATTACACTTTACACCCTAAACTTTATATTTCCATCCAAGTTAATAGCAAACTTAATATTGAGGAGCAAAATGTAACAATAGTTATAGTTTAAGGTGCAAAACGTGCATTCAAAAAGTTTATAGTGCAAAGTGTAATCCTCCACCCTTCCAAAAAAAAAAAAAGGCAATAGATTGACATGTGCAGAAGAAAACTTACCATCTTGTTTGTCTGTCCCTGATTGCGAGAGATCTTTCACCGAATATATCTCAAAGGCATTGATGATGGGTGGCAGTGTTGAATTTTCTATTTTGGAGATTAAAATATCATATTTTTGGGCTATCTCCAAGCTGGATTTGGAGTACAGTGTGTTTGTGTGCAAGTATTTTGGAGTAAAAGGTCCATACCAGTGCTTCCCATTTATAGTAACGTTGAATGATCTGGACTGATTAGCTTTGAGCTTTACAACTTCAGAAAAGTGCATGTAAATATAGTATTCGGAAATTGCATTCTCTGTATACCAACTTAATTCCAGAGGTGCGCTGACATTTATTGGAGTGGATGCTGTACTCATGACGACAGATGGTACTTTGTAAGAATTGTTAGTAACAGTATGCAAGGTACTTAAATTTGTCCAGTTATTCTTGCTATAGGGACGCCAAAATCGATCATAAACGTCGTATGGATACCTAGAAAAAACATAGATATTAGTATAAGCTATAAACTACTTGAATTTAGGGGTTTGCATAAGTTGGATTGGTTTGAGTTTGGGGTATTTTTTCAATCTAATCTAACCTTTTTGATTGAGAAAATATCAACTAAACCCAATCATGGTAACTTTAAAAGAGTAGTGGCAGGGGATACTACATTGAGCCTAAAAACAAATGTATCATTAATCACAAATATGTAATTTAATTATGGAAAATGTTAACGAGTCTTCTTAGGGCACTGGTTAAAAATCCAGTTAAAGAAAGTTTTTATGGAAAAAAAAAAAACAATTAATATTTTGACAGTTTTTTTTATTTCTCATAAAAGTGATGTTAAACTTTCTTAAAATGAATTCTTAACTAGTATCCTAAGGACACTCGTTAACATGACTCTTTAATTATTTATTTACAAGATAGTTAAAATTCATCAATTACATTTATTATCACGTCAGTTTATAAGTTTTATAGGGTAAAATTTGCTACTTTTATCCTTTTTCCTTTAAAACCGGTCAGACTAGTGAGCTTAAACCAGAATAAAAAACATCTGACAGGCACAATTACTGTATAAGTTATTATAAAAAATATGGTGTATTATTTTTTTTTTTTTTTTTTTGGGAGATATTGTGTATTCTTTTGATAATATACTTACAAAGACATAGAAGGTTTCTTTGTTCTTTAAAAAAATGTGGGACCCGCTGTTCACTCTTGAGTAGACTTACTGTGAGGGGTGTGAAGCATGTGAGAAAGCAAATATATTTTGAATTTAATAGGACCTTCTAGTCATCTCTTCTGTTTTGAAAAACAAAAATTATAAGACTAGAACTAAAACTACAATTTTTGCCTTAACTTGCTAATGTGTCAAGTTGTGAGTGGTAGTCAAAACCTCTTTAACTCAATGGTAGAGCATCAGTGTTGTAAACCGAAGGTCTATAGTTCGATCTTGCATAGGGAAATTTTATTTTATCTAAATTTTTTTCCTTAAAAAGAAAAAGTTGTAATGGGTAGAATTATAGAGCAGTGGCAGCTCCATGAATATTTTCTAGAGTGGTAAACACACACACATACACAAAAATACATAAAGCCTTACAATTTCTTTCTACAAATTTTTTTATTTTGAAAACTTTGTATGGTAGTTTCATTATTAATGTTGCAAGTTACATCTCTTTGAAAATTTTAGTTAAATAAAAATTTTCTTGGGATTTTTCTTTTTTGTTTGTAAGGACCTAATATATTGTTAAGGAGAGCAAAGTGTAAGGACATGTCCTAAGGTCATAACTCTCACTAAACAAATTAATATTGTAGGGACACGATTCTCTTGCGGCCCAATAGTGTTGTTGGGCTCGCACATGAAAGATCCCTCACAATATGATTTGTAGAGAGTGGGCTTGAAAAGCTTGGCTTTGGTCGCGGGGCGATGTTCTGGTCCTGATTTTAGAGGAATTCTTGTGAAAAATGGAGTCGGGCTTGAGCATTTAAGCCCTACAGCGTCGCATCCTATGAGATTGGGCTCCTCGGACTTGATCCGAGGACCATTGAAGTCTTTCCTCGGTTGCCCAACGGTGGATTTTCTCTGTGATGTGCATGTGTTGCTCAGGTGTCTTCACCCATGGAGTCTTCCTTTTTTAGAAGTAGGATCAGAACCCCCCATCAGATTCACTTACTTCTTCTTTTATACTAGCCTGCGTTCGCTGTCCTTCGTCCACGTGTAGGGTCAACTTTTACAAGACTGGCATTTATCCCATCAGTCCAATCCCAGAATTGTTGGGGATGGTTAATAAAGCTGAAGAGTACGGCTGTGTCAGGCGCAGAGCATTGAATGGCAATGAGAGCAGCTTTCCCGGGATATTCTTGGATTTTCCTTCAAGTTTAGCCCTATACCAGTTTTACCCTTTCTTCCGGTAGGATTTTGGGTCTGCCGAAGACTGAGCTGTCCTCGGCTGTATCCCAAAACTGTTTCGCGCTCTATGTTATAGAGCTTGGGCCATAGCTCTCCTCGGCTTGGGCCCTCGGACTCTCCACAGGCAAACGGGCCTGGCCCATAAATTATTAGGCCCCACAAATATTATATATTTTGAAAATCTAACTGTTGAATTACATGTTCTTTATGTTCTTAAAACACATGTCAAATTTCATGTCAATCGGATATTATTTACTATTCGATCTATAAACTTATTTTTTATGTATAATTTTAGACTACAAAAACTCAAAATTTAAATATTTGATTTATGATATAGCTGTTAATCTTTGATTTTCTTGAAATTTTGCAAATATTGAGAATATAAGAAGAAAATGTAATTCAATAGTAAATTTTTCAAAATTCACATCCAATAAAAAAATATTGAATAGATTTGTAGCCTTAGTCCACACCCAAGTTTGTTGCCGAACTTTGTGCAAAGTTTGATTATGTTGGGCCTAAAAAAATTTAGAGTGGTCACAAATATTTTTTTAAGGATAAAAAAATCATAAAATTTTTAAAAATTATTTATAATAATATTTTTTTTTTTTTTCAGGTCAGGGTGGTTTGGCCATCCTAGACTCAATGTGAAGCCACTAGTGTTGTAAACCCACTATTTTTACTCTACCATTTACAACTTGCAATGTGGATAAATTCTGGCTTTAGTTGTGTTCCTAATTACTCAAAACATTACTGTTTGAAAAATGAAAAAAGACAGTTGCCTTTTGCTTTTGGGAAGGTTTTGTCAGGACAAAACACTTTCTAACGTAATAAAGGTTGATAGATTGAATGTACACCCCTCAAATCTATGTTCTTTTAAAAAGAAATAATCTATTTAGGTTTAGATCTACTGATATACTATTCAAGCAAAAAAAAACGATCAACTGATTTACTAATTGTTTATACCAGTATCATGCAAAATTATGGTCCTTTACGTTTCTCCTAGCTGGGAAATATTTTTCCAAAACTATTAGGGATATGTATAAATTAAAAAAGACTTACTACATGGATTGTACAGACACGTAAAATTTAATAGGGACTTGATCCCTCCAAACATACTATGCCACATCATATGTTTGCAAATAAAAGAATCACTTTCATTAAAACTCTCCATTCTAACTTGAACTATCGTGAATATAAACCCAAGGAATGTACATGGTTTGGCAATTTACCTGCGTTCACAGGCGGCAACAGAGAAAGTTTCACTATAAAATAAAAAGATTATAATAGTAGCACACAAATACTTTCAAAAGAACCAAAGCATAAATATACCCTTGGTTCTCTCACACAAAGAATAGGGCACTCTATTCTATATTTTTAATACATATGTCAGATTTTGTACAAATCGCATGTTATTTGCTTTCTATAAACTTGTATTTTATACATAAATTTAAAAAAATTAAAAACTTGAAATCTTAAATATTTTATAAATAAGATAGTTATTCATCTAAGATTTTCTTGAATTTCACAAATATGGAGGGTATATGAAAAAATATCTAATCCAAAGATGTATTTATCACAATAAAAAAATAATGAACGTTGTAATATTACTTAAAATTACCTTTTATATGTACACTGGGTAACCAAGTTTTAATAAATGTGTTATCATTACATTTAGTTGTTATTCGTTTATTTGTAAAATCTGACATGCCATAATACTATTGGAAGCTGTAAAGGTGGTTTTACGTTGGTCCTCATTGAAGAGTAATGTTACAAATATAACAAATTTCACAATAATTTTTACAACAGTTGAATTAACAGGTTTTTATTGATTATTATATGAGCTCATTACTGACATCACTTTATTATTTATCATTTACGATTTGTCATCTCGACAATTATAAATTTTTTTGTAACTGTGGACTTATTGCTTATTGAAATTAATCTCATGAACAAACTCATATGTTAACTTTTAAACCCAAGACAAAGAATTAATTAATAACTTATTAATGAAAAATTCTAAATTTATATGTTTTGCTAAATAAAGCTTACAAACCGATTTGAAAGCGAATGTGATTAGTGAGTTTCAATCAAGAGAGTCAATATCGTACCGGAGGTTGTTTTGGTTTAGTCAAAGAAACGAAATATTTCGACACTAGTTAGTACCGGTGTACAGTTTCAAAATTATCACTAATTAATTATATATATATAGAAGACACAAAAAACAAAGAGGAAATATGTAAAAGTATTAGAAAAGTTAATATGAACTAGACCAGAAGATAGAAGGCATCTAGGTGAGAGAGCGACGAAAAAGAAAACGTAAAAGAAGAAGGAGAGAGGAGGAGCTCGCCAAAACCTGAGCTAACTGGCAACATGAAGGTGAAATGGTGGTGGCAATGTCAATGTGAGCAACAGTAAGTTATTGTGGGAGGAGAGAGAGAGAGTAATTTTTAGTTTTTAGATTTAAATCTGATTTGGTAACTTTTGGTTTTGTTTCAGCCCGGTACATATTTTTCGGCTGGAATCCAATATTTTATCTGGAATGAACGAAACGACATGGTATGTCTGGTATTTAAACCGGAACGAAAAAAAAGTGTTTTTGTACTGGCAAAGGTCGAGGAATGGAAAATACCGTCCATACCAGCTGGTACAGTATAGTATTGACTTCCTTGATTTCAACTGCTTCATAAAAGAAATATTTGATTTTTCTTAAAAACAATTTTGTTGATTGGTGACAAATAAATTTATAAACTCTATACAGTAAAATTGTTGTACCCCATGGTATCACTATTTATTTATTATGTTAACGATGTGGTATAACACATTCATTATCATACAAATTTCTAGATTTGACATTGTAAAGAATGCTAAAGTCACAAATTATTTTACAAACTAAAATGAAATTATATATGCATTTATTTAAGTGAGATGTATAGCATCCTATATAATTGTAGAAACGCAATGGTGCAAAGGAGTTAATCTTTTATATAATGACTCACCTGTATCCTGTACCTGAACCAACATCCACGCGATCGAAGAGTGCCAATGATCCAAAATTTGATACATACGTCGAACTATTTAATGGCCTTAGCTCTATTGCTGATATAAATGGCATCCCAAGGCCCGTGTTTACAAGACATACTTGTAAATTAGTTTGAGATGGGACATGTATGAGCTCCTTAACAGCAGATATGGTTACATTCGTTATGTTGACTGTATCCCACATATTCACTCCCAGATGAATATCGAATTGTGGTAACTTGCTTTGTCCATCATAATTCCCATAGAAGAAAGTTCCTCGGATCAGATACTTAGTGCCTTGCGTAACGTTTATGTTGTAACAGTTCCGGATTCCTTGAGGAAAACTTCTGAGATTCCATACTTGTTGTTGTTTGAGAGCTTTATATACAGCTGATATCTTCTGACTTATACCAGTGTCTATGAAAGCTGCATCCGAAATGTAATTTATACCTGTTGACGCCTCGGAATAGTTAGAATTTGCTGGTGACCCGCAATCTATGCTAATGAAGCCTGAGACAAATAGACAGAATAATACCTTAGGTATTTGGTTAGCTAATAATCAAAACCATACTATACTGATATTCCAAGATTTATATTATCATACCTGACTGATTCTGGCCATGAACTAGATGTATAAAAACAAAACCACCAAGAAAACAAAATAGTTTAAACCACCCCATGCCTGACTATCGAACTTTCTTCTTGCTTATGGAAACAATGCTGTGGATTTCTACCACCTTATAATGCTTTAAGTTGTGGAGCTATGGTACTTCAACAAAACCAAAGAGTTTAGCGAAGTAGTTAGATGTCCTTGTCACTAAAAGGATTATTTCTTGCAATTTGACAGCTCATCAAATTGTTTAGTTCCTTTGCTCCTGTTATGTCTAGTCTGGTACTTGCAAAGTGCCAGCAGAATTAATTTTTTTTTAAATTCAAGTCAATGAGAATAAGGAAATAACAAACTTCAATTTTATCTTCTCTTGTGTAGGGTCCCATAACGAAAGAAACAATCCCTGTTTTCTTTGCTTTCGCACAAAGCATGTTTAGTTCCTCACTATTTTACATTAATACAAGCTTCATAAATTCTCTTCCAATTTTCTAATTCTTCTCCTCTTCTTAAAGAGGACCCTTTGCCCAAAGAATTTAAATCTTTTGCAGCACTATCTATATATCAGATTTTAATTTCGATTCCTTTGCAAACAATGATTTCAATATACATTTTTGTCTAAGAATGTATTTTCCTTATTTACCTAGGAATAAACTTTTCTTCCACGTTAAGGAAAAACAATGATAGCCAAAGTTCCTATAAAAAAAATGACAACCAAGTGAAGATTTCTTAATTTAGAAAACTCAAATAATTATCTAAGTCATAATAAGAATTTGAAACAATTACCCAACAATCTTTACCTCGACACAAATTCCATCAAGCCATCTTCTTTCATTTCATGATAATTCCATCTTAATAAGAGAATATTTTCCATGAACAAGATAATATGTCATTGTCTCCATAACTAAATCAACGCTCTTGTGCACTTGTAGCAAACTAATTGCAAACTTGTAATAAATATAATTCCACTGAGTTGTTCCAATTTAACCATTGCACCAAATGTCTTCGATAATGAAATAAGGACATATTATGACGAAAAGTTTCGTCACTATAGCCTGCTTTTGTTGTAGTGTTAATTCAAGAACGACAGCAATCACCAAATGAACGAAGCATTGATAAGTCATTTTTGGCCCACAATCTAATCTCATTGGAAGAAATTCGGCAAGTAATTTTAATCAGTCCTCAAAAATATTATAATCAAAATTATCGAGCCAAGATTTCAAACTCATAAAAACAAATTAATCACTAACAAAAGCACTAAGATTTACATGAAATCCCATTGCTTCTTGAGGAATAAATCATAGAACCAATCAACCAACCTTGAACAAATCAATATCAATAGTGCATAATGTCCTATCATGTGCCGTTTTTATTTTGCATTTAGGTTTTTTATTTTATTTTTATTTTATTTTTTTATACCTCTTTTTATTAAGATTTTTTTAGTATTACTCAAAAGTTCATATTAACTTATTTTTATTGTTATCTCATTAATCTCTTATTAATTTTCTGAACTTACACCACACATTTCTCTTTTCTTCGTATCTTTTAGCATTCTCACTATTTGGGTATTAAAAACAAAAGCAAAAAAAAAAAAAAAAAAAAAAAGGACTAATACTGGTAACTAACCAAATAAGGTCCTGGAGAGAAGTAGAGAGACATGAAAATGTTGTGAATTGTCAAATGAAACGCACCGTTTCACTATTACCAAAATGTTGTGGATTGTTAAATGAAATGTATTCTTCCACTATTACTAAAATAAAATAGTTGAGACTGACACGCTGCCACCTCCGTCATACTAGTCTCCCACCACCATCAAGCCGCCGAAACCCTTATTGGTAATATTTAAAAAATAAAAAATAAAAAAAATAATTAGAAGCTTAAATATGATTTAGATTTGGGTAATTTGGTTGGGTAGTTTTTGTTTTGCGTATATAAGTAGAGAGAATATTTGGTGCAAAATGTAAAGCTATAGTCTATCATGGTTTTAAATTATTTATTAGACACATGTATACACACTTGTTCACAATTTGTCTTAACGTCGCATTATCGAAGAGTAGAAAATAGTGAGAGAGTTGAGCATACTTTTATTTTATGGTATACAATTTGTGAATACGACACAAATTAGTTCATTTTCATGGTCTTGTTATTCTTTTGCATTTATTTTTTGGTCTTATGATTTAAAAATAAAATAAAATAAAATAATCTTACCTTGAGAAGGCTACAAATGTGCAGTGACCGGTGAAGCTATTAAACTAATTTTTAATATCTCAAAAATGTATTTACTTTTTTATTCTAAATTAGTTTACTTTTTTTTATATATAATATATGTACAATATTTTTCAAAACCATTTTACATAAAATATCACAAAATTATCTGTGCATTACTCGGACAATTTACTAGTTTATTATAATAATAAAATAAGTTACAAAATCATCTCAATTTTATTTTCAATTCTTAAGGTAGCATCAAATGCAATAATACGTCCTCTATAGGAATTAATACAACTCTCTTGAGATCTTTCACGTTAGATATTAAAATTCTCTATGTTTACAATAAACACATAAAAAAATTAAAAAAGAGAGAGAGAAAAAAAAAAAAAAGATGATTGTAGAATTGTCTTTGCTAGATCGATAGAAAAAGAATATGAGATATTAACAACTTACTCAATTGTCTTTGTGGAATTTATTTTTCTTTGTTCCAAGTTGTAGAACTATTAGTTCGATAAGAAAGAGATGCTTATGATCACAGAAAGTTCATGGGTCATCATGAAATCATCAAGGAAAAATTACAAAGAGTTGCTTTCCTATTTTTGTGGTAAAAAACACGCGGCAGGCCAGGACAGTGGATCAAAGTAGACAGGTTAATTTGGATTATTGATAGGTTGCCTGGTATTAGTGGTATATACAATTCAATCTCAATTATTTATGCGACTAGTCCTTATGATGCGTATATTTATCTCTGTTTTCATTTCTATTTTCCCCCCTACGTTACGTTCTCTCTAGACAAGCACTAAGATGCATGTGCTTTGTTAACCAAATTGATATATCCTGACTAGTCAGCGATTCATGAATTTGTTCTGATTCGTGCCTATGATTCTTGGGTCAGTTGGTTCTTGGGAGATGTCAAGATTTGACTTCCCTCCTCAAAGTAAATTTAAAAAAAATTTAATTTATTATTAATTCTGCTTTGATTCGTTAATTGAATTTAACTTTCCAATTAAAAGATTGACGTGGTATCTTATTTTTTTTTTTTGTCTTTCTTATAGGTGTTGAAATCCAAAATTGAATCCAAAAAATTTCAAGAATTACATTTTTTACCTTGGGATCATGCGGATCATGGTGATTGATTTAATTGGTCATGATTGGATGTCAGATTATCCAACTTCATAAATTAAGAGCCAAAATAACCAATGCCATATTTGACTAAGTTTCATGGGGTTGACTAATGGTCAAACGAACTGACCAATTACAAACAAACAATTCGTATATCAAATGCAGTAACATTTATAGCATCTTTAACATTTTACCTATTAAAAAGATGTATAAATCTCATTATGTTGATAGCTTAACTGCCGGTGAAATAGTGCATAATGTCCTATCATGTGCCATTTTAATTTTGCATTTAGTTTTTTTTTCTTTACTCAAAAGTTCATATTAACTTATTTTTATTGTTATCTCATTAATCTCTTATTAATTTTCTGAGCTTACACCACACATTTCTCTTTTCTTCATATCTTTTAGCATACTCACTGTTTGGGTATTAAAAACAAAAGCAAAAAAAAAAAAAAAAAAAAAAGACTACTACTGATAACTAACCAGATAAGGTCCTGGAGAGATATAGAGAAATACAAAAATGTTTTGAATTGTTAAATGAAACGCATCGTTTCACTATTACCAAAATGTTGTGGATTGTTAAATAAAATGTACTATTTCTATATTACTAAAATAAAATACCTGAGACTGACAAAGTATTTGTAAGAGAGAGAAAGAGGAATCTGAGGGGCTGCCACCTCCGTCATACTAGTCTCCCACCACCATCAAGCCGCTGAAACCCTTATGGGTAATTTTATTTTTATTTTTATTTTTTTAAAATTAGAGGATTAAATATGATTTAGGTTTGGGTAATTTGGTTGGATAGTTTTTGTTTTGCATATATAAGTAGAGAGAATATTTGGTGCGTAATGTAAAGCCATAGTCTATTGTGGTTTTAAATTATCTATTAGACACGTGCATACACACTTGTCCACAATATGTCTTAACGTCGCACTATTGAAGAGTAGAAAACGGTGAGAGAGTTAGGCATACTTTTATTTTATGGTATACAATTTTTGAACACAACACAAATTAGTTGATTTTCATGGTCCTGTTATTCTTTTGCACTTATTTTTGGTCTTATGATTTAAAAAAAATAAACAAAAATTAATCTTACCTTAAGAAGGCTACAAATGTGCAATGACTAGTGAAGCTATTAAACTAATTTTTAATATCTCAAAAATGTACTTACTTTTTTATGGGGGAGGATTTGTTCCAAGCCCGCAAGTATTTTGTCCGCTTTGGGACTAAAGGACCTGCACGGTACTTACACGTGTTGTAGTGGTACACTCTTGCCTTCAGTTAAGGCTTATAAGGCATGAGTGGGGCACATCTTTCTTCTATATGGGAGCAAGTCTCAAAAACTATTCACGTCGCTTGCAAAGAACAAAGCCGTTACTTGTGGGCTTGGAACATATGCTCCCCCACATTTTTTATTCTAGATTGGTTTACTTTTATTTATTTATTTTATATATATATGTATAATATTTTTCAAAACCATTTTACATAAAATATTATAAAATTATCTGTGCATTACACAGATAATTTACTAGTTCATTATAATAATAAAATAAGTTACAAAATCGTCTCAATTTTATTTTCAATTCTTAAGGTAGCATCAAATGCAATAATACGTCCTCTATAGGAATTAATACAACACTCTTGAGATCTTTCACGTTAGATATTACAATTCTCTATGTTTACAATAAACACATAAAAAAAAAAACTTAATAAAAAAAAGAGAGAGAAAAAAAGAAAAAAAAGAAAAGAAAAGACGATTGTAGAATTGTCTTTGTTAGATCGATAGAAAAAGAATATGAGATACTAACAACTTACTCAATTGTCATTGTGGAATTTATTTTTCTTTGTTCCAAGTTGTAGAACTATTAGTTCGATAAGAAAGAGATGCTTATGATCACAGAAAGTTCGTGGGTCATCATGAAATTATCAAGGAAAAATTACAAAGAGTTGCTTTCCTATTTTTGTGGTAAAAAACATGCGGCAGGCCAGGACAGTGGATCAAAGTAGACAGGTTAATTTGGATTATTGATAGGTTGCCTGGTATTAGTGGTATATACTATTCAATCTCAATTATTTATGCAACTAGTCCTTATGATGCCTCTATTTATGTCTGTTTTCATTTCTATCCTCCCTATATGTTACGTTCTCTCTCACCATAACCGATGAAAGAAATAGGCACCAATTCAGTCCTTGTTAAGAAAGGACCATCCCCTTTCTAATGAAATGCAGAATATCAAAATTGTATGGTTGTTTTCAACTTTATTTTTATCCTGTCTAATTCACATGACTCACATGTAGGCACATATTACAAGCTTGTAATAATAATGCTTCTGCCAACGGGGGCTTGGCTGAGTGGGTAAGGCTCAGGTGCTTCATGCACCACACCTAGATTCGAGTCCTGCTGCCCGCAGGAGTCCGTTGGCGGGCACACTTAGTGGGGTTAAAATCCCACACAGGCTGACATGGTGAAATTTCGGCATTGGCTTGGTGCCCTGTTCGGGGGTGTAATATAACCATAAATCCCCCCATTTTTATTTACCAAAAAAAAAAAAATAATGCTTCTACTTTTTGTAATAGGAAAATATTATCTACGAGCCCTCTTATCACAGGACATATTGAAAGGTATACAGAATTTATTGCAAGTTTCTGTCCGAGAAGAGTGCTTGTAGAGTTTAACTCATTGCAACTCGCAGAGAAAAGTAGTGAATAATGATAGAGGAGATGGTATATATTCACTGATGGAGGAACTGAAATCTGAAATTAGACGTACTGACCATTTGTGTTACCCTTCTTATATTTCTAGATTTTATGATGAATTAGTGTGCGTTTGGGTTAGATGGAAAAATTAAAATTATTTCACTATTTAGTTTATCTTTGCTATCATTTATGGATTCCACTGTATTTTTTCAACTAACTTTTACTTTTATCTATAGTACTTTCAGTAATAATTTTTTAATTTCATCAAAATAAGCGGTATCTAAACACTCAGCATTGCTAAAAGTCATTACCAAAAAATAGAAAAAACAAAAGCCATTGCCAAAAATCCCTTTCAAGCTCCAATTATTTGAGTAAAGGTCATTATGAGGGGACAGCCAGTTTTGCTTTATGTCATTATGTGTAATCATCCAGGTGCTCATTGGCTGACATGAATTGGAATACCCTTTTTTCTAGGTCTTCCGAGATCATTGTTAGGGTCTCACTTTTTCCGTGGTCGATACTTCGTGGAAAATTCAGTCTTCAACCGTGCTTACACTTACACCTTCTAGTTATTTTCCATGCCAAGCAGAACCTTCTCAAATCCTTTTTCCTATTTATTATTATATCAAATTCCATTAAACTTTAAGAATTTTATTCCAAATCCATCCGACTTTATTTTGAAAATTTAAACCTTCTCCAAATTAACCTATCTATTTATCATACCATAAGTCGGTCAAGCATAACCACTACACACTCTTGGTGCGATGGTCACTTTACAAGTATAAGTGTTTATGGAGTCTGGGGGGAAGGGTCGGGGTTCAAGTTTCTAAAAGGGAGCTTTACACGCATATACACTTAAATTAAGTTAGAGTAGAATTCTATCTTGTATAAAAAAAATAATAAATAAAAAGAAAAGTCGGTCAAACATATAATTTATTTATTTATTTTTTTTAACAAATTGTTATGACAAATGGAGGAAGGGAATTTTCACCCTATTTCTCTTCATAAATGAGACTAGTCAATATCGCTAAGATTCAAGACTCTTAACAGCTTGATAAATTAAGATTAACTTAAATTTAAAATTTTGAAATACACTTAAAAAAATTGAAATATTGTTTAACTAAAGTTTAACATTAATAAGCTTTTTAGAGTAAATTTAAGTGGTTAGTCAATATCTCGGATCTACGCTTTAAGGATTACTTCTCTAAAATTACTGTGTGGGACAGTTGAATTATACACACCAAACAAGTAAATTATGTAACGTACCAACTGATATGGTTGATATTTGTGGTTTTGCTACTTAGGCCGGTACAAAAACATTGTCATATCATGTTGATTTAAATATTGGCCATACCAAGATTGTTTCGACCATATCAAAGAGAACAAAGTATATACTAGATTTCAGCCGATAAATTTGAATTGAACTAGAAAATAGAAAAGAAGAAAAAATCAGCCATTGTATGCCATTACGTCCCTTGATTGTTGTCACATTGCTAATTGCACCCTCTTTAGCTTGAGGATTGAGATCCGATGAAATTTCTATATGCAATTGTACCATGCAATTAACCCCCCCCCCCCCCCCCCTCTCCTCTCTCACAATAATTTTCTACTATTCTTACTTTTTTTACTTTTTCTCATTTTTTAATTCAATGGTTGAGATTTAAGGTTGTAAAAAACTAAGTCATCTATAGTAATTGCATCAAGTGCAATCCCTAATCTCAATGCTCATCTTCATTTGCGGTTTTTTTTTTTTTTTTTCTCCTGCCACTGCTCCCACGTGAATGATTGATAGAAGGACAGAATTTGGAAAATATGAAATGTTTAAATCAATTTTTAAAACTATTCAAAACTTTATCTTTATCAAATCAGGCCAAGTCTTCAAGGCTTTAAGCCTTATTATGATTACTATTATTAATATTAGATTGAATGGATTAATATTCGATATATTAGGTGAGGTATAGATTTATAATTTAAAAGACTCTTAAATATTTAGATATGTATATATATAATTATTAATGGAAACTCTAAAATGCTACACAAGTTTTTTGTGTGTGTGTGTGTGTATGTGATGAAAGGTATGATAAATATATATATATATATATATATATATATATTTACGACCAATTGAGTAACCTTAGATGTAAGAACCTTGGAGAATACCGGTGGTATGAAGATGTGTTCACCACCCGTGTCATGCATAGAAGCGATTGTAACTCTCCATTCTGGAAGGAGAAGTTTATCAATGGCTTACCCACATTGTTTGGACAGAAGGTCAAAGAAACTCTTGCTAGCTCTTTAGGTATCATTGATTATGATAACCTAACTTATGGAGACATCTCAAGCACAATCCGAAATGAGGGAATGAAGATGTGTAGAGATCTCAAAATCCAGAGCCAAGCCAACAAAAGCAAAGCCAAGTACGAAATAGGGAATTTCTGTACCCAGTATGGCTTACCTTCGATCCTCCCTAAAAAGAAATCCAAACACAGAGGCGAAGAACCCTCTGAAAGATCCCACAGGAAGAAACCTACCTCTAAACACTGTAGGAAGAAGAAGTTCAAAACTGATGATTTCTATAAGAAAGGTAGATCCAGCCCCGTAAGGAAATTCACAACCAAAGCATCAGAAGCTTGCTTCAAATGCGGAAAGAAAGGTCATTTCCAAAAAGAATGTAAAGCTAAGGCCAAAACCCTTATCAATACCCTCATTAGTGACCAAACCAGCAAGAATGAAATCTTCAAACTTCTAGAACTCGACCACCCAAGTAGTGAGTCCAGTGATCAGGAGAAACACCAGTTGTTTAGGACATCCTCTGAAACCTCTAGAGTATCTTCTAGTTCCTCTAGTGACACAGATGAAATCCTAGCTTGCCAAGATAGTTGTTGTAGAAACAAAACTATCCATGTTCTTTCTAAGCAAGAAGAACTTCTCCTAGATCTCATAGAACAGATCAAGGACCCAGAAGAGAAATCTCAAAGACTTAGTGATTTCCACAAAACCCTAGTCAAGGAACCCAGTACATCTAAGCCTAGGATTCAGGAACCAAAAGTTGACTTGGAAAAAATCTACAATAGGTTTACTAAATCCAAGAAAGAGATAACTATCCATGATCTCCAGAAAGAGATTAAGGATAACAAAACAGAATTGAGAAACCTTAGGCAGGAATTAACCATCCTTAGGGTTGATCATGGCCTCATAGACTTAAGAGTCAAAAATCTAGAGTTCACTTCACAGCAAGGCAATGAGGAAGGAACCTCATTACAAAACCCTTCTGATGAAGAAACAGATGATACGGTTAACCCTACTGCAGACATGGAACCAGAACCATCCAATGGATCGTTCCTGCACACCATCAGTAGGATTAACTTCCAGAAATGGCATTCCAAAGTCAGGATTGTCATAAGCAAAAACTTTGAATTTGAGGTTATAGCCCTAATAGATTCGGGCGCTGATCTCAACTGCATTCAAGAAGGAATCATCCCCTCCAAATACTTCCGGAAAACCAAGGAACGGTTAACTTCCGCAAGTGGAGGAAAAATGCAGATTGAATTCAAAATTCCAAAAGCTCATGTATGCCAAGACAATACGTGTTTCAAAACCACCTTTGTTCTTGTTAAGAATATGACAGATAGGGTCATCTTAGGAAACCCATTCATGTGTCTGTTATATCCCTTCACCACAGATAGTGAAGGAATCACTACCCACCCTTTTGGCCAGCCAGTCAAATTTAAGTTTCTTAGGAACCCAGAACCTAAAGAGATTGAAAGTCTCCAAAAAGTTTCTGTTTCCCAAAATCCTAACCTCACCAATACCAAAACCTCTTCTTTTGGTCCAAATCAAGCCAAGAACCTTGATCAAATTATACCAACCATCATATTTGATAATTCTTTGAGTCTTCTCCAATCTCATAAATTATCATCCCATCACATTGCATACAAAAGAATTTGCTCTATGACATCTCATGATTTTAACAAATATGTTTCCAAAATTAATCATCTTGTTAATACATGGCAGGTAGAAAAGCAAAAATCTTTTTATAGTAATCCCACTAGTAAGTGGAAAATGGCCTCTTCAAGCAGGAACAGAGGAAAAGCCCCTGTCCAGGGTCCTCCTTCTCAAAAGCATGAAGGCACTTCTTCTGGAACAGAACCCAGGGAAGTAACATCCCTTCTAGAGCATGTTCCGCTTCAAATAACATTTTCAGGTGGTAATAAGAATATTACTTTACATGAGGTTTTATCCAGGAATTTCCAATTTACAAATGGAGTGTATACAGGTCTTCCACCCTCCATCAAAATTATCCTCGATAACCTTCAAAGAGCTTTTACCCAAAATAACAATCGCCTTTTCCAAAGAACCCTCAGGGCACTAGAATTGCACCTAGTCAACCTTGAGACAGAAATCGAGATTGGAAAATTATCTATTAGTCAACTCTTTGGCAAAGAGGATATCCATTCAATGGATGAAACGACTATCATGGGCACTGACTATGCTAGGTTTAGTCTTAAGACTCAAAACTGGCTTAGAAGTGCTGTAGCCAACTTGCCTTCTGATATACAACAACGTATATTTAGAAGCAAGGCAATGACTGAATCATGCGACCAATGGTTCATTCATTTTGAAATTTTGGTCACCACTCACTTCCCGGTTTTAGGAGAACAAGCAGATGCCACACAAATTGCACTCATCCGTGAAACCTGGAATCAATTCTTTGGGAGCAGCCACAGAGTTTATGAAAAGCAACATCCTTTCCCTGGTCTTCTAGTTAACTTTGAAGACGGTGCAGATGATGATGACAGAGACCCTAGCTGGCTTTCAAGAATGTTTGAATATGGTTTCCTTAGATTCATTAAAACTAACGAACCATGTTCAGATCAGCCAATTCCCTCAGATTATCCAACAGGTCGTAGCAAAGATCAAGAGTCCTTTTGTATCCATCAGATGCTGGAGCACTCTCCCACAATGGGACGGTAACAATTGGATGACAGTTCAACCTGCCTACCACCTTGTACTCATCAATGGGTACACTCACAATGGCCCTTGGTATGAAGGTGATTCCTACCTCTCCTATGCTGATCCTTTGGCCCTCGTAGAATGTTGGAAAAACTACTTCAACAATGAACTACGGAATGTCACCGGAGAACTATGGGAAAATTACCACTTTGTTGGAAATACTGGCAGAATTACAGTATTCACCACCAAACCATATTCAGAAGCTTTCAACACAGAAGGAATTATCTGTCTTGATCCTCCTCATTATACAGCTCAGAAAGCAGACTACGAACCTCTTCTCTATTGTGGGTTTTGTAATCTGTTTGACAGGTACCATGAGCACGGTCAGAATGATGAGCCTCCTGCATTTGATCCATATGAAGGGTATCCCTCTGGTTATGATACAGACTGAAATCATCCCCAGAGTAGCCTCCAGGCACTCCAAAAAACACCAAGAATCATTTTGCTAAAAACCCGGTTACTATTCCATGAACAGTACCCGCACCAGCAAAAGAGACAGTCAATGTACTATTCACTGCACAGTCCGGAACACTATGCAGAGTAACTATTCCAGAAAAGCAAGGGGACAAAACACTGTTCATAAACAGTGACCAGTTACTGTTCACTCTACAGTGCCCAGACAAAATCATTGAAATTACTATTGCTTTCGGCTGAAAAGATATTCACCTGAAGGTAAAAGCATTTCACCTCCCGTAATTCCAGCGGACTCCTGATCTGATCCGAAGCTCCCTCCAGCTATAAAAGGGACCCTTCCCCTCAGTCTTCAGCAGGCTTAATACTCCTCACTCAGAGCTTTTTACTTTGTACTCAAAACTACAATTGTAATCAGAATGGCTCTCTTCTCCCCCCTTTCTTTAGCTTACACTTGTAATAGCACTGCACTTGTAACCTATACCCCCTTCCGCTCCCAGTGCCCTCATTACGACGGCACCTCTTTGTTGTAGGGGTATATATATATATATATATATATATATATATATATAAGATAGTTTCAACCTATGACATCCACTCCTAATTATAGTTTTTTATTATCATACGAAGACACCAATTGGTTTTTGGTGTAAGCGGGGATTGAATTCAAGATGTTTTATACAACTATCAGAAACTTTAGTAGTTGAGCTAACTAGAACCCACCTTGGTATTAATTTTCTTAGAAATATGGGTCATGTTAACAAATTTCTTTAGGACAATTGTTAATAAACCATAATAAAAAAGTTTTAACACCAGTTTTATGTGAAACACCAGTTTTATGGAAAATATAAAAAGTTGTCAACAACATTTATTGTTTTATCGTTCTGCTAATAAAATGTTTCTAAAAATGGTTCCCTAGAGCATTGGTTAGTATTTCCTTGAAATATTTGATTTCTTAAGTTAAACAGAAACTACTTTAGTTATGTATTAACTTCTTTGGAAAAGAGTATCTTTTTTGAGTGGGATGTGGGCATTCAAGAGGAAGTATTTGAATGTGATTCAAAAATTGTGTCCAATGCTGTAAACAATATAGGTGAGCCTCCAATTATTATAGCCAAAATTATCTTGGAAATTCAGCAAAAGATGTAAGTGTTCAGAATGGTACAAGTATGTCATGTAAAGCTGATAGGCCAAAAATGTATTGGTTCCTTGTGATGAATTAATTGATTAATTAGCCAAGTTTATTAATTAATCAAATTAACATGCAAAGCGCGTGGTAGCACAAACAAATCACCAATTAACTAAATTATGTAGCGGAAAATAAATTGACACGGTGATTTGTTTACGAATGGGGAAATCCTACAAGGCAAAAACCCCACTGGGTGATTTTAAGATCACCACTCCTGAGAATCCACTATTATTACAACAAGCGGTTACAAATAAAGGAATATCAGTACCTTATATCAACCTACAGTTGAACTCTTACCCCAATACCTAATTAGACTTGTTATGTAGTTACAATCTCTAATTTTCAATGTACGGCTCCCAATACGTGACTAACGAATTGCACGGATCTCAGAATTTTCTCAATCTCTCACACTTGTGAAACCTTTGACAGTCCTTAAAATAATCCTTATATATGTTTAGAGTTGTGAGAAAAGAAAACCCAAACATATAATCAAGGATTGGATGAAAAATAGTCCTAAAAAACTGAACTTCATAAACCTTAACAGATACCTTATCTGTCGAGCTGCTGTCGAGCCATAGGATTTAGATAGCTCTAAGTCTCGATAGATACTAGTTGTCGAGCTAGTTGTCGAACTTTAATGAACAACACTTTCACACTTGATTCTTGGACAGACTTGCATGGCTTTAACACTTGAACTTGAAACAAAGTTTCTTGAAGTATCAAATACATCCTAGATCTGCCCAATTACAAATAAAGTACATTTTGTCAAAGGATTAGCTAAATACATAAAATAGGGACATATATTCCTAACATGTGAAACGCATATGTCCTAACAAAAGCGATAAGGGAATCGACTTGCACATGTCATGGTGTGATATGCCAAGGGTGTTGCAAGCTATGTAATGTGGATAGAGGAAAATTCTAATATGATTAAGTCTGCTTTGGCTCATGATGTATTGAATTTCTCTTCTTCTTAATGAAAGTTATATTATTCTTTTTTTTTTTTTTAAAGATACAATTTAACTAAAAATATCTAATAAGTGTGATGAAGCACAAGTTCGTCAGTTGTAGTGAATTCGCCTAGATGGAGCCGGATGTTCGCTTGTGTCACATTGGAAGTAACAATCCCTTAAGATGGTCACTGGTGTGGTGCCTGCCACAACGCCTCTGATGCCAAAGTCAGTATAAGGAGTTTGTTAGGTTCTAAAGTTTAGGACTTTATGTATTTTAGAACTCTAATGTGTAATGTTGGCAAACCATGATCAAAACAATGTGTTTAGAAGTGTTTAAAGCTAGCTCAAAGTTGTATGTCAATGTAAAGTTGGAATTGAGTGGAAAGCAGAAAGCAGTATGGCTTTCGGCCTGGCTCGATCGATCGAAGCTTAGGCTTGACCGATCGAACGTCGGGCAGATTGCTTTTCTGCAGATTCGTCCAACTCAGTCCTATGTGTTTAAAACGTTTTTAGAGTTTCTTATTTGTCCTAAGTATAAAAGGCAAACCCTAGCCACGTTTTAGTGTTGCTCATATTGCGGTTTGTGTAAATCTCTTGTGAGATCTAGAGGAGCTTTCCTTTACACAAACTTAGGGTTTTCAAGGAAGAGACATTCTCTAAACCTTGATGATCAAAACAGTTGCTGCCATTAAAGCTTAAAGAATACACGAGCGGGGGTGCTTGTAGCTGGTGGAATCCAAAGAAAGAAGGAGTCCGTGGATTCGGAGCTTGCACGTGGTCGTGTCAGTAAGTTCTACTGGTTGGTAGCATTAGGAAGTCGAGCGGGGGTGCTTGTAAGTCCTTTTGTATGAACTTTGATTCTTTCTGATAGTGGATTCAAGTTTACCTTGAGGATAACTAGGTCAAATCCTCCCCAGGTTTTTACCGGTTTGGTTTCCTAGGTGATCATATCGTGTGTTATTTATTTTCCGCTACTTTGCATGATTTGATCTTTATTATTGTGATAACCTAGACTTGTTAATCTGAACAAGTAACAACTTGGCTAATTAACTAGGTTTAATCAATTGTTTAAGGGGTCTAAAAACTGTCAGAGTTTATGATAATAGAATGTAAGAATAACTAGGTATGTTTTGTAAGTGTGTATGTACCTTCTGTTGGAGGTTTTGAGGGCTATATATACATATTCTCATTGCTTCTAGCCGTTGGGGCTATTATTGTGGTTTTAATGCTCTTGTGGGTAACGCCTTATTCTCTGTAATGTGGGCTTTAAGGGGCTCCCAACGGCCTGCGTAGCTGGCTTTGTAATTGCTCGAGTCATTTACTAACTATATTGAATGACTTCCATATCCTCGTCAATGATGATTGGTTGCTCTGTCTATCAAGATGACTTTGTCATTCTCAGTGGCTTCGTCTAAGAGTGGTGATCTCATCAATCCCATCAAAGTGCATTACAGAAAAAGAAGAAAACATAATATTAAGATTTAGGAATTTCAAATAAGTTTGTGTAAATGCTCCTATAAACTTGAATTATTACCTTATATTAAGGGTTTTTTTTTTTTTTTTTTTTTTTTTTTTTTTAAGGGCCTTATATTAAGATTCTAATTAGTAAAAAGTCTAATTTTTTTCATCTACAATATCAACTTTAGATTCCATAATTATTTATCTCTCAAAAAATAAATCTATAGAAGAACGTGAAACAGGGGATAGTTGATTGATTGATGAAAAGAGAAAATAAATGTAGGGATCTCTCAAAAAATAAATCTATAGAAGAACGTGAAACAGGGGATAGTTGATTGATTGATGAAAAGAGGAACTAAATGTAGGGATAACCTGTAGGGACAACTTTTTTTTTGATACGAATACTAGTATTTCATTAACCGTTCAAGTCTGAATCAATTGGTTTACATCTGAAGCAACTGCAGATTCTATAATGGTTGGAGTTTCCTCCATCCATGTTACATAGTCATCTACATATTGAGCATATTGTGCTAGACCGTGGGCTGCCTTGTTGCCCTCTCTTCGAGTGTGTTGGACTTCAACGTGGTGTAGCTGGGACATATATTGGTTGATGCCAGAGATAATATTGGCAATGGTTGTAGGTGGTTCAGTGACTCCCTGAATTGCAGAGCAAACAAGTAAATTATCACTTTCAAAGACCACCTTCTAGATAGCAATGTCTCTAGCAAAAACAGCAGCCACTTCAAGTGCTTTAGCTTCAACTTCCAACGCCCCTAAGGGGAGCATCAGTTTCTTGCTCATTGCAGCAACTACCCTTCCTTGATCATCCCTTGCCACCACCCCAATACCTGTCCATTTGTGCTTAGAGAAAACTGCACCATCAGTATTCACCTTGTACCATCCTTAGACATGGCAAAACGGGTCAGACCCGTTTTGACCCGACCCGTTTGACCTGCAACCCGTTTGACCCGTAACCCGATTGACCCGTTTAAAAATGACCCGTTTGGACCCGCGACCCGTTTTGACCCGCGACCCGATTGACCCGATTAACCCGACCCGACCCGAACCCGAACCCGACCCGCACGTTTTGCCACGTTTACCAATGTTGAGTAGATTTAGATTGAGGTGTAATTTTTATAAAATATTTACTTATTCTTTTTTACTTAATATATTATGTACTCTATTATAATTTGTTATTTTTTACTTGCCACCTTTATTTTCTCTTCCTACTTTAAATAGATTGAAGATTATACCAAGATTAGTTTCTAGAAAGCTGGAATAGGAGTTGCACCAAATTTGGGTATCAATTCAAGTGTTTAGTGGTAATTGGTAACAATATCACTAGTGAGAATCTAATCACAATTAAAGAACTCATAAACAATTGACAGATTGCATCTATTTCCACAAAAAAAAAAAAAATTGTTTGAAAAATACGGGTCAACTCGACCCGACTCACGACCCGACTCAACCCGACTCACGACCCGACTCAACCCGCGACCCGTTTGACCCGCAACCCGATTGACCCGTTTTAAAAATGACCCGTTTTGACCCGTGACCCGTTTAACCCGCAAACCCGATTGACCCGACCCGAACCCGACCCGACCCGCCCGTTTTGCCACGTCTAACCATCCTATTGGGGGAGGATTCCATTTGTTACTTCCAATTGAATTACCTTGGGGTTGAATTGGACTTTCCTGTACTGCAGAGTATTCCTCCAGCAGTCTTATAGTGGAAGCACTTTAGTTGATTTTAATTATTAGCACCATAACCGATGAAAGAAATAGGCACCAATATATGCCACATTAGAGGAAAATTTTAGTATAATTAAATCCACCTTGGTTCATGATGTATTGAATTTCTCTTTTTTTTTTAATGAAAGTTATAATATTCTTATAAAAAAAATTACAATTTAACTAAAAATATCTAATAGGTGCATTAGAGAAAAAGAATAAAAAAATCATATTAAGATTTGAGAATTTCAAATAAGTTCTTGTAAATGCTCTTGTAAAATTGATTTATTTTAATTTTAAGAAGTCACAAATGTTCAAAATAATTACCTTATATTAAGGTTTTTTTTTTTTTTTTTAAAAACCTTTGGGCCTTATATTAAGATTCTAATTAGTGAAAGTCTTTTTTTTTTTCGTCTACAATATCAACTTTAGATTCCATAATAATTTATCTCTAAAAAAAAAAAAAATCTATAGAAGAACGTGAAACAGGGAATAGTTGATTGATTGATGAAAAGAGAAAGTAAATGTAGGGACAACTTGTAGGGACATCTTACAGTGGAAGCGTTTTAGCTGATTTTAATTATTAGCACCATAACAGAAGAAAGAAATAGGCACCAATACGGTCCTTGTTCAGAAAGGAACATCCCCTTTCTAATGAAATGCAGAATATCCAAATTGTATGGTAGTTATCAACTTTATTTTTTACCCTTTCTAATCCACATGACTCACATGTAGGCACATATTACAAGCTTGTAATAATAATGCTTCTTTTTTATGGAATTGTAATAATAATGCTTCTACTTTTTGTAATAGGAAAATATTAACCAATGCCCTTAGGACATTGGTTTAGGAACTATTTTTAGAAATATTTTATTAAGAGAATGATAAAACAATAAATATTTTTGATAGCGTTTTTTTATTTCCCATGAAAGTAGTGTCAAACTTTCCTATTATGGTTTATTAACAATTACCCTGAGAATATCAGTTAATATGACCCTTTGTAATATTATACGTTCTCTTATCATAGGACATATTGAAGGTATACATAATTTATTGCAAGTTTTTGTCCGAGAGAGAGTGCTTGCAAAGTTTAAGGCCTTGTTTGGATTTTGGTGAACTTAGTTAACAAATCTAAGTTTTGTTAACTCATAACCCAAAATCAGTGGGCCCCATAGGTAGGAGGCTTGTTTGGCTATTTATTATGGAGCTTAACTCAGTTAACAAATCTCAGTATTTTGAAATTTGAGTTAACTAATTTAGAAACACGGTGGGCTTGTTTTCAAGATATGAGTTATTGGACATAAGTGGCAATTTTGTAAATTTTCAGCACAAATGAGTCCTGCAGCAGTGTTCCATCCCATCCCTGTGCAGGGTTTTGCTCCAACGGGTCTTTTTACCTTTACTTTCCCAACCACCCAAACCAGAGCTCTTCTTCATCATCTCACTTTCCCTTTTCCCTTCTCCCAAACCCACAGCACAAGCACAATCGAAAATATCACTATGAGTCCACGGAGGAACGACGGCGATTGGAACTTCCACGGGCACGGATCAGTCTTCTAGCACACAACAACGACAAATATTGGGTTGTCTCTTCAACAACGTCCAGCAACGTATCTGATCTGATCCAACCCGCGGCAGCCCCATCTTAAATTGGAGAAAGATGACGGCGACACAAAAACCGCAAACCACCTACAGAGACCCAATTGTATGAACAGAGCCACAAGTACCAACTACCAAGACAATAATATCTACGACATCAAAGACAAAAAAAAAAAAAAAATAATAGTAATAATAATAAATAAAAATTGAATCAAGAAAAAGACATACCCAGGTTGGAACAATGGTGATCGAAACTCAAAGTTGGGGAAAGGCAAACTGGGTTTTGGTAAAGTTGGGTGGCTTTTGGGGTAAATGGAATGAGGAGGGGACAGGTGGGGTTCTGATAGCAAAGGGAGCAATGGTACCCAAGTCAGAATGTGGGTCCTACTTTTTGGAGTTTTTGGAGTTGAAAACATGTTTGGGTTTAGGTGCCAAACTGGTTTAGGTGATATTTGGGGATTTTTGAGTGATAGGAAATGAATTATAAGGTGATGAGTGATAAGTGATGATATTTGAGTGATGGGTGATGGGTGATGAGTGATCAATTTTTTTGCAGCCAAACAGGGCCTAAGTCATTGCAACTCACAGAGAAAAGTAGTGAATAGTAATAAAGGAGATCGTATGTATCCACTGATGGAGGAAATGAAATCTGAAAGAAGATGTACTGACTATTTGTGTTAGAGCATTCTCATCAAGAATGCTAAATATTTTTGCATTTACTATTTCAAAATCCTACTTTATCAACTTTAACATACCACTTTACAATCTACCAAACAACAAACATTCTATTTTTTTTACAACTTCATTTAAATAATATTATTTTTATTTTACCAATGTGTCTTTCTCTTTCCACCACTTTCTTCTTTGTCCAAGCAACCCCAGTCACAGCCACACCCACGGCTAGCCACTGCCAGACACCACCACCATAAAAAAAAAAAATTAAAAAAAAAAAAAAAAAAAGGTAGCCAGTAGCCACCACAATCCCCAATCGCCAAAATCATAAACCCAAACCCACAACCTCATCACCACCCAAACCCCACATCCTCATACCACCATCAACTAGAAAAACAAAAACAAAAACAACCTAGAGACCCCTGACTGCCACAACTAGTATCGCCTCAACCACAACAACCACACCTTAGTCACGGTCAACCATTGTCACGCCTCAGCCACAGCAACGAACCTCAGTCACCACAAAGCCCACCACCCACCCACCCCAATCTCAACCCCAACCAAAACCCACCACCACCCACCCATCTCATTCTCAACCCCAACCAAAACCCACGACCCTGATCTCAACCCCATCAAAACCGTTGCCGAGCACCATTGATAACCACCAAATCAAACCCACGAAACCCACCAAATCATGACCACAATCGCTGACCACAAACCGTTGAAGCTTAATGGAGAGCATATGAGTTTCAAAACGGAGGCAGCGTGATGAAAAGGGAAGGGAGATGATGCCTGCGTTGTGAGGGAGAACCAGAGAATGAGAGGGAGAGTCTGAGAAAAGGAAGGGAGATGATGTCGTGTCTAAGGAGAGAGAGAATTAGAAATCAATAAAATATTATACAATCTTGCTTCAGTGCACTCTCAAAAATGAGAGTGCACTGTAGCAAGATTGCAAATTTTATAGCATATAAAAGTTTTGATGGAGTGGGCTTTTTGAGTTTCATATGCTAAAAAATAGCATTTAGCATTCTTGATGAGAATGCTCTTACCCTTCTTATATTTCTAGATTTTATGATGAATTAGCATTGCAAAAAGTCATTACCAAAAAAAAATAATAATAATAACAAAGCCATTGCCAAAAATCCCTTTCAAGCCCCAATTATTTGAGTAAAGGTCATTATGAGGGGACAGAGTTTTGCTTTATGTCATTATGTGTAATCATCCAGGTGCTCATTGGCTGACATGAATTGGAATACCGTTTTCTCTAGGTCTTCCAAGATCATTGTGAGGGTCTCACTTTTTCCATGTTCGATACTTCGTGGAAAATTCAGTCTTCAACTATGCTTACACTTACACCTAGTTATTTTCCATGCCGAACGAAACCTTCTCAAATCATTTTTTTTTTTTTTGACAAAATTTAGTTACAGTATTTTAAGTGTTGTTTCTTAAGTTACTTTCTTAAGATTTAGTCATATGGCTACTTAACTAAAAAAATACACTTCCATCCCACGAGCGAAAACCCACATGACAGAATTTTAAAAGAGGAATCTAAGGAACAGTATCTAAGTATTGTACCTAAGTCTTACCCAAGTCTTACCCTTATAATTACTATATCAAATCCTATTAAACATTAAGAATTTTATTCCAGATTCATCCAACTTTAGTTTGAAAATGAAACCTTCTCCAAATCTATCTATTTATCATACCATAAGTCGGTAAAGCAGATAATTTATTTAATTTTTTTTTAACAAATTTTTATAACAAATGGAGGAAGGAAATTTTCACCCTATTTCTCTTCATAAATGAGAGTAGTCAATACCACTGAGATTCAAGACTCTTAATAGCTTGTTAAATTAAGAAATACACTTAAAAAAATTGAAATACTGTTTAACTAAAGTTTAGCATTAATAAGCCTTTTAGAGTAACTTTAAGTGGTTAGCATGATTTTAAAAACCAAACCGGGGGCAAAACTGGATTTGCTTCCAATTCCTAGTTTTTACCAATTTTATCCAGGCCGAAATGGTATTCGGTTCCCAATTGAATCGAATGGACTAGCCAGTTCAGTCCGGATTTTAAAACACAAGACTAGTTAGTCAATATCTTGGATTTACTCTTAAGGATTACTTCTCTAAAATTATTCTCTGTGTGTGTGTGTGTGAGATTTGAATTATAGACACCAAACAAGTTAATTCCATACCATACCAACTGATATGATTGATATTTGTGGCTTTGATATTGAGGCTGGTATTAAAACATTGTTATATCATGTTGATTTAGATATTGGCCATACCAAGATTGTTTCAACTGTATCAAAGTGAACAAAGTAAATACCATATTTCAGCCGACAAATTTGAATTGAGTTGGAGAATAGAAAAGAAGACAAAATCTACCTCTATGTGCCATCACATCCCCTGATTGTTGTCACATTGCTAATTGCACCCTCCCTAGCTTCAGGATTGAGATTTGATGCTATTAACCGCCCCCCCGATTATAATAATTTTTCTACCATATTCAATGGTTGAGATTTAAAGTTACTTTTTGCTACTTTAAATCTCAGTCATCCATAGTAACTGTATAATATGCAATACCTAATATTAATCCTCATATTCATGTTCCATGTTTTTCTTCTACCTTTTTTATTTTTATTCTTTTGTCCTGCCATTGCCTCCCACGTGAATAATCTGATAGACATACTTTTTTTTTTTTTTTTTGTCTAGTAGACGGACAAAATTTGGAAAATATCACTACCAAAAATGCGGGCTTTAGCCACGTTTCAAAAATGCAGCTATAGACCCTAAAAACGCCGCTCACTGAACCAAAAATACTGTTCATGAGCCTATTGGCTCTTTATATATATATACACACACACATACACACTAGTAAGGGTTGCACATGCTGCCCCTTGAGTGAGAAAATTTAAGATAAATTTTTTTTTGTTGAAGTAGTATCAAACCATGTATTTAAATTTAGAATATATAGTCATTTAACATATGACTATCTATTTAGTATGATAATTTCTTAAGAGAAGGTATTTGGTATCAAATGATACCATGTCAGCGGTATCAAATCCAATAAGTATAAGACATGTTAACAAAAAATAACTAACCCACTAAAAATTAAAAGACATGTGTTGGTGGTAGTTATTTTTGAACACATGTTTCTCGTTTATTGGATTTTGATATGGATGACATGGTATTATTTGGTATAAAATATTTTTTCATTTCATAAAACCTATTTACTAAAGACAGTATATATCTACTCACAAAAAAACTCTACTAAGAATGATAACAAATGCCATCATCTTCCAACAAGAAACAACTAAGGTATAATAAAACATTGTCACAATATTTAAATTTTCGCAATAAATGATGACATATGCTACAATTGAAACTCTTCATCAAATTAAATACCTACAAACATTTGCAGTGAATATTTTGTTATTCATACTTCCTTCTTTATCATTTTATTTTAAGAGCCTAACTACGATGCTTAACTTACTTAATTTTTAGTTCCTCAAAAAAAAAAAAAATGCTTACTTAATTTTTAATGAACACCTTTTTAAGAAAGAAAAAAAAATTACAAAATTACAAAAAACATATGTCATTGAAGTTTCTATTAGATAAAATTATAACTCTAGAAGATTTAAACCACTAATAAATTAGTGTTCTCTAGGTAACAAATAGAATACCATACATCACCATTTTTACTTTCTAAGTATGACTAACACATAAAACTCAAAATACATGAAGAAAATTTTTGGGACATTAAAATTTTGCGAGGCATTTTAGATATTGCACAATGAAATATTCTAGAAATCATAAAATTTTGTTAAGGTTTAACTAAGAGAGTAATAACAGTGACTATATACTTGTCTACAAAATATAAAAAAGGAAATTAATCAACTTTAAAGTTGGGTGGATGAAACTACCTTAACCATAAAGGGGGAAAATACTTTTTTTCATAATTCTTTTTTGTTAGTAAACCTATTTGTTTTTTACTTTAACCAATGTGTTAAAATAAAAAAGTTAGCCCAAGAAAACTTTCCGTAAAACTATGAATTTTGGATCAATAAATTGGCTAAAAAAAATAAAATTCAGGAACACAATAAATGTCACGATATTTTCTCAATACCTTTATTTTAGCTATGGTGGGCTCTGGTATGATCTTTTATAATTTATTTCAAAGTAATACTACATCCACAACATTTTCACAACAAATCTTAGGTGGTAAATTATTATTGATTTTTAATTGGAACAACCACTTTAAACTATGTATTAAAAGAAACAACAAACAAAAAACCAATAGAAGGAAATTATACATGAAATAGTGAATTTTTGTTCACCAAATTTAACTAAACCAAAAAATATGTCTAGGAACACAACAAAATGTCTAAATATTTTCACAATACCTTTATTTTCAGCTGTGATAAGTTTCAGTCTGATGTATTATTATTTATTTTATATAAATGCTATCTTCATAATATTTTCTTAACAAATTCTAGATGGTAAGTTGTTACTGATTTTAAAATGGACCCACGACTAATATCATTTTTTTTATCCATCAATAGTAGCTTACCTATGATTTGTTGTGAAATTAATGTGAAAATGTTGTGGATTTAACATTTTTTTTAATTGATCTATAAGAAACTAAGATCTCAACCATTGTGAAAATATTGTGATAACAACAAGTGTTACAACATTTTCACCAAATATTTATTTTCAGTTGTGGTTGGTTACAATCTCATATTTTATTATTTTATTTCAAACTATAAGAAATTGACATCTCAATAATTGTGAAAATATTGTGAAATTTGATGTATCAATATAACAATATATATATGCCAACTCAAATAAACATATATATATTTTTTGTAGATAAACAAAGCACAAACTGATGAATAAAAATAAAAAAAATAAAAAGAAAGAAAAAGCTAATGAAGTGATGAACAGTACATATTGAGCAAACTAAAAAACACATTAGCTTTTACACATTTACACAACAAGTGTTACAACATTTTTACAAAACATTTATTTTCAGTTGTGGTTGGTTACAATCTCAAATTTTATTATTTTATTTTGACTTATAAGAAATTAACACCTCAATAATTGTGAAAATATTATGAAATTTGTTGTGTTAGTATAAAAATATATATGCCAACTCATATAAATATTTAAAAGAAAAAAAAATACAAACAGATGATTAAAAAAAGAAGAAGAAAAGAAAAGCCAATGAAGTGATGAACAACACATATTGAGCAAACTAAAAAGTACTGTAGGTTTTACACATTCACACAACAAGTGTTACAACATTTTCATGACACATTTATTTTCAGTCGTGGTTGGTCATAGCCTCATATTTTATTATTTTATTTCGACTTATAAGAATTAAACACCTCAATAATTGTGAAAATATTGTGAAATTTATTGTATCAATATAACAATATATATATCAGCTCATATAAATATTTAAAAAGAAAATAAAAATAAAAAAGAGCACAAATCGATGAATGAAAAAAAAAAAAAAAAAAAAAAAAAAAAAAAAAAAAAACCTATAACTACTGTAGCTACAGTATCAATTGAACAAAAAATATTGTAGCTACACGCATTTGCGCATATATAGAGATAAAAGAAGAAATAGGGATAGAAATATGACATTATACATTTGTTTGTCAATCTATCATGATCATGTTCCTTGTACCCCCTTAATTTGGGCTCCAACTGTATGTTTTTAGACCTCTTAAAACACAAGTTGTTTAACCTAGTTATTTATCCAAGTGATTACTTAGATAAATTATTCATATCTATGTTAACACATTCAAATCATATCATGTAAATAATGCGGAAAAATAAATAACACAATGATATGATAACCCAAGAAAAACCAAATCGGTAAAAAACTTAGGGAGGATTTAACCTAGCTATTCTCAAGGTAAAACAGATCTACTATGAAAGAATTGAAGTTTTTACAATAAGACTTAGACCACTAACATCTTATTGCTACCTCAAGTAGAAAACTTACTACCACGACTACATGACAGCTCCGAGTCCACAGACTACTTCTTTTCTGGATCCACTACAACCACAAGTTCTCCTACTTATGACTTTGAGACTCCACTCAACGATTTCAAATCTCCTTTAAATTCTTTATACAACAACTGAAGCAATCACCAAGTTCTTGACATGAATCTTGATAATCCTAAGTGTGTATGAAGGTAAACATCTTTAGACCTCACAAGAGATTCAACATATAGCATATCAACAACCTACAAAACATAGCAAGGGTTTTTCCTTTTATACTTGGAGTAAAATATAAAACCATACACGTCAAACCAGGCTTGGCTGTGTTGAAAAATTCTGCAGAAAAATAATTTGCAAGAGGTTCGATCGATTGAGCCTAATTTTCAATCGATCGAGCCTTGCAAATTTAGATAAATAAATCCTGCAATTACTCTATTCCAAATTTACAAATAAATACACTTTGAGCAACCTAAATCTAAATTCTAAGTTTTGATCATGGTTTGCCAACACATTACACATTGAAGTTCTAATACATTCAATTCCTAAAATCTTAGAACCTAAAAAACTCCCCCTTTGGCAATCCGTGACAAAAATCATCATAAAACCGAAATGCTCAAAGTTACAAATAGCCCATTAAACATTAAACATGCCCAAAAACAATTCAACCTAATTACTATCTATCAGTTGCCAGTGTAGGTAGCAACATTGAAAGTTCAAATATATGTACAAACACCCTTGAACGTTTAGACCCCCAATTTATAAATTAACCAATTCAAGCTTTATGTCAAACAACTAGTGTGCGGAAAATGAACATAAGCTATAAACAGAATTGGAAATCAATCTAAGCCCATTATAAATCACATCCACAGCAGAAAATAAAAGGCAAAGATAAAGGGAAGAGAGATGCAAACACAAGGACAACACACGATGTGTTATCGAAGAGGAAACCGAAGCCCTCGGCGTAAAACCTCTCCGCCGCCCTCCAAGCGGTCAATAATCCACTAGAAAACGTAGTTGGGATACATGAACAGCAATAGACCCTCCAAGCCTAATCTACCCGATGTACCTAAGCCCTCCAAGCTTCTTGCTCCAACGAGGTTGCGTCGAACCTTTTTCTTTTCTAGCTTACCAGATTCCGCTACTTGACCATAGCATCCGCCATCCTTGGCATCTTCCAATGCTTCCCAAAACTCCAAAAACACTCAACACTCTAAATGGGTGTGGGTAGTGTTTGGATAAAAATCTCCTCTCAATAGGTATGACAATGAGAGAGGGAATGAGAAGAGACTACAAAGATTTCTCTCTAAGAATGAGTAGCTCTCTCTAAATGGGTGGGTGTTCTGAAGAAACCTCTCTTAGGCTTTTTCTTTCTGAATAGCCACACATATTTTGTGGGAATGAGGGGTATTTATACTGGTGTGATAATGGAATGCAAAGAGTCAGTTTTTCCCAAAACAGGATTGGCTGGCGACTTGACCTCGCGACTTGACTGAGTCGCGAGTTCAAGCCGCGAGCTAACTGAGTGGCCAGTCTGGATTTTTGTCCTGTAGTGCTCCAGCTGGCATGACTGTTCAGCTCCCCTGCACGCTCTGCACGTGTGCAACTTTTGGCGGCTTGCAAGCTGCGAGCCTCCTGCGAGATCAAGCCGCGAGTCCCTGCTTCACTGCACAATCTTGAGCATTTCTTCACACTCTCTCACACACTACTCTTACATGATTCCCACCTAAATACAGGTTTTCTAAGTGCTGTATTACAAGCAAATATGTCACGGAATAAAGCCAACACATGGTTGATTAAATTCAACCTTACAAACATGACTGAATGAACTTGTATATTCCTGAAACACTCAACAAACACATAAACGCATGTGTGGAAAATACAAGTAAAATTAACAAAACAGAAAATAAAAGACATATACCATAAATAACCTCATCATATAAATCAATAACCAATGTATCACATGTGAAACAAGAAACAATAAAAGAAACATAAAACATAGTGTCTCCCCCTAACATATACAAATAAATACATCATGAGCCAACTAAAAAGGAAAATACATAAAGCTCCTAGATATACAATCTAAAGCTCCAAAGCTCCAAAGCTCCAAAAACTCCAAAACTCCCCTTATCTCCATCAAAATGTACTCCCCCTTTTTGTGACGAATTGTCAAAGGGCAATCATGAATCATCATCAAAAGGAGGTGGTGGAGTAGACCATCGAGCACTCGCCAAATTAGCACACAAATCCTGAAGCTCCATGAGCATGTCCACCAAAACACCAAAATCTATTTGTGCGCTGCCTGAATGGTCATGACTGTGTCCAGCATACTCCGTAGAGAAGCATCGCTAAAAGAAGACGGTGGAGGATCAATAGCGACAGTGGGATCAACATACTCCTCAGCAGAGAGATCACCAGATGTAGGAGACCTAGATGCACCTGCAGAAGACTCGACTCTAGGGCGTTTAGAGTTAGCTTTCATCTGAGTTGCTCTTTGCCGAAGAAAGGTGGCACTTATGGGAGCATCAGTCATAAGAGCATACAAGAATGCACATCTCTTAATAGGAATGGTATGCGAGTGAGAGATAAGCCAAATAGAATGACAAGAAATCCAGAAGAACAAATAATTGAGCTCAGTAAGCTCATGAGAGGTGACACGAGAATTAGTACCCCATTAAATGGAAGTACCAGTGATGTAAGACATAATGTCATCAAGAGGAGGGGTCTCAGTGTATGGGTACACGAGCTGTTGTACCAAAGGTACACGAAGAGCAATGGCCACTATAGAAGGTGTAATGGCATACTTTTCACCCCTTATCCAACTCAGCACATAATAGACGTTGGAATCATCGGAGTGGACAGAGAGGTTCAAATAGAACTCTCTAATCAAGGCAGCCAAAGGAGGATGATCAATATCCAAAAGAGGCAACCAACCCCTATGCTCAAAGTTCCTACGGATTTCCGGATCTAACTCATCTAGTTTGACCTTACGCTCAACCCAGACAGACCTAAATATGTTAAGCTTCTCATAGGTTTCTTGGTTTTTCTCAAACCTAAACCTATCACTCTCGAAAGTCGGGGAAGAGGGGGTGGTGGTTTTCTTTGCCCTAGTCATTCTAACCATGATGCTAAGTATTGGAAAGGAAAGACAAAAATAGAAAACAAAGAAACCAAGGGCAGACTGCATTAAAGAGGGTTAGAGCACAAAAAATCTCAATAAATAACAATCTATATGATGCATGTAATGAATGCACATATGATGCATGCTCTAATGCATTGAAAATTGTTCAAAATAACCTCATAAACCATCAATTGACTTGAACATAGAGTTTTAAACCAAAAACCCCAAATTTTGAAAACCCAATTTCAAAACGTAAACCAAATTGAGCAATTAATCATCATACTAGTTTAGGAAACATCATATAATGAGTTAATCAATCAATTACACAAGTCAATTTTACCAATTTAAGCCCAATTGAGCAAAATCCCCAATTTCACAAAGTTTCAAGCCCTAGATTTTTAAATTTTCCCCAAATCACAAAATTAATCAAATTAATGCATGAAAATCATGTTAATAACCTCCAAGGACAAAAGCCCATTAAACAAAATTGATTAAAAACAACTGATTTGAACAAAAATCCCAAAATCCCTAGGTTTGAAATTTTTAATAAAAATGAATGAAAATGCATGAAAATTGTGATTTTAATGAAAAAGAAGGGGTAAAAAGGTCTTACCTACACTTGAGGACAAAAACCCTTGAGAAATTTGAGGAAGAAAGCGACAAAAAAGGTTTAGATTTGATCGGTCGAAGATGCACAGTCAAAAAGTGTTTGAAAAGTTCGAAAAAGTATGAAGAACATGTGAGAAAAGACTTTTTAAAACACCTTCAGACTGAAATTCGATCAGTCCAAAATAAGCTTCGATCGATCGAAAAATAGATTCGATCGATCCAGCATCAATCAAGCACCGATCGAGCTAGGCAGATTGTAACCAAAATTTTTTTTTCGCATTTTCAATTGGTCGAGAGTCAAATTCGATTGATCGAAAATATGGAAAACTCAAATTTTTGAAAAACAAAGCATTTTAATGCAAAAACTCCTTAAATCACATTGTTTTATGAATGAAATGCATGAGTATGAGATTAAAAGTTTTTAAAAAACACTTGAATTCAACCTAGATCTCCCAAAAACAAGTTTTTCAACCAATTTGTCCTCAAAAACTCAAACATTAAAACCACAACAAGATCACACACAATATCATGTACTAAGTTTAGTAAAGAATAACTTGTGTAGTATGTGCAACTAGCAATAGCTCGAGATACATGTGAGGTGATATGTAGATAGTATCCAATTACAATTTCTACAAAATTCATCACATAAGTTTGAAAGAGACTATCACCTAAAGAGTTACATCATATAACTCTCACATCTCCTAGAAAACAAGCTTGCAATCATGTAAATTTCTTGTTTTGCCTCATAATGCACACATCAATTTTATTTCATTGTGAATTTATTATATCCCAATAATGTACACATCAATTTTAGCATTAATCCAAGGCTACACCTTATGTTCTTTTTGTGCATGTGCTACACTTTCTCGAGCACAAAATCTTGTGATATACATTAAGGTGTTCATGATTGACTAGTAAATAGTGGTGAGATGGTTATTTATGCCTTTCTCATTAAGTTCAAGTCAAAACAATCAAAAGCATGTGACTTTAAGATCAAGATCAAGTGCTCAAAAATTATAAACAACTCCCGTACAACATGCAGTACAAAGCTAAAACTAGCAAAGTGCAGTAAAATAAGCTCATCCAAGCTAAACAAGGTATACAAGCATGTTATGTAAAGATAATATGACCAACCTTGATTACAAGTCCAAGAGAGATAATGCAAAACACATTTTTCCTTCCTTTTTCCTTTTTTTATTTTTTTATTTTTTTTATATTTTTTGAAAAGAATAACAAAAACAACCTATCATGAAATGCATGAATGTTATGCAATGCAAATCCTATTATAAAAAAAAAAAAAAAAAAAAGCAAAGAAGAATGGTCACAAAGAGTATTGAGATGAAGCACAAGGACCATGTCAGAAAGACTCAATTAGATTGAGCCTTTTGCATCCAAAACCTTTTAGATACAACTCTAGCTTTGGAGTTATTGTTCATATTTGAATGATGAGCAACTCTAGGATTGGAATAAAAGTTTAATGCCTTTACCAACTCATCAATAAGTACCATAAGATCTTGTGCTTGAGGCATAAGTACTTTTGGCTTATTTGCTCACTTTGTAGCTTGCAACTTGAAATAGTTTGGACGAATATGTCCAGTCTTTTCACAAAAATGAGAAACTCATAAAAGTCTATCATACACCTTATCCTTAGGAAGGGTAGAATTCTTAAGCTTAGACTCTTTAAGATCAACTCTAATCTTCCTAGGAGGAGGTATAACTTCTACTGGTTTGACAATCTCACTCTTAGGAGGCTTAGAAGAAGAAACAAGGTTTGTGGGATGAGTTTTAGATATAGAGATGCTATCTACAAAACCTAGACTAGTTTTGTCTAAGGAAGACTTCTGAACACTCAACATGTGATCAAGTTTAGAACTAGCAAACCTATTTGTTTGTTCTCTAGCAACATATAATTCTACTTTTGACTTATTTACTCACTTTGCAGCTTGCAACCTGAAACAGTTTGGACGAATATGTCCAATCTTTCCACAAAAATGATGTAAAGTTGTGATTTACAAATATGTATTTTGTTGGCTTTTATTCTGTGACAAATTTGATTGTAATTTTATTCAATTTTTCGTACCCTGTATCTGTTGTGGGAATTTATTGTAAGGGTTGTGTGATAGTGAAAGGGAGTGTGAAGACTCAAGCTATTGAAGCAAGGAAGGTTTTTGCAGGTATCTCGTGACTAAGCATCCCGCGAAAAGATGCATATGCCCTACACATGACTGGAATGCAAAGAGTCTGTACTGATGGAGACAGCTGTGTCTCGCGAGTATCTGGCGAGTAAGGCCTTCCCGCGAGACACTCTGTTCTGCCAGTCTGTACTGTCTGATACACACTTTCTGTACCCTCATTATATATACCCATATTACCCACAAATGTGAAGGAGAGCTTCTGAGAGAAAACCCTAGCAAAAACACTTGAGAGTTAGAAATTGTTATACCAACAATTCTCTACACATTTGTTTATGGAATTTCCTCATCTCCTACCTTTCCATTTCCATACCATTAAGAGGTCAATAGCCCAAACACTTACCACACCATTTGAGAGTGTCCAGTGAGGTTCTGGTGCTGTTGGGAAACATTAGAAGAAGCCAAGGGTGGCAGATGCAACATGGAGCTTGTTGCAGGATCCGGAAAGCTAGACAAGACACGGTTCCGAGAAGTCTTGTTGGAGTAAGAACTTGGAGGGCTTAGGTACAGAGGGTAGATTAGGCTTGGAGGGTCTCTTGTTTACCCATGTATACCAACTGATTGTCTAGTGGATCGATTACCGCTTGGAGGGCGGCGGAGAGGTTTTTCGCCGAGTTCTTCGGTTTCCTCTTCGATAATACGTCTCGGTGTTATCTGTGTTTGCATCTCTCTTCCCTACTCTTGTTCATTTCATTTTACTGCGATGTTGCTTAAAATATGGATTAGAGTAGCTCTCTTGCATGTTTACTTGCATTTACACTATTCCGCACTTAGTATTAAGTTAGTGTAAAAACAACCAAGCCGTAATTTGAATTGGGGGTCTAAACGAGCTCTTGTGTTTTTACACATTTCGAGCTTTCGATTGGTATCAGAGCAGGTACACTCGCTGTGGTTTAAACACCGGAGTGTGATCCTTGACCCTTTGTGATGGACTGGTCACAGTCTCTTAATGCCCCACCATTCTTTAATGGAGGCAACTATGCTTTTTGGAAGGTCCGAATGAGGGCTTTCTTGTGTGCTATAGATGAGTCCATGTGGGATTCCGTAGAGAATGGGTATGTTAAACCCACTACTACCAAGTCCGAATAGGACAAGGCAGCTCTTGCATTAGCTAATGCGAATAGTAAGGCCATTAATGCTATATTTTGTGGTGTGTCCCCTGATGAGTTTCACAGGATATCGCACATAGAGACAGCTAAGGAAGCTTGGACGATCCTTGAAACAACCTATGAGGGTACCAAGAAAGTTAAGGATACGAAGCTACAAATTCTTACCACCAGATTTGAAGAACTTAAGATGGGAGATGATGAGGCTTTCGATTCTTTCTATGGAAAGTTCAATGAGATTGTAATTGCCAAACTCAATCTTGGAGAGAAGATTTAAGACTCTAAGGTGTTGAGAGAGATTTTAAGGTCTTTACTGGAGAGTTTTTGAGCAAAAGTTACAGCTATAGAAGAAAGTAAAGACTTGGATGAGATCAAAATCCAAGAGCTAATCGGATCTCTTGAAACATATGGGCTAGGACTACCTTCTCATAAATCGAGCAAATCCCTTGCTCTTAAAACCATCACCGAGAGAATGGACAACCCCTCTGAAGAGGATGATGTGGAGAAGGAAGTAGTTTTCCTTGCAAAAAACTTTCGAAAATTTCTAAAGATGAACATTAGTGGAAAGCCTTTCAACAGAGGAAATTTTTCATCTCCCAAGGGTGATAGGAAGGAATTCAGGAAGAAAGATGGAAAGGACTCTCAATCCACTTAAGGAATCACTTGCTTCGAGTGCAATGGACATGGTCATGTCAAGAGAGAATGTCCTAATTATTTGAGAATGAAGGGCAAGGCATATGCCATAACTCTCAGTGATTTGGAGTCTTCCGACCCAGATTCGGAGGGCAACTGTGATGAAGAAGGGAACTACTCAGCATTTATGACTATTGCTCATGTAGAATCTTCAGAGGATTTGAACTTGCTGGTACAAGAACTTGGGGAGCATAGTGATGAGGAATCCATGAGAATTGTAGAAGAATCAGATGCTGATGTAGATGAAGATATAGCCGGTCTTCATGAAAATTATAACTCTCTCCTTAAAAAGTTGGGAGAATATGAAAAGGTGGCTAAGGCAGCTATGAAAAAGATGAAGAAAGCTAAGGAAGACTATAGAAGTCTCCTAGTGAGATATAAGGAGGCCAAATGCGAGATAGAAACGCTAAATGGCGAACTAACCGAAGCTTACACCAAGGTGAAATTCCTTGAGCTTGAGGTAGTTCAAGTGAATGCCAAGGTAGAGCAAGTCTCCACAAAGAAGCTTGATGATGTCCTTTCATCTCAGAAGACCTTCTCCGACAAAACCGGATTAGGATACACCGAAGGAAGTAGTTTAGCTGTGAACATCTCCAAAGAAGTGAAGTTTGTGAAGGCCAAAGAGCCGATTGCAGTTGTCCCAACTGTTAAGAAAGCCAATGTGGAGAAGAAGAAGAATATGGCTGAGCAAAGGGTATTGAACAAGCCTCGCAACCAATCAACAGTCAAGTCTGAAGCCAAAGGGAGATCACCTCCAAAATCACAAAGAGGTCTGAGAGCAAACCATGTATGCCATTATTGTGGAATACAAGGGCACACCAAACCCAATTGTCATAAGCTGAGAGCATTGAATAATGCTAGGGACCAAAGGTCAAGAGGACCAAGTGATGACAGGAGGAATTGGACTATTGGGCAACCACGAAGTCAAATTGAAGATTCCGATGTGGTGGATGTAATGAAGATGATTGAGGCATTTACCACATGTTTGGCGAACTTCAACAGCAGGTTTGAAGGTCACAATTCACGTACCCAATCCTATAGGGATATCACCCCAAACGCACGTGATGTGTGGGTGAAGAGGGGTACTCATGCATGATTATCTCCCATGTCCATGCATCAATACTTCAAATGCTTAGGGTCATAGGTTCATGCATCATATCATGCATTGTTTTTTGTTTATAACATTTCTTTCAAGTTTTGTTATTGGTGATCTTACTTTTCTTGTTCTGCTTTTGAGTGTGTTCAAAATTCAAAAACCCATAAAAAATTGAAAAATCTTCAAAAAGTTTGATCGCTTGTCTTTGTGTATGTCACATGTGAGTTTGGCCTAGTACCTTCATACTTATGGTATAGTGCATTTACGAGCCTAGCTTGTTCTGTATGCACATAAATCTTTGTGGGAGAAATCTTGAAATTTTTGTGTGATTGTTGTAAATACATCTTCAAGCTTGTCGTGAATGATTGGTCAATAATCTTGATGGTCTTGATACTTGCATAGACTTGTGTCTATAT
Source organism: Quercus berberidifolia (assembly GCA_028535905.1). Lineage (NCBI taxonomy): Eukaryota > Viridiplantae > Streptophyta > Magnoliopsida > Fagales > Fagaceae > Quercus > Quercus berberidifolia. The sequence continues at coordinate 75,203,075 of JAPQVW010000002.1, read as the reverse complement.
CTATTCCCACTTTATTTTCTTTGCTATAGAGCTCACCAAATGTAAATCTCCAGATGAAAAAAGATATTGAGCTACAAAAACCTGTCGCACATACTAGTATTTGATTAGGAAAAAGGGAAAGCGACTTTTAAATTAAAATGAAAAGGTGCTCAAAAGCCAAAGGCTAACTCTCATTGTTGAAATATCAAAAATTTCAAGCACCAATCTCAAAAAAAGATGAAATATCCAAAAAGGGATCAATTGTAATGAATTATGTAGAGGCAAAATGAAAAGCTTCTAAGAATTGTAGTCATTTTCTTATGGGAAGTCATATATGCTCATTTGTATAGTAGAGATAGACCACTTGATTTCCTACCAGTTGTGTATGACTTGATTGAATTGATCATTGAAGCTTCACTCTGGACTATGGACTATTCCACATTTGATACTCACACACAACACACGGGACTTTGTTCAAATAATGTCTATCTCATTTGTGTGATTGTACATGTTCAAATGTGATGTGTATGCTCAAAATACGTGCTAATCAAACCCAAAAATATTTTTGAGTGTTTTATATGTTTTTGAAAGTGATTTTGTACTTTCTTGTTTCTAGTTTTTGTTCAACATGCATTTTTGTGTTTTTCATCAAAAACTGGTTCAAAGGTTGTTTCGTGAGAAGCTCGCGACTTAGAGCTTCCAGCGAAATGTGCTTGAGGGAAATCAAAAGTCATATTTTTCATACAAAAACTCTCGCTACTGCCTCGCGGGTATTTCGTGACTAACCTCTTCTCGCGAAATGGTTTTTAGGCAAAAACAGAATTTTTCTCAAAATCACACAGAAACTTTCACAATTGTCTCACGCCTAATTCGCGACTAATAGCTTCTCGCGAAAGCATTTGTGCTTCAGTGACTCTTTTCACGACTGTTTCGTGACTTATTTGCTACTGCCTAACCCACAAAAAACATGTGTTTTCAGTCTAAATGTAGCAGATGTGACATGTTTTCAAATATTTTTCATTTCCCTCGCATAAGTCTCCCAAACCTATTTCAACCCAAATCACTATTTCATTCAAACCCCATCATTTTCAAGCAAAATCTCTGCAACATCTTTTCAAGGTATGTGTTTCTAACACTATTTTCATCTTTTATTTTTGGATTATGCAGAATTTGTGCTTTAGGTTTTGAAAATTGGGGATTTTTGAAAATTGGGTTGGGTTTCCTATTTTTGTGAAAAAATTTTCAATCTCTTGATTGGGCTTAGTCCCATTTGATGTTTGTGTATCTATGCTGGCCCCTTGTGGCAATTTGAACTTGTATTGAGGCATGTTTCATCATGTTCATGCATTTTTCATAGTGTTAATAAAATGTTGCATGTTAGGTGTTTGACAGAATGTCCAAGTGATATTTTTTGGGTGTATTGGACTCAAATGAGTCCCTTTACTTGAGTTTCCTTTAATTGAACTTGTTTCACATGCTTTGGATGTGTTTAACTCACTTTGTTCTCAAATGCCTTGCCTTGCACACACTGTGCACACTTTAGGCATCTCTAGGCACACCTCATGCACCTCCAGATGCACACACAAGCATCACCAGATGCATCAGCACAAACACACACATACACAAATATTTATTTTATGCATTGTGATTATGCTTCCTTGGTCTAATACTTTTAGCATGTTGGTTGTGTTTATTTATTTTTTTTTGTTTTTGCTCTGCTTTAAAAGTGTTGTATCTCTACTTTGAACTAACATGTGTCTAATCATGTTTTGGGTTCTGTTTTGTGTTTGCACACTTGGTTCTTTTTTGTTTGTGTTCCTTTGTACAGATGGCACCTACCAAGCATGCAGCTACCAAGAAACCATCGTCCAAATGTGCACGCACTGATTCCGACAACTTCAGGTCAGTAGAAGCAGATATGAAATACAATGATTGCTACAAGGATGCAACCATTATCATGGAAAGGGTGGTCAATTTAGAATCCCTTGAGGGCACTTTCATCCCTGTGGTGTTCAAAGAAAGGACATGGACCAAACTCTTGAACCTGGTTGAGGTTGTCTATTCAGAGATCATAAGGGAGTTCTTCTCCAATGCTGCTATAGACGGAGATCGTATAGAGTGCTAGGTAAGGCACAAGGAATTTGTGATTATAAGAGAGATCATCCAAGATTTTTTAGAAGTTCATCCAACCTCACAGCTAATTGTAGTGCAGTATGAGGATAGATTGGGATCTACCGTTGAGATGATAAGGACACTTGGTGGCACACCGAAGAAATCATCCATGAACACAATACCATTTTCACCGGAGATGAGAGCTTTGGCATATGTGATGATCCACAACTTATATCTGGTGACCAACCTCACCACTTTATCTGCTCCAAGAACAAGATTTTTGTATGATCTCTTTACCCACAAAGAGATAGATATTTGTGGACATATCTTCCATGTGTTGAAGAAAAGTATTAAGAAGCAAAATTCAAGAACTGTAATGCCATTTCCCTCACTGATTATGGGATTAATTGCGAAGACAAAGCTCAAATACTGTGGTTCCAAGGGACTATCCCATTGGTGCACACACAATCACCAGGAGCATAGCCCACATCAAAGGTTCCAAGACAGGTGTGCATACGATACCACAGGTTCGTGTTGTTGACGAGGGTGAAGATACGGAGAAGGAGATTGATAGATTCACTTCTGCCACAGAGCCATCAGCTTAGCCATCATCCTCAGCACCAGCACGAGGGCCAGATAGACTCGACCGTCTTCTTGACAGAGTAGAGCAGATGTACACTATGTTAGATTCCCATATGTGGCACACAGTGGACTAGTTTGCTTATGTCCATGGTTAAATCACAGCTTTATCATCTCAAATCGATGACTTATTCGTCAGCCATGGTTGAGGCTTCGAGTCCGACCAGTTCTAGCCCTTTGGCCATTCCGATCAAAAAGGGGGAGAAAAATTTTGAGGGGGAGCATAGGTTCAAACTTAGAAACATTGGTTTATTGGTTATCAGTTTAAATGTGTTTATATTTAGCTTCTACAACTACAAGTTTATGTTTATGCCTTTACTGCTTTTGTTTAAAACCTCAGCACATGTTGTTTTAGTTAATTTCAGTGTTTATTCAGTATATTGTGTTTGTGACTATCTTAATGCTTGTGTAGCATTCTCTGTGTACTTTTAGATATTGCTATAATGTCTTGAGTACTTCGCACTTGTGCCCTGGTAGGATTGTTCCTAGATGCATATACTTCGTGTATTTTGCATTGGTTGTGTGATTGGACATGCAAGTAATCATAAGTAATTGCTTCATTGTACATGTCCGGATGAACATTTACTTGTTATATGTTCATTGGAGTCATTCTTTAATGACTGCCCTTGTTTGATCAAGTGTTTGTTTGCATGATATCTATTGCTTACATACTTGATCGCATTATGCTTGCTCTTGTTCATACCTTGTGTTCAACTTGTCATAAGCTTAATGAAAGTTTTGTTTATGTGCAAGTGTTTCAGGTTACAGGTATAAACTGCAAGTGCTTCACCGTTTCTAGATTAGGTGTAAGTGAGTTTTGTCATTGTTCCCAAACTCACGTTTAAGTGTAGAGTTTGTTTTAGGGGTTTTGTCACGGAATAGTCAAAGGGGGAGATTGAAAAGTTGTGATTTACAAATATGTATTTTGTTGGCTTTTATTCCATGCCAAATTTGATTTTAATTTTATTTAATCTTTTGTACCCTGTATCTGTTGTGGAAATTTATTGTAAGGGTTGTGTGATAGTGAGAGAGAGTGTGAAGACTCAAGCTATTGAAGCAAGGAAGGTTTTCGCGGGTATCTCGCAACTAAGCATCCCGCGAAAAGATGCATGTGACCTGCACATGACTAGAATGCGAAGAGTCTGTACAGATGGAGACAGCTGTGTCTCGCGAGTATTTCACGGGTAAGGCATTCCCGCGAGACACCCGCGAGACATTCTGTTCTGCCAGTCTGTATTGTTTGATACACACTTTCTGTACCCTCATTATATATTCCCATATTACCCACAAATGTAAAGGAGAGTTTTTGAGAGAAAACCCTAGCAAAAACACTTGAGAGTCAGAAATTGTTATACCAACAATTCTCTACACATTTGTTTCTGGAATTTTCTCATCTCTTACCTCACCATTTCCATACCATTGAGAGGCAATAGCCTAAACACTTACCACGCCATTTGAGAGTGTCCAGTGAGGTTTTGGTGCTGTTGGGAAACATTGGAAGAAGTCAAGGATGGCAGATGCAACATGGAGCTTGTTGCGGGATTCGGAGAGCTAGACAAGACACGGTTCCGAGAAGCCTTGTTGGAGTAGGAGCTTGGAGGGCTTAGGTATAGAGGGTAGATTAGGCTTGGAGGGTCTCTTGTTTAATCATGTATCCCAACTGATTGTTTAGTAGATCGATTATCGCTTGGAAGGCGGCGGAGAGGTTTTTCACCGAGTTCTTCGGTTTCTTCTTCGATAACACGTCTCGGTATTATTTGTGTTTGCATCTCTCTTCCCTACTCTTGTTCATTTCATTTTACTACTGTGTTGCTTTAAATATGGATTAGAGTAGCTCTCTTGCATGTTTGCTTGCATTTACACTATTCCGCACTTAGTATTAAGTTAGTGTAAAAACAACCAAGCCGTAATTTGAATTAGGGGTCTAAACGAGTTCTTGTGTTTTTACACATTTCGAGCTTTCAAATGACAAACCTAGAAAAGTCTATCATGCACCTTATCCTTAGGAAGGGTAGGATTCTTAAGCTTAGACTCTTTAAGATTAACCCTAATCTTCTTAGGAGGAGGTATAATTTCTACTGGTTTGACAATCTCACTCTTGGGGGGCTTAGAAGAAGAAACAAGGTTTGTGGGATGAGTTTCAGACACAAAGATGCTATCTACAAAACCTAGACCGATTTTGTCTATGGGAGACTTCTGAACACTCAATATGTGATCAAGTTTAGAACTAGTAGACCTATTTGTTTGTTCTCTTGCAACAGATAATTCTAGTTCCAAGTTCTTAACTTTATCAAGTAACAACATGTTTTTAGTCTCCACCTTATTAATCAATTCATTAGCATCAAATAATTTAACGATAAATTTTTCTTATCCAGTTCAAGAAAAGCAATTTTCTTCAAACCTATGTCAACATTCATAACATCCTTTGCAGCAATCTTACAAAGTTTATTATAGGTTTCTTGCAAATCAGCATTCTTAGAGAGTTCCCCATCAAAAGGGTTCTTATCAACCACAACACTTTCATTAACTATAGCAGTAGTTGTGAAAGTAATGAAATTTCCATTCTCATTACTACCAGACTCATGATCAAAAACTTTATTATCACTAAGGGTTACAACCATAGCTTTACCATTTGATCTCAAGAATGTAGGGCATTCTGATTTCACATGACCATACCCTTGACAACCAAAACATTGTTGACCCATAGAATTATTAGAGGTTTGACCTACTTTCTTTTTAGATTTATCAGTATTGTTCACTTTAGTGGGTTCATTCCTCTTAAAATTTCTAGGTTCAGCATTGTTTTTGCCTTTTGCCCTTCTGTTGTTGTTCCTAAGAAAGTTTCTAAAGTTCTTGGCAAGATATGCAATCTCTGTGGAAGAGAGTTCATCATCAAATCCATTCCTATCAACATCATCAACTAACTTAAGAGCCATTGATTTGGATTTGTTTGTCTTGGGTAGGTCTAACTCATAAGACTGGAGAGATCCTACAAGCTCATCAACAGGGATGGAGTCCACATCCTTACTTTCAGTAATGGTAGTCACTTTGGGTCTAAAGTTCTCAATCAAGGATCTAAGTATCTTCCTAACAATTTTAGGTTGATCATAAATTTCACTCAAATTATAAGCAGAGTTAACAATATCATTCAGTTTAGCATAGAATTCATCAAAATATTCATCATCAAACATTCTAATACTTTCAAATCTAGTAGTTAACTACTACATTTTGTTAATCTTAATTGCCTTTGTGTCTTCATGCAAAATTTGGAGAATATTACATGCAGTATGAGCAACCTTAACATTTTAGATCCTCTTGAATTCCTCCATAGAAACAGCATTAAAAATAGCATTCATGACTTTGCTATTAAAAGCAGCTGCTTCTTTCTGAGAAGTTTACCACTCGCTTACAGGAGTAGTCGGTTTCTCCCATCTGTATTTAACGAAATTCCAAACTCTCTCATCAATAGATTTCAGGAGTGCTTTCATCCTTACTTTCCAATAGGCATAGTTGTTCCCATCAAAGTGAGGTGGGATCACAAGAGAGTGACCGTGTTCCATGAAAACAAAGGTCAATGATTAACTTTTAGATCAAAGGATCTAAATACAAGAGCTAACCCACTCTAATACCATTTGTACATTTTTAGATCTCTTAAAATACAAGTTGTTTAACCTAGTTATTTAGCCAAGTGATTACATAGATAAATTTTTCAGATCTAGGTTAACACATTCAAATCATATCATGTAAATAATGCGGAAAAGTAAATAATACAATGATATGATAACCTAGGAAAACCAAACTAGTAAAAAACCTCAGGAGGATTTAATCTAGCTATCTTCAAGGTAAAACAGATCCACTATGAAAGAATTGAAGTTTTTACAATAAGACTTAGACCACTAACATCCTATTGTTACCTCAAGTAGAAAACTTACTACCATGACCACATGACAGCTCCAAGTCCACGGACTACTTCTTTCCTTGATCCACTACAACCACAAGTTCTCCTACTTGTAACTTAGAGACTGCACTCAAAGGTTTCAAATCTCCTTTAAATTCTTTATGCAACAACTAAAGCAATCAACAAGTTCTTGACATGAATCTTGATAACCCAAAGTGTGTATGAAGGTAAACACCTCTAGATGTCACAAGAGATTCAACACACAACATATCAACAACCTACAAAACGTAGCCAAGTTTTTTCCTTTTATACTTAGAGTAAAATATAAAACCCTGCACGTTAAACTAGGCTTGGCTGAGTTGGAAAATTCTGTAGAAAAATAATCTGCATGAGGTTCGATCGATCGAGCCTAATTTTCGATCGATTTAGCCTTGCAAATTTAGACAAATAAATCCTGTAATTACTCGATTCCAACTTTACAAATAAATACACTTTGAACAGCCTAAATCTAGACTCTAAGTTTTGATCATGGTTTGCCAACACATTACACATTGAAGTTCTAATACATTTAGTTCCTAAAGTCTTAGAACCTAACACCAACTACTTATGATTAATATTATTAACCCCGTATTCTACCAAAAAAAGAAATCAGCCCCAGCCTGAGTTGCCAAAGTTGGGTCAGCATAAATGCATGTGGGCCACGCCCAAAATGTCACATGTAAATCCCATCCACGCATCTTTCTTTTTGGGCCAAAAAAAAAAAAAAAAAAACCCTCCTGTTAATTTGATTTTTGAAAAGTAACAAACAAATTTTTAAAGTTTGACAAAAAAAAAAAAGGGCTAATCCACAGGACCACGGCTTTCACAAAGTACAAAACAAAATCATCATCATCCTGTTTTTTTTTTTTTTTTTTTTTTCCAAAGTAGCCGATACATTAACATACGCAACTATGAAAAAAAGCTAGGATCACACACTTTTGTGCCATACCTATTCAGTTTCTTGAACACATGCTTGACCTTCAAACTTGAGACTTCTCTTCTTGCATTTACATTGCTTCTTGGTTTCCAACAAATTACTTTTCTGGTAATTGCTTTGAATCTCAATGGAGGAAAGGTTCTTTGTAGCTAGATTTTGAGGAACCGGGTTTTGAAAGTAAGGGAAAAGAGGCCAATTTAGGTTAATCAGGGGTGAACAAAAACTAAGAAAGATGAAAATCATTTTGTGTAGAAGCCATGTTGCCTAGTAGGTGATGGAAATATTTTTGTGAATAAACACCACTTTTGGTCAAAACAAGCGGTAATTAAAACAGAAATAAAGATAAGATTAGGAACAATCTCTTAGTGTTATAGAATCAGATGAAAGTATTGTTCATAAAAAGTTAATTCGTGCAACCTAAAGTAAAATTCAGTGCAAATTGGTTCTCAATCCAAAAACCCCCTAGGAAGTAGGATCAGACAGTCATGATTGCATAGAAGTTCAAGAACAACCTTTTTAATAAAACATTTCCTCTAGATCAAGCAAATACTTTTCGAAAGAAGAAAAGAATAGTACACTAATGTTCTGATCGAGAAAGTAGTAAAGATTGCTCTGAGAATGTGTTTTTGATGGTGTGGTAAACAAACCATTAACTTGGCCAAATAATAATAAAATAACATGTTAGCTTACTAAAAGTTAAAGAGAAATGCCTCACATGCATGAAATAAGATAGGATGCACATGTCATATCAATAAGGTTCATGCCCACACTAAGTTCAAAAGCTTAAAAAAGAAAGGAGATCCACAATAGTTAGTAAACACAAGAACATGTACTCTCCTAATCAATGTGTAGTCTCAGAGTAATACTCCGGACTCCCACAATCTTCATTGTGAGAGCCTAGAGCACTACACCGGGACTACACAATAATTACCCATATAGTATGAACTTCAACGTTAAAATATCAATTAGGTCACCCAAGTCAAGTCAGGGAAATATGCTGTTAAAGGAATTTTTGAGTTCTTTTGTACTAAGGCACTTACCTAAGAGTTCCGCCCATTCTTTTCTCTTTTCTTTTTTTCAATCACCCATCACCCAACAGCGTTAACAATATCAAGTAGCCAGGATTGTCATGGTGTTTTTAGCTTGACAAACGACAGTGCCATTTTCATTTTGTGATTCTATTTTTTGGAACAGATGCAGTTGCAAAATGACAAGCAAATGTTTCAATTTTTTGTTTTGTTTCTCATTTAATGCATGACAGGCCCAGTAGCAGTGTGGAGGTGTATCTTGTTCATGTTTATTGTTCAATTGTTCTTGGAAATTAGCATTTGCTTGGTAGATGCATGGCATAAAGCCAAACCTGTCATGTTTGGACGTTTCCTTGATTAATTTTTTTTTTTTTTTTTAAAGAATCTTTTATTTTGAATGAATGTGTTTATTAATTCAAAAGGAAAGAGACAACCTGGAGGGGCACCTCAACATCTGCCCCAGAAAACAAAAACGGAGGGAGGAGATGTCCATGGTTCTTAGCTTTACTCAGTGCAAAAGCAAGCCCAAGATGCAATTTTGTGGGCAAGAATATAGCATCCCTTAGGCTAAGGGTACAAACGAAAAACCAAAGTTTACATAGCTTTTGACTGATCACATAATTAATTAAGCTTAGACTTCTGTATTGTTTCTCTTTCTTAATTCTACAGTGCCTGTAAAAACTCCTTTACAATTTTCACTTGCTTTGTATCACTTGCTCACAGCACTCATGCTCCACGAAAGAAATAAACAAAACAAGATTATATCACATCAGTAGCCTATCACTCTCTCTCTCTCCTTTTTTGAGACATTACATAATGGATTTGAAATTGTTAGGTTCCAAATGTTTAAAACAATTGGCAAATCGTAAACACAAACTTGTCTAGATATAGATCTTAGAGTCTATAGGTATTATTAGACAATGCTCAAGGTGATTTAAGTCAAGATTCAAGAACATACAAGCTACAGAAAGAAGATTTCATAATCTTTCTGGTTCGATCGATCGAAAGACAGGCTCGATCGATCGAAAGTCGTATCTGCAGAATTTTAATTAACCCCAAACAGCAGTTCAAGCCCATTTAGGATTAGGGTTTCTAATCTACTTCTCCCAGTATATAAAGGAAACCCTAAGCATGTTTTTATGTGGCTTTTCAGAGAGAAAAGAGTGTGCCTCTTTTGTATTTAGGGTTTTGTTCCTAAAAAGCTCTATTATGTCTTCTACCGATATTATTCCTTGAAGAATCTCAAGATTCAGTGTTGTAGAAGTTACTGCCTTCTCTTGTCATCAAAGGTGTTGATGATCTAAACCTTCAAGGGTGGTCTTGGAATCACAAACAGGAGAGTTTGTGTTGCAAAATCTTTGAGTGGGATCTCAAAGTCACAAACGGGGGTGTTTGTGTTTTGCAAAGGCCAAAGAAAGAAGGAGTCCGTGGATTCGGAGCTTGCATGTGGTCGTGTCAGTAAGTTCTACTGGTGGGTAGCAATAAGAAGTCAAGCGTGGGGGCTTGTAAGTCTTATTGTATGAACTTCGATTCTTTAAAGATAGTGGATTCAAGTTTACCTTGAGGATAGCTAGGTCAAATCCTCCCCAGGTTTTTACCGGTTTGGTTTCCTGGGTGATCATATTGTGTGTTATTTATTTTCCGTTGCTTTGCATGATTTGATCTTTGTTATTGTGATAACCTAGACTTGTTTAATTGGACTAAGTAACAACTTGGCTAATTACCTTGGTTAAATCAATTGTTTAAGGGGTCTAAAAACTAACAAGTGGTATCAGAGTGGGTTGCTCTTTTGTTTTAGATCTTTTGATCTAAGAGCTGATCCTTGACCCCTGTTGTCATGGATAATTTGAAGTGTTTTTCTGATCATGTGTCTGCTCATGAGTCTGTTGATTTTATTGATGCCTGTGAAACTCTTCGTAAGGAATTATTGAAATCTATGAAAATTGCTAAGAAATTCAAGGAAGAGTTAAAATTGGCTAATCTTGAAAAAAGAGGAACTGATTGTTAGATTAGATAAATCTAATAAAAAGAATGAATTTTTGAGAAATCAAATTTCCTCTCAAGATGAGAAGATGAAAAGCTTGGAACAAGAGTTAGTTGAATCTAAAGCTAAAATTGAAAATTTGACTTGTACCAAGTCTGTTGTTGATAACAGAAGTGTTTCTGTTTCTCTTAAGCCTAAAACTAAGAAAGTTTATATCCCTCCTTTCAAGAGGAATAATAAAGAAAAGGCTTATTTGGCTAGGTTAGACAAAGGTAAAAGTTCTGATGTTGACGCTGAAGTTTCTAAACCTAAGTTTAAACCTACTGTTAGAAAGCATAATAAGTCTATTTTTGTGCCTATTTGTCACCTTTGTGGTGTTATTGGTCATATTAGACCAAATTGTTCTTTGTTGAGGCAAAAGCCAAAATCTGAGACTAGATTTGTTGTTAGGAATACTGATGTTCCTAAATTTGTTATTGTATGTCACTTTTGTGGTGTCTTCGGTCACATTCGTCCTAATTGTCATAAATTGAAATTTAAGCACTCAGTGTTTCAGTCTATGATATGTGATGATATTTCTCCTGCCATAAGTCCATATAAATTGTTCTATATTCTTTTGAAAAATTTGAGCTTGTTGGCTTGTGAAAGGAATTTGCAGGATTTCAGTCTTTCTCAAAAGATTGGTGTAATTCCTCAAATACACTCTGCTTCTCATGGATTTTCACCTACAAAGCCGAAGACTCGTGCTATATGGGTGAGAAAAGATTCTCTAAGGTGAGTGTTGCTAACTTGTCCCTGATTTAATTCTTTCAATTAATTGTGGACATGTTTTGCTTTTGTTTTTGGTCGTGTTTTTTTAGGTTGTTTTTTATTAAAAAAAAATCCAAAAACATTGAAAAAATTTCAAAAATACAAAAATATTTTATTTTGAGTTTTGTTTTATTTTTCTTGAGGATTACATGAATTATGATATCTCTCTTGATTTAGAACATGCTTGACATTGTGGAGAAACTTGAATAGTATGTGTTATATAAGTGCTAAGCTATTTTTGATTTTGTATAAGTATGTACTAGTTTGTACATGTACTTAAGGGTTAATTAAGAAATTGATATTTCTTGTTTGTGTACCATCTATAGCTTAGTTAAGCACTGTCATGCATTGCATTTGCATTGTTCATTTAGCATTATGTGTGCTTTTTGTTTTTGGTCATAAATTTTTTAAAACCAAAAACATTTTTGTGTTTTGTATTTCACATCTTGGATTTATAATCAAGGATTGGCCATATTATTTTTACATAACAAGTTTATGTACCTTATTTAGCCTTATTGCACTTTACTATTTGAAACTTTGTAGTGCATGTTGTGTAGGAAAGATGTTTATGGTTTTGATCACTTTGTTTTGATCTTGAAGTCACATGTCTTTGACTGTCAGACTTGAACCTTTAGAGAAAGGCATAAATAACCACCTCACCACTATTCACTAGCCAATCATGAACACCTTAGTGCATATCGTAAGATTTTGTGCTCGAGAAAGTGTAGCACATGCACAAAAAGAACATAAGGTGAAGCCTCGGTTTAATTGCTTAATACTTAAAATTGGTGTGTACTATTAGGCTTGATGCCAAATCACATAATTAAAATTGGTGTGTACATTATCCTGGCTATTTTAATAAGTTTCTGAACAATTAAAATTGGGGTGTATATTATGAGGCAAAAATCAAGAAACTTACATGATTGCAAGCTTGTTTTCTAGGAGATGTGGGAGTTATATGATGTAACTCTTTTGGTGATAGTCTCTTTCAAATTCTATGTAATGAATTTTGTAGACATTATGATTGATTTCTATTTACATATCAACTCACATGTTTTTTAAGCTTTTGCTAGTTGCACACACTACATAAGTTACTCCTTGTTAAACTTTGTACATGTTATTGTGTGTGTTTATGGTCTGACCAACCAAGTTTTGCAAATACTTTGAATTTGTGCAAAATTAATTTGTTCCTTGAAAATTTGTGGCGAATGCAAGAAATTTTGTTTTAGGGAATTTGGGATTAAAATTCTTGTTTTTGAAAATCATATCATCTCATACTCATGCATTATTGTTCTTAAATTTCAATGCTTTGAGTCGATTCTAAATGTTCTTTTAAAAAAAAAAACTATGTTTTTCCTCAAATTTGGTGAGCCTCTGCCCATTTCGATCGATCCATTCTGTTTTTCAATCGATTGAAAATTTTAAATTTGATAGAGAGAGCTTCTGCCTGTTTTGATCGATCGAAACTGATTTTCGATCGATCAAACTCTTTTCAAATTGTTTTGATAGAGTCTCTACCTGTTTCGATTGATCGAGGCTGTTTTTCGATCGAACGAAACTCGTGAAACATATTTTTTAAAAGGTCAGATTTCAAAAGGACTTTTTCAAAAAGTTTTTCAACTTTTCTCTCCCTTCGACTTGGCTAAGGCTCCACCATCGATTTTTTGTCGTTTTCCTCCAAGATTTTTGCAAGGTCTTTGTCCTTGAAGGCCGGTAAGTCTCTTTTGCCCTTCTTTTTGCATTTTATTTCTTGTTTTCATGAATTTTTCATGCATTGTTGTGGGTATTTCGGCACTTTCTAAATATTGGGGTTTTTGATGATTCAAACCTGTTTTGGTGAAATTGATCAATGGGTTTTTGTTCTAGGATGCTATAATGATGATTCTTGTAGTTTAATTTGATCAATTTTGTGGATTTTGAAAAATTGGAAATTCTAGGGTTTGAAATTGATCCGAATTGGGGATTTTGTCTAATTGGGTTAAATTGATGAAATTGGCTTGTCAAATTGATGTATTTGGTCGTTATTTTTTGAATTCTGTCATGTGTGATGATCAATTCATCAATATTTTTCAAATTGATCAAGTTGTTTTCCAAATTTTTGGGTTTTTGTGTTAATACCTCAATGTTCAAGCCAATTTTGTGAATTTGAACTTTTTGGACTTAATTCACTGCATTAGAACATGCATCATACCATTTAAATTTGTCATGCATCATATAGATTTTAATTCTATATTTTTTTGTGCTAACTTGCAGTCTGCCTAGGAAAACTAGAGCCAATAGGACCACGCCTTTTGTTTTGTGTTTTGTTCTTTTGCTCTGTGCTTTGGTCCTTATCTTAGCCAATGATTAGGATAAATAGATTTTGGAAGTCCATCCTCGCTCAAAAGTCTTTCTCTCTCTCTCTCTCTCTCTCTCTCTCTCTCTCCTTTTTTGAGAGATTACATAATGGATTTGAAATCATTGGCTACGTTTTGAGAATCAACGCTACTTCCATATAACCCTTTTCTAGATAGTCCAACATAGTATATGCCATTCTTTCCCTTCCAGTGATTAGGATAAATAGATTTTGGAAGTCCATCCTCACTCAAAAGATACTCATACCCTTGCTCATAATAATAAAATAGTTACTTGTTTTTTTTTTTTTTTTTAAATAATAATAAAAATAATAAATTATAGTTCTAATATGGTATCTATTTGGTATGACTAAAAATTTGTAGTTTTATTTTTAAAAGTGGAGTTGTTGTTTTGTAGGGCTCATGTTAATAAGTGGAATTTAAATAAGATGTATTTAAGGCAAGTTAACAAAAATATTTATTTCTTCGTAAACATTATTTATAACAATTTGTGAATTATTAAAAAGAATATAAAATTCCAAATATAAAATTCCAAAATTATTCTTTTAGCTTTAAACAAACTTTCTCAAACCTTATTTTTTCTACCTACAATCCAAAACACCAAAAAACGTAACTAAGAAAATTAATAAACTTAACAATGATTAATTGGACCAATTAGTAAAAACAATTTTTTTGTTGACTGTATGTTTTTAGACCCCTTAAAGACAAACAAATTAACCTAGTTATTTAGCCAAGTGATTAACTTAGGTAAATTATTCAGATCTAGGTTAATACAAATAAATCATATCATGTAAAGTAGCAGAAAATAAAGAACACAATGATATGATCACCCAGGAAAACCAAACCGGTAAAAAACCTAGGGAGGATTTAACCTAGCTATCTTCAAGGTAAAACAGATCCACTATGAAAGAATTGAAGTTTTACAATAGTGACTTAGACCACTAACATCCTATTGCTACCTCGAGTAGAAAACTTACTACAACAACCACGTGACAGTTTCGAGTTCACGGACTACTTCTTTCTTGAATTCACAGCATCCACAACTAGTCCCACTTGTGATTTTCTTTAAGCTCTTTATACAGCAACTAAAGCGATCACCAAACTCTCGACATCAATCTTGAAATTGAAAACCCTAAGTATTTATGAAGGCAAACACCTGTGTTAGCCTAGATCTGAAAAATTTATCTATGTAATCACTTGGCTAAATAACTAGGTTAAACAACTTGTATTTTAAGGGGTCTAAAAATATACAAATGGTATCAGAGCGGGTTAGCTCTTGTATTTAGATCCTTTGATCTAAGAGTTAATGCTTGACCTCTGTTTTCATGGAACACGGTCACTCTCTTGTGATCCTACCTCACTTTGATGGGAACAACTATGCCTATTGGAAAGTAAGGATGAAAGTACTCCTGAAATCTAGAGGTGAACCTCTTGTGAGATCTAGAGGTATTTGCCTTCATAAATACTTAGGGTTTTCAATCTCAAGATTGATGTCGAGAGTTTGGTGATCGCTTTAGTTGTTATATAAAGAGCTTAAAGAAAATCACAAGTGGGAGTACTTGTGGATGTTGTGAATTTAAGAAAGAAGTAGTCCGTGAACCCGGAACTATCACGTGGTCATGGTAGTAAGTTTTATACTCGAGGTAGCAATAAGATGTTAGTGGTCTAAGTCACTATTGTAAAATTTCAATTCTATCATAGTGGATCTATTTTACCTTGAAGATAGCTAGGTTAAATCCTCCCTAAGTTTTTTACGGTTTGGTTTTCCTGGGTGATCATATCATTGTGTTCTTTATTCTCTGCTGCTTTACATGATATGATTTATTTGTATTAACCTAGATCTAAATAATTTACCTAAGTTAATCACTTGGCTAAATAACTAGGTTAATTTGTTTGTGTTTAAGGGGTCTAAAAACATACAGTCAACAACAAATTGTTTTTACTAATTGGTCCAATTAACCATTGATAAGTTTATTAATTTTCTTGGTTACGTTTTTTGGTGTTTTGGATTGTAGGTAGAAAAAATAAGGTTTGAGAAAGTTTGTTTAAAGCTAAAAGAATAATTTTGAAATTTTATATTCTTTTTAATAATTCACAAAATGTTATAAGTAATGTTTATGAAGAAATAAATATTTTCGTTAACTTGCCTTAAATACATCTTATTCAAATTCCACTTATTAACATGAGCCCTACAAACAACAACTCCATTTTTAAAAATAAAACTACAAATTTTTAGTCATACCAAATAGATACCATATTAGAACTATAATTTATTATTTTTATTATTATTTTAAAAAAAAAAAAACATGTAACTATTTTATTATTATGAATAGGGGTATGAGTATCTTTTGAGCGAGGATGGACTTCCAAAATCTATTTATCCTAATCACTGGAAAGGAAAGAATGGCATATACTATGTTGGACTATCTAGAAAAGGGTTATATGGAAGTAGCGTTGATTATCAAAATGTAGCCAATGATTTCAAATCCATTATGTAATGTCTCAAAAAAGGAGAGAGAGACTTTTGAGCGAGGATGGACTTCCAAAATCTATTTATCCTAATCACTGGCTAAGATAAGGACCAAAACACAGAGCAAAAGAACAAAACACAAAACAAAAGCCGTGGTCCTATTGGCTCTAGTTTTCCTAGGCATGGTGATTGATATTGTTGTTTGTGTAAATCTCTTGTGAGATCTGTGAGGAGCTTTCCTTTATACAAGCTTAGGATTATCAAGAAAGAGATTTCTTCAAGAGCTTGATGATCATTTAGTTGCTGCCATAAGAACTTAAAGAAATACAAGCGGGTGTGCTTGTACTTGCTGGAGAATCCAAGAAAGAAGGAGTCTGTGTTCTTGGAGCTTGCACGTGGTCATGTCAGTGAGTTTCTACTAGTGGGTAGCAACAGGATATTAGTGGTCTAAGTTTTATTGTAAAACTTCGATTCTTTCATAGTGGATTCAAGTTTACCTTAAGGATAGCTAGGTTAAATCCTCTCCAGGTTTTTACCAGTTTGGTTTCCTGGGTGATCATATCATTGTGTTATTTATCTTTCCGCTACTATGCATGATATGATTGTTTGATTGTGATAACCTAGATTTGGAATTTGGACTAAGTAATAATTTGGCTAATTACCTAGGTTAATCCAATTGTGTTTTTAAGGGATCTAAAAACATATAGTAATAGAATAATATTATATTTTTATATGATATATTTGATTCTTTATAACACAATAGGATAAAATTTAACAATCAAAGAGAACAAATAAAAAAAGCAATTTAAAAATAACAAATTATCCAAATCATGCTATGTAATAGAATAATATTATATTTTTATATGCTATATTTAATTCTTTATAATGAACTAGGATACAATTTAACAATCAAAGAGAACCAAATAAAAAATAAAAAAATAAATTGCATTAACCTAAAGTAGAGTTTTAAAGAATTTAAAACATTATTAGATTAAAGTAGAGATACAAGAAAAATAAAAAAATCCACCAAAAAATTGAGAGAGAGAGAACCTTTGTTTTGTGAGGGAAAACTATGCATAGAATGGAAGATAGTGACAAATTTATAGAAAGAGGGTGTGAATAATAAGATACAAAAATAAAGGAAGATGAAGGGGAAGAGGAAGAATGATATTAATGTAAAGGGTAGTGGGGAGATTAAAAGATAAGGGAGGGAGAAATGTTAGAGAAGTAGTGGGGAGATGAAAAGGTAAGGGAGGGAGAAAGGTTGGAGAAGTATAAATATAAAAAAAAAAAATATTTACAACAATTATAACAAGTCACACACTCATATTTCGGAAATGCAGAAACAAAGAAATTCCATAGTCGAACTACCCACATCAGCGTCCACGTCATTATCATTTTTCTTTCCAATTTTCCTATAATTTTTTTTTAACATTTACTCTTTTTTTAAAAAAATATTTACACTTTCTCCAACTTTTCTCTAACCCTTATCTTTTCATCCCCCTACTACCCTCTATCTTAATATCACTTTTCATCTCCCCACTACACTTTACCTTACCGTTTCATCTCCCCAATACCCTCTACCTTAATATCACTCTTCATATTCCTTTCATCTTTCTTTTTTTTTTTTTTTTTTGTCCTTTCTTATTCACAAACTCTTACTATAAATTTGTCATTCTCTCTTCCATTCTTTACATACTTTTCCTTCACAAAAAATATTCTCTCTCTCTCTCTCTCTCTCTCTCTCTCTCAAATTTTTGGTGGATTTTTTTTTCTTTCATCTTTGCTTTAGGTTGATAAATTGTTGTGTTCTTTAGAACTTTATATTGAGCTGATGTGATTTAGTTTTGTGATTAAT
This sequence comes from Quercus berberidifolia, assembly GCA_028535905.1. Lineage (NCBI taxonomy): Eukaryota > Viridiplantae > Streptophyta > Magnoliopsida > Fagales > Fagaceae > Quercus > Quercus berberidifolia. The sequence continues at coordinate 75,184,967 of JAPQVW010000002.1, read as the reverse complement.
TGTTAATTTTTTTACATGTGTTTTTCTTTAAATTCTTTCTTTGGGTTTGCTTTGAATTCACCTATTTAGTTGTTCTATATATGTTATTTTTGTACAACATGACATTTGTTCTATAAAATTCCTTTAAGAATTGATAAATTATCTTTTCATTTGAATTTTTTTTCTCTCCTCATGTGTAGTGATTGACTTCTAACAAAAACTATTATATTTATATAAGGGGTCCATAATGCATTTATGTTCTCGTATCGTGATAAATCTGAGTAGTTGAATAATGTTGTTTAATTTACCACTATTACATATTTTTTCCTGAAGCTACATACCATCAATCGTAACACCAAATGGATATTTCAAAGTTCATTTGCATGATTACTTTGCTGTGTGATAAGTTGAAACATTGTTGGGTAATGATGTACATTAGATTGTTTGTGTAGCCTCTTGACTTACAAAGGGTATGTATTGATTTATACTAAGTTTTTGTTTTTGGTATTCTTTAGAGATATAATGGTTGATAGGTCAAATGAGGCTCCATTAATTTATGTGAGGCTTCAGTCTCACCCAAATGAAAAGTAATAAAACAAGACAATTCATGTTCATCTTTCAAGTTTATTCTTTCAAAAAAAAAAAAAAAAAATGCTTAGCTTTTTGGTAACCACCAATTCATTTTGTTAACTCAACATCATAGAATAACTTTAATTTAGTTATATAGATAGGGTTTGTCATTTTTCATGTTGCAAATGTGTGTGTGTGTGTGTGTGTATATATATATATTCAAGCTAAAATCAATGGCACTACAACAATTGACCATTTAAATTCAACTATATCCTCTGTGGGGATAAAAGAACTGAATAAGAGTGTTGGCCCATGGGCCATGCCTGAGGATGCCAAGGAGCCCGAGGATGGTCAAGCAATAAGAAGGACAAGTGGATTGATGGGCCGAGGACAAGAGCAGATAACAACGAGCGAGTGGTGTTTCCCGAGGAGCCAAACATCATCGGGGAGCATTGTGGAAGGTTGGTACCCAGCCGCATAAAGAACATTGTATAAGAGGCAATCGTACTTTTTAAAAATAAGCTTCAAAGAAAGGAGACAACAGTAAACTGAGAAATATCTGAGAAAAAGGCTACTACCACCACATTAAATGTTCTGCACCTAACCAACTAGCTGCATTTATGTAGAAATTATGCCTGAACAGTGATATTTAGTTTCACAGCTACACACAAAGTCTCTAGGAGGGCTTTGATGGGACAAGTATCTAGGAAATCATCTATATGATCAACAAGTGGAAGGTTGGGATCGCAAAATGGAAGAATATATAAGGGAAAGGACTCCATGAAAAGGAGGCATGTAATCCGAGAGAGAAAAAGAGAGAGAGAGAAGAACATCTTGTACTTAGAAAAACTTAAGTGAATATAAGAATACTTCATCCTCGGATTTGACCAAGGAGTGTTATTCCGTACTTAACTGTATCTATTTTATCTTTTTGGCATGAATCCAGTCCATTGAGGCCCATATTTTATTTTACTGAATCTTCTTTCTATAGAAATCCACTCTCTAACAAACAAATAGATTGTTTTGGGTCAATTGGGCCATCATCCATTGGTTGTTGGCTGAAGGTCTAATTCTAACCCCTACACCCTCCATATCATTAAATTATTAATATTTTCTCTCTTTTTTTAATTTTTAAAAATTAAACATATAATTTTTTAATTAAATACAAATAAATAAAAAATTCCTTATAAAATCGTACTTATTTTTTTTTTTTAACATTTACACTTTCTCCAACATTTCTCATTCCTTTCACATTTTCATTTGCGCACTGCCCTCTACCTTAATATCACTCTTCATCTTTCATTTTATCTTCATTTATTTTGTTTCTTCTTATTCTTATCCTCTTATTATAAATTTTTCATCGTCTTTTCTATTCTATATTTCTATGCATAATTTTCCCTCACAAAAAAGGTTATTTCTCTCTCTCAATTTTTTGGTGAATTTTTTTATAGAGAATAAAAAATATTATGGGAATATATAATTATGATTAGAAAGTGAACAAATACCATAATGACTGTAAGATTGAAGTTTTACCAAGTGGGGTTAACTCTATCTAGTAGATTTCTTCTATGCAACTCCTTTATACCACACTCACTCACTATATATGGGTATTTAGATGATTTGAATCGAGTAGGATTTTATGTTATATAAATGCTGTTGTAACCTTAATTTTTCATATGGTAAATTGATATTTGCTTGTTCTAATGGACGTAGGCACATTACCAAACTACACAAATTCTCTATATTGATTTCTGTTAGAATTATGGGAATATATAATTATTTTGTAACGTGGTATAATGTATGATTTATTCTCTAAAACGTACTAAAGATATTATTTCTAAAATTATTTTCATCTCCCTATCTCTACAAATATATAGTTCTATTATTTTGAGTTAAAAAAAAAAAAAAAAAAAAAAAAAACTTAGGTGCATTTGATTGATAATATTCCATTATTTTTTTTGAAATAAAAGATAGAAATACTATTCTTTTTTTAAGTGATCTATATTATTCAAACTTTTGCATAGTGTGTTATGGTTTTTTTTTTTTTTTTTTTCTTACAACTAAAATTTTTAAGTTCCAAAATTAATTATTCGAATTTATCATTCTCTTAAGAAGATTATCATGATAACCAAACTTCATCACAAATTTACAATTGATATTACTCAAATAATTTAAATAGACATTCAAATACATAATCATCTCACTTTTAAAATATCAAAAAATGAACTCAAACCAAAACTATAAGAGGGTTAGAGAGTACATGTGATAAAGAACTCAAAAAACATACCACCTAAGTGTATCATCCAAAAGTAAAGACACAAAAAAAGCAAAAATTCATTAAGCTAATATACAGTTGCAAGAAAGAATTAATGAGAGAGAGAGAGAGAGAGAGAATCACCTTTTCTCAAAGAGAATGTGAAACAAATAACAAAATTATATAAAAGAAGATAAGTAAAAGAATATTCAAAATAAAATGTATAGTTGTAAATACCAAATTAACCAAATCATGCTATATAATAGAATAACATTAAATCATTCTGTAATTTCGTAAGATAACATGTAACAAACAAAGAAAATAAAATTTAAAAGATAAAAAATTAAAATATAACCAAATCATATCAACCTAAAGTAGAGTTAAACATAAAAATTTATCAATCTAAAGAATTAAACATCCACCAAAAGAAAGAATATTTATACATGTATGTATCTATGCACACACACATGCACACATATATATATTGAGAGAGAGAGAGAGAGAGAGTATTCACATTTTTGTGTGAGCAAAATAGGGAGTGAATGGAGAGAAAATAACAAATTTTTATAGTAAAAACAATGGGGAGAAGAAGAGTCAAAATAAAAGGAAGATGAAGGGATGGAGAAGTTGTAAGGTTTATGTATAGAGTAGTAAGGTAAAAAGTAAGTAAATGTTAGAGAAGGTGTAATTGTAAAGTGACAAATTAATAAAAAGAAAAATAATTAAAAAGGAGAGAGAAAATATTAAAAATAGGTTAATGATGTTGCTCAACAGGAGTGTAGTAATATTAAAAGTTACGCTTCAGCTTTTAGATTTACTAGTCGCAGACCCACGCGATGCGTGGGAATATATAATTATTTTGTAATACGCTATAATGTATAATTTATTCTCTAAAAATTATTAAAAATAATTTGTTCTCCTTAAAAGTTGAACTATTCTTAAAAGTATTATCCATTTCTGTTCTATTATTTTGGGTTTTTCTTAATAACTAAATCATGAAATCAATGAAGAATTGAAAACCAAAAACAATATAGATACATATCTATACTATATATAATAATGGAAGTTTTGAAAAAAAAAAAAAAAAAGAACTTTCTTTCTTCTTTTAAAGTTCCTTAGAAATGTCTTTGGCCACTTAAGAAACCTTCATTGTCAAACTCTCATATATCTAGGTCAATGCTCCTAAACCCTGCAAGAACCAAATTCCACATTTAGCATTATCAAAATCAGATAAAAATTAACCCCCAATCATGTTTTAAGATTTTCTATTTCCTCATGACCAAAATTTTGAGGTAGATTTTTTATTGTCTACTGAACTGCAAGATCAAATTATTATGTGCTGCACATAATAATAAAAAGTGTGCTAAACATAATATTTGTCAAAGCCAAACAGAAATTGAGAAAGGTTACACAACAAAAAAAAACCATTGAGTCAAAAAATATGAAAGCAATAATTGGAGTATAATTACAGTGTATACTCTATTATTGTTTCAAAACAATCATAGGTAAATACATTAAACTTTGGTTTTCTTTTCTTTCTTTTTTCACACAGAGTTAAACAAATGTCACATGTAAGAAAACTAAAATATCAAAGATAAACAAATTGAACGGGTAAAACACAAATATAAAATAAAAATTGTACAACATGAATATGAAATAAGAAGTTGTTGTAGAGATTTCTAATTCTTGAAAACCCTTCTCATAACCGACAAACCAATCCTAGCCACCCATAGCCCCAAAGTGATCACATTGTCAGCAACCCACAAAAAAGCTTATCATCCACAAACTTTAGTGTTAGTTTTTAGACCCCTTAAAACCATAAACAAATTAACCTAGGTAATTAGCCAAATGATTACTTAGTCAAATTAACAGATCTAGGTTAACACAAATATATCATATCAATGTATAGCAACGGAAAATAAATAACACAACGATATGATAACCCAGGAAAACCAAACCAATAAAAAACCTGGGGAGGATTTAACCTAGCTATTCTCAAGGTAAAAAGCAAATCCACTAGAAAGAATCGAAGTTCATACAATAAGACTTACAAGCCCCATGCTCGACTTCTTATTGCTACCCACCAGTAGAACTTACTAACACGACCACATGCAAGTTTCGAATCCACGGACTCCTTCTTTCTTTGGCCTTTGCAAAACACAAAAACCCCTGTTTGTGATTTTGAGATCCCACTCAAAGGTTTAGCAACACAAACTCTCCTGTTTATGACTCCAAGACCACCCTTGAAGGTTTAGATCATTAGCACCTTTGATGACTAGAGAAGGCAGCAATTTCTACAATATCGGATCTTGAGATTCTTCAAGGAGTAGCACTGGTAGAAGACATAAGAGAGTTTTTAGGAACAAAACCCTAAATACAAAAGAGGCACACTCTTTAAAAAGACACAAACCAAGTTTTAAAAAAAAAAAAAACTAAGTTGAGGATACACATGAAGAAAAAATATTCTCTCTTTCAATAAAATGCAAACATGGCACTATGTGACATATAAATAGTTGTATGAGTAGAGAAAATATTTGCACATTGATTATCCATCATATCTCTTAAGAAAAATATTTTCTACAGTGCACACATAAAAAAAAAGGCATATACTAGAAAGTACATAGCTCAAAAATTAATCAATCAATTTTTTGATCAAGTTGAGTACCTAATTTAGCAAAGTGTATGTATGTTATGTGTGAAAACAATGAGAGATATGACTGCAAAATTACAAAATGGATACAAAAAATCAATGCAATGCATGTGAATCATAAACATAAATGATGCATGAAGAAAAATTGGTCAAATACTTAAAAACTCCTCAAAGCATAGTATTTCAAGAATGAAATGCATGAGTATGAGATTAAAAGTTTTTCAAAAACACTTGAATTCAACCCAAATTTTCCAAAAACAAGTTTTTTAATCAATTTGTCCTCAAATATCAAACTTTAAACATATTTTGCATCAAAATCAAGGAAGTTTCCATCTTGGATGGCCATAACAGGATCACACACAATATAATGTACCAAGTTTAACAAAGAGTAACTTGTGTAGTGTGTGCAACTAGCAAAAACTTGAGATACATGTGAGGTGATATGTGAATAACAATCAATCACAAAGTCTACAAAATTCATCACAAACAATTTAAAAGAGACTATCACCTAAAGAGTTACATTATATAACTCCCACATCTCCTAGAACATAAGCTTGCAATCATGTAAGTTTCTTGAATTTATGCCTCATAATATACACACCAATTTTAAGTCATGTGATTTTGGCATCAAGCTTGATAGTACACACCAATTTTAAATATTAAGCAATTAAACCGAGGCTTCACCTTTTGTTCTTTTTGTGCATGTGCTACACTTTCTCGAGCACAAAATCTTACGATATGCACTAAGGTGTTCATGATTGGCTAGTAAACAGTGGTGTAATGGTTATTTATGCCTTTCTCTAAAGGTTCAAGTCCGACAGTCAAAAACATGTGACTTCAAGATCAAAACAAAGTGATCAAAACCATAAACATCTTTCCCACACAACATGCACTACAAAGCTTCAACTAGTAAAGTGCAATAAGTAAGCTCATCAAGGCTAAACAAGGTACATAAACTTGTTATGTAAAGATAATATGGCCAATCCTTGATTATAAATTCAAGATGTGAAATACAAAACACAAAAATCTTTTTGGTTTTAAAAAATTTATGACCAAAAACAAAAAGCACACATTATGCTAAATGAACAATGCAAATGCAATGCATGACAGTGCTTAACTAAGCTATAGAGGGTACACAAACAAGAAATATCAATTTCTTAATTAACCCTTGAGTATATGTACAAACTAGTACATACTCATACAAAATCAGAAAAAGCATAGCACTTATATAACACATACCAAGTTTCTTCACAATGTCAAGCATGTTCTAAATCAAGAGAGATATCATAATTCATGTAATCCTCAAGAAAAATAAAAAAAGACTCAAAATAAAATATTTTTGTCTTTTTGAAACTTTTCAATGTTTTTGGATTTTTTTTATTAAAAAAAAAAAAACTAAAAAACAAAACAACAAAAAGAAAACATGTTCACAAACAATTGAAAGAATTAAATCAGAGACAAGTCAGCAACACTCACCTTAGAGAATTTTTTTCTCACCCATATAGCACGTGTTTTCGGCTTTATAGGTGAACATCCATGAGAAGTAGAGTGTATTTGAGGAATTACACCAATCTTTTGAGAAAGACTGAAATCCTGCAAATTCCTTTCACAAGCCAACAAGCTTAAATTTTTCAAAATAATATGAACCAATTTATATGGACTTATGGCAGGAGAAATATCATCACAAATCCTAGACTGAAATATAGAATGCTTCAATTTCAGTTTATGACAATTAGGACGAATGTGACCATGGACACCACAAAAATGGCAAACAAGAACAAATTTAGGAACATCAGTACTCCTAGTAGGGTTTCCGATCACAAGCTTTGGTTCTTGCCTCAACAAAGAACAATTTGGTCTAATATGACCAACAACACCACAAAGGTGATAGGTAGGCACAAAAATAGATTTATTATGCTCTCTAACAGTAGGTTTAGACTTAGATTTAGAAACTTCAGCGTCAACATCAAAACTTTTACCTTTATCTAACCTATCAAAATAAGCCTTTTCTTTATTATTCCTCTTAAAAGGAGGGATATAAACTTTCTCATTTTTAGGCTTAAGAGAAACAGAAACACTTCTGTTATCAACAACAGGCTTGGTACTAGTCAAATTTTCAATTTTAACTTTAGATTCAACTAACTCTTGTTCCAAGCTTTTCATCTTCTCATCTTGAGAGGAAATTTGATTTCTCAAAAATTCATTCTTTTTATTAGATTCATCTAATCTAACAATCAATTCCTCTTTTTCAAGATTAGCCAATTTTAACTCTTCCTTGAATTTCTTAGCAATTTTCATAGATTTCAATAATTCCTTACGAAGAGTTTCATAGGCATCAATAAAATCAACAGAAGCATGAGCAGAAACATGATTAGAAAGACACTTCAAATTATCCATGACAACAGGGGTCAATGATCAGCTCAGAGATCAAAAGATCTAAAACAAAAGAGCTTGGTTTTTAGACCCCTTAAAACCACAAACAAATTAACCTAGGTAATTAGCCAAATGATTATTTAGTCAAATTAACAGATCTAGGTTAACACAAATATATCATATCAATGTAAAGCAGCGGAAAATAAATAACACAATGATATGATAACCCAGGAAAACCAAACCAGTAAAAAACCTGAGGAGGATTTAACCTAGCTATCCTCAAGGTAAAAAGCAAATCCACTAGAAAGAATCGAAATTCATACAATAAGACTTACAAACCCCACGCTCGACTTCTTATTGCTACCTACCAGTAGAACTTACTGACACGACCACGTGCAAACTCCAAATCCATGAACTCCTTCTTTCTTTGGCCTTTGCAAAACACAAACACCCCCGTTTGTGACTTTGAGATCCCACTCAAAGGTTTAGCAACACAAACTCTCTTGTTTGTGACTCCAAGACCACCCTTGAAGGTTTAGATCATCAGCACCTTTGATGACTAGAGAAGGCAGCAACTTCTACAATACCGGATCTTGAGATTCTTCAAGGAATAGCACCGGTAGAAGAGATAAGAGAGCTTTTTAGGAACAAAACCCTAAATACAAAAGAGGCACACTCTTTTCTCTCTGAAAAGCCACATAAAAACGTGCTTAGAGTTTCCTTTATATACTAGGAGAAGTAGATTAGAAACCCTAATCCTTAATGGGCTTGAATTGTTGTTTGGGCTTAGTTAAAATTCTGCAGATACGACTTTCAATCGATCGAGCCTGTCTTTCGATCGATCGAACCAGATAGATTATGAAATCTTCTTTCTGCAGCTTGTATGTTCTTGAATCTTAACTTGAATCATCTCGAGCATTGTCTAATAATACTTATAGACTCTAAGATCTATATCTAGACAAGTTTGTGTTCACGATTTGCCAATTGTTCTAAACATTTAGAACCTAACATTTAGAAATCCAATGGAAAAACCAAAGTTGGGGGAAAAGAAAAAATAAGAAGGGAAAGGACAAACCTCAATGGGACTTTCCAAATCTGATGCCATTTTGGCAATTTTCGCAGAGGTAGAGAGCAACTGGAAATTTATAGTGTTAAAAATAACATAAGTAATCACATGAGTGGCAATTGAAGGATTTGAACTTCAAACGAGTGAAATGGTTTTGAAGGGAAAAATGAAGAGTTGAGAATTGGAAGAATGCTAAATTAATGATGAGTTGTGCTAGGACATATGTGATTTGATGTTAGAAACATATGTCAATTTAGAATTGACTAATCTTTTGACAAAACTCATTTTACTTGTAATTTAGTAGATCTAGGATGTGTTTAATGCTTCAAGGAACAAGGTTTCAAGTTCAAGTGTTAAAGCCGTGCAAGTATGTCTAAGAAACAAGTGAAGAAGTGCTGGATTTTAAAGCTCGACAGCTAGCATCTATCGAGTTTTGAAATGCTACTGAAGCCCGAAGCTCGACAACTAGCTCAATAGATACCCTATCTGTCAAGGTTTATGAAATTCAATTTTTCAAAGCTAATTTCAATCTAATCCGTGAGTATTTATTTAGGCTTTCTTTTTTCACAACCCTAAACATATATAAGAATTATTTTAAGGGTCGTAAAAGGTTGCACAAGTGTGAAGCAAAGTTGTGTTCATGCAAATTGTGATCAGAGACAGAATTTGCCCTAGTTCATCTTTCGCTTGAAGAAGTTGTTGTGTTTGTACACCTTAGAGTTTTGTGACCAAGGAGCTTTGTGATCTTCATCGTGTAATGAACTGAAGAACTTTGCAACCAACATCTTTCTCAAGTTGGTGATCAAGTTACGTGCTGGGATCCGCGCATCTATTGGTTAGTCACATACTGGGTGCCGTGCATTGAAAAGTAGAGATTGTCACCACAGAACAAGTCCAATTAGGTATTGGGGAAAGAGTTCAACTGTAAGTTGGTATAAGGTATTGTGATTCCTTTACTTATAACTGCTTATTTTGAATAGCGAATTCTCGGGAGTGATGACCTTAAAATTACCTGGTGGAGTTTTTGTCGTATAAGTTTTCCTTATTCGTAAACAAATCACCGTCAATTTAATTTCCGCTACATATTAGTTAATCGGTGATTTGTTTGTGCTACCATGCGTTTTGCATGTTAATTGAATTAATTAATTAATTAACTTGACTAAATCAATTGGCTAATTTGTCACAAGAGGTCAGTACATTCTTGGCCTATCAAGTTGGATTTAATGAGATAAAGAATGTTAAGGTTGTTTATGGTAATGTGTAAAGTTACACTATTTATTTATATATTAATATTGTTTAAAAAATGAAGGAAAAAAAAAAGCTGACATGATTGATAATGTGGCTCAACTGGGGCATAGCAGCAATAAATACTACGCTTCAGCTTTTAAATATATATATAGATAAAGATATAGATAGGAAATGCTTTGCCATTTTGATCCAACACTGTTTAGATTCCTTGCCGTGCCTATTCAGATTTTAATCCAATAAATATTGATTTGCTCCAAGTTGGATATTGAACAAGTCTTACATTTGTGAGAATAAAAGTATTTGAGCAACCAGGTCAATTACTTCTGCAACAAAGAATGATATACCATGACACAAATTCAGTCTTTGTCAAAAGGCACACCAACATTTCTTTATCCTCAAAAAAAAAAAAAAAAAAAAAAAAAAATCCTTTCAAATCCATCCGTTGGCATTGTCTCTAAAATACTTTGAAGAGGAAGAATAGTGAAGTGATGGATTAGAGTTTATGGATGACGGGTCCATTTGGATGGGCTTAACAGATCAAGGTAAGTGGACAGATCCGATATGAATGGACTGGGGTGGACGGACCAATGGGCCACGTGGCACTAATTTGGTCATTATGTGGTCTCCAAGGAATCCTAAATAGAAACGACTTGCATCTTACGATTAACCCTAGCCTATAGAATCCCAACATGAATAGAATTGTAATACGAAGAGGATTCTAGAAAATACTCCCATTAATGAGGATCTTCCTTGTAAGATTGAATTTAATCAACCATTTTATTGGCTTAATTCCATGCCAAATTTGCTTGTATTTCAGCATTTAGTAACCCTGTATTTAGGTGAGTTTGTTGTAAGGGTAGTGAGTGAGATAGAGTGTTGATTGATTAAGAGTGTGCAAGAAAATAGAGACTCGCGGCTGCAAGCCGCTAGACGTAGCACACGTGCCAAGCGTGCCAGAAGGTGAACAGTCATGCTAGCTGGAGCACTACAGGACAACTGGTCATACGGTTATCTCACGACTGGAGCTCGCGACTCAGCCAAGTCGCGAGGCCAAGCCGCGAGCCACCCCTATTTTGTAAAACCTAACGTTTTACATTCTCCTCTCACCTCAGTATAAATACCTCTTATACGTAAAAATGAAAGAGAGCTTCCAGAAAGAATTTTGAGAGAGAAACCCTAAAGAAAAACAAGATTGATTCACCTACAATCTATACATTAGAGTCTCTTCAAATTCCTCAACTCTCTTCCTCTCCATTGTCAAATCCTTGAGAGGCATTTTACCAAAACCTTGTTCTTACCATATTCATCACTGTGAGAGGGCTGTTTGGTTTTTTTAGGAAGCAATTAGGAAGGAACCAATCTACATTGGTTGATGCTACGGTCTAGTAGCGGAATCCGGGAAGCTAGAAAAGAAAAAGGTTCGGCGCAACCTCGTTGGAGCAAGAAGCTTGGAGGGCTTAGGTGCACTGGGTAGATTAGGCTTGGAGGGTCTATTGCTGTCCATGTATCCCAACTACATTTTCTAGTGGATTGTTTACCGCTTGGAGGGCAGTGGAGAGGTTTTACGCCGAGGGCTTCGGTTTCCTCTTCAATAACACATCGCGTGTTGTCTTTGTGTTTGCATCTTCCTTCCCTTTTATCTTTGCCTTTTATTATCTGTTGTGAGTTGTGATTTTAATTTGGCTTAGATTGTTTTTCCAATTCTATATTACAGCTTATGTTCATTTTCCGCACACTAGTTATTTGACATAAAGCTTGAATTGGTTAATTTGTAAATTGGGGGTCTAAACGTTCAAAGGTATTTATACACATATTTGAACTTTCAATTGGTATCAGAGCGGGTACACTTCTAGTGGTTTCATTACCATTGTGTGATCCTTGACTCCCTTTTGAGATGGATCGGTCTCAATCCCTAAATGCACCTCCATATTTTGATGGTAGTAATTATGCTTTTTGGAAGGTTCGCATGAGAGCTTTTCTGTGTTCTATTGATGAATCTGTTTGGGATGCTGTTGAGATAGGTTGGACCAGGCCTGAGGAAGCCAAATCCACATGGGATAAGGCAGCACTTGCTGTATCTAATGCTAACAGTAAAGCACTCAATGCTATTCTCTGTGGTGTGTTTCCAGATGAATTTCATAGGATCTCTCACATTACCGTTGCTAAAGAAGCATGGGAGATATTGGAGACCACTTACGAAGGCATGTAGAAGGTAAAAGATACCAAGCTGCAGATGCTAACCATTCAGTTTGAGGAGTTAAAAATGAGTGAGGATGAGTCCTTTGACTCTTTCTATAGCAAGCTGAATGAGGTGATTGTAAGCAAGTTCAATTTGGGAGAGAAAACAGAGGACTCTAAAATTGTAAGGAATATCCTTCGATCATTGCTGGAAAGTTTTCGTGCTAAAGTGACAGCGATTGAAGAGAGCAAGGACCTTGATGACGTCAAAGTCTAGGAGCTGGTTGGTTCTCTTCAGACCTATGAGATGTCGCTGCCCAATCAACGGAAGAGTAAATCTCTTGCTCTTAAGGCCATTAAGGAGAAGGTGGAAGACCATGACTCATCGGGAGAAGATGTGGTTAACAAAGATGTTGCATACCTTGTAAAAAATTTCAAAAAATTCTTGAAATTCAAAAATAATGGCAAATTTGGTGATAAAGGAAAATTCCAAAGTTCAGGAAAGGAGAAAAGGGAATTCAAAAAGAAAGATGGAAAAGAATCTCAACCTACACAAGGTGTCACTTGTTTCGAATGTAACGGGCATGGACACTTTAAGAAAGAATGTCCGAATTATTTGAAATCGAAAGGCAAAGTGTATGCCACGACATTGAGTGACTCGGATTCATCTGACTCAGAATCTGAAGAAAGCTGTGATGGAGAGGGGAACTATTCAGCTTTTATGACTATTGCCCATGTTGAGTCTTCAGACGAGTTGAATCTGCTTGTACGAGACCTTGGAGAACATAGTGATGAAGAATCACTGGGAATTGTTGAAGAATCAGATGCTAAAGAAGATGAAAGCACAGCCAATCTTTAAGAGAATTATAACTCACTCCTGGAGAAGTCGGGTGAGTACACAAGGGTGGCCAAGGCAGCTGTGAGAAAAATGAAGAAGGCAGAGGAGGATTATAAAAGTCTCCTAATCCGATATAGGGAGACCAAATGTGAGATAGAAACACTAAATGGTGAGCTGTCAGAAGCTTACACAAAAGTGAGATTTCTTGAGCAAGAGGTTGTGCAAGCAAATGCTAAAATAGAAAGGGTCACCACCAAGAAACTAGATGATGTTATTTCTTCTCAAAAGAGCTTTTCAGAAAAATCCGGATTGGGATATATCGGAGAAAGTAGCTCATCTGGAAATATCATTAAAGAAGTGAAGTTTATAAAGGCCAAAGAATCAGCTAATGTTGGTCCTACTGCTGAGAAGCCCAAGATAGAGGAGAAGAGAAATGTGGGGAATGAATGGCTGTTGAATTCACGTAATCAATCTGTGGGCAGCTCTGAATCCCGAGCCAAGTCTCGTCCACGACCACAAAGAGGTCCTAGATCAAATTATGTGTGTCATCATTGCGGACTTCAAGGGCATACTCCACCAAATTGTCAAAAGCTGAGAGCAAAGAATAGTGCAACTCCTTAAAGGTCTCGAGGACCTAGAAATGATAGAAGAAATTAGGCAGGAGAACCATCGAGAGATCAAAATGGTGATCCCAGAATGATGAAGGTGATGAAGATGATTGGTGCATTCACCAACTGCTTGGAAAGCTTCACGCGAAGTTTTGAAAGCCCTAACTCCCGTATCCAATCCTATAAGGAAATCACCCCAAACGCAAGTGACGTGTGGGTGAAAAAGGGTACTCATGCATAAGCATTACAACATGTCCATGCATTAATACTTTCTATGCTTTGTGACGATATTTGATTGATTGCTGCTTGTTTATGTTGATGGTTGTTTGCTTGTCTATTTGTGCATACTTTTGATTTTGTTTTTGTTTTTGATCAATCTTTTTCTTCTTGTGTCAAAAATCCAAAAATCACATAAAAAAAATTAGAAAATCAAAAAGTTTGATTGACATTGTTGAGTTTTTGTCTCAAAACTTGTTTTGCCTTGTACCTTTGTGCTAATGGCTTTATGCATTTTCGAGCATAGCTTGTTTCTTTGCACTCTTATCACTGTGGGAGAAATCTTGAAATCTATATAATTGTTGTAAATAGATCTTCAAACTTGACATAAATGATTAGTGAATGATTATGATGATCTTGAGACATGTATAGACTTGTGTCTATATATCTTCTCACTCTTTATTTGTTTTGTCTTACTAAAACGAGCTCACCAAATGTAAATCTCTAAATGAAAAGAGATATTGAATTGCAAAAGCCTGTCGCATATACTAGTATTCGACTAGGAAAAAGGGAAAGTGACCAAAAATTAAAGTGAAAGTTTATTCAAAAAGCCAAAGGCTATCTCATTAAGGTGAAATATCTATTATCACTCTCACAATGAGAGGTGATTTTCTCGAAAGGATCAAAAAGATCAAATGTTATGATTGAAAGTGGAGTCAAATGTAAAACTCCAAGATATGTTATCAAGTTTTGTGGGGGGTCATATATACATATTTCTATAATTGAGATGGAACACTTAATCTAGTGCTAATTGTGTATGCCTTGGTTGAATTGATCATTGAAGCTTCACATTAGATTAAGGTCTATCTCATTGTTGATATTCACACACAATACACAAGTTTATGTTCAATAAATGTCATATCCATTTGTGTGATTGTACTTGATGAAATGTGTTTACATGCTCAATCTTTGTTAATTCAAACACAGAAAGATTTTTGAGTGTTTTAGGTGTTTTTGGAAAGTATTTTGTTTTCAAAATTTGAAAATTTCAAAAATTCATTTTTACCCTGTTTTGGTGACTCAGTCGCAGGTAAGTCAAGTTGCGGGCTTCAATCGCGAGTTCGCGGGTCAATTTTGGCGACTTGTTTGCGAATGGAAGGTCCAGTCACGAGGGTTACTTTGAGATTTTCGCGGCTCAACTCGCGACTCTCTCGTGGGTAGACCTTCCAGTCGCGAAAAACACTTAAAATTTTTTTTCAAAATCCTGTCTTCGAGTGTTTTGGCGGCTTGACTTGGCTACTTGTTGGCGACTCACTTCAGTCGCGAAAAATGCGTGTTTGGCAAAAATAGGGGCAGTTTTTAAATCTTTTTCAGTTTTCCCTCGAACTTTTGTGACTATTCATCTTCTTTCTCAACTGTCTCCTTCCCAAACACTCCCTGTACCCTTTTTCAAACTCCATTGTTGCTTCCTTTCAACTCAAAAACTTCAAGTAACAGGTATGGGTTTTCTTTCTCGAACTCTGTTTTACTTGATTTTGTGTTTTTCCCTCTTGTTTATTCGCATTTGTGTATGTTTTTGAGATTTTTTTGTTTCGGCAGTTACTTTTTGTTCATGATTAGCTTATGGAAGCTATTGATTTAGTTTGAGCTTAATTAAGTTGTTGGTTTTGGTCTTCATCATGTGCTTAGCTAGGGTTTGTTAATTGTTTACTCATCTTGTCTGATCTTATGTTGATGTGTTGATTCATAATGTTTCTATTTTGGATGTGAGGTTTACTGTGCTGAATGTGCCTGTTCCTCTATTGTGTGAATCTATCTTTTGTTCTTTGAGTCATGTCATTCTCATCATAATGTATGTCTCCTTGACTTATATCTGTCTTTAGGATGCTTTCAATCTCTATTGCTTTAATACTACCCTGCATTTTACCTATTGATCTTGTGTATCCTCTTTTAGGCTTGTTCATCCGTGTGGCTGATTTAAGTAGCATAAGGTTTAAGTGTTTAAGTTCATCTGTGTGGTTGCAATTTTTTCCTTGTTTATTACATAGTACTGATTAGTTCTACACATGTATTGTTCTATGTTGTTGTGGCCTCTTCTGATTGTTCACAGATGGCACTTTCATCCCCAGAGAAGAAAACACCTGCAAAGAAGGCAGATAAGAGAATGAAAATGGACCCTAACTTGTTCAGGTCTGTTTCCCACTTTGAGAGATACAAGGACTTCTTCTTAAAAGCAGGAATTATTCAAGAAATGTTTGTGGATTTGAAGGATTTAAGGGAAACTTTTATCCCAGCTGTTTTGAAGGGAAAGGATGGGATAAGCTTTTGTGTGATCTCCCAGTTGTGTGTGAACCCCTAATTAGGGAGTTTTATTCTAATGCTGTGATAAGGGAGGATGATTTAAGCTGCTAGGTTAGAGGTAAAGAGTTCACTTTGGATGCACATGACATTGATGATGTGCTAGGTCTTGAAGGATTAGAAGATCAGGAGTTTGTCAATTACAAAGATAGGATTGTGTCTATTGAAACTGTTCAACAGAGGATAGGTGGACAGAGAGAAGGGAAATGTCTAAATACCACAGCTTTTCCAGTGGACATGAGGTGTTTCACTATAATCATGATGTTTAACCTATATCCCATAAGGAAGTTGACTACAATCAACTGTGCAAGAGCAATTTTTCTGATGGATCTCAAAGAAAGGACATTCATTGACATCAGTTCCCACATATATGACATTATTGTGGATGAGACTAGAACCACTTCTAGACCTAAACTAATCTTCCCTAGTCTGCTGATGAGGATCTTTAGAAAGAAGGGTGTTCCAATCCCTCGAGACATCAGTCCCATGTCCACACCCTCTGCAATTAACAAGCTAACCTTTAAAAGGATAAGTGTTTGGCTTCCAGGTGAAGAAGATGAAGGTGATGAAGGAGAGGGTGTCCCAATGGAGACTGAGGCAGAGGCAGTAGGGCATGCATCAACCTCAACACCCAGGAGGAGTGGCAAAAGGACTTGAGCATCAGCTTCTTCAGATACACCTCCAAATGCATTTCAAGTCATCCTGGAACGACTTGATGGAATCAGAGGGGTCTAGACCGAGCACTCTCAGAGGATAGCAACCATGTAGGACCAGATTGATATTCTGTCTGCAAAACTTGACAGCTTCACCACCCAGCATGGACAGTGACCCTTTGGCCATTCCGGTCAAAAAGGGGGAGACATATAAGTTTGTTTTGTTGAGAAGCAGAAAAGCAGCTCTTAAGGGGGAGTAATATGTTGAGAGGGAGCAGTCCATAATCAGACATTGTTTATTTGTGCTTGTGTTTTGGGTATTTTGTGTTGTTGATACACTGTGGTTTTGGTGTATTTATGTTTCTAAATCATAACTTGAATTTGGTTTACTTTTTTATATATATTGTTAATGTTATTTTGATATTGTGATTTGTACCCATGTTGCTTATGTAAGCTTTTAGGGTGATGTTTTATGCATATTTTGTAGGCTTTATGGTTTGTGCCTTGCTTAATGCAGCCTTTTATACTTTGTTTAAATCAGTACTTCTATCTAAATGTCTTGCATTTTGTTTTAAGTAATGTCACTCTTATGCCCTTGTAGGATTGTTCATAGATGCATATACTTAGTGTATTATGCATTGGTTGAGTGTTAGGCATACAAGTATCTTGCTTTGTTCTTGCTAATTTGTATGTTCAAGTGTTCATTCCAAGTGTAAACGAGCACTGTGATCACTACCTTGTGGTGATTACTTGGTTGATCAAGCCATGATTTAAAACTTCACTTCATCTTTGCTTGATCACCTTAAGCCTGCTTCATATACATTTCATGCTTTTCTGCATACAATGATCATGGTGTATTGTTGTGTTTCAGGAGTTTCATGTTCTTATGATTCAAGTGCTTCACAGCTTCTAGAGTTACCTTAAGCCTGTTTCATATACATTTCATGCTTTTCTGCATACAATGATCATGGTGTATTGTTGTGTTTCAGGAGTTTCATGTTCTTATGATTCAAGTGCTTCACAGCTTCTAGAGTTAGGTGTGAGTGAGTTTTGCTCAACTGTTCCCAACTCACATGTTAAGTCTAGAGTTTGTTTTAGGGTTTTGTCACGGAATAGCCAAAAGGAAAGATTGTAAGGTTGAATTTAATCAACCATTTTATTGGATTTATTTCGTGCCAAATTTGCTTGTATTTCAGCATTTAGTAACCCTGTATTTAGGTGGGTTGTTGTAAGGGTAGTGAGTGAGATAGAGTGTTGATTGGTCAAGAGTGTGCAAGAAAACAGAGACTCGCGGCTTGATCTCGCGGGTGACTCGCGGCTGCAAGCCGCTAGACGCAGCACACGTGCCAAGCGTGCCAGAAGGTGAAAAGTCATGCTAGCTGGAGCACTACAGGACAAAACAGGACAACTGGCCATACGGTTATCTCACGACTGGAGCTCGCGACTCAGCCAAGTCACGAGGCCACGCCGCGAGCCACCCCTATTTTGTAAAACCTAACGTTTCACATTCTCCTCTCACCTCAGTATAAATACCCCTTATACCCACAAATGAAAGAGAGCTTCCAGAGAGAATTTTGAGAGAGAAACCCTAAAGAAAAACAAGATTGATTCACCTACAATCTATACATTAGAGTCTCTTCAAATTCCTCAACTCTCTTCCTCTCCATTGTCAAATCCTTGAGAGGCATTTTACCAAAACCTTGTTCTCACCATATTCATCACTGTGAGAGGGCTGTTTGGTTTTTCTGGGAAGCAGTTAGGAAGGAACCAATCTACATTGGTTGATGCTACGGTCTAGTAACGGAATCCGGGAAGCTAGAAAAGAAAAAGGTTCGGCGCAACTTCGTTGGAGCGAGAAGCTTGGAGGGCTTAGGTGCATTGGGTAGATTAGGCTTAGAGGGTCTATTGCTGTCCATGTATCCCAACTACATTTTCTAGTGGATTGTTTACTGCTTGAAGGGCGGCGGAGAGGTTTTACGCCTGAAGGGCGGCGAAGAGGTTTTACGCCGAGGGTTTCGGTTTCCTCTTCGATAACACATCGTGTGTTGTCTTTGTGTTTGCATCTTCCTTCCCTTTTATCTTTGCCTTTTATTATCTGTTGTGGGTTGTGATATTAATTTGGCTTAAATTGTTTTTCCAATTCTATATTACAGCTTATGTTCATTTTCCGCACACTAGTTGTTTGACATAAAACTTTAATTGGTTAATTTGTAAATTGGGGGTCTAAACGTTCAAGGGTGTTTATACACATATTTGAACTTTCATTCCTTATATGGAAAAGACTTGTTGCGCAGCATAGGAGTTTGATTCTACACTACTATAAAAACCCAAAGACCCTCAGAAAATAGGTACGCTTAATTGACCCACTTTAGCACTCTAGAGTTGTGAGAAATTCTAACTTGACTTTCGGAGGGTATTTGGCCGACACCACACCGGTGCTCTCTGTTAGGTCTTCTTTGTTTATTGTGCAAGTATTGTTTCGAGTACGTGAGAACCGTGTCGCTCATTGGTGATTTTTCGGCATCATCATACTTGAACTAAAAGTCCTTGATAGTGAAGGCAAATACATTAGTGACTAGTTCATGGTGTTGAAAGCCGAACAAATCCTAGGAGCTGGTTGCAAAGCAAAGATTGCTGAGAAAGACAATTTGTACACTTTGTTTTCGGAGACTGCCATCCTTGAACTCGATTGTTTAGTCATTGTATATATTATATCTAAAGTCATAATTATAAGTCCATCAAGATAAATGGAATTATATATATAAGGAAGTAGTGTCCCAGAATTTTGCTAGGCTATTTCAAGATATGTCCATGAGACATTTGGAAACCCCATAAATCGATAGTTGTGTGGATTGAACTTAAGACTAGATTTATATCCACACCACACACCGTGGAAAATTTAAAACAATCATATTGCCGAAAGAAGATTTAAAAAGTAAAAGAAGAAGAAAATTGTACGTACATAAAAATTTTCCACAAAATGCCATGGTCCATGACGAACCTTTTGAATATAAAAAGAAAAATGAAAGAAAAAGTTTGATTTCTTCAACTAGTCCTATATGCGTAGAGACTTATTCAGTTCTAATGGATGGGACGGCAACCTGACGTACTTCAAATGAAGTATGGCAATGGCATGAAAATATCAGCAATCACAGACTCACAGTGGTCCAATGTCAGCGTTTTGTTTTCTAATCGTAATGGCAGGATCAAGTGACGTTTTTGATACCTCAGTTATCAAATTGCCCACAGTCATAAAACAGCTACTAGCAAATTTTTGAATTCATAATTTAGATAACATAATTCTAATACATATATAGTTGACATGATTTTCCTTACATATATTGCACATTCAAGTAACTAATATTGCCACCATATAGCTTTGAAATTAGTTTATGAAAGGTACCATTAATGATTCAAAGTTCAAACACCCCTACAACCAAAAAAAAGGGGGGGGGGGGGGGGGGGGAGAGGGCGGGGAATCATATTTTGCATCATGTGAATGTGGTTTGCTCTGTTTTACTTTTTGGTGCAGAAAATATCTTAGAGCGTGAAAAACATAGGCGAAAAGATAAGATAGTAATGGGATTTTTTTTAGGTAACTGAGAATTTACACACATGTTTATCCCTCACCCTTCTCAATCTTTATATGTTCCCTTTGATATGTTCTAAATTTAGAAATTCTCTACAAATTTGAGACTTTTGCTTTTAATTCTTGGGACTTGTCAATTGTCATTGCTGGCTTCCCACATTTGGACATGACTTTGATGTGTTTCTTAGATTTCATTTCCTTTATATATATAACTTAAGATTTTGTTCTTCTTGACAGTAGTATTTATGATTGTAATTATGTTGTAGTCCTTGAAAATATTTAAATTTACTTTTTATTTAAATCTATTTTCTATTTGACACCATCACTGACTGTGGTAGAGTTATGTGGTAGAGAATTAAAACCCAGGTTGCAGAATTAAAGGAACCATTTCTAGTTTGCATAACACCGATCTCTATTCCACTTCTTATTCTTCGCCAACTTTCAAAATCTTAGCTCACATGGACTTTTTGTCCTCGGTCATATCAGAGTTGGAAATGATCCACTAGTAAATAAGTTATATTACAAGAATATACAATGACCCTCCAAGTTTAACTTACCCAATGTAGTTGAGCCTTCTAAGATCTAGCAATTAATGGACTTCTCAGAGTCTTGTCCTTAGCCAGCTTTTGGGATCCTACAACAAAGTCTAATTGCACCTTCAAGCCTCAATGGCTGAAAATGACTTGCTCCAATGTTTCTCAGCAACCAATTCACTTACGACACTTGATGGACGGTGAAGTATGTGATTGGTTAATCTCCTCTAAAATGTATGACAATGATGAGAGGGAAGAGACTAGAGAATCAATGGTGTTAACAAAATTAGTTTGTGATTGGTTAATCTGCTCTAAAAAAAAAAAAGAATCATTTTTGAATTCTTGATCTTTTTTTTTAATCATGCAAAAATAATTTCAAATTGTTTTCTTTCCCCATTATTACCTTGTTTGTTATTTGTTCTGTTGTGAATTTTGTTAACTTCTATAAATAAGTGTTGCTCATTTATTCTAAATTTTTTAATAAAAACGAGATGGGTGTAACTTAACAAATGAAAATTCAAAAAGAGCTATACTAGTTAGACAAAAATACTCACTTTAGGGGTCCGTTTGGATACAACTTATTTTTGCTGAAACTGAAAATTGAAAACTAAAAACTGAAAACACTATAGTAAAATAATTTTTAAATGTATGAATAGTGCTGTAAGACCCATTTTTAATTAAAGTTGGGATGAAAAAAGATGTTTGTGGTTCCCGTGAACAGTACACGGGACCCACAAACAGTGTCATTTCAGTCCAATGGGTGGACGTTCAAAGTGCTAGTGGGTCCCGTGTACAGTGCACGGGACCCACTAGCAGGTCTGTCCCCCATCAGAATCAGAGTTAACTTCTAGTACGAAAAAATAAAATAAAATAAAAAATAAAAAATAAATAAAAAAACTATTACGTAGATATTCCAATCCTAATTTCAATATCCACGCATCACTTATTGAAAAAGTTTAGAAAGGGGTGTTAACAAAATGAATTAGGCAAGTCCTCTTTCTAACCCTGTGCTGAATCTAATTTTGAAGGTCAAGATATTTGCATTTCTACCTACATCCACGGTATGTGGCAGAGTAATGTTATTCTTTTCCTAGTCATGAAAGAGAATCTTTTTCTCTTTATGTTTGTATTATATGTAAGGACAAAATTTAACTATAAAATTAGTTGTATCATGAGATTACAACCTTATTCAATAATTTTGTTTTATTACAGATGAATTATGACAAATTTACTATTAGATTACATCTTATTTCTAAAAAATTAAAAATCAATGGTTATGTTATCAATAAATTGTTTAAATATCAAGTCTTTATAGTTTAAAATTATGCATAAAATATAAGTTTATAGATTATATAAAAAATAATATCCGAATGATACAAAATTTGACATGTGTATTAAAAACGTAAAAAACATGCAATACAACAATTAAATTTTCAAAATATATAGTAATGCTTATTTTATTAAGTAAGGTTCTAGTTTTAGGCTAAAACCAATTTTGTAACTAAACTTTATTTTATATCTAAATAGACAAATGGACAAATAACACCTTTTTATTTATTTATTTATTTTGTATGAAGATTTCCTTCAAATTAGTTGGAAGAGTTCTTCAACTTATCATATTATGATTTATAAGAATATCGAAATATATTAAATCACATGACTCATTTAATCATTTAATCAAGTCACATAACTATTAAATAGGTTATATAACTAAAGTGCATATGGAATGTGGATACTCATTTAACTGCCATGTAATGAGTTGGAGGAAATTTTTCTCTAATTAGTTTGGAGGTAAACTCTCTTTTTTTTTTTTTTTTTTTTTCTTTTTTTCTTTTTCCACTATCTTTATCTCGTACCTGATTGGCCTTGGGCATGGATAAAAGCAGTTAGAACAAACCCTTCAAGGAAAACTACGTCGAAATGCTTAAACTTCCCCATCCCTTTTTGCTTATGGTAGCACAACAATCACGCAAGTTATTTATGTTTCCATATAATAGTAAACGAAATATAAAATATTAACAACTCAGTCAATAGGTCGTTGTGGATTTTTTATTTTTTTGTCTGGTCCAAATTGTCTAGGGATAGAAGTATTAAATTAACGCGGAAAAAATGGGCTTTTGTCCCTTTTTTTTTTTTAAAAAAAAAAAATCTAGCATTTTGCCTAATTTTCCAAAGTAATTAATTTATGAAGCACAAGTTTCAAAACGCCACCAATAGCGGCGTTTTTATCAAAAACGCGGCTATAAACCTACTTTGGGTTGCGTTTAAAACTCGGTTATAAGTTGGACCAATAGCCGGGTTTTAAACGCAGCCCAAAGTGAGTCTATAGCCACGTTTTTTTACGAAAACGCAACTATAGGTCTTAGCTGGCTGTGGAAAAACACAGCTATAGGGGGTATAAAACGCAGCCATAGGGTGATTTGTAGCCGCGTTTGTAAAAACGCAGCTATAAGTCCCCACAAGCGGCTATTGTCGCACAAGGTAGGCCACATTTGAAAACGCAGCTATAGAAACGCGGCTCCTAGCCTATAGCTGCGTTTTAATACAATAAAAATTGCTATTTATTGTTTCATGGAAACTATTGAGATGATGTCGCAAAGTCTATGATTTTTACGTTGCTTTGGAAAATTGTTTACAGTTTCTTTTGTCTCAAAGTCAGGAAGTTGGTTACTTTCTGAGTAGTCAAGCTCACTTTATTTATTCCATTTTCATTTTCAAACTGTATTGATAACAATTAGTTTTGAGGCCTTCGTTGAGTTTGTCGCATTAAAAAAAATTATGAATTTTGGAATAAGATCAGACTTTTAATGTTTGATTTTTTGTCGTTTATGTATTTTATGCACTTGAAGTTTTGGGTTCTTGTTATCTGTAATATTTGAAGCAATTGAAGTTTTGGATTTTTTTTTCTCTAATATTTGAAGATTCTTTTGGCATACGAATTATTTGAGTTTAATTTTTATTTTTATTTGATGAATAATATTTGAGGTTATATATTAGTCTTTGAGAAAGGCTTTACATACTTGAAAAGTAAAAACCCAATACGTGTGCGATCCTTTTTGTATGCCTAGTTCATTTGCGAGACAAATACAGGTCAAAAAATAATTTTTAAAAAATAGTGACTGTCAAAATTATGTAATTTGCCACACCTTGTAGCGTAATTGGTTGGAGTTTCTTAGAGATTCAAACAGAAAAATCTTAGGTTCAAATCTCCCATCCCTTTTGTAACTATTGATTTATCAAAAAAAAAAAAAAAAAACAAAAAACAAAAACAGAAAAACAAAAATATGCAATGCAAATACTTACTCGGGGTCAAGGTATCCTGGGGTGCCAACAACTTTTTTTGAGACATGAGTGCCAAGTTCATCGGGGATAACTCTAGACAACCCTAAATCAGTTAGTTTTGCTTGAAAATTTACATCTAATAAGATGTTTGTAGACTTGCAACCATTGTGCAAATACTCCAATCCTTCAAAATTGAAAATCCAATTTCAGACACAATAGTTCAATTACATTGGAGACACACACACACAGGCAAATATATACTTGCTGACCTTGTGCTGAGTCCATCGCTATTTTGAGTCTAGTTTCCCAACTCAGGAAACTTGCATTTTTATCTGTAAAGAATAATAGATCCAACTAAGTAATTACAGTTTTATAAACTCACAAATTGGAAGAAAGTTAATATTTTTATAGTGAAAGATTCTTAGTATGATCAATACCTGACAGATGCATCGCCAAGTTTCCATTTTCCATATACTCATAGATGAGCCCCATATTGGTGTTTTCATGGCAATATCCAACAAAAGAAGTTATGTTTTTGTGATGGACTTTTGAAAGAAAATTGGCCTGTAGATTAAGGTCACATCTTATATCAATGTGAATTCAAAAAAATTCATATAAGATTTTTTTATATAAATATAAGTGAGTTCATAGGTTTTTCTTTCTTATACAAAAAAATTGCTATTTTAAAATATTAACATATAATTATAAATATTTAAGTGAGAATTTTGTAGAATACAATTGAATATTATTAATTTTATTGGCCTACCATGGTTTTAAGGTTATTGTGATAAGTTTAATATGGAAATAGGTCTGCAAGCCGAATTACTCAATTCTCAGTAGTGGCTCTAGAAATATTTTTTAGAGTGGTTATTAAGAAACTTAAATTATACAAAATTTAATTAAAATAAAACTTCATATATTGACCAAAAAAACACACACACACACACACTCACACAAATACATAAAGTCTTACAATTTCTTTCTACAAATTTTTTTTTTTTTTGAAATTTTTGCATGATAGTCTTATTACCAATGTTGCAAGTTACATCTCTATCAAAATTATAGTTAGATAAAAAATTTCTTGAGATTTTTCTTTTGGTTTGTGAGGACCTAATATATTGTTAAGAGGACTAAAGTTTAAGGGCAAAGTTTAGCTACAAACTTAATTATACCCTAAGGTTACAACTCTCATTAAATAAATTAATGTGGTTAATTTTGAAAATCTAATTGTTAAATTATATATTCTTTATTAGACATGGCAAAATGGGTCAGAAACCCAGAAAATACCTGACTCGAATCCGATTTTTTCACTCGAAGGAAAAACGGGTTGACCCATGACCCGACCTGTGTTTTTTGCGGGTCAACCCAACCCGACCCATGACCCATACCATTTTTTTTAACTTTTTTTTGGTAAAAAAAATAATAAAATTAAGACAATATTAGTTTAATTGTTTGTTGTGAGTTTTAAGGAAACAATTGAGACATTTACATAATTGCATGCAAATAAATTAAAAGATGAATGGTTGACCATTCTGTAATGAGTGAAGATTTTTAGATATCAAATAGCAAAGTACATACCAAGATAATCTAATTACAATAGAGTTAAAAACATAGATTTAAAATTGTAGATATGTGTGAGAAATATTCATAAGTGTGAAAATAATGAAGCCAAAGTATCAAATTAGCATAAATTATAAATTCTTAGACCTATTTTTTAACTATTTATCTTCAAAATAAATGGCTTTTTAAAATAAATTATGATATTTCCTAAAGCCTGTGTTGCTTAACAATAATATGATATTCATAAAAGAGATCATGTATAAATAAGTAAACAATCAAATTTTAATGTATATTTTCAAATTGAAATAGAGTGCCAACTACAATTGATAATAGATTATAAAATTAATTTTCAAGATTGTAAATTTCTTATATGTTTTTTATTTTTTGTCAAATGAGTTATCCAATAAGTCATTTGTAATTTTGTTTTATACTTTGGAATGTTGATATTGTGTAGAAATAAAACTTGTGTACTTGTTTTACTTATCTTTGTGTCATTTTGTTTTAGTTAACAATATTTAGATTTGTATAATTTTAAAATTATTGAATAAGTATTAATAGTTTTAACTGAATTCATTCTTGATATAAGTGGTGAATTCAAAATAATGCATTTTACATCAAGTAATTTGTTGCGTGACTTTCGAAATGACAAATAAATGTTATGTAATACATTTTACATTAAGTAATTTGTTGCATGACTTTTCAAATGGCAAACACATGTTATTTTCTTTATAAATATATATATATATATATATATATATATATATATGAAAAATATGGGTCAACTCGACCTGCAACCCGATTAACCTGATCCCCTTTTTAATCTGCTTAAAATTATTCGTTTTTGACCTGCAACCTGATTTACTTGACCTGCCCGTTTGCCATGTTTATTCTTTATGTTCTTAAAACGCATGTTAAATTTCTTGTTAATTGTATGTTATTTACTTTTGATCCATAAATTTATTTTTCATGTATAATTTTAGACTATAAAAACTTGAAATTTAAATATTTGATTGATGACATAGCTATTAATCTTTGATCTTCTTGAAATTTTGTAAATATGGAGGATATAAAAAGAAAATGTATCTAATTTTGAATTTGTCAAAATTTACGTACAATAATATATATATATATATATATATATATATATTGAATAGAGTTATAGCCTTAGTTTACAACCAAGTTTGTTACCAAATTTTGTCCAATATTTAATTATGTTGGGCCTAAAAAATTTTAGGGTGGTCACAAATATTTTTTAAGGATTAAAATATCATAAATTTTTAAAATTTATATATAAAAAAATAAAAAATGAAAAGGTCAGGCTAAACTAAACGTAGAGCCACCAGTGTCAATTCTCTTGCTTTTGCTCTCTCTAGCTTTCTTTCACTACGTTTTCTTTTTTATTTCTTTCTTTCTATTTCAACTTGGTACTAAAATGACACAAAACAAACACGCAATAGAGGCCAAATCTCATTCTAGCTTAACAGAACCCTTAAATCCATAAGAAGTTCCTTGAATCCACCAAAGAAAAAAAGAAAAGGAAACCCTTTCTTGAAAATATCTTTAAAAATATGAGTTCAAATTTTTGTTTACGTAGTGCAAACCTATTTAAGGCTTATTTTGCAAGTCAAAATATTTCTAAACCGATCTTATTTAAAACCCTAATAGGACTCGAATTTGACTATAAAATCTATAAAAACACTTAAAATCAAGCAAATAAAGTCTTAAATACTATAATTCAGAAAATTAACTAAAAATATAAAAAATTAATAAACGAATAAAAATTATTCCTCATATTTTTCCTTCATCATAAAACCACAAGTTCTATTGCTCATCAACCTTCGTTGTAGCCTACATTATAAACATTAGAGTTCACACTTAAGATCTAATTGACCGATGATGATGCCGAAAAAGTCACCAGTGAGCCACAGGTACTTGCACACTCGAGATAGCACCTGCATAACACAAAAGAGAAGACCTTGCAGAGAGCACCGGTGTGGTGCCGGCCAAGTACACTTTGAAGGTCAAGTTGGAACTTCTTACAACTCTAGAGTGCTAGAGAGGGGTGAATCATGCGTACCTTGGCTAGTGAGGGTATCGGGGCTTTTATAGTAGTAAGGGGTTGACTTCTCTTCCTTGATGCAGAAGTCTTTTCCTTATAGGAGTCTTCTTAGGCGTATTTGGCAAGATCCTTTCCTTATAGGGATCCTTTAAGTAGCATCAAATGTGGAGGACAAGGTATTTCCTTATATATGCAATCGTGGGTAGCAAATAAACATGCATCAGGGTCGTTAGCTTATTTATTTCCTTCAGCCTGACTAGCATCAGTTTTGTTGATGTCATCAGCCTTTAGGTGTGTCTCGCTGACTTCCCTCATTCCCTCAATCTAAAACATCAGTCGTTGACTACTACATGAGGAAGCTGACAGTTCTAGCTATACCCATCAGCTTATGCCTGATGGCTTATCTAAAACCGTCAGCTTTATGCCTTGTATGAATAAATACTATTTTTATCCTTATCAGCTGCCCCCTACTCTACATCCTTGTTGTTTTAAACTGACGGGATGTAGAGTTAAGTTTTTTATCGGTTAACTACCTTTTGGTTCAGACGAGCGGGAAAATCATTTATGAGTGATTCCTCGAGCCGCCATCCATTTAATACTTGGACACGTGGCGTGCTCCCATTTGCCTCGTTTCTGGACAATGGCGTCACCTTGCCTTCCGCACATTCTTCTTCCTATATATAACATGCATCCTTCTCCTTATTTCTCTATTTCAACCCTGCTGATATTTCAAGAGAGAGCTCGTCGCCTTTGCTTTTGCTGATTCGTCACCTGTTGCTAACACCGTCACTTTCTTGGCCGTCTTCTCCCCCAAGACTTATTTACTTGTAAGTTCTTTTTTCCTTTTTTATTTGCATTTTTGCTCTAGCTAAACAATTTTTTAGTGGGGACATCAATTTAAGTACTTAGAATGGATTCGTCACTTGTAGGTAGTCAGATGTCAAGTGACGCGTCGAGTGATCAGTCGTCAATTCGCGATGGAGCGGGCTACTACAAAGTTTTTGGCTCAGGTCAAGAGTCCAACATCTTTTTTGAGTCGTCAGGAAGGGAAACGTTAGCCGAGTTTCCTAGCGACGACGTAGAAGACTATGTTGAGGGAGTTGGAGAGAAAGTACTAGGTGAGGTTGAAGAGGAGCGAGAGAGTGACGAAGATGAGGAGGAGGATGATGGTGACGAGGAGTCCTATGAAGAGGCTTCAGTAAGTCCTGGAGGAAACCGTCCCTTCATCCTTCCCGAGGATTGGGTCGTCAACAAGTTTTTACCCAAAATGAGTGAAAAGGTTTTAAAGGAATTACATACCCATTTTCAAATCCTAGACCACATTTCAATAAGTCTCCCTAGGAAAAAGGAAAATTGTTATACAGGGAGGACTATAGACATCGGCATGTATGACGCCATGCTTTCTGCCAAATTAAGGCTGCCACTGATAGCTTTGCACCGTCAGCTTGTTGACTTTATAGGGATATCTGTCAACCAGATTGCCCCCAATGCTTGGAGGACTTTTATTGGGGCTGAGGTTTTGTGGGGCCATCTAAGCAATGGGAACCGTTAGCTTTCTCTAGATGAGTTCTTCTATTG
The DNA here is from genome assembly GCA_028535905.1 of Quercus berberidifolia. NCBI lineage: Eukaryota > Viridiplantae > Streptophyta > Magnoliopsida > Fagales > Fagaceae > Quercus > Quercus berberidifolia. The sequence goes on along the minus strand of JAPQVW010000002.1, from coordinate 75,155,375 downwards.
CTACAAGCCCCGTCAGATTGTTTCGTCCAAAGGGACTTACCATTTCTCCATCAAGGAAAAATACTTAAGGCTTGTATCTGACATGCCAGATTCCAACAGGAGTTGGAAGAGTAGGTATTTTTTCCTTGAGGGATTTGACTGGGTATGCCGTCCGGAAGAATGGGCTACTATGCCTCGTGATTTTGATAACACCTGGGTATTAGTTAAACCCTCAGGCTTTGACAGCTTTTGATTTACCGTCAGCTTTTTATCCTTTTACTACTCCATTTTTTTTTTTAACGTCTTCACTTTTGTCTCTTCAACTTGTAGCCGTCCACATATAACCGCCGAGCAAGAGGCATTCATCCGTCGGATTCTTGAAATCCCTTTGAAGGAACAAAAGTGCAGGGACTTAATTACCCTAGACACTCTTCATTTATATTGCGAGGGTCCAGAGCCGTCAACTGAAGCCCACAGATTGGACAATTTCTCTCGCCGACGTGAGTAAACTCTTTATTTCCTCCGTCAGTTTACCCATCCCGTCAGTTGTAATAATTGTTAGTTATTTTGCACAGAGATGGAATTTACTAGGCAAAGGGTGAGTGCTGTTGTAGCCTGCAAAAAAGAGGAAATGAAAGAAAAGGAGGCAGAGAGGGGAACCTCGTCAACCCCCAAGACCATCACCAAGGCTTCAAAAAGGAAACCTGACGGGAGTGACGACCATCCGTCCAAGAAGGCTGCCATCACTCCTGGGGACATTTCTCCCAAGGGGAAGTCTCCCCTTAAGCCAAGCCATGGTGCGGGCAAGGGGGTAATGACCTCCTCAGGTCCCGTCATCGAGGGCCCTTATTGTCTCCTGACCCACAAGGATTATGCCATTGGGGAAGTGGGGTCCTTCATAAAGCCGACGGATATAGGGCCTTGCGACCTGTTGGGGACGAAGGACTTAGGGGCGTCAGCTCTTTTTGATCTTACTAGGGTATGCTTGCTCCATCTGGTCAAGTTGGTTTCATTTCGTTTTGATTTACTTTAAGTGATGCTTGTATTCTTTTTTTTAGGCATTGGTGCACATCAAGGCCCTTCAGGATCGTTGTGTTGCCAAGGAGGGGGTCGTCACCCAAGTTAGGAAACATAACACAAATTTGATGAATGAGTAGGGGCAATACAAGGAGGCTATCCGCATGCTAAATAGTGAGCTGAAGGAAGTCAAGGGGAAGCTAGAGAAGGCTGATCGTTAGAGGGAAAAGCTGCAGCAGGAGGTGACGGCTTTGCATGAAAAGGTGGGGACGGCCGGGGCTAATGCTATCCGGGAATTTAAGGCATCGTAATCATTCATTGACTCTTGTGCTGAGTATTATGGCACTGGGTTTGATGATTGCCTTAAAAAAGTTGCGTCAGTTTTCCCCGAGCTGGACTTATCTGGGATTACGTTGGATGATGAAGGTGACGGCTCCCTTGAGTCCCATCCTCCTCCCAATGACGACGGTGTCGTTCTTGCCCAACCTGCTGCCAATCCTGCTCATGCTCCTACGTCCAACCCTCCAACTGTGCTTATAGATGTTGACAATCTGGAGCCTCAGAGAGATGACGGGAACCCTGCTGATGCTCCTGCTACTTAATTTTTTCATATGTAATTTCAATTATTTTGCAAACAATCGTTTAATGTGTATTTCAATTATTTTGCAAACAATTGTTTAAGTGCCCTTTTGGTCTTTTGGACTTTCATTTGTATACAGTTTATTTTGTTATGCGGCATGTTATTCCCATCATTTTTTACTTTTTAATCAGTGATTATGTTAGATGAATTTGTCATCCCGTAATCCCTTCTGTTTTGGGAAACCCGTTAGCTTTTTAAGGGTGGGCTTGTTCAAAAAATCTGTTGATATGGGCTTCGTGTGACTTATAAGCCCATCCATCTCATCCTTTTGAGTTTGATAAGCTTGTCAGTTTTATGAGCTTTACCTCTAGGCATTTGATTGCATCGCTGTCCTTATGATCTCTTCTATTTCGTAAGGGACGTTATTTTTTCTAGGCCCATCAACTTTGTAGCTTTTATCCATGTTAAGTGCTTAATGATTCCGTCGTTTTTAATAGTCCGTCGGCTTTATAGCCTCGTCCATTAATCGACCGTATTATTTTCATAATCTCACTTACTTTAGTAAGACCATTGGCTTTTCTAACTTCCAGTCGTTTTATGGACCTAATGACCTTGCTATTTTGTAAGCCTGTTGGTTTTATAACCTTGTTCAGGTGAGTCTCATCCATTCGGTGAGACCGTCAGCTTTTTAGCTCCCGTCCATACTATGGACTTAATGAACTTGTCATTTTATAAGCCCGTCGGTTTTATGTTATGATGGTCTCATTCATTTGGTGGGACCGTCAGCTTTTTTAACTTCCGTCCATACTATGGACTTAATGACCTTGTCATTTTATAAGCCCGTCGGTTTTATGTTATGATGGTCTCATTCATTTGGTGGGACCGTCAGCTTTTTTAGCTTTTGTCCATGCTATGGACTTAATGACCTTTCATTCTTGTAGGCCCGTTGGTTTTATGTTATGATGGTCTCACCCATTTGGTGGGACCATCAGCTTTTTTTTAGCTTCCATCCATGCTATGGACTTAGCCATCTATTTTAGTCGTCCACTTTTGTGAACTTAGTTGTCCACTTTTGTGAACTTCAAACTGTCCATTCTTGTGGACTTCAAATTGTCCATTCTTGTGGACTTAGCCGTCTATTTTAGTCATCCACTTTTGTGAACTTAGTTGTCCACTTTTGTGAACTTCAAATTGTCCATTCTTGTGGACTTCAAACTATCCATTCTTATGGACTTGTATAATAGAAACTTCAGCAATTTTGGAATAAACTCCTCTTATTACCATGCGTTTGTAAATAAAAGTAGTTCGAAAATCAAATCCTGCCCTTTGGGCTTAAAATGAAAAAGAGGTATTGTTGCGAAAACTAAAGTAATGATAAAATTGAGGAGTATAACTAAAATCTTCTATTGTGAACTTGTAAATAAAAAAGGAGGGTTAGTCTTCATGTTGCCATCTCTACTGGTAATACTTCCGTAAGTGCTCGACGTTCCACAAATGTGTCAGCTTCTGCCTGTCTAACGTCTCCAGGTGGTAAGTGCCTTTCCTCTGCCATGACGTGACTCGGTAAGGTCCTTCCCAATTGGGGCCAAGCTTCCCTTGGGTAGGGTCTCTAGCGGCACCCATGACTTTCTTGAGAACGAGATCCCCAACCTGGAAATCTTTGTGTCAGACACGGGAGTTGTAATACTTGGCCATTCGGTCCTGGTACCTTGCGAGCCTTTGTTTTGCCGTCGCTCTGACTTCGTCCACTAGGTCGAGCTATAGTCGCATGGCCTCGTCGTTCTTGCTTTCGTCATGGTTGTGTACCCTGTAACTTGTGAGTCCAATTTCGGCCGAGATGACTGCCTCGCTCCCGTATGTTAGTCGGAATGATGTTTCTCCTCTGGGTGTCCTTGTCATGGTCCTGACGCTTGGCAACTCTTCAAGCCATATACCCTTCGCCCCCTCGAGCCGAGTCTTTATAATTTTGAGCAAGGATCGGTTCGTAACTTTGACCTGCCCGTTAGCTTGAGGGTGAGCAGGGGAAGAGTAGTTGTTTCTTATCCCTAACTGCGAGCAAAAGTCCCGAAAGGAGTCGTTGTCGATTTACTTCCCGTTATCCGAGACTAAGACTCTTGGGATGCCAAACCTGCATATAATGCATTTCCAGACGAAACTTTGCACGTTCTTTTCCGTGATGGTGGCCAAGGCTTCAGCTTCCACCCACTTTGTAAAGTAGTCAATGCCTACTACCAAGAATTTCAGTTGTCATAATGCTGTAGGGAATAGTCCCATAATATCTAACCCCCACTGAGCAAACGGCCATGGGGCTATCATTAGGGTTAACTCTTCGGTTGGTTGTCTAGTAATGTTGCTGAACCTTTGGCATTTGTCGCATATCTTGACGTAAGCTTTGACAACTTTCTACATGGTGGGCCAATAGTACCCTGCTCGCATGAGCTTGTGTACTAATGACCTTGACCTTGAATGGTTTCCGTAAATTCCCTCGTGTACCTCCCTCATGACATAGTCTGCCTCTTCTATACCCAAGCATCTTAGATATAGACGGGAGAAGCCTCTTTTGTACAGGACATCTCTTTTCAAGATGAATCTCGCCGCTTGCACCTTCAGCTTTCTTGCAGCCTCCTTTCCGTCTGGTAAGACCCCGTTTTTAAAGTTTGAAACTAACGGTGTGGTCCAGTTACTTTCAGAGCCTATCTCCTGTATGTCGCTGGAATCTATTAGTGGAGAAAGTTGAACAAAAGAGAGCACATTACCGGGGATAATCATATGTTCTGCTGAAGCGGCCTTGGCAAGATGATCAGCTTGCTCATTTTCTCCTCTGGGAATTTGGACGATTTCGGCCTCTAGGTCGTCTACTCTTGTCCTTACTTGATCAAGGTACCTCTTCATCCTTTCGCCCTTACATTCATAGTCTCCATTTACTTGGTTAGCAACGACCTGAGAGTCAAAGTAAATGACTACGCTCGCGACTCCTGCTGCTTTGGCAAGGTCGAGGCCTGCTACTAATGCTTCGTACTTTGATTCATTGTTGGTGGTAGGGAAGTCGAGACAGACCATACATTCAACCGTATCTCCTTCGGGCGATAGTAGTATGATGCCGGCCCCACTGGCTTGTCTGTTGGATGATTCGTCCGTATATATGCTCCAACGAGGGGACTCTTCTGCCCCCTTGTCTTCATCATGAGTGAACTCTACTATGAAGTTCGTGATGACCTGTCCTTTGATGGCAATCTGTGGGCGATACTGGATATCAAACTCACTCAACTTTATAACCCATAGCGCCAGTCGACTCGTAGCTTCAGGATTACTCATCGCCCGTCACAAAGGTTTGTCAGTCATAACGTTCACCGTATGAGCTTGAAAGTATGGCTTGAGCTTGCGAGCTGCTGTTACTAATGCAAAGGCAAGTTTCTCCATACGTGGGTATCTTTCTTCAGCACCGCGAAGCGCTCGGCTTGCGTAGTATATAGGCTTTTGCACTTTTTCTTCTCCTCTGACTAAGGCAGCGCTGATGGCTGTGGGGGAAATGGCCAGACAAAGGAAAAGCTCTTCTCTTGGCTGCGACGAACTTGGCAACGGCGGGGAGGAGAGATAGGCCTTCAACTCCTCAAATGCCTGCTAACATTCGGCGGTCCACTCAAATGATCTCTTCAGCGTGCGAAAGAAGGGCAAACATTTTTCCGTTGCCCTTAACACGAACCTGTTCAATGCTGCTATTTTTCCGTTGAGGCTTTGTACCTCCTTCACATTTCTTGAGGGTGCCATCTTCATAATGGCTCGGATCTTGTCTGGGTTGGCCTCGATCCCCCTTTGAGACACCATAAATCCTAAGAATTTTCCCGCCGTTACTCCGAAGGCGCATTTTCTTGGATTGAGCTTCATGTTGTAAGAACAAAGGGTGTCGAATGTTTCCTTGAGGTCTTCCAGGTGATCTTCCTCCCTTCAACTTTTTACCAACATGTCATCAACGTAGACTTGGACATTCCTCCAAATTTGCTGCACGAACATTTTGTTCATAAGCCTCTGGTACATTGCGCCTGCATTCTTTAGGCCGAAGGGCATTACTTTATAACAGAAGAGGCCTTGACTGGTTACAAACGAAGTTTTCTCCTGATCAGCGTCGTGCATTCGGATTTGGTTGTAACCCGAGAAAGCGTCCATAAAGCTTAACAGCTGGTGCTGAGCCGTAGAGTCTACTAGAACGTCGACCCTTGTGAGGGGATAACTGTCTTTGGGACAAGCCTTGTTAAGGTCGGTGAAGTCCACGCACATCCACCACTTCCCGCTAGCTTTTTTAACCATTACTACGTTCGCCAGCCAATCGGGGTAGTAAACTTCCCCAATGAAACTTGCCTCTTGTAGTTTGCGGACTTCTTCCGCTATGGCCTGATCTCACTCTAGGGCAAACACCCTTTTCTTCTGTCAAATGGGTGGGAAGGAAGGCGATACATTTAGCCTATGTACCATGACTGAAGGGTCTATCCCTAGCATGTCTTCGTGGCTCCAGGCGAATACATCCCTATTACTTCTGAGAAAGGTTGTGAGTGCTTGACGGAGCTCGGGACTAGCGAGGGTCCAATTTTGGTTTTTCGGTTAAGATTGGAGTCGTCGAGTATGTAAGGTTGAATTTATTCAACCATCTAATTGGCTTTATTCCGTACCAAATTTGCTTGTAATTCAGCATTTAGTAACCCTGTATTTAGGTGGGTTTGATGTAAGGGTAGTGAGTGAGATAGAGTGAAGTTTGCTCAAGAGTGTGCAAGAAAACAGAGACTCGCGGCTGGGACTCGCGGGTGACTCGCGGCTGCAAGCCGCCAGAAGCTGCACACGTGCCAAGCATGCTGGAAGATGAACAATCATGCTAGCTGGAGCGCTACAGGACAAAACAGGACAACTGGCCATACGGTTATCTCGCGACTGGAACTCGCGACTTGGTCAAGCCGCGAGGTCAAGCCGCGAGCCACCCCTGTTTTGTAAAAACCTGACGTTTCACATTCCTCTCCACTCCAATATAAATACCCCTATTACCCACGATTGAAAGAGAGCTTCCAGAGAGAATTTTGAGAGAGAAACCCTAAAGAAAAACAAGATTGATTCACACACAATCTATACCTTAGAGACTCCTCAAATTCCTCAACTCTCTTCCTCTCCATTGTCAAATCCTTGAGAGGCATTATACCAAACCAGGTTCTCACCATCATCATCATTGTGAGTCTGTTGTTTGGATTTCTGGGAAGCAGTTAGGAAGGAACCAATCTTCATTGGTTGATGCTACGGTCTAGTAGCGGAATCCGGAAAGCTAGAAAAGAAAAAGGTTCGGCGCAACCTCGTTGGAGCAAGAAGCTTGGAGGGCTTAGGTGCACTGGGTAGATTAGGCTTGGAGGGTCTATTGCTGTCCTTGTATCCCAACTATATTTTCTAGTGGATTGATTACCGCTTGGAGGGCGGCGGAGAGGTTTTTCGCCGAGGACTTCGGTTTCCTCTTCGATAACACATCGCGTGTTGTCTTTGTGTTTGCATCTTCCTTCCTCTCTATCTTTGCCTTTATATTTATCTGCTGTGGATTTTAATCTGTTATGGCTTAGATAGTATTTAATCAATTTCGTATGATAGCATATGTTAAGTTTCCGCACACTAGTTGTTTGACATATTGCTTGAATTGATTAAGTTGTTATTTGGGGGTCTAAACGTTCAAAGGTGTTTTTACACGTTTTTGAACTTTCAATTGGTATCAGAGCGGGTACACGGATATTGGTTTCATTACCATTGTGTGATCCTTGACTCCCTTTTGAGATGGATAGGTCTCAATCCCAAAATGCACCTTCATATTTTGATGATAGTAATTATGCATTTTGGAAGGTTCGAATGAGAGCTTTTCTGTGTTCTATTGATGAATCCGTTTGGGATGCTGTTGAGATTGGTTGGACCAAACCAGAGGCAGCCAAATCCACATGGGATGAGGCAGCACTTGCTGCATCTAATGCTAATAGTAAAGCACTCAATGCTATTTTCTGTGGTGTGTCTCCAGATGAATTTCACAGGATTTCTCATATTACCGTGGCCAAAGAAGCATGGGAGATTTTGGAAACTACCTATGAAGGCACGAAGAAAGTGAAAGACACCAAGTTACAAATGCTGACCACTCGGTTTGAGGAGCTCAAAATGAGTGAGGATGAGTCTTTTGACTCTTTCTATGGGAAGTTAAATGAAGTGGTTGTCAGCAAGTTCAACTTGGGGGAGAAAACGGAGGACTCGAAGATTGTAAGGAAGATCCTTCGATCATTGCCGGAAAGTTTTCGAGCTAAAGTGACAGCAATTGAAGAGAGTAAGGACCTCGATGACATCAAAGTGCAAGAGCTGGTTGGTTCTCTGCAGACTTATGAGATGTCGCTGCCAAATCAACGGAAGAGTAAATCTCTTGCTCTAAAGACCATTAATGAGAAGGTGGAAGATCAAGACTCATAGGGAGAAGATGTGGTTGACAAAGATGTTGCATACCTTGTCAAAAATTTCAAAAAGTTTTTGAAATTCAAAAATAATGGAAAATTTGATGATAAAAGAAAATTCCAAAGTTCTGGAAGGGAGAAAAGGGAATTCAAAAGGAAAGATGGAAAAGAATCCCAACCTACACAAGGTGTCACTTGTTTCGAATGTAACGGGCATGGACACTTCAAGAAGGAATGTCCGAATTATTTGAAATCGAAAGGTAAAGTGTATACCACGACCTTGAGTGACTCGGATTCGTCTGACTCAGAGTCTGAAGAGAGCTGTGATGGAGAGGGGAACTATTCGGCTTTTATGACTATTGCTCATGTTGAGTCGTCGGATGAACTGAATCTGCTTGTGCAAGACCTTGGAGAACATAGTGATGATGAATCACTAGGAATTGTTGAAGAATCGGATGCTGAAGAAGATGGAAGCACAGCGAATCTTCAGGAGAATTATAACTCACTCTTGGAGAAGTCCGGGGAATACACAAGGGTGGCCAAGGCTGCTGTGAGAAAAATGAAGAAGGCTGAGGAGGACTACAAAAGTCTCCTAATCCGATATAGGGAGGCCAAATGTGAGATAGAAACTCTGAATGGAGAGTTGTCCGAAGCTTACACAAAAGTAAGGTTTCTTGAGAGTGAGGTTGTGCAAGCTAATGCTAAAGTAGAGAGGGTTACCACCAAGAAGCTAGATGATGTTATCTCATCTCAAAAGAGCTTTTCAGACAAATCTGGATTGGGATATACCGGAGGAGGTAGTTCGTCTGGAAATGTCAATAAAGAAGTGAAGTTTGTAAAGGCTAAAGCTCCAGTTGTAGCTAACCTTACTGGTGAGAAGCTCGAGGTGGAGGAGAAGAAGAATTTTGTGAACCAACGGATGTTAAATCCTCGCAATCAGTTTGGAGGCAGATCTGAATCTCGTGCCAAGTCACATCCTCGACCACAAAGAGGTCCTAGAGGAACGTATGTGTGCCACTATTGCGGACTTCAAGGGCATACTCGACCAAATTGCCAAAAGCTGAGAGCAAAGAATAGTGCAACTCCTCAAAGGTCAGGAGGACCTAGAAATGATAGAAGAATTTGGGCTGGAGATCAATCTAGAGATCAGAATGGTGATCCCGGAATGATGAACGTGATGAAGATGATTGGTGCATTCACCAACTGCTTGGAAAGCTTCTCACGAAGGTTTGAAAGCCCTAACTCCCGTACCCAATCCTATAAGGAAATCACCCCAAACGCAAGTGACGTGAGGGTGAATAAAGGTACTCATGCATAAGCATTACAACATGTCCATGCATTAATACTTCCTATGCTTTGTGACTATGTTTGTTTGTTTTGCTTGCTATTTTTGCTGTTTGATTGTTTGCTTGTCTACTTGTGAATTTATTTAATTTTGTCGTATCTATCTTTTTGTTTATTGTGTCAAAAATCCAAAAATCACATAAAAATTAGAAAATCAAAAAGCTTGATTGACTTTGTTGAGTTTTTGTCTCAAAACTTGTTTTGCCTTGTACCTTTGTGCTAATGGCTTTGTGCATTTTCGAACATTACTTGTTTTCATGCACCTATATCACTGTGGGAAAAATCTTGAAATCTTTGTGATTGTTGTAAATAGATCTTCAAACTTGTCATGAATGATTAGTGAATGGTTTTGTTGATTTTGAGACTTGCATAGACTTGTGTCTATATATCTTCCCACTCTTTATTTTTGTTTTGTTAAAAAGAGCTCACCAAATGTAAATCTCCCAATGAAAAGAGATATTGAGCTGCAAAAGCCTGTCGCACATTCTAGTATTTGACTAGGAAAAAGGGTAAGCGACCATATATTGAAGTGATTGTTTATTCAAAAAGGCCAAAGGCTTATTCATTAAAGTGAAATATCATATATCACTCTCACAATGAGAGGTGATTGTCTCAAAAGATCAAAAAGATCAATTGTTATGATTGAAAGTGGAGTCAAATGTAAAGCTCCAAATCATGTTATCAAGTTTTGTGGGAGGTCATATATACATACTTCTATAATTGAGATGGGTCACATAATCTAGTGCTAATTGTGTATGCCTTGGTTGAATTGATCATTGAAGCTTCACATTAGACGAAGGACTATCTCATTGTTGATATCCACACAGAAGTTTATGTTCAATAAATGCCATATTCATTTGTGTGATTGTACTTGATGAAATATGTTTTCACATGCTCAATCTTTGTTCATTCAAGCACCAAAAGATTTTTGAGTGTTTTAAGTGTTTTTGGAAAGTATTTTGTTTGAAAAATCTGAAAATTTCAAAAATCCAGTTTTGTCCTGTTTTGGCGGCTCAGTCGCGGGTATGTCAAGTCGCGAGACTCAGTCGCATCTTCGCTGGTCATTTTTGGCGACTTGTTCGCGAGTGGAAGGTCCAGTCGCGAGGTTCACTCAGAGATTTTCGCAGCTCAGCTCTCGACTTACTCGCGGGTCGACCTTCCAGTCGCGAAAAACACTTAGAAAAATTTTCAAATTTTCGTTCTTGTGTGCTTTGGCGGCTTGAGCTGGCGACTGTATGGCGACTTAATCCAGTCGCGAAAAACGCGTGTTTGGCAGAAATAGGAGCAGTTTTAAAACTTGTTTCAGTTTTTCCCTCGAATATTTGTGACTGTTCATCTTCTCCCTCCCAAACACTCCGTGCTCCCATTTCCAATCTCCATTGTTGCATACTTGTAGCTCAAAATCTTCAAGTCACAGGTATGGGTTTTCAGTTTTGTACTCTTTTATACTTGATTTTGTGTTTTTTTTCCCCTTGATCTTTCGCATATATTTGGGATTTAGAAATGGGTTTGTGTTTCGGATTTTGCTCCTTGTTCTTGCTTAGATTGCGAATGCTGCTGCTAGAATATGATTTGTTCTTAGTTGTTTCACTATTACTCTTCACTCTGTGCTTAGCTATGTGATTCTTTGATTTTAACTGATCTTTGAGTAGTTGAGTTGTTTCAAATTGCTTCTTTGATTTTTTTTGGGCTGTGAGTTTAATGTCCTAAATATGCCTGCTCTTTTGTGTTAATCTTTTGGGAGCATATGTGTGCTTCACAATACTGTTTATGTGTCATATCATTTTCCAGTTTTTGTCTCATTGACTTATAACTGCCTTTAAGTTAGTTTCTATATCTGATGCTTTTATGTGTACTTTCTATCTTAGGCTTGCTTTTCCATGTGATTGATCTAAGTAGCTTGTGTTTAAATGCTTCAAGTTCATTTGTATGGATGATATCTCTTTGATAATTACATGAGACTGACTTGTTTTACACATATACTGCTCTGTACTGTTGTGGCCTCTTCTGATTGATCACAGATGGCTCCCTCACCTCCTAAGAAGAAAACTACTGCAAAGAAGGCTGACAAAAGGTTGAAAATGGATTCTAAGCTATTTAGGTCAGTTCATCATTTTGAGAGATACAGGGATAACTTCATGAGTGCAGGCATTATTCAAGAAAGATTTGTTGATTTGGAGGATTTGAGACAAACCTTTATCCCCAGTTGTTTTGAAGGTAGAGGATGGGATAAACTTCTGTGTGGTTTCCCTGTAGTTTGTGAACCCCTGATTAGGGAATTTTACTCAAATGCTGTGATAAAGGAGAATGAGTTAAGTTGCTGGGTTAGAGGGAAAGAATTCATTTTAGATGCTCATGTCATAGATGATGCATTAGGACTTGAAGGATTAGATGATGAGGAATTTATAAACTACAAGGATAGGAGTGTCTCCATTGAAACAGTTCAGCAAAGGATAGGTGGGCAGAGAGAAGGAAAATGTTTGAATACCACTGCCTTTCCAGTGGACATGAGGTGTTTAACAATCATCATGATGTTTAACCTCTATCCCATTAAGAAGTTGACTACAATCAATTGTGCTAGAGCAGTCTTTCTGATGGATCTCAAAGAAAAGAAATTCATAGACATAAGTTCCCACATATATGACACCATTGTGGATGAGACAAGAACAACCTCTAGGCCAAAACTAATCTTTCCAAGTTTGCTAATGAGGATTTTTAGAAGGAAGGGTATTCCTATCCCACAAGACATCAGTCCCTTGTCCACACCTTCTGCAATTAACAAGCTTACCTGCAAAAGGATAAGTGTTAGACTTCCAGGAGAAGAAGATGAAGGTGATGAAGGAGAAGGTGTCCCCATGGAGACTGAAGCAGAGGCAGCAGGGCATGCATCAACCTCAACACCCAGGAGGAGTGGCAAAAGACCCAGAGCATCAACTTCTTCAGATACACCTCCAGATGCTTTCCAAATCATTCTGGAAAGACTTGATGGGATCAGAGAAGTCCAGACTGAGCACTCTGAGAGGATGAAAGCTATGCAGGATCAAATTGATGTTTTGTCTGCAACACTTGACAGCTTCACCACTCAGCCTGAACACTGACCCTTTGGCCATTCCTGACAAAAAGGGGGAGATGTTTCTGTTGATAATGACATTGTTGATCGATTGAGAAGCAGAAGAGCAGCCCTTAAGGGGGAGTAATGTGTTGAGGGGGAGTCATGTCAAACTCTAAGACTTTGTTTATATATATATTTATGTTTTTTAAGTACTCTTAGTGGTTTTATGGATTTGATACACTATGTTTTTGGTGTATTGCTTCTAACTCTTAACTTATACTTTTGGTTTAAAGTTTAATATATTTTGATGATGTTATTCAGGATGTTTGTGTTTTGTACCCATGTGCTTGTGTAAGCTTTTAGGGTTTATGTCTTTTGCATAGTTTGTAGGCTTTATGGTTTGTACCTTGCCTAGTGCAGCCTTTATACTATGTTGAAATCAGTACTTTAATCTAAATGGTATGCATTTTGGTTTATGTACTGTCACTCTTGTGCCCTTGTAGGATTGTTCCTAGATGCATATGCCTTGTGTGATATGCATTGGTTGAGTGTTAAGCATACAAGTGTCTTGCCTTGTGCTTGTTAACTTGTATGTTCTTGTGTTCATTCCAAGTGTGAATGAGCACTGTGATCACTACCTTGTGGTGTTCACTTGGTTGATCAAGCCATGGTTTGTTTCATAACTCCATCTTTGCTTGATCACATATTGCCTGTTTCATATGCATTTTATAATTTTCTGCTTACAATGATCATGGTGTATTGTTGTGTTTCAGGAGTATTATGTTCATATGATTCAAGTGCTTCACAGCTTCTAGAGTTAGGTGTGAGTGAGTTTTGTTCAACTGTTCCCAACTCACATGTTAAGTCTAGAGTCTGTTTTAGGGTTTTGTCACGGAATAGCCAAAGGGGGAGATTGTAAGGTTGAATTTATTCAACCATCTAATTGGCTTTATTCCGTGCCAAATTTGCTTGTAATTCAGCATTTAGTAACCCTGTATTTAGGTGGGTTTGATGTAAGGGTAGTGAGTGAGATAGAGTGAAGTTTGCTCAAGAGTGTGCAAGAAAATAGAGACTCGCGGCTGGGACTCGCGGGTGACTCGCGGCTGCAAGCCGCCAGAAGCTGCACACGTGCCAAGCATGCTGGAAGATGAACAGTCATGCTAGCTGGAGCGCTACAGGACAAAACAGGACAACTGGCCATACGGTTATCTCGCGACTGGAACTCGCGACTTGGTCAAGCCGCGAGGTCAAGCCGCGAGCCACCCCTGTTTTGTAAAAACCTGACGTTTCACATTCCTCTCCACTCCAGTATAAATACCCTTATTACCCACGATTGAAAGAGAGCTTCCAGAGAGAATTTTGAGAGAGAAACCCTAAAGAAAAACAAGATTGATTCACACACAATCTATACCTTAGAGACTCCTCAAATTCCTCAACTCTCTTCCTCTCCATTGTCAAATCCTTGAGAGGCATTATACCAAACCAGGTTCTCACCATCATCATCATTGTGAGTCTGTTGTTTGGATTTCTGGGAAGCAGTTAGGAAGGAACCAATCTTCATTGGTTGATACTACGGTCTAGTAGCGGAATCCGGAAAGCTAGAAAAGAAAAAGGTTCGGCGCAACCTCGTTGGAGCAAGAAGCTTGGAGGGCTTAGGTGCACTGGGTAGATTAGGCTTGGAGGGTCTATTGCTGTCCTTGTATCCCAACTATATTTTCTAGTGGATTGATTACCGCTTGGAGGGCGGCGGAGAGGTTTTTCGCCGAGGACTTCGGTTTCCTCTTCGATAACACATCGCGTGTTGTCTTTGTGTTTGCATCTTCCTTCCTCTCTATCTTTGCCTTTATATTTATCTGCTGTGGATTTTAATCTGTTATGGCTTAGATAGTATTTAATCAATTTCGTATGATAGCATATGTTAAGTTTCCGCACACTAGTTGTTTGACATATTGCTTGAATTGATTAAGTTGTTATTTGGGGGTCTAAACGTTCAAAGGTGTTTTTACACGTTTTTGAACTTTCAGAGTAGTATTTCTTCAAGCTTTTCTACCGGCTCCTTTCGCACGATGTTCCTCTATGCTCATAGCTTGGAGGTGGTCATCCATTTCCATCATGGCTACGTAGCATTTGCGTGCAGCCAGCTGATTTCCGCGTAGCTCTCCTACTCCATACTCGGTAGGAAACTTAATCATTAGGTGGTAAGTTGAGGTTGCAGCCTTCCACAAATTGAGAGTGGGTCGTCTGATGATAGCATTATAGGCGGACAAGTAGTCGACTACTAGGAACATTATGTCCTTAGCGATTTGCTTAGGGTAGTCACCTACCGTGACAGATAATCTGATCACGCCCAAAGGGAACACCCTTGTTCCTCCAAAGCTGATGAGTGGGGCGTTTGTCGGAATCAATCATTCTCTGTCGATCCCCATCTGTTGGAACGCTGGGTAGTATAGGATATCTGCTGAGCTACTATTGTCAACCAGCACCCGGTGCATGTTGTAGTCCTTTTCCTGAATGCTTACAACGAGCACGTCATCATGCGGGTGGTGAAGCCGACGTGCATCTTCTTCTAAGAATCCAATGACGGGGCCTTCTGTCTGCCCTATCTTTGGCACAGTGCCTGTCAGCTGGACGCTTTGGACCATTTTGAGGTAAGTCTTACGGGCCTTCTTTGATGACCCAGTAGTTGCTATTCCTTCTATGAACATCCTGATGTCTCCTATAGGGGGCCTAAGGCACTCATTATCCCATTGGCGGGGCTGCTCTTGAGGAGGTGGATCCGCTCTCTCCTTTCTAACGAACTTCTGCAATTTCTCTTGCTTGATAAGGGCCTCAATCTGCTGCTTTAGGTCATAACAATCGGCCGTGTCATGATCGTGGTCACGGTGGAAGCGGCAATATTTGTCCCTCGATCGCTTGTTAGGATCTCCCTTTAGCTTTCTAGGGTAGGTCAGAGCCTCCTCGTCCTTTATTTCTAGCTTTAGTATTTAAATACTGAAAACTATTATTTGAACTCACATGTTGGATCCAAACTCATAGGCTTAACTCTTTTGGGTCAAGTGATATCTTTATATGTTATATTATCTACTCAATTAGAAGCTTTCTAAGGTGTTCTCTCCTCTATAAGTGGTATCAGAGCTCAAGGTGATGTTTGATGAATATGACAAGGTGTTCAAGGTCTTTTTTCTAGTAGGAATAGAGCAAGCCTAAAGGACTCACACAAACAATCTTGGAGAAAGACCTAAAAAATGAGTATTGCTATTTGTGCTAGATCACAGTGAAGTGTGTGGTTCTAATAGACAGGAATGTACATGCTATTTCTCATCAATGAGCATGTAGGGTTCATAAATGGTTCCCACGGATGTCATATGATGTGATGGTGATAGAAAAAGCCCCTAAGGCAAGGAGGAGAGCTAATAGGACTTGTTCATAACCGATCGAGAGACAGAGACACACGTGAGGAGAAAATTGTTGGATATATATGTGTGAGTGAAGTCCCACATTGTAATGAGAATTGAAAGTTCAAAAACGTGTAAAAACACCTTTGAACGTTTAGACCCCCAAATTACAACTTAACCAAATCAAGCAATATGTCAAACAGCTAGTGTGCGGAAACTTAACATATGCTATAATATGAAATTGGTTAAAAACTATCTAAGCCAAAAAAAAAAAAAAAAATCCACAGCAGATAATAAAAAGGCAAAGATAGAGAGGAAGGAAGATGCAAACACAAAGACAACACGCGATGTGTTATCGAAGAGGAAACCGAAGCCCTCGGCGTAAAACCTCTCCGCCGCCCTCCAAGCGGTAAACAATCCACTAGAAAATACAGTTGGGATACATGAACAGCAATAGACCCTCCAAGCCTAATCTACCCGATGTACCTAAGCCCTCCAAGCTTCTTGCTCCAACGAGGTTGCGCCGAACCTTTTTCTTTTCTAGCTTATCGGATTCCGCTACTAGACTGTAGCATCCACCATCCTTGGCATCCTCCAATGCTTCCCAAAACTCCAAAAACACTCAACACTCTAAATTGGTGTGGGTAGTGTTTGGATAGAAATCTCCTCTCAATAGGTATGACAATGAGAGAGGGAATGAGAAGAGACTACAAAGATTTCTCTCTAAGAATGAATAGCTCTCTCTAATTGGGTGGGTGTTTTGAAGAAACCTCTCTTAGGGTTTTTCTTTTTGAATGGCCACCCATATCTTGTGGGAATGAGGGGTATTTATACTGGTGTGAGAATGGAATACGAAGACTTAGTTTTTCCAAAAACAGGGCTGGCTGGCGACTTAACCTCGCGACTTGACTGAGTCGCGAGTTCAAGTCGCGAGCTAACTTAATGGCCAGTCTGGATTTTTGTCGTGTAGTGCTCCAGGTGGCGTGACTGTTCAGCTCCCCTGCATGCTCTGCACGTGAGCAACTTTTGGCGGCTTGCAAGCCGCGAGCCACCCGCGAGTCCTAGCCGCGAGTCTCTGCTTCACTGCACTGTCTTGAGCATTTCTTCACACTCTTCCACACACTACCCTTACATGATTCCCACCTAAATACAAGGTTTCTAAGTGCTATATCACAAGCAAATTTGTCATGGAATAAAGCCAACACATAGTTGATTAAATTCAACCTTACAAGAATGGTGAGTGATTAATATAACATTGTTGAGACCAAACTCATAAGTTAAAGTTTTTTAAGTTAAGTGGTGTTCCTATATATTATATTATCAATTCAATATATTGGAGGGTCCTCAATGTATTATCTTCCCAACATCATGGAATTGACAGCCAAACAAATACTAAGAGCTGTTCCAAAGCATAGATGGCTGAGTAAGACAATTTGTACACTTTGTTTTCATACTGCCCCTCTTGAAATCAATTGTTAAGTCATTGTATATATTATCTAAAGTCATAATCATAATTAGTCCATCACGATAAATGGACTCAGAGATTTATATACATGCAGGCCATGACGAACCTTTTGAATATCTTAAAAAAAAATGAAAATAAAAGGTTTGATTTCTTCAACTATTCCAATATGCATAGAGACTTATTCAGCTCTAATAGATTGAACAGCAGCCTGACGTACTTCAAATGTAGTTTGGCAGTGGCTTGAAAATACCAGCAATCGAGGGACTCGAGACTCAAAGTGGTCCAAAGTCCGCGTTTTGTTTTCTAATTGTTAGGGCAGGATCAAAAGTCATCTTTGATGGCGTGCCATCATTCATGATGTGGTACCTCAGTTATCAAAATGTCCATTCAGCTATAATTTTTATTTTTTTGAAAGGATTTATCTATAACACCTGTTTCTGGTAATAACTCTTTATCATTAGATCAAAACATCAATTAGTTTTTAATGTAAGGAGGGATTGAATCCCAAAATTTTTATTCAATCATCAGAAACTTTACCAGTTGAGTTAATTGAAACCCACCAATGGACTATAACTTAATTTATTATGATTGCAAAATGGCTCCTTGCAAATTTTTGAATTCATATATTTGCACATTCAAGTATATGTGTTTGTAGGGTGTGAAAAGAAAGGACCTGGGTTCAAGTTTCTAGGTAGAAACTTCACACACACATACATTTAGCTTAGAAAAAAAAGTAACTACAATATTGCCTTTCCAAAAAAAAAAAAAAAGTAACTAATAATGCCATCATATAACTGTGAGATTTGTTAATGAAAAGTACGATTAATGATTCAAACATCCATATCTTCTTAAATAAAAAAATAATAATAAAAAGCAAAAAAGAAATCAGAGACTTTGGCCTTTTATTACAGAAATTAGAGGCCGAACCTTATCCAAAAAGTTTTTGCTTACAGTTTCTAGGGATTTAGGGGAGGCTCTCTACATATTTTCGTTTAAGGTGAAGATTAAAATGACGTATTTTATATTTTTAAATATTTTAAATAGTTACAGCCAAAACAAGTACTCTATTTATATAAATTTACAATAACTAGAATTAAAAACATTCAAGCATAAAAAGCAATAAAACTTGATTATAGTGTTACTAGGCTCGTTATATGCCCTTTGCATGTGCGATGAGGCTTTTTTTTGGTCTAGTGTCATAAATTTTTTTTTAATAAGTTTGTTTTTGAAGACATGAATTAGTAGAATAGTGTCATATTTTGTAAACATTTTAAGTGGAGTTCAAGATATATTTTTATTGAGTTGTCCTCAAGTTTTTTTTTTCTACTAAACTAAGGTTTAAAGGTATTTTTGAACTACATAAAAATCTAGTCTAAAGAGAAGAATCCTCTTATAAATAGTATAGAAGATACATAAATAAAATCAATAAAAAACGTATTTATTACATCACTCAATAAGTTGGATTAAATAACTCAATACAATATAACTAAAGAGAATATATATATTAAAAAATAAATACTAAAAAATTATAATGAAATTATATTTTTCTTAAGTTAATTTTGATATTAAGAAGTAATTAACTATATAATATAATTGATTAGTCTTTTTTTCACTAAACTTAATTTTATTTTTGAACAATTAGTGTGTGTATATATATATATCCAAAGTAAGTGCATTTCATATTCTTTAAAAAATAGAAAATAAATAAAAGGACAAAAATGGCCATATTTCACTCGATTCTATGAATCAAACACCTCACGTTTAAGTGGAGTGGGTGTGGTAAAAGTAAATTTGCCATCAGATAAAGACAAACTGATAAAAGTAAAGAGTGCAACACCACACACCAACACCAGTATATACTGAGAGTCAATCAAAATTAAAAACAAAATAGCAAAACAGATCTGAAAGATTTTGTCTCAAACCGGAAGGGAGTTGGAACGGAGACTGAGAGTCCGACGCGTAGCATCAGCAAATACAAACAGAGATTGATATTAATAAATAAAAAATTAAAAAAAAAAAAAAAAAAAAACCATTTTCCAGTGATGTGTAAAAGGAAAATTTGAGGTTTTGAATTTTTTTATTTTTTTTTTTATTTTAAGATTAATATGTTTTGTTGACTGAAAGAGAGGAAGAAAAAAAAAATATATATATATATATACACACACACACACACTTGCCTCATTATGTGCTTTGCGCATGCGATGAGACTTTTTTTTTAAATGTCATAATTTTCATTCATTCTAATTTGAGATTTATACATTTTTTTTTTCATTAATATTATGCATTTAGCACTACTAATGCAACTAGGAATATCTTGAGGCTAGCTTCAAAAAATGTACAAATATAAAGAAAAAAGAAAAAACATTTAAGTCTTGATAGAGAGAAAGAAAACAAAAAAAAAAACCATGTGTTTTTTATTTTATATATATAATTTTTATTTTGATAATCTAATTTATAAGTTGATAAAGCAATTTGATAATTAACAGGAGAGTGGCCTATTTTTTATGCAATGTTTTAGTGGAAGTTAGAGTTGTATTTTTACCGGATTTTCTTTTAGTTTTGTCTCTACTTAAACATAAGGATGTATAGGTATTTTTAAACCAAAAAAATAAGGATCCTAAACAAAGGAAGCTTTTATATATATATATATATATATATATATATATTAGCTTCTAGGTCACAAATAGAATTAATCTTTTCTGTTTTTTTATATAATTTTTTTTTTTATATCTATTGTAAGGGTAAAATTCCCAAGTCAAACAACGGGCCTTGGGCCCTATACAAAGTCCAACCACGACCAAAGGGAAAATGGGCCGCTAAAACAACTGCCAACCCAACCCTAATAAATCTAAACTTATTTAAAGGAAACGTCCGAGGAGGAGTGTCTCCTCGGATGCGCCAAATATGAGCCCAACATGCACCCTATCCATAATAAGGAGTCATTCCAAACAAATATTGGTAATAAGGATAAGCCTCACAAAGCAAGGAGAAGAACAAAAGCATAGGATGTTCAGGGAGAGGCCTCAACTGCCGCATTAAATGCCAGGAAACTACTTTTTTGGCCACATTAATGTGGAGAGGACAGGCGAATAGTGTTACCTTGGCCACTGCAACTCACAGAGAGGTAAGGAGGATGTCCGATAGGACAGGCACTCATGTGAAGGTCCAGATAATCAACAAGTGTAGGGCTCTTATTACTTTAAGGAGTCTATATAAGAGAAGGGCATCCTCATGAAGAAAGGAGGGAAAAGAGTGAGAAGAAAGAGTAAAAGATATATCCTTTAAATCAGAAACAGAGGTGCACCTGTATGTCTCCTCAGACTGAAGATCCAATAGAGATAAAGGAGGTGTTCTTATGTCCAAACCGTTGCCTGGCCTAGAATTAACTAACATTCACTTCGCCAAGTCCTAGTTCTGTAACCCGCTCTCTACAAATTCATTGTCTAAGGTCCTTTGGGTCAGAACCATCTACTTTTGGGCCTGGGGCCCCAAAGACTGACCTTACATCTATGTTAATAGTTTGGGTATAATCTTTTACTCCTAAACATTAGGGTCTTCTTTTCTGTTATGTTTTCTTAGACTTTTTTTTTTCCTTATTTACGAGCTATAATTTAGGATTTAATTAATATATTTAACAAAATTAGCTAGTTTTTTCTTAAGCAAAATATAAACTTCATTGGTTAAAATTTGGAGTCCTTCCTCAATTAAGGGACCTTAGGCGGTTGGTTAAGTTGCCCAGGCAAGATGCTGGGCAAGAGTCAACCCTGAGGAGATTGAACCCAATTTGCTGACAACCTAGTGCATTGTCACTAGATGGTTCTGAAAATAGAGCCAAATTTAACAAATAGAACAATTTTAGAAAAGTTTTAGGAGAAAGACATTTTGACAAAGTTATTTAGTTATGTCGTACATTTGTGGAACTTGAGTTCCAACTCAAAATCGAGTGGGTTGGAGAGAATTTTATTCTAGCCAGTTTGGATGTAAACAGTAAACTCTTTCTTTTTTTCTTTTTTTTTTTCCGGTCTTTATCTTGTACCTGATTGGCCTTGGCCCTTGGGCATGGATAAGAGCAGTTAGAGCAAACATTGCAAGGAACTACGTTCAAATGCTTAAACTTCCCCCTCTCTTCTTGCTTATGGTAGCACAACAATTATTTCAAGTTATTTATATGTTTCCATAATAGTAAACGAAATATAAAATATTAACTACTTAGTCAATAGGTTGTGGTTTTTTTTTTTTTTTTTGTTTTGTTTTTTGTCTGGTCCAAATTGTCTAGGGATAGAAGGATGAAATTGTCGCCTTAGGATAAATTACTAGAGAGATGCTTCCTATATGAATCTAAAAAAAATAAATAAATAAATAATATGTCTACAACATTTTTACAACAAATCTTAAGTGACAGGTTGTTACTAGTTGTTATTGTTAGAGCAAAAAAGTAATCTTAGTGTTAGTTTCAAATTTGAACCAATAACAACTAACCATCTGTAATTTATTGTAAAAATATTGTAGACGTAGCATTTCTAAAAAAAAAAAAAAAAAAGTTGCTTCTTACTTTTGGTCAAAAATACGTGCATCCTAAGGTGTAGGAAAAATACTCTTTTTTTTTACCTGAATAGGAAAAAGATATTTAAAGAAAAGTTTCAAATCATGTAATTTGACTAGGATAATCATACTATTTTTTTCATATATATATATATATATATTCTTTCCTTTTACATCATATAGATATTTTGTAACTAGTCTGCGACTTTGTCAATAAATTTTGATTCCTTAACTCGTTAAATGTTCACATTGGAGCACTAAGGATTAAGTGATTAAGTTGTAATGACTCAACTTATGTTTACATAAGATAAGACAATAGCACCACCTTAAAATATAAATCTTATGTTCCATTTTTTGCGTACTACTCTATGTTAAAATTAACACATGACAAGTTGTGATTGGTGAAACATAGAGTTAGTACACAAAAAATGGTGCAGGAGATTTTTATTCCCACGTTAATTCTCTAGGATTGAGATCAACACCTGATGCAATACCTCTCTTCCCTCTCACAAAATTTTTTCACTTTTTTACTTTTTTTTTATAACTTTTTTTATTCAATGGTTGAGAATGAAAGTTGATTTTTTCAACTCTCAATCTTAGCCATTAAGAAGTATTA
Organism: Quercus berberidifolia; assembly: GCA_028535905.1. Taxonomy (NCBI): domain Eukaryota; kingdom Viridiplantae; phylum Streptophyta; class Magnoliopsida; order Fagales; family Fagaceae; genus Quercus; species Quercus berberidifolia. The sequence goes on along the minus strand of JAPQVW010000002.1, from coordinate 75,132,936 downwards.
CACATGATCTCAATCCAATTCTCTGTAGGGTTTTCCTCATTTCTTATGAACTTAATCATCCTATAGTGAACTTAATCATCCTATAGAGTTGACTTGCGCGCGCCTAAGCTACTCCCCTCCTTTTGCTCAAAAAAAAAAAAAAAATCATGCTCCCTCTACACAATCCATTATTAGGTCACCCAATACCGCCAAAGCCCTCCATCCTTAAATCTTAATCATCATGTAATATGAAAATCCTTTCCTTCATTGATCCATTGGAAATTACAAATCATTTAAAAATTTAAATAACATGAGAGTTTGTAAATGGTTAGAATTAGAAAATAGATAGATTCTCTCTATTTGTAAAATGGAGATGATCCTATCACTAAATACATCACCTTCACATTTTTCAAATCCCAATTATGAACACAAAATTCTAAAAAAAATTCATTTCTAGATAGAGAAAGACCTACTAAGAACCCAAGTTAACTTCATCAAAAAAAGAAAGAAAGAATGAACCCAAGTTAACCCTATAGCATGACCCACAAAAAAGAAAAACAATCCAAACATTCACTTTAATAGGCAAGCTGTCGTGGGTATAGACCTTGCAAAAAGGTCAGGTAGATCAAATTCTAATTCGATCTAATTAATTAGATTTGGGTAAAAATTTTCATTTAAAACAAGTTGCAAAACCTATGACCATGATTTGGTCTTTTGAGGATCAAGCTATCTTTGTTTGCTTCTTATTTTTTCACCTGAAAAAATAATAATAAATAAGAAACTTAATAATATTGTCTTTGAATTTATTTCAATAAAATAAAAGAATAAAACAAAAAATACTAAAAAAAAATAAAAGTTACACTTCTGTTTTTGTTTTTGTTTTCCTTTTTTACCTTGTCAGGTCGAAATTGTCTAGGAATAGAAGGATGGATTTATCTTGGGAAGTTAGGATTTAAGCAACTTTTTGGGTCATCATGAAATTATTAAGGACAAATTACTAAGAGATGGCCGCTGGTTTTGGTTAAAACAGGTTAGACCGGGTAAGTGGATTTTAGCTAGACATGGCTTTGTGTACTTTTTTAAATACCTCTCTCTCTCTCTCTCTCTCTCTCTCTCTCTCTCTCTCTCTCTCTCTCTCTCTCTCTCTCTCTCTCTCCATATATACATACATATATATATCCCCAAAAATATACATCATATTCTAATATTTATAAACAAATAAAAAAAACCGACATATTTAAAAAAAATCATGAGTCAGACTGTCAGAGATCTAATACAATATTTACTGGCAACAAATAATGGAGGTATGCAAGGGCGGAGCCACCTTATGCATTGGGGGGGCCATGGCCCCTCCAAAATTTTCTAAAACCTCTCTAATTATAGGTAAAACTAGGCTAGAATCATTTTGAGTTAAGAGTTGGCCCCCACAAGATTAAAAGATTGGCCCCTCCCTCCAACACGTCACTCATAAAATTCTTCCCACCCCAAATCCCAACTGTGCAATCATAAAAATTAACTCCTTTTGTCTTTTCCATTCTTCTCTAAAGCATGATAGCCACATCCATATTTTTTTTAGTTTTTAGTTAGTCAATTTTTGTGAATATATAACTGAGGTGTAGTATATCAGATTACCTGATTAAAATCATATGTATTGAATTTTGTTGTCCTTAAAAATAATAACATTATTTGTATTTTATTGGTCATGTTAAACATGTGCTTGAATTTAATTGAAGAACCTAATTATATTACACTTAGGATATTGTACTTAAATTTTGTCCTTTTTCAAAACAATTACAATATCCCTTTCTACTTAAAAACCAATGAAAAAACTCTCCTCATCACTTGGTACTCTCCCTTCTATTACTCTTCATTAACTCTTCCATGGGATGCTCTCACATAATCACATTTTCATTAGTTTCTCCCTCTTCCTTAACAAATAGTTTTCTTATTTAAAGCTAACCAAATATTGAGAAATACCAACTTCATCTTTTTCTTCTTCTTCTGCAATTTTGTTGTATACTTATATTTGATTTCTATGAATGTTATGGACTTATGGTTTTTCAAAAGAACAGGAGAAACTCAAGAAAAAAAGACTTAATATGCTCAATTGGTCGATTAACTTGTTAGTATTTTGATATTTGAGTGCTATAGAATTACACCGACAAAAAAGTTCTATCAATAATCTTGTGTTATAAATATACTGTACTTTGAGTTTTTTGTTGAATTGCAAATCAAAATGATAATTTTACCTTGGCCCCCCAAGCAAAAATTCTTGGCTACGCCCCTGGAGGTATGCATTTTGAGTCTTGACTAGTGACTACATATCAACATGACATTTCTAAACGGAGTGTAAGTCATTACCAAAAATCAGTTACAAAATCATCGTGAAAAATCTCCCTTAGAATATGCAACTTTATTAGCAAGATCTGAGTCAAAACACATGCAAGGTCTATAATCCGAAAAAGCCTGGTCTGTAATTAATAAGTAGTTCACTAACCACTTCCAGCTCCAAATTTTAACTCAATGGTGGTAGTATTTGAGACTGTTATTTGGGAAGTAAGGTGTGATTGATTCTTATGCATAGGTGCTTCTCCCTTTTGTAGTGGTGAAAAACTGACCCTCGTAGAACATGAGTTTACTTGTTGAAATTGGTGACTACATAACTTTTTGTGTGGTGGCATTGTGTTTGCATAGGTGAATGAGCTGGTCTTAGATTTTCACCTTAGATTTTACCGGATTGAGGTGTTTAGTGACTTTAGTCACGTGGCTTGGGTTTTATTTATTTATTTATTTTTTTTTAACAATGAAATGAAAAGACTCCAGCTAGAAAGGGTGGGTGGAAGTCGAATACAAATAATTTGTACTATTTTTTGTATTCTACTTTACTCTTCATCAATTGTGATATGTCATACATCAGAAAATAATGGGAACTTCTTAAATATTAAATTATTAATAATTTTGAGAGGGTTTAGGCTTGCTTAAACATGTTTTAGCTCTAACTAATCAATGTGCATATGCATTGATCATTGGATTATTCATATATCCCACACCCTTAAAAGATGACTCTAAGTAGCATGCGTTGAGTCAAATCACTACCCCACCATCAAACTCAAAATCGTGTAATTGTATATGATACAGGGTTGAATTATGAACGCACTATATGAACACTAAATTTCACAAAATACTAAAGTAACAACTTATGATTGAATTGCATTACTTACACATAAAACCATCAATAATACTTAATGAAAAAAGAAAATCATTATGTACCAATTACAAGTTAACACTTATGTATATTGTGAAATTATGTATGTATTAGATGTGTCCCTAATTCTCTTTTCTTTCTTTCTTTTTTTCGTTCAAGAACCATGTTCTTGGGTCACAAAGTCCGTTGTTAGGCAATGGAGTCCCTAGACATAACCTATGAGGAGCCTTTCCTGCTCAGGTAACTAATTCATTGGGCTAGAGAGTCCCTTGATGGATAGGGTTGGACCTGTGGGTCCCCATGAGTCCAATGCCCTATGGTGTTGCCTTGGTTAAACTAAGCCCACAAAAATTTAGAGCTCCGAACAATTCAGTCTAATGGATCTCAATAGGCTTGGAGCACAAAAATTGAGTACTGTCTTCTTTTTTCTTTTTCTTCTTTTTGATAAGTGTAGATGTTTAGTGTCTTTATTTGATTTATTGAGTATGGGCTTAGTTAATAAATCCAGCACAAAAGAGAGCTTCTGCGACATTCATCTCAGGGGCTAAGAGATAACATTGTACTTAATATTTTAGTTTATGATAGTTGTTATCCATTCTTAGATTAAAAAGTTTTTCATCCCATGATTTGGCTTATGGGCTTTTGAATATAATGTTTGGGGGCCTGCGACTATGTCTAATTCTCTATACTACCTGTTTTGAAATCACCACATAGAGAGAGCCCTTAACTGTCATAATTCTGTTTTTGCAATAAAATCATTACTCAAAATTAATTTTTTATAAAAATAAATTGGTGACAATTTCTTGTAAGAAATAGCGTTTGCTTTTTAATGCAAAATTATAACAGTCTTCCAATATAAATAAATGTGCATTTTCCTGTAAGATAAACAATATTTTTCTAGAAAAGTTAAATACTTTTTCAATGTAAATTTAACATACCTAATCTGAGCCAATATACAACATATTTTTCAATTACTATCAATTTGCACAGTCAAGGAATTAAGATACATTTATAAATAAATAAAAGAAGCTAAATTCAATTTAGCCTCTTAAATTTTTTCTTTTCTTTTTTGTTCAATTGTCAAATTAAGTCACTAAGGTTTATTTTTGTTAATTTAGTACCTCACTTTGTCAAAAAGAATAAATAGGTTATTCCATCCAAATCTGTTAGCAAACAACCATTTCAAAATTTTATTGGAAATATTCATGAGATTTTTCATTTAATAGATCTTGTTGCTTGATAAATTTTACTGAAAACATTCGTTTTGCTATTGATTTGGACAAAAGTACACATTTTGACAACTGAGGGAAGTTATGGGACATCGGTTAAGCTAGATTAATCAAAAGAACAGAGAAAAGAGAAGAAAAACAACATAGAGATTTTATGTGGTTTGGAACTGTGGCTACATTCGCAAGAGCAAGTGGCTAATTATCCACTATATATGGAAATTTTGGATTACAAAAGTGTTTGATAAATAGTATTATGCTCTATTTTGTTCATTACATTGCCCTCCACTTCACTTTATTGCACCCATACAGCCCTATAGGTAATGACCTAGAATCAAATATGAGCCAACTCCAACAAGGAATTACATTAATAAAAATTAAACTGTAAAACTAATTTGACAATTGAAGAAAACTTAAAGAATAATTATTATTATTATTTTTATTTGGAGATAATCAATTAGGTTTTGACTTAAAAAAAAAAAAAGAAAAAAAAAAGAAAAAAGTAATCAAAGATGAAAAAAGAGGAGGTAAAAGGTACATGGTAAATTAATTGGTAAGATCTTTTAGTTTTACTCAAAGACCAATGATTTAAGCCCATTTTCATTTAATCCAAAATAAAATAAAAAATACACATTTGAAAATTGGGGTGTGGTCTAGATATTGGTATCTCATTTTCATTTGTTCATTTCAAAGCACCTTGGGCTTAGGCTGTATCCAAATTCCAAATGTAATACATCTATATAAATATCGATATTTGTTAAAAGTTCTGAATTTTGGATATCAAAGTCCAAGCTTAAGTAGCCACAAGGAATTCTAGTCCATTTTCTATGGAGTAATGTAGAACCAACACTCACAGCTTCAACTATGTAGCATGTTATGAGGCTACATGTAATGTTCTGTAGGAAACACCAATACTCTTTGTGAAATGGTGTGGTTTTTTCAGTGTCCCTACACTGTCAACATTTTTAGGCAATGGACTTACTAGACACAGCCTAGGCCTTTGTTGCACATGTAACTTGAGCCTAGATGTCATGGAGTCAGAGTTCCCTTGATGGGTAGGGTTGGACCTTTGGGCCCCCAAGAGTCCAATGCCATATGGTGTGGCCTTTTAACTCCATTGGGTTTGGAAGTGCATTACTGTGTAGAATGATTCTCTGATTCCATTGCACACAATGCCTTGTACTGAAGTCAATGGATCTCACTAGCCTTTGGGGCTCAAAATCTTGTAGTGTCTTCCATTTGATACATTGGGCATGGGCATAGTTAAATAAAGCCCACAAAATAGAGAGCTCCGAAACAATTCAGTCTAATGGATCTCACTAGGCTTGGAGCACAAAATCGTGTAGTGTCTTCTGTTTGATTTATTCATGATATCAAGAAATCATTATACAACAAAATTCAACCAAAAAAAAAAAAAAATGGTGTCAATTCCCCTTAAAAAATAGGGTTTTCTTTTTAAATGAAATTAAAAACATTTTTTTTAAAGGATATCAAAATAGGTCTTTAATATTCTTTCAAAAAAAAATGTCTTTAATATGTTTAAATTTAAGATAAGTAATGTTTTTTCAAGCAAAATTAGTAGTGTTTTACAAATTACAATCAATTTGAACAGTAAAGAAAAATGAGTATGCATTTTCCTATAAAATAATTAGTTTTTTGAAGAAAAAATATATACTATGTTCCTATAAATTTAAGATAGACAGTCTTAGACAAGATAAAACACATTTTTTAAAGCAATTAAGAATTTAAGATACATTTTTTGTAAGAGGGCTAAAATTCAATTTAGTTTCTTAACTTTTACTTTAATTGTCAAATTAAGTCGCTAAGGCTTATTTTTATTAATTTAGTTCCTCACTTTGTCAAAATAATTTAATATGGCCATTCCCTGGAAATCTGTAAGCAAACGATACCATCTAAAAATTTTATTGAAAACATTCTTGAGATGTTCATTTAATAAATCTTGTTGTTTGATAAGTATTATTTGACAATTTTACTGAAAACATTCATTTGCCATTGATTTGGACAAAATGACCTTATTGACTCATTTAGACAAATGAGAAATGTTGTGCAAAATTGAATAGCCTATGTCCACAAGAGCTAGTGGCTATTACCCACTTTTTATAAGAAATTAGGATTACAAAAAAGTGTTTATATGATGTAACTTGGGGGGGGTGGCATGGCTTCTTGACCTTTCAAAATCCCCCCTCCCTCTTGTATTTTTTGGTTAATAATAATAATTAATTAAAAAAAAAAACTGGACATAAATTTTAATGATCCTCCCCCCCCAAATTTTCTTAAAAAGATGTAATACATTTATATTGTTGACGAATGCATTTTTTTTTTTTTTTTTTATTCCCACTTCATATATAGTTCATTAAATTAAATTTGCATTTAATGTATACCATGCGCGTAATTTAATTATATTTTTATTTTTATTAAATTTCATTTAATGTATACCATATTGGATGTAACCATATTCAAAACACTTGTAGTATTATTTGATAATTTGATAAATAGTATTATGCTCCATTTTGCTCTTTACACTCCACTCCATTTCCTCCATTGCGCTTTGTTATGTTCATAAGGCCATTTAGATCAAATATGAACCAACTCCAAAAAGGGACTAAATTGACAAAAATTAAACTTTAAGGACTAATTTGACAATTGAAGAAAATTCAAGGGACAATGATATATATAAAAGATAGACGTAAATACACTTTTGGTCCTTATATTTTGGGGCGATTTTCACTTTGGTCTCTACTTTTTTCCCCGGATGCAGTCCCTAAAATTGAAAATTCGCTTTCATTTTAGTCCCTATCGTCATCTCATTAATGGAAATTACCTACATGGCAAATAGGGTGCATAGTTAGCACACCGAGTGTCTACGTGATCATTAAAATAATATTAAAAAAATTATTTGACGTTTAAAAAATGTCATGTTAGCATTTTAATAAATAAAATAAGTCACATGATTTTTTTAAAAATATAATAAAATATATTTTTTATTTTCATTATTTTCTTGGAAGAACATGTAAAATTTTCCTACATGTTCTTCCCTAGAAAATGATTGATTGTTCTTCATGTTCTTTCCCAAGAACATGGTTTCCCATAAAATTAAAATTTCAAGATTTTATTCTCTTTTCTTGCATTTTCTTAGCAACTAAAAAGGAAAAAACACATACAAAACCATGATCACACTCACCAATCCTAACACAATCAACTAAGAAAATTCTTTTTCTCAAATAAAATAAAATAAAATAACAAAATTCAAGCTACGGTCGTCAGATCAAAAACACAAAACCAAAAATACCAAAACCCAACGCTAATCCTCATCAATAAAATACAATAAACACAAGCCAATCCTCATCAGTTTCAGATCTGGTTAGATCAACCATGATGACCCACCCAACCATTATCGATTTGGGTTGATGAGAGAGAGAGAGAGAGAGAGAGAGAGAGAGAGAGAGAGAGAGAGTTCGGTTAGCCATGGGTCTTTAGCCATGGATTTAGAGAAGATGATAGGCCATGGGAGAAGAGAGAGTGAGCTCAGATTTGAGATGAAGGAAGAGAGAGAGGGATTGGGTCTTTAGCCATGAGTTTTGGCCATGAGAGAAGAGAGAGAGAGAGAGTTTGAAATGAGAGAATATAGAGAGAGTTCAGGTTTGAAATAAGAGAATAGAGAGAGAGATTGGGTTCATTTGTGTTAGGGTCATATTTTGTTGTAATTAGCTAATCATTTGACAAAAAACACTTTACTTGTAATTGGGAAGATCTAAGATGGGTTTAGTACTTCAAGAAAAATGTTTTTCAAGTCAAATATTAAAGACATGAAGATTGGTCCAAGAGATAAGTAAAGAAAAGCTATTCATTAAGTCTCGACAGATAGCTCAACAGATGCTTGCTATTAAGACTTAATGTGAAACTCTGATACCAAAGGTTCAACTGTAGGTTGGTATTTCGAGATGGGCCAAGGGTAGTTGGTAAGATTCCTTATATTTGTAACTGCTTGATTGTTGATTAGTGGATTCTTGGGAGTAGTGACATTAAAATCACCCGGTGGAGTTTTTGTCTTGCGAGGTTTTCCTCGTTTGTCAACAAATCACCGTGTCAAATTTATTTTTTGCTACATTTAGTAATTGAATTAATTAACCAGAGTCAAGCTATCATAACCCAGCAAGTGGTATCAGAGCGGGCACACTTTGATTAGGTTTTAATCCTTGTTGTGTGACCTATTGACCCTTGTTATTATAGATCGTGGATAATCTTTGATTATTCCTCTTTAATTTGATGGTACTAACTATGCATATTGGAAAGCATGTATGAGAGCTTTTTTGTAGTCTTTGGATGAGAAAGTCTGGCTGGCAGTTAAAGTAGGTTGTACAAAGCCTGAAGAGCCACTTGCATCATGGGATGATACCAAGATCAAGGCTACCAACTTTAACAGTAGGGCACTGAATGCTCTATTTAATGCTGTAACGAATGAAGAATTCAAAAAGATCTCTTCCATTGACAAAGCCAAGGAAGCTTGGACAATTCTTCAGAACACTTATAAGGGCACTAAAGCTGTTAAGAACTCTAAGCTTTAAAGGCTCACTACTAGCATTGAGGAAATTAGGATGGATGAGGATGAATCCTTTGATGAATTTTATGCCAAGCTCAAGGACATAGTGAATTCAACGTTCAATCTTGGAGAACAGATTCCGGTGCCCAAGATTATTAGGAAGATCCTCAGATCTCTTCTAGAGAGATTCCATGCGAAGATCACTACCATTGAAGAATCAAAGGATCTTGACTCTATTCCTTTGACTGAATTGATTGGAAACTCGCAAACATATGAACTAGGATTAGCAAGGGTTGGCAAAGGTGACAAAGGCAAGAACATGACCTTGAAGACCAAGAATGATGACAATGATGAGTCATCTGATGATGAGGATACCAAGCTAAAGTCATATATCACTAGACAATTCAAGAAATTCATTAAAAACGCGAATGTCAAAGCTGGTGATAAGGATCACAAACAGACTGTTTTCTCTCAATATAAGTCCCAAGACAAGGGCAAGAGAGAATCCAAGGATGCTAGTCAAAGCAACGGTATTCCTGTAGGACCAAAGTGCTGTGGGTGTCATGGATTTGGACATATGAAGTAAGAGTGTCCTACATACCTCAAATCCATTGGCAAAAGCAAAGCCTTAGCTACTATCTTAAGTGATTTAGAACCAGAACCAGATTTTGATGAAAGTGACCAAGAAGGGATTGTAAGTGCTTTTACAGCTACTGTTGAGTCTACTAAGGGAGAAGTAGAGGTAGTTGATGATGAAGAAGAGCTGATGGAATCAAAGTTAGATGATCAGGATGACATCCACATTGCCTATGCCAAGGTGTATAAGGTCTCTGAGAAGCATGAGAAACTCTACAAGTTGGCTGCGAGAAACTGGATGAAAAGCTGAATGTTTAGAAGTCAATATCTAACAGAACAGGTCTCGGGTATGATCACTTTCTCTCCTTTTGTAGTACCTCTTCTAATGCTTTGAATAGAGTTATTTTTATTCCTCATGCTAATAATGATAACTCTAAAAACAATGAGGTAACTGAAGATATGAATGATAAGGGAAAATCCATTTTAGGAGCACCCCTAAGGTTGGTAAGAAAGAAACTAACCATGGTAACTTTTGAGTGAAATTGTTGTATGTCTTTTTATTAGAATCCATTTCCCTCTCCCTTGTGTGTGTGTTTGTTTCTTAATAAAAAAAAAAAAAAAAAAATTGGTTTGGTGCCGTTATTGAATTGATAGCTTATCAATTACTCCAATAATCAAATGCAACTTTCATTTTTTTAACGGAGATTGCAGCTTGTTAAAAAAAAAAAAAAAAAAAGAGTAATATCTCAAGTATCGAAAAAATTTAAAAATATTTTCAAGTAAAACAAATGCGACCTCAATGAAGGAAGTCTTAAAATCAATTAGATTCGTTTTAAAAAAATCAATTTTAATAAATAAATAAATAAACCAAAGTGCAAAGTGCAATTTTTATTTATTTATTTTTTGGAGAATCAAAAGTGCAATTTTAATGATTCCCACTTAAGGCAATTCGTGGGAGATCAAAACTCCTAAGTTTTAGCCGAGAGTTTGGATTCTCAAAAATTAAGGGATTTGAGGATTGGGGTACATAGCATTTCTCTTTTCTAATTCTCACTATTGCGCCCAAAAAATACCTATAATTTCTTTCTTTCTTTCTTTTTTTGGAGAAAGAAATACCTATAATTTTGAATACGTACTCCTAACATTTTTGAGAAAGAGAATACTCCTAACATAATTAAATTCTCCCCCTTTTTTTTTATATAGGAATTAAATCCTCTCCTTAAACTCCTATCAACCGAACAGTACCAGCTGTAATTTTATATACATAACCAAAGTTTTATAGTCTTTTTACGTGGGTAGGTTTATTTAAAACAAAAAATTTCCTTTAAAATTACAATATACAGTAGATTTATAAATAAAGTAACAAACAAAGTTTTACATCCGCAATATTTTGAAGTCTGACTTTAGCCTGGAAAAAGAAAATCCATCTACACCAAATGAAGCGAGTGAAAATTTGTGTCCCTCTCCAAGAACAAGTCAAAATACAAAACATATTGACACTGACATTATGTCGTTAAAAATGATTAGGCTCCGTCAATGTATTGATAGCCCAACAACTACTCAAATAATAAAAATGGAGTTTGTTAAAAAATCCACAAAGCGGCATTTGAATATATTTCAAGAATTGCAGCAGTGCAGCTATGACTTTTTCATTTTCCAGAGCAAGCTGTTGCGTCATGCCACCATTTTTGATAACTCGACATCTCCAGCTGGAAAAATTATATTTTGTACCCTGCATATATGCTGGGTACACGATATACTACCTCCCTCTAATTGTTGTGAAATTTCTTATTACCAAGACTGGCCTAAGGTATTTTGAGGCCTTAGGCAAAACTTTTAAATTGGGTTATTTTTATTGATAAATATCTACGGTCATAATTTAGTTTTTTCAATAAAATCATTACTCGTAACTATTTTTTTCAAAAAAAAAAAAAAATGGTGACTATTTCTCATAAAAAATAAGATTTTCTATTTAATGGAAATTAAAACATGCCTTCCAATATTAATAATTGTGCATTTTCCAGTAATATAGTATTTTTGAAGAAAAGTTAGATACTTTTTGAAGGTAAATTTAACATACGTAATTTGAGACATTACATGATAAAACCTATTTTTCAATTACTGTCAACTTGCACAGTGAAAGGAATTAACAAATAAAAGAAGCTAAGATTCAATTTATACTCTTAATTTTTTTTTTTCAATTGTCAAATTAAGTTACTAAGGTTTATTTTGTCAATTTAGTCCCTCAATTTGTCAAAAGTATTTAATATGATTATTCCGTCCAAATCTGTTAGCAAAAAATCATTTCTGAAAATTTTATTGAAAACATTCATGAAATGTTTCACTTGATAGATCTTGTTGTTTGATAAATTTTATTGAAAACACTCATTTACTAAAGTACCTAATCGACACATTTTGACAATTGAGGGACATTGTGGAACCTCGGTTAAGCAAGATTAATCATTAAAGAACAGATATTAGAGAAGAAACACAACTGTGAGCCAACTCCAACGGTCCACTACGCCCATACGGTCCTTTAGGTAGTGGCCTAAAATCAAATATGAGCCAACTCCAACATGGGATTATATTGATAAAAATTAAACTATAAAAACTAATTTTAGGATTGAAGAAAACTTATGGAATTATTAAATTTTTATTTTTAATTTGGAGATAATCAATTAGTGAAGGTTTTGACAGTTAAAAAAAAATAATCAAAGATGAAGAAAGAGGAGGTAGAAGGTACGTACATGCTAAATTAATTGCTAAGATCTATTGTTTTTACTCAAAAGACCTATGATTTATGCCTATTTTCATCAAAGAAAAGATACACATTTGGAAATTGGGGTGTGCGGTGTGGAGATTGGTACATCATTTCCATTTGTTCATCTCAAAGCACCATGGGCTGTATCCAAATGTAATACATCTGTATAAATATCAATATTTGCTAGAAGTTCTGAGTTTTGGATATCGAAGTCCAAGCTTAAGTAGCCACTAGGAATTATAGTCCATTTTCTATGAGTGTGGAGCCAACACTCACAGCTTCAACTACAGAAGTTGAGTATGTAGCATGTTATGAGGCTACATGTCATGTTCTGTAGCAAACACCAATACACTTTGTGAAATGGTGTGGTTTTTTTTTTAGTGTCCCTACACTGCCAACATTTTTAGGCCATGGAGTAACTTGATCCTAGAGGTCATGGAGTCAGAGTTGCCTTGGTGGGTAGGGTTAGACCTGTGGGCCCCCAAGAGTCCAATGCCATATGGTGTGGCCTTTTAACTCCATTGGGTTTGGAAGTCCATTACCAAGTAGAATGATTCTCTAATTCCATTGCATTCAATGCCTTGTACTGAAGTCATTGGATCTCACTAGCCTTTAGGGCTCAAAATCGAGTAGTGTCTTCTATTTGATTCATTGGGCCATGGGCTTAGTAAAATAAAGCCCACAAAATAGAGCTCTGAATAATTAAGCCTAATGGATCTTACTAGGCTTGGAGCTCAAAATCGTGTAGTGTCTTCTATTTTTCTTTGGGCATAGGCTTAGTTAAAAAAACCCACAAAATAGAGCTCTGAACAATTAATTCTAATGGATCTTACTAGGCTTGAAACTGAAAATCGTGTAGGGTCATCTATTTTATTTATTGAGCATGGGCTTTGTCGATAAGGAAAATAAAGCCTACACAACAGGGACCTTCCTTGATATTCAGCTCATGGGCTTAGGGATAACATTTGCGCTTGATATTAACGCTTTTAGGTATAACTAGTCGCTAACCCGTGCGATGCACGGGAAACTATTGAAAATTAGATTTTAAAAAAGAAAAATTTATTAATTTTAGTTTATATTGAATATTTATTTATGGTAGTTTAAAATATTATTTCAAATCTTCATTTCATTTTATTTTAGTTGGAATAACTTATATAATTAAATGAAATGCTTATGAATAAGAGTTGACATTAATAATATACTATATATATTTAGTGATTATTCAAGATATCATTCAAATATAACAATTTTTTTTGTTGTTTTAAAAAAAGAACAATATTAATACATTGAAACACAAAATACTATATTGTCCAATAGATATTACAACTTTAAAACTAAAACATGAGTAGTGATTTTTAATGGACTGGGGTAATAGCACAGCTTTCTGTAGAAAAAAATCTGATTAAAATTTTTTTGGAGTTAACCATGCAATTGGCACGGTCTTATTAGATTGAAGACGACAATAACTCTATATATCAAACCATAACCTTTTTGTAATTTCTTGTAGTTGAATTCTTTTAAACAGAGAACAAAAGGCATATTACAAATGAATCTGAGAACAAACACCTGAGCATTCTATCAAACACATGTTCAGCAATCTCAAGCACTTATACTAACCAACCCCAACCTTTAAAAAAAATTCATTGCATAACCAAAAAAAAAAGGGAAAAAGAAAATCCAAACCAATGTAAAATGAAGATGAGAAAAACACTATATATCAACTAAAACAAACCCAGAATTAAAACCAAATAGAAGAATCCCAAAAAACCAAAAATCCAATAAAAATCGCATACAAAAAAAAAAAAAGGAAAAAAAAAATCTAATAACAAAAATTTCATGATTTTTCTTTGCCATAGATTTGACAACAAAGGAAGAAGAAGAAAACGTGGAAATCTGCAAAGAAAAAAAAAACAAAAACAAAAAAACTTAAATCCAAAGCAACCCACAGCCACAAACCAACAAAATTCCATGAAAAACAAAAACAAACCAATAAAAAAAACTTAAATCCAAAGCAACCCACAGCCACAAACTAACAAAATTCCATGAACAATTGAAGCGGATAGAGAGAGAGCAATATATAGAAATTATGCAAAGTAAAAAACATGTTTTAATTACCTCAAAATAATTTGCCGACCTAGAATATGATGGGCTGGATTGAGCGGCGATGGAGAGGCAAAAAGAAATCGATGTAGTGGCGGTGATCCATGGTGGCGGCGGCAGCGGGAGGATCTGAGTTTTGGGGTGCCAGCGTATATTAGAAAACAGAGAGGTTGTTTTAGACGTTAAGGCTGACGGGAAACAGAGAGGTTGTTTTAGACGTGAAGACTGAAGGGAGTTGTATACTTGTATTAGGGTTGTAAATTAATAAATTCTAATATAATAATAAATTAGAATTAAAGAATTAAAAAAAAGAAAAAAAAAAGGAAGAAGAAGAAGGTAACGTGAAGGTTGAAGGGGAGTTGATTGGGGTGGGGTTCTAAATTAATAAATTCTAATATAATAAATCATTAGAATTTAATAATAAATCATTAACAAATTTAAAAAAAAAAAAGAAGAAGAAGAAGAAGAAGGAGGTGACGTGAAGGCTGAAGGGGGATTAGGGTTGTAAATTAATAAATTCTAATATAATAATAAATTAGAATAAAAGAATTAAAAAGAAAAGAAAAAAGAAGAAGGTAACGTGAAGGTTGAAGGGGAGTTGATTGGGGTGGGGTTCTAAATTAATAAATTATAATATAATAAATCATTAGAATTTAATAATAAATCATTAAAAAAATTAAAAAAAAAAAAAAAAGAAGAAGAAGAAGAAGAAGGAGGTGACGTGAAGGCTGAGGGGGGATTAGGGTTGTAAATTGATAAATTCTAATATAGGGCAGATACTTATCCTTTTATAGCAGATTTAAAAAAAAAAAAAAAATCTTTAGATGAAACTTAGCTTAAAATATCAGATTTTATCCAAAAAAAGAAAAATAAAAAAAAGAAGATAAGTATAGTGTTTTTAATTTTATTTTTTATTTTTTAAATATTGTGTTATGCTGATGTGGAAAATTGTGGTGCCAGCAAAGGCTTCGGTTTTATATATATATATAGATGATTGGGTCCTGTTACCATATTCTCCATACCCCTTCCTTAATGAAAAATAACCACAATATTTTCACAATATTTTTACAACAAATTCTAAGTGACAGGTTGTTACTAGTTGTTATTATTAGGGCAAAAAAGTAATCTTAGTGTTAGGTTTAAATTTGAACCAATGAAAAATAACCACAATATTTTCACAATATTTTTACAACAAATTCTAAGTGACAGGTTGTTACTAGTTGTTATTATTAGGGCAAAAAAGTAATCTTAGTGTTAGGTTTAAATTTGAACCAATAACAACTAACCACCTATGATTTGTTGTAAAAATGTTGTGAAAATATTGTAGACGTAGTACCTCTCTTTCTTAAATACATGATGTCAAGAAATCATTACACAACAAAATTCAAAACAACAAAAAAAAAAAAAAAAAAAATGGTGTCAATTCCCCTTAAAAAATACGGTTTTCTTTTCAAAGGAAAATAAATTTTTTTTGGATATCAAAACATGTCTTTAATATTCTTTCAAAAAAGAATGTCTTTAATATGTATAAATTTAAGAAAAGTGTGGCGGGGGGGGGGGGTAAAAGACTAATAGGCCTATGTCGATGTCCACATTGGGCCAGGGGTCCAACCCAAGGAGAAACCCTTCCTCAGCCATGGGGAGAATCCTCCTCGGCATGGATATAGCTGAGGACAAGAGAGTCAACCTGCCATTAGTAGTGACACTCCAGATCGTTCCACAGAGCAGAGAAAGTATTAAAGCAGAAAAGGACAACGGAGAAAATGGAAGTGTCTAAGGGAAAGGCTGTCATTACTACATTCAATGCCTTATGCCTGACACGGCCATACTTTTCTGTCCCTATAACCACCCCCAACAACTGGACGGAAGGGCTGATGGGACAAGTACTTACCCTAGCGACCCCATTCAGGAGGAAGGAAACTATTATAAAAATGGAGTAAAGAGAAACAGAAAGGCGGGGCGAAGCCCCCCAACATATAAGAGGGACTAGGAGGGGCTCCCGGAACCGTGCCGAGGACCAATTCTCCCAGATGAACTCAATCCATCTCATCCTGATCGAGTTGTTCATACACCAAAACCTAGCTCTTTGGCCCACTCTCTACAAATTCATTGTACTGGGCTCGCTGGTCTAAGGTCTCACGCATCCTGGACCAGACAGAAAAAATCGGACCCTACAATTGGCACCGTCTGTGGGAAGAGCTTGTGCGTTGGTAAATATGATGGTTAGTCACGGTCAACCTCCTATCAACAAGAATCCCTTGAGAGGACCATTTTGGCAATGGTGCGAGCTGTGCGAAAGCCCCTCATCATTTCCAGGAACACACCGTCATTATCATAGCTCAACCTCCGTTTAGGGTCACGTTTAGAAGTGTTCATTACGAGGGGAGGATCGCTAGACGGCGCAGTTCAAGGGGCTTCGGACGCCAGATATGCACCCCCATGCACTTGTCAAGGGGCTAACTCTTGAGACCCCTAATAGTCTGGTTCGCTGAATTCCCTACGGACAGGGAAGCCAAGGGCTAAACTGGAATCTAATTAAATGCTAGACAGAACCAAGGTCTTGCATGGTCCTCGGACTCAAACCTATGGGGAAACTAGTCACTCCAAAAGCCTAAGTGCTAGACAGAACCAAGGCCTTGCATGATCCTCGGACTCAAACCTATGGGGAAACTAGTTACTCCAAAGGCATAAGTGCTAGGCAGAACCAATGTCTTGCATGGTCCTCGGACTCAAACCTATGGGGAAACTAGTCACTCCAAAAGCCTAAGTGCTAGACGGAACCAAGGTCTTGCATGGTCCTCGGACCCAAACCTATGAGGAAACTAGTCACTCCAAAGGCATAAGTGCTAGACAGAACTAAGGTCTTGCATGGTCCTCGGACCAAACCTATGGGGAAACTAGTCACTCCAAAAGCCTAAGTGCTAGACAGAACCAAGGTCTTGCATGGTCCTCGGACTCAAACCTATGGGGAAACTAGTCACTCCAAAGGCATAAGTGCTAGACAGAACGAAGGTCTTGCATGGTCCTCGGACTCAAACCTATGGGGAAACTAGTCACTCCAAAAGCATAAGTGCTAGACAGAACCAAGGTCTTGCATGGTCCTCAGACTCAAACCTATGGTGAAACTAGTCACTCCAAAAGCCTAAGTGCTAGACATAACCAAGGTCTTGCGTGGTCCTCGGACTCAAACCTATGGGGAAACTAGTCACTCCAAAGGCCTAAGTGCTAGACAGAACTAAGGTTTTGCATGGTCCTCGGACTCAAACCTATGGGGAAACTAGTCACTCCAAAGGCCTAAGTGCTAGACAGAACCAAGGTCTTGCATGGTCCTTGGACTCAAACCTATGGGGAAACTAGTCATTCCAAAAGTATAAGTGCTAGACAGAACCAAGATCTTGCATGGTCCTCGGACTCAAACCTATGGGGAAACTAGTCACTCCAAAAGCATAAGTGTTAGACAGAATCAAGGTCTTACATGGTCCTCAGACTCAAACCTACAAGAAGCTAACTACATCAAGAAAGACTTAAGTCCTAGACGGAATGGAGGTCCTGCATGGTCCTCAGACCTCCGGCTTTTTGGAAACTAACACACAATGGTACCTTTTTGAGTGTTTAAACTAGGTACAGTCATGCCCCGATCCTCAGACCAGACGCCTAGAGTGAGTCAAAGCTGTGAATATCGTCGGAAACTTGGAAAAGAACCCTAGTGCCCGACGACCCCCTCGGACAGTTTAGTTTAGGTTACACGTCCTCGGGTGTCCGCCCCATTCGCAGTACAGAGCATGCGGCTGTTATCCCAGTCAGTCTTATATAGTTAACCTACTTAAAGTCGGCATTGTTGTTCCCGTCAGTTTCTACAAGTTCAAAGTAATAACTCTTTACCGACAAAGGCATCAGTTCTAAGTACGGTTCGAAAGAAAAGACACCAGCATATTCATTCACAAAATAATTATTGCAGAAAAGAAAGGATACATAAAATGTGATAAAATCATCTTTTATTAGATAAAGAGATAGTACAATATACATAAAAGGGCTTAGACAAGCCTATATCATAAGCTAACTAAAAAAAAAAAAGGAGGAATACACGAGGACGATAGATACTTCAGTTTTGCTCCAGTAGCAACTAAGCAAGTTTGGAGGGCACCAGTGATGGAAGAGAAGAAGAAGCAGAGACACCTGGTCCACAACCTTGCTCTAGCAGCGACTAAGCAAGTCTAGATGGTACCGGCGATGGGAAGTCCAAGCCCTCACGTGCGTAACATACGGCGCCGGATGGAAGTCCCAGTGCTGTCGCACCAAAAATCTGATGCAACCTCCACCTACTTCGAATTTTGGCTGAAGGAAGAAGAGGCTCCTTTCTTGCCCTATCGAGGAAAAGAAATGTCTTGAGCCTTTGTCTCTTTTGCCCCGATCGGGCCATTCTGAATCTCGGAGATACCTAAGGCTTTTGAAGAGGGTTTTGTTCCATCACCCTCACCCTAACCATGACCATTTCACTCCCTAAATCCCAGTCGGGACTCTGGGAACATTTGGGGAGTTAGAAACCTGAAAAACTCGAGGGTTTGCAAATAAAAGGGGACGATCTCCCACCGCGCGTCTTATATAGGGGACAAATCTGGAGGCAATTAATTCGCCCCAAATCTCTAAGAAGGAATTACAAACGAGATAAGTCTCGCTCAAATTCCAAAGTAGTCTTCAGCCATTGAATTTATGTCACCTCGTGAAAGGGTCCTAATTAAAGCGCGCCTCGTGTACCGAAACGACAAAAACGCGGCTTGGATAGACTAAAAGAATATCTCACAGCCAGGAATGTGCCTCAAGCAAATGAAGAGACTCAGGCATTAATGGAGGGCAAGACTTGGCAAACCGTGACAGAGGTCCAATGTCACCAAAACCCCCATTTCCATCTGAGGAGCCTGACAGCAGGATTTTGAGGGGCTATTGTGGGAGGTAAAAGACTAATAGGCCCATGTCGATGTCCACACTGGGTCAGGGGTCCAACCTAAGCAAAAACCCCTCCTCGGCTATGGGGAGAATCCTCCTCGGCTTGGATATAGCCGAGGACAAGAAAGTCAACCTGCCATTAGTAGTGACACTCCAGATCGTTCCACAGAGTAGGGAAAGCACTACAACAGAAAAGGACAACGGAGAAAACGGAAGTGTGTAAAGGGAAAGGCTGCCATTACTGCATTCAATGCCTTATGCCTGACACGGCTATACTTTTTTGTCCCTACAACCACCCCTAATAACTGGAAGGAAGGGCTGATGGGACAAGTACCTACCCTAGAGACCCTATTCAGGAGGAAGGAAACTACTATAAAAAGGGAGTAAAGAGAAACAGAAAGGTGGGGCGAAGCCCCCCAACATATAAGAGGGACTAGAAGGGGCTCCCGAAACCGTGCCGAGGACCAATTCTCCCAGATGAACTCAGTCCATCTCATCCTGATCGAGTAAAACACCGTGATAACTCTTGTTCGTACACCAAAGCCTAGCTTTTTGGCCCACTCTCTACAAATTCATTATACCGGGCTCACTGGTCTAAGGTCCCACGCATCCTGGGCTAGACTGAAAAAATCGGACCCTACAATTAGCACCATCTGTCGGAAGAGCTTATGCGTTGGCGAATATGACGGTTAGTCACGGTCAAGCTCCTATCAACAAGAATCCCTCGAGAGGACCATTTTGGCAGTGGTGCGAGTTGTACGAAAGCCCCCCATCAGTTCCAGGAACACACTGTCATTATCATAGCTCAACCTCTGTTTAGGTTCACACTTTGAAGTGTTCATTACGAGGGGAGGATCGCTAGACGGCGCAGTTTAAGGGGCGTCGGACGTCAGATATGTGCCCCCATGCACTTATCAAGGGGCTAACTCTTGAGACCCTAAATAGTCTGGTTCGCTGAATTCCCTACGGACAGGGAAGCCAAGGGCTAAACTGGAATCTAATCAAGTGCTAGACAGAACCAAGGTCTTGCATGGTCCTCGGACTCAAACCTATGGGGAAACTAATTGCTCCAAAGGCATAAGTGCTAGACAGAACCAAGGTCTTGCATGGTCCTCGGACTCAAACCTATGGGGGAACTAGTCACTCCAAAAGCCTAAGTGCTAGACAGAACCAAGGTGTTGCATGGTCCGCGAACCCAAACCTATGGGGAAACTAGTCACTCCAAAGGCCTAAATGCTAGACAGAACCAAGGTCTTGCATGGTCCTCGGACTCAAACCTATGGGGGAACTAGTCACTCCAAAAGCCTAAGTGCTAGACAGAACCAAGGTCTTGCATGGTCCTCAGACTTAAACCTATAGGGAAACTAGTCACTCCAAAAGCCTAAGTGCTAGACAGAACCAAGGTCTTGCATGGTCCTCGTACTCAAACCTATGGGGAAACTAGTCACTTAAAAGGCATAAGTGCTACACAGAACCAAGGTCTTGCATGGTCCTCGGACTCAAACCTATGGGGAAACTAGTCACTCCAAAGGCCTAAGTGCTAGACAGAACCAAAGTCTTGCATGGTCTTCGGACTCAAACCTATAGGGAAACTAGTCACTCCAAAAGCATAAGTGCTAGACAGAACCAAGGTCTTGCATGGTCCTCGGACTCAAACCTATGGGGAAACTTGTCACTCCGAAAGCATAAGTGCTAGACAGAATCAAGGTCTTACATGGTCCTCGAACTCAAACCTACAGGAAGCTAACTACATCAAGAAAGGCTTAAGTCCTAGACGGAATGGAGGTCCTGCATGGTCCTCGGACCTCCAGCTTTATGGAAACTAACACACAATGGTACCTTTCTGAGTGTTTAAACTAGGTATAGTCATGCCCCGATCCTCGGACCACACGCCTAGAGTGAGTTAAAGCTGTGAATATCGTCGGAAACTTGGAAAAGAACCCTAGTACCCAGCGACCCCCTCGGACAGTTTAGTTTAGGTTACTCGTCCTCGAGCGTCCGCCCCGTTTGCAGTACAGAGCATGCGGTTGTTATCTCGGTCAATCTTATATAGTTAACCTACTTAAAGTCGGCATTGTTGTGCCCGTCAGTTTCGATAAGTTCAAAGTAATAACTCTTTACCGACAAAGGAATCAGTTCTAAGTACGGTTCGAAAGAAAAGACACCAGCATATTCATTCGCAGAATAATTATTGCAGAAAAGAAAGGATACATAAAATGCAATAAAATCATCTTTTATTAGATAAAGAGATAGTACAATATACATAAAAGGGCTTAGACAAGCCTATATCATAAGCTAACTAAAATAAAAAAAAAAAAAAAAAAAAAAAAAAGGGGAATACACGGGGACGATAGATCCTTCAGTTTTGCTCCAACAGCAACTAAGCAAGTCTGGAGGGCACCAGTGATGGAAGAGAAGAAGAAGCAGAGGCACCTGGTCCACAACCTTGCTCTAGCAGCGACTAAGCAAGTCTAGATGGTACCGGCGATGGGAAGTCCAAGCCCTCATGTGCGTAACATACGGCGTCGGATGGAAGTCCCAGTGCTGTCGCACTAAAAATCTGATGCAACCTCCACCTACTTCGAATTTTGGCTGAAGGAAGAAGAGGCTCCTTTCTTGCCCTATCGAGGAAAAGAAATGTCTTGAGCCTTTGTCTCTTTTGCCCCGATCGGGCCATTCTGAATCTCGGAGATACCTAAGGCTTCTGAAGAGGGTTTTGTTCCTTCCCCCTCACCCTAACCATGACCATTTCACTCCCTAAATCCCAGTCGGGACTCTGGGAACATTTGGGGAGTTAGAAACCTGAAAAACTCGAGGGTTTGCAAATAAAAGGGGACGATCTCCCACCGCGCGTCTTATATAGGGGACAAATCTGGAGGCAATCAATTCGCCCCAAATCTCCAAGAAGGAATTACAAACGAGATAAGTCTCGCTCAAATTCCAAAGTAGTCTTCAGCCATTGAATTTATGTCACCTCATGAAAGGGTCTTAATTAAAGCGCGCCTCGTGTACCGAAACGACAAGAACGCGGCTTGGATAGACTAAAAGAATATCTCACAGCCAGGAACACGCCTCAAGCAAATGAAGAGACTCAGGCATTAATGGAGGGCAAGACTTGGCAAGCCGTGATAGAGGCCCGATGTCACCAAAACCCTCATTTCCATCCGAGGAGCCGGACAGTAGGATTTTTAGGGACTATTGTGGGAGGTAAAAGACTAATAGGCCCATGTCGATGTCCACACTAGGTCAGGGGTCCAACCCAAGGAAAAACCCCTCCTCGGCTATGGGGAGAATCCTCCTCGGCATGGATATAGTCGAGGACAAGAAAGTCAACCTGCCAATAGTAATAACACTCCAAATCGTTCCACAGAGTTGGGAAAGCACTAAAGCAGAAAAGGACAATGGAGAAAATGGAAGTGTCTAAGGGAAAGGCTGGCATTACTGCATTCAATGCCTTATGCCTGACACAGCCATACTTCTCTATCACTACAACCACCCCCAACAACTAGAGGGAAGGGCTGATGGGACAAGTACCTACCCTAGGGACCCCATTCAGGAGGAAGGAAACTACTATAGAAAGGGAGTAAAGAGAAACAAAAAGGCGGGGCGAAGACCCCCCAACACATAAGAGGGACTAGAAGGGGCTCCCAGAACTGTGCCGAAGACCAATTCTCCCAGATGAACTCAATCCATCTCATCCTGATCGAGTAAAACACCATGATAACTCTTGTTCATACACCAATGCCTAGCTCTTTGGCCCATTCTCTACAAATTCATTGTACCGGGCTCGCTAGTCTATGGTCCCACGCATCCTGGGCCGGACCGGAAAAATCGGACCCTACAAAAAGTTTGCTCAATTGCATTTCTATGTGATGAGTGAACATAATTAAACCTCTCTTCTATGTGATTCCCTCGACCAGCTCGTCAAAAATCTGAAAGATGATACCTCTGTCTCTTATAAGGTGGCAAATATCCTTTCCTTAAGGGGTATCCAGCATCAACTAAATAATATTTTCTTAGTAAAAGAAAAAAAAAATTGTAAGATGTACATAAATAATATCCTTCATACATATATAAAAATTTTATATACCTGGTGGTGGTTTTGGAAAGTTGACAAATTGTCGACGGATAGCATCTAAGAAAATACGTGTATTATGTGCGGCACCCTCCCATCCAGCCATAACAAATGTGAAAAGTAAATCAAAATCGCATGCTGCCATCACATTAAAAGATGTCACACCCTTTCTATTATAATATGGAGCTTTCTTGTCGTCTCCAACAACAACTTGGATATGTGTACCGTCAATGGCACCAATGCAGTCCTAAAATAGAATATAAATTTTAGTTACTTAGGAAATAATCCTAACAAATATTAGAAACAAATTAGAATGTATGAAATGAATAACTGAAAGTGTGGCATGTACAATGGATTCTTCTGTATATGTCTTGGAACTACACTAAATGTAGGGTCAGAAGGCTTGAAGATATCCATTGACATTATGTAAAGGGGTTTTAGAACTCTATGAAAATGTCTGTGTATAGTCTCACCAGAATGTTGGAATCTTTCTTGAACCATCCTATAACAAGCTCCTTGTCCAAGTATCATTAAACATATACCTACTGACTCTTCAAGTCTAATATGCCTTGTGTGTTGAAGTCCATATGTATGTTGTAAAACATTACACAATTGAAGGAAAACATGTGGCTTCATTCTAAACATTTCGTTTCATTACCCGTCAAACAATCCATCAACCACATATAGCCAGTTTGTTCAGAATCTCTACAAGGTTGTTTATCAATATATTTCATATAATATGTCACTGTAACATGACATCCAGCAATAGCAAGATCATACAATTCCTCATCATCATATTCATCGTTTTCCACATCATAAGAATGATCTTCATCACTATTATCAATATGATCATTGTAATCCATAGGAATATCACCTAAAATATTATAGCAATAAATTAGATAAATCACAATAAAGAAAACGAGTAAACATTTAAATGATATAGGAGTGTGCATGTGTGTGTGCACAGGTGGTGCGTATATTGCTACGGAGGGGTGCGTGTGTGCTTGCATGAGGGTGCGTCTGAGTGTGCAGTGATTGGACTGTACTGTGCAAGAAAGTAGGAATTTATTGTATGGGCCTGTGTTTGAGCCTCTCAATCCAAAAACTATGGATCCTACTAAATTTATCAAGTTCCAGAAGATTCATGAAAATTGGATTTTTTTGTTTTTTTTATATTAGTCA
Source organism: Quercus berberidifolia (assembly GCA_028535905.1). Classification (NCBI taxonomy): domain Eukaryota; kingdom Viridiplantae; phylum Streptophyta; class Magnoliopsida; order Fagales; family Fagaceae; genus Quercus; species Quercus berberidifolia. The sequence continues at coordinate 75,108,327 of JAPQVW010000002.1, read as the reverse complement.
TGTCAGCATTGCTTCATCCAAGGATGTCTAATTTTTCAATGGACCTGCTAGAAGTCCACCAACAAGTACATTCAGATTTCAGAACCAATGAAATGGTGACAATCTATATATATATATATATATATATATATATATATATATTTCCAACCCTTCCAAACTTACCTGGCTGCTTAGTGATTGATCTATCACTGCTCCAAATATCAAGTTTGCACTGGGATCCACTAGGTCATATATAACCTCTGCTGCAGCATTCACCTGCAATTAACAAGCGACCCAAGGTCAAAGGTTTGACATAATATGAGTTAAAAAGCAAGTGTGATGCTAGCTAAAGCATATTGTAACCAGTTTGACAAGAAGTATAGTAACCTCATTTTGTTCTCTCCTTCAAGCAGGTGAGACCTGCACCAGTACTACATAAACACATGAAAAAATTCAAGAAAGATCAACTAAAAAACCATTAAAAAAAACACTATTTGTAACAAGAAGGCAATCTTTATGTTCACTTTGACGAAATGCACAGATTTTTCTAAGCACATTGACACCAAACACAACATTCTGATTGGTTGGAAAGTAGCTTAATTTATGCACTAAAATCAACTTTGAATAGTGTTTTAAAAAAAATAATAATGAGTGTCGTGGCCCAAAACAAAGCTAGGAGCAAGTTGTTCAGTTATCTTGGAATGCACCCTAATCATGCACTGATATAGAAAGGAAAATAATTCAAGCTAAAGATTGTCCCATGGAAAACCTGAGTTTTCATTATGTTAACACAAAGGTGAGTACTACTAAGCACGAGTCCAAGCATCAATTGGACAACTAATTGAAAAAAGAATATGCTATGCTAGTCACAATCAATCACCCCTGTTAAGAACAACTAATTGAAAAAAGAAAAAGAAAAAAAAAATTAACTTCTAGCTTTCTATTCAAAATTGAAACCAACACCAATTCTAGCAGAAAGTGAAATACATGTAGGCCAATAATTCACACTTGCAGAAACAATGACATCAGTCAATTAGAGACTAGAGGTTCAAGTTTAGTACAATAAATTTAAGAGCTACAACTAAAACAAGATATACCAGTAACAATTGGGTCCAACTTAACCCTTTTTTCATAACCTTCGTCTTTCTTGATTTCCACTAGAAACAACCAACTATATCATTTTTTTCAGTACTGTCTACAAAGCTGAAGTTGCTATGTGTTAACAATTATGTGAAAAAAGGTCAATTGGACCACTATAAAGATTTTACCCAAAAAAATGCCATCTAGAATAAAACAATAAATTATTCAAAGGATAAAACAAAAAATTATTAAAAACATCTCTCTCTTCCATAAAACATTATTCAAAGGATAAAACATAAAACACCCTAAGTGCCAAAGTAGTGACCTCCCTAACAGCCACATTATTCAAAGGATAAAACAATAAAACATTAAACATCTCTCTTCCATAAAACATTATTCATACGATAAAACATAAAACACCCTAAGTGCCAAAGTAGTGCCCTCCTAACAATCTTGCCTCCTCTTGCAGAAACTGGAGTTGTAAATATGATTCTTCCATCACGACAAACATCTCTCTCTTCTCTCGTTTCTGAAAAATGCGTGTTGCCATAAGGTAGAGTTCGGAACCCTTCTCAATGCCATCTAGGGTGCACACACGTTCATGACATTACGAATAGTACTACTTGGTTCCACTGAAAAAGCTGAGTTCCTTAACTCCACAACATCACAGATACGACTAAGCTATTGTGTCAACTGTAATGCCGTTCCTCCTTTCTTCCCTTTGCTCTGTGTGGATGATGGTAAAACTCGCATTTTTCCTTTGTTTTGTGTTGGGTTAGGTGGTTGTGTGAGGTTAGGAGTCTCATCTTCATGAACGTCATCATCATCATTTGGAGAAGATGAGTCAGTAGAAGTATCACCTAACCCCTACTTAGGTGTCTCAAGATCATCTAGTAACACACCTGAAGTGGGGGCTCATGCTAAATCTCCTGTGGTCGCACTGTCCTTAAACATAATGTCTAATAAATCAACATTCTCCAAACCTTTCTCTCGAAATTTTGCAGCTTCAGGAACCTACTACAATTTTGAATATTTTCATTAATAACTCAAATAGCATGGTTTATCTACTAATACAAAATATGTACAAGGGGTTATACAAAACATACCATTAGTTTCCTCTCCCACCACTCATCAGTTGCAGCTATTGTTCCTTTGACTGCATCCCATCCCAATCCAGTTTCTCTTCCCTTCAACTTATTCCAAAGTACCCAATCTTTCTTCAAACTATCCCATTTATGCTTATACTTCGCCCTAGGATATTCCTTTCCAGTTTTCTTTTCAAAAGTTGCTATAATATTTGCCCAACCCTTTTTACTAAAGTCGGTATTAGGTCGATTACCCTTAAATACCTCATCCACACAAGCTTCACAAAAGATAGTCGTTACTCTTGATGGCCATTGAACTCTAACATTTGAGCTATTTTGGGATTGTTTGGTGTTGGGATTTGAATTCCCCTTGTTCTTAACCATCTAAACAAAATATAGGTTTATTAATAACAATGTTCAACCAAATATGTAAAAATTCCAATGCTCTTACAAACAATACTCTTATAGGTAAAACAATTTCACATGTAATAAACTAGCAATACATTTTAGTTAAAAATTAGTAAACGGCAAAACTAGCAATAGAATAAGTCAGTGGTTGGAGCCTTCTATTAAGTAAGAATATATAAATAAATTTTTTGGGTCAGAAATATGATGATCTGAAGCATCATGACTCATGACTGACTGGTGTTGCATGTGTTTGAGAACCATCTTGTTGTTTCTCATTGTTTTTGTAGATGGGCATGCATGAACCAATCTTTGTTTTTATTCTTTTTTTGGCTGAATCGTAAAATTGAAAAGAAACAACACAATAAACTAGCTGCCCAAAGCAAAAGGCAAAAACAAAAGACATAAGAACAAACAAAATTACTTAAGGCCTCTTTGAGCGCACTAAGCTAGAAACACAATGAGGAGGATTCCATAGACAAATTAAAAAAAAAACCCTGAGAATTTGCCCCACTTAGCAAGCGTGTGAGTAGCCACATTCCCCTGCCTATTCATCATAGAAAGCTAAATTCTGATCTCACCGCATTCTAAGTTCAGCTTAAGTGTAGGTTCAATTTAAAAGGCAGCAAGAACAAATTGGATGAAACAAATGCCTAAATTTTTTAATGAATCATAAATTTAATTGATGATAAAAAAAAAAAAAAAAAAAAACACATGCAAAAAGGACATATTATAATAGACACCACTTCAGAACAACATCAATATATTACTAAAAGCTGAAGCGTAGCATTTAATGTTGCTACGCTCCCATTAAGCCACGTCAGCAGCCATCTCATTATCAATTTTTTTCCAATTTTTTTATATAATTTTTTAACATTTAAAGTGAATTAAAAACTCTATTATATTACAATCAAAATATCATATTTAATTTATCTTATTTTTAATTATTCTTATTTATTTTTAAATTTTCAATTCCATTTTAACTTTTCATATCCTCACTACTCTTTACCTTAACTTTCTTCAACCTTTCTCATTCCATTTCAACTTTTCATATCCCCACTACTCTCAATATTAATATTATTCTATCTTTTTATCTTCTTTTATTTTTGACTCTTCTTATTCTTATCCTCATGCTATAAAATTGTCATTCTCCCTCTTATTCCATGCATAATTTCTATTTTTCCACACACAAAAGCCTCTCTCTCTCTCTCTCTCTCTCTCTCTCTCTCTCTCTCTATATATATATATATATATATATTCCTTCAATTTTTGGTATATATATATATTTTCTAATTTTAGTGTAACAGGTTGACTATCAAAACATACTGATGCAGTATTGAAAGCTCCATCAAATGCATTGCAAAAATCAATTTTAGACTACTAGAAGTCAGTTAGTTTGCTAAAATTGGAATTGACAGGTAATCGAGCTTGATACGATTTAGTTTTATATTTTATGTTGTTATCTTTTTTATTCTCATTGGTTGTTAAATGTTATATTATTACATTATAAAGATAGTATATAAAAATATTATTTTATTTTATTACCTAGCATAACTAAAATAATATGGTGTTTATTGCTATACATTTCATTTTTATTATTTTATTCTCATCTTATTTTATTCAACATTTAAATTTAGCAACATCCTCCATATCATAATTGTAAGGACACGATTCCTTTGCGGCCCATTAACGTTTTTGGGCTCGCACAAGAAAGATCCCTCACAATATGATTTGTAGAGAGTGGGCTTGAAAAGCTTGGGCTTGGTCGCGGGGCGATGTTCCGGTCCTGATTTTAGAAGAAAAGGAGTTGGGTTGGATGTTTAAGCCCTATGGCGCCGCGTCCAACGAGATTAGGCTCCTCGGACTTGGTCCGAGAGCCATTGAGGTCTTTCCTAGTTCCCCGACGGAGGGTCTTTTTTATGAACTGCATGCGTTCTTAGGATCCCCCCCTTCCTGGATTCACTTACTTCTTCTTTTATACTCGCTTGCATTCGCTGTCCTTCGTCCACGTGTAGGGTCAATTTTTACAAGACTGACATTTGTTCCATCAGTCCAATCCCGGAATTGCTGGGGATGGTTGGTAAAGCTGAAGAGTACGGCTCTGTCAGGGGTAGCGCATTGAATGGCGATGAGAGCAGCTTTCCCGGATATTCTTAGATTCTCTTTTAAGTTTGGTCCTATACCAGTTTTATCCTTCTTCCTCTGGTGAGGTTTTGGATCTGCCGAGGACTGAGTTGTCCTCGGCTGCACCACAAAACTGTTTGGTGCTCTGCATTGTAGAGCTTGGGCCATAGTTCTCCTCGGCTTGGGCTTTCGGACTCTCTAAGGGCCAATGGGCCTGGCCCATAAATTATTGGGCCCCACAATAGCCCCTCAAAACCCTGCTATCCGACTTCTGGGTTGGAAAGGAGGGTTTTGGTAAACCCGGGCCCTTAATATGGCTTATTTAGTTCAACCCCGCATTTATGTGAGCGGTTTTCCGCCTGTCCAGGAAGTTAGCCGGTTTTCAAGGGATTCCGTTTAATCTGCTCGTGATCTACTCCTGCCGCTTGGCTGTCCCAGACGCGCCCTTAATGAATCCCCTTTACGAGGCTCATTTATGTCCGGCGGCTCATCTGATAAGGTGGGGAAATGGAACGGACGCCTCTTTTTTCTTCAGATTCTTTTGGAAACTTGAATGCATTTAATACCCTCCGTTTTGCCCTTCCTATAAGAAGGCAAGCAGGAGGCCATCACTTTCTTGCAGACTCCTTTCCTTCCTTCTGAGATCTGAAACCCGTAGCCTCCTTTAGCGTCTGCTTAGCCCGTTTGTTATACACCATATCAGTATACGCCTACCATAACGAATGATGAAGGAACCATGCCCCTCCTCAAAACACCATGTTCTGATAAAACTTGAAATGGCTCGATCAGGGCAAGGGTGGCGCAGACTTAAAATCTGTCCCGCCTCTCTTTCAGCCAAAATCCGAAGCAGGGGCTCGTCACGTCGAATTCTCGGCGTGACTGAGTCGAGAACACCCAATATCAGCACCACCCGGCTCCTCATGAGCGTACCTAACATGGCACCAGTGTGTTAGGAGTCAGGGCTGAGGCAGGGGCTAAGTGCTTCTGCTTCTCCCTCTCTTTGCTCACTGGTGCCCTCCTCCGCATTCCTCTTATAGTCTTCCCAGCACCAGTTCCGCCCTGGTGCTGTCCTTCTCCCTCTTTTGCTCCTCTCTTTGTCTCTTCATTTCTCCCCCTCTTCTTCTCCTCCTTCTCTTACTCATGTCCTCCATCTTCTTCATTCATCTCCTCCATCTTCTTCATTGATTTCTTCCTTACTATTTCCTTTTTCTTCATTCATTTTTTTTTGAAGTGGGTTCTTCTCTTAGTATGAGCAACAATGAGGCAGAGATTGGAGAGACTTTGAAGACGAGTTTAAAAGGCGCCTGACCGTTTGCTTATCTGTACTGTGGATGTTAGTGCTGCTTCGGCAGCCCCTCTTTTGTATAGGCTTGTTGAAGCCCCCATGCTAGCTGAGGAGAGAACTGAAGGCTTGATGCCATGTGAGAAATAACCATTTGAAGACATATCACCCACCAGATGAACAGCCCTCTTAGGCCAATGAATACTGGGGCGTTCTAGCACCTTCCTTACACCTTCGTTGGGCCTAACCCTTTAGGGTGTTTAAGCCGTAAGTGAAGTGACCTGACCTTTTTATCAAGTAGCCCATCTTGCGAAATTCAAACCTTTTCTTATCCGAGTAGTTGGTTTCCCCGTAGGCTTGGGTCCGAGGAACGTACAACGCCTTGGTTCCGTCCAAAACTTGTACTAATAGGAATTTTTGTACTTGGTTTCCCCATAGGCTTGAGTCCGAGGACCATACAAGGCCTTGGTTCTGCCCAAAACTTGTAATAATAAAAATTTTTGTACTTGGTTTCCCCATAGGCTTGAGTCCGAGGACCATACAAGGCCTTGGTTCTGTCCAAAACTTGTAATAATAAAAATTTTTGTACTTGGTTTCCCCATAGGCTTGAGTCCGAGGACCATACAAGGCCCTGGTTCTGTCCAAAACTTGTAATAATAAAAAATTTTTGTACTTGGTTTCACCATAGGCTTGAGTCCGAGGACCATACAAGGCCCTGGTTCTGTCCAAAACTTGTAATAATAAAAAAATTTGTACTTGGTTTCCCCATAGGCTTGAGTCCGAGGACCATACAAGGCCCTGGTTCTGTCCAAAACTTGTAATAATAAAAATTTTTGTACGTGGTTTCACCATAGGCTTGAGTCCGAGGACCATACAAGGCCTTGGTTCTGTCCAAAACTTGTAATAATAAAAATTTTTGTACTTGGTTTCCCCATAGGCTTGAGTCCGAGGACCATACAAGGCCCTGGTTCTGTCCAAAATTTTATGCTCTTTTTACGCACTTGGTCTTTCCCCAGGTATCTCACAAGTTTCCGAGCAGGAGGTTGTCCTCGGCAACGGTTATTCCCCGGCGTGGGCCGTAGTCCGTGGGCCTCCATGTAGAACGGGCCTGGGACGCGAATTTTATTAGGCCCATAGATTTAGAGGCATTTCCGTAGTCTTTGGTCACGCGGTACTTTTTGGCATCCCAGTGTTCGAGGTGCGCCTTCACGAGGCTCCTTTAATACTGCAGATGGCGTGGGAAATCGAGCCGGAGACATTTTGTCCGTAGCGTTCCTTGGGACGTTGCGTGCATTAAATGCCACCGCTTTAGCTTTTTGAATAAATAGGAAAGAAAACTGTCTCACTTGTGCGCAGGCTCTTCAGTTTCCTCCCTGAGTATATCATGTTTGAGGCGGGGGTTGGGGAAAAAGAGCTCTCTCCGCCACGGAGGCGCCGTGTCCTCCTGAGACTCAGAGTAGTGAGTTACGGGCAAAGGAGGCGTAAATTCAAAGGAGCACTCCGCTTCGTCAGAGGGGAAGGGGTGTTTCTCCCTCTTTTAGTCAAAATCCGAAGCAGGTTCTGTTCACGCCAGAGTTTTGGTATGTCAGAAGAAAGATTCTCCGCCATCAGCACCTCTGCCTCTTTGCAGGCAAATTTTTGGTGAAGGCTCCTCAACTTCCGGCTCCCTGCACCTTTCCTTCAGCGGTGTGAGGCTCAAGTTGGGTTCTTTTGCTGCCTGAGTTATGGGTGTGCAAAAGCATTTGAGGAGGAATAAGGTTTCGAAGCAGTAGCCAACCTCTCGTCTGAGCTACCTCCTCGGCTTTATCTTCACTCTCGTGTATTTTTCTTTTACTTATGTAGTTAACTCTAATGTAAGCTCGTTTCAGCTTTTCATTGTACATTGTACTGTTCCTTTGTCTTAATAAAAGATGTGTTTATTTCTTTATACATACTTTTCCTCTCTGCAACAACTACTTTGTGCGCGAATATTAAATCTAAGCCTGCCTTTAACGATATTCCGGGCAGACGAATGCCTTAACACAGATTCCTATTGATCTAAATTCACAAATATTATCAAGTATAACAATGGTAATCCTCAATAGATTAAATTCTTGGAACTAACCGGGATAACTGTTGAGCGCTGAGCGATACACGCCAGACCAATGTCCAAGAGAGCAGCCGAGTAGCGAGGGACTTTGATCGTGCTTTTGGGGTAGCATACTGTACCGTATCGCATCAACCCCTTTGGCACTGGGGATCTGAGGGTAGACCGGGGAACCCGTGCGATTAAGGGATTGACCCAACCGTTAACAAGGAGTTCTCTTCGGATGGAATTTGAGGTTTATGTGCCATAGTAGCTTCTTCTTTTTTTTATAGTTGGTTTCCCCATAGGCTTGAGTCCGAGGACCATGCAAGGCCTTGGTTCTGTCCAAAACTTATGATCTTTTTATGTACTTGGTTTCCCCACAGGCTTGAGTCCGTGGACCATGCAAGGCCTTGGTTCTGTCCAAAACTCATGATCTTTTTATGTACTTGGTTTCCCCAGAGGCTTGAGTCCGAGGACCATGCAAGGCCTTGGTTCTGTCCAAAACTTATGATCTTTTTATGTACTTGGTTTCCCCACAGGCTTGAGTCCGTGGACCATGTAAGGCCTTGGTTCTGTCCAAAACTCATGATCTTTTTATGTACTTGGTTTCCCCATAGGCTTGACTCCGAGGACCACGCAAGGCCTTGGTTCTGTCCAAAACTTATGATCTTTTTATGTACTCGGTTTCCCCGTAGGTTTGAGTCCGTGGACCATGCAAGGCCTTGGTTCTGTCCAAAACTTATGATCTTTTTATGTACTTAGTTTCCCCATAGGCTTGAGTCCGAGGACCATGCAAGGCCTTGGTTCTGTCCAAAACTTATGATCTTTTTATGTACTTGGTTTCCCCATAGGCTTGAGTCCGAGGACCATGCAAGGCTTTGGTTCTGTCCAAAACTTATGATCTTTTTATGTACTTGGTTTCCCCATAGGCTTGAGTCCGAGGACCATGCAAGGCCTTGGTTCTGTCCAAAACTTATGATCTTTTTATGTACTTGGTTTCCCCATAGGCTTGAGTCCGTGGACCATGCAAGGCCTTGGTTCTGTCCAAAACTTATGATCTTTTTATGTACTTGGTTTCCCCATAGGCTTGAGTCCGAGGACCATGCAAGGCCTTGGTTCTGTCCAAAACTTATGATCTTTTTATGTACTTGGTTTCCCCATAGGCTTGAGTCCGAGGACCATGCAAGGCCTTGGTTCTGTCCAAAACTTATGATCTTTTTATGTACTTGGTTTCCCCATAGGCTTGAGTCCATGGACCATGCAAGGCCTTGGTTCTGTCCAAAACTTATGATCTTTTTATGTACTTGGTTTCCCCATAGGCTTGAGTCCGAGGTCCATGCAAGGCCTTGGTTCTGTCCAAAACTTATGATCTTTTTATGTACTTGGTTTCCCCATAGGCTTGAGTCCGAGGACCATGCAAGGCCTTGGTTCTGTCCAAAACTTATGAGATTTTTTTTGTTTATTTATTTTTCGAATGTAAGCCCCTAGATCAGGGCGGGGAGAGCTAGTTTGAGGCCAAGAGCCCCTAGGGCTGCCCGCGCCATTGGCACTACAAGGCGCAGCCCCTAGCAGAAATTTATGTCGGAACAGCGACTGCATGTCGCCGGAGACGGAGGAAGCTCCGTGAACTTTGGCTTGCTAGAGAATTGACTCCACCGCCACCTGCGCCAACGCGCATGCTTTCCCACAGACGGCGCCAATTGTAAGGACACGATTCCTTTGCGGCCCATTAACGTTTTTGGGCTCGCACAAGAAAGATCCTTCACAATATGATTTGTAGAGAGTGGGCTTGAAAAGCTTGGGCTTGGTCGCGGGGCGATGTTCCGGTCCTGATTTTAGAAGAAAAGGAGTTGGATTGGATGTTTAAGCCCTATGGCGCCGCGTCCAACGAGATTAGGCTCCTCGGACTTGGTCCGAGAGCCATTGAGGTCTTTCCTAGTTCCCCGACGGAGGGTCTTTTTTATGAACTGCATGCATTCTTAGGATCCCCCCCTTCCTGGATTCACTTACTTCTTCTTTTATACTCACTTGCATTCACTGTCCTTCGTCCACGTGTAGGGTCAATTTTTACAAGACTGACATTTGTCCCATCAGTCCAATCCCGGAATTGCTGGGGATGGTTGGTAAAGCTGAAGAGCACGGCTCTGTCAGGGGCAGCGCATTGAATGGCGATGAGAGCAGCTTTCCCGGATATTCTTAGATTCTCTTTTAAGTTTGGTCCTATACCAGTTTTATCCTTCTTCCTCTGGTGAGGTTTTGGATCTGCCGAGGACTGAGTTGTCCTCGGCTGCACCACAAAACTGTTTGGTGCTCTGCATTGTAGAGCTTGGGCCGTAGTTCTCCTCGGCTCGGGCTTTCGGACTCTCTAAGGGCAAATGGGCCTGGCCCATAAATTATTGGGCCCCACAATAATTATTTATATTTTTCTCATTTTTTAAAAAAATTAAACATATAATATTTTATTCAATAAATAAAAATTATTCTTATAAAGTCTTCCCATGAAATGTTACAATGCATCAATGGAAAAATAAATACAATACAAATATCAATTTAGGAACACTCAATTTAAAAAAAAAAACAAAAGAATAAACAATTTTCTTATAAAGTATTCCCATAAAACGTTACAATGCATAAATAGAAAAAGAGAATACAAAACACATGCTATTTTAGAAACACTAAATTTATAATAATAATAATAATATCAAACCAAACATATCATAAAATAATAAACTAATAGTTATGGATGTACTAAATTCATGGTAGCAAAATGGAGTAAAATAAAAATAAAAATAAACGTTACAATATGCATATTTAGTACATTAGAATTATCATCAAATTTGGGAAAACAATAGGATGTTAACAAAGAGGGAGAGAAAGAGATTAGTAAAAGAAATCAAACGTGAATTAAATAAATTAATTAGTAACCGTTAATTGGAAAACAAATTGTAGTGACCCAAAAAGGGGGGTCTTGCATTCTATGGAATCCCACATCGCCTAGGGAAGCACATGAGAATGTGTTTATAAGGAATGATCTCCCTTCAATGTGTAGAGGCCTTTTCCTTAGCGCAGCCTAGGGAAGAACAAAACCATGAGGGGTATCGGCCCCAAAGTGGATAATATCTACACAGTTGGGGCGGGGAAAGATGACCCTACGAATGTTATTATAAACTTTACAATGCAAATAAATAAATCGTTAAATTCACTTAATTAAATCATATAATCAAAAATTAAATAAAATCATACAAAATTTAAATTTGAAACTAATCAAACTTTAATCTAGAAAATCATATTTATTATCAAAACTAAAAGGCAAACGTTCTTAAGTAATAATAGAAATATATAAGAAATAAAGATGAAAATTTTCAAAATATTTTTTTTGACATTATTTAAAAATAATAAAATATGAAAAAAAAGTCCTTAAATGCTTATATTCTTCACACACCATGACTTTTAAAATCTAATGAAAGGTTTGAAGAATTTAACTCTCATTTAATGCCTCTATTATGAAAATCAACAGTCAGTAAAATATGATAATAGTAAGAAACGTTATAAATGAGAACATAAAAAAACTAATTAGCTACTATTATTATGGAATAGATGTCTTTTTTATATGCATCTAAGAAAATGAAATGTATAGGGTTTACTTATTAAGGTATATGTAAAGATTCACGTTAAAAAAATATGTAAAGGTTTTTTGAAAAAAAAATAGATGTAAGGTTTTTATTAACTTAAAAGACAATGAAAAACCAATTTTTTAATTACTACAACCATCGCTACTCTATAAATCACACACAACACTATATTCAATATCCTAAACAACATAGTTAGACTCTTTTGGATATACACCATCATATTCAACTTATAAATTACAACCCAAATCAATCACACAATTACACAATCAAAGCATGAACATGTAACATGTATTACCTTCTGAATTATTGCTTGGAATTTTCACAATTATTGAAAGAGAATCACCAAATTTAATTTTTAAAAAACATCAAGACAAGGTGAATTTTATTCTTTTTAACTTCCATAGAAAAAAAATATTACACATTATTTCAACCCTTATGGAAAAGAAGGTTTACATGTAGCATGCAAAACGTATTTAATTGACTTAAAGATGTAAAAATTAGTCAACCAACTATGGTAGAATTAAGATTTCAAATTTTAAATAAAACAATTCTACAATAATAAAAAATTATTTTGTGATAAATATGATTATGAAATGCATTACTTTTCATTAAATTAGTTCAAATTACAAAATAATAATAATAATAATGACATCACCATAAAAAATAATCACGCGCAACGCGCGGGTCTGTGACTAGTTATAATAGAAAAGCAAACAACATCAAGCATCTTCAAATGTTTTGAGTAATACACTCTTAACTGCAAAAGTAAAAGCACTGCAAAACACTCTTAAACTGCAAAAGCACATCAGAACAACAACCTGAAATTTTCCATCAACCCCATCTATCTGAATTTTTTTTTTAAACTTCACAACCAGTAAATAAACAGCAGCATGAACAAAAACCTGAAATATTCTTCAAACCCATACACTTTTCAACAAGAAAAAACGAATCCCATCCAATCCAAATGGTTTTGATCAACCTCATCTGTCTGAAATTGTTTTAAAAACTTCACATCCAGTAAAGAAACAACAGCAACAATGGGTAATCCCTTAGTCATGTAAGTTCTAATATTTTGAGTTTATTCAATCATCTAAACTAAAATGCAAAAGCCCAAATCAATATAAAAATATATATATTTATATATTTTTGCATGTATAATTTTTTTTTCTTTTTAGAGGGTGGTACTAGGAGCATCCTCACATACAAGTACAGTCGCCAGTGATTAGTCTTTTTATTAATTTTAATTTTCTTTTTAAAATTTATAAATTTATAAGAATTTATATTATCTTTAGCTTTTATTTCACTTTGAATTTTCTTCATTTCCATCAAGATAAGAACTTTCATAAATCGGTCTATTTTAACAAGTTTGTTAATTAAAGTGTTAGGTTTTAGACCCCTTAACACAATATGTTTAACCTAATATTAAGCCAGTTGATTAACAAGTTTGTTAATTAAATCTAGGTTAAACAAATATGTGTAAAACAAATATAATGCGGAAAGTAAAGAACACATAGATTTGATGACCTAGGAAAACAAAACCGGTAAAAAACCTGGGAATGATTTAGCCTAGCTATCCTCAAGGTAAAAACAGATCTATTATGAAATGATTGAAGTTTGAACAATAAGACTTAGACCACTAACATCCTATTGCTACCTCATGTAAAAAACTTACCACCATGACCACGTGACAGCTCCGAGTCCACGGACTACTTCTTTCCTTGATTTGCAGCAACTACAAGTTCTCCTACTTGTGACTTTGAAATTCTACTCAAAGGTTTTAAATCTTCTTAAAAGTTCTTTATGCAGCAAATGAAACAACCATCAAGTGCTTGATATGATTCTTGATCTTGATAGCTCTATGTGTGTGTTTGAAGGTAAATACCTCTTAGATCTCACAAAATATTCAACACACAACTCAACAAAGACTTCTAAAATATAGCTAGGGTTTTTCCTTTTATACTTGGAGTGAAACACTTAACCTTACACGTCATATGGGCTTGGGCTGGTTTGAGAATTCTGCAGAAAATTGTTGATCCACGATTCTTGATCGATCAAGCCTTGCAAAAATTGAATAGTAATTTCCTACAATTACTTGATTCCAAACTTACATTAAACCAAACTTTGAGGACGTCTAAACCTAGACTAAATGTTTTGACCATGGTTTGCCTACATATACAAAGTGAAGTTCTAATACATTAGTTCCGAAAGTCTTAGAACCTAACAATCTCTCCCTTTGGCAATTCGTGACAAAACACATTACACGAAACAAAATGCTCAAAGTAAAAAAAAACCCAATTATACATTAACGTCCAAAATACAATTCAACCTAACAACTATCTATCAATTGCAAAAGTATACAACAGCTTCGAATGAATCAACGTGTAAATTCCCAAACCATAAATGCATGCGTGGAAAATACAAGTAAACCAAAATAAATTTATTGTTTTCACAAAACATAAAATAAAAGACATATACCATGAATAACCTTATAATATAAGTCATAACCAATGTATCATAGTTTATGAAACAAGAACATAAACATAAATAAAACAAGAAGCATAAAAATACCAAAACTTGAAAAATATGTCTCCCCCTATCATGTACAATCACATCATCAAAACATAACTCATATCTCATATCTCCCCTAAAATACAATCTACACCAAATCAAAAACTCATCTTCTCATCTCCCCCTATCACTATGCACTCCCCCTTTTTGTGATGTATTGCCAAAGGGCAATCAAGACTCATTCGAGGGTGGAGCCAGTGGAGAAGCACCTCTAGCATCAGCTACATCTGCTCACAAGGTTGCAACCTCATTGAGCAAATTCAACAAAATCTATCCATGTGCTGCCTAAATGGTGAGACATGTCTCTAGCATAGTACACATAGAAGAAGAAGATGATGTTGGCGGTGGAGGATCGACGACAACAGTGGGGTCCACAAAATTTTCAGCAGTCGGATCACCAGAAGAAGGGGCTCTAGATGCATCACCTATAGAAGACTCGACTCTAGAGCATTTAGAGCTAGCTTTTAACTAAGCAACCCTTTGCCTAAGAAAGGTGGCACCTATAGAAGCAATGATATGAACAGGATCTGACGCGGGGAAGTCCTCTAAACCTAAATCTAAAAGAATTGATGCAGGACACAATTTACTATTTAACTATTGTAATTTATTATTTTTGGTATTTTTATGTAAAAAACGTTATTTTAGGTTTAGGTGATTTATTTCCTTGTTTTTAGGTGCATTTAATGCTTTTTAGGTCAAACTTTATTCTTGATATGGTTAGGTATCAATTAGGAGTTATTTTAGAATATATTTTCTTGTCTGTCAAGTTTTATAGAGCCCTTAAATAGTCATCTAAGTCTGTAAACGTTTTTCATATATTATTGAATAAAAAATCAGAAAAGGTGAGGCTTTGCTCTTCTTTTGGTTCTTCAAGAACTGTGAACTTATCAGAGATTCTTCCTTGTGGCGTTCAAAGGGTTTTCTATCAAAATCTGAATTTTAGCTTTCTTGGGCAAGTATTCCAATATTTTTGTTGGGTCTCAAAGCGTATCGATTGAGGTTCACAACATATTCCAATATTTTTGTTGGGTCTCAAAGCGTGTCTATTGAGGTTTGCATCACAAGGTCGCAACCTCATTGAGCAAATTCAACAAAATCTATCCATGTGCTGCCTAAATGATGAGACATGTCTCTAGCATAGTACACATAGAAGAAGAAGATGATGTAGATGGTGGAGGATCCATGACAATAGTGGGGTCCACAAAATTTTCAGCAGTAGGATCACTAGAAGAAGGGGCTCTAGATGCATCACCTATAGAAGGCTCGACTCTAGAGCATTTAGAGCTAGCTTTTAACTGAGCAACCCTTTGCCTAAGAAAGGTGGCACCTATAGGAGCAATGATATGAACAGGATCTGACGCGGGGAAGTCCTCTAAACCTAAATCTAAAAGAATCCTATGTATAAAAGCTGGAAAAAACAAACCATGAGACTTAGCACAAGAACGAATGAAAAGAGTAGGAAAACTGATAGGAGAATCAGTGATGAGAGCATACAAGAACACACATCTCTCAATGGGAATGGTATGTATGTGAGAAATAAGCCAAATGCTATGACAAGAAATCATAAAGAACAAATAATTGAGCTCAGTAAGCTCATGTGTGGGAACCCTAGGATTAGTATCCCAACTAATGGTAGTACCAGTAAGAAGAGACATAATGTCGTTAATGAGAGGAAACTTTGTGTAAGGATACATAGGCTACTGTACCAAAGGTAAATCAAGAGTTGAAGCCACTACCTCACGAGTAATGACAAACTCTTCACCCTTTATCCAAGTCTTCACATAATGAATGTTGGAATCATCGGAGTAAATAAAGAGGTTTGAATAAAATTCTCTAATCAAAGCAGTCGGAGGGGGATGGTCAACATCTAGAAGAGGTAACCAACCTCGACTCTCAAGGTTCCTATGAATCTCAGGATTACCTCATCTAGGGTAACTTTCCTCTTTGCCTAAACAGACCTAAAGATATTCAACTTTTCATAGGCTTCTTGATTAGATTTAAACTGAAATCTAGAAGATTAAAAATCAGAAGAGGAGAAGGTAGTGTTTTTCTTAGCTTTAGTTTTCCTAACCATGACTCTAAGAGTAGAAAGGAAAAATAAAACAAAAAGCAAACACAAAAACCAAGGGCAGACTGCATTAGATAGGGTTAGAGCACGGTGTATATCAACAAATAACAAACTATATGATGCATATAATGAATGCACATATGATGCATGCTCTAATGCACAAAAACTTGTTCAATTTTTCAAAATTTACCAACAATTAACTTGAATAAAAGAGTTTTAACCTAAAACCCCAAATTTTGAAAAATCCACTTTTCAAAACAAAATCAAAATGATTAATTAAACATTATACTAGTTAGAAAACATCATATAATGAATTAATCCATCGATTTCACAAGTTAATTTCATCAATTTAGGCTCAATTCAACAAAACCCCCAATTTTGTAAAATTTCACGCGCTAGAATTTCAAATCTTTCTCAAATCACAAAATTGATCAAATTAATGCATGAGAATCATGTATATATCATCTAAGAACAAAAACCCAATGATTAAATTTGAACAAAAACAACCCAAAAAACAAAAACCTCCAAAAATTTCTTAGTTTGAAAAAAATAAAGAAAATGCACAAAAAATGTAAATAAATTGAAAAAGGGAGGGTATTTAGGTTTTACCTACACTTGAGGAAAAAAAAAACCCTAGAAGATTTGAGGAGGAAAACGACAAAAAATATTGGATTGGATCAGTCGAGAGAGAAAAAGATGAAAATGAGAGAAAACTATTTGAAAAAGTGATGAGCACGTGCTAAGAAAAAGCCTTTAATTTTCTTTCCTTTTGAAACTTGATCGGTCGAGTACCAATCAGGTATGAATCGAACTAGATAGAAGGTTTTCTTTAAAATCACTTAAAATTTTGATCGATTGAAAACTGGTTTCAATCAATCAAAAAATAGATTCGATTGATCGAGTACTAATCGAGGATCAATCAAACCAACCCGAGACCAAGCTTAAAAATTAAGGGATTTTCAATCGATTGAAAAACACATTCGATCGAGCAAAATTTTGGAAAACAGGATTTTTTGAAAAAAATGTAGAAGATTATGCAGAAAACACTCTACCCAAATAATTTCATGAATGAAATGCATGAAAATGAGTTTAAAAGTTTTTCAAAAAAATTTGTTTTCAACCCAGAATTTCAAAAACAAGATTTTCAAACTTTTTACCCTAACATTTTCAATCCATGAGCATATTTTGTACCAAAATCATAGAATATATAATCTTGGATGGCCAAACCAAATTCACACACAATTTCATGTACTAAGTTTAGCAAATAATAACTTGTGAAGTGTGTGTAACTAATAACAACATGAGATACATGAGAGGTGATATGAAGATAGTAATCAATCACAATTTCTACATTATTAATCACATAAATTTGAAAGTGACTACCATCTAAAGAGTTATATCATATTACTCCCACATCTCCTAAAAAACAAACTTGCAATCATGCTTTTTTTTTTTTTAGTTAGCCTTATTGTATACATGTATTTTTATTATTATTTCTTTCTTCGTTTTTATTTTTTATTTTTATTTTTTAATTTTTTTTTAAATTTTATTTTAAGGCTACACCTTATTTTCTTTTTGTACATATGCTACACTTTCTCGAGCACAAAATCTTACGATATGCACTAAGGTATTCATGATTGGCTAGTAAACAGTGGTGAGATGGTTATTTATGCCTTTCTCTTGGGATTTTTTAGTCCTTACAATCAAAAGCATATGACTTCAAAATCAAGATCATGTAATCAAAAACTATACACAACTCACACATAACATGCACTACATAGATCAAACTAGAAAAATGCAGAAAAATAAGCTTATCCAAGCTAACCAAGGTACACGAGCATGTTATGTAGAGATAATATGACCAACCTTAACTACACATCCATTGTATGTAATACAAAACACAACCTTCCACATTCCTCTTACCATTTTTTTTTTTTTTTTTTTGGAAAAACAAACAAAAACAACCTAATATGAAATGCATGAATGTAATGCAATGCAAATTCTAGAAACAAAAGAAAACAAAAAGTCAATAAAATGGTCATAAAAGATTTTAAGATGAAGCACAAGGACCAAGTCAGAAAGACTTAATTAGATTGAGCCTTTTGCATCCATAACCTCTTAGATGCAACTTTGGTTTTGGAGTTATTATTCATATTAGAATGATAAGCAACTCCATAATTGGTATAAAGGTTTAAAGCCTTTACTAATTCACCAATATGTACCATAGGATCTTATGCTTGAGGCATATGTACTTTTTATTTATTTGCTCATTTTGCAGCTTGCAACTTGAAATAGTTTAGGCAAGTATGCCCAGCTTTTCCACAAAAATGACAAACCCACAAAGGTCTATCATGCTTCTTGTCCTTAGGGAAGTTAGGACTCTTAGGCTTAGTTTAAGATCAACCCTAATCTTCCTAGAAACAGGAACATCTTCTTTTGGTTTGACAACCTCTATCTTTGATGGTTCAGAAGAAAGAACAAAGTTTGTAAAATGAGTTTCAAACACAGAGATGCTATCAACAAAACCTAAACTTGACTTGTCTAAGGGAGACTTCTGAATAGTCAACATGTGATCAAGTTTAGAACCAGTAGACCTATTTGTTTGTTCTCTAGCAACAGACAACTCTAGTTCTAGATTTTTAATCTTATCAAACAACATCATATTTTCAGTCTTCACCTTATTAACCAATTCATTAGCATCAAGCAAATTCAGCAACAAGTTTTCTTTTCTTGTTCAAGAGTGGCTATCTTCTTTAGCCCTAAATCCATACTCATTGCATCCTTTGTAGCAACCTTGCATAACTTGTTATAAGCTGCTTGCAAGTCAGCACACTCAGAGAGTTCCCTATCAGAAGGTTTCTCTTCAACCAAATCACTTTCATTAATTACAACAGTAGCTGTGAAAGCAAAGAAGTTTCCATCTTCATCACTTCGAAACTCGTGATTAAAAACTTCACCATCACTAAGGGTTACAACCATAGCTTTATCCTTTGATCTCAAGAATGTTGGACATTCTGATTTCACATGACCATACCATTGACAACCAAAACATTGTTGACCTAGAGAATTACTAGAAGATTGACCAACTTTTTCTTTTGATTTTTAAGCATTATTGATTTTAGTTGGTTCATTTTTCTTTAAGTTCTTAAGTTCAACATTGTTTCTACCTCTTACCATTTTATTGTTATTCTTGAGAAAGTTTCTAAAGTTCTTGGTAAGATAAGCAATCTCTGTAGAAGAGAGTTCATCATCAAATCCATTATCATCAACATCATCAACTAACTTAAGAGCCATTGATTTGGATTTGCCTGTTTTGGGTAGGTATAACTCATTGGACTGAAGAGAACCTACAAGCTCATCAATAGGGATGTAGTCCACATCTTTACTTTCAGTAATGATAGTTACTTTGGGTCTAAAGTTCTCAGTTAAGGATCTAAGAATCTTCCTAACAATCTTAGGCTAATCATAAATTTCACCCAAACTATATGCAGAATTAACAATATCATCAAGCTTAGCATAGAATTCATAAAAACTTTCATCCTCAGACATCCTAATGCTTTCAAATCTAGTTGTTAATTGCTGCAACTTGTTTATTTTAACTGTCTTTGTGCCTTCATGCACAATTTGAAGAATTTTCCAAGTAGTGTGAGCAACCTCAACATTTGAGATTCTCTTAAACTCCTCCATAGAAACAGTATTAAAAATAGCATTCATACCTTTACTATTAAAAGTGGCTGCTTCTTTTTGGGACATTGACCATTCACTAATAGGAGTAGTCGGTTTCTCCCATCCATATTCAATAAAGTTCCACACTCTCTCATCTATAGATTTCAGGAAGACTTTCATCCTAACCTTCCAATAGACATAGTTATTCCCATCAAAGTGTAGAGGGATCACAAGAGAGTGACCGTGTTCCATGATAATAGAAATCAATGATTAACTCTTAAATCAAGAGATCTAACACAAGAGCTAACCTGCTCTGATACCACTAGTTAGATTTTAGACCCCTTAACACAATATGTTTAACCTAATATTAAGCCAAGTTGATTAACAAGTTTGTTAATTAAATCTAGATTAAACAAATATAATACGGAAAGTAAAGAACACATAGATTTAATGACCCAGGAAAACCAAACTGGTAAAAAATCTAGAGAGGATTTAACCTAGCTATCCTCAAGGTAAAAACTGATCCACTATGAAGGAATTAAAGTTTGTACAATAAGACTTAGACCACTAACATCCTATTGCTACCTCATGTAGAAAACTTACTACCATGACCACGTGAAAGCTCTGAGTCCATGGACTACTTCTTTCCTCAATTTGTAGCAACCACAAGTTCTCCGACTTATGACTTTGAGACTCCACTCAAAGGTTTTAGATCTTTTTTAAAGTTCTTTATCCAACAATTGAAACAACCATCAAGTTCTTGATGTTATTCTTGATCTTGATAGCTCTATGTGTGTGTTTGAAGGTAAACACCTCTCAGATCTTACAAAAGATTCAACACACAACTCAACAATGACTTCTAAAATGTAGCTAGGGTTTTTCCTTTTATACTTAGAGTGAAACACTTAACCCTACACGTCATATGGGCTTGAGCTGGTTTGAGAATTCTACAGAAAATTGCTGATCCACGATTCTCAATTGATCAAGTCTAATTTTCGATCGATCGAACCTTGCAGAAATTGAATAGTAATTTCCTGCGATTACTCGATTCCAAACTTACATTAAACCAAACTTTGAAGAAGTCTAAACTTAGACTAAATGTTTTGATCATGATTTGCCAACATATACAAAGTGAAGTTGCGATACATTAGTTTCTAAAGTCTTAGAACCTAACAAAAAGAGAAGAAGAAGGATCTTCGCCTATATTGGCATTTTTTTAATGGTGTTTAAAAAAATAAATAAAACCACCACTATAGGTACCCTATAGTGGTGTTTTTGAAAAATGCTGCCATAAGTTTTCTATAGCCGTGCTTTAAAACTTTTTTAGTAGCGTTTTAAAATACTGGGCCTATAGCAGCATTTCAAAAATGTCACTATAGGTCTTGGTCTTACAAGGACCTGTAGGTTGCATTGGCACTAGCTTAAAGAGTCAACTTTTTTTTACTATTTAGTTTATTTTTTCTACTATTTAGCTTATTTTTGCTATTATTCATGGGTTCCACTGCACTTTTTGGTACTATTCATGAATCTTACTGTACTATTTTAGCTATTTTTTAGCTTTATCTATTGTATTTTCAGCAAAAAGTTTTCAGTTTCAACTAAATAAGTTGTTCCTAAACAAACTCATAGTAGCATTTGAAAAGCGCCACAATAGGTCTCTAGCAGGGAAAAAATATTGAAGTACCCATAGTGGTGTTTTTTAAATACTACTATAGGTCCTAGGCCTTACAAGGACCTATAGTGGTGTTTGGAAAGTGCCACTATAGGTCTAGCCCAAATAAATAAATATTTAGGAATTACAGTGGTGTTTTTTAAACGCCACTATAGGTCCTAGGTCTTATAAGGACCTATAGTGACGTTTGTAAAGCACCATCATAAGTCTAGCCAAAAAAAAATTTAGGGAACTATAGCGGCATTTATTAAACGCCACTATATGTCCTAGGTCTTACATGGACCTATAGTGGTGTTTGGAAAGCGCCATCATAGGTCTAGCCAAAAAAACAAAAAAAAAAAAAAATAGTGACCTATAGCAGTGCTTTTTAAACACCACTATGGGTCTTAGGTCTTACAAGGACTTATTGTGGCGTTTGAAAAGCATCACCATAAGTCTAGCCAAAAAAAAAAATTTAGGGACCTATTGCGGCATTTTTAAAACACCACTATAAGTTCTGAATCTTACAATGACCTATAATGGCATTTGGAAAGTGCCACCATAGGTCTACCCCTTTCTTTCTTTTCTTTTCTTTTCTTTTTTTTTAATTTTAATTTTTAATTTGAGGGATCTATAGCAGCGTTTTTGTAAATGCCACTATAAATCCTAAATCTTACAAGGGATTTATAATGGCATTTGAAAAGCACCACCATAGCCTATCCTGAGGAAAAACAAATTTAAGGAACTATAGCGGCATTTATCAAACACCCCTATAGGTCCAGCAAATAAAAAAAAAATTATAAAATTATAAAAATTCAAAATATCTCTCACTCTCTCTCAAGACCCAAGCCACTGCCGACCACCTAAGCCATCCACGTTGCTGCCAACCCAGCCTAGCCCAGCCTCCCTTCCCGACCTGCCAACGCCGATAAGGTCTTGGTCTTCCCTTCCTCTTCTTCTTCTTCTTTTTCTTCTCTCTCAGTAGATCTAGCTTCTTTTTAATTTTTTTCTTTCCATTTTGTTTTTACTTTTTTCCTCTGGCCCATGGCCGAAAGTTCCCACATATTTTTTGGTTGTGTTTTGATTAATTTTGGTTTTGAGGATATGGAGGTTTTGGGTATGGTTTCAACTTCATTGCTACATGTTTGGATCTCTGGGTAATGGGTTTGTATACTTTTACAAAATTGAAACATGACTGCAACACCCATGAATTTTTATTATCAGATTTAAAATCTGTACATATTGTAACTTTGTTGCATAAAATTAGTTTCTTATGAAGTGAAACCAGCACCCATAAATTAGATTCGTTTTTAAAAAAAAAACAATTTTAATAAATAAATAAATAAACCAAAGTGCAAAGTGCAATTTTTTTCCCCTTTTTTTAATTTTTTTTATTTATTATTTTTTTTTTAGAATCAAAAGTGCAATTTTAATGATTCCCACTTAAGGCAATTCGTGAGAGATCAAAACTCCTAAGTTTTAGCCGTGAGTTTGGAATCTCAAAAATTAAGGGAATGAGGATTGGGGGACATAGCATTTCTCACTATCAGATTCAAAAAATACCTATAATTTCAGATACTCCTAAGTCCTAACGTAATTGAATTTTCCACCTCTTTTTTTTTTTTTTTTTTTTTCTAATATATATATAGGAATTAAATTCTCTCCTTAAACTCCTATATCAACTGAACATCAGCTGTAATTTTATAGACATAAACAAAGATTTGTAGTTTTTTTAGAAAAAAATTCTTTGGTAGTCTCAGAGTATAGTAAAATGTTGTTCTCTCTTCTCACATTCATGATGGATTCCACAATGAATTTAAAGAGTGGATCCCACCATGAATGTGAGAGAGGAGAGAGCACCATTTTCTGTACTCGTGCTTTGAGAATACTTAAGAATTAATCATTTTTACATTGGGTAGGTTTATTAAAAATATATATATATATATATATATATATATATATATATATATATATATATATAGAAGTCTGAAGTCTGACCTTAGTCTAGAAAAAAAAATCTATCTACACCAAATGAAGCGAGTGAAAGTTTGTTTCCCTCTTCAAGAACAAGTCAAAGACTCAAAATACAAAACATATTGACACTGACATTATGTCGTTAAAAATGATCAGGCTCCATCAATGTATTGATAGCCCAACAACTACTCAAATAATAAAATGCAGTTTGTTAAAAAATCCACAAAGCGGCATTTGAATATATTTAAGAACTATGAATAATCTATATGCATAATCTATAAGTCTTGGTCAAAATTCAAAGAAAGAATTGCAGCTATGGCCTTTTCACTGTCCAAAGCAAGCTGTTGCGTCATGCCACCATTTTTGATAACTCGTCATCTCCAGTTGTTGTAAGATTTTTTTATTACAGGAACAAAATCATACGCTAAAGAAGACCAAATCTCACTGAATCAGCCATATGCATGTATTTATTTAAGACTTTCAAATTTCAGCTGAACCGATGTGGACAAGAGAGTATCATCTTCCTATAAAAAATAAATTAACCAACTCTAGGCTGTCTAGTGTCCAATACATTAGACTTGTAAAAATGGTAATGTGTGTTTACTTTTAGTCATGTGTCATAATCTTGGTGGTTCCAATATATTGAGGCATTGGACAAAAAATTTGTCTTAAATAAACTGGCTTGTCATAGAGGTTATTGCCAAAGATTTGGTCTATTAGATAATTTTCCCATTCAACAATCTAGATAAACTAGTAAATAATGTATTTTATATAAAATTTCTCAATTAAATTTTATGTACAAGGAAATAATTAATAGAAAAGGCCAGTCCAAGAAATTCAGGCTGCATCCACCCATGTATTGGAATTTATCTTGAAAAGACCAATGGAAAGAATTTATGAATGGAAAAGGCCACCCAAAAGATTTTTTTATTTTTTTTTGAAACCAAATCCAACTTTTATTGATCCTTATGAACTGTCAAAATACAAAGCTTCCAAAGCAACCGGAGGGGAGTCCTCCATCCATATACAATTTCATCATCAATATTTTTTGCAAATCGAGCAAGAGAATGCGCGACAGAGTGGTTATCCCTGCTGCCATACATATGACATCCTCATACAGGCCTCCTCAGTATCTGCAACTGATGGTCCTCTAGCTGAAAAAGACGCCACAACTTCACCCCTCTCATTCCGGATTATGGCCCCGAATCCTGACGCATGAATTTCCTGAAAAATGGCTGCATCGAAATTGAGTTTAAACTGGTGTTCAGGCGGCAGTTCCCATCTCGAGCTCCACCCAAAAGAATTTATACCATAGTCACCCACTCGAAAAGAAAATTTGGATTTTGAATTTTAGGGATTGAAAGATTAGATCAATTCTCCTCCTACGACTCAACCAGGTTGGTCTGTCGTGATTTTGACCTTTCCCTGATCATTGGTGAATGGAACCTCAGATCCTTAGCCCTATCCTTTGCGATATTTATGATACATTTCTTATGGTAACTAGGGCTATGAATTATGGTCAATAAACAGTACGAGTTCCAAGTTCTGGAGTTGCAAGTGTATCCGCTGGTTTAGGAATCATTGATTGTTCAAGAACCGCTAAGCCTACAACACATGCAATAGTTCCTAAAATAAGATTTTTATGAAACTCTACTGGAATTTGAGCTTCACAGATTTCAACTAGAATTTGAGAGTTCTTATATTACTGATCACTATCGGATTTTGAGTGTTATGGACCCCACCAAAATTTAAGTTTTATGGAACTCTACCAGAATGTGATTTATAAAAAATTATATCAAAATAAAATAAAATCTAGAATGTATGTTGGGTTATAGATTGATTCCAATTAATTAATTAATTCAATTATCTAAGTTAATTAATTAGGTCTAATTACATACAAATTATGGAGACACACACAAATCACTAAATAAACAAAAGTGCAGTGAAAAATAAATTGACACTGTAATTGCTGGCTAATGAGGAAAACCCCTTGCACGGCAAAAACTCCATTAGATGATTTTCATGTCATCAATCCCAAAAATCACTAATTAAGAATCAAGTGATTATAGATATAAAGAATCTTATTACTACCCTAGACAATCTCAAATTACCAACTTACAGTTGAACCTTCATACCAATCCCTAATTGGACTAAATTTTGTAGAAATTTCTTTTCTTTTACATGGCTCCTAGTATGTGATTAACTTTCCAACAACAGATGTTTCTTGTTGGATGCAAAGTTCTTAACTTCAATACATGTTGAAAATCTAGAAGCACTAGATTACAAAATCCTAAAGCGCACAAGAACGCAATAATTTTTCCAAAAATAATGAGTTCTCTAATTGAGCCTTTGTGTCTTTGATGATATTAATATAAAGTTTTTATACCCTCTATTATTTTAGTAAACAAAACCCTAGTAATCCAAGTCATCATGAGCCAAAATTCTGATCTGAGAATTCTAGATCTGGATAGCCATATAGATCGAGAGGTGTTGAGTTAGTCTTGAGGTCCTTTATTTAATCTCAATAGATACTAGTTTCAACATTAGTGTTGAGATTCATTATTTCAATTTTCTTCACTTATTTCTTGGTTCAATTTTTTTCTAAACGGACACTTAATAATATCACTTGTTTTGGTTGCTCAACACACTTCATGATATTCTAAGCACATCTTAGATCTACCCAATTATAAATAAAATGCATTTTGTCAAAAAATATGCAAACACAAAATATATATATATATATATATATATATATATATATTATTAACTCTAACAATATACAAACCTAAAAATAATATAAAAAATAAAAAGTAAAAATAAACAAATGAGAAATTTTAATGTACATTTGTTGTCGGTTAGTCCTACATCAACAAATTCACTTTCTTTTTTTTCTTTTTTTTTTCTTTTTTTTTTTCAATCAATTATGGCAATCGATTGATTTAATTCAATCCCCAAAAGTATTATAACCGAAATTACTAGGGTAAGAACACCAAAATTTCTATGAATAACCTTTCCTTGAAAGAATAACCATGAAACCAGGTCTAAAGAAATACACATTAATAAAATTAATTATAATTTATACATAATTTAAATCCAAAACATGAGATAAGATCAAATACAATAATATCTCCTCTAGATTTAATACAACTCACTAGCTACATATTGTTGTATATATAGGTATATACATGGATAGGCCGTATTAATAATGTTTAAGTTTGGAGAGTATTGTTTCATAATGTGAAAATTCAAGTTCTGGAATTTTCTAAGTGAAAATTCGAAATATAGCGTTTTTGATCGGTCAAAACTTTGGCTCGAACGATCAAAATGGTAAGAAAATAATCCTAAAGTTTCTAGATGTCTCGATTGTTGTTCAATTTCTATTCGACCAATCGAAAAGAGCACTCAATCGATCGAAAATTGTGAAACAGGATTTTCTGCAAAGTTTTCTGTTGACTGTTCAGAAAGGTTGAAGAGGTTTCAAACTTTGTGAAAGGTTTTATGAAACATTTTAACTTTTCATACGTGCCTTTTAATGAAATATAACCCTATGAGTATAAATAGAGGTTTATATTTACTTGAAAATAGTAAATTAGAAAGAAATACAAGAATCCTATGGTCATTCTCCAAAATTGCTATCTATAGAACCCAACATCTTAGTTGTATCCTAAGGACAAATTTGTAATAACCCTTTAGCAACAATAGTGTGGAAGGAAAATATTATCTAAGGAAA
This sequence comes from Quercus berberidifolia, assembly GCA_028535905.1. NCBI lineage: Eukaryota > Viridiplantae > Streptophyta > Magnoliopsida > Fagales > Fagaceae > Quercus > Quercus berberidifolia. The sequence continues at coordinate 75,081,015 of JAPQVW010000002.1, read as the reverse complement.
ACAATATTGTGCCTCCAAGTTATCTATTTTCTATTTGTCTTTTATCTTAACTTTGTTCTTCAATTATTACTTTGTGTAATGTTTCCAACACATATTTCAATTCTCTATGTTAGAAACACACCAAAAAAAAAAAAAAAAAAAAAACTCTATATAATGAAATTCTATTTTTCTATGTCTCACGGCTAGCAAAACTCTCTTTATTTTCTTTGCACTCTTGCACAAGCATTTATAATTCTTTTTTCATTTCATTATTTTAATTCATGCTCACAAATTCTCTTTGATTTGTGTGTTGTACAAAAATCTTAATAGAGAAAACCTTAAACTTCTTGTCTCTCATATTGTGTTCTCTCTCTCTCTCTCTCTCTCTCTCTCTCTCTCTCATATAATTTTTCTTCTCTCTCCAAAATGGTGGACCCTTGAGTGAAGCCCTAAAATATTTTGCAACCATATGTATCATTTGATAAAGAATAATACATCACTGTTATAACAGTTAATAAAAAATTATTTTTATTCACAAATCATAGACTTTTCTTCTATACTAATGAATATGATTTTTTCCTTTTAACCTTAATGGAGACCTAATGTAAAGAAAGTTAACTTTCTATCTTTCACCTAAAGGCCAGACTTTACAACTAGCGAAATAACCAGGGATGGATCTAGAGGGGATTCGAGCCCCCCTGGTCTAAATTTTTTTTAATTAGGTATAATTTGCCTATTTTAAGGTTGGGCCTCTTTCTTCCAATGCTATAGCTCAAAATTCATCCTACTAGCCTGAATGTTTCTATGGTAACAACATAAGTTCTTCATACATCGGGTGCTTTTTTCTATGGTTGTGGCAAACACCAGTACTCTTTGTGAAATGGTGTGGCTTTTACAGTGTCCCTACACTTTCTACTAAATGGGTTATTACTTGTTAGGCCATGGAGTTACTAGACACAGCCCTAGGCCTTTGTTGCACATGTAACTAGAGCCTAGAGGCCATGGAGTCAGAGCTCCCTTGATGGATGGGCTGGGGCCTGTGGGCCCCCATGAGTCCAATTCCACCGGCCTTTGAAGTTCATTACCTTGTAGTATGATTCTTTGATTCCATTGCACTCAATGCCTTGTTGAAGTCAATGGATCTCATTAGGCATTGGGGCTCAAAGCCATATCGTGTAGTGTCTTCTATTTGATGCATTGGGAATGGACTTTGTTAAATAAAGCCCACAAAATAGAGAGCTTCGAAGTTCGAACAACTCATCTTAATGAATGTCACTAAGCTTGGAGCACAAAATCGTGTAGTGCCTTCTAATTGTTATATTGAGCATGAGCTTAGTTAATAAAGCCCACACAAAAGAGGGCTTCTATCACATTCAGCTCACGGGCTTCCAGAATATATTTAGGCTTTGGTAGTAGCCATCCAGTCTTAGATTGACAAATTTTTTGACCCACGACTTAGGTGTAATGTTTGTGAGCATGTTGCCTTAACACATTCTAACTCTGTTTTTGTTTTTGTTTTTGTTTTTTTTTTTTTAAATTAAGAATACTAAGTATTTTTAACATACATGCACAAGGAGAGGTGAGAAGATTTTTTAAAGAAACTCACAATGGTATATATCTAAAAGGGCTTAACTTTTGGATACACAGCACAGACTTTAAACCTCTTTAACTCACACCTGAATTGTTGACATAGAAAAAGCCCCTTAACTGTCATATTTTAGTTTTTCAAAAAAATCGTTATTCAAAATTGGTGACAATTTACCGAAAAAAATAGATTTATTTTCAAAGTAAACTAAAAACATTATTTAAAGAAATCAAACCACGTCTTCCAATATAAATAAGTATGCATTTTTCTGTAAAATAATTAAATAAGTAGTCTTTTTTGCGAAAAATTGTATATTATATCTCCTTAAATTTAAGATACATAATAAAACATTTTTTTTTCAATTACAATCAATTTGCACGATCAAAAGATTGAGATTCATTTTTTTAAAAGGGCTAAAACAGTAGAATGCATAGAGACAATAGAGCACCCGGAATTAGCAAGCCATCTAGGGGCAAGGATGTCAATACCGTACTGGAGGCCATACCGGTTTGGCCACCAATACGATATATTTCGGATACCGGTCAATACCGGTGTACCGTTTCGGATTTACCACTATTTTTTTATATTTATAAATAAGTACATAAATATATATATATATATATATATATATATGTATGTATGTATGTATGTATGTATGTGTCTGTGTATATATATATTATAATAAATATAAAAGTTTACCATAAAACATTTCCTCAATTCAGAACTAATTATTCATGGTTTTAGACTTTAATATCATTAAAAGGGAAAAAAAATAAAATAGAAAGCTTAAAAGTTACCATTGCATACTAAGAAAACAAATAATACTAATAAGTTAATGCATATAAGTTACCATTCTGTTCTAACAAAAATTCAAAAATTACAAAACTAAAAAAAAAAAAAAAAAAAAATTTCCTGTACCAGCCGATACGCCCGGTACGGCCGATACGACCGGTATTTTTTCCGGTACGAAAGAGGGGGATCGAGCGTACCGGATTGCTGGCCAGCACGGTATATTCCGGCCGTATCGGCCGATACAGTACGAAATCGATAACCTTGTCTAGGGGGTCGGGGCCGTCCTCCAACCAACTCAAAAACTGCCTATCCAATCGCAACCACAAAACCCAATGCAAGCCCCGCCCATACCCTGTTACAACAACACTGCACTAACGGCTAATTATGATCCTCAGTAGCAACAAGGTGCTCAAGTTACCTTAGGGACCTAATAGAGCTCACTACCTGCCATTACCCTTATCCATTCCTACCCTATTCTCCATGATTTGCTCACACAAATTCAATTTAGTTTTTTCCTAAAAATGAAAGACTCCTACTAGAAAGGGTGCATGGGTAGAAGTCGAATACAAATCTTTTATATCACTTTAGTATTCCACTTTATACTTTATCAATTATGACATGTTATGTATTAGAGTTGGGAACCTTATTATTACTTTTGAGAAGATTTAGGCTTGCTTCATCATTAATAACATGTTTTAGCAATAATTAATCAAAGTGAACATGCATGGATCTTTGGATTAATCATGGATCCCACACCCCAAAAGATGACTCTAAGTGACAGTGGTAACTTTAGAAATTTTTTTCAGGATAATTATTAAGAAACTTAAATTAAATGAAATTTGATAAAACTTTAATATTATTAACTTTAATTTGATAAAACTTTCTGTTCGTATAATATTTATTAAATCTGAATTGAGGAATTGGTGGCACCAACTAAAGATTAAACAAAAATTAATTTGTATAAAAAAAATTAAGCAATGCTAAAAAAATTGATAAACCAATTGAACATAAAAAAAAAATTATAACAAAAAATTATAACATATATACTAGTAGTATGCCCGGGTGATGCACATATTAATTAAATATTGTATGTAAAAAAAAATTATAAGTGTTATACAAAATAGAATAATAATTAATGAGTCACTTGAAAGTCTAAATTAACTATCTTAGTACATGCATATATTGAGCCACTTGAAGCATATAGTGTATATAGCGTGCAAGTTTTATAATATTAAATTTCAAAATTATGATACATGATTAAAATATTTAAATAAAATATTAATTTGGTCAATTACTATCTTGCCAAGGGAGTCTGTTCCGTATGGTCAATTCCACTAATTTGGTCTGAGTCAGACTCAAACCCTCCATGCCTTCGAGCCAATTCCATTGCTAAACATTGCTTTAACTCCATCACTACATGAGTCATGGTTGGCCTTTCAATTGAAGTGGGAGATACACAAGCCATTGCCGCTTCTATTGCTTTCCAAGAAGAATTAATGTCAAGGTCTCCTTCTAACCTCGGATGCACAATATTCTCAACGTCCCCTTACCCATTTAATTATATGAACTTTCTTAGAATTTTTAGTTATTGCAGGACGGCTTGTGATTATTTCCAATAGAACAACCCCTAAGCTAAAAACATCACTTTTCTCATTCAACTTGTTTGATGCATAGTACCTGTAAGCTAAAGAAGTTTCAAATAAGTATTTGAGAAGTGCTGTTTTTCTTTTTGAAGGAAATTTGAGTGGTTCTAGGACAACAAATTACAATTTTCTGTTATAACTCTGACATGAAAAATTGTGAGTAGTTGTCTATCCCTTATATATAAACCTATAATTTTTTATTCGTCACTCACACTCTACTACATCACACAAAGAAGTTGTGTATAATTGTTATGACACTAGATTTTTTAGTATTTGAGTATATACATGGTAAGTGAAATTTTATGTAATTAGGATAAAATTATGCATCATACGTGGCTAGTGAGCTTTTCTGTAATTAGGATAAAAGTTAGAAATATATATATATATATATATATATTTTATAAAAATTGTTATTCTTTCTTGCAAAATTTGATTTAATAATTTCAGTTGCTTAATTATAAAATTGCAATTTAGTCCGTACTAAGATATTTTCAACTATAATGTTATAGATTGTTAATATATGAATTTAGCATATGTAAGAATTTTGAATCAAAAAGAAAAAAGAAAGCTATTTATTTCTTCATTGAAACTATTGATTTTATTGAAATGATGTTGCAAAGTCTATGATTTTTACAATGCATGATTTTTATTTTATTTTACATTTTCTTATATGTTTTATCCATATTGTTAGGAAATTGGTTATTTATTGAGTAGTCAAGCTCACTCTATTCCTTCTATTTTCTGTTTCAGATTGTGATGGATGAAAATTAGTTTTAAGGCTTTCGTTGAGACTGTATAAATTAGAGAAGAAATTATGAATTTTGAAAAAAAAAAAAATCATACTTCTAGTGTTTAGTATTTTTGTCATTTAATAGTAAGTTCACCTGAAGTTTTGGATTTTTGTTTTCTCTAACATGTGAATATTATTTTGGCTTATGAATTATTTGAGCTCCGTTTTGATTGCTTTTTTTATTAATAATATTTGAGGTTAAATATTACCCTTTAGAAAGGCTTCAACATACTTGTAAAGAGAAAACTTATTCATTACTTGTAAGTGTGCTATCCTTTTTGCAAGCCTAGCTTATTCATTATGTACGTTCATTCGAGATGTCATAAAAACATAACAAATTTTGTGGAATGCAAATACTGTTGGAAGTGGTAAACTAAAAGGTGCCTTTTGATATTTCATAACAATGTGTCTTTTGTTTTTTTATAACTGTTTGTGTTTTTTGTTTTTCCATAACTGTTTGTGTCTATTGTCATTCCATAACATTTTTTGTCTTTAAGTCTTCCGCATTTTAGAATTTTTTATTATGAAACAAAGGGTTATGACAATAATCACAACTCTTGTAACTTCACCCTATAAAAGGGAATAGATGTATAATGTGAAAGTACGTGAGAGAAAAATTTGTAGTGAGCTCTCAAGGTAGTAGTCTAATCTCTTTGTTTGTGAGATTGAAGTACTCTAATAAAATTTTCATTCCTCTATTTCTTGTGACCGTACTTTATTGAAATTAAAGTCAAGGTTTTGTAAAGAAAATAAAGTGGTATCAGAGCCAAGTTCTTAAAGCCTAGAGTCTTTGTCTACACCATTAGTGAAGATGTCTTCTAACATGGTGCAGCCAAAAATTCCTAAATAGACAAAAGAAAATTATGAGAGCTGGCAGATTGAAATGAAAGTGTTGTTTGGATCACACGATCTATGGGAGCTCGTCACTGATGGGTATGTAGAACCCACAAGTGAGCAAGAATCCACCCACAATGCAAAGCAAAAAAATTTGCTCAAGGATCAGATGAAGAAAGACAAGAAGGCACTATTTCTACTCTATTAAGGGATGGATGAGTCAACTTTGGAGAAAATTGCCAAAGCAAAGTCGAGCAAAGAAACATGGGAGATTCTTGGAATTTTCTTCAATGGTGTCAATCGTGAGAAAAGAGTTCGTTTACAAACTCTTTGTGCCGAGTTTAATTTGAAGTTGGTCATATGAAAGATGGTGAGACTATTTCTGATCATTTTTCATGATTACTTGTAATTGTTAATCGCTTGAAAAGTAATGGAGGGAGTATTGAAGATATTCGTGTGGTGGAGAAAATATTAAGATCCCTTGCAAATAAATTTGAGCATGTCGTGGTGCCTATTGAAGAGTCCAAAGATTTGGAGACTCTGTCAATTGAGGAATTAATAGGATTTCTTCAAGTGTATGAGCAACGTATGGAAAAGAATTCTAGCTCTGTTGTCATTGAGCAAGCATTAGATTCAAAAGTGAATTTAAGAGAGGAGAAGCCTAATGCCTTCCGTGGAGGATATACTAATAGCAACCATGGCAAAGGTCGTGGAAGAGGAACATTCAAAAGTAGATCTGCTCGCGGACGTGGAGGTAACAAAAATATCCAATGTTTTAATTGCAACAAATTTGAACATTATTCATTAGACTGCTGGTACAATAAATTTGAGCAGCATAATGAACAATCTAATCTTGTTGAGGCATCCAACGTTGAAAAAGAAGAATGTACACTTTTTTTTGCACAAGAAGAGGAAAATAATTTGCAAGATGAGTAGTATCTTGATTCTGGAGCTAGCAACCACATGAGTGGAAAAAAGAGCTCTTTGTTGAGCTTGTTGAAGGTGTTCAAGGCGATGTCTGTTTGGGAAGCTCATCCAAATTTCCCATTAAAAGTAAAGGAAAAATTAGAATATGTCAAAGGACTGGTATTTTGCAATTTATCTCCAATGTGTACTATGTGGCAAATTTTAGGTAAATAAAGGAGAGAAGGCATAAAATTAGGCATTAATGAAATAAGTAGACATGTGGCAAATTTTGATATGTGGAATATAAAGTGAAGCACAAATTGTGGATAGAATATTTGGACTCAATATCAAATACAGCAATGCTTGTTGTAGTTTCAACATTTTTCCTATTAGAAAAGGTCTAACACCCATTATATTGACAGTTTAACTGCTGGTCGATATTTAAATAATGAATTCTTAAAAACAAATATCAAATATAGCTTGACCTTAAACACAGAAGTTGCATTTTTTTTTTTTCCTATTAATGAGCTATGAACAATTTTATTTTTTTATTGTCAGTCTCGTGATGAGTTGTGAATCTTATGACAATGATTAAGCATAACTTATTCAATATGAATTTTGCAATTTTTTACTTATATTTTTTTAGATACAATAGAATTTCAATTATGTTGTCTGCTTTATTAAGATTTTTCTTTAATATTAGGTCAAGATGTCAACTAGTTTTTGTTGCAGGTAGAGTTCAATTTTCAAATATCTTCTTCAATATTAATAGGAGACTTTATTAATTAAGATAATTGAAACCCGCAACTTTAACCTGGGTTACGAAGTAGGCATGTTTCCCATTTACCAACCCTTATCCCATATTGGGGTTAGGCCTTAGGAGTTAGGGCCCTAATTCTTCTTAGAGTTCCAAAGATTTGGAAATTGATTAATATATGCATCAAAATTAAAAAGCCCTAAAGGGAGAGACACAGGCACGCAGCTTATATTTACCTTGTCCTTTTGCATTTTAGATTTGTAACTTACTCTTCTTGGTACAAATAATAGGTAAATCCATTCTGTCTAACTGTCATGGTTGTTAGTTTCTTGGTCTAATAATAGGTAACGCCATTCATTGCGTGTAGTATGCACACACATGCTCGTGAAGGAAGAAGCACGAGCTTTGAATTTTAGCATAACAAGTCTTTCACTTTGCATTCTTTTCATGTTAATGTTTCTTCATGGTCGTTACATCGAAGAAAGGTGAGAGAGAATAATTTTAGCTAGGGGCTAAATTTTTTGGAAAGATATCTTCTCTACCGATATGGTAGGGTTGTTATATATAGTTACACAGATACTAATTATTAAAACATATTGTTGGGTTCTAAGAATTTAGGTTTAAATGTATTAGAACTTCAATTTGTAATGTTGGCAAACCATGATTAAAACGTTTAGTCGTGTTTTAGACTTGCTCAAAGTGTATTTAAGTGTAAAGTTGGAATCAAGTATTCTACAAGATTTACTGTGTAAATCTTCCTAGCTCGTTCGATAGAGAATTAGGCTCGATCGATCGAAGTTCGTGCAGATTGTTTTTATGCAAAATTTTCCAACTCAGCCCAAGCCCATTTGACGTGTAGGGCTTTATGTTTTGCCTTAAGTATAAAAAGGAAAACCCTAGCCACGTTTTGAGGTTGCTCTTTATGCTATGTGTGTGAATCTTTTGTGAGATTTAGAAGTGTTTGCCTTCACATACACTTAGGGTTTCCAATCTCAAGATTGATGTCAAAAGTTTGGTGATCAATTCAATTGTTGATTCAAGAGCTTAAAGATACACAAGCAGGAGTACTTGTACTTGCTGTGAATCCAAGAAAGAAGTAGTCCGTGGACTCGAAGCTGTCACGTGATTGTGGTAGCAAGTTTCCTATTCGAGGTAGCAATAGGATATTAGTTGTCTAAGTCGATATTGTGTACTTCAATTCTTTCATAGTAAATTTGTTTTACCTTGAGGATAGTTAGGTTAAATCCTCTCCAAATTTTTACCGGTTTGGTTTTCCTGGGTCATCATATCATTGTGTTCTTTATATTTCTGCTGCTTTGCATGATATGATATATTTGTGTTAACTTATATCTGATAATTTGACTAAGTAATCACTTGGCTAATTAACTAGGCTAATTTGGTTGTGTTTTAAGGGGTCTAAAAACATACACATATTGCAGTTTTGATCCCAAGTTTAATTTTGTCTTTGAGTTATCAATTGTATTTATTTAGGTTTTCAAAAATATTAATGTCATCCTTGTTATTACTTTGTTTTTAGGTGAATAATTTAATGACGTTTTCAATGATTTGACATATATACATGTTCATGTCTATTTGGACCAACTAACTCTAAATTTTCAACCTTTTAAAACTGAACATATTTTAAAAAGTGACATTAGAAAAACAATGGTGTTTGAAATTTTAGTCTAAAAGGTCCAATATGTATTAAAAAAAAAAAAGCCCAATATTAAACCACCCTAACAGGTTAAAAAAATTAATTTAATGGAAAATTACTATTTAGTCCCTAACTTTCAGACTTTGTGTAAATCTAATCTCTAACATTTCAAATATTTAGTTTATCAACACTAACTAAAACTTCCTAGACTTCCAATAAAGTCCTCTGTTTCTCTATTCGATTATTTGGTTTGCACTGTGAGTCTCTCTCTCTCTCTCTTATAATATCTTCATAGGTCACTTTGGTTCATTGCTTCTCTCACCCATTTCCTCAAATTTTTTTCTTGTAAATTTTTCATTCCGTGAAGTTTTTTGGGGCCTATTGTCCAATTTGGTTTATTGTGAGTTGAGTTGAGTTTTGATTTCTTAGTATCTATTCTATTCCCAATAAGGCAAAGGAAAAGAAAAGTATAGGGAAAAATAAATTTTCAAATCTTTCGTTTTTGGTAATGAAGATCAAAATAAGCTAAGTTCAAATTTTTTTCAATATTAGGACATGTGGTAGCTTATGTGGCTGAAAATATAAGATATTAATATTACCATTAGCAATGTCAATATTTTTTATCCACCATTTAGCTATAATGACCAGTTTGACACAATAAAAGGTTAAGGACTAAACAAACATGTTTAAAATGTTAGAGACCAAATTGATAGACAAACTAAAGATTAGGGATCAAATAGCTAATTTACCCTATTAATTTTAAGGGTAGGTTAACAAATGCACTAAGAACATTGATTTAGAAAATATTTTTTGAACATTTTATAGGAAAAAAAAAAATAAAGTAACAAATTTTTTTGATTGCTTTTACATTTCTCATAAAAGTAATATTAAAACTTTATTAAAATGATCTATTAACAAATACCATAAAGGCAATAGTTAACAACACTCTAATTTTAATTCTAGTTAATACAAGAGTTAAGAGTTTGAATAGAGACATGCAATTTTTACAAATTTGAAAATTCATTTAATTAAGAGAAATGCTATGTCCACAACATTTTTATAACACATTCACAACAAATTCTAAATGACATGTTATTATTAGTTATTACTAGTAGACAAAAAAGTAATTTTATTAGTTGGTTCAAATTAGAACCAATAATAAGTTTCCACTTATGAATGGTTGTGAAAATATTGTTCACGTAGTACTTTCAAATTGAATTTTAACTTTCAAATTGTGTAAAGAGATGTGGTCCTAGCATTGTTTCTGATATGCATTGACAAGAGGTTACAATAAAAGAAATGTAATGTCCACAACATTTTCATAAAACTTTTATAACAAATCTTAAGTGATAAATTGTTATTAGTAGGAAAAAAAAATAGTAATATGTTCAAATTAGAACTAATATCAACTTTCCCTCTAAAATTTTTAATGAAAGTGTTATAAAAATACTATCAACGTAGTACTTCTTTTAAAATAAAGCCAGCAATACAGCTTAGCAATAATTCCTAAGGTGAAGAATTAATTAAGTTTTTGAATTAATATCAAATATATATATCTACATTAAAATTTTTCCTCTTAAAAAGGAAAAAATATAGTATTTATAATTCATTGATTACTTGGAGAATGTAATGTAAACCACTTAAACGATTGCACCCAAATTTTTTCAAAAACAGTTAAAGATCAAATACATGATTCTCATTTTTGGACAACAACTTACCTTGCTAAAGGATTGGATTCCTTAAACATATTCATATTGACTATATCAACTGAATAATTTGATTCCCCCTCGAAATTCTCCTTTTTAATTGATTCAGATGTCAAACATTCCTTTAGTCTCACTACCACCTCACTCATTGGTGGCCTATTACTGGAGGTGGTGGACACACAAGCCATTGCTATTTCAACAGTTTTCCAAGCAGAGTTAACGTTGAAATCTCCACCCAACCTTGGATCAACAATATTTTGAATATCTCCTCTATCAAGCATCATTCTCACCCATTGGCTTATGTGGGTGTTTTCATAGGATCTTTCAATTGCGGGCCGACTTGTGATTATTTCCAAAAGAACAACCCCAAAGCCATAAACATCGCTTTTCTCAGTCAGCCTATATGAAATGGAGTACCTACAAGCAAATGCATGTCATACTTCCTCTTTTTTTTCTTTTTTCTTTTTTCCATCTTTTGTTTTAACAAGTTCAATTTTCAAGTCATTCCCATTTATTTTAACCGGAAAAGGGCTTGTATCCCTTTCCATTTAGAAATGCTCACATACTTGTGGATTTAAATAATACTATTACTGTATTTTACCAAACAATTTTGAAGATGATATGTAAACTAAGTTAAAAAAAGAAAACACTTACTCGGGGTCGAGATATCCAAGGGTGCCAGCAACACTAAGCATTGAGACATGAGTGCCATCAGTTGGGAAAATTTTGGATAGACCAAAATCGGCTAGTTTGGCATTAAAATTTTCATTCAACAAGATATTTGTAGTCTTCACATCTCTATGGATTATAGGTGGTTTACAACCATTGTGTAAATATTCCAATCCTACATTTCACAGTAAAAAATCATTTTTAGAAAAGATGAAGCACTATCAAAAAACGATCAGCAAATAAACTCATTGGCTCATCACTAACCTTGTGCTGCTTCCATTGCTATATTAAGCCTTGCTTCCCAACCCAAGATATTAGTACTCTTACCTGCATCAATAAATAAAATGTGCTAGATTTTCTTGTTGTGTAATTCAATTAAGCTAACTTTGATCATGTGACGATTAAAGTATGTTGCTAATGTTAGATTATGTCTCCCCTAGGGCCAAGCTAGGTTGGGCCATATATTATATTGTACTTGTCCTAATATTCGTAGGACATGCCTATATATATGAGCAATACTACATATACAAAAAATTCACAATAGTTGACTTGACAAGTTTTTATTAGTTCTTATTTGACTCCACCACTGATACTATTTTTTTACTTGCCACTTACAATCTTCCACATCAACAATATCATTTATTTTTTATTTTTTTTTATTTTTTTTTTGGTGTCTATAGAATTTCTCTATGTATATTCCCTCAAATTTTTATTTTTATTTTTTTTTAATTTCAATGATATACTCTTAATTCCTAAAAATATACTGAAAAAGTGGAATCTTCGGTAGATACTTTTATTATGACCAACCTGAAAGATGTGCTTCTAAGTCTCCGTTGGCCATGTACTCATAGACAAGCCCCATGCTTGTTCCTTCATAGCAATACCCGATGAGGGTGGTTAGGTTTCTATGATGAACTCTCATAAGAAGTTTTACCTGCAATTTAAGAAGCGTAATGTCCATTAATTTAATATTAAAATCTCTATGTGTACATCTATGAGCGCTCAAAATAAATTGAGACATAGTTGCTTGCCTCTGCTTGAAATTGTTGATACCCTTGAACTGATGATAGAGAAAGCACTTTCACTGCTACTTGAGTGTCATCAATGCAGCCTTGGTAAACTTGTCCAGATCCACCCTTACCAAGAACTGTCTCAAAATTGTTGGTAATTCTTACCAGATCAGCGTATGTAAATTGTCGTTGCATTGAATCTATTGACTCTAACGACTTGGTCTGGATGTTGGATTTTGTTTCTACTATCGTAATTGCAAACATCATTAGCATTATAAGCACATAAGTGAGGAGATTTTATTCTTAGTTTAAAATGAATATGCATCTTTTTATATAAAATTTTTAACCTTTATTCTTATATTTCTGATATCTCCAAAGCCCCCACATGACAGCCGCAACAATGAATAAGAGAATGACTGATATTGGAATAACAATATTGTTCTCCTTTTTGCATGATCCAGATCCACAAAGATTTGAATTTTCATCCACACTAGATTGATAAAAAGGATGTCAATGAAATTTTAATTTACACATTGAAATATCTCTCTCTCTCTCACTCTCTCTCTTCAATCTTTTCTAGAAGAGTCCATGTAATATGAAGGAAAATTATGAAAATGAAGTGTTACTATTTTCAACAAAAATCATACCGCAATAATAGTGTACCATTGTTTAATCTTTCTATGAGGTCAGCTGCAACAGAACCAGTAAGCTGATTTCTTTCTAAGTTTCTGCAAAAGTAAAGTGAATATAATTTATATCTTTTCTAAAAAATAAATTTGCAGTAACAATCTTAAAATTCAACTTACAGGACCCTCAAGTATTGCAATTGAGAAAGAAATTTTGGTATTGATCCAGTTAGGCTATTGTCCGATAGATCCCTGAAATTGGCAAATTACTTACATTTCACATTGGTTGTCATAAAAATTGTAACCAAATTTGGTATTCATTATCAGATTTTTACATTTTTGTTATGTGAATTGCTAGTACTTACAAATATTGTAACATCATGAGATTTGATATATCAGCAGATATCACTCCAGTCAATCCACTAGCAGACAAGTTCCTGATTCAATTTACATTTCACAAAATATTAATTAAGAGATACTAAAAACAAAAAGTCCCAATTCATGAAGCACAGATCCGAACGAATAAACTTACAAGGATGTTATTCTAGGGGGGTTAATACTATCATAGCTACAATGTAAACCAGCCCATGAGTATGCTTGTGGGAGACACGGATCACCTTCCCAATTTCTTTTTAGTTCGTATGTTGACATGATATTTGTGATGGCATCAACTATAACATTTTCATATGCATCCAAATAAGTAAGTGAAAAAAAGAAAAAGAAAAGGAAGGCACAATATTGACATGTGTAGAAGAAAACATACCATCTTGTTTGTTTGTTCCTGGTTGCGAGAGATTTCTCACTGAATATATCTCAATTGCATTGATGATGGGTGGCAGTGTTGAGCCTTCTGCTTTGAACAGTTCAAAGTTATATGTTTGGGCAATCTCCAAGGCCGATTGGCTGCACACCGTGGTTGTGTACAAGTATAATGGAGAAGATATACTCCACCAGTAGTTCCCATTTAGAGTAATGTTTATTGATCTGGATTGATTAAGTTTAAGCTGTTCAACTTCAGCAAAGTGCATGTAGATATAGTATTCGGAAGTTGCACTCTCTGAATCCCAATACATGGCCAAAGGAGCATTTATATTAAACGGTGTGGCGGCTGTACCCATTACAATAGATGGTGGCTGGTAATAATTGTTACTTTGGGAGTCAATAGTAAGCGTAGTATTTAAACTTGTCCACTCATTATCAAAATAGGGATACCATATGCGATCATAAACGTCGACTGGATACCTAAGAAAACATAAATATTTAGCATAAGTCAGAAACTAATTGTTTATAGATATAATTTGAAATCTTCATATTGGAAAAATCTCAACCCTTCCCAGCCTATGGGAACTTTAAAAACCATTCCAACTTGGGTTAGGTTTTCAGACAATTTTGTGAAACCCAATAAAAATATCGGGTATCATTCAGTTTTTTAAACCCATTTCTCATTGATAAATGATTGTAATTTACATAGTTGGGCCGAATAATGCCAATATTCCAGTTTCATCAATACTAAATTTTAAAATGCCAAAATAAATCAAAATAATCAATTTAAACAAAGTTCCGAAATCCAAATTAAATTAAACTAACAGTTCACAATACATATTTTTAAAATTGTAAATAGCAAAAATTTGGCGGGCTGCTTGGGTTGAAGTTTAAAAACCCAAGTTTCAAAAAAAAATTTAGAACACAACCCAACTTATCAACCCATGAAAAAGTATTCATTGGTGTTGAGTTGAATGCACACGCTATATTGAATGGTATTCTTCTATATATATATATATATATATATATATAAATTTAGAAAATTAAAGCCAAATATATTTACAGTTTCATTAAAATTCTATAACCTAATAATATATATATATATATATATATAAACCTATATAAATTAGAATTATATGACAGTTTCTAAATAAATTGATTAGTGTATCTCGCTAGAATATGTGTAGCAGTTATCCTAACCACTCCCCTCTGGCATTGTACTCCAAGAAAAAAAAAGTGTGACTCAAGAGTCCATTTGGGAATAGCTTTTTGCTGAAACTAAAAACGTTTTGAGAAATGATAGGCCTACAATATTATCACAACATTTTTACAACAAATCTTAAGTGACAGGTTGTTACTGATTGTTATTGTTGGGACAAAAAAATAATCTTAGTGTTAGGTTCAAATTTGAACCAATAACAACTAACTACCTATGATTTATTATGAAAATATTGTAAAAATGTTGTGGACGAAGCATCTCTAATTTTTTTTTTCTCACATTTAGATCTTCTAGATTTTCTAGGGTACTCTACTAAATAGATTTTTTTAAATCTTAACCATTCTTTAATGATTTAATGGTCTAAATTTTGCTATATCAGCATTCCACTAATAATAATTTTAACTGTTTTGTTTGCAATATTATTTTATTATTTTAAGAATATTGTTAGTGGAATGCTGACATGACAGAATCTAAATCCTTAAATAATAAAATAGTGGTTATGATTTAAGGAAATTTATTAGTAGAGTACTTTAGGAAATCTAAAAGATCTGAATCCCAAAAAATAACCTAAATAGTAGCAAAAATAATCTAAATAGCTAGTAAAGCATTTAAGCTAATGCCAAACACAACTTGAAGCTTTAATATTGGAGTTAGGACAACAATGATAGCTTGCGTGTAAATCATAGCCAGTTGTTTTGATATTCCAACATCTTCTTTGAATATCAGATTTTCCTTACAAACTATTGTGAAATTCCACCAAAGATGAAAATTAATTGTCCAAATATTGAATTAATTACTTGGACTAAATTCTTTATAAACTTAAAAAAAAAAATTGTAACATATTAATGGGTGCCTTTAGAGTAATTGTCAATAATCTATTTTAGGAACGTTTATATAGCACTTTTATAAAAATTTGAAAAAGTTGCCAAAACATTTTTTTTTTCTTATAAAAACTTTTCTAAAATAGTTAACTAACAAATACTCTAGGCCTTAGAATATTCCTTAACATTTCACTTTTATTATTGCCAAAAAAAAAAAAAAAAAAAAGAGTGAATATATATGGTAACAATGTTTTAATGAGATCCCGTGTGTATATCAGTTTATGGTCTTATTTGCAAAAATCAAATGTATTGAAAAATATAATATGAATTTTGAGTTCTCTCTCTAGCTTATTTATTTATTTGTCTAAGATGAAATTTGATAATTATTTATTTATAGACATTTACTATGATTATGTTTATATAATCTAGCATTAGCTATTTTCTATGATTCTGTTGTATATGGAAGTATATATTCTACCATTTAAGAAAACATACTGGGATAAGATTATAAGAAATGGCTTAAATGTTGAATAAAATTGAAATTAAATTTAAAAAGTATACTATAATACTGATGTGTATAATAGTAAGGTGTCAAAAGATTATATGGCACACTATTACAAGGCCAACCAAAAGTTAAATGTATTTGGCTTTATATTTATTATAGATTATATATAGATAAGAGTATAATTGTGTGTATTTATGTAGCACAACATAAAAAACTCTATATACTACTTTTGTGCTCGTGTGTTTTAATTAGTATTACTGTTTTTTCAAAAAAAAAAAAAAAAAAGGAATATTTATCCCATATTGGTCATGTGTGTTAAAATTTTAGTCCATATAACCCAAGCTATCACTACAAAGGTCAGACCCTTTGATAGCGGTACTTTGGTTATGTAATATATTATAAGTCTGTTTAAAAAATTCTAAATATTACTTTAATGTTCATGTGTTTTAATAAGTATTCTGGTTTGCTCAAAAATAAAATAAAAAATCTAACACAACATTATTGGAAGGTGCAAACAGGGCTTTTACGTCTAACCCTTATTGAACTTACTATATTTGCATAAACCTTATATGACCAATCAAATTCCTTACCATCCCTTCAATAAAAAATAAAAAAATTCATTACCACCCCATGTTTGTAACAATTTTATTATTATTTATTTATAGTCAAATTGATAATTAACCTATCATCCCTCATTTTCTTTAAGCACAACTAATAAAAAACGATTATGTAATCATTGCCATTTGTAATGGATTTAATTCTATGTTCAAATTAAATTACAAATCTAAACATGTATTGAGAATCATGTTATTTAAAATTTAAAAATGTCATGACTCTCTGTACGCTGTGAAATTCCAAACCATTACTGCATGTGTTCTTTTTGTTGGTAGCAATGCAAAGGTGCAAGGGAGTTAATCTTAAATAAAGTGACTCACCTGTATACTGTACGGCTTAGTGAACCAAGATCGTAGCGACTGAAGAGTACCAATGATCCAGAAATTGTTACATACGTCTTATTGTTCAATGGCCTTAGCTCTATTGCTGATATAAATGGCATTCCGAGGCCCGTGTTTACAAGACAGACTTGTAAATAATTTTGCGATGGAACATGTATGAGCTCCTTGATGACACCAACAGATACATTCTCTATTTTGACCGTGTCCCACTTATTTACTCCTAGATGAAGATCAAACTGTGGTAACTTACTTAGTCCATCATAATTTCCATAGAAGAAAGTTCCTCGGATCAAATACTTTGTGCCTGGCATAATATTTATGTTGTAACAGTTCCGGATTCCTTGAGGAAAGCTTCTGAGATCCCATGCTTGTTGTTGAAGACCAGCCATATATACAGTTGAAATCCTCTGACTTATACCAGTGTCTATGAATGCGGCATCTGAAATGTAATTTATACCTGTTGTTGCCTCCGAATAGCTTGAATTTTCTGGTGACCCGCAAGATATGCTTATGAAGCCTGAGACAGATAAACAGAATATATAATAATACCTTAGTTAAATGGTTAGCTGAGCAAGGAGAAGATTTGAACTCTAGATGATTAATTTGTAAACACCAAGATATGCTTATGGCATCCGTTTATGATAATAGCTCTTAATAATTATACTAAAATATCAATTGGTTTTTTGGTGTTGATAGAAATTAAATTTCAGATTTTTTAATTGACAACAATAATTTTACCAATTAAGTTAACTGAAATTCACTATTAATTCAATAGAGAAAAGAAGGGAAAAAAAAAAAAAAAAGATGAAGACTGCCATACCTGCTTGATCCTGGGCATTAACTAGATGTCCAAGAACAAACCCACCAAGAAAAGCAAGGATGAAATTTTTGATGCTCCCCATCATAAACATCTAACTTTCTTCTCTCTTATTGGGACAATGCTGCATAAAATTTCTCCACCATCTTATCCTTTATACTGCAGAATAGTTTAATAGCGTACTAAGTAACTAAGTTGTTCTTGTCACAAGAGGGACCTCTCTTTGCAAATTGAAAGTTCATCAAATTTGTTAATTCATTTGCAAAAGTACCTGCAAAAATATCTGTATTACTCTGAAGTTTCACCTTAGGCTTAGTCTGGAAATTTGTACTCATACACCGCTTGGAGTGTATGGAAGTTTTTTCCCTCTCTTTAAGAACAAGTAAAATTCCAACAAGTCATAGTAACCACTTGGAATTTGAATAATGAATTCTGAAAACAATTATTAAATGCAGCTTGGCCACTAACGCTAAAAAGCATTTTGATATTTATAAGAAAGAATACGCGTTTCTTACATTTCTTACATAGTATGTTAAAACACTTAAAATATTTCCTTATTAATATCATTTACTTTCTTTTTTCCACATCATCACTACCTTAAATACATATCAAATTAGTGTTTAGTTAAATGCTGATGAGCTGTAAAATTCAAACCCCCTTTTTTTTTTAATTAGAAATAAAAATCTTTCTTTAGTCCAATCTAATTATATATGTGTTTGAAGTTTATTTATGCAAATTTGAATCTCAGTCTTACCCCTCACACCTAATAAAAAAGTTATGGAGTAACCATCAGATCAAAAGTGTGCAATGGACCAAACCACTTTTTTTTTTTCTTTTTTACTTTTTTTTATGAGAAACTTATAACTTTATTAAGAAAAAGATAAATTCAATACATCATGAGTAATAGCTGACTCAATTAGTGATAGATTTTCCTCTATCAATGTTACATAACTATGAATATTATCTATTTCTTTGGCAAACTTTGCCAGAAGATATGCAAGTTTATTGTCTTCACGCTTCACATGAGATACTTGAACAGATCTAAAATCCTAAAATTTGTATGCAATACTAGTTAGAACATTTGAGACAACCGTAGGAGGAGCACATAATCCTAGGAGAGTGTCAGCTACAATCTTGGAATCACTTTCAACTATCACGTCCCTTATACTGGTATCCTACGCAAATGACACTCCAATTTCCATAATTTTTGCCTCAATCTCCAGTGGACCCAAAGGTTGAAGAAGTTTCTTGTTCATTACTGCTGCAACCCTTCCTTCATGATCACGGATCACCAACCTGACCCCAAACCCACGAATATGACTAAAAACTGTGCCATCCACGTTTACCTTGTAATTTGGGGCCATTAGTGATGTCCATG
The DNA here is from genome assembly GCA_028535905.1 of Quercus berberidifolia. Taxonomy (NCBI): domain Eukaryota; kingdom Viridiplantae; phylum Streptophyta; class Magnoliopsida; order Fagales; family Fagaceae; genus Quercus; species Quercus berberidifolia. The sequence continues at coordinate 75,061,606 of JAPQVW010000002.1, read as the reverse complement.
AATCATTCATCTCCATCCTCGATGAAGCAATAACATGGTTTGCTCCCTGAAATCCAATAAGCAAAGTCTGAGCTTTCTGCTCCACCACTATTGCCGATTGATGAACACTCCCATTTCGGACTGCATTCCTATTGAACCACATGCACCAAGCTACCATAAAAATCATCTCCCAAGTGTCATCTCTAGCATGTTGGACGAAAATCAAATACCATACCAGATCTAGAAATTCTTGATAATGGATTCCTTGTATCTCCAAACCACTTATTTAAAAATGAATGATTATGACTTCTAAAATATTATGATGGAGTTTTATGTATGTATGTGGGTGTAAATGTATGCGTAAGTCTATGTTGTGTGTTTATATATTGTTTATAAGGCAATACTTAAAATTTTAGGTGGATGTTTAACAAATTCGAAGCTATGGAGGTAGATGGAAAAACAATCAAGATGCAGATCGTGAGTCGAAACTGGTATCTTTATACTTAATATATAGATATAAAATAAGTAATTGGGGTTGGTTTGCATAATTTTTTTTTGCATTAATATTAAAATTTTGAGGTTATGTGGGTGCATTAATATTTTTACAAAATTTTACTCTTTTGCTATTTTGGATTGGGGGGTTGGTTTGAGGGTTCATGGGGGTGATTATCACTTTCAACTCTTATTCTAATATAATATGGTGATTTTAAATATTTATAAAATTATATAATTCACTCCACATCTCAGAATAGTGAGTCGTCGTGCAATTGCTCTTTATTTACAAAAAATACCTTAAAATCTACTAAGTTTTTTTTACAGAAAATACCTTAAAATATACTAAGTATTTGCTGGTCGTCTATATCTTTTTGTCGTATAGATGACTGATCTTCTTTAGCTGTCTTACTTTCTTGGCGTTGAATGCTGTTCTCCTCTTTTCGTTTTGATGACCAACTTGGATGTGGTATTCCTTGGACGAGCCTTATGGACAAATCATACTTTCATAAATTACCCATCACTTATAATTTGTGAATTTTGGCTTTTTCAAGCACGCACACGTGCGCGCGCACACACACACACACATATTTGAGATAGTTTCAACTTATGGCGTTGGCTCCTAATAATAACTCTTTCTTATTAGATCAAGACACTAATCAGTTTTTGATGTAGGTAAAGATTGAACCTCAGATCTCTTATTCAATTATAAGAGACTTTATTAGTTGGTCTAACTAGAACTCACAACTTTTTTGAGTATATATATTATGGTAATTGCCAGGGGCATAAAGTAGAAATAAATAGGACATCAAAAATTGTGAAATACTTGGAGATTGTTATTTTAAATGTAATCTAGTGATTGAAGTAAACCTTTATAATTTAGTAGGAAATATACTTCAAATGATATCAAATTTTCAAGTATATTCATTATTCTTTTCTTGATTAAATATGTTAGGGTTCTAGACCCCAATTTTCACAGATTTAATAAACTTTTAAGAAAATAATTAATTAGATTAATTATGATCTTGATTAGAATGACGACCCAATAATTATTTGAAACAATAATTTCAAAGTAAAAAACCTAGGAGGATTTAACCTAAACAATCCTTAAGGCAATATTTCCATTAATGCTCCGTTTGTTTCAATAGAAAACCTTGTGTAAAGATAGTTTTCCTTGTTTTTCAGTGTTTGGTAGTATAAAAAAAGATGAGTCAAAGGAAAAATATCTTTGGTTAATATAAAAAAAATGACTTATTTTTAGAGATTGTTTTCCATTAAATTTTTTTGGAAAACAACTCTATCTCAAAGCAAGCTAAATAAGGGAAGTTAGGAGGTAATTTTTCAACTTATTTAAAGTTGCTACCAAATATTAGAAAATAAGATAGTTTTATAGAAAATATTTCTTGGAAAATGACTCATTTTCTAGAAAACATAATTGTTAAAACAAACAGAGCATAAGAATCAAAGTTTATACAATAGACTCGACTATAAATCTACTGCTACCTCTCATGTAATACATACTGGTGTGACCACATATAGGTCCAAATCGATCCACAAACTCTTCTATCTTGGACTGTTGCACACAAAGTCTCTTGTTTATGACTTTGAGATCTCCACTCAAAAGTTTAAGATCAACAATTGTGGTTAACTAATTTCACATAAACTTCTCTATTTGTGACTCCAAGAAATCCACTTGAAAGTTTTGACTAGCAACTATTGTAGACAGGATTTCTCTATGGCTTCATACAGATTTGCACTATATATGGCAGAAATAACACAATGCTGATCTTTCTCTATGTGCTCTTGAAATCTCACAGGTTGAATAGATTTATTTTGAAAGTCTCTAGTATAGTGAGATTAGAGTAAATTGGTTATACAAACCCTAGCTACACAAATGGTGATTTCTCTCTCTGAAAAGTCTTTATAGGGATATGTAAAGTCCATATTTTTAGGTTGGCAACCATGAACGAATTGTAGCCTTTAGTACTTAATTTATGTCTAGAGTTTAGTTTAGAAATATTCAAAAACAAGACGAAATGAAGTTCTGCACAACCGAAGACTCAAGAAAGTAGGAAAAGATAAGTGCAAAAACAGTCTCACTTATCTCGATTAATCGAGATGCACATCTCGACTGATCGAGATTCGTGCAGATCTGAATTCTCACTTTATTTCTCAACCATTAGATCTAGGATTTGGATGGATCTTAACGATATTTAAATACAAACCATAGAGAATGTTTTTATATATTCAAGAGGGAGTGTTTTGTACACAGGTCTAGAGTTTTCCAAACACTTTTGAAGTTATAGTTGGAGACCTTGTGTAAACAACAGATTTGGCTTCAGAGGGAAGTTGTTGTAATCAAATCAACCACAGTTGATGGTCTAAACCTTTGAGTGGAATTTCAAAGTTACAAATAAGAGTGTTTATGTGCAACAGTTTCACAATAGAAGAGTTCGCAGATTCGGAGTTGTGTGTGGTTATGTGAGTAACTAGTACACGAGGTAGCAGTAGATTTAGGTTAAGTCTATTGTATAAATTTTCGTTATATTAGTGAAATGTTGCCTTGAGGATTGTTTACGTTAAATCCTCCCTAGGTTGTTTACTTTGAAACCCCAATTTCAAAAATTTTCTTGGGTTATCATTTTTTACGTTTATGTGGATTGTGTTTGTCTAATGTTTGTTGAATTCAGATCTAATTTCATAATTAATCACTTTAATTAATTGGCTAGAAATCTGATTGAATCTGACTCTACTTGGGTCTAAAACGCTAACAGGATAGTTTATATATGATGTCCTTTAAATTGCATAACAAGCTAATCACAAATCGGGCTTGAAACGAGAAAGTTATAGTATTTTTCATGTTTTAGATTTTTGATAATATCGCAATCTCGATCGATCGAACTAGATGTTGAGCTTGAAATCAAAAATCTTATTTGGTCTAGCCAGGAATCGAGCCAGCAGTCAAACTGATAGAAACTTTGTTTTCTTGCTTTGAACTTGATTCTTTCTTGATCTGAACTTGGGTCTTTGTCTTGGACTATAAAATACATCTTTAACCCACCTAAGACACACCAAAAACACTATAAATTGATTACATTTATCGCATTTGCCAACTACAAAAATATGGACTCTACAAAATGCATTTTCTTTTCTATGAAGTTAGAAACACCACTGTTGTAAGTACTGAAACTGTTATTTCTAAGGTAAAGTTCCTAAATCTAATGCTTTAATGATATTGGTTTCAATTGTGTGGTTTTATTTTATTTTTTTGGTTCTAAAATTGATATTCACTTTTTTAGGTCTTATTATTCTAAGAAAAAAAAATAGTTCTTATTAATTCAATAAAAATAATCACTTCAGAATTATATAAAACAAGGATGCCTACAGATAGTGAAACACAAGTACATCATTAGATTTTATGTAACAACATTTGTGAAGGCGATACAAATAGATGATTAATTTAGCATAAGTATGTTAATATCAAAAATATTATCTTTACAAGTGAATTGGATTCTACAACAGTTTAAAAAAACAGGAACGGTCAAAGAAAGAAAAAGGGACCAATTCCAGCTTTTTTCCGATTCTTAACCAATTTTCACTGGTTTTTTTTTTTTTTTTTTTTTTTTTTGGCTGGTTTTTCCAGTTTTATCGAATCGGTTCCGTGTCCAATTTACAATTCAACCAATTGAACTTGCCGATCAGTCCCATTTTTGAAACAACGGATTCTACAAAATACATTACTACCTTTATAATAAAAAATAATCGTGGTTATTTAGTATTGAAGTGACTATTATATGATCATTACATCAACAGCTGTAAAGACATACATGAATAAGTAATTCTTTCAATTGGAATATATTAAGTGTCCATTGGGTAGAGATTATTTTCGCAAATTTATTTTACTATTTAGCTTATTTTTATTACTATTTATAGGCCATGCTGCACTTTTTTGTACTATTTATGAATCTCACAGTACTATTTCAGCTAACTTTTACCTTTATCTACAATACTTTCAGTAAAAAGTTTTTAATTTCAACAAAATAAGCGGATCCCAAACAGACCCTAAATGTATGTATTTAGACATCAGAACGTAGGCTATTTTATTTATGTTTTAATGATACTAGCAAAATATCATTGTCTTCACAAACTCTTCAAACTTTTGTTTTTTTTTTTTCTTGTATTTATAATAATTAAAAAAATTTTAATAAGTATTTCGTGGACCAAAAGGAGATCATTTTATTGGTTAGTTTAATAAGTTTAAAGAAATGAATATTGAGTCATTGTAGCTGTCAAATATAGTGCTTGACCTAAATTAGACAACAGGTATATTACTATCACACAATTCGGCATTTCTCTAAACTAAGTAAGAATATGTTTTTTAGTTATTCTTTTTTTTTTTTTTTTTGAGAAAAGTTTTTAGTTATTCTTTGTCAATACACTACAAACCGCATGACCTGTTTCGACCCTTTTTTTTCAAGGGTTACTAAAATTTGTCCAAATAAACACTAAAGTAGGACTATTACTTGATTTATTAAGGACCTTCCAAATAATTAACACAACCCTTGAAATAAATATATAAAAAAGTGGTTAGTTTTGTCGCTAAAATGTAAATCCTCTTAAATTCACAACCCCTAATAAAAATTCCCAAAAAAATTTTCAACCCTTGAAAAAATTTCAAAAAGATATTTAAAAAAACAAAAGAATATGCTATACAATAGCCTGAAGCTAAAAATCTAAATGTAATACCCAACCTTCCTTAAAAAAAAATAAATAAAAAAATAAAAAATTGTCGTCTCTCATGTATCACAAGCTCTCTCTCGCTGAGTCATTTTCCCCCCAAATACAAATCTAAGCTCGACAATTATGGAAATCACATAGCATTCAATCTCAAGTTCGTGATTTCTTCGTCTGTGTCTCTTTGTCTTTCTCAATCTAAGCTCGGTGTTCTCTTCGTGACTTCGTCTCTGTCGGTCACGATGTGTTTTCTTCGTCTCTCAATCGCATTGATAAGAATTGGTATTGCCTAAACACAAACCCTAATTTCTTCTTTGAATTTTTGTGTTTCTTTGTTTTCTCCCACTTTCTCGTCGATTTTCACCGCATTTCTTTGATTTTCCTTTCGCACATTTCTCAGAAAACTCAAAAATCGAAGGTCTCCTCTCATCTCGACTCCAACACCGCTGATTCCCCTAGTTTGAAAAACAAAAGAAGGGTAAAAGAGCAAAAATCGTGTTCAAATTCAACAGCTAGTCCACGTTTTGGTATGTATGAAGTTAGAATAATGTGTCATTAAGATTGGCTTCTAAAGTTACCATTGCTGCACTTACAGGTGTGCCTAATTAATTTATATTTGTTTGTTTATTTTTTATTTTATTTTAGAAGAGAGAATTATTTCAAGATTTGGCTCCATTGTTGTGGAATTCTTTTGGTACTATTGTTGCACTGTTACAGGTATGCTCTTTATAATTGTCAAATTATTCTCATTGGTTTTATGGCCATGTTCTTTTCTTTGAATGGTTATGCAATTTAGCTGTTGTATGCTGTAATTATAAACTCCTGTCTGCCTTTGGTTTCATTTTTCAGAACAAGGAATTATTTCAAGACTTGGCTCATGCATGTACAACTTCAAAAAGATTCTGTAACGCATCTAGATTTTGAACTATTAATTCTTAAAGAAGGATTAGTTAAAACTTAGGATAGAAAAATGCGCAGATCTTAAGTATGTTTCTCCTTAAGGCTATTTATGCAAACAGGGAAATCTGAAGAGAGAATTTTATTACAGTTCATTATGTCCCCAGCTAGTTGCACCCCAAATAGGAGTTCATTTGCATTCCAAATTTCAACCTTCATTAAGTTTTTTTTCCATATAATTTCAAATCTAAATAGTAGAATAAATAATTTGGGACCGTGCCTTAGGAAGTGAATGTCCCAAATTCAACTCCCTGCTGGGGCTATTCCTACCAGATTTTCCTGGGTTTATATATATATATATATATATATATATATATAGTTGGGGGCATTTTTTGCATTCCCTGGATTGGTCTTACCCCGTGTAAAAACCAAATTCAACATTTCTGTTCTTCCCACATTCTAATCCCCCTAGATTCATTCTAGGTTGATGTAAAAAAGTATCAGCTCTGTTATGCTTTGTCTTTTATTTCTTTCAATAGATTTGTTTTCTGTTCTGACTTGTAGTCTCCCTTTTTTTTTTTTTTTTTACTAAAAGGCTTTTTCTATTCTGCCCTTCTCCCTAAGTTCTAGTTATGTCAACTAGAAAAAATCATATGTTAGAAAGGACTTTATGGGGTTGATTTGATAGTTAATCAATTATAATGGCACTTCCTGGTTTCAAGCCCATTGGATGCCTGTGTGACTGACCAATAATATAAATAGTTAATCCTAGATACATTCTGTAGCCAAATTTTTTAATACCCATGTGTTTTGCAGCTTGCCAATTTGGAAGTTTGGTTTCAGCGGCCAAAAGACATTGTTCCGAAATTGGTATCTGGAGTCCTTGTTTTCTTATCAAGGATTGGTATGAGGAAGTGCATTACCATTAAAAGTTCATCATTTTTGTTCCTGCTGTCAGGGGAATTAAAATCTTATTCTTGTTCGTGATGCTCTTGAGTATGGGGACTGCTGAAAAGACTCTGCGAGTCACTACTGGATTTACCTACGAATGATCTGTGTTTCATTTTATTATATTATGAAAATTTCAGTTTATTTTTCTCATTTTTGTAACATTCAGTTTTGGCCCTATCCTTCTGCACAGCTAGATCCTAAATTTATGAAAGAAAATGGACTAAAGTATGTGACTTTTTCAACTGCTGATGGAGCACTGGAGGCAGCTCCTGCGGTGAGAAATGAATTCTTTCTCTATGATTTGCATATTTCTTTGTTTCTTTTTGCTATTTTCGTTTTCCTCTATTTAGAACTGAATTGTTGCTGTCCATTGAGATAGTTGATCTAGTCCCTTGTCATATAATAGCACAATGCATGTTGTTCTTGGGGAAGAGGCTTACAATTTCTTTTGATCCAGAATATTGATCACCCTGCTAGTCAGTTTATTTGTTATTAACATATTCTTAATATTCTTTTCCCCTTTAAAGAAGATTTTTTATTTTGGTTATCTAATTATTTATATTCTCTACTGTTTTACCAGAATAATGGTTGATGAGATCATCGGTTGGCAGGTAGTTTATTTCTTCTTTGTTTTGTATCGACTTTATGTAGTACTGTTTTCTTGTTGCTACCTGCCTACTACTGGTGTAATGTTGATGATACCACTGCCAGTAACTGTGTTGCTTGTCTGGATTATGGATTGCTTGAGACTTTGTTAAAGTAAAATGGTGTGAATAGGTTCATCAGGTGAATGTAATCTTTGTCTGGATAATGGATGATTTTGGGGCTTTGCTGTCTTGACTGTATCACTAGGACATTGTGTTTCTTGTTTGCATCCTTGAATCAAGAATGTTTGGTTGGTTTTTATTTTAAGAAGCAAGGTATCACAAGTATGTGCTTTTATGGTTCTTGTCCCTCTCAGGTTTCCAAATGCACTTGGGGTTTTATGTATCCAATTTATGGTCACGGGGAACTACCACAGGCTTTTTGCCGTCGTGCTGCTGTCAAAGGTTGCATTCATGTAAGTTCTAGTCAAGGGATTCACAGTTTAGTTTCCTAAGAGCATCATCTTTTGATAATTCCTTACCATTTTTACATCTTGCTGAATACTTGTTAATGTCTTGTGCATTTTGTTTATGAGGAAATAGGTATATGCATGTTCATACTTGTCTAATCTTATTTCAAATGTACTTAACTGTTTGTATTATGCATTTTATAAGAGAGAACTTGACCTATTTGCATGATGCCTTTAAGAATTGGGAGTGAGTCAATTATTATAAGAGAGAACTTGTCTAATCTTCTTGTTCTTGTCAATATGGACTTTATTGTATGACAATTTTTCAATCAAACACCTCAACCGTTTAACAAGTGCATGATTAATTGGTTTGTCCATTTCCTTGCAGTTCTTAATGCAAGGGAAAGTTGGTGGCTACGCATGAGTCTTTGAGAAGTACCAGGAAAAGGCAGAGTCCATTATATGAGACCCTTTAGACATTAGTACATCAGGTTGTTTTGCATTGAAATAGAATAATATTAAGATTAGGATTTTGATCATACAAGGTTCTTGTACTGATTCATTTCTTTTCTTCTTCTTCTTTTTTTTTTTCTCCTTTATCTAGATAAAATACTAAGTTCCTTTATGTTAATATGAAGATGTCTACATAAACTTCAAGAATGAAGAATTTAGTAACTTGGAGGGTCATGTAGGCCGTTGAAATTTTGGTTTCAAGGGTTACGAAGTCCATAGAAATTTCAACTTCGAGGGAATTTGTTTCAAAGGTCATCAAGGGTCAGTTAAACCCTCAAAATAATATCTTTTGAGGGCTTTTAATACTTTTTTCAAGGGTTTTGACCCTCAAAAAAATCAACTTTGTTGTTATACAACTACATGTTCTAAAAGTTTCTAACTAAAACTGTGAAATGCAGGGGCCAAAGTAGTTAAATGTTTGCCAAATGGCCAATAACTTGGTAATTCTCTTCATTTAACCCTCAACATCATCAAACCATTGTATTTATGTCAAAGTTTTATTTCATTTCTAAAGAAGAAAATACAATACTCAATATTTACGCAAAACATTTAATTATATTTCTAATTATATATAGTATTTCTTTTCTATTAAAGAAAAAATGATAGTGTTTTTTAATGAAGAAATATTAATTTACTTTTAGATTTTTAATGAGTTACATGCATTCAATTCTAGTTTCCAAGTATTAATTTTCTATCAACTATGCACTAATTAATATAAAAATGGAATTAATATATTATCAGATTTTTTATTTTTATATTTTATTTTATTTTTGCTTACAATGCCACTTGGTAGAACCTTAGACCACTATCTGTGGTGCATATATATGTATGGGACAAGATTAAATGCATGTATAAATTTTTGTTGATGTTACAACACTCAATATTTTTTATTATTGCCAATGGCTTATAACTTAATTGATTGACACTTTTTTGTGTGTTAACAAAAGTATTCATGGTTAAAATCCGTCCACCAACAATTATTCAATTACCAAAAAATTAAAATTTTTATTAGTTTAATACATTCAAAATCGCATGGTTGAATCACACATTTTCATTGTCATGAACATGTATGCCAATTTCGTGGTAATCTTATCTTATTCACTATTTGATTAGATATTTTCAATTAAAATAGTTATTAATCTCTGATCATCTTAATATTTTGCAAATATGGAGAATATAAAAAATATATATAATATTTGATGTCAATTTAGATTTTTTAACTCATTTTGTGAAATATAATATATAGTTGATGATGCGTAACATAATTCAAAATTAATCTTAAACATTAATACACATAATGGGTATTATACATAAAGTCATAAACCATAAAAATAATTTCTTAATGAAATTTTCAAAACAAACAGATAGTGTACTTGTATTGCGGATCTGCTAGTTATGGACAATAAGTAGGCATAATTCATTCAATTTGACTTCGCCAGAGTTTTAAGATTGTGACTTCTCTTTGAGCAATAGCTTCTATCACAAAAGGAAATACTTTCATTCCATCAAAATGATCTCTATCCAATTAGTGCCCGCAATAAATAGATGTCAGTTGGAAAAATCTATCATCCTTCGATGCAATACAGAAAGCCAAGTACATCCCGTATGATTTTAAAAATGAATTGGAAAATACTAGAGTTACTACCATTTTTTTCTAAAACATTTTTACAACCTAAGGTGATTGTTGGAAATATATATGAGACTAATTAATAGAACCAATAGAGTAAAATCAAGAGATTAGAGGAAACTTATCGATGATAGAGAGAGCCGAGGCGTGGAACTCAATCCACTGTCCTAAGAAGTGATTTTGCCCCACTGGAAGCAATTTATCATTGGTGTAGAAATGGCTTTGGCGATCACCCTCTAGGATTCAATGACAAGCTAAGGTTATGTGCACTCACAAACCAAAGCTTTGAACTCGTATTAATGTTCACAGAAGTTGAAGAGTAAGACACAAAATTAGGAATTTGATTGCTATTTCATATGTATTAAGACACATCCTTACCTCTGTTTTTATAAAAGTATAAAAAGGTTGACTTAACACATCTTTATAAATTTGTTGTGATAAATGTCCCCCTAAAATTTCTCTTTTTAAACTTTCTTTTCGCAACTACATAATTAAAGGTTGATTGCTATGTATTTGGGATTGTGTTGAGGCAAAGGAAAGAGAATGTTTTAAGATGAAAATAAGGAATAAATGAGAGAAATTGGTGGACCAGATGGTCTGATGACAGGAGAAAGTATACTATGTTTCGGTAATACCAATTTAGTATTTGTTTTTGCATTTCCTACCCAATAAATGAGTGACACCTATTTCAAAAAAACCATATTAGACTACTTCAATAAATAATTAATTTATCTTCCCGATAGTATAGAAGATTGTGATTAATTTATTATAGTAGTCTGATGTGGTTTTTTGAAACATGTGTCACTCATTTATTGGATAGGAAATACCAAAACATATGCTGAGTTGGTATTACTGAAACATGGTATACTTTCTCTTGATGACAGAGGGGAGAGTTTAATTCTCACCTACTACCCTCATGTGAAGTCAACTTAGGTCTTAAATGACCCAGCTGTTAATCCTTTATTTATTTTTCCTAATTTTAATTTGAAACTTTTCCAACAATCTGTGCAAAACTGCCACATTTTGATACTTGTTTTCTCATATTAGTTTGTAGGCAAACTTTGTTTTATATGTAAACTTAATAGATCAAAATTACAAAAATGAAACTTAAATAACTAAAATGACAAAAGGAATAGTTTGTATTTTTACTTTTCTTATTTATTAGACAATAATGAATCAATGGCATGGGAATCTACAACCAGTTTCACAAAAATAACATTCATAATTGCTAAAATAGTAGTTTGTGATTCGTATATAGTAACAGTGATGTTAGTGGAGAGTGGAGACGTGTGAAATTAATGCAGTATAAATCAAAATTGGTTATCTCAAAAAGATGTTAAATTTTTTGTGTTTGTGGCATTTTAAATTATTTTAGCTACAAACTTTTAACCAAATGAATGGAAGGTCAACTTGGTCATAGATGTGAGGACAAAGTTTGCTTACAAACTAGCTTTAAGGCTATGACTACAAACTCCCAATAAAAAATTAAAACGTCTATATATTTTAAAATTTTGACTATTGTATTGCATGTTCTTTATGTTCTTAATATACACATCAAATTTTGTTCAAATTGGATATTATATATTATTCAATGCATAAACTTATTTTTATGCATAGTTTAAGACTACAAAAATTTAAACATTTAATTGATGAAAAAATTATTGATTTTTTATCTTCATAAAATTTTTCAAGCATGAATAATATAATAAGAAAATGAGATTTAATAGTGGATTGTCATAATTTACATCTAATAAAAATATTATATAGGAGAGTTTATAGTCATTGCCTACAAACTAGTTATAGGCAAACTTTGTTTTGTTTTGTTTCCTCTTTTTTATTTTTATTTTATTTATTTATTTATTTTAAAGTATACTCTCTCTCTGCACCGTTGATTGAGTGGATAATGTTATAATTATAAATCTTGCTACCACAGCCTTCGTGAAGGCCAAAGGATCGGAGATCCAACAGAAAGGTTCCAACACGGCTCCAATAACAAGGAAAATTATTAGATACTCCCAAAATACCATAAATGTGTACTCTTCCCTCTCACATAAATAGTGGATTCCACCATGAATTTAATTAGTGAGACCCACCATTCATGTGAAAGGAGGGAGTACGTATTTATTATGGTACTCTGGGAGTAAATAATAATTTCCCCAATAACAGTACTTATCAGCGGCTGGTAAAATAGTTGTAGTAAAAATACAGATTGAATCACTAACAGTAACATGGATGGAGCCAAACAAGTGATCAGTAAATTTGAAGGTTTAACTTTAAGCATGGCAGCGGTGAGCTTTGCACCTTTGTCCTGAAAATTGAAGTGACCAATTTTTGAATATTTGTAGTGATAATTTGAAACATTGGTTTCATGTTATGATAAGTTTACTATAATATTACAAAAAAAAAAAAAAACAGTAATTTATCTTATTAAAAAGATGAATCGACCAATATGATAAATCTAGCACAATATTACAAACATATAGCCTATTAGAGCATTCCCATCAAAGGTTCTAAAAAATTTAGCATTTAACATTTCAAAAACCAATTTTATAATATATAACACATCACTTTACAATATCACTTACATCAAAACTTCTGTTTTTTTTAACACTTCATTTAAATATTCTTTTCTTATTATTTTTATTCGTTTTTTATTCTTCCTCTCTCTCCCTATCTCTTTCTCAACCCATTGTCGCCATCAGCAAACCCACTAAGCAAAAAACACACACATAGCAAACCCACATCCCAATCCACCATTGCTAATCAAACCACCAAAAAAAAACACACACACACACACACACAAAAGAAACCCACAAAACTCCAAAACCACAACCACAATAGCCAATCAACCACCACCATCAATCACCCACCCCCACCACCATGGCAACCCTCCACCACCACCATGAACTTGACCCACAACGAAAATATATGGCAACAACAGCAAACCCACCACAATAACCCTCCACTGCCATTCTATTGCTTAACCCACCACGGCAACCCTTCAACCCAGATTCAACCCACAACATCAAACCCATCATGACAAACCTCCACAAAAGCCATGAGAACCCATCACGCTGAACCATCACGCCAAACCAAAACCCAGTAGATCGGTGACCAAAACCCACAAGAACCCAGTAGATTGTTGACCCAAAACTACAGTCATCGGACCATCGCCGCCACCACCCACAACCATTGGACCATCAGACCATGACCCATGACCTGCAACCCAAAATCAAAATCACAGTTATCGGACCCATGATCTATGTCCATCGGACCACAACCCACGACGGCCCACAATCGCCGAACCACAATCATCAGTGGGCCACAATCGCCGAACCACAGAGAGAGAAGAGAAAAGAAAGAAGTGAGAGAGGAAAGAGAAAGACAGAAATGAGAAAGAGCCATTGAGGGTGAATAAAAAAAAAAAAAAAAATTACAGTCCAGCCATAGTAGAATATCAAAGATGAAATTGCACTATAGCTCAATGCTAAAAATTTTAAGATTTATCATATTTGATGTAGGTGTGATTTTATCATTTGAGGTGCTAAAAATGCTAAAAAAATAGCATTTAGCATTTTTAACACCTTTGATAAGAATGCTCTTACGACAGTCCATGGGTACAACTTTTAACACTCATCATGTGTTCAATTGAAGCCCAATATGAATTAACAGGAGATTACAATAAAAGCAAATAATAAAACTTAGGTACATTTCATTAAGTTTTCCAATTAATATCAAACACTCAACAACATTAGATTTAATTTTCATTGAAAAAGATGATATTATTAATCCTTCATTCATCAATGCAATTATGTATTTGAATCTAATTAGGGAATGTAATGTAGAGAATATCAGGAACTGTATCTAATTTTTGCCCCAATTCAAAAACAGTTTGAGATACAATATACCAATCTCATTTTTGGACAAGTTACCTTGCTAAAGGAATGAGTTCCGTAATCATATTCATATTGACCATTTCAACTAAATAATTTGATTCGCCTGCCCTTTGAGCTAATTCAGATTTCAAACACTCCTTTAGTTTCATCACCACCTCACTCATGGATGGCCTTTCGGTGGAGGTAGAAGACACACAAGCCATTGCTATTTCAATAGCTTTCCAAGCAGAGTTAACGTTGAAATCTCCATACATCCTTGGATCAACTATATTTTGAATATCCCCTTTATCAAGCATGATTCTCACCCATTGGCTTATGTGAATGTTTTCATCGGATCTTTCTATCACAGGTCGACTTGTAATTATCTCCAAAAGAACAACTCCAAAACTATAAACATCACTTTTCTCAGTCAACCTATATGAAATGGAGAACCTGCAAGCCAATGCATGTCAAACTTTTTGTTTTTAAAAATATTTAATTATATGAAGTTTAATTTTCAAGTCATTCCCATTGACCTTTATCTAGTATAAGGTTTGAATCCATTTTTAATTTAGAATTGGTCACATGCTTGCAAATTGCTAATAGTTCTATTGTATTTAGGGTCTGTTTGGATAGAACTTATTTTGCTGAAATTGAAAACTGAAAACTGAAAACATTGTAGCAAAATAATTTTTAAATGTGTGAATAGTGCTGTGAGACCCATTTTTAATGAAAAAATATGAAATTTGTGGGTCCGTGAACAGTGCATGGATGCACTGTTCACAGAAGACAGGTCAAAAGTTGTGGCTATTGTTCATGTACCGTACATGAACAGTATGCTTGTTGGGAAAAAGGCGTGAAAAAAAAAAAAAAAAAAAAAAAAAAAAAGGAAAACGCAGAAACTTAAAACACAGCAAACATGGATCCAAACTCAGCCTTAATAAGACGACTTTTGAAGATGACATGCTATGTAACAAAAATACTCACTCAGGGTCGAGGTACCCAGGGGTGCCACCAACACTAAATGTTGAGACATGAGTGATGCCATCAGTTGGGAACATTTTGGAAAGACCAAAATCAGCTATTTTGGCATGAAAATTTTCATTCAATAAGATGTTTGTAGTCTTCACATCTCTATGGATTATAGGTGGTTTACATCCATAGTGCAAATACTCCAATCCTGCATTTTCATGGTCCATATCATTTTCAGAAAAAATGAAAATTTATTAAAAAAAAAGTTAATCAAATTAACTCATCGCTCATAGTTAACCTTGTGCTGCGTCCGTTGCAATATTAAGCCTTGCTTCCCAACTCAAGATATTAGTATTCTTACCTGCATCCATAAATGAAATTCCTAAGCGTTTCTGTGTGATTCAATTAAAGTAACCTTGATCATGTGACCATTACAGCAAGAAAAATTTAGAAAGGAAAATTGTTTTTCTATTTGATTCTCAAATGAAGGATTAGGTCCTCCCTAGGACCAAGCTCAGTTGGGTCGTACTTTATATTGTACATATGCACTACCAGTCGTAGAATATGCCTATGGATACAGGACTACTCTATTTAATTTATTTTTATAAGAATTCAATAATATACTCTCAATTCCTCTCTTTCTGTATAGATTATTCTATGGGGAATAAAATTTGGAAGTGAAAAATGTGAAATCTTCGCTAGACACTTCATTATTACCAACCTGAAAGATGTGCATCTAAGTCTCCGTTGGCCATATACTCATAAACAAGGCCCATGTTTGGTCCTTCATAGCAATAGCCGACAAGGGTCGTCAGGTTTCTATGATGAACTCTCATAAGAAGTTTCACCTGTAATTCAAGAAGATTCATTTTCATTAATTTGATATTAAAATCTATGTATATATTTGTGGGAAAAGCTCAAGAAATCTGCATCATAGTCTCTTGCCTCAGCTTGAAATTGTTGATACCCTTGAACTGATGACAGAGAAAGCACTTTCACTGCTACTTCAGTGTCATCAATGTAGCCATGGTAAACTTTTCCAAATCCACCCTTACCAAGAACCCTCTCAAAGTTGTTGGTAATTCTTATAAGATCAGCATATGTAAATTGGCGTTGTAGTGACTCTAAAGACCGGAACGACATGGTCTGGATGTTGGGTTCTGTTTTCGCTATTTCCAGTCCTGCGACCATCGTGAGCATTATAGTAACATATGTGAGGAGAATGTATTCTTTGTTTATATGAATATGGGTCTTGTATTTCAATTCTAACCTTTACTCTCATCTTTTTGTTTTCTCTTAAGCCTCCACAAGACAGACGCAACAATCAATGCGAGGATGAGCAATACACCAACTGATGCCCCAATTGGAACAGCAATATTGTTCTTCTTTTTGCATGATCCAGATCCACAAACATTTAAATTTTCGTCCACACTAGAGCAATAAAATTAATGGCGGTGAAACTGTAAGGCATTGAATTTATAACTTTTTTCCCACAAGTGTTCTCTAGAGGAGATCATGTAATATGAAAGGAAAATTATGATAATGAAGTATTACATTATCTACAAAAAAATCATACCTTAGCAATAGTGAACCATTCTTCGATCTTTCAATGAGGTTAACTGGAATAGTACCAGTGAGCTGATTTTTTTCCAAGTTTCTGCAAAGGTGCAGTGAATATGATTTTTGTATTTTAAAACAAATAAAAATTTTAGTAAAAATCATTAGAATTCAACTTACAAGACCCTCAAGTATTGCAATTGAGAAAGAAAATCAGGCACGGATCCAGTAAGGTTATTGTTTGATAGATCCCTGAAATGAAAAAATTACTTACATTGTCAAAAAAATTTATCCAAATTTGGTAATTATTATCTCTTTTTTTTTCTTTTTCTTTTTTTTTTTACATTTTTTATTATGTAAATTGCAAATACTTACAAAATTTGTAACATTGTGAGATTTGATATATAAACAGATATCACTCCAGTCAATCCACTAGAGGACAAGTTCCTGATTCAATTTACATTTCACAATAACATAAGTAAGATATACTTCAAAAAGTAGTTTCCAAGTCATAAGCTTAATTATATGAACGAATAAACTTACAAGGATGTAACTCTTGGTGGGTTAACACTATCATAGCTACAATTTAAACCTGCCCATGAGTATGCTTGTGGGAGACATGGATCTCCTTCCCAATTTTTCTGTACTCCATATGCTGACTTGATATTTGTGATAGCATCAACTATAACATTTTCATATCCATCCTAATAAGTCAAAAAAAAAAAAAAAACAAAACAAAACAAAAATAGAACAAGGCACTAGATTGACATGTGTGGAAGAAAACATACCATCTTTTTGATATGTTCCAGATTGTGAGAGATCTCTCACTGAATATATCTCAAGTGCATTGATGATGGCTGGCAGTGTTGAACCTTCTGCTTTGGAGAATAAAAAATCATATTTCTGGGCATTCGGCAAGATCGATCGGCTGACCAACGTGGTTGTGTTCAAGTATTTTGGAGCAAAAGGTCCATACCAATATTTCCCGTTTAGAGTAATGTTGAATGATCTGAACTGAGTAGCTGTGAGGTTTACTACTTCAGCAAAGTGCATATAGATATAGTATTCGGAATATGTAGCATTCTCCGTATACCAAAACAACTCCAAAGGAGCGCTAACATTAATTGGAGTGGAGGCAGTACTCATAACAATAGATGGTGGTTGGTAATAATTGTTACTTGGGGTGTCAATAGTTTGCGAGGTACTTAAAATTGTGTACGTATTGTCGTTATAGGGGTCCCAAATGCGATCATAAATGTCGAATGGATACCTAAGGAAACATAGATATTCAGTATTAGCTAGCAAGTAATTGAATTTAGAGGAGTGTATGTGTCAAATTGGGGTGGGTTGAAAATATTTTTCAATCAAATCCAATATCTTCTGGTTGAGAAAATATCAATCCAACCCAACCTATGGTAACTTTAAAAACTAGCCCAATTTTTGTTGTGTTGGGTTGTTTGGTCGGGAAATTGGGCAATTTTGTGATACCTAATACAAAAATTGGCTTTCACTCAATTTTTTGGCCTATTATCAAATAAATTATTACAATTTACTCTATTGACTCTAATATTCATTTTTCATCCGGGCTAGTTTCCAAAATCAAAATAACTCAGGGATAAATTTTGGGTTCAAATTTAATTGTAATTTAAAACTACAACTCTCACTAAAAAAATTAATATGACTACTTATTTTGTAAATTTAATTGTTGGATTGTATGTTCTTTATGTTCTTAACATATTGAAAATTTTTGTGCTATTTACCACCGTTCCATTCATAAACTTATATTTATGCATAATTTTAAATTACAAAAATTTGAAATTTAAAAATTTGATTAATGACGTTATGTTGGGTCGGATTAACTCAGGTATGTTGGGTCGAAATCACACCCACTGTTAAATGAAATTATATTTAATGAGGATTCAGTGTGAAAGCAAAACCCCCTTTACACCTCTACAAGTGTTGTGCCATTACATATTTTTGCATTATTAAAACTAGTGTGTAACCTTGTGTAGATAAGCCTGTACAACTTAAAACAATCACAATTATACAGTTTTTTTTTTATTTTTTATTTTTTATTTATAGAAGATGTTCAAGTTATACATAGTATTAGTTTACATTTTTTTTTTGAACCATATATTTCTAAAATATGTAATGGTTTCTCATTATATAAATATATATATATATATATATATATATATATATATAAGATTTGAACTCTTCAATTTTTACACTCAATAATTCACTTGATACAAAACTAAATATTAAATAAGACACATGGTGCAGAATTGAGAATTCAATTAAAATCTAATTGAATTTTCTTTAAACTTTGGCTATTAATATATATATATATATATATATATATATATAGATAGATAGATAAGCTTTGGCTATATATATACATATATATATATATATATATATATATAATTCACCTGTATGATATTCTGCTTATGGAGCCAACATCCAAGCGAACGAAGAGTGCCAATGATCCATAATTTGTTACATAGGTCTTATTGCTCAACGGCCGTAACTCTATTGCTGATATAAATGGCATCCCGAGGCCCGTGTTTACAAGACAGACTTGTAAATTAGTTTGAGATGGGACATGTATGAGCTCCTTAAAGACAGGAATGGTTACATTCGTTATGTTGACCGTATCCCACATATTCACTCCCAGATGAATATCGAATTGTGGTAACTTACTTTGTCCATCATAATTCCCATAGAGGAAAGTTCCTCGGATCAGATACTTAGTGCCTTGCGTAATGCCTATGTCGTAACAGTTTCGGATTCCTTGAGGAAAGCTTCTGAGATTCCATACTTGTTGTTGAAAGCCACCTTTATATACATTTGATATCTGCTGACTTATACCAGTGTCTCTGAATGCTACATCCGAAATGTAATTTATGCCTGTTGTCGGCTCGGAATAGTTAGAATTTGCTGGTGATCCGCAAGCTATGCTAATGAAGCCTGAGACACAGACAGAATAATACCTTAGCTATTTGGTTAGCTGATCAATGATATATTCAAGAATTTAGATTGTCATACCTGATTGATCCTGCGCATCAACTAGATGTATAAGAGCAAAACCACCAAGAAATGCATGGATGAAATGTTTGAGGCTACCCATCATGACCCTCAACTTTCTTCTCGCTTATGG
The DNA here is from genome assembly GCA_028535905.1 of Quercus berberidifolia. NCBI lineage: Eukaryota > Viridiplantae > Streptophyta > Magnoliopsida > Fagales > Fagaceae > Quercus > Quercus berberidifolia. Next base: position 75,041,795 of record JAPQVW010000002.1, on the reverse strand, counting down.
GAACAATACTGCAGAAATTTTCTCCACCATCTCATAAGTACTTTAACAAAACAGAATAGTTTAACAAACTTAGTCAGTTGTTCTCATCACCAGATGTATTCTACCTTGTAAATTGACAGATTATCAAACTTTTTAATTTATTTGAAAAATTCGTGCAAAATTTACCAATGTATTTTTTAACTCCTAGTCAATGAGAATAATGGAAATATTAACTACTCCGGCGTCTGACCTTAGTCTAGAATAATGGAAATATTAAATACAGTGTATTATAGTCTTTTCCTTTCTTTATGAACAAGTAAAATTCCAACAATACATGGTAAAATTAATATATCTTCTTCTTCTTTTTTTCCTTTTTCTTTTTTTGGGTAGAACTAGTAAAATATATCGTTATGCTGACAGCTCTGTAACGACTTGGAATATAAATAGCGAATTTCTTTAAAAAATTATCGACTGCAGCTTGGCCGATAACTAACACCGAGAGCTAGCTTTTTATTATTTATAATAAGAATATCTCTTCTTACGTAGCGTGTTAAAGACTTTAAGATCCCTTATTATCACAATGAATTGGCATAATTTATTCCATCTAACTTTGTCAGACTGTCGGTGTTTTAATATTGGTTACCAGATTTGACTTTTCCTTGATCAGTGGCTGATAACACGAAGGGAAATACTTTCATTTCATCAAAATAGGAGTCAGTAGTTGGTAAAGCCTATGGCCACTAAACAAAACAATTATCAAATGCAGCTTGGCCACTAACTAATGCTAAATGTTTTTTAATATTTATAAGTACTAGAGTATCTCTTCTTACAAAGCGCGTTAAAGACTTAAAGGACTCCGTATTATGACAATGATTGTGCATAATTTATTCCCATTGACTTCGTCATAGTTTCAATATTGGTTAGCAGATTTGACTTTTCCTTGAGCAGTAGCTGATAACACAAAAGGGAATACTTTCATTCCATCAAAATGATCTCTATCCAATAAATTCCAGCAAGAAATAGGTGTCAGTAGTTGGTAAAGCCTATCTCAAAACGACCCAGCACCAGGTATTTCTCCTATCACTTTCAGAGAATGAGCCACATGCATGTATAATTTATGAATTGCAAAATGCTAGAGTTATCACCATTTTTATTACAACTAGATGATGTTCCATGCAATGTGTGGCCAAAAAGTGGGGTAGGAAAAATTAATGTCTTTTGGTGTTAAGGTCTTAATAGCTATATCTCTGATATTAAGTAACTTGAATTTAAATGAACTCAAGTAGGGTTTATATACTAGAAATAGGGATGATAATTTAAACTCTTTCCTGCAAGTACCAGCCTCACCCAACCCTAATGGGTGGGTTTTATCCACCCTGCATAGCAAATGGAGTGGGGACTGAGTTTTGAATTTACACCAAAATAGGTATGGCATAGGTGTAGGGTTGGCCTCTCCTCCCTGTACCCAACTCATGTATATCTATAATTTTTTATAAATTTTATTATGTGTTTATGAATCTTACGATACATAATACAGAAAAATAAAAAATTGATTCGCAATATAATTCATGTTTTGACAACTATGATTATGTCCCAAATTCACCAAGGCTTAGTTTATGATGAAACCACAAATGAAAAGGACCTGCATTTTTTTTTTTTTTTTTCCCTAAGGACTTCTCATTTCCAAGGGTTTCTCACTAACATTAAAGAATCTACATACAAATTTCTTTTGAAGAGGATCAAATTAATCAAAAGTACCCTTTGATCCATCAAGATTAAATTAAACCACAAATTTCCAACAATGAATCAGAGCTCTATGAGCAATTACAATGATCATTGGCTACAAAATAATGAAGGGTTTGACTTCGCTACATGTCAACATCTTCTTCTAAATGATAAGAGTCATCACCACAATTAGTTACAAAACAAATATGTAAAATTTCCTTAGTATGTGTAACGGCAGCAACAAGTCCTAGGTCTAACACATAAGGTCCTATACAGCCTTCAAAAGTAGCTGTCTACTACTACAAGCCACAAAATTTTACTAAAAAGGTTGCTACATACTTTGTGAAACCATAATTAAATAATGTACGAAGTTTAGTTACAAATTTGGTTGTATCCTAAGGTGACAACTTCACTTAATATTTTTTTATTAGAGGTAAATTTTTACAAATCTAACATTGGATTACATTTATTCATATATTCCCTACACTTGCAAAACTACAAGAAGATCAAATATCAATACCTATGCCATCAACCAATTATTTAAATTGCAAGTTTTTTAATATAAAACTATACATAAAAAATAAGTTTATAGATCATATAGTAAATAATATTCAATTAACACAACATTTGACATATATGTGTTACGAGCGTAAATAACATGCAATCTTATATTTAGATTTTCAAAATATATAACAATGTTATTATTATTTTTTTTTTTTTAAAGGAAGTTATAGTTTTAAGTTACAACCAAGATTATACCCAAACTTTGTCTTAAAACAATATTAAGACAGTCTACTAGGTAGCATAGCTAATGTACATATGAAATGCAATATTCATGATAATGAATGCTTTTACATAGTTGTAAACCCACAACAAGGAACACAACCCCATGTCATGTAATAGTACTACAGACAGGATTATAAGATGTTATATACTATTTGATAAGTAATTTTTTCAAATAAAAAATTTCCTTTAAATTAAAGAAGAGAGAGAGAGAGAGAGAGAGTAGTAAACATTGTTGTAGTAGCCTAAATTTGTGTTTTATCAATAAGAATAGTTAATGGGATGCGATGCCCTACATATATATATATATATATATATATATATATATAAATATAATATAAGACTTTTTATAGTATTTTTCCTAATATTTATATGAGAAGTTATTTATGTGGTCCCTAAATATTAAAACATGTATTGAGTATTAGACATGAGTAGTAAATAATTTTTTCACGAATAAACTTGTAGCATATACGTCCATATCGAGCATAAATTAATTCTAAAGCCTCCATTATGTAGTTTTCATTTGTTTTAACCGCATATCTCTAGGTTTGAATTGATTCAATTACAATTGGCTGCCAACAAATAGTTAAAAAAAGAGTTTCATATAACTTATGGTAAATCATAGAGTACATGATATTTGATTTGAGAATATATAAGATTCAAGTTAATTTCGGCCGCCACAAATTAAAATTTCTGCCTCCACCCGTTGCCACGTGCCCGCCTCGCTGGTGTGAACTTGATCTTTGCAGATGCGAACTTGAAAAACGAGCAGCACTACTACTCAAATACACAAATGACCCACAAAATACAAATACAAATTGTTTGATGATAAAAATATGTAGAAACTTCGAACGGAATGTGCCAACATTGAACAAGATCTGACACAAATGATAAAATTAAAGAAAAGTAGACCCAAAGCAGGAAAGCTTCAAGATTCAGTATGCCAATTTTAATTCTTGGAACAAGTTAAGAACTATCTTGCTGATGGACTAGTTCCAGTAGTCACATTGATTGTGAAAATTGAACTTGAATCATTTAATTCAGTCACACTGTCCCCTCTCCTTTGAGCTAATTCTGTTGCCAAGCACTCCTTTAGATCAATCACTACCTGAGTCATGGTTGGCCTATTGAGGGGATTTTCAGATACACAAGTCATGGATACTTCAACAGCCTTCCAGGCAGAGTTGAGATCGAAATCTCCGTTTGGTAATCTTGGATCAACAATACTTCGAATATCCCCATGCGCAACCATGGTATTGACCCATTGGCTTATATGAACGTTCTCAGTGCTTCTCATTATAGCAGGTCAACCTGTGATTAACTCCATAAGAACAACTCCAAAACTATATACGTCACTTTTCGTAGTTAATTTGTTTGATCTGAAGTACCTGCAACCCCTCTCGGAAAAAATAAAAAAATTTTGATACCAGTTACAACAATATTTTTGATACGGATTAAACTTCAAAAGGGTATCTTAAGATATGTTACTTTCTTCTAATTGCAATTGTCATTAAATTGATTGAAAAAATTTAAATTTTGAAGATGTTAACTAGACCTATAATGGACCGTGTCTGCATGGTGAAACTAATTTTTAGAGAATTATTTATTTATATATTTTATTGATTCAAAAGTTGTTTCAATATAAAATGTGAGGTTTCAAAAAGTAATCCTCAAAAGAGTGTGGTGTTAAACCATCCTAACAAACTGGTACTTACTCGGGGTCTAAGTAGCCTGGAGTGCCAGCAACAACTGTTGTCACATAACTGAAAAGAACTACACTAAGACTAACCTTGTGAAGAGTCCAATGCAATTCGAATCCTGCCTTCCCAACTTAAGATATTTGAGTTATTTTCTGCATCCAAAGCATTCAAAAGTAGTAAGTCTAATGAACAAATTACTTTTCCCTTTCTCTAAATTCTGTTTTTACTGAATACATATTCTTCAAGCAATTTAATTATTAAATTTTCCAATGTTTGGAACCTTTCTCACAACCATTTTTACAATTTGTTAAGGTAGCAAGTTATGATTAGAGGAATATATATTTTTATGACTCTACCATTGATAACACAGTTATATTCTAATCACAACAAACCACAATGTGAAAAATTGTCTCTCTAGACTTATTATAATATGACCCACAGAAAGTTAGTGATCTTCAGAAATTGAAATGTAATGACCAAATTAGTATGTGAAACCTATATATTTACTTGTGACCAGACCTGAAATATGGGAATGTAAGTCTCCGTTCACCATGCACTCATAGATGAGAGCGAGATTGGGTCCTTCATTGCAATATCCAACAAGGATAGTCAAGTTTCTATGATGAACTCTTATAAGAGGTTCAACCTGTAATATAAAGTCACAAATTATTTTCACATATACGGATGAACTAAAAAAATATGGCATAAGTTTCGGTTACATGCCTCAGAGTGAAATTGCTGATACCCTTCAACTGCTGATTGGGAGATCATCTTTACAGCCACAGGATTTCCATCTACATAACCAAGATAAACTTTGCCAAACCCACCTTCACCAAGAAGTTTCTCGAAGTTTTTGGTAATCATCTGGATATCAGAGTAGGTAAATTGTCGATTCTTTGATTCTAGTTGTACATTTTGAAGGTTGGATACTTTATCTCCTGTCATTTTTCCTAAGATTGTCAAGAATTTGAATAAAATATATGTGGAGTAAATTTTTTTTTTTTTTCTCAAATGGGAATAAGCAACTTCAATAAACATTTAACCTTGATTAGTAGACGCAGTGTTTGTCTTACCTTCTTGTTCTCTTATTCTTTTAAATATCCAAAAGATACCAGCTGCACCTAATAACAAGATGAAAAATCCGCCAATGGATGCAACTATTGGAACAATGATATTCTTCTTCTTCTTCTGCTCCGTTGTACATGAAATTGATGGGCATAGATTTGGATTTTCTGCCACACTAACATCAAAGAAATCATGGCATAAAAGGTAAGAATTGCAATCACCACTAATCCCTTATACACAAGGTACAAATAGGTGCTATTGTAACTCCCAAACATTTTTCTTGTAGTGGGATAGTTACGAAAATGAAAAATGGCACAAAAAGTTATGACAGAAAGGAGACCTTAGTAACAGTGAACCACTCTTTGATTTGTCAAGAAGGGCAGCAGGAAGTGAGCCACTAAGGTTGTTTCTTTCTAAGTTTCTGCAAAGGTTGAGAAAATATGATCCCCTTTTCAAATAAAAGTATTGAAATACTTTTCCAAAATCCATATAACTTACAGGACCCTCAATGATTGCAAATTTGATAGAAAATCAGGAACTGGTCCTGTTAAGCTATTATTTGATAGATCCCTGAAATGAGCAATTCAATTAAAAATTTATTATTGTAATAGTAAATGGAGATTAAATATTGGTCCTCTTTACCCTCTTACATGAAAATTAATTGATTGTGTGTGATTTCGATACTTACAAGTATTGTATCATTGTGAGATTGGATATGTAAGGAGCAATTTGCCCAGCCAATCCACTTGATGACAAGTTCCTAATTAATAGAAAATTTTCAGTTATTCTAACATGATAGATTGTACTAAGACAGTTCTTTAGCTTATTTGAAGGCATATACTTACAGTGATGTGATTGTAGGAGATTCAAAAGCATTATAGGTACAGTTTAATCCATCCCACACATATGCTGAAGGGGCACATGGATCGCCTTGCCAATTTCTTGTTACTCCATAGATTGTCTTGATGTTCTTGATCGCATCAACTGATGTTTTGAATGCATACAAGAAATTATTAAAAATTGAGATCAAGAATATTAGGACAAACTAAAAACCTTGTTAAAGAAAAATAATGCATTGTGAATAACTTACCATCTTGTTGGTCTGTCTGAGATTGTAAGAGCTCTACAACCGTGTAAACCTCAATGGCATTGATGAGTGGTGGAAGAGTCGATTGTTCAATTTTATAAAGAGCAAACTCAAATTTTCCCCCTTTCAAGGCTGAAGGGCTGTATACAGTGGTTGTGTGCAGGTACTTAGGAATATAAGGTCCACCCCATAACTCCCCATTTAGAGAAATGTTGAATACTCTAGATTCGTTTGCTTTGAGAGCTTTGATTTCAGCAATGTGGATGTAGACATAATATTGGGATGTGTTATCAGGGAGCACCCTGTTGAATGTCATGGGTGCACTTGCGTTTATTGCTGTGGAGGCAGTATCCATGACCACTGATGGTGGTTGGAAATCATTGTGAGTTGTATTCATGACCGCAGTAAGCGAAGTACTTATTGGTGTCCAACCAAACATGGCCGTAGGGGGGAACCACATGCTATCAAAAACATCATCTTTGTACCTGACGCATGTTAAAAAATATTGAATTTAAAAGTTCTTACCAAAATCATAGTAATATAAGATGGCATGATATATAAAAAATATGATTCACCTATATGTTTGATTGGTTAATGAACCAAAATCAAGCCGCAGAAAGGTTGACAATGATCCGGATTCAGTGACATACGTGTCGTTTTTCAATGGCCTTAGTTCTAATGCTGAAATAAACGGTACACCATTGCCCGTGTTCACCAGACAAAAATCTATATGATCTAATTTTGGTACATGTATGAGCTCCGCAAAAATGAATGTGGATTCATCGAGTAATGTCACTGAATCCCACTTATTAGCATCAATATACAGGTCGAATCCTGGAGGTTTACTTTTTGCATCATAATTTCCATACAAGAAACTCCCTCTGATCAAATATCTGGTGCCATTTGTAACACTAATTTTGTAACAGTTTCTGATTCCTTGAGGAAAGCTTCTGACATAGTAATACTCCTGTTCAAGGCTATTTGTTTTGTACGCTGGTGATATACTCATACTTACACCAACGTCTATGAACGTTGCATCTGATGTATAATTGATGCCTGTTGTTGGCTCAGTATAGCTAGAATTAGCTGGTAGCCCACAATCTAAGCTAATGAAACCTGACCAAAAATAGAGAGACCTTAGCCATTTGGTCAGTAATTAAGTGACTGATAGAAATACTGAATGATTGTATTGTATTTCATAAATCAAATAATATACATCAGTGCCTTAATATAGGAAACATATGTGTGCGGTACAAGTAAAGTGTAGTACAAGTACAAGTGTGCTATACAAGAACCTAGCTGGGCCTAAAGCCCATAACATAATATACGTTAACAGCCCCCCTCAAACTCAAGGTGGATGTGAGACCAGCTTGAGGTTGTCAACCAAATCACGAGTGCGTCCCTTAGGACGTGACTTGGTGAAGATATCTGCAAGTTGATCTTTGGAGGAGACGGAGAAAAGCTTGAGAGCACCATGGACAAGATGATAACGGATAAAATGACAATCAATCTCGATGTGTTTAGTCCGTTCATGGAAGACATCATTGTGAGCAATATGAATGGCACTTTGGTTGTCACAATAAAGAGGAGTAGCAGAGGATGTGGACACACCTAAATCCTTAAGAAGCCATCGTAGCCAAAGGAGCTCAGATGTGGTATCAGCAAGGGCACGATATTCTGCTTCAGTACTAAAGCGGGCCACAAAGGTTTGTTTCTTACTTCGCCAAGAAATCAAAGAAGAACCAAGGAGAAAGCAATAACCTGTAGTGGACCTGCGATCAGTGGGATCTCCTGTCCAATCAGCATCAGAGAATGCACGGAGTACAAGAGGAGACTGAGCTGAGTAGAAAAGGCCATGGAAGAGGGTGCCCTTCAGGTATCGAAGAATGCGCAGAACAGCAGCATAGTGAGTTGATCGTGGAGCAGACAGATATTGGCTCACCTGATAAACAGCATAGGAGATTTCTGGACGAGTAACTGTGAGATAAACTAGGCTGCCAACCAATCGTCTGTAAAGAGAGAGATTAGACAATGGTTTCCCCCCTGAGGGAGTTAGATGCGCATTAAGCTCAACTGGAGTATCAACAATCTTGCTATCAGTGAGTCCAGCTCGAGACAAGAGTTCAGAAGCATACTTAGCTTGAGTAAGATAAAGACCATCTATAGAATGAGTGATTTCACGACCCAAGAAGTAGCTGAGATGTCCAAGATCTTTCATCTCAAATTGCTGACTGAGAAAATTCTTGAGTTCTTGAATGCCACTAAGGTCATCACCAGTTATGATCATATCATCCGCATACAAGAGAAGTAAAATAGTGCATTTGTCAGTGCGATGAAGAAATAAGGCAGAATCATAATAACTGGCCATGTAACCCAAATGAGAGATAGTAGAGCTGAATTTGGCAAACCAAGCTCGTGGAGCTTGTTTAAGGCCATAAAGTGCACGTTGAAGGTAACGAACCTTATTTGAGTCAACAGAGAGACCAGGAGGAGGTTGCATATAAACTTCTTCGTTTAAATCCCCATTAAGGAATGCATTTTTGACATCCATCTGAAAAAGATCCCATTTACGGGCAGCAGCAACAGCTAAGAGGGCACGGACAGATGAGATACGAGCAACCGGAGCAAAGGTCTCTTCATAATCAATCCCATACTCCTGTGTAAAACTTTTTGCAACAAGACGAGCTTTGTAGCACTCAATGGACCCATCAGAGCGAGTCTTAATCTTGTAGATCCACTTACAACCAACCACAGATTTCCCAGGGGGGAGTGTCACCAAATCCCAAGTATGGTTTTTAGATAATGCATCAAGTTCCTCTTTCATTGCAATCTGCCATAAAGGGTCAATGGAAGCCTCACGATAGGTGTGAGGCTCATGTAGTGTAGCAAGAGCAGTGTAACAATGATAGTCAAGTAAATGTGCAGGAATAGATCTTACTCGAGTTGAGTGACGAGGTGGAATGTCTTGTGCAAGATCTTCAGGCGGAGCAGGAGCAGGGAACCCAAGCTCAGGGTTGGGGTTGGGTAGCTCTTCTTCAACCTGTTCATCTTCCACCTGTTCATTAAATGGTGAACTAGGAAAGGGATCAGTGATATCTGGTGGTTGGACAGAGAAGTCTACAAGAGAATCAAGAGCAACTACAAGAGGATCAGGAGCAGCTACAGAAGGAATATGTGCCTCATCTGGAAAAAGATCTAAAACAGAGGAGGAAGATAGGGAGGCATGAAAGTGAGAGAGCTCGACAAAGAGGCGATGTTCCCAAAAGACAACATTGCGGGAAACACGAAGACGATGAGAGACAGGGTCATAACACCGATACCCCTTTTGAGTTTCGCCATAGCCAAGAAAACAACAAAGTCTTGACCGAGGCTCAAGTTTGTTATGCTCATGTGGCTGAAGAAGAACGAAATAAGCAGAACCAAAGGAGCGAAGGTGGTGATAGTCTGGAGATGACCTAAAAAGGCGCTCATATGGAGTTTGATTTTGGATAACCGGACTCGGAATGCGATTAATAACATGAACAGCATGAAGAGCAGCTTCGCCCCAAAAAGGAGCAGGAACTTTGGCAGAGAGAAAGAGAGCACGAACAGTGTCAAGAATATGACGAAGTTTTCGTTCGGCTCTACCATTTTGCTGAGAGGTACCTGGACAAGTTAGTTGATGAACAGTGCCATAGGAATGCAAAACAACTTGGAAAGCATATTGAGTATATTCAAGAGCATTATCAGATCGAAAAATTTTGATGCGTTTGGAAAACTGAGTTTCAACCATTTTTGCAAAATTAGAATATACTTGCAATAATTCAGAACGATGTGGAAGACCTGACGGAGGCAGTGATCTTGGTGGCGGTGATCGAGCTTCTGACGATGAAGATTCAACCTTGGCACCTCTAAGGGCACAGAAAAGGTTTACTGACCGAAGAAGTCGAGGCAGCGGAAAATACCTACAAAGACAGGACTGCAAGACACAAGAAGGTTAGAGCAATGGCTCTGATACCATGTTAGAAATACTGAATGATTGTATTGTATTTCATAAATCAAAGAATATACATCAGTGCCTTAATATAGGAGACATATGTGTGCGGTACAAGTAAAGTGTAGTACAAATACAAGTGTGCTATACAAGAACCTAGCTGGGCCTAAAGCCCATAACATAATATACGTTAACAGTGACAATTAATGTTAAGTCTTAGATAACCATACCTGTTTGATTCTGGCCATGAACCAAAAGTAGAGAGAAACCTGCAAGCAATGCAAAGAGAAAATGCTTGTACATCCTTGTAACCCTTTTCAGCTTCTTCTTGCTGAGGAACAGAAAGCCACTAGCCTTATATGTTTATAGCTAATATATTATAGGAATAGAATATATTGTTGCTTAATCATTTTTTTTCTCATAGGTAAGAGGATGATATTCTACTGCAAAATTTCCAGGGCATTATCAATTGTTTAATCAAATGGTACTTCTCATGTTTATTCCCTGCAATTAGCCCTGTATCCTTTAGTCAAGGATAATGTGAGAGGTAAAATTAGCCAACAACACAGACGTGTGAACAAGTTAATCAAACATAAACCATTTCCAGTGAAGGTTAATATATTGAAGTAAGTTAAGAGGCAAAGTCATGAGAAGAATGGTGCCCGCATTTTCAACTCGATAGCTAGTCAAGACATATGCAAGTTGTATGAGCATGTTTGGTGACTTGCATAAACACCAGAGGCAAATGGTCCCTATAGTCCATTTTTGTCCGTTAAGGTTTATTTTCACACCTTAATTTAGTTATTTTGTTTTAACTAATTTATCGAGTTAATTTAATTTCTTTGGGGAACCTTTGCTTGAAAGAACAAATTCAAAAAACTAAAGTACAATGTTTGACAACAAACTTTATTGTATTCGTCTAAGGCTACAAGTCTACTCAATATATTTTTTAATTATATGTAAATTTTGACAAATTCATCATTAGATACATTTTCTTATTATATTCTACCTTGTTGCAAAATTTGTAGAAGATAGATATGTCATCAATCAAATATTAAAATTCCAAATATTTGTAATCTAAAATTATTTGTAAAAAAATATTTTTATAAAGTGTATAGTAAATAATATCTTATTGACACGAAATTTGACATATACGTGTTAAAAACATAAAAAAAAACATGTAATTCAATGATTAGATTTTCAAAATATATAGTAGTTATTTTTACTAGTGGGAGTTGTAGACTTAAATTATAGCCAAGTTTGTAGGCCAAATTGATACTACTATTTGCCAAAATATGTTACAATCTACTACTATTTCTAAAATATATAAGGATCTACCACTATTTAGGAACTCGAGTTCCTCAAACTCGAGTTGGCAGTATAACTTGAGTTCGAGAAACTTGAGTTCCACTAAAATTTGCGTCCATGGCAGTGGCTGCCTTGAAATTTTAATTTTTGAGTTAGTTTTAGTTCTTGACCTTTTTAGTACTCATATATTTCATACACAGTATTAGATTGCAACATATTTTGGTAAATAGTGATATTTGACCATTTTAGACTAAGTTTGTAATCAAACTTTGTCAATATATTTTATATTTTATACGTACACGAAATTAATTGGCTTCAAATTACTCATTTAACTAACTAGCAGCACAGGACTCAGTCAATCAAGCTTCTAGGTTGAATAGTAGATTTGATTCTTATGTGATGAAATTGTCGTATTATACATATAAAAACAATGGGCGGTAGGGTTGTTGGAAATGGAGATCCTGGGCATAAACTAGACATAGAAGAGCAAAACCACCAATCAATTCAAACATAAAATGGTTTGCAACCCCCATCAACATCATAGATAGAAAGATAGAATATCTTATCGATCGACATGGTCAACTCTCATTTTAATTAGAAAGATTTTCTTGCAAATTGACAGCTTCACAAATTCTTTAACTTGTATGTTCCTGACCTTTTTTGGTTCTCATATATAAAGTACCTATAAAATTTTTTAATTGATTTTTTTTTTTTTTTTTTTTTTTTTTTTTTTTTTTTAAGTCCAAGTCAATGAGGAAGAGTATATTGTTACAAAAAAGTTGATGTCTCAGCAACAACTCGGAATTTCATTAGCGAAGTCTTTAAACAATAATCAAATGCAACTTGTTCACAAACCAGCAAAGCTGGTTTTGAACTGTATCAAAATAATATCTGAATTTCAAGATTGTGAACATTTTTTCTTTCGCTGAATTAAAGATATTATTTAGTAAAAACAAGAGGGGCTTGAACCTTCACCATTGTTAAACATATGGGGGAGGCTGGAGATGGGGATGGTTACATGCTCAATTTATTCAATAAGTCTACGTCAAAATATGGAGAATGATAATTCATTGGCAAGTTTGACTTTTCATGCTCCACAGCTGATAGGTGATAGCACAATAGGGAACATAGCTGAGGACATGCTTTTTGTCATCTTATACGTACCTTATATACTGCGAAAAATATAAAAGAATAGTTTAGCTACTTAGTCAGTTGTCCTTGTTGGGTGGATTCTCTTGCAAATCCACAGCTCATCAAATTAGCAAATAAAGGGAATCAACCTTTGTGCCACAAGTTTTAATACAAGTTTATAGCGGTGAACTATAAGTTATAAAAAAAAAAGAAAAAAAAAATTAAGTCTTTGTAAAAATGATATTATTTACTATTCATAATCAATCCCGTCAAATCAAATTATAGTAAAAGTGGGACAAAAGTTTTAGTCATAAAAGAATTGAAATGTTGAATATAGACACACGTTGCTGTCATGTTTTGTACATGCAGGATACTTGGTGAAAATAATTATTATTACTCTAGGTCAATGCCATTCCAAATAAAAATAAATAAAACCTCCAAGTCAAGGATAAAAAAAAGTCATACAGGCTAACGTTCATAATATGCTAAAAAGTCAAGTCCTTAAGCGTACCATATTGAAATAGAGCAGTATTTAATACACTGAAGCCATATAGGTGACTCTCACTCTCCGATCTCATCGGTGCGTGGGTTAAAGCTCACAAATTTTACAAAATTGAATGGTTTTGATGGGATCCAGTAAACTAGTGTTGGTATAATCACACCCAACACTAATTCATAAGTGTTTTGTTCCTCTCTATTGCTTGTACATATCTTCTTTGTCTACTTCATTTCTTTGATGAAGTAGTTTCTTCTTAATATAATTTTTCTTATCTATCGAAAAAAAAGAAAGTTGTGGAAGTTCCTATAGTGTTCTTCTCTTAAGTTGATTAAAAATAAAAATCCATTCCTTTGGATAGAAATTTTGTGTAATCTATAAAGAAAGTTTTCGTTTAAATTTGTCTATACCAGGGGCGGCTCCAGAATTTTTGTCCAGAGAGTCAATAAGAAACATAAATTATATAAAATCTAAAACAAAAGAGACTTGAATATATCAATATCACCCAAAAAAAAAAAAAACATGAAATTCTACAATTGTCTTTTACGAGGTTTCATATTTTGAAACTGTTGTATGATAGATTCATTATCAATCCTACAAGCTATATCTTTTTCAATGTACACAGTCAAACAATTATTCAATCATTAATCCCCCATTCAATTGCGCAATTCATTCTTGATATATTTCACTGCTGAAAAACTTCTTTCCACTTTTACAGTCGCAACAGGAATGGTCAAAACTAACTTCACAAGCAAATATACCAATGGATATATAACATCCTTATTTGTCTCTACCATCTTTCTAGTAAGGTCTCCAATTTATAAGTTTACAATTATTTAAATGTTTTATATTTTTATTGTCTTTAGTATTAATGTATTGACCAAGTCACAAGTCACATTCAACAAAATTAAAAAACTACTCACAAGTCACAAATTAATCAAATAGTCAAAGCGGTAAGTAATAACTCAACTTTATATCAAATCAATAAAACTGTAAGGTTGAATTTAATCAACCATCTTGTTGGCTTTTTTCCGTGCCAAATTTGCTTGAATTTCAGCATTTAGTAACCCTGTATTTAGGTGAGCTTGTTGTAAGGGTAGTCATGAGTGAGATAGAGTGTTGAAATGCTCAAGAGTGTGCAAGAAAACAGAGACTCGCGACTGGATCTCGCAGGTGACTCGCAGCTTCAAGCCGCCAAAAGCAGCACACGTGCCAAGCATGCCAGAAGTTGAAACGTCATGCTAGCTGGAGCATTACAGGACAAAATAGGACAACCGGCCGATCTGTTATCTCGCGGCTGGATCTCGTGACTCAGTCAAGCCGCGAGCCAGCCCTGTTTTGAAAAACCTGACTCTTCACATTCCATTCTCACCCCAGTATAAATACCCCTTATACCCATAAAAGAAAGAGAGCTTCCAGAGAGAATTTTGAGAGAGAAACCCTAGAGTAAAACAAGATTGATTCATCCACAATCTTTACATAAGAGACTTTTCAAATTCCTCAACTCTCTTCCTCTCCATTGTTAAACCCTTGAGAGGTCTTTTTACCAAAACCTTTTCTCACCATATCCATTACTGTGAGAGGGTTGTTTGGTGTTCTGGGAAGCAGTTAGGAAGGAACCGATCTACATTGGTTGATACTATAATCAAGTAGCGGAATTCGGGAAGCTAGAAAAGAAATAGGTTCGGTGCAACCTCGTTGGAGCAAGAAACTTAGAGAGCTTAGGTATACTAGGTAGATTAGGCTTGGAGGGTCTATTGTTGTTCATGTATCCCAACTACATTTTCTAGTGGATTACTTACCGCTTGGAGGGCGGCGGAGAGGTTTTACGCCGAGGGCTTTGGTTTCCTTTTCGATAACACATCGTGTGTTGTCCTTGTGTTTGCATCTTCCTTCCCTTTTATCTTTACCTTTTATTATCTGTTGTGGTTGTGATTTTAATTGACTTAGATTGTTTACCAATTCTGTTTATAGTTTTTGTTCATTTTCTGCACACTAGTTGTTTGTCATAAAGCTTGAATTGGTTATTTTGTAATTGGGGGTCTAAACGTTCAAGGGTGTTTTATACACTATTTGAACTTTCAATTGGTATCAGAGCGGGTACACTTTAAGTGGTTTCATTACCATAGTGTGATCCTTGACTCCCTATTGAGATGGATCGGTCTCAATCCCTAAATGCACCTCTATACTTTGATGGTAGTAATTATGCTTTTTGGAAGGTTCGCATGAGAGCATTTCTATACTCCATTAATGAACCTATTTGGGATACTGTTGATATAGGTTGGACTAGACCTGAGGAAGCCAAATCCACATGGGATAAGGCAGCACTCGCTGCATCTAATGATAACAGTAAAGCACTTAATGCAATTTTCGATGGTGTGTCTCCAGATGAGTTTCATAAGATTTCTCACATTACCGTTGCCAAAGAAGCATGGGAGATATTGGAGACCACCTATGAAGGAACGAAGAAAGTGAAAGATACCAAACTTGTAGATGCTGACCGCTCGGTTTGAGGAGCTAAAAATGAGTGAGATGAGTCTTTTGACTCTTTCTACAGCAAGCTGAATGAGGTGGTTGTAAGCAAGTTCAATTTGGGAAAGAAAACGGAGGATTCTAAAATTGTAAGGAAGATCCTTCGATCATTGCCGGAAAGTTTTTGTGCCAAAGTGACAACGATTGAAGAGAGTAAGGACCTTGATGACATCAAAGTCCAAGAGCTAGTTGGTTCTCTTCAGACTTATGAAATGTCGCTGCCCAATCAACGAAAGAGCAAATCTCTTGTTCTTAAGACCATTAATGAGAAGGTGGAAGTCCATGACTCATCGGATGAAGATGTGGTTGACAAAGATGTTGCATACCTTGTAAAAAATTTCCAAAAATTCTTGAAATTCAAGAATAATGGTAAATTTGGTGATAAAGGGAAATCCCAAAGTTCAGGAAGGGAGAAAAGAGAATTCAAAAAGAAAGATGGAAAAGAATCCCAATCTACACAAGGTGTCACTTGTTTTGAATGCAACGGGCATGGACACTTTAAGAAAGAATGTCCGAATTATTTGAAATCGAAAGGCAAAGTGTATGTCGCGACATTGAGTGACTCGGATTCATCCGACTCAGATTCTGAGGAAAGCTGTGACGGAGAAGGGAATTATTTAACTTTTATGACTATTGCCCATGTTGAGTCTTCAGACAAGTTGAATTTGTTTGTACGAGAACTTGGAGAACATAGTGATGAAGAATCATTTGGAGTTGTTGAAGAATCAGATGTTGAAGAAGATGAAAGTATAGCCAATCTTCAAGAGAATTATAACTCACTCCTGGAGAAGTCGGGTGAGTACACAAGGGTGGCCAAGGCAGCTGTGAGAAAGATGAAGAAGGCAGAGGAGGACTATAAAAGTCTCCTAATTCGCTATAAGGAGGCCAAATGTGAGATAGAAACACTGAATGGTGAGTTGTCAGAAGCTTACACAAAAGTGAGATTTCTTGAGCAAGAGATTGTGCAAGCAAATGCTAAGATAGAGAGGGTCACCACCAAGAAGCTAGATGATGTTATTTCATCACAAAAGAGCTTTTTAGACAAATCTGGGTTGGGATATACCGGAGGGAGTAGCTCATCTGGAAATATCACTAAAGAAGTGAAGTTTATAAAGGCCAAAGAGTCAGTTGAAGTTGGCCATATTGCTGAAAAGCCCAAGATCAAGGAGAAGAGGAATGTGGAGAACCAACGGATGGTGAACAACCCTCGTAATCAATCTGTGGGCAGGTCTGAATCTTGAGCCAAGTCTCGTCCATGATCGCAAAGAGGTCCTAGATCGAACTATGTGTGTCATCATTGCGGACTTCAAGGGCATACTTGGCCAAATTGTCAAAAACTAAGAGCAATGAATAATGCAACTACTCCAAGGTCACGAGAACCTAGAAATGACAGGAGAAATTGGGCTGGTGAACCATTAAGAGATCAAAGTGGGGATACCAGAATGATGGACGTGATAAAGATGATTGGTGCTTTCACCAATTGCTTGGAAAGCTTCACATGAAAGTTTGAAAGCCCTAACTCTCGTACCCAATCCTATAAGGAAATCACCCCAAACGCAGGTGACGTGTGGGTGAAAAAGGGTACTTATGCATAAGCATTACAACATGCCCATGCATCAATACTTCCTATGTTTTGTGACTTTGTTTGGTTGTTTGCTTTTTAATTGTGTTGGTTGAAATGTGTTTGTTTATATTTGCATTCTATCGTTTATACCTTTTTGTTATTTTTTATCAATCTTTTCTTCTTATGTGTCAAAAATCCAAAAACCACATAAAAAGTAGAAAATTAGAAAGTTTGATCGACATTATTGAGTTTTGTCTCAAAACTTGTTTTGCCTTGTACCTTTGTGCTAATGGCTTTGTGCATTTACGAGTGTAGTTTGTTTCTTTACACTCTTATCACTGTGGAAGAAATCTTGAAATCTATGTGACTATTGTAAATAGATCTTCAAATTTGTCATGAATGATTAGTGAATGGTTATGTTGATCTTGAGACATGCATAGATTTGTGTCTATATATCTTCCCACTCTTTATTTTTTTTTTTTTGCTAAAAAGAGCTCACCAAATGTAAATCTTCAAATGAAAAGAGATATTAAGTTACAAAAACCTGTCGCACATACTAGTATTTGACTAGGAAAAAGGGAAAGCAACCAAAAATTAAAGTGAATGATTATTCAAAAAGTCAAAGGCTACCTCATCAAGGTGAAATATCAAATATCACTCTCACAATGAGAGGTGATTGTCTCAAAAGGATCAAAAAGATCAAATATTTTGATTGAAAGTGGAGTCAAATGTAAAGCTCCAAAGTATGTAATCAAGTCTTGTGGGAGGTCATATATGCATACTTCTGTAATTGAGATGGGTCACATAATCTAGTGCTAATTGTGTATGCCTTGGTTGAATTGATCATTGAAACTTCACATTAGACTAAGGACTATCTCATTGTTGATACCCACACACAACACATAAGTTTATGTTCAGTGAATGTCATATTCATTTGTGTGATTGTACTTGATAAAATGTGTTTTCATATGCTCAATCTTTGTTGATTCAAACACAAAAAGATTTTTGAGTGTTTTAGGTGTTTTTGAAAAGTATTTTGTTTTTCAAAAACTGAAAATTAAAAAAAAAAAAAAAAAAACAGTGTTGTCCTGTTTTGGCGACTCAGTCGCAGGTCATTCAAGTCGCATGCCACAGTCACGAGCTCACGGGTCAGTTTTAGTGACTTTTTCGCGAGTGGAAGGTCCAGTCACGAGGGGTACATAGAGATTTTCGCGACTCAGCTTGCGACTCCCTCGCGAGTGAGACTTCCAGTCGCGAAAAACACTTAGAAAAATTTTCAAAACTTTTGGCTTGAAGTGTTTTGGCGGGTGTATCTGGCGACTATATGGCGACTTACCTCAGCCGCGAAAAACCCGTGTTTTGCACAATGAGGGCAGTTTTTAAAATCTTTTTCAGTTTTCCCTCGAACTTTATGTGACTGTTCATTTTCTCTTTTGTCTGAAACTTCCCAAACGCTCCGTGTAACGCACTTTGTACTCCATTGTTGCTTCATTTCTTCTCAAAATCATCAAGAAAAGGTATGGGTCTTCTCTTCCTCACTTCATATTTTATGTTTTGAGTATTATTTTCTTGCCTTTTGAGTAGATACTGTATTTTGTAACATACTATGTTCGAACATTTTACTCTTAGATTGCTGGGTATGGTTGGTTGTGTTTGATGCTGATTTCATCTGTTTTCATATTGTTAGTCACATTGTGCTAATCTTTGTTCTGTGCTTTGGCTTTTGTTGGTTTTCATACTCATTTGGTAAATGTGTTTGGTATTTTTCAGTGTTTTACTTCGTTTGTGAGTGTGAGTGTTTAAGTATGTCTGAGGCATTGGATTGCTTATCTTATATTACTATGTTTTTATGTTGACATAACATGTGTGTGCTTGTGTCTTGAGGCTATTACTTTAAAACATTCCATTTTCAGAATGCTATGCCTCACTGCCATTTGCTCTATTTTGGATGTATGTGGTTTCCACTGTTCTTACATATTGATATTTTATGCTTGTTCCTATCTTCTGTGGTCTTATTTGTGCTATCCTTCCTTATTTCTCTAATGTCCTTAATCTGTACATATCATGCTCATGGTAGATTGTCTCATTGATAGTTATTTATAAATTTGTGTTTCTCTGTGTTCTCTTGCACTATCACCATTTTGATGCACCTGCCTCATTCTATACTTCAGTGTTGCTTATGGTTTTATTTGGCACTGACCTAACTTATGTTTGTAATTGTGTGTGATATCTCTGGTTTACACTCATATCTGAATCTAATCAAGTTGATATCTGTCCTTTGTGGTGCTGTTTTTGGTTCTTTGCTGTGTGCTCATTCTCTTGCAGATGTCTCGTCGATCCTCTAAGGGCAAAGACATTGTAACTGATGATCCATCAACTCCAGTTGCTAAAAGGACTCGACTCTCATCTCAGTCATCTCAAGACTCCAATTTGGAGAGGTTTAGAACCCCGCTTACCTCACACATCTACTCAAACATTTTTGACTGGGCATCTCCTATAGTGGAACGGGTGGTTGAGTTTGACACCTTGGGGACCACTTTTATCCCTCGAATCTTTGAGCCAAGAGATTGGGCAAACTTATTTGAGAATTTTGACAACCCAATGGATGAACTGGTTAAGGAATGCTACTCTAATTCAAGTGATCTTGGAGTTGAGTTAATTTGCTGGGTAAGAGGAAAGGAATTTATCATCACCCCAAACTCCATAGCCGAAATTCTCCGCATCACTAGACCTACGAATGTGGATCTAACTCCGTATGATGATCGAACTCCAGAGACTCAAGACATTCTACAAGTTCTTGGACCTGACCATGAAGTCTCTAGTACAGGCACATCCGTAAGCATTGCCAAGGTTACACCTGAGCTGACCACAATAAAGCTGATCATGTTCTCCAATCTCTACCCGTTGTCCAACACGACTTTCATCAATCTTGGAAGAGCTCAATTCCTCTGTGATCTTATTACAGGAGCCCCCATTGATATTTATGCCTATATCTTTCAAACCATAAGGAAGACCGCGGCTTGATCAGCAGCTCGAGGATGTATTCCATTTGCAGTCTCATCATGAAGTTCATTCTTCGTGAAGGTATTGTTCCACCCTCAGATGGAAAAATGATGACCCGTCTGCGTCCAATTTCCATGTTCACTCTACAAGCCAGCAAAAGTCATTCCTCTAAAACACTAAAGAGTGCACACATCTCTTCGGTTACTCCATCTGCTCCTGAGTCAGAGACACATGTACATACCACACTTACTTCGCGTGTCATCCCTGAAGTTCAATAAACTAGCATTCCGCAAGCACAGTCTGATCCTCAAACTGATAGAGTGGGTAGTTTGCTTGAAAGTATTCAGAAGCGCATTGAGGAAATGGTGACACTTCTCTATTCCACCGACAACCATATTCAAATGCAACTCGAGACCATGGAGAATCAGCTAGAAGCTATTCAACAAAAGTTAGACAATAGCCTTTAGCTATTCGTGCCGGAAAGGGAGAAAGCATACAATAAGGGGGAGAAAGTTCAAAGGGAAGTGTGCATAGTAATAGGGGGAGTACACATACTTCTGTTTTAGTCTTACCTTTTAATTTATAGGTTTATGTTTTTGGATAATTATTGTTACTATGGGTTTGATACACTGTGGTTTTGGTGTATGTTTGTTTCTAACTCAACACATGGATGGTTTTGAAACTTGGTTCACTTTATATATATATATTGTTGATGTTTTTCAGTTTATAATGTGTTTGTACCCATGTTGCTTTTGTAAACTTTTAGGGTTTGTTTTCTTTATCTGTAGGCTTTTTGGTCTGTACCATGCTTTATGCAGCCTTTTATACTTTGTTAAATCAGTACTTTTAACTAAATGTCATGCATTTTCTTGTTAAGTACTGTCACTCTTATGCCCTGGTAGGATTGGTCTTAGATGCATATACTTAGTGTATTGTGCATTGGTTGAGTGTTGGGCATGCAAGTGACTTGCATTGAGGTTGTTAGCTTGTTTGTTCAAGTGTTCATTCCAAGTGTGAATGAGCATTGTGGTCACTACCTTGTAGTGATTGCTTGATTGATCAAGCCATGGTTTGTTTCTTAACTCCATCTTTGCTTGATCAAATATTGCCTACTTTTCATGTTTTTTTGCATACAATGATCATAGTGTATTGTTGTGTTTCAGGAGTTTCATGTTCATATGATTCAAGAGCTTCACAGTTTCTAGAGTTAGATGTGAGTGAGTTTTGCTCAACTGTTCCCAACTCACATGTTAAGTCTAGAGTCTGTTTTAGGGTTTTGTCATGGAATAGCCAAAGGGGAGATTGTAAGGTTGAATTTAATCAACCATCTTGTTGACTTTATTCCGTGCCAAATTTGCTTGTATTTCAGCATTTAGTAACCCTGTATTTAGGTAGGATTGTTGTAAGGGTAGTGAGTGAGATAGAGTGTTGAAATGCTCAAGAGTGTGCAAGAAAACAGAGACTCGCGACTGGATCTCGTTGGTGACTCGCGGTTTCAAACCGCCAGAAGCAGCACACGTGCCAAGCATGCCAGAAGTTGAAGCGTCATGCTAGCTGGAGCACTACAGGATAAAATAGGACAACTGGCCGTTCTATTATCTCGCAGCTGGATCTTGCGACTCAGTCAAGCTGCGAGCCAGCCCTGTTTTGAAAAACCTGACTCTTCACATTCCATTCTTATCCCAGTATAAATACCCCTTATACCCACAAAAGAAAGAGAGCTTCTAGAGAGAATTTTGAGAGAGAAACCCTAGAGTAAAACAAGATTGATTCATCCACAATCTTTACATAAGAGACTCTTCAAATTCCTCAACTCTCTTTCTCTCCATTATTAAACCCTTAAAAGGTCTTTTTACCAAAACTTTTTCTCACCATATCCATTACTGTGAGAGGGCTGTTTGGTGTTCTGGGAAGCAGTTAGGAAAGAACCAATCTACATTGGTTAATGCTATGGTCAAGTAGCGGAATCCGGGAAGCTAGAAAAGAAATAGGTTTGACGCAACTTCGTTGGAGTAAGAAGTTTGGAGGGCTTAGGTGCACTGGGTAGATTAGGCTTGGAGGGTCTATTGTTGTTCATGTATCCCAAATACATTTTCTAGTGGATTACTTACCGCTTGGAGGGCGGCAGAGAGATTTTACACCGAGGGCTTCGGTTTTCTCTTCGATAACATATCGTGTGTTGTCCTTGTATTTGCATCTTCCTTCCCTTTTATCTTTACCTTTTATTATCTGATGTGGCTGTGATTTTAATTGGCTTAGATTGTTTACCAATTCTGTTTATAGCTTTTGTTCATTTTTCGCACACTAGTTGTTTGTCATAAAGCTTGAATTGGTTATTTTGTAATTGGGGGTCTAAACGTTCAAGGGTGTTTTATACACTATTTGAACTTTCAAAAACACTCACAGCAACTCTACAACACGCCAACACCCAACAGTAAAGAAACTCAAACTTCAGTACTCAACAACAATAAAACATCCCATCAAAAAAAATAAATAAATAAAAATAAATAAAAACAACAACAACAACAACAATAAAACACTATAAACTAATAAAAGTAATAAGCCCTATAAGTCTATAACCCACTAACCCCACAAGCCCACACACATGGTCAGAATTTAGAGACTCAAAACTCAAGTTGAGTTACTCAACAACAAATATTAGAAGTTCAGAACACAGTTCTTAACGCCACAACTTCCACACATAGTCACACGCACGGTCCAAGATTCAAAAACTTAACAAAAAAAATCAAAAGATAACACCACACAGGGGCGGTAGTATAAAACACCATAAACACACTCTCACAGTGAAAGAAAGAGAGAAAGAGAGAGTTGAAAAACTAGATCAAGCAACAGCAGAAGGCAGACCAAGCGGCGGCAGATTAGGGACAGTAAAGTGGCGGCAAATCTTGTGTGTGTAAAGTAGAGGCAGCCTTTTTCCTTTGGGTTTGGAGAGTGAAGAAGGATAATGAGAGATTTTGGAGGTTAGGCAACTACAAATTTTTAGGTTTTATTTGACCCTTTTTTTTTTTTGATTTTTCAAATTTTGATTTATGGGCTTTTTATTTCTGAGATTAAAGATCAAATTTTCTTTTGGACTTCTTTTTTCTTTTCTAGAGTTTAAGTTGGGCTTTAAAAGATAAAGGGGTCATCGGGTCAAGTTGATTTTGAGGGGTGCAAATTTGTATTGCAAGGGAGTTCAAAATATATATATATATATATATATATATATTTTTAAATATTATACACACACACACATATATATAAATATATATATATATATATATATATAAATTTCGGGTCAGGGGTTCATTTGAACCCCCTGACTATAACGTACCGCCGCCCCTGGTCTATACTAGGATTGTATTCTTCCAATTTGAAATATATATATTTTTGATAGTTAAGAAAAATTGTATCAAAAACTAGGATTGTGTTCTAATAATTTTTTTTTTTTTTTTAAATTTGGGATTTTTTATTAAAGAAATTGAAAAAAAAAAAGTGTACTTAACGGTAAGCAACCACTTATCAAAATCTAACATAGGTTCCAAATTTAATAAACTTAAAATTAGAGAACTCAAGTGAAGTTAGAGGCATAAAATGAATTTTTGTCAAACTTAAAGAGTATAATTTACATATTTAGCTTCTTTTCATGCATTCTCTTTTCATTTTTTAATATGGCATTAGAGCTATGTTTCTACTTCTTTCAATAGTATTCTCTCCGATTATGCTAATCCTTGCACTTAGCCACCAGTCCATCACCTCTGGTTGTATCTAGCACATTAGGCCAACTTTTAGTTTTGAACTTTTATGTACAGTTTTTAAAAATTTTGCATTTTTAAAGTTGATGTTAATCGTACAACAAGCTCATGTCAAGGTCATTTGGGAATGTGGGTAACCCTCCAAGCCACTTAGTCCAATCAAATTTATTTCCATGGCCCAGTCTAATGATGCTACCCATGGCTGTTCAAAATGTGGCAGTTTTCTTTAATGGCAGAAAATTATGGCGTTGTCTTTGGTGAAATTTCCAACCTAGTACCAAAGAAGGATGAATGAGAAAATGCCTTTGCTATATACCTTAAAGATTGAGACAGTATTCAGTGCGAGATGCTGTCTTAGTTGATCTAAGATTTGGTTTCCATCATCAAGAGTCTCTTGCAAAAACTTTGAATTTTGAAATGCAAAGGCAAACTGATATTTTCTCGCCAACTGCTGTAATTTCACTCAAGACGTAGTTTTAAAAGTTTCAGATTATTATTACAAGAAATGCATTAGGTACCAAGTCAGTCCATTATTTTATTATATAAAATTTAAGAGTTTTTTATACGTGGGAACATGTAGACGATATGAAGCACTTCACCAAATACTGTGATCACCACAAATTTATACACTTCATGATGCCTCTTCGAGATGACTTTGAGCCCTCATCGGTCTCACTATTGCGCATGGTACTCCTCTTCCATCCTAGGATGCTGCTTTCATAAAGCTCGTCTTGAGGAAAAAATAGGCAGTCTACCCCAAATTTATAAATAAATAAATAAATAAATAAAAACCCTTGGACTGAAGAGTTCTCCAAATTTTATTGGCTGAATTTATAGATCGAGTTTGAGATTAATAGGTACATATCACAAATAAATTTTCTATCATAGCTACAAGCTTTAACACATAATGATATGAATACAAATAAATTGCAACGACATAATAAAAGAAAAGTAGACAAAGCAGGAAAGCTTCAAGATTCAGTATGAAAATTTTAATGCTTGGAACAACTTAAGAACTATCTTGCTGAAGGACTAGTTCTAGCAGTCACATGGATTGTGAAAATTGGACTCGAATCATTTGATTCAGTCACACCGTCCTCCTTCCTACGAGCTAATTCTGTTGCCAAGCATTCCTTTAGATCAATAACTACCTGACTCATGGTTGGCCTATTGAGGGGATTTTCAGATACACAAGTCAGGGATACTTCAACAGCCTTCCAGGCAGAGTTGAGATCGAAATCTCCGTCTGGTAATCTTGGATCAACAATACTTCGAATATCCCCATGCGGAACAGTGGAATTGACCCATTGACTTATATGAATGGGCTCAGTGGTTCTCTTTATAGCGGGTCGACCTGTGATTAACTCTATAAGAACAACTCCAAAGCTATATACATCGCTTTTCTTAGTTAATTTGTTTGATCTGAAGTACCTGCAATCCCTCTAGGAAAAATAAAAAAAGGTTGATACCAGTTACAAAAATATTTTTGACACAGATTAAACTTCAAAAGGGTATATTAAGATATTTTATTTTCTTTTAATTGCAATTGTCATTGGATTTGTTGAAAATTTTTAAATTTTTATGATGTTAACTAGACCTATAATGGACTATGTTTGTATGGTGAAGTAAATCAGTAGAGAATAATTTTCATTATTTACGTATTTTATTGTTTCAAAAGTTATTTCAATAGAGAAAATGAGGTTTTAAGAAGTTATACTTCAAAAGAGTGTGGTGTTAAACCATCCTAACAAACCGGTACTTACTCGGGGTCTAAGTAGCCTGGAGTGCCAACAACAGTTGCTGTCACATAACTGCTACCATCTGTTGGGATAACTCTGGATAGGCCAAAATCAGCAATCTTGGCTTGGAATTTTTCATTCAACAAGATGTTTGATGGCTTCACATCTCTGTGAATAATGGGTGGATTACAGTCATCGTGTAGATACTCCAATCCTGCATTTGAAAATCCACACTTCATACATTGAAAAGGTGAAAAGATGCATGTTAGAAAATAATTATGCTAAGACTACCTTGTGCGGAATCCAATGCAATTCGAATTCTGCCTTCCCAACTTAAGATATTTGAGTTATTTTCTGCATCCAAAGCATTCCACGGTAGTAACTAGTAAGTCTCATGAAGTAATTACTTTGCCCTTTCTCTAAGTTCTATTTCCGCTGAATAAATATTGTCCATGCAATTTATTAAATTTTCCAAGCAATGGTAGGAAGATATATTTTTTCACAACCTTGTTTACAACTTGTTAAAAATTTTGGTTATAGGGCTATCACTTTTTATGAGTCTACCGCTAATACAACTTTTGTTATAAACCAATCACAACAAACCAGGTTGTGAAAAAATTTGCTGATAGGCTTATTAAAATATACCCATAGAATGTTTTTGATCTTCAGAAATCAAAATGAACAACCAAAAAATGTGAAACCTGTACTTACACTTGTGACCAGACCTGAAATATGGGAATGCAAGTCTCCATTCACCATATACTCATAGATGAGAGCGAGATTGGGTCCTTCTTTGCAATATCCAACAAGGATAGTCAAGTTTCTATGATGAACTCTTATAAGAGGTTCAACCTGTAATATAAAGTCACAATTTATTTTCATATATTTGAATGATCTAAAAAATATGGCACAGGTTGTGGTTACGTGCCTCAGACAGAAATTGCTGATACCCTTCAATTGCTGATTGGGAGATCATCTTTACAGCCACAGGATTTCCTTCTACGAAACCAAGATAAACTTTGCCAAACCCACCTTGACCAAGAAGTTTCTCAAAGTTGTTCGTAATCATCTGGATATCAGAGTAGGTAAATTGTCAATTCTTTGATTCTAGTTGCATACTGTTGGTTGCGTTACCTCTCGTCACATTCCCTAAGATCATCAAGAGTTGTAATATAATATATGTTGAGTAATTTTTTTTTTTTTTTTTTCAAATGGGAATATGCAACTTGAATAAACATTTAGCCTTGATTAGTAGACTTTGTGCTTGTCTTACCTTCTCTTTCTTTTGTTTTTTTAAATATCCAAAAGATACCAGCTGCAGCTAATAACAAGAACAATCCGCCAACTGATGCCACTGTTGGAACAATAATATTCGTCTTCTTCTTCTTCTGCTCCGTTGTACAAGAAACCGATGAGCATAGATTTGGATTTTCTCCCACACTATCATTAAAACAATTCACGGCGAAAAATGAAAGAATTGCGACCACCATTAGTCTGTTATATATGTTCTAGACTTTAAATGAAAAATGAAATAGGTGCAAATGTAATTCTTTGATATTTTTCTTGTAGGAGGATAGTTATGAAAATGAAAAATGCGAAAAAAAAAGTTATGACAGAAAGCTGACCTTAATAATAGTGAACCACTCTTTGATTTGGCAAGAAGGGCAGCAGGAAGTGAGCCACTCAGGTTGTTTCCTTCTAAGTTTCTGCAAAGGTTGAGAAAACATGATGATTTTGTTTTTGAATAAAAGTTTTGAAATACCTTTCCAAATCCTAATAACTTACAGGACCCTCAATGATTGCAAATTTGAGAGAAAGTCAGGCACTGGTCCAATTAAGTTATTACTTGATAGATCCCTGAAATAAACAATCCAATTAAAAATTTATTGATTGTAAAAAAAAATGGGGCTTAGATTTTAATCTGCTTTACACTCTTACATAAAAATTAATTGAAAGTGTGAGATTTCAATACTTACAAGTATTGTATCAATGTGAGATTTGATATGTAAGGAGCAATCTGCCTAGTCAATCCACTTGATGACAAATTCCTAATTAATAGAAAAATTTTTAAGTTATTTTAACATTATATGGACTAAAGTTAGAAAGTTCTGTAGGTTGTCTGGAGGCATATGCTTACAGTGATATTATTGTAGGAGATTCATAAGCATTAGAGGTACAGTTTAATCCATCCCACACAAACGCTGTAGGGGCACATGGATCTCCTTGCCAATTTGATGTTGCGGAAGCCTAAAGAAAGCACACATAAAGCTCTTTTGATGGAACAGAAACTAAACTGTTAATTCCTGGTAGTAAACCTCAAATCCACGAGGGGTTCCTTGAATCCACGAGGGGTTCCTTGAATCCACAAGGTGATAGGTCTGGAATCCACCAAAGAATACAATAGACACAAGTCTGAATTTTTATTGATAATAAACTCTGAAAAACGTTTACAGACTTTGGGGCCTATTTAAGAGCTCTTTAAAACTTTACAGACAAGAAAATATAACCTAAAATAACTCCTAATTGATACGTAACCATAATAGGAATCAAATTTGACCTAAAAAGTATTAAATGCACCTAAAAATAAGGAAATAAATCACCTAAACCTAAAATAACGTTTTTTTACATAAAAATACCAAAAGATAATAAATTACAATAATTAAATAGTAAATTGTGTCCTACATCAGACCCCTCCACTTGAAACAAACTCGTCCTCGAGTTCATCTTTGAAATTTGAAATCTCCCATGCCAAGAGAACAAATACTTTGAATACTTCATCTTCTTTGTCTTCTTACCAAACTTGAAAGTCATTAATCGGGCAACTTGAACTTCTTCTCCTTTGATCTTCATGTAATTGACAATATTCACCAAATAAGAGTCAATGATCAAATCAAATCTTTCCACCCCAATAAAATCAATAAACTTTGTTTTGGTGTCTTCCAATAAAATAATAGGAGTTTGAATGTTGCAATCATTTAACTTGATTTCATCGAGATCGTTGACAACTTCCTCTATAATTTCTTCTTTAATGGTCTCTACTATCTCAACTTCAAGATCTTTCTCTATAACGGGGTCCTCATTAATCTCCTCCACAATCTTGATTTCAAGTTCTTCTTCTATAACAAGACCTTCATTAATTTCCTCAGAAATCTCTATATTTTCTTCTTTGACTTCTCCATATTCTTCAAGAACAATATTTGCTTCAACATGTAATTCTTCCTTTAGCAGTGGAATATTTGGCTCTTCAAAATAATTCAAGTATGAACTTCTTGGCCAATAATAATCTTGTATTGTATACGACAAGATTTCTTCACAATCCAAAGGATAAAATTTGATAGCAAGCATCTTTTTCATCCTTGGCCATGATCGAATTTTGTCTTTACCTTGTCCAATTCTATCATTTTGTACTCGTTCCCACCAACATAAGGCATACTTACTAAGTTTATACAAAGCAAGTCCAACTTTTCTCTCATAACAAATATTCTCATAGTCAAATAAATCCTCTAGATCAAGTAACCAATCAAGAAAATCTTCTTTCAAAAAATAACCATTAAAACTTGCAATTCTCTTATAAGGTCTATATGAAATTTGCTTACCAATAGGTTGCCCGTGAGTTATGTCTCCGCTGCAATTATCCCTATTGTTTCCATTCTTCAACGGCACCATCATAGCATAGATATTTGTGAGTGCTTGTTATACATCACATAATACTCGCTAAGTTATTCATCGTTGTTGTGGGGGTGGTTACCGTCTCACCGGTTAGCAATCAGACCAGGGCAAGTCAAGGTTTTGATACCAACTGATGTCGCGGAAGCCTAGAGAAAGTACACACGATGCTCTCTTGATGGAACAGAAACTAAACTATTAGTTCTTGGTAGTAAACCTCGAATCCACGAGGAGTTTCCCTGAATCCACAAGGAGAAATAAACTGGAATCCACCAGAAGAAAATTTGACAAAACGTTTGTGTTTATTGATAATGGTCTCTGAAAAACGTTTAAAGACTTTGGGGCCTATTTAAGAGCTCCTTAAAACTTGACAGACAAGAAAATATAATCTAAAATAACTCCTAATTGATACGTAACCATAATAGGAATCAAATTTGACCTAAAAAGCATTAAATACACCTAAAAACAAGGAAATAAATCACCTAAACCTAAAATAACGTTTTTTTACATAAAAATACCAAAAAATAATAAATTACAATAATTAAATAGTAAATTATGTCCTACATCACAATTTCTTGTTACTCCGTACATTGACTTGATGTTCTTCATTGCCTCAACTAAAGTTTCGAATGCATACAAGAGATACATGGCAGTTGAGATCATGTATATTAGGACAAACCAAAAACCTTGTTAAAGAAAAACAATGCATTATGAATAATTTACCATCTTGTTGGTCTGTCTGAGATTGTAAGAGCTCTACAACCTTGTAAACCTCAATGGCATTGATGAGTGGTGGAAGAGTTGATTGTTCAATTTTATAAAGAACAAACTCAAATTTCCCCCTTTCAAGGCTGAAGGGCTGTATACAGTGGTTGTGTGCAGGTACTTAGGAATTATAGGTCCACCCCATAACACCCCATTTAGAGAAATGTTGAATACTCTAGATTCGTTTGCTTTGAGCTCTATGATTTCAGCAATGTGCATGTAGACGTAATATTGGGTTGTATTATCCGGGGCCACCCAGTTGAATGTCATGGATACACTTGCATTTATTGCTGTGGAGGCAGTATCCATGACCACTGATGGTGGTTGGAAATCACTGTGAGTTATGCCATCCACTGTAAGCGAAGTACTTATTGGTGTCCAATCAACCATGGCCGTAGGGGGGAACCACATGCGATCAAAAACATCGTCTTTGTACCTAAATGTTTTCCAATAATGCATGTTAGAAAATATTGAACTTCAAAGTTCTTAACAAAAATCATAGTATGGTATAAAAAATATGACTCACCTATATGTTTGATTGGTTAATGTACCAAAATCAAGCCGCACGAAAGTTGACAATGATCCAGCTACAGTGACATATGTGTCATTTTTCAGTGGCCTAAGTTCTAATGCAGAAATAAACGGTACACCGTGGCCCGTGTTCACCAGACAAAAATCAATATGATCTAATTTTGGGACATGTATGAGCTCTGCATAGATGAATGTGGATTCATCGAGTAATGTCACTGAATCCCACTTATTAGCATCAATATACAGGTCGAATGCTGGAGGTTTACTTTTGGCATCATAATTCGCATACAAGAAACTCCCTCGGATCAAGTATCTGGTGCCACTTGTAAGACTTATTGTGTAACAGTTTCTGGTTTCTTGAGGAAAGCTTCTGACATAGTTATACTCCTGTTCAAGGCTATTTGTTTTGTACACAGGTGATATGCTCATACTTACACCAGTGTCTATGAACGTTGCATCTGATATATAATTGATACCTGTTATTGGCTCAGTATAGCTTGAATTAGCTGGTAGCCCAATCTAAGCCAATGAAACCTGACCAAAAATAGAGAGAGACCTTAGCCATATGGCCAATAATTAAGAGATAATATATATTAAAACTGATAGACTTAGATAACGATACCTGATTGATCCTGGCCATGAACCAAAAGTAGAGAGAAACCAGCAAGCAATGCAAAGAGAAAATGATTGAACATCCTTGTAACCATTTTCAGGTTCTTGCTCAGGAACAGAAAGCCGCTATGCTTATAATTAAGTTTATAGCTAATATAGTATAGGAAGTAGAATATATAGCAACTTAATCATTTGTTCTCATTGGTAAGAGGATGATATTCTATTGCAAAAATGCCAGGACATTGTCAAATTGTTTAATTAAGTGGTATTTTTCATGTTTATTCCTTGTAATTACGTACTGTATCCGTTAATCAATGATAATGTGAGTGATAAGAAGTAATTACGTAATGTTTATTCCTTGTAATTACGTACTATATCCGTTATTCTATTTAGCAAAATTTTCCTAAGATTTTTTATTCAATCATTAAACACTTGCTTAGTTGAAATAATTAGAACTTACGAGTGATAAGAAACTTAATTAGATGCTACAAAACCGGTAGAAAGATTTTAAAAGTTAGAAACAACAAATTGCGAAATTATTGAAGACAAAATGAGATGGCCTACATAAGAAAATGAAGAGTCGACCCATAGGCCAAACTAACCCAACATGTTCGGGTTGACCTGTTTTCATTATTGGTTAAAAAAATTATCCATACCCATTTTCAAACAAATAGACAAGTTTGGATTAAATTAAATATTATCAGAACCACCTAATACATATTTTCGTAGGTTCTAAGAAGTAAGAATACTTATTTTAGAAAAGCAAAACCATACATACAGTAGACCAGGTCTTTCTCCACTCTAATGACTTCCACGAAATGAGCCACATGCTTGTACAATTTATTAGTTCGATATAAGCTGATAGACGGAGAATATCTGTCATCGCAAGTATATATTATTTATGAATAATTCATGCAGTCTCCAATGAAAACTATAGTCAATGTTACCCTATATATATAGAGGCTTCCCTAACAATTTCATAACAATGAAGATATCATGGTGGAGTACAATTTAGAATTGATTAACGAACAATAATTGTCTTGAGATTCTGTTGCACTAGTATTTATGAGCCCTAATGGAAATCGCCTTATTATTTATTTAAATATTCTTTTATAATTCCCTCTTACCAAAACAGCCAACCTATTGACTTTTAACATTTGACTTGTGAGGCGGAGCCATAAATATTCTGAATATTTCGAAATATATATATATATATATATATATATATATGTGTGTGTGTGCGCGCGATGGGGGCCTTTAAAATTGATTTATATATGCGTAAAGATAATTTTTAGTATATAAAATTCGCAGTCTTCAATCAAAATTGTATCATTATTATTATTATTATTTTTTTATGATTGTTTATAATGAACAATCTTATTCCAACTCTTAACTTTTTCAATTAATTAAAATATTAAAATAATATTAAATAAGACTAAAATGACCTAATTTTTCATAATAGCCAAAAATTAAAATCAATTTACATTTTTCTTTTACACTATGCTTAATAGATTTCGACAAGATACCGTCATGTTTTCTTATTTTACACTTTTGCTTTTTGATCAAAATGGGTAGAAAGTGTAATATTTTTCTTATTTTAACACATATCTATTAAGCTTGATTGGCAATTTTTTATATGCGTCTATTAGTTATAAAATACTTCATTTGCATGTCCAAACTTTTTATAATATTTTTAAATTAGTATTTTTATTTTTCTTTGTGTTAACGCGGATGTCCAAAGCTATTCTAAAATTGACTATTCCCCCAAGTACATATAGTCCCCATGTCTCATACACAGAAAGTAATTACATGTCTATTAGTTACAAAATACTTCATTTGCATGTTGAAATTGTTTATTATTTTTTTACATTAGTATTTTTATTTTACTTTTTGTTAACGTTATCCAAAGCTATTATAGAATTTACTATTCCTCCGAGTATGTGTAGCCTCCACGTCCCACACACATTGATCATATAAGATCTTAAGAACCACTAGACCAACACTCTGAATTTTTACACTACTATATATAACATAACATATAGCATATAAATGATTTAACAAATTAGTTGAACCACTCAAAGATAAATTTATAGCTCTGCTACTACTTGTGATATCTTGTTTCTACAAATAAATAAATAAAATACTTGTTATATATACTTGTATAACATTTTAATCATATAATACTTCAAGAGTACAATAATATTTTATTCTCTACACTCACATAATAGTGAGTTCCACTATTTGTGCCAGGAAAGAGAATACAATGTTAATATACTCATGGAATATAGCATAATCTTCTCCATATAGATTATGTTGGATTATAGATTAAATGATTATGTTGTACAAATGCCTATTGAGTCCCATATGGAACATGTAATACATCAATCTTTGCTATATAAACTATTACAATATATGAAGCTCAATTATAAGTAATTAACTAGTGATTTTGGATATTGTTATAAATTAGATATGTGTAGGTATGTATGTTTTGTACATTACAATGGATTGGATTGGGGACAAGGTTTTATTAAACACAAAACCACCATTAAAAAAAAAAAAAAAAAACCCTCCGAAATTTTGTAGCATTTCTTGAATCAGTATTTGTCCAATTATTTTATATTTTATTGATTACTTTTAATGTTCCCTTAGGCAGGATGTGAAATCTTAGCTCCATCATTCACCTTGGCTATATGTTTTACCTAGCAAACCATAGCCAATTATGATACCAAGATTTAGATAATCAAACTTGATTGATATCTTAGGCGCATGAACTAGATATAGAAGGGCAAAGTCACCAATCCAATTTCGCTTGAACTCCCCTGTACCATCGTAATCTATGATGTCTTGATTGTTAAAAGTAATGCGTCGACCATGTATAATTTATAGTAAAATAAAGAAACAGATCGAATATCATAACGACGTGGTCATTGTCATCTTCACTAGAAAAACTCTCCAGCAAATTGACAGTTCATCAAACTATGTATTCATATATATATATATATATATATATATTAATATTCCTATTATGTTTGGCACCTACACCGTAATGCGAAATTAAACTTTTAAGTCCCCGTCAACGTGGAAATTGTAACACAAACCTGTTGACATGCATCCTTAATACTCTAGAGTCTCTAGAGGCCAATTGGAGTGTCTGAAAGGGTGCTGCGCGCCCTCTTCATAAACAAGTAAAAGAGTCCATTTCCATTGGGGCGCAACAATAGGCGCTAGCAAGCGCAGTATCAGGAAAACCCTACTTTTAGGGTTCAGTTTAATATGTTATTTAAGTACACTTTTGCTGTCTAGAAACGTAGCTTAGACAAGGACGTGGCGTCTCCAAAACTAGCGACCCATACAAAAAATATCTAGATACCCTTTCTATGCATTCATATGGTCGTAATATGCATGCATGGATGGAGAATAGTCTATCACTGGTATTTAATTAAACACAAAATTTAGAAATTTATAAAAAAATAATCCTAATAAGAAACTTTGAAAAAATAAATATTAATAAGTAATACTTGAAGGAAAATTAATAAATAAGAGAATAAGAGCTTTTCTATGCTAATATATATATATATATATATATATATGTATATATATATATATATTGAAAGAGAATAAGCGTTTTCAAGCAAAATGACTTTTATTCTTGATCTTCGGAAAAAATTGGTCTTTACCCTTCTTAAAAAAACAACCCAGCATTTTGCTCTATTTCCCAAACTAATTAGGAAAATGTCCATTTTCTGAAACTCGACTTTTTCAAAATCCAGTTAAGCTCTATAGTGACGTTTTAAAGAACCTATAGTGACGTTTTAATGAGCCTATAGTAGCGTTTTATAACTCGAGCTCCATGAACTCGAGTTATAGATTAAAAAAAAAAAAAAAAAGGAGGAAAAACTTGCATTGAACTTGAGTTCATGCAGATCGAGTTACAAAATGCCACTATAGGCTCATTAAAACGTCATTATAGACTTCTTAAAACGTCACTATAAGCATTCAAAAATTTTTTTTTTTTAACTTGATTTTGAGAAAGTCAAGTTTTAAAATAGTGGCATTTTCCTAATTAGTTTAGAAAATTGAGCAAAATGCTGGATTTTTTTAAAAAAAAAAAAAAAAGGAAAAGGTCAATTGTTGTCCCTTGATCTTCTAATGCATTTTTGGGTGTCCAATTGTCCATGCATGTGTCACCTTGTTTTTTTTTTTGTTTTTTCTTTTTTTCCTTCAAAATTTTGGTGGGATGTTTGTAAATCTAATGTACACTTAAAAAATAAATAAATAAAAATTGTTCATTACTTCTTTTTGAATATTGTCAAATAGTTGGTAAAATTAAAAGATCAACAATCCAACAACTCGTTTATAGAGTGGTTTTACTTGTACCTATACTTTTTTATTTCTGTAATTATAACTCCATGATGAGTATTTTCAAATATAGGTTTTGCAACAAAACGAAATATGATTTTTTAAAGGACTATTGGCTTTCGTACATTGAAAAGGAAATTATTGTGAATTTACCATAAAATTAATCATTGATTTTTTTCAAGAT
Organism: Quercus berberidifolia; assembly: GCA_028535905.1. Taxonomy (NCBI): domain Eukaryota; kingdom Viridiplantae; phylum Streptophyta; class Magnoliopsida; order Fagales; family Fagaceae; genus Quercus; species Quercus berberidifolia. The sequence continues at coordinate 75,005,838 of JAPQVW010000002.1, read as the reverse complement.
TTTTTTTTTTTTTTATACAAGATAGAATTTCTACTCTAGCCTAATTTAAATGTATATATATGTGAAACTCTCTCTTGAAGACTTGAACCCCAGCCCTTACCCCCCACACCCTACAAGCACTTATACTTATGAAGTGACCATCGCACACTCTTGATGATTATTTTCAAGATTTAAAAGCACACTAAATTATGTTTTGATAAATGACTGGTTTAAAATGCATTGTGAAAAAACTATCTTGTGTCTTTTCTTTTGATTACATATGATACTAGTTTTATTTTAGTAGAATGTTTAGTCTAGAATTTTTTTTTTTTTTAAAAAAATGGTTCATTTATTGCCCCTCAAAGTTGAAATCTTGGTTACTTCTCTGATTAGCAAACCAAAAAACAATACTAATATTGCAAGAATTAGATTACCATTACCAGATTGATTCTGGGCATGAACCAGAAGAACATGTGGCAAACAGCCAAGGACTGGAGAGATGAAATGTTTGAACCTCCCCATCACCTTCCTTATTGGAACATGGCTGAGGACATGTTTCTGCCATCTTATATATACGTACTTATATACTGCCTTTATAGTTAAAATAGAAAAGAATTGTTTAGCTACGTAGTCAGATGTCTTTGTTGGGTGGATTCTTTTGCAAATCCACAACTCATCAAATTAGAAAATATACGGACACAATCAATTTTATGTCACAAGTTTTACTACAGTTCTATTATGATGGACAATAAGTAGTAAAATAATAATAATAATAATTATAAGTTCATGTGAAAGTGATTGTTTACCATCATAATCAAACATATTATTTAATAGAAACATGTTGCTTTCATGTGTTGTATATGCAGATACTTAGAGAAAATAAACTTTTTTTTTATGAAAAAAATAATTATTTTAACTCTAAGTCAAAGCCATTCCAAATAAAAATAAATAATCTCCATGTCAATGACAAAAAAAGTCACACAATTTTTAAGCCTACCACGCGTATTGAAATAGAGTAGTGCTTATTAGTTATTACACACTATGTTGTAGTAGAGAGTCAATTTCATACTGAAGGTTGTACCGGTTTAGTCAATAAAATGATATATTTTGGTACCAATCAGTACAAATGTACCGTTTCAAGATTATTACTAATTATATAATAATTATTATAATATCAATAATAAGTATACAACTTATACATAAATAAAAAATAAATAAAATTTACTATTGTACAATTTACATTTTTTTTATAGGCATAATTTATAACTATTATATATATATATATATATATATATATTTATACACTATAAGTATTTTTTTTGGAGTTAGAGCAACCACATCAGCTCGTGGAAAAGATTCTGTCTATTTTACACAAAAAACTTACTTTTTCTATTTTACACCATCACTTTTACAAAACACCCACATCAGTTTATCTATTTTACAAGACCTTTCAATAAAATATTCATTTTTCATCAATTTTTTATTATTTTCCCTAATGGTTATACTTTTTTAATTTAAACTAATATTTTAAGTAAACTACCAACACTGGTGGCTCGGCCAATGGAGCCGCTTGTGGTGGAGGTCCAATGGCCCATCGGATTGGTGTCTCCGACCATTGTACCGCCATCTCCGGTGGGCTGATTGTTGTAATAGTGGCTCCGACAACCGCCGTCAAATCGATGTCTCTGACCACCGTATTGCTAGAATTGGTGACCAAACTAATGCTGCCAAATCGATGTCTCCAATCAACGATCATATATATATATATATATATATATATATTTTTTTTTTTTTTTTTTTTTTTTTTACCCAACGGTCATAATTTTTATTGTTATATCTACCAGTCATAATTTTGAAATTCAAACAGTAAATTCAAACCTAACTTTAAACCCAATGGTAAATTCAAACCTAAATGTCATATTTTTTTAACTTTAAACCCAATGGTAAATTCAAACCTAAAGATCATATTTTTTAACTTTAAACCCAATGGTAAATTCAAACCTAAATGTCATATTTTTTTAACTTTAAACCCAATGGTAAATTCAAACCTAAAGATCATATTTTTTTACTTTAAACCCAATGGTAAATTCAAACCTAAAGGTCATATTTACTTTAAACCCAATGGTAAATTCAAACCTAAAGGTCAAATTTTTGAAATTCAAACTCAAGTCACATTCTTGCTCTATAAATATGACCATTTTCTCTCTAATTTCCATCCACTTCTACAAAATTATCTATTCCATTCGGTTTTTGTTCTCTGTTAATGGATTTCCATTATGACATTGATTTTATTTTTCCAAATGACGAGCCTCCATTTGACTCATCTTCTAATGATGATGAGTTGGAACTTACTTTAGTTATTGCCATAGAAGAATTAAACAATGAAGGAGCATCAACATCACGTCGTCATTCGATTCAACCTTGCAGGTTTATCTAGCGTAATCCTTTGCAAGGTCATGACAGGCTTTTCCACGATTATTTTGCTAAAACACCAGTGTATCCTCCTAATGTATTTCGAAGGAGGTTTCAAATGAGTCGTTCTTTTTTTTTCTACGTATCCATTCAAGAGTTGAAGCTACTGAACCATACTTTGTTCAAAAAAGAAATGCTACTAACACACTCGGGTTGTCTTCCCTTCAAAAGATGACCGCTGTAATCAGAATGCTTGCTTATAGAGTGTCGGCTGATTTCATGGACGAATACATAAGGATTGGAGAAACCACTGCAATAAAAAGCTTTAAAAAATTTGTTAAAGCGGTAGTTTCAATCTTTTCTGAAGAGTACTTGAGGTCACCAAACAACAATGACATTGTAAGGTTGTTAGCGGTTGGCCAACACCGTGGATTTCCAGGAATGCTGGGGAGCATCGGCTACATGCATTGGAAATGGAAGAATTGTCCAAGTAAGTGGAAAGGTCAATATATTGGTCATTCCCGTGATCCAACGATAATTTTGGAAAGTGGCGTCATATGACCTTAGGATATGGCATGCAATTTTTGGGTTACCAGGGTCTCACAGTGACATCAATGTCCTAGAGCGGTCTTCTATATTTTTTGAGCTTGCTGAAGGGCGTGCTCCTCTGGTTAATTACTTGATAAATGGTAATGACTATTCGATGGGGTACTATCTTGCAGATGGTATATATCCATCATGGGCAACATTTGTCAAAACAATTCAAGCACCATAAGACCGTAAAAGACAACATTTTGCTTCCACACAAGAGGCGGTTAGGAAGAATGTCGAACGTGCATTTGGAGTACTTCAAGCGTGATTTGCAATTGTGCGCGGGCCTACACGTTTTTTCCACCTTGAAATGCTTAAGGACATTATGATGGCATGTATAATATTGCATAATATGATCATTGAAGATGAGCAACATACTTACCTTGGAGCAAATGACTTTGATTATGATCAAATCGACGATAATGGACCCGAACCGGTGTCACATAATCCCACTTGTAACCTTATGCAGTTCATTGAACGTCTTAATTCCATTAGAGATAGAGGAATTCATTCTCAACTTCAAGCAGATCTCGTCCAGCATCTATGGCAACTACAAGGCCAGTTGTAAGAATTTGGAATTCTAAATTTCTAAGTATTACTACTTTTATTTAATGTGAACCTTCGTTGGAATTTGAAATTTTCTAAGTTTAATATTACTAAGTTTCCAAAAAATTGATTTAACAAAAAGCCGTATATAAGTTGACAGACCCTTAGGTAAGTCTGTCAACTCAGGTTTAGTTGTAAACTTACACTATATACTATCCTAATCATTGATCATTTTTAACACAACTGCAGCTATTCAACAAAGCTTATTTGCTTAGTAAATCAGTATATGTAGCCTGAAGCAAACACATTTTCAAACAGGGGTATTTAACCCCCTGCTAACAGTAGAACAATAATGTAGAACTATGCAGAAAATCACGTCTGCAGAATTCAAAAACAATACAGTTTCTACAGAAAAACAAAACAGTTTCTGCAAAAACAAATAATTGTGCAGAAAAATAACACTACGCAGAAAAATAACATTATGTAGAAAAATAATTATGCAGAAAAATAACACTATGCAAGTATAGCCACCTGTTGAGAAAGTGCAGAAAAATAACATTATGTAGAAAAATAATTATGCAAAAAATAACATTATGCAAGTACAGCCACCTGTTGAGAAAGTGCAAAAAAATAGCATATACAACCAATAAAATCAACAACCAATAAAATAGCATATTTACATTCAAATAGCATTTACAACCAATAAAATCAACAAGTACAACCACCTTCAACAGAGACATTGCTTCACCCAAAACAGAATGACAAGAACAGAATCACAAATTAAATTGAATAATCAAGTGCTATTGTTCGTGCACAATACAAAATTTAAAACATTGCATCTATTTCCTTGCACAAGTGAAGACTACAAAAATATATCTAAAATGATTAGAGATAGATTAATCATGTTCCCTACACAAGTAAATACTACAAAAGAGATTCTAATATCAAATCATCTATGTCAACTATGTACTAGTATCTTTGCACTATACAAAAAATTACTTGATTAGATATTATCAATAATAATATTCAAATTATGATGAATATTTAGACCTTAACCTCTCCAAGATTCCAAACGAGTAGATGAATATATTCTTTTTGCTCAGGATCCATGATTCTTATATCTTTCATCATAAGTTCATCTTCCATTTTCCTCTTTTCTACTTTATTCTTCTCTTCCTTGATACGAATCAACTCTCTTCATTCTTCGAATGCAATGTGCATTACCTCTCTTCGTTCTTCTAATGCAATGCGCATACTTTCCTTTTTCTCCTCATGCATTCTTCTCTTTTCTTCCTTGATTTCGTCCAATTGGAAGGAAAGTATTGGGACCACGTCATCACAACTCTTTCTTTTCTTTAATTTCTCCTTTTCAGCCTTCTTGCCTATGGGTCTCTCCAAGGTTTCGCCAGAGTTCATCTCATCATTATCTTCATCTAGATTTATTGAGCTTGCAAAAGTATGACAAGATTGTGTGGCTGGTTGTCTTGTGCAGGCCTTCAAACTATCTCTTAGAATCAACCACTTAGCTTCATTCCTCAAAATTCTCCAACAATGTTCCAATTGAAATGCATTTTTGCAATTACTTTGATACATAGCTTTTGCATCTTCAATCTACAAAAGTAAAAAATTAAAAATAATGAGAATCATAAAACTAAAAGTGTTTTGATGTATAATACATATTAGATGTTGAGTCGAAATACCTTGTCATGCTCAGTTTTACTACATTCATTCTGGTTCTCAATTTGGGCCAAGCATCCACAAAACTTGTTGGTATTCCTTTGAATTGTTGACCACCGACTATTTAAAAAATCCTTGGTTCGGTTAAATTTCTTGTCATTGTGGAAGGTGGACCAAATTCTCTCCCAAAATGTTGTGTGTTTTTGATCCGTCGATGTCATGGCATCTAAGCTAACATTGAGCCACGCCAACACTAGCTTAATGTCTTCATCTATGGTGAAGTTGATTCCCTGTTGACCTCTCTTAGTAGTTGATTTTTTTGCAATGGGGGGTATAGATTGTCCCATTTCAACTTGGGGTGGAGATTGATGGACATTCAAGTCTGAATGTGGAGTGGACATCAAAATACCACTGTCAAAAGACTTAAAACCTTGTTCATTGTCTTGTAAAATGTCAAGGAAGAAGGGATTTTGATTTTGTGAGTCCATCACCTAATAAACACCAAAGTAATTCAGAAGCAACACTAATAAGCAACAAAATTGAAAAAAAAAAAAAAAAAAAAAAAGGCATTGTTTAACATAGATTTAAGAGTATAACTCGCTGAAAACACAAAGGTAAACAGTATGGGATCTATAATAGAGCTTATGCATCCTTTAGAAACTAAAAGAAACCTCACAAACTAAGAAGATGAACACAAGAATTTGATCAAAGAACACCAACCGTCCCCATTGACGCATGATCCATCCATGTCTAAAACACTAACATTATCAACAGAACTCTCAACTCTCAAGTAAAACCCATATGCATTTGTACTTATATTAACACAGAATCAAGGAAACTCACAGGCAATACAACAACCAAAATTCATTTAACTGCTCAGAGTTAATCAAATTTCACAATCACAACCAAGCACCCTTATGGGCTAATTCATTGACCAATTCATGTAAAACACAAGAAAATCAAATCTCAAAGCAACAGAAATAAAAATCAAAATCAAAACCCTCACTTTCAACCCCACCAACAAAACACAAAAAAGAAAACCAATAAGACAACTACAAGCACAATCCTTCAGCTTTAAGATAAAACCCACATGGAATTCAACCTCAGAAATAATAAGTATTCAACAAAATTTAAAAATAAACCAAAATTTAAACCGATTTCCCACAAATTATTCTCAAATGAAGAACTAAAAAAAGACTCTGATTTTATAAATTTGGCTTGCAAAAGAGAGACAGAGAGACAAGCAGTTAGCTATACTGTTTGCAACCTATAAGATTAGTCCTAGAATAAAAATAAAAAAATTAAAGATTAGTCCCAGATTTAAATTGCTTCACTGGCAGAGACATACCAAGCAATTCTTTCATGGCCAACAAACAGTATATGTTTCTCAAGTATATCCCAAAGAAAAATCCAAAATCAATGTAAAACCTTTAATATTAGGTTGAAGTAGTTTATAACTAAGTAATAAGAGACTCCACCAAATCAGCACAGGGAAAACAGTCTGAAAACTAAGTATATAACTAAGTAGTTTATAACTAAGTATATACACTGTTCAATCAATCCGAAAACAGGTGAGAAATAGAAATTTAATACAAGTTTTAAAAACCCCAAATTCTTCAAACACTCCCTACACACAGGGAAACTAATCCTTATCAAAAGACATAAAATTTAATCCTTACTTGAACTCTAAAATAATCAAATATAAATACACATAAAATGCTAATAAATTCCAAAAATAACTTCAGGTGTGCTCCAAAGAATCCCTAAAAAAAAAACCCAAACCAGAAAAAATTTGAAACAAGGAACCCTCAAAAAAATTAGTTTAGAGAAATTCCCAAGAATCTTGCTTGAAACCAAAAAACAAAAAAACCCTAAAATCTCAATGAGAAAAACTCATACATTTTTAGAGAAATTAGCCCCAAAATCTGTCAATAGAGAAGATGAGTCTGTCACTTGATCCACCCTCCTCACAGGGTTGCAAAACTCCCAAACTGATCACATTATTATTTCCCGCGATGATGAGAATGAGCAAACGTTTTTGGACTATAATATGAGAGGAAGAACTCAGGAGGAAGAGAGAAGCTAAGACCTGAGAGAGGCGTTGGTGTGCTTAGTGAGAGGAGAGAGAAAAAAAAGAGCGAAAATGAAGTTTTTATACCATATAGATAATGGCTTGTTAATTTTATGGACCTGATAAAGCCATATTCAAACATTTGGGAAAGCCAGTTAGGGTCCCTGTCATCATCAACATCTGAATCATCAGCAACATATGAACCATCATCATAATTTATCAAAAGGCCAGGAAATGGGTGTTTCTTTTCATACACTCTGAGAGTACTCCGAAAGTATTCTTCCCAATCAAGCTGAATAAAGACATTATCACCTTCGTCTAACTCATCAGAATCAGGAATAGTGGCTGTAACAAGTTTCTTAAAACATTTGAACCATAGGTCAAAAGACCTAAACATAGCCTTGCTCCTTAGAATACGGGATTGTATATCTATTGGCAAGTTGGCAAAAGCACTTCTTATCATAGATTGGGTCTTAAGACTCAATCTAGCATAATTAATGCCCATTATAGTCATTTTATCCTTTAAATGGATATCCTCTTTGCCAAAGAGTTGACTAATGTAGGGATCATTTGTAATATTTGGATAGTTAAAATGGCTTCTGAAAGCCTCATTTTTTGAAACAAGAATATTTCCTGGAACAAAGTTTGAAACAAGGTCATTTTCCAAAGCAAGGATTTTTTCTGAAACAAGGTTAGTATAGTGGCTTATATAAGCTTCATTCTAAGCAGTAAGATTAACAAGGTGGATTTCAAGAGCTTGGAGGGTTTTTTCAAACAGGGAACGGTGGTTTCTAGTAAAAGCAGCGTAGAGATTATCAAGAATAAATTTTATGGAATCTGGTAATTCACTATAGACTCCATTATGAAATTGTAAGGATCTGGATAAGACTTCTTGTAAAGAAATTATCATATCACCACTGGAATATGTCATTTTAGCTGGGACATATCCCTGAAAGGATGTTGATCTGCTAGGTTTTACCCCAGAAGATGCACCTTCATGCATTTCAAAAGGTTGTCCCGCTGGGAGTCTTTTGTTTTGAGAATAGTCCTGTGCAGGAGCTTTTCCCTTGTTTTTCTTCTCCATAATAATCCACTTACTAGTGGTATAAATATGAATATTATTATTATTATCCCACTTATTAGTGGTATTTATCCATGCATCATTGTCCGATTCCTGCAAAGAATCATTGATAATGTTAGGATAATTGATAGTATTTAACATTTTGGTACTATGAATATTACCTCTAAAATCATCTGTGAAATAATGGCAAGAACCTATCATTAGGTCTTGAATAGGTACATTAATAGGAAAGTCGTCATCATAAGACAAATCATCAATGGGTATTTTCTCATGCCCAAAAGCATTAAGAGCATCAGAGCAAAACATCATCAGTCAACATGTTAATAATTATGGATTGCAACAATTTATCTGAAATTTGTTCAGCAATTTCCTTGTATCTAACTTCTTGCTGAAGGAAGTTGAGATTTTTAATTTTAGCTTGAATCATGTTTGAAGTAGCATCAGTGTCAATTTCAAATTTTGAAGCAAATTTGAACTTTACTTTCTGTCCAAAAGGATCAGTAGTAATTCCATCATGTTCAACAAGAAAAGGATACAAAGCATTTATAAAAGGCAGACCAAGAATCACTTTATCGATCATGTTTTTAACAAGAACAGAAGGGATCTTGAAACAGACATTATCATGGCAAACATGAGCATTATTCAATTCATGCTTAATTTTCATCTGAGAACCATTAGCAGAAACCAATCTTTCAGTAGATTTTTTAAAATATTTTGAAGGAATTAGTCCTTCTTGGATACAGTTCATATTCGTACCAGAATCAATCATATCAATAACAGTGAAATGATAATCAGGAGAAACAACAATTTTAACTTTTGTAAACCATTTTGGAGGAAGTATTTTATTAACAAAAGCAAGTTAAGGATCAGTGAAAGTATCAGGAATACCTTTATCAGAAAGAAGAGCCTGTTGACTGGATTCATCTCCATCTTTGTGCTTATCAGGTTCACTATCAGATTTATTAGATTGTTGTTTTTCAAGGTTTTTATCAACTTTTAACATTATTAGTTCTTGTTTAAGATTATTGTTGTCACTTTTAATATTTTTAAATTCATGTTTTAATTCGCTTATCTTTAACAATATTAATTTCATGTTGTAAATCATTAACAGTTAAATCTTTGGATTTCTTTTTATTAAATCTTTCCAAAGTTTCTTCAAAGCTTATAGTTGATTTTAGTTTTTTATCAGTTTCATTTTTTACTAAATTTTTCTTGAACTTATCCAAATATTCTTTTTGTAATTCAGGATTATGAATTTGATTTATCAGTTGAATTATTAATTTTTCATTCTCTTCACTTTTAGTGAGGGTTTTAACAGATTTAATAACATTACAACAAGAATCTCAGCAACCAATTTTAATATTAGGAGAATCAGAAGAATCAGTAGCAGATTGATAGCAAGAATCAAAAGAAGAAGAAAAATCATCTTCCAAGGAATCAGACGAATTGTGTAATTCAAGGATTCTGAATAATTCTTCTTGCTCTTTATCATCAATGTTTAACATGTTAAATTTAAAGTTTTTGTTTACAATCTTTACTAAAATGTCCAGGTTTTCCACAATTAAAACATTTACCTTTACTTGATCTTTGTTTAACATGTTTCTTTTTAGCATAAAAATCATTAGGTTTAACAAAGTTGGTTCTGTACCTTTTATATTTTTTATGGCTGTAATTTTTGTGACTTTTATCATGTTTTTTCCCTTTTTTCCTGGAAGGATCAATAGGGGGCAAACCATATTTTTCACAGAAATTACCCATTTCATATTTAGCTTTTCTTTTTATTTTTTAATTGGTGTTTTAACAGTTTTTCATCATTGCACATATTAATACCAAGTTTTTTAATAGTGCTTAAAATATCACCATAAGTCAAACTATCATAATCAATAGAATCATTTTTACCAATTAACTCTTGTTTTACCTTATGAGCAAAGATAGAAGGCAGACCGTCAATAAACTTTTCTTTCCAATAAGGCTTGAAACAATCTTTCCGATGCATTACTCTGGAAAGGAAAACATCTTGGTACCATCTATAATCAGACATAGTAGGACATCTCAAATTATTTAGCAAATCAGAAATTCGAGATGAAATATTAGATGGAGTACCAACAAAATGCTTGATAATAGTATAAATTAAGGTATTAACACCATCAAGAATACCTCGACCAATACTTTCATCAAAAATAGGCAAACCTTCATCATTCTTTTTAATAGCATGTTTAATAGATTCTCTGGAATCTTCTGTGAGATAAGAATCCCACCATCCACGAAGAATACCAGAAAAACCAGTAGTAAGAAGGTCAACAATTTCAGGGTGATCAAGATTATGGTTATTAACATAAGCAATTCCAACCATAGACATATGACCCATTTTATTAATGATTTCTTGTTCAGACAAACTATCAATATTCCATTCATAAATCTTATCAACAGAAACAAAAAACTGAGTTTGAAAAGGTCTTTCTTCAGACTGCATATCAAGAGGAGTAGGTTTTGAGTACCAATTTTTTGTAAGAAACATAGGTTTGGAATTTCCAACAAATCTTTTAATTTCTGGTAAATCATCATCAAAAATCTATTTTACAGAAACAGAAGATACAATATCAGAATCTGTACTATCATCAGAAACAATTTCTTTTCCATTTCTTGAAATAGTGCAAGCTGTACTTCTAGAAGTACCCTCAATTTTAATTTTTAAATCAGAAAGCATTTTTTCAACAATTTCAAGAGTTTTAGATTGGGAGATTTTGAACTTGAAATTTTTATCATGACTGGGTAAACTAATCAAAGGTTCCTCAGTCTTGACAGAAACATGTTTTTCAGAAATAGATTTTTCAACAGAAGCAGTTTTGTCAATAATTTTTTCTTCAATATGGTCAAGCTATTGACCAATAACATGTAAAGATTCATTAGTAAAATTGTTTTGTTCAATAAGACTAACAATAGGTGTTTTATCATTAGCAATTTTGAAAGGAGAGGCCTTCACTTCCTCTTTTGTCACTTCATCCTTCTTAGTAGTTATCAAAATTGGCTCAAGAGGAGGGTGACTAGTCCTAATAATCGTTTTATCTATTTTAACAAAATTTGATTTTTTTTTTTATCACATTTAAATGTTGTTTTGAAACTTCATCTTTTGAAACATAATGGTTTTCAAGAAAATCAAAAAACAAAATATGTTTTTTCAATTGATTCATTTTTTCCAACCATTTTCTTTTAAAACGGTCTTTTTCAGACTAAGCAAAATTATTTTGGAAATATTTTCTTTTAGGTCTGTTTTTTGAAAGCATAAACTCATTGTACAAAGAATCCCAATCAATTTCAAAATCATCGTTTAAAATAGTCAAAACTCTTAATTGATTTTGGTAAACAAGAGAATTTTCAATACGAGGAGAATCAAAATTTGATGGAGTAACAGATATAGAGTCTTCTTCATCATCAATAGCAACATTGCCATGAGGAAAGGAAGGTTCAGCTTTAGTAGAATAGAAAGGAGTGCTAACTTGTGAGTTACCGTTGGAAACTCCTTTTAGCTTTAAACCTATGGGTTTTTCAAGAATTTTTTGCAAAAAGTCATTGAGATCTTGATCTCTTTTTGAAATATTTTCAGATCCAGCAAAGGAATGCTTTCCTTCATTGATTCTTAATGGTTGGTTATTTTGAAAACTTATTTTAACAGTACCATCAAGATATTGTTGAATACGAGTAAGATCAAGTTCATCAAAAACAGGTTTAACAAGAGGAGATTCTTGTTCCAACAACCATTCAGTGGGAAGCTTAACGTCTTGCCATTGAATCATTTTTGGAACTTGAATTTTAGCATCAGGAGTTGAACATTGAATTAACATAGTTTTACCAAAAGGTTCTCTGTGATTTATAGCACCAGGATTTAATTGAGTACCCAACAATTTGTAATAAATGCGGTAAATCAAAGCAAAAGGCTTACTACCTTCTTCCATGATATAACTAGATGAAGCAATATTTAAAGTTAATGCTTTAACAATATTAGGATCATCCAAGGCAAGAGTAAGATCAGGATAACAGTTAAAATAAACAGGACCATCATACAAAGAAGCAGTAATCATACCAAGAATGCTATCTTTAAAATTTTTAAATCTAGCATCACGTAAACACATGAGAATAGAAGCATTAATATCCTTTTGGGTGAGTGGTTTAATAGCAACTTGAACCATACCAATATGCAAATAACTGAGTTTTTTAACAATGAACTCATTAATATTTCTTTTAGAAAACAAGCAACATTTTTCATGAACTCTGGAAATAAAAATTGTTTGTTCAACAATTCTCACTTTGTAAATGGGATAGAAAGTAGTTTCAACAAAACTAGTCTTATAAACAGATTTAGTATCAACTTTAGGAATATTCCATTTCTGGAAATCAGGGATCTCATGTTCTTCAACAGTGTGATCTTCTTCATTTACGATAACAGGAGGACAACCAGTCTTGGAGTTGACAAAGGAATTGGATCTCCACAACTTATCCATACTATCCTAGGTTCAACACTCAATTATCATGTTTTTCTCACAACCGTTGCATTTTGTAACACATACCCTAACCAACCTTATACCTCTCATGCCCTACACGCCCTCTCTTGGCTCAAATGGGCCTTACAGTTCAGTTCTAGGAATTCACTTTACGACTAAGGTGGCGCCAACGACGGTAAGAAGGGAACACAACAACAGAGTACCAAAGGTTCGGGTAGACATGGACAAGAAACAAAGACACAACAACACTATCACCAACCAGAAAAGAGTGGCTTTGATACCATAAAGGGGGAAGGGGATGCACAGCTGAACGGAAGAGACGGAAGCACAGTGTATAGTGAATGTAATGTAAGTAAATAAGTTGAAAATAAATAACTTGAAAGTAAGAACAATAGTAAGGCGGTAGAACCAGCAAAGCAATATATATGAAAATAGTTCGAAGTGAATGAAAGCAATTTAGAACCGTCCATTATGGCGGTAATCCGTCCAAGGTGGCGGTAACAACAAGTAGAATAATAAACTGAAAATACTTGTTATTGAAAGTAGAATAAACACTTATAGTAGTAGTGAATACAAGATCTCAACAGTACAAGTTAACAGTTACAAAACTTGAACTAGTCCTAGTTACAAGGTTTGTAGTGAACAAGGTAGTAGTAGTAGAAGTATGGTGAATTCTCTTTCTAAGAATGCTTCCTAAGGGAAGGAGTTCTAAGGGAAGAAAATTCTGTAGTAAAAACTTAAGGGACAACCCCCCTTAAATAGGCAAAATATATGAGTGAATAGTTCAACAAGTAGTAAAAGTAAATAGTGAATAGTGCAGTGAATAGTAAAAGCTTGCCAAAGCGATTTTTGGTGTGACCAAAAGCCTTGGAATTAGGGAGAATCTTCTTTTCAGCAGGAAACATGGAGAATCTTCATCATTAGAGGTAGAAAACAATAGTAGAATTTGACCAGAAAGTAAACATTGTAACATTTTTTGCCGTTATGCAGGCTAGAAAAATATGGGAATCAAACTTCCAATCAATCTTTTGCTAAATCATCAGCATCTTCTTCATCATGACCAAACCACTCCTGATTGTAGGGGTAGTAAGGGTCTTTTGTAACAGAGGATTGAAAGGACTGTTCATCTTCTGAATCAGCAGCTTCATCTTCCTTAATCATCTTGGTGAGCAAAGCATACAAAGCATCAAGGTCTTTGCAGATTGCATCCAAAGGGGAACCCTTTTTTTTGGGCTTAACGGGTGGTTTAACATTTTTAGTAGATGAGGAAGCAGGTGCATCAGCCACAACTTTTTGCATTGGGGTAGTGATTCTTATTAGGGAAGAACTTGGGGAAGGGAAATTTCTAGTAACATTGTTAATAATGAATTGGGTGTGAGAAAACTTATCCCACCATTTAACATACCAACAGCGAGCAAGAACGTCACCTTCTTTAGCATATTGCCATTTTAGAATCCAAGGAACCTTATATTTCTTAATAAAATGAAGCAGGGGAGTAAACTTAGCTCCATGAGCATCAATTCTGAATCTTGGGCTGCATTTGGTTCGTGTAAAAGTATTTCCGGAAAATAGATATTTTCCAGAAATGCTATTTTCCGGAAAAGAAAATATTTTCATGTGTTTGGTTGCATTTCAAAAAATGTTTCAGAAAATATTTTCTGATGTTTGGTTGTGTTCTTGAAAATACCTTAGAAAACACATTTTATACTTGTTGCTCACATTTTCTCACATTTTCTTGGTTACCAAACGAATACATAATATCATTCATTCCTCAAAACACAAACAAAACCCAAAAAAAAATCATCAAATCTGGACAAACGAAGGCGAGATCACGATCGCGATCGCGCCGATCGCGATCGGAGTCGAGATCGCGATCGGCGAGATCGTGATCTCGATCGGCGATTGCGATCGACACCGATCGTGATCGCGATCGACGTGTCTGGATCGTTCTCTCTCTCTCTCGTTGCGTTTGTTCGTCTCTTGTGTTTTGTTGCGTTTTGGCTGAGTGTGTTTCTCTCTTTTGCGCATGCTACAGAAATCGTTTGAAGGTAAAACAAGTATGTAAAATGATTTCCAGGTCAACAAGTGTAAATTTTGGTCAAACGGAAATGATTTTCCGGAAAATCTATTTTCCGTCGCTGCCAAACGCGTGAGTTTTACAGAAAATCATTTCCGGAAATGATTTTCAGTTGATTCAAACACAGCCTTAATGCAAAATTTTGGAAAGCATCCTTCAATGGCACAGGGAATATTTCAACAGTTGAACCAAACTGAGACCACCAACAGATGAACCAGAGGGGAAATTTAGAGTCAAAATCCTTATCAAAGTTAACAAATCATGAGTGAGACATATTTTCATTTTGGTGGAGCATGAACCTGAACCAGGCAGTAATATAATCATGATATGAATAGGGAATAGGAGAGTTTGGCAATCTTCTTGTGGCGTTAGGGTTGGGGCCCCACATTTCTTCAGAAATAATGTGGTTTAAGTAAACACTGTGATTAATAATCTTATCACTATTAGCCTTGTCACTTATGGCTTTGATAGTGATTGAATTCTCATGATGTAGAATGTCAGAATAGTATTGCATAGTCTTTTGGCCGTGCTCAGGAATCCAGTGAAAATTGTGGAGGGAAATAACTAGTAGCAAGCCTAAAAGGGTTAGTAATGAAGGCCCTATTTGGCTCTATGGAAAACAGGTTTTGGATAGATTGTTTTTTAACATTTTGGGAAGCATTGGAAGCATTAGGGTAAATAGTTTTAACAGGTTGATTAACAGTGACTAGAGCATAAGAATCATATGGTGAGGCTAAAACAGAAAAATAATTGGGCTTGGGAATAGTACCTAGGGGAGTGAAATGGTTAACAATGTCCAAAGAGGAAACAGGTTCTTTTTTAACAATTGGATTAGCAATGGCAGGTGTCTTGTCTTTCGACCGTCTACTTGCCATTGTGACACTGCAAAAATTCATGGGTAAGGAAATCGGGGATAGCATTTTGAGATCCTTTAATATATTCAATGTCAAAATGGCAGTATGCTAAAGAAGGTGACGTTCTTGCTCGTTGTTGGTATGTTAAATGGTGGGATAAGTTTTCTCACACCCAATCCATTATTAACAATGTTACCAGAGATTTCCTTTCCCCAAGTGCTTCCCCAATAAGAATCACTACCCCAATGCAAAAAGCTGTGGCTGATGCATCTGCTTCCTCATCTACTAAAAATGTTAAACCACCTGTTAAGCCCAAAAAGAAGGGTTCCCCTTTGGATGCAATCCGCAAAGACCCTGATGCTTTGTATGCTCTGCTCACCAAGATGATTAAGGAAGATGAAGCTGTTGATTTAGAAGATGAACGGTCCTCTCAAAGCTCTGTTACAGAAGACCCTTACTACCCCTACAATCAAGAGTGGTTTGGTCATGATGAAGAAGATGCTGATGATTTAGCAAAAGATTGATTGGAAGTTTGATTCCCATATTTTTCTAGCCTGCATAACAGCCAAAAATGTTACAATGTTTACTTTATGGTCAAATTCTACTATTGTTTTCCACCTCTGATAATGAAGATTCTCCATGTTTCCTATTGAAAAGAAGATTCTCCCTGATTCCAACGCTTTTAGTCACACCAAAAATCGCTTTGGCAAGCTTTTACTGTTCACTGCATTGTTCACTATTTACTTTTACTACTTGTTGAACTATTCACTCAGATGTTTTGCCTATTTAAGGGGGGTTGTCCCTTAAGTTTTTACTACAGAATTTTCTTCCCTTAGGAAGCCTTCTTAGAAAGAGAATTCACCATACTTCTACTACTACTATCTTGTTCACTACAAACCTTGTAACTCTACAAACCTTGTAACTTTACAAACCTTGTAACTATGACTAGTTCAAGTTTTGTAATTGTTAACCTGTTCTAAGATCTTGTATTCGCTACTATTGTAAGTGTTTTCTTATTTTCAATAATAAGTATTTTCAGTTTTATGTTCATTATTCTACTTGTTGCTACTGCCACCTTGGATAGATTATCACCATAACGGACGGTTCTAAATTGCTTTCATTTACTTTGAACTATTTTCATATATATTGCTTGACTGGTTCTACCGTCTTACTATTGTTTTTACTTTCAAGTTATTTATTTTCAAGTTACTTACATTCATTACTATATTACTTTGTGCTTCCGTTTCTTCCCTTCAGCTGTGCGTCCCCTTCCCCCTTTTATGGTCATGAAAATATATATACATTTTTACATATTTTTACACCTATTAATGTGGATATTTTTTTACTCAAAATATGTAAAATTTATATATTTTTCTATTTTAGAGGACTTTATTTGAGCTGATGGGATGCTCTTAAATATTGGAATTGTTCTCAAATGGTACAGAGCAAACAAGTACTCCCCAAGCCACGTGTCCATTTGGACGGGTAAAAAGTAAGGGTGTGCATGGGTCGGGTTGGGTCGGGTTGAGGGGATTTTTTGACCCAACTCACCATGGTGGGTCAAAAAAAAATTCAACCCAACCCAACCCATCACATAAGTTCAACCCAACCCAACCCAACTCACATGGGTCGGGTTGAACCCATGGGTTTGACAAATTTTATTATTATTATTAAATTGAGTAGAAACAAAATATAAATATTAATATATTAAAAAACCTAAATATTAGTATTGTAACTTCTTAAAGGCAAACAACACTAATGACTAAACAACAATAGTAATTTATTAGAATTTGTGTGAACTAATTGGCTTTTATAGAGGATAGGAAGAACTGGTTATTTAAAAAAAATTATTAATTATATAATATATTATATTATATATAATATATATATATATATTAAATTAGTATTAGTAGGAGGAACCGAGAAAATGCTACTCTACAGCTGGTTTTTTTTTTTTTAATTATTAAATATATAATATATATTTGAATATATATATATATATAAGTGCCCTACAGCTGATTTAAAAAAAATTATTAAATATATAATATATATTAAATATGGTGAGTTGGGTCGGATTTGGTGGATTTGTAATTTTATGACCCAAACCCAACCCAACCCGCTATAAATTTTTTTTTGTAACCCAACCCAACCCATCAAACCTTAAAAACTGATCCAACCCGACGGGTTGGATTAGGTCAGATCGAGTTTGGCGGGTTGGTGGGTTTTTGCACACCCTCAGTAAAAAGTGAACAAAAGGACTAGTCTCTTTCACTTCCCATCAGACCACAAGTTTCAAAATGTGCATAGATATTCACGGAAGAAAAAACAAGGAAAAGAGGGGGAAAAGCAAAAGGTGAAATAGAAAAACAAAAGAAGAAAGAAGTAAAAGAAGGAGAAGCAGGCGATGAGGCGACAAACTTGAAACTGAGAACTAAGAAACAGCAGCGGCTTGGTCGATCTGCAATAACTAGTGAGCAAATTTTTCAAAGATTTTAATAAGCGTCAACTTCTTCTCTTGTTATTCTTTTTCTAAGCCCTCCCTTAGAGGTTTTGGTTTCGGCTCGGTATCAAATTACAGGCCAAAATCTAGAATTTACTCCGGTATGGCCGGAACAACTCCGGTACAGCCTGTTTTTTAGCCGGAACGAAATAGTAAATTTTCTGTCCCTGTCAAGGTTCCAGTACGGTAAATACCGGTAACTGCTAAAAACTAAAAACTAAAAACAAATGTCTACGACTCTACATTATATCTTTTTGTTATAAAAAAAAAAAGAATTATATCTTTAAAATCTAGTAGTCAGCATGGCCTCATATGTATTAATCTAAATTATATGTGAAATTCTTACGTATGCTAGAAGACCAAGAGCATTCTGGCTTTAATTTTTTTGTATTGTTTTAAAAATGGTTGATCTTTATTTGGTATTATGGTTTAAAATTACCAAGCTTAATGAAAGATAAAGTTGAAGTTTCCACATATTAAAAATAAAAAATAAAAAATCCTAGACATGCTATAATATGAATATAATGATTGATTTGATTTGAATATTCTAATTTTGTATAATATGAATGATGTTGATGGATATTTTCGTTAAAAGCCCAATAAGCCCACAAAAACCTAGGCCCAACTATTTTTGGACCCTCTTATCTCTTTTTGCATTATTTAATTTTCATACATGGCCTAAGCCCATGTTTTTAGTTAGGGGAATAGATGAAATGTGGTATGAAGGGTAAACAGTGTGCCAAACTTGTAAATGGCGTGCCTAAGCCCATATACTTATACATGGACCCAAACTTGGACTTTACATAGTGAGTTGGGAACACTTGCAAGTCTATGAGTGAGCTCATGCGTTGGCCACAAACACTAAGAAAAGCACTAATCTTTTTTTTTTTTTTTTTAGAAGAATATGTAGGGGCAAAATTTTAAGTTAATTATAAAATGCCACATCAAAATTTAGTGGTAAATTCTAAATTAATGTCATTAAATTAATTAAATCAAATTATGACATGTGTCATCCAAATTGATATTATATTGACATATTGAAATTTGCCATGTGTCATTTGGCCCACAAGATAAAAACAAATTTTCTATTAAAAATATATGAATAATTATATATATTAAAATAAATAAATAAAATAAAGATAAATTTTCTATTCAAAATTGATAGATAATTATTTTTATTAAAATAAATTAAATAGAGATAATTATTTATCTTTTTGATTATTATCTTTATCAAAATAGATAAATAGAGATAATTATATCTAAGAAGAATTAGGGCCAATCAAAAATCTACTACATACTTTCAAGTATATCAATTCAAAGTGGAGCTTATCCTCTAAAATCACTATAAATAGAGGACATCCTCTCTCATTTTCAAGATCAAATTTTCAAGAGACCCAAGCTTTGAAGAAATTTTGTCTCAAGAGTTTTTGAAGAACTTGAAGCATCTTTGAAGAACTTGAAAAACATTCAAAGGGCTTGAAGAACTTGAAGGACAACAAATCTCTAACAAGCTCAAGGCTAGAGATTTTTTGTGAAGACCGTTCAATCCATCTTCTAACCAAAGTCAAGAAAATCTCTTGTTTGAGTTTTTTGAAGTTCTATTGGAATTAAGCTAAAAATCCTCCATAAATTTCAACAAACCCAAATCTTTGAAGCTCAAAGGATCAAGCCTCTAAAACCCCAAAGAATTTCAACCTACGAGCCTTCACATTCGAAGACTTGAAGAACAATAAATCTCTAGTAAGCTCAAAGCTAGAGATTTGTTATGAAAACCATTCAATCCATCTTCCAACCAAAGTCAAGAAGATCTCTTGTTCAAGTCAAGTTCAAAGAAGATAGAATCAGAGAGTATTCTTTTATAAAAGAATTGAAATAGAAATTGTACTCATTATTCATCAATACAAATTTATATTTGCAAACCATATTTCTTTTCAATTGTTTGATTTTCTGCAATTGAGAAATTGAGAATTTTTTTTTAGAGAGTTTCAACTTATGACATCCGCTCCTGATAATAGCTCTTTATTATCAGACTAAGACACCAATCAGTTTTTGATATAGGCGGAGATTGAATCTCAGATCTTTTATTCAACCATCAGAGACTTTACCAATTGAGTTAACTAAAACCCACGAATAAAAACGCTAATCTAACCTGCTATATTTACCACAAAATTAAGATTGATTGCCTAAACCTAAGATAAGTAGTTTCTTAAAAAAAAAAAAAAAAAAAAAAAAAAAAAAAAAAAAAAAAAAAAAAAAAAAAACAGTAAGACCTTTTTAGTTTCTACGTTTTGACCAAATTTACATTTTGGTCCCTACTTAATTTTATTGCATTTAGTCCCTAAAATCAAAAGGCGATCTCATTTTGGTCCCTACCATCATCTCACCCACAGAAATTGTCTACGTGGTAGATGGAGTGCACTTTTGGCACAATAAATGTTGACGAGACCATTAAAAAGTAGGAATCAAAATAGGAATATGGTTAAAATATAAGGACCAAAAATTTATTTCCATAGTTTTAAAAATCAAATCGAACCAACCAACCGAGTATTGGGTAATAATCCTGTCCAATTATGTTTAAAAACCAAAAATGTAAGAAAAGTAGATTTGGGAAAACTAAGATAGTTGAACCGATTTTGTAAAATTTATGAAAAAGATTTGAAATGGAGGATTTTTTTCCCCCCAGTAAAAATCTTCTTTTTTCTCAGATTTTCTAGTCTACATGGGCGAGGATAGATTTTTTGCAATAAAGTCTTTTTTTTTTTTTTTTTTTTTTAAAGATTGACTTAGCTCGAGAGAGTAAGAAACTCATGCTTAACGTTGAAATTAGCCTCTTCACAAATCTTCAATAAGAGAGAGAGAGAGAGAGAGAGAGAGAGAGAGAGAGAGAGAGAGAGAGAGGGGAATGAGAGGATCTGATTCCGATGATGGTATTGTAGAGAGAGATCTAACTTCCTCTGAGAGAGTGAGAGAGAGATATGATGTCTCATGTCTGATTTCTCTTACCATAGAGTTTGTGGAGGACAAAAAACTGGAAAAATAAAGAGTTTTTGATGGTAAGTAACGTGGGGAATGGGTGATAGATTTATGAGGGGGAGTATAAAAAAATAAAAAAAAGAAAAAAATAAAAAAGAAAAGAAGAGTAAGGGGGTGTTTGGTACATGCACTTAAAAACTGAAAATTGTTATTTGAAAACATATACCAAACACCCCCTAATTGTGTGTGGCTAGGAGTGGGAGAGTAGGAAAGTGGATTGGTAAAGTCAGTGTGTTGTCTAGTCATCTAACTTTGGTTTTTTTTTTTTTTTTTTTTTTGAATAAATAAATTGTTAAAGTTAAACTATTATTTAAATAAATAAATAAATAAAATGAAACTTGAATAGCAAAGTATTCTTTGTCAACAATTACTGACTAAAAAATAAAGGTAGTATGCAAAAAAAAAAAAAAAAAAAATTATGAATATAAGTTATTAAAATTCAAAATTCACATAAAAATTATTTAAGTATTTTAATTATATTAATTATGATGTCATCAGTTCGACCATCGGTCCGACCCTGATTAGACCTTAAAATCGATAACAAATCTTTTTTCCGATTCTTTGTGTTTTCCGATTTTTAAAACTATGGGTATTTTGGGTAAAAAGAAAACAAACAAACAAAACAAACAAACCAACCATCCTTAGAGTTTATCTTTTTCTTATATTGTCAGGCAAGATAATGCTGTTACTCATGCCTTAGCTCAGAGAGCAAGACTTTTTTTCCTTTTTCAAGTATGGATAGAGTTGGTTTCTCCTAATGTATTTTCTTTTTTAGTTTCGAATTTTCTAATTCATGAATAATAAGCAGTGTATTTTTTATTCTCAAAAAAAAAAAATAATAATAATAGTAAAAAAAACAAAAAACAAAAAACAAAAAACAAAGATTTGTTGGCTTGCTCATTTTAATGCAATATGACCAGTTCCTATAAATTAGGCACATTCTTCAAAAGGTGTTTCCTTTCAATTAGAGGTGTGCATGGGTCAGGTTGAGTCGGGTTGAGGGGATTTTTTGACCCAACCCACCATGGTGGGTTAAAAAAATTCAACCCAACCCAATCCAACCCACATGGGTCGGGTTGGGTCGGGTTGAACCCATGGGTTGGACAATTTTTCTTTTATTACTATTATTATTAAATTGAGCAAAAAAATATATATCACACCTGCCACCTAAGTTGATAAATAAAATATACATTAATATATGAACTAATATTCCCACTCAGTTTATTTATTTATTTTTTATTTTTTAAAGTTTTAAATTATGGCGTCCGTTCCTGATGATAGCTCTTTCTCATCAGACCAAGACCCCAATTGGTTTTTGGTGTAGGCGGGGATTAAACTCCAGATCTCTTATACAACCATTAGAGATTTTACTAGTTGAGCTAACTGGAATCTACTTCCAACTCAATTATACATTAATATATGAACTAATATACATTAATATTGGTTTTTATATAGAATAGGACGAAGAGTTGGTTATTTTTAAAAAATTATTAATTATATAATATATTTTAAATATATGGGTGGGTCGGGTCGAGTTTGGCGGGTTTGGAATTTTATGACTCAAACCCAACCCGACCCGCAATGAAAAATAATTTTGTAACCCAACCCAACCCACCAAACCCTAAAAATTGACCCAACCTGACGGATTGGGTTGGGTTGGGTCAGTTTTGGCGGGTCAGTGGGTTGGTTGCACACCCGTACTTTTAATTGGTCAACATATAAGCTGATTTTTTTTCATAAAGTAGTTGATTCTAAGTATGAAGCTCAAAGTTGGCATTTTTCTAAAATCCACCAACCAAGAGCATTGATCCTTACAAAGAAATGGGTAATAACTAATAAATTTCGACTCTACTTTAAAACCAAGACTTAAGTCATTCATTAAATATTCTTATTTATCTTGCATCACTAGCCTTATTAAAGAGAGTCATGGGTCCGGTTCTTCATATTAGAAACCAGTTCGCCCGAGCTTGATTCATATTTTCATCCTCTCTCAATAACCGACCTCAGCAAATGTTTAAATTAATAAAATAAAACTGAAACTGGTGAAAATTATATGATAAATATAAATGAAGTTTTAATGCAAAAAAAATTTGCAAAAGAGTTGGTACTTTTGTATACTATATATTTAGATGAGCATAGCCTTGAGTTAAATTTTAAATAGGACAAAGCTTAGTTACAAAATTTGTTGTAGCCTAAAACTACAACCCTACTTAATATCTTTTTATTGGAGGTGAATTTTGAAAAATTCACCATTAGATTACATATTTTTCTTATATACTTCATGCTTGCAAAATTTTTAAAAAATTGAAGATCAATAGCTATGACATCAATAAATTGTTTAATATGCAAGTTTTTGTAATTTAAAATTATGCATAAAATGTAAGATTATAGATCATATAGTAAATAATATTTGATTAATATAAATTTGTTAAGTGTATTAAGAGTGTAAAGAACATGTAATGTAATTGTTAGATTCTCAAAATTTGTAGTAATTTTTATTTTATTGAGTAAAGTTGTAGCCTAATGTTACAATTAATTTCGTAACTAAACTTTATCCTTTCAAATTTAATAACGAAATATTTTGTTGAGAGAGAGAGAGAGAGAGTACTAATGAAGGCAATTACTCATTTGGCTCATAACACAATAATATGTTGTGTGCTTGTGTGTATTTTTATAGATAGATATTATGTGAAGCCCACAACAATTAATTTTTTGAGAAGTGTTACGTCCATAATATTTTTACAATATTTTCATAATAAATCCTAGTTGGTAAGTTGTTACAAGTTTTTAATTTAAGTCTATCACTAAAATTTCTTTCTTGCTCACTAGTAACAGCAAATAACAACTGACCACCTTAAGATTTGTTGTGAAAATATTATAGACATATATAGCATTGCCCTGAAAATTTTGGTTTACACGATTTTGTATAATTAATGAAATTACTATGAGTATTGATTAATTTTCTAGAATTAATGAAATCTTCAATACAAAAATGACTCAAGCCACAATAGGTTTCAACTTCAATCATTAAACGGGTTATCATATAAGGGAAATATTAATGGCTATCTTAAAAGCATTGATTTAAGATATATTATTAAAAAAATTTAGAAAATAAAAAAACACTTTTTTTTTTAACTTTTTGAATTTTCCACGAAATAAAAAGTCCGAAATTTCTATTTTATCTTTATTTTTATATATGGTACAGAACACCATTTAAATAAAAATATGTGTTTTAAAAAACGTATAATGACAGATTTACAATGTAAAAGGAATAATATTCAATTTTTAAAGACTTTTTGACTAATGTCAAGTTGTTAATTTGAAAAGTAATTTGACTTATGAAATCGAGGATATATATATTAATTTTTTTGGACTTGAAAGTTGAAACCAAGCATAATTTGTCATTAGTAAGGCACTATAACGTACATTTGACATAAGCTAGCTGATGTGTTAGCCACATTTGGGACCCAATAAAATCCAAATCCCTTAGGGGACATTCGCATACCCTTGACACACATGGCTTTTGCAATTTAATAGGATTGATGCCCCACAGCCACAAGCAATGTAAAATTAATTAAATGAAGATAAAAACAATAAACAACAAAATGATAAATTTTTGGTTGTATATCAGGAAATTAATTGGCGACTCATTTTTAGTTGTTCCTTTAAAATCTCAACATTTTTTTGGGGGGGGGGGGGGGTGGTGGTGGGGGGAATCATAATACCTAAGCTGAATTCAACTTATTTCAAAGATTCATATACATAAATATTTTGACAAAAATGTGTCCAATTTGGAACTTAAAATTTATTTTTGTTATTTTTAGAAGGTAGTATTTCAAGTCTACTTTATGTTGATTGCTTTTATTATTAAGCTAAAATATTAATCAGTTTTTAGTGTAAGCAGAATTTGAACCCTAAATTTCTTATTCAAGAATAAGAGTCTTTGGTGGTTATCACAAAAAGAAAAAAGAAAAAAGAAAAAAAGAATAAGAGACTTTATGAGGTAAGCCAACTTGAATTTTGATTCTGAAAAACAATAATTATTTTCTAGTGATTTCCATCTCATGTTCTATATATACTTCAATTTCCTTATTGGAAGCTCTATTATTATTCTTCAATTATTTTGTGCGTGGAGAGCAATGCTAAAACTAGTACAAATTAGAAGGCAAAGAACCCTATTTAATGTTAAATTGATAAATTTGAGTCTTTATGTGATAGAGTATCTTACGAACTTTAAAAGAATTTAATTCCAAATTTATTATATAAAATTTATGAATTGATATAACAATAAATGTAATTGGTGGATTATAACAATATAATTAATGAATGTCTAAAATACAAAATTCATAGCGCCAAAGTGGAAACATGAAGTGACAATCATGACAAATTCAACAGATGTTACATTTACTAGTCCATTTGGACCATACTGAGTACGACTTTAAACACACCTAACGTGGTAACTTGCTTCTCAAAAAAGAAAGAAAGAAGTGATAACTTGAAGTTCAATAGGCCACAAAGCCACAAACTAATAAATAACTCTTTCTTAAAAGCATGATATCAAATTAAAAATTAGATTACAAATTTAGCATCGTCATATATCTAAAATAAAGTATCATTTTTAATCAAAATATATTTTTATTTCTTATTTTAAAAATTTATGATTCAATTATAATATTCAATTCTCTATACTAAATTAACATCAATTCTCTATATAAAATTAACATTAGTTTAGCTTGTATTATTGATCAAATTATGTATTTAATGTATCAAATTAACCTTCATTTGATTAGTATTAAATAATTTTGTTTAATTAATATATACATACAAAAGGTACATAAATTTTTCGTCTTAGGCCCCAAATTATGTTGGCCTGTCCCTGCTCAAACATGATTTATAAATTGTACATTTACTTAAGACTATTAGAAAATTTTATGGTTAAGCTAAGTTGTATTGTATTTGCTTTATCTATTACATTTTATAATTATAGTAGAACTAGCATATCGATGTTTTGCAAAATAGACAATGCATGGTCAAGATGCATGAGTACTGTGCCACCACAAAAGGTTCCAGGCGCTGTATGAGGTTCCTAAGAGTCCAATAGTATTCAATGATTTTTTGGTGAGTCTAACATATCTTGAAGCTTTGTCAGTTGTTTTGTTACTTGCTCTAGCATTCTTAATGACGAAGAAGAGAATGACATATTGATATATACATACATCTGATACATGTGTTTTATATTATTCTCCAGTAGCTCTAGTGAAGAAGACAATACAGAGTTGGGATTTGTTCTTTCACAAAGTGACATAATCTCATGTTTGTGCTGAAAAGTGCTTAAGCTTCAACAGTAGTGCTAGAAACTAGAAAGTGCTTAATGCTTGTTAAGAACTTTATGAGGATTGATTGTGTGCTTCCAAAAGCACTTCCTTGGTAGTAAGCTCACTTGTATTTGTAGGCCTTGAAGTCCCACCCATGTAGCAAATAGAATATGGGCAAAGGCCCAACTCTTGTAGTATAGTAATTGTGGCCCATGAGCCCAATAGCTTATAAAACCAACAAAATTTAATTAACACTTGTTTGGGCCCATTGTTTATGCCCAATAATGTCTGTATTTTTCTAGCACAATACAATTTTTTTGCTTAACCAAATATTAAAAAAAGTAGCCCTCAACAATCTATAATTTTAATTCCTTTTTTGTCAGTTCTGAAATTTTTTTGAGAAAGCAGTTCTGAAATTGAAGCAATGGGTTACCAGACTTTGACAATGGCTTTCCTTTCACCATACCCGTACCCAGTTTGAATTCCAAAATTTTCAATATAGGCTGAATTTAATAATTTATAATCCCGAGTTTGACACTCAAGGCCACAACACACACCACAAACAAATTGTTTATCAACACCATCATAGCTACAGGTTATAACACAATAATGTGATTACACACAATTTTCAATTACAAATGTTAAAAGAAAAGTAGGAAAAGCAGAAAAACTGCAGGATTCAGTAGTCACATAAAAAATTCGACTTGATTCAGTCACGCCGTCTTTCTTCCATTTAGTTAATTTTATTGCCAAGCACTCCTTTAGATCACTCATTACTTGACTCATGTTTGGCCTATTGGCGGTGTTTGTTAATTAGACCCCTGAACACTCAGTTTGTTTATCCTAATTTATTAACCAAGTTGTTATTTAGGTTTGTTATGCAGATCTAGGTTAAACAATAATAACTTATGTTGGGTTCTAAAATTTTAGGTTTAAATGTATTAGAACTTCAATTTGTAATATTGGCAAACCATGATCAAAACGTTTTAGTTTTAGACTTGCTCAAAGTGTGTTTATATGTAAAGTTGGAATCGAGTATTCTGTAGGATTTACTGTGTAAATCTGCCTGGCTTGACCGATCGAGAATTAGACTCGATCGATCAAAAGTCGTGCATAATTTTTTTTTTTTTTTTTCTGCAGAATTTCTAACTCAGCTCAAGCCCGTTTGACGTGTAGGGTTTTATGTTTTGTCTTAAGTATAAAAGGGAAAAACCCTAGCCACGTTTTCAAGTTGCTCTTTATGCTGTGTGTGTGAATCTTTTGTGAGATCAAGAGGTGGTTGCCTTTACACATACTTAGGGTTTCCAAGATTCAAGATTATGTCAAAAACTTAGCGATCGATTTAGTTGCTGCTTTAAGAGCTTAAAGATACACAAGCGGGTGTACTTGTACTTGCTGGGAATCCAAGAAAGAAGTAGTCTATGGACTCGGAGCTATCATGGGGTCGTGGTAGTAAGTTTCCTACTCGTGGTAGTAAGTTTCCTACTCGAGGTAGTAATAGGATGTTAGTGGTCTAAGTCGTTATTGTATAAACTTCAATTCTTTCATAGTGGATTCAGTTTTACCTTGAGGATAGCTAGGTTAAATCCTCCCCAAGTTTTTTACCGGTTTGGTTTTCCTAGGTTATCATATCGTTGTGTTATTTATTTTCCACATTTTACAATGATATGATATATTTGTGTTAACCTAGATCTGATGATTTGACTGAGTAATCACTTGACTAATTGACTAGGTTAATCTGGTTGTGTTTTAAGGGGTCTAAAAACAAACAAGTGGTATCAGAGCGGGTTGCTCTCTTGTGGTAGATCTGTTGATCTTATAACTGATCCTTGACCCCTGTTGTTAGGGAACACAGACACTCTTTTGTTATTCCACCTCACTTTGATGGGAATAATTAAGCTTATTGGAAAGTAAGGATGAAAGTATTCCTGAAATCTATTGATGAGAGAATCTGGAACTCCGTTGAATATGGATGGGAGAAGCCCACTACTCCTATGAGTGAGTGGCAAACTTCTCAGAAAGAAGCAGCCGTTTTTAATAGCAAAACTATGAATGCTATCTTTAATGTTGTTTCTATGGAGGAATTTAAGAGAATCTCTAATGTTGAGATTCCTCATACTGCTTGGAATATCCTCTAGACTATGCATAAAGGCATAAAGGCAGTTAAAATCAATAAGTTGCAGCAATTAAACAACTAGATTTGAAAGCATTATGATGTCTGATGATGAATCTTTTGATGAATTCTATGCTAAGCTTAATGATATTTTTAATTCTGCATATAATTTGGGTGAAATCTATGATCAACCTAAAATTGTTAGGAAGATTTTTAGATCTTTAACTGAGGATTTTAGACCCAAAGTGACTACCATTACTGAGAGCAAGGATGTAGACTCCATCCCTATTGATGAACTTGTAGGATTTCTTCAGTCCTATGAGTTGGACCTACATAAGACTAGTAAATTCAAATCAATGGCTCTCAAGTTTGTTGATGATGTTGATGCGAGTGGATTTGATGATGAGCTCTCTACTACAGAGATTGCTTACCTTGCCAAGAACTTTAGAAACTTTCTTAGAAATAATAACAAAAGGGCAAGAGGTAAAAACAATGTTGAACCTAGAACTTTTAGGAGGAATGATCTCACTAAGGTTAATAACATTGAAAAACCTAAAGAGAAAGTAGGTCAACCTTCTAATAATTTTATAGGTCAACTTTGTTTTGGATGTCAAGGGTATGGTCTTGTGAAATCTGAATGTCCAACATTCTTGAGGTCTAAGGGTAAGACTATGGCTGTAACCCTTAGTGATGATGAAGTTTCTAACAGTGAATCTGGTAGTGATAAGGATGGAAACCTCATTACTTTCACTGCTACTACTATAGTTGATGAAAGTGTTGCTGTTGAGGAGAACCCTTCTGATGGGGAACTATCTAAGGATGCTGATTTACAAGAAGCCTACAATAAACTTTGCAAAGTTATTACAAAGGAAGCTATGAGTGTTGATTTAGGCTTAAAGAAAATTGCATCTCTTGAGGTTGAAAAGAAAAATTTGCTTGTGAAACTATTTGATGCTAATAAATTGTTGAATAATGTGAAGACTGAGAACATGCTTTTGCTTAATAAAGTTAAGAATTTTGAACTTGAATTATCTGTTGCTAGAGAACAAACTAATAGGTTTGCAAGTTTCAAACTTAATCACATGTTGAGTGTTCAAAAGTCTCTCTCTGACAAAACTGGCTTAGGTTTTGTAGAAAGCATCTCTGTGCCTACACCCTATTCCATAAAATTTGTTCCTTCTTCTTCTTTTGAACCCCCTGTGAGTGAGGTTGTCAATCCTTCTATGAGTGAGGGTGGTAAATCTGTAGAAATTACACCTTCTAGGAAGATTAGGATTGATCTTCAAGAGTTTAAACCTAAGGCCCTTAATCCTCCTAAGGGCAAGTTGCATGATAAGCTTGCATGGGTTTGTCATTTTTGTGGAAAGTTTGGGCACATTTGTCCAAACTGTTTCAAGTTGCAAGTTGCTAAGCGAGCAAATAAGCCAAAAATACATGTGCCTCAAGTACAAGATCCTATGGTACTTATTGGTGAATTGGTAAAGGGTTTAAACCTTTATTCCAATCTTGAAGTAGGAAATCATTCTAATGTGAATAAGAACTCCAATGCTCGAGGTGCATCTAAAAAGTTTTGGATGCAAAAGGCTCAATCTAATTGAGTCTTTCTGACAGGGTCCTTGTGCTTCATCCTCTATTCTTGGTGACCTTTCTTCCTTGTTATTTTTATTTTCCTTGTTTTTGTTTCTAGGATTTGCATTGCATAACATTCATGCATTTCATTCTAGGATTGTTTTTGTTTCTTCTTTTCAAAATAAAAAATTTTTAAAAAAAAAAAGGAAAAAGGAAGCAAAATGTGTTTTGCATTATTTTTCTTGGATTCGAAATCAAGGTTGGCCAATTTATTTTTACATAACATGTTTATGTACTTTGTTTAGCTTGGATGAGCTTATTTATTGCACTTTACTAGTTTGAGCTTTGTAGTGCTGTTGTGTGGGAAGATGTTTATAATTTTTGATCACATGATTTTGATCTTAAAGTCACATGCTTTTGATTGTCAGACTTGAACTTATTGAGAAAAGCATAAATAACCATCTCATCATCGTTTACTAGCCAATCATGAACACCTTAGTACATATCGTAAGATTTTGTGCTCGAGAAAGTGTAGCATATGCACAAAAAGAATATAAGGTGTAGTCTCGGTTTAAATGCTAAAATTGTTGTGTACATTATTGAGCTTTAATAACTTTACAATCAAATAAAATTGGTGTGTACATTATTTCGGCTATTATTAATAAATTTCTGATCAAATAAAATTGGTGTGTACAATATGAGGCAAATCAAAAAACTTACATGATTGCAAACTTGTTTTCTAGGAGATGTGGTAGTTATATGGTGTAACTCTTTAGGTGATAGTCTCTTTCAAATTTATGTGATGAATTTTGTAGAAATTGTGCTTGATTATTATTCACATGTCATCTCACATGTATCTCAAGCTTTTGCTAATTGCACACACTACACGAGTTATTCTTTGCTAAACTCTGTACATGTTATTGTGTGTGATTTTGGTTTGGCCAACTAAGTTTGAAAATTCCTTAAATTATATGCAAAATGTTTTTGAAGCTTGAGAATTTCAGAAGAATTGATTGAAAATCTTATTTTTGGGAAAACTGGGTTCAAAACAAGGGGTTTTGAAAAACATTTCATCTTATACTCATGCATTTTATTCATAAAATACTTTGCTTTGAGGATTTTCTGCATAAAAATGTTTTTTTTTCAAAAAATTGGTTTTTCCAGAATTTCAATTGATCGAACCTGTTTCTCGACCGATCAAAATTGCGATTAAAATTTTGGTCAACCTTTGTCTATTTCTATCGGTGCTCGATTGGTGTTGGATTAGTCGAAGCATTTTTGATCGATCGAACCTTTTTTTTTTTTCCTATCAATTGAAAGTCGTATTGAGAGTTTTTAAAATCTTTAGTTTTCACGTGATCAAAACTTTCAGTTTTTATGCATTTTTGTCATGCATTTAGGGATATTTTCGAACCTAAGGGAAATTGGGATTTTTGATGATTCAAGCTTTTTCTTTGGAAATTGATCATTGGGTTTTTGTTGTGGGACAATATAAAACCATTCTTGGTGAATTAATTTGATTAATTTGATGAATTTGGAAAAATTGAAATTTCTAGGGCTTGAAACTACCCGAATTGGGGTTTTTGTTCAATTTGGTTTAAATTGATAAAATTGGCTTGTTAGATTGACTCATTTGATCATTATATTGTGTTACCTATCTTGTGTAATGATCAATTGATCAATTTGTTGGGTTTTGTGAAAATGAGTTTTTCAAATTTTGGGGTTTTTGGATGTAAACTCTATGCTCAAGCCAATTTTGTGATTTTGGAATAAAATTGAACTGATTCTCACCGCATTAGAGTACACATCATTTGTTAATAATGTTTATGCATCATATAGAATTGTTATTTCTATATTTTTTTTTGTGCTAACTTGTAGTTTGCCCTTGGTTTTTCTTTTCTTCTCTCTCTGTCTCTTTTGTGTCTATCCTTTTGCTCTTTAGCATCATGCCTAGGAAGACTAGAGATAATATGACCTCCACTTCTTCTCCTTCCTTCACCTTTGATAGTGAGAGGTTCCTGAGTGAGAAAAACCAAGAAGCCTATGAGAAGTTTAACCTTAAGAGAAACATTTGGGCTGAGAGAAAGGTTCTTTTAGATGAGCTAGACGGTGAGATTAGGAGAAACTTTGAGCGTAGGGGTTGGCTTCCTCTGCTGGACATTTCTCATCCTCCTTCAGCTACCTTGATTAGAGAGTTCTATTTGAACCTCTCTGTCCACTCCTATGATGCCAACACTCTCGTGAGTAGTTGGGTACGGGGTGTAGGGTACACCATTACCCCTTCGGTAGTGGCTAATGCTCTTAGGGTGCCATTGGTCCAGCATCCAGTTTATCCTTATGATGAGTCTTCACCACTTGATGACATTATGTCATTTATTACTGGTACTTCTATCCAGTGGGGTTCTAACCCTCGGATCACCTCTCACGAGTTGACTAAGATTCACTATCTTTTCTTTCGGATTTCTTGTCATTCGATTTGGCCTATCTCTCATCTACATACCATTCCTTTAGAGAGATGTGCATTTTTGTATGCCCTGTTTCTGATGCTCCTATAAGCTTGCCTCATCTTTTCATTCGTTCTTTGATTGAGGTTCATAGGAGTAGTTCTACTGCTCATGCTCTTTTCTTCCCCGTTTTTGTTCACTGGATTCTTTTGCATCTAGGATTAGTTGAGTTTCCGGCTTCTGAGCCTGTTCATGTCATAGCTCCTATAGGTGCCACATTTCTTAGGCAGAGAGCTGCTTCGATGAGAGCGAGCTTTAAACGCCCTAGGGTAGAGACTTCTGGTATCGCACCTCCTCCTCCCTCTTCTACAGGTGATACTATGGCTGAGGAGTCTGTTGATCCTGCTATACTGGTTGATTCAGTCGTGTTGCTGTCTACACTTACAACTGATAGATAGTAGTTAGATTGGATTTGTTGTGTTGGGCAATAATTTTGTAATGGGCTGTTTTTTATAAAGTTTGAGCATTTTGTTTGAGTTTGTGTTTTGTCATGGATTGCCAAAGGGGAAGTTTGTTGGGTTTTAAGATTTTAGGTTTAAATGTATTAGAACTTCAATTTGTAATGTTGACAAATCATGATCAAAACATTTTAGTCTTAGTTTTAGACTTGCTCAAAGTGTGTTTATATGTAAAGTTGGAATCAAGTATTCTACAGAATTTACTGTGTAAATCTGCCTGGCTCAATTGATTGAGAATTAGACTCGATCGATTGAAAGTCGTGCAGATTGTTTTTTCTACAGAATTTCCAACTCAGCCCAAGCCTGTTTGACGTGTAGGATTTTATGTTTTGCCTTAAGTATAAAAGGAAAAACCTTAGCTACATTTTCAAGTTGCTCCTTATGCTATGTGTGTGAATCTTTTGTGAGATCAAGAGGTGGTTGCCTTCACACATACTTAGGGTTTTCAAGATTCAAGATTATGTCAAGAACTTGGTGATTGATTCAGTTGCTGCTTTAAGAGCTTAAATATATACAAGCGGGTGTGCTTGTACTTGCTGGGAATCCAAGAAAGAAGTAGTCCGTAGACTCGGAGCTATCATGGGCTCATGGTAGTAAGTTTCCTACTCGAGGTAACAATAGGATGTTAGTGGCCTAAGTCACTATTGTGTAAACTTCAATTCTTTCATAGTGGATTCAATTTTATCTTGAGGATAGCTAGGTTAAATCCTACCTAGGTTTTTTACTGGTTTGGTTTTCCTAGGTTATCATATCATTGTGTTATTTATTTTCCGCACTTTACAATGATATAACCTAGTTCTGATAATTTGACTAAGTAATCACTTGGCTAATTGACTAGATTAATCTGGTTGTGTTTTAAGAGGTCTAAAAACAAACAACTTATATCATAATAGCGAAAAGTAAAGTAGTCAAGCGATATAATGACCTAGAAAAACTTATGAAACTATTCAGTTTCAAGGCAAAAAGCCTAGTGAGGATTTAACCTAAACAATCCACAAGGCAACAATTTACTAATAGAATAAAAATTTTTACAATAGACTTAACCCTAAATATACTGCTACCTCTTGTAGTACTTACTCACGTAACCACACGCAACTCCAAATCTACAGACTCTTCTATTATGAATTTGTTGCACACAAACACTCCAGTTTGTGACTTTGAGAGTTGCACTCAAAGATTTAGATTAGCAACACAAACTCTCT
Organism: Quercus berberidifolia; assembly: GCA_028535905.1. NCBI lineage: Eukaryota > Viridiplantae > Streptophyta > Magnoliopsida > Fagales > Fagaceae > Quercus > Quercus berberidifolia. The sequence goes on along the minus strand of JAPQVW010000002.1, from coordinate 74,971,357 downwards.
AGTTTGTAATTCCAAGACCACCCCTGAAGTTTTAAATTTCTAGCACCTTTGATGACTAGTGATGGCAGCAACTTTTACAATACTAGATTTTGAGTTTCTTCAAAGAATATTGCTGGTAGAAGATTTTAAAAAGTTTTGGGTACAGAAACCCTAGATCTACAATAGGAGGCACAAAAAGTATTCTTCTCTCTCTAAAAAACCTATTTAAAATGTGCCTTAAGGTTTCCTTAAAATATTATGTGAATTAGATCTGAAACCCTAATCACTTAATAGGCTTAATGGACTATTGGGCCGAAATTAAAATCTGTAGAAACTCATCTTGATCGGTCGAACCATAGTCTCATTTGATTGAACCTGGCATGTTTCAAATTCTTGAACTTGCAACTTCCTTGTTTTGTATTTTGACTTGCGGCACTTTGAGCATTGTTTAATCATATCTATAGACTTAAGAATCTATATCTAGACAAATTTGTACTTATGGTTTGCCAATTGTTCTAAATTTTTAGAACCTAACAAGCGGAACCTAGAATTACATATGTACGTGTTTAGCAAAAAAGAGTCATTTGCATTGAAATGGGAGATGTGGATGTGCACGATTGAAACTTGTGTAAAGATTTTGTTTGAACCCAATTTATCTTTTAAGCATTTGGTAAATACTCTTTGTCCGTAATTATTTTTAAAAATGTTAATTTGAACCGATCAATAACGTTAATTTTGTGAATAATCAAAGTTAAACATAAGGTCAAGAGTCTTGTAGCTAAAGACGAGCATGGTTTAGTGATTGTAAGTAAAATTTCTCATTTGCAAAGGTTTAGTAATTAATCGGATGGATACATATTTGTATGCAGTCATTAGTCATAGAAGCATAGCAATTTTGTCTAGAGCTTAGTGTTTTTGATGCATTGCTTGAATGGGGTGATCATGCTTCAGTTTAAAAAGTGAAAAAAGTACAAAACTCAACAACAACTTGTGGCCATCTACTGGAGGATATTAATAAGTTATTGTGTTCTCAATTTCTATTTTATAAGTTTTATTGTGTGGATCATAGTATAGCCTCTTTGCTGAGATCTTAGTCTTCGGTTTGGTTGGATGACCTTTCTTTTAATGTTGGTGCTGCTTCGATAGTTGATGTAATATCCAGGGTTTTCAAGCTTGAACCGTTCAAAGAACCGTAAAATGAAGAAATTCAAAATTTTTAAGGTCCAATTGGGATAAGATTAATGTCATAATTAATTTAATATTTAATAAATACTGAAAAATGGCACAAATTTGTAAAAATGAGTAGTCTTGATAATAATAAGAAAAAGAGATAGAGAGAAATTATATAATTTTCAAGTACATTTTCACAACTTTTATATTAAAAAATACAACACAAAAAAAAGTGTAATTACCCTTAATCCTTCAAATATAAAAAATAATTACTTATTTTTTTTAGTAGTAAAAAATAATTACTTTAAAAAGCAAATAATTTTGGTGCTTCACATATAATAAATATAAGTATATTAGTCACAATAAAATATTTGTGAATTTAATTATATATTAAAAAAATTATATATTTTATAATCAGAACGTTTGATTTTTTTTTTAATATATCTAAGTTTTTGAAATTTAAGTTAAAAGCAAATATTTTTCGCTTTAGAGCATCAACAACCTTCCTGCCACAGTGGTCAGTGTGTGTCATGTTTCAAATATAGCTCTTCTAAGTTGTAGTATATTTGTGTAATGACAACATGTACATTAAAATAATCCATTATACATTAAAATCTCCCTTATCAGAGACAGATAAATATCCAAGCATGTGTAAATGGCTCACACCTTCCCACTTAATTTGATTGACAAAAAAAATGGGAGGGTTATTTCTTATTTTATTTATATCTTACAAAAAACAAAATACAAAAAATCCGAATCAAGACGTCAAATGGCAGTGGCCATAGACTTTAGTAGTAATTTTTATTAAGGTTCAAGATCCGAAACGCCAACTTTGATTTTTAGAAACATTTTACCTTGCTAAAGGATTGAGTTCGGTACTGAGATCCATATTGATCATTTCAAATGAATCTTTCAATTCAACCCTATAGCCCTCTATCTTTTGAGATAATTCAGTTGTCAAACTTTCCTTTAGTTCTGCGACTACCTGACTCATGGTTGGCCTTCTACTCGAAGTTGGAGATACACAAGCCACTGCTACTTCAACAGCTTTCCAAACTGAGTTAACATTGAAATCTCCACCCAACCTTGGATCAACAATATTTTGAATGTCCCCTTTAGCAAGCATGAAACCCACCCATTGGCTTATGTGAGTCCTTTCATGGGATCTTTCGATCACAGGTCGATTTGTAATAATCTTCAATAGAACAACTCCAAAACTGTATACATCACTTTTTTCATTTAACCGGTTCGATTTGTAGTACCTGCAAGTCAACCCATGTTATATTTTCATGTTTTTTGCAACATTATTCTTGGAAGTTGGGAAGTTTGTAATACTACTCTTGATATTGTTTGTTGTGTAATGTTTTGATATTCATTGAACAAAACTAGTTGAATTATTACACACACATATATAAACTGACGCTGCTGACTTTTGATTAATTGATCTTTTTATTTTTTTGTCACAACTCCAGAGGCCTCACAATATACATGTCATTGTTCTAATTTATGTTTTTAGTTGATTTTAAATTCTATTTTGTATTTAAACCATCCATTAGTATCTTGCCATGCCATGTATTCTTTCAACAGTAGAATATAAATTCTATATACAAACTAAATTATAATAAATACCAACTAATGATTACTATCATGTGGCTGTGCTGCTGACTACATGATAATTGCCTTTTATGATAAGAAACTTATCAACATAGCTTACTAAAACTTACAACTAAATAACAGAAGTACTCACTCAGGGTCCAGGTATCCAGGGGTGCCAACGACATTTGTCGACACATGTGTGCTGCTATCAATTTGGAAAATCTTTGATAGACCAAAATCCCCTAGTTTGGCATTGAACTTTTCATTCAACAAAATGTTTGTGGTCTTCACATCCCTATGGATTATGGGTGGCTTACAACCATGATGCAAATACTCCAAACCTGTTTTACAATCCATTATTAATTATAGAAAAAGAATGAAAAGATTAAACACTTTTAAAATATTTATATAAATCAGCTTATTGCAAACCTTCAGCTGCGTCAATTGCTATTTGAAGTCTTGCTTGCCAACTCAAGATATTTGTTTTATGACCTGCATCCGTAAATAATACGCCTTAACTTAGTTGTGCAGTTCAAATAATAACCTTAATCATGTTGTTTAAGAAAAGTTTTTGAGGGAAAATTATTTTTATGTTGCTTCAAAATAAAATTTGGCTTAAATTATTAATTTGACCCTTTCACCATTAGCCAAATCCAATTGTTCCGTAAACTATTAGTTGAGCCAATTTAGCCTTCCAGTTTTCAAAATCAAATCAATACGATCGTTGGGTTGCCTCTCCATGATATTATTATAAGCTAGTTTTAACTATGACCAAACCTGACAATTGTGTTTCTAAGTCTCTGTTGGCCATGTACTCGTAAACGAGTCCCATGTTGGTTCCTTCGTAGCAATACCCGACAAGGGTAGTCAAGTTTTTATGATGAACTCTCAGAAGAAGTTTTACCTACAATTCAAATCATCATAACTAATTTAGTATAATAATCGATGTATGGGAGATCAAGAATTCTATGTTATAGTGGCTTGCCTCTGCTTGAAATTGTTGATACCCTTGGACTGATGATGGAGAGAACACCTTCACTGCTACATGAATTCCATCTATGCAGCCATAGTAAACTGTTCCAAATCCACCCTTACCAAGAATCCTCTCAAAGTTGTTGGTGATTCTTTGGAGATCAGAATATGTCACTTGTCGTTGCATTGACTCCAGTGGCCGATTCTGGACGTTTGGTTGGGTATCAACTATCGCAACTGCTAAGATCATCAAAAGTATATTAGGCACAAATCTTAGGAGAATTATAATTTTTATTGTTTCCGCAAATGTGTATCTTATATTTAATGTCTTAACCTCTAGTCTTATCTTGCTTTTTCCTCCTTGTAAGCCCACAAAAGATAGCCGCTATACTCAATGATAGGATGAGAAAACCAAAAACTGAGGCTAGTGTTAAAACAACAATATTGTTCTTCGTCTTTTTCCTTTCACATGAATCTGACGCACAAAGGTTTGGATTTTCTCCCACACTACGAACAATAAGGTTAATAGCAGCAATTGGAAGTTAGCAAGGAATATCATCATGAACATTATTATATTAGTATATGATGACACTAACTGATGCTTTAGGTTTTTGTAGAGAAACTATATACAGACTTTATTTGTTTTTGAAAATCGGAGTGAAATAAAATTATGATATTACAGAGTCATCGGTTTTGACAAAAACCATACCTTAACAATAGTGAACCAGTCTTTGATCTTTTTATGAGTTCAGCTGGAATAGAACCATTGAGCTGATTTCGGTCTAAGTTTCTGCAAGGATAAAGTGAATATGATTTCCCCCTTTTTTAACATATAATGGTATCCAGAGGCAGGGCCACATACTGTAGTGGGTGCAAATACACGCATTGAAATTTGGAAAAAAAAATGTAACAGTTTCGGTACTTTTCTATAATTACACTTCAGTGGGGAAAAAAAAAAAAAAAGGTTGTTTTCAATTATGAGAACCCTTCTGAAAAATTAAATAGTACTGTAAAAAAATGTACCTTTTTAGATATGTAATCCAAATTCCTAAATCAATTATTCTTTTAAAAAAGTGATCTCAAAAGATAGAACCTATTACTCAACTTTTCTCCTTCCCCATCCAACACTACGATTTGTCAATTTGGCCAAACAAAAATGTGAGAGGGAGAGGGGGAAAAGAGAGGAAAGAAAAGAAGAAGAAAGAAAAAAAAAATGATAAAGAAAAGGAAATTGGTGTAAGACTTTATCTTTTGAGGGGTTTTTGAAGTATTTTCATTAAAATTGAATATATATATTACCTAATACTTGTTTAAGAATAAAATTATTTAGAGCAAAATTATGTTAAAGTTCACTCTTATTGCAATTCTTAAATTATAGAATAAACGAGTTTTGTAACTTAACTACACTTCCTTGTGCATGAAGTATTTGAAAGTTCAAGGGAGGAGGTGTTCAAGTTGTAGGGTTATGTTATTAACATATGTATTTCTAATAATAATAATAATAATAATAGAATTTTGTATTACTATCCAAATGATGCATATAAAGTTAGAACATATCTACAAAATGGTACCAATCAACCTCCTAACTACTACTTTACAAAAAATCAAAATTCAAATCTTTTAACCTCATTTCAATTGTGCTTATTTTGATGAGTATGAAATTGGTTGTAGTATTGTATAAAAATAATAATAAAACAATGTCAAATCCATGTATTTATTTATTTATTTATTTATTTACTTTAAGAGTTTGTACTCATTTCAAAACAAATCCTAGGTCTACCACTTATACCATCAGTTAAGTAACTTACAAGACCCTCAAATACTTCAATTGAGACAAAGAATATAGTATTGATCCCGTTAAGCTGTTGTTTGATAGATCCCTGAAATAGGAAAATCAATTAAACTTATTATTTAGTTATAAAAAAATAAAAATAAAAGAAAAAACAAAAAAAAAAAAACACTTTGACCTAATTTTGTTATTATTATCATTTTTCAATTTTTTTGATAATGTAAATTGTTAGTACTTACAAATCTTGTAACATTACGAGATTTGATATGTCAGCAGATATCTCTCCGGTCAATCCACTAGAAGACAAGTCCCTGTTCACGTTTAAAATTTACAATTATTAAGGTAAAATTTTCTTAGAGATAGTTTTAAATAAGTTGGAAAGTCACGTGGGAAAGCATAAACTTACAAGGAAATAATTCTAGGGGAATTATAACCATCATAGCTACAATTTAGACCTTCCCACAAGTATGCTTGAGGGACACACGGATCTCCTTGCCAATTTTTCTTTACTCCATACGTTGACTTGATCTTTGTGATGGCATCAACTATTATTTACATAGGTATCCAAGTAAGTCAAAAGATACGAGCTAACTACAATAAAAGATTACAAGTTCGAAGCATACGTGTAGAGGAGCATACCATCTTGTTGGTCCGTTTCTGATTGCGAGAGATTTTTCACGGAATATATCTCAACTGCATTAAGGATGGGTGGAAGCGTTGAATTCTCTGTTTTGAAGATTGAAACTTCATATTTTTTGGCAATAGTCAAGGGCGATGGGCTATACAAAGTGTTTGTGGACAAGTACTCCGGAACAAAAGGTCCATAAAAGGGCTCCTCGTTTATTGTAATGTTGAATGATCTAGACTGATTGGCTTTTAGCTTTACAACTTCAGCAAAGTGCATGTAGATATAATATTCGGAAGTTGCGGTTTCTGAGTCCCAGTAGAAGTTCAATGGAGAGCTGTCGGTTGTTGGAGAGGCAGCAGTACTCATGACAACAGATGGGGGTTGGTAATCGTTGTGACTTTGGGAGTCAATAGAAAGCGAGGTAACTATTACCTTATCATAGTTATCAGGCTTCCAAATGCGATCATAAATATCGTCTTCATACCTATGTAAACATGTGTGATTTTATGTAAGCCAAGAGCAAATTGAGTCTATGTTCTGTTTAAAACTTTAAAGAGATATACACTATATAAATGGGATGAGATCTAGTGAAGAAACAATGGCCGTCATCTATATATATATATTAGTCGAGCCTATCGTCCTTATAAAGTTGACTCACCAATAGGACCGGCACTAGGCTTAAAACCCTCTGTTAAAATCAGATCCTAAAATTTTATGAGATATATAACAAAAAATAAACCACAAGTACATCAGTCAACTCCCTCTTTCTCACTCTCTCTCAACAACAAAATCAAAATTGTAAATTATATTTTCAACTTTATTTAACCATGCATGATCTTATCTAGATAATTAAGCATCTTCTTTGAAAAATAATAAATTTTAGTAATTTATTTTGGTTTAATTTTATGCTTGAATCATGAATATTTGATATATTCTCTATATAAAATTAATCTTTGTTTCCTTGTACAAGCAACTTGAGACTATTGTGTGATTTTATTACTATGCCAAGTTGTCTCTACATATTAGTCTCTATATATTAAAAGGATTCATAAAATTAGTTACTATATCTTTGGCTTCCAAAAATACACTTAATTTAATTAACATATCATTATTCCTAAAATATAAGAAATAAGATTAGAACTGTAAAACGTCAAACATTAAAAAGGTTCCTGTCACAGAAGCATTAGATTAAAAAAAAAAAAACTACCTGATGTTCCTTATTCCCAATAATACAAAGGTTCCTATTAAAAAGGTTCCTCATTCCTTCCCACTTCCCCATGCCCACTACCCCACTTTCTTAAAAATAAATAAATAAATAAATAAAATCTCATTCCCATGTTGTATAAAAAAAAATCCTTACAAAAAAAAAACCACTATCCACATCACATTAAAAAAAATAAAAATAAAAATACAAACAAACAAATCCACACAAAAACCAATTACAACTTCCTGGAAAAAAAAAACTTCTCCTTTCAGTTGTTCCTCTTTGTTCCTTTCAAACGTTGCGAAATGTATAAGAAAAAATTCTAATAACATTAGATCTCCATAAACTCCAAATCTACAATATTCTTTCAGTTTCTTTTCTATTCTTTCATCCTATTTCTAATCGACACAGGCCGAAACCGACTCTACCGATTTTCAGGCGGGTCGAGTCCGGGTTCCTTCGCCCTCCACTCGACACCGGCAGGTCGAGTCTGGGTTGGGTCCAAACCCGACCCAGCCTGACCCGGAACAGCCCTAATTTAATGTGTCATATATTGAATTCTATTCAATAGTCATGTGTTTAATTTCCTGTCAAAATTGGTAAGTCTTAGAAAAAAATTTAAATACTACTTTTTCAATTGAATTATATTGTATATCCTATTTTCCCAATTACATATATTGTGAATTGGTAATTTTATAACTTTTTGTGATGTGTAAACTATTTAAAATGTGTTGTAGAAGATTTGGCTATGAATAAAAAATTATGACATTAAACGAAAAAATAAAGCCCCATCGCACATGTGCGTGAAATGAGACTAGTAATAATTAATGCTTTAAATATTGTAGAGAATATTGTCTCTTATTTTCGAAAATGTTTTAGTTATAAGTGTCTACTAAAAAAGACCCATTAAAATGACTCACCTGTACATTGTATCAGCTAGTGAACCATCATCCGTGCGCGTAAAGAGTGCCAGTGATCCAGATTCTGTCACATACACCTCATCATTCAATGGCCGTAACTCTATTGCTGATATAAACGGTGTGCCGAGGTATGTGTTTACAAGACAGACATGTATATAATTTAGAGTTGGGACATGTATGAGCTCCAAGTTGAGAGTATATGACGCATTCTTTATTTTGACCGTATCCCACATATTTGGTCCCAGATGCAGATCGAATTCTGGGAAGTTATCTTGTCCATCATAATTCCCATACAAGAAGGTTGCTCGGATCAAATATTTGACTCCTTCTGCAATATTTATTCTGTAACAGTTCCGGATTCCATCAGGAAAGCTTCTTAGAGTCCATATTTGCTGTTGATAGTCATCTTTATTAAGCTCAGTTGATATGCTCTTGCTTATACCAGTGTCTGTGAAGGTCGCGTCTGAAATGTAATTTATGCCTGTTCTGGGCTCCTTATAGCTAAAATCTGCTGGTGACCCACAATCTATGCTAATGAAGCCTGAGATAGAACAATAATTTAGCTATATTTATGGTACAGTAATTAGCTATATAACCAAAACCAATACAAATATTCCAAGTTTAGATTGCCCTACCTGATCGATCCTGGGCATGAACCAGAAGAGTAAGAGCCATACCACCCAGCAATGCAAAGATGAAATGGTTGCACTTGCACCTTCCCATGATCGCCATCTAAATTTCTTATTGCTTATTAGAACAAAGCTGCCAACACATGCTTTCCGACATCTATTACTTATACTGCTCATATGGGTATAGAATAGTTTTACCAACATTGTCCTAGTCAACTGCCCTTGTTACCTGAAGAATTCTATCACTTTTGTTTTATACTAATCATAACAGCTTCGGTAAGAATTTATGATAAAAATTATTAAAATTGTGTCATGCTTAGTACGTTCAAACTACATAGTAAATTAATTTTTGAACTCCAAGTCAATGGGACAAACGACATGTCTGGGTTAGCGTCCGTAATACTCTGTAAATTAATTTTGAAAATAGAAATCCTTACGTACCAATTGGTTTGTGAAAACGAGTTGCTTTATTTTCGTGACTGATAGATATTGGAATGAAATGGTAGACCTGTCTTTTCCATGTGCCGTAGCACAAAAGGTAATAAATTCATTCAAAGAAAATTTCCAAGCAACAACACAAAAGTGGATACTTTCTATCAATACAATGTCCTAGCAAGTGTTTCGAATGAATTGACATGATATTATTTTATTTTAATATTGGACTAATTTTGTGTTAATATTATTTTAATGTATTATATATATTATGTTACTAGTTGCTAACCTGTGCAATGCATGGAAATAGCTATTGGACGAGTTTTGGGGGAAAAAAAAAATATTGTTGTTTTATTTATTAGTTTTTTTGTAAGAAGGAATAAGAGACATAATGTTATGTCTCTAGTTTAATTTGTTTTGTATATATAGGTATATAGAATATAATAATAATAATAATAATATATCATAAATTGAAACTCTCTAAAAAAAAGGTCATGACCATTTAAATTAAATATATCAAAAGGTGTCTATTGACCAAAAAGGTTTTTGTTCTTATAAAAAAAAAAAAAAATGTTTGTTGATCCAAAATGTGAGTATTGACTAAAAATGTGTCTATTGATTGAAAATGTGCCTATTGAATGAAAATGTATCTATTGAATGAAAATGTGCATGTTGAAGGGTCATAATCCATTGGGTATAAATAAGGATTCACATTCATTTGGTAACTTATTCTTAACTTCTTCTTTTTCATCTTTCTTAAAAGCACGAGAAACTTGTGAATATTCTCCAAAATGCTATTTGTAACTCAGGTCTGTTTTGTTAAATAGTAATTGTAACCTCATTGAATGTTGGTGATAATCTATAACAGAATAATGATCCCACTCACAATATATATGTGTAAATAGTTACCACCACAAAATGGTCACCACTGATTTAAGAGCATTTCACTATTTCTGTTTCCTTCTTTGTTATATTAGATTTAGATTTCTATAACTATATATTACACAGGCATTAGATATATACATTTTTCATTTTTGTATGTATGTTGCTATAGCATAATATTTACACGATCCAATAGTTACTGAAAGTCTCTGGTTTTTTGGATCTTTCATGTTCAAAATGATAGGTATATATACTTACTTTCTCAATATTCTCATTATTGTGATTTGTGTGATTGTTTTCTTTTTGTTTCTTTCTATTTTCAGTATTAGATTTCAATTCTTTTGATTGTTTTGAAACGCATATTGATCAAAGCTATAAACGGAGATGTGTCCGCTGGTTTTTTTTTTTTTTAGCAATGATATTGAATAATGCATTTACATATATATGGATCTACATTTTATAGATTGAGATTGAAAAATATCTTATTCTCTGTCTATAATTAACTGTCTTGGTTGATTTGTAGACATGAATGTACTGTGTAATGTATCTCTTTTGATGAATGGCAATTACAATAGAAAAAAAAAAAAAAAAAAGTGTCTATTGAAAGGTCATAACCATTCAAATTTGATATATCAAAAGGTGTCTATTAACCAAAAGGTGCTTATTGGCCGAAAAGGTGCCTATTGAATAAAAATGTTCCTATTAAATGAAAATGTGCCTATTGGCCGAAAAGGTGCCTATTGAATAAAAAGATGCATACCAAAAGGTGTCTATTGAAAGGTTATAACCATTCATATTGGATATACAGACAGGTGCCTATTGATTGAAAAGATGCATATATATTGACCGAATATGTGTCTATTGAATGAGAAAATGCCTATTGATTGAAAAATAGTCTATCGAATGAAAATGTGTCTATTGACCAAAAATGTACCTATTGAAAAATGAAAAATCACCTCTGTTTCGTATTTTTAAATGTATACATGGCATTAATTTATGTAGCCACATGGTGCAATGAGACGCGGTCAACAAAAAGTCAGACATTTCGGCTATTAGTTATCATATAGATATATTGAATTGTAGAATAGAACATGTGATTATGGTGTATTGTAAAGTGATATATTAAAATAGAAAAACTAACTTTTTGATATTTGAAAATAGCAATCTTTTTTTTTTTTTTTTTTATAACACTTGATGCTAATGCTCTAAGTGATTAGTGGGTGAGATTTGATAAAAGACGAGACAAAAGCATAACAAAGACTTCAAAGGTGGCCAAACTAAATCGTGATGAATTCGTGCAACTTGACCCACACCCTGTTAAAAAAGAGAGGCCTCAATTTGGCCCTAACCAACCTTGCAATTGGCAAAGGGAGTTCCAATGGTTATGTTCGTAAACCAATTAGAGAAAATCGATGAAGATGAAAATAGGAGATTAAGGGTCATTTGGTATAGAAGTTTATGCACATGTTTTTAGTTTTTAAACAACATTGCATATATTTTCACACACTTTTTCACCTACACGTATTTCCAAAAAATATAAACAACGTTACTAGAACAACGTTACCAAACGGCCCCTAACTCTGCTCAAGGTTGTTTCTCTTACTCAATAGAAAGGAGATATTTTTATAAATATTTGAGGGATCAGTTTTGGTGGGAAATCCCTTCTCCCAAGACTTGCTAGTTGATCGTCATCTCAGTTTAGCTGAAGGGACATGTATCAGGACAGCAACTCCCAGTTTGTAGGCAGATGGAACCTTAGTAAAATCCATTTAGTAAATATTGATGCGAAGAAGGTGAGATTTTTTTTTTTTTTTTTTTTTTTTTGAAAATTACTATAGAGACCAATAGCCAGACCTAGGGGCGAAGGTACATGTATGAGTGGGGGCCATGGCCCCCCCAACAATTTTTATAATATTTTAATACTATATATAAATATTTAACATTTTAATTATTAGCCTAAAAAAATGGGACTCGGCCCTGCCAAATATTTGAGCTAGTCTAATAATGCTCTTAAAAAAATTATCCAATTTATCTAGTAGTTATAGAAACCCTTTTTTTCTTTTTTCTTTTTTTTTCTCACATTCATTTTTTATTGTAAAATGTGTTCTTATGTCTGTTAAAGTTTTGGATCATTCACGTCTTTGAATACTTTATTAGTTCAATTGAAGTTCTTTTACTCACTTTGGTAGACAATTTGTTAACTTATATTAAAAATGAAAATTTGAAGGATTCACTATGAAGGATACAAAATTATGTGTGTATAAATGTATGTGTTTGTGCATGTTTATGAAATTTTGTATAAGCTAATAAATTAGTATCATAAGTTGGTCTCCAAACAAAAATTTCTAACTACGCTGCTGGCCAGACTGAATTGGTTGACCTGGTATACGTTATTATTTTTTGTCTTGTGAATTTTGCTTATTGGAGAAGAGGGAAACCATCTAACGGAATAATCGTTTTCCAGTCTCTATGCCTTTCACAGAATGAGCCACATACATTTCATTCAATAGTTTAATTTAAGTTGTTAGTGCGGCCGAGAGAAACTCTTCACTGTTATGCCAAATAAATATAATTTAAGGTGGATAACTGTAATGAACTCATGTTAGTCATATAAAACGTGAATTTCGAGTTCACGAAATACTAATAATCATCCAATTAAGTCACATATTTTGAATTGTTTATCAATTTTTTTGTTTTCCCTTTATTAGAGTTGCACCCATTTTTTCATTAAAAAAATGGTGTTGCAACCAATTTATACATTAGTGCTAGTTAAGTAATAATTAATCAAAAAAACTTCTCCGCAGTCTTTACTCCTTAAGTGTCATACATACTTATCATATATTAACTTCTTTTAATCTTTTATCAAAAAGTTTTGTAGTTTAATTAACATCACTTTATGCACAAAGTGCTTAAAGGTAAAAGTTCAAGTTGCGGAGTTTCTAGCATATTGTAACTATCCAAAACAACAACCAAATATATATATGTAAACATCTTTTCTAACTTACTTTACGGGACGACAATTAATGAATGAATAGCCACGAGTTAAGTAGACTAGTAGAGGCATATATTTCAACATTTGATACTCTCCTTTTAATATTTGGTAGATAAAAGGTCCTTTCATCACACGTGAGCCTCCAGCTCAGTTATAACTCCGTGTCATTTGATTGTGAATGGCAAATTGCGACAAAATATTTTGTGGTTAGCTAGCCTCCCAGGTTTCCTAGCAAAAGACTTTTTCTTTGTTATTGACTTACTGCTACGTTGGGTTAAGACTTATTGCTCATGGTACGCTACAATTCTGTTGACTTGCTTTTCTATGCTTGCTATTTACTTCTTGATTAGCTTTCCTCTAATTGCTATTTTATTCTTTCTTGATCAAAGTAACATCCCCATCATTTCATTAATAAAGAAATGAAATTACAATATTTGAATATTGAACTACAATGTTTGAATATTGAACTACGTGATTTTGATACCTAGTATAATATAATGAAGGGTGCTATTAACAGGTGCTGCACAACACCTGTTAATGTGATAAAAATTGAAATAAAATATTCATGTCTTTTTAGGGATATGGAAAAAGTTGAGTATGTAATAAGTGTGTGTCAGTGTAGATGGAGAAAGTCAAATTATTTTGCAACCGGACCAAAATGCCCTTAAACCCAAAATTGAAAAAGTGTGTTTTTTATCTCTAAATTACCCTCAGCCTCATTATGAACTCCCAAATTTAGCTCTGCTCTATAACCACAAAATACACACAGAAAAAGGCATATAGAGAAAAGTATAGCAACATCTGGGTGGGGACAAGGACTTCCATCGAACCATTACTAATCTCACTCTAACATCAAATTTAAATTTTCTAACACCGTTGGGTCAAAATGACGAGTCCTCCGATGCATCCATGTAACTTCAATTCCAATTTGGTTTTAGGGATACAGAGTGAGAGAGGTGTTGGTCTTGGGTGAAATTGAGAAAAATTAACTCTTAATGCTTTTCAATTGGCAGGTAAGAGGATGGATGAGAAATTTGAGAGAGTGGGTTCTTTGAAGTTGTGTGTGCATGTCTGCGTGAAGGAAAATGAAGAAATGTAGAAGAAGAAAGAAGAAAAATATGTGGAGGAAAGCAGATAAATGAGAGGAAGAAAGTGGATATTTGTGAAGAAATGGGTGGATGAGGAAAAAAGAGGAAAAAAAAAAAGAAAAGAAAAATAAAAGAAAACAAAGGGTCATACGTGGGTGGGTGTTAGGTAAGGGTAAAAAAAAAAAAAAAAAGGATGAAAGAAACTATAATCCCTTATATCATATTATATATAATAAAAGCTACGCTTAAACACGATGGTTGCATCAAGTGACTTCATCAAATTGTAAATTTTTTAAAATTTTTAGATTTTAAGAAATAATATATATAATTTTTCTTCTCCTATCATTTCTAAATGGATAAAAATCTTAAAGAACTAAATAAAATTTGCTTCACATGATACAAATATATTATGGGGTACTGCAACGGGGTGGCAATTCATGTTCGCGAGTTAGGTTCGTGTCGTGTTGAGCTATGAGTATTCAACTATATAGGTTGACCCAAATCTGACCTGTTTAGTAAACGTGTCAAGAATCCTTAACCCGAATACAACCTATTTATTAAACAGGTCAACCCGATCCAACACGTTCAATTCGTTTAATTAACAAGCCATGTAAAGTTCAATACAAATGACCCATTTAATAATCTATTTGATTAATAGGTCATACCTAACATATATAATTTTTATCAATTCTCATATATCTAAAATTAAAATACAATTCTCATAAAAAAAAATTAAAATTCAATTATAACTACAAATATAGTAATAAACATATAAAAACAAACCATTAATGAAGCAATAATATCAAAATAAATAATAACTTTATAAGCTAAACAGGTCAAACGAGTCAGACAAGTTCGCATGTTTATTAAATGGGTTAGCTATATCAACCCAAATATGACCTGAACCCATTTAACACCAACCCATAACCTGAACCCAAATATTAGACATATATATACACACACACTAGTCTTTAAGCATGCGCTCACATGCGTGCTTAGAGACTCTTCTATTTTTTTTTTTTTTTTTTTGGTTAAAACTTGTAATTTGCATCTATTACAATATAGAAATTTTTTTAAAATTTTTCAAACAAATAAAAAGGATAAAATTTAGAGATAAACAGTAACTATAATTTCTTTTTTGAACTTAAAGGGAATAAATCCTAAATTTTAGGAATTCTCTTTATGAATTCAAAATGAAATTTGTTATTTGATATTTATGACCCTATTTCTAAATGAAGTTACCCTTCATTAATGAGGGTATTTTTAAACCATATCAAAATCCAGTTGAAAAAAGGGAATCCTCTTATATATAGTATAGATATATCTTATAATTCATAATTTGATTACAATCCAAATTCTTCTCTTATAATTTCTAAGATGATACAAATCTTAATTTGATTAAAATCCAAATTGTTCATCTAATCCATCTACTATAATTTCTAAGTTGATAAAAATCTTAATTTAATTACAATTCAAATTCTTTATCTAATCCATCTAATCCTTAATTTTTAAGTGTAGTGTATTATAATCCAGATTCTTCATCTGATCCATCTAATCCTTATTTTTTAAGTGTAGTGTATTATAATCCAAATTCTTCATCTGATCCATCTAATCCTTATTTTTACATGTAGTGAATTCAAAAAGAGATTAAATTTAGTTGGTTTTCATCTTTGAGAAGTAAATTTAGTTGGTTGGTGCCATACAACTACAACCTACAATTGTATCTATCTAAGTATTATCAACAAAGCCTAAAATAATAGGTAACATTAAAATGGCTATGGTTGGTAATTTATAGGTAAACTTTTACATTTATACTACAGTCTAGATACTTATATATTCGTAATTTATAGAATTTGTTTTGGTTGTATACGCAAGAAATTTATATATGGTTAACACTTCTACTACTCTACATGTTAGCAAGTATAATGAAATGTTTTTTTGTTTTGCTGCTCATTTTTCAAGAATATTAACCGTAATTAGTATAATTTAAAATATCATGATCTCAACTAGTCAAAATCAATAAGAGTACTTAGCTAACCAAAAAATTTAAGTATAATGCCATAATATTCTCAAAATAAAAATGTAAAACCCAAAAAAGAAAAAGAAAAAACACAAGAGAAGCATCAATTAAAACTCAAAAATAACAAAATATTGGATTCAATCCGAATTCAAAAATACAAGTTCAAGAGCTTCTACCTAACATTTCAAACAAAATATTGGATTCAATCCCATTTCACTTGAAGTACATGTTTTCCTTTTTTTTTTGCACCATTTGAGGAAGTACAAGACTCTTTCTCCAGACACATAGAGATGTTATGACCAACATGCTTGCAAAGGCCACAAGTCTTCTTTTGCTTTCCTAATTCTCTTCCGCCTTTCATTCGTTTTTGCTTTGGACGACCTTTTGTCTTTGATAACGGAGGACAATTAATGAAACAATCTCCATCAATCACACCATTAACATTGGCATCAACCACATTTTCCTTGCCTACTAAATTTTCATCATCCAACACTAGCAATTCTTTTTCACTTAATGAGGCTTCACAACACCAACATGATGGTAAACACAATGGTGGAATATGGTAACAATCTTTGTGAAGGAATACAGTAAGAATGTGACAACAAAGTATACCCCAAAATTCAAAATGTTTGCAACTACAATTAGTCACCTCACCATCCCATAAGACCTTGTGCTTTTGACTAGTTTCATCTTTATAATACTGTAGCACAAATTCAATACGATTTTCTTGATGAACTGGATATTGTGTTGCTCTCTCAAACTCCTTTTGAAAAATTTTGAAAGCATAAGGTGTCAAAACATTGTGTGCTTGGTCAGGGGCGGCTTGATGCATTTGGGGGCCTCAGGCGAAAATTAATCATCTTAATTTAGATGCAAAATTACTACTAATTAACATGAACTACATAGAAATTTTTTTTTTTTTTGGAATTTTTAAGACAGAAAAAATTTTACAAAATTTTTCATACTTGTTGATGTGGTAGATTAATAGTGGTAAGTAAAACAGTGGTGTTAGTGGTAGATTTAGATGAAAACTAGTAAAAGTTTGCTAATTAAACTCTTATTATTATTCTTTTTTTTTAGAAGTGCAACATTCACAATATTTTTTACAACAAATCCTAGATTTTAAACTATTTTTTGTTTTTATTTGAAAATATCACTATAATTATTTTTTTGCCATCAACAATAGGCTGTAATAACTTGCTACTTAGCATTAGTTGTAAAAGTGTTGTGAAAAATATTGTGAACGACGTTGCACTTTTCTCTATTTTTTTATTTGTTTTTCATCTAGTAAAAAAAATTATTTTATTTATTAATTATAAATAATCCTATTGGTTAAAATTTGGGGGCCTTTTTTTTACTTGGGGCCTTAGGCGGCTGCCTTTTTTGCTACACCATGGAGCCGGCCCTGTGCTTGGTCCTCTAAAGGTGACAATGTTCTTAAAGAAGAACCTCTAAATGTCTCTAACATTGTATCATGTGATTGTGTTTGCTCAATATCTTCAATGGCAAGATCAACCTAAGATTATAAATAATAAAATAAATTAAAAACTTTTATATGGCATATAAAGACTACAAATATTAACAAAAAAATAAATAAATAAAACAAATTATACAACAAAAGAAATCAATGGTAAGTATTGACTTACTTGTATAATGAGTTGGATCAATTTTATGTGAGAACTAACAAATCGTTTAATAAAGGCATTTATACTTTCCGATCTTCCGGTTGTTGTCATTCCACCAAAAAAATGTCCACGAAGGTAACATGGTACCCAAAAGTGCTTGATTTGATATAAACCAATTACATGCTTGTTAGTAAGCATGTCATACTTTTCCATAACTTGAGTCCATTGACCCTTAAATTCTTCACATGAGTCTAACTTGTATAACTTGTAGAACTCTATGCACCAATTTGAATATTGATTATGAAGAATAGATGTAAACCAACTACTAAACTTAGCGGTAATATGCCATATACAAAAGGCTGTTTTGTGAGTGGTAATTCTTTTGATATTGCTTCCGTAATCCAGGGATCTTGATCTATCAAAATTGTCGTAGGTTGTTTCTTCATTAAATATACAAAATTCTACTAATAAAAAAATTTGTGTTAGAACATGTTAACATTTCAAATGATATGTATTAACATTATTCCACTAATTAATTAAATAAAATGGAAAAACGGTTGTACAAAGTTATAAGATAAATAGAGTACCTTCATTAGCCATTGAAAAGCACTAGTTTTTTCATTTCGAAGAAGTGCACAACAAAAGAGAATTGTCTTTCCATGATTATTGACACCAACAAAAATACTAAAAGGCATATCATAAGCATTTACCTTGTAAGTAGTATAAAAAACAACCACATCTCCATATTTTTGGTACCAATCAAAATTATGAGGGTGTGACCAAAAAAATGCTCTAACCTTTTCTCTTCATCAATTGTGAATGCATATTAAAACTTAGAATTCCTTTCTTTAGCAACTTTACAAAATTATAAGAGATCCATAGCATCATTCACAACATGCATCTTTCTCATTTTCACATAAAGATTATGAATGTCCCATTGAGAAAATGGAAGATGTCCATGTTTCACATTTTTCTTAAGCTCCATAACACGTATTATTTCTCTAATTGAAAGTCCAGCTTCTTTGTATAAGAGAATGCAATTTTTATCATCTTCAGTGATTACTCAATTGGCCGAAAGAAATCATAGACTTGAAGGGGACAACAATTCATGATTGTGATCTACAACAAAAATAGTGATATGCCATTCTTTCATAAAAATGTCTATTGACTTTCGCAATACAATAGTTAGCCGAGCTTTGCATCCACATTTCAAAGACATTCTATTTCATTGCTCCTTAGATGGATCCACCATTTTTAGTGGTTGCCTACCTTCCTGATGTGATTCCCCAATTTGATTGATTGTGTGATGTGTGTGGGTGTGTGATGAGTCTCACATCGGGTATTTACTGGATTGAACTGGACTTTATTAACAACTACAAGGAGCCTCAATTGTGACTAGTCCTTTTGGAGGTATAGCGCAGATGTGACTAGCACTTTTCTTTGGGTCATTACATATGGTATCAAAACCGACCCGATAACCCTGTGTGGGCTTAGAGACACTACCCCACAAAATGGGCCCTAATGAGGACGTTAGGGATTTAAGTGGGGGAGATTGTGATGCTCCAATTTAATTGATTGTGTGATGTGTGTGGGTGTGTGATGAGTCCCACGTCAGGTATTTACTGGGTTGAACTGGACTATATTAACAACTACAAGGAGCCTCAATTGTGACTAGTCCTTTTGAGATATAACGTAGATGTGACTAGCGCTTTTCCTTGGGTCGTTACACTCGATGACAAAAGAAATTACGTCTTCTTATTTCTCCATTTTTTTTCTCCGAACGACCTTTTTGAATTGTAAAACCATTTCGATTTGCATAATTTTTACAGAAAATGAAAGCTTTTTCTTCACTAAGAAAACATTGACCAACAAAAGGCTCAAATTCATTTTCTATTGAATGTATATCCTCATATTCTTCAATAACCCCTGTCTCATCTATTGGACATTCATTCCAATCAACTATTTCACCTCCACGTGTGTTATTATTTTTTCCATCATTTGGAAACTCATTTACCTCAACACAATTCCTTGAAACACTTCTATGAATCTCACTTGCAATTAAATCATCATCAATTTGTGCTATATTAAAACAAGAATTAAAAAAAAAAAAAATCAATATCATATTATACGTTAAATGAAATATGGATTACAAATAAAATAAAAAATAATAGTACCTTCTTGAGGTAGTTCATTTAAGTCAAAGTAACTCAATGGAACAAGTTGATGAGTCTCACTTGCAACTAAATTGTCATCCATTTGTGCTACATTAAAACAAGATTAAAACAATCCATATCATATTTTAGGATAAATGAAAAAAAATGATACAAAAAAAATAAAATAAAATAATAGTTCATTCTTGAAGTAATTCATTTAAGTTAAAGCAATTCCTTTTAACAACTTGATGTGTCTCACTTATAACTAAATTCTCATCCAACTAGATGAGTCTCAACTTGGTGCTATATTAAAACAAGATTAAAACAATCCACTTCATATTTTAGGATAAATGAAAAAAAAAATGATACAAATAAAAAAAGATTAACCTCATATTCAAATCTATTTAAAAATAAATATGAATTTAATAAAATAAATTATTGTACCTTGCAAAATAATTGCTTAATCCTTCATTGAACATTTGAACTTTTCTTCATCTCTTAATTTTTATTTTTTTTTCTTTTTGAAGTGGGTTTGATAATGGTAAAGTGAATGAAAGTGAGTTTGATATTGGCAAAATGAAAGAAGATGAAGAGTAAAATATTGATAAAGTGAAATTGGGTGGGAAATAAAAAGTGAAATGGAGGGAAATGTTTTAAAGGTGTGTTAAAGGGGCATTTTTGTCTTATAATTACTGAAGAAACCAAGATACACATTTTACACCAACCAAAGCTGAAAAATTAATTTTTGTCCATTACCTATGTACATGGGACCCTCCCCCCCATCTTTCGGGGCGGATTCTCAAAAAAAAAATGTACATGGGACCCAGGGGCTAGTTTATTAACAGGTGCTGGCCAGCACCTCTTAACAAAACCATATAACGAAAGTATAAGGTTTTTATTTTCAAGTTATAAAAATCACAAAAGGCTAATCAATACCCCTTATTTTCATTTGGATACCCATTCTGCATTGTCTCACACATAGGTCACACAATTAATTGTAGAAATGATAATTCAGAAAATTAAACACGAACACATCTATTACAAAACAAGGACAAAAATAGTTAGTTGCACATTGGCACATTAAGTGAGTGTTTGGATCCACGGCACGTTTTCACATTTGCGTTATTTTATTTTATTTTATTTTATTTTTTCTAGCGTGTGAACAGTAACATCACATGGATCTAGTGTTTTCAGTTTTCAGTTTTCAGTTTCAGCAAAAATAAGTTGCATACAAACGGACCTAAATGGATGAAAGTAAATATGCAAGATTGATATGAATATTGCACAGGTGTCTCTAAAAAGAAAGATTGAACATAAAATATGAAACTTTCACAAGAAAAATCTTATTACTAAGTCCAAAAATAAAATAAAATAAAAAATCTGAATCTGGAAAACCAATTCTCAGATCATTCATCTTTCCTTTCTTCCTCCTTCCCTCTCTCCACTCGAACCTTTGCATTTATGGTGAATCTGATAAACATTACACAAACCATCCATCTCTCTCTATCTCTCATGGTCTCGTGGTCTCTCCGCTCCAATATCTGACCACCTATCCCATCGAAAATTGAAAGTCACAAACCTTATAATTATAAAATAAATAAATAAAAGGAATTCATACCCCTAGAAATGATTGAAGTTAACTAATGTTCATATACTTGAACCCATTCGGTGATGATGAATTTGAGATTTCTTCTCCTTTTTATTTTATTTTAGCTTTCGAACTTCATTAACACCGATGACCAAACTCATCATCTCTTATTTAGCCTTTCGGTCACAGCGGACACCTCTTTTTTATGTTGCAGATTTGATTGGATTTCTTTCTCAAAATATTTTATTTTATTTTACTTTTTTAAGACATTAAAGTGAGATTTTTTTTTTTATTTGGTGTGTTTGGTTGGTAAGAAAGTCAAAGAGAAAATAAATTTATTTATTTATTTATTTATTGTTTTAGGATTTTCAATTCTTTTTTAGAAGCATACGTGGCATCTTTTAAATGTTGATTAAAATTTATTATTATTATTTTATTCACCATGTTAGGGTTATGAGTGCTAATGGTGCAAAAAAAAAAAAAAAAAAAGAGTGCTAATGGTGCACACCATTTTTTACATAGTCATTTTCCATTAATGAGTTAATGAAAGAGGTCAAATTGACTGCAAATTGAAAATAACATGGATCAAATTGATTGTTATCAAAATGTAGGGACCAAATTACTATGAATCCAAAATGGTGTTTTTGCCAAAAATAATTTGTGGACATTAGTGGACACAAAATAAATATTTATTATTTAGCGGGAATCTTTCTCGTACAAAATAAAAAAGCAATATTTACTCATTTGGCTTTGAACACAAAATATTTATTATTTGATATGAAACACAAAGTAAGTAAAGTTTTTGGTTTTGACAAAATTTACTGAAGTTGAAGGAGACATTTAATTTAATAAACTTGAACCAAAAACCAAAAATTTGTATATATTAGCACAAATTTCTCTCAAAAAAAAAAAAAACATGACTTGTGCCATAATGGCGTGCAATTATTATAGGGTTGTTTTATAATTGTAAAAGCTTAACATTGTCGTACGGAAAGGAAAGAGCTATTCTAGGACTTTTAAGTTTTAGGCAAAAATGCTGAGTGCACTCTTTAAGTTTAACCAAAATTAATGTCAGTCTTCTAATTTTGCATTCGTTCAATTGGGACCTCTAAGTTTATTAAATTAAATGTCTCCATTAACTTCCGTTAATTTTTTTTTTTTTTTTGTCTAGAAAATATTTTAAAATAATTAATTGTATTTTTTTAATTTAAAAAATTTGAAAAGAAAATTGAAAGGTTGACTGTGACATTTAACAAAATTTGATAGAACTTGAAATTTAGAGGACTCTATTGAATGAAATTAAAGTTAAAAGACTAAAATGAATTTGAGTAAAGGTCATTACGAGGGGACAGCTAGTTTTGCTATACGTGTAATCATCCAGGAGCTCATTGGCTGACATGAATTGGAATATCGCTTTTTCTAGGTCTATCGAGATCATTGTTAGAGCAACCACATCAGTCCATCTATAATCTTCTAAATTTTACACATTTTGAGAAAAAAACACTCACATCAGTGGGTGTGAAAATGTGTAAATATACACCCCGACTGTGTAAATGAACAGTAATCGTGCATATATACATGGTTACTATTCATGTGTAAACGATTTTTTTATTCTTTTTTTTTTTCTCTCCTCTATCAAACTCCTTCTCTTCTCCAACATTTACAACAACCCAGTGTGCCAGAATAACCACCCAACCATCAAACCCAGCGCCACCACCAAACACCACAACCTAGCACAGAGAATTAACCCAAAATCAACAGAAAATTAACCCAAAATTAATGGAAAAGCAATTACAAAATCCAACTCAAAATCAAGACAAACCCACTGAAAACCCAACTCAAAATCAATCAAAACTCACCAATAAACCCAACCCAAAAACAATCCAACCCCACCGGAAAACCCAGCCCAAACCATACTCAACGAAAAACTCATGTGAAATGCCTAATAAAGCCGGATTTGCTGCCATTGCTGCCACCTGATGGTCTTCCATTGTTACTGCCGGATCTTCCATTGCTGTTGTCGGTTGGGGGTAGGAGGCGAAAGGTCGTCGGTTGGGGGTGGGAGGCGAAAGGTCAGTGGTAGAGGAAGACAGGGAGGGGTGAAGGAAAGAGGGAGGGCAGAAGCAAGAGGTAGGCCAAATCGATGGAGGGCTGAGGCGGCGAGCTAGATCGGTGGCAACGACGAGCTGGGTGAGGCAGCTATGAGGAAGAGAGTGAGGGAAAGAGAGGAACGGGTGAGAGAGCTGATGTTGTGGGTGTTTATGAGAGAGAATGGGTATTAATAAATAAGAAGAAAGAAACAATAAATAATATTATGTAATTAGAATAGATTTGTAAAATAGATAAACTGATGTGGGTGTTTTAGAAATGTGATAGGGTAAAATAAAAAAAGTAGGTTTTTAGTGTAAAATAGATGGAAATTTTTAGACAGACTGATGTGGTTGCTCTTAGGGTCTCACTTTATCCGTGGTTGATACTTCGTGGAAAATTCATTGTTCAACTGTGCTTACACTTACACCTTCTAGTTATTTTCCATGCTGAGCAGAGAACCTTCTCAAATCCTTTTTCTATTTATAATTATATCAAATCCCATTAAACTTTAAGAATTTTATTCCAAATCCATCTAACTTTAGT
The DNA here is from genome assembly GCA_028535905.1 of Quercus berberidifolia. NCBI lineage: Eukaryota > Viridiplantae > Streptophyta > Magnoliopsida > Fagales > Fagaceae > Quercus > Quercus berberidifolia. The sequence goes on along the minus strand of JAPQVW010000002.1, from coordinate 74,947,056 downwards.
TTGAAAATTTAAACCTGCTCCAAACCTATCTATTTATCATACCATAAGTCGGTCAAGAAGATTTTGTTTTGTTTTGTTTTGTTTTGTTTTGTTTTGTTTTGTTTTGTTTTTTTTTTTTTTTTTTTTTTTTTTTTTTTTTTTTTTTAATTTTAACAAATTGTTATAACAAATGGAGGAAGGGAATTTTTGTTAGGGTTTGTGCCCTAAAATTCAATTTATTGGCATGTCATAAATAATTAAATTGTTTAATTATATGAGACTATCTATAAATGAATTAATGGGACATTATCTTAGTCCATGAGATGCATAGTATGTGATTTATGTGAAAAGTCACAGAAAGATATAAATCACAAGTTCTTTGTAAACTCAGAATTTTAGTTCGTAGTCGGTGATGAAATTGGGCATTTCATCTGCGAAGACTATAATATATCAACTAAGATGATTTATCTTAATCATGGAAGTGGAGACTTCTAGTTGATATGTTGATATGTTTTAAGAGTTAAGACATATTGAACTGGACCACTGTGAAATTCATTATTCTCCTAATGACTGTCAAATGAATAATAAATCTAACAACTTCTATTTACATCAACTCTAAATCCTGAGAGAATAATGGACCTGATCATGAGATGTAGGTTGCTTTGATATATCAGGAGTGAAATCTATAAGATACGATCAAAACCTCAGTATATTGGGCTGCTGCATTTAGTGTTGATGGAATATATATTCTCAAAATGGAATTCATAATCTCTTAACGGAGATATAAAATATTCCCTTAAGATAAATTTAATGGGCTTAGTTATTCAGAGTGTTGGGCCCAACCACTTTAGTAAGGAGTTACTAAAGTATATATTTATGGAATTAGATTTCATAAATATATGATGAATAACATAAAGAATTAAATCGAATACTCAAAGATTAAGATGTAGTAATCTTCAAAGTGACAGTCTATTTCATGACTTTGTATTACTACGAATATTTTAATGAAAGAGTTGTGTGTATAATAAAGTCTTGGAATATAATTTATTAATAAGACCTAGAGTGCAATTATATTCTTATAGTGGTATTAAATATAATTAATGGTAACTTTGGACTTGTCAAGAGTTGACAGAAAAGCCCAAGGCCCATTGGAGCTTGAGTCTTATTTGTTCCCTTTTGGTCCCACTCCAAGCCACATACTAGAGCCCAATTGGAATGGCCCAAAAGGCTAGCCCAATTAGATAATCAGTTATATATAAGGAGAGAAACATATAGAATTTTATTAAAAAAAAAAAATTAAGATTTTCATAAGACTTTAATAAGTGGTTTTCATTTAGATCACATAAGGAATGCAATGATGTATGTGAGTGTTGGACACTCTCTTATTCTCTTCTTGGAAACTGATTGAGAGACCACACTTCTTGGGCATTAAGTGGAATTAGAGTGAAGATTAAAAGTGTTCCCAAATAATTCTCAAGTTTTGGTTTTGAATTTCACCGTACCAAGGTACACTTTCTATTCTTTGTTCTATAATTCAAGGTTACATGTTATCTTTTATGAATGAAATAGATCTGTGTTTGTTACTTCCGCTGTGTATTTTGTATGAGATACAAAATCAGATTTTCCAACAATTGGTATCAGAGCGGTCTTCAATATCATGCTTGTATAACATGTGATTGAGTTTTAGAATTAAAGAAAAATCGTTTTCTTGGTGTTCTAGTTTTCTGCAGTAAAAGTTTCTGCATAATTGTGTCCTTGATCGTACTCTTTTGTGAAAGACGTGATTAAGGTTTAAAGAATATAAATGGAACTGGTATATCGGTTAAGCATGTGCATTTCGTTTTGCACTGCTTGGATTTAGTTGGCAGTTGAATTTTATTTGATAACCGTTGCCGATGCCATGTTTTAGTATATGAAATATACATGTTGGTTCGTATTATCAAGGACCCATGTGGCATGTTCCATCTGCCGCTATCATGCTTTTGATTTTGATAGACGTACATGTATGAATGAATAGCTTTCATTCTTGAATGATAAACGTGTACAGTTGCTTGCCTTGCATTATATATTTATTTTATGATCAAACAGTATGTTAATGGTAGGATTATGAAATTTATTCCTAATGAGATTAGGATTTTGTTTTCAAGGGTTTCTAGCATTATTATGGTTCTTGATCTTGATTTTTTAAATTTTCATTGATAAAATCAAAAGTGTTTTTGATGGAAGAACAATGAAGATGTCAAAAACGGTTGCTGTAAAATTCTGGAAAAATTCAGTTTTTGCAAGTTTCAATCGATCGGGAATTCATTTCAATCGATCGAATATACTTTTCGATCGATTGAAGAGGAATCGAGAACCAATCGAGTTAGGTAGAAGCTTTATGATGAAGTTCTTCATTGTCTCAATCGATCGAGAATTCATTTCAACCAATTGAATGTTGAGTTCGATCGATTGAACAGAAATTGAGAATCAATCGAACAAGGCAGAACCTTTGTGATGAATTTCTTCATTTTTCGATCGATCGAGTAATAGGTTCAACCGATTGAAGGCACTGAATTTTGAATTTTCACTTGTTTTGACTAAGTGTTAAAAATTTGATAAAAAGCAAAGCTATGTGATTAATTTTATAGTCCTTGAAAGTTAAGGACATTTATTAATCATTATCTAACTAATAGACCTAATGAGATCAAAGATGTTAATTAAATAGAACTCTTAGTCTTAAATGTTTTATGATTAAAAGTCCTTAATTTATTTTAATTAGAGGTTTTTAATGAGATTAAAATTCTAATTAAAAGATATATAGTTTCTAATGAGATTAGAATACTTTATCTAGTAAATTAAGGATAGAGTTCTATATAACTATTTTTTGATTCATTAGTGTTTAAGGAATCCTAAATAGGTTAGGACTTCCATTTTAGTTATTGATTCTAATAAGATTAGAGTCTTTATCAAGTACAAGGTTATTAGCTGTGGTGGGATCACAATTATTTAAAGAAAAACCCAAATAATGAGTGGGAGTGCTGAAATAACCCTTTTGTTAAGTTTATTGTAATGTGAATAGATACCTTGTCTTGACTTCGAGTCTTGCATTCCATGCGGAGGGTATTTACTTCACGGATTACAAGGTTAAACTTCTTTATGATTATGTGAATGTTCGTTACACTACTGTGACGTGACTTAGTTAGATCACATCAGATTTAAACAATTAAACACATTTGATGTGTAGGGTTAAAATTGTGATTAGATCACAATGATTTCAAGACAATCCACTTGTTTTAAAATATCTAGTGGGGTTGGATCTCACGGCCTTCATTGTTGGTTCATAGTGGTGTGGGGTAAACATCTTGTCTTGGCCTCGAGCCTTGCTTTCCATGCAGAGGATGTTTATTTCATGGTACTACAAGATTGAACTTCCCGGTTTATAGTGGTGTGGGCAAGCACCTCGTCTTGGCCTTGAGCCTTGCGTTCCATGTGGAGGGTGTTTTGCATCATGGTACTACAAGATTAAACCTTTCAAGGGTAGAGTTATGTGGCTAAACATAAGTCTAGGCAATGGTGTACACTAGACTAAGTTTGATAGTATCCTTTATGCTGAGTTTTTGCTATTATTACTTAGAGGCTAAAGGAAAAGCGGCAAATTATTTTTGTTTGGTAAGAGTTACTATGATAGCATTAATAATGAGAATAATTCTCGCCTTATCATAGTGGTTCATATTCACTCTATGCTAAGGAATATTAATTACAGGATTAGGTTGTCGTTGCACCTAATATAATATGTTTTATGGGTTCCATATTATATGGTAGTGGTTGCAAAATATAATTTCTTAGTATTTAAGTTCAGAGTCTCAAAATAAAGTTGTCATAAATTTTGTTCTCTAGCTACTATTTTATTGAATCACATTAACTAAGAAATAATTTTGGACATGGTGCTTAAAGGAGTTGAATTACATAAAAATGTTTTGATTCAGCATTGTCATAATTTCCTATGCATGATGCATTGATGGAAGATAGCTTATGATATTATCATAGTCTCCATTGAAATGCTAAATTGTTACATTGGCTTCTATCTCAATTGTACTATAGCATGAGATGCAAGAGTTAGTACAAGACTTAGACTTTATATTAAGTCTAAATGAGATACTTGGTATGAATCATATTGAGTGCTAAGAAAGGCTTAAGGAGTTCCAATTCTATATCTTTTTATGAAAATATTTTTATTTTAAAATGAATTGGAATTCTTGGATGTAGAGATTAAATGTTAATCTCATATGGATATTATCCATAAGTCCTTGTTAGAATCATTTGATCAATTCAGATTGTTTTGAAAATAAATTCTTTTTATATTATCTGAATTGATGAGTAAGTTCTACGCAACGGAAGACATCCTAAAAGCTAAGGTTAGGATCAATATGATTTAATTCAAATTCTTAGCCTAAACCGAAAGGTAAGGGTGGTAAGAAGAGGAATTATAATACCAAATAGTTGGACAAGTTAATTGCCCTAGTAGTTGCCAAAAGGAAATTAAACTCAAAAGAATGGCCAAAAGGAAAGTATTTCTGTTTTGGTAAAGCTAAGCATTGTCCATGATTGTCTTCTAGATGGAAATTTACATGTTTTACTTTTTAAAGAGAAAGTTTCCATCCTTTGTAATTGTATGTTTTGGCACTTATGTCTATAGATCTTATTAATCTAAATGATATTCAAGATTGGTGAAAGATGGGCTTTTAGAACCATTATTTTATTATATTCTCAGTCTATGAATTCTATTTAGAGGATAATAAGATCTAGGGCTCCTTTTCATAAAGGAATGAAGTTCCAATGACTTCTTTAAGTTAGTGCATACATAAAGGAGGAATAAGGCTCTTTTAAAGGTAGATTGTTCTAGAAGAAAAATGTCAGAATTTGTTGTAGGACAACTATAAAATACATTTGGAAATAAGATGGTTGCATTAGATACACCACAAGACATTATTCTATAGATAACTATTACACCGGTACAATATCGTAGTGGGAGGATTACCAAATAAATTCATAATTTTGGAATAAACTTTTGTAGTTATTCTACAAGGATATGAATTTGGTCCTCGGTCCTACGTAGAGGCAATAGATGATATGAATATGGATTACTGGATCAAGATTTTGTGAATAGAATTGGATTCTATTTAAAGTCTAGAACTTGTAGAGGCGCCTAAAGGCATTAAGCCTATTGTTTTCAAATAGGTCTACAAGAAAATGAGATTGATAGATAAGAAGGTGTAAACCTTCAAAGTCAAGACTAGTGGCGAAAAGATTTATTCAGAAAGAAATGGTTCGACTATGAAAAGATTTTTTCACCAATAGTCAAGTTTGACTCTATCTAGATTCTCTTATTCATTATATTTCATTTGGATGAAATATGTCAATGAATATCAAGAAAGCTTCTTTTAGTAGCAATCTTGAGGAATACATCTATATGATGTAACTAGACTTGTTCATAGCAAAGAACCAGTGGTGATTGCTATGCAAGTTGCTTAAAGACCATTTATGGACTAAAGCAAGCATCTAGGTCATAAAATATCATCTTTGATCAAGCAATCAAATTGTTTGATTTTGATCATTTATTAAAATGCCTTATGTGTGTACAAGTTATATAGAATAATAAATTTCTTAATGTATATTGATGACATTCTAATCATTTAGAATGATGTAGAGTTATTGTCATCAATGGAATTTTTTTGTTGTCTAGTTCAGTTTGATATAAAGTACTTGGGAAAGACTAGTCACATCCTAAGAATTAAATTTTGTTAAAATTCAAAAATAGGGATGTTGGTTCTATCTAAAACTGCTTAAATAGATTGATTCTAGCCAAGTATAGCATGTAATACTTCAAAAAAGGATTGTTTCCTTTTAAGTTTGAAGTTCCTTTATAAAGGACTATAGTCATAAGACATATAAAAGGAAGGGCATATTAAGACGGTTCCTTATATCAAATTTATAGGAAGTCTTTATGCTATGCTAAATACTAGGCTAAATATCTATTTTGCGGTGGGCATGATAAGCAAATATCAATTGAATCAAAAATCACTTAATTTAGTGGGAGTAAAGCATATACTCAAATATCTTAAGAGAATGAGGGATTATATGCTTGTCCACAAAAGTGAAGTTTTGATGGTTATTGGATGTACAAATACTGACTTGTAGTTTGATTGTGATTCATGAAGTTGGACTTCAAGATATGTGTTTATCCTAGGTGGTGAAGATACACATTAAGCGTAAATATTATCTCATTAGAGAGATATAAGTACGTGAGATATAGTAGTAGAAAAGATAATTTATGCAATAAATCTAGCTGAAACTTGTTTCCAAACCTTGCTTTAGAGTGACTATGAATTACTCTAAAGGGAGATAAGTGTCAGATATATGGTAAATTGTCTTTGAGGGCAAGTGGGAGATTGTTAGGTTTTGTACCCTAAAATCCAATTTATTGGCATGTCATAAATAATTAAATTGTTTAATTATATGAGACTATCTATAAATGAACTAATGAGACATTATCTTAGTCCATGAGATGCATAATATGTGATTTATGTGAAAAGTCACAAAAAGATATAAATCACAAGTTCTTTGTAAACTCAGAATTTTAGTTCGTAGTCGGTGATGAAATTGGGCATTTCATCTGCGAAAACTATAACATATCAACTAAGATGATTTATCTTGATTATGAAAGTGAAGACTTCTAGTTAATATGTTGATATGTTTTAAGAGTTACGACATATTGAACTGGACCGCTGTGAGATTTATTATTCTCCTAACGACTGTCAAATGAATAATAAATCTCACGACTTCTATTTACATCAACTCTAAATCTTGAGAGAATAATGGACCTGATCATGAGATGTAGGTTGCTTTGATATATCAGGAGTGAGATCTATAAGATACGATCAAAACCTCAGTATGTTGGGCAGTCGCATTTAGTGTTGATGGAACATATATTCTCAAAATGGAATTTATAATCTTTTAACGAAGATATAAAATATTCCCTTAAGATAAGTTTAATGGGTTTGGCTATTCAAAGTGTTGGGCCTAACCACTTTAGTAAGGAGTTACTAAAGTATATATTTATGGAATTAGATTTCATAAATATATGATGAATAACATAAAGGATTAAACCGGGTACTCAAGGTTTAAGATGTAGTAATCTTCAAAGTAGCAGTTTATTTCATGACTTTGTATTACCACGAATATTTTAATGAAGGGGTTGCGTGTATAATAAAGTCTTGGGATATAATTTATTAATAAGGTCTAGAGTACAATTATATTCTTATAGTGGTATTGAATATAATTAATGGTAACTTTGGACTTATCAAGAGTTGACAGAAAAGTAAGCCCAAGACCCATTGGAGCTAGAGTCTTATTTGTTCCCTTCTGGTCCCACTCCAAGCCACATACTAGAGCCCAATTGGAATGGCCCAAAAGGCTAGCCCAATTAGATAATCAGTTATATATAAGGAGAGAAACATATAGAATTTTATTAAAAAAAAAAAAATTAAGATTTTCATAAGACTTTCATAAGTGGTTTTCATTTAGATCACATAAGGAATGCAATGATGTATGTGAGTGTTGGACACTCTCTTATTCTCTTCTTGGAAACTGATTGAGAGACCACACTTCTTGGGCATTAAGTGGAATTGGAGTAAAGATTAAAAGTGTTCCCAAATAATTCTCAAGTTTTGGTTTTGAATTTCACCGCATCAAGGTACGCTTTTTATTCTTTGTTCTATAATTCAAGGTTACATGTTATCTTTCATGAATGAAGTAGATCCGTGTTTGTTGCTTCCACTGTGTGTTTTGTATGAGAAACAAAACCAGATTTTCCAACAATTTTCACCCTATTTCTCTTCATAAATGAGACTAGTCAATATCACTGAGATTCAAGACACTTAACAACTTGATAAATTAAGATTTACCTAAATTTAAAATTTTGATCTATCCTTTAAGGATTAATTCTCTAAAATTACTAAGTGTGTGTGACAGTTGAATTATACACACCAAAGGAGTAAATTTTGTACCGTACCAACTACTATGATTGATATTTGTGGTTTTGATACTAGGCCGGTACAAAAACATTGTCATATCATGTTGATTTAAATATTGGCTATACCAAGTTTGTTTCAACCATATCAAAGTAAACAAAGTAAATACCAAATTTTAGCTGATAAATTTGAATTGAACTGGGAAATAGAAAAGAAGAAAAAATCAGCTACCATGTGCCATCAAGTCCCTTGATTGTTGTCACATTGCTGAATGCACCCTCCTTAGCCTAAGGATTGAGATCCGATGTAATTGCTATATGCAATTGCACCATGCAATTAACCCCTCTCCCCCTCTCACAATAATTTTCTAGTATTCTTACTTTTTTACTTTTTCTCATTTTTTTTAATTCTATGGTTGAGATTTAAAGTTGCTTTTTACAACTTTAAATCTCAATCATCCATAACAATTGCATTAGGTGCAATCCATAATCTCAATCCTCATTTTCATACCTTTATCTTTATCAATCAGGCCAAGTCTTCAAGGCTTTAAGCCTTGTTATGATTACTATAATTATTATTGGATTGAATGGATTAAGATTTGATATATTAGTTGAGATATATTAAGTCTTGTTAATATTTGATATATTAAGTTTTCGAGACTCAATTGGTAAAGTCTCGATGGTTGAATAAGAGATTTGGGGTTCAATTTCTGTCTACACCAAAAACTGATTGGTGTCCTAGTCTGATGATGATAAAAGGGCTATTATTAAGAGCAGATGTCATAAGTTGAAATTCTCTATAAAAAAAGAAAAAAAAAGTTACATATATATTTATAATTTAAAAGACTCTTAAATATTTAGATATTTATATATATAATAATTAATTTTAACTCTAAAATGCCACATCGATATGTGTTTTTATTTTTTTATTTTTTTATTTTTTTATGAAAGGTATCGTATTTTTTTATTTTTTTTTAGATAGTTTTAATTTATGATGTCCGCTTTTGATAATAGTTCTTTATCATCATATCAAGACACCAAAAACATAGTTCTTTATCATCATATCAAAATACCCATGAAACCTCTAAAATGACCAAAATACCCTCGATATCTATAAAATCACCAAATATGCTCAAAAATAACTAAAATGACCAAAATATCCCCGAAATCTCTAAATGAGCAAAATACCTATGAAACATCTAAAATGTCCAAAATACCTCCAATATCTCTGAAATCACCAAATATAATCAAAAACCACTAAAATCACCAAAATACCCCCAAAATCTCTAAAATGAGCAAAATACCTCCAAAACCTCAAAAACAACCAAAATATCCATGAAACCTAAAAAGGACCAAAATACCCCAAAAACCTAAAAAATGATCTGTAAGGTTGAATTTATTCAATCATGTGTTGGCTTTATTCCATGAAAAATTTGCTTGTAATTTAGCAATTAGATACCTTGTATTTAGGTGGGAATTTTGTAAGGATAGTATGTGAGAGAGTGTGAAGAATACTTAAATGTGTGCACTCAAGAAAGGCCTCGCGACTGGATCTCGCGACTGGCGAGTTGCTAAAGATGGCACACGTGTGAAGCATGCAGGGGAGCTGAAAGGTCATGCCAACTGTAGCACTACAGGACAAAACTTCCAGTCTGGCCAGGTAGTTAGCTCACGACTCAAACTCGCGACTCATTCTAGTTGCGAGGCTGAGTTGTCAAAATACTCTGTTTGTTTGAAACCTGACCTTTTGCATTCCTCATACACCCTACTATAAATACCCTTATACCCATGAAATGTAGAGAGCTTCCAGACAGAATTTTAAGAGAGAAACTCTAAAGAAAAACAAGATTGACTCATCCACAATTTTCATCATTTGATTCTTCAAATTTCTCTACTCTCACCATCTCCATTGATATATCCTTAAGAGGTACATTTAGCCAAATCCTTATCTCACCATATCCATATCAGTGAGGAGGTATTTTGGTGCTTGGGAAGCAGTTCAGAAGGGACCAATTCATTTGGTTGATGTAATGGGCTTATTGAGGGATCCGATAAGTTAGAGAAGACAAGGTTCAGTGTAACCTTTTTAGAGTAAGAAGCTTAGAGGACTTAGGTGCACTGTGTATATTAGGCTTGGAGGGTCTTCTACTATTCATGTATCCCAACTTTATTCTCTAGTGAATTATTGATCGCTCGGAGGGTAGCGAAGAGGTTTTTTTGCCAAGTACTTCAGTTTTCTCTTTGATAACACATCGCTGTGTTTTTTTTTTGTGTTTGCATCCTTTTTCCCTTTCTCTTTACCTTTTAATTACTGCTGTGATTGTGATTAATTATGGTTTAGAGTGTGTTACCAATTCTGTTTATATTATATTCATCTTTTCGCATATATATTATTTATGTATAAGCTTGTGTTGGTAATTTTGAATTTGGGGATCTAAACGTTCATAGGTGTTTTACACACTATTTGAACTTTCATGATCAAAATACACCCGAAACCTAAAAGATGACCAAAATACCCCCCCGAAACCTAAAAATGACCAAAATACCACGTAAACCTAAAAATGATTGAAATACCCCCAAGACCTAAAAAATGACAAAAATACCCTCAAACCTAAAAAAATGACCAAAATACCCACAACACTTAAAAATTAATAAAATACCCCATAAACCTAGAAAATGACTGAAATGCCTCCGAAACCTAAAAATTGACCAAAATACCCCTAAAACCTAAAGAATGGCCGAAATACCCCTAAAAACTAAAAAATAACCAAAATACCCCTAAACCAGTAAGATGACCAAAATACACCTGAAACATCTAAAATTACCAAAATTGATGTTTTGGATATTTTGGATGTTTCGAGGGTACTTTCAACAAATTATCGGTTCTAAGAGTATTTCGAAGGAATTTCGGCAATTTTTTAGGTTTCGGGGTTATTTTGGTCATTGTTTAGATTCTAAGGGTATTTTGGTCATTTCACTAGGTTATGAGGGCATTTCTATCATCTTTTAGGTTTTAGTGGTATTTCGATAATTTTTATATTTTGGGGCTATTTCGGTAAATCTCTAGGTTTCAGAGGTATTTTGGTAATTATAAGTTTTTGGGGGTATTTCAGCAATTTTGTTGGTTTTAGGGTATTTTGGTGATTTTTTTTTTGGGGAATATTTTGGTAATTTTTTAGGTTTTGGGGGTATTTCGAACATTTTTAGGTTTAGGGGGTATTTTGGCCATTTTTAAGTTTCGGAGGTATTTCAGTCATTTTTAGTTTCAGGGGATATTTTGGTAATTTTTAGGTTGCACAGGTATTTCTATCATTTTATAGGTTTAGGGGCATTTTGGTAATTTTTAGGTTTTAGGGGTATTTCAGTCATTTTCTTTATACGTTTTGGGGTATTCTGGTAATTTTTTAGGTTTTTGGGGTACTTTGGTCATTTTATAGATTTCAAGGGTATTTCAATCATTTTTTAGGTTTATGGGGTATTTTGGTAATTTTTAGTTGTCAAGGGTATTTGGATCATTTTATATGTTTCGGGGGTATTTGGTTATTTTTTAGGTTTAAGGGGTATTTTGGTAATTTTTAGGTTTCAAGGGTATTTTGGCCATTTTATAGATTTCAAGAGTATTTCAGTCATTTTTTTGGTTTAGGGGTATTTTGGTAATTTTTAGGTTTCAGGGGTATTTTGGTTATTTTTTAGGTTTCAGAGGTATTTCAGTCTTCTTTTAGGTTTAGGGTGTATTTTGGTAATTTTTAGGTTTCAGTGGTATTTTCGTCATTTTATAGGTTTCAGGAGTATTTCGGTCATTATTTTAGTTTTATGGTGTATTTGGGTAATTTTTAGGTTTTGAGGGTATTTTGGTCATTTTCTAAGTTTCAAGAGTATTTTGGTAATTTTTAGGTTTCAGTGGTATTTTCGTCATTTTATAGGTTTCAGAAGTATTTAGGTCATTTTTTTAGTTTTATGGTGTATTTGGGTAATTTTTAGGTTTTGGGGGTATTTTGGTCATTTTTTAAGTTTCATAGGTGTTAGGTTCTAAATATTTGGTTTATGTTAGTAAACCGAGAACAAAAAATGTCTAGATTAAGTGTTAGATATTGCTTAAGATTGTATAGATCAAGATTCAAGAACATTCAAGCTACAAGAAAAAAAAAACTAAGGTTCTATGAAGCTCGACCAATCGAAGAATAGACTCGATTGATTGAAAATCGCAAAAAAATAGATTCTGCAGATTTTGAATCGGGCCCAAGCCGACAAAAATGTTTAGGGTTCCAGTCCAACACTTCTAAGTATAAAAGGAAAACCTTAACTATGTTTTGAAGACTCTTGGAAGACTTGTGAGTTACTCCTGTGAGATCTGAGAGGTTCTGTAATCTTCTAACTCTACAAGTGTCTAAAGGAATAAGATCTACAATCAAGTGCTTGTGGAATCTAGTTGCTGCTACATGATCAACAACTGGTGATTTAAACCTTTGAGTGGGATCTCAAAGTCATAAGTGTGGGAGTTCTTGTTCAACAAATCCAAGAGAGAAGAGTCCGTGGAGTCGGAGTTTGCACGTGGCCGTGTCAGTAAGTTCTGAATGTTCAAAATGTGTATAAAACACTATGAACGTTTAGACCCCCAATATGCAAAATATCAATTCAAGTTTATTATCAAACAATTAATGTGCGGAATATGAACATAAGCATATAACAGAATTGATAAACAATCTAAACCAAATAAAATCACATTCACAGCAGAAATTAAATGGCAAAGATTAAGGAAAGAGAGATGCAAACACAAAGACAACACAACAATGTGTTATCGAAGAGGAAACCAAAACCCTCGGCGTAAAACCTCTCTGCCGCCCTCCAAGTGGTAAATAATCCACTAAAGAATGTAGTTAGGATACATGAACAGTAGAAGACCCTCCAAGTCTAATCTACCCAATGTACCTAAGCCCTCCAAGCTCCTACTCCAACGAGGTTACGCCGAACCTATTTCTTCTTTAACTTACCAGATTCCGCTATAACCCATAGCATCAACCAATATGAATTGGTTCCTTTCGAATTGGTCCCAAAGTACTAAATAGTCTTCTCACAGATATGGGTATGGTGAGAAAAGGATTAGGTTAAAGAACCTCTTAAGGATGTAACAATGGAGAGGGTGAGGGTTGAGGAATTTGAAGAGTTACTATGTAAAGATTGTGGATGAGTTAATTTTGTTTTTCTGTAGGATTTCTCTCTCAAAATTCTCTCTGAAAGCTCTCAATATTTCGTGGGTATAAGGGGTATTTATACTGGAGTGAGAAAGGAATGCGAAGAATCAGTTTTTCCATAACAAAGTGGACTGGCGACTTGGCCTTGCAACTTGACTGAATCGTGAGTCCAAGCCGCGAGCTAAGTAAATGGCCAGTCTGGATTTTTTGTCCTGTAGTGCTCTAGCTGGCATGACGGTTCAGCTTCTCTGCATGCTTCACTCGTGTGCATCTTCTGGCGGCTTGCAAGCTGCGAGCCACCCGCGAGATCCAGCTGCGAGGCCCTGCTTCACTGCACAGTTTTGAGCATTTCTTCATACTCTCTCACACATTACCCTTACATGATTCCCACCTAATTAAACACAGGGTTACTAATTGCTAAATTACAAGCAAATTTGGTATGGAATAAAGCTAACAAGATGATTGATTAAATTCAACCGTACAAGTTCTACTAGAGGTAATAATAAATTTATGATTAAATCTTTTGTAAACTTCAATTCTTTCTAGTGGATTTGTTTACCTTGAAGATAGTTAGGTCAAATTCTCTCCAGATTTTTACCCTGAGACGGTTCGTTTCATTGGTTTTCTTAGGGTGATCATATCTGTGTGTTATCTTCTTTTCTGCTTGTGCATGATATGGTATTTTGTTGTTTAACCTACATCTCATAATGAACCTAAGTAACTACTTGGTTTATTCACTAGGTTTAAACAATCTATTTTAAAGGGGTCTAAACAAACAAACATTGGGGCATTTTGGTTATTTTTTAAGTTACGGGGGTATTTCAGTCATTTTCTAGAAATTTAGATTTTCTATTATTTATTTAAATTTTAGATGGGTTTTAGTGGGTATAAGTGAGTTTATCCATTAAGACCCATATAATTAAATAACCTAATGCGTCTTTACCTATTTAACCCAAATATTCAAATGGGTTGGGTTAAAATTTATCCAAATTAGGTGGGTAATGGGTGGGTTCATGGATATGGATAAAAATTGTCATCCCTAGTTACAATGAACCATAACATTAATATATATATTATAAACTAAACTCTAGACATATAGTACGAGTACGAGACTTGCCTTTCACACAAAGTAGGTAGACTTAGGCCTGTTATATTGGTCTAATATGTCTAATATATTTTTAACAAAATACAATAATACATCCTCTATAGGAATTAATGCATCTCTCTTTAGATCTTTCAGGTTAGATATTACAATTCCCTATGTTTACAATAAACACACATAAAAATAAATAAATAAAAAATAGAAAGTGAAAGAAAAAAACATGCTTGTTGAATGGTCTTTGTCGTGATCAATAGGAAATGAATATGAGATATTAACAACTTACTCAATTGTCTTCGTGGAATTTTTGTTTTCTTTGGTCCAAGTTGTAGAACTATTAGTTCGACAAGAATGAGATGCTTAAGATCACAAAAAGTTCGTTGGTCATCATGGAATTATCAAGGAAAAATTACAAAGAGCTGTATTCCTATTTTTGTGGTCGAAAACACGCGTCAAGTGAGGACGGGGATCAAAGTAGGTAGGTCAATTTGTGTTATTGCTAGGTCGCCTGGTATATACTATTCAATCTTAATTATTTATGCAACTAGTCCTTATGATTGATGTCTATATTTATGTCTGTTTTTATTTCTTTCCTTCTCCCTACGTTACGTTGTCTCTAGACAGTAGCTAAGATGCTATTGTTTTTTGTTAACCAAATTGATATATTCCTACTAGTCAGCGATTCATGAATTTCTTTTGATTTGTGCCAATGATTCTTGGGTATGTTGGTTCTCTGGAGATGTCCAAGATTTGAACCCCCTCTCTGGAGATGTCCAAGATTTGAACCCCCTCCTCAACTTATATTATTTTTATTTATTTTTTAATTCTTCTTTGATTCGTTAATTGAGTTTTAACTTCCAAATTGATAGATTGACGTGGTATCATATTGAATCCAAGTTAAAATCCCAAATTGAATCCAAAAAACTTCAAGAATTACATTTTTTACCTTGAGAATTTGAGATCATGCGGATCATGGTGATTCATTTAATTGGTCATGATTGGATATAAGATTAACCAACTAAATTAAGAACCAAAATAACCAATGCCATATTTGACTAAGTTTCATTGGGTTGAATAATGGTCAAACGAACTCACCAATTATAAACAAACAATTCAAATATGTAACATTTGTAGTATCTTTAACATTTTACCTAAGACACGTTTGGTAGACGGTAACAGTAGTTACATAGGAATAGAAATAGGTATTATAAGAAATATAAGATGCTGTAATGTAATACTTATTACTCTTCATTTATTTGGTGACAACACAATAATAGAACCCTGAAGTTAATGGAATAAAATTATTTTAAATCAAATTTAAAATATATTTTAGGAAATATCTTATTCATATAATTGTACTTCCTAAAAAACATATTTTTTAAATTTAAAAGAGAGATTAGTTAATTTTTTTATGAAATTTTATTTTCATAATTGTTCTGTGCATATAGAAAATTTGTTTATTTGGAGATATATTAATTTTAGAAATTAATACCCCTACTAAGGAATAGCTATTACAACCATTTTAGAGATGTAGAGATGAATAGTTATTCCTCATTTTAAAGAATAAATATTCATAAGGAATGACTATTTTTTATAATAAAAAAAAAAAAATAAAGATTGGTTCAAGTTATACCTGGTGTAACTTCACAAGAGTTACACCTTTTGTGAACCATTGATTACTATTAGATCTAAGAGTCAAAAAACACTCATAGTAGTATCATTATTACTCTCTAAAAATTAGTGATTTAGGCATTAACTCTTCTTAATAAAGGAGAAAAAAAAAAAAAAAAAAAAAAAACCACAGCATTAACTCTTTTTTTTTCCCTTGTCCATGTCATCATCTTCTTCCTCTTGTCTTTCTTTTTGCACTATACTTTCAGGCCTCCATCATGAATGGTGGTTGGAATAATTCTGAAAATAACATCTCAAGTGTTTTCTTCTTCTTAGACTTGTTGTTGGAAAAAATTCTGAAAATAACTCTCAAGTCCTTTTCTTCTTGCTAGGCTCACTGTTGAAAGAATTCTGAATATAATGTCTCTATATATAAACAAAATATTTAAGTCAAGATTCTCTCTTAAGGTTAATGTGAAAGTTCTTCTCATGGTTCCTCCACAAAGAAATTTCTTCAACAAAAAACGTGCCATCCGCTCAAAAACTTCTTTATAGATACAAGACTATTATTAATGGTGGTAATGGAAATTCAAATTTAAGAAATATCTTTTCATTGCAATAGTTTTAGAGCACATGTGGTCTCCTCAACGTCAACGATGAAATTACCTAGTAACTCCAGACAAATAAACAAAAGAGAAGCTTTGTGGCTGCTTTCCGACCCAACTATGAGAATTTTATGAATGGTGGAGGCCTGAAAGTATAGTGCAAAAAGGAAGACAAGAGGAAGAAGATGACGATATGGACGGAAAAAAAAAAAAAATTTATTATTATTATTATTTTCCTTTCTTTAATAAGAAGAGTTAATGTCTAAATCACTAATTTCTAGGGAGTGTTTTTTGACCCTTAGATTTAATAGTAATCAATGGTTTACAAAATGTCTAACTCTTGTGAAGTTACACCAAGTGTAACTTGAACCCATTTAAAAAACATAACCAAACTACTGAATAGTTAAATCATAAGAATAACTATTACATTACAATGTTTATTACAATCTACCAAACGTACCCCAATTAAAAAATATATAAATCTCATTATGTTGACAGCTCAACCCCCAGTCAATATTTAAATAATGAACTTTTAAAATATATATATATATATATATATATCAAATATAGCTTGGCCTCAAACATGGAAGCTGCTTCATTTTTTTTTTTTTTTTTTCTCTCTCTTAGCGAGTTATGAGCATTTCTTTTTTATAGGAAGTCTTGTGGTGAGTTATCAGTCTTGCACAATGATTAAGCATAACTTATTCAACGTCAGGCTCGTCAGTTTACTTCGAATAGATGGAATAGCAAATTGCATGGCATGAAATTATCTGCAATCACAGAGTCACAGTAGTCCAACGCCAGTTTTTGTAACGTAATCCATATGGCAGATCCACAAGAAACAAGTTACAATTACCTACAATATTGCCAGGGGCGGCTCACTTTTGAACTGGAAAAAATTATTCTTATATATAAATTTAAAAAAATTATGATTTTTTTATCTACAAAAAAAAAAAAAAAAAAAGAAAAAAAAAATTGTGACCACCCTAAATTTTGTTAGGCACAACATAATTAAAATTTGAACAAAGTTTGCAACATTCTTGGTTGTAGACTAAAACTAAAACTCTACTCAATATATTTTTATTGAATGTAAATTTTGACAGATTTACATTTGAATTATATTTTCTTTTTATATCTTTTATACTTGTAAAATTTCAAGAATATAAAAGATCAATAACTATATCATCAAAACAAATAATTTTATGGATCAAATAATAAATAATATCTAATTGGCATGAAATTTGACATATATTTTAAGAACATAAAGAATATACAATTTAATGTTTAGATTTTCAAAATATTTAGCCATGTTAATTTTTTTAGTGAGAGTGATAGTCTTAGATTACAACTAAGTTTGCAAAACTTTGTCTTTAAACTTTAGTCATCTTAACAATATATTAGGTCCTTACAAACAAAAAGAAAAATGTCAAGAAAGTTTTTATTTAACTAAAATTTTGAAAAAGATGTAGTATACAACAATAATAATGAGATTATCATATAATAATTTTAAAATAAGAAAATTCATAAAAGGAAATTTTAAAAATTTATGTATTTGTGTATTTTTTCCTTCAATATTTGAAGTTCTCTTTTTATTAAATTTTGTATCATTTAAATTTTTTAACGACTCTTCCAAAAAAGTTTCAAAAGCCGCCATTGAAAATCGCCATCGATAGAAAATGGATATGAGATATTAACAACTTACTCATTTGTCTTTGTGGAAAGTTTGTTTTCGGTCCAAGTTGTTGAACTATTCTGCTAAAAAAAAAAAAAAAAAGAAAAAAAAAAAGGATACTGAAAAATTAATTAGATAGAAAGTGATGCTTTAGGATCACAGAAAGTTCAAATTATCAAGGATAAATTACAAAGGGCTGGTTTCCTATTTTTCAGGTCGAAAACTCGTGGCAGGCCCGGACAGGGAACAGAGCACAAAGGTCAAATTTTTTGCTGCAAGTAGAGAGGTCAATTTGGATTATCACTCGGTCGCCAGGTATATATTATTCAATCTCAATTAGCTACTAGTCCCTTTTTGTTTCTCAAACAAAAAAAAAAAAAAAAAGCTACTAGTCCCCTTTTTTTTTTTTTTTTTTTTTTGCTGAATAACTATTACTATTCCTTTTGATGGCTATATTTAACTTTCAAACTAAAAGATTGTCTTGTATCCAAAAAAACTAAAGGATTGAAGTGGTATCATATTTTGTTTGTCATTATTGTAGGTGTTGAAATCCCAAATTGAATCTAAAAAATTTCAAGAATTAAATTTTTTACCTCGGGATCATGCGGATCATGGTGGTTGATTTAATTGGTCTTGACTGGATGTCAGATTAACCAGCTTCATAAATTTAGAACCAAAATAACCAATGCCCGATTGAAAAGATAGTTTTCTCTCTCCCAAGTAGGAGTTTCTCTCTTTGGACCGTGGGGTTCCAGGTTTCTCTAGAGAGTTTTATCTCTCTTTTCTCTTTGGGCTGTTGAAGTTCCAGTTCTCCCTTTCGGCGCAAGTCTTGGTCGGACCTCTAGCGGAAGCTCGAGTCTTGTGGGTGAGCTCCAATTCCACTGTCAGCCCATCAATACCCCTTCGTGGGTCTAGTTCTGGTACTAGTTGGATTCCCGATGGCTATTCTCAACCATTTATAGCATCTGTGGAGATTTTATAGGTGAGCTATGAACTCCACTGTCAGTCCATCAACACCCCTTCGTGGGTCTTGTTCTAGTACTGTTTGAAGTCACCAGAAGTTTATTTTGTGGGAAGATTTTCCAGCAAGTGGGGGCTTCTCTTGATCTGGTGTGATTCGGCCAAGGGTGGCTTCTCCAAGCCGATGTTAGTTGTTGTTGTTGAATAATGCCACCTCAGTTGAGGATCTAAGGAACCCAGAAGTGAGTAGTTAATTTGATTTAGGTTTTTTCCATATTTTGATAATTGGGGTTTAGAATTTGGGTCTATTTTCTTTTCTTTGGTTTGCTTGCTTCTCTGTTTGTACCCCTAAATCTTGTTATTCCCTTTTGGATATGAGCTGTTTAAGTTGGAACTGTCGGGGAATTGGGAACTCCCGGACAGTTCGAGTGCTGCACAACCTTGTGCAGCAATATAATCCCAATATAGTCTTCTTAATGGAGACGAAGGCAGGTGCTAAAAGAATGGTGAAGGTAAAGGAAAGAATTGGTCTGCCAAATGGTCTAATAATCCCAAGTGAAGGTAAAAGTGGGGGAATGGCCCTTCTATGGGTCAGGGATTTAGATGTTGAAATTAAAAGCTTTTCAAGATACCACATTGATGCAATTGTAATAGATCCTAAGGCGGGATTTAAATGAAGGATGACTGGTTTTTATGGAAACTCATAAACAAGTTTTAGAAAGGAATCTTGGAGTCTTCTCCGGTTTCTCAAATCTCAGTATCAGATGCCATGGATGTGCCTGGGAGATTTCAATGAAATTGTGTCGGCAACAGAGAAATCGGGAGGCCCGGATAGAGCCCAACAGCAAATGGAAGGTTTCAGAGAGGCAATAGATTTTTGTGGGTTCCAAGATATGGGGTATGAAGGACCAGAGTTTGCCTGGTCCAATCAAAAACCAAATGAAGGAAGAATTCAATTAAGGTTGGATAGAGTGCTTGCTATAGTAGAGTGGGTAGAGTATTACCAAAATGCTAGAGTTTTTCATATTGTAGAACCAACCTCTGATCATTGTGCTATTCTATTGATAGACCAGAAACATCCACCAACTCAAAAGGGGAGAAGATTCCACTTTGAAGAGGTATGGACTAAATATGAGAAGTGTAAGGAAGTTATCCAAGAAGCGTGGATAAACTTCTCGGGTATACAATCAACGGTTGGGTGGGTTGAAGGTCTAAAGGAGTGTACAGCTGGGTTAACTAGATGGAACCGAACTGATTTTGGTTACTTTCCTAGGAAAATCCAAGAAAAAAGGAAATCGCTCCAAGCTCTTGTTCAAGAGGACAGAGATGGCAGCAGAGGAGCAGAAATAAATGAACTCTAAAAAGAAATTAATGAGCTTTTGGAAAGAAATTAATGGCACCAAAGATCAAGAGTTCAATGGTACCAAAAGGGCGATAGAAACACCCAATACTTCCACCACAAAGCGTCAAAGAAGAAAGAAAAATGAGATTAGAGGTTTACGGGACAAGGATGGGAAATGGTGTGAAGATGTGGGGAGGCATAGTAAGCATAGCAACAGAGTACTTTAAAGAGTTATTCTCAACCTCCTGCCCATTCGGAATTGAGGAAGTGGCCAATTTGATTCCAAGAAGTGTTACCCCAGAGATGAATGAGCAGGTCACAAAGGAATTCCAAAGGGAAGAGGTTGTTCAAGTTGTCCACTCTATGCACCCAACAAAAGCCCCGGGCCCTGACAGTATGTCTGCAATTTTTTACCAAAAATATTGGGATGTTATTGGCAATGATATTATTAATACTGTATTGAATGTCCTAAACTCAAATGCATTAGTAGCACCCCTAAACCAAACAAATATTGCTCTCATACCAAAAACAAATAGCCCAACCAAAATGATTGAATTTTGGCCTATCAGTCTGTGCAATGTGTCTTACAAAATTATATCCAAAGTCCTAGTGAATAGATTGAAACCAATCATGTCCACCATCATTTCAGAAAATCAAAGTGCTTTTGTCCCTAGCCGCCTAATAACAGATAATGTCCTAGTTGCTTTTGAAATCATGCATTACTTAAAAAAAAAAGGAAGGAAAAGAAAGCTATATGGCCATTAAGCTTGATATGAGTAAGGCCTATGACTGGGTAGAATGGTGTTTTTTAAAGAAAGTCATGGAGAGAATGGGCTTTAATGAAAAATGGATTAGCTTGATTATGAATTGCATAACTACTGTGTCTTACTCTTTGCTTATTAATGGGGTTGCTCAAGGCTATATCACCCCCACAAGGGGCCTACGCCAAGGAGACCCAATATCTTCATATTTATTCCTTCTTTGTTCAGAGGGTTTTACAGGTCTAATTTTGGAAGCAACTAGAAATAATAGACTCTCTAGAATCTCAATTTATAGAAATTGCCCTACTGTTACACATCTCCTTTTAGTCGATGATAGCATCATATATTACAAAGCAAGTGGGCAAGAAAGCAGGGAAGTACTAAATATCCTTCAAAAGTATGAAGAAGCTTTAGGACAGAAGATTAACACGGATAAATCATCTGTGTTTTTTAGTCGAAATACTAAGGAGGAGAAAAGAGAAGAGGTGAAGGATATTCTTGGTTCAATGCAAGATACCCAACCAAAGAAATACTTGGGGCTGCCTTCCATGATTGGCAGATCCAAGAAACAAGTTTTTAACGAAATTAAAGAGAGGGTTGGGAAGAAGCTAATATGATGGAAGGAGAAACTATTATCCATTGGAGGTAGGGAAATTCTTATAAAAGTAGTGGCTTAGGCTGTGCCAACATATGCAATGGGGTGCCTTTTGCTTCCTAAGAGTCTATGTGATGAAATGGAAGGAATGCTGAGGAATTTTTGGTGGGGACAAAAGTATCAAGAATCCAAGATTGCTTGGGTTAGTTGGTCAAAAATGTGCAGAGCAAAGAGGGAAGGAGGCATGGGTTTCAGAGATCTCCAAGCTTTTAACTTGGCTATGCTTGCAAAGTAGGGGTGGCAGATGCTAGAAGAACCATTATCATTGATGGCCCGCTTGTATAAAGCAAAATACTTTCCAAACGGCGATGTTCTTGGGGCGAGTATTGGAAGCAACCCACCTTATGCTTGGAGAAGTATTCACAAAAGCTTGGAGGTTCTTAGGCAAGGCACTAGGTGGAGAGTGGGGAATGGTAAACTAATTCACATTTGGGATGATAAATGGTTGCCAACTCCTACAACTTATAAGGTCATTTCTCCTCCAAAAGACTTTGGGGCTTTTCCAATGGTATCATCCCTTATAGATGAAGACACAAAAATGTGGAAAAGGGATAGGCCGGTTGAGATCTTCTTACCCTTTAAGGTGACTACCATTCTTAACATTCCCTTGTGCCATCATCTTCCGAAGGACTCCATAATTTGGGTGGGTAATAAAAAAGGAATTTTTTTCTATGAAGAGTGCTTATTATGTTGCCAAGAAATTGCTGGATTCAGACATTCAAGGTGAGACTTCAAGGGGAGATGTACGTGCCCCTCTATGGAAAAGAATATGGCAACTGAATATTCCAGAAAAAATACGTATTTTTGCGTGGTGTTTGTGCATGAGTGCTATACCCATCATGGTGAACTTAAATAGAAGAGGAATCCAAGTTGATGTCCTATTCCCCATATGCAAGAAGGAAGAAGAAGTTGTAGAGCATGTCATTCTAAAGTGTGAGTTAGCAAAGGCAGTTTGGTCAAAGTGGAGTGATGGCCTAGGAAATATTTTGGAGAGTAGGGATGATATTTCTGATCTGGAAATCTTTTTTGGTGTAGCCTGGACGATCTGGTACCACAGAAACCAATTGATCTTTGAAGCTAGCACAACTACAATAGATTAGGTGTGGGGGACAGCAACTAGTATGGTGGAAGATTTTAAGACTGCAAATAATTCCTTAGCAACAAGGAAAGAGAAGCAGCCTAGAGTTTGGAGGCCTCCACCAGAAGGTTTTTTCCTTATAACTGTGGATGGAGCAATCCCAGCTGAGGATGGTCATTCTGGAATTGGTATTGTCATTTGGGGCTGGGAGAGTTAGATTGTTGCAGCTGTTAGCATGCCTCTTTCCGGGAAATTTGTAGTGGAAGAAACAGAAGAATTGGCCATGGAAAAGGGTGCTATCCTAGCTATGGAGTTGGGCTTGGAGAATGTCATTTTGGAAGGGGATTCTATGCAAACTTTCCAAGCAGTAAAAGACAAAGATTGTAAAGGTTTGGCTGGCGACATCATTTCTGGTTTAATCCTTGAAATGTCCAATTTTAGGATGGCAGAAGTTAGACACATAAGTAGGAAGGGAAACAAGATAGCCCAAGAACTTGCTCAATAGGCTAAGAGAGGTGGAGAGTTGAAAAGCTGGACTGGTACAACACCAGATATTGTAGCTAATCTTCTTGGTATAGATAGGTTCAACTAATGGATTTTGTTTTGTGGGCTGGTCTATTTGTGGTCTGTCTTGTTTCTTTTTCTTTGCTGTCTTGTTCTATCAGTTTTGAGCTTTGTATTGGCTATTTTGCCTTTCTCTTGAATGAAATATATGTTTCAGTTTCAAAAAATAAAAATAAAAATAAAAAATAACCAATACCCCATTGGACCATGTTTCAGCAGGTTGACTAAAGGTCAAACAATTCAAATATCAAATGCAATAACATTTGTGGTAACTTTAACATTCTCAACAAAAAAAGAAAAAAAAAAAAAGTAGTAACTTTAACATTTTACCTATTAGAAAAGGTCTAACACCCATTATGTTGACAGCTCAAATTGATGGTCAATATTTCAATAACGAATTCTTAAACACAGATATCAAATTTAGCTTGGCCTCAAACACGAAAGCTGCATTTTTTTTCCTCTTAATGAGTTATGAACAATTTTTTTTAATAGTAAATCTCTTGGTGAGTTATGAATCTTGTTACAATTATTAAGCATATTGGGATTGGACACAACCGAGGGAGTCGCCACCTAGTTATATGGTATAGGAACTATAAATATAGCATTTTTTCAGGAAAAGACCTTTGATCTTGCTACTAGAGTATGGGTTCGGAGCTTAATTACGGTTTTGGGATGGTGTTAGGCACCCAAGACGGCATAACCTTAGGGTTGGCTTCAACTCATTGTGTTTTATGTTTTAATCCTATTAAAGACATACTCAATATTGTTATTCTAAACTCACACACACTAGCATTCATCTAGCAATCAACGTGGCATTTCATTTTAAAACCCTAACATAAATCTATCATGGCAACTCAAATCAAGCCTAGCACACATCTATCATACATATCATTCACCTAGCATCATCTAGCATAATATCATCATATCACATCTAAGGGTGGCAATTCGTGTTTGCAGGTCGGGTTCATGTTGTGCCAAGCAATGAGTATTCGTCTATATGGGTAGACTCGAACCCGACCTATTTAGTAAACTTGTCAGAAATTCTCAACCCGAACACGACCTGTTTATTAAACAGATCAACCCACCTCAACACATTTAACTCGTTTAATTAACAAGTCATGTAAACGTCAATATGTATTACCCGTTTAATAATCTATTTGGTTAATAGGTCATACATATCCTATATAATTTTTATCAATTCCCATATATCTAAAATCAAAATACAATTACAACTATAATTATAGTAATAAACTTATAAAAAACAACCATAAATTAAGTAATAATATCAAAATAACTAATAACTTTATAAGCTAAATGGGTCAAACGAGTCAGACAGGTTCGCATGTTGAACACGAACATGAACACGACTCATTTATTCAACGGGTTAGCCATGTCAACTCGAATATGACCCAAACCCGTTAACCCTCAACCCATGACATGTTTATAAACGGGTTAGTCGTGTCGGGCTCATGAGTCATGTGAGATTTTGTAACCCCTAATCACATCTAAGGCAGAAACATAGGCGATAAACAAATCATCTTCATCTTTCAAAGCATTAAGATCACAAACATGTTTATTCAATCCATCATGTCATGTTCATCAAACCTAAGCAAGATTATATTACAAAAAAAATGTATGTACATCTAAATGCGTGACTTATCTCACTTACCTCGCCACATCACAGCACATCAATGTATGAACATGTGAATGCGTGTTCATGGTATTTAAAGCAAATAAACAAAACTTAAACCCTAAAACATGTGAAGGCAAACAAACAATCAAACAATGAAACAAAGACTCATACATACAAAGGTGGGTCAAAACAGAAACACATTTATGCATAGAAATAAGAAACATAATCAGAAAAAAAGGGTTTAGGTTTCTAGGCAGGATCATGCATATGCATGAACAAGCCTAAGTACGCATAATCTAGCTGGCGCGTGCATGTAGAATTATGCGTATGCAGCGTCAACCACAGTAACCCTAGCTAAGAACACATCAACATAGAAAATAGAGCAGAACTTCAAAATAGCAAATCTAACAACCTCACATGCTTTAAAACATAAAAACTACCTAAACCTAAACTATATAAACGTATTAGAATATATAATAACAAAAACAGAAAGATTAAAGCAAAAAAAAAAAAAAAAAAAAAAAAGGAAAAGAAAGGAAAAAGAAATTTTAGAACAAATACCTCAAACACAAAGCTTTCCAAGCTTGAGGATGTTTTGTGAAAAACTCCATCTTTGATTCATTATTTCTAGTGAATCTTTGTGTTTTCCCTTAAGATTTCTATCTGTTTTTGAAATATACCATGTAAGGCTTTATATAGTTGAAAAAATGGGGCTTGGAACAACTCCCAGATGATGTAAGATTCATTCAAAACCTCAGTCTTTAATGCAGAAAACTTGATTTTCATAGTTTTTGAAACCCTACATGCGTGCTCAGGTTTGGGATTGTGTGCACATGAATCATGGCCGAGCATGTAGATTGATTCCTATGTGCGCATACCGAGGGTTTCCCTGGCCTTTACTTTCCAAAAATAAATTTACTTGCTCATTAAAAGTTATATTTTCCATTTTAACATTTCTCAAAGTGAATTTAACATCTGATTGGACCCTAAATCGACCTTGGGTTTTAGAATTCAAACATCATTAGGGAATGGGAGCCCCAGTCGTAAGGGGTACAAAATGTGGTGTCTGCAAATGCCCCTCTTTTGATTTGTAAGCTCTGTTGATGGAATCAAAAGAATAAGAGAGAAAACATTTTGTTTCGATGTACGGCTTAGGCCCAACCTATGCACATGACACACATCATGCATACATAGGGCGAGGTGCAACTCCAAGGAGTTATGTGGGATTCCTATGTCCGAATTCCCACCTTTGTTGCTTGAGAAATAAGCAACAATAGGTTCACTATCCCAGAACTTATTTTTCCAATTGCAAGCAAAAGGCGAGTAACTCACTATCCTAAAGTCATTTAAGAAAAAGAAAAGAAAAAAGGGTGCTCTTATGAGCTTAAACAACCAAACAAACAAGGGTGCTCTTACGAGCTTAAAAGGATATATATATATATATATATATATATTTGTGGTGTTCATATGGGGCTCTTGCCTCAAACTTCTCCGGTTGGTACTTGTCTTTCATCTCCATCTCCACCTATTTTGGTGAGGCTCTTGCCTCGGGGTGACTTTGGTCTCTATCTCTACTTCTACCTCTTCTATCGTGCCTGCATATTCAATTCCTAGAGGACATGTGCACAAGTTTTGTGTTCTTCTCTTCTAACTTGCATAGGGCTTTGTGCCTGCACATTCAATTCCCGTAGGATATGTGCACAAATTATGTATTCTAACTTGTTTGACTGGTATGTGGCTGGTGCTTGCATATTTAACCCCTATAGGATATCTACACGAGTGGGCTTGATGTTTTGACTCATGGGGGAGTCTTTGGACGAAAGATCCACTAGGGATGATGGACTCATTGAGGAGTATGATGGACTCATTGGGGAGTATGATTTGTTGGGAAGTTTGTTGATGACTCACGACAAAGTCTTTGATGGTGTATAGTCCATTGGGGGGGGGGGGGGGTGGGGGTGGGGGAGATAACCTACTGAGAAGTTTGGTGGTGATTTCGACCTACATGGTTGTCTTTGATGGTGTGCAGACCACTAGGAAAAGAAATAAATTTTGCTGGGGATTTTTAATGGTGCGTAGCCCACTAGGGAAAACTCTCTTCTTCTTTCCTTATGACTCATTGGGGACTAACGTTGATTCCACTCACGAGGGGGTTTTATCAACTCTAATGGTGAAATTTTGTTTTGCAACTCTTGAGGGGGTTGCTTTTGTGCCTTGGACCCACGGGGGAGTTTCTCTATGATACTCTACTTTACTAGGGATTCAGTTGATGATCTTAACTCATGAAGAACTTCCTTTGATGATTTCTGATCCATTGAGGGATGTTTTCGTGTTCTTCATTCACTTAAGGGAATTTTTGTCATTTTGAATGTATTCTTGAATTTTTCTTTTCACTTCCTACCTTCCAAGAACTCCCTAGGGATATATATATATATATATATTTTACACTAAACTACACGTAGTTTAGTTATGAGGCCTAAACTACATGTAGTTTAGCCATTAGGTGTATTCCTACCTCTTCATTTTTTTCTCCAACAGTTACCAACTGTTTCTTTTTCTTTTCATTCTCTTCATCTCCCTTATCTCTTCCTTTCCTCATTTCTTCTCTCAATCTAGTCATTTATCTTTCCTCTAAAACTTCCTCCTCTCCAAACTCTCTCATTTTCTTCAATGGCACCTAAGTATAGAAAAACCTCCTACATTCTCTCTTTCGATGCTTTCCATCTCACCTACTGGAATGGAGTGATAAGGTTGAATAAGTTGCCTCCTTTGGTTTACAGGCCACAAAACCATCTTTTAGAGGGTGTAAAGGCTGGATTGGTATGTTTTTTTCAAACTTTTCTCATTTCCAAGTTTTTCTTTGATCTTCTGTTTTGATGTGTTTTTAAGCCTATAAATGCTTGGGTTTTGTTGTAGGATGGGTTTAGATGAAAACATAACATCTTAAGAGGAGTAGGAACATGTTTAAGATGAATTTTAATTGAAATGCTTGAAAATTTTGAAAAAATGACTCTCTATCTACGTTTATGCGTGCATGAGTTTTGGCTTCCGTTCGCAGCCTATATTATGCGTACGCAGCCTCTCTACATGCGTGCGCAAGCTTGTTCATGGGTGTATGTAACTATTCTTGAGTTTATGTGCACACAGATTCTAGCCTGCATACGCATGCATAGTGCCTGCGTACGCATGCATAGTGCCTGCGTACGCATGCATAGTGCCTGCGTACACAGACATGGGCCTGCGAACGCATGTTGCTAAGCAGAAACCCTATCTAGCTTATTTTGATTCCTTTTTCATCTGTTTTTCATTCAATTGCAATTTTATCACCTCTCTTCACCATTTTTTTTGCACCTAATTGCCAATCTAACATAATTTTAATCTCGTTGTGAATCCCATATCATTTTTTGTCATTTCTTTCATGAATCTAACATCATCATTTTATAGGTTTCGCCACCATATTCTGGTAGGGGAAGTACCAACCGGATAGGTGTGTGGTACAGGATCCTCACTGAGGAGACTCGGGGTCATGTACGTGTTGTAGGCTTTAAGCCCTTCATCAGTTTGCTACCTGAGAGATCCACTAGCACCATTTTGGCGCAAACGGAAAGGAGGTGGGACACTACCCACACCTTTCATATTGCTGATAAGGAAATGACAGTGACTCACTATGACTTCCACTGTATAACTGGCTTGAGGTGCGATTGGCCATGGAGTTGCTTGGGAGGAGGTATTCTACGGAGACCATCTGCTATACGGATATCGAGACGGATTACATGCGTGTCCCTCAGGTGACGCCTACCAACTGTGCTTGGATGGCGAGGGCTTCCTTGCAATATGTGCTAGGGCCGTAACTTTTCGCCAATGGAGGGCTGACGATGTCCTTAAGGTGGTTAGCCCTATTTAGTGATTTTGGGAGAGCTCGAGATGCCAACTAGAGGCAGACGTGTCTCGCCTACTTGTACTCTTGGTTGGACATGCTCAGTTAGGGGACTTTGAAGCAATTAGTGGGGCCTTGGAAGCTCATTGAGATTAGTTTCTCTTACTATTCTCTTTTGTAGCCCATAAATGTCCCTCCACATGTCATTTAGGTTAAAACTGTACCTCATATTCTTGCAAACTGAATCTATGACCATATCTTGCAAACTATCATCTCACAAACTATCATATCTGTACCTTGCAAACTACACTCATTTATCTTGTAAAC
Organism: Quercus berberidifolia; assembly: GCA_028535905.1. Lineage (NCBI taxonomy): Eukaryota > Viridiplantae > Streptophyta > Magnoliopsida > Fagales > Fagaceae > Quercus > Quercus berberidifolia. The sequence continues at coordinate 74,917,690 of JAPQVW010000002.1, read as the reverse complement.
TATCATCTTGCAAATGTTGTCTTGCAAACTGTACTTCCTTTCAGCACTAGTTCACAAAATATGATCTGATTGCTCGGGGAGTGAATGTGGAGTTGAAGGATCCTACTTTGGTTAAGGCCCATTTTGATAGGCTCTCCTCAGATGATGTAAGTTATGAATTCATTGCCCCATCACTTCCTTCACATGTTTGTTTGGATTTCTCTTTTAACCCTATGTGTTATCCAGGTCATATAGAGCCCTTGGGTGGGTGCTCCTCCTCTTGTGGACCCAAACATGGAGGTGACTACTCTTGCTACTTCTAGTATCACCAACCCTTCGAGGGTGGTGGTTTAAGGGTGTTCTACCTGGCGTAGGGGGTGTGCTGCTAGCTAGCGGGTGTAAATGTGCCATAAGTCCCCATGGACCCTTTAGAATTCATGTTTGTCCTGTTTTCTATGACTGATGCCGAGTATGACTTGTGGAACTTAGCATTCCCTACACGAAGTCAGTCACAGATGAATTGGACTATGATGAGTTCAGTAACACTTGCCTTCTGCCTCCCCTTACTGCTGTGGTATGTGTTCTCATCTTCTTTCTTTTATTCCTCAATTGCATGCATTCTTGTTCATGATGATACTCAAATGGAACATTTATGTCAAGCTAGCCCTGCCGATGGTGTTCCTCTCGACCCTTCTCATTTACCTAGGTTAGTCTATGTTTACGGCCCTGATGGTTTTGCTCGGGAGCATAAGGTGGGCCGCAACACAAATGTCATGGGTTACCCTTTTTCTATGGGCATACGGGCGGTGATTTCTCTTTCATTCTTTTTACTTTGCCTTTCCTTTCTTGTAACTCTTGACCATTTGTTCTAACGCTAGCTTCCCCTCAATTTAGCCTACCCTATAGGAGCATGAGAAGCTCGTGTGACTTGCTGGGAACCTTAAACTGGAGGTGACTGAGTACTCCAAGTTGTTGTACAGCCCTGAAGGTGATGGTGGTGGTAGTGATGATGATGATGACGATGGTGGTGGTGGCGGCGCTGGTAGTGGCGCTAGTGGTGGCTCGGAGTCTATTCCAAGCTTTCAGTCGAGGAAGAGACGTACTCGGTGATCTTGTAGATAGACAGACATAGACACAGATAGCATAGCACACTTCTTTTAATTGCTTTTTACTATCTTTTCCTTTTAACTATAGTTTTAATTTGATTTGAGACACTGGGTTGTATTCTAAACACATCTTTTACATTTCTACTTTTTTTATTTGGGATATGTACATAAATTATGACTTATGGGAACAATTTGCACAACTTTATGCAATTTTACTTTTCTTAGTCTTTGAACATGGAAATCTGAGTTTGATTTGTGTCTCGAATAGTTTTTAGACTGTAGAAATCAAGGGAGAAGCCTTGGGGGAGGAACCACACTCAAAACGGGAAAAGAACCTATCTCTGCCAACCTTTATGCGTGTGAAGACACAGGCTTATGTACGCACGTCTTGACCATGCGTGCATAGCCTTGACTCTGTGTACGTGTATCGAGGGCCAGAAACCTTAATTGCCTCATTTCAAGTCCAAAGTAATCGTAGGGGCCTCAAATTTTTGGTGGCTGATCACTCGGACCGAAACGTCCCTTCGTTTTCTGTTCCGTTTCCTCTATATATATGCTGCTTCTCCCCTTCATTTTCACTTTTCGTAACAAATTCTCATTGTTAGAGTGCTACCATCTCTTGCCAGAAACCAATGTACCATTTACTTAGTGTGACTGGCCACCACACTTTCTCTATCGCCTTCTTGCCTGATTCAATCGATAAGTATCCTTATGCTGAATTCTCTTTTATTTATTTAAATATTGCATGCCCATTGCCTATGTAGACCTGTTAGAATCTTAGGGGTATATCTGTCACGTGTAGGTGATAGATGTCTAGTGAGGCGTCGAGTGAACAACTGTGTGTCCGTGAAGAAGTGGGCTACGATGAGTTATATTCGTTAGGTCAGGACGACCCCGGCACCTCCTATGATGAAAGGGTCCTATCCACTAACTCACCTTCCACTTAGATATGGACGGATCAGAGGGTGACTCAAATGATGAAGAAGACATAGGCAGTGCTGAGCCCCCCATCTAGTCCATCATAGGCCCTAATGGTTTTAGGCGGTTCATACTCCTTTCGTTGTGGATAGTAAATGGCTTTAACTCTACCATAAAGAAAAAAACATTTTGATACCCTTAGGGAAAAATACCAGATTCCCGTCAGCATCCCAATCCTTCTGCCATTTATGTTTGGAAAGTGCTGCAACCAGGATGCCGAAGACATCGGAGTGTATGAGCAGATGTTGAAAGCGGGACTTAGATTTCCTTTAAGTGCTCTTCACTGTCGTCTTCTTCAGTACTTGGGACTGGCCGTTACCCAAATCTCTCTGAACACCTGGAGAGTCTTCCTTGGTGTGGAAGTTTTATACGGAGTGTTATCTAATAGGGCACATAGGATGACGGTGAAGGATTTCTTCCACTGCTACCATCCATCTGAGATTGTCCAGTCTAAGGGCATGTATAGTTTCCTACCAAGTAAGCTGACTCTTAGGTTAGTGTGTGAGACCCCTAACTAAAACAGAAACTAGAAGAGTCGGTACTTCTTCCTTTAAAGGGACGACTAGATGTGTTACCCCGATGACCAGGAGTACATGCCAGTGGATAAAACTTGGGGTATAATGCCCCCGTCTAGTAGGTGACCGTTGTCTTAAATCTCGTTTGTTATTACTTATTTTACATGATGTCCTAATTGTCTCTCATTGCAGCTCGAAACCATCTAGAGGTTACTCTTGAGTAGTGGAGTTTCTTGGAGCAAAACTTCAAGATCAAGTTGTCGGAGAGAATGTGGGTGAACCTGGTTACTTTGGACACCCTCCATTGGTATTGTGACAGTCCTAAACCTATTGCAGCTGCCCATTGCTACGATAGTTAAGTACGCAAACGTAAGTCCATTGTTCATTACTTGCTTTCCTTTCTAATTTTTAGTAGTTTATCTTACTCCTTCTTTCCGTCCATCTCTATGCAGAAATGGAAGATAGTAGGAGAAGGGCTTACATTAAGCAGTAGCCTGCTGTGCGAAAGAAGCTGGAGGGAGGCGTTCTTTCAAAGGGATTGGGTCTGTCTATAAAGAGGAAGCCGTCGGACAAGACTAACCATCTGCCCAAAAAGCCTAAGATGGCAGCAGGGTTAGCTATTGGGCAGTCTGCTGATGCAAGCAAGCTGCCTCCTCCGTCTAGTCACGAGAAAGGGAAGGGCTTGATGACGAGTCAAAGCCCCGTTGCCGAGAAACACCCCGTCTTCCTCTGCGAAGACTTGTAGTATGCCCTTAAACAATTCTCTTCTATCATAAAGAGTGATGATTATGAGGACTTGGGCAACCATGCAACCGAGGCCGTGGGGGAGACGGGTCTCTTCAGCCTGGCTCAAGTATGTGTCCGTCTTTCTCTCCTTTCTGTCACATTGTTTCTTTTTTCTTTCTAATCCTTGTCCTTGATTTTTGCAGGGGGTGCTTATGATGAAAGGCCTAATGGACCGTTGCCTATCCCAGGTGACGGTGGTGGATTGTATGAGAGTGAAGGCGGAGGCGATGGAGGCGGAGCTGGGGGAGCCGAAGCCCTGGAAGGCCGTCTAGGAGAACAAACTTAACCTAATGAAAAAGCTCTTGGAAGAGGAGGTGCAAACAGAGGCACTGAAAAAAGTGCTTAAGGACAAGGAGGATGAAATCTCCAAGTCCAAGAAGTAGCTCCGTCAGGCCAAGGAGGACGCAATAAAGGAATACCGCGACTCTGACGCTCTCTTAGCCGAGCTAGGTAGTTCCTTTGCCGACGGCTTCGACGACTGCCTCTGTCAGGTCAAGACTTCATTCCCAGATCTTAACCTGTCTCATATCATTATTGATGCCAAAGGCCAGACCCCAGCCTGTCTTGCAGACTCTGAGGGCACCGACGAGCTATTTGCGGATGGCACCACCCCCGACCCTCAAGGTGACAAGGAAGTTGCCCCTCATGATGATTAGACTAAATCCGTCGAAGAGGAGTCCCATCCACTTGAAAGGAACCAGGCGGTTGAAGAAAAGGACGAAAAGACCCTGGTTGACCAGCAATTGACTTATTTTTGTTTAACTTATGTATATTTTCTTTTTTGAGTGTGAAGATCTTTTGGGAGGACAATGTCTTTGTTGTTTTTACCATCGCCCATTGTTTCTTGGGTGTTGTATGTAAACTTTTACCCTTTAATGGGCTTTTATCTACTGCTTATATTTGGTTTATAAAAATCTTTCTGTTTCCTATGTTTGAGACATGTTTTTGTTCGTCTACCTTGGATTTGGCATTTAGGATGTACCTATCTCTTTGAGGACTTATTGAAACCAGGATGTGCTCGGTTATTTTGGTACTTATATTGGGATGCACCTGTCCCCTTAAGGACCTGCAATTTGAATATTTTTAGGATGAACCCATCCATTTGTGGTCTTAGCATCTTTAAAGAATGAAACTTATCCACTTGTAGATTTAATAACATACCCATCAACTTATGGACTTGGTAACTTCCGAAAATCCTTTGGAATGAACCCATCCACTTATGGACTTGATAAATTCAAATCGCGTCTTGGGATGAATTTGTCCGCTTATGGACTTGATAAATTCAAATCACCCATTGGGATGAATTCGTCCCCTTATGGACTTGATAAATACAAATCACCCCATAGGATGAATCTATCCACTTATGGACTGTATAAACTCAAATCACCCCTTAGGATGAATCCATCCACTTATGGACTTGATAAATTTATGGCATCCCTTTATGACGAATCCCTCCACTCAGGGTTTGTATAAATTTAATTGCATCCTTATGGCACATTCGTTCACCTAAAGGAATGGTTTTGTAGAAATGTATACATACACAGGTCATATCTGAATAACTCCTATTATTGTGATAAATGCGTGTAGAAGTAAAAAATTATTCTTGAGAAAATAAAAAAGCTGCCCTTTGGGCTTAAAAAGTACTGTAGATGGTAAAAATTAACTAAAATGAAGTAAACTGGAAATGAGGAGTGTCGTTCTTCGTGCTATCATCTACTGGTAGTATTTTTTTAGGTCTTCGTGTTCCATGGGTGGTGCAACTTCTTCCCGTCTAGTGTCTCCAGGTGATAGGTGCCTTTCCTTTACCATGAAGTGATTCTGTAGGGTCTTTCCCAATTAGGCCCTAACTTTCCCTAGTAGAGATCTCTCGTCGTGCCTGTGACCTTCCTTAGGATAAGGTCTTCGACTTGGAAATCTTTGCATTTGACTCTAGAGTTGTAATGCTTGGCCATGAGATCCTAGTACTACGCCAACCTTTGTTCGGCTGTTGCTCTTTCTTCATCTATTAGGTCGAGCTGTAGGTGCATGGTGTCATCGTTCCTATTCTCATCATGGTTTTCCACTCTGTAGCTTGTGAGTACAACCTCAATTGGTATGATGGCCTCGCTCTCGTATGCTAGCCGAAACGGTGTCTCTCCTGTAGGTGTCCTGGCTGTCGTCCTGTACGCCTATAGTACGCTTGACAACTCTTCTAGCCATATATCCTTTGCCCCCTTGAGTAAAGTCTTAATGATTTTGAGAAAGGATAAGTTCATGACCTCAACTTGTCTGTTGGCCTGAAGGCCGGCGGGTGAGGAGTAGTGATTCTTGATTCCTAGTTATGAGCAAAAATTTCTGAATGAGTCGTTGTCAAATTGTTTTCCATTATTTGAGATCAGGACTCTGGGGATCCCATACCTATAGATGATGTTCCTCCAGATGAAGCTTCGTACATTCTTCTCTATGATAGTGGCCAGGGCTCCAACTTCCACCCATTTGGTAAAGTAATCTATGCCGACCACTAGGAACTTCAGCTATCTCATCATTATTGGAAAATGACCTATGATGTCCAACCTTATTGAGCAAAAGGCCATGGGGTTGTTATTGGAGTGAGCTTTTCTATTGGCTGTCTGATGATGTGGCCAAACCTTTGACATTTGTTACATGCTTTGACATAGGCTTGGGCATCCTTCTGTATGGTGAGCCAATAGTATCCAGTCCGAATCAGCTTGTGCACCAACGACCGTGACCCGAAAAGGTTTCTGCAGATCCCCTCATGGACTTCTCTCATGACATAGTCTACTTCCTCGGGGCCTAAGAACCTTAGGTATGGGCGGGAGAAGCCTCTTTTGTACAAGACATCCTTTATCAGGAAGAAATGTGTTGCCTGGACCTTTACTTTCTTGTGGCCTTTTTACCTTCTAGTAGTGTGTTGTCTTTCAAATAAGAAACTATTGGTGTGGTCCAGTTACTTCCTGATTCTATTTCTTGCACTTTGACACCATCTATCAAAGGTAAGAGCTAAACAAAAGAAAGTACCTTACTAGGGATGAGCACGTGTTCTGCTGATGCGTCTTTCGGTAGATGGTTGGCTTGCTTGTTCTCTTCCTTGGAGATTTGAAAAAAATTGGGCTAAAACTCGCCCATCTGTTTCCTTACTTGCTCCAGGTATTTCTTCATTCTTTCCCCTTTGCACTCGTAGTCATCGTTCACCTGACTTGTGACCACCTAAGAATCGCAATACACTACCACACACGTGGTCCTTGTAGCTTTGGCGAGATCCAGTCCTACCACTAGAGCCTCGTACTCCATTTCATTGTTGGTTGTAGGGAAGTCGAGGCGAACCATTCACTTGATCTCGTCCCCTTCTGGAGAATGAAGCACTATATCTGCTCCATCAGCTTGCCTGTTAGATGATCCGTCTATGTGAAATTAGGTATGCTCTTCTGCCCCCTGGTCTTCCATATTGGTGAATTTCGCAATGAAGTCAACGACCACCTGTCCCTTTATGGCAGTACGCGGGTAGTATTGTACATCAAACTCGCTTAATTCTGTTGCTCATAGTGCCATCTGTTCAGCCGCTTCAGGTTTACTCATTGCCTGCCGTAAAGGCTTATATGTCAAAACGACCATAATGTGGGCTTAGAAGTATGGCTTGAGCTTATGGGCCATAGTAACTAAAGTGAAGGAGAGCTTTTCCATCGGTGGGTACCTTTCCTCTACGCTATGAAGCACTCAGCTAGTATAGTATACAGGTTTCTACACCCTATCTTCTTCTCTGACTAAGGTCGTACTAACAGCAGACGGGGAGATGGCCAGATAGAGAAATAGCTCTTCCCCTGGTTGGGAAGGACTTAGCAATGGTGGGGAAGAGAAGTATGCTTTTAGATCATCAAAAGCTTGTTGGGATTTAGTTGTCTACTTGAAGGACTTCTTCAGTGTACGAAAGAAAGGTAGACATTTGTCCGTTGCCCTCGAAACGAACTTGTTCAGCTCAACCACCTTGCCGTTGAGGCATTGCACTTCTTTTGTGTTCCTTGGTGGTGCCATCTCCATTATGGCTCAGATCTTGTCTAGGTTGACTTTGATACCTCTTTGAGACGCTATGAACCCTAAGAATTTTCCAACTGTCACCCCAAATGCGCATTTACTTGGATTGAGCTTCATGTTGTAAGAGTAGAGGGTGTCAAAGGCTTCCTTAAGGTCGTCTAAATGATCGTCCTCCCTCTGGCTTTTCACTATCATGTCATCCATTTAGACTTGGACATTTCTTCTGATTTGATGTGCAAACATTTTGTTCATGAGCTTCTGATACGTTGCGCCTACATTCTTGAGACCGAACGACATCACCTTAGAGCAGAAGAGGCCTTAACTGGTGATGAACAAAGTTTTCTCCTGATCAGCTTCATCCAATTTAATCTAGTTGTAACCTAAAAATGCATCCATGAAGCTCAATAACTAGTGTCTTATTGTTAAGTCTACTAGGATGTCAACCCGCAGAAGGGGGTAGCTATCCTTGGGGCACGCCTTGTTCAAGTCTGTGAAGTCTACACACATCCTTCATTTCTTATTGGCTTTTTTAACTATCACTATATTGGCCAGCCAGTTGGGGTAGTACACCTCCCTGATGAATTATGCATCTTGTAGTTTGTGGACTTCTTCCGCTATAGCCTAGTCTCGTTCTTGGGCGAATACTCGCTTCTTCTGACGGATAGGGGGAAAAGAGGGTGATACATTCAACCTGTGCACCATAACTAAAGGGTCGATCCTGGGCATATTTTCATGACTCTATGCAAAGACGTCTTGGTTTCTTTTAGGAATGCCATGAGCGCTTGACAGACCGACATACTGGTGAGGGTGCTGATCTTAGTCGTTCGCTCGGGCCTAGAGTTATCGAGAAGTATCTCCTCTAACCTTTCAATAGGTTCTGTGACCGCCCTTTGTTTTTAAATGCTCATGGTCTGCAATTGGTCGTCCATCTCCAACATTGCTATGTAGCACTTGCGTGCTGCCATTTGGTCCCCCCGTACCTCTCCTACTCCGTACTCGGTTGGAAATTTAATCATCAGGTTATAGGTTGAAGTCACGGCCCTCCATGAATTGAAGGTAGGTTGGCCTAGTATGGCATTGTAGGCAAATAAGTAGTTGACATCAAGGAATGTAACATCCTTAGTAATTTGCTGAGGGTAGTCATTGACCGTCACAGACAATGTGACCGCACTGAGGGGGTATACCCTTGTTCCTCCGAACCCAACAAGCGGCGCGTTGGTTGGTATGAGTCGCTCTTTCTTGATCCTTATCTGCTAGAATGCTAGGTAGTAGAGGATATCAGCAGAGCTTCCATTATCAATTAGGACCCGATGAGTGTTGTAGTCCCCTACCCGAATACTAACAACGAGTGCATCGTCGTGTGGGTGGTGGAGACGTCGAGAATCTTCTTCCGAGAATCCAATTATAGGGTTGTCGACCCGTGCCATCTTTGGGATGAAACTTGTTAGCTGGATGTTCTGAACCATCCTAAGGTAAGTCTTACGGGCCTTCTTGGATGAACTAGAAGTCGTGGTGCCCCCTACAATCATCCTTATATCCCCTATGGTTGGCTTGGGGTGCTTGTTATCCCTCTCAGCAACTTATTCCTATGGTGGATCTGCCCTTTCTTTGCTGACGAATCGTTGTAGTTTCCCCTGTCTAATAAGGGCTTTAATCTGCTGCTTCAAGTCATAACACTCAGACATGTTGTGACAGTGGTCCCAATGAAAATGACAATACTTGTCCCTAAACCTCTTACTGGGATCTCCTTTTAACTTGCCGGGCCATGTCAAGGCTGCATAATCCTTGATCTACATCAGGACCTGATTGATAGGGGCAGTCAGCGAGGTGAAGTTCGCAAATCTTCCAACCGGGGGCTTGGAGCGTCTATCCTCCCGTCAATCTCCGGCTTTGGTCGTCTTCTGTCCCTTGTCCTGTCATGTATCTTCTTGCCTTTCCCTCTTTTTAGGTTTCTCCTCTCGAGCTAGTAACGCGTCTTCGGTGTTCATGTACTTAGTAGCTTGATAAAGCATGTCTAACATGGTCTTTGGGATTTTTTTTTTTGGTATAAAGAGAACAGAAACTTCCCCTTCCGCAATCCATTGGTGAATGCAGCAACAAGTATCTTGTCATCAACTTTGTCTATCGAGAGTGTTTCCTTATTGAAGCAGGTTATGTAGGATCTTAGTGTCTCATCTTCTCGTTGCTTGATGCTCAGTAGGCATGCAATGGACTTCTTATACCTATGCCCCTCAATAAAGTGTGAGGCAAATGGTGCGCTCAGCTCCTTGAAGGTACTGATAGAGTTGGGCATCAACCTGCTGATTTCGTCCACCACATCTTGCAAGTGCATAAGGGTTTTGAATGACTCCAGGTGATCTAAGGGATCCTTTGACATATATGCATGTTCATGTCTGTTTGGACCAACTAACTCTAACTTTTCAACCTTTTAAAACAAAACATATTTTAAAAGGTGACACTAGAAAAACAAATGGTGTTTAAAATTTTAGTCTAAAAAGTCCAATATGTATCTAAAAAAAAAAAAAAAAAAAAAGGCCAATATTAAACCGCCCTAACAGGTAAAAAAAAATTTTAATTTAATGGCAAATTACTATTTAGTCCCTAACTTTTAGACTTTGTGTCAATTTAATCTCTAACATTACAATTTTTTTTTTTTTTTTTTTTTGAGAATCTAACATTACAAATATTTAGTTTATCAGCACAAACCAAAACTTCCTAGACTTCCAATAATGTCCTCTTTCTCTATTCAATTATTTAGTTTGCACTGTGAGTCTCTCTTTCTCTCTTATAGTATCTTCATAAGTCGCTTTGGTTCATTGCTTCTCTCACCCATTTCCTCAAATTTTCTTCTTGTAAATTTTTCATTCTGTGAAATTTTTTGAGGCTTATTGTCTAATTTGCCTTATTGTGAGTTGAGTTTAGTTGAGTTTTGATTTTGAAAACTCACTTAGTATATAAAACACTTGTGAATGTTTAGACCCCAAAAACAAATAAAAAGCTTGTATTCAAAAAAATTGATGTGTGGAATGATAAATATAAGCAATAACCAAATATGCAAACTACTCTAAGCCATATTTTAATCACAACTCAGGAGTAATTAAAATCAAAGAGTAAGGGATAGAGAGAAGCAAACAGAAGATAACACTGGCACGTGTTATCGGAAAGGAAACCAAAGAACTCAGCGAAAAACCTCTTTGCCGTCCTCCAAGCAGTAAAATGATCTACTAGAAAATTAGTTGGGATACATGAATAGCAATAAACCTTCCAAGCCTAATCTACTCGATGAACCTAAGCCCTCCAAGCTTCTTGCTCCAATAAGGTTACACCTAATCGTGTCTTTTCTAGCTTACCGGATCCCGCAATTAGCCCATTGCATCAACCAATATGAATGTTCTCTCTTGAACTGCTTCCCAAACACCAAGAACCTTCTCATTGCTATGAATTTGGTGACGTAAGGATTTGGCTTAAGATCCTCTTATGGGTATGATAATGGAGAGGGTGAGAGTAGAGGAATTTGGAGAATCAAATGTATAAGATTGTGGATGAACCAATCTTGTTGTTCTCTTGAGTTTTTCTCTCAAAATTCTCTCTGGAAGCTCTCTACATTTTATGGGTATAAGGGTATTTATAGTAAGGTATGAGACAGAATGTGAAAAGACATTTTTCAGCAAAATAGGGTGCAATGGCTAGTCACTCATGACTGGGATGAGTCATGAGTTCTAGTTGCCAAATAAGAGAATGGCCAGACTGTACTTTTTCGCTTGTAGTGATCCAGTTGTCCTGATCTTTCAACTTCTTGCGTGCTCCACACATGTGCCACATTCTAGCGAGTCACCACTTGTGAGTCAGTCGCGAGATCTAGTCGCGAGTTGCCTCTTGATGCACACACTTGATCAATTCTTCACACTTTCTCATACACAACTCTTACATTATTCCCACCTAAATATAAGATTTCTAAATGCTGAATTACAAGCAAATTTTGCATGGAATAAAGCCAACACATACTTGAATAAATTCAACTTTACACTTTTCCCCTTTGGCTATTCCGTGACAAAACCCTAAAATAGACTCTAGACTTAAAAAATGTGAACTGAGAATAGTTGCCAAAATTCACTCACACTTAATTCTAGATCTGTGAAGCTCTTGAACCATACAAACAAGTCTCCTAAAAACAATATCACAAAATGCACTCATTAAGTTTATTGTAACCAGAAAACTTGGAATGCATATGGAGCAAGCATAATATGATCAAGCAAGTATGAATATAACAATGAAGCATAACTTGACTATACAAGAACAATCACTATAAATAGTGACTACAATGAACATTCACATGGTGAATGAACATCTAAACATGCAAGCAAATAAGCTCAATGCAATGTATCCTTTGCATGTCCAACACTCAACCAATGCAAGAACACTAAAGCAATTGCATCAAGGATACAAGATCCAACAAGGGCACAAGAGTACTAAAGAAAATGCAAAATATTAACTAAAAGTATTAAGCTACATTAGCAAAGGTACATATAAGCATAGTCTAAATAGCTAAAACATCCAAGTATCCATAACACAAAATATCCAAGCATTTTAAAACCAAAGTACTAAAACCAATAGAGTACTAAAATAAGGTGATATGAAAACCATAAAAACTGTAAAAGCCATAAGTGCTATGAAAACCAATGCTATGTTCTCCCCTTTAATGTAAGCTCCCCCTCAAAAGCAACCCAATACTACTTCCCTTTTTGACCGGAATGGCCAAAGGGCTAAGGCTGGTGGGTAAAGCTATCAAACTTGGCTGCCAACAAGTTGATTTGGTCTTGGATAGTTGCAAGGTTGTTGGAATGCTCATTTGCTACATCCCTTAGACCATCAATTCTTTCAAGTATGATTTGAAAAGCAATGGGAGGAACTAATGAAGACGATGATGCTCTGCTCCTACCTCGACCACCACCATGTCTTGGAGGAGGTTGTTGTTCTTTCACTTTAGTCTCTGTATCAATAGGAGGTGCTTCTTCAGGCTCTTCACCTTGTTCATTTCCAGGAAGTCAAACCCTACTTCTAAGGATTGTTTGAGAGGTGATGTGTAAGGTTGAATTTAAGCAACCACTCTGTTGGCTTTATTCCGTGCCAAATTTCCTTGTAATTCAGCATTTAGAAACCCTGTATTTAGGTGAGAATCATGTAAAGGTAGAGTGTGAGAGAGTGTGAAGAAAAGCTCAGAAGTGTACATTCTACAGGGACTCGTGACTAAATCTTACGAATGGCTTGCGACTGGCAAGTCGCTAAAAGAGGCACACGTGTGAAGCATGCAGATGAGCTGAAAAGTCACGCTAGCTGTTGCACTACAGGACAAAAGTCCCAGGCTGGCCAGGCCGTTATTTCGCGACTGGGACTTGCGACTCAGTCAAGTCGCGAGGCCAAGTCGCCAGACCACTCTGTTTGGGAAAAACTGACCTTTCGCATTCCAGACACACACCAATATAAATACCCTTTATACCCACATATTGTAGAGAGCTTCCAAAGAGAATTTTGAGAGAGAAACCCTAGAGAAAAACAAGATTGACTCATCCACAATCTTCATCCTTTGATTCTCCAAATTCCTCTACTCTCACCTTCTCCATTGTTACATCCTTGAGAGGTACAATAGCCAAAACCTTTTCTCACCAGACCCATATCTATGAGGAGGCTATTTGGTGCTTGGAAAGCAGTTAGGAAGGGACCAATTGATATTGGTTGATGCTATGGGCTATAGCGGAATTCGGTAAGCTAGAGAAGACAAAGGTTCGGCGTAACCTCATTGGAGCAAGAAGCTTGGAGGGCTTAGGTACACTGGGTAGATTAGGCTTGGAGGGTCTTCTGCTGTTCATGTATCCCAACTTCAATCTCTAGTGGATTATTGACCGCTTGGAGGGCGGGGAAAAGGTTTTATGCCGAGGACTTCGGTTTCCTCTTCGATAACACATCGTTGTGTTGTCTTTGTGTTTGCATCTCTCTTCCCTTAATCATTGCCATTTAATTTCTGCTATAGTTGTGATTTTATTTGGTTTAGATTGTTTTATCAATTCTGGTTTAGCTTATTTTTATATTCCGTACATATATTGTTTGATAATAAGCTTGAATTAGTAATTTGTAATTTGGGGGTCTAAACATTCAAGGTTTTTTACACACTATTTGAACATTCATGATGGAAGGAGATGAAGTCATTAGGCTTATGTGTTGTGGAGTCTCCATACCATTTTCATGAAGAATCCTCATTATAAGACTTGGGAGAGCAAGCTTTGACCTTGAGGTTGTCTTTGTGGCTTCGGCAATGATGTTGTACAATTGTGCACCAATGTCAATGTAGATTTTCTCACGAAGCTCCATGAGGAATATGGCTCTAGCATTGTTGATGGTTGACAACTTCCTTACCGGATACAAGTTGAACATCATGATATAGGCGAGGCATCTCAAATCTGGAGGAAAGGAGGTTGTGTTAAGGCATCTTCCTTCCCTATAGCCACCAATGCGGAATTGCACAGATTCTAGAGAGACCATTCTGTCCTTGAACGGAATGAACCCTTCATGATCTTGTTCTTCAAGTCCAAGTATAGCACCAATGTCCCCCATGTCAAGAGTGAATGCATGACCTCTAACCCAACATTCTATGTGATCCTCTTTGAGTGATGCATTTTCATAGAACTCTCTAATCAAAGGTTCACAAACTTTGGGGAGTTCACCAAGGAGTTTATCCTAGCCTCGTCCCTCAAAACAACTAGGAATAAAGGAATCCTTAAGATCATCAAGATTCACATGTCTCTCCTGAATGATTGGAGTTGTTTCGAATTGATGGGAATATCTCTCAAAGTGTTAAGGGGAGCGAAACAAACAGTTTTTTGTGGAGCCATCTACAAAACATAGCAACAAATACCACAAAAACAGAGCACAGAGAATGGTAACAAACCTGATTAGCAACAAGTTAGTACCAAAAAATAAACTACGAATTAAACCCTAAAAACTGAAATTTAAGGAGAAATTTAAAAAAATGACATGTGAAGATGCTAAACATCAAAGCATGATATAATCATGGCATTAGTCACTCAACATGTCAAAGATTGTGTATGAGTGCATCATATGAAAAAGTGTGCATATACAAGACATGAAATCATCTAAGGGGCAAAGTGTGAAACATATAATCATTAGTTGTTCCAAACATGGAAACATGATTATCCCTAAATTTTGTACTCAACGGAGTCAAAAAATACACACAAAAACATCTAAATAGACATTTTATCAACAAGATGCTATGCACACCACAACACAAAACATAGTATAATGTAAGAGCATGTAATAACAACATGTAAAACGAGCATTATACCATCATTCACAACAAAACCCACACATCAATTTCATCCCAAACAACAAAAACCCATGTTCTTCAACCATATTTCAATATCTCAACAAAAACAACAAATCCATGAAATATAATGCTTTAAACTTGAAATAAAGTAAAAAGGAGAAAACCCATATATTTTCTTGGATTTGGAGTGAAGGTTGAAGAAAAAAATGGAGGTTTTTGGAGTGAAAATGGTGGTTTTGAGAGAGAGAGAGGCGGAGAAGACAAAGAGACACGCATGTAATGTGAGGGAAATTGAAAAGTTTTGAAAAACTGTTTGATTTTTAACCCTACTTTTGCAAAACACGCGTTTTTCATGACTCAACTGACTCGAGAGTGAGTCGCCAAAATACCTTAAACCTAGATTTTGAAAAATTTCTCTAAACCTTTTTCGCGACTGGGACTTGCACTCGCCAGTGAGTCGCAAATGCCTCTTAATGAACTCGCGACTCGTGAATGAGTTGCCAACAAATCTAAAACCTAGATTTTGAAAAAATTTATAAGTCTTTTTCGCGATTTCAACTTTTACTTGCCAATGACTCGCAGAACATTCTGGGTAAGCTCGCGACTCACGACTTAGTCACCAAAAGGCAAAGCTAAAAATTTTTGAATCTTTGTGAAAATTTTCAAAACAAAATACTTTCCTAAAACAACTAAAATACTCAAAAATCTTTTTGGTTTTGATCAATAGATGCTTGAGTATGTATATCACATTTAATCAAGTGCAATCACACAAATGAATAAGGCATTTATTGAACATAGACATGTGTGATGTGGGTGGGTATCAAATGTGAGATAGTCCTTAATCTAACGTGAAGGTTCAATGATCAATTCAACCAAGACATACACAATTAGCACTAAGTAGAGTGACCTATCTCAATTATAGAAATGAACATATATGACCTCCCACAAAAACTTGATTACATTGAGATAGAAGCTTTTCATTTGGCTTTTTTTCCTATGATCATTTTGATCTTTACATCTCTTTTTGAGATCAATGCCTGAAATTTTTGATATTTTAATTCGATGAGTAAGCTTTTGGATTTTTGGCACCATACATTCTAAGTACAAGCCGCTTTCCCTTTTTCCTAGTCAAATACTAGTTTATGCGACGATTTTTTTAGCTTATTATCTCTTTTCGAGATTTGACATTGGTTGAGCTCTTTAAGCAAAAAAAAAAAAAAAAAAAAGTGGGAAGAGATATAGGCACAAGTCTACACATGCCTCAAGATCAACAAAACTATTGACTAATTATTCATGACAAGTTTGAAGATCTATTTACAACAATCACATAGATATCAAGATGTTTCTCACAAAGATACAAGTGCATAGAGAACAAGTTAAGCTCATTAATCCACAAAGTCATTAGTACAGAGGTACAAGGCTAAACATGCATGTGACAATACATAACATTGCCGATCAAACTTTTTGGATTTTATACTTTTTATGTGTTTTTGGATTTTTGACACAAAGCAAATAAAGAATGATAAAAAACAATAAATGACCAAAGCTTTTATACAACAAAAACAATAAAAACATGGTTCCAACAAAGTAATGTGTGCTTTACTAATTAAGACCAATTCAAGATAGATATGTAAAACACACAATACGCATGAGATTCAAGGAATGATACCGACACCGATGGTCTTACGAAGCAATTCGAACCATGGACCAGAGAGGTTTGGTGAAGATGTCCACCTTTTGGTTATCCGTGTGGATGAATTCAAGACATACGATTTTATTTTCCACCAAATCACGGATGAGCTGATAGTGAATCTCTATGTGCTTGGACTTTGAGTGCTGAACAGGATTCTTGGAAATTTATGGCACTAGTGTTGTCACAGAACACACTCATTGTTTCTTGAGGAATCCCATAGTCTTGAAGAAGTTTCTTCATCCAAAGAAGTTGAGTACAACAACTCCTGACAGTTATATACTTGGCTTCAATTGTAGATAGAGATACCGAGTTTTGCTTCTTACTCATCCATGATACAAGGTTGTTTCCGAGATAGAAACATCCGCCCGAAGTGCTCTTTCGGTCATCAACACTTCCTACCTAAACTGCATCTAAGTAACCCGTTAGACAATCATTAGAGTCTTTTGAGTACCATAGACCATACTCGGGAGTGCCATTAATATAGCATATGATTCTCTTCACAACCATTAAGTGAGACTCATTTGGAGCTGCTTGATAATGAGCACATACTCCTACATTAAACACAATGTCCGGCCTGCTTGCAGTGAGATATAGGAGACTTCCAATGATGTTCCTATACAAAGTTGGACTTATTTCTACCTCGGAAGAATCAAGACTAAGCTTGGTAGATGAATTCATGGGAGTGGAGGCATGCTTTTTGGAATCTAGTCCAAACTTCTTGACAAGATTTCTAGCATATTTTTCTTGAAAATATACCATCCTTCCTTTGTTTAATTTGAAGACCCAAGAAAAATGTAAGTTCCCCCACCATACTCATTTCGAATTCCTTCTTCATTTCTTTAGAAAACTCTATAGCACGGGCATCTATGGTGGCTCCAAACACTATGTCATCAGCATACACTTGAGCTACAAGAAGATAGTTCTCATCTTTCTTCACAAACAAGGTCTAGTCGATGTACCCTCTTTTAAATCCTCTATCCAAGAGATAATTTGTAAGCCTATCATACCATGCTCTAAGTGCTTGTTTCAATCCATAGAGTGCCTTCTTCAATCTCAAAACATGATTTGGGAAGTGAGGTCTTGGAAACCTTTGGGTTGTTCAATAAAGACTTCTTCATTAAGGAACCTATTGAGAAAGGAACATTTCACATCCATTTGGTAGAGTTTGAAATCCATAATACATACAATGGACAAAAGGATGCGAATAGACTCAGGTCTATCTACGGGAGCAAAGGAATCATCAAAATCTACTCCCACTTGAGTGTAACCTTGAGCCACCAACCGAGACTTATTTCTTATTATCTCACCGTCCTCATCGGTCTTATTTCTGAAAATCCATTTGGTGCCGATGACATGAGCGTCTTTGGGCCTTAGGACAAGTTCCCATACATTATTCCTCACAAATTGATTCAGTTCTTCATGCATTGGCTCCACCCAATTCTTATCTTGGAGAGCTTCTTCTACCCTTTTTGGCTCAAATTGAGCAAGGTAGCAATGATAAGTCACATGGTTTGAAATAAGTGTGCTCCCCTTTTCTAAGACGTAGACCTTCATCTAGAGAATCGATAATGTTACTTTTCTGATGATTTTTAATTACTCTAGATGATGGCTTCTTTGAGGTGGACACTTCATCATTCTGGGAGATAGGAGGATGAACTTTCGGAGGGGTGAGAGGGCTTGAGGATCTAGACAATGATCTTGTCTCCATTCTAGAATTCACTAAAGTAGATTCTCTTTCTGGTGAATGTTCTTCCACTTCAACATATTGGGCTTCAATCTCAACAATAGCTTCTTTGGAGCTTGTTCCTTCTCCACTATCATCATTTGCTACTTTTGTTATGGCATCATCAATGACCACATTCATGGACTCCATCACCGTTTTTGTTCTCTTGTTGAAGACTCTATATGCCCGACTAGTGGTTGAGTACCCAAGAAAGATACCTTCACCAATTTTTGCATCAAATTTTCCAAGGTTCTCCCAATCATTTAGAATGTAACACTTACTCCCAATGACTCGGAATTTGGCTTCTTCCCATTCCAAATTTCATATGTGGTCTTCTTTGTTCCCGCTTTGAAGAATATTCTATTAACAATGTGACGTAAGGTGTTCACGGCTTCCCCCCAAAACTTTTGAGGAATTTGCTTGTTGAGTAGCATAACTCTTTCCATTTCTTTCATCACCCGGTTCTTCCTTTCAACCACCCCATTTTGTTGAGGAGTTTTAGGAGCTGAAAACTCTTTCTTGATCCCATTCTTCTCACAAAAGGACTCAAATCTTGCATTTTCAAACTCCTTGCCATAATCACTTCTTATCTTGAAAATTGGTACACCTTTCTTGCTTTGAAGACTTTTACAAAGACTTTCTGTAAGGTTGAATTTATTCAACCATCTAATTGGCTTTATTCCGTGCCAAATTTGCTTGTAATTCAGCATTTAGTAACCCTGTATTTAGGTGGGTTTGATGTAAGGGTAGTGAGTGAGAGAGAGTGAAGATTGCTCAAGAGTGTGCAAGAAAACAGAGACTCGCGGCTGGGCCTCGTGGGTGACTCGCGGCTTCAAGCCGCCAGACGCAGCACACGTGCCAAGCATGCTAGAAGGTGAACAGTCATGCAAGCTGGAGCACTACAGGACAAAACAGGACAACTGGCCATACGGTTATCTCGCGACTGGATCTCGCGACTTAGTCAAGCCGTGAGGTCAAGCCGCGAGCCACCCCTGTTTTGTAAAACCTGACGTTTCACATTCCTCTCCCACTCCAGTATAAATACCCCTTTCACCCACGATTGTGAGAGAGCTTCCAGAGAGAATTTTGAGAGAGAAACCCTAAAGAAAAACAAGATTGATTCACCCACAATCTATACATTAGAGTCTCTTCAAATTCCTCAACTCTCTTCCTCTCCATTGTCATATCCTTGAGAGGCATTATACCAAACCTGGTTCTCACCATCATCATCACTATGAGACAGCTGTTTGGATTTCTGGGAAGCAGTTAGGAAGGAACCAATCTTCATTGGTTGATGCTGCGGTCTAGTAGCGGAATCCGGGAAGCTAGAAAAGAAAAAGGTTCGGCGCAATCTCGTTGGAGCAAGAAGCTTGGAGGGCTTAGGTGCACTGGGTAGATTAGGCTTGGAGGGTCTATTGCTGTCCATGTATCCCAACTTTATTTTCTAGTGGATTGTTTACCGCTTGGAGGGTGGCGGAGAGGTTTTACGCCGAGGGCTTCGGTTTCCTCTTCGATAACACATCGCGTGTTGTCTTTGTGTTTGCATCTTCCTTCCTCTCTATCTTTGCCTTATTATTATCTGCTGTGGATTGTGTTATGTTTTGGCTTAGATAGTTTTTAACCAATTTTATATTATAACTTATGTTAAGTTTCCGCACACTTGTTGTTTGACATATTGCTTGAATTGGTTAAGTTGTAATTTGGGGGTCTAAACGTTCAAGGGTGTTTATACACGTTTTTGAACTTTCAGTTTCCATCTTCTCACATGCTTCCAATTTCTCTCTAAGAAATTCCACCCATGTGTATCTTGAGAAATCATTGACAATGACCATAATATACCGTTTCCCTCCTAAGCTTTCTGTTCTTGTGGACCCCATTAAATCAACATGGAGAAGCTCTAAGCAACGTGATGTAGAGATCACATTAACCTTTTGATGATTCGCCTTTGTTTGTTTTGCCATTTGACAAGTGCCACAAATGGTCTTCTCCACCTTTCCGAATTTTGGGAGCCTTACAACGGCTTTAAGTTTGGACACTTTCGCCACTTGTTTGAAGTTTGCATGGCCGAATCTTTGATGCCAAAGTTCCAACATATTGACTCGGGCACTCTTACAAGAAATATTTGGTGTAGGAACTACTCCATAGCAATTGTCAGTACTCCTACATTCCTCCAAGATTTGAATCCCTACTTCATTTATGATCACACACCCCTTCTTTGAGAATTGAACAAGAAAGTCCTCATCATATATTTGAGTGATGCTCAAGAGATTCACCTTAAACCCTTTGATATATAGAACATCTTTCAATAAAGGTAGCCCGGTATCTTAGTAGTCCCTTTGCCAAGAACTTAAGCATGGCTTCCATCCCCAAATGTTACATATTCACCAACCTTCTCTTTGAGAGATTTAAACAGTGATTTATCTCCTGTCATATGACGAGAGCATCCACTATCAAGATACCATAAACAAGAATTGAATACTTTCAAAGAGGTGTGCACAAATAAGCAAACATGAGATAAGCACTCTTGACCTTAAAAAGAAAATCATCTTCATTTTCTATTCTCTTACTAGATTGAATTCTCTTTTTAAGGTGATCAGCCTTGTCACACAATATTTTATTTCTTCTTTTATACTTCTCAATCAATGAACTTGACTCACATAAACTATTGTGTAAGACATGGTTCTTGTGTTCAAGATGCTTTAGCATATGAACAAACATTCTAGCATGTTTCTTTGTTTTTAATAACTCTAGGAGTTCATTGTTAGGACAATCTTTAAAAATACTCATAGAGTCATTATCACAAACATTTGCACCACAATTCAACATGACCTTTTCCGTAGCTTCATCCATAGCTACAAGGGGTCTAGGATCACACTAAGAATATAGAAATCCGTCAAAGTGTACCTGCTCTGATACCAATTGAAAACTCACTTAGTGTATAAAATGCTTGTGAATGTTTAGACCCCAAAAACAAATTTTCCAATACAAAACATATATTCAAACAATTGATGTGTGGAATGATAAATATAAGCAATACCCAAATATGCAAACTACTCTGAGCCATATTTTAATCACACCTCAACAGTAATTAAAAGCAAAGATTAAGGGATAGAGAGAAGTAAACACAAGATAACACCGGCATGTGCTATTGAAGAGGAAACCGAAGAACTCAGTGAAAACCTCTCCGCCACCCTCCAAGCGGTAAAATGATCCACTAGAAAATTAGTTGGGATACATGAATAGCAATAGACCCTCCAAGCCTAATCTACCTGATGCACCTAAGCCCTCCAAGCTTCTTAGTCCAACAAGGTTACACCTAACCGTGTCTTCTCTAGCTTATTGGATCCCGCAATTAGCCCATTGCATCAACTAATATGAATTGGTTTTCACTTGAATTGCTTCCCAAACACCATGAACCTTCTCACTGCTATGAATTTGGTAAGGTAAGGATTTGGCTTAAGATCCTCTTATGGGTATGACAATGGAGAGGTGAAAGTTGAGGAATTTAGAGAATCAAATGTATAAGATTGTAGATGAATCAATCTTGTTGTTTTCTAGGGTTTTTCTCTCAAAATTCCCTCTGGAAGCTATCTACATTTCATGGGCATAAGGATATTTATAGTAGGGTATGAGATGGAATGTGAAATCTATTTTTCAGCAAAACCGGGTGCACTGACAAGTCACTCGCGACTGGGATGAGTCACGAGTTTCAGTCGCCAGATAACAGAATGGCCAAACTGTACTTTTTGTCCCGTAGTGATCCAGCTGTCTTGACCCTTCAACTTCCTGCATGCTCCATACGTGTGCCACATTCTGGCGAGTCACCACTTGCGAGATAGTTACGAGATCCAGTTGTGAGTTGCCTCTTGATGCACACACTTGATCAATTCTTTACAATCTCTCACACACAACCCTTACATTATTCCCACCTAAATACAAGGTTTCTAAATGCTGAATTATAAGCAAATTTGGCACAGAATAAAGCCAACACATAGTTGAATAAATTCAATTTTACAGATTTCTTGGTATTTATTCCATGTTTGGTTCCCATTAAAGCAAAGGAAAAGAAAAGTAGGGAAAATAAATTTTCAAATCTTTAGTTTTTGGTAATGAAGATCAAAACAAGTTAAGTTCATTTTTTTTTTTTTTCAATTTTTGGACATGTGGTAGCTTATGTTGCGGAATATATAATATAATAATATTACCGTTAGCCATGTCAATATTTTTTATCCATCATTTAGTGATAGTGACTAGTTTGACACAATAAAAGGTTAAGGACTAAACTAACACATTTAAAATGTTAAGGACCAAATTAATAGACAAACTAAAGATTAGAGATCAAATAGCTAATTTACCCTATTGATTTTAAGGGTATGTTAACAAATGCAATAAGAGCATTGATTTAGAAAATATTTTTTGAAACATTTCATAGGAAGAAAAAAATTACAGAATTTTTTGACAGCTTTTACATTTCTCATAAAAGTAGTATTAAAATGATCTATTAACAAATACCTTAAGGGCAATTGTTAACAACACTCTAATTTTAATTCTAGTTAATGTAGAAGTTAAGAGTTTGAATAAAGACATGTAATTTTTACAATTTTGAAAATTCATTTAACTAAGAGAAATGCTATGTCCACAACATTTTTACAACAAATTCTAAATGACATGTTATTACTAGCTATTATTGGTGGGTAAAAAAGTAATTTTATTAGTTGGTTCATATTAGAACTAATAATAAGTTATCACGTATGAATTGGTGTAAAAATGTTGTTCACGTAGCACTTTCAAATTGTGCAAAGAGATGTGGTCTTAGCATTGTTTCTGATATGCATTGATAGGATGTTAAAATAAAAGAAATGTAATGTCCACAACATTTTCACAAAACTTTTATAACAAATCTTAAGTGGTAGGTTGTTATTAGTAGGAAAAAAAAAAATAGTAATGTGTTCAAATTAGAACTAATAGCAACTTACCCCTAAAATTTGTAAAAAAAGTGTTGTAAAAATGTTGTTAACGTAGTACTTCTTTTAAAATAAAGCAAACAATACAGCTTAGCAATAATTCCTAAAGTGTAGAATTAATTAAGTTTTTGAATTAATATCAAATATATATCTACATTAAAAATTTTCCCCTTAAAAAGGAAAAATATAGTTTTTATAATTCATTGATTAATTGGAGAATGTAATGTAAACCACTTAAACGATTGTACCCAAAATTTTTCTAAAACAGTTAAAGATCAAATACGTGATTCTCATTTTTGGACAACTTACCTGGCTAAAGGGTTCGATTCCTTAATCATATTCATATTGACCATATCAACTGAATAATTTGATTCACCCTCGAAATTCTCCCTTTTAATTATTTCAGATGTCTAACATTCCTTTAGTCTCACTACCACCTCACTCATTGGTGGCCTATTACTGTAGGTGGTGGACACACAAGCCATTGCTATTTCAACAGCTTTCCAAGCAGAGTTAACGTTGAAATCTCCACCCAACCTTGGATC
Source organism: Quercus berberidifolia (assembly GCA_028535905.1). Classification (NCBI taxonomy): domain Eukaryota; kingdom Viridiplantae; phylum Streptophyta; class Magnoliopsida; order Fagales; family Fagaceae; genus Quercus; species Quercus berberidifolia. The sequence continues at coordinate 74,894,033 of JAPQVW010000002.1, read as the reverse complement.
AACAATATTTTGAATATCTCCTCTATCAAGCATCATTCTCACCCATTGGCTTATGTGAGTGTTTTCATAGGATCTTTCAATCGCATGCCGACTTGTGATTATCTCCAAAAGAACCCCAAAGCCATAAACATCGCTTTTCTCAGTCAGCCTATATAAAATGGAGTGCCTACAAGCAAATGCATGTCATACTCTATTTTTTTTTTTTTTTTTTCATCTTTTGTTATAACAAGTTCAATTTTTAAGTCATTCTCATTCATTTTAACCGGAAAAGGGCTTGTATCCCTTTCCATTTAGAAATGGTCACATGCTTGTGGATTTAAATAAGTTAAGGAAAAAAAAAAAAAACTCTTACTCGGGGTCAAGGTATCCAAGGGTGCCAGAAACACTAAGCATTGAGACATGAGTGCCATCAGTTGGGAAAATTTTGGATAGACCAAAATCGGCTAGCTTGGCATTAAAATTTTCATTCAACAAGATGTTTGTAGTCTTCACATCTCTATGGATTATAGGTGGTTTACAACCATTGTGTAAATATTCCAATCCTACATTTCACAGTAAAAAATAATTTTTAGAAAAGATGAAGCACTATTAAAAAATGATCAGCACATAAACTCATTGGCTCATCACTGACCTTGTGCTGCTTCCATTGCTATATTAAGCCTTGCTTCCCAACCCAAGATATTAGTATTCTTACCTGCATCAATAAATAAAATGTGTTAGATTTTCTTGTTGTGTAATTCAATTAAACTAACTTTGATCATGTGACGATTAAAGTATGTTGCTAATGTTAGATTATGTCTCCCCTAGGCCCAAGCTAGGTTGGGTCATATGTTATATTGTACTGGTACTACTATTAGTAGGACATGCCTATATATATGAGCAATACTATATAAACAAAAAATTCACAACAGTTGAGTTGACAATTTTTTATTTTTTATTTTTTTTCACTTACCACTTACAATCTTCCACATCAACAATATCATATATATATATATATATATATATATATATATATATATTTTGTGTCTATAGAATTTCTCTATGTATATTCTCTCAAATTTTTTTTTTTTTTTTTAATTTCAATAATATACTCTTAATTCCTAAAAAATATACTGAAAAAGTGGAATCTTCGGTAGATACTTTTATTATGACCAACCTGAAAGATGTGCTTCTAAGTCTCCGTTGGCCATGTACTCATAGACAAGCCCCATGCTTGTTCCTTCATAGCAATACCCGACGAGGGTGGTTAGGTTTCTATGATGAACTCTCATAAGAAGTTTTAACTGCAATTTAAGAAGCGTAATGTCCATTAATTTAATATTAAAATCTCTATGTATGCTCAAAATAAATTGAGACATAGTTGCTTGCCTCTGCTTGAAATTGTTGATACCCTTGAACTGATGATAGGGAAAGCACTTTCATTGCTACTTGAGTGTCATCAATGCAGCCTTGGTAAACTTGTCCAGATCCACCCTTACCAAGAATTGTCTCAAAATTGTTGGTAATTCTTACCAGATCAGTGTATGTAAATTGTCGTTGCATTGAATCTATTGACTCTAATGACTTGGTCTGGATGTTGGATTTTGTTTCTACTATCGTAATTGCAAACATCATTAGCATTATAAGCACATAAGTGAGGAGATTTTTATTCTTAGTTTAAAATGAATATGCATCTTTTTATTTAAAATTTTTAACCTTTATTATTATATTTCTGATATCTCCAAAGCCCCCACATGACAGCCGCAACAATGAATAAGAGAATGACTAATATTGGAATAACAATATTGTTCTTCTTTTCGCATGATCCAGATCCACAAAGATTTGAATTTTCATCCACACTAGATTAATAAAAAGGATGTCTATGAAATTTTAATTAACACATTGAAATATCTCTCTCTCTCTCTCTCTCTCTCTTTCTTCAATCTTTTCTAGAAGAGTTCATGTAATATGAAGGAAAATTATGAAAATGAAGTGTTACTATTTTCAACAAAAATCATACCGCAATAATAGTGTACCATTGTTTGATCTTTCTATGAGGTCAGCTGGAACAGAACCAGTAAGCTGATTTCTTTCTAAGTTTCTGCAAAGATAAAGTGAATATAATTAATATCTTTTCTAACAAATAAATTTGCAGTAACAATCTTAAAATTCAACTTACAGGACCCTCAAGTATTGCAATTGAGAAAGAAATTTTGGTATTGATCCAGTTAGGCTATTGTCCGATAGATCCCTGAAATTGGCAAATTACTTACATTTCACATTGGTTGTCATAAAAATTGTAACCAAATTTGGTATTCATTATCAGATTTTTACATTTTTGTTATGTGAATTGCAAGTACTTACAAATATTGTAACATCATGAGATTTGATATATCAGCAGATATCACTCCAGTCAATCCACTAGCAGACAAGTTCCTGATTCAATTTACATTTCACAAAATATTAATTAAGAGATACTCCAAAACAAAAAGTCCCAATTCATGAAGCACATATACGAACGAATAAACTTACAAGGATGTTATTCTAGGGGGGTTAATACTATCATAGCTACAATGTAAACCAGCCCATGAGTATGCTTGTGGGAGACACGGATCACCTTCCCAATTTCATTTTAGTTCGTATGTTGACATGATATTTGTGATGGCATCAACTATAACATTTTCATATGCATCCAAATAAGTAAGTAAAAAAAAAGAAAAAGAAAAGGAAGGCACAATATTGACATGTGTGGAAGAAAACATACCATCTTGTTTGTTTGTTCCTGGTTGCGAGAGATTTCTCACTGAATATATCTCAATTGCAGCATGGATGATGGGTGGCAGTGTTGAGCCTTCTGCTTTGAACAGTTCAAAGTTATATGTTTGGGCAATCTCCAAGGCCGATTGGCTGCACACCGTGGTTGTGTACAAGTATAATGAAGAAGATATACTCCACCAGTAGTTCCCATTTAGAGTAATGTTTATTGATCTGGATTGATTAAGTTTGAGCTGTTCAACTTCAGCAAAGTGCATATAGATATAGTATTCGGAAGTTGCACTCTCTGAATCCCAATACATGTCCAAAGGAGCTGAAAGTTAAAATAGTGTAAAAACACCCTTGAACGTTTAGACCCCCAATTTACAAATTAACCAATTCAAGCTTTATGTCAAACAACTAGTGTGCAAAAAATGAACAAAAGCTATAAAACAGAATTGGTAAACAATCTAAGCCAAATTAAAATCACAACCTACAGCAGATAATAAAAGGCAAAGACAAAAGTGAAGGAAGATGCAAACATAAGGACAACACGCGATATGTTATCGAAGAGGAAACCGAAGCCCTCGATGTAAAACCTCTCCGCCGCCCTCCAAGCGGTAAACAATCCACTAGAAAACGTAGTTAGGATACATGGACAGCAATAGACCCTCCAAGCCTAATCTACCCAGTGCACCTAAGCCCTCCAAGCTTCTTGCTCCAACGAGGTTGCGCCAAACCTATTTCTTTTCTAGCTTCCCGGATTCCGCTACTTGACCATAGCATCAACCAATGTAAATTGGTTCCTTCCTAACTGCTTCCCAGAACACCAAACAGCCCTCTCACAGTAATGGATATGGTGAAAAAAAGGTTTTGGTAAAAATGCCTCTCAAAGATTTGACAATGGAGAGGAAGAGAGTTGAGGAATATGAAGAGACTCTTATATAAAGATTGTGGATGAATCAATCTTGTTTTTCTCTAGGGTTTCTCTCTCAAAATTCTCTCTGGAAGCTCTCATTCTTTTGTGAGTATAAGGGGTATTTATACTAGGGAGAGAGGAATATGAAACGTCAGGTTTTTCAAAACAGGGCAGGCTCGCGGCTTGGCCTCGCTACTTGACTGAGTCGCGAGATCCAGTCGAGAGATAACCGAATAGCCAGTTGTCCTATTTTGTTCTGTAGTGCTCCAGCTAGCATGACGGTTCAACTTCTGGCATGCTTGGCACGTGTGCTGCATCTGGCGGCTTGCAACCGCGAGTCACCCGCGAGATCCAGCCGCGAGTCTCTGTTTTCTTGCACACTCTTGAGCATTCAACACTCTATCTCACTCACTACCCTTACAACAAACCCATCTAAATACAGGGTTACTAAATGCTGAAATACAAGCAAATTTGACACAGAATAAAGCCAACAAAATGGTTGATTAAATTCAACCTTACAATCTCCCCCTTTGGCTATTCCGTGACAAAACTCTAAAACAGACTTTAGACTTAACATGTGAGTTGGGAACAGTTGAGCAAAACTCACTCACACCTAATTCTAGACACTGTGAAGTACTTGAATCATATGAACATGAAACTCCTGAAACACAACAATACACCATGATCATTGTATGCAGAAAATATGAAATGCATATGAAACAGGCATAAAGTGATCAAGCAAAGATGAAGTTAAGAACCAAATCATGGCTTGATCAAACAAGTAATCACTACAAGGTAGTGATCACAGTGCTCATTCACACTTGGAATGAACACTTGAACATACAAGCAAAGCAAGAACAATGCAAGTTACTTGTATGCCCAACACTCAACTAATGCATAATACACTAAGTATATGCATCTAGGAACAATCCTACAAGGGCACAAGAGTGACAGTACTTAAAAGAAAATGCATGACATTTAGATAGAAGTACTAATTTAAACAAAGCATAAAAAGGCTACATAAAGCATGGTACAGACCATAAAGCCTACAGATATACATAAAACATAACCCTAAAAGCTGACATAAGCAACATGGGTACAAACACAATATATACTGAATAACATCAACAATATATATATAAAGAGTAAACCAAGTTTCAAAACCATCCATGTGTTAAAAACAAAAATACATCAAAACCACAGTGTACCAAACCTATAGTAACAATAAATATCCAAAACATAAACCTATAAATTTAAAGGATAAGTCTTAAAACAAAAGTATGTGTGTACTCCCCCTATTACTATGCACACTTCCCTTTGAGCTTTCTCCCCCTTACTGAATGCTTTCCCTCTTTTTGGCACGAATAGCTAAAGGCTGTCGTCTAACTTTTGTTGAATAGCTTCTAGCTAATTCTCCATGGACTCGAGTCGCATTTGAATATGGCTGTTGGTGGAGTAGAGAAGTGTCACCATCTCATCAATGCGTTTCTGAATATTTTCAAGCAAACTACCCACTCTATCAGTTTGATGATCAGACTGTGCGTGCGGAATGCTAGTTTGTGGAACTTTAGGGATGACACGTGAAGTAGGTGTGGTATGTACATGTGTCTCTGACTCAGGAGCAGATGGAGTAACCAGAGAGATGTGTGCACTCTTTGGTGTTTTAGAGGAATGACTTCTGCTAGTTTGAAGAGTGAACATGGAAATTGGACGCTGATGGGTCAACATTTTTCCATCTAAGGGAGGAACAATGCCTTCACGAAGAATGAACTTCATGATGAGACTACAAAATGGAATACATCCTCGAGCTGTAGATCGAGCCGCGGTCTTCCTCATGGTTTGAAAGATGTGAGCACAGATATCAATGGGGGCTCTTGTAATAAGATCATAAAGGAATTGAGCCCTTCCAAGATTTATGAAGGTAGTGTTGGACAATGGGTAGAGATTAGAGAACATGATCAACTTTAGTGTGGTCAGCTCTGGAGCAAACTTTGCGGTGCTTATGGATGTGCCTGTACTGGATACTTCATGATCAGATCCTAGAACTTGTAGAATGTCTTGAGTCTCTGGAGTTCGATCATCGTACGGAGTTAGATCCACATTCTAAGGTCTAGTGATGTGGAGAATATCGGCTATGGAGTTCGGGGAGATGCCAAACTCCTTTCCTCTGACCCAGCAAATTAGTTCAACTCCATGATCACTTGTATTAGAGTAGCATTCCTTAACTAGTTCATCCATTGGATCGACAAAATTCCCAAATAAGTTTGCCCAATCTCGTGGCTCAAAGATTCGAGGGATAAAAGTGGTCCCTAAGGTGTCAAACTCAACCACCCATTCCACTATAGGAGATGCCTTGTCAAAAATGTTTGAGTAGATGTGTAAGGTAAGCGGGGTTCTGAACCTCTCCAAATTGGAGTCTTGAGATGACTGAGATGAGAGTCGGGTCCTTTTAGCAACTGGGGTTGATGGATCATCAGCAACAATGTCTTTGCCCTTAGAGGATCGACGAGACATCTGCAAGAGAATAGTCACACAGCAAAGAACCAAAAACAGCACCACAAAAGACAGATATCAACTTGATTAGATTCAAAAATGAATGTAAACCATAGAAATCACACGCAATTTCAAGCATAAGTCATGACAATATAGAATGAGGCAGGTGCAACACAATGGTGAAAGTGCAATAGAGCACAGAGTAAGACAAACTAAAAGATAACTGTCAATAAGACAATCTACCATGAGTCTGAAATGCACAATGAAAACCACATACAACCAAAAAAAATGGCAATGGGTCAAATTAGACAGAAAATTGAATGTATTAAAGTAATACACTCAAGACAGAAGCACACACATGAAATGACAACAAAAACACAGTGATACAAGATAGGTAATCCAAAACCACAAACACAAGTAAACTTTCATACACACAAATGGAGTAAAAACCAGAAAAACACCAAACTCATTTCCCAAAAGAGTATAAACACCAACAAATGCCAAAGCACAGAACAAAGATAAGAACATTGTGACCAACAAAATGACACCAGATGAAATCAGCATCAAACACAATCCACCATACCCAGTACACAAAGAGTAAAACGATTGAACACAATATGACAAAAATAACTACCCAAACAGCAAGAAAGTAACACACAAAACATAACATATGAAATGAGGAAGAGAAGACCCATACCTTTTCTTGATGATTTTGAGAAAAAATGAAGCAATAATAGAGTTTGAAATGGGTTACACGGAGCGTTTGGGAAGGAGACAGTTAAGAGAAATGATGAATAGTCACAACATGTTTGAGGGAAAACAGAAAAAGATTTTAAAAACTGCCCCTGTTTTTGCCAAACACGCGTTTTTTGCGACTGAAGTGAGTTGCCAACAAGACGCCAGGACTAGCCGGCAAAACACTCAAAGACAAAATTGTGAAAAATTTTCTAAGTGTTTTTCGCGACTGGAAGGTCTACCCGTGAGGGAGTTGCGAGCTGAGCCGCAAAAACCTCTGTGTAACCCTCGCGACTGGACCTTCCACTCGCATACAAGTCGCCAAAATTGACCCGCCAGCTCGCGAATGTGGCATGCGACTTGACTTACCCGGGACTGAGTCGCCAAAACAGGGCAAAAATGCTTTTTGAAATTTTCAGATTTTGAAGAACAAAATACATTCCAAAAACACCTAAAACACTCAAAAATCTTTTTGTGCTTGAATCAACAAAGATTGAGCATGTGAAAACACATTTTATCAAGTACAATCACACAAACGAATATGACATTTATTGAACATAAACTTGTGTGTTGTGTGTGGATATCAACAATGAGATAGTCCTTAGTCTAATGTGAAGTTTCAATGATCAATTCAACCAAGGCATACACAATTAGCACTAGATCATGTGACCCATCTCAATTATAGAAGTATGTATATATGACCTCCCACAAGACTTGATAACATAATTTGGAGCTTTACATTTGACTCCACTTTCAATCATACCATTTGATCTTTTTGAGACAATCACCTCTCATTGTGAGAGTGATATTTGATATTTCACTTTGATGAGATAGCCTTTGGCTTTTTGAATAAACATTCACTTTAATTTTTGGTCGCTTTCCCTTTTTCCTAGTCGAATACTAGTATGTGCGATAGGCTTTTGCAGCTCAATATCTCTTTTCATTTGGAGATTTACATTTGGTGAGCTCTTTTTAGCAAAAACAAAAATAAAGAGTGGGAAGATATATAGTCACAAGTCTATGCATGTCTCAAGATCAACAAAACCATTCACTAATCATTCATGACAAGTTTGAAGATCTATTTATAACAATCACATAGATTTCAAGATTTCTCCCACAGTGATAAGAGTGCAAAAGAACAAGCCACGCTCATAATTGCACAAAGCCATTAGCACAAAGGTACAAGGCAAAACAAGTTTTGAGACAAAACTTAACAATGTCAATCAAACTTTTTGATTTTCTATTTTTTATGTGATTTTTGGATTTTTGACACATAAGAAGAAAAAGATTGATCAAAAACAAAAATGAACTAAAGTATGCACAAACAGACAAATAACCAACCACCAACATAATCAATAAGCAAACAATCAAACACCATCACAAAGCATAGGAAGAATTGATGCATGGACATGTTGTAATGCTTATGCATGAGTACCCTTTTTCACCCACACGTCACTTGCGTTTGGGGTGATTTCCTTATAGGATTGGGTACGGGAGTTAGGGCTTTCAAACTTTCGTGTGAAGCTTTCCAAGCAGTTGGTGAATGCACCAATCATCTTCATTACGTTCATCATTCCGGGATCATCGTTTTGATCTCTTGATGGTTCACCAGCCCAATTTCTCCTATCATTTCTAGGTTCTCGTGACCTTTGAGGAGTTGTACTATTCATTGCTCTCAACTTTTGACAATTTGGTTGAGTATGCCCTTAAAGTCCGCAGTGATGACACACATAGTTTGATCTAGGACTCCTTTGTGGTCGTGGACGAGACTTGGCTCGTGATTCAGACCTGCCCACGGATTGATTATAGGGATTCAACAACCGTTTGTTCTCCACATTCCTCTTCTCCTCTATCTTGAGCTTCTCAGCAGTAGGGTCAACTTCAACTGACTCTTTGGACTTTATAAACTTCACTTCTTTTGTGACATTGCCAGATGAGCTACTCCCTCCGGTATATCCCAGCCCGGATTTGTCTAAAAAGTTCTTTTGTGATGAAATAACATCATCAAGGTTCTTGGTGGTGACCCTATCTATCTTGGTATTTGCTTGCACAACCTCTTGCTCAAGAAATCTCACTTTTGTGTAGGCTTCCGACAACTCACCATTCAGTGTTTCTATCTCACACTTGGCCTCCTTATAGCGAATTAAGAGACTTTTATAGTCCTTCTCTGCCTTCTTCATCTTTCTCACAGCTGTCTTTGCCACCCTTGTGTACTCACCCGACTTCTCCAGGAGTGAGTTATAATTCTCTTGGGGATTGGTTGTGCTTTCATCTTCTTCAACATCTGATTCCTTAACAACTCCAAATGATTCTTCATCACTATGTACTCCAAGTTCTTGTACAAGCAGATTCAACTCGTCTGAAGACTCAACATGGGCAATAGTCATAAAAGCTGAATAATTCCCTTCTCCGTCACAGCTTTCCTCAGAATCTGAGTCAGATGAGTTCAAGTCACTCAATGTCGTGGCATACACCTTGCCTTTCGATTTTAAATAATTCGGACATTCTTTCTTAAAGTGTCCATGCCTGTTGCATTCAAAATAAGTGACACCTTGTGTAAATTGTGATTCTTTTCCATCTTTCTTTTTGAATTCCCTTTTTTCCCTTCCTGAACTTTGGAATTTTCCTTTATCACCAAATTTTCCATTATTCTTGAATTTCAAGAATTTTCGAAAATTTTTAACAAGGTATGCAACATCTTTGTCAACCACATCTTCTTCCGATGAGTCATGGACTTCCACCTTCTCATTAATGGTCTTAAGAGCAAGAGATTTATTCTTCCGTTGATTGGGCAGTGACATTTCATAAGTCTGAAGAGAACCAACCAGCTCCTGGACTTTGATGTCATCAAGATCCTTGTTCTCTTCAATCGCTGTCACTTTGGCACGAAAACTTTTTAGCAATGATGGAAGGATCTTCCATACAATTTTAGAATCCTCCGTTTTCTCTCCCAAATTGAACTTGCTTACAATCACCTCATTCAGCTTGCTATAAAAAGAGTCAAAGGACTCATCCTCACTCATTTTTAACTCCTTAAACCGAGTGGTTAGCATCTGCAGTTTGGTGTCTTTTACTTTCTTCGTGCCTTCGTAAGTGGTCTCCAATATCTCCCATGCTTCCTCGGCAATGGTAATGTGAGAAATCCTGTGAAATTCATCTGAAGACACACCACAGAAAATAGCATTGAGTGCTTTACTGTTAGCATTAGATGCAGCGAGTGCTGCCTTATCCCATGTGGATTTGGCTGCCTCAGGTCTGGTCCAACCTATCTTAATAGCATCCCAAACAGATTCATCAATGAAACACAGAAATGCTCTCATGCGAACCTTCCAAAAAGCATAATTACTACTATCAAAATATGGAAGTGCATTTAGGGATTGAGACCGATCCATCTCAATAGGGAGTCAAGGATCACACTATGGTAATGAAACCACTAAAAGTGTACCTACTCTAATACTAATTGAAAGTTCAAATAGTGTAAAAACACCCTTGAACGTTTAGACCCCCAATTTATAAATTAACCAATTCAAGTTTTATGTCAAACAACTAGTGTGCGGAAAATGAACAAAAACTATAAAATAGAATTGGTAAACAATCTAAGCCAAATTAAAATCATAACCCACAGCAGATAATAAAAGGCAAAGATAAAAGTGAAGGAAGATGCAAACACAAGGACAACACGCGATGTGTTATCGAAGAGGAAACCGAAGCCCTCGGCGTAAAACCTCTCTGCCGCCCTCCAACCGGTAAAAAAATCCACTAGAAAATGTAGTTGGGATACATGGACAGCAATAGACCCTCCAAGCCTAATCTACCCAATGCATCTAAGCCCTCCAAGTTTCTTGTTCCAACGAGGTTGCGTCGAACCTATTTCTTTTCTAACTTCCCGGATTCTGCTACTTGACCATAGCATCAACTAATGTAAATTGGTTCCTTCCTAACTGCTTCCCAGAACACCAAACAGCCTTCTCACAGTAATGGATATGGTGAGAAAAAGGTTTTGATAAAAATGTCTCTCAAAGATTTGACAATGGAGAGGAAGAGAGTTGAGGAATATGAAAAGACTCTTATGTAAAGATTATGGATGAATCAATCTTGTTTTTCTCTAGGGTTTCTCTCTCAAAATTCTCTCTGGAAGCTCTCATTCTTTTGTGGGTATAAGGGGTATTTATACTAGGGTGAGAGAGGAATGTGAAACATTAGGTTTTTCAAAACAGGGCTGGCTCGCAGTTTGGCCTCGCGACTTGACTGAGTCGCGAGATCCAGTCGTGAGATAACCGAATGGCCAGTTGTTCTATTTTGTCCTGTAGTGCTCCAGCTATCATGACGGTTCAACTTCTGGCATGCTTGGCATGTGTGCTACATCTGGCGGCTTGCAGCCGTGAGTCACCCGCGAGATCCAGTCGCGAGTCTCTGTTTTCTTGCACACTCTTGAGCATTCAACACTCTATCTCACTCACTACCCTTACAACAAACCCACCTAAATACAGCGTTACTAAATGCTGAAATACAAGCAAATTTGGCACGAAATAAAGCCAACAAAATGGTTGATTAAATTCAACCTTACAGGAGCATTAATATTAAATGGTGTGGCGGCTGTACCCATTACAATAGATGGTGGCTGGTAATAATTGTTACTTTGGGAGTCAATAGTAAACGTAGTATTTAAACTTGTCCACTCATTATCAAAATAGGGATACCATATGCGATCATAAACGTCGACTGGATACCTAAGAAAACATAAATATTTAGCATAAGTCAGAAACTAATTGTTTATAGATATAATTTGAAATCTTCATATTGGGAAAATTTCAACCTACCCAACCTATGGGAACTTTAAAAACCATTCCAACTTGGGTTAGGTTTTCAGAAAATTTTGTGAAACCCAATAAAAATATCGAACATTATTCAGTTTTTTAAACGCATTTCTCATTGATAAATGATTGTAATTTACATAGTTGGGCCTAATAATGCCAATATTCCAGTTTCATCAAGACTAAATTTTAAAATGCCAAAATAAATCAAAATAATCAATTTAAACTAAGTTCCAAAATCCAAATTAAATTAAACTAACAGTTCACAATACATATTTTTAAAATTGTAGCAAAAATTTGGCGGGATACTTGGGTTGAAAGTTTAACAACCCAAGTTTCAAAAAAAATTTAGAACACAACCCAACTTATCAACCCATGAAAAAGCATTCATTGGTGTTGAGTTGAATGCACACCCTATATTGAATGATATTCTTCTATATATATATATATAAATATAAATATATATAATTATATATAAATTTAGAAAATTAAAGCCAATATATTTACAGTTTCATTAAAATTCTATAAATTGTATGACAATTTGTGAATAAATTGTTTAGTGTATCTAGCTAGAATATGTGTAGCAGTTATCCCAACCACTCCCTCTGGCATTGTACTCCAAGAAAAAAAAAAGTGTGACTTAGAGTCCATTTAGGAACAGCTTTTTGCTGCCATAGATTGAGGCTCTCTCAAAAAAAAAAAAAAAAAAAAATTAAAAAAAAAAAGGAACAGCTTTTTGCTGAAACTAAAAACATTTTGAGAAATGATAGGCCCATAACACTATCACAACATTTTTACAATAAATCTTAAATGACAGGTTGTTACTGGTTGTTATTGTTAAGGCAAAAAAGTAATTTTAGTGTTAGGTTTAAATTTAAACCAATAACAACTAACCACCTATAATTTATTGTGAAAATGTTGTAAAAATATTATGGACGAAGCATCTCTAATTTTTTTTTTTTTTTTTTTTTTTTTTGGGATTTAGATCCTCTAGATTGTCTAGGGTACTCTACCAAATAGATTTCCTTAAATTTTAATCATTCTTAATGATTTAATGGTCCAAATTTTGCTATGTCAGCATTCCACTAATAATAATTTTAATTATTTTGTTTGCAACATAATTTTATTATTTTAAGAGTATTGTTAGTGAAATATTGACATGGTAGAATCTAGATTCTTAAATCATAAAAGAGTGGTTAGGATTTAAGAAAATTTATTGGTAGAGTACTCTAGGAAATCTAGAACATCTGAATCCCAAAAAATAAGCTAAATAGTAGCAAAAATAATCTAAATAGTAAAGCAAATTTCCTTTTTATGCTAATGCCAAACACGACCTAAAGCTTTAATATTGGAGTTTGGACAACAATGATAGCTTGCGTGTAAATCATAGCCAGTTCTTTTGATATTCCAACATCTTCTTCAAATATCAGATTTTCCATACAAACTATAGTGAAATTCCACCAAAGATGAAAATTAATTGTCCAAATATTGAATTAATTACTTGTATTTTTTTTTTTTGAGATTTAATTACTTGGATTAAACTCTTTATAAACTTTAAAAAGAAAAAAAAAAAAAAACACTTTATTACTTGTTCACAAATTTTTTGTAACATGTTAATAGGTGCCCTTAAAGTAATTGTCAATAATCTATTTTAGGAATGTTTATATAGCACTTTGTGAGAGTGCCATTTTTTTTTTTTTTGTGACACTCAGGCCCAAGGATCCCGGGCCTAAATAAGAGGTTTGGTGAACCGGACCTTGACTCACTGCAGCTAACAAGCTGTTTAAGAATCAAGTGATGCACAGGAGATGCTTCCTACAATACGAGTAAAATGACAAGCAAGGATATTCGTATGGAGAGGCATGCCAAATCAACAAGATAAATTTGGAAAAGAAAAACAGGATCAACAAAGAGGTACAAAATAATGTTAAAGGGATCCTGGAATTATTGAGACATATTTCATTAATATGTTCTTTGTTAAATTATAGAAAGCTCACTAGGACGTGATACAAGGTTCAATCAAGCTCAAAAATTACAGTCTTGAATGGCTATTTCAGCCTTCAAAACTTGTAAAGTTTGATTCTCTTTGAATCCGAGTATGTGCAATAGTGGCTTTTACAGGATACCGGGAAGCAATATTCATTTTTCCCTTTGTGTTTTCTTTCTCTTCACCACAATTTTACTGATAGTTCTTTTCTCTAGAAAATCTCTTCTTTTTCCCTCTTTTTCGCTGCCCCTTTCTTCGCAATCTACCCCTTCCTTTTATAATGAAGTTCTGGTCTTCCTGAGGAACCATTGGTTCCCCTGTTTTGCCTTCTTGTGAACAGAGCCTGTTCCGTGCCTATCACTCGGTAAGTCCCATTTCCCGTTTTTCTCATTCTTTCCTTCTTTCAGCTTTGATTCTTTTGAAAGTCCTTGGTTGGCTACCTTCTTTGGGATGTGCTGAGGTATGCCCTTCTCGGCCTCCCCGTTTGGCAGTTCCACTTTTCCCTTTTCTTTCCCATCTGGGCGGAATCCTATTCTGCCAACTTGAAAGCCGCCTGTTACCATTCTCTTTCTCGTGTTTCTCTGTTCTGGTTCCCCGAGATTCTTTCTGCTTGTGCCATGAAAGGTCGCTGGGTTTTTTTGGCGCTAGTGTTCTTTGTTTCTTATTTTCTTTTTCTATCTTTTTCTTTCGAGCTGTCCTAGTCTTCTTTTGACTGTGTGCCTGGAAGAATCCGTGCCTCTTGATGGTTGCTGAGGATCCTGACTTCTTATCCTCTTGCCGTGGTTTTCTTTTTCTTCTGGATGCTTCTTCATCTGGGCTTCAAGCCTCCTAGGCCTTTTTTATTCCTTCGTGGTCCCCTTGCACCTGCTTCTTTGGACTTAGCTTGTTCTTTTCCTTTTGGGCCTGACTCACTCCTTTGGGCCTCCTTTACTATGATCTTTTTACACCTCAACATTTAGCCCCCCGAGCTCGTGGGTTGCCTGAAGCCCACGCGTGAGTAATTCGGGTTTTCTAAGATTTTCGTAGGATCCCCCGTTTTTTAACTTCTCCTGGGTTCCCTTCTTTCTTACTTAGGATCCCGGTCTTTTTCTGCTGCTTTTGGTCACCTTAGTTTTTTTTTGTGTTGCGTTCCCTTATTTTTTGCAGTTTCCTCTTTGCACGGGACGTGGCAGTTGAGTATTTGAGGTAAAATTCCTCTACCCACTTTTCTCGTTTCCTGTTACTTTTCATTAATAATCACTGATTAATCCCTTCTTCAAAATTAAATTTTTGGCAACTGGCGCGTCTTTCTATACACTGTCTTCCCCAACTGCTATTTACGCCTTTATTGTAGCCGTTTCACCTTATCACTTTGCTTCTCTGAGTCTTTCATTCTTTTTCTTTTCTTCTCTGTTATTCCGGTCTTCCCCCTTTTCGCACTTTCAATTTCTTCTCTTCTAATTACTCGTGTTGTTCCAATGGCTTCCTCTTCTTCTCGAAAAAGGAGAGAGCGTACCCCTAGTCCTTCTGAGGGCAAAGGTTCTTCTGGTTCCACTCCGAGTGATTCTCGCGAGGTTACTGAACGTCCGGCCTTCCCTTTACAGGATCCCTGGTATTCTCCCAGTCCGTTTTTTCCTCATGTATCTCATGGCAAGGCTCCTCTGTCTCCTCATGCCTGGATGTTTTCTGGCCAAGCGGGTTTTACCGGTTCCGCCCAGGTTCCAGACCCTAGAGAGATTTTTGACCTTCAGATTAGACAAGGAATTCGAGAGGCGGTGCCTATCTTCTTTGATTTTGTCCCGGGAAAAATCCAAGGCTGGCCCATCTGGGTAGACAAGGAGCTATCTGATGCAGAGTTTGTGGGTTGCCTGGAGCGCGCCTGTATCCTAAAGGCAGTGGGTATTTCCAGAAATCTTGAGGGTTTTAGAGACGCCAAAGGGCTCAGGCATCTGGTATGTCGTTGGTGCCCTTCCCTTCATACTTTTTTCTTTTCTGTTGGTGAATTGACGATTACCCTGGAGGACGTGGTTAACAACTTCCTTCTCTCGGTGTTTGGTGATGAGAGTCCCTTTGATATCAACCTTTCTAAAGAGGATCTCATGGTGGAAGATAAACTGTTTGGCCATTTTGGTGGTCGTGCCGCCTCTCCTGGTGGTAAGCCGGCTAGGATAGGGAGATGGGTGATGACCCTTTCTTGTGAGAAGAATAAGGAAGTGAGGTGGGCTGGTTTTCTGGCATTTTGGCTTAGCAAGTTCTTGTTTAGCGAGTTTCCTGGGTACGGGGTTAAGTCTTCCTTTTTTCCACTAGCGATCAAGTTGGCTTGAGGTACCCAATATCCTTTAGCCCCTCTGTTTTTGGGTCATGTGTATTCTCAATTGGACGAGCTTCATGGAGATGAGACCGAGGGTGATTCTTGTTATGTGATTACCTCGTCTCTTCATTGTGCTATCCTTTGGATTTTTATGTGGGACCGTTTTGCAACTACTTTAGCCAAGTGCAGGAATTTGAAATTTGCGAAGGATAAATTCCAAGGATCCCCTGACATAGTGAAGGATATTTGTGGCAATTTGACTGATGCTTTTCCCATTATTTTTCGTTGGATTAGCTTGAAAGGTGGTGGCCTCAATCTTGTGGAGTTATTTGATCAAGCAGGGAACTTACATTGGAGATCTCCTCGTGAGTTTGGCCCTGGCTTTGCGTGTGATTCTATGTTGTCTTCTTTTTTATCTTCTACAGGTAATACCTTTGACTTGCGCCGTGGTGATGAGGGCAGTCTAGCTTATCTTGCCTGCACTAGCCCCTCTTGGCTTCCTGTGCCCTCTTTGAGTGGCCCAAAATATACCCATTATTTAGCATACCGGGTGCTCCGGCAGTTTGGTTTTGACCAAGACATTCCTCCAGTTTTTAAGGACGTGGTGCCGTCCCTTCCTTCTTTGGATCCTTTCTTGAGGCTGCAGGCCTTTTCTTATTGGTCATGGAGGAGCCCCCAATTTGCAGTACCTAACTCCCAGAGAGGAGTTTTTGCTTCTAGTGGCTCTACTAGTTATTGGAGAAGAATACAGAAGTCTTTCATTGACTATGTTGGCTCTGGTTTAGTTCGGGCAACCCCGAATCTTGGTATTGCTTCTGCTCCGACATTCAATAGGCATTTATCCCTTCCTACAGCTGGAATTGTTTCTGCTGCCGTAAGCAGCAAGGTTGGGTTCGCAGAGTGGCATGCCTCCAGGGGAGGTTGGGTGACTTATGCGCAAGATTTTCCTGAGACTTGGTTGGGTTGCAGTCTCATTATTGGCACTTCCTCTGGAGTACCTATAAAGAAAGGTGCAGTGGAGACAATAGGTGCTGCTACCGCTTTGGGCAAAGGCAAGGATGTCAAGCCAGGAAAAATGAAAACAGTTGATGTTGAAGAAAGTACAGAAGGCATGAAGGTTGGTCCTGAGACGAAAAGAAGAAAAACTGCGAAATCTCAAACACCTCTGGTATCCAAGGAAGGTAAGGATGTCGGGCAACCTTTGGCTTCAAGGACCCGGAAGAAGACCAGGGTAGAGTCTTCTTTTTCCCAGGTTCCTGTGACTGCTTCAGTCCATGGTTCTTTAGGCTCCTCTGGTTTTGTATCCCAGCCCCCTTTAGGACCCTCTGGGCGTACTCGTAGTAAACAAAAGACTTCCAGAGAATCTGTAGAGAGAGAGAGAAGGGCAAGACTTCTTTCCTTCTTCTCTCTTTTTTCACTTGTTCATATTATTGCAATTATTTCCTCTTTGCTGACGAGTGGTTGTTTCCTTTGCAGTCCAAACGCAAGTCTGATTACAAGAAAGGCAAAAGCCAATCTTCTGGTGACGACGTGGTATGTGTTTTTCTTTGTTCATGTTTTCTCCCTTTTGCTCTGGCACTGTGTTGTTAGCATTACCCCATTGTTTTCACTTAGCATTGCTTCTCCCTCTCTTTTTTTTTTTTAGGTGGAGGTGTCTCCTCCTATGACCGGCAAAATTTCGGAAGAAGCTATTACTGCCCTTTCCGTTGCATTTCCTATTGTGGGGGAGGAGCCCCCTAGTGGTGGCCTGGCTGAGGAGACTAAGCAACTGATGCAGGGTTCCCAGGATTCTCAGGATCCCGAAGCCTCTAAGATCCCTGCATCTCAAAGTCCCCATCTTGAGCGCACTCCTAGTCCCATTAGAACTGTGTTTCCTCAAACATTGTCAGATAAAGGGACTTTGGGAGACACTCCTTTATCCAAACAAACAGGTGAGCCATGTTTTCCTTAAAATAGCATTTCATCCCTTTTCTTTCCCATCTGGGCGGAATCCTATTCTGCCAACTTGAAAGCCGCCTGTTACCATTCTCTTTCTCGTGTTTCTCTGTTCTGGTTCCCTGAGATTCTTTTTGCTTTTGCCATGAGAGGTCACTGGGTTTTTTTGGCGCTTGTGTTCTTTGTTTCTTATTTTCTTTTTCTGTCTTTTTCTTTCGAGCTATCCTAGTCTTCTTTTGACTGTGTGCCTGGAAGGATCCGCGCCTCTTGATGGTTGCTGAGGATCCTGACTTCTTATCCTCTTGCCGTGGTTTTCTTTTTCTTCTGGATGCTTCTTCGTTTGGGCTTCAAGCCTCCTGGGCCTTTTTTATTCCTTCGTGGTCCCCTTGCACCTGCTTCTTTGGACTTAGCTTGTTCTTTTCCTTTTGGGCCTGACTCACTCTTTTGGGCCTCCCTTACTATGATTTTTTTAGACCTCAACACACTTTTATAAAAAAAATGAAAAAGTTGCCAAAAACATTTTTTTTCCCTTATAAAAACTTTTCTAAAATAGTTAACTAACAAATACTCTAGGCCTTAGAATATTCCTTAACATTTCACTTTTATTATTGCCAAAAAAAAAAAAAAAAAAAAAAGAGTGAGTATATATGGTAACAATGTTTTAATGAGATCCCGTGTGTATATCAGTTTATGGTCTTATTTGTAAAAATCAAATGTATTGAAAAATATAATGTGAATTTTGATTTCTCTCTTATTTATTTATTTATTTTGTCTAAGATGAAATTTGATAATGATTTATTAATAGACATTTACTGTGATTATGTTTATATAATCTAGCATTAGCTATTTTCTATGATTTTGTTGTATATGGAAGTATATATTCTACCATTTAAGAAAACATACTGGGATAAGATTATAATAAATGGCTTAAATGTAGAATAAAATTGAAATTAAATTTAAAAAAATATACTATAATAATAATGTGTATAACAGTAAGGTGTCAAAAGATTATGTGGCACACTATTACAAGGCCAACCAAAAGTTAAATGTATTTGGCTTTATATTTATTATAGATTATAGATGAGAGTATAATTGTGTGTATTTATCTAGCACAACATAAAAAAAAACTTTTTATACTATTTTTGTGTTCATGTGTTCTAATAAATATTATTGTTTTCTCAAAAAAGAAAAAGAAAAGTAGGGATGTTTATCCCATATTTGTTGTGTGTTAAAATTTTAGTCCTTATAACTCAGGCTATCACTACAAAGGTCAGACCCTTAGATAGTGATACTTTGGTTATGTAATATATTATAAGTCTATTTAAAAAATTTTAAATATTGCTTTCATGTTCATGTGTTCTAATAAGTATTCTTGTTTCCTTAAAAAAAAAAAAAAAAAAAAAAAAAAAAAAAAAAAAAAAAAAAAAATCTAACACAACATTATTGGAAGGTGCAAATAGGGCTTTTACATCTAGTCCTTATTGAACTTACTATATTTGCAAAAACCATATATGACCAATCAAATTCCTATGTTGGAACTGTCGGGGGCTTGGGAACCTCCAGACAGAACAAGAGCTTGGGGATTTGATCCGGGCACAAGATCCCTCAGTCGTGTTCTTAGCCGAAACATGGCTTGATAAAGCAAGGCTAGCAGAGATACGTATTAAGTTGAAACTTGGTGGTATGATTGAAGTATGTCGGGAAACAAGAGGAGGAGGTATTGTAATTTTTTGGAAAAAGGATGTCGATTTTTCTTTAGGCACCTTTTCTCCAAACCATATAGATGGCATTTTGAACAAAGGAAAGGAGGATGAATGGAGGTTTACGGGGTTCTATGGGGAGCCAGAAACACAGAACCATCATATATCATGGACTTGCCTACGGAGACTAAAGAATAGGAATGCGATCCCTTGGTTGTGTGCAGGTGATTTCAATGAAATTACACGCAGTCATGAAAAAAAAGGAGGAAGACTGAGGCCAGAAAGACAAATGGGTGATTTTAGGGATGTCCTTGATGAGTGTGGATTCAGAGATCTTGGTTTTGTGGGAGGCAAATACACATGGTGTAATGGCCATCCGGATGGTTTCACTATTTGGGAAAGACTTGATAGAGCGGTAGCAACGATGGAGTGGATCGAAAAATTTCCTGCCACTAAAGTAATGCACTTGGAGTGTGGCTCATCGGACCACAAACCTATTCTTATTTGTTTAAATGGGATACCAAAAATCCGACAGAAACCATGGCGGTTTGAACACATGTGGATGGGGGAAGAAGGTTGCAAGGACGTAGTTGAAGAAGCATGGGTACATGAAACCACTGGGCATGCCATGGCTCGGGTTGAAGGCAAAATAGGGCGTTGTCAATCCAAACTGACATGGTGGAGTAGGCTGGCTATTGGAAATATAACTCGGCAATTAAAGGAAAAAAAGGTGCAGCTACGTAAGGCTGAAGATGCAGCTATTGTTGGGAAATCCATGAGTAGGGTATTTCGGCTTAAGAGGGAGATCAATGATCTTCTATCCAAGGAGGAAAAAATGTGGCGGCAAAGATCACGCACCCTATGGTTACATGAAGGGGATGGAAACACTAGATTTTTCCATAGCCAAGCTACACATAGATATCGAAGAAACCGAATTGAAGTGATTGAAAATCTGGTTGGGGAAAGATGTGAAGAAGAAGGGGAGATAGCAAATATATTGATAGCATTTTACACCAATTTATTTACCTCATCCTCTCCGGAGTTGATTGAGGAAGCTTTAGAAGCAACTCCATTGGTGATTACAGAAGAGATGAATGATGAACTTGCTGCCCCCTATCAAAGAAGTGAAGTGGAATCAGCCATAAAGCAGATGGATCCTCTAAAAGCACCTGGTCCGGATGGGATGCCCCCATTATTCTTCCAACATTTTTGGCCAACTGTAGGTGATGATGTGACAGAGGCAGTCCTAACCTGCCTTAATTCTGGTACGATCCCTCCTTCCATTAATCGAACCTTCATCACACTCATTCCGAAGGTCAAGAGCCCGGTAAAAGTTTCTGAATTTCGCCCTATAGCTCTTTGTAATACTCTTTATAAGATTATTTCTAAAGTCCTTGCAAATAGACTTAAGAAATTATTACCATGTGTTATTTCGGAATCTCAAACTGCCTTTCAATCCAGTAAAGCTATATCTGATAATATATTGGTGGCCTTTGAAACCCTACATCACATGAAATCACAAAAATCTAAAAAGAATGGCTTTATGGCTATGAAGTTAGATATGAGCAAGGCGTATGACAGAGTTGAATGGAAGTTTTTGATGATGATCATGGAGAAAATGGGTTTTTGTGAAAAGTGGAGGTCTCTTATTTTTGAGTGTATTAGCACTGTGTCTTACTCGATTTTGGTGAACGGAGAGCCAAAGGGAGATATTAGACCTACTAGGGGTATTAGACAAGGCGACCCCTTGTCACCCTATCTCTTTTTGCTATGTTCTGAGGGGTTGAATAGGTTGCTTCAAAGGGCAGCCCATAATGATAAAATAAGAGGCTTCTCTTTATGCAAAAATGGCCCAAAAATCTCACATTTATTTTTTGCAAATGATAGCTTGGTGTTCTGTAGAGCTACCATGTCGGACTTACATGAAATCCAAGCCATTCTATCCTTATATGAACGTGCTTCAGGTCAAAAGCTCAACCGGGAGAAAACCTCTATATTTTTTAGCAAGGCCGTAAATGGTGCTAGAAGGCAAGAGATTTCAGATTTCTTGGGGGTTCCGGAAGTGAAAGAGTATGAAAAATATCTTGGCTTGCCGGCGGTGGTAGGAAGAAATAAAAATGAGAGTCTAAGATACATAAAGGAAAGGGTTTGGAATAAAATACAAGGGTGGAAAGAAAAACTACTATCCCAAGCGGGTAGAGAAATCCTATTGAAGGCGGTAGTGCAAGCAATTCCATCCTTCGCAATGAGCTGCTTCAAATTACCAGTGAGTTTATGCAATGAGATTGAGGCGATGATCCGAAAATTCTATTGGGGGCAGAAGGGGGAACAAAGAAAGATCCATTGGAAAAAATGGGAAATTCTTTGCAAACCAAAGGTGGAGGGGGGAATGGGATTCAAGAGTCTGGAAAAATTCAACGATGCTATGCTAGCTAAGCAGGTATGGAGGCTACTACGGGATCAGAATTCTCTCTTCTTCCGTGTCTTCAAGGCCAAATATTTTCCAAATGGTTCGGTCTTGGAAGCTACAACTTCATCGGGGTCATATGCATGGCAAAGTATCATGAAAGCCAGGAAGGTAATTTCTGGAGGAATGAAGTGGAGAATTGGTGATGGCGACAATATAAGTCTGTACTGTGACAATTGGCTCCCAGGCGGAGGGTCATCAAAAATTGTCTCTCCACGGGTACCTGAGCTAGAAGGGGCAAAGGTGTCGGCTCTTATATCCCAGGACACAGGAACTTGGGATCAGGATCTGATATCTCAACACTTCCTCTCCTTTGAAGCCCAACGCATAATGACCATTCCTTTGTGCTTGACAAACCAACGGGATGTGTTAATATGGCCGGGCTGTACAAATGGGGAGTATTCAGTGAAATCTGGGTACAAACAGTTGTGTGAGGAGGAAAACATGATGGAAGCATCGGCCTCGGATGCCTCAATCCAGAAAGCTTTCTGGAAACGTCTATGGAAGTTACGGGTGCCAAACAAAATCAAAACTTTTCTATGGCGAGTATGCTCCGACGCACTACCTACAAAAGTAAATTTGAAGAAAAGAAAAATCCTTGAGGACACAAGATGTGGCGCCTGTCTTTCTGCTCAAGAGACCACCCTCCATGCAATATGGAATTGTGATGAACTGAAAGAAGTTTGGCTCCCCTGTTTCAGCTGGGTTAGAACAGAGCACCCGAATATTAATGAAGTTCAGGAACTAATTAATCTGATTGGCGTACAAAAACAGAGGCTGGAATTATTTGCGGTAGTGGCTTGGTTTGTTTGGAATCGCCGGAACAAAATACGGCTCCAAGAATCCAGCTTGGACAAGAGCAGAATTTTCAGTACAGCAGCTCAGTATCTCTCTGCGTTCCAGATGAAATTTCCTGAAAAAATGTCTAAGTCCCCTGCGACTGCAACGAAGTGGAGTCCCCCACTGGGCGAGGGGTATAAAACTAACTATGATGGAGCAGTTTTTGAAGAGGCGGGAGAGGCAGGGATAGGTGTGGTGGTGCGAAACGGAAATGGCGAAGTACTTGCTGCACTTTCAGGAAAAATTCCTTACCCCGGTACAGTGGAGTTGGTGGAAATCCTAGCTGCAAGAAGGGCTGTACAGTTCATTGCAGAATTGGGCATGGCACAGTCAATATTTGAAGGAGACTCAGAGAGTGTTTACAAGGCTTTGAAGTTAGGTGACGTGGGTCACGCCTCAATTGGTCAGTATGTGAAAGACATAATGTCTATTTCCGGTTCGATTCGAACTTTCTCTTTCTCTCATACTAGGAGGCAGGGTAATTGTGTGGCCCATGCCTTAGCAAAGAGAGCAAGATTTGCATTTCCATTGTTAGTCTGGATGGAGCATGTTCCACCGGATGTGATTCCTTTTGTACTTTCAGATTTATAGTTTTCTAATAACATTTCACCGTTTTGATCCTCAAAAAAAAAAAAAAATTCCTTACCACCCCTTCAATCAAAAAAATAAATAAATAATAAAAAATCATTACCACCCCATGTTTGTAACAATTTTATTATTATTTATTTATAGTCAAATTGATAATTAACCTATCATCCCTCATTTTCTTTAAGCACAACTAATAAAAAACGTTTATGTAATCATTGCCATTTGTAATGGATTTAATTCTATGTTCAAATTAAATTACAAATCTAAACATGTATTGAGAATCATGTTATTTAAAATTTAAAAATGTCATGACTCTCTATACGTTGTGAAATTCCAAACCATTACTGCATGTGTCCTATGGGCGCATTTTTTGTTTCGATGTGGGACAGCAATAATGCCAGGGAATACATGAGTTTCCCTTAAGCAAAAAATGTGCCCACATGTTCTTTTTGTTGGTAGCAATGCAAAGGTGCAAGGGAGTTAATCTTAAATTAAGTGACTCACCTGTATACTGTACGGCTTAGTGAACCAAGATCGTAGCGACTGAAGAGTGCCAATGATCCAGAAATTGTTACATAAGTCTTATTGTTCAATGGCCTTAGCTCTATTGCTGATATAAATGGCATTCCGAGGCCCGTGTTTACAAGACAGACTTGTAAATAATTTTGCGATGGAACATGTATGAGCTCCTTAATGACACCAACAGATACATTCTCTATTTTGACCGTGTCCCACTTATTTACACCTAGATGAAGATCAAACTGTGGTAACTTACTTAGTCCATCATAATTTCCATTGAAGAAAGTTCCTCGGATCAAATACTTAGTGCCTTGCATAATATTTATGTTGTAACAGTCCCGGATTCCTTGAGGAAAGCTTCTGAGATCCCATGCTTGTTGTTGAAGACCAGTTATATATACTGTTGAAATCTTCTGACTTATACCAGTGTTTATGAATGCGGCATCCGAAATGTAATTTATGCCTGTTGTTGCCTCCGAATAGCTTGGACTTTCTGGTGACCCGCAAGATATGCTTATGAAGCCTGAGACAGATAAACAGAATATATAATAATACCTTAGTTAAATGGTTAGCTGAGCAAGGAGAAGATTTGAACTCTAGATAATTCATTTGGAAACAGCAAGATATGCTTATGACATCCGTTTATGATAATAGCTTTTTATAATCAGATTAAGATATCAATTAATTTTTTGATGTTGATAGAGATTGAACTTTAAATCTTTTAATTGACAACAATAATTTTAGTAGTTGACTTAATTGGAACTCACTGTTAATTCGATAGATAAAAGAAGGGAAAAAAGAAGAAGGCTACCATACCTGCTTGATCTTGGGCATTAACTAGATGTATAAGAACAAACCCACCAAGAAAAGCAAGGATGAAATTTTTGAAGCTCCCCATCATAACCATCAAACTTTCTTCTCTCTTATTGGGACAATGCTGCAGAAAATTTCTCACACCATCTTATCCTTTATACTGCAGAATAGTTTAATAGCTTACTAACTAAGTTGTTCTTGTCACAAGAGGGACCTCTCTTTGCAAATTGAAAGTTCATCAAATTGGTTAATTCATTTGCAAAACTACCTGCAAAAATATCTGTATTACTCTGAAGTTTCACCTTAGGTTAGTCTGGAAATTTATACTCATACACCGCTAAGAGTGTATGGAAGTTTTTACCTCTCTTTAAGAACAAGTAAAATTCCAACAAGTCAAAGTAACCGCGTGGAATTTGAATAATGAATTCTGAAAACAATTATTAAATGCAGCTTGGCCACTAACGCTAAAAAGCATTTTAATATTTATAAGAAAGAATACACGTTTCTTACATAGTATTTTTTTTTTTTTTTTTTATGGGATTCTTACATAGTATGCTAAAACACTTAAAATATTTCCTTATTAATATCATTTACTATACAATAAAATTGCCATTGCATCAAGTAGAACTATCGTTTATGCTACACATCATATAATTAGCTTTTATCCTGTGAGTCGAAACGTTTCTAAAAAAAAAAAAAAAAAAAAAAAACTTTTATCCTGTGACATTTTTTTTTTTTTAAATAAATCATGCAGCTAATTAATTATAATTAATATAATTCTCAATAAAGAAAACATGGATAATCGATACAACTTAGATATCTATATCACATATCTTTAAGGTTTTTTTTTTTTTTTTGCTATGCAAATTTATCTGCCTTCCATCAATATCAATTTAGAACATCTTCCTTTCTCCAAAAAGAAAAGAAAAGAAAAGGGACATCTTTACCTTTTATAAATAAATAATTAAAAGTAAATAAAGAGATAACCATTAAAGACATAAACAATGTGTGTATATAAGCATGCATGTATATGGGTTTTGAAGATGTTCTATAGTTTTACAATCTTAAAATTTAAATTATTTATTATTTAAGGAGTGCTTTAAAATTTTCCACATCATCATTACCTTAAATACATATCAAATTAGTGTTTAGTTAAATGCTGATGAGCTGTAAAATTCAAACCACTTTTTTTTTTTTTTAATCAGAAAAAAAAATCTCTCTTTAGTCCAATCTAAGTATATATGTGTTTGAAGTTTGTTTCTACAGATTTGAACCTTGGCCTTACCCCTCACACCTAATAAAAAACTTGTTGAGTAATCATCAGGTCAAAGGTGTGCAGTGGACCAAACCACTTTTTTTTTTAATGAGAAACTTGTAACTTTATTAAGAAAAGATAAATTCAATACATCATGAGTAATAGCTGACTCAATTAACGATGGATTTTCCTCTATCTATGTTACATAATTCTCAATATTATCTATTTCTTTGACAAACTTTGCCAGAAGATGTGCAGGTTTTTTGGCTTGACACTTCACATGAGATACTTGAACTGATCTAAAATCCTAAAATTTGTATGCAATACTAGTCAGAACATTGGAGACAACCATAGGAGGAGTACATAATACCAGGAGAGTGTCAGCTACAATCTTAGAATCACTTTCAACCATCACATCCCTTATACTAGTATCCTATGCAAATGACACTCCAATTTCCATAATTTTTGCCTCAATCTCTAGTGGACCCAAAGGTTGAAGAAGTTTCTTGTTCATTGCTGCTGCAACCCTTCCTTCATGATCACGGATCACCATCACAGCCCCAGACTCACGAATATGACTAAAAACTACACCATCCACGTTTACCTTGTAATTTGGGGCGGTTAGTGATGTCCATGAATCATTCATCTCCATCCTTGGTGAAGCAATAACGTGGTTTGCTCCCTGAAATTCAGCAAGCAAAGTCCGAGCTTTCTGCCCCACTATTGTTGCTGATTGATGAACACTCCCATTTCGGACTGCATTCCTATTGAACCACATGCAACAAGCTACCATAAAAATCATCTCCCAAGTGTCATCTCTAGCGTGTTGGACGAAAATCAAATACCTAGGAATTCATGATAATGGATTCCTTGTATCTCGAAACCACTTATTTAACAATGAATGATTATGACTTCTAAAACATTATGACGGAGTTTTATGCATGTATGTGGGTGTATATGTATGCGTAAGTCTATGTTGTGTGTTTATATATTGTTTATAAGGAAGTACTTAAAATTTTAGGTGGATGTTTAACAAATTCGAAGCTGTGGAGGTAGATGGAAAAACAATCAAGAAGCAGATCGTGAGTTGAAACTGGCATCTTTTTACTTAATATATAGATATAAAATAAGTAATTGGGGTTGGTTTGCATAATTTTTTTTGCATTAACATTAAAATGTTGAGGTTATGTGGGTGCATTAATATTTTTGCAAAATTTTACTCTTTTGCTATTTTGGATGGTGGGGTTGGTTTGAGGGTTCATGAGGGTGATTATCACTTTCAACTCTTATTCTAATATAATACGGTGATTTTAAATATATATAAAATTATATAATTCACTCCACATCTTGGAATAGTGAGTCGTCGTGCAATTGCTCTTTATTTACAGAAAATACCTTAAAGCCTACTAAGTGTTTGCTGGTCGTCTATATCTTTTTGTTGTATAGATGACTGATCTTCTTTAGACGTCTTACTTTCTTGGCGTTGAATGCTGTTCTCCTCTTTTTGTTTTGATGACCATCTTGGATGTGGTATTCCCTGGACAGCCCTTATAGACAAATCATACTTTCATAAATTACCCATCACTTATAATTTGTGAATTTTGGCTTTTTCGAGCACACGCACACGCACACACACACACTTATTTAAGATAGTTTCAACTTATGGCGTCAACTCCTAATAATAGCTTTTTCTCATCAGATCAAGACACCAATTAGTTTTTGGTATAGGCAGAGATTGAACCCCAGAGCTCTTATTCAATTATAAGAGACTTTACTAGTTGGCCTAACTAAAACTCACAACTTTTTCAAGTATATATATTATGGCAATTGCCAAGGGCATAAAGTAGAAATAAATAGGGCATCAAAAATTGTGAAATACTTGGAGATTGGTATTTTAAATGTAATCCAATGATTAAAGTAAACCTTTATAATTTAGTAGGAAATCTACTTCAAATGACATCAAATTTTCAAGTATATTTATTATTCTTTTTGTTAGGTTCTAAGGAATTAGGAATTAATGTATTAGAACTCTATTTTGTAATGTTGGCAAACCATGATTAAAACGTTTTAGTCTTGTTTTGACTTGCTCAAAGTATATGATTTTTATGTAAAGTTGGAATCGAGTTGCTACAGGATTTACTGTGTATATCTGCCTGGCTCGATCGATCGAGAATTAGACTCGACCGATCGAAGGTCGTGCAGATTGTTTTTTCTGTAGAATTCCCAACTCAGCCCAAGCCCGTTTGATGTGTAGGGTTTTATGTTTTGCCTTAGGTATAAAAGGGAAAACCCTAGCCACGTTTTAGGATGCTCTTTATGCTGTGTGTGTGAATCTTCTATGAGATCTAGAGGTGGTTGCCTTCACATACACTTAGAGTTTCCAAGATTCAAGACTATGTCAAGAAATTGGTGATCAATTCAGTTGCTATTTCAAGAGCTTAAAGATACACAAGCGGGAGTGATTGTACTTGCTGGGAATCCAAGAAAGAAGTAGTCTGTGGACTTAGAGCTGTCTCGTAGTCGTGGTAGTAAGTTTTCTACTCGAGGTAGCAACAGGATATTAGTGGTCTAAGTCGCTATTTTGTAAATTTCAATTCTTTCATAGTGGATTCAGTTTTACTTTAAGGATAGTTAGGTTAAATCCTCCCCAGGTTTTTACCGATTTGGTTTTCCTAGGTTATCATATTGTTGTTTTCTTTATTTTCCGCAATTTACAATAATATGATATTTTTGTTAACCTAGATTTGATAATTTGACTAAGTAATAACTTGACTAATTAACTAAGTTAATCTGGTTGTGTTTTAAGGGGTCTAAAAACGTACACTTTTCTTAATTTAATATGTTAGGGTTCTAGACCCCAGTTTTTGTAGATTTAATAAATTTTAAGAAAATAATTAATTAGATTAATTTTGATCTTGATTAGAATGATGATCCAATAATTATTTGAAATTGTAATTTCAAAGTAAAAAACCTAGGAGGATTTGACCTAAAAAATGCTCAAGGCAATATTTCCATTAAATAGAATCAAAGTTTATACAATAGACTTAACTATAAATCTACTACTACCTCTCATGTAATACATACTGGTGTGACCACACATAGGTCCAAATCGATCCTCAGACTCTTCTATTTTGGACTGTTGCACACAAAGTCTCTTGTTTGTGACTTTGAGATCTCCACTCAAAAGTTTTAGATCAACAATTATGGTTAACTAATTTCACATAAACTTCTCTATTTGTGACTCCAAGAAATCCACTTGAAAGTTTTGACCAGCAACTATTGTAGACTGGATTTCTTTATGGCTTCATATCTACACTATATATGGCAGAAATAACACCACGTTGATCTTTCTCTATGTGCTCTTGAAATCTCACAGGTTGAATAGATAGAGGCTTAGATTAATTTTGAAAGTCTCTAGTATAGTGAGATTAAGAGTAAATTGGTTATACAAACCCTAGCCGCACAAACGGTGATTTCTCTCTCTGAAAAGTCTTTATAGGGATATGTAAAGTCCATATTTTTAGGTTGGCAACCATGAATGAATTGTAGCCTTTATAACTTAATTTATGTCTAGATTTTAGTTTAGAAATATTCAAAAACAAGAAAAATGACGTTCTGCACAACTGAAGACTCAAGAAAGTAGGAAAAGATAAGTGCAAAAATAATCTCACTTATCTCGATTGATTGAGATGCACATCTCGACCGATCGAGATTCATGCAGATCTGAATTCTCACTTTATTTCTCAACCATTAGATCTAGGATTTGGATGGATCTTAACGATATTTAAATACAAACCGTAGAGCACGTTTTTATATATTCAAGAGGGAATGTTTTGTACACAGGTTTGGAGTTTTCCAAACACTTTTAAAGCTATAGTTGGAGACCTTGAGTAAACAAAGATTTGGCTTTAGAGGAAATTTGCTGTAATCAAATCAACCACAGTTGATGATCTAAATCTTTGTGTGGAGTCTCAAAGTTACAACAGGAGTGTTTATTTTTATATATTCAAGAGGGAGTGTTTTGTATACAGATCTAGAGTTTTCCAAACACTTTTGAAGCTATAGTTGGAGACCTTGTGTAAACAATAGATTTGGCTTTAGAGGAAAGTTACTACAATCAAATCAACCATAGTTGATGGTCTAAACCTTAAAGTGGAGTCTCAAAGTTACAAATAGGAGTGTTTTTGTGCAACAGTTTCACAATAGAAGAGTTCGTAGATTCGGAGCTGCGTGTGGTTAGGTGACTAACTAGTACATTAGGTAGCAGTAGATTTAGGGTTAAGTCTATTGTATAAATTTCCATTATATTAGTGAAATGTTGCCTTGAGGATTGTACATTAAATCCTCCCCAGACTGTTTACTTTGAAACCACAATTTCAAAAGTTTTCTTGGGTTATCATTTTTGATGTTTATGTGGATTGTGTTTGTCTAATGTTTGTTGAATTCAGATCTAATTTCATAATTAAACACTTTAATTAATTGGCTAGAAATCTGATTGAATCTGACTCTACTTGGGTCTAAAACCCTAACAAGATAGTTTATATATGATGTCCTTTAAATTGCACAACAAACTAATCACGAATCGAGCTTGAAACCAGAAAGTTATAGTATTTTTCACGTTTTGGATTTTTGATAATATCACCATCTCGATCGATCGAACTAGATGTTGAGTTTGAAATTGAAAATCTTATTTGGTCTAGCCAGGAATTGAGCCAGCAGTCAAACTGATGGAAACTTTGTTTTCTTGCTCTAAACTTGATTCTTTCTTGATCTGAACTTGGGTCTTTGTCTTGGACTATAAAATACATCTCTAACCCACCTAAGACACACTCAAAACACTATAAATTGATTACATTTATCGCATTTACCAACTACAAAAATATGGACTCTACAAAATGCATTTTCTTTCCTGTGAAGTTAGAAACACCACTGTTGTGAGTACTAAAACTGTTATTTCTAAGGTAAGGTTCCTAAATCCAGTGCTTTAATGATATTGGTTTCAATTGTGTGGTTTTATTTTATTTTTATTTTTTGGTTCTAAAATTGATATTCACTTTTTTAGGTCTTATTATTCTAAGAAAAAAAAAATAGTTCTTGTTCGTTTTTAGACCCCTTAAAACACAAGTTGATTAACCTAGTTATTTAGCCAAGTGATTACTTAGATAAATTATTCAAGTCTAGGTTAACACAAGTAAATCATATCTAGTAAATAATGCGGAAAATAAATAACACAACGATATGATAACCTAGGAAAACCAAACCAGTAAAAAACCTGGGGAGGATTTAACCTAGCTATCCTTAAGGTAAAACAGATCCACTATGAAAGAATTGAAGTTTTACAATAGCGACTTAGACCACTAACATCCTATTGCTACCTCAAGTAGAAAACTTACTACCACGACCACGTGACAGCTCCGAGTCCACAGACTACTTCTTTCTTGGATTCATAGCAACCACAAGCGCTCCCACTTGTGTTTTCTTTAAGCTCTTTATGCAGCAATTGAAGCGATCACCAAGCTCTAGACATCAATCTTGATCTTGATAACCCTAAGTATGTATGGAGGCAAACACCTCTAGATCTCACAAGAGATTCATACACACAGCATATCAACAACCTTTAAAACGTGGTTAGGGTTTTTCTTTTTATACTAGAAGCAAAACATAAAACCCTACATGTCATATGGGCTTGGGCTTGAGTTGGAAAATTTTGTAGAAAAACAATCTGCATGAGCTTCGATCAATCGAGCCTAATTTCTGATCAATTGAGCTTTGCAGATTTACACATTAAATCCTGCAGTACACTCGATTCCAACTTTACACGTAAACACACTTTGAGCAGCCTTAATCTAGACTGAATGTTTTGATCATAGTTTGCCAACATATACATAATGAAGTTCTAATACATTAGTTTCTAATTCCTTAGAACCTAACAATTCTTATTAATTCAATAAAAATAATCACTTCAGAATTATATTGAACAAGATTAATGCCTACAGATAGTGAAACACAAGTACATCATTAGATTTTATGTAACAACACTTGTGAAGGCGATACAAATAGATGATTAATTTAGCATAAGTATGTTAATATCAAAAATATTATCTTTACAAGTGAATTGGATTCTACAATGGTTTAAAAAAATAGGAACGGTTAAAGAAAGAAAAAGGGACCAGTTCCAGCTTTTTTCCGATTCTCAACCAATTTTCACTGGTTTTTATTTTTATTTTTTGGCTGGTTTTTCCAATTTTATCGAATCGGTTCCATGTCCAATTCCCAATTCAACCAATTGAACTTGTCGATCAGTCCAATTTTTGAAACAACGGATTCTACAAAATACATTAGTACCTTTATAATAAAAAATAATCGTGGTTATTTAGTATTGAAGTGACCATTATGATCCTTACATCAACAGCTGTAAAGACATACATGAATAAGTAATTCTTTCAGTTGGAATATATTTAAGTATCCATTTGGATACACGTTTCTGCGTTCATGTTTGCACGTTTGTGCATTTTACTCCTTTTATTTTTTTTCCTTTTTGGCATGCGTTTCAAGAGCAAATAACACTGTTACGGTTACTGTTCATGAACAGTAACCGTAATATTTGACTTTTCAGCATATTAGTGGATCTCATGCACTATTCACGGGACCCATAAATCTCACTTTTCAACAAATTTTTCATTAAAAATGGGTCCCACGGTACTATTCACACATTTAAAAATTATTTTGCTACAGTGTTTTCAGTTTTCAGTTTCAGCAAAATAAGTTCTATCTAAACGGATCTTAAGTGTTCATTGGGTAAAGATTATTTTTGCAAATTTATTTTACTATTCATTTTATTTTTGCTACTATTTATAGGTAACGTTGCACTTTTTGGTACTATTTATAGATCTCACTGTATTATTTCAGTTAACTTTTACCTTTATCTACAGTATTTTCAGCAAAAAGTTTTCAGTTTCAACAAAATAAGTGGATTCCAAACAGATCCTAAATATATGTATTTAGACATCATAATGCAGGCAATTATATTTATGTTTTAATGATACTAGCAAAATATCATTGTCTTCACAAACTCTTCAATTTTTTTTTTTTTTTTTTTTGACAAACTCTTCAAACCTATATGTCAAATTAGATATTTAACATGTGGCAAATTAAAGAAAAAGGTTAGTAAAGTTCAGAAAAATAAATTTTTTTATAATAATTAAATTTTTTATAATAACTATTTCGTGGACCAAAAGGAGATCATTTTGTTGGTTAGTTTAATATGTTTAAAGAAATGAATATTGAGTCATTGTAGCTGTCAAATATAGTGTTTGACCTAAATTAGACAACTGGTATATTACTGTCACACAAGTCGGCATTTCTCTAAACTAAGTTCATTTCTCTAAACCCTTTTTTTACTGATTCATTTCT
Organism: Quercus berberidifolia; assembly: GCA_028535905.1. Lineage (NCBI taxonomy): Eukaryota > Viridiplantae > Streptophyta > Magnoliopsida > Fagales > Fagaceae > Quercus > Quercus berberidifolia. The sequence goes on along the minus strand of JAPQVW010000002.1, from coordinate 74,860,532 downwards.
TTCCTTCTTCTTCCTTTTTCTTCTTTTTTTTTTTTTTTTTTTTTTTTTTTCTCCTTTATCTAGTTAAAATGCCAAGTTCCTTTATGTTAATATGAAAATGTCAACATAAACTTCAAGAATGAAGAATTTAGTAACTTGAAAAGCTAATTGAATTTTGTTTTGATATTTGTGTTTTGGTAATATATAGATTTTTTAATAACCCTCAAAAGAAGGTTATTGTTCTTTTATCCATTTTAAGTTTTTCAAAGGTTGCCAATCCTTGATAAAGATAAAACATTTATTTCGAGGGTCATGTAGGCTGTTGAAATTTCATTTTCAAGGGTTACGAAGGTTGTAGAAATTTCCGTTTCGAGGGAATTTGTTTCAAAGGTCATCAAGGGTGAGTTAAACCCTCAAAATAATAACTTTTGAGGGCTTTAAATACTTTTTTCAAGGGTTTTGACCCTTGAAAAAAACCAACTTTGTTGTAGTATATAGAACTACATGTTTAAAAAGTTTATAACTAAAACTGTGAAATGCAAGGGCGAAAGTAGTTAAATGTTTGCCAAATGGCCAATTCCTTGGTAATTCTCTTCATTTAACCCTCAACATCATCAAACCATTGTATTTATGTCAAATTTTTATTTCATTTCTAAAGAAGCAAATAAAATACTCTATATGTACACAAAACATTTAATTATATTTCTAATTATTTATAGTATTTCTTTTCTATTCAAGAAAAAATGATAGTGCTTTTTAATGAAGAAATATTAATTTATTTTTAGATTTTTAATGAGGTACATGCATTCAATTCTAGTTTCTAAGTATTAATTTTCTATCAACTATGCACTAATTAATATAAAAATGGAATTAATATATTTTTAAATTTTTAGGTTTTTTTTTTTTTTTTTTTTTTTTTTTTGCGCTTACAATGCCACTTGGTAGAACCTTAGACTACTATATGTGGTGCATATATATGTATGGGACAGGATTAAGTGCATGTATAAATTTTTGTTGATGTTATAACATTCAATATTTTTTACTATTTCCAATAGCTTATAACTTAATTGGTTGACACTTTTTTGTGTGTCTAACAAAAGTATTCATGGTTCAAATCCGTCCACCCCCAATTATTCAATTACCAAAAAATTAAAATTTTATTAGTTTAATATATTCAAAATTGCATTGTTGGATCACACATTTTCATTGTCATGAACATGTATGCCAATTTCGTGGTAATCTAATCTTATTCACTATTTGATTAGATATTTTCAATTAAAATAGTTATTAATCTCTAATCATCTTAATATTTTGCAAATATGGAGAATAAAAAAATATATAATATTTGATGTCAATTTAGATTTTCTTTTAACTCATTTTGTGAAATATAATATATAGTTGATGATGCGTAACATAATTCAAAATTAATCTTAAACATTAATACACATAATGGGTAATATATATAAAGTCATAAACCATAAAAATAATTTCTTACTGAAATTTTCAAAACAAACATATAGTGTACTTGTATAGTGGATCTGCTAGTTATGGACAATAATTAGGCTTAATTCATTCAATTTGCAGAGTTTTAAGATTGTGACTTCTCTTTGAGCAATAGCTTCTATCACAAAAGGAAATACTTTCATTCCATCAAAATGATCTCTATCCAATTAGTGCCCGCAAGAAATAGATGTCAGTTGGAAAAGTCTATCATCCTTCGATGCAATACATAAAGCCAAGTATATCCTGTATGATTTTAAAAATGAATTGGAAAATACTAGAGTTACTACCTGTAAAGTTGTGATTTACAACTATTTTGTGTTGGCTTTAATTTCGTGTCAAATTTGATTGCACTTATGTTCAATCTTTTGTACCCTGTATTTTATGTGAGATTTTATTGTAAGGGTTGTGTGTGAGAGAGTGTGAAGACTTAAGGCAATTGAAGACCAAAGAAGTTTTCATGGATAGCTCACGAGTAGCCTTCCTGCAAAATGAAGCGTGTGCTCAGCACATTACTGGAATGCAAAGAGTCATGACAAATGGTGATAGCTGGTTTTCGCGAGTGTCTCGCGGGTAAGGCCTTTCTGGGAGATACCAGCGAAACATTCTGTTTTGCCAATTTGTCATATCTGATACACTCTATCCCTACCCACACTATATATACCCACATTACTCACATTACCCACATATGTTGAGGAATGCTTTTAGAAGAAAACTTTAGCCACAACCCTTGAGAGTTAGAGATTATTATACCCACAATCCTCTACACAATTTATTGTGGTTTTCCTTAACTCCTACCTCTCCATTTCCAAATCCTTGAGAGGTTGATATCCTAAACACTTACCACACCCATCTTGAGTGTAAAATGAGGTTTTGGTGCTGTTAGGAAGCATTGGAAGAAGCCATTTGTTTGGTGGATGCAATCAGGCTGAATTGCGTGATCTAGAGAGTTTGAGAAGACAAGGTTTAGCAAAGTCAGTTGGTAGCAGGAGCTTGGAGGGCTTGAGTACATGGGATAGACTAAGCTTGGAGGGTCTTTTGTTATTCGTGTACTCCAAATTATTCTCTAGTGGATCGATTTACCGCTTGGAGGGCGGCGGAGAGGTTTTTCACCGAGTACTTCGGTTTCCTCTTCGATAACACATTGGCGTGTTATCTTGTGTTTGCATCCTTCTTCCCTACTCTTTTAACTTTCATTTTACTGCTGTGATTTGATGAATATGGCTTAGAGTAGTTATATTGTTTATCCACTCGCATTTAATCTATTCTGCACTTCGTTTAAGTTAGAATAATATCAATCGAGCCGTAATTTTTAATTTGGGGGTCTAAACAGCTCCTGTGTTTTCACACATTTTCAAGCTTTTACTACCAATTTTTTCTAAAACATTTTTACAACCTGAGGTGATTGTTGGAAATATATGAGACTAATTAACAGAACCAATAGAGTAAAATCAAGAGATTAGAGGAAACTTACCGATGATAGAGAGAGTCGAGGCTTGGAACTCAATCCATTGTCATAAGAAGTGATTTTGCCCCACTGGAAGCAATTTATCCTTGGTGTAGAAATGGCTCCAGCAATCACCCTCTAGGATTCAACGACAAGCTATGGTTATGTGCACTCGCAAACCAAAGCTTTGAACTCATATTAATGTTCACAAAAGTTGAAGGAAGAGTAAGACACAAAATTAGGAATTTGATTGCTATTTCATATGTATTAAGACACATCCTTACCTCTGTTTTTATAAAAGTATAAAAAGGTTAACATAACACATCTTTATAAATTTGTTGTGATAAATGTCCCCCTAAAATTTCTCTTTTTAATCTTTCTTTTTGCAGCTACATAATTAAAGGTTGATTGCTGTGTATTTGGGATTGTGTTGAGGCAAAGGAATGAGCATGTTTTAAGATGAAAATAAGGAATAGATTAGAGAAATTGGTGGACCAGATGGTCTGATAACAGAGGGGAGAATTTAATTCTCACCTACCACCCTCGTGTGAAGTCATCTTAGGTCTTAAATGACCCAGTTATTAATCCTTTATTTATTTTTCCCAATTTTAATTTGAAACTTCTCCAACAATCTATGCAAAACTGCCACATTTTGATACTTGTTTTCTCATATTAGTTTGTAGGCAAACTTTGTTTATATGTAAACTTAATAGATCAAAATGACAAAAATGAAACTTAAAAAACTAAAATGACAAAAGGAATAATTTGTATTTTTACTTTTTTTATTTATTAGACAATAATGAATCAATGGCATGGGAATCTACAACCAGTTTCACAAAAATAACATTCATAATTGCTAAAATAGTAGTTTGTGATTTGTATATAGTAACAGTGATGTTAGTGGAGAGTGGAGACTCTGTGTGAAATTAATGCAGTATAAATCACAATTGGTTATCTCAAAAAGATGTTAAAGTATTTTAACTACAAACTTTTAACCAAATGAATGGAAGGTCAACTTGGTCATAGATATGAGGAAAAAGTTTGCTTACAAACTAGTTTTTAGGCTATTACTACAAACTCCCAATAAAAAATTAAAACGTCTACATATTTTAAAATTTTGACTATTGGATTGCATGTTTTTTATGTTCTTAACATATATGTCAAATTTTGTTCAAATTGGATATTATATACTATTCAATGCATAAACTTATTTTTATGCATAGTTTAAGACTACAAAAATTTAAACATTTAATTGATGAAAAAATTATTGATTTTTGATATTCTTAAAATTTTGCAAGCATGAATAATGAAATAAGAAAATGAAATTTAATAGTGGATTGTCATAATTTGCATCTAATAAAAATATTATATAGGAGAGTTTATAGTCATTGCCTACAAACTAGTTAAAGGCAAACTTTGTTTTGTTTTGTTTCGTCTTGCTTTTTGTTTTTTTTTTTTTTTTTTTTTCATATTTTTTAAGAATACTCTCCCTCTGCGCTGCTGATTGAGTGGATAATGTTATAATTATAAATCTTGCTACCAAAGCCTTCGTGAAGGCCAAAGGATCGGAGATCCAACAGAAAGGTTTCAACGCGGCTCCAATAACAGTACTTATCAGCGGCTGGTAAAATACTTGTAGTAAAAATAAAGATTGAATCACTAACAGTAACATGGATGGAGCCAAACAAGTGATCAGTGCAGCCAATTTGAAGGTTTAACTTTAAGCATGGCAGCGGTGAGCTTTGCACCTTTGTCCTGAAAATTGAAGTGATCAATTTTTGAATTTTTTTTTTTTTTTTTTTTTTTTTTTTTTTTTTTTTTAGAATGAGATCATTTAAAACATTGGTTTCATATTATGATAAGTTTATTATAATATTACCAAAAAAAAAAAAAAAACAGTAATTTATCTTAATAAAAAGATGAATCGACCAATATGATAAATCTAGCACAATATTACAAACATATAGCCTATTAAAGCATTCCCATCAAAGGTTCTAAAAAATTTAGCATTTAACATCTCAGAAACCAACTTTATAATATATAACACATCACTTTACAATATCCCTTAGAGCAATTGCATCAGTTGACGCAAAATTTTTTCCATTTTACACCTCTAAAACCTACTTTTTCTATTTTACACTTCCATTTTCACAAAACACTCACATCAGTTTGTTTGTTATATTTCAACTTCTCTCTCCTAGGCTCTCAATAGTCTTTGGAAAGTGGAAGCTCCCAACTTACGTTCTTCATACGTAAGATCCAAACCCCTCGAATCAATTTATCTTTGATTGTAGTAGGGGATTTTTCTTTCTTTCCACCATCTTTTCTTCCATATTTTCCACTTATAATCATCTACCACCAAGATATGGATGCGACATTGGAGGAACTTTGGAAGAAGTTCACTCTTTCAGAGGAGGAACAAGGTGTTTTGTCAGTTAATGCTCAGGATGTCGCTCAATCAAAAGAACAAGCTCAGTTCAGCCTTTTATTCAAGCTACAAACCAACAGGGATTTTAATAAGGAGGCTTTCAAATCCACCATCCAACAGTTGTGGAGAGGCTCTCAACGTGTATCTATCAAAGAAGTGGGGAACAATCTATTTTTGGCAATCTTTGATACGGAGGATCATATGAATGATATTTTAGACAGGAGTCCGTGGTCTTTTGATAAGAGGTTGGTTATGTTGAAGCAGTTCACTAATGATGTTAGCCCTGAAAATGTCACATTTCAACAATCTCCTTTTTGGATTTGGGTTTTTAACATCCAAATTAAAAGTATGAATGCAACAGTTGGTAATTATATTGCCAATGAAGTTGGCGTTCCTCTTTTAGTTGATGCTCCTAAAAGTGGCCTAGAATGGGGTCCCTTTCTTCGTATAAGGGTGGATATAGATATTACAAAGCCATTAATGAGGGGAAAGATGATACAGATAGAAGGAATGGAGAAAGGGTGGGTTCATTTTAAATATGAAAGACTTCCAATTTATTGTTATCGGTGTGGAATTCTGGGACATCAAGAGAGAGAATGTCAAAAAGCCAAGAAGGGTTGCTTTACTGTAGAGGAAGGAGATTTTCAATTTGGGCCTTGGTTACGTGTTGTGGGTCATAAACTCAACCGGGGAAGGAATTCTTTCAGCAAAACAAAACAGGGAAAGGTGAATACTGACTTGGATCTGGATTCTGATGAGGAAACAGGGGATGGGTACCTTTCTCATAGTCCTGGCCAGCAGCAAAAGCCATCGCCGATCAGTAAAACGTCCGGTGAAATCATGCCAGCTATTTCGATAGATGATGCTGCTGAAAATACGGGTTGCCAGGTAACATCACGATCTCAAAATCCTAATTTGAAATTGAATGATAGATTGCATTCCCATTTACCAAATCCCGAAAAACCCACTTCCCTGTCATCCCCAAACTCTAACCGAACAGAGAATCCCCCATCTATCTCGGATACAATTTCAAAAAATTCTATCCCCAATCCCATTGAAAACAATACCCACTTACCTAACCCCGGAAAATCCACTTCCCCTTCATCTTCAAACTCTAATAGGATAGAAATACCAAAATCGAAAAGTCTGGAGAGTTTCCCATCCATCTCGACACCCAATTCAAAAATCCTTATCCCTAATCCCATGTAAAACAATTTACACAAAAATCCATCAATTCAAGTGAACCCAAACCCACATAATTTAGGCGGTGTAGTAATCCTTCCTGTACCCGATGACAGCTCAGAGAATTCTAAGGAGACAAAACTTGAAAATTTGGATGGGGAGTTTTTAGTTGAGGATACTGAAATGGAATTATCCCCAGATTGTAGTGAGGAATCTTTGGGACACATCAAAACCAGTCTCCGATCCTGGAAACGGTTAATGAGGAATTCAAATCCCAACCCACTCCCTGTTGATAGTAAGAAGCCTATGTTTCCAACCCACATTAAACGGACTAATTCAAACTCTTCCTCAATTGAATACCCGAGACCCAAAAAACTAGCAATTGAAAGGCTTGTTGAGGATACTCTCCCCCCATGTCAACCTCCATGAAAATACTAAGCCTCAACTGTCGTGGGCTTGGGATCCCAGAGGCAGTACAGGAGCTCTGTTGCTTGATAAGCGAGGAAGATCCCAAACTTCTTTTCCTCTTTGAAACTAAATTAGACAGTGATGGTTTTAGGAGACTAAAAAGGAAAATTGATTTTCAGTAAGGTTTTGAAGTAACTCGGGTTGGATTAGGAGGTGGTTTAGCTCTTTTGTGGCGTGATAATGTGGATATTGATGTTCTATCATCTTCTCCACACCACATTGATGCTCTGATAAACAGAATGGCGTCGTTTGGCATTTCACTGGGTTTTATGGACATCCTGAAACCTCAAGAAGAGGGGAGTCTTGGGAGTTAATGCGTTAGTTACATGCATCACTTTCTCTTCCTTGGTTCTTGATTGGAGATTTCAATGAAATTCTTCATTGTGATGAATACTGGGGTAGTGGTTCTCGACCTTTCAACTAGATAGCAGAATTTACCAGAGTAGTAGATGATTGTTCATTAATGGATTTGGGCTATAGTGGTCCGAAATTCACTTGGTGCAACAGGAGATTTAAGGGGAATCTGGTTTATGCAAGATTGGATAGGGGTTTACATAATTTGGAATGGATACAACTGTTTCCTCAATCTAAGTTGTCTCATGTCCCATTTGGTTTCTCTAACCATATGGCATTGTTGGTGAAACTCCAAACAGTTGCTGCAAACCCCCCCCCCCCCATCAGAAAACATAGGATGTTTCGCTTTGAAGCATTTTGGATGCGTGATCCTAATTGTGAAGATATTATCAGATCCAGCTGGGATTCTTTGCAATGGGGTACTCCTGTGTTTCGGGTCACACAGAAGATTAAGGCAGTAAGGGTGGCTCTTCTTCAGTGGGTTGGTGGTAGTGCACGGGGACTTATACATTCTATTACCACAAAGCAGGAATTACTTGCCAATCTGGAGTTAGAATGTCACTCAGATCCCGCAAATCAGCAATTATCTCATGCAAGAAATGCCATCAGATTGGAGCTTAATGAATTAGTGGCTCAGGAAAATACTTATTGGCATCAACAATCCAAGATCTCATGGATGAAAGATGGAGACCAGAATTCAAAATTTTTTCATGTAGTGGCTTCCCAAAGAAAAAGGAGGAATGACTACTTCCAGTCAATGTTCACTAGTGTTTCTACTAGTTCTGTCCAGCATGTAATTAATCACGTTCGTGAAGTGGTTACCCCGGATATGACCGACATGTTATTAGCTGAGTTCACTCATGTGGAGGTAAAAGGAGCTCTATTCCAGATGCATCCTACAAAAGCACCGAGGCCTGACGGTATGAATCCTTTATTTTTCCAGAAATATTGGAATATTGTAGGTACTGATGTTTCTAATGCAGTTCTTGATTGTATTAATTCTGGTAATATCTTGCATAGTATCAATTTCTCTCATAAAACTCTGATTCCAAAGAGAAAAAATCCAGAAAGTATGTCTCATTTCCGGCCAATCAGTCTATGCAATGTTATTTTCAAGATTGTTTCTAAAGTCCTAGCTAACAGGCTTAAGCTGATTCTGGGGAGCATCATATCTGAATGTCAAAGTGCTTTTGTGGCAAATAGAATAATCATAGATAATATTCTTATCTCCTTGAAGACTTTGCATTACATGAAGTCTAAACGCCATGGAAAGACTACACATATGGTGTTAAAGCTTGACATGAGCAAAGCGTATGACAGGGTTGAATGGGACTATCTAAAAGCATTGATGTTGAAGATGGGGTTTCATAAAAAATGGGTGGATTTGATCATGGCTGGGATTTCATCTGTTTCTTACTCGGTGTTGGTAAATGGGGCACCTTCTGGATTTATCAAACCCTCTAGAGGCATTCATCAAGGAGACCCTTTATCCCCGTACTTGTTTCTATTATGGACTGAAGGATTCTCAGCATTATTAAGGTATGCAGCCCATCATGGGGATTTACATGGAGTTAGTTGTTCTCAGAATGGACCTTCGATCACCCATCTCCTCTTTGCAGACGACAGTTTGCTTTTCTGCCAGGCTTCTTTATCGGAGTGTCATATTATCATGGAAATTCTTCAGGCTTATGAAACTGCATCTAGGCAGAAGATAAACAGTGATAAAAGCTCTATTTTCTTCAGTGCTAATACTCTTCATTCATTATAGGAAGAGATCAAACTTTTCTTCAATGCTAGTTCCAATGTGCCTTTGGAAAAATATCTTGGTTTACCTCCTATAATTGGCAGAGGTAAGAAGCAAGCTTTTAATGACATCAAGAGTAAAGTTCAATCCAAACTTGAGGGTTGGAAGGGTAAACTATTGTCACAGGCCGGCAGGGAGATTCTTACAAAATCAGTGGCACAAGCCATCCCAATTTATGCTATGAACTGCTTCCTCCTTCCATTGGGACTGTGTGATGACATCAATTCCATGATGGGGAAGTTTTGGTGGGGGCAGAAAAATGAGGAAACAAAAATACATTGGCTGAGTTGGAAGCACATGTGTCTAGCAAAGAAGGATGAAGGTTTGGGGTTTCGGGATCTTAAATGTTTTAATTTAGCTTTACTAGCTAAACAATGCTGGCGGCTCCTTCACAATCAAGATTCTTTGCTCTACAAGATTTACAAAGCCAAGTATTTTCCTAATATCTCCTTTCTTGAAGCTACTGTTCCGAGTCACTCCTCCTATGCTTGGAGAAGCATTACTCATGGGCGAGAACTTATCAAACAAGGAAGTCGTTGGAGGGTTGGTAATGGTTTGTTGATCAACATCTGGGCTGACAGGTGGCTGCCATCTGATACCAATCAAAAAGTCCTTTCTCCTCGGACTATTTTACCACCTGAAGCAAGAGTTGTAGATCTTATGGAATTTTCATCATTCCAACCTAGATGGAGAACCATGCTCATTGATACTATATTTTATCCTTTTGAAGCCCTACTCATAAAAGCCATTCCTCTTAGCCCGCGAAGACCCGAGGATTCTCTAGTTTGGACTAGAAACAGATCTGGGGCGTTCTCTGTCAGAAGTGCATACTTTTTACAAATTGAGATTGAAAGAAAGTCCTCTGGTAATGAAGCTTCATCATCCAACCCAGCTCGGCTTCACTCATTCTGGAATGGCATTTGGTCTGCTCAGGTTCCTCCCAAGATCAAACCATTCATCTGGAGAGCATGTAATGACAGTTTACCGACTCGTACGAAGCTATTTGACAGGAAGGTGCTGCATTCTTTCTCTTGTGTGCTTTGTTATGAGGAAGCTGAAACTTGCGATCATCTTTTTTTGGAGTGTTCATTTGCTCAAGCCATTTGGCTGCAATCTCCTCTATTGAATGAGTATAGGCTCTATCCAAAGATGAAATTCATGGATGCAATGAATGCTGCCATTCAGAAATTATCTGCTGCTGTCTTTGATACATTGTGTATAGCTTGTTGGATGATTTGGACATGCAGGAATAGAGTTGTTTTTAACAACAAGGCTCCTTGTTATCATGGGCTATGGAATCGGGCTAACCTGTACAGAATGGAGTATGTAGAAGTACAGCAGAAAAACATGCAGGACAGCAGTTTGAAGGCAGCAAGGTGGATTCCCCCTCAGTCAGATGGTATTTATAAACTTAGTGTGGCTTTTTCCCAATCAAAACAGTCATCTTCAGTGGGTATTGGGCTCATTATCTGAAATAATATTGGAGAAGTGTTAGCAGCTGCTTGTGATAAAGGTGTGAAGGAATTGAACCCACTGTGTACTGCCGCTTGTGTGGTGAGGAAAGCTTTATTGTTCTGTCAAAGTACAAGCTTTTCCAATGTGTAGGTGGAGTGTAATTTTGCAGAATTGGTGGACTTTCTGAACTCTGATCGAATATGCTCTCTAAAGGTGGCGTGGATTTTGGAAGATATTGCCATTACTAAGGATAGTTTTAATTTTATTTCTTTTTCTAGTATCCCTTTGAGATGTAATCGAGCTCCACTAGCTTTAGCTAATGCTGCAAAAGAGAAAGAGGAGGTCATTGTTTGGTTAGAAGAATGCCCCTCTTTTCTCTTCCCCATTGTACAAAGTGATATACATCAATAAAGTCTATTATCGTTTCTGCTCAAAAAAAAAAAAAAAATAGTTTGTTTGTTATACACCTTTATTCAAATAAAATATTAATTTTTTTACCATTTTTTATTATTTTCTTCAGTGCCTCTCTCTCCCTCTCAGACCCAACCACCATCATCATCATTACCTAATCGGTGAACCACTCAAGATCAAACCAACCCAAGATCAAAAAACCATTCAAGACCAAACCAACCCAAGATCAGAAACCCATTTAGGCCAAAACCCACTCAATCCAAAAGCCAAATCATCACCCACCCAACCTGAAACCCACTGATCAAACAACGAGAAATCAGTGAGTTGACTGGCAGCAATTTGATCAGGCTTCGTGTGGCAATGATTTGATGTCGATCGACGGCAATGGTTTGATCTTGATCAGCGAGTTGATGGGTGGCAATGGTTTGATCTTGATCAAATGAGAAAAACGGAGAGTGACGAGAGAGTGATCGGCGGCGATTTGATCAAGCGGCGTGTGGTTTGATGTTGATCGGTGGCAGTGGTGTGATGTTGATCAAGCGAGTTCTTTGTGCAGCAATGGTGTGATGTTGATCATGAAGAGGGACGCGAGAGGGAGAGTGAGGTGAGAGCAACAGAGACAAAGAGAGAGAGAAAAAAATTACTAAAATATTTATGCAAGTGCTACAGTAATCGTCCATATATGCACGGTTGTGCATAAATGCACAATTTTACACCCACTGATGTGGGTTTTTTTTTGGGCCAAAATGTGTAAAAGGAGTACCTTTTTCTATTTTGCAAATCTTTCCACAAGCTAATGCAATTGCTCTATCAAAACTTCCATTTTTATTTTAACACTTCATTTAAATATTCTTTCTTTATTATTTTTTTATTCTTCCTCTCTCTCCCTATCTCTCTCTTTCTCAACCCATTACCACCACCAGCAAACCCACTAAGCAAAAAACACACACAGAGCAAACCCACATCCCAATCCACCATTGCCAATCAAACCACTAAGAAAAAAACACACACACACAAGAAACCCACAAAACTCCAAAACCACAACCACAATAGCCAACCAACCACCACCATCAATCACCCACCTCTACCACCATGGCAACCCTCCACTGCCACCATGAATCTGACCTACAATGAAAATCCCTGGCAACAACAGCAAACCCACCACGGTAACCCTCCAACGCCGATCTATTGCTCAACCCACCATAACAACCCTTCAATCCGAATTCAACCCACAACATCAAAGCCACCACAGAAAACCTCCATAAAAGCCACAGGAACCCATCACGCTGAACCAAAACCCAATAGATCGGTGACCAAAACCCACAAGAACCCAATAGATCAATGAACCAAAATCACAGTCATTGGACCATCGCCGCCACCACCACCCACAACCATTGGACCATCGTCGCCACCACCCATGACCATTGGACCATCAAACCACGACCCACAACCCAAAATCAAAACCACAATCATCGGACCCACGATCTATGACCATCGGATCACAACCCACGATGGCCCATAATCTAGACCACAATCATTAGTGGACCACAATCGCCAAACCACAAAGAGAGAACAGAGAAGAAAGAAGTAAGAGAGGAAAGAGAAAGAAATGAGAAAGAGCCGTTGGGGGTGAATAAAAAACTTTTTTTTTTTTTTTTACAATCCAACTACAATAGGATATCAAAGATGAGATTGCACTGTAACTCAATGCTAAAAATTTTAAGATTTATCATATTTGATGTAGGTGTGCTTTTATCATTTGAGATGCTAAAAGTGCTAAAAAAATAGCATTTAGCATTTTTAACACCTTTGATAAGAATGCTCTTATGACAGTCCATAGGTACAACTTTTAACACTCATCATGTGTTCAATTGAAGTCCAATATGAATTAACAGGAGATTACAATAAAAGCAAATAATAAAACTTAGGTACATTTCATTAAGTTTTCCAATTAATATCAAACACCCAACTATTAGGATTAGTGCTCTTAAATCATATTATATGATGCTATGTATGATATTAAGTATGACATTATGTATAACTTAATATTGTGATTAATAAATTTGTTTTGTTATTATCTAAAATAATGGTAACATGAATATTTAGACATTATCATATAGTCCATGAGATGTGTAGTATGTGATTTATGTGAAAAGTTACAGAAGATATAAATCACAAGTTCTTTGTAAACTTAGAATTATAGTTCATAGTCGGTGATGAAATTGGGCATTTCATCTATGAAGACTATAACATATCAACTAAGATGATTTGTCTTGATCATGGAAGTGGAGACTTCTAGTTGATATGTTGATATGTTTTAAGAGTTAAGACATATTGAACTGGACCGCTGTGAGATTCATTATTCTCCTAATGATTGTCAATTGAATAATAAATCTCACAACTTCTATTTACATAAACTCTTAATCTTGAGAGAATAATGGACTTGATCATGAAGTGTAGGTTGCTTTGATATATCAGGAGTGAGATCTAAGGTAACGGTCAAAACCTCAGTATGTTGGGCAGCCACATTTAGTGTTGATGGAACATATATTCTCAAGATGGAATTCATAGTCTCTTAACAGAGATAAGTTTAATGGGTATTGTTATTCAGAGTGTTAGGCCTAACCACTTTAGTAAGAAATTACTAAAGTATATATTTATGGAATTGGATTTCATAAATATATGATGAATAACTTAAAATGATCAAGAATTAAGATGTAGTAAACTACAAAGTGGCAGTCTTCATTTATGACTTTGTATTACTACGAATATTTTATGAAGGGGTTGCATGTACAATAAAGTCTTGGGATATAATTTATTAATAAAGCCTAAAGTGCAATTATATTTATATAGTGGTATTAAATATAATTAATGGTAACTTTGGACTTGTCAAGAGTTGACAGAAAAGCCCAAGGCCCATTGGAGCTAGTGTCTTATTTGTTCCCTTTTGGTCCCACTCTAAGCCACATACTAAAACCCAATTGGAAAGACCCACAAGGCCAGCCCAATTAGATTATCAGTTTTAAGGGGAGAAACATACAGATTTTTTGAACAAACTCATAGAAACTGATTAAGAGACCACACTTCTTGGGCGTTAGTGGAATTGGAGTGAAGATTAAAGGTGTTCTTAAGAACTTTCGATCTTTGGTTTTGAATTTCACCACACCAAGGTACGCTCTCTTGTTCTTATATTCTGAAACTTACATAGCACATGTTATCAATTTCGAATGAAGTAGATCCGTTAATTTTCCACTGCATATATGCATATTTCCATCGCCAACAATATTAGATTTAATTTTCATTGAAAAAGATGACATTATTAATCCTTCATTCATTGATGCAATTATGTATTTGAATCTAATTAGGGAATGTAATGTAGAGAATATCAGGAACTGTATCTAATTTTTACCCCAATTCAAAAACAGTTTGAGATCCAATATTCCAATCTCATTTTTGGACAAGTTACCTTGCTAAAGGAATGAGTTCCGTAATCAAATTCATACTGACCATTTCAACTAAATAATTTGATTCGCCTGCCCTTTGAGCTAATTTAGATTTCAAACACTCCTTTAGTTTCATCACCACCTCACTCATGGATGGCCTTTCGGTGGAGGTAGAAGACACACAAGCCATTGCTATTTCAATAGTTTTCCAAGCAGAGTTAATGTTGAAATCTCCACACTTCCTTGGATCAACTATATTTTGAATATCCCCTTTATCAAGCATGATTCTCACCCATTGGCTTATGTGAATGTTTTCATCGGATCTTTCTATCACAGGTCGACTTGTAATTATCTCCAAAAGAACAACTCCAAAACTATAAACATCACTTTTCTCAGTCAACCTATATGAAAGGGAGAACCTACAAGCCAAATGAAAATTTTCTCAGTCACTTTTCATCACTTTTCTCAGAAAAAATGAAAATTTATTAAAAAAAAAAAAGTTAATCAAATTAACTCATCGCTCATTGTTAACCTTGTGCTACATCCGTTGCAATATTAAGCCTTGCTTCCCAACTCAAGATATTAGTATTCTTACACTACAAGAAAAATGTCCATTAACGACCAAGAATTTTTTACGGACCCAGAAAGCCCTCTCAAAAATCTTATTTGTGATGGCAAAATAAAGCCCTCGCAAAAGAGATTGCCACATGGCACACATAAAATTAAAAAAACACTATATATTAAGAGGATTTAGAAAGTTAGTTATTGCCTTTTTTGCTATCAAAACCCCTAATTTAATTAATCTATTCTTATTCCTTAAAAAGTGAAATAAGGTTAAGACGGTAAATCAACTAAAATTTTCCCACTACCTTCAGACTTCCCACTTCCTAGACCTACTACCCCATGTTTCTAACAAAAAATAAGAAAGAAAGGCCCCAGCCATGACTCCTAAAAAAAAAAAAAAACTACTCACATTACAAAAAATAAAATAAAAAACACTAGCCTCTGAGCAATTACTCATATCACATAAAATTATTTCACCACAAACGCTTAACACTCATTAGACCCCCTTTTTTTGTGATTGGAAAATATATTAATCCCAAATTATAATTTATGCAAATTATTAACTTTTACCCAAATAAATAGAAAAGTCCCTGAGTACGCGCATGAGCACATGCATAGAGGCTAATGTGTGTGTGTGTGTATATATATATATATAAACAGAGACCTCTAGAGTTTGAGATTCTGCCATGTGGTGCTCTATTTAAAAAGATAATTGAAATAATTTTTAAAGCCACAAGATAAGAACAAAAAAATAGAGATTTTTTTTTGTTTCAGTTCAATGATTCAAGACTTTTATATTAAAGAAGAAGGATTCTTTGTAAGACTCTTTGTTTTCTTTGGTTTAATGTTTCAAGCTAAAAAGCTCTTGCACTTCTGCTCCTTTATATATATATATATATATATATATATATGAAAGTTCAAAAAGCGTATAAAACACCTTGAACGTTTAGACCCACAATTCACAAATTACCAATTCAATCTTATTATCAAACAATATATGTGCGGAACATGAACATAAGCTAAAACAGAATTGATGAAACAATATAAACCAAATAAAATCACAACCACTGCAGAAATTAAATGGCAAAGATTAAGGGAAGAGAGATGCAAACACAAGGACAACACAACGATGTGTTATCGAAGAGGAAACTGAAGTTCTCGACGTAAAACCTCTCTGCCGCCCTCCAAGCAGTCAATAATCCACTAAAGAATGAAGTTGGGATACATGAATAGCAAAAGACCCTCCAAGCCTAATCTACCCAGTGTACCTAAGCCCTTCAAGCTTCTTGCTCCAACGAGGTTACGCCGAACCTTTGTTTTCTTTAGCTTACCGGATTCCGCTATAACCCATAGCATCAACCAATATCAATTGTTCCCTTCTTAACTGCTTCCCAAGCACCAAATAGCCTCCTCACAGATATGGGTCTGGTGAGAAAAGGTTTTGGCTAATGTACCTCTCAAAGATGTAACAATGGAGAGGGTGAGAGTTGAGGAATTTGAAGAGTCACTATATAAAGATTGTGGATGAGTCAATCTTGTTTTTCTCTAGGGTTTCTCTCTCAAAATTCTCTTCGGAGGCTCTTTACATTTCATGGGTATAAGGGATATTTATACTAGTGTGTGTATGGAATGCTAAGAGTTAGTTTTTTCCAAAAAGAGCGAACAGGCAACTTGGCCTTGCGACTTGACTGAGTCATGAGTCCAAGCCACAAGCTAATTGAATGGCCAAACTGGACTTTTTGTCTTGTAGTGCTCTAGCTGGTGTGACTGTTCCACTCCTCTGCATGCTTCACTCGTGTGCATCCTTTGGCAACTTGCAAGCCGCGAGATCCAGTTGCGAGTCCTTTGCTGAGTGCACAATTTTGAGCTTTTCTTCACATTCTCTCACACACTACCCTTACATGATTCCCACCTAAATATAGGGTTTCTAAATGCTAAAATACAAGCAAATTTGGCCCGGAATGAAGCCAACAAGATGGTTGATTAAATTCAACCTTACAATCTCCCCATTTGACTATTCCGTGACAAAACCCTAAACCAAACTCTAGACTTAATATGTGAGTTGGGAACAGTTGAACAAAACTCACTCACACCTAACTCTAGAACTTGTGTAGCTCTTGAACCATAAGAACAAGTCTCTCCTGAAAAACAACAATACAATATGATCATTGTATGCAGAAAACTTGTAATGCATATGGAACAAGCACAAAGCGATCAAGCAAAATGGAATTAAGGAATAAACCATGACTTGACCAAAACTAAACAATCACTATAAGTAGTGACCACAATGCCCATTCACACAAGGAATGAACATCCGGACATGCAAGCTAATAAGCTCAAATAAAAGTATCATCTGCATGTCCAACACTCGACCAATGCAATAACTCAAGGTAATTGCATTAAGGATATAAAATCCAACAAAGAGCACAAGAGTGATGTACTTAAAGAAAATTCATAACATTAATCAACAAGTACTATGCTACAAAGCATGGGTACAAAACACAGTAAATTTAAACTGAATATAAACTTATATATATAAACCAATGTGCCAACAGCTTTTAAAACATAATCACAAAAGCATTGTAACCATGACCAAGAGTATATATAAACTATAAGCAGATAACTATATTGAAAAAAAATAACAATAAAAATAAATAAATAAATAAACTAGCCAAAAGTTAGGCTATCCAAAAGTATGTGTGTAGTGCCTATAGATGATCCTTCGCTTCTAACCTAATGATCAGGCCCAAGAACTTGAAAAATGTCTTGTACCTGAAGTAGTCTATCATCATACGGAGTGAGGTCCACATTTGCTGGTCTGGTGATGCGAAGAACCTTTACAATGTATTCTAGATTGATGGAGAATTTTGTTCCTCTTACCCAACATTTCAACTCAACTCTGGTGTATTTGGCATTAAAGTAGAATTCCTTAACCAATTCATCAACCAGGTCTTCGAAATTCTCAAACAGATTAGCTCAATCGCTTGCTTCAAAAATCCTAGGGATAAATGTTGTTCCTAAGGTATCAAATTGTACCACATGTTCCAAAATAGTAGGGGCATCTACAAAAATGCTTGAATAAGTTTGTGAATTAAAAGGAGTCCTGAATCACTCACTGTTTGAGTCTTGAGACAACTAAGATAAGCATCGAGTCCGCTTAGCAACAGGGGATGGAACATCAATTATAATCTCTTTTCCTTTAGAGGAATGGCATGACATCTGCAAAAGAAGAGAAACACAATAGAGAACCAAGAACAAAGACACAAGACACAAACATCAACTTGATTAGATTCAAGTTAGTCAAAGAAATGAAGACACATTGATATTTAGAGAGATATATCACTCAACCAAATAGCATGAACTAGGTTAGCAACATGTAAACATGAGAAACACTATTGTATTGTGTATAACTAGTGACAAAATATGATGAATGTGCAGGCATAACAAATAATAGTATAATCTATGAACACCATAGAGTTACAAGTAACTGTCATCGTGACCATCTACTATGAACATGGCATGCACAACACAGCACAGGCAAGATACACAACCCAACAATGGGAATCAACCACGAAAATAAGCAAATCAGGCATCAGATTAACAACTCTAACAAAACCCATATAATCAAACTCAATACAGTCGACCTAACCTATATCTGAAACAACACATAACTTAAAACCCAACAATCAACAAAAAAATCCAACAAAACAAGGTTATAGACATGAAATACTTAGAGAAAATAAGAAAACCCATACCTTTTCTTGAAGATTGAAGTTGAGATGTGTGAGAGTGCCCTTTTTGTGACACTCAGGCCCAAGGATCCTGGACCTAAATAAGAGGTTTGGTGAACCGGGCCTTGACTCACCGCAGCTAACAAGCTGTTTAAGAATCAAGTGATGCACAGGGGATGCTTCCTACAATACAAGTAAAATGACAAGCAAGGATATTCGTATGGAAAGGCATGCCAAAACAACAAGATAAATTTGGAAAAGAAAAACAGGATCAACAAAGAGGTACAAAATAATGTTAAAGGGATCCTGGAATTACTGAGACATATTTCATTAATATGTTCTTTGTTAAATTACAGAAAGCTCACTAGGACATGATACAAGGTTTAATCAAGCTCAAAAATTACAGTCTTGAATGGCTATTTCAACCTTCAAAACTTGCAAAGTTTGATTCTCTTTGAATCCGAGTATGTTCAATAGTGGCTTTTACAGGATACCGAGAAGCAATATTCATTTTTCCCTTAGTGTTTTCTTTCTTTTCACCACAATTTTACTAATAGTTCTTTTCTCTGGAAAATCTCTTCTTTTTCTCTCTTTTTCGCTGCCCCTTTCTTCGCAACCTACCCCTTCCTTTTATAATGAAGTTCTGGTCTTCCTGAGGAACCATTGGTTCCCCTGTTTTGCCTTCTTGTGAACAGAGCTTGTTCTGTGCCTATCACTCGGTATGTCCCATTTCCCGTTTTTCTCATTCTTTCTTTCTTTCAGCATTGATTCTTTTGAAAGTCCTTGGTTGGCTACCTTCTTTGGGATGTGCTGAGGTATGCCCTTCTCGGCCTTCCCGTTTGGCAGTTCCACTTTTCCCTTTTCTTTCCTATCTGGGCGGAATCCTATTCTGCCAACTTGAAAGCCGCCTTCTACCATTCTCTTTTTCGTGTTTCTCTGTTCTGGTTCCCCGAGATTCTTTCTGCTTGTGCCATGAGAGGTCGCTGGGTTTTTTTTTGGCGCTTGTGTTCTTTGTTTCTTATTTTCTTTTTCTGTCTTTTTCTTTCGAGCTGTCCTAGTCTTCTATTGATTGTGTGGCTGGAAGGATCCGCGCCTCTTGATGGTTGCTGAGGATCCTAACTTCTTATCCTCTTGCTGTGGTTTTCTTTTTTCTTCTGGATGCTTCTTCGTCTGGGCTTCAAGCCTCCTGGGCCTTTTTTATTCTTTCATGGTCCCCTTGCACCTGCTTCTTTGGACTTAGCTTGTTCTTTTCCTTTTGGGCCTGACTCACTCTTTTGGGCCTCCCTTACTATGATCCTTTTTAGACCTCAACATTTAGCCCCCCGAGCTCGTGGGTTGCTTGAAGCCCACGCGTGAGTAATTCGGGTTTTCAAAGATTTTTGTAGGATCCCCCCTTTTTTAACTTCTCCTGGGTTCCCTTCTTTCTTACTTAGGATCCCGGCCTTTTTTAACTTCTCCTGGGTTCCCTTCTTTCTTACTTAAGATCCCGACCTTTTCTGCTGCTTTTGGTCACCTTAGTTTTTTTGTGTGTTGCGTTCCCTTATTTTTTTTGCAGTTTCCTCTTTGCGCGGGACGTGGCAGTTGAGTATTTGAGGTAAAATTCATCTACCCACTTTTCTCTTTTCCCATTACTTTTCATTAATAACTGTTGATTAATCCCTTCTTCAAAATTAAATTTTTGGCAACTGGCGCGTCTTTCTATACACAGTCTTCCCCAACTGCTATTTGCGCCTTTATTGTAGCCGTTTCACCTTATCACTTTGCTTCTCTGAGTCTTTCATTCTTGGGTCTTTCTTTCTTTTTCTTTTCTTCTCTGTTATTCCGATCTTCCCCCTTTTCGCACTTTCAATTTCTTCTCTTCTCATTACTCATGTTGTTCCAATGGCTTCTTCTTCTTTTAGAAAAAGGAGAGAGCGTACCCGCAGTCCTTCTGAGGGTGAAGGTTCTTTTGGTTCCGCTCCGAGTGATTCTCGCGAGGTTACTGAACGTCCGGCCTTCCCTTTACGGGATCCCTGGTATTCTCCCAGTCCGTTTTTTCCTTATGTATCTCATGGCGAGGCTCTTCCGTCTCCTCATGCCTGGATGTTTTCTAGCCAAGCAGGTTTTGCCGGTTTCGCTCAAGTTCCAGACCCTAGAGAGATTTTTGACCTTCAGATTAGACAAGGAATTCGAGAGGCGGTGTCTATCTTCTTTGATTTTGTCTCGGAAAAAATCCAAGGCTGGCCCATCTGGGTAGACAAGGAGCTATCTGGTACGGAGTTTGTGGGTCGCCTGGAGCGTGCCGGTATCCTAAAGGCAGTGGCTATTTCCAAAAATCTTGAGGGTTTCAGAGACACCAAAGGGCTCAGGTATCTGTTACGTCGTTGGTGCCCTTCCCTTCATACTTTTTTCTTTTCTGTTGGTGAATTGACGATTACCCTGGAGGACGTGGTTAACAACTTCCTTCTCCCGGTGTTTGGTTATGAGAGTCCCTTTGATATCAACCTTTCTGAAGAGGATCTCATGGTGGAAGATAAACTGTTTGGCCATTTTGGTGGTCGTGCCGCCTCTCCTGGTGGTAAGCCGGCTAGGATGGGGAGATGGGTGATGACCCTTTCTCGTGAGAAGAATAAGGAAGTGAGGTGGGCTGGTTTTCTGGCATTTTGGCTTAGCAAGTTCTTGTTCAGCGAGTTTCTTGGGTACGGGGTTAAGTCTTCCTTTTTTCCACTAGCAATCAAGTTGGCTCGAGGTACCCAATATCCTTTAGCCCCTTTGTTTTTGGGTTATGTGTATTCTCAATTGGACCAGCTTCATGGAGATAAGACCGAGGGTGATTCTTGTTATGTGATTACCTCGTCTCTTTATTGTGCTATCCTTCAGATTTTTATGTGGGACCATTCTGCAGCTACTTTAGCCAAGTGCATGAATTTGAAATTTGTGAAGGATAAATTCCAAGGATCCCCTAACATAGTGAAGGGTCTTTGTGGCAATTTGACTAATGCTTTTCCCATTATTTTTCGTTGGATTAGCTTGAAAGGTGGTGGCCTCAATCTTGTGGAGTTATTTGATCAAGCAGAGAACTTACATTGGAGATCTCCTCGTGAGTTTGGCCCTGGCTTTGCGTGTGATTCTGTGTTGTCTTCTTTTTTATCTTCTACAGGTAATACCATTGACTTGCGCCGTGGTGATTAGGGCAGTCTGGCTTATCTTGCCTGCACTAGCCCCTCTTGGCTTCCTGTGCCATCTTTGAGTGGCCCAAAATATACCCATTACTCAGCACACCGGGTGCTCCGGCAATTTGGTTTTGACCAAGACATTCCTCCAGTTTTTAAGGACGTGGTGCCGTCCCTTCCTTCTTTGGATCCTTTCTTGAGGCTGCAGGCCTTTTCTTATTAGTCATGGAGGAGCCCCCAATTTGCAGTGCCTAACTCCCAGAGAGGAGTTTTTGCTTCTAGTGGCTATACTAGTTATTGGAGAAGAATACAGAAGTCTTTCATTGACTATGTTGGCTCTGGTTTAGTTTGGGAAACCCCGAATCTTGGTATTGCTTCTGCTCCGACATTCAATAGGCGTTTATCCCTTCCTACAGTTGGAATTGTTTCT
Organism: Quercus berberidifolia; assembly: GCA_028535905.1. Classification (NCBI taxonomy): domain Eukaryota; kingdom Viridiplantae; phylum Streptophyta; class Magnoliopsida; order Fagales; family Fagaceae; genus Quercus; species Quercus berberidifolia. The sequence goes on along the minus strand of JAPQVW010000002.1, from coordinate 74,838,184 downwards.
GCTGCCGTAAGCAGCAAGGTTGGATTCGTAGAGTGGCATGTCTTCAGGGGAGGTTGGGTGACTTATGCGCAAGATTTTCCTGAGACTTGGTTGGGTTGCAGTCTCATTATTGGCACTTCCTCTGGAGTACCTATTAAGAAAGGTGCAGTGGAGACAATAGGTGCTGCTACCACTTCGGGCAAAGGCAAGGATGTCAAGCCAGGAAAAATGAAAACAGTTTATGTTGAGGAAAGTACAGAGGGCGTGAAGGTTGGTCCTGAGACAAAAAGAAGAAAAACTGGGAAATCTCAAACACCTTTGGTATCCTAGGAAGGCAAGGATGTCGGGCAACCTTTGGCTTCAAGGACCCGGAAGAAGACCAAGTTAGAGTCTTCTTTTTCCCAGGTTCCTATGACCGCTTTAGTCCATGGTTCTTTAGGCTCCTTTGGTTTTGTATCCCAGCCCCCTTTAGGACCCTCTGGGCGTATTCATAGTAAACAAAAGACTTCCAGAGAATCTGTAGAGAGAGAGAGAAGGGCAAGACTTCTTTCCTTCTTCTCTCTTTTTTCACTTGTTCATATTATTGCAATTATTTCCTCTTTGCTAACGAGTGGTGGTTTCCTTTGCAGTCCAAACGCAAGTCTGATTACAAGAAGGGCAAAAGCCAATCTTCTAGTGATGACGTGGTATGTGTTTTTCTTTGTTCATGTTTTCTCCCTTTTGCTCTGGCACTGCGTTGTTAGCATTACCCCCTTTTTTTCACTTAGCATTGCTTCTCCCTCTCTCTCCTTTTTTTTTTTTTTTCAGGTGGAGGTGTCTCCTCCTATGACTGGCAAAATTCCGGAAGAAGCTGTTACTGCCCTTTCCGTTGCATTTCCTATTGTGGGGGAGGAGCCCCCTAGTGGTGGCCTGGCCGAGGAGACTGAGCAACCGATGCAGGGTTCCCAGGATTCTCAGGATCCTGAAGCCTCTAAGATCCCTGCATCTCAAAGTCCCCATCTTGAGCGCACTCCTAGTCCCATTAGAACTGTGTTTCCTCAAACATTGTCAGATAAAGGGACTTTGGGAGACACTCCTTTATCCAAACAGACAGGTGAGCCATGTTTTCCTTAAAATAGCATTTCATCTCTATTTTTCTTTTCCTGTTTTTTTTTTTTTTTTTTTTTTTTTTTTTTGAGTTCCTTCTTTTCTTTCTCCTTTTAGGTAAAGCCAATGTAAGGTCTACTCCCAGTGTTGCCTCTTCCTTGGAATCAGAAAGCTCAGAAGGTGAGTGCGAGCTGCTTCCACTGTGTTTCCTTTTTCTTTCTTTCTTTCCCTACCCTCTTTTCTTTTCCTTCTTCCATGGCAAAGCCCCCTGCATCTCTTCCTTCCTTTAGCCATTTTGCCACTGGTTCTTCACCTTTTCTTCAACTTACTTTATGTTCTTTCCCATAATCTTCAGGGAAATAAGGGGATCAGGAAGAAGAGGCTCTGCCTCAAGAAGCCGGTACTGGTTTGTTCTTTTTTTTTTTTATAAAGACTAAATCTGTTCTTCCTTTTCCTTTTCTTTTACAAATATTGACGCAGGCTTTAAGGATTCTGAGCCTGTTATCCCTAAAGGAATTGTGAGATCCGTTCGAATTGCTGATCTTCAGTCAAAGCAAAAGGCTACAAGTCCTCCAGTTTCTGCAAGCGGTGACACAGCGATGGGGGATGCCTCGGGAGTGGCTGCCTCAGATCTTGATTCAAGGCTTTCCTCCTTTCTAGCTTGCTTTGACCTCTTGGAGTTTAACAGCCTTCCTGCCAGCCACTTCTATTCTTTTGGGTCTTCTTATGGCAGCTTCTTGCGTTTCTCTGTTCCTGTTGAAGGCCTGCCGCTGTTAGAGAGTCTGCTCAAGAGTCACGGGGATTTCACCAGTGGCTTCAGGGGGGCATTTTTTTGGGTAATATTTTGATGGAGTTGTTATGTGCTGTGCTGGTTTCACTGAGGAATTCTTTTGTGGACTCTTTGTCTGAAGAAAGGCTTTTGGAGTGGAGATGGGTGGTCCAAGACCTTCTGGAGGCCAAGTTCAACTTATCTTTTTTGTTGGATCACTTGCGTCTGTTGGCTCATATGCTGTTTCAGAGGCAATCCTCCAAGAGCATAGACGTTAAGATAGCTGCTGCTGAGGAAACTTTGGCTCGTGCTCACAAGGTTTTACAAGATTTGAAGGTGAAGCGGCAGAGGATTCTTTCTTCTTCAACTATGCTTATCATTCCCTCAGATGGCTCCTTGTTGGCCGGCCTCATTCCTTAGCTTTCTTTAGATTTATATAAACAATTTGGGGTTGTATAAGTTTTTTTTTTTTTTTTTTTGAACATTGCTTTCCTTTTTTTTTTTTTTTTTTGTGTTTCAAAACTGCTTCTAATTTCTTAGTATGTAGATCTACCTTTTTCTTCGATATATTGCCTTCCTTTTTTTTTTGATATATGACTTTTTTCTTTTCTTTCCTGAGTCCTGGACCATGGTTCCTACAGGCTTCACTGTAAGTTCTGGTCCAGGTACCCGATGGTCTATTGTGCAAGTACTGAACTGGGTACACTGGTATCTTTTCCCTTGTATATATGTATTTTTTTTTTTTTTGAGATACGGTCCCAGTTCATGAACTTTGACAGGTTCCCCCCTTTTGCCAAGTGTTGGGCTAGGTATCTTGGGTATTTTACTTTTGCCTATGATCCTAGACCTATGCACTTGGAACTGTCTGTGGGGTATTTGAAATCATCTGTGAGGTGAATCTTGGGCCATATGTAAAAGGGTATTACATACCTTTCTCTCTTTTTTTTTTTTTTTTTTTTTTTGACTCAAGTATCCTTCCTTAAATCTATCCAAACTTGGACTTTGCAGTGTTAGAATAAAGACTCAAATATTGAAGAACAAGGAACTTCATTAAAATATGGTTATCTTTTAAGGAACAAAGAAAATCATTTAGTGTAGTATTGACCACAGAGTGTCAATCTATCATAGGTTCCTGAACAAAATCATTTAGACCAAAATTCATGACAAAAACTGAAGGAAATAAAAAGATAAAAAAAAATAAAAAAAATAAAAAAAAAACCTTAGCGGGTTGTGAAGCTGGTAAAAGGATCCTGATATGCCGAGATCCCTTCGTCCTTATCCATAGTATTGTTTCTGCCATTTCCCGTTTATGGGTTCTGTCAGGACTGTCCCATCTTCCTTGGTAAGGTAATAATACCCACTCTCATGGGCTGCATTAATGATGTAGCGTCCTTCCCACTTTGGGGTGAACTTGGAGGGCCCTGGCAGATTCCTCCTTATGTGCTCTGCCATCCTTAGTACCAATTGCCCTTCAGTGAACATTCTTGAGCGTACTGCTTGTGCATATGCTCTAGTCATTCTTTGCTGGTACCTCTGGCTTCTTTTCTTGGCTAGCTCTTTTTCTTCTTCTACCCCTTCTAGATCTGCCAGGCTCCTTTCATTGTTTGTGTTCTTACTCTCTTCTTGGCTTTCTTCCAGAACTACCCTTGGTGTAGGAATGACTAACTCCATGGGGCTGATAGCTTCTGTTCCATAGACTAGGGAAAATGGGGGGAATCCTGTGGCTGTCTTCACAGAGCTCCTACATGCCCAGAGTACATCTGCCGGATGATCACTCCATTTCCCTCCATACTCATGCTTCATCTTCTTAAGGATCTTCAACATTACCCTATTGGTAGCTTCAGCTTGGCCGTTTCCTTGTGGGTAGTATGGGGTAGACCTCCCATGCTTGATGTGATATTCTTCAGTTAACCCCTTCATGTCTTTGTTTATGAATGGGGTTCCATTGTCACTGATCAATCTTCTGGGGATCTTGAACCTTATAATGATGTGGTTTTGAATGAAATTTGCTACGGCTGCTCCAGTGGCTTTTTTCAAAGGGACGACCTCTACCCATTTTGTAAAGTACTCGGTGGCTACCAGGATTCATATGTAACTGTTGGATGGAGGGTTTATAGGCCCTATGAGATCAAGCCCCCAAGTGTGAAAAGGCCATGGTGTCGTCATATCCTGTAGAACATTTGGGTGAATGTGAATTGCATCTCTCAGGACTTGGCAGGCATGGCATGTTTTGACTAGCTCCTCAGAGTCCCTTTTCATCGTTGGCCAGTAATATCCCAACAACAGTAATTGCTTATACAACCTTCATTTCCCCGGGTGACTTCCACAATCTCCGGAATGAACTTCCCTGACTACTTCTCTAGCTTCCTTTGGCCTCAGGCACCTTAGAGGATCCCCACTGTATCCCTTTTTGAATAAGATGTCATCCTGTGGGAAATATCTGTCCGCTAGTTTCTTGAGCTTGTGGGCTAGTGTTCTGTCAGTTGGCAGGATCCCCTGAGCTAGGTATCCTATGAAAGGAACCCGCCAATCTTCTGCAATAAACACAGCGTAGCTTTCTTCTTTATCTATTGCCAACCAACACTCCTGACATTTCTCCTGTATAATTGCTGCCTCATTGTCCATATTTGGCCAGTAATACCCCATGCATTGCATCCTTCTATATAGGCTGACCTTTTCTGCAACTCCACATGCTTGGGTATGTAATTCTTCTAGCTTCAGCTTTCCTTCCTTCTTGGTGATACATCTGGACAATATTCCACCTGGCAGCCTTCTATACAATTCCCCTTCTATCTGAGTGTAATCCATTAGTTCTTTGATGTTCCCTCTAGGCCTTGCCTCTTTCATCTTTTCTTTGACTTCGCTCCTCCAATCCCACTGTTTGGACTCTCTGGGGTACATCCCTTGGAGGATCCTTACAATAGAATGTTCTTGCCTTCCTATTTTTATCAGCGTGTCTCTCCCATTAAATGGTATTTGGGATCCCAGAGTGGCGAGCGCATCAGCAAACCTATTTTCACTTCTTTGAGTGTACTCTATGCTAAAGGTCTGAAATTCCAGCTCCAGCTTTTGTGCCCAAGTTCTGTAGGCTGCTAAGCTTTGTTCCCATAACACAAAGTCACCTTTCACTTGGGAGACTACAAGATTGGAATCTCCCAACACTCTCATATGTTTCACTCCTATGCTGAGTGCTATAGTCAGCCCGGTTAAGTATGCCTTATATTCAGCTGCATTATTAGAGCTCGAGAAACCAAGCTTGAAAGACAAGGGTATGATGTCCCCATTTTCACAACTTAGTACAATTCCTACCCCATTTGAAGTTGCTGTAGCTGACCCATCAAACCTCATGGTCCATTTCTTCCCTGGGATCTCCATTACTGCTACCTCACCAGGGATTTCTTCACTCAGTGGGCCTTCCTCCTTTCTTGGGAACTGAGCTAGCAAATCTACTATGGCTTGGCTTTTGACAGCCTTGAGAGTTCTTATGCCTATATCATATTGAGAGAGCAAAACTAGCCATTGTGCTATTCTTCCCGTGAGAAGGGGCTGGTGCAGGAGTGCTTTTATGGGGTGGGACTTGGTTACCAAAAGGATTTGGTGAGCTGAGAAGTACCTCTTTAGCTTTTGGGACGCGTAGATGATTACTAGGCAGACTTTCTCTATTCTGAGGTACCTGGTCTCGGTATCCTTGAGTGTTCTGCTTACATAGTATATAGGCTGCTCATTCCCCTGGTCGTCTTCTTGTGCCAGCAAAGCTCCTATTGCCTGGGAGTTTGATGCTAAGTATAACAGTAGAGGTCGCCCACGTACTGGTGCTTGGAGGGTGGGCAAATGATTCATGATGCCCTAAATTCTTTGGAAAGCCTCCTGCTGCTTCGTTCCCCAGGTAAATTCAATCCCCTTTTTCAACAGTTTCGATAGACTTGCTGTAGCTGAGGCCAAACCAGGCACAAATCTCCTAATATAGGAGACCCTTCCCAGGAAGCTTTTGAGTTCCCTAACAGTAGTTGGTCTTCTCATTGTGGCGATAGCCATGGCCTTGGCTGGATTCACACTTATGCCTTTGTGATGTACCAGAAACCCAAGGAACTTTCCAGCAGACACTCCGAAGGCGCATTTCATGGGGTTCATACGTAACTTGTACTTCCTGCATCTTTCAAAGACTTGCTCAAGTACTTGGAACTGTCCTGTTCTGGTCTTCGATTTGACCACAATGTCATCTACATAATCTTCCATCTCCTCATGTATCATGTCATGGAAAATGGCTATCATGGTTAGCTAATACGTAGCCCCCACATTTTTGAGGCCAAAGGGCATTACAGTGTAGTAAAAGTTCCCAATTGGAGTTCTGAATGCCGTCTTCTCTGCATCTTTGGCAGCCATACAGATTTGGTTGTACCCATTGTACCCATCCATAAATGAGAACATTGAGCTTCCTGCAGCTGAATCTACAAGGAGGTCGATATTGGGTAAGGGGAATTCATCTTTAGGGCACGCCTTATTCAAGTTGCGAAAGTCCACACAGCAACGGATCTGACCATTTTTCTTCTTTACAGGTACAATGTTGGAAAGCCATTTTGGGTGTTAGATGGGTTTGATAAAACCAGCTGTTAGCAACTTTTTGACCTTTTAAACTATTTGAGCTTCTACCTCGGTGTGGAAGACCCTAGTCGGTTGAACTACTAGCCTCATTCCTGGGTCCACATTAAGAGAATGGACTACCAATCCTAGGTCTAAACCAGGCATCGCATCATAGGTCCATGCGAACACATCTCTGTATTTTTGGAGTAAGGTTACCAGCTGCTCCCTTTCTTGTGCCACCAGTTGACTACTAATGAAGACAGGCTTTTGGGATCCCGGTTCAGTTCTCAAATCTATTTCTTTTAATTCTTCCTCAGGTTGGATCTGAGCTACCTTAATTGGTTCTTCTGGAATTTCTTCTTGGGCCATCATGCAGCTTGGTGGTCCGGGACCTTTCTGCATAATGCATTCAGGTCCCGCGCACCTTCACAAATGGTAGATTAGTCTCCCTCCGGGTTCTCGTACCACCACACATTCTCGGGATCCTGAAGAGCTGGGCTCCCTCTTTTGTCTTTTTCTTTCCAGAAGGTTCCTCAGGTCACGGGTGCCCTTCCCTCCTTCTTCTTCTTCTAGGATGGGTGCTCTTGGGGTCCCCGGGGCAAGGCTCTCATCATTTGGCTCCAATTCATCATAGAACATCATTTCTGCAAAGTTCACTTCTCCCTAGTTGAAAGGATTACGGTTGGCAGGGATCCTTACGAGCCTCCCATTTAGTCTCCCCTTAATGCATTGATGGAACGTAGATGGAATAGGGCGATGTTTATGAAACCACGGGCATCCCAGTAACACATGGTAAGAAACTTCTACATTAATCACGTGAAACCTTGTCAGGGCTACTATTGGCCCTACCCTTAAGGCTAGCTGCACGTATCCTTCTGTTGATTCCACCGATCCTCCAAATCCTGTTATTTCCATGGGAGCCCCCAGGATCCTTCTGTCAACTAAGCCTACAGCTTCCAGGGTACTCAAGGCTATGAGATTGAGCGATGCCCCTGTGTCTACCAGTGCACTTTTGATTTGGACGCCGTTTATGGTGGCCATTAGATAAAGGGGTTTACGGTGGTTTGGGTGTTCAATCTCCATGTCTTCATCGGTGAAGGTTATTGCATTGGTTGTCTCCAGGAAAGCTCGACTAGCATGTGACTCTGCTGTAAAACATTCCATTTCTGAATCTGCTACTATGCTCATGAGAGACTCTGTGGCCACCCTTCTTGCTTCTGGTCCAAATCCCAATTGGTTGAATAGTGACCTGAACTTGGGATTCTTCTGGAGGGTCCTGACTGTGCTTGGGTGGAAGGATCCTTCAGATTCTCCTGCTTCTGCCGGGTTCCCATGTATTACTACTGCTACCACCCCTTTTCCTTTATGGTTAGGCAAGGGGTTTCTCTGCACTTCTGGCTCCTTCTGAGTGAGTTCCAGGGTTCCTTCCCTCAACTTTTTATGGAAGAGTCTGCGAAGGGTCCAGCAATCCTTGGTGGAATGCTTGACATAATTATGGATTCTACAAAATAAAGGGTTCTTCCTTTCTTCTTCAGTTGGTGGCCTGGACACAGTGAATGACCCAACAACTCCATCTCTGATCCATTTGTCTAAGACATGGCTTAATTCTTCAGCTGTACATGGGATCACCGGTGGTTCCTCGAACACCTTTCCATCTGGCCTTTTCCTTTTTTCTCCTACTGATGCTGTCATAGCTTAGGACACAGGCATCCTTTCTCCTACTGATGCTGTAATCAAAAAGCATGTTGGCTACACAGGTTTCCACGAGCTCCTTTTCTTCGTGGTCCCCATAGCAATCTAGGGACACATCTTCAAATCTTTTAATGAATTGGACGGGATCCTCTCCAGGTCTCTGCCTTACCATCTAAAGGTTCTGGAAAGTGATCTTGTCTTCACCGGGATAATATTTCGCGCAGAATTTTTCCATCATCTCATCCCAAGTTTTGATGGACCCGGGTCTCAGCGTGGTGTACTAAGTGTATGCCCTATCCACTAAGGATTTGGCAAATTCCCTGAGACACAATTCTGTCTCCTGCATAGGGGCCCATAGTGTGGATAAACCTACTTACATGTTCCACAGCACTTCCAGTTCTTCCATCCAAAGGATGGAACTTTGGGGGTTCATACCCCTTAAGGTATGGTTTGCCAAGGAGTTCTGGAGGGAACGGGGGATCCCAAGAGAATTGCTTGGGGATCCTTGAGAGTTTTTCCCTTTCTTGTTCCAGGAGAGCATTGACATCTGCCAGTGTTAAGTACTAAGGGTTGGCTCTTCCTCCCACTACTGACCCTTCTTCTGGCTGCATTCCATCTTGGTGACTAGTAAGGGGAACATTGTCCCTGATTTCCTGTGTCCTGCCTTCTTTGAGAAGACGAACTTCTTGTTCCAGATCCTTCAACATTGCTGTCATCCTGGCCATGAGGTCTAGTTCCTGCCTTGTGTGTCTTTGTCCCGACACAACCTCCTGTTCTACCAGGGGTATCCCGCCTCTTTGCCTGGAAGCTACCTCGTTCTCTCCTACAGGCTTAGAGGCCGTAGGTGGCACATTAGTTCCTTTGCTGTTTCTTTGTCTTGGAGGCATACTCTATGAAGGGATTGCTTCTTCCCTCTTCTTTGCCCAGTCCCCAATGGAGTCACCAAAATGTGAGAGTGCCTTTTTTGTGACACTCAGGCCCAAGGATCCCGGGCCTAAATAAGAGGTTTGGTGAACCGGGCCTTGACTCACCGCAGCTAACAAGCTGTTTAAGAATCAAGTGATGCACAGGGGATGCTTCCTACAATACAAGTAAAATGACAAGCAAGGATATTCGTATGGAGAGGCATGCCAAAACAACAAGATGAATTTGGAAAAGAAAAACAGGATCAACAAAGAGGTACAAAATAATGTTAAAGGGATCCTGGAATTACTGAGACATATTTCATTAATATGTTCTTTGTTAAATTACAGAAAACTCACTAGGACGTGATACAAGGTTCAATCAAGCTCAAAAATTACAGTCTTGAATGACTATTTCAGCCTTCAAAACTTGCAAAGTTTGATTCTCTTTGAATCCAAGTATGTGCAATAGTGGCTTTTACAGGATACCGGGAAGCAATATTCATTTTTCCCTTAGTGTTTTCTTTCTCTTCACCACAATTTTACTGATAGTTCTTTTCTCTAGAAAATCTCTTCTTTTTCTCTCTTTTTCGCTGCCCCTTTCTTCGTAACCTACCCTTTCCTTTTATAATGAAGTTCTGGTCTTCCCAGGGAACCATTGGTTCCCCTGTTTTGGCTTCTTGTGAACAGAGCCTGTTCCGTGCCTATCACTCGGTAAGTCTCATTTCCCGTTTTTCTCATTCTTTCCTTCTTTCAATTTTGATTCTTTTGAAAGTCCTTGGTTGGCTACCTTCTTTGGGATGTGCTGAGGTATGCCCTTCTCGGCCTCCCCGTTTGGCAATTCCACTTTTCCCTTTTCTTTCCCATCTGGGCGGAATCCTATTCTGCCAACTTAAAAGCCGCCTGCTACCATTCTCTTTTTCATGTTTCTCTGTTCTGGTTCCCCGAGATTCTTTCTGCTTGTGCCATGAGAGGTTGCTGGGTTTTTTTTTTGGCGCTTGTGTTCTTTGTTTCTTATTTTCTTTTTCTATCTTTTTCTTTCGAGCTGTCCTAGTCTTCTTTTGACTATGTGCCTAGAAGGATCCGCGCCTCTTGATGGTTGCTGAGGATCCTGACTTCTTATTCTCTTGCCGTGGTTTTCTTTTTCTTCTGGATGCTTCTTCGTCTAGGCTTTAAGCCTCCTGGGCCTTTTTTATTCCTTTGTGGTCCCCTTGCACCTACTTCTTTGGACTTAGCTTGTTCTTTTTCTTTTGGGCCTGACTCACTCTTTTGGGCCTCCCTTACTATGATCCTTTTTAGACCTCAACAAGATGTTAAAGAAAAATGAAGGTTTTTGAGAGTGACACTGTGAGATTGAAAGAGAGTTGAAAGGACAAGACAATGAATAGTTGAAAATGTTCGAGGGAATACTAAAAAAGTTTAAAAACTGACCTTAAAACGCAAAACACGCATTTTTTGCAACTGAGTTAAGTTGTGGACAAGTCGCCAAACACCTTAGAGGCAAAAATTTTGAAAAATTTTTCTAAGTGTTTTTCGCGACTGGAAGTTCCACCCGCAAGAGAGTCGTGAATTGAGCCGCAAAACTTTCGGTATGACTCTAGCGACTGTACCTTCCACTCGCGAACAAGTCGCCACATCAAGTCGCGAGAAACCTAAAAACCTAGATTTTGAAAAAATTTCTAAGAATCTTTCGCGACTGGGACATTGACTCGCCAGAACAGGGCAACACTGTTTTTTGAAATTTTTGATATTTTTACCAAAAAAAAATACTTTCCAAAAACAATTAAAAGCACTCAAAAATCTTTTTGTATTTGATCAACAAAAATTTAGTATGTGAAACACATTTAATCAAGTACAATCACACAAATGAATAAAGCATTCATTGAATATAGACATGTGTGATGTGTGTGGGTATCAAAAATTAGATAATCCTTAGTCTAATGTGAAGCTTCAATAATTAATTCAACCAAGGCATACACAATTATCACTAGATAGAGTGACCCATTTCAATTATAGAAATATGCATATATGACCTCCCACATAAACTTGATAACATAAATTTGAAGCTTTTCATTTGGCTCCATATACATCATATCATTTGATCTTTTTGAATCATTACATCTCATTGTGAGATTGATACCTAAAATTTTTGATATCTCAATTCGATGAGTTAGCCTTTGGCTTTTTGGGCATCATACATTTTATTTCAAGTCACTTTCCCTTTTTCCTAGTCAAATAATGTGTGACGGCTTTTGCAACTCATTATCTCTTTTCATTTGGAGATTTACATTTGTTGAGCTCTTTAAGTAAAAACATTAAAATAAAGAGTGGGAAGATATATAGGCACAAGTCTATGCATGTCTCAAGATCAACAAAATCATTGACTAATCATTCATGACAAGTTTGAAGATCTATTTACAACAGTCACATAGATTTCAAGAGTTTTCCCACAATGATATGAGTGCATAGAGAACAAGCTACGCTCGTAGATGCACAAAGCCATTAGCACAAAGGTATAAGGCAAAACATGCTTGTGACAAAACACAACAATGTCGATCAAAATTTTTGGAATTTCTACTTTTTATGTGTTTTTGGATTTTTGACACAAAAGCAAGAAAAGATTGATAAAAAACATCAATGTAAAATTTTTTTTTTTAAAAATGCAAACAAAACAAACACAATATTTCAAACCAAGCTAGCATCTCAACATAAAGCACACAACCAATCAAAGTCACAAAGCGTAGGAAGTATTAATGCATGGACATGTTGTAATACTTATGCATGAGTATCTGTCTTCACCCACATGTCACGTGCGTTTGGGGTGATGTCCTTATAGGATTGGGTACGAGAGTTGTGGCTTTCAAACCTTCGGTTGAAGCTTGCCAAACAGGTGGTGAATGCATCAATTATCTTCATCACATCTATCACTCCAGAATCACCATCTCGGCCTCTTGATTGCTCAACAGCCCAATTCCTTTTGTCATTTCTTGGTCCTCTTGACCTCTGATCACTTGCATTCTTCAATACTCTAAGCTTATGACAATTTGATCTAGTGTGTCCTTGAAGTCCACAATGATGGCAGAAATGTTTTGTGTAAGGTTGAATTTATTCAACCATCTAATTGGCTTTATTCCGTGCCAAATTTGCTTGTAATTCAGCATTTAGTAACCCTGTATTTAGGTGGGTTTGATGTAAGGGTAGTGAGTGAGATAGAGTGAAGATTGCTCAAGAGTGTGCAAGAAAACAGAGACTCGCGGCTGGGACTCGCGGGTGACTCACGGCTGCAAGCCGCCAGAAGCAGCACACGTGCCAAGCATGCTGGAAGATGAACAGTCATGCTAGCTAGAGCACTACAGGACAAAACAGGACAACTGGCCATACGGTTATCTCGCGACTGGATCTCGCGACTTGGTCAAGCCGCGAGGTCAAGCCGCGAGCCACCCCTGTTTTGTAAAAACCTGACGTTTCACATTCCTCTCCACTCCAGTATAAATACCCTTTTTACCCACGATTGAAAGAGAGCTTCCAGAGAGAATTTTGAGAGAGAAACCCTAAAAAAAAACCAGATTGTTTCACCCACAATCTCTACCTTAGAATCTCTTCAAATTCCTCAACTCTCTTCCTCTCCATTGTTAAATCCTTGAGAGGCATTATACCAAACCTGGTTCTCACCATCATCATCACTGTGAGACAGTCGTTTGGATTTCTGGGAAGCAGTTAGGAAGGAACCAATCTTCATTGGTTGATGCTATGGTCTAGTAGCGGAATCCGGGAAGCTAGAAAAGAAAAAGGTTCGGCGCAACCTCGTTGGAGCAAGAAGCTTGGAGGGCTTAGGTGCACTGGGTAGATTAGGCTTGGAGGGTCTATTGCTGTCCTTGTATCCCAACTGTATTTTCTAGTGGATTGCTTACCGCTTGGAGGGCGGCGGAGAGGTTTTACACCGAGGGCTTCGGTTTCCTCTTCGATAACACATCGCGTGTTGTCTTTGTGTTTGCATCTTCCTTCCTCTCTATCTTTGCCTTTTCTTTTATCTGCTGTGGTTTTTAATCTGTTATGGCTTAGATAGTATTTAATCAATTTCGTATTATAGCATATGTTAAGTTTCCGCACACTAGTTGTTTGACATATTGCTTGAATTGATTAAGTTGTATTTTGGGGGTCTAAACGTTCAAAGGTGTTTTTACACGTTTTTGAACTTTCATTTGGTATCAGAGCAGGTACACTGATATTGGTTTCATTACCATTGTGTGATCCTTGACTCCCTTTTGAGATGGATAGGTCTCAATCCCTAAATGCACCTCCATATTTTGATGGTAGTAATTATGCTTTTTGGAAGGTTCGCATGAGAGCTTTTCTATGTTCTATTGATGAATCAGTTTAGGATGCTGTTGAGATTGGTTGGACCAAACCTGAGGCAGCCAAATCCACATGGGATAAGGCAGCACTTGCTGCATCTAATGCTAACAGTAAAGCACTCAATGCTATTTTCTGTGGTGTGTCTCCAGATGAATTTCACAGGATTTCTCATATTACCGTTGCCAAAGAAGCATGGGATATTTTGGAAACCACCTATGAAGGCACGAAGAAAGTGAAAGACACCAAGTTACAAATGCTGACCACTCGGTTTGAGGAGCTCAAAATGAGTGAGGATGAGTCTTTTGACTCTTTCTATGGGAAGCTAAATGAAGTGGTTGTCAGCAAATTCAACTTGGGGGAGAAAACGGAGGACTCAAAGATTGTAAGGAAGATCCTTCGATCATTGCCGGAAAGTTTTCGTGCTAAAGTAACAGCAATTGAAGAGAGCAAGGAACTCGATGACATCAAAGTGCAGGAGCTGGTTGGTTCTCTTCAGACTTATGAGATGTCGCTGCCCAATCAACGGAAGAGTAAATCTCTTGCTCTAAAGACCATTAGTGAGAAGGTGGAAGATCAAGACTCATCGGGAGAAGATGTGGTTGACAAAGATGTTGCATACCTTGTCAAAAATTTCAGAAAGTTCTTGAAATTCAAAAATAATGGCAAATTTGATGATAAAAGAAAATTCCAAAGTTCTGGAAGGGAAAAGAGGGAATTCAAAAAGAAAGATGGAAAAGAATCCCAATCCACACAAGGTGTCACTTGTTTCGAATGTAACGGACACAGACACTTTAAGAAGGAATGTCCAAATTATTTGAAATCAAAAGGTAAAGTGTATACCACGACCTTGAGTGACTCGGATTCGTCTGACTCAGAATCTGAAGAGAGCTGTGATGGAGAGGGGAACTATTCGGCTTTTATGACTATTGCTCATGTTGAGTCTTCAGATGAGCTGAATCTGCTTGTGCGAGACCTTGGAGAACATAGTGATGATGACTCACTAGGAATTGTTGAAGAATCGGATGCTGAAGAAGATGGAAGCACAGCAAATCTTCAGGAGAATTATAACTCACTCTTAGAGAAGTCCGGGGAGTACTCAAGGGTGGCCAAGGCTGCTGTGAGAAAAATGAAGAAGGCTGAGGAGGACTACAAAAGTCTCCTAATCCGATATAGGGAGGCCAAATGTGAGATAGAAACTCTGAATGGTGAGTTGTCCGAAGCTTACACAAAAGTGAGATTTCTTGAGAGTGAGGTTGTGCAAGCAAATGCTAAAGTAGAGAGGGTCACCACCAAGAAGCTAGATGATGTTATCTCATCTCAAAAGAGCTTTTCAGACAAATCCGGATTGGGATATACCGGAGGAAGTGGGTCATCTGGAAGTGTCACTAAAGAAGTAAAGTTTGTAAAGGCCAAAGATCCAATTGTAGCTGACCCTACTGGTGAGAGGCTCGAGGTGGAGGAGAAGAAGAATGTAGTGAACCAACGGATGTTAAATCCCCGTAATCAGTCTGTGGGCAGGTCTGAATCTCGTGCCAAGTCACGTCCACGACCACAAAGAGGTCCTAGAGGAACCTATGTGTGCCATTATTGAGGACTTCAAGGGCATACTCGACCAAATTGCCAAAAGCTGAGAGCAAAGAACAGTGCAACTCCTCAAAGGTCAGGAGGACCTAGAAATGATAGAAGAATTTGGGCTGGAGATCAATCTAGAGATCAGAATGGTGATCCCGGAATGATGAACGTGATGAAGATGATTGGTGCATTCACCAACTGCTTGGAAAGCTTCTCACGAAGGTTTGAAAGCCCTAACTCCCGTACCCAATCCTATAAGGAAATCACCCCAAACGCAAGTGACATGTGGGTGAAAAAGGGTACTCATGCATAAGCATTACAACATGTCCATGCATTAATATTTCCTATGCTTTGTGACAATGATTGTTTGGTTTGCTTGCTATTTTTGCTGTTGATTGTTTGCTTGTCTCCTTGTGAATATCTTTAATTTTGTCGTATCAATCTTTTTGTTTCTTGTGTCAAAAATCCAAAAATCACATAAAAATTAGAAAATCAAAAAGCTTGATTGATTTTGTTGAGTTTTGTCTCAAAACTTGTTTTTGCCTTGTACCTTTGTGCTAATGGCTTTGTGCATTTTCGAGCATTGCTTGTTTTCATGCACTTATATTACTGTGGGAAAAATCTTGAAATCTATGTGATTGTTGTAAATAGATCTTCAATCTCGTCATGAATGATTAGTGAATGGTTATGTTGATCTTGAGACATGCATAGACTTGTGTCTATATATCTTCCCACTCTTTATTTTTGTTTTGCTAAAAAGAGCTCACCAAATGTAAATCTCCAAATGAAAAGAGATATTGAGCTGTAAAAGCCTGTCGCACATTCTAGTATTTGACTAGGAAAAAGGGTAAGCGACCTTATATTAAAGTGAATGTTTTTTTTTTTTCAAAAAGCCAAAGGCTTATTCATGAAAGTGAAATATCAAATATCACTCTCACAATGAGAGGAGATTGTCTCAAAAGATCAAAAAGATCAAATGATATGATTGAAAGTGGAGTCAAATGTAAAGCTCCAAATTATGTTATCAAGTTTTTGTGGGAGGTCATATATTCATACTTCTATAAGTGAGATGGGTCACATGATCTAGTGCTAATTGTGTATGTCTTGGTTGAATTGATCATTGAAGCTTCACATTAGACTAAGGACTATCTCATTGTTGATATCCACACACAACACACAAGTTTATGCTCAATAAATGCCATATTCATTTGTGTGATTGTACTTGATGAAATGTGTTTTCACATGCTCAATCTTTGTTAATTCAAGCACAAAAAGATTTTTGAGTGTTTTAGGTGTTTTTGGAAAGTATTTTGTTTGAAAAATCTGAAAATTTCAAAAATCCAGTTTTTGCCCTGTTTTGGCGGCTCAGTCGCGGGTATGTCAAGTCGCGAGCCGCAGTCGCATCTTCGCTGGTCATTTTTGGCGACTTGTTCGCAAGTGGAAGGTCCAGTCGCGAGGTTCACTCAGAGATTTTCGCGGCTCAGCTCGCGACTCACTCGCGGGTAGACCTTCCAATCGCGAAAAACACTTAGAAAAATTTTTCAAATTTTTGTTCTTGTGTGCTTTGGCGGCTTGAGCTGGCGACTGTGTGGCGACTTAACTAGTCGCGAAAAACGCGTGTTTTGCAGAAATAAGAGCAGTTTTTAAATCTTTTTCAGTTTTCCCTCGAATATTTGTGACTGTTCATCTTCTCTCTAAACCATCTCCCTCCCAAACACTCCGTGCTCTCATCTTCAATCTCCATTGTTGCATACTTGTAGCTCAAAATCTTCAAATCATAGGTATGGGTTTTCAGTTTTGCACTCTTTTCTACTTGATTTTGTGCTTTTCCCTTTGATTTTTCGCATATGTTTGTGATTTAGATATGGGTTTGTGTTTCGGTTTTTGTTTCTTGTTCATGCCTCACTTGCGAATGCTGCTGCTAGAATATGATTTGATCTTAGTTGTTTCCTTATTGCTCTTCATCCTGTGCTTGGCTAAGTGATTCTTTGATTTTATCTGATCTTTGAGCTGTTGAGTTTGTTTCAAATTGTTCCTTTTGAGGCTGTGAGTTTTTACTGTGCTTAATATGCATGCTCTTTGGTGTAAATCTTTTGAGAGCATTTGTGAACTTCACAATGCTGTTTATGAGACATATCATTTTCCATTAATCTGTCTCATTGACTTATAACTGCCTTTAGGATAGTTTCTATATTTGTTGCTTTTATATGTGTTTCCTATCTTAGGCTTGTTTATCCATGTGTTTAATCTAAGTAGCTTGTGTTTAAATGTTCCAAGTTCATTTGTATGAATGTAATCTCTTTGTTAATTACATGGGACTGACTAGTTCTACACATATATTGCTCTATACTGTTGTGGCCTCTTCTGATTGTTCACAGATGGCTCCCTCACCTCCTAAGAAGAAAACTCCTGCAAAGAAGGCTGACAAAAGATTGAAAATGGATTCTAAACTATTTAGGTCAGTCCATCATTTTGAGAGATACAGGGATAACTTCATGCAAGCAGGAATTATTCAAGAAAGATTTGTAGATTTGGAGGATTTGAGACAAACCTTTATCCCCAGCTGTTTTGAAGGAAGAGGGTGGGAGAAACTTCTGAGTGATTTCCCTGTAGTGTGTGAACCCCTGATTAGGGAATTTTACTCAAATGCTGTGATAAAGGAGAATGAGTTAAATTGCTGGGTTAGGGGTAAAGAATTCATTTTGGATGCTCATGTCATAGATGATGCATTAGGGCTTGAAGGATTAGAAGATGAAGAATTTATCAACTACAAGGATAGGAGTGTATCTATTGAAACAGTTCAACAAAGGATAGGTGGGCAGAGAGAGGGAAAATGTTTGAATACCACTGCCTTTCCAGTGGACATGAGGTGTCTAACAATCATCATGATGTTTAACCTCTATCCCATTAAGAAGTTGACTACAATCAATTGTGCTAGAGCAATCTTTCTGATGGATCTCAAAGAAAAGAACTTCATCGACATAAGTTCCCACATATATGACACCATTGTGGATGAGACAAGAACAACCTCTAGGCCAAAATTGATCTTTCCCAGTTTGCTGATGAGGATTTTCAGAAGGAAGGGGATTCCAATTCCTCAAGACATCAGTCCCATGTCCACACCTTCTGCAATTAACAAGCTTACCTGCAAAAGGATAAGTGTTAGGCTTCCAGGAGAAGAAGATGAAGGTGATGAAGGAGAGGGTGTTCCAATGGAGACTGAAGCAGAGGCAGCAGGGCATGCATCAACCTCAACACCAAGAAGGAGTGGCAAAAGACCTAGAGCATCAACTTCTTCAGATACACCTCCAGATGCTTTCCAAATCATTCTGGAAAGACTTGGTGGGATCAGAGAAGTCCAGACTGAGCACTCTGAGAGGATGAGAGCTATGCAGGATCAGATTGATGTGTTGTCTGCAAAACTTGATAGCTTCACCACTCAGCCTGAACACTGACCCTTTGGCCATTCCTGTCAAAAAGGGGGAGAATGTTTCTGTTGATAATGTCATTGATGACTGAGAAGCAGAAAAGCAGCTCTTAAGGGGGAGTAATGTGTTGAGGGGGAGTTGTCAAATTCAAAGACTTTATGTTTATGTTTTAAGTACTATTTATTTTTTTTGGTTTTGTTACACTGTGTTTTGGTGTATAGTTGTTTCTAACTCTTATCTTATACTCTTGGTTTAAACTTTAATATATTTTGATGATGTTATTCAGGATGTTTAGTGTTTGTACCCATGTGCTTTTGTAAGCTTTTAGGGTTTATGTTTTATGCATAGTTTGTAGGCTTTATGGTTTGTACCTTGCTTAATGCAGCCTTTATGCTATGTTGAAATCAGTACTTTAATCTAAATATTCTGCATTTTGGTTTATGTACTGTCACTCTTGTGCCCTTGTAGGATTGTTCCTAGATGCATATACCTTGTGAGTTATGCATTGGTTGAGTGTTGAACATACAAGTGTCTTGCCTTGTGCTTGTTAACTTGTATGTCCTTGTGTTCATTCCAAGTGTGAATGAGCACTGTGATCACTACCTTGTGGTGTTCACTTGGTTGATCAAGCCATGGTTTGTTTCATAACTCCATCTTTGCTTGATCACATATTGCCTGTTTCATATGCATTTTATAATTTTCTGCTTACAATGATCATGGTGTATTGTTGTGTTTCAGGAGTATTATGTTCATATGATTCAAGTGCTTCACAGCTTCTAGAGTTAGGTGTGAGTGAGTTTTGTTCAACTGTTCCCAACTCACATGTTAAGTCTAGAGTCTGTTTTAGGGTTTTGTCACGGAATAGCCAAAGGGGGAGATTGTAAGGTTGAATTTATTCAACCATCTAATTGGCTTTATTCTGTGCCAAATTTGCTTGTAATTCAGCATTTAGTAACCCTGTATTTAGGTGGGTTTGATGTAAGGGTAGTGAGTGAGATAGAGTGAAGATTGCTCAAGAGTGTGCAAGAAAACAGAGACTCGCGGCTGGGACTCGCGGGTGACTCGCGGCTGCAAGGCGCCAGAAGCAGCACACGGGCCAAGCATGCTGGAAGATGAACAGTCATGCTAGCTGGAGCACTACAGGACAAAACAGGACAACTGGCCATACAGTTATCTCGCGACTGGATCTCGCGACTTGGTCAAGCCGCGAGGTCAAGCCGCGAGCCACCCCTGTTTTGTAAAAACCTGACGTTTCACATTCCTCTCCACTCCAGTATAAATACCCTTTTTACCCACGATTGAAAGAGAGCTTCCAGAGAGAATTTTGAGAGAGAAACCCTAAAGAAAAACCAGATTGTTTCACCCACAATCTCTACCTTAGAATCTCTTCAAATTCCTCAACTCTCTTCCTCTCCATTGTTAAATCCTTGAGAGGCATTATACCAAACCTGGTTCTCACCATCATCATCACTGTGAGACAGTCGTTTGGATTTCTGGGAAGCAGTTAGGAAGGAACCAATCTTCATTGGTTGATGCTATGGTCTAGTAGCGGAATCCGGGAAGCTAGAAAAGAAAAAGGTTCGGCGCAACCTCGTTGGAGCAAGAAGCTTGGAGGGCTTAGGTGCACTGGGTAGATTAGGCTTGGAGGGTCTATTGCTGTCCTTGTATCCCAACTGTATTTTCTAGTGGATTGCTTACCGCTTGGAGGGCGGCGGAGAGGTTTTACGCTGAGGGCTTCAGTTTCCTCTTCGATAACACATCGCGTGTTGTCTTTGTGTTTGCATCTTCCTTCCTCTCTATCTTTGCCTTTTCTTTTATCTGCTGTGGTTTTTAATCTGTTATGGCTTAGATAGTATTTAATCAATTTCGTATTATAGCATATGTTAAGTTTCCGCACACTAGTTGTTTGACATATTGCTTGAATTGATTAAGTTGTATTTTGGGGGTCTAAACGTTCAAAGGTGTTTTTACACGTTTTTGAACTTTCATTTTGTTCTAGGACCTCTTTGTGATTTTGGAAGTGATTTCCCTTTGGCTTCAGACCTGACCACTGATTGGTTGTGAGGCTTATTCAACACCCGTTGGTCAGCCACATTTTTTTTCTTCTCCAGCTTTACTTTCTCAGGAGTAGTGGCAGCTACTACCGGCTCTTTGGCCTTCACAAACTTCACTTCCTTGGTGATATTGACAGCCGAACTACTTTCTCCAGTATATCACAATCCGGTTCTGTCGGAGAAGGGTTTTTGATGAGAAAGAACTTCATCAAGCTTCTTAGTGGGGACCTTCTCTATTTTGGCATTTACTTGAACCACCTCAAGCTCAAGGAATTTCACCTTTGTGTAAGCTTCGATTAGCTCACCATTCAGCGTCTCTATTTCACACTTGGCTTCCTTATAACGTACTAGAAGACTTCTATAGTCCTCCTCTACCTTTTCCATCTTTTTCATGACTGCCTTGGCCACCCTTGCATATTCTCCTGACTTCTCAAGGAGGGAATTGTAGTTTTCTTGAAGACCCGCAATACTTTAATCTTCTTCAACATTCGATTCTTCTACAACTCCCATTGATTCCTCATCACTATGCTCCCCAAGCTCTTCTACAAGCAAACTCAAGTCCTCTGAAGACTGAACATGATCTATAGTCATAAAAGTGGAGTAATTCCCTTCTCCGTCACAGCTTTCCTCTGAATCAGAATTGGAAGAGTTTGAGTCACTAAGAGTGGTGGCATAAACTTGCCCTTCATTCTCAAATAACTAGGACATTCCTTCTTGAAGTAGCCATGTCCATTGCACTCGAAACAGGTGACTCCTTGAGTAGATTAGGACTCCTTTCCATCTTTCCTTTTGAATTCCTTTTTCTCCTTTCCGGCACTTTGGAATTTCCCTTTATCACCAAATTTTCCATTGTTCTTGAATTTCAAGAATTTCCAGAAATTTTTCACAAGGTAAGCGACATCTTTTTCGACAACATCCTCATCCGATGAGTCGTGAGTCTCTACCTTTTCATTAATAGTCTTAAGAGCAAGATATTTGCTCTTCCTTTGTGTGGGCAATGATAACTCATAAGTCTGAAGCGAGCCAATCAGCTCTTGGACTTTGATATCATCAAGGTCCTTACTCTCTTCAATCGCTGTAACCTTGGCACGTAAGCTTTCTTGCAATGACCGAAGGATCTTCCTCACTATCTTGGAATCCTCCGTTTTCTTGCCCAAATTAAACTTGCCAATGACCACTTCATTCAGCTTACTATAGAAGGAGTCAAAAGACTCGTCCTCACTCATTTTTAACTCCTCAAATTGGGTGGTCAGCATCTGCAACTTAGTGTCTTTCACTTTCTTCGTTCCTTCATAAGTGATCTCCAATATCTTCCATGCCTCCTTGGCAACAGTGATGTGAGATATCCTGTGGAACTCATCTGGAGACACATCACAAAAAATAGCATTTAGTGCTTTAGAATTCGCATTAGACACCACGAGAGATGCCTTATCCCACGTGGATTTGACAGCTTCCGACCTAGTCCATCCAATATCAACGGCATCCCAAACAGTTTCATCTATTGAACATAAAAATTCCCTCATTCGAACTTTCCAAAAGGCATAATTGCTACCATCAAAATATGGTGGTGCATTTAAAGATTGAGACTGATCCATCTCAAAGAGGGGTCAAGGATCGAACTAAGGTATTTAAACCACAATGAATGCACCCGCTCTAATACCAATTGAAAGTTCAAAAAGCGTATAAAACACCTTGAATGTTTAGACCTCCAATTCACAAATTACCAATTCAATCTTATTATCAAACAATATATGTGCGGAACATGAACATAAGCTAAAACAGAATTGATAAAACAATCTAAACCGAATAAAATCACAACAACAACAGAAATTAAATGGCAAAGATTAAAGGAAGAGAGATGCAAACATAAGGACAATACAACGATGTGTTATCAAAGAGGAAATCGAAGTCCATGGCGTAAAACCTCTCCTCCGCCGCCCTCCAAGCGGTCAATAATCTAGCAGAAGACCCTCCAAGCCTATTCTACCCAGTGTACCTAAGCCCTCCAAGCTTCTTGCTCCAACGAGGTTACGTCGAACCTTTGTCTTCTTTAGCTTATCAGATTCCGCTATAACCCATAGCATCAGCCAATATCAATTGCTCTCTTCCTAATTGCTTCCCAAGCACCAAATAGCCTCCTCACAAATATGGGTATGGTGAGAAAAGATTTTGGCTAATGTACCTCTCAAGGATGTAACAATGGAGAGGGTGAGAGTTGAGAAATTTGAAGAGTCACTATGTAAAGATTGTGGATGAGTCAATCTTGTTTTTCTCTAGGGTTTCTCTCTCAAAATTCTCTTTAGAAGCTCTCTACATTTCATGGGTATAAGGGGGTATTTATACTAGTGTGTGTATGGAATGCAAAGAGTCAGTTTTTCCCAAACAAAGTGGACTGGCGACTTGGCCTCACGACTTGACTGAGTCATGAGTCCAAGCCGCGAGCTAACTGAATGGCCAGACTGGACTTTTTGTCTTGTAGTGCTCCAGCTGGCGTGACTATTTAGCTCTTCTGCACGCTTCACTTGTGTGCATCCTTTGGCGACTTGCAAGCCACGAGCAAGCCGTGAGATCTAGTCACGAGTCCCTTGCTAAGTGCACAATCTTGAACTTTTATTCATACTCTCTCATACACTACCTTTACATGATTCTCACCTAAATACAAGGTTTCTAAATGCTGGAATACAAGCAAATTTGTCATGGAATAAAGCCAACAAGATGGTTGATTAAATTCAACCTAACAATATATATATATATATATATATATATATGTCCACAACCCTTCATGCCATCTCATCTCAAATACATATCAACCAAGAATGATGTCATATATCTTGAACCTTTCAATGACACCTACGTAGCTCCAACTTCGTCATCCCATCTAATCTTAACACGTTTGAGTTGGTTATAACTAGGGAAGAGAGCCTGCAGTTGGGAAACTTAGACCCCGATTGATAGAATTAACAAGTTTTAAACCCAAGTTATTAATTAAATTTATTATGAATAAACTTTGTTAAAACAAACAAACATCAATATCATGTCAATATCATGCACAACGGAATAGTAAATAAGATAAAATATGATGACCCAGGAAAACCAATGAAATAAACTAGTTTCACAGTAAAAAAACCTAGGGGGAAACCTTCCCGAAAAAC
Organism: Quercus berberidifolia; assembly: GCA_028535905.1. Classification (NCBI taxonomy): domain Eukaryota; kingdom Viridiplantae; phylum Streptophyta; class Magnoliopsida; order Fagales; family Fagaceae; genus Quercus; species Quercus berberidifolia. The sequence goes on along the minus strand of JAPQVW010000002.1, from coordinate 74,814,613 downwards.
AATCCACTATAATAAAGAGAAGTTTCAAATCTAGTACAAAACCTTTGTCCCTAGACTCTACAATCCCCGTAGATGAACTTACAGTAGAAACCTTCTACCGCTTCAGAACCTTTGAACTCTTCAATATATAAACGCCACCTTTTTGCATAGATCCCAATACGTGACTAACCAAAGATGCACGACTCACCAACTTGATGAAGATGTTGTTGGCTACAAAGTTCTTCACTTCATCAACAATGAAGATCAAGAAGCACTTGGTTACAAAACCCTAAGGCGCAAAGACGCAGTAGCTTCTTTTAGAGGGAATAAGGCACACAGTCACTTTTTGCATATGTTCTCCTTGTATTCTCTTATGTGACGGCCTTTAAAATAAGCCTTATATATGTCTAGGGTTATAAGAAAGGAAACCCTACACATACATGTCAACATGGACTGAAAATTAGATCTGAAAATTCTGATTTCGTAATTATCGATAGATATAGCTGTCGAGACCTCGATAGATATATTCGTTCTGTCCAGCTTTAATGAACAACTTTTCTTCACTTGTTTCTTCATCCAATCTTCATGGCTTTAATACTTGGCTTGAACATGTTTTTTGAAGTACTAAACTCATCCTAGATCTACCCAATTACAAACAAAGTGCATTTTGTCAAAGGATTAGCTAATTCTATATGACATATGTTCATAACAAGTTCCATATATGTCCTAACACCTGCTTTTTTTATTGAGTGATAACGATGACTTTAGGTGTTTGGTGTGGGAAAGTCATAGTTGTATTTTGTCTTAGAACTAAAGAAAAATAAAAAGAAACATTTTTATTGATCATGAGATTAGTTGTTTTTTATGATGTTTTAGAACTCATAATTTTTAGGTTTCTTTGTAGTTTTTTACTGTTATTTAGTATAATATCGATATGAGCTGTGACAATAAAAACAAAAGCCAAAGATGATTTTAGAGTTTTTTTTCGTTATTTTTCTATTTTAAATTTTATTTGATGTGGAAACCAAATAAAGGCAATTAAATCTTCATAAATAGAAATGTTTTTGATAGGCCAAAAATGTATTGACCCCTTCTGATGAATTAATTGATTAATTAGCCAAGTTTATTAATTAATCAAATTAATATACAAAACACGTGGTAGTACAAACAAATCATCAATTAACTAAAGTATGTAGTGGAGAATAAATTGGCACGGTGATTCGTTTATGAATGGAGAAAACCTACACGGCAAAAACTCCACTGGGTGATTTTAAGGTCACCACTCTTGAGAATCCACTATTATTACAACAAGCGGTTACAATTAAAGGAATCCCAGTACCCTTATCCTAATACCCAATTGGACTTGTTCTGTAGTGACAATCTCTCATTTTCAATGCACGGCTCCCAGTACGTGACTAACCAATTGCACGAATCCCAGTACGTGACTTGATCACCAACTTAAGAAGGATGTTGGCTGCAAAGTTCTTCAGTTCATCTAGACGATGAAAATCATGAAGTTACTTGGTCACAAAATCCTACGGTGTACAAACACAGCAGCTTCTTGAAGAACTAGGGCAATCTAGGTCTTCGATAACACTCTTCTTCACACTTGTGAAATTTTCTCTTGTGTCAATTGTGTCACCTTTGACAGCCCTTAAAATAATCCTTATATATGTTTAGAGTTGTGAGAAAAAAAAAGCTCAAACACATAATCACGGATTGGATGAAAAACAGTCCTGAAATACTGAACTTCTTAAACCTCGATAGATACCCTATCTGTCGAGCAGCTGTCGAGCCATGAGATTTAGACAACTCTAAGTCTCGATAGATACTAGCTGTCGAATTTTAATGAACAGAACTTTTCGCACTTGATTCTTGGACAGACTTGCATAGCTTTAACACTTGAACTTGAAATAAGGTTTCTTGAAGTATCAAACACATCTTAGATCTACCCAATTACAAGTAAAGTGCGTTTTGTTAAAGGATTAGCCAATTACATAAAATAGTGACATATATTCCTAATATGTGAAACACATATGTCCTAACAGTTTTTAAGCATTTTTCTTTATTTTATCACATTCTCTATATGCAGTAGTAACAAATGATTTCCTTTTGTTGAGATAATGAAATGGGTGTTTGAGATTTGTCGGTCGTTATTTGGTTGTGAAAATTGAATAGTTAAGGAAATGTTTGGAAGGTTGCTTGATTTTTTGTAATTTTAGGATATGAAAGTATTTTATACTTTGAATTGAGATTTATTAATTTCAAAATCTGAAATTATTTAATCAATTTAAAAAAAATAAAGTCTACATATAATAAAACATATTAGTCTCCTAAAAAAGTCTTAAAATCTTGACTTTTCCAACTAATTTGTGTAAGGTTGAATTTATTCAACCATCTTGTTGGCTTTATTCAGTGCCAAATTTGCTTCTATTTCAGCATTTAGTAACCCTGTATTTAGGTGAGATTGTTGTAAGGGTAGTGAGTGAGATAGAGTGTTGAAATGCTTAAGAGTGTGCAAGAAAACAGAGACTCGCAGTTAGATCTCGCGGGTGACTCGCAACTTCAAACCGCCAGAAGCAGCACACGTGCCAAGCATGCCAGAAGTTGAAGCGTCATGCTAGTTGGAGCAATACAGAACAAAATAGGACAACTGGCCATTCTGTTATCTCGCGACTCAGTCAAGCCGCGAGCCAGCCCTGTTTTGAAAATCCTGACTCTTCACATTCCATTCTCACCCTAGTATAAATAACCCTTATACCCACAAAAGAAAGAGAGCTTCCAGAAAGAATTTTGAGAGAGAAACCCTAGAGTAAAACAAGATTGATTCATCCACAATCTTTACATAAGAGACTCTTCAAATTCCTCAACTCTAATCCTCTCCATTGTTAAACCCTTGAGAGGTCTTTTTACCAAAATCTTTTCTCACCATATCCATTACTGTGAGAGGGCTGTTTGGTGTTCTGGGAAGCAATTAGGAAGGAACCAATCTACATTGGTTGATGCTATGGTCAAGTAGCGGAATCCGGGAAGCTAGAAAAGAAATAGGTTCGGCGCAACCTCGTTGGAGCAAGAAGCTTGGAGCGCTTAGTTACACTGGGTGGATTAGGCTTGGAGGGTCTATTGCTGTTCATGTATCCCAACTACATTTTCTAGTGGATTACTTACCGCTTGGAGGGTGGCGGAAAGGTTTTACGCCGAGGGCTTCGGTTTCCTCTTCGATAACACATCGTGTGTTGTCCTTGTGTTTGCATCTTCCTTCCCTTTTATCTTTGCCTTTTATTATTTGTTGTGGTTGTGATTTTAACTGGCTTAGATTGTTTACCAATTCTGTTTATAGCTTTTGTTCATATTTCGTACACTAGTTGTTTGTCATAAAGCTTGAATTGGTTATTTTGTAATTGGGGGTCTAAACGCTCAAGTGTGTTTTATACACTATTTGAACTTTCAATTTGAATTTGAATAAAGTATTTGTTTGGTTACTAAATTTCAAATAAAGTGTTAGGCTTTAAAAGTTTAGAACAGTTGGCAAATTGTGAACACATACTTTTCTAGATATAGATCTTAGAGTCTATAGGTATTATTAGACAATGCTCAAGGTGATACAAGTCAAGATTCAGGAATATACAAGCTGCAGAAAGAAGAATTTGAAATCTGCCTAGTTCGATCGATCGAAAGACAGGATTGATCGATTGAAACACATATCTGCAGAATCTTATTTCAACCCAAACTCTACTTGAACGTATTGGGTTTCAAGTAAAACACTACTAGTATATAAAGGAAAACCTAAGCACATTTTTAAAAGGCTTTTGAGAGAGATTAGAGTGCATCTTGTGCCTCTTTTGTAGATCTAGAGTTTTGTACCCAAAAAGCTCTCTCATATCTTCTATCGGTGTTATTCCTTGAAAATCTCAAGATTCGGTAGATTTGAAGTTGCTGCATCAAGATCAACAATAGTCGAAGATCTAAACCTTCAAGGGTGGTCTTGGAGTCACAAACAGTAGAATTTCTGTTTTTTTATCACAAGTGTGGGTGCTTGTGTTGCAAAGGCTTAATAGAGAAGGAGTCCGTGGATTCGGAGCTTGCACGTGGTCATGCCAGTAAGTTCTACATGTGGTAGCAAGAGGATGTTAGTGGACTAAATCTTATTGTAAACTTCAATACTCTACAGTGGATTTGCTTTTTACCTTGAGAATAGTTAGGTTAAATCCATTTGGTTTTCCTGGGTGATAATATCATTGTGTTCTTTATTTTCTGCTGCTTTACATGATATGACTTTATTGTTTTAACCTTGATCTGAATAATAAACCTAAGTATTCACTTGGTTAATTAATTAGGTTAAACAATCTAGTTCATAGGGATCTAAAAACCTAACATAAAGTATTTTATATAATTTGAATTTTAGGTTTGTGTATGTCTATGTTTTGTTTGGTTGCTTAGAAAAATGGAAGGAAGAGAGAGGAAAGAGAACTAATTTTTTAGTTTGAATTGAAGGTGAAATTTGGGTTTCCTCAAAATTTAGTTGATTTTCTTTTGTTGATTTATTGGGTTTTTCTTTTTATTGATAAATACGGAACCTGCTCAATTGCCACCCCTATATATATGTAAACTTAATAGACCAAAATGGAAAAAAACAAAACTTAAATGAGAATTGCCAAACTTAAAAGGGATAATTTGTATTTTTACTTTTTATTTATTAGACAATAATGAATCAATGGCACAACTAGTCTCACAAAAACATTCATAATTGCTGAAATAGTAGCTTGTGAATCGGGACAAAATGGGCTTCTGCCCTTTTCGGGCAAATTAATTAGCTTGTTGCCCTTCTTCCCAAACTAATTAGGGAAATGTCCTTCTTTTGAAACTCGACTTTTTCAAAATTGAGTTAAGCCCTATAGTGAGGTTTTCAAGAACCTATAGTGACATTTTTAAGAACCTATAGTGGCATTTTGTAACTTGATACCCATGAAATCGAGTTATAAAACGTCACTATAGCTCCTTAAAAACGTCACTATAGGACTCCAGAATTTTTTTTTTTAACTCGATTTTGAGAAAGTAGAGTTTCAAAAGAGGGGCATTTCTCTAATTAGTTTGGGAAGAAGGGTAAAAGAGTAATTAATTTGCCCGAAAAGGGCAGAAGCCCATTTTGTCCTGTGAATCGTGTTTAGTAACAGTGATGTTAGTGAAGAGTGGAGACCCCATGTGAAATTGATGTATTATAAATCACAACCTGTTATTTCAACAAGCTATGACATTTATTGTGTTTGTGCAATAAAATGATTTTAACTAAAGCTTTTAAAATGGTTACATATTTTAAAAATCTAACCCTTGGATTGTATGCTCTTTATGTTTTTAACATACATGTTAAATTTTGTTTAAAGTAGATATTATTTATTATTCAATCCATGAACTTCTTTTTAATGCATAATTTAAGACTATAAATTTGAAATTCAAATATTTGATTGATAATATAGTTATCAATTTTTTATTTTCTTAAAATTTTGCAAACATAGAAAATATAATAAGAACCTTCGTGACGTTTCAACACGGCTCCAATAACAATAGCCAATTTGAAGGTTTAACTTTAAGAATAGCATTAGCAGCGGTGGCTTTCCGCCTATAGCCTAAAAATTGAAGTGAAACGTTGGTTTCATATTATTATACTTTATAATATACCAAAACAAAGTCATTTATTTCATTGTAAAAGATGAATCGACCAATATGATAAATTTAGGAAAATATTACAAACATATAGTCTATTAGGACAGTAAATAGGTACAACTTTTAACAAACACATCATGTGTTCCATTGAAGTCCAATAATTAACAAGAGTTAACAATTAAAGCAAATAGTAAAACTTAGGTACAATGATCATTAGGTTTTTCATTTAATATCAAACAAATAACAACATTAGATTTAATTTTTATTGAGAAAGCTAACATTATTTATCTTCATTAATCAATAAAATCATGTATTTGAATCTATTTGAAGAATGTAATGTAGAGAATTTCAGGAACTATACTTGACTTTTGCCCCAATTCAAAGACAGTTTAAGATCCAATATACCAATCTCATTTTTGGACAAGTTACCTTGTTGAAGGACTGAGTTCTGTAATCATATTCATATTGACCATTTCAATTGAATAATTTGATTTACCCTCCCTTTGAGCTATTTCAGATGTCAAACACTCCTTTAGTTTAATCACCACCTCACTCATGGTTGGCCTTTCAATGGAGGTGGAAGACACACAAGCCATTGCTATTTCAACAACTTTCCAAGCAGAGTTAACATTGAAATTTCCATGCAACCTTGGATCAACAATATTTTGAATATCTCCTTTATCAACCATGATTCTCACCCATTGGCTTACGTGAGTATTTTCACAGGATCTTTCTATCACACGTTGACTTGTGATTATCTCCAAAAGAACAACTCCAAAACTATAAACATCACTTTTCTCAGTCAACCTATATGAAGTGGAGTACCTGCAAGCCAATGCATGTCATACTTAAAAAAAAAAAAAAAAAAAAAATTGTAATTATTAGAAGTTTAATTTTCAAGTCATTCCCATTTGTCTTTAACTGGTATAAGGTTTGTATCTATTTTCTTTTTTGAATTGGTCACATGCTTGGGATCACTGATGCTTATAATGCATTTAACGAAATGAATTTTGAAGATGAGAAATAATCTTAAGTAAAAAAAATACTCACTCAGGGTCGAGGTACCCAGGGGTGCTGGCAACACTAAAAGTTGAGACATGAGTGCCACCAGCAGTTAGGAAAATTTTGGAGAGACCAAAATCAGCTATTTTGGCATGAAAATTTTCATTCAGCAAGATGTTTGTAGTCTTCACGTCTCTATGTATTATAGGTGGTTTACATCCATAATGCAAATACTCCAATCCTACATTTTATAGTCCAAATCATTTTTAGAAAAAAAAAAATGAAATCTTATTAAAGATAAAGTTAAGCAAATCAACTCATCACTCATGGCTAACCTTGTGCTGCGTCCATTGCAATATTCAGCCTTGCTTCCCAACTCAAGATGTTATTATTCTTACCTGCATCCATATATGAAATTCCTAAGCGTTTCTAGTTGTGTGATTCAGTTAAAGTAATCTTGATCATGCGAAAATTAATGCAAGAAAAATTTAGAAAGGGAAATGGTTTTCTATCTTTAATGTTGGATTATGTCCTCTTTAGGCCCAAGCTTAGTTTGGTCGTGTACATATGCACTACTAGTCGTAGACTATGCCAATGGAGTATGGATACAGGACACCTCTCTTAAAAAAACAAAAAAAGAAAAAGAAATCGATAATATACTCAATTCCTATGGAGAATCAAATAAGATTGTGATACCCCAATTTGATTGATTGTGTTTTGAGGTATATCACACTTCCGGCTAGGGCATGGCTTTGATACCATCTGTAACGACCTCGTTCCAACTGTGTAGATATTGTCCACTTTGGGGCCCATACCCCTTATGGTTTTGTTCTTCCCCAGGTTGCGCTGGGGAAAAGGCCTCTACATATTGAAGGGAAGTCATTTCTTATAAACACATTCCCATGTACTTCCCTAGGCGATGTGGGATTCCATGGAATGCAAGACCCCCCTTTTTGGGTCACTACAGATTTGTAAATAATTTTGATATGGGACATGTATGAGCTCCGTGGAGAAATCAAGGGACATATCTGTTATGTTGATCGTATCCCACATATTCACTCCTAGATGGATATCGAATTGTGGTAACTTACTTTGTCCATCATAATTCCCATATAAGAAAGTTCCTCGGATCAGATACTTAGTGCCTTGCGCAATGTTTATGTTGTAACAGTTTCGGATTCCTTGAGGAAAGCTTCTGAGATTCCATACTTGATGTTGATATCCATCTTTATATACAGCTGATATCTGTTGACTTATACCAGTGTCTATGAATGCAGCATCCGAAATGTAATTTATGCCTGTTGTTGGCTCTGAAAAGCTAGAATTGGCTGGTGATCCACAGGCTATGCTTATGAAGCCTGAGACAAATAGATAGAATAATACCTTAGCTATGTGATTAGCTCGATATATTCAAGAATTTAGATTATCATACCTGTTTGATCCTGTGCATCAATTAGATGTATAAGGGCAAAACCAACAAGAAATGCAAGGATGAAATGTTTGAAGCTCCCCATCATGACCATCTATCTTTCTTCTGGCTTATAGGAACACTAGTGCAGAAATTTTCTCCATCATCTAATAAGTACTTTAACAAAGCAGAATATATAGTTTAACAACTTAATCAATTGTAGTCATAACTAGATGATTTTCTCTAGCAAACTGACAGACTATCAAATTGTTTAATTAATTTGCAAAATACGTGCAAAATTTATTTGTTTATTTTTTTAACTCCGAGCTATTCAATGAGAATAATGGAAACATGCATGGGTTAAGCATCTATAATACTCTGAAGTCTGACCTTAGTCTAGAAATTCATATTCAGTGTATGAAAGTCTTTTCCTTTCTTTATGAACAAGTAAAATTCCAACAATGCATAGTAAAATATATTATTGTGCTAACAGCACTGTTACCACTTGGATTATAAATAGCGAATTTCTTAAAACAATTATCAAATGCAGCCTGGCCACTAAACAAAACAATTGTCAAATGCAGCTTGGCCACTAACTAATACTAAATGTTTTTTAATATTTATGAGTACTAGAGTATCTCTTCTTACAAAGCGCGTTAAAGACTTAAAAGGACTCCGTATTACGACAAGGATTGGGCATAATTTAGTCCCATTGACTTCGTCCCGTTCCGGTTTGTCCAGTGGAATGGAATATTTCGGTACCGGCCAATTTCGGCATACCGTTTCAGGGTGTTTCGGGGTTCCTAAAAAATAATTTATATATATTCTTGTAGAACATAAAATTGTTAATTCTAATAAATAAATAACTAAATATCAAATAATACAAATCATTTAGTCTTAACTCTTAAGTCTTAAACATCAATTTAACATCACACAATAAGAAGATTTACAAGAAAATAACTAAATATCAAATAATACAAAACATTTAGCATCAATTTAACATTTATGTGAAAATATCATATTAAAAATTGTGCAACTTTAATTTAATTTTTATTTCTATACATTGTCTTACATGACAGCTAACACACATAAACACTTCCCTTTTTTTTTGTCCTCTTTTTTCTCATCCACTCATTTCTTTCACAAGTCCTCTGTCAAACTCTTCTCCTTCTCCTTTTCTTATTTTCCACCAACGCCTTGTCTTCTTCTTCTTTGACCTCTCTTTCTTTCTCCATGTAACCCCAAAGCGGCTTTAGACCCAGTAACTGAGGTCTATTGCTATTTGATACAAACACCTCTCTCTCTATCTGTAGACCCAAAACCAAATCCAATCTCCCTTTCAGAAACCCAAAAACCAATTTTAATTCCTAAACCTTACATGAGCCAGATCATTTTATCTCCAGAGGATTTTTTGTAAGTATTTTGGACCTTTACTGTTTTTTTTTATTTTTATAAATAATAGGCCAAATCCTGTTCCGGCCGAAATTTGTATCTCGGCCGAAATTTGCCGAAATTGACTGGAATGGCCTAAAACTTCCCGAAATTTGACCCGAGGTGGAACGGGGGTATTCTAGTACCGGTTTGCATACTGGTACAAAAAATTCCGGCCGGAATCAATAACAATGGTTTCAATATTGGTTAGCAGATTTGACTTTTCCTTGAGCAGTAGCTGATAACACAAAAGGGAATACTTTCATTCCATCAAAATGATCTCTATCCAATAAATTCAAGCAAGAAATAGGTGTCAGTAGTTGGTAAAGCCTATCTCAAAACCACCCAGCACCAGGTATTTCTCCTATCACTTGCAGAGAATGAGCCACATGCATGCATAATTTATGAATTGCAAAATGCTAGAGTTATCACCATTTTTATTACAACTGGCTAATGTTCCATGCAATGTGTGTTGCATTTTGAAACACTTTGTAGGAAATTATTTTATGGACAAAAAAGTGGGGTAGGAAAAATTAATGTCTTTCGGTGTTAAAGTCTTAATAGCTATATCTCTGATATTAAATACCTTGAATTTAAATGAACTTAAGTAGGGTTTATATACTAGAAATAGGGATGATAATTTAAACTCGCTCTTGCAAGTACCAGCCTCACCCAACCCTAATTGGTGGGTTTTATCCACCCTGCATAGCAAATGGAGTGGGGATTGAGTTTTGAATTTACACCGAAATAGATATGGCATAGGCGTGGTGTTGGCCTCCCCTCCCCGTACCCAACCCATGTATATCTATCATTTTTTATAAATTTTATTATGTGTTTGTGAATCTTCCGATACACAATACAGAAAAATAAAAAATTGATTCGCAACATGATTCATGTTTTGACAACTATGATTATGCCCCAAATTCACCAAAGGCTTAGTTTTGATGAAACCACAAATGAAAAGGACCTGCAATCTTTTCTTTTCTTTTTTCCTAAGGACTTTTCATTTCCAAGGGTTTCTCACTAGCATTAAAGAATCTACATACAAATTTCTTTTGAAGAGGATCAAATTAATCAAAAGTACCCTTTGATCCATCAAGATTAAATTAAACCACAAATTTCCAACAATGAATCAGAGCTCTATGAGCAATTACAATGATCATTGGCTACAAAATAATGAAGGATTTGACTTCGCTACATGTCAACATCTTCTTTTAAATGATAAGAGTCATCACCACAATTTGTTACAAAACAAATATGTAAAATTTCCTTAGTATGTGTAACAGCAGCAACAAGTCCTAGGTCTAACACATAAGGTCCTAGCCTTCAAAAGTAGCTGTCTACTACTACAAGCCACAAAATTTGACTAAAAAGGTTGCTACATACTTTGTGAAACCATAATTAAATAATGTACAAGGTTTAGTTACAAATTTGCTTGTATCCTAAGGTGACAACTTCACTTAATATTTTTTTATTGGAGGTAAATTTTGATAAATCTAACATTGGATTACATTTATTCGTATATCCACTACATTTGCAAAACCGCAAGAAGATCAAATATCAATACCTATGTCATCAACCAATTATTTAAATTGCAAGTTTTGTAATATAAAATTATACAAAAAAAATAAGTTTATGGATCATATAGTAAATAACATTCAATTAACACAACATTTGACATATGTGTTAAGAGCGTAAATAACATGCAATCTAATATTTAGATTTTCAAAATATGTAACAATGTTAATTTTTTTAAAAAGAAGTTATAGTTTTAAGTTACAACAAAAATTGTACCCAAACTTTGTCCTATAACAATATTGAGACACAGTCTACTAGGTAGCATAGCTAATGTACATATGAAATGCAATATTCATGATAATGAATGCTTTTACATACATGTTAAAACTTGGGGATTTTGAGTTATGTCTATCATTAAAAATAGTTGTACAATAGTGTGCCTCAATTGTGCATAAAAGTACTCAAAATAGTACATTGTGACATTACGTTACTCACATAGTAAGCCACAACAAATATTGGTTATAAACCCACAACAAGGAACCCAACCCCATGTCATGTAATAGTACTCCAGACAGGATTATAAGATGTTATATACTATTTGATAAATAATTTTCTCAAATAAAAAATTTCCTTTAAATTAAAGAGGCAATGTGATCTCTAATCAACTATTTACACACACATATATAGAGAGAGAGAGAGAGTAGTAAACATTGTTGTAGTAGCCTAAATTTGTGTTTTATCAATAAGACTAGTTAATGGGATAAATGCATTTATTTTCACTTATCAATTATATGCGATGCCCTACATATATATATATATATATATATATATATAAAAGACTTTTTATAGTATTTTTCCTAATATTTATATGAGAAGTTATTTATGTGGTCCCTAAATATTAAAACATGTATTGACACTACAAAAAACTTCACTTTTTTCGACCCTCTATTTCCAAGGGTCTCCTAAAAAGGTCCAAACAGACGCTGAAAATAGCATGTATGGCTAGCTTTATTTCAAGATTCATTAAAACCCTTGAAATAAGCCAATACAACCATTTTAAAAAAACGTGAACCAGTTTTAGCAGCATTCTCGCGAGGGTTTTGGCTCCAAAATATTCCATTTTTCAACACCACTTTCACGTTACCCTCAAAATAAAGATATTCCAAAATTTTCAATCAACGAAATTGAAAGCTCGAAAATGTGTTAAAACACAAGAGTTGTTTAGACCCTTAAATTAAAAATTACGGCTCGATTGATTTGACTTTAACTTATACAAAGTGCGGAAAAGAGTAAATGCGAGCATACAAACAAATAAGCTACTCTAAGCCATATTCATCACAACACATCAATAAAACGAAAGCTAAAAGAGTAGGGAAGAAGAAAGCAAACACAAGATAACACACTGATGTGTTATTGAAGAGGAAACCAAAGTACTTAATGTAAAATCTCTCCGCTGCCCTCTAAGCGGTAATTGATCCACTAGACAATTAGTTGGGATACACAAATAGCAAAAGACCCTCCAAGCCTAGTCTACCAAATGCACCTAAGCCCTCCAAGCTCCTACTCCAACAAGGCTTCTTAGAACCATGTCTTGTCTAGCTCTTTGGATCCCGTAATACGCCCGATTGCATCCGCCAAAGCCTGGCTTTTTCCAATGCTTCCCAACAGCACCAAAACCTCACTTGACACTCTGAAAGGGTGTGGTAAGTGTTTGGGCTATTAACCTCTCAATGGTATGGAAATGGAGAGGTAGGAGTTGAGGAAAATCCACAAGTAATTGTATAGAGAATTGTGGATATAACAATCTCTAACTCTCAATTTTTGTGGCTACGGTTTTCTCTTAGAAGCACTCCTCAACATATGTGGGTAATGGGGGTATATATAGTGTAGGTAAGGATAGAGTGTATTAGAAATGACAATCTGGCAAAACAGAGTGTTTCGCGGGTGTCTCGCGGGAAGGCCTTACTCGTAAGACACTCGCGAAAACCAGTTGTCTCCATCCTATCCTGACTCTTCGCATTCTAGTCATGTGCGGGGCACATGCATCACTTCATGGGAAGCTTACTCGCGAGCTACCTGCGAAAACATCTTCAATCTTCAATTAGTCTTGAGTCTTCACACTCTCTTTCTCTCACACATAACCCTTACAAATAAATCCCACATGAAATACATGGTACATAAGATTGAACATAATTACAATCAAATTTGGCACGGAATAAAAGCCAACAAATATATAGTTGTAAATTACAACTTTACAGAAATAAAGCCCATAATTTGAAAAATAAAAGGAGAAAACCATTTCATTCAGTCAGATCTAAAACTCGTGGATTCGTAGCTCTCCAACTCTCTCTCTCAGAATACTCAAAGGTGTGGTGGTCGATAACTTAGCTCCGGTGACTATTTGGGGCACGATGGGCAGCGATATCATCTCCGATGATGAGCTAAGGGCATGGTGGTCGGAAATATCATCTCCTCCACTTCTTTGTTCGATTACAGGTCTCTCTCTATCTAACTCACTGATTGTTTCCCGAGAAAAAAAATTGAAGTTGTCCTGATCTCTCTCGTTTTCTCTCTGTCATTCTCTTCACTAGTAGAGAGACTACAAAGTATTAGTCCAATTTTGCGTAGTCCTAGTGTTTTAGGGGCTTAGAGAGCAAGTAATAGTATAAATTAGGGGCTAGGGTTTGGATACTTTGGAATTGGAATCACTCCAAACTGGCTTTGATTCAAAATAGATCCCTAGCTTAAAAAAGCAGAAGGTGTGGATTACATATTTCTCATTTTCTTCATTTTGCTATGCATTCCCTGGTTCATTTTTATTTTAGGTCTAATCTGAAGCTGTAGCCTGATTCAATTTTGTATATAAAATCTTTTTTTGATTGTAAGTTTGAATTTTTTTAGTAAAATTGATGCATTGGAATTGAATGAGAATGAAATAGTTTTCATTTGGCGATGGTGGCAATTTAAAAACTATTATATTAATTTTTACTTGGGGCATAGAATGTGGGGAGGACTTAGATGGAATCTGCTACCGGTTTTAGAGTTTGCTTCACTGCACAATTTCTTGAACAGAGAGAACTATAGGAATGTTATATAGATGTTATAGAGAGGACCTTATTTGTTCAATAGGGTTAAATTTACATGGAAAGAAGTGCGCCACTTTAGAAAGGGTCAATTGGACTCTTAAAATAAACTTTTTCAAGGCTTTTTAATACTTTTTTTTAAGGGTTTTGACCCATGAAAAAAGTCATATTTGTTATAGTGAGTATTAGACATGAGTAGTAAATAATTTTTTCACGAATAAACTTGTAGCATTTACGTCCATATCGAGCATAAATTAATTCTAAGGCCTCCATTATGTAGTTTTAACTGCATATCTCTAGGTTTGAATTGATTTAATTGCAATTGGCCGCCAACAAATAGTTCAAAAAAGAGTTTCATATAATATTAATGTAACTTATGGTAAATCATAGAGTACATGATATTTGATTTGAGAATATATAAGATTCAAGTTAATTTCGGCCGCCACAAATTAAAATTTCTGACTCTGCCCGTGGCCACGTGCCTGCCTCGCTGGTGTGAACTTGATCTTTGCAGATGCGAACTTGGAAAACGAGCAGCACTACTACTCAAATACACAAATGACCCACAAAACACAAATACAAATTGTTTGATGAATATGTAGAAACTTCGAACGGAATTTGCCAACATTAACAAGATCTAACACAAATGATAAAATTAAAGAAAATTAGACACAAAGCAGGAAAGCTTCAAGATTCAGTATGCCAATTTTAATTCTTGGAACAAGTTAAGAACTATCTTGCTGATGGACTAGTTCCAGTAGTCACATTGATTGTGAAAATTGAACTTGAATCATTTGATTCAGTCACACTGTCCCCCCTCCTTTGAGTTAATTCTGTTGCCAAGCACTCCTTTAGATCAATCACTACCTGACTCATGGTTGGCCTATTGAGGGGATTTTCAGATACACAAGTCGTGGATACTTCAACAGCCTTCCAGGCAGACTTGAGATCGAAATCTCCGTTTGGTAATCTGGGATCAACAATACTTCGAATATCCCCATGAGCGACCATGTTATTGACCCATTGGCTTATATGAACGTTCTCAGTGCTTCTCATTATAGAAGGTCGGCCTGTGATTAACTCCATAAGAACAACTCCAAAACTATATACGTCACTTTTCGTAGTTAATTTGTTTGATCTGAAGTACCTGCAGCCCCTCTCGGAAAAAAAAAAAAAAATTTGATACCAGTTACAACAATATTTTTGATACGGATTAAACTTCAAAAGGGAATCTTAAGATATGTTACTTTCTTCTAATTGCAATTGTCATTAAATTGATTGAAAAAATTTAAATTTTGAAGATGTTAACTAGACGTATAATGGACCGTGTCTGCATGGTGAAACTAATTTTTAGAGAGAATTATTTATTTATATATTTTATTGATTCAAAAGTTGTTTCAATATAAAATGTGTGGTGTTAAACCATCCTAACAAACTGGTACTTACTCGGGGTCTAAGTAGCCTGGAGTGCCAGCAACAGCTGCTGTCACATAACTACCACCATCAGTTGGGATAACCCTGGATAGGCCAAAATCAGCAATCTTGGCTTGGAATTTTTCATTCAACAACATGTTTGACATCTTCACATCTCTGTGAATTATGGGTGGGTTACAATCATCATGTAGATACTCCAATCCTGCATTAAAAAATCCACACATCATACATTGAAAAGGTGAAAAGATGCATGTTAGAAAAGAATTACACTAAGACTAACCTTGTGCAGAGTCCAATGCGACAAGAATCCTGCCTTCCCAACTCAAGATATTTGAGTTATTTTCTGCATCCAAAGCATTCAAAAGTAGTAAGTCTCATAAAAAAATTACTTTTCCCTTCCTCTAAATTCTTTTTTTACTGAATACATATTCTTCAAGCAATTTAATTATTAAATTTTCCAATGTTTGGAACCTTTCTCACAACCATTTTTACAATTTGTTAAGGTATCAAGTTATGATTAGAGGAATATCTATTTTTATGACTCTACCATTGAGAACACTTCAGTTATATTCTAATCACAACAAACCACAACGTGAAAAATTTTCTCTCTAGACTTATTAAAATATGACCCATAGAAAGTTAGTGATCTTCAGAAATTGAAATGTAATGACCAAATTAGTATGTGAAACCTATATATTTACTTGTGACCAGACCTGAAATATGGGAATGTAAGTCTCCGTTCGCCATTTACTCATAGATGAGAGCGAGATTGGGTCCTTCATTGCAATATCCAACAAGGATAGTCAAGTTTCTATGATGAACTCTTATAAGAGGTTCAACCTGTAATATAAAGTCACAAATTATTTTCACATATACGAATGAACTAAAAAAATATGGCATAAGTTTCGATTTCATGCCTCAGAGTGAAATTGCTGATACCCTTCAACTGCTGATTGGGAGATCATCTTTACAGCCACAGGATTTCCATCTACATAACCAAGATAAACTTTGCCAAACCCACCTTCACCAAGAAGTTTCTCGAAGTTGTTGGTAATCATCTGGATATCAGAGTAGGTAAATTGTCGATTCTTTGATTCTAGTTGTACATTTTGAAGGTTGGATACTTTATCTCCTGTCATTTTTCCTAAGATTGTCAAGAATTTGAATAAAATATATGTGGAGTAATTTTTTTATTTATTTTTTTTTTTTTTTCAAATGGGAATAAGCAACTTCAATAAACATTTAACCTTGATTAGTTGACGCAGTGTTTGTCTTACCTTCTTGTTATCTTATTCTTTTAAATATCCAAAAGATACCAGCTGCACCTAATAACAAGATGAAAAATCCGCCAATAGATGCAACTATTGGAACAATGATATTCTTCTTCTTCTTCTGCTCCGTTGTACATGAAATTGATGGGCATGATTTGGATTTTCTGCCACACTAACATTAAAAAAATCATGGCATAAAAGGTAAGAATTGCAATCACCACTAATCCCTTATACACAAGTTACAAATAAGTGCTATTGTAACTCTCTAACATTTTTCCTGTAGTGGGATAGTTATGAAAATGAAAAATGGCACAAAAAGTTATGACAAAAAGGAGACCTTAGTAACAGTGAACCACTCTTTGATTTGTCAAGAAGGGCAGCAGGAAGTGAGCCACTCAGGTTGTTTCTTTCTAAGTTTCTACAAAGGTTGAGAAAATATGATCCCCTTTTCGAATAAAAGTTTTGAAATAATTTTCCTAGATCCATATAACTTACAGGACCCTCAATGATTGCAAAT
Source organism: Quercus berberidifolia (assembly GCA_028535905.1). Lineage (NCBI taxonomy): Eukaryota > Viridiplantae > Streptophyta > Magnoliopsida > Fagales > Fagaceae > Quercus > Quercus berberidifolia. The sequence goes on along the minus strand of JAPQVW010000002.1, from coordinate 74,797,309 downwards.
TTGATAGAAAATCAGGAATTGGTCCTGTTAAGCTATTATTTGATAGATCCCTGAAATGAGCAATTCAATTAAAAATTTATTATTGTAATAATAAATGGAGATTAAATATTGGTCCTTTTTACCCTCTTACATGAAAATTAATTGACTGTGTGTGATTTCGATACTTACAAGTACTGTATCATGTTGGCCTTTGTGGAGCCTAGTTTTGTTTGATCCGGTTCGATGACCTGACCCGACTCGACCCGAATAATATTGCGTGATTTTTAATGGGAGATTTACTGAGACTTATGCCGAACCACGTAAATATTGTCTTGTGCGTGTGATTGTTTTCTTTGGCATATGTTTTCTCTATTTTTTTTGTTTCTCACAGGTTGGGAATTCGGTAAAATTCCCTACAACTGGTATCAGAGCCTAGGGTTAGGTTTGAGTGGGAGCAATGGCAGAGGAAGTAGGAAAGACATCTGGTATAGAAAAGTTCGATGGCACAGACTTTGGATTTTAGAGGATACAAATCGAGGATTACCTTTATGGGAGGAAGTTGCATTTGCCGCTTCTAGGGGAAAAACCTGAGGCTATGAAGGCTGAGGAATGGGCTCTTCTTGACAGATAGGTTGGGAGTTATTAGGTTAACTCTGTCTAGGTCTGTTGCACATAATATTGTAAAGGAGAAGACCACAACAAATTTGATGAAAGCTTTGTCTGGTATGTATGAAAAGCCATCCGCAAACAACAAGGTGCATCTGATGAAGAAATTGTTCAATTTGAAGATGGCAGAGAATGCTTCTGCAGCACAACATCTAAACGAATTCAATACTATCACAAATCAATTGTCGTCTGTAGAAATTGATTTTGATGATGAGATTCGTACTCTGATCGTTTTGGCTTCTTTGCCAAACAGTTGGGAGGCAATGAAGATGGCAATAAGTAATTCTACAGGAAAAGAAAAGCTGAAGTACAATGACATACGAGATTTAATTCTGGCTGAGGAGATTCGCAGAAGAGATGCAGGCGAAACCTCAGGATCTGGTTCTGTCCTAAACCTTGAGACAAGAGGTAGACGTAATGACAGAAATTCAAACCGGGGCAGATCGAAAATCAGAAATTCTAATCGGAACAGAAGTAAATCTAGATCAGGCCAACAAGTACAATACTGGAACTGTGGGAAAACATGTCACTTTAGAAATCAATGCAAAAGTCCTAAGAAGAAGAATAGAGATGATTCTGCTAATACTGTAACACAGAAGAGGTACAAGATGCATTACTTCTTGCAGTAGACAGTCCACTTGATGATTGGGTTTTGGATTCAAAAGCTTTGTTTCATACCACTCCACATCGAGAAATCATACAGAATTATGTTGCAGGTGATTTTGGTAAGGTTTATTTGGCTGATGGTTCAACCTTGGATGTTGTAGGTATGGGAGACTTCTGGATATTATTGCCCAATGGATTTGTTTGGTTACTGTAGAAGGTTTGACATATTCCTGACTTGAGGAGGAATCTGATTTCTGTTGGACAACTTGATGATGAAGGACATGCAATACTATTTGTTGGTGGTACTTGGAAGGTTACAAAGGGAGTTAGGGTATTGGCTCGTGGAAAGAAGACTGGTACTCTGTATATGACCTCATGTCCAAGAGACACAATTGCAGTTGCTGATGCAAGTACTGATACAAGCCTATGGCACCGCAGACTTGATCACATGAGTGAGAAAGGGATGAAGATGCTGCTGTCAAAAGGAAAACTACCAGAATTGAAGTCCATTGATTTTGACATGTGTGAAAGTTGCATCTTAGGAAAGTAGAAAAATGTGAGCTTCTTGAAAACGGGCAGGACATCGAAGGCGAAAAAATTGGAATTAGTACATACTGATTTGTGGGGGCCTTCTCCGATTGCATCCCTTGGAAGTTCAAGGTACTATATCACTTTCATTGATGACTCAAGCAGAAAGGTATGGGTTTATTTTCTAAAAAATAAATCTGATGTATTTGAAACTTTTAAGAAGTGGAAGGCCATGGTTGAGACAGAAACAAGTTTGAAAATAAAATGTTTGAGGTCAGATAATGGAAGAGAGTACATAGATGGAGGGTTCAATGAGTATTGTGCTGCACAGGGAATTAGGATAGAGAAGACCATTCCTGGGACACCACAGCAGAATGGTATGGCTGAGCGTATGAACAGAACTCTCAATGAGCGTGCTAGAAGTATGAAGTTGCATGCTAGACTACCAAAAACTTTCTGAGCTGATGCTATTAGCACTGCAGCTTACCTGATAAACTAAGAACCATCAGTTCCCATGGAGTTCAGACTTCCTGAGGAGATTTAGAGCGGTAAAGAGGTAAAGTTTTCACACTTAAAAGTTTTTGGTTGTGTTTCTTATGTTCATATTGATTCTGATACTCGTAGTAAACTTGATGCAAAGTCTAAAATATGTTTTTTCATTGGCTATGGTGATGAGAAATTTGGCTATAAGTTTTGTGATGAACAAAACAGGAAAATCATCAGAAGTAGAAATGTGATATTTAATGAATAGGTTATGTACAAGGATAGGTCAACTTGTTACAGAGATAAATCAAAAGAAATCTGAGTTTGTCAACTTAGATGAATTGATTGAAGGTACTGTTCAAAAAAGGGGTGAAGAAGATAAGGAGAATGTAAATTCACAGGTAGATCTGAGTACACTTGTAGCTGAAGTCTGCAGATCTTCCAGGAACATTAAACCTCCACAGCATTATTCACCCACTCTAAATTATCTCCTGTTGACTGATGGTGGTGAGTTAGAGTGTTATAACGAAACCTTGCAAGATGAGAATTCCAACAAGTGGGAGTTAGCCATGAAGGATGAGATGGATTCCTTGTAGGGGAATTAGACATGGGAACTAACTGAATTTCCAGTAGGAAAGAAGGCTTTGCACAACAAGTGGGTATATAGAATAAAGAATGAACATGATGGTAGCAAACGTTACAAGGCCAAATTAGTTGTTAAAGGATTCCAGTAGAAGGAGGGCATTGACTACACAGAGATATTTTCTCCAGTTGTGAAGATGTCAATAATTAGACTGGTACTGGAAATGGTGGCTGCAGAAAACTTACATCTTGAGCAATTAGATGTGAAGACGGCATTCCTTCATGGTGACTTGGAGAAAGACCTTTACATGATTCAGCCAGAAGGGTTCACTATTCAGGGACAAGAGAATCTAGTCTGCAAACTGAAAAAGAGCTTGTATGGCCTAAAACAAGCTCCTAGACAGTGGTACAAGAAATTTGACAGTTTTATGCATAGAATTGGGTTTAAGAGATGTGAAGCTGATCACTGTTGCTATGTTAAGTCTTTTGACAATTCTTACATCATATTACTGTTGTATGTGGATGATATGCTTATTGCAGGGTCTAGCATTGAGGAGATTAATAATCTGAAGAAGCAATTGTCCAAACAGTTTGCAATGAAGGATTTGGGAGCTGGAAAGTAAATCCTTGGTATGAAAATCATTAGAGACAAGGCTAATGGTACATTAAAGCTTTCACAGTCAAAGTATGTGAAGAAAGTTCTCAGCAGGTTCAACATGAATAAAGCTAAACCAGTTAGCACACCCTTGGGTAGTCATCTCAAACTAAGTAAAGAACAGTCATCGAAGACAGAAGAAGAAAGGGACCATATGAACAAGGTGCCTTATGTCTCAATTATTGGCAGCTTGATGTATGCTATGGTGTGTACAAGGCCAGACATTGCACATGCAGTGGGAGTTGTGAGCAGATTCATGAGTAGGCTTGGAAAGCAGCATTGGGAGGCAGTCAAGTGGATTCTGAGATATCTGAAGGGTTCATCAGATACATGTCTTTGCTTCACAGGTGCAAGTTTGAAACTACAAGGTTATGTAGATGCTGATTTTGCTGGTGATATTGATAGTAGAAAGAGTACTACTGAGTTTGTTTTTACTCTGGCTGGTACAACTATATCATGGGCTTCAAATCTACAGAAGATTGTTACTTTGTCTACTATAGAAGCTGAGTATGTTGTAGCAATTGAAGCTGGAAAGGAGATGATTTGGCTACATGGTTTCTTAGATGAATTGGGTAAGAAGCAGAAGATGGGCATTCTACACAGTGACAGTCAGAGTGCAATCTTTCTTGCCAAAAATTCGGCTTTTCATTCAAAGTCGAAGCATATACAGACAAAATACCACTTTATTCGTTACCTTGTTGAAGATAAGCTGGTAATACTTGAAAAGATTTGTGGATCTAAGAACCCGGCAGACATGTTGACTAAGGATGTCACTATTGAGAAGTTGAAGCTGTGCACAGCTTCAATTGGTCTTCTAACTTGAGGACAGGAGGATGAGTTGCAAGGATGAGGGATTGTTTCTTAGAGGATAGCGGTTTAATGTTGGTGATTGAACTAGTCTCCAAGTGGGAGATTTGTTGGGTTTTATGGAGCCTAGTTTTGTTTGATCTGGTTCGATGACCCAACCCAATTCGAATAATATTGCGTGGTTTTTAATGGGAGATTTACTGAGGTTTAGTCCATGGAGCGGAGGCTTGGGCCGATAGGCCCATTTTGTATAATAGAAACCGACTTTGATTAGGGTTTTTATTGTGAGTTTGGTTGCCGCGTTTTTGTAGTGAAGAATAATTGTAGCCGCATCTTGTATTTTCTTCTTCCCTGATAATAGTGAAATCCCTGCAACTCCGTAGACGTAAGCAAATTGCCGAACCACGTAAATATTGACTTGTGCGTGTGATTGTTTTCTTTGGCGTGTGTTTTCTCTATTTTTTTTATTTCTCACAGGTTGGGAATTCGGTGAAATTCCCTACATATCATTGTGAGATTGGATATGTAAGGAGCAATTTGCCTAGCCAATCCACTTGATGACAAGTTCCTAATTAATAGAAAATTTTCAGTTATTCTAACATGATAGGTTGTACTAAGACAGTTCTTTAGCTTATTTGAAGGCATATACATATAGTGATGTGATTGTAGGAGATTCAAAAGCATTATAGGTACAGTTTAATCCATCCCACACATACGCTGTAAGGACACATGGATTGCCTTGCCAATTTCTTGTTACTCCATAGATTGTCTTGATGTTCTTGATCGCATCAACTAATGTTTTGAATGCATACAAGAAATTATTAAAAATTGAGATCAAGAATATTAGGACAAACTAAAGACCTTGTTAAAGAAAAATAATGCATTGTAATAACTTACCATCTTGTTGGTCTGTCTGAGATTGTAAGAGCTCTACAACCGTGTAAACCTCAATGGCATTGATGAGTGGTGGAAGAGTTGATTGTTCAATTTTATAAAGAGCAAACTCAAATTTTCCCCCTTTCAAGGCTGAGGGGCTGTATACATTGGTTTTTTGCAGGTACTTAGGAATATATAAGGTCCACCCCATAACTCCCCATTTAGAGAAATGTTGAATGCTCTAGATTCGTTTGCTTTGAGAGCTTTGATTTCAGCAATGTGGATGTAGAGATAATATTGGGATGTGTTATCAGGGGGCACCCAGTTGAATGTCATGGGTGCACTTGCGTTTATTGCTGTGGAGGCAGTATCCATGACCACTGATGGTGGTTGGAAATCATTGTGAGTTGTATCCATGACCGCAGTAAGCGAAGTACTTATTGGTGTCCAAACAAACATGGCCGTAGGGGGGAACCACAAGCGATCAAAAACACATCTTTGTACCTGACGCATGTTAGAAAATATTGAACTTAAATAGTTCTTACCAAAATCATAGTAATATAAGATGGCATGATAATAAAAATATGATTCGCCTATATGTTTGATTGGTTAATGAACCAAAATCAAGCCGCAGAAAGGTTGACAATGATCCGGATTCAGTGACATACGTGTCATTTTTCAATGGCCCTAGTTCTAATGCTGAAATAAACGGTACACCATTGCCCGTGTTCACCAGACAAAAATTTATATGATCTAATTTTGGTACATATATGAGCTCCGCAAAAATGAATGTGGATTCATCGAGTAATGTCATTGAATCCCACTTATTAGCATCAATATACAGGTCGAATCCTGGAGGTTTACTTTTTGCATCATAATTTCCATACAAGAAACTCCCTCTGATCAAATATCTGGTGCCATTTGTAACACTAATTTTGTAACAGTTTCTGATTCCTTGAGGAAAGCTTCTGACATAGTAATACTCCTGTTCAAGGCTATTTGTTTTGTACGCTGGTGATATACTCATACTTACACCAACGACTATGAACGTTGCATCTGATGTATAATTGATGCCCGTTGTTGGCTCAGTATAGCTAGAATTAGCTGGTAGCCCACAATCTAAGCTAATGAAACCTGACAAAAAATAGAGAGAGACCTTAGTCATATGGTCAGTAATTAAGTGATAATTAATGTTAATTCTGATAGGCTTAGTTAACCATACCTGATTGATTCTGGCCATGAACCAAAAGTAGAGAGAAGCCTGCAAGCAATGCAAAGAGAAAATGTTTGTACATCCTTGTAACCCTTTTCAGCTTCTTCTTGCTGAGGAACAGAAAGCCACTAGCCTTATATGTTTATAGCTAATATATTATAGGAAATAGAATATATTGTTGCTTAATCATTTTTTCTCATAGGTAAGAGGATGATATTCTGTTGCAAAATTTCCAGGACATTATCAATTGTTTAATCAAATGGTACTTCTCATGTTTATTCCCTGCAATTAACCCTGTATCCTTTAGTCAAGGATAATGTGAGAGGTAAAATTAGCCAACAACACAGACGTGTGAACAAGTTAATCAAACATAAACCATTTCCAGTGAAGGTTAATATATTGAAGTAAGTTAAGAGGCAAAGTAATGAGAAGAATGGTGCCCGCATTTTCAACTCAGATAGCTAGTCAAGACATATGCAAGTTGTATGAGCATGTTTGGTGACTTGCATAAACACCAGAGGCAAATGGTCCCTCTAGTCCATTTTTGTCCGTTAAGGTTTATTTTCACACCTTAATTTAGTTATTTTGTCTTAACTAATTTATTGAGTTAATTTAATTTCTTTGGGGAACCTTTGCTTGAAAGGACAAATTCAAAAAACTAAAGTACAATATTTGACAACAAACTTTATTGTAGTCATCTAAGGCTATACAAGTCCACTAATATTTTTTAATTAAATGTGAATTTTGACAGGACTACATTTTCTTATTATATTCTACATAGTTGCAAAATTTCTAGAAAATCAAAGATTAATAGATATGTTATCAATCAAATATTAAAATTTAAAATTTTTGTAGCCTAAAATTATTCAAAAAAATATGTTTATAAAGTGTATAGTAAATAATATCTTGTTGACATGAAATTTGACACGTACATGTTAAAAACATTAAAAAAAAAATACAATTCAACAGTTAGATTTTCAAAATATATAGTAGTTAATTTTACTAGTGGGAGTTGTAGACTTAAATTATAGCAAAGTTTGTAGGCCAAATTGGCCGAATACCACTATTTGCCAAAATATGTTGCAATCTACCACTATTTAGGAACTCGAGTTCCTCAATCATGAGTTTGTTGTGTAACTTGAGTTGAAGAAACTCAAGTTCCACTAAAATTTTCCTCTGTGGCAATGACTGCCTGGAATTTTTAATTTTTAAGTTAGTTATTTGTAGTTCTTGACCTTTTTTAGTACTCATACTTCGTATCCCTATATATTTCATAAACAATGGTAAATTGCAACATATTTTGGTAAATAATAATATTTGGTCATTTTGGCTCAAGTTTGTTACCAAACTTTGTCAATGTATTTTTATATTTTATACGTACACGAAATTAATTGGCTTCAAATTACTCATTTAACTAACTAGCAGCACAGGACTCAGTCAATCAAGCTTCTAGGTTGAATAGTAGATTTGATTCTTATGTGATGAAATTGTCGTATTATACATATAAAAACAATGGGCGGTAGGGTTGTGGGAAATGGAGATCCTAGGCATGAACTAGACATAGAAGAGCAAAACCACCAATAATTCAAACATAAAATGGTTTGCAACCCCCATCAACATCATAAATTCTTTAACTTGTATGTTCCTGACCTTTTTTGGTTCTCATATATAAATTATAAAGTACCTATAAAATTATTTTAATTGATTTTTTTTTTTTTTTTTAAGTCCAAGTCAATGTGGAAGAGTATATTGTTACAAAAGAGTTGATGTCTCAGCAACAACTCGGAATTTCATTAGCGAAGTCTTTAAACAATAATCAAATGCATCGTGTTCACAAACCAGCAAAGCTGGTTTTGAACTGTATCAAAATAATATCTGAATTTCAAGATTGTGAACATTTTTTCTTTCGCTGAATTAAAGATATTATTTAATAAAAACAAGAGGGGCTTGAACCTTCACCGTTGTTAAACATATGGGGGAGGCTGGAGATGGGGATGGTTACATGCTCAATTTATTCAATAAGTCTACGTCAAAATTTGGAGAATGATAATTCATTGGCAAGTTTGACTTTTCATGCTCCACAGCTGATAGGAGATAGCACAATAGGGAACATAGCTGAGGACATGCTTTTTGTCATCTTATACGTACCTTATATACTGCGAAAAATATAAAAGAATAGTTTAACTACTTAGTCAGTTGTCCTTGTTGGATAGATTCTCTTGCAAATCCACAGCTCATCAAATTAGCAAATAAAGGGAATCAACCTTTGTGCCGCAAGTTTTAATACAATTTTATAGTGGTGAACTATAAGTAATAAAAAAAAAAAAAAAAAAAATTAAGACTTTGTAAAAGTGAGATAAAAGATTTAGTCATAAAAGAATTGAAATGTTGAATAGACAAATGTTGCTGTCATGTTTTGTACATGCAGGATACTTAGTGAAAATAATTATTATTACTCTAAGTCAATGCCATTCCAAATAAAAATAAAAATAAACCTCCAAGTCAACGATAAAAAAAAAAAAAGTCATACAGGCTAATGTTCATAATATGCTAAAGTCAAATCCTAAAGCGTACCATATTGAAATAGAGCAGTATTTAATACACTGAAGCCATATAGGTGACTCTCACTCTCCGATCTCATCGGTGCATGGGTTAAAGCTCACAAATTTTACAAAATTGAATGGTTTTAATGGGATCCAGTACATTAGTGTTGGTATAATCGCACCCAACACTAATTCATAAGTGTTTTGTTTCTCTCTATTAATTTCCTTTTTTTTTTTTCTTTTTTTTTGTTGTTGTTGTTGTTGTTGTTGTTGAAAGGATATTGCATTATCTCTCTATTGCTTGTACATATCTTCTTTGTCTACTTCATTTCCTTAATGAAGTAGTTTCTTCTTGATATAATTTTTCATATCTGTCGTAAAAAAAAAAAAAAAAAAAAAAAAAAAAAGTTGTCTAAGTTCCTATAGTGTTCTTCTCTTAAGTTGATTAAAAATAAAAATCAATTCCTTTGGATAGAAATTTTGTGTAATCTATAAAGAAAGTTTTCGTTTAAATTTGTCTATACTAGGATTGTATTCTTCCAATTTGAAATATATATATTTTTGATAGTTAAGAAAAATTGTATTAAAAACTAGGATTGTGTTCTAATAATTTTTTTTTTTTTTTAAATTTTGGGGATTTTTTATTAAGAAATTGAAAAAAAAAAAAAAAAAAAAAAAAAAAAAAAAAAAAAAAAAAAAGGAAAAAAAAAAGTGTACTTAACGGTAAGCAACCATTTATCAAAATCTAACATAGGTTCCAAATTTAATAAACTTAAAATTAGAGGACTCAAGTGAAGTTAGAGGCATAAAATGAATTTTGGTTAAACTTGGAGAGTATAATTTACATATTTACCTTGTTTTCATGCATTCTCCTTTCGTTTTTTAATATGGCATTTGAGTTATGTTTCTACTTCTTTCAATGGTATTCTCTCCCATTATGCTAGTCCTTGCACTTAGCCACCAGTCCATCACATCTGGTTGTATCTAGCGCATTAAGCCAACTTTTAGTTTTTAATTTTTATGTACAGTTTTTTAAAATCTTACATTTTCAAAGTTGATGTTAATCATACAACAAGCTTATGTCAAGGTCATTTAGGAATGTGGGTAACCCTCCAAGCCACTTGATCCCAAACCCTACATATCCAATCACATTTATTTCCATGGCCCAATCTAATGATGCTACACATGGCGGTTCAAAATGTGGCAGTTTTCTTTAATGGCAGAAAATAATGGGGTTGTCTTTGGTGAAATTTCCAACCTAGTACCAAAGAAGGATGAATCAGAAAATGCCTTTGCTATATACCTCAAAGATTGAGACAGTATTCTGTGCGAGATGCTGTCTTAGTTGATCTAAGATTTGGTTCCCATCATCAAGAGTCTCATGCCGAAACTTTGAATTTTGAATTGCAAAGGCAATCTGATATTTTCTCGCCAACTGCTGTAATTTCACTCAAGACGTAGCTTTAAGAGTTTCAGATTATTATTACAAGAAATGCATTAGGTACCAAGTCAGTCCATTATTTATTTTTATTCCCAAGTTTTTTATACGTGGGAACAATCATTTGGTCCAGATTCTCCACAAAAACATGTAGACGATATGAAGCACTTTACCAAATACTGTGATCACCACAAATTTTTACACTTCATGATGCCTCTTCGAGATGACTTTGAGCCCTCATCGGTCTCACTATTGCGCATGGTACTCCTCTTCCATCCTAGGATGCTGCTTTCATAAAGCTCGTCTTGAGGAAAAAATAGGCAGTCTACCCCCAATTTTTTTTAAAAAAAAAAAGAAAAAAGAAAAAAGAAAAACCTTGTACTGAAGAGTTCTCCAAATTTTATTGGCTGAATTTATAGATCGAGTTTGAGATTAATAGGTACATATCACAAATAAATTGTCCATCATAGCTACTAGTTTTAACACATAATAATGTGATTACAAATAAATTGCAACGACATAATAAAAGAAAAGTAGACAAAGCAGGAAAGCTTCAAGATTAAGTATGAAAGTTTTAATGCTTGGAACAACTTAAGAAATATCTTGCTGAAGGACTAGTTCTAGCAGTCACATGGATTGTGAAAATTGGACTTGAATCATTTGATTCAGTCACACCGTCCTCCTTCCTTCGAGCTAATTCTGTTGCCAAGCATTCCTTTAGATCAATAACTACCTGACTCATGGTTGGCCTATTGAGGAGATTTTCAGATACACAAGTCAGGGATACTTCAACAGCCTTCCAGGCAGAGTTGAGATCGAAATCTCCCTCTGGTAATCTTGGATCAACAATACTTCGAATATCCCCATGCGCAACAATGGAATTGACCCATTGACTTATATGAACGGGCTCAGTGCTTCTCTTTATAGCAGGTCGACCTGTGATTAACTCCATAAGAACAACTCCAAAGCTATATACATCACTTTTCTTAGTTAATTTGTTTGATCTGAAGTACCTGCAATCCCTCTCGGAAAAATAAAAAAAGGTTGATACCAGTTACAAAAATATTTTTGACACAGATTAAACTTCAAAAGGGTATATTAAGATATTTTATTTTCTTTTAATTGCAATTGTCATTGGATTTGTTGAAATTTTTTAAATTTTGATGATGTTAACTAGACCTATAATGGACTACGTTTGTATGGTGAAGTAAATCAGTAGAGAATAATTTTCTTTAGTTTTGTATTTTATTGTTTTAAAAGTTGTTTCAATAGAGAAAATGAGGTTTTAAAAAGTTATACTTCAAAAGAGTGTGGTGTTAAACCATCCTAACAAACCGGTACTTACTCGGGGTCTAAGTAGCCTGGAGTGCCAGCAATAGTTGCTGTCACATAACTGCTACCATCTGTTGGGATAACTCTGGACAGGCCAAAATCAGCAATCTTTGCTTGGAATTTTTCATTCAACAAGATGTTTGATGGCTTCACATCTCTGTGAATAATGGGTGGATTACAGTCATCGTGTAGATACTCCAATCCTGCATTTGAAAATCCACACTTCATACATTGAAAAGGTGAAAAGATGCATGTTAGAAAATAATTATGCTAAGACTACCTTGTGCAGAGTCCAATGCAATTCGAATTCTGCCTTCCCAACTTAAGATATTTGAGTTATTTTCTGCATCCAAAGCATTCCACGGTAGTAACTAGTAAGTCTCTTGAAGTAATTGCTTTGCCCTTTCTCTAAGTTCTATTTCCGCTGAATAAATATTGTCCTTGCAATTTATTAAATTTTCCCAGCAATGGTAGGAAGATATATTTTTTCACAACTTGTTAAAAGTTGTGATTAAAGGACTATCACTTTTTATGAGTCTACCGCTAATACAACTTTTGTTACAAACCAATCACAACAAACCAGGTTGTGAAAAATTTTGCTGATAGGCTTATTAAAATATACCCATAGAAAGTTTGTGATCTTCAGAAATCAAAATGAACAACCAAAAAATCTGAAACCTGTACTTATACTTGTGACCAGACCTGAAATATGGGAATGCAAGTCTCCATTCACCATATACTCATAGATGAGAGCGAGATTGGGTCCTTCTTTGCAATATCCAACAAGGATAGTCAAGTTTCTATGATGAACTCTTATAAGAGGTTCAACCTGTAATATAAAGTCACAATTTATTTTCATATATTTGAATGATCTAAAAAATATGGCACAGGTTGTGGTTACGTGCCTCAGACAGAAATTGCTGATACCCTTCAATTGCTGATTGGGAGATCATCTTTACAGCCACAGGATTTCCTTCTACGAAACCAAGATAAACTTTGCCAAACCCACCTTGACCAAGAAGTTTCTCAAAGTTGTTCGTAATCATCTGGATATCAGAGTAGGTAAATTGTCGATTCTTTGATTCTAGTTGCATACTGTTGGTTGTGTTACCTCCCGTCACATTCCCTAAGATCATCAAGAGTTGTAATATAATATATGTTGAGTAATTTTTTTTTTTTTTTCAAATGGGAATATACAACTTGAATAAACATTTAGCCTTGATTAGTAGACTTTGTGCTTGTCTTACCTTCTCTTTCTTTTGTTTTTTTAAATATCCAAAAGATACCAGCTGCAGCTAATAACAAGAACAATCCGCCAACTGATGCCACTATTGGAACAATAATATTCGTCTTCTTCTTCTTCTGCTCCGTTGTACAAGAAACTGATGAGCATAGATTTGGATTTTCTCCCACACTATCATTAAAACAATTCACAGCGAAAAGTGAAAGAATTGCGACCACCATTAGTCTGTTATATATGTGCTAGAAATAGGTGTAAATTTAATTCTTTGATATTTTTCTTGTAGGAGGATAGTTATGAAAATGAAAAATGGGAAAAAAAGTTATGACAGAAAGCTGACCTTAATAACAGTGAACCACTCTTTGATTTGGCAAGAAGGGCAGCAGGAAGTGAGCCACTCAAATTGTTTCCTTCTAAGTTTCTGCAAAGGTTGAGAAAACATGATGATTTTGTTTTTGAATAGAAGTTTTGAAATACCTTTCCAAATCCTAATAACTTACAGGACCCTCAATGATTGCAAATTTGAGAGAAAGTCAGGCACTGGTCCAGTTAAGTTATTATTTGATAGATCCCTGAAATAAAAAATCCAATTAAAAACTTATTGATTGTAAAAAAAAAATGGGGCTTAGATTTTTATCTTCTTTACACTCTTACATAAAAATTAATTGAAAGTGTGAGATTTCGATACTTACAAGTACTGTATCAATGTGAGATTTGATATGTAAGGAGCAATCTGCCCAGTCAATCCACTTGATGACAAATTCCTAATTAATAGAAAAAGTTTTATGTTATTTTAACATTATATGGACTAAAGTTAGAAAGTTTTGTAGGTTGTCTGGAGGCATATGCTTACAGTGATATGATTGTAAGAGATTCATAAGCATTAGAGGTACAGTTTAATCCATCCCACACAAACGCTGTAGGGGCACATGGATCTCCTTGCCAATTTCTTGTTACTCCATACATTGACTTGATGTTCTTCATTGCATCAACTAAAGTTCCGAATGCATACAAGAGATACATGGCAGTTGAGATCATGTACATTAGGACAAACCAAAAACCTTGTTAAAGAAAAACAATGCATTATGAATAATTTACCATCTTGTTGGTCTGTCTGAGATTGTAAGAGCTCTACAACCTTGTAAACCTCAATGGCATTGATGAGTGGTGGAAGAGTTGATTGTTCAATTTTATAAAGAACAAACTCAAATTTTCCCCCTTTCAAGGCTGAAGGGCTGTACACAGTGGTTGTGTGCAGGTACTTAGGAATTATAGGTCCACCCCATAACACCCCATTTAGAGAAATGTTGAATACTCTAGATTCGTTTGCTTTGAGCTCTCTGATTTCAGCAATGTGCATGTAAACGTAATATTGGGTTGTATTATCCGGGGCCACCCAGTTGAATGTCATGGGTACACTTGCATTTATTGCTGTGGAGGCAGTATCCATGACCACTGATGGTGGTTGGAAATCATTGTGAGTTATGCCATCCACTGTAAGCGAAGTACTTATTGGTGTCCAATCAACCATGGCCGTAGGGGGGAACCACATGCGATCAAAAACATCGTCTTTGTACCTAAATGTTTTCCAATAATGCATGTTAGAAAATATTGAACTTCAAAGTTCTTAACAAAAATCATAGTATGGTATAAAAAATATGACTCACCTATATGATTGATTGGTTAATGTACCAAAATCAAGCCGCACGAAAGTTGACAATGATCCAGCTACAGTGACATATGTGTCATTTTTCAGTGGCCTAAGTTCTAATGCAGAAATAAACGGTACACCATGGCCCGTGTTCACCAGACAAAAATCAATATGATCTAATTTTGGGACATGTATGAGCTCTGCATAGATGAATGTGGATTCATCGAGTAATGTCACTGAATCCCACTTATTAGCATCAATATACAGGTCAAATGCTGGAGGTTTACTTTTGGCATCATAATTCGCATACAAGAAACTCCCTCGGATCAAGTATCTGGTGCCACTTGTAAGACTTATTGTGTAACAGTTTCTGGTTTCTTGAGGAAAGCTTCTCACATAGTTATACTCCTGTTCAAGGCTATTTGTTTTGTACACAGGTGATATGCTCATACTTACACCAGAGTCTATGAACGTTGCATCTGATATATAATTGATGCCTGTTATTGGCTCAGTATAGCTTGAATTAGCTGGTAGCCCACAATCTAAGCTAATGAAACCTGACCAAAAATAGAGAAAGACCTTAGCCATATGGCCAATAACTAAGAGATAATATATATTAAAACTGATAGACTTAGATAACGATACCTGATTGATCCTGGCCATGAACCAAAAGTAGAGAGAAACCAGCAAGCAATGCAAAGAGAAAATGATTGAACATCCTTTTAACCATTTTCAGGTTCTTCTTGCTCAGGAACAGAAAGCCGCTAGGCTTATAATTAAGTTTATAGCTAATATAGTATAGGAAGTAGAATATATAGCAACTTAATCATTTGTTCTCATTGGTAAGAGGATGATATTCTATTGCAAAAATGCCAGGACATTGTTAAATTGTTTAATCAAGTGGTACTTTTCATGTTTATTCCTTGTAATTACGTACTGTATCCGTTAATCAATGATAATGTGAGTGGTAAAATTAACCAAAAACAGGAGTGTGAACAAGTTAATCAAACATAAACCATTCCAATGGAATCTAAAATATTTATAAAAAAATAAAATTCATAAAAGTTTACTATATATATATATTGAAGTAAGTTAATAGGCAAAGTCATAAGAAGAATGGTGCATATATATAGAAGTAAGTTAATAGGCAAAGTCATAAGAAGAATGGTGCCCGCGTTGTTAACTCCATCGCAATAAGTTGTATGTGCGTATTTGTTGACTTGCATAAACACCAGTGGCAAATGGTCCCTATAGAACTAATTTATTGGGTTAATTTAGTTTTTTGGTGAACATTGAGTTTTTTAAAAAAAAAAATCCAAAGAACTAATTTAACTTTTTTTATAGAATTTAAATATGCTACCCTTTCGATGGATAACGTTTTTTGAAAATTTATTTTCAGGAAAAAAAATAACATGTTTTTTTCAGTATTTGATTACATCTTTAAAAAATAAAAAATAATTAAAAAGAAATTTATGTTGTGTGTGGTTCATTCAAAAAATTATTAATATTTATTGTAATTTTAAATAAATATATGAACAAAAATTATATTATTAATATATTTTTTATTTTTTGCTTTTTATGATTCTAGACGAGCGTTAGTCTATCCAAATTATTGGTGGCTGCCAATTGTGTCTTCATTCATATTGAGCTACTTTTGCATCTTTTTCTTTCTCTTTTTTGGAGAGAACAAAAAAAAAAAAAACGTTTTATGTAATTTTGTGTATGTTTGTTTAAATTTATTAATTGTATATTTTGTTATACACACAAATAATTGGCTGCAAATTATTCATTTAATTAGTTACCACTTTTTTCTTTTTCTAAGTTTACTGCCAAAAAGGAAAATGACTGTTAATTAAGCTTCTAGTTGGAATAGCAGATTCGATTATTATGTGATGAAATTTTCGTATTAGATATATCAGAAAAATAAAAACAGAGGGCAGTGGGGTTGTGGGGATCCTACGCAGGAACTAGACGTAAAAGACCAAAACCACCAATCAACATCATAATAATTTCTTGTTATTGAAAACGTAGTTGCTACTAAAGTACGTACCTTAAAGATAGAATCTCTTATCGACATGGTCAAATTTACTTATTTAGTACTCATGGTCATGGTACCTACAAAATTCTTATAATTATACTCCAAGTCAATGTGGACGTAAGTAAAACTCTGTAGTTTGACTTAGCCTGGCAGATATAAATCCCAAGCCTTAATACAACAATTGGAGTACTACTTGTACTGTGTGAAAGGGTGTTGCTCGCTTCAAAAACAAGTAGAAAGTCCAACAAGTTATGGTGACATATATTGTTATAGAAGGGCTGAAGTCTCAGCAACAACTCGGAATTTCATTAGTGAAATCTTTAAACAATAATCAAATGCAACTTGTTCACAAACCAGCGCAATGGATTGTAATATATATCAAAATAATATCTGAATTTCGAGAATATGAACATTTTTTCTTTCGCTGAATTAAAGATATTATTTAACAAAAACAAGTGGGGGGCTGAACCTTCACCATCTTCCACCACCTTGTCAAACACCGTGAGAGGGAGGTTCTTACAGGCACAATTTATTCAATAAGTCTTCGTCAACATTTGGAGATTGATAATTGATTGGCAAGTTTTTGACTTTCCATGCTCCATAGCTGATAGCACAAATTTAGGGTATACTTTCGTTCAATCAAATTTAAGCACAAAAGGGTAGTGAGAACTTTATCAAATCATCTTGAGTAGAATTATATAAAACAAATGAATAGTTGAATTTTCTTGATCTGGTTTGTTTTACTGTTTAAAGGGGAAAAAATCTCTAATTTGGTAGCAAAGTTAAATATAATAATTTTTTAAAAAAATGTAAGGCTAGTAGAAACAAACACGCATAATTAAGGTCGAATTTATGTAAAGATTACTATTCAATGATCGATTAGGTGGTTAATTATCCCAACAAAGGGAGAAGAGAGTGTGACATATCGACTACTAAACTAAGCGAGAAGGGAAGACCGACCTAGCAAAGATGTGCTGCAATTTTTGCAAGTTAAATTGTCTCTCATCATACTCAAGGAAAGAGAAAGATTGAGAATGAGTGATAAGAAACTTTTTTTTTTCTTTTTGAAAGAGTACATTTCAACATCTGACATCTATTTTAAATTATTGTGTACTTTATCATTAAATTAAGATGTCAATTGATTTTTAGTGTAGGTGGAAATTAATTTTCAGATCTCTAAGCATTTTTTGCCCAAGAGTATAATTTTTGGAAAAAAATAGGAAAAAAACACTAGGTCAAACTTATTTAGTTATGTAACATATTTTTTGGAACTCGAGTTTCAATCAAACTCAAGTTTACCAAATTCTAGTTATAGGCATTATAGCAATCTAATCAAATATAATTTTTAGAACTCGAGTTTCATTGGAACTCAAGTTTGATAAACTCGAGTTCCAAAAAACATGCTACATAATTAAATAAGTTTAACCATGTGCTATTTAACAATTTTTTCTAAAAATTATGCTATTTAGCAAATTTTTCCCAAGATCTCTTATTCAATCATCAAATACTTTCTTAGTTGAAATAATTAGAACTTACGAGTGACAAAAAACTTAATTAGATGCTACAAAACTGGTAGAAAGATTTTAAAAGTTAGAAACAACAAATTGCGAAATTATTGAAGACAAAATGAAATGGCCTACATAAGAAAATGAAGAGTCGACCCATAGGCCAAACTAACCCAACTTGTTCGGGTTGACCTGTTTTCATTATTGGTTAAAAAAATTATCCATACCCATTTTCAAACAAATAGACAAGTTTGGATTAAATTAAATATTATCAGAACCACCTAATACATATTTTCGTAGGTTCCAAGAATACTTATTTTAGAAAAGTAAAACCATACATACAGTAGACCAGGTCTTTCTCTACTCTAATGACTTCCACGAAACGAGCCACATGCTTGTACAATTTATTAGTTCGATATAAGATGATAGACGGAGAATATCTGTCATTGCAAGTATATATTATTTATGAATAATTCATGCAGTCTCCAATGAAAACTATAGTCAATGTTACCCTATATATATAGAGGCTTCCCTAACAATTTCATAACAATGAAGATATCATGGTGGAGTACAATTTAGAATTGATTAACGAACAATAATTGTCTTGAGATTCTGTTACACTAGTATTTATGAGCCCTAATGGAAATCGCCTTATTATTTATTTAAATATTCTTTTATAATTCCATCTTACAAAAACAGCCAACCTATTGACTTTTACCATTTGACTTGTGAGGCGGAGCCATAAATATTCTGAATATTTCAATATATATATGTGTGTGTGCACACGCGTGCTGTGGTCTTCAAATTTGATTTATATGTGTGTAAAGATAATTTTTAGTATATAAAATTTGCAGTCTTCAATCAAAATCGTATCATTAATTTCTTTTCTTTTTTTATGATGGTTTATAATCAACAATCTTATTCCAACTCTTAACTTTTTCAATTAATTATGATTCAACAAACAATCAACTTAAAAGTTTCTCTGTGAGTCTAGAAGTTAGGTCTCTCTCTAATTTCTTTCCACAGTAGAATTGGTGAGTCCCTTCTTTGAAGGTGCGTTGTATCCTAGGAGTAACATTGTTATTCCTAGGCTTGTTGGGTTCTTTTTGGGGGTGGGGAAACAGTTTTGAGCGAGTGAGAGAATGGAAGATTTGGCTCAGTCTTGGAATAAGCTCACTCTATCGGATAGAGAGGGACCGGGCTGCTGCCTACTTGATGATGATAGAAGTCAGAAATTTGCTATTGCTGCCAAGTTTTTGACTAGGCGAGCAATCAATATGGAGGTCATAGCGAAGACGTTTAACCCGCTATGGAGAGCCAAGAATGGGTTCAAGATTCAGAGCTTTGGAGACCATAAAGTTCTATTCTTCTTTGACAACATGGAAGATGTGGATAGAATTTTAGAAGGTGAGCCGTGGACATTTGATAAACATCTAGTGGTCATGAATCGATACGAGAATGAATCCTCTCTTCAAGATATACAATTTGAGAAGACGAAACTATGGGTTCAACTCCATGGGCTTCGGATTAAGTATATGACAATAGAGGCGGCGAAGAAAATTGGCAGCGTCTTGGGGGAGGTTTACGTGCCAATGAATCCAAAATTTTTTGATGGAGGTCAGTTTGTTCGTATTCAAGCGTCCATTGATTTGTCACTACCTTTGTGCCGTGGAAGATTAGTGTCTATAGGTGAAGGAGGGAAGCAAGTATGGATAGTGTTCAAGTACGAAAGGCTGCCTAACATATGCTATTGGTGTGGGAGACTTACTCATGATGATCGAGATTGTGATCTGTGGATTGATAGCGAGGGTACACTCAAACCAGAACAACGTGAGTTTGGGCCATACTTGCGAGCACTGCCTTTTGTTCCTGCTAGACGTAATGCTATCACTGTCCCTGGGTTCTATGCAGCGAAGAAGAAGGTCAGTTCAGGTACACCGGAGGCAAGTAATTCAGGCCAGAACTCCGATTCAGGCAGCAGAGGTGTAACGGATCAGATACAAGAGGTAACGGGTAGCAATAATGGGAGCAATAATGAGGGAATTGAAGATGAGGACGTGGTGTTTTTAAAGCGTAATGAAGGAGACACAGTTATGAGGAGAGATACGGTTGACCAAAACAAATTAAAGGATGAGATTATTGGAGTATTTACTCCCCCTAAGGAAACTGAAACTGAGGAAGTGGCGTGCAATGAGGAGTTATGTCTGGCAGCTGAGTTTGGGGCGGCTAAGTTAGTGGATTCAAGCAGGAAAGCTCACAACAAAAACCCTATTCCAAGTGGACTCTCTAACCCTAGTGCACGTGATAATTCAAGTGGCACACCCTCACTTAAGTTGTCACGTGATGCTACTGATATTGATGTTCACAATCTCCAATCTCCAAGGGCAGCACGTACTTGGACACGTAGAGAAAGACCTAAGCCTAAGAGTAACACGGCAGCACAATTCAAGGTGCAAGGAAAAAAAAGGATGGCGGCATCTGAGGTATCCCTTATGACAGGTTCTTCAAAACGTCTCCAAGTAGTTGTCAATGATGATGAAAAATTCTTTGTAGTGGCGGGAGCTGATGGTCAGCCCCGCCAAGGGCAATGAGTTGCTTAGCATGGAACTGTCGTGGGCTTGGGAACCTACGTACAGTGAGGGAGCTTGGTGATGTTATCCGGGCAAAAGATCCCTCTGTGGTGTTTTTAGCCGAGACACTTACAGATGATGCAAGGCTAGAATTCGTTCAGAGAAGTATTGGTTTTGAGCATAGATGGGTCGTACCAAGGGTGGGAAGAAGTGGTGGACTAGTTCTATATTGGAAAGCATCCGTTAATTTGATGGTGGAAGATTCAGATAGACACTATATTGATGCGGTGATCAATAAAAACACGGATAATGAGTGGAGATTAACTGGGTTTTATGGGGAACCTGATACAGCTAGAAGACATGAAGCTTGGGCCAAATTAAGAGCTCTAAACTCACAACCTGAAAAGCCTTGGCTTTGTCTTGGAGATTTTAATGAGATTATAGAACAAGAGGAGAAACTAGGAGGAGCTAGAAGACCTTATTATCTGATGCAGCAGTTTAGGGAGGTGATTGATGAATGTGGCTTCATGGATTTGGGTTTTGAGGGACCTAAATTTACATGGAGCAAACACTTTGAAAGCGGGATTTCAATTTGGGAGAGGCTTGATAGGTGTTTGGTTAATAATAGTTGGTTCATGATGTTTGGAGGGTCAAGGGTGTATCATTTGTCTTGCTCTTCATCGGATCATATCCCATTATTCATCTCCCCATCGGGTTTGATTCCTCCAAGCCGAAAAAAAAATTTTAGGTTCGAACAAATGTGGCTTTCAAATTCGGGATGTGAGGAAGTGGTGGTTTCGGCTTGGGGTAGTGGAAGTGATGGAAGTGTAGAGAGTAATATTTTGAATAAAATTGAGAAGTGTGGAAAAGAGTTGGGGATATGGGAGAAAAATGTTTTTGGTAATGTTAGGATGGAGTTGAACCGATTGAAAAAATCCCTAGCCAAAGAAGAAAGGATAGCCATGGTGAGTGGAAATAATTTTAGGGTCAGGCAGATTAAAAAAGAGTTGAGGTGATGCAAGATAGGGAGGCCACGATGTGGGCTCAAAGGTCTAGAATCCTATGGGCTAATGAAGGGGACAAAAACTCTAAATATTTCCATTGTTGTGCTTCTAGGAGATTCAGGAAAAATTCATTGCAGGGTATTAGAGATGAGGCCGGAGTGTGGAGAACCAGACATGAAGAAATTGGTGAAGTGATGGTCAACTATTTTAAGTCTCTATTTACTGCTTCAGAGGGGATTGTATCCACTGGGGTGTTGGATTGTGTTCAACCACTAATTGATGAAGAGATGAATGGTGATTTGTGTCGTGAGTTTGAGGCAAGTGAAGTTGCCATTGCCCTAAACAAATGGCGCCCCTTAAAGCTCCTGGCCCGGATGGTATGCCCCCGCTCTTCTACCAACATTTTTGGAGCACAGTAAACCAAGATGTTACCTCTTCCATTCTGTCTTGGTTAAATTCAAGTACAATACCAACCAATCTGAACCATACTTTTATTACTCTTGTGCCGAAATTACACTCCCCTGAATTTCCCCACCAGTTCCGCCCCATTAGTCTTTGTAATGTCCTTTACAAAATTTACTCTAAAGTTCTTGCAAACCGCCTTAAAAAAATACTTCCATCCATTATCACTGAACACCAATCAGCTTTCACTAAAGGGCGTTTGATTTCTGACAATATTCTAGTGGCCTTTGAAACACTACACAGCTTACAAAACTTTAGGGGAGGTAATTATGGATATATGGCATTAAAATTGGATATGAGTAAAGCATATGATAGGGTGGAGTGGTCGTATTTGGAGGGGATTATGAGAAAGATGGGTTTTAGGGAGAGGTGGATAAATCTTGTCATGGGTTGTGTGAAAACTGTATCATACTCGGTGTTGGTGAATGGTGATCCATGTGGGACGATTTTTCCTACAAGGGGCATTAGGCAAGGAGATCCACTCTCTCCTTTCCTATTTCTTCTTTGTACGGAAGGATTGAATAGCTTAATTAAAAAGGCTGATTTACAAGGTGAAATCCATGGATACTCCCTTTGTAGGAGGGGTCCAAAACTAACGCATCTGCTCTTTGCAGATGATAGTTTGATTTTTTGCAGGGCAACAATGGAGGAATGTGGGAAAGTTTTGAATATCCTTAAGGAGTATGAGGAAGCTTCGGGACAAAAAATGAATAGAAGTAAAACCTCACTGTTCTTTAGTAAGTCTGTACCAGAGGAGGAGAAGCATGGAATCAAAGTGGCCATTGGAGTCCCTGAAATCTTGCACTATGAAAAATACCTTGGGCTACCCTCCTTGGTTGGCAAAGGTAAAAAGGCAAGTTTTAATTACATAAAAGAGAAGGTATGGCGGAAGCTTCAAGGGTGGGAAGCTAAATTGCTTTCACAAGCAGGGAGAGAAGTACTCCTTAAGGCAGTCATACAAGCCATCCCTACCTACACGATGGGGTGTTTCAAATTGCCAGTGGGTTTGTGTAATGAGATTGAGTCTTTAATCAAGAAATTTTGGTGGGGCCAAAGAGGTGATCGAAGAAAAATCCATTGGATTAAATGGGAGGAAATGACAAAATCGAAAACTATTGGAGGAATGGGCTTCCGAGACCTTGCTATGTTTAACGACTCACTCTTGGCTAAACAAGCTTGGAGGCTATTGCATGATACATCATCACTTTTTTACAAAGTATTTAAGGCTCGTTTCTTCCCAAATTCAACAATTATGGAGGCTACCGACTCTAGGATGGGGTCATATGCTTGGAAAAGTATCCTTAGAGGTAGAGACATCATTCAAAGAGGGGCTTTATGGAGAATAGGTAATGGCGAAAAAATAAACATTTGGCAGCAACGTTGGTTGCCAAGAAAACACCCAACGCTGCTGCCAATCTGTCCCTTGGAGAGCTTTGAGGATCATACCGTAGCTACTCTCTTTGATCCAATCACAAGAAGGTGGAATGAAGAGTTGGTAGATGGGCTGTTTGTGACTGAAGATGCAGACTTGATTAAGAAAATCCCACTCAGCCGTAATGCAGCAGAGGATACTCTTTATTGGCCGTATTCTCCAACGGGAAATTATACTTGTAAGTCGGGGTATAGATTTCTAAAACAGGAGGAGGAGATGGAATCAAATCTGCCAACACCACCAGCAGATGAGAAGCGGCTGTGGAAAAAAATTTGGGAGATGCGAGCCCCTCCAAAGGTGAAAAATTTTCTGTGGAGAGCTTGTCGCTTTGCTTTGCCAACCAAACAATCTTTGATGAGAAGAAAAATCCTTGAAGACCCAACGTGTGAGAGGTGTAAGAATGCTGTGGAGGACCCGCTTCATGCACTATGGTTATGTCCGGAATTGGATGTAGTGTGGTCAGATCAAAGTATGTGGAGATTCCGGAATGAGGTTGGCTTTGTCACTGTCAAGGAGCTGCTGCTATGGATGATTGATGAAGGGAAATCACTGGAACTTCTAGCATTTACGGCATGGGGAGTATGGAATCAGAGGAACAAGACTCGGTTAATGCTGCAGTCCAGCCCGCTCCATCAGGTTGCTGCACATGCACGGACCAGTTTGGTGCAATACCGAACTAACCTGCAGTTTTCAGATGTTCAAGTGGAGTGCAGCGGCAGGGGAGAAAATAGATGGACGGCACCGCCAAACGGCTTTGTTAAGCTCAACTTTGATGGAGCAAATGCTGAATCCTCAAGGATGTCTGGTGTGGGAGTGGTGATTCGAGACTCGGAGGGGGCTGTTTTGGCGTCCTGTGCAGAGAAACTAAGCCAACAGTTCAAGGCAGAGGACTTGGAAGCTATGGCTGCTTTGAAGGCTATATCCTTTGCCCATGAGCTGGGCTTCCAAAATATTATCCTTGAAGGTGATGCGTTGAACTTAATTCAAGCGTTGAAGGCACAAGAACAAAACTTACTGCCGTGGGGTCTGCTGGTTGAAGATGTGAAAGAGTATGGAAAAAAATTTAGAAGAGTATTGTATTCTCATGTTATGAGAAATGGCAATAGTGTAGCTCATAATCTGGCCAAATATGCTTTACGCATACCAGATTTTCAAGTTTGGATGGAGGATGTTCCATCCTATATTGTTCAGTTTTTACAGTTGGATGTAACTCATTTACGTTAATGAAATTCATAAGTTCTTTCTCAAAAAAAAAAAAAAAAAAAACTTTTTCAATTAATTGAAATATTAAAATAATATTAAACAAGACTAAAATGACCTAATTTTTCATAATAGCCAAAAATTAAAATCAATTTACATTTTTCTTTTACACCATGCTTAATAGATTACGACAAGATACCGTCATGTTTTCTTATTTTACACTTTTGCTTTTTGATCAAAAATGGGTAAAAAGTGTAATATTTTTCTTATTTTAACACATATCTATTAAGCTTGATTGGCAAAATTTTATATGCGTCTATTAGTTATAAAATACTTCATTTGCATGTCCAAACTTTTTATAATATTTTTATATTAGTATTTTTATTTTTCTTTGTGTTAACGTGGATGTCCAAATCTATTCTAAAATTGACTATTCCCCCAAGTATATATAGTCCCCATGTCTCATACACATCAAGTAATTACATGTCTATTAGTTACAAAATACTTCATTTGCATGTTGAAATTGTTTATAATTTTTTTACATTAGTATTTTTATTTTACTTTTTGTTAACGTTATCCAAAGCTATTATAGAATTTACTATTCCTCCAAGTATGTGTAGCCTCCACGTCCCACACACATGGATCATATAAGATCTTAAGAACCACTAGACCAACACTCTGTGAATTTTTACACTACTATATATGACATAACATATAGCATATAAATGATTTAACAACTTTTTTTTTTTTTCCTATAAAATGATTTAACAAATTAGTTGAACCTCTCAAAGATAAATTTATAGCTCCGCTACTACTTGTGATATCTTGTTTCTATAAATAAATAAATAAAATACTTGGTTTATATACTTGTATAACATTTTAATCATATAATACTTCAAGAGTACAATAATATATTTTATTCTCTACACTCACATAATAGTGGGTTCCATTATTTGTGCGAGGATAGAGAATACAACATTAATGTACTCATGGAATATAGCATAATCTTCTCCATATAGATTATGTTGGATTATAGATTAAATGATTATGTTGTACAAATGCGTGTCGAGTCCCATATTGAACATGTAATACACCAATCTTTGCTATATAAACTATTACAATGAAGCTCAATTATAAGTAATTAACTAGTGATTTTGGATATTGTTATAAATTAGATATGTGTAGGTATGTATGTTTTGTACATTACAATGGATTGGATTGGGGACAAGGTTTTATTAAACACAAAACCACCATTAAAAAAAAAAAAAAAAAAAAAAAACCCTCCGAAATTTTGTAGTATTTCTTGAATACTGATTTGTCCAATTATTTTATATTTTATTGATTACTTTTAATGTTCCCTTAGGCAGGATGTGAAATCTTAGCTCCATAATTCACCTTGGCTATATGTTTTACCTAGCAAACCATAGCCAATTATGATACCAAGATTTGGATAATCAAACTTGATTGATATCTTAGACGCATGAACTAGATATGGAAGGGCAAAGTCACCAATCCAATTTCGCTTGAACTCCTAATGAGAATGCAAATTATCATATTTTTCTCCCTTAATGTTTAGTCTTTTATATTTATTTGGTGCCTAAATGTACTCATTATTCTTATATTTTGATTTATGATGCAAATGGAGGCATTAAGTGCAAAACGTAACTAATTGGGTGATTCTGGACAGCTTTGACATTGTTTTGTAATATGGGCATAACTCTCTCATCCAAGCTCCGATTGAGATGATTCAAGATCATATGGAACGCCAAGACAAAGCTCTACAACTTTCACGTTTTGAGTTTTGAGAGATATGGGCTGCATCAAGGTCGAAATCGGGCTTGAAGTTGCTGCACCTGCACTGCTGACGTTCTGGAATGTTCCTTTGCCTGAAATTCTAATACACGTATCTGATGTAGTTTATTTTTGGAAGCCTCCAGATCTAATGCACGAGATTTCCAGCTGAAAACACCACTTTCCTAGTTATATTAGGACTTTGTTTTATTTTTAATATTTTTCCTTAATTAGTTAGATTTTGATATTATTATTGAGAATATTTTTAGGAGATTTCGTAAGCTTAGGAAATGGGGAATTAACGTGTAAAAGGGGGAGGAGAAATCAGAATTACACACACACACCTCTCTCTCCCCTCTTCTCTGATTTTTTTTCCTTTGAGTTTTCATCATGGTCTTGCGTGGCTAAGCTTTTATACTTGGTCGAAGAAAACTGAAGCCTCGGAATCAATAAAACTGTGAGATCTAAATTTTTTTTATTGTTCAATTTATGCTTTGAATATCGAATATTCTTCTGTGCTTATTTCATGATTGTCTCGTTTAATTACTAGGAGGCCTACTAGTTTATTATTCGTTGCAATTTACTGCTAGTTTAGATATAAAATCCGTAATTGTTTGATCTCTCTAACTTGTGAAGCAACCAAGATTTAATGATTTGCTGCGTCAGAAATTATTAGATCTTAGGAAGAATGCTCAACTAAATTAAATGCAACCGCTTGTGTTTGTATTGTTTAATTTCATCAATCTCTCAAATTCTTAAGGCTGCTACTAGATTAAACCTTTAGCGTTTGTCTTAGGTTGTTTAGTAGTTAGGGTTTATTAGATCACTTGTTTTCTAATTAACTACGACTAAAGAGAGATAAGAAAATAGTTTCAACGGTAAATATTCAAAGTGTGAATTGATATTTACTTGTATCGATGATCAGTTGTAAAATTCCGATGGTGGATGTTGACTTGGGTTTGTTCTCTTGATTGATTTCGATATTTTAATTTGAATTGTTCCTTAATTGTTTTTCTTAAAATTGTTTTCATTATACTCAAACCCCCCCCCCCCTCCTTGTTCACGTAGCATAAAACTAGGCTAGATACTCTCCGTGGGAATGATCCTTACTCGCACTACTACATATATTTTTAGGAGTATAGGTTGTATTTTTGGTTGCCCGCAACAGCACACCAACTCCCCTGTACCATCATAATCTATGATGTCTTGCTGTCTAGAAATGTAGCTTAGACAAGGACGTGGCATCTCCAAAACTAGCGGCCCATACAAAAAATATCTAGATACCCTTTCTATGCATTCATATAGTCGTAATATGCATGCATGGATGGAGAATAGTCCATCACTGGTATTTAATTAAACACAAAATTTAGAAATTTATAAAAAAAATAATCCTAATAAGAAACTTTGAAAAAATAAATATTAATAAGTAATACTTGAAGGAAAATTAATAAATAAGAGTATAAGAGCTTTTCTATTCGGAAAATATATATATATATATATATATATATTGAAAGAGAATAAGCGTTTTCAAGCAAAATGACTTTTATTCTTGATCTTCGGAAAAAATTGGTCTTTGCCCTTCTTAAAAAAACAACCCAGCATTTTGCCTCATTTTCCAAACTAATTAGGGAAATGCCCTTATTTTGAAACTCGACTTTCTCAAAATCGAGTTAAGCTCTATAATGACGTTTTAATGAGCCTATAGTGGCGTTTTATAACTCAAGCTCCGTGAACTCGAGTTATAGATAAAAATAAATAAATAAAAAAAGAGGAAAATTTTTTATTGAACTCGAGTTCATGAAGATCAAGTTAGAAAACACTACTATAGGCTCATTAAAATGTTACTATAGGCTCCTTAAAACACCACTATAAGCCTCCAGAATTTTTTTTTTTTTAAACTCGATTTTGAGAAAGTCAAGTTTCAAAAAAGTGGCATTTTTCTAATTAGTTTGGGAAACAGGACAAAATGTTAGATTTTTTTTTTAAAAAGGACAAAGGACAATTTTGTCCCTTGATGTTCTAATGCATTTTTGGGTGTCCAATTGTCCATGCATGTGTCTCCTCTTTTTTTTCTTGTTTTTCCTTCAAAATTTTGGTGGGATGTTTGTAAATCTAATGTACACTTAAAAAAAAAAAAAAAAAAAAAAAAAAAAAAAAATTGTTCATTACTTCTTTTTGAATGTTGTCAAATGGTTGGTAAAATTAAAAGATCAACTATCTAACAACTCGTTTATAGAGCGGTTTTACTTGTACCTATACTTTTTTATTTCTATAATTATAACTCCATGATGAGTCTTTTCAATCATAAGTATTTTCAAATATAGGTTTTGCAACAAAACGAAATATGATTTTTTAGAGGACTATTGGCTTTTGTACATTGAAAAGGAAATTATTGTGAGTTTACCATAAAATCAATCATTGATTATTTTCAAGATTTTTTTTTTAATACAAGATAAAATTTATACTCTAACCTAATTTAAGTGTATATGTGTATGAAATTTTCTTTTAGAAACTTGAATCTCGACCCTTACCCCCCGTATCCTACAAGCACTTATACTTGTGGAGTGACCATCGCACCAAGAGTGTGGGGTGGTGATTATTTTCAAGATTTAACAGCACACTAAATTATGTTTTGATAAATGACTAGTTTAAAATGCATTGTGAAAAAAACTATCTTATGTCTTTTCTTTTGATTACATATGATACTAGTTTTATTTTAGTAGAATTTTTAGTCTAGAATTTTTTTTTTAAAAAAAAATGGTTCATTTATTGCCCCTCAAAGTTGAAATCTTGGTTCCTTCTCTGATTAGCAAACCAAAAAACAATACTAATATTGCAAGAATTAGATTACCATTACCAGATTGATTCTGGGCATGAACCAGAAGAATATGTGGCAAAGAGCCAAGGACTGGAGAGATGAAATGTTTGAACCTCCCCATCACCTTCCTTATTGGAACATAGCTGAGGAAATGTTTCTGCCATCTTATATATATGTACTTATATACTGCCTTTATAGTTAAAACAGAAAAGGATTGTTTAGCTACGTAGTCAGCTGTCTTTGTTGGGTGGATTCTTTTGCAAATCCACAACTCATCAAATTAGAAAATATATGGACACAATCAATTTTATGCCATAAGTTTTACTACAGTTCTATTACGTTGGACAATAAGTAGTAAAAAAAAAAAAAATAATTATAAATTCATGTAAAAGTGATTGTTTACCATTATAATCAAATATGTTATTTAATAGACACATGTTGCTTTCATGTGTTGTATATGCAGGATACTTAGAGAAAATAAATTTTTTTTTAATGAAAAAAATAATTATTTTAACTCTAAGTCAAAGCCATTCCAAATAAAAATAAATAAAACCTCCATGTCAATGACAAAAAAAGTAACACAGATTTTAAGCCTATCGCGCGTATTGAAATAGAGTAGTGCTTATTAGTTATTACACACTATGTTGTAGTAGAGAGTTAATTTCGTACAGAAAGTTATACCGATTTAATCAATAAAATGATATATTTCGGTACTGGTCAGTACCAATGTACAATTTCAAGATTACTGCTAATTATATAATAATTATTATAATATCAATAATAAGAATATAATTCATAAAAAAAATTAAAACAAAAAATAAAAAAAAAAACGTTACTATTGTACAATTTACATTTTTTTTATAGGAATAATTTATAACTATTATATGCATATATATATATATATATATATATATATATTTATACACTATAAGTATTTTTTTTTTTTTTTGAGTTAAAGATTGGAATTGTTTTCAAATTGTACAGAGAGCAAACAAGTACTTCCCAAGCCACGTGTCCATTTGGATGGGTAAAAAGTGAACAAAAGGACTAGTCTCTTTCACTTCCCATCAGACCACAACAAGTTTCAAAATGTACATAGATATTCACGGAAGAAAGAGCAAGGAAAAGAGGGGGAAATGCAAAAGGTGAAATAGAAAAACAAAAGAAGAAAGAAGTAAAAGAAGGAGAAGCAGGCGATGAGGCGACAAACTTGAAACTGAGAACTAAGAAACAGCAGCGGCTTGGTCGATCTGCAATAACTAGTGAGCAAATTTTTCAAAGATTTTAATAAGCGTCAACTTCTGCTTCTCTTGTTATTCTTTTTCTAAGCCCTCCCTTAGAGGCTTTGGTTTCGGCCCGGTATCAAATTACCGGCCGAAATCTAGAATTTACTCCGGTATGGCCGGAACAACTCCGGTACAGCCCGTATTTTAGCCGGAACGAAATAGTAAATTTTCTGTACCGGTCAAGGTTACAGCACGGTAAATACCGGCCTGTACAGTATGAAATTAACCGTTAAAAACTAAAAACTAAAAACAATTGTCTACGACTCTACATGATTAAGAATTATATCTTTAAAATCTATTAGTCAGCATGGCCTCATATTTATTAATTATACGAATATGTATTAATCTATATTATATGTGAAATTCTTACGTATGCTAGAAGACCAAGAGCATTCTGGCTTTAATTTTTTGTATTGTTTTAAAAATGGTTGATCTTTATTTGGTATTATAGTTTAAAATTACCAAGCTTAATGAAAGACAAAGTTGAAGTTTCCACATATTAAAAATAAAAAATAAAAAATCCTAGACGTGCTATAATATGAATATAATGATTGATTTGATTTGAATATTCTAATTTTGTATAATACGAAAGATGTTGATGAATACTTTCGTTAAAAGCCCAATAAGCCCACAAAAACCAAGGCCCAACTTTTTTTGGACCCTCAATCTCTTTTTGCATTATTTAATTTTCATACATGGCCTAAGCCCATGTTTTTAGTTAGGGAAATAGATGAAATGTGGTATGAAGGGTAAATAGTGTGCCAAACTTGTAAATGGCGTGCCTAAGCCCATATACTTATACATGGACCCAAACTTGGACTTTACATGGTGAGTTGGGAACACTTGCAAGTCTATGTGTGAGCTCATGCATTGGCCACAAATACTAAGAAAAGCACTAATCTTATTTATTTATTTTTTTAGAAGAATATGTAAGGGGTAAAATTTTAAGTCAATTATAAAATGCCACATCAAAATTTAGTGGCAAATTCTAAATTAATGTCATTAAATTAATTAAATCAAATGATGACATGTGTCATCCAAATTGATATTATATTAACATATTGAAATTTGCCACGTGTCATTTGGCCCACAAGATAAAGACAAATTTTCTATTAAAAATATATGAATAATTATATATATTAAAATAAATAAATAAAATAAAGATAAATTTTCTATTCAAAATTGATAGATCATTATTTTTATCAAAATGAATTAAATAGAGATAATTATTTATCTTTGTTGATTATTATCTTTATCAAAATAGATAAATAGAGATAATTATCTCTAAGAAGAATTTGGGCCAATCAAAAGTTTATTACATACTTTCAAGTATATCAATTCAAAATGGAGCTTATCCTCTAAAATAATTATAAATAGAGGACATCCTCTCTCATTTTGAAGACCAAGGTTTCAAGAGGCCCAAGTTCTGGAGAAATTCTGTCTCAAGAGTCTTTGAAAAACTTGAAGCATCTTTGAAGAACTTGAAAAACATTCAAAGGGCTTGAAGAACTTGAAGGACAACAAATATCTAACAAGCTCAAGACTAGAGATTTGTTGTGAAAACCGTTCAATCCATCTTCCAACCAAAGTCAAGAAGATCTCTTGTTCGAGTTCTTTGAAGTTCTATTGGAATTAAGCTAAAAAAGCCTCCATAAACTTCAACAAACCCAAATCTTTGAAGCTCAACGGATCAAGCCTCTAAAGCCCCGAAGAATTTCAACCTACGAGCCTTCACATTCGAAGACTTAAAGAACAATAAATCTTTAATAACCTCAAAGCTAGGGATTTGTTGTGAAGACCGTTCAATCCATCTTCCAACCAAAGTCAAGAAGATCTCTTGTTCGAGTCAAATTCAAAGAAAATAGAATCAGAGAGTATTCTTTTGTAAAAAAATTGAAATAGAGATTATACTCATTATTCATCAATACAAATTTATATTTGCAAACATATTTCTTATCAATTGTTTGATTTTTTGCAATTGAGAAATTTTGTGTTTACAGAATAAAAATGCTAATCTTTTTTTTTTTTTTTAGAGAGTTTCAACCTATGACGTCCGCTCCTGATTATAGCTCTTTATTATCAAACTACGACACCAATTAGTTTTTTATATAGGTGGGGATTGAATCTCAAATCTCTTATTCAACCATCAGAGACTTTATCAGTTGAGCTAACTGAAACCCACGAATAAAAATGCTAATCTAACCTGCCATATTTACCACAAAATTAGGATTAATTGCCTAAACCTAAGATAAGTAGTTTCTAAATCTTTAAAAAAAAAAAAAAAAAAAAAAATCAACAACAACAACAACAACATTTTGACCAAATTCACATTTTGGTCCCTACTTCTTAATTTTACTGCATTTAGTCCGTAAAATCAAAAGGCAATCTCATTTTGGTCCCTACCGTCATCTCACCTATAGAAATTGTCTACGTGGTAGATGGAGTGCACTTTTGGCGCAATAAATGCTAACGTGACTATTAAAAAATAGGGATCAAAATAGGAATATGGTTAAAATATAGGGACCAAAAATTTATTTCCATAGTTTTAAAAACCAGACCGAACCGGCTAGTTCGACCTATTCAACCGAGTATTGGGCAACAATCCTGTCCAATTATGTTTAAAAACCGAAAATGTAAGAAAAAGTAGATTTGGGAAAACTGAGATAGTTGAACCGATTTTGTAAAATTTATGAAAGAGATCTGAAATGGAGTTTTTTTTTTTCCCCAGTAAAAATCTTCTTTTTTCTCAGATTTTCTAGTCTACATGGGCGAGGATAGATTTTTTGTAGTAAAGTTTTTTTTTTTTTTTAAGATTGACTAAGCTCGAGAGAGTAAGAAAATGACTGAACGCTCATGCTTAACGTTGAAATCAGCCTCTTCACAGATCTTCTGAGAGAGAGAGAGAGAGAGAGAGAGAGAGAGAGAGAGAGAGAGAGAGAGAGAGAGAGAGAGAGATTCCAATGATGGTATTGCAAAGAGAGATCTAACTTCCTCTGAGAGAGTGAGAGAGAGATATGATGTCTATGTCTCTTACCATAGAGTTTGTGGAGGACAGAAAACTGGAAAAACAAAGAGTTTTTGATGGTGTGTAACGTGGGGAGTGGGTGATAGATTTATGAGGGGGAGTAAAAAAAAAAAAAAAAAGAGTGAGGGAGTGTTTGGTACATGCACTTAAAAACTGAAAATTGTTGTTTAAAAACATATACCAAACACCCCCTAAATGTGTGTGGCTGGGAGTGGGAGAGTAGGAAAGTGGATTGGTAAAGTCAGTGTGATGTCTAGTCATCTAACTTTGGTTTTTTTTTTTTTTTTTTTTTTTTGAATAAATGAATTGTTAAAGTTAAACTATTATTTATATAAATAAATAAAAATGAAACTTGAATAGCAAAGTATGCTTTGTCAACAATTACTGACTAAAAAATAAAGGTAGTATGGAAAATTAAAAAAAAAAAAATTCTGAATATAAGTTATTAAAATTCAAAATTCACATAAAAATTATTTAAATATTTTAATTATATTAATTATGATGTCATCGGTTTGACCATCAGTCCGACCCTGATCAGACCTTAAAATCGATAACCAATCTTTTTTCCGATTCTTTGTCTTTTCCAGTTTTTAAAACTATGGGTATTTTGGGTAAAAAGAAAACAAACAAACAAAATAAACAAACAAACCAACCATCCTTAGAGTTTATCTTTTTCTCATATTGTCAGGCAAGATAATGTTGTTGCTTATGCCTTAACTTAGAGAGCAAGACTTTTTTTTTCCTTTTTCAAGTATGGATGGAGTTGGTTTATTTTGATGCATTTTCTTTTTTAGTTTCGGATTTTCCAATTCATGAATAGTAAGTAGCGTATTTTTTATTCTCAAAAACAAAAAAAAA
The DNA here is from genome assembly GCA_028535905.1 of Quercus berberidifolia. Lineage (NCBI taxonomy): Eukaryota > Viridiplantae > Streptophyta > Magnoliopsida > Fagales > Fagaceae > Quercus > Quercus berberidifolia. The sequence continues at coordinate 74,762,721 of JAPQVW010000002.1, read as the reverse complement.
AAAACAAAAAATAAAAAACAAAGATTAGTTGGCTTGCTCATTTTAATGCAATATGACCCGTTCGTATAAATTAGGCACACTCTTCAAAAGGTGTTTCCTTTCAATTAGGAGTGTACATGGGTCAGGTTGGGTTAGGTTGAGGGGATTTTTTAACCCAACCCACCATAGTGGATTAAAAAAAATTCAACCCAATCCACATGGGTTGGATTGAACCCATGGGTTAGACAACTTTTTTTTTTTTTTTTTTTTTACTATCATTATTAAATTGAACAAAAAAAAAAAAATATATCACATCTGCCACCTGAGTTGATAAATAAAATATACATTAATATATGAACTAATATTCCAACTCATTTTTTTTTTTTTAAGAGAGTTTCAAACTATGGCGTCCGCTTTTGATGATAGTTCTTTATCATCAGACCAAAACACCAATCAGTTTTTGGTGTAGGCGGGAATTAAATCTCAGATCTCTTGTACAACCATCAGAGACTTTACTAGTTGAGCTAATTAGAACCCACTTCCAACTCAGTTATACATTAATATATAAATTAATATACATTAATATTGGCTTTTATATAGAATAGGAGGAAGAGCTAGTTATTTAAAAAATTTTATTAATTATATAATGTATTTTAAATATATGGGTGGGTCAGGTAGGGTTTGGAATTTTATGACCAAAACCCAACCCGACCCATTATCAAAAAATTTTTTGCAACTCAACCCAACCCACCAAGCCCTAAAAACCGACCCAACCCGACGGGTTGGGTTGGGTTAGGTTGAGTTAGGTTGGGTCGGTTTTGGCAGGTCAGTGGGTTGGCTACACAACCCTAATTTCAATTGGTCATCATATAAGCTGATTTTTTTCCATAAAGTAGTTGATCCTAAGTACGAAGCTCAAAGTTGGCATTTTTCTCAAATCCACCAACCAAGAGCTTTGATCCTTACAAAGAAATGGGTAATAACTAATCAATTTCGACTCTACCTTAAAACCAAGACTTAAGTCATTCATTAAATATTCTTATTTATCTTGCATCACTAGCCTTATTAAAGAGAGTCATGGGTCCGGTTCTCCATATTAGAAACCAGTTCGTCCGAGCTTGATTCATATTTTCATTCTCTCTCAATAGCCGACCTCAGCAAATGTTTAAATTAATAAATAAAACTGAAACTGGTGAAAATTATATGATAAATATAAATGAAGTTTTAATGCAAAATAAAATTGCAAAAGAGTTAGTACTTTTGTATACTATACATTTAGATGTGCATAGCCTTGAGTTAAATTTCAAATAGGATAAAATTTAGTTACAAAATTTATTGTTGCCTAAGACTACAACCCTACTTAATATCTTTTTATTGGAGGTGAATTTTGAAAAAATTCACCTTTAGATTACATATTTTTCTTATATACTTCATGCTTGCAAAATTTCTAAAAAATTGAAGATCAATAACTATGACATCAATAAATTGTTTAATATGCAAGTTTTTGTAATTTAAAATTATGCATGAAATGTAAGATTATAGATCATATAGTAAATAATATCCGATTAACATAAATTTGATAAATTTGTATGAGGTTCCTAAGAGTCCAATAGCATTCAATGATTTTTTGGTGAGTCTAACAGATCTTGAAGCTTTGTCAGTTGTTTTGTTACTTTGCTCTAGCATTCTTAATGACGAAGAAGAGAATGATATATTGATATATACATACATCTGATACATGTGTTTTATATTATTGTCCAGTAGCTCTTGTGAAGAAGACAATACAGAGTTGGGATTTGTTCTTTCACAAAGTGACATAATCTCATGTTTGTGCTGAAAAGTGCTTAAGCTTCAACAGTAGTGCTAGAAACTAGAAAGCGCTTAATGCTTGTTAAGAACTTTATGAGGATTGATTGTGTGCTTCCAAAAGCACTTCCTTGGTAGTAAGCTCACTTGTATTTGTAGGCCTTGAAGTCCAACCCATGTAGCAAAGAGAATATGGGCAAAGGCCCAACTCTTGTAGTATTGTAATTGTGGCCCATGAGCCCAATAGCTTGTAAAGCCAACAAAATATCATTAACACTTGTTTCGGCCCATTGTTTATGCCCAATAATGTCTGTATTTTTCTAGCACAATACAATTTTTTTGCTTAACCCAATATTAAAAAAAGTAGCCCTCAACAATCTATAATTTTAATTCCTTTGGTTAATTTTTTCAGTTCTGAAATTCTTTTGAGAAAGCAGTTCTGAAATTGAAGCAATGGATTACCAGACTTTGACAATGGCTTTCCTTTCACCATACCCGTACCCAATTTGAATTCCAAAATTTTCAATAGGCTGAATTTAATAATTTATAATCCCGAGTTTGACATTCAAGGCCACAACACACACCACAAACAAATTTTTCATCAACACCATCATAGCTACAGGTTTTAACACAATAATGTGATTACACACAATTTTCAATTACAAATGTTAAAAGAAAAGTAGGAAAAGCAGAAAAACTGCAAGATTCAGTAGTCACATAAAAAATTCGACTTGATTCAGTCACGCCGTCTTTCTTCCATTGAGTTAATTTTATTGCCAAGCACTACTTTAGATCACTCATTACTTGACTCATGTTTGGCCTATTGGCGGTGTTTGTTAGTTAGACCCCTTAACACTCAATTTGTTTATCCTAATTTATTAACCAAGTTGTTACTTAGGTTTGTTATGCAGTTCTAGGTTAAACAATAATAACTTATATCATAATAACGAAAAAGTAAAGTAGACAAGCGATATGATGACCCAGAAAAACCAATGAAACTGTTCAGTTTCAAGGCAAAAAACTTAGGGAGGACTTAACCTAAACAATCCACAAGACAACAATTTACTAATAGAACGAAAGTTTTTACAATAGACTTAACCCTAAATATACTGCTATCACTTGTAGTACTTACTCACGCAACCACACGCAACTCCAAATCTACGAACTCTTCTATTATAAATTTGTTGCACATAAATACTCCAGTTTGTGACTTTGAGAGTTGCACTCAAAGATTTAGATAAGCAACACAAACTCTCTAGTTTGTAACTCTAAGACCACCCCTGAAGTTTTAAATTTCTAGCACCTTTGATGACTAGTGATGGCAGCAACTTTTACAACACTAGATCTTGAGTTTCTTCAAAGAATATATTGCCAGTAGAAGATTTTAAAGAGTTTTAGGTGCAGAAACCCTAGATCTACAATAGGAGGCACAAGAAGCATTCTTCTCTCTCTAAAAAATCTATTTAAAATGTGCCTTAAGGTTTCCTTAAAATATTATGTGAATTAGATCTGAAACCCTAAACACTTAATAGGCTTAATGGACTATTGGGCCGAAATTAAATCTGTAGAAACTCATCTTGATCAGCCGAACCATGGTCTCAATTGATTGAACCTGGCATGTTTCAAATTCTTGAACCTGTAACTTCCTTGTTTTTGTATTTTTACTTGCAGCACATTGAGCATTGTTTAATCATATCTATAGACTTAAGAATCTATATCTAGATAAGTTTGTGCTCATGATTTGCCAATTGTTCTAAATTTTAAGAATCTAACAAGCGGAACCTAGAATTACATATGTATGTGTTTAGCGAAAAAGAGTCATTTGCATTGAAAAGGGAGATGTGGATGTGCGCGATTGAAACTTGTGTAAAGATTTTGTTTTAACCCAATTTATCTTTTAAGCATTTGGTAAATACTCTTTGTCCGTAATTATTTTTTAAAATGTTAATTTGAACCGATCAATAACATTAATTTTGTGAATAATCAAAGTTAAACATAAGGTCAAGAGTCTTGTAGTTAAAGACGAGCATGGTTTAGTGATTGTACGTAAACTTTCTCATTTGCAAAGGTTTAGTAATCGGATGGATACATATTTGTATGCAGTCATTAGTCATAGAATCATTGCAATTTTGTCTAGAGCTTAGTGTTTTTGATGCATTGCTTGAATGGGATGATCATGCTTCAGCTTAAAAAGTGCAAAAAGCACGAAACTCAACAACAACTTGTGGCCATCTACTGGAGGATATTAATAAGTTATTGTGTTCTCAATTTCTATTTTGTAAGTTTTAATTGTGTGGATCATAGTATAGCCTCTTTGCTGAGATCTTAGTCTTCGGTTTGGTTGGAGGACCTTTCTTTTAACATTGGTGCTGCTTCGATAGTTGATGTAATATCCAAGGTTTTCAAGCTTGAACCGTTCAAAAAAAACCATAAAATGAAGAGATTCAAAATTTTTAAGGTCCAACTGGGATAAGATTAATGTCATAATTAATTTAATATTTAATAAATACTGAAAAATGGAACAAATTTGTAAAAATGAGTAGTCTTGATAATAATAAGAAATAGAGATATAGAGAAATTATATAATTTTCAAGTACATTTTCACAACTTTTATATTAAAAAATACAACACAAAAAAAGTATAATTACCCTTAATCCTTCAAATATAAAATATAATTACTTATTTTTTTTAGTAGTAAAAAATAATTACTTTAAAAAGCAAATAATTTTGGTGCTTCACATATAATAAATATAATTATATTAGTCACAATAAATTATTTGTGAATTTAATTATATATTAAAAAATTATATATTTTATAATCAGAACGTTTGATTTTTTTTAATATATCTAAGTTTTTAAAATTTAAGTTAAAAGCAAATTTTTTTCGCTTTAGAGCATCAACAACCTTCCTGCCACAGTGGTCAGTGTGTGTCATGTTTCAAATGTAGCTCTTCTAAGTTGTAGTATATTTGTTTCTCAAAAAAAAAAAAAAAGGTGTTGTGTATTTGTGTAATGACAACATGTCCATTAAATAATCCATTATACATTAAAACCTCCCTTATCAGAGACAGATAAATATCCAAGCATGTGTAAATGGCTCAAATTCCCACTTAATTTGATTGACAAAAAAAATGGGAGGGTTATTTCTTAGTTTATTTATATCTTACAAAAAACAAAATACAAAACTCCGAATCAAGACGTCAAATGGCAGTGCCCATAGACTTTAGTAGTAATTTTTATTAAGGTTCAAGATCCGAAACGCCAACTTTGATTTTTAGAAACATTTTACCTTGCTAAAGGATTGAGTTCAGTACTGAGATCCATATTGATCATTTCAAATGAATCTTTCAATTCAACCCTACAGCCCTCTATCTTTTGAGATAATTCAGTTGTCAAACTTTCCTTTAGTTCTGCGACTACCTGACTCATGGTTGGCCTTCTACTCGAAGTTGGAGATACACAAGCCACTGCTACTTCAACAGCTTTCCAAACCGAGTTAACATTGAAATCTCCACCCAACTTTGGATCAACAATATTTTGAATGTCCCCTTTAGCAAGCATGAAAGCCACCCATTGGCTTATGTGAGTCCTTTCGTGGGATCTTTCGATCACAGGTTGATTTGTGATAATCTTCAATAGAACAACTCCAAAACTATATACATCACTTTTTTCATTTAACCGGTTCGACTTGTAGTACCTGCAAGTCAACCCATGTTATATTTTCATGTTTTTTGCAACATTATTTCTGGAAGTTGGGAAGTTTGTAATACTACTCTTGATATTGTTTGTTGTGTAATGTTTTGATATTCATTGAACAAAACTAGTTGAATTATTACACAAACATATATAAACTGAAGACTGTTGACTTTTGATTAATCGATCTTTTTATTTTTTTGTCACAACTCCAAAGGCCTCACAATTTACATGTCATTGTTCTGATTTATGATTTTAGTTGATTTTAAATTCTATTTTGTAGTTAAACCATCCATTAGTATCTTGCCATGCCATGTATTCTTTCAACTGTAGAATATAAATTCTATATACAAACTAAATTATAATAAATACCAACTAATGATTACTATAATGTGGCTCTGCTGCTAACTCCATGATAATTGCCTTTTATTAATAAGAAACTTATTAATATAGCTAACTAGAACTCACAACTAAATAACAGAAGTACTCACTCAGGGTCCAGGTATCCAGGGGTGCCGACGACATTTGTCGACACATGTGTGCTGCTATCAATTTGGAAAATCTTTGATAGACCAAAATCCCCTAGTTTGGCATTGAACTTTTCATTCAACAAAATGTTTGTGGTCTTCACATCCCTATGGATTATGGGTGGCTTACAACCATGATGCAAATACTCCAAACCTGTTTTACAATTCATTATTAATTATAGAAAAAGAATGAAAAGATTAAACACTCTTAAAATATTTATATAAATCAGCTTATTGCAAACCTTCAGCTGCATCAATTGCTATTTGAAGTCTTGCTTGCCAACTCAAGATATTTGTTTTATGACCTGCATACGTAAATAATACGCCTTAACTTAGTTGTGTAGTTCAAATAAATTAACCTTGATCATGTTGTTTAAGAAAAGTTTTTGAGGGGAAGTTATTTTTATGTTGCTTCAAAATAAAATTTGGCTTAAATTATTAATTTGACCCTTTAACCAGTAGCCAAATCCAATTGTTCCGTAAACTATTAGTTGAGTCAATTTAGCCTTCCAGTTTCAAAATCAAATCAATACGATCGTTGGGTTTCCTCTCCATGATATTATTATAAGCTAGTTTTAACTATGACCAAACCTGACAATTGTGTTTCTAAGTCTCTGTTGGCCATGTACTCGTAAACGAGTCCCATGTTGGTTCCTTCGTAGCAATACCCGACAAGGGTAGTCAAGTTTTTATGATGAACTCTCACAAGAAGTTTTACCTACATTTCAAATCATCATAACTAATTTAGTATAATAATCGATGTATGGGAGATCAAGAATTCTATGTTATAGTGGCTTGCCTCTGCTTGAAATTGTTGATACCCTTGGACTGATGATGGAGAGAACACCTTTACTGCTACATGAATTCCATCTATGCAGCCATAGTAAACTGTTCCAAATCCACCCTTACCAAGAATCCTCTCAAAGTTGTTGGTGATTCTTTGGAGATCAGAATATGTCACTTGTCGTTGCATTGACTCCAGTGGCCGATTCTGGACGTTTGGTTGGGTATCAACTAGCGCAACTGCTAAGCGATCATCAAAAGTATATTAGGCACAAATCTTCGGAGAATTATAATTTTTATTGTTTCCGCAAATGTGTATCTTATATTTAATGTCTTAACCTCTAGTCTTATCTTGCTTTTTCCTCCTTGTGAGCACACAAAAGATAGCCGCTATAGTCAATGAGAGGATGAGAAAACCAACAACTGATGCTAGTGTTAAAACGACAATATTTTTCTTCGTCTTTTTCCTTTCACATGAATCTGATGCACAAAGGTTTGAATTTTCTCCCACACTACGAACAACAAGGTTAATAGCAGCAATTGGAAGTTAGCAAGGAATATCATCATGAACATTATTATATTAGTATACAGACTAATTAACTGATGCTTTAGGTTTTTGTAGAGAAACTATATACAGACTTTATTTATTTTTGAAAATCGGAGTGAAATAAAATTATGATATTACAGAGTCATCGCTTTTGACAAAAACCATACCTTAACAACAGTGAACCACTCTTTGATCTTTTTATGAGTTCAGCTGGAATAGAACCATTGAGCTGATTTCGTTCTAAGTTTCTGCAAGGGTAAAGTGAATATGATTTTTCCCCTTTTTTAACATAGAATAGTATCCAGAGGCAGGGCCACATACTGTAGTGGGTACAAATACACCCATTGAAATTTGGAAAAAAAAATTGTAAGAGTTTCGGTACTTTTTTATAATTACACTTAAGTGAAGAAGAAGAAGAAGGTTGTGGTCAATTTTGAGAACCCTTCTGAAAAATTAAATGGTACTGTAAAAGAATGTACCTTTCTAGATATGTAATCCTAATTCCTAAATCAATTATTCTTTTAAAAAAAGTGATCTCAAAAGATAAAACCTATTACTCAACTTTTCTCCTTCCCCATCCAACACTACAATTTGTCAATTTGGCCAAACAAAAATGCGAGAGGGAGAGGGGGAAAAGAGAGGAAAGAAAGAAAAAAAAAAAAAAAAAAAAACGATAGAGAAGAAAAGGAAATTGGTGTATGACAGACAGAATATGTATACACTTTAATTTTTGTTGTGTATTAAATATTTCGTACTTTCTGTATCTTTATAAATTTTCTAGAATATGACCTTATTTCTTTATTTTAGAGGGGTTTATGTAGCATTTTCATTATAGTTGAATCTTTATATTACCCAATACATGTTTAAGAATAAAATTATTTAGAGCAAAATTATAGAATAAACGAGTTTTGTAATTTAACTGACACTTCATTATGCATAAAGTGTTTGAAAGTTCAAGGGAGGAGGAGTTCAAGCTATAGGGTTATGTTATTAACATATGTATTTCTAATAATAATAATAATAATAATAGAATTTTGTATTACTATCCAAATGATGCATGTAAAGTTAGAAGAACATATCTACAAGATGGTACCAATCAACCTCCTAACTACTACTTTCCAAAAAATCAAAATTCAAATCTTTTCACTTCATTTCAATTGTGCTTATTTTGATGAGTACGAAATTGGTTGTAGTATTGCATAAAAAAAAATAATAAAACAAAGTCAAATCCATGTATTTATTTATTTATTTATTTTAAGAGTTTGTACTCATTTCAAAACAAAACCTAGGTCTACCAATTATACCATAGTTAAGTAACTTACAGGACTTTCAAATACTTCAAATGAGACAAAGAATATAATATTGATCCCGTTAAGCTGTTGTCTGATAGATCTCTGAAATAGGAAAATCAGTTAAACTTATTATTTAGTTATAAAAAAAAAATTAAAAAAAAAAAACACTTTGACCTAATTTTGTTATTATTATCATGTTTCAATTTTTTTGATAATGTAAATTGTTGATACTTACAAATCTTGTAACATTACGAGATTTGATATGTCAACAGATATCTCTCCAGTCAATCCACTAGAAGACAAGTCCCTGTTCACATTTAAAATTTACAATTATTAAGGTAAAATTTTACTAAGAGATAGTTTTAAATAAGTTGGAAAGTCATGTGGGAAAGCATAAACTTACAAGGAAATGATTCTAGGGGAATTATAACCATCATAGCTACAATTTAGACCTTCCCACAAGTATGCTTGAGGGACGCACGGATCTCCTTGCCAATTTCTCTTAACTCCGTATGTTGATTTGATCTTTGTGATGGCATCAACTAATATTTACATATGCATCCAAGTAAGTCAAAAATATGAGCAAACTACGATCAGCCAACATAGTTCAAGTTCAAAGAATACGTGTGGAGGAACATACCATCTTGTTGGTCCGTTTCTGATTGCAAGAGATTTTTTATGGAATATATCTCAAGTGCATTGATGATGGGTGGAAGAGTTGAATTTTCTGTTTTGATTATTGAAACTTCATATTGTTTGGCAATCCTCATGGCCGCAGTACTAAACACCGTGGTTGTGGACAAGTTCTTTGGAACAACGGGTCCATACCAGTACTGCCCGTTTAAAGTAATGTTGAATGATCTGTACTGGTTAGCTTTGAGCTTTACAACTTCAGCAAAATGCATGTAGATATAATATTCGGAAGTTGCAGTTTCTGAGTCCCAGTTGAAGACCAAGGGAGAGCTATTAGTTTTTGGTATGGCGGCAGTACTCATAACAACAGATGGAAGTTGGTAATCATTGTGACTTTGGGAGTCAATAGGAAGCGGGGTATCTATTCCCTCATAGAAGTTATTGGGCTGCCAAATGCGATCATAAACATCGTTTCCATACCTATGGAAAAATGGATAATTCCATATAAGCCAGGAGCAAAATAAATCTATGTTCTGTTACGTAAATTATGTGAGTAGGATGAGATATACTGAAGAAACAATAGTTGTCATCTATATGAGCTGAGTTTATGGTCCAAAAGGTTAAGCTGACTCACTTGTAGGGCCGGCTCTAGGCTTAAGCCCCCCTGTTAAAAACAGAACCTAAAAGTACAAGATATTCATTGTTTTTATATATTAAAAATGGCCTACTTAATATATGCTCTTAGCGCATATATTAATGAAATATTTTAGAAAATTTTTTATTAAATTTTGAAAATGTTATCAAACTTCCCCCTTTTTCCATCTTTAAGAAAACACCAAAATAGTGACCAATAGAAACTCAACTTAACCAAAATTGTTTCACAAAAAAAAAAAAAAGTTGCAAATATATATATATATATATATATATTTGATAGAGTTGCAGATATATATGTTGAATCATCATTGACAATTACTTTTTCCTAACAACTCGGGTCTTTAATATTTGTAAACTAATGTCTTACATGGTAAATTATTAATATTTGCCACTAATCTCTCTCTCCGTCAAAATCAAAATCGAAAATTAAATTTCAACTTAATTTAACCATGCATTACCTTATCCAAGATAAAGTATACATCTTTATTAAATTCTGGCTCCAGTAAAAGGAATAACCTGTTCCTCAAAAAAAAAAAAAATGGTAAAAGGACTAACCTGTATGTTCTATCAGTTAGTGAACCTTGATCTGTGCGAAACAAGAGTGCCAATGATCCAGATTGTGTCACATACGTCTTATTGTTCAATGGCCGTAACTCTATTGCTGATATAAACGGTGTGCCGAGGTTTGTGTTTACAAGACAGACATGTATATAATTTAGAGTTGGGACATGTATGAGCTCCTTGTTGACAGTATATGACGCATTCTTTATTTTGACCGTATCCCACATATTTGGTCCCAGATGCAGATCGAATTCTGGTAAGTTATTATCATAATTCCCATGCAAGAAGGTTGCTCGGATTAAATATCTAACTCCTTGCGTAATATTTATTCTGTAACAGTTCCGGATTCCGTCAGGAAAGCTTCGTAGAGTCCATTTTTGTTGTTGATAACTAGCTTTAAGCTCATATGATATGCTCTTGCTTATACCAGTGTCTATGAATGTTGCGTCAGAAATGTAATTTATGCCTATTAAGGGCTCCGTATAGCTTAAATTTGCTGGTGTCCCACAATCTATGCTTATGAAGCCTGAGACAGATAGCACAATAGTTAAACTATATATATATATATATATATGGTAATTAGCTAACCAAAACCAGTACTAATATTCCAAGATTTTGATTGTCTTACCTGATTGATCCTGCGCATGAACCAGTAGTGTAAGAGCCAAACAAACGAGCAATGCAGAGATGAAATGTTTGTACCTCCCCATGATCATCATCATCTAAATTTCTTCTTGTTTATTCAATTAAACATGCTTTGTGCAATCTAATATTTATACTGCTTAATATAGGAATTGAATAGTTTACCAACATAGTCGTAGTCAACTGTCCTCTCTACTAGAAGAAATCTATATTTCTCTCGCTTTTGTTATAATTACCAATCATAACAGCTTCCGTGTTGAAATTTATGATAAAAATTATTAAAATTGTGTCATGCTTAGTACGTTCAAACAACATAGTAAATTAATTTTAAACTACAAGTCAATGCATGGGACAAACGTCATGTATGGGTTAGCGTCCGTAATACTCCGCTACTTTGTCCATGATCCTTAAAAATAGAAATCCTTACGTACCAAATGGTGTGTAAAAACGTGTTGCTTATTTTCGTCGCTTAAAAACGTGTTGCTTAAAAATAGAAATCCTTACGTACCAATTGGTCTGTAAGACTGTAATATATAATTTTCGTCGCTTACTTTCTCCTAGGATGCAGAGAGGTTTGAAATGAAATGGTAGACCTGAGTCACCTGACTTTTTCAAATGCCGTAGCATAAACAGTAATAATTTCATTCAATCAAATTTCCCAAGCAACAGCAGTAAAGTGGATACATCCTATCAATCACAATGTCCTAGAAAGTAGTGCTTTGAAAGATTTGATCCTGCGCATGAACCAAAGAGAAAGAGCCATAGCACCCAGCAATGCAAAGATGAAATGGATGCACCTCCCCATGATTGCCATCTAAATTTCTTATTGCTTATTAGAACAAAGCTGCCAACACATGCTTTCCGACATCTATTACTTATACTTCTCATATGGGTATAGAATAGTTTTACCAACATTGTCCTAGTCAACTGCCCTTGTTACCTGAAGAATTCTATCACTTTTGCTTTATACCAATCATAACAGCTTCTGTTAGAATTTAGGATCAAAATTACTAAAATCGTGTCATGCTTAGGGTCCATTTGGATTGAACTTATTGTTGCTAAAATTGAAAATTGAAAACTGAAAACTGAAAGTACTGTAGTAAAATAATTTTTAAATGTGTGAATAGTATCGTGGGACCCATTTTTAATATTTTTTAGTGCGTGAACAATAATAAACAGTACTGCACTTACAATGCTACTACAGTACTGCTACAGGCTGGTTGTCCCCTAGAACTCGTGAAGTGAGGGAAAAAAAAAAAAAAAAAAAACGCAGCTTTGAATTTAGCGGAAAACGTTGAATCCAAACGGCACCTTAGTACGTTCAAACGACCTAGTAAATTAATTTTTGAACTCCAAGTCAATGGGACAAACGACATGTATGGGTTAGCGTCCGTAATACTCTGTAAATTAATTTTGAAAATAGAAATCCTTACGTACCAATTGGTTTGTGAAAACGAGCTACTTTATTTTCGCGACTGATAGATATCGGAATGAAATGGTAGACCTGACTTTTCCATGTGCCGTAGCACAAAAGGTAATAAATTCATTCAAAGAAATTTTCCAAGCAACAACACAAAAGTGGATACTTTTTATCAATACAATGTCCTAGCAAGTGTTTGCGAACGAATTGACATGCACGTTGAGGTCAGGATGGTCCTGAATGAATTGACATGCACGTTGAGGCCAGGGTGGTCACACGACCACCCTGACCTGAGAATTTTTTTTTTAAATATAATAATTCAAAATTTTATATTTGTCTACTCTTAAAATAATATTTGTAGCCACCTTAAGTTTTATTTATTTATTTATTATTATGTCCAATAAAATTAAACTTTGTTAAAATTTGTAAAAAATATTTATAATAATAGCAAACCCAAATGCCCAATAAAGACCTCAGGAAAAAAAGCCCAAGATCAATCCTCCCTTATTCACTACTCAATAACTCAGAGAGATTTTTAAATCAACAAAAATAATAATAATTAAATTTTTATAAACTAAATACCCCATCAATCCTCACCGCTGATTGAATCAAATTTGTAACCAAAATAATTCCCAACCTAAAGGGAAATAAGAACCTCAGTCCTCAGCAGTCAATGGCCTCAACGTGCTACATGTTGCCACCCCTAATCCCAAAGCACATCGGTGACGGCGACAACGAGATCGGTTGGCCCAGAGTAGCGCTGAAGGTAACCCAACTAGCCTATCTAGTTCTAAATTCTCAACGTGCAGCGGTGTAGCCTATCTAGATCGAAGATTACCTTGGTGAGACTTGGCCTCAACGTGCTACCGCGGTGCTGCCCTTTAAGGTATTTCAACTCTCTCTCTCTCTCTCTCTCTCTCTCTCTCTCTCTCTCTCTCTCTCTCTCTCTCTCTCTCTCTCTCTCTCTCTCTCTCTCTCTCTCTCTCTCTCTCTCTGTGAAACTAAAAAATATGGTTCTCTGAATCTCTTTGGAATTGATTCAATTGAATAGCTTTACCTAATTGCCTTTATTTAACTTTATTGGTTTGTGAGTTTATTGTTTTGTGTATGTTTTATATTTCTTTAATGTTTTGTGTAAGTGTACAACTGTATAGTCTATATGTAATGTAATTGTTAAATTGCGTTGATTGGCTAGTGCTTGCTCATGTCTTTTGAGTGGGGGTGGATGGGGCCAACTGTGGCATTGGATATTTGGATTGGGGTAGTGAAGGCATTAAAAGTTAGTGAATAAGACATTATAAAAGACAAAAAAAAAAAAAAAAAAGTTATGTTAAGCAAAGAAATATAGTAAAACAACTAAACAATAATAATTAATAATTTTATTAATATTTCAAATAAACTTATAGTCTATTGTTTATTCTTTTGCTAATATCATGGACAAATATTTGATAACAAAAGCAAGATTCATTTTCTGTGCAAGATTCATCTTATCATCATGATAATCATGATGAAATAAGAAGATTTTATTTACAAAAAGGCCCTTGTCAACCTATTCTCGATAATGAGACTATCATGCAACGATTTTAAAATATAAAATCTCTTAAAAGGAAATTGTAAAAATTTATGTATTTGCTTGTTTTGTTGTTGATGTTGTTGTTGTTGTCAAATATGGATTTTTCTTATTATTAGATTGTGTAATTTATGCTTTTTAAAGACCACCCTGAAAAAAAAAAAAAAAAAAAAAAAAAAAAAAAAAAAAAAAAAAAAATCCTAAAACCGCCACTATTAACATGATAGTGGTTGTAATAGCACTAGCATCAAGTGTGTCAAATGCCATTTGGCACACAAAATACCAAAAAAAAAAAAAAAAAAGCATTGATGAATAGTAAAAGAATAATGCTAGAGATACAAACTATTTTACAAAAAATTTTACAAACTGTTGATGTGGAGAATAATTATTAGTAAATAAAAAAATGATATTAATGATGGACCTAGATGAAAACCAATAAGAGGTTAGCCACATCAATATTTTGTAAAAATGTTGTAAAATAGTTTGTGACTATAGCATTACTCATAGTAAAATGCTACGTTTGAAATGGTATGGATAAAAATTGTAAACTTTCTAATATTTTTTTACTCATACTTTTCTCTCTCCTCCCTTACCTATCTTCTCTCTCCTGTTTGCATTATCATTCAGCCTCTCCTCCCTTCGTTTCGCTAGAGTACACTGTCGTCCTCATCTGCCGTCGATCTTACCAAGCAGCAGACCTCACGTCACCTTGCCTCTACTTGCCTCAGTCGCCATGCCTCAACTCACCTCCAATCTCACACTGTGGCCGATCTTGCCCAGCCGCTTCTCGCCAACCCCTGCTGATCTCGCCTAGCTGACTCTTACCCAGCCGTGGATTTCATCTCCTTTTTTTTTTTTTTTGGGGTTGATTTTGGGGTTTTATTTTGGTAGTTTTGGGTGGTGTTGGCTGGTTATGGTAGTTGTGGTTGGTTGGTGGTGGCTACCTACTAGGTTGGACTAGTTTTGTGTTAATATTATTTTAATATATTGTATATATTATGTTATATATTGAATCGTAGAATAGAACATGGGATTTTGGTGTATTGTAAAGTGATGTATTAAAATAGAACAAATAGCTTTTTGATATTTGAAAATGACTTTTTTTTTTTCTTTTTTTTACAACACTTGATACTAATGCTCTAAGTGGTTAGTTGGTGAAATTTGATAAAAGACGAGACAAAAGCATAACAAACACTTCGAAGGTGGCCAAAGCAAACCGTGATAAATCCGTGCAACTTGACCAACACCCTGTTAAAAAAGAGAGGCCTCAGTTTGGCCCTAACCAACCGTCAAGGGAGTTCCAATGGTTATGTTGGTAAAACACTTCGAGAAAATCGATGAAGATGAAAATAGCAGACTATGCCCAAGACTTGCTAGTTGGTCGCCACCTCAGTTTGGCTGAAGAGACAAGTATCAAGACAGCAACTCCCAGTTTGCAGGCAGATGGAATCTTATTAAAACCCATTTAATAAATATTGATGGAAGAAGGTGAGATTTTTTTGAAAATTACTATATTGACTAATAGCCAGACCGACTTGGTTGACCTGTATACCGTTATTTATTATTATTATTTTTTGGGTCTTGTGAGTTTTGTTTCTTGGAGAAGAGGGAAGGGAAACCACCTAACAGAATAATCGTTTTCCAGTCTCTATGCCTCACAGAATGAGCCACATACATTTCATTCAATAGTTTAATTTAAGTTGTTAGTGCAGCCGAGAGAAACTCTTCACTGTTATGCCAAATAAATGAAATTTAAGGTGGATAGCTGTAATAAACTCATGTTAGTCATACAAAACATGAATTTCGAGTTTACGAAATACTAATAATCATCCAATTAAATCACATATTTTGAATTTTTTTATCAATTTATTTGTTTTCCCTTTATTAGAGTTGCACCAAATTTTTCATTAGAAAAAATAAAAAAGGTGTTGCAACCAATTTATACATTAGTGCCAGTTAAGTAATAATTAATCAAAAAAGCTTCCAGTCTTCACTACTGCACTCCTTAAGCGTCATACATACTTATCATATATTATTATCTTTTATCAAGAGTTTTGTAGTTTAATTAACACTACTTATACACAAAGTGCTTAAGGGTAAGAGTTCAAGTTGTGAAGTTAGTAAAATATTGTAACTATCTAAAACAACAACCAAATATATATATATATATATATATATAAACATTTTTTCTAACTTACTTTACGGGATGACAATTAATGAATGAAAAGCCATATTTCAACATTTGATACTCTGCTTTTAACAGTTGGTACATAAAAGGTCCTTTTCTCACATGTGAGCCTCCTGCTAAGTCATAACTCCGTGTCATTTGATTGTGAATAGCAAACTGCGACCAAATATTTTGTTGCTAGTTAGCCTCCCAAGTTTCCTAGCAAAAGACCTTTTCTTCGTTATTGCTCATGGTATGCTAAAATCCCGTTGACTTGCTTTACTATGCTTGCTATTTACTTCTTGATCAGCTTTCCTCTAAAATTGCTATTTTCTTCTTTCTTTATCAAAATAACATCTCCATCATTTTCATTAATAAAGAAATGAAATTACAATATTTGAATATTGAGCTACGTGATTTTGATATTAAAATACGTGATTTTGATTTCCATTAATGACATGCTACAATGTTTGAATATTGAACTATGTGATTTTGATACTAAGTATGTGTTTGGATACACGTCTGTGTCTTGTGTCTTGCGTTTGCGTTGCAACTTTTTTTTGGGCGAAAATGCATTTTTGGTCCCTACATTTTGGGCAAATTTTCAATTTGGTCCCTAAATTAATTTCGCTCTTAGGTCAGTCCTTGATTTCAGAAGATCGTTTTTATTTTGGTCCCTACTGTAAACCCAGTAACAGAAAAATCTGAGGTGGCAAATGGAGTGCATAGGTTGTATATTAACTACTGACGTAGCCGAAAAATAATAATAAAAAATACAACGTTAGCATCCTGTCAGTATCTAATTTAAAATATATATATATATATATATATATCAATTTTAACAAAATTTAAACACATAAAAAACAAATTTTAAAACATAAAAATACATCAATTCAAATTTGAATAAAAATAAACAAGAACATGAACACAAATCACAAGAACACAAGAACAAGAACCCAGATCATAAGAACACAAGAACACAAACCCAGATAACAAAAATAGTACTCAGAATTTCTATTCCTAAGTTTGTATTCATTCTTCCACCAAAGATCCATTATAAATTAAATAAAAAAAATGGTGTTGTGTTCTTCCACAAAAATCAAAACCTAAACCATCAAACCCAATGACCACCACCACAATCTGCCACACTAACCCAAATCCACCAGCACCAAGCCTGAATGACCTCCAGCACCACCACTACTAGATCCATCACCACCAAACCCTACAATCGAATTTCAACCATAACTCAAACATATTTTGAACCATTAAACGAACCAAACCCCCCACACCATCATGGATCAAAGAAAGAGGCACCGAGTGGGTGAGTCCAAGAAAAGAAGAGATAGAGGGAGAGATTAAGGAGACTACCTTGATGGTGGCTGTTGGTAGTGAATGGTGAGGTAGGAAACCACAGCCACTACCATCGATTTGAGTTTCACAACACACACAAGAGGAAGAAGCCGTGTTGCCCATTGTTTTCTTCGATCTGTGTTGCTCACCAAGCACCGAAGCCTCCATGATCAAAACCCCAAAGAGGAATAAGCAAATCTGCTTACCGTTGGTTGATGAGGGAGACGCCGAACCACCGCCGGCCACATCTCTCTCTCTCTCTCTCTCAACACAGATATATCTCTGTAACATGATAAAAAATCATACTCCAAAAATAGTTTTAAAGTTTTTTTTTTTTAAAGAATAAAAACTTGTGACCACTTTTTACCACAATTTTAGATTTAAGTTTAAAAAATTAATTTAATTAAATTAAAAAAAATTAGAAATTCAGAAATTTGTTTTTAATTCAAAGTTTGTTGTTGTTGTTGTTGTTGTTGTTTTTTTTTTTTTTTTTTTTTTTTTTTTTTTTTTTAATAATATTATTAAATTATTCATTTTAATTAGATTATTGTTTATTTTTATTTTTTTTTAAATTTTCTGAGCTGGCTTTTTTTATTAATTTAAATGCTGATGTGGCATTTTAAATGCTAACATGGCATTTAAAAAATGCCAAATAAATTTTTTTAATATTATTTTATTAGCCACATCAGCATTTACTGTGCACACAGTATACTTCATTTGTCACCTTAGATTTTTCTGTTACTGGGTTGACAGTAAGGACCAAAATAGAAACGATTTTCTAAAATCAGAGACTGACCTAGGAGCAAAATCCATTTAGGGACCAAATCGAGAATCGGCCTAAAATGTAGAAACCAAAAGTGCATTTTCGTCTTTTTTTTTTTTTTTTGGGAGAAGTGTGTTTCTGTGACTTTATGTCACACCAATGGGTCTGTGCACAGTTCACAGGACCCACAAACCTCTTTTTTCAGCAACTTTTTTATTAAAAATGGGTCCCACAATACTATTCACACATTTAAAAATATTTTGCTAAAGTGTTTTCAGTTTTTAGTTTTCAGCAAAATAAGCGGTATCCAAAAGGACCTTAAGTATAATATAATGAAAGTACAAGGTTTTTATTTTCAAGTTATAAAAATCATAAAAGGCTAATCAATACCCCTTATTTTCATTTGGATACCCATTCTGCATTGTCTCAAAGAACTGGCCTCCGAAATTACATTGCTAACATATATAAACAACTCACACATAGGCCACACAATTAATTGCAGAAATGATAATTTAGAAAATCAAACATGAACACATCTCTTAGAAAACAAGGACAAAAATAGTTAGCTGCATATTGATGCATTAAATGAAAACAAGTTTTAGGGTGTGTTTGTTTGGTGGTGAAATATGGTGGATGGAAAACTTTGGAGAGAAAGTGGAAAGGAAAACTTTTTAGGAGTGTGTTTGGTTGAGTGGGAAAGGAGAAATTATATGGTCCTTATGGTGGACAAGTGATGTAGTTCACCATTCCAATAAAAGATTCCTATTTGTTTAAAATTGTGAAATTTTAAATAAAAACTGAAAGTTCAAAAAACGTGTAAAAACACCTTTGAACGTTTAGACCCCCAAATTATAACATAACCAATTCAAGCAATATGTCAAACAACTAGTGTGCGGAAACTTAACATATGCAATAATATGAAATTGGTTAAAAACTATCTAAGCCATAACAAAATAAAATCCACAGCAGATAATAAAAAGGCAAAGATAGAGAGGAAGGAAGATGCAAACACAAAGACAACACGCGATGTGTTATCGAAGAGGAAACCGAAGCCCTCGGCGTAAAACCTCTCCGCCGCCCTCCAAGCGGTAAACAATCCACTAGAAAATACAGTTGGGATACAAGGACAGCAATAGACCCTCCAAGCCTAATCTACCCAGTGCACCTAAGCCCTCTAAGTTTCTTGCTCCAACGAGGTTGCGCTGAACCTTTTTCTTTTCTAGCTTCTCGGATTCCGCTACTAGACCGTAGCATCAACCAATGAAGATTGGTTCATTCCTAACTGCTTCCCAGAAATCCAAACAACTGTCTCACAGTGATGATGATGGTGAGAACCAGGTTTGGTATAATGCCTCTCAAGGATTTGACAATGGAGAGGAAGAGAGTTGAGGAATTTGAAGAGACTCTAAGGTATAGATTGTGGGTGAATCAATCTTGTTTTTCTTTAGGGTTTCTCTCTCAAAATTCTCTCTGGAAGCTCTCTTTCAATCGTGGGTAAAAGGGGTATTTATACTGGAGTGGGAGAGGAATGTGAAACGTCAAGTTTTACAAAACAGGGGTAGCTCGCGGCTTGACCTCGCGGCTTGACCAAGTCGCGAGATCCAGTCGCAAGATAACCGTATGGCCAGTTGTCCTGTTTTGTCCTGTAGTGCTCCAGCTAGCATGACTGTTCATCTTCCAGCATGCTTGGCACGTGTGCTGCTTCTGGCGGCTTGCAGCCGCGAGTCACCCGCGAGTCCCAGCCGTGAGTCTCTGTTTTCTTGCACACTCTTGAGCAATCTTCACTCTATCTCACTCACTACCCTTACATCAAACCCACCTAAATACAGGGTTACTAAATGCTGAATTACAAGCAAATTTGGCACGGAATAAAGCCAATTAGATGGTTGAATAAATTCAACCTTACAATCTCCCCCTTTGGCTATTCCGTGACAAAACCCTAAAACAGACTCTAGACTTAACATGTGAGTTGGGAACAGTTGAACAAAACTCACTCACACCTAACTCTAGAAGCTGTGAAGCACTTGAATCATATGAACATAATACTCCTGAAACACAATAATACACCATGATCATTGTATGCAGAAAATCATAAAATGCATATGAAACAGGCAATATGTGATCAAGCATAGATGGGGTTTAAGAAACAAACCATGGCTTGATCAACCAAGTGAACACCACAAGGTAGTGATCACAGTGCTCATTCACACTTGGAATGAACACAAGGACATACAAGTTAACAAGCACAAGGCAAGACACTTGTATGTTCAACACTCAACCAATGCATAACACACAAGGTATATGCATCTAGGAACAATCCTACAAGGGCACAAGAGTGACAGTACATAAACCAAAATGCAGAACATTTAGATTAAAGTACTGATTTCAACATAGCATAAAGGCTGCATTAAGCAAGGTACATACCATAAAGCCTACAAACTATGCATAAAACATAAACCCTAAAAGCTTACAAAAGCACATGGGTACAAAAACTAAACATCCTGAATAACATCAGCAAAATATATTAAAGTTTAAACCAAGAGTATATGATAAGTTAGAAACAACTATACACCAAAACACAGTGTATCAAAACCATAAAAACACTAAAAGTACCCAACACATAAACATATATAAACAAAGTCTCTGATTTTGACAACTCCCCCTCAACACATTACTCCCCCTTAAGAGCTGCTTTTCTACTTCTCAATCATCAATGACATTATCAACAGAAAGAAACTTCTCCCCCTTTTTGACAGGAATGGCCAAAGGGTCACTGTTCAGGCTGAGTGGTGAAGCTGTCAAGTTTTGCAGACAAGACATCAATCTGGTCCTGCATGGCTCTCATCCTCTCAGAGTGCTCAGTCTGGACTTCTCTGATCCCATCAAGTCTTTCCAGAATGATTTGGAAAGCATCTGGAGGTGTATCTGAAGAAGTTGTTGCTCTGGGTCTTTTGCCACTCCTTCTGGGTGTTGAGGTTGATGCATGCCCTGCTGCCTCTGCTTCAGTATCCATTGGGACACCTTCTCCTTCATCACCTTCATCTTCTTCTCCTGGAAGCCTAACACTTATCCTTTTGCAAGTAAGCTTGTTGATTGCAGAAGGTGTGGACATGGGACTGATGTCTTGAGGGATTGGAACACCCTTCCTTCTAAAAATCCTCATCAGCAAACTGGGAAAGATCAATTTTGGCCTAGAGGTTGTTCTTGTCTCATCCACAATGGTGTCATATATGTGGGAACTTATGTCTATGAAGTTCTTTTCTTTGAGATCCATCAGAAAGATTGCTCTAGCACAATTGATTGTAGTCAACTTCTTAATGGGATAGAGGTTAAACATCATGATGATTGTTAGACACCTCATGTCCACTGGAAAGGCAGTGGTATTCAAGCATTTTCCTTCTCTCTGCCCACCTATCCTTTGTTGAACTGTTTCAATAGAAACACTCCTATCCTTGTAGTTGATAAATTCCTCATCTTCTAATCCTTCAAGCCCTAATGCATCATCTATGACATGTGCATCCAAAATGAATTCTTTACCTCTAACCCAGCAACTTAACTCATTCTCCTTTATCACAGCATTTGAGTAAAATTCCCTAATCAGGGGTTCACACACTACAGGGAAATCACTCAGAAGCTTTTCCCATCCTCTTCCTTCAAAACAGCTGGGGATAAAGGTTTGTCTCAAGTCCTCCAAATCTACAAATCTTTCTTGAATAATTCCTGCTTTCAAGAAGTTATCCTTGTATCTCTCAAAGTGATGAACTGACCTAAACAGTTTAGGATCCATTTTCAATCTTTTGTCATCCTTCTTTGCAGGAGTTTTCTTCTTAGGAGGTGAGGGAGCCATCTGTGAACAATCAGAAAAGGCCACAACAGCATAGAATAGTACATGTGCAGAACCAGTCAGTACCATGTAATTAACAAAGAGATATCATCCATACCAATGAACTTTGAACACTTACACAATAAGCTACCTAGATCAATCACATGGATAAACCAAGCCTAAGGTAGGAAAGACATGAACAACATGGAGAGACTATCCTAAAGGCAGATATATGACAATGAGATAGATAATGTAAAATGATAAGGCTCATAAACAGCATTGTGAAACTAACAGATGCACCCAATGGATTTACACAATAGAGCATGCACATTCATCACAGTAAAACCCACAACCTCAAACGGAACAATTTGAAACAATTCAACAGCTCAAGTTTAGATAAAATAAAGGAAACACTTAGCTAAGCACAAGATGAAGAGCAAAAAGGAAACAACTAAGATCAAATCAAATTCTAGCAGCAGCATCCGCAAGCTAAGCATGAATAAAGGGCAATATTCGAAACACAAACCCATTTCTAAATCACAAACATATGCGAAAAAATCAAAGGGAAAAACACAAAATCAAGTAGAAATGAGTGCAAAACTGAAAACCCATACCTGTGACTTGAAGATTTTGAGCTGAAAGTATGCAACAATGGAGATTGGAAATGGGAGCACGGAGTGTTTGGGAGGAGGAAGTTTAGAGAGAAGATGAACAGTCACAAATATTCGAGGGAAAACTGAAAAAGTTTTAAAAACTGCTCTTATTTCTGCAAAACACGCGTTTTTTGCGACTAGATTAAGTCGCCACACAGTCGCCAGCTCAAGCCGCCAAAACACACAAGAACAAAAATTTGAAAAATTTTTCTAAGTGTTTTTCGCGACTGGAAGATCTACCCGCGAGTGAGTCGCGAGCTGAGCCGCGAAAATCTCTGAGTGAACCTCGCGACTGGACCTTCCACTCGCGAACAAGTCGCCAAAAATGACCAGCGAAGATGCGACTGAGGCTCGCGACTTGAAATACCCGCGACTGAGCCGCCAAAACAGGGCAAAACTGGATTTTTGAAATTTTCAGATTTTTCAAACAAAATACTTTCCAAAAACACCTAAAACACTCAAAAATCTTTTTGTGCTTGATTTAACAAAGATTGAGCATGTGAAAACACATTTTTTCAAGTACAATCACACAAATGAATATGGCATTTATAGAACATAAACTTGTGTGTTGTGTGTGGATATCAACAATGAGATAGTCCTTAGTCTAATGTGAAACTTCAATGATCAATTCAACCAAGACATACACAATTAGCACTAGATCATGTGACCCATCTCAATTATAGAAGTAAGTATATATGACCTCCCACAAAACTTGATAACATAATTTAGAGCTTTACATTTGACTCCACTTTCAATCATAACATTTGATCTTTTTGATCTTTTGAGTCAATCACCTCTCATTGTGAGAGTGATATTTGATATTTCACTTTAATGAATAAGCCTTTGGCTTTTTGAATAAACATTCACTTTAATATAAGGTCGCTTACCCTTTTTCCTAGTCAAATACTAGAATGTGCGACAGGCTTTTGCAGCTCAATATCTCTTTTCATTTGGAGATTTACATTTGGTGAGCTCTTTTTAGCAAAACAAAAATAAATAGTGGGAAGATATATAGACACAAGTCTATGCATGTCTCAAGATCAACATAACCATTCACTAATCATTCATGACAAGTTTGAAGATCTATTTACAACAATCACAACGATTTCAAGATTTTTCCCACAGTGATATGAGTGCATGAAAACAAGCAATGCTCGAAAATGCACAAAGCCATTAGCACAAAGGTACAAGGCAAAACAAGTTTTGAGACAAAAACTCAACAAAGTCAATCAAGCTTTTTGATTTTCTAATTTTTATGTGATTTTTGGATTTTTGACACAAGAAGCAAAAAGATTGTTAAGACACAATTAAAAATATGCACAAGAAGACAAGCAAACAACCACTAGCAAAAAAAAAACAGCAAGCAACACAAACAAACAAACATTGTCACAAAGCATAGGAAGTATTAATGCATGGACATGTTATAATGCTTATGTATGAGTACCCTTTTTCACCCACACGTCACTTGCGTTTGGGGTGATTTCCTTATAGGATTGGGTACGGGAGTTAGGGCTTTCAAACCTTCGTGAGAAGCTTTCCAAGCAGTTAGTGAATGCACCAATCATCTTCATCACATTCATCATTCCGGGATCACCATTCTGATCTCTAGATTGATCTCTAGCCCAAATTCTTCTATCATTTCTAGGTCCTCCTGACCTTTGAGGAGTTGCACTGTTCTTTGCTCTCAGCTTTTGGCAATTTGGTCGAGTATGCCCTTGAAATCCGCAATAATGACACACATAAGTCGCTCTAGGACCTCTTTGTGGTCGTGGGCGAGACTTGGCACGAGATTTAGACCTGCCCACAGATTGATTACGGGGATTCAGCATCTGTTGGTTCACCACATTCTTTTTCTCCTCCACCTCGAGCTTCTCACCAGTAGGGTCAGCTACAACTGGATCTTTGGCCTTTACAAACTTCTCTTCTTTAGTGACATTTCCAGATGAACCACTTCCTCCGGTATATCCCAATCCGGATTTGTCTGAAAAGCTCTTTTGAGATGAGATAACATCATCTAGCTTCTTGGTAGTAACCCTCTCTATTTTAGCATTTGCTTGCACAACCTCATTCTCAAGAAATCTCACTTTTGTGTAAGTTTCGGACAGCTCACCATTCAGTGTTTCTATCTCACATTTGGCCTCCCTATATCGGATTAGGAGACTTTTGTAGTCCTCCTCAGCCTTCTTCATTTTTCTCACAGCAGCCTTGGCCACCCTTGTGTACTCACTCGACTTCTCCAAGAGTATGTTATAATTCTCTTGAAGATTTGCTGTGCTTTCATCTTCTTCAGCATCTGATTCTTCAACAATTCCTAGTGATTCATCATCACTATGTTCTCCAAGGTCTTGTACAAGCAGATTCAACTCATCAGAAGACTCAACATGAGCAATAGTCATAAAAGCTGAATAGTTCCCCTCTCCATCACAGCTTTCTTCTGATTCTAAGTCAGATGAATCCGAGTCACTCAATGTCGTGGCATATACTTTACCTTTCGATTTCAAATAATTCGGACATTCCTTCTTAAAGTGTCCATGCCCGTTACATTCGAAACAAGTGACACCTTGTGTGGGTTGGGATTCTTTTCCATCTTTCTTTTTGAAATCCCTTTTCTCCCTTCCAGAACTTTGGAATTTTCTTTTATCATCAAATTTGCCATTATTTTTGAATTTCAAAAACTTTCTGAAATTTTTGACAAGATATGCAACATCTTTGTCAACCACATCTTCTCCCGATGAGTCTTGATCTTCCACCTTCTCATTAATGGTCTTTAGAGCAAGAGATTTACTCTTCCGTTGATTGGGCAGCGACATCTCATAAGTCTGCAGAGAACCTACCAGCTCCTGTACTTTGATGTCATCAAGGTCCTTGCTCTCTTCAATTGCTGTCACTTTAGCACGAAAACTTTCCGGCAATGATCGAAGGATCTTCCTTACAATCTTTGAGTCCTCCGTTTTCTCCCCCAAGTTGAACTTGCTGACAACCACCTCATTTAGCTTCCCATAGAAAGAGTCAAAAGACTCATCCTCACTCATTTTGAGCTCCTCAAACCGGGTGGTCAGCATTGTAACTTGGTGTCCTTCACTTTCTTCGTGCCTTCATAGGTGGTTTCCAAAATCTCCCATGCTTCTTTGGCAATGGTAATGTGAGAAATCCTGTGAAATTCATCTAGAGACACACCACAGAAAATAGCATTGAGTGCTTTACTGTTAGCATTGGATGCAGCAAGTGCTGCCTTATCCCAAGTGGATTTGGCTGCCTCAAGTCTGGTCCAACCAGTCTCAACAGCATCCCAAACAGATTCATCAATAGAACACAGAAAAGCTCTCATGCGAACCTTCCAAAAAGCATAATTACTACCATCAAAATATGGAGGTGCATTTAGGGATTGAGACCTATCCATCTCAAAAGGGAGTCAAGGATCACACAATGGTAATGAAACCAATATCAGTGTACCCGCTCTGATACCAATTGAAAGTTCAAAAAACATGTAAAAACACCTTTGAACGTTTAGACCCCCAAATTACAACATAACCAATTCAAGCAATATGTCAAACAACTAGTGTGCGGAAACTTAACATATGCAATAATATGAAATTGGTTAAAAACTATCTAAGCCATAACAAAATAAAATCCACAGCAGATAATAAAAAGGCAAAGATAGAGAGGAAGGAAGATGCAAACACAAAGACAACACGCGATGTGTTATCGAAGAGGAAACCGAAGCCCTCGGCGTAAAACCTCTCCGCCGCCCTCCAAGCGGTAAACAATCCACTAGAAAATACAGTTGGGATACAAGGACAGCAATAGACCCTCCAAGCCTAATCTACCCAGTGCACCTAAGCCCTCCAAGCTTCTTGCTCCAACGAGGTTGCGCCGAACCTTTTTCTTTTCTAGCTTCCCGGATTCCGCTACTAGACCGTAGCATCAACCAATGAAGATTGGTTCCTTCCTAACTGCTTCCCAGAAATCCAAACAACTGTCTCACAGTGATGATGATGGTGAGAACCAGGTTTGGTATAATGCCTCTCAAGGATTTGACAATGGAGAGGAAGAGAGTTGAGGAATTTGAAGAGACTCTAAGGTATAGATTGTGGGTGAATCAATCTTGTTTTTCTTTAGGGTTTCTCTCTCAAAATTCTCTCTGGAAGCTCTCTTTCAATCGTGGGTAAAAGGGGTATTTATACTGGAGTGGGAGAGGAATGTGAAACGTCAGGTTTTACAAAACAGGGGTGGCTCGCGGCTTGACCTCGCGGCTTGACCAAGTCGCGAGATCCAGTCGCGAGATAACCGTATGGCCAGTTGTCCTGTTTTGTCCTGTAGTGCTCCAGCTAGCATGACTGTTCATCTTCCAGCATGCTTGACACGTGTGCTGCTTCTGGCGGCTTGCAGCCGCGAGTCACCCGCGAGTCCCAGCCGCGAGTCTCTGTTTTCTTGCACACTCTTGAGCAATCTTCACTCTATCTCACTCACTACCCTTACATCAAACCCACCTAAATACAGGGTTACTAAATGCTGAATTACAAGCAAATTTGGCACGGAATAAAGCCAATTAGATGGTTGAATAAATTCAACCTTACAAAAACTAAATACCAACTCAGCAATTTTAAATAGGTAGGAGTCTTTTACTAGAATGGTGGACAAATGACGTGGTCTATCATGAGGACTGTATAATTTCTCGTGGGGAAGAAGGAAAATAAATGGTGGGGTCCGAATGTTTTCTCCCTAGGCCCACCAAAAAGTTTTCTTCCCAAAATGGAGAGAAAATTGAAAGGAGAAAATAAGGCTGCTTAATAAACAAAAATGCCTATTTGCAATTGCACATGGACAATTCGTCCAGTTCCTTTCTTTTGTTTCCTTTTTTTTTTTTTTTTTTTCCTGGATGTTGCCTTTCTTTTTTCTTTTTTTCTAATTTCCTAGGCTATGGGTGTGATAGTTGTTTTGCTTCTCTTTTTTTTTTTTTTTCTTTAACTAGACATGATTTCTTTTTGGGACATGATTTTTATTTTTCAATAAATTGGGTGATTGCTTTTTTTTTTTGGTTGTTTGTCACTTTTTTTGGTTTTAATTGGTCATCATTTTTTAACAAGGGCATATGAGTAAATTTATACATACTCATTTTTTTCATCTATTCACTTTTTCACTCCCAACCAAACAAAAATGAGAGAAATTAAAATATTTTTTATTCTCCCACTTTTTCATCTTCTTACCATTTTCTATTCTTCCACTTTTCCATTCTTTCAATCAAACAAACCCTTAGAGTGAATAGGGCACGAAATCTAAAAGGGATGAAGGTAAATATGCATGATTGATATGAATATTGCACGGGTGTCTCTAAAAAGAAAGATTGGACATAAAATATGAAACTTTCACAAGAAAAATCTCATTACTACGTCTAAAAATGAAATAAAATAATAAATCTGAATCTGAAAAACCAATTCTCAGATCATTCATCTTTCCTTTCTTCCTCCTTCCCTTTCTCCGCTAGAACCTTTGCATTTATGGGGAATCTGATAAGCCATTACACAAACCGTACATCTCT
Organism: Quercus berberidifolia; assembly: GCA_028535905.1. Taxonomy (NCBI): domain Eukaryota; kingdom Viridiplantae; phylum Streptophyta; class Magnoliopsida; order Fagales; family Fagaceae; genus Quercus; species Quercus berberidifolia. The sequence goes on along the minus strand of JAPQVW010000002.1, from coordinate 74,734,319 downwards.
CTCTATCTCTTGTGGTCTCGCTGCTCCATCTGACCACCTATCCCATCGAAAATTGAAAGTCACAAAATTTTAAATTATAAAAAAATAATAATAATAATAATAAAATAAAAGGAATTCATACCCATAGAAATGATTCAAGTCAACTAATGTTCATATGCTTGAACCCATTCGGTGATGATGACTTGAGATTTCTTCTCCCTTTTTTTTTTTTTTTTTTTTTTTTTTTTTTTTTTTTTTTTTTTTTTTTTTTTTTTTTTTTTTTTTTTTTTTTTTTTTTTTTTTTTTTTAGCTTTTGAATTTCGTTAACACCGATAACCAAACTCATCATCTCTTGTTTAGCCTTTGGGTCACAGCGGACACCTCTTTTTTGTGTTTCAGATTTGATTTGATTTTTTTCACAAAATATTTTATTTTATTTGATTTTTTTTTTTTTTTAAGAAATAGAAGTGAGATTTTCATTTGTGTTTTTTGGTGTGTTTGGTTGGTAAGAAAGTGAGAAAGAAAATAAAATTTTTATTTATTTATTATTTTAGGATTTTCAATTTTTTTATTTAAAAGATTACGTGGCATCTTTTAAATGTTTATTAAAATTTATTATTATTATTTTATTTGCCACATAAGGGTTATGAGTGCCAATGGTGCACACCGTTTTCTACATAATCATTTTCCTTTAGTAAGTTAACGACAAGAACCAAATTGACTGCAAATTGAAAATAACATGGATCAAATTGATTTCTATCAAAATGTAGGGACTAAATTGATTATGAACCCAAAATGTGAGGACTAAAATAATATTTTTGCCAAAAATAATTTGTGGACATTAGCGGACACTTTCCCACTCCCCCTCATATTATTCTTAGATTAACAAAAAATTAAAAGGTTTTTGGCCTCTCTTGAATATTTATGAATATTCTATAGTTTGTTTATTTTAATACTTTTATCAATATTTGAATTTGAATTTTTACAGTTTTCTTTTCAAAATTTTATTAATTTTAGTTGAGAATCAAAATTATTAATTACACTACAAGAAGAACAGGCTATGGCGGCGAGCCAAAAGCGCCGCTAGAAGGTACATCTGACCTTTAGCGGCAGGTGCTATTGCAGCGCTTCTTCCCATCATTGTTCAAGTGCCGTTGTAGCTCTATTGCGGCAGTAACAAAAAGCACCGCTGTATATGCACCTTTTAGTGATGGTTTTGGTTTATTGTGGTGGGTCAATTAACTTTTAGCGGCGGGTTATGTATGCCGCTATTGGTGTCCACTGTTAATGGCAAGCACACGGCGCCGTTATAGGGCATTAATTAAAACAGACTAATTACACTTTTATTGACAAGGAGAAATGTTGCTATATGTGTGAACCTTTAGTGGCGGGCGATAAGTGCCACTATAGGGCATCAATTAAAATGGACTAATTACACTTTTAGCAGTGGGGAGAAATGTCACTAAATGTGTGAACCTTTAAAGGCGGGTGATAAGCACTGCTATAGGGCTTCATTTAAAACATAACATTTGCACCTTTAGCGGCACTTTTTGATCGCCGCTATAGGTTTGTTTTTTTTTTTTTCCTCTTTCCAGTGGGTTTTAAAACCACTATTTGCTAATAAATTGTTCACAAACCTATTACGAAGAACCTATAATAGTTTTAGCTCTACTATCACAATATCACAAATGTAACTAATTAACAACACCACAAATATCTCCAAACTAACATAATATTAATATAGAAATATATTATCAAATACATAACAGTGTCTATAGCCATCATCATAAAATTAACAAAAAAAGATTTGGTCCTTTGAATAAAACAACTGCTCAAATTAAGCTAATACTAGAATCAAAGTTCCAAAATGTTTACAAATATCCTTCAACACTTGCAAAAAATGCGGTTGTTCAAATGTAGTTCTTTGTATCTTTGTACACAAAAAAGTCCTCGAACATCAAGATAAAACTTATAAGCTGCTTGGTTGATAGGATGTAGCTGATGATTTTTGGAGAGCTGGAGATTATTGGACCAGAGGAACATCCTACATACAAATTATGATTACTCAATAAGTGTGTATAAATTGAATAGAATGACAAGAAAATATTACCAAGGCAAAAAATGGGAACAAGTTAAACAAAACCCCTCTCAAAATCTAATTGGATGACTTGTAATTTAGCTACAATTAGTATATAATTGATATACTAACAACTTAGATACAAGCAGAGTGTTGAACCACAAGCTGAACCTCAACCCTTACTTAAGGGGGTGAGATTCCATTTGGTCCAAAGACAATTGGCAAGCATGTTCTTCAAAATTAAGTAGATTAAGATACATTTTTACATTATGTCGCAATATGGCTGCATATACTACTGTAATATAAAAAAATTTGATACTTTCATGCTTTGGGTATTAACATACAAAGCAATGGGATTAGGCTGAAATATGATTTATTAGATTGTTTGAATAGAAGTTAAAAATGCGATTAGGCAAACATAAGTTAGAATCTTCTCCTTCAATTTTAAATTATTTTAAAATTGACATTCTATAAGTCATTTATCATACCTGATTGCATTGTGAAGAAATTTGTTGCATTTGTTGAAGCATGCGAGCCATTCTTTGCTCCATTTCTTCGAATTGACTAACTCTTTCCTTCATTTCATCAAAACTTGCCAATTTCTCCTCTATAGTAGCCAAGGAAGCCTTTAGTTGTGCAACTTTGTTGTGCCTTGATTGACTTGATTGTATTTCAATGCCCGTGAGAGCACTCTTGCTACTTCGACCACTTGGGCTTGGACGAAATCCTACCCCATGAATATGACTTTTGCGCTCCTTACCCATCACTTTGGCAAACACTTAATCTGTTGACCATGCAATACTACCACTTGTGTCAGATGACTACAATTGATTTGGAGGGTCAGCCAACAATTCCTTCATTTGTTCCTGATATGTGGGTTTGAACAAAACAAAAAAAGTTAGAAATTATATAGTTAAAAAGAGTAACCAAACCAAGCATTTTGCTCATCAAAATTTACTAGAATTAAGAGTTTTTGTATACTGAATCTATATATTACTAAAAACTGAAGTGTGACATTTATTGCTACTGAGCTCTTGTTGCGCCATTTCATCACCACGTCATTTGCCACATAATTATTATTTATTTTTTATTCCTTTTTTTTTTTTACAATATATATATATGTATATATAAATAGATTATTGAATTTACATATTCATCTTTGTCAGTTTTAACATCTATATATATTTCTTTTTTATTTCCAATTTTCCTATAATTTTTTTACATTCACTTATTTTTTAAATAATTACACTTTCTTCAATCTTTCTTCTTCCCTTACCTTTTCATTTACCCACTACCCTCTACTTTAATATTGCTATTCATCTTTCCCTTCAGCTTCCTTTATTTGTCTCTTCTTATCCCTTCCCTCTTACAATAAATTTGTCACTCTTTTCCATTCTTTGCATAGTTTTCTCTCACAAAAAGGTTTTTTTTTTTTTTTTTTTTTTTTTTTTTTTTTTTTTTTTTTTCTCTCTCTCAATGTTTTGGTGGATTTTTATTTTTTATTGCATCTCCGCTTTAGGTTGATAAATTTTTGTGTTTTTAAGAACTCTAATTTAGATTGATACGATTTAGTTTTGTGTTTTAAGTTATTATTATTTTGCTCTTTGATTGTTAAATTTTATCTGATTACATTATAAAAAATTAAAGATAGTAGATAAAATTAAAATAGTATTCCATTACATACCATAATTTGGATAATTTAGTGTTTATTGTTATATCTTTTAATTTTTCTTATTTTTTTTCTTCTCTTCTATTTTACTAAATATTGAAATTCAACCACATCCTCCTTATCATTAAATTATTTATATTTTCTCTCTATTTTTGTTTTAAAAAATTAAAAATATAATTTTTTATTGTGCTCATCAAATTGTACTCATTTCTTTTAACATTTACACTTTCTCCAACCTTTCTCATTCTCTTTACTTTTTCATCTCCCCAAACATTCTACCTTGATATCACCCTTCCTCTTTCCTTTTATCTCCCTCTATTTTGTTTCTTTTTGTTGTCACCCTCTTAGTATAAATTTGTTATTCACTCACCCATTCTTTACATAATTTTCTCTCACAAAAAAGTGGTTATTTCCCACTCTTTCTCCCTCCATTTTTTGGTGGATTTTTATTTTTATTTTTCTTGCATCTCTATTTTAGCTTGATAAAGTTTTGTATTCTTCAAAACTCTATTTTGGTTGATGGGATTTAGTTTTGTATTTTAAGTTTTTATTTTTTTATTTTTTTTATGATTTTGATTATTAAATATTATCGTATTGCATTATAAATAATTAAAAATAGTATATAAGAATGTACTATTATTATATTACATAGAATTATTTGGATAAGTTAGTGTTTATTGTTATGTATTCTATTTTTATTTTATTCTCATATCATTTTATTTAACATTTAAATTCAGCCACATCCCTCAATAAAAAAAAAAAAAAAAAAAAAAAAAAAAAAAAAAAAAAAAACCTTTGACATACCACTAACGTGACTACATCTATAACTATTTATGCCATCCATGATATCTATTTTTGATTAATAACCATAAAATTTACAACTAGCAAGGGAACATACAAAGTAATAAAGAATAAATGAAGGAAGAAAAAAAGAAATGAAATCAAATGTCAATTAATAATTGTTATTTGGAAAATAAAAAGGTGGTAAAAAGGAGTAAGAAATAAAACAGAGATGGCTATATAGAGGACATTAAAAAATTTATAGTGCAATAAAATCAACAATTAAATATAATAATACAAATTTAAACTTAAAACTTAACTCTAACTAGGGAAATTATATATATATATGTAAGGTTGAATTTAATCAACCATGTGTTGGCTTTATTCCGTGACAAATTTGCGTGTAATACAGCACTTAGAAACCCTGTATTTAGGTGGAAATCATGTAAGGGTAGTGTGTGAGAGAGGGTGAAGAAATGCTCAAGACTATGCAGAGAAGCAGGGACTCGCGGCTGGATCTCGCGGGAGGCTCGCGACTTGCAAGCCACCAAAAGTTGCACACACGCAGAGCATGCAGGGGAGTTGAACAGTCATGCTAGCTGGAGCACTACAGGACAAAAATCCAAACTGGCCATTCAGTTAGCTCGCGGCTTGAACTTGCGACTCAGTCAAGTCGTGAGGTCAAGTCGCCAGCCAACCCTGTTTTGGAAAAACTGACTTTTCGCATTCCATTCTCACACCAGTATAAATACCTCTCATTCCCACAAAATATGTGTGGCTATTCAGAAAGAAAAACCCTAAGAGAGGTTTCTTTAAAACACCCATCCAATTAGAGAGAGCTACTCATTGAGAGAAATCTTTGTAGTCTCTTCTCATTCCCTCTCTCATTGTCATACCTATTGAGAGGAGATTTCTATCCAAACACTACCCACACCCATTTAGAGTGTTAAGTGTTTTTGGGGCTTTGGGAAGCATTGGAAGATGCCAAGGATGGTCGATGCTATGGATTATAGCGGAATCCGGTAAGCTAGAAAAGAAAAATTTTTGGCGCAATCTCATTGGAGCAAGAAGTTTGAAAGGCTTAGGTACATCGGGTAGATTAGGATTGGAGGGTCTATTGCTGTTCATGTATTCCAACTACATTTTCTAGTGGATTATTGACCGCTTGGAGGGCGACGGAGAGGTTTTACGCCGAGGGCTTCGGTTTCCTCTTCAATAACACATCGAGTGTTGTCCTTGTGTTTGCATCTCTCTTCCCTTAATCTTTGCCTTCTATTTTCTACTGTGGATGTGATTTTAATTGGCTTAGATTGTTTTCCAATTCTATTTAAAGCTTGTGTTCATTTTCCGCACACTTGTTGTTTGTCATAAAGCTTGAATTGGTTGTTTTGTAATTGGGGATCTAAACGTTCAAGAGTGTTTTTACACTATTTGAACTATTATTATATTACATAGAATTATTTGGATAAGTTAGTGTTTATTGTTATGTATTTTATTTTTATTTTATTCTCATATCATTTTATTTAACATTTAAATTCAGCCACATCCTTCATTTAAAAAAAAAAAAAAAAAAAAAAAAAAGAAACCTTTGACATACCACTAACGTAACTACATCTATAACTATTTATGCTATCCATGATATCTATTTCTGATTAATAACCATAAAATTTACAACTAGCAAGGGAACATACAAAGTAATAAAGAATAAATGAAGGAAGAAAAAAAGAAATGAAATCAAATGTCAATTAATAATTGTTATTTGGAAAATAAAAAGGTGGTAAAAAGGAGTAAGAAATAAAATAGAGATGGCTATATAGAGGACATTAAAAACTTTATAGTGCAATAAAATCAAGAATTAAATATAATAATACAAATTTAAACTTAATACTAATCAAACTTATTAAAAAAAAATTATTGAATAATTCTACCTCTCATTTAATGTCTATTTTATACAAATAATCAACCAATAAATATAAGATAATGGTAAAAAATGTTACAGATAAGATTATGAAAAATACGATAAAGCTATTTAAAAAAAAAAAAAAAAAAAAAACTCTTTATAAAGTCTAGGGAATAAAATAGTATTTTATTTAAAAAATTATCACGGCAATGTGCGGGTCTGCGACTAGTTATATTAAAATATCAAACATACTATAATCTTGTAAGAAATGTTTAAAAACAAACTGGAACAACATTAGGCTAATAATACACAAATGGACTAATCAAGTTGCAATTAGAACCATTCATAATGTAGTCCTTCAAAGCAAAGTATTGAATTTTTTAAGTGTGTGATAATGTATGGAAACAGTGTCCCACTTATACAAAGACAAAGAAGGAGCAAGACTCATAAAAATAAAAAGCGCCGCTACCAATCATCTATTCAAGTTCTCATAGATACAAATCTCATAGAAATTACTCACTATTTTTTCTTGCACTACAGGATTAACTGCAGATTCATCTTTACAAGTATGTAGTATTTGATATAATGCTGCATGCTCTACAGGACGTCCATCCGCTTTTGCCTACATTATGAATAGCATATTTATGTAGTGATGAATATTGGTTCCACATAAACTTAGGATAAGTCAAAATCATTTAAAAATTAGTCATAATACTTATTACCTTTTTTGCAGCGTGCACAACATAGCTACAAGAATTAGCAGTATGTATGTCATCCTGTTTAGAACAACAGTCTTTATTCTTCTCTAACTCTCTCTACATTCAACAAAATTACATGTTTATATACAGTATGCTTTAAGTATCTATTTCAAGCAGGCAGTGGGTATAATTATCAAGCAAAATCAAGTGAGGATCTTTTATTCTTCTTTTACCTTTTTGATTTCCTGCTAGTGGAGTCATTTTTTTTCCTTTTTTTGGATGAACCAGAAGTTTTTATTAAGACACTAAAAACACAACAACTATTTAGAATGATTACAAGCCTCAGCTTCAATCACAAACACAAACCAAAGAGGTCCTAAACCTGTTACTACAAGTGAGCCTCAGCTTTAATCACAAACACAAACACAAACACAAGCACAAGACAAGCTAGAACTTTGACTACTGACCTAATAGATGCAAATTTAGATGCTAGAACAAAGCCATCTTTTGTAGATGTTCCTTCTTGGTGTGCTCAGGTATACTTGTTTAATATGTTGAGGCTGGTGATATACTGATATGATAGGTACATATATGCATGTGTGCCTATTTGCTATCTGAGGTGAATTTAATGCCACTCAAATAAACTTCCTTCTATCTGAGGTGAATTTAATGCCACTTCTTATGTTTCTGTCCCTACCATCCCCAGCACCAACACCACCACCACCACCACCACCACCACTTTAAAAAACTTCAGCTCATTGGCAACTTAAGTCAGGGACAAAATGGGCTTCTGCCCATTTAGAACTCGATTTATGATAAATCGAGTTAGAAAAAAAAAAAATTTCTGAAGCCCTATAGTGGTGTTTTAATGAGTCTATAGTGACATTTTTAGGACCTATAGTGACGTTTTTTAACTCCGCTTCAATAAAATCGAGTTATAGGCAATTTTTTTTTTTACCTATAACTCGATTTCATTGAGGTCGAGTTAAAAAATGTCACTATAAGGCCTAACTCAATTTATCATAAATCGAGTTTTAAAAGAGGGGTATTTCCCTATTTAGTTTGGGAAAAAGGGTATAAAACTAATTAATTTGCCCGAAAAGGGCAGAAGCCCATTTTGTCCCTTAAGTCAGCATTAGTTTCTTGGCAACTAATATAAGCTCTCCGCCTCTCCTAAACAAACTCTAGATCCCAAATATTTGGGGTCAATAATATGAATCCTTTTACACCCTTTAGCTTAATTTATGGCCACATACTCGGTTCATCATTTTGAAGATTTGAGTCCATAAAGTAAGAAGTTAAGATTTATGTTGCTAGCTTAAATATCACAAACCTGCTTTCTAGCCTTGGGATAATCCAACAAAAAAGAATTCTATCATCACACAAATGACAAAGTACTATGTGAATCACCCACGGTCGGGAGAGGGATAAGGGGATGTTTAAATGTTATTATTAATATATACCATCAAACTATATCGTAATGGACACTTGCCTGGAAACAAGCATATGCAACCAAAATGGATAAGGCACCAAGCGCAAAATTGGAATTCACAAAATTCTTATAGTAAAATAAAATAAAATAATCCAAACTCAAAATTCTTCATAATGCATGATTTTGATGAATGGAAATTATAAAACTTTTATTCTCTACGAGGAATTTTCTTTTTCTTTTTCTGATAAGTTCTTTACAATGAAATTTGTTTGTTTTAAACCCCTTAAAACACAACCAAATTAACCTAGTTAATTAGTCAAGTGATTACTTAGTCAAATTATTAGATCTAGGTTAACACAAATATATCATATCATTGTAAAGTGTGAAAAATAAAGAACACAACTATATGATAACCCAGGAAAACCGAACCGGTAAAAAACCTAGGGAGGATTTAACCTAGCTATTCTCAAGGTAAACTGAATCCTCTATGAAAGAATTGAAGTTTATACAATAGCGTCTTAGACCACTAACATCCTATTGCTACCTCGAGTAGGAAACTTACTACCACCACGACATGACAGCTCCAAGTCCACTGACTACTTCTTTCTTGGATTCCCAGCAAGTACAAGCACTCCCGCTTGTATATCTTTTAGCTCTTCAAAGCAGCAACTGAATTGATCATCAAGCTCTCGACATATATCTTGAGATTGGAAACCCTAAGTGTATGTGAAGAAAAAAACCTCTAGATCTCATAAAAGATTCACACACAGAGCATAAAGAGCAACTCTAAAACGTGGCTAGGGTTTTTCCTTTTATACTTAAGGCAAAACATAAAACCCTACACGTCAAACGGGCTTGGGTTGAGTTAGAAATTCTCTGCAGAAAAAACAATTTGCACAACTTTCGATCGATCGAGTCTAATTCTCGATCGATCGAGCCAGGCAAATTTACACAGTAAATCTTGTAGTAACTCGATTCCAACTTTACACAAAGGCACATATTTTGAGCAAGTCTAAACAAGACTAAAATGTTTTGATCATGTTTTCCCAACATTACAAAATGAAGTTCTAATACATTAGTTACTAATTCCTTAGAATCTAACAAACTCCCCATTTGGCAATTCATGACAAAACACAAACTCAAAAAAGTGCTCAAAGTTACATAAAAATAGCCCATTACAAAAATATTGCCCAAGACAACAAATTCAACCTAACTACCATCTATCAGTTGCAAGTATAGACAACAGCATAATTGAATCAACTTGTATATTCCTGTAACACTTAATAAACACATAAACGCATGTGTGGAAAATACAAGTAAAATAAAGTAACTTCTTGATTTCACATAACATAACAAATAAAGACATATATCATGAATAACCTCATAAATATAAATCAATAAACAATGTGAAACAAGAAACATATATCATCAATGTATCTCCCCCTATCATGGACAACCCAATCAAAAACAAAGACTACATCATGAGCCAAAAAATGTAAATACAGAATGAAGCACCTAGATACAATCTAAAAGCACCACAGCTCCAAAACATCAAAAATCTCCCCCTAACAACAAAATCTCCCCTACAAATGTACTCCCCCTTTTTGTGACGAATTGCCAAAGGGCACTCACTCATCATCAAAAGGAGGTGACCATCTAAAATGCTCCAAATCTGCTTACAAGGTATGAAGCTCATCAAGCATGTCCACCAAAAGCTGACCATGAGCTGCCTGAATAGTCATGACAGTCTCCAACGTACGTCGAATGTCTAAATCATCCGAGGTAGAAGGTGGAGGAACAGCAGCAGTAGGTTCAACAGACTCCTCAGCTGTAGTATCACCTATAGAAGAGGGAGGAGGAGGTGCGACATCAAAAGACTCAACCCTAAGGCATTTAGAGCTTGCTCTCATCTGAGCAGCCCTCTGCCAAAGAAAGGTGGCATCGATAGAAGCGATAATATGAACAAGCTCAGACGTAGGGGAAACTCATCTAATCCTAAATGCAAAAGAATCCAATGAATAAAAACTGGGAAGAAAAGAGCATGAGTAGTAGAACTACTCCTATGAACCTCAATCAAAGAACGAATAAAAAGGGGAGGAAAGCTCATAGGAGCATAAGAAACAAGGGCATACAAAAATGCACATCTCTCCAAAGGAATGGTGTGCAGATGAGAGATAGACTAGATGGAATGGCAAGAAATCCAAAGGAAAAGATAATGAGTCTTGGTTAGCTCGTGAGAGGTGATTCGAGGATCGGAACCCCACTGGATAGTAGTACCAGTAATAAATGACATAATGTCATCAAGGGGCGGAGACTCATCGTATGGATAAACAGGATGCTGGACCAATGGCACCCCAAGAGCAGTAGCCACTACTGAAGGAGTAATGGTGTACTTATCACCTCATATCCAACTTCTCACAAGAGTGTTGGAATCATAGGAGTGGACAGAGAGGTTTGAATAGAACTTTCTGATCAAGGTAGCCAGAGGATGATAATCAACCTCCAACAATGGTAACTAGCCCTGATAGTCAAAGTTTCTCCTAATCTCACTATCTAGCTCATCTAAAAGAACCTTTCTCTCAGCCCAAATGTTCCTACGAAGGTTCAACTTCTCATAAGCTTCCTGGTTTTTCTCACTCAAGAACCTCTCACTATCAAAGGTGGGGGAAGAAGTAGAGGTGGATTTCCTATTAGCTCTAGTCTTCCTAGAGATGATGCTAAAGAGTAGAAGGACAAACATAGAAGAGAAGGAAAAAACAGAAAAACCAAGGGCAGACTACAAGTTAGCACAAAAAACAAATAGAAATAACAGTTCTATATGATGCATGAAAAATTACAACACATGATGCGTGCTCTAATGCAGTGAGAGTAAGTTCAATTTTACTCCAAGATCACAAAATTGGCTTAAGCATAGAGTTTACATCAAAAACCCCAAAATTTGAAAAACCCATTTCACAAAACCCAAAAAATTGATCAATTGACCATTACACACCATTGCACAAGAGAGATAACACATTATAATGATCAAATGAAGCAATCTAATAAGCCAATTTCATCAAATTAAGCATAATTGACCAAAATCTCCAAATTGGGTAGTTTCAAGCCCTAGAATTTCCAATTTTTCACAAATCATCAAATTGATCAAATTAATTCACAAAGATCACTTTTGTGGTGTCCCACAACAAAAACCCATTGATCAATTTCCAAAGAAAAGGCTTAAATTATCAAAAATCCCAAATTTGCATAGGTTCAAAAATTACCCAACAATGCATGAAAACTGAAAAAAAAAAAAAAAAAATGAAAAAGGAAGGGCAATATGGTCTTACCGGCCTTAGAAGAGAAAAACCTTGCAAAATTTTCAAAGGAAAACGAAAAAAAATTTCTTTGACTCCTTGACCGATCGAAGAGAGAGAGAAAAGCTTTTGAAACTTTTGAAATAGTGAATGAACACATAAGAAACAAAGGTTTTTAAAAAACTCTCTAAACGATTTTCGATTGATCAAAAATTAGGTTCAATCGATTGAAAATGCCTTCGATTGATCCAGAACCAGTCGAGCAGTAATCAAAATGGTCAGATTCAAACCAAAATTTTAATCGCATTTTCGATCAGTCGAAAAATAGCTTCGATCGATCGAAAATCTGGAAAACACAATTTTTTGAAAAACAGAGCAATTTTCTGCAAAAACTCCTTAAAGCATTGAATTTTACGAATAAAATGCATGAGTATAAGATGAAATGCTTTTCAAAAACACTTGTATTGCACCTAGATTTCTCAAAAATAAGATTTGCAATCAATTATCCTTAAATTCTCAAACAGCAAACATGTTTTGCATAAAACTCAAGGAATTTTCAAACTTGGTTGGCCAAACCAAAATTACACACAATAACATGTATAAAGTTTTGCAAAGAGTAACTTGTGTAGTGTGTGCAACTAGCAAAAGCTTGAGATACATGTGAGGTGATATGTAAATAGAAATCAATCACAATTTCTACAAAATTCATCACATAAATTTGAGAGATACTATCACCTAAATAGTTACATCATATAACTCTTACATCTCCTAGAATAAAAACTTGCAATCATGTAAGTTTCTTGATTTTGCCTCATAATATACACACCAATTTTATTTGATTAGAAACTTATTAAAGTAGCTAGGATAATGTACGCACCAATTTTATTTGATTGTGAAGTTATTGAAGCCCAATAATGTACACACCAATTTTAGCATTTAAAACCGAGGCTACACCTTATGTTCTTTTTGTGCATGTGCTATACTTTCTCAACCACAAAATCTTACGATATGCACTAAGGTGTTTATGATTGGCTAATAAACAGTGGTGAGATGGTTATTTATACCTTTCTCAATAAGTTCAAGTTCCACAATCAAAGGCATGTGACTTCAATATCAAGATCATGTGATCAAAAACTATAAACATCTTCCCACACAACATGCACTACACAACTCAGACTAGTAAAGTGCAATAAATAAGCTTATCAACGCTAAACAAGGTACATACACATATTATGTAAAAATAAAATGGCCAAACACATTTTGCCATTTTTAAATCCAAGAAAAATCCAAGAAAAATAATGCAAAACACATTTTGCTCCCCTTTTCCTTCCTTTTTTTTGTTTTTATTTTTATTTTTGGAAAGAAATAACAAAAACAACCTAGAATGAAATGCATGAATGTTATGCAATGCAAATCCTAGAAAAAGCAAAGAAAACAAAAACAACAAAGAAGAATGGTCACAAAGAGTAAAGCAATGAAGCACAAGGACCATGTCAGAAAGACTCAATTAGATTGAGCATTTTGCATCCAAAACTTTTTAGATGCACCTCGAGCATTGGAGTTCTTATTCACACTAGAATGGTTACCAATTCTAGTATTGGAATAAAGGTTTAAAGCTTTTACCAATTCACCAATAAGTACCATAGGATCTTGTGCTTGAGGCACATGCACTTTTGGCTTGATTGCTTGCTTAACAGCTTGCAACTTGAATCTGTTTGGACGAATGTGCCCAGACTTTCCACAAAAATGACAAACCCATGCAAATCTATCATGCAACTTGCCCTTAGGAGGATTACGAGTCTTAGGTTTAGATTCTTGAAGATCAACCCTAATTTTCCTAGGTGGTGTAACTTCTACGGGTTTGACAACCTCACTCACAGGGGGTTCAGAAGAAGGAACAAAGTTTATGGAATGTGTTTTAGGCACAAAGATGCTTTCTACAAAACCTAGACCAGTTTTGTTTGAGGGAGACTTTTGAATACTCAACATGTGATCAAGTTTGGAGCTTGCAGACCTATTAGATTGTTCTCTAGCAACAAATAATTCAAGTTTCAAATTCTTAACTTTATCAAGAAAAAGCATGTTCTCAGTCTTCACATTATTTAACAATTCATTAGCATCAAACAGTTTCACAAGTAAATTTTTCTTATCAAGTTCAAGAGATGCAATTTTCTTTAAACCTAAATCAACACTCATAGCATCCTTTGCAGCAACTTTGCAAAGTTTATTATAGGTTTCTTGTAAATCTGCATCATCAGAGAGTTCCCCATCAGAAGGGTTCTCTTCAACAACAATACTTTTATCAATTACAGTAGCAGCTGTGAAAGCAATGAAGCCATCCTTATCACTACCAGATTCATTGTCAGAAACTTCATCATCATTAAGGGTTACAGCCATAGCCTTACCCTTAGACCTCAAAAATGTTGGACATTCAAATTTCACATGACCATACCCTTAACATCCAAAACATTGTTGACCCATAGAATTATTAGAATGTTGACTAACTTTCTCTTTAGGTTTTTCAGTGTTATTAACCTTAGTGGGATCATTCCTCCTAAAATATCAAGGTTCAGCATTGTTTTTACCTCTTACCCTTCTGTTATTGTTCCTAAGAAAGTTTCTAAAGTTCTTGGTAAGGTAAGCAATCTCTGTAGTAGAGATCTCTGTAGTAGAGAGCTCATTATCAAATCCACTCACATCAACATCATCAACAAACTTAAGAGCCATTGATTTAGATTTGTTAGTCTTAGGTAGATCTAACTCATAGGACTAAAGAGATCCTACAAGTTCATCAATAGGGATGGAGTCCACATCCTTACTTTCAATGATGACAGTCACTTTGGGTCTAAAATCTTCAGTCAAAGATCTAAGAATCTTCCTAACAATTTTAGGTTGATCATAGATTTCACCCAGATTATAAGCAACAATATCATTAAACTTAGCATAGAATTCATCAAAAAATTCATCATCAGACATCCTAATATTTTCAAATCTAGTTGTTAATTGCTGTAACTTATTGGTTTTAATTACCTTTGTGCCTTCATGCATAGTCTGGAGGATATTCCAAGTAGTATGAGCAGTCTCAACATTAGAAATTCTCTTAAATTTCTCCCTATAAACAGCATTGAAAATAGCATTCATGGCCTTGCTATTAAAAGTGGTTGCTTCTTTCTGAGAAGTTTGCCACTCACTAACAAGAGCAGTAGGCTTCTCCCATACGTACTCAACAGAGTTCCAAACTCTCTCATCAATAGATTTCAGGAATGATTTCATCCTTACTTTCCAATAAGCATAATTATTCCCATCAAAGTGAGGTAGAATAATAAGAGAGTGTCCGTGTTCCATGACAATAGGGGTCAAGGATCAGCTCCTAGATCAAAAGATCTGCAACAAGAGAGCAACTCGCTCTGATACCACTTGTTTGTTTTTAGACCCCTTAAAACACAACCAGATTAACCTAGTTAATTAGTCAAGTGATTACTTAGTCAAATTATCAGATCTAGGTTAACACAAATATATCATATCATTCTAAAGTACGGAAAATAAAGAACACAACGATATGATAACTCAGGAAAACCGAACCAGTAAAAAACTTGGGGAGGATTTAACCTAGCTATCCTCAAGGTAAACTAAATCCATTATGAAAGAATTGAATTTTACACAATAGTAACTTAGACCACTAACGTCCTATTGCTACCTCGAGTAGGAAACTTACTACCACCACCACGTGACAGCTTCGAGTCCACGAACTAGTTCTTTCTTGGATTCCCAACAAGTACAAGCACTCCCACTTGTATATCTTTTAACTCTTGAAGGCAGCAACTGAATTGATCACTAAGCTCTCGACATCAATTTTGAGATTGGAAACCCTAAGTGTATGTGAAGGCAAACACCTCTAGATCTCACAGAAGATTCACACACACAGCATAAAGAGCAACTCTAAAATGTGGCTAGGGTTTTCTCTTTTATACTTAAGGCAAAACATAAAACCCTACAAGTCAAATGAGCTTGGGCTGAGTTGGAAATTCTGCAGAAAAAACAATCTGCACGACTTTCGATTGATCGAGCCAGGCAGATTTGCACAATAAATCCTACAGTAACTCAATTTCAACTTTACATAAAAGCACATACTTTGAGCAAGTCTAAACAAGACTAAAATGTTTTGATCATGGTTTCCCAACATTACACAATGAAGTTCTAATACATTAGTTCCTAATTCCTTAGAACCTAACAAAATTTACTTATAAAAAAAAAAAAGTTTTGTTTTCTTTTCTTTTGAAGCCAATTGTCTTACATATTTTATGAAATATATAAGAATGGTAATCTCAAATTTGAAGCTATTCTTTTACCATACTAAATTACATACTAACTTTAAGCAAAAATCAATATTTGTTCAACTAGTAGCAGCAGGACGAAGAGGAATTTAAATACACCACTATGAGATGAGATTTGGTCAGAAGCAGGCTAAAAGAAGATGATCTAGACCTAATGACATTTGGTGAGCTCTTTGCGGCAGTAGATCAGCTACTGAGAGAGAGATTATGAACCACATCTGCATCTCAAAAAACTATACCTGATTATAATATAACATCTAGAGATAAGAAAAAAAAATGTTATAATTGCATAACTCTTAAATGTTTGGGGCCCCTCCCTAAAAATCTCACTCAGATCACTTCTATGTGATCATAATAATTAGTGGGTGATTTTTTTTTTTTTTTTTTACATATAAAATGCTATAATTTATTAAGAGAAAAAGAGAGTTCGAAATGTTCCTTAAAAAAAAGGAAAAAAGAGAAAAAAAAGAGAGTTTGAAGCAGACCATAAGCAAAGAAAAAACTAAAGAAGACCTTCAGGACCAACAAGAAGACCCAACAAAGACTAACCAACAAAAACATAGTAGAACAAGAACCATGGAGTTCTGAACTGAACAAAAACAAAGCAACACCTAAGCTAACAAAATCCACAAGCTTCAGATATTACATTCAACAATACATGATATGAATGAAAAACATATTAGGGATATATATTAAGGATTAAAATATTTGTGATATATATATATATATATATATATATATATATATATATAAGACCGGAATGCAAGTCGCCTTCTGGACAGGGCATGCAGAGCTGCTTTTAGAACCAAAGGCACCTGACTGGCAGGCTGACCATTTTATCAAAACTTTGTGATGCTTTTTGAAGGTGGGCTGAGCTTGAGCCCAAACCTTCCATGCTTATAGTTCCTTAATGCCAAAGACCAACAAATCTTAGAGAAGACCCACAACAAGCCTAACGCCATCAGCCCAGATTCCAACTACACAGACCAATAACAACATTTATAAATACTTAAATATCCCACATAGACCGACACCAATACTGCAAAACCAAAAACCAACAAATGTACATTATGCTAAACTATACAAATTATCCCAAATCAAGTCCCTACTCAGATATAAGCATTGCACATATGAGCTCTAATTAGAGTTCTTCTTCAGGACAGAAACTGGAATCCCCTAGCAACAGCATGAAGCCCTGTTTAGACCTGTGTTTTTGATTCTCACTCTTGCAACAACTCAACTTTACTTCCCATTTAATAGCTGGCAAAATACTCTTTATTTTGAAATGTGGTTTTTTTTTTTTTTTTTTTTTTTTTTTTTTTTTTTTTTTTTTAATCCGAATTGACACAGCAACCATATGCCTGTCTAATAAAGGTAGCCCTTAGTATAGTTTTACACCTTTTTTTTTTTAATAAACCAGTTTTACTCATAATTCAGTACACAAACCTCTAGTCTTTACATGGTATCAAAGCCTAAACTCTAGAAATTTTCTCTTCTAGGAATTCACCTAGTATTTGGCATAAGAGAAGAGAAGTTGCCATCTCTTAGTCATAAGTCCACCATGGAGATGGGTTTTAGTAACAAAGAGTATGATCCATGATGGAAAAGAGAGAGAGAAAAAAAAATACCACTGCATCATCAGTATACCAATGCTCAACAAGTACATCCCAATTTTCTGGTATGCATCCCTTGGGTCGGTTGTTCTTCACCCATGCTTTGTTTCTTGAATGCAGTATATAATGCTTACTTTTCAGCCTGCACTTATGATCCCTCCAAGCCTTCCCAGTTTTTTGTAAGGTAAATGTCTTCAACGCTGCATATATAGAGTATTTTCTCTACAATCAAATAGTCGAGTTATCAAATTACAAATGTTTTCATGCTAAAATACTTATGTAAAACCTAGTTAAAAATGTCATAATTACAAGTATTATAACTTCTTTAATATCTCTACAACTCGCCAACACTCTTCTTTAAGTTCTTCTAGCATGTCCTTCCAATTTAGATATCTAATCGGGCACATGTGGGGTTTCCGCGCAATCATACCCAAGAAACCAGTGAAAGTCTTCGCCTCATCATTAACTAGCTGATGCATACTATTTAGTGGCAACTCAATTTCTTGGTCTTTCGGAAGATCCCAAATATCCAAGTACTTGCTTGGCCTGCGAGTGGCACGTAAAACTGGCTGCACATCTGAATTTTGAAGGAGAGAATATCAACCATGTCAAACAACAAAGCTTGCAAAGCTAAGGATGAGTCTACTTCTATTAAACGAGTGGTCATTATACGCTAAAGAATATAAAACATTAGAAACATGCTGACAAACTAATATATTTCAAGAAACAAACAAATAAGAACATGATTTGAAATTATATGAATTCCCCTTCATTCTATTCTGCTAAGTGAAGGAACTGCATAAGAACCAATAATAAACAAGGTAATGAAACTAACTTTAAGTTGAAAGACGAAAGTAAAGTCACAAATGAGTTGATTATTCATGGTTGGTTGGGGACCCAACCTTTGATGCATTCCCTTCACTTTCGGCCCCCAAAAAAAACGTCCTAATGCATAAACACCCAAACAACATAAGTTCATAACAGGCATAGAAGGGCAAGTTGGCTGGGTTGGTCTGGTCAAAATTTGTAGGCATTCTTTCTAAATTCAAGGGTGTGATATTAAACTCAAATTAAAAATAAAAACAAAACTATAAAGGAATTCCATATATTGTTCAATAACTTGCTAACAAGATGTGGTTTACCTATAACCCATCCCAAATGTTTTAATCTAAGAAAAAACAACATATTGATGAATTTGATGAGCTGCTGAACCCATAAACAAGATGCAAAAATCTCTTTTGGGTTATATATTGGAGTGCAGACAAGTTGTTTCTCCACTGCTTCTCAACAAGTTACTTATGGTGAACTCAAAGGCTACTATAGATGCCAGAACTTTGATAGTTTGATCTTAAGGGTTAAAATGCCCATTTTCTTCCATGCAATCAATTCAAAAGGGGGTGAAACCAGCATAAAAATAAAAACTTTTTGAAAATGCCCACTTTTTACCAGAACTTTTTGAAAATAAAAATCAAATCATGTATTCAATTCTCCTTAATGTTGCTATAGATGCACAGTTGAATGTTAGAACTACTATTCTTAATTTGGACACCTTCATAAGATGATGAATTAAGCATATGAAAATCCTCAAATTACTTCTCCCTTCAATTCTAATAATTTATTCTGAAGAACTAGCCCAATTTCCGACATAAAACAAAGGGGGGGGGGGGGGGGAATCCCATTTTAGTTCATTTCAGATAGACAAAC
Organism: Quercus berberidifolia; assembly: GCA_028535905.1. NCBI lineage: Eukaryota > Viridiplantae > Streptophyta > Magnoliopsida > Fagales > Fagaceae > Quercus > Quercus berberidifolia. The sequence continues at coordinate 74,714,840 of JAPQVW010000002.1, read as the reverse complement.
AATTTTGTTTTTTTTTTTTTAAACTAAGCACTTCAAATTTTTGGAACCTATCATTAGGAGTAGTATGATTTGACTATGATAGCAAGAAAGCTGGTCAATATTTCAAAAAAAGGAAATGATTCAATATCAGATGTTTAAAACAAATACCAACCTCTTCAAAGATGTAAGTAGGTATCAATTTGTAGTGAGTAAATATATTATCATAGCTTCACTTCCTAATGTCAAATGTTTGGTGCTTGTTGAAAGGTTACTTGGCTACTATTGGTTTGAACCAAATTCTTAGTGTTTAAAGGTTGGTTAAGTTAAAATTATTTGTTTGGTTCGGCAATCAGGTGTACATAGGATCTTTCTCATTAGGCATGGGAGGAATTCCTTGGGTTATAATGTTAGAGTTGATTATTCATGCATTATGCATATTTCTAAGTTTAAAATGTCCTTAAGTTCAGATTCTTTAGTTTTATCACTCTCTCTTGAACATGGTTTGTTTGTTATTATGGCAGACATGGGGTAGGCCTTTGGTTAGCGGATGATTTCTTGTGCTACCTTGTTATAGTTTTCAATGTGGTATCATTGTCAAATAGTATCAAATGTCACAGGTGCAACTGAGCCTTGCGGATTAGATTGTCCTACATACTTGTAAACCAAATGAGAAAGTTTCCTATCATTTAACATGGGTCTATTGGCTACTCAAGAAGTGAATTCTATTTTGGTTTTTTTTTTTTTTTTTTTTTTTTTTGAAAGAAAGCAGCTATGTCATTGAAATCTGAGACTTTCTACCCATGGTTGTTGTATAATTGCCTCAATAGGTCTGCGGGCAAGTTCTTTTAAATATGCTTCCATCAACTTGATTGGTACTGGTTATGAATTTTATACCATTAAAACTTATGATTTTAGAGGTAAGATGTGCATTGCCTAGTAATTTATGTTGCTTGTTATGTTTGATGAGAGCAGAAAGTAACTTAGGCCTTGGGGAGCTATAATGCCACAGTTGCTTGTGGCTTTTTCAAAAAGTTTTCTATCTTGTACATGGATCTCTTGGCTCCTCAAGGAGTTAATTCTGTTTGATTTTATTTTTATTTTTGAAAGCAGGCATCTCTGACATTGAAATCTGAGATTTGCTATGAATGGGTGTTGTTTAATTGCCTTTATAGGTACTTAGGCAAGTTCTTTTAGATGTACTTCCATCAAATTGATTGCCACTGGCTAGGGATTTTGGACCATTATAACTTATGCTTGCTAATTTATTGTGCTTGTTATGTTTGATGAGAATAGAAAATAGTTCAGGCATTGGAAAACTATCATGCATAAACATCTGCTTGTGTCTTTTTCATAGCCATTGATATATGTTCTTTTCCTGGGTGGCAAGCTATGGAGGTTCAATGTATGCAAGAGACAATGGCATCCTAGTTGTTTTGTTCCCTAAAACAAAAGACGAACCTGATGGATTAGCTCCAAATGACCTTGTAGCTGATCTTAGGTTAGGCTTTTCTCCCCTCAAAAAGGCACATTTATCTGCAATTCTCTCTTTTTATTTTTATTATTTTTTATCTTGGGATTATCTCTCTCTTTCACTCACTATTCACTCTCTGGTATGCAAAAGGGTTTTACTCTAAATAACCCATTTTCCCACTCTCTTTCTTTTCTGCTCTCTCTCTTGTTTTTTTGCTTCGTTCCTGAGAAACTATAGGAAAGTTTAAATAAAAGTTTGAACTTGATAATTCTTTCTACAATTTTCTCAATGACCTAAAAGTTTGTTTGCTCTTTTCTTTCATTTCCTCTAGTTTTGGATGGCCCAAAAGTGGGATTTGTGTTTTTTCTATGAATTGAGATTGTGCATGATCAATGTTGTTCTTTTTGTCAAACCGTGTGCCTTACTGATCCATCCAATGACCAATTGGTGAAGGATGAGAGGGCACAAATCTTTTATAGCATTCGATCGCAGACCAAGCCCATTGGTATTGGAGTGAATTGTGAAAATCCCTCACAATCCCTCCCTCATAATGTGGCTCCAACGACTCGAACCTATGACCGGGCTTTGATACCACTTGTCGGACCGTGTGCCTTACCGATCCATCCAACGACCAATTGGTGAAGGATGAGAGGGCACAAATCTTTTATAGCATTCGATTGCAGACCATGCCCATTGGTATTGGAGCGAATTGTGAAAATCCCTCACACTTTGTATTTTCGTTTTATTTCTAGGATACTTTTAAAGTTTTATTCTTGTTAACTAATAGTGAGACAAAGGCACAAGAAATGGGATTTTTTATGCATAACAATGTAATAATCAAATGCAATTTCCAATAGAAACGAGACATTTGCACAGAAACAAAGTTGTTAAGTTTCAGTTCTGATTTCTATCACAATTATGCATTGTAAATCAATAAATGCCTCCTGTTGGCTTAACAAGTTCTTACTTTCAAAGGCAGAAAAATTTTAGATACATTTGCCAATCATACCAAATTCTCAAGTAAGAGCATCCCATTCCCTAACAATTTCTTTAGCCAATCTTTTATGCTTATTTCTAAAACAAGTCACAAGTAGAATTTGAATTTGAACAAGTATATTCAACACATATTCCTAAAATAGCTTTTAAGTTACCATACCTTGTGTAGAAGATTCGTGCATTTCTTGGTTCGTTTCTTGATCCGCATCTTATGTAGAAGCTCCTTCCAATCTTATGCTATCCTAAAATGCGTGCCCATATTTGCCTTTCGCCTTGCCATTTCAACTGTCAAAGTCTAAAATAAACAAATATATAAGCACAATGACAAGCAATGGTACAAGTAAAAATCCAATCTAACAACATCCAATTCAGTGTATAACATTACAAGTTTTGGTTGAGACATTACAACATCTCACACATGAATGATTAACTATCACAAAAGCAACCTGGGGATCTTATGTGTGATGAAGGTAGATTAATCACACATCAGTTGAGACTAAGGTTGGACCTGTTTGGGTTGATCAATTATGCTGATTTCTATGTATGTATTGAAAGGACATTTTCCAAATAATTGTGTCGGGGTAGGCATGCTAGATACTTCAAAACAAATGATAAAATCGGTATTGTATTGTTGATGCAAAACAAGAGGCAAGTAATATTACATTACACCAGAGAATTTCTACATAGAGAACCAAGTAAACTCAAGTGATCACAACTTCCATTACCACATGAATTAGAATATTAATGCAACAAACCAACTGATCAATCTAAATGGATTCTTGGAGCCTAGTAAGTGATAGCCTTTTAGCTCTCCTTTGAACATATTGAGATTATCTGAATCATAAATTCTTCTCCCACAACAATAAAGCTTTCTTTGATTCATCACTCATATATCTTCCCAATTAATTTAATCTTTCTATCATTGAGACCTTCAATACCAAATATCTATGAACATGGATCCACATTCTACTTATATGCCATTATTCTTAGAACAATTTATCTCAAGTGGGAAGATATGGGGTTGATTTCAATGTTCATAAAACTATGGCAGTAAATTATATTGAGACAAAACACATAATGAAAAACAAGATAATTTGGCCCAAAAAAGGACTCAAATGAAGCAAAAAAAAAACATTCTTATAAAATGAAGCAAAATATAAGTATTTTGCAAGAACAACTTCTAATCATTATCGCAAAATATAATGAGTGATACAAAAGTATTAACTAGACTCATCATCATTGGACCCATAATCATTGGACTCATCATCATTAGACTAATAAACATCATCACTAAGCTTTTCATCATCGATAAAGTCTTGTTCAAACAATTCATCCTCGGTAATCAATGGTGTATCATAAATGGTTCCTTCTTCATCAACTCGAGCCCAAGCATGGTTGTCATTTGCATCATTACATGCATCATCAGTAGTTACATTATAAGGGACATTCTCCATATATGTATCCACTTCATCATCGTCATTATCATGTGAAGCTTTAATACCAACATCAAACACCTCCCTAGGTTTTGTTTTGATCACCACTGATAGTTTTTAGACCCCTTAAAACAATTGATTTAAACTAGGTAATTAGCCAAGTTGTTACTTAGTCCAATTAAACAAGTCTAGGTTATCACAATAACAAAGATCAAATCATGCAAAGCAGCGGAAAATAAATAACACAAGATATGATCACCCAGGAAACCAAACCGGTAAAAACCTGGGGAGGATTTGACCTAGCTATCCTCAAGGTAAACTTGAATCTACTATCTTGAAAGAATCAAAGTTCATACAATAAGACTTACAAGCCCCCACACTTGACTTCTTATTGCTACCAACTAGTAGAACTTACTAACACAACCACGTGCAAGCTTCGAATCCATGGACTCCTTCTTTCTTGGATTCACCACCAGATACAAGCACACCCGCTTGTGTTTTCTTTAAGCTTCAATGGCAGCAGCTGAATTGATCATCAAGGTGTAGATAAATCTTCTCCTTGAAAACCCTAAGTTTGTGTAAAGGAAAGCTCCTCTAGATCTCACAAGAGATTTACACAAACCGCAATATAAGCAACACTAAAATGTGGCTAGGGTTTGCCTTTTATACTTAGAACAAATAAGAAACCCTAAAAACATTTTAAAATACCTAGGGCTGAGTTGAAAAATTCTGTAGAAAAAACATTCTGCCCGAGCTTCAATCGATCGAGCCTAAGTTTCAATCGATCGAGCCAGGCCGAAAGGCATAATGCTTTCCTGCATTAACTCGATTCCAACTTTACATAAATGCACAACTTTGAGCTAGACTAAAACACTTCTAAACACATTGTTTTGATCATAGTTTGCCAACAATACAAATTAGAGTTCTAAATACATATAAACCTAAGTCTTTAGAACCTAACAAACTCCCCATTTGGCAATCCGTGACAAAACACAACTAGACGCTCAAAGTTTACAAAATAAAAAGCCCTTTACAAAAATAATGCTCATAAAACAAATTCAATCCTAACTACTATCCATCAGTTGCAAGTGTAGACAGCAGCTCAATTGAATCAACCTGTATATTTCTTGAAACACTAAACAAAATGTATAACTGTATGTGTGGAAATAATAGAAGTAAACAAAATAACTTCTTGATTTCAAACAATATACAATAAAGACATATATCAATGAATAATTCATAAATATAAATCAATAAATAGTTTGAAACAAGAAACATATAAAGTACCAAAAAAAAAAAAATAATACTCCCCCTAACATGAATATCCCATCAAAAACATGGCAAGAGCTAAAAAGGTAAAGTACAAAGTGAAGCACCTAGATACAATCTAAACTCCACAAGCTCCAACCAAAATAAATATACTCCCCTTGAAAGCAAAAACTGTACAAAGTACTCCCCCTTTTTGTGACGGAATGCCAAAGGGCAAACAAAAATCCATCATCAAAAGGGAGGTGGTCTAAACTGTGCCAACTCTGCATGCAAGGCACGGATCTCATCAAGCATGTCCACCAAAATCTGTCCATGAGCCGCTTGAATGGTCAAGACATGATCCAACATACGACGAATGTCTGAATCATCCAAAGCAGTCAGTGGAGGAACATCAGCATCAGCAGCAGCACCCGATGTCTCAGTAGCATCAGCACTTGTAGAAGAGGGAGGAGGGGGAACAGCACTAGATGACGCACCTCTAGGACATGAAGGAGCAACTCTCAAGTGAGTAGCCCTCTGTCGAAGAAAGGTGGCACCTATGGGAGCAACAACATGCACAGGCTCACCAGACGGAAAACCATCTAGACCTAAAAAGAGCAAAATCCTATGAATGAAAATAGGATGAATAAGCGCATGCCTAATAGCAGAACTCCTATGAACCTCGTTTAAAAAACGAAGGAACAAATGAGGAAAACTGATAGATGCTCCAGAAACAAACGCTTAAAAAAACACACATTGCTCAAGAGAGATGGTGTGGAAGTGAGAAATAGGCCACAACGAATGACACGCTATCCTAAAGAAAAGATAGGCAATCTCGGTAAGCTCAGCGGACGTGATCCGAGGATCAGAACCCTACTGGATAGATGACCCAGTGATGTATGACATGACAACATCTAATGAGGGTGACTCATCATAGGTATAGGCAGGCTCCCGAACAACCAGAACCCCAAGAGCCTCAGCCACTCCCCGAGGGGTAATGGTGAACTCAACACCTCGTATCCAACTCCTAACAAGAGTGTTGGAATCATAGACATGGCAAGAGAGGTTCGAGAAGAACTCTCTAATCAGGGCGATCGAGGGTGGATGATCTATCTCTAAGAGAGGCAACCAACCTCTAGACTCAAAGTTAGCCCTAATGTCCGGATTAATCTCATCTAACACAACAGCTCGCTCAGCCCATATCTTACGCTTACTGTTCAAAGTATCAAAGGCCTCTCTACACTTATCATTCCTAAACACCTCACTCCTAGAGGGAGACTCAAAGAAAGTGGAAGGGGTCCTATGGGCTCTAGTTTTCCTAGGTATGGTGCTAGGATAAGGACCAAAACACAGAGCAAAAGAACAAAAACACAAAAGACAAAACCAAGGGCAGACTGCAAGTTAGCATAAAAAAATATAGAATAAAAATCTATATGATGCATGAACAATTTAAATGGTATGATGCATGTTCTAATGCAGTGAAATTAAGTCCAAAAAGTTCAAATTCACAAAATTGGCTTGAACATAGAGGTATTAACACAAAAGCCCCAAAATTTTGAAAACCACTAGTTCAATTTGAAAGATATTGACGAATTGATCATTAGACATGATAGAGTTCAAAAACTAATGACCAAATACATCAATTTAACAAGCCAATTTCATCAATTTAACCCAATTTGACAAAAACCCCAATTCGGAACAATTTCAAACCCTAGAATTTTCAATATTTCAAAAACCATAAAATTGATTAAATTAACCATCAAGGATCATTAATATAACATCCTAGAACAAAAACCCAATGATTAATTTTACCAAAAAAGGTTTGAATCATCAACAACCCCAAAATATGAAAAGTGCCGAAAATACCCAATGAATATGCATGAAAAATGCATGAAATCATGAAATAAAATGCAAAAGGGAGGGCAAAAAGGACTTACCAGCCTTGGAAGACAAAAAACTTGCAAAAATTTCAGAAGAAAACGACAAAAAATATTTGATGGAGCCTTAGCCAAGTCAGAGAGAGAGGAAAGGTTGAAAAACTTTTGAAAAAGTCCCTTTGAAAAAGACAATCTGACTTTTTTAAAAAACATGTTTCACGAGTTTCGATCGATCGAAAAACAGCCTCGATCGATCGAAACAGACAGAGACTCTATCAAAACATTTTGAAAAGAGTTTGATTGATCGAAAATCAGGTTCGATCGATTGAAACAGACAGAGGCTCTCTCTCACATTTTTAAAAATTATCGATTGATCGAAAAACAGAATGGATCGATCGAAATGGGTAGAGGCTCACTAAATTTGAGGAAAAACACAGTTTTAAAAAAAAAAAAAAAAAAAAAACTTTTAGAATCAACTCAAAGCATTGAAAATTCAAGAACAAAATGCATGAGTATGTGATGATGTGATATTCAAAAACAAGAATTTTAAGCCCAAATTCCCCAAAAAAAAAATTTCTTGCATTCTCCATAAATTTTCAAGTAACAAATTAATTTTGTACAAAATTCAAAGTATTTGCAAAACTTGGTTGGTCAGACCATAAACACACACAATAACATGTACAAAGTTTAGCAAATAGTAACTCGTGTAGTGTGTGCAACTAGCAAAAACTTGAGATACATGTGAGGTGATATGTGAATAGCAATCAATCACAAAGTCTACAAAATTCATCACAAAGAATTTAAAAGAGACTATCACCTAAAGAGTTACATCATATAACTCCCACATCTCCTAGATCATAAGCTTGCAATCATGTAAGTTTCTTGTATTTATGCCTCATAATATACATATCAATTTTAAGTCATGTGAGTTTGGCATCAAGCCTAATAGTACACACCAATTTTAATTTTAATAATTAAGCAATTTAAACTAAAGCTTCACCTTATGTTCTTTTTGTGCATGTGCTACACTTTCTCGAGCACAAAATCTTATGATATGCACTAAGGTATTCATGATTGGCTAGTGAATAGTGGTGAGATGGTTATTAATGCCTTTCTCTAAAAGTTCAAGTCTAACATTCAAAAACATGTGACTTCAAGATTAAGACAGAGTAATCAAAAACCATAAACATCCTTTCCACACAACATGTACTACAAAGCTTCAACTAGTAAAGTGCAATAAGTAAGCTCATCAAAGCTAAACAAGGTACAAATGACATGTTATGTGAAAATAAATTGACCAACCTTGTTCTCAAAAACCAAGAAGAATAGTACAAAACAAAATTTGCTTCCTTTTTCTTCTTCTTCTTCTTCTTTTTTTTTTTTTTTTTTTTTTTTTTTTTTTTTTTTTAATTAAAAAAAAAACACCTAGAATGAAATGCATGAATGTTATGCAATGCAAATCCAAGGAAAAAAAAAACAAAAACAAAAACAAAACCAAAGAACAATGGTCGCAAAGGGTAGAGCAATGAAGCACAAGGACCTTGTCAGAAAGACTCAGTTAGTTTAAGTCTTTTGCATCCAAAACCTTTTAGATGCATCATGAGCATTGGAGTTCTTATTTACATGAGAATGATTACCAACTTTAGGATTGGAATAAAGGTTTAAAGCCTTTACCAATTCACCAATAAGTACCATAGGATCTTGCGCTTGAGGCACAGGTACTTTTGGTTTGTTTGCTCTCTTTGCAGCTTGCATCTTGTAACAGTTTGGACGAATGTGTCCAGACTTTCCACAAAAGTGACAAACCCATGCAGGCTTATCATGTGTCTTGTCCTTAGATAGGGTAGGCCTCTTAGACTTAGACTCTTTCAGATCAACCCTAATCTTCCTAGATGATGAAACTTCTATGGGTTTGACAACCTCACTCACAGGGGGTTTGACACTTTCACTCATTATCTCACTCACAGAAGGTTCAGAAGAAGAAGATGAAGGAACAAACTTTGTGAAATGGGGAGCAGACACAGAGATGCTTTCAACATAACCTAATCCAATTTTGTCAGAAGAAGACTTTTGAACACTCAGTATTTGATCAAGTTTAGAACTAGCAGATCTAGCAACAGATAAATCAAGTTCCAAAGATTTAACTTTATCAAGCAAAAGCATATTCTCAGTTTTCACATTGTTCAAAAGTTCATTAGTATCAAACAGTTTAACAAGCAAATTCTTCTTTTCAAGCTCAAGAGATTCAATTTTCTTCAGGCCAAGTTCAACATTCGTAACATCCTTTGCAGCAACTTTGCAAAGTTTATTATAGGCCTCTTGAAGATCTGCATCTTCAGAGAGTTCCCCATCAGAAAGGTTCTCTTTAACAGATATGCTCTCATCGACTACAGCAGTAGCGGAGAAAGCAATGAAGTTTCTATCCTCGTCACAATCAGACTCATTATTAGAAACTTCACCATCACTAAGGGTTATAGCCATAGTTTTATCCTTAGACTTCAAATAGGTAGGACATTCAGATTTCATGTGTCCATACCCTTGACATCCAAAACATTGAGAGCCCAAAGAATTATTGGAAGATTGACCTACTTTTTCTCTAGGTTTATCATTATTGTTAACCTTAATGGGATCATGCTTCCTAAAGTTTCTAGGTTCAGCAGTGTTTGTGCCTCTTGCCTTTTTGTTACTATTCCTGAGAAAGTTTCTAAAGTTCTTGGCAAGGTAAGCAATCTCTGTAGCAGAGAGCTCATCATCAAATCCACCACCTTCAACATCATCAATTGACTTAAGAGCGTTTGATTTAGATTTGGTAGTTTTGAGTAGATCCAACTCATAAGATTGAAGAGATCCTACAAGTTCATCAACAGGGATAGAATCCACATCCTTGCTTTCAATAATGGCAGTCACCTTGGATCTAAAGTCTTCAGTTAAATGTCTAAGAATCTTCCTAACAATTTTAGGTTGATCATAGATTTCATCCAAGTTAAAAGCAGAATTAACAATGTCATTCAATTTAGCATAGAATTCATCAAAAGATTCATCATTAGACATCTTAATGCTTTCAAATTTATAAGTCAATTGCTGCAATTTATTGATTTTGACAGCCTTTGTGCCTTCATGCACAGTCTGGAGGATATTCTAAGTAGTATGAGCAACCTCAACATTAGAGATTCTCTTAAATTCCTTCATAGAAACAGCGTTAAAGATCGCATTGATAGCCTTGCTATTAAACGCAACTGCTTCTTTTTGAGAAGTTTCCCACTCACTAACAGGAGTAGTGGGCTTCTCCCATCTGTATTCAACGGAGTTCCACACTTTCTCATGAATAGATTTCAGGAATGCTTTCATCCTTACTTTCCAATAAGCATAATTATTCCCATCAAAGTGAGGAGGAATAACTAGAGAGTGTCTGTGTTCCATGACAACAAGGGTCAAGGATCAGCTCAGTGATCAAAGGATCAACAACAAAAGAGCAACCCACTCTGATACCACTTGATAGTTTTTAGACCTCTTAAAACAATTTATTTAACCTAGGTAATTAGCCAAGTTATTACTTAGTCAAATTAAACAAGTCTAGGTTATCACGATAATAAAGATTAAATCATGCAAAGCAGTGAAAAATAAATAACACAAGATATGATCACCCAGGAAACCAAACCGGTAAAAACCTGGGGAGGATTTGACTTAGCTATCCTCAAGGTAAACTTGAATCCACTTTCTTGAAAGAATAAAAGTTCATACAATAAGACTTACAAGCCCCCATGCTCGACTTCTTATTGCTACCAACCAGTAGAACTTACTGACACGACCACATGCAAGCTCCGAATCCACGGACTCCTTCTTTCTTGGATTCACCACCAGATAAAAGCACACCCACTTGTGGTTTCTTTAAGTTTCAATGGCAGCACTGAATTGATCATCAAAGGTAAATCTTCTCCTTGAAAACCCTAAGTTTGTGTAAAGGAAAGCTCCTCTAGATCTCACAAGAGATTTACACAAATCGCAATATAAGCAACACTAAAACGTGGTTAGGGTTTGCCTTTTATACTTAGGACAAATAAGAAACCCTAAAAACGTTTTAAAACACCTAGGGTTGAGTTGGAAAATTCTGCAGAAAAAATATCCTGCCCGAGCTTTGATCGATTGAGCCTAAGTTTCGATCGATCGAGTCAGGCCGAAAGGCATAATGCTTTCCTGCATTAACTTGATTCCAACTTTACATAAATGCACAACTTTGAGCTAGACTAAAATACTTCTAAACACATTTTTTTGATCATGGTTTGCCAACAATACAAATTAGAGTTCTAAATACATAAAAACCTAAGTCTTTAGAACCTAACAACCACCACCCAATCTTTATGCCTCACATCTTCCATGTAAAACACTTGCGAAGCTTGAGATGCTAATACATAAGGTTCGTCAATCAATTGATAACCCGTGTGTATTATTCTTGAAAAAATGACAAGGGGAAATCCAAACTCATCTTTTTTGCATCCTTTCCCACTAATAATGTCAGCCCATTGACATTTGAATAATACATATCGATACTTGTTAAAGTATTTCAACTCAATAATATCGATTAGTACACCATAATAAGTAGCACCACCTTCAGTAACAACACAAACTCCACTATTTTGAGTTTTCCTAGTTACCTCAAAATCTTTTGTGCGAAACTTCAAACCATTTATAACATAATACTTGAACCGTTTTGCTTCATTATCTGGATATTGAGCAAGCCATCTAATTTTATTAGAGAGTTCCTTTTTCTCAGAGGCATCTATTGACATTACTTACTATAGAGAAAGATATTTATTATAAGTATGCTATCTAAAGTGTTACAACCAAAAATAGTTCTATATATATATATATATATATATATATGCTTTTCTTACATATTCCCTAAACCGGTTGCAGAATTTCTCCATGTACTACTTTTGAATAACATCATTAATCACATGAAAAGGGAAATCAGCCTTGATCTCTGCTATGTGTACACTGTATAGACAAATGTGTTAGTGTTAAGCTAGAGTATTGTATTGGGATGCCAATAAAGGATACACAAGGATATATCACTTACTCGCGAAATGGGCTGAATTCTGCACAATTAAATAGCACATAACGATATGCTTGGATCTATGAATTTGAATCTAGTGTAATGCTCACCACTGCACCCATGGATTCCTCAACATTCCTTACAGGCTGATTGAATACAGTTTCAACAAATTTAAAATAGCGTGACCAGAATGTTAAGTATTCCTCTGCTATAGACCCTTCTACAATGAAGCCTTTTGGATAAGTTTTATTATGCATGTAATACTTAAGTCTCGACAAGTACCAATTGGAAAACCTAAGATCAACAAAGGCAAATTGGTAAGTTAAACAAAACCAAATAGACCAAGTTATTATATGTGTTACCTCTTTATGGGATACATCCAACGATAATGAACTTAACCAGCAACTTTGGTTTTGCTAGCCAAATGCATGACTAGATGTACCATCACTGTAAAGAAAAAGGGAGGTAATATCCTTTCCAATTTACACAATGTCACTAGAATTCTCTTGTCAAGAGCCCTAAGGTCCTCCAGATTTAGTACTTTGAAACATATCTCTCTAAAGAAATAAGATAAGTCAATTAAATGCCTACTCACTTCAGGGGGCAAAAATCTGTGGATTGCTATTGGAAAAAGTTGCTGCATTAAGATGTGATTATCATGGCTCTTCATTCCGCTAATCTTATGTTCTTGGAGTTTAATGCAACGTGAGATGTTTGAAGAATATCCATCTGGCACTCTTACATCTTTCAAAACTTGTAGAAAACCATCCTTTTCACTAGCATTTATATGGTAGCAGGCATGTGGCATACGTGTCTGATAATTCCTAACCTTTTCCAAGTGAAGTTCACTTCTTATACCCATATCGTTTAAGTCTTGGCGTGCCTTCAAGTTATCCTTTGTCTTGCCATCCAAGTTCAACAATATGTCAATTATATTATCGACTACATTCTTTTCAATATGCATCATGTCAAGATTGTGACACAACACATGGTTCTCCCAATAAGGTAAAGTGAAAAATATACTTATTTTCTTTCACACAATTAAGGCTTCCTCCCCTCTTTTTCTTTTATTGCCCAAATTAACTTGTTTCTTCCTAAACACATGATCGGTTACAACATTTGTTTGTAACATGATTTCCCCTCCGGATTCTATTATAGGAGTTGATCTCATATTAACATGCCCATCAAATGATTTTTTTTTTTTCCTACGAAATTTATGATCACTATCCAAGAATCGCCTATGTCCAATGTAACTAATTTTTCTTCCATATCTTAACCAACGAGACTGACTATCATAGTTACAAGGGGGACATGCAAGACAACCTTTGGAACTCTAACCCAAGGTATCACCATATGCAGGAAAATCATTTATGGTCCACCATAATGCAGCATGCATTTGGAATGATTTTATGGAAGACACATTGAACGTTTCTACTCCAACATCCCATAACTCCTTTAGTTCTTTTACTAGGGGTTGTAGGTACACATCTTTATCGTTCCTTGGAGAGGTTGGACCAGGAATCAATAATGATAGCATGAAATAAGACTTTTTTATGCACATCCACGGAGGGAGATTGTATGGGATCAAAATGACAAGCCAAGTACTATGACTAGTACTCATATTTCCATATGGGTTGAATCCATTGAGCGCTAATCCAAGCCTCACATTACGAGGCTCGGATGAGAACTCTATGTACTTAGAGTCAAATGATTTCCAAGCTTTAGAATAAGCAGAATGTCTCATTAACCCATCATTCACATGATCATTGGCATGCCACTTCATATGATTGGCTATTTTAGGAGACATAAAAAGTCGTTTCAGTCTTGGCTTTAAGGGGAACCACTACAGGATCTTTGCAGCTTTCTTTTTTCTTTTCTTGAGGGAAGCATTAGTACTTTGTCAACCTTTAGACTCGTTAATTTCCCATCTTGAAACTCCACAATTTGGAGAAGTGATAAGTGTAATTTTTACATGATGTTTATTATCCTCTTATTTATTAAAATTGCTAGTTTTCCTTTATTTCTTTTGATTTGATTTTTATTTATATTTATCTATTCATTTGTGCTTTGAAGGAATGAGAAGATTTTAGATTAATCTACAAGGGCTTTACATGCAAAGCAGGGCTAGGCCAATTGAATTAAGTCAACTTACATCCAGCCAGGCATGAATTCAAGAGAAGACCAACCCAATTAAATTTAAGTCCAACTGGAGCAAGTAATCAAAGGAAATTTGCACAAAATCCAAGTCCAATTCGGATTAGGATTCCAGCCTACACATCAGTTAGTATTTTCAGTATAACTTTGGGCTCAGATATCCAATCGAGATGATTCAAGTTAGGCTGGAAAGTTAACTTAAAGGGCTACAACTTTGTAGTTTACCAAAAGTCCTAATTATGACGTTAATTGGGCCAAAATAGTTGGTTAAGTGAAGCCTAAAATCTGGGATTTTCTCCAAACGGGAATAGGATTCCTTGACCTATTTAAAGGCTCTTTAGGGAGAAAAGAGAGAGGAAAAACCTGAGAGGAAAAGGGTGTGCCGCATTTGAAGAATTTTCTTTGGAGTCTTTCTGAGGACAAAGGGCGCCGCTTCATGTTGATCAACCAATTCCCATGAAACACATAAGTTTTATTTGTTTTCTTTTCAATTTGATTATGAACTAAATTTTATTTTCTAAAGCATTGATGTAGTCTAGCAATGAACACAAATTTATATTCTGAGTTATTTTATTTTTAATATTTTCATGATTGAGTGTTTAATTCTTATTCTTAATACTTAATATTTCTTTTTACGAATTATTGATTGATCAATTGAATGACAATGAGACCGAGAGGTGATTTGTTATTTTAGTTCTAGATTTAAACACCATTAGTTGAGCGAAAGTAGAGATGCTTTACCGTGATTAGTGTGATTTTTTAGAAAATTCAAAGTACGTAATGAGTCTCCAATTAATTAAATTCACATAGAGATATGAAATTATTATTTGAAGATATTTTTGATATTATTCGAGAGAAGATATTGAATACTTAAGGAATTTTTAATCATCAATGGAAGATTATTAGAATTTAATAATTAGGAAGAATAAATTGTGTGGGATTTGTTAGGTGAAATCAATTGCTCTAGATCCATTCTTATTATATTTTTACATTGTTAGATTTTTACGCTTTGTTAATTCTTTTTATTCGTAGATTTATTTTTATTAAATAGTTTAATTTAATTCAGATAGTAGAACATTCCATTTATTTTTGATTTTCTAAATAGTAATTAATTTAGTGAATTTCGGTATTCAATAACATAGTTAATCCCTGTGGGTTCGACATTTGTTTTCTAAAAACACTTTTCTATTTGTTACGATTCTGTGCACTTGCAGATTGTTTTTCGCGAACAACAAGCTTTAAGGTTGGCATTCTCCTTCCAATATAAAATACAATCTTTAGGACAAGCATGAATCTTCTCATAGCTCAAGCCCAAATCCTTAATAATCTTCTTAGCCTCATAACAATTGTTTGGCAACTTAGCATTTAAAGGAAGAAAATCAAGCAAAAATCACAGTAACATGGTAAATGATTTGTTGGTCCAACCATTAAGACACTTCATGTGATACAAATGTACAATGGCTGACAATTTGCTAAAATGCTTACAACCTTCATAACAAGGTTGATTAGCATCTTCAAGCAATTTCATAAACTGAAGTGCATCTTCATTAGGACATTCTCCAGGACCTTTAGTGGGTTGTTGCACACTAGGGACTTCTTCCATTGGCCTAGATGTCATATCATGTATGGGGAACATGTCATGCAACATGTCACGAAGACCGGCATACTCTATCGGGTTTTCTTAGACACAACTATTAGGAATTTCAGTAAAAGTCTTTGCAAACGATGATTCCCCATTAAAAACCCAAGGGTCATAACCCCTACAAATCCTATGTGACACTAAGTGAGCTTGTACAACATTTGTAGGACACAAATTTGTATGCACACATTTTTTACACGGACATGAAATCGTTCCATCCAGGTGTGCATTTAGATGCAAAATTCAGAAACTGTTGGACTCCATCTAATTATTCTCATGACCTTCTATTGGTAATTTTCATCCAACTCTTATTCATTGCTATAAAGTGGTTTACAAGAAACACCTATAATGTGATTTCATGAAAGCACACAATTCATTTACACAATTTCACTTTACTTTAAGAAACAAGGAAAGAATATATATAAACCTAAGTCAATTCTCAGACTTCAGAAACAAGATCAACCTTCTTTAAACACTATCTAATGTGAACAATGCAACTGCCACAATTAAGTGGTCCTAGATGGCTCACACTTGAGAAACAAGAGCAATCAAAAGAATTAAGAATGTTACCAAATATTCTAAGGTGAGCCAAAAAGAATATTTTCATTTAGTTTTATGTGCTCAGGTAAAAAAGAATTCATTGCCCCTCATTGTACAGTTCCTCAGTATCCTCAACATATGAAAAAACTGCACATGGTAACTAAAATTTATTTGGAATAAGTAGATCCATTAATCCAAAGAATCAAGAACCAATGCAGCTGGAAGACATGTAAATTCGGATCCATATATTATAGAGCATTCAAGGCAAACAACATGTGTAAAGGAGCTGAAATTCAGTCCATCAAAAGGAAGACAAACTTTACAACTTGGCAATGCAAGTCCTGATTGCAACTTTCTTGCTAGTGACAAAAAAAACAATGATATAAATCTAAACAACATACTAACCAATGCAATAACCAAACTGCCAATATTCAAGTAAACATAGTTCAAACCAATGTTATTAATTCCATTTCGGACCCTGTTTCGGTTTGTCCAGTGGAATGAAATATTTCGGTATCGGATTATTTCGGCGTATCGTTTTAGGGTGTTTCGGATCCCTTAAAAAACATATTATATATATATAACCTAAAAGTATCAATTCTAAAAAGTGGAATATAGATATAAAATAATGAATTTAATCTAATTATATAAAATAATAATTTTAATTTTTACTATTCATTCATTTTCTTTATCTGACCCAACCACTGCCAATTCTTTTTATTCATTTTTTTTATTTTTCTTTCTTCTATCTCATGTGTTTTGGTCTTCTCTACCCCTATTTTCATCTTTCTATTCGAGTCCAATCTATCACCAAATCCCAATATTCCCGCATCCCAAACCTCATCACAACCGTATATTCAAAACCTCATCACAACCATACTCTCCTATTGAAAAAGACTGATACTCTCATCTTCTTGCTAAACTTTGATACTCTCATCTTGTCTCTCTTATCTCCTCTCTCTCTCTCTCAGCTTTGTTCAGCTCTAAGGATGCCTCTTCGGGTCTATTACTCTGTGTAAATTTCTTGACACTCATCTCATCTTATCTTTTAATTTATGTTCTCATCGTCAGTATCATCTTCATCTTCTTCTTTTTTTTTTTTTTTTTTTTTTTTTTTTTTCACTGAGGCTCATCTTTTGCTATTGAACATGTACCGGCCGAATCTTGCATTTCGGCCGGATTTCACCAAAATGAACCGGAATGCCTGAAACACACCGGAATAGGCCGGAATTTTATCCGAGGTGGAACAGAGGGGTGTGCCATTCCGGTTTGCATACCGATACGAAATTTTCAGGCCATTCCGGCCGGAACGGAACGAAATTAATAACAATGGTTCAAACTACCCACTAACAGCACCGAAAATTACCTCTTGCAAGTGTAGAACAATAAACAACACGAAAGTTAATTTAAGAATCTCACCTTGCCAATAGCCTTTTGGGCACTCAAGGCAACAACAGTATCTTTAACCTCTGCATATTATTAAAGCAAGAATGAAAATATATAATGATGACTTCTTTTTATCCTTCATAAAATCAAATAAAAATTATCAATCCTTATGGGACCAAAAATTATCAATCTATAGAGGATAAAAAAGATTCCACATGACCAAAAGATGCAACAAATGAACACTAAACAGGAATTAACAATGTGGAAAAACATCAAATGTTCTAGAAATACTATTACTCCATGCTTGTGATGCGTGTCTAAAAGAGCATTAAAACCCCATAAATTTCCAAATAGTGAAATGGGTATTTAGAATTTGCATAAATAATATAAATGGGTCTGAATCTTTTGTAGGAGCAACTATAAAAATTGTCATTCTTGGACTAATTCATAAAAAAACAAACATAG
Source organism: Quercus berberidifolia (assembly GCA_028535905.1). NCBI lineage: Eukaryota > Viridiplantae > Streptophyta > Magnoliopsida > Fagales > Fagaceae > Quercus > Quercus berberidifolia. Next base: position 74,696,599 of record JAPQVW010000002.1, on the reverse strand, counting down.
AAACTTATTAAAATTATACTTATTCAAATCCACAGTTTAAACAAGCATAGAAACTTCATCTTCTGTTCTGTTTTATAAAAATTGTCATACTTGGACCAATTCATAAAAAAATATTTAAAAAAAAAAACAAACATAGAAACTTTTTAAAATTATACCTATTCAAATCCATAGTTTAAACAAACACACACAGCAGCAGAGTTCACAAAGGATCTAGGGAAAAAATCCCAACATTGCTTAAGCCAAAAGGAGACTATCACAAAATCAAATCAAACAACATCAAATATTTTGCTTTTTTTAAGCACAAGGACACGATCTAGACACATGCATGTTTCGATCATTTTGGCACTCATGAAAATGAAAACAACAAAAAAAAAGAAAAAGAAAAAAAAAAGTTCAATCCACAGAAGATTTTTTGCAGTATACTCACAATGGAGACTAGCGGCAACGTGAGTGGGCCGAGATGAGTAGAAAAACCCACACTAGAAAAACCAAGAGGAGAAACCTAAACAGAAAAAGTCAGCCCAATAATGGAAATACCCGAAACAACTTCTTGGTTCTTAATACAAATCACAATAATGGAAATGAAAAAAATCAAATAAAAAACAACACAAATTTACAACAATACAAGGCCCAGATGAAAAAAAAACTTGTAAATCCCACAAAATAGAGTTTATTTTCCTTCGTTTTCTCAGCAACTAGTTATATATATGTTATGAAAAAAAAATGAGAGAACTTATTGGGCAGTGCAATCGGTAAGTTGTCTCAAACTTCCTCTTTCGTTCATATCAATAAACATCCTTCTTATAATTACCTTCGTTCAAATTGTATATTTGGTCTTCAAAATTTGATATCTATTTTAAAATCATGATATTTTAAAATGTTCCAAATAAAATTCATAGAACCGTAGTCACTCTAATGATCACTGAGACTACAATGTGCCACGAATTTTGTTTGTCATGTAAGTATTTTTAAATATAGGAACTAAACTAATTTTTAAAATATGAGGCCAGTTATTAAATAAAGTTCAAACATAGAGGACTAAAGATACAATTTAACTCAAACTCATTAGTTCACAGAGTTTTTAAAGCTCGATATTTTTCAAATTGTGATTTTCTTAGTGCGGTGATGTCGCAGAAGCTACAAGAAAACAAACACGTTGCTTTCTAGACGGAAAGAGAAACTGAACCCATTAGCTTCTGAATGAAAACCTTGAATCCACAAGGTGATAGGGTTCTAGAACCATCAAAGAGTAATAGACAAAGTCTATATTTTATAAATCTCAAAAACTGAATTGCCTTGATGACTACAATATGTTTAAATAGTAAAAGAAACCCTAGGGCGGCTATAAAAACGCTCAGAAACCCTAATATGGGCTAATCATATAATTAGGTGGCAAAACAATGATTTTTGCCAAAAATAGAAAAATTTAGATAATTGCATAAATTGAAAATATTGTCTCTAAGAGACATCCCAAAACAGATGGGACCTTATTCTGACTTTTAAACTAAAATTTATTAAGAAAAAACAAATATTACTATAAATAGCAAAAACACTATTTTCGGGGCCTTAATGAAGGAATTTGCCTAAATTTAGGCGATGCTTATATCATTATGAGTCTGAATCAGAATGTCATTTCCCTTCAACCTACCAAATTTTATGCAATTCTAACACTGTCACCCCGATGGCCCTTATTAACAGTCCCCTTTGATTTTGCGTTGTGACTTATGGCGCCCCTACTGCTCTAGGAAGACATGTGTTGTCTGTTCTACATCATGCAGAGCTTGGTAATAGGCCCTCATATGTATGGCAAAGTATATTGGCTTCATAACGAATTGTCAAGCACGAGAGTAGGTGGCAAGTGGGGGATGGCTCCTCCATTAATATACAGACTGATAAATGGCTTCATCGACCTTCTACTTTCAACATCACAATTCCCCCAATTGGCCTACCACTAGAAGCTACGCTTAGTTCACTCATCTGCCCACAATCTAGTACATGGGATGTAGATATGATCAGACAACAATTTATACATGATAATGCCTCAGCTATTCTTAGCATTCCACTCAGTTCTTACCTCCCCAGAGATTAGTTAGTATGGGCATATAGCTTTAAAGAAACCTTCTCAATTTGTAGTGCCTATAGGGTCACTATAACACTGCCCCCTAACCCAGAACTAGGAGGCTCTTCCAATGACCAAAACCATCGGAGTTTCTAGAGAATTCTATGGAGTCTCAATGTGCCAAGTAAAATAAAGTCTTTTTCTTGGAGGGCATGTAAAAATATTTTGCCCACAAAGGTGAATTTATGTGATAGAAGAATTATACATGATCCTACTTGTCAGACCTATGACTCTGCAATGAAAACTAGAGAGCACATCTTTTGGGAGTGTGACAAAGCCGATGAAATCTTGAAGCCATCTGGCATCCCGTTTGATACATGTGAAGTACGATTTCTAGAGTTTGAAGACATTCTGTGGCATGCTAATTAAGTTTGTTCAGCATCTAGATGATGAAATTTTGGTCTTGATTATTATAGTAGCTTGGAGTATATGGTTCAGCAGGAATGAAGTTCGACATGGTTAAGCTTGGAAAAAGGCCCAGCTATTTTGCACAAGTCATGGTTCTTGCTGGAGGAATTTCAGGCAACAAATTCCAAGGTGGTAATATCAGTGTTTGGTGAGGCTACTCAGTGGAATCCTCCAATAGCACCATAGTACAAGATCAATGTTGATGGGGCGGTGTTCCAGTCAATGCACTCTTTAGGTATGGGGGCAGTGATTTGGGGCGATGAGCAAAAATTTCAACCAACCTTTGGGACCTCTTGAGACAAAAGTGAAGGCTTTGAAAGAGAGTATCTTTTTTGAGTGGGATGTGGGCATTCAAGACGAAGCATTTGAATGTGATTCAAAAATCGTGTCTGATGCCGTAAAGAATATAGGTGAGCCTTCGATTACTATAGCTAAAATTATTTTAGGAATTCGGCAAAAGATGCGAGAGTTCAGAATGGTACAAGTATGTCATGTAAAGCAACAAGGGAATCGACCTACACATGTATTGGCATAATATGCCAAGGGTGTTGCTAGTTATGTAACATGAATAGAGGAGAATCCTAGTATGATTGAGTCTACTTTGGCTCATGATGTATTGAATTTCTCTTCTTCTTAGTGAAAGTTATAGTATTCTTATTTTTTTTTTTTTTAAAAAAAAAAAAGTTATTGTGGCAGGTAAAAATTAAGTAAACTAACTTTTAATCTCACACAATTAATTTATAGAGTTGGGGTACCAATCAACCTTGGTTACCCTTTTTAAAGTGAATTTATCTTATGGTTAGAGAATAAGTGCTTGGAATGAATGCGAGACAAGTAAATTGAACAACATTGGCCTTAGATTGATCAAGTTATGTTCCTCGGGAATGGTCCAATGTACAAGTTTACACTTGTTCTTGGATTACAATGATGTTGCTTTCTTTTCTCTCTTTTCAAATGTTTCATCCCCCACTTCATAGGGATCTCTCTATCTTATATAGACATCCAGGTTGTATCTTGGCCCTGCACTTGGAGGGTTAGGATTTATTTCCCTTGATACTTGTCCCCTTAGGGTCTTACTGCATTCAATGACACTATTCAGGGGTCATTCCTTCATTAATGCTGCTAGGTAAGTGAATACAGAGCATTGAATGCAAAGGTGATGGATGCTTTATTTGTACTCTTCCTTTTCTTGCTTGATGACAAACTTTCCTTCTTTTCCTCGGTTCGTGTCTGATGGTCTTTAGAACTGGACTTCAACCCTTCCGAGGACATGTCAGTATCCTCGAAGTCCTCGGGTATCCTAATTTTCTTGGGCTTGTGGTTAAGTTGTCATATTTACCCTGAGGATTCGTTGATAGTAATTTCTGAGGTGTGTTCTTTTGGCATTGATCCCTTTTCATTCATTCCTGTCCTTGGCTTCTAATCCTCCCCCAGATACAATTTAACTAAATATATCTAACAGGTGCATTATAGAAAAAGAAGAAAACATCATATTAAGATTTGAGAATTTCAAATAAGTTCGTGTAAATGCTCCTATAAACTTGAATTATTTTAATTGTAAGAAGTCACAAATGTTCGAAATAATTAACTTAAATGAAGGTTTTTTTTTTTTTTTTTTAAAGGGCCTTATATTAAGATTCTAATTAGTAAAAGTCTAATTAGAATCTATAGAAGAACGTGAAACAGGGGATAGTTGATTGATTGATGAAAAGAGAAAGTAAATGTAGGGACAGCTTATATAGTGGAAGCACTTTAGCTGATTTTAATTATTAACACCATAACCAATGAAAGAAATAGGCACCAATATAGTCCTTGTTTAGAAAGGATCATCCCCTTTCTAATGAAATGCTTAATATCCAAATTGTATGGTTGTTATCAACTTTATTTTTTACCCTTTCCAATCCACATGACTAGACATGGCAAACGGTCGGGTCGGGTCGGGTCGGGTCGGGTCGGGTCGGGTTGGGTCAAATGGGTTGTGTGTAAAAAAGGGGTTCGGGTCAACTGAGTTGAGGTTGGGTTAGGTTAACTGGTATTTTTCACATGATTTTTTTTTTTTTTTTAAAATAAAGAAAACAACATGTATTTGCCCTTTGGAAAGTCATGCAACAAATTACTTAACGTAAAATGCATTACTTTGAATTCACCACTTATATGAAGAATGAACTCAGTTAAACTTATTAATACTTATTCAATAATTTTAAAATTATACAAATCCCAACATTGTTAACTAAAACAAAATAACACAAAGATAAGTAAAATAAATACACAAGTTTTATTTCTACACAATATTAACATCCCAAAATTTAAAAAAAATTACAAATGACTTATTGGATAACTCATTTTATAAAGAATAAAAATATATAAGAAATTTACAATCTTGAAAATTAATTTTATAATCTATTATCAATTGCGGTTGACACTCTATTTCAATTTGAAAATATACGTTAAAGTTTAATTATTTACTTATTTATACATGGTCTCTTTTATAAATATTATATAATTGTTAAGCAACACACACTCTAGGAAATATTATAATTTATTTTGAAAAGCCGTTTATTTTGGACATAAATTGTTAAAAAATAGGTCTAAGCATTCAAAATTTTTACTAATTTGATACTTTGGCTTCACTATTTTCACACTTATGAATGTTTTTTACACATATCTACAATTTTAAATCTATTTTTTTAACTCTACTGTAACCAGATTATCTTGGCATGTACTTTGTTATTTGATATCTAAAAATCTTTACTAAGTGTGTGTGTGACAATTGAATTATACACATCAAACGAGTAAATTTTGTACCTTACCAACTGCTATGGTTGATATTTGTGGTTTTGATACTTAGGCTTGTACAAAAGCATTGTCATATCATGTTGATTTAAATATTAATTGGCCATACCAAGATTGTTTCGACCATATCAAAGTAAACAAAGTAAATACCAGATTTCAGCCGATAAATTTGAACTGAACCGGAAAATAGAAAAGAAGAAAAAATCAGCCATTGTGTGCCATCACGTCCCTTGATTGTTGTCACATTGCTGATTGCACCCTCCTCAGCTTGAGGATTGAGATTCGATACAATTGCTATATGCAATTGCACCATGCAATTAACCCCCCTCCCCCCTCTCACAATAATTTTCTACTATTCTTACCTTTTTACTTTTTCTCATTTTTTTAAATTCTATGGTTGAGATTTAAAGTTTCTGTTTACAACTTTAAATCTCAGTCATCCATAATAATTGCATCAGATGCAATACATAATCTCAATCCTCATCTTTATACCTTTATCTTTATCAACCAGGCCAAGTCTTAAGGCTTTAATCCTTGTTATGATTACTATAATTATTATTGGATTGAATGGATTAAGATTTGATATATTAGATGAGATATATTAAGTCTTGTTAAGATTTGATATATTAGATGAGATATATTAAGTCTTGTTAAGATTTGATATATTAAGTCTTCAAGACTCAACTGGTAAAGTCTATGATGGTTGAATAAGAGATCTGGAGTTCAATTCCTGTCTATACCAAAAATCGATTAGTGTCTTGGTCTGATGATTATAAAGAGATATCATCAAAAACGAATATTATAGGTCGAAATTCTCTCAAAAAAAAAAAAAGTGAGATATCTATTTATAATTTAAAAGACTCTTAAATATTTAGATATGTATGTATATAATTATTAATTTTAACTCTAAAAGCCACAGTAGTTTTTTTTTTTTTTTTTTTTTAAATTTTATGAAAGGTATGGTATTTTTGGTAGGGAAATTATTGTGTACTCCCGGACTACCATAAATGCATACTCTTTCCTCTCACATGAATGATGGGTCACACTAATTAAATTCATGGTGGGACCCACCATTCATGTGAGAGGAGGGAGTACGCATTTATGGTACTCCAGGAATACCTAATAATTTTCCTTTTTGGTATATGTGGGGATTGAACTCAAGATCTCTTATACAACCTTCAAAAACTTCACTAGTTGAGCTAATCAAAATCTATTATGGTATTAATTTGCTTTGAAATATTTCATTTCTATAGTTAAACTGATACTGCTTTTGTTATGTATTGACCGTTTAGTATGGGGATCACGGATGCTCCCCTCCCCTAGTCCTTATTCTGTACGTACTATTATTGATTATGATTTACGTTGTTCATCGGTTCCATCAGATTTTGAATGATTACATACCATTTCAAAAAATTCTCCTACTAGTACTTTTGTTTGCAGTAGGCATTTCCATTTTTTTAAGACAAGCTTATCCAAGTTTTTGTCTAGATGAGTGACGTCCATTGACTAGTGAAAAACAAGATAGGAATAACTACGTTGTGTCAAGGAAAATGGAGGGAAAAAACAATAGGGAAAGGAAAGAAAATTTTGTTTATCCTGTAATAAAGCTGCAAGGGTTTCATCAGAAAGTGATAAAGATTAGAATAGTCAAAACTAATCATAGATGGTAGTAGTTGGTTGTGTTTTTTTTGAGTTCAAATCTTCTGTCCCATCTTTCCTACTCCACCACATACTCCACCGATAAAAATTTGTCATATGTAAACCTATTTAATTCAAATTTAATTTTCAGCCTTTTATTATTTAGTTTCTTAAAATAAATCAAAAAAAAAAAAAAAAAAAAAACCCAAACCATCTCCACTAGCTAGCCACCACCCCCACCACCAACCACTACCGGCACCACGAAGAGGAGATTGCTGACATCATAAACAGCCACCCACTCTCACCAGCCAGCTAGCCACCACCACTGATTGTCAGTTACCAAAAAAGAAGTAAAAAAAAAAAACACACACACACACACACACACACACACAACAACAACAACAATAACAACAACAAGAAAATCCCCCACCAATCACCACCGGTCTACCACTCTTGTTCAATGCCTTCAGGAAGAGGGTGACGCCATCAGCATCGCATTACTGCCAAGGTACTAATTATGGATTTGAAGAAGAATGGTGGTCATGGATACCCACTAACAAAATGTCACAAAACTAATATTAGACATGGATTTTGAGAAAAAGAAGGCGGTGGTGGAGCTCCGTTGATGTCGCCGGAGATCTCCTCCTAGTAGCGTCAGCGAAGTTGGTGGTGGTGGTGTGGTGGAACATTGGTAGTGGCTAGTGGGGATTATTTGAGTTTTTTTTTTTTTTTTTTTTTTTTTACTCTTTTGGTTTTTGTTTTATATTAGGAAACTGAAACAATAAAAGATTGAAAGTTAGATTTGAATTTAATAGGTTTACATATGAAAAATTTTTATTGGTAGAGTATAAGGTGGAACAAGAAAGATGGGACAGAAAATTTGGATTTTATTTTGGATACCTACTTTCTTTACATGTTTATTATCAATATTACTTCAATTATATATACAATAGCCTTCAAATTTCTAAACATTATATGGTATCAGAGGCAAAATTGACTAACTTCAATCTTTAAGTAAAACTAGCTCGTAACCCTATGCATATGCATGAATACACTTAAATAGGTACAATAAGATGCATAATATAATTCATATATATATATAGATAATTTAAATATTATCGATAGTCATTTTTATATTTTGTTAACTCTTTAAAAAAATTTGTAAGGATATTATTAGGTATAAAATGTAAATTGTCCATTTAAAAAAAAAAAAAATTATTGCGAAGCACTTTTTTTTTTTTTTTACAATTTATTTATTCTAGATTCTTTGTTTTTTATACTTAATAACTCACTTGGATGAATACTTATGATGTGATCCCACATTCAGTTCTAAAATTAAAAAATAAAACTCTTTAAGAATAAATAATTTAGGACACATGACGCAAAATTGGAACTCTAATTTAGAATTCCAATTTGAGTTTCTCTCAGTTTCACCGGAAAAAATTACCTTATGCCCTTTTCACCCAAATTATATAGCCTTATGCCCCCTCTCCCAAACTAATTAGGGAAATGTCCATCTTTTGAAACTCGACTTTCTTAAAATTGAGTTAAGCCCTATAGTGACATTTTTAAGGACCTATAGTGGCATTTCATAACTCGAGCTCCATGAAATTGAGTTATAGGCAATAAAATTGCCTATAACTTGATTTCATGGATATTAGGCAATAAAATTGCCTATAACTTGATTTCATGGATATTGAGTTACAAAACGTCACTATAAGTCCTTAAAACATCACTATAGGTCCTTAAAAACGTCACTATAGGGCTCCATAATTTTTTTTTTTTTTAAACTTGATTTTGAGAAAATCAAGTTACAAAAAATGGGCATTTCCCTAATTAGTTTGGAAAGGAAGGTATAAGGCTATATAATTTGGGTGAAAATGGCATAAGGACATTTTGTCCCAGTTTCACATATTATTATATACTAGTCGCTAACCCGTGCAATGCACGGGAAAGTTATTGAGTATAATATAAAATTTAATCTTGGTTTATTTTACTACAACACCAGAATTGAATTTGTAAAATAAAATCATGTAGCTAAAATATTTGCCAACAGCTATATGTTTCAGACATTTATTAACACCCACAAAGAAAAACCAATAGGTGAAATGAAAAATAATGAATTTTTAAGTCCAAGAACCATCTAAAAGTGACAAAATTGTCTCAACACATAAAAACATGATGAATATATCATCTCGTTTATTATAAATGAAGAAAATTTAGAAAATATATAACATGTGATTGAGTTTTAGAATTAAAGAAAAATTGATTTCTTGGTGTTCTACTTTTCTGCCGTGATTGTTTTTGTAAATCTCTTTTGATTTTTAAACCTATATGCTATGCTACGTTTAATATATAAGATATATATTGATTCACGTTAATTGTAGTAGGCCATGATTATGTTTCTTTGCATCAAGTGCCGTGTCATGCTTTTATATGCATCAAGAATTCGTATGCATTAAATTTTGATTTTTTTTTTTTTTTTTTAAATTCTATTGAATCCCATATAATCATTACAAATCGGCATTGTCATAAATGAATCCTATATTAAATATGGGCCATTTGATCCTATATATTCATGAATACAGATTCAATCCCAAAGATAAATTTTGGGCAGGGTTAACAGACCACGGGCTAAAGCAATACAAGCCCACAGTAAAAGGTTTTTTTTTTTTTTTTTTTTTCTTTTTCTTTTTTGTGAGAAAGGTTGAATGTTTCAGTAAAGAAAACCACGAAAGCTTCCACAAGTAAAATCAATACAACACGTAGACTATCATGAGAAATCAACAGGGGGACTATCATGCATCCATCAAATAAAACCAATACAACAAGTGGACAACATGCATCCATCAAATAAAACCAATACACACGTAGACAAAACCATTAACATCAAATTCTCAGAATATTTAACACCACCTATTCCTTCGTTACCTATTTTGGTAGGTCATTTATCTATTCCCAACAGATAACAAAACACCTTCTAATGGTGATTGCATTATTGTAAGAAAAGTTGAAATAATTTGTAACATAAGCTTCAACAGATTAAAGGAGTCTTTGTTTCCTCTTCCTCTTTTGTCGATTTGCAATAGGTGTGAGCTATACATCACTTGCATCATTTGTAGGATTAGCATCTTTTTCACTTGGTAAGTTGTTGTCAGAATCATTTGTAACATTGCTCATATAATACTGTTAAAAGAATATGGTGTAAATTGTATTATGATATGAATAAGTAACATTAAAAATATCTAATTTTTTTATTTAAATTTAATATAAAAGTACTCACATCAGTTATTTGATCAAGTTTAACTGAATTGTCAGTCTCCATAACAGGATCAAAAACTTTCTTTACTGTGTAGATCTCCCATCCCTGTTTGAGGTTATAATCATTGAGTTCCAATTGGAAGACAAATGTTTTCCCAATAAGGTTTGCTATTTGCATAGACAGGTCAAACTCTTCAGGTACCTTGTAGAAATAGTAGGACATAAATTGTAAGTTCAATAACTATAAAGTGGCTACAAACTAATGCAAGAGTAAGTAAGGCATTTTATCAAACACATGGTATGCACAAAATTTCAATGTCTTAGTTATTAACATTCGTTATTATTAAAAAAAATTAAAAATTAAAACAGAAATACACAACCTGTTGACAAATTGAATAGTTCCTGTAATGCTAGAAACCCAACTCCTCCATGGCTTTTATATTTCTCATCAATATGTCTAACATTTGTTTTTAAATTGCCAAAGCAAACATATTCTATTTACTGTATTCATTTTACTGTTGCATTGTAAGGTTGTCTAAAGTTATTGTTTGAAAAAGGAATAATATTAGAAAAGAATAAACCAATTACGTTACTATGTAATCCAACATCAAAATCAATATGACCACCGAAAGTAATATTAACGCAAATATGAATATAAATCGCACAATAACAATATTTCTATCAAATTAATGGAAGGTTACCGTAATGATTTTGCTGGGTTACTCTGTTTTTTTCTCCACAACCTTTGCTGGGTTCCTTCTCACAGAGGGAAAAAAGAAAAACAGAAAACAGAAAACGAAAAGTCAACGGTGTGGCTTTGAAAGAGTTAGACCAACTAATGCAAGAATAAGCAAGAGCAACTAATGTTTGTGAAGAACCTTCGTTGGGTTTGTTCTCACAGAGGGAAAAAAAAAGAAGAAGAGAAAACGGAAAAATGGAGAGAAGAAAACAAAAAGCAAACAAAAGGTAGTTACCCAACGTTACTATGTAATCCAACATCAAAATCAATATGACCACCAAAGTAATATTAACGAAAATATGAATATAAATCGCACAATAACAATATTTCTATCAAATTAGTGGAAGGTTACCGTAATGATTTTGCTGGGTTACTTTGTTTTTTTCTCCACAACCTTTGCTGGGTTTCTTCTGACAAAGGGAAAAAAGAAAACAGAAAACAGAAAACGAAAAGTCAACAGTGTGGGTTTGAAAGAGTTAGACCAACTAATGCAAGAATAAGCAAGAGCAACTAATGTTTGTGAAGAACCTTTGCTGGGTTTGTTCTCGCAGCGGGAAAAAAAAAAAAAAACAGAAAACGGAAAAATGTAAAGAAGAAAACAAAAAGCAAACAAAAGGTAGTTGTCCACTGAAAGTAAATAAGCAAACAACCGAAAATATACATTGTTCTATGTTTTTAATGGTAGACGTGGCATTAATTTATGTAACCACGTGGCGGATGAGGAGCGGTCAACAAAAGGTCAAACGTTTCGGCTATTAGTTATTATATAGATACAGATGATCTCCACTTCATTTTCCTCAAACGATATACTAATTCAGAAACATCATCAGTCATCTCCAGACTTTACCACTATATACCACCTGACAACCATTAAGATTACAAGTGACAATTATCTCTTGTGTGTTTACTATTTTTAAAATGAAAAAAAATTTCGATGTGATTGGCTGATTGCTCAAATCCAAATCCACATCCACTACTTGTTATCAGTACTCGACCAATGTTATTCCCAATCCAGCCTACACAAAATGGCACCTACAAGATCAAATCATCCTTGGTGCGTATATCATCTCTTTTAGAAAACTTTTTTGCATGTAGCAAAATAATGTGTAACTTCTCGAGTCTTGACTCTTGAGACGTTTGACTGGCTCTAGTACGCCTGCTCACATCTCAATCTAGAACTTGAACAATGCAAATTTACAATTAGCTCGCCACTTAAAGGAAGGAAACTTGTCCATAGCTAATTAGTTTCACAAATTATAGTGCTAGGTCTTGGTTCAAATTATAAATAATTTCATCATTTGTGACTTGTATAACAACAAGTGTTGTTCCTAATTACTTCATATCTCCCTTGACCATCCACATGAACTTGACCTATTTCTTTTCCGATCCAAATCCACCCATTTGCCACTGCTAATCTTGGTTTTCATTATTAGTAAAAATCAATTAATACACATGGAAGAAATAAATTGAAAATTTGGGGTAATTACGGCACTCGAATCAAATATGATTGAAAGGTTGGGATTAGGGAGTGGACTTGCTAATAGTTAATTTGGACTAAACAACAGCTATCGATAGTTTTTGAATTAATCAAAAGTGGATATCAAGATTCCTATTCTCTTAGTATATAAAGAAGAGATAATCTTAATTTTTTTTTTTTTTGTGCTTTTTTTTCTCTCTCTCTCTCAACAGTAGAGATGATATTGTTTAATTACCTGCACTTATTGTTGATTTTCATTATTGTGCAAGTCATTTTTCATATTTTTTGTTTTGTCACATGGTTTTTAGACTATCATATCACAAATATAACTCTACGTCCTATTTGAGAAAAATTATAGAATACTTATAGGCTAGATACATACTTTTTCCTTCCATATGAATTGTAAGTTTCACCATAAATTTAATTAGCAGTAAACCTAGCAAGCGAGTTAATCGGGTTGAGTTTGGGTTGGGTTAATTGGTTTGGAGTCAAAAAAGTTTTGTATCAAGAATGTGTCATTCTTATTTAGGTCAAAAATGGGTCGGGTCAATCAGATTATTACAGATAAGGTAAGGTTGGGTAACTTGAAAGTTTTCATATGATTAAAAAAGAAACCACACATTTGACCCAGGGTAAGTCATGCAACTGATAATTACCCAACAAAGTAAACACTACAACAAAAGTGGACTATGATGACGAAACCTTTCGTCACAATATGTCCTTATTTCGTCACCAAATACATATGGTGACGAAATGGTGACGAAACAACATTCGTCACCTTAGCTCCGTCACAGAATGTATTGGTGACAATAATGTTTCGTCACCAATAAAAAAATGATAAGTGACGAAATTTTTTCGTCACCAATAAAAAATGGTAGGTGACAAAAGTTTTTCGTCACCTAATATTTTCGTCACTAAACCTTATTTTCAGTGACGAAATATTTTGTCACCAAATGTATTTTTTTTTTCCAATTTCAATAGATTAGGTGACAAAATTTTGCGTCACCAATTGTTTTTTTTTTTTTAGTTTCAATAGATCAAATGACGAATTATTTCGTCACCAATTTCTGCTTATAGTCAGATATGGCAATGAAAATTATCGTCACCAATTTTATTTTTTTATTAATATTCTTTACATTTACTTGTCATTACATTAACCTGTTCATTTCTAACCAAATCCATAATTAAAAAAACATCCATTCATTTCTAAGCAAATCCATAAAAAAAACATCCATACAATCTAAAAATGCAATAAAGATGTTCACAAAGTAATTACAACTATTTATATACAAATGATGTCTTAGCTTCCAAACTTTACAGAAAATTATTTGAGTTCAAGTAGTCCCACAAAAGCTATCTTTTTGCCACCAATCCCATATCTGCACAAGTATAAAGGAAAATACATCAATAACAAACTAAACTGCAAACCTATATCCCTGATAAGATAACAAACTAGACAAAATAATCATAATGCAACATCATATGAAGCCAAACTATCAAAGAAAGAAGACCCACAACATTCTCATCAAATAAAAACCAAACCCACATTACAAACCATGGAGAAATCATAAAGAGTGCAAAAAAATCCCAATTTAAAACAAAACAAATAAAGTGAAATCCAAAACAAAAACCCAGCCACCATCATAATCACAAACCCAACCACCACAATGAATAAAAAATCTAGCCAACACTATTAAAATAAATAAATAAAACTAGCCACCACCGTTAAACAAAAACCACAACCACCACCATAAACAAAAAACTCACCACCACCATTAAACAAAAAACACAGCCACCACCATTAACAGAAAAACTCAGCCACTACCATAAACAAAAAACCAAGCCATCACAATAAACAAAAAACTCAACCACCACCATAAACAAAAAAACCCACCACCTCTATTAAACAAAAAACACAGCCACCATCATTAAACAAAAAGTACAACCACCACCATTAACACAAAAACCTAGCCACTACCATAAACAAAAAACTCAGCCACCACCATAAACAAAAAGAACCTTAGTATCAAAAGCAATGGTTCCTCAAAAAACGCAAACTGGTTTCATGCATATCATTTTACTCCACAACTCATAATCCCCATTTACTTACATTTCCTACACCACACCTAAATAAAGATCTAATAAAAAATTCATTACTAGACTTTTATATCCAATTTTAGTATTCACCTTGCACCATTTTTATACCCAATTTCTTGGCCAAAGAAACAACAAATGAGAGAACCTAAAACACAAATAGCATTCAGCCATCAGAAACATGAAGCAAATCACATATACCCAAGCTATCACCTTGCACCACTTTTTAGGGTGGCTGTTAGACAGAAAAAATACACACTAGAAAACCCAAAACACAAAACATTTCAAGCATAAGAACAAACAAGCAAACCACATATAGGTAGTAGCTAAGCCAAGAAATTGGGTGGATAAACAAGCATATATTCATAGACAAGATTAACTGAGCAACAAATATCATATATTGACAAAACTCACGTGTTTTTAATGGTCACAACTTCTTCCAATTGCTTCCCCTTGACCCACTCAGAAGCTGAAAATTATGACAGAGAGCAATTAGAACAATCCCTTGCAATAACAAATGCCACAATGCCATGAAAAATGGACAATAAGCTAAAGTAGAACACAAACTACCACTTCCATGAAACTTGACAAATCAGTTAAAGTGACAAATATTTAATAGCAATTTCTAACTCTAGACCAAGTTTCAGATATTTTCTATAGCCACTGATCCTAAATAAAACAAAAGTGTGGAAGTATTTAAGGGGCAGTCTCATTGTGAGCCCTTGATGGTGCAGTTATATAAAGGAAGAGAAAATTTATTTCTGTCCGTTTTTAGTTTTTTATGAATGAATTCGTTAATAACTTAGCTCATGACAAGAAGGAAAGATCATACTAGGTACCAACAAACTAGGTAGAACCATGATATTTAACACAAACTAAATTTAAATCATTCTTCAGACTATGGGTACAGTACAACTCAAAAGTCTCAAAGCTTAGAAGTGAGAATTATCTTATACTAATACAACGTAGCCCGGAGTTTAATAAGTTTTATTGAAGACATAAATTCAGAGAGATTACATTACATTCTAACTCAAAGGCATGCTTGAACTTGAAAGCATAAAGAGCAATAGATGGACTCTAAAACCAACCAATGCAAATTCACCCCAATTCAACCCCTCTAGACAAGAAACCTACGTTACCCACTGCCAATTGAACAATGTAACAAACACATACAAGAAAGCCTCAGTCTTAAAAACACAATGCTGACAAAATTAAAAAAAAAAAAATGATTCTATTTCACTTCTTAAAAAAACCGATTCTAAAAAAACGATTATGGGAGAGAGTGTGAGATTGGGGATTTAGGGTTTAAGAGGGAAAATAATAATAATAAATAATCCACAAAGTCACCAAGTTTAACAAGGTTAAAGAGAGAGAGAAAGGATCGATGAGAGAGAGAGAGCTTACCGGTCTTTTTGGGAGGCTGAGAGGCGTGGGTCAATTTGTGGGAGGAGAAAGAGAGAGTAACAGTTTACACAAATAAAAAATAAGAAAAAAATTTAGAACCCGCCTGAAAATTGGGCACCGCCCAAAAAGAAATCAAAAAAAATTCAGCACGCGCTACTTTTTCTATTTTCTTCAAAAAATTCAGTAAGCACAATGAATAACTGAGAACCGGCCGGTTTAACCTTAAAAATTGAAACAGGAATGATTGAACCGGTTATTGGCCGGTTTGCTTAAAACACCAAAATGCAACATTTTTTTTTTTTTTTTTTGATAGGAAAAACACAGTAGTTTTATGGTAAAGATCTGAAAAATAAAACAATCAACCGGGACTATCCTTTGCCATTGCCACTAAAGCTAATCAAAACATGAAAACTAAACAAGCAAATATAATTTTGAAAACAAAAAACCCAGAAAATAAAAAACATCATTGAGTGCTTACAGGGGTTTTGGAAGACTTAGTTTGGAGAAGAATGTCCTTGAGGCTTTAATCACTTAAAGCACTTTTCAAGTTTCCATGGCGATTCAGTGGAAGATCCAAACCTTTCTCTGTGCTGTCTTCATTTCCATTCGAAGTAGCAGCAGACCCAACCTTCCATTTTCCTTTACATTTTTTTCCTTTTTTCCTTCAGTATACACTAAGTGGCTGAGAACTAAGAAGGTCTTGTCCTTTGACTAAGAGTCTAGCTAGCTTATTCTTTTTCCTTTTATTTGGTGTGGTTCTCATAATTTTATTTTGTGTCTGACACCACACGTAAAGAGTAAAGCTGAAAATATTGACATTTGACATGTGTAAACAAATTCCTTTCAAAAAATATCTGTAAACAAATTTAAAAGAATTATGCTAGTGACCCAATTTTTTGTACAATTTTGTGTCACAACTCGTTATATGATGAGTTGTAATTGTTAAGGGCGTGTTCCCACATGACCCATTGACATACCTTACTAATCATAACTTGTCATGTGGTGAATTGTGATACAAAATTGTGCCAAAATGGTATCTAGCATAATTCAATTTAAAAGTGCAAGTTCACCTCTAAATTTAACTTTAACTACACCCTTGTCGGTACTTTTTTTTTTTAATATTATTCTCATCTATCCTATTATTCTTTTATTGAAAATTTATTGTTCAGTGGCGTAGGTGGATGCTTTTGGTCCTTTTTGACCTTTGGCACAACTGCACAAGCAAGTTACAACTCATGAGAACGTTTTTTTTTTTTTCTTTTTTAATGTTTGTTTGCCTTTCTTTTTTAAGAGGATTATTTTTGTTAATTAAATGAGATAACTAAAAATTTACTAAACTTTTCTTTAAAATGAATTCATAAAAAACCAACTACTACTTTCTTACATTAATAATTTTATAATATACTTTATGAGATCAACAACTACACTTTACCATCAAAAAAAAAAAAAAAAAACTACACTTTTATGTTTTTTTTTAATCAACAATTACAATTTATGTCCTAAAAAAAATAAAGACTTCTATACAAGCTTTCAAGATGGATAGTTGAGTCCAACTTTTTTATAGTGATAGCCGTCTGTGCCACTAATTATTTTAATTTGTTTTAAGGATGATATTGTAATGTTAATACTTAATATGTTTAGTTACATATTTTTTAATATAAAAGGTGAAAACTCACTTAAATTTTTATCTAAAAAAATTATTATATATTATATCAAGATATATTATTAGTGATAAACTTATTATATATTTTTATAATTTTATAATTATTAATTAAATATTTATGACATCACCAGTTCGACCACCAGTCGAACCACAAAACTGGTAACCACTCCCTTTTTCAATTCTTTGATCGTACCGGTTTTTAAAATCATGGGCACTATTATAAAACCGGAACCGTTCATCAATCCAATTTTCTAAACTTGTAATAAAACCGAAAATTATACTATTGTTATGAACCTCTCAAACAGCGGTCAACCCACACGAATTTTCTTAACCAAAAGCGGGTTTTCCAGCTTCTTCTTCCTAGAAAATTTAACAATAAAAATGGCAAAAAGTAGTTTAGGTCTTCGTAAAGAGCAACTACCTGTTCACTAGATCCGTTGTTCAGTTCAAAGAAGAAAGAGTGAGGAGGGGAGAGAAACTTGAATTTAGACAATTGATTGATGACATGCCTATTAATCTTTGATCACCTTGAAATTTTGTAATCATGAAAAATATATGAAGATAATGTAATCCAACAGTAGATTTCTCAAAATTCACAACGAATTTAGAAATATATGGTTGGGTTCAAGTTACACCTGATATAATTCTACAAAATGTTACACCAACCAATAACTTATTATTGGATGCATATTTTAAAAATCCAACCGTTGGATTACATGTTCCATATTTTCTTAACATGCATACCAGTTTTCATGCCAATCAGATATAATTTACCATTTGATCTATAAACTCATATTTTATGCATTATTTTAAACTACTAAAACTTGAATCTAGACAATTGATTGATGACATGAGAATTAATCTTTGATCACCATGAAATTTTTTAATCATGATATATATTATGAAGATAATGTAATCTAACAGTGGATTTGTCAAAATTAACAATGAATTAAGAAATATAAAGTTAGGTTCACGTTACACCTGATGTAACTCTACAAAATGTTACACCACCCAATAACTTATTATTGAATGCATATTTTGAAAATCCAACCGTTGGATTACATGTTCTATAAGTTCTTAACAAGCATGCCAATTTTCAAGCCAATCGGATATAATTTACCATTTGATCTATAAACTCATATTTTATGCATTATTTTAAACTACTAAAACTTGAATCTAGACAATTGATTGATGACATGGAAATTAATCTTTGATCTCCTTGAAATTTTTTAAGTATGAAAAATGTATGAAAATTATGTAATCTAATGGTATATTTGTCAAAATTCACATTGAATTTAGAAATATAGGGTTGGGTTCCAGGTACACTTGACGTAACTCTAAAAAATGTTACACCACTCAATAACTTATTATTGATTGTATATTTTTAAAATTCAACCGTTGGATTACATGTTATATATGTTCTTAACATACATGCCAATTTTCATGTCCATCGGATGTAATTTACCATTTGATCTTTAAACTCATCTTTTATGCATTATTTTAAACTACAAAAACTTGAATTTAGACAATTGATTGATGAATACCTATTAATTTTTTATCACCTTGAAATTTTGTAAGCATAAAAAATATATGAAGATAATGTAATTTAATGGTAGATTTTTCAAAATTTACAATGAATTAAAAAATATAGGGTTGGTTTCAAGTTACATATATTGTAACTCTAAAAAATGTTACACCACCAATAACTTATTATTGAATACATATTTTGGAAATCCAACCGTTGGATTACATGTTCTATATGTGCTTAACATGCATGCCAATTTTCATATCAATCGGATGTAATTTGTCATTTGATCTTTATACTCATCTTTTATGCGTTATTTTAAACTATAAAAACTCTAATTTAGACAATTGATTGATGACATGCCTATTAATCTTTGATCTTCTTGAAATTTTGTAAGCATAAAAAATATATGAAGATAATGTAATCTAACGTTATATTTGTCAAAATTCACATTGGATTAAGAAATATAGGATTGGATTCAAGTTACACCAGATGTAACTCTAAAAAATGTTACACCACCCAATAACTTATTGTTGAATGCATATTTTGAAAATCTTATAATTGGATTACATGTTTTATATGTTCTTAACATGCATGCCAATCAGATTTAATTTACCGTTTAATCTTTAAACTCATCTTTTATGCATTATTTTAAACTACAAAAACTTGAATTTAGACAATTGATTGATGACATGCCTATTAATCTTTGATCACCTTGAAATTTTGTAAGCATGAAAAATATATGAAGATATTTTAAGCATGAAAAATACTAATATTTTAGTTCCCTCCAAAATATTAGTATTTGTGACAGTTATAATACATAATTACGATAGCTTTTCTTGTTGGTCACAATTATTTCACATTTTGCCAAGTATTTGCGAGGACTTTATTTTGCCATCACAAATAAGATTTTTTGAGAGGGCTTTTTGGGTTCGTCAAAAATTCTTACCCATATACCCATTATTAGGTGCAAACAATTTGGATATTACCCATTTACCCATTATTACCCATTTAACTAATTAAATCTAACCCAAACCTAACTCAATCAAATTATTATGGGTAAACTCCAACCCACCCAATTACCCAATAATGAAAATTACTAAATTGCCCCTAATACTTGCAAATAATAAAGTACTCCTAAAATCCTCTAAAATTGCCGAAATGCACCCTAAACCTAAAAAATGACCGAAATACCTCTAAAATCATAAAATTACCAAAATACCCCTGAAGCTTAAAACATTATCAAAATATCCTCGGAAACTAAAAAAAAAAAAACCAAAATACCCCCCTAAACCTAAAAAATAACCGAAATACCCCCGAAATCTTAAAAATGACCAAAATATCCCCTGAAACTTAAAAATGACAAAAATACGTCATAAACCTAAGAAATGACCGAAATACTCCCTAAACCTAAAAATTACCAAAATACCCATGAAACCTAAAAATTACCAAAATACCCTCGAAATATGAAAATGACCAAAATACCCCTAAACCTAAAAAATAACCGAAAATACCCTCGAAATTATAAAAATGAATTTGGAATTTCGTCACCTCTGGTTAGTCTTTGGTTAAACAATAGGTGACAAAAATTTATTTCGTCACCAAAAACACCTACATCCTAATATTGGGTGACGAATTTAGAATTTCGTCACCTCTGGTAAGTCTTTGGTGACACGAATATTTCGTCACCCTAGGTTTGCCTTTTTTTCATGACCTATAGTGATGAAATAAATAATTCGTCACCAATTTGTACATCATTGGTGACGAAATATTGATTTCGTCACCAATTGGTACATCTTTGGTGACGAAATATTGATTTCGTTACCAATTTTAAAATTTTTATAATATTTGGTGACGAATTCTTCTTTTCCTCACTAAATGTTATCATTTGGTGACGAAATTGTTTATCCTCACTAGATTTCGTCACCATAGCCCACTTTTGTTGTAGTGAAAAGTCAAAGCTTCTAACTACCAAAATACAATTCTGTAATAAATTCTAACTCTTTCAAATCCATCATAAAAACTTAGACAAATCATTAATTAAGAAGTATATATTTAAAGTTTACGCAATTCAAATTCAAATTTCACTTATTTGATAATATAAGATAGTTGTTACTTATTAGCTTAGGTTTGTTGGAAGCTAGTCTTAGACTCTTTAATGCTACTTGTGTCGTGATATGGACCCTTTTATAGCGCCGTAGTGGTTGCAACTTCGCACCGAATGATTTTTGTTTTTTTTTTTTTTTTTTTTTTTTTTTAATTAGGGGAAAGAATAGTTACACTTTTATTTTAGAATTTTTTTTTAAAGAAAATTATAGAGTATTCTTTAACATATATATATATATATATATTGTCACTAGCATTTCTTTATTTAAACTATTTCACTAAGTGCCCGTTTGTTTCCACATTTTGAGCTCAAAAAGGGCTTTTTGAAAAAAGCCAAACCTAAATTTGCGTTTGGTTAAGCCCAAAAAGCAACTTTTTGATAAAAGTTGCGTTTTGGGCATAGATGAACCTCTAAGGGTCCATAAATGAAAACACGCAATGCGCGTTTTGGATGGGTTACCGTTGCTACGGTAGAATTACAGAAATACCCATTCAATTAGAACAACAACTCTTTCGGAAACAGCAGATCAAGAACAGAAAAAAAAAATTAGAACAACTCTTTCGGAAACAGCAAATCAAGAACAGAAAAAAAATTAGAACAACTCTTTCAGAAACAGCAGATCAAGAACAGAAAAAAAAATTTAGAACAACAACTCTTTCGGAAACAGTAGATCAAGAATAGAAAAAAAAAATTAGACAACAACTCTTTCGGATCAACAGCAGATCAACAACAACAACAAGAAAATTAGAACAACAGCAGATCAAGACCCTCTGGCAGATCAAGAAGACTGACGAAAAAAAGGGGGGGGGGAGATTTACCGACCATCCAATCTTCCCGATCATCCAAGAACAAGAAAAAAAAAAAATAGAAAAAGAAGAAGGAGAGCTGGTTCCTTCTTTCATTTTGAAGTGCTAAGAGGAAAAAAAAGAAGAAGAAGAAAGAGAGCTGTGGAATATTCTGGACTGTGCTGATATGGTAGGAATAAAAGAGGAAAGAAGGAAAAAACAAAAGAAAAGAGTGTGGGTACGTGGGTGGAGAAGAAAAAAAGAGGGAAAAAAAAAAAAAAAAAAGGAAGGAGAGCCCACGTGTGTGGAGAGAAAAAAAGAGAGAAAAAAAAAGAAATTATATCACAATATTTTCACATTATTTTCACAATAAATCCTAAGGTAGGTTATTATTAGCTAATATTGGTGAGAAAAAAATAATTTTTTTAGAAAGAGAAAAAAATAATTTTAATAGTATGTTAAAATTAAAATTAGTATCAATTTTTATCACAATATTTTCACAATACTTTCATAATAAATCTTAAGTGGTACGTTATTATTAGCTAGTGTTGGTGAGAAAAAAATAATTTTTTTAGGAAGAGAAAAATTGATTTAAGTATGATGAAGTAATTGATTTAAGTATGAAACAAACTCACATAAAAAAAAGTATGAAATAAATTCCCTTATATATACATTGTTCTTTTTGGTAATTTATCCCTCAAACTGCCACTTTTATAAGTGCTAGCCAAACACTCAGCTTTTTCATTATGCACTTTTTAACAGTTTTTACCAAACACTCAGCTTTTTGAAACTCCACTTTTTCATTATGCACTTTTAACAAAACTCCACTTTTTCATTATGCACTTTTACAAAAAGCTGAACCAAACTCACATTAAATGAGCTTTGACAAATGCAACAAGCAGGATGGTACATACATGTGTTGTCACTTGTCAGTCATTTTGTTACTTTGCTCTAGCATTTTTTTTTTCTTTTTTGAGATCAAAGATAGAAAACTTTATTAAGATAGTAGGAATACTACAAGCTGAGTTACAAAGTGGAAACAGTGGGCCCCCGGAGAGTAAAACACAAATCTGTATTCAACATGGCAGGGGCCACGAACTGGGAAAATATGCCACAGTGAGATAAATATGCAGCAGTGAGATACAACAGAGAAAACAGAGACTGCTCAAGTTGTTTGTGCTGTCATGAGATGCTGGTAGTCAATTAAGAGACCCAAGGCACCCTCATTGATGCGCTGTGGCTGGATTTGGGTCTTCTCAAAATGTTATTTGTTACGTGCATTCCTGAGAGCCCAAACGATCACTGTCCACAACTCAAGCTCCTGCTGGTTCAGCCTAATTGTCATGGTCTGGAACAACTCAAAGAAATCTGATGCACTATTCGAGCACTTCTGAATTCTTCTACCTACCAATGCCCAGACATTTCTAGCAAAAGGGCATTCCTAAAGCACATGACAAGTAGTCTCAATGTCTTGGGTGCAAAATTTGCATCTGCCGTCAACCCTCACTTTCTGGTGTTGCAGGTTGTCTTTTATGGGCAAAATATTTGAACAGGCTCTCCATAGAAGGGACCGGACCTTAGGGGGCACATTTAGTTTCCACAACTTCTTCCAAATTCTGCCATTTTGCCGTGCTTGTGAGTGCTCACCTTGGGGTTGATTTTTAAGGCCAAGGGCAATTTTGTAGGCTATCTTCACTGTAAAATTCTGGGTGCTATTTTCCTTCCACACTAATTCATTATTGGAATACAGATTGTTCAGAGGAATGGCAAGGATCTCTTGTTGTGTTGATGGAGCAAACAGAGCTTGAATCTTTCCACGGTCCCACTGCCTAGTGTATGCATCAATAAGGTCACTAACGAATAGTGAATTAGGAGGTAAGCCCAAGAAAATGGGATCATGGTTTAACCATTTATGGGCATCAACCTGAATATGATGCCCATCCCTCACCCGCCATCTAGTACCCTTCCGAATAATTTCTCTAGCCATGAGTAGACTTCGCCATACATACGATGGATTAGTCCCAAGTTCTGCCTCCATGAAGGAGCTGTTTGGGAAGTATCGGGCTTTGTACACCTTATAAAATAGTAAATGAGTGTGTTTTTTCAATCTCCATGCTCGTTTAGCTAGCATAGCTAAATTGAAAGCATGGATATCTCTAAAACCCATCTCACCATTGTTCTTTGGCCTACAAAGTTTATTTCAATTGATCCAATGAATCTTTTTCTCATCCTTTGTTTGCCCCCACCAGTATTTTGAAAGAGTTGAATTAATATCATCACACAAGGATTTTGGGAGTTTAAAGATGCCCATAGTATATGTAGGATTGACTACGCCACAGTTATGATCAGTATTTCCCGTCCCGCTTTTAAGATAAACTTCTCCTTCCAACCAATCACCCACTTTGTGATTTTTTCCTTAAGCCCTCTGAAAGTAGTTACCTTGGATTTACCAGCCACCATGGGTAAGCCAAGGTATTTTTCACACTCAGTCATAACCTGGGCTCCCAACATACCTTGGATGATATTCTTCACTTCTGCCCTTGTATTCTTACTGAAGAAAAGAGTCGTTTTGTCCCTGTTTATTGCTTGACCCGATGCCCTCTCATACTGCTCAAGGATGGTTATTAGTTGCTGGCACTCCTCAATTGATGCTTGGTAAAATAGCAAGCTGTCATCAGCAAATAGCAAGTGAGAAATCCGCACTCCGTTTCTACTAGATAAGATCCCCTGTAACTGCTTCCTTTCTTCTGCTCTTCTCAACAAGGTTGACATACCCTCTGCACATATGAGAAACAAATAAGGTGATAAAGGGTCACCCTGTTTAATTCCCCTAGATAGATTAACAAAACCCCTAGGCTCCCCATTAATCAGGATTGAGTATGAAGCTGTATTGACTGTTTCCATTGCCAAATGTACCATCTTCATCCAACCCCAACTGCATCATCATTTTTTCAAGGAAACCCCACTCCACCCTATCATACGCCTTGCTTATATCTAGCTTCACTGCCATCTGGCCCTTTTTTCCCCTTCTACGATTCTGCATCCTATGCAACACCTCAAAAGCTACAGTTGTATTATCAGTTATCAGTCTATCTGGCACAAAAGCACTTTGAGCATCGGATATGATTTTTGGTAAAATAATTTTAAGCCTGTTAGCAAGAACTTTTGAATAAATGCGGGAAATAACATTACCCAAACTGATGGGACGGAAATTTGAAAGGTATTGGGGGTCATTTTTTTTTGGGGATCAACACAATATGAGTGTAATTTATTTTATGCAACATGTGACCTGAATTTAGTACTGATAGAATAGCTTCAGTAACAAGGGGTCCAACTATATGCCAGTATTTTTGGACTAAAATAGGGGACATACCATCAGGCCCAAGTGACTTCGAGGGATGCATTTGGAATAGGGCTCGTTTGACCTCACCAGCAGTATAGGTTCTTAATAGAATCTAATTCATATTAAGAAGAAGAAGATGGTACATACATGTGTTTTGTTTTATTGTCCAGTAGCTCTAGTGAAAAGGAAAATACAAACTTGGGATCTGTTCTTTCCTTCCACTAGAATGCGCTTAAGCTTCAACAGTAGTGCTAGAAAATACCGGCCAAAATGGCCCAATACCACGAATTTTTGAAATATTTTGTAAAAAAACACTGTTTCAGAACTATTTAGGAAAATACCACTTTTTATGGAACTCGAGTTTCTTAAACTCGAGTTCCTAGAAGTTTTGCCACCGTGGCGCTGCTGAGGTGGAAATTGGGCCATTAAAAAATGCTTTTTTTTTTTTCTAAGGTACTCGAGCTTGGTGAGCTCGAGTACCTTGTAAGGAACTCAAGTTTATTAAACTTGAGTTCCTTATAACTTTTTTTTTTCTAAGGTACTCGAGCTTGGTGAGCTCGAGTACCTTGTAAGGAACTCGAGTTTAATAAACTCGAGTTCCTTATAATCTTTTTTTTTTTTTTTTTTTTTTTTGGTTGTTGGGATTATTGACAAATAAACATAAACATAAAAATAAGTAGCTTTTTTTTTATGTTTTTATTTATTTAAATAGAAGCATTGTAAAATATAGAGATTTTAATTTCAAAATATGAATTTAATTTCTACATTAAGTAAAACTGTTCATTGGGAGTGAGCTGTCCACCATTACTACACTGATGTTCGCAATGCTGCATGTGCTGCTCAACAATTTGGTACGTTCTTTGGTTTTCCATTGAGCTTACACGATTTTCTTCATTCAACGATTTCGAATTTTTCAACAAATTCAGATGATCAATACATTAGTACACAGTTTCCCATTTAATTTTCACGATTTTGTACATTTAACGAATTCAAACTTTTCAAGAAATTCAGACTATCTGTACATCTAATTTACACAATTTTATTTTGTACTTTCAAGATTTTATACAATCAACGAAATCAAATTCGAACGATCTGTACATCTATATTTTGTTTTTTACAAATTCGAATGATCTGTACATCTAATGTACACAATAACTAAATGAATTTTCACGATTTTGTACTTTCAACGAAATCAAATTTCTCAACAAGTCCAGAATATTTGTACATCTATACATCTATTCAAATCTGCTTACTACATTCATAAAATTTGTTTTCTGCATTAATTAAAACTATTCATTGTTTTCTCATAAAAATTGTTCACTGTTTTCTACATAAACTATTTCTAGGATTTTACATAAAATTATTTTCTATTCAGCATTATTTAAAAAATTGTTCACTCTCTTTTCTGCATAAATTATTCTATGTTCACTGCATAAATTGTTCATTGTTCATTGTTTTCTCATAAAACACCTAGTGAAATCATGTTTTCTAAATTTAAACGCCAAATCTGAATGCTTTTTCTTGTTTGAATTTCACAATAATCGAATCTATTTTTCTGCATTGATAAAATCTATTTCTACATTAATATAATTTGCTCTCTGCACATCATGTTTACTGCATATTCAAATCTGCTTACTGCATTCATAAAATCTTTTTGAGGGGGAGAGAGTACCAAAAGTCTTTTTGAGGGAGAGGGAAGGCTATTACAAAAGGCTTTCTAAAACTTGGAATTTAAACGCTTAGAATCTTAGAAACTTAGAAACTTGTCTTCTGTCTTTGTAGTTCGTCTCTTTTATAGGTGAAATGAACCATGGTAAAGTAGGTAAATTTAACTCAAGTTAATCTGTCGGTGGTATGGAAATTAGTACTGATGAGTAGTAGTCTGTCTGCGTCTGTCTGGGAATCTTTCAGATCTCGGGAATCTATCAGATCTCTTTTTACGCATGCTAGTAAACAGTAGTAACTTTTGAACACCTGTCTGTATCTGTCTGAACTGTCTGTATCTGTCTGGACTGTCTTGATTTGTCTGGAAGCTATTCACGCATGTTGGTGAATAGTGATCTGTCGCCAGTGAATAGTGATCTATCACTGCGGGAGAGCATTCTGTCTTGGCATATCTGTCTGTCTTTCAATCTGTATATGCGTAGTTATCATAACCTAGCGGATCGGAGTTATCCTCATACTGCTCATGCTCATGGACTACTCCATAATTACTACATAGAACGCAGTATGAAATAGGAAGATAAATAGGAACACGATCTTTTGCCGTCTCGTGGCAAGTCTCGTTTTTTGCTGAATCTTAGGGTGGAGCTTTGAAAAGCTTGTTCCCATAAGATAGCTTTTAGGAGACTGTGATTCTGTCTTTATGGAGCTTGAATCTCCAACCTCCTTGCCAGGGAGTTGACAACCAGATGCTTCAATAAATGCACTGGTGCTAAAAAGATATAATTCCAAAGCCTTTCTGTCAATGTCCTTTTGTAAAGTCCTTTTACAATGTTTTATAAGAAAATCATCTTTAAAATTTAAAGCATATATAATAAAACAAACTTTTTTCTGTACACCTTTGTGCTCTTGCTGAGTAGTGGTATAAGAGTAGCCATGATGATCAATTTTATGCAAAATCCTGGAAACAGTTTATGCAGAAAATAGTGAACAATTTTTATGAGAAAACAATAAATAGTTTTAATTAATGCAGAAAATAGATTTTATGAATGCAGTAAGCAGATTTGAATATGCAGTAAACATGATGTGCAGAGAGCATATTATATTAATGTAGAAACATATTTTATCAATGCAGAAAAATAGATTCGATTATTGTGAAATTCAAACATGAAAAAGCATTTAGATTTGGCTTTTAAATTTAGAAAACACGATTTCCCTGTACTTAGTTTTGGAGGTTTGCCGACCATGATGTGCCCGACACTTCCAAGACTCTCGTACGTGTATATTGGCATATTAAGGAAGGCTATTACAAAAGGCTTTCTAAAACTTGGAACTTAAAAGCTTAGAAACTTAGAAACTTGTCTTCTGTCTTCGTAGTCCGTCTCTTTTATAGGTGAAATGAACCATGGTAAAGTAACCTGAGTAGGCAAATTTAACTTAAGTTAATTTGTCGGTGGTATGGAAATTAGTACTAATGAGTAATAGTCTGTCTGCATCTGTCTGGGAATCTTTCAGATTTCGGGAATCTATCAAATCTCTTTTTACGCATGCTAGTAAACAGTAGTAACTTTTGAACATCTGTCTGGATTGTCTTGATTTGTCTGGAAGCTATTCACGCGTGCTGGTGAATAGTAATCTGTCATGGATGCCATCTTCGGTGGTTCTACCCAAGCCATTAAAGATGCAATGGCTGTCCTGAATCAAGAAATTATGTAACTGTGGTAGTCAATGTTGATGTGAATTTGAATTGGTTCAGAACCTTAGGAACAAATACAACGAGTCCATGGCTTAGGTGATTATCTTGTTTTGTGTTTCATTCTCTTTTCCCTTTGCATACAAATTTCATTCTAGATATGATTCACATTTATTTGTTCATTCTAATGATTTCTGCCTTTATATAAACTACAAAATGAAAATTCTTTGTTTGGGTTCTTGATTTTGAATAAACAGAGTAATATCAAAAACATTCTGGTGAATGATCATTATTGACAACTACCCTCTAGGAAGCTGTTTTATATTCAGGTATTTGTTATTTTGTTAGCTTTAACACATTATTAAATAATTTACGCAAAAAAGAGAGTAAACAATTTTTTAAATAATGCTGAACAGAAAATAATTTTATGCAGAATACTAGAAATAGTTTATGCAGAAAACAGATTTTATGAATGCAGTAAGCAGATTCGAATATACAGTAAACATGATGTGCAGAGAGGAAATTTTATTAATGTAGAAATATATTTTATCAATGTAGAGAAAAAGAGATTCGATTATTGTGAAATTCAAACATGAAAAAGCATTCAAATTTGGCTTTTAAATTTAGAAATCACGATTTCACTAGGTGTTTTATGAGAAAACAGTGAACAGTTTTTAAATAGTGAACAGAAAATAATTTACACAGAAAAGAGAGTGAACAACTTGTTATAAAGTTTACACAGTAAGTTGTTATTAATTCTCATCTGGACCTATTAGTGACATTATATTTTTCCCTACCATTAACAACTTGTCATGCAGACTTTATTGTGAAATTTTTGAAAAAATATTGTGTCCATAACTTGCATAAAGAGAGGTAATTAAAACATATATATCTTGTCTTTTTTGGTAATTTACAAATCAAACCGCCACTTTTATAAGTATTAGCCAAACACTCAACTTTGTCAAAAAGCATTTTTTGATAGTTTTTACCAAACATGCTACTTTAAAAAAAAAAAAAAAAAAAAAAAAAAAAAACTCAGTTTCATATTTTACTTTTTAAAACTTCCACTTTTTCCAAAAGAACTGTTTGAAAAAGCTGAACCAAACTCACCTTAGTAGAACTAATAGATTGTGGTTTTTTTTTTAG
This sequence comes from Quercus berberidifolia, assembly GCA_028535905.1. Taxonomy (NCBI): domain Eukaryota; kingdom Viridiplantae; phylum Streptophyta; class Magnoliopsida; order Fagales; family Fagaceae; genus Quercus; species Quercus berberidifolia. The sequence goes on along the minus strand of JAPQVW010000002.1, from coordinate 74,666,742 downwards.
TTGCAACTTACGCATATGCAAGTAACAATATTATGCAAGTATTATAAAAGATTTAATTGCTTGAGTTCAAATCATCTCCTTCATTAATAAATAAGGAGTTATAAAAAAAAAATTAGAAAGGTTTTTTATTGATAATCTTAATTAAAGATATTATATATAAGGACAAATATACAAAATTATGCATGTGTATATTATAATAATCATTCATTTAGTTAGAAAATAATTCTAAAATTATGTAATAATAACTCATTTAGTTATAATTTCTCAAAAAAATATATAAAGAAAATTTAGGATTAAAGCCATGCAACGCATGGAACTTTCACTAGTATCTTTTATAAATTTAAGCATTATAAAACATTTCATCCACACTTTAAGGGTATCATTTGATTCATGTTGACGACCTGACCCGACTCGAATAATATTGTGTGGGTTTTAATGGGAGATTTTTGGAGGCTTAGTCCATGGAGTGTGGTTTTTAAATTCATATTTTGAAATTAAAATCTCTATATTTTACAATGCTTCTATTTAAATAAATAAAAACATAAAAAAAAAAAAAAAAAAAAAAAGCTACTTATTTTTATGTTTATGTTTATTTGTCAATAATCCCAACAACCAAAAAAAAAAAAAAAGGTTATAAGGAACTCGAGTTTATTAAACTCGAGTTCCTTACAAGGTACTCGAGCTCACCAAGCTCGAGTACCTTAGAAAAAAAAAAAGTTATAAGGAACTCGAGTTTAATAAACTCGAGTTCCTTACAAGGTACTCGAGCTCACCAAGCTCGAGTACCTTAGAAAAAGAAAAAAAAAAGCATTTTTTAATGGCCCAATTTCCACCTCAGCAGCGCCACGGTGGCAAAACTCCTAGGAACTCGAGTTTAAGAAACTCGAGTTCCATAAAAAGTGGTATTTTCCTATATAGTTCCGAAACAGTGTTTTTTTACAAAATATTTCAAAAATTCATGGTATTGGGCCATTTTGGCCAGAAAATGCTTGTCAACAACTGTTTGAGGATTGATTGTGAGCTTCCAAGCGCACTTCCTTGGTAGTAAGCTCACTTGTATTTGTACTTTTGTAGTAAGAGAATATGGGCCAAAAGCCCAACTCTTGTAGTATAGTAATTGTGGGCCAAGAGCCCAATAGCTTTTAAAACAAAAAACACAAAAAAAGAAAAAAAAGGAAAAAAAAAAGGAGTTAATACTTGTTTCAGCTATGCCCAATAATGTGTGTATTTTTAATTTTTCTAGCCCAATACAAAGTTTGTGATTGATCGAATATTAAAAAAATAGCCCTCAACAATCCATAATTCCTTTGGTTACTTTTTTGCCAATTCTGAAATTGAAGAAATGGGTTACCAGACGTTGACAATGGCTTTCCTTTCACAATACTCGTACCCAATTTGAATTCCAAAATTTTCAATATGCCAAAAAGTTAGAACATGAAAAATATATGCTGAAGTTAATAATTTATTATAATCACGACTCACGAGTTTGACATTCAAAGCCACAATGCCCATCACAAACAAATTGTTCATCAACACCATCATAGCTACAGCCTACAGGTTATAGGCTTATAGCACAATAATGTGGTTACACACAATTTGCAATGACAAATGTTAAAAGAAAAGTAGACAAAGCAGGAAAGCGTCAAGATTCCATATGCTATGATAATTTTCCACAACATTTTTCACAATACTTTTACTACAAATTTTATATGGCAAGATGTTACTTGCTGTTACTAGTTGGTAAGAAAGTAATTTAAATTTTGAATTAAAATTAAAATTAAAAATCTATAACAATCTGCCAACTAGAATTTGTTGTGAAAATCTTCTAAATATATATATATATATATATATATCTATATCTATATCTATATCTATATATATATATATATATTGTGAAAATATTGTAAAAATGTTGTAAACGTAACACTTCTCCAATTTTAATCATCATCCTTGAAACAAATTCAGAACTATCTTGCAAATGGATTGGTTACGGTAGTCACATTGGATAGTGAAAAATTGACTTGATTCAGTCACGCCGTTTTTCTTCCATTGAGCTAATTCTGTTGTTAAGCACTCTTTTAGATCACTCACTACTTGATTCATGTTTGGCCTATCGAAGGAACCTAGAATTATATATGTACGTAGATAAGAGATATTTGAATTTAAATCTGGGAAAAAATCATTTGAATTCAAATGGGAGACGTGAATGCGCGATTTTGAAACTTGTGTAAAGATTTTGTTTTATCCTAATTTATCTTTCATGCATTTGGTAAATACTTTTTGTCCATAATTCTTTTTTTAAATGTCAATTTGAACTGATCAATAACAATAATTTTGCTAATAATTAAAGTTGAACACTAGGTCAAGAGCCTTGTAGCTAAAGATGAGCACGGTTTAGTAATTGTACGCAAACTTTACCATTTGCAGGTTTTTAGTTATCGGATGGATGTATATGTGTATGCAATCATAGGAGCGTTGCAAATTTTTCTGGAACTTGATGTGTTTGATGTATTGCTTGAATGGGATGATCATGCTTCAGTTAAAAAAGTGCAAAAATAACGAAACTCAGCAACAACTTCTGGCCATCTACTAGAGGATATTAATAAGTTATTGTGTTCAAAATTTTTATCTTGTAATTTTTAATATATTTGTGCAAGCTCTAATTGTGTGGCTCATTGTATAGCCTCTCTGCTGAGATCTTAGGGCTCGGCTTGGTTAGAGGACCATCCTTTTAACTTTTGGCATTGCTTTGGCAGTTGATGTATCTCTTGATAAATATATATATATATATATATATATATATTTTTTTTTTTGAGAATCAATGCGAGAAATTTTTTATTACGAAGGCAGAAAACTTCCGTCAAGAATTACATAATCCGTCACATCCCTATGGATGTCTTCAATCCAAATTTGTGGTTCATAAAAAAATTTTGCTAATTTGGCAAGCTTGTCAGCCACTCTATTTCCATTCCGCCTAACATGAGAGAAAGACGCACTTCTCAAACTTGTGGCTAACCAACGTGAGTCCTCAATGATGCGGCCAAAAGCTGTCATGCAGGTTGAATTCAATACAAGGTGGCTGTAAATGATCTCGAAGTCGACCTCGAAGACTACATCTTGAAGACCAAGCTCGATGGAGAAGGAGATAGCTTTCCTGCAAGCCAGAGCTTCCATGTCCTCCACTGTGGATGGTAGCAGAATATGATCCCACAGCGCTGCGATCACCATACCTTCAGAGTCTCTTATCACTACTCCAATGCCTGCTGAGCCCGTGTCCTGAAAAATCGCTCCATCACTGTTGGCTTTGTACTGAGTTGGTGGAGGAGGTAACCAATGCGCTGGGTGGTCCACCATTCTTTGTTGCAATGGGATGTATTGGGCTACATGGAATTCTTGTAGACGTTCCACAACATCAGTATATATCTTCCCCAAAGGCACCGTGACTGCTCCCACTCTCTGTGCATTCCTATTATGCCAAATACCCCAAGCGATGTATGCAAATGTCTCTGCCAAATGCGGTGATTTCAAAGCAAAAATTCCTTGACACAAGTCACGAAAACATACCAATTTTTCAGCCAAAGATGGACAACACCGCACCAACTCCCACCACACGTTTTTCACCTCTATGCATTCCCAAAGGGCATGGATTGTATCCCCTGTTTTGCAGCCACAGCAGTTACAAAGAGAGTTCACTGTGATGTTCCTCTTCATTAAATTCAGTTTTGTTGGAAGAGAATCAAGTGCTGCCCACCAAAAGAAGTGCCTTATTTTGTTTGGTAGATTTAGTGACCAAATATCCAACCAAAACTGCTTGTTGTCCGCTAAGTTTGAAGGGTGTAGTGCTTTCACTTCTACTTCTTTTGAGAGGATCTGATATGTTGATTTGGTGGAATAAACACCATTGCTCGCTGCTGTCCAGATGAGTCTACCTTTAGCGTGCGTGGAACTCAAGGGTAAGCCGAGAATAGCAGCTGCTTCATGGGGCACAAATTCATTCAGTATTTGATTTTCAATCCATCTCCCATTTTCTTCATCAATGAGGGCACACACCCGAGCATCATTGGGCAAGTTTTTTGTGGTGAAACCACCCGGCTTGAGTGCAAATTCGGCAGCCATTTATCACCACGAATTAAGATTGACCTCCCATCCCCTATTCTCCATCTACCCCATCCTCACAACCCTACTGGCTTTGAGAATGCTTTGCCAAGCATAGGAGCCCTACACTTTCACTCCCTCTTCCAGGATAGAACCATTGGGAAAGTGCTTTCATTTAAAGACCTTATAGAAGAGAGTCTTTTTTATGAAGCAATCGCCATACTTGTTTCCCCAGCATTGTTAAATTAAAATTTTCAATATCCTTAAAACCTAGCCCCCCCTTGGCACTTCGGCTTACACAAGTTCTTCCAAGCCACCCAATGTGTTTTCCGACCCTCCCCTTTATAGCCTCACCAAAACTTCCCAATTAGAGATTCAATATCTTTACATAAACTCTATGGGAGTTTGAAACATGCCATGGAGGACCGCTTTGATGAGTACTTCCCTTCCCCCTTGCGATAAGAGACGTTCTTCCATCCTTGCATTTTGTGCCAAATCCTTTCTCGAATGTAGCTGAAACTTTGCTTCTTTGCTCTACCCACAAAGGAAGGTAATCCAAGATATTTTTCATAATTTGTGGTGGCTCCTACTCCAAGCAGATTTTTAATTTCTTGCTGCATATTAGGATCGGTGTTTGGGCTGAAAAATAGTTGAGATTTTCCTTGGTTGATTTTCTGCCCCGAAGATACTTCATATTCGTGCAAAATATCAAAGAGCATTGTAGCTAAATTGGTTAACAACTTCTAATATTTCTAAAAGGAGATATATATGGTTCAAATATCCTCACTCTCAACTATCAATATATCAAAAAAAAAAAAAAAAAAAGAAGGAAAGAAAGAAAGAAAGAAAGAAAAAAAGAAAGAAAGAAGAAGAAGAAGGACATGAGAAGCACGCGTACAATCACTAAATCATGCTCGACTTTAGCTGCAAGGCTCTTGACCTCTTGATCAAATTTGATTGTTCACAAAATTATTGTAATTGATCAATTGAAATTAACATTTAAAAAAAGAATTATGGACAAAAAGTATTTTACCAAATGCTAAAAAGATAAATTGGTATAAAACAAAATTTTTACACAAGTTTCAATTACGCATTCACGTCACCCATCTGAATTCAAATGTCTCTTATCTACGTAAATACTAATTCTAAGTTCCTTCTACGCAGTGGCGGAGCCAGGAATCTTGAGTTGGGGGGGCCGAACTATATATTCTGTCAAGATAAACTCAAATAAAAAATAGACACTCCTCTAAAAAATCCACATAATATATGTATGTGTGTGTGTAAATATAAAATATATAAATTGTTTGCAAAACTTCATCCATATTTGACAAATCAATATCATAATGTTATAATTGAAGTATCATATGAGCTTTTTTATTTCTTGATAAAATCTTGATAATAGGAAATTTCAACCAAATTGCATATATTATCAATGTTGAATTATTTGAACGTATTAATTGGAATTGAAATTGATTTAAAAATTAGGGGTTCCACACTTCCATTATTTACTCACAAAACTTACTACCTAACTATTTCATTCTATGTAATTGTATATCAACTCTAAACTCTCTTCTTTTAGGAAAAATTACTAAATTATTTGATCAATGCTTTCTTTTGGGGGGGCCAACTCCTTTTTTTTTTTTTCATATAACCTTTATATATTTATAAAATATACTTAAATTGTAAAAGAAATTAAAAATTTTAGAGGGGCCAAGGCCCCCCAATGATACATGTGGCTCCGCCACTGTTCTAAGTACATAAATTATATTTATATGGCATTACAGTGAAGATGTTTCTCTCGGCCACATTAACAACTTATATTTTACCATTGAATTATACATGCCTGTGGCTCATTCCACGATGGCATAGAGATTGGAAAATTTTAGCATGTTAGATGGTTATCCTCCTATACGAGAAGCAAAATTCACAAGACCAGAAAAGGCGCACCTGGTCAACCACGTCGGTCTGGCTAAAATCAGAATAGACCATCGTATTTAATTATTTAACGTTTCATTTGGGAGTTGCTATCCTAATACATTTCCTCACTTGAATTAAGGGGACAACCAATTGACAAGTCTTGGGGGAAGGGGTGCGGGGTACCACTCCATAATGCACAGTAAGGTATGAAATCCTAAACACAATTAATCTACTATTTTCATCTCTATATTATCTTATCTCTATGGTTTACTGACTTTGTTAGGTTCTAAAAGTTTAGAACAATTGGCAAATCATGAACACAAACCTGTCTAGATATAGATCTTAGAGTCTATAGGTATTATTAGACAATGCTCAAGGTGATTCAAGTCAAGATTCAAGAACATACAAGCTGCAAGAAGAAGATTTCATAATCTGTCTGGTTCAATCGATTGAAAGACAGGCTCGATTGATCGAAAGTCGTATCTGCAGAATTTTAATTAAGCCCAAACAGCAGTTCAAGCCCAAACAGCAGTTCAAGCCCATTTAGGATTAGGGTTTCTAATCTACTTCTCCCAGTATATAAAGGAAACCCTAAGCACGTTTTTATAGGGCTTTTCAGAGAGAAAAGAGTGTGCCTCTTTTGTATTTAGGGTTTTGTTCCTAAAAAACTCTCTTATGTCTTCTACCGGTGCTATTCCTTGAAGAATCTCAAGATTCGGTACTGTAGAAGTTGCTGCCTTCTCTTGTCATCAAAGGTGTTGATGATCTAAATCTTCAAGGGTGGTCTTGAAGTCACAAACAGGAGAGTTTGTGTTGCTAAACCTTTGAGTGGGATCTCAAAGTCACAAACGGGGGTGTTTGTGTTTTGCAAAGGCCAAAGAAAGAAGGAGTCCGTAGATTTGGAGCTTGCACGTGGTCGTGTCAGTAAGTTCTACTGGTTGGTAGCAATAAGAAGTCAAGCGTGGGGGCTTGTAAGTCTTATTGTATGAACTTCGATTCTTTCTAGTGGATTTACTTTTTACCTTGAGAATAGCTAGGTTAAATCTTCCCCAGGTTTTTACCGGTTTGGTTTTCTGGGTGATCATATCTTGTGTTATTTATTTTCCGCTGCTATGCATGATTTGATCGTTTATTTTGTGATAACCTAGACTTGTTTAATTGGACTAAGTAACAACTTGGCTAATTACCTAGGTTAAATCAATTGTTTAAGAGGTCTAAAAACTGTCAAGTGGTATCAGAGCAGGTAGCTCTTTTGTTTTAGTTCTTTTGATCTAAGAGCTGATCCTTGACCCCTGTTGTCATGGATAATTTGAAGTGTCTTTCTGATCATGTTTCTGCTCATGCTTCTGTTGATTTTGTTGATGCCTGTGAAACTCTTCGTAAGGAATTATTGAAATCTATGAAAATTGCTAAGAAATTCAAAGAAGAGTTAAAATTGGCTAATCTTGAAAAAGAGGAATTGGTTGTTAGATTAGATGAATCTAATAAAAAGAATGAATTTTTGAGAAATCAAATTTCCTCTCAAGATGAGAAGATGAAAAGCTTGGAACAAGAGTTAGTTGAATCTAAAGCTAAAATTGAAAATTTGACTAATACCAAGCCTGCTGTTGATAACAGAAGTATTTCTGTTTCTCTTAAGCCTAAAACTGAGAAAGTTTATATCCCTCCTTTCAAGAGGAATAATAAAGAAAATGCTTATTTTGTTAGGTTAGACAAAGGTAAAAGTTCTGATGTAGATACTGAAATTTCTAAACCTAAGTCTAAACCTATTGTTAGAGAGCACAATAAATTTGTTTTTGTGCGTACTTGTCACCTTTGTGGTGTTGTTGGTCATATTAGACCAAATTGTTCTTTGTTGAGGCAAAAACCAAAATCTGAGACTAGACTTGTTGTTAAGAATACTGATGTTCCTAAATTTGTTCCTGTTTGTCACTTTTGTGGTGTCTCCGGTCACATTTGTCCTAATTGTCATAAACTGAAATTTAAGCATTCTATGTTTCAGTCAAGGATTTGTGATGATATTTCTCCTGCCATAAGTCCATATAAATTGTTTCATATTTTTTTGAAAAATTTGAGCTTGTTGGCTTGTGAAAGGAATTTGCAGGATTTTAGTTTTTCTCAGAAGATTGGTGTAATTCCTCAAATACACTCTACTTCTCATGGATTTTCACCTACAAAGCCGAAAACTCGTGCTATATGGGTGAGAAAAGATTCTCCAAGGTGAGTGTTGCTGACTTGTCCCTGATTTAATTCTTTCAATTGTTTATGGACATGTCTCGTTTTTTATTTTTGGTTGTTTTGTTTCTTTTAGAATTTTTTTTTAATAAAAAAAAATCCAAAAACATTGAAAATTTTTCAAAAAGACAAAAATATTTCATTTTGAGTCTTATTTTATTTTTCTTGAGAATTACATGAATTATGATATCTCTCTCTTGATTTATAACATGCTTGACATTGTGGAGAAACTTGGATAGTATGTGTTATATAAGTGCTAAGCTATTTTTGATTTTATGTGAGTATGTACTAGTTTGTACATGTACTCAAGGGTTAATTAAGAAATTGATATTTCTTGTTTGTGTACCCTTTATAGCTTAGTTAAGCACTGTCATGCATTACATTTGCATTGTTCATTTAACATAATGTGTGCCTTTTGTTTTTGGTCATAAATTTTTTAAAACAAAAAAGATTTTTGTGTTTTGTATTTCACATCTTGGATTTATAATCAAGGATTGGCCATATTATCTTTACATAACAAGTTTATGTACCTTGTTTAGCTTTGATGAGTTTACTTATTGCACTTTACTAGTTTGAGCTTTGTAGTGCATGTTGTGTGGGAAAGATGTTTATGGTGTTTATCACTTTGTCTTAATCTTGAAGTCACATGTTATTTGACTGCCGGACTTGATCCTTTTGAGAAAGGCATAAATAACCATCTCACCACTGTTCACTAGCCAATCATGAACACCTTAGTGCATATCGTAAGATTTTATGCTCGAGAAAGTGTAGCACATGCACAAAAAGAATATAAGGTGTAGCCTCGGTTTAAATGCTAAAATTGGTGTGTATATTATTGGACTTAATGTTAAATCACATAATTAAAATTGGTGTGTACATTATGAGGCAAAATTCAAGAAACTTACATAATTGCAAGCTTATGTTCTAGGAGATGTGGGAGTTATATGATGTAACTCTTTAGGTGATAGTTTCTTTTAAATTCTATGTGATGAATTTTGTAGACTTTGTGATTGATTGCTTTCCACATATCACCTCACATGTATCTCAAGCTTTTGCTAGTTGCACACACTACACAAGTTACTCTTTGCTAAACTTGGTACATTATATTGTGTGTGATTTTTGTTTTGGCCAACCAAGATTAAAAGTTCCTGGATTTTGATGCAAAATGTCTTTAATATTTGAGTTTTGGAGACAAATTGGTTGAAAAACTTGTTTCTGGAAAATCTGGGTTGCATTCAAGTGTTTTTGAAAAACTTTTAATCTCATACTCATGCATTTCATTCATAAAATATTGTGCTTTGAGGAGTTTTTGCATTAAATTGTTCTGTTTTTCAAAAAGTTGATTTTTCCATGCATCATTTATGTTTAGGATTCACATGTATTGCATTGTTTTTGTATACATCTTGCAGTTTTGCAGTCATATCTCTCATTGTTTTCATACATAACATGCATACACTTTGCTACATTGGGTACTCAACTTGATTAAAAAATTGATTGATTAATTTTTGAGCTATGTACTTTCTAGTATATGCCTTTTTTTTATGTGTGAACTGTAGAAAATATTTTTCTTAAGAGATATGATGGATAATCAATGTGCAAATATTTTCTCTACTCATGCAACTGTTTCTGGGTCATATAGTGCCATGTTTGCATTTTATTGGAAGAGAGAATATTTTTTCTTCATGTGTATCCTCAATTTAGTTTTTTTTTAAACTTGGTTTGTGTCTTTTTATTTATCCCCAACTCCTTTATTTTTTCCCAAAACTATTTTTCCCAAATCTAGTTTTGTTTTTCCTATTTTTATAGGGGGAGAAATTTTTTTTAACCTTTGTGATTCTTAGAGGGAGTTGTTGCTCTTTATAGAGGGAGTTGTCTCTATTTTCTCTTACTCTGTTGCGTATATTTTCTGTCTATCTTCTGATTAGGTAGTCTTTGTCAATACGTGACAAAAAGGGGGAGATGAAATGTGAGAATATGTGGGAATCCTGTTTGTTTGTTTAGGGGGAGATAAACAAAGGGGGAGAATATAAAAACTTTTTGATGTATCTAACTTAGGGGGAGAGTTAGAATTTACTTTTTTTTTTTATATATTCTGTTTCATATTATTGTTTATATGTCTTTCTTTCCACACATGCAGTGATGTGTTTGTTGAGTGTTTCAGGAAAGACAAGTACATTTTGATCAAGACCTTCTACCTCTTATTGGCAACTTCTAGGTTAGGAGTCTTAGATTGGGATTTATGATGTATTTAGGCATTTTATTGTATTGGGTTGTTCTTGTATTTGAGCATTTCATTTTGTATGAAAGTTTTGTCACGAATTGCCAAAGGGGGAGATTGTTAGGTTCTAAAAGTTTAGAACAATTGGCAAATCGTGAACACAAACCTGTCTAGATATAGATCTTAGAGTCTATAGGTATTATTAGACAATGCTCAAGGTGATTCAAGTCAAGATTCAAGAACATACAAGCTGCAAGAAGAAGATTACATAATCTGTCTGGTTCGATCGATCGAAAGACAGGCTCGATCGATCGAAAGTCGTATCTGCAGAATTTTAATTAAGCCCAAACAGCAGTTCAAGCCCATTTAGGATTAGGGTTTCCAATCTACTTCTCCCAGTATATAAAGGAAACCCTAAGCACGTTTTTATAGGGTTTTTCAGAGAGAAAAGAGTGTGCCTCTTTTGTATTTAGGGTTTTGTTCCTAAAAAGCTCTCTTATGTCTTCTACCGGTGCTATTCCTTGAAAAATCTCAAGATTCGGTACTGTAGAAGTTGTTGCCTTCTCTTGTCATCAAAGATGTTGATGATCTAAACCTTCAAGGGTGGTCTTGGAGTCACAAACAGGAGAGTTTGTATTGCTAAACCTTTGAGTGGGATTTCAAAGTCACAAACGAGAGTGTTTGTGTTTTGCAAAGGCCAAAGAAAGAAGGAGTCCATGGATTTGAAGGTTGCACGTGGTCGTGTCAGTAAGTTCTACTAGTTGGTAGCAATAAGAAGTCGAGCGTGGGGGCTTGTAAGTCTTATTGTATGAACTTCGATTCTTTCTAGTGGATTTGCTTTTTACCTTGAGGATAGCTAGGTTAAATCCTCCCCAGGTTTTTACCAGTTTGGTTTCCTGGGTGATCATATCTTGTGTTATTTATTTTCCGCTGCTATGCATGATTTGATCGTTTATTTTGTGATAACCTAGGCTTGTTTAATTGGACTAAATAACAACTTGGCTAATTACATAGGTTAAATTAATTGTTTAAGGGGTCTAAAAACTGTCAGACTTAGCCTTCAGAATCTCCTTTGCCAATTCTTAGGTTGATCAAGGCCAAGTTGTGGTCTCTCTTTTTTAACAACTAGCCAATAACAAATAACCTTTTGTGTGGTTTATTGTAAACAAAATATTTGTTTTATTGTTTTAATATTGTATAAATATTGCTGTAAACAAGATATTATTGTTAACAAAACATATATATATTTTTAATTTTTTTTAGAGAGAATTGTTTAATTTTTTAAATATTGTAGAAACCTTTTATATATCTGTTATTCATTACAACTAAAAACAAAACAAGTATAATACGTGAACTTTCTCTTTTGCAAGTGTTTAGTTTTCGGATGGATGCACATTTGTATGCTGCCACACTCCAAACCAAAAGGGTCCAAAGTATGAGAGAAGAACCATTAAGAGCAAGGACGTAGGAGATTTCTTTTTCTTTTTTTCTCCTTTACACAAGATAAGAATAAATAACTAGGGGATATTGGGTTTTTGCCCTTATTTTGCAAAAATAACAGCAATATGTCCTTGTTTTGAAATTATTTAGGTTCGTGTCCCTGTTTTTGAAACTTGATTTTAACAAAATCAAGTTCGGTATAAAACTCGATATCGTTAAAATCGAGTTATATGTAAATTTTAATTGAAACTCGACTTTAGCAAAGTTGAGTTTCACTTAAATTTTTTTAAATAAAATAAAATAAAATTAAGTGGCAAAATATGCATAGAACTCGACATTGCTAATGTCAAGTTCCACTTGTAACTCAATTTTGTTAAAATTGAGTTTCAAAACAGAGACACGAATTTAAATAGTTTCAAAACAGGGACATATTGCTGTTATTTTTGCAAAATAAGGGCAAAAGCCCAATATTCCCTAAATAACTATACTAAAATCTCCACATTACAAGTCAGAGTTATATAACACATTTACAAATAATAACTAAAATCATGTGCCTCCAAATAATACATGAATATATTTCAAAGCTCCAAATGGATAACACAAAACAACAATCTTTTCTAAACATTGAATCTAAGCCTCCAATAGAATTGATTACAACCTCCTTAAACTTTGCAAGACTGAGTCACCAACCATTTATGGCCCGAGTCTCCCAATTTAATATAGTACTCCAATTACCACCAATAAATTAAGCTTCATGCCCGAAGTGTTGCTAATTTATCTATAACACTGTTGGAGAGTGGGATGAGTTAAAACCTAGTAAGTAGCATAATTAATGGGGGTGGGGGAAATGCAAGTCTGATGATAATGAGCATTTTACAAAACATGTTATACTTTGGGAATTTCAATTTGATTTTTGAAAAATCTATTTCAGTAATAGCATGACAAGAATGCTTGAAACACCATAACACAAAGCTTCTTCAAAATATCTCAACATGGAACTACATAAGTATATATTTCTCAAAATACCTCAACATGAAACTACATAATCTATTTACTATGAGCAATAAAAAAACACCACTTCAAAGCCTAAAAATCCAACTCAAGGCCACATGACAATGCTGTCACAAAATTATCGGTCAATACTGCTGCTGTGGAGATAGGACCGCTGCTGGTTCCAGTCAATATCGGTCAATACCGACCAAAATAAAAAATTCAGCCGGAATGCATTTCTCACTCTCTCAAAGAAAAACCAGTGTGTGTATGTGTGTGTGTGTGTGTATATATATATATATATATATATATATATATGAGCTTAATTGAAGGACTTGCACAACGGGTGCATTGGTTGACTTAGATTATGACTTCAGAGGGATTAAAGAAGAAGAAGAAAAATTACAAAAGAAACTCTTATCTTTCCTATCATTTTCAAATGCATTTTTTTAATGAGAAAAGTAGAAGACTCCACCGGATATAAATTTGTGACAGCCCTAAGGTAAAGTCAATATGAAGAATTGTCATTTTGTTAGTTTCATTTTTTTGCTTAGTATATTTTTTTAATTGATGTTGTATGTGATACTGAGTTTGCAATTTGGTTCTCTTTTCAGTGAAAATAGTCAATTTACTGGAATGATGTGGCTAAGTTTTGGATTTCAGGCATCCAGAATTTGAGGCAATCGCATTGAAGTGCCTTAGAAAGTTTAAGGATTCATGGCTTGGAACTAAAGTGATCTATTAGCATATATTTGGTATTTCCATGTGGTCTTGTGGATATTGGCCGTGGTATTTGTAAAATTATCTTGAAACTGTAGAAAGAATAGGTTGCAGTGGTTGAATGTTACTATAATCTGTGCAATGTTTTTTATGATAGTGTGCCACTTTTGAGAATATAAGAATAAGAAGAATGCAATTAGCAGTATACAAATTTATTTTTTGAAAAATCTGAATGTGTAAATTAAGTGGTTTTTAATCTAAAGCAAATCTTATTTCCCAAAGAGTATTGTTTGTACGCTAGATTTTATTGCACATTTTTGCAAATGTAAAAGCAAGTAATTTGGGCCCAAAATATCAAAAAGAGGCATAATATGGATATATCCAATAAAACTATAAATAGATAAAGAACACGAACTTCATAAACTCTAGAAAAACTAGTAGACAATTATATTTATATATCTCCTCCAATATGTCATTGTGCAGCTTTCTTGCCGAAATTGTACTTCGGAGCACATATAATAAGCTGTGGCTACCAATTGGAGTTGCAACCTATTTTAGAAGACATTTTCTACCTACAAATCACATAAATAATGCTTTTTTTTTTCTTTTCTTTTTTTGGGTAAAATTTCTAATTTTCATGATTGCTAAGATAATATTTGCAATTGTGCGTAGATATATGGTCCAGAAGTGTAGAGCCTTTTTTTTCTATTTTTTTAAATGTTGAAAATTTCATTCATTTTAATTCCGGGTTTATGCATGTGCCAATCAAAAAAATTAATTGAAGTATGTAATAAAATCTAGCACCAAAAACTGAGCCCATCCAGACGCCCACATATTCTAACATGGCTTAATTTGCCTCTGCAGTTACATTAACTAAATATAAAATTAATAAATTTAGCATTTACATAATAGGTGCTGTAAAATAATTGGAAGGCTCAACAAAAGATGTTGCATCATAATCTTTTTTGCTGTACACTGTCATACATATATATATATATATATATATAAGTGGAAGGAATTTTTAGAAAATATTTTTTATAATCCAAATATTATTACAGTTATGTCATTGGACAAAAGCATATTATTTATGGACAAAATACTAATCAATTAACAATCACATTAAAAACAACATGGAATAGCCTCATCGCATGCGCTCCTCATGTGCATGAGGCTTTTTTTTTTTTTTTTGGTTTAGTGTCATAAATTTCGATTTATGAAAATTTGAGATTTAAGTGTATGTTCGATACTTCGATCATATTATGCATTTGACAACTACTGATACAACGGAATGTTATGAAGTTAGCTCCAAAAAAGGAACACATCCACACAAGAATATATAATTAAAAAACAAATTGTTGTTCTTTTTTTGAAATTAGCTTCATGACACTTCGATGTATCAGTAATTCTCAAATGCATAATATGATCAAACATATATTTCAATCTCAAATTGTGATGAATACAAAATTATGACACTAAACCAAAAAAAAAAAAAAAAAAAAAAAAAAAAAAAAAAAAAAAAAAAAAAAAAAAAAGAGAGAGAGAGAGCCCCATGCACGTGTAGAGCGCGTATGATGAGATTAGTATTTTTTTTTTTTTTTTTTTTGAGCTAATATGATAGAGAGGCTAGTATAACTATATGAGTAAGAAAATGTCAAAATAGTCTATGGTAAATAGATAGTAGTCAGAAATAGAGAAAAATGCTAGAGAATTAGGAAAACTTTCAAATAATGTTAAGTGAAATTTGTATTTTTTAAATCGAATATTTTAAAAAAGTTTTAATAGTTCCTTGTATTAGCCCAAACTTTGTAGGTTAATTTATGTATATTAAGGGAAATTATTATGTACTTCCAAAATACCATAAATGCGTATTCCTTCATTTCACATAAATAGTAGGTCCCACTAATTAAATTCATTATAGGACCCACTATTCATGTGAGAGGGGGGACTACACATTTATGGTATTCCGGGAGTACCTAATAATTTTCTTTGAATGAATAATATATGCTACGGTTATAAACTATTTTATAATAATTTTACAAATTGCTACAACAAATTGTTACTAGCTTTTATTTTGGTCTTACTAACATCAATTTTTTTACTTATAAATAATCATTACTACATTAGTAATTTGTAACTCAAGCATTTTCTTTATTTGAATAGAACACACACAAAAGAAGCTCTAATAAACAGTGAAAGGTCATGGGTTTTGAAAAAACAGTAGGGAAAAAAAAAGAAAGAAAAAGAGGTGGAAGACTCAAACTCATCACTTCATCCATGATCAGTAATCAAACTTAATATCAATCCCACACAAGCCACTCGAACTCACAGACATACCCCAAATCCAAATCACCATGAACACTGTTAGCTCCTGAAGCCAATAAACAATGTCACCCTGTGTAACACGTGTAAGCCACCTAACGGCAAAGTCTTCGGTGCAGTACATAGTTGCCGGTCATTGTTGGGAGCTTCACCGCCAAAGCTCATCCAAATCGGATCGGAGCTGGGTACATTGCTTTATACTCATCATCTAAATGTCCTTAATTTGATTTGCTTGCTTGCACTTGTGACCTAACAACTATTCATGTGTGTTTTCGAGTACATGACATTTTTAGATAATTTAATGATAATATGAATTGGTATATTATATTATTATGAATCAAAAGAATTTCCTTCAAATCGATATGAATGAAATTTTGAGAGATTTAAACCCTATAAATTAAATATATTTAATTTATTTTTTAATGCAATAATATATGAATATATATATATATATATATATTTTTTTTTTTTTTCCTTTTCCGAGAAGAATAAAATCTACATTTAGATTGAGGGGACTTCGACTGAGTTTTTTTTAAAAGTGATTCGGTCCATAAGAAGCCCACTCTGTCTTATTTCTCAGGCAATAAAGGCCACATCTTTCAGACAACATAAAGTCTAGCCCAATCTAATTTTCCAATATAGCCCACTTCCTCTTCCTATTAAATTCGGAATAAAGTTTAGCTACAAAATTTGTTATAGTTTTAAGTTACAAACTCATTCAATAAAATAAATATTATAATATATTTTGAAAATTTAATTATTGAATTGCATGTTATTTACGCTCTTAATACACATTTTAAATTTTGTGTCAATTGGATATTATTTACTATATGATCTATAAGCTTATATTTTGTGCATAATTTTAAATTACAAAAACTTGCAATTAAAAAAATTTGTTGATAACATAGCTCTTGATCTTTAATTTTCTTAAAATTTTGCAAGCATAGAGGATATAAGAAGAATATGTAATCTAATTGTGGAAGTAGTCTATTTAGCAATTTTTTCCAAGTTTGTAAACTAAGATTACAACTAATTTTATAACTAAAATTTGTTCTTAAATTCAAGCCCAAAGTAACCATGAACTCAACCATAGGTCAAGTGTTCATGCTTTCCTCTAAAAAAAAAATGCTCAAGTGTTCATGCAAAATATAATTTTAAGATACAAGAAGGGAAAAATAATTTGTGGACAGTGGCAGGCACTTTTGCACTCCCCCCTCATAATATTCTTTGATTAACAAAAAATTAAAAGGTTTTTGGCCTCTCTTGAATATTTACGAATATCCTATATTTTGTTTGTTTTAATACTTTTATCAATTTTTGAATTCGTATTTTTATATATTTTTTAAAATTATTAATTTTTTTAGAATCAAAATTATTAATTAGTAATATGTTATTTGGGCCTTTTTATTTATTTATAATATCATGTTATTATGTGTCATATCACTTATCAATTTTTAGATATAGAACTAATTAATTGTAATGCTATAATTACAAACATTGTGTTCACAATCACATACATTTCATAACATCGTGAGATTAGAGTTAAAAAGAAATTAATAATAATAATAATGATAATGATATTTATATTTATGTAATATGATGTTGGATCACTATTTACTGAGCAAGATAAGTAACATAGTGTTTGTTAATTTCACATTTCTCTGGAGTTAATCAACTTGTGAATTTTATACAACGCAAATTCTCAAGATGGGATTGTTATTTTGGCAAGTAGTGATATATACGACTTTTCATATCATAATATAACCGTTAGGCACCATAATTTATTTATTTATTTATATATTTTTTTTTTTACTTTGTCATTGCTTATATAGTTTAATAATAAGGGGTTTTATTTCTCCGGTTATTTCACAAAAATAAAATAAAATAAATGATAGTTTTTAATTCCCAAAATCTTAAATAAAATTAAATATTTTAAAAAGAACAAAGTTTTTCTACAATTTAGGTTGTAGGAATTTTTATGCTACCCATTACATATGTGCTTGTTAAAAAAACTATCTGTGTATTTATAGTTACATGACATTTTTAATGAGTCATGTTACTTGGGATAAATGGAATACGGTGTCCACAATAATGGCATATTTATTAAGTGTTACTTTAGAATCTATATTGTTGTTTTTCTTCACCCAAAAAAAAAAAAAAAAAATCGAAATTAATGATTTTTTTTTTTTTTTTGATAGGATCCAAATTATTGTTATTCATTAATTATCTGCAAAAACAACTGAAAATCTTGATAAATTACATACTACAACCCCATTACACTCAGGTTTCCAAAAAAAAAAAAAAAAAACATGGGCCATTAGGACCATCACAAATACGCTTTTAACACTGAAATTAATTGAAGTAAAATATGAAGTATGAACTGACAAAAATTACAAAAAGCAGAACAGGTTCAAAATCCAATACGCCAATTTCCATCTTGGAAAACATTTTACCTGGCTAAAGGATTGAGTGCAGTCGTCACATTGATGTTGATCATGTCAAATGAATCTTTTGATTCATCCTCATATCGGTCTTTCCTTTGAGCTAATTCAGTTTCCACGGAATCCTTCAGTTCTGCCACTACCTGATCCATTGTTGGCCTTTTACTGGATGTTGGAGATAAACAAAGCATTGCTATTTCAACAGCTTTCCACACAGAGTTGACGTTGTAATTTCCATCCAACTTTGGATCAACAATATTTTTTATATCCCCTTTAGCAAGCATGGAACTCACCCACTGACTTATGTGAATCCTTTCTTTGGATCTTTCTATCACAGGTCGATTCGTGATTATCTCCAAAAGCACAACTCCAAAACTATATACATCACTTTTCTCAGTTAACCAATTGGTTATATAGTACCTGCAAGTGATAGCATGTTGTCAATTAGGCTGTGTTTGGTTCTCGTAAAATATTTTCTGGAAATGCTATTTTTGGAAAAGGAAAATATTTTCAAGTGTTTGGTTGCATTATGAAAATTGTTCTAGAAAATATTTTTATGTGCTTGGTAACATTCTAAAAATGCTATTTTCCACCACCACCCACACAAAACCGACCACCACACAACAGGAAAACCACCAAAACACCATCACCCACACCACCACAACAACAACAAAAATCAAAATCACACAGAAATCAAAATCACACAAAGAGAGAGATCGGTTCGTGGGTTTCCGGCGAAGTCAAAGGCTCTGGGTCGCCGGCGAAGTCAAAGGCTCGTGGGTCGAAGGCTCTGGGTTCGTGGCATGATCTGGGCTCTGGGTTCGCCGACGAAGTCGAAGATTGGTTCGTGGGTTCGTGGCGCGAAGGCTCTGGGTCGCCGACGAAGTCAAAGGCTCGTGGGTCGAAGGCTTTGGGTTCGTGGCATGATTTGGGCTTTGAGTTCGTCGGCGAAGTTGAAGATTGGTTCATGGGTTCGTGGCGCGAAGGCTCTGGGTCGCCGGCGAAGTCGAAGGCTCATGGGTCACCGGCGATGGGCTCTCTCTCTCTCTCTCTCTCTCTCTCTCTCTCTCTCTCTCTCTCTCTCTCTCTCTCTCTCTCTCTCTCTGTTTTCCGAAAAATGAGAGAAGGTAAAATAAAAACGGAAATGATTTTATACCCCAACACACGGTCAACTGAAAAGCATTTCCAGAAAATTTATTTTCCATACGCAACCAAACACCCACATTTATGGAAAAGCATTTCTAGAAGTGATTTGAAGCCAAAACAAACACAGCATTAATTTTTGTTGCAATGTTGTTTTTTTATAAATTCTGTAACTCTCTTGATATCAAATGTATCAAGATTTGAATGCATTTCTTTGGTTCGGAAGATAAAAACAAAAAGGCAATGCCACATAAGACCAAATTCCGAAGTCTTCCTTCTATATTCTTTTATTAAATTTACATTAAGATAATTTAATTGTTGTCTATAATTGTCAAATTTGTATTTATTTCATTTCAGAACTGGTGACACTTTTTGGATTATGAACATAGAAGATGATAATAAGTAAATTAACTAAATGAAATACTCACTCAGGGTCTAGGTACCCAGGGGTGCCAGCAACAACAGTTGAGACATGAGTGCCACCATCAGTTGGGAAAATCTTGGATAGACCAAAATCAGCTAGTTTGGCACGGCACTTTTCATTCAGTAAGATGTTTGTTGTCTTCACATCTCTATGAATTATAGGTGGCTTACAACCATGGTGCAAATACTCCAATCCTACATTTGACATTGCAAATCATTTATAAACACACGATGAAACACCGTAAGGAAGAATTACACAAATCAAATCATTGCTAACCTTGTGCTGCATCCATTGCTATTTGAAGTCTGGCTTCCCAACTCAAGATATTTGTATTCTCACCTGCATCCGTAAATTCAATGACGTAAATCTTTTTGGTTGTGTTATTCAACTGAAGCAACCTTTGATCATGTGGGGATTACCGTAAGGAAGTTTCAGTGAGGGAAATTATTAATATGTTACTAATAAATGAAAAATTTCTTTGCTAAGGAGAATAAATTGATGGGCTAAGAATTTGGAGTCTTTGCTAGACACTTCAATTATGACCAAACCTGAAAGATGTGCTTCTAAGTCTCCGTTGGCCATGTACTCATAAACAAGCCCCATGTTTGTTCCTTCATAGCAATACCCGACAAGGGTAGTTAAGTTTTTATGATGAACTCTCATAAGAAGTTTTACCTGTAATACAAAAATTATCATCTTAGTTAATTTAACTTAAAATGCTATGTTTGTATCTATCATAGGAGCTCAAGAATTTAAATTGTAGTTGCTTGCCTCTGCTTGAAATTGCTGATATCCTTGAACTGATGATGCAGAGAGCATTTTCACTGCCACTTGAGTGTTTTCAATGCAGCCATGGAAAACTGTTCCAAATCCACCCTTACCGAGAATTCTCTCAAAGTTGTTGGTAATTCTTAGGAGATCAGGATATGTAAATTGTCGTTGTATTGACTCCAATGATTGATTCTGGACGTTGGGTTCAAGATCTACTTTGGCAACTGCAAGATCATCATGAGCATGATAAGCAAACGTCTGAGGTGAATGTTCTGTGTTTACATGAATGTGTAACTTATATTTAAAATTTTAACCTTTAGTCGTATGTTGTTGTTTTCTGCTTCTTAGCCCCCACAAGATGGCCACAACAGTTAACGAGAGGATGAAGAATCCACCAACTGATGCTACAATTGGAAAGGCAATATTCTTCTTCTTCTTGTTGCATGAACCAGATCCACAAAAATTTGAATTTTCATCCACACTAGCAATGACAACAGGGTTGGGCAAAACAATAAAAATTAAGGCAAGAATTACAATTAATTGTAGTTTCTTTTTTATGTATCATAGAAATTATTGCAACTCATGCTTAAGCTTCTACAGAGATATTAGATAGTTTATTATTCTACGAAAAAGGAAAGTAAGGAGAATCATGACAATAAAAAGCTCATGGTCTTTGACAAAACTCATACCTTAACAATAGTGAACCCTTCTCAGAAATTTCAATGAGCTTAGCTGGAATTGAACCATTAAGTTGGTTTTGTTTTAAGTTTCTGCAAGAATAGATTAAATATGATTTTCCTCTTATCTAACCATGAAATTTGTAATATCAAATCCAAGCAACTTACAAGACCCTCAAGTATTTTAATTGAGTTAAAAACTCTGGCACCGATCCCGTTAAGCTATTGTTTGATAAATCCCTGAAATCAGCAAATCACTTTCCTTCAATATTGATAGTCAAAAAACTGACACCTGATTCTGTAGTCATTATAGTGTTTCAATCTTTTTTGTCATGTAAGATTGTAAATACTTACAAGTATTGTAACATTACGAGATTTGATATATCAACTGATTTCTCCGGTTAATCCACTTGAGGACAAATTCCTGAGCAAATTTTACATTTTACAATAAGCTAATTAGTTGATGCTTCAAAATAACTTTTGAAAGTCAAAAGGGTTTAATATGAATGAAAAAACTCACAAGGATATTATTCTAGGGGGATTATAACCCTCGTAGCTACAATTAAGACCTTCCCACGAGTATGCTTTTGGGGCACACGGATCTCCACGCCAATTCCTCTCCACTCCGTACGTTGACTTGAGGTTTGTTATGGCACCAACTAATATTTTCGTATGGATTCAAGTGAGTAAATTTCTTTGTAAACGAGGATATGGTACCATACTGATAGTGAAAACTGAGAAAAGTATAAGTGAATGCCATGTAATTTTTAAGTACTTCTTCATGCATAATAACATACCATCTTGTTGGTCGGTTTCTGATCGTGGGAGATCTTTGACTGTATATATCTCAATTGCATTGATGATTGGTGGAAGTGTTGAATTCCCAGTTTTGAGGATAGAGAAAACGTATTTTCCTCCTGTCAAGGCCGTTGTGCTGTACACAGTATCCGTCAACAAGTATGTAGGAGAAAGGGGTCCATACCAGAGTTCTCCATTTATTGTAATGTTGAATGATCTGGACTCATTCGCTCTTAGCTTTACAACTTCAGCAAAGTGCATGTAGACATAAAATTCAGAATTTATGTCAGTTGGCTGTACGTAGAATTCCATGGGAGCACTCTCATTTATTGGTGTAGCAGCAGTACTCATGACAACAGATGGTACCCAGTAAGCATTGTGTCTTTCTTTGTTTACTGTCAACGAGGTACTTACAGCTTTCCAATCATTGAAGTTCAGGCTTGACCAATAGCGATCATAAACATCATCCTTATACCTAAGTAAACATATATAGTCAGTACAAACTAGGGGCTAATATAATCTATGTTCATATTTGAAGGAGAAACTACATATTTGAGTAGCTAGGATGAGATTTTAAATGAAATTACTCACCTGTATCCTTTTTCTGAACCCAAATCAGAGCGTAAGAAGAGCGACAATGATCCAAAATTTGTCACATACAATGAACTGTTTATTGGCCTTAGCTCTAATGCTGATATAAATGGTGTCCCAAGACCAGTGTTTACAAGGCAGACTTGTATGTGATTTAGAGATGGTACATGTATGAGCTCCTTGATTACACCAAGGGAACTATTCTCTATTTTGATGGTATCCCACAAATTTGGTCCAAGATGCAGATCAAATTCAGGCAATTTGCCCTGACCATCATAATTCATATAATAGAAGTTTGCTCGGATAATATATTTAGCGCCTTGTGTAATGTTGTTTATGCTGTAACAGTTCCGGATACCTTGTGGAAAGCTTCTGAGTGTCCACGCTTGTTGTTGTAGGCCATCTTTGAATTCAAGTGGTATGCTCTTACTTACACCAGTGTTAATGTAGATCGCATCAGAAATGTATTTTATGCCTGTTGTGGGCTCTGAATAGCTCGAATTTTCTGCTAGTCCACAATCTATGCTTATGAAGCCTGAGACATACAGAACAATTCCTCAGCTTGTTAACCAGATAACCAAAAATTAATTGAATAATATTCCAGGACTTAGATTATCATACCCGATTGATCCTGAGCTTGAACCAAAAGAATGAGAGCCAAACCACCAAACAATGCAGGGATGAAATTTTTGAACCGCCCCATCACAATGTAAACTTCTTGCTTATTGGAACAATGTGGGCGTATCTTTGCTGCCATCTTGTACTTTATACTGACAAAGTACACTACCAAACGAATTAGTGTAGTTTTAGCAGCCTAGTCAAAGTCTACTGTCCTTGCAATAGCAAAGTCAACTGTCCATGTTACAAGAAGGGTTACCTTTCCAGTCTTTGTTTGTTTCTTTTTTATTATCATTTTTAGAAAAATTCTTAGTTTCATTTTAGACACACAAATGTGTGCAATGTTGTAAATGGAATTTAATCAGATCTCCCTTGGAAAATAAGTTATTTTATTAGTTAAATTAATTGGAATTCAAAATTCTTTTGCAAGTTGAGAGCTCATCAAATTGTTTAATTCAAATGTGATGCTTTGCAGAGATGCAATGTACCTAGAAATTTACTTTATTATGATTTCCAAAAATGGGGACAAAAATCCCCTCCAAGTCAATGAGAAAAATGTTAACACGCAATATGTTAATATGCATAATACTCTTTGAAGTCTGACCTTATTATGGAAAACCTAACACAGCAATTGAAGCGTGTGAAAGGGGGTTGATTATTTTTGTCACTGATAACAGACACGACTTCTTTCCATGTCCCATTGCAAACAGGGCATACTTTCATTCAATGGGAGTTTCCAAGCAAAAGCAGGTAAGTCTATACTTCCAATCAATTGAAAGCAGTAGCAGCAGTTGTGTACTTGAAGAACTTGAAGATGATTCAAGTCCTGTTCCAATGGTCAAGAAGAAACAGAGCAAGCCACCAGATGATGTCGTTTCACTATAGCCTTAAGCAACAACACGATGTCGTTTAGCCTTATTTATTTTAAGTGCAGTCACGTGTGCACGTGTGTGAAGTAGTTAGAATAGATCAGTCCTGTATTTGGGTATATATTAGAGATTGCTCCTCTGTAATTTTAGTGTGAACGATTCTTGATAAACTACATTTTCTGTTAGAAGATTTTCTCTCTTCCTCTTGTGTTTGTTACAGTCTGGTGTGTGAGTTTTAGAGCTTCTCTGTGTTCTTTCATGGTATCAGAGCATTGATCCTTATCAATGGCTTCCATGACTTCATCTTCTACCTCTGGTTCAGCTCCTGCTGTGACTAATACAGCTCTACCTGCAAATACCTCATTACTTCTCTTATCCAATATGTCTTCAATGATGACTGTCAAGCTTGACCATGGCAATTACACTGTTTGGAGGCATCAGATTGAGGTAATTCTTGAAACTTACTCAATGATTGATATTCTAGATGATTCAATTGCTGCTCCAGATCGTTTTTTGAAGGATTCTTCTGGTAATCTCACTGCTGAGATTAACCCTAATTTCATTTCTTGGAAGAATCGTGAACAAGCAATGTTCACTTTTATCAATTCTACTTTGTCTCCCTCTATTCTTGCTCTTACTGTTGGGCAAAGATCTGCTAAGGGAGTGTGGAAGGTGTTAGAAAAGAGGTTTGCCTCAGTTTCAAGATCTCATGTGATGAGTCTTCGAAATGAACTGAGTGCAGTGAAGAAAGGTACTGATTCAATTGATGGTTATTTCCAAAAGATTAAGCAAATTCGTGACAAATTGGTTGCTGTTTCTGTTGTTTTGGATGATGAAGAACTTCTTCACATTGCTCTTGATGGTTTGCCCTCAGAGTATGATTCCTTTAGTTCTGCAATTAGGACTCGAAGTGATGTTTTGTCAGTAGAAGAGTTGAATACTTTGCTTAATGCAGAGGAGAGAGTGATCAAGAAAAGGATTAATAATGGCTCTTCTCCTTCAATGGCTATGAATATGAATTTTCAATCTCAAAATCATGGTTTTTCTAATCAAAGAGGTAGAGGAGGTAGGTATTCTAATCAAAGAGGAAGAGGTGGAAGAGGAAATTACAACAATCATAATAATTTTACCAACAACAATGGAGGATTTACTAATTCTGGTAATCCGGGACAGTACTTTAAGCCACAAGGTTCTCAAGGACCTCCAAGTCAGCCTTCATCTAATAGGGTGTATTGTCAAATCTGTGGTAAAGGAGGTCATTCAGCTCTTGATTGTTATCATAGAATAGACTTTGCATACCAAGGTAGACATCCACCAGCTAAGTTGGCTTCAATGGTAGCTAATTCTTCTCAAGTGCAAGGCTGCAATGGTTGGCTTACTGACACAGGTTGTTCAGACCATGTTACTCCTAATCTGTCTCAGCTGTCTCTTCATCAACAACCTATTTTGGGCAATGAAACTGTTACAGTAGGCAATGGACAGGAACTTCCAGTCACACATGTTGGTCATGGTGAGCTTAAAACTTCTACTCATAACTTTAGGCTTAATAATATACTTAGAGTTCCTGATCTTGCTTCTAATCTCTTGTCTGTTCATAAGTTGTGTCTCCAAAATAATGCTTTTTGTTATTTTGATGCTCACAAGTTCTTAATTCAGGATTTACCTTCGGGGAAGATCCTCTACAAAGGGTTGAGTAAGGATGGTGTTTATCCTATTCCATCATCTTCCTCACTCTCATCTTCCACTGCTTTTAACTCTACCTCAACTGTGTCTGCTTCTCAATCCATCAAGTCTGATGTTCTTCTACTTTGGCATTACAGGCTTGGTCATCCTAGTTCTAGGCTTTTATATTCTGCTCTTAAACCTTTCTTTCAATCTGTTTCATTGTCTCAAATTGAAGCTTGCTGTGCTTCTTGTGAATATTGTATAAGTGCTAAGATGCATAAGTACCCTTTGAATAAATCTCCTATTGTGTCTACTTCTGTGCTTGATTTGGTTCATAGTGATGTATGGGGACCAGCTCCTTTATCTTCTGTTCTTGGTTTTGCCTATTATGTAATCTTTGTGGATGATTACTCTAGATTTACTTGGTTATTTCTGCTCAAGCATAAACATGAAGTCTTATCTGTGTTTAAACACTTTAAGGCACTTGTTGAGAATCAATTTTCCACTAAAATTAAAGTGCTTAGGACAGATAATGGTTCTGAATATACCAACACTGCTTTTCATGCCTTCTGCTCTTCTAATGGCATTTTACATCAAACCTCTTGCCCACATTCTCCTTCACAAAATGGTGTTTCCGAAAGGAAGCATAGGCATATTGTTGAAACAGGTCTTACCCTTCTCTACAGGTCTCATTTACCCTATAACTACTGGTCTTATGCTTTTGCCACTGCTGTTTTTCTTATTAACAGATTACCTTCTTCTGTCCTGAACTTTAAATCACCCTGGGAACTTCTATACTCTAAACCACCCCCTCTTCAAGCCCTTAAGGCTTTTGGTTGTACTTGCTATCCCTATCTTAGGCCCTATAATAAAAATAAGTTTCAACCCAGGTCTCAACAATGTATTTTCCTAGGTTACCCTCCTTTGTCAAAGGGCTACATCTGTCTTGATCCTACTTGCAATAAAATTTACATTGCCTGTTATGCTGTATTCAATGAATCCTTGTTCCCTTTTGCTCAGTCCTCTTTTTCTACTAATCCTAGTACTCCTTTTACTACCACTATCTCTCTTTGGTTTCCCAATTCCATATCAGGTTCTTCTTCTGATAATGTTAGTTCTCCCTCTACATCTATTCCTCTTTCCACTTCTGATTTTGGTCCTTCTTCCACTTCTTTGGATTTCACTTCATCTTTGTTACCTTCTTTACTTCATACTTCTACTCCTATTCCTATGGTTCCACCTCCACCTCCTTCTAGTCTTCCTTCTTCCCTTTCCACTATTTCTGCTCCTGCTGCTACTTCTCTTCCTATCTCATCTTCTGTTGCTCCTTCTGCTTCTGAATCTGCTCCTAATTCTT
Source organism: Quercus berberidifolia (assembly GCA_028535905.1). NCBI lineage: Eukaryota > Viridiplantae > Streptophyta > Magnoliopsida > Fagales > Fagaceae > Quercus > Quercus berberidifolia. The sequence goes on along the minus strand of JAPQVW010000002.1, from coordinate 74,639,454 downwards.
CTTCCAATCCTATTTCTCATAATTCTCATCCTATGGTAACAAGATCTAAACATGGGATATATAAGCCTAAAGTTTTATCAGTTCAACATGATTATACACAGACTGAACCTCCTTCCTATGCTATTGCTGCTAAACACTCTCAATGGGTGGCTGCCATGGACTCTGAGTTTCAATCTCTTCAGAAACAGAAAACTTGGTCCTTGGTTCCCTTGCCTGCTAACAAGAATGTGGTCACTTGTAAATGGGTTTATAAATTGAAAAGGCATGCTGATGGGTCTATTGCTAGGTACAAAGCCCGGTTAGTGGCTAGGGGTTACCTTCAACAATTTGGGCTTGATTATGATGAGACATTCAGCCCTGTGGTTAAGCCTGCTACTGTGAGGCTTCTTTTGGCTTTGGCTGTAAACAATGGTTGGGAGTTACGGCAACTAGATGTGAGTAATGCCTTTCTTCATGGCATCTTAAAGGAAGAAGTTTATATGAGACAGCCTCAAGGCTATGTTGATCCTCAATCTCCTCATCATGTTTGTCTCCTTCACAAGGCTCTCTATGGTCTTAAGCAGGCACCTAGGGCCTGGTTTGAGAGGTTTACCTCACATTTGTTTCATGTTGGGTTCTTTGCCTCTGGTGCTAATGGGAATTTATTCATCTATAGGCATGGTTGTCATTTGGTTTTCCTCTTGCTCTATGTGGATGATATTATACTTACTGGGAATGATAAGGTCTTCACTGCTTCAATTATTCAGCTCTTAAGTTCTGCCTTTGATCTTAAGGATCTTGGTCTACTCCATTATTTTCTTGGGCTGCAAATTGAATATACTGATTCCGGTCTTTTTGTACATCAGACAAAGTATGCCACTGATTTGCTGTCCAGGTTTGCTATGTCTGATTGTAAGCCTTGCAAGACCCCTTGCCCTTCTAATCAACATCTTCTGCCTCATGATAGTCCCTCTTTATCTGATGCTACTTCTTATAGAAGTCTTGTAGGTGCCCTTCAATACCTTACATTTACAAGGCCTGACTTGTCCTTTGCTGTCCAGCAAACTTGTCAATTTATGAGTGAGCCTACAGAGAATCATTTGCAAGCTTCTAAACGTATCCTCAGATATCTTAGGGGTACCTTACACTATGGCTTAGCTTTTACTCCGGGTTTTCCTTCCTTGTCTGCCTTTTGCGATGCTGACTGGGCTGGTGATCCAGTTGATCGTAGGTCTATTTCTGGTATTGTGGTTTTCTTTGGCAATTGTCCTATTACTTGGTCAGCCAAGAAACAGTCAACGGTTTCCCGATCTTCCACTGAAGCTGAGTATAGAGCATTGGCTTCTACAGCTGCTGAGTTGTTTTGGCTTAGGATGCTCCTTCGTGATTTGGGCTTATTTCTTTCCACTCCTCATTTGTTATGGTGTGATAATGTGAGTGCTTTGGCTATTGCATCTAATCCTGTCTTCCATGCTCGTACCAAGCATGTCGAAGTGGATTACCACTTTGTGCGTGAGAAAGTTCTTAGAAAGGATCTTCTGGTGAAATTCATTTCCTCCAATGATCAACTTGCTGATATTTTTACTAAAGGGTTGCCTTCCTCTCGGTTTCATTGGTTAACTTCCAAACTCATGTGGAAATTCCCCTTTCGTTTGAGGGGGGATGAAAGCAGTAGCAGCAGTTGTGTACTTGAAGAACTTGAAGATGATTCAAGTCCTGTTCCAATGGTCAAGAAGAAACAGAGCAAGCCACCAGATGATGTCGTTTCACTATAGCCTTAAGCAACAACACGATGTCGTTTAGCCTTATTTATTTTAAGTGCAGTCACGTGTGCACGTGTGTGAAGTAGTTAGAATAGATCAGTCCTGTATTTGGGTATATATTAGAGATTGCTCCTCTGTAATTTTAGTGTGAACGATTCTTGATAAACTACATTTTCTGTTAGAAGATTTTCTCTCTTCCTCTTGTGTTTGTTACAGTCTGGTGTGTGAGTTTTAGAGCTTCTCTGTGTTCTTTCATCAATGACAAAATCCTAGCGCCAGTGTTTGGGGCATGTAAGACTCATAACTCGACAATTTCAATTGTTAAAATAATCTTTATGTCAGAATAGAATCAAAGCCAAGGTTGGTCGAATATTGAGTTCCGCTTAGGCTAGCTTTTCTGTTTACGCGCAACTAAGCGGCGCACAAGATCTTAGATAGGTTTCATCTCCTTTTGAGAACACCTTCTTACTAGTAGGGGCTAAGCCTGATGCAAATATACCAAAAGAGAAGATATATAGTGTTGATTCTACGAAGAGTGGATTCGACACATGTATTATGGCTCAATAATTTAGTTTATAATGAGGAATAGGATATGTTCATTCTTTTTGTGTTCACATAATACAAATAATAAGTTATGTATATTTTGAATTGTTTGTCATTTTTTTTTTTTTTTCCCTTTAGTAAATTAGCGCCAAGTCATACATTAGTGCAAGGTAAGCAGCACATACCAGCCATCTTCCTCGAACTAATTGTAGGGAGTAGATCAGTAGGAAGTAAATGAAAAAAGCTAAGTGGAGGCATATGAGTTTCTCCAATGACTCTCAAGTGCATGGACAATTTCCATCTTATTTTCCGTGGTCTTTACCAAATAGCCCCACTTTTGAAGAATTTTTATTAACAATGTCGTGGATTTATTGTTTGACTTGCTAAAGTGTACGGTTTAATTTGAAAATGTCAACAGTATTCTCGAGTTTTCTCATACGAAAAAGATTTTGATTTTGAGCCTCTCTCTTGTCTCTCCCAAGTAAACAAAAGAAAAGTTTAATTTGAAAATATGAATATATGGCCAGATTTTAAATGAAAATAAACTTAAACGTAAGTTATTCCTTTATTTTTTAGTAAAATTAGAAACTAACATTTTTTTTTTTTTTAACTTAAACATAGCCCCAAGGTTGTTCAGAGCTCTATCACATAACGAGGTTTCTCACATGACGATCTTATTAGATATCTCTCACAACATGTGAAATCCATATATAGCAATTGCGTATTTCATTTTTTTTTTTTAATTTTTAAATTTTGGAGAATTTCTCACTTGTAATTTTGCTCCATTAGCTACTCTTATCATTTTCTGTTAAGGAAAGAAGACCAAGAAAAGGCCAAGATAAGCATCAAAAACATCCGCTAGGTATCTTAAAATTATTGTACGTAAGGTAGCTATCAAATTCTTCCAGTCAATTTATGCTGCTAGACGAGTATATTATATGTCATTATGTGATTGTGTAATGTCGGTGCCCAATTGCCAGTATAAAACAAAGATAATCAACTTGCTATTGGTTGACCAATTACTATTTCGTTTTTATAGTCCTCTTAAAAAAAAAAATTAAAAAAATTATTTTCAAGAACTTTGTGGCCTAAATTTGTCGTTTGAGCATGGAGGTCGGTCAGTTTCTATAGTTGGATCGGAACTGACTGTAACCAGCGTGATGGGCGGGGTACAATATTATTATAAAACTAAAATAAAAAATACTAGCCTCATCACACGCACTTCGCACGTGTGATGAGGCTTTTTTTTTTTTTTTTTTTAGTGATCATATTTTGTTGGAAAAAAAACTGTGTTTTTTTATTTTATATTTATAATTTTTATTTTGAAAATCTAATTTGTAAGTGAATAAATCAATTTGAAAATTAATAGGAGAGTAGTCCTATTTTTTAGGCAATATTTAGTGGGAGTTAGAGTTACATTTTTACCGAATTGTCCTTTAGTTTTGTCTCTACTTAAACATAAGAGTGTAGGGGTATTTTTGAACTAAAAAATGATAATCCAAACAGGGGAAGCCCTTAAATAATAGTATAGATGACAATATATTTTTTTTTAAATAGATATTAAAACCATCCATATATTATTGGTAGGTGTTGAAATTTTTTTTTAGTAGATGCAATTATCTAGAGCTCGTTCATTTATGCAATACAACAAGTGATCAATCATTTGTAGAGACTGGCAAGTTGAAAATATATCCAGACACATCCCATATCATCCCACCATGCTATATTCCTCTCTGTTTCGTAATTTAAAAAAATTAATTAATTAATAAATGCATTCCATAAAATTTAAAGGAAAAAAAGAGGTGTTGACTCAACATTTCAATCCACCCGTTTTGGTTGAGTTGAAAGTTTCTCCACTCTTTTCGCTTACCTACCGTATACTGATTAAGTAATGGCTACAGTGGAGTAGGGATGGCAATGGGGCGGGGTGGGGCCGAAGGATGGGGTCTTCGTCCCCGCCCTGCATGGTTTTGTCTTGCCCCATCCCCGCCCCTCCCCGCATGACGGGGAATACTTTCTCACCCCATCCCCGCCCCTTGGGGCCCCGCGAAGCCCCGTCCCACCCTGTAAAACTCTACTTTTTGTTAATTTGCCCTACAGCTAATACAATTTTTTTAATGAAACTTATTTCATTAATAAAAATATACCTGAAATTACAAATTTATCCCATCAAATCAAATCAATTTTTAGAAAAAATTGAATAATCTATCCAAGTGTTTAACAAGACAATCATAAAAAATAAATAAATATCTCATAGTATAATACATAACAAAATAAAGACAGAGAATCACATTGGGTAGAATAAAATATGCTAATATTAATATGTTTGTTTAAATAGTAGGGTTTTAGGGTATGAAAAATTTACAATTATAACCCTTAGTAATGCGGGGCGGGGCGGGGATGGGGAGGGGCGGGGCGGGGTGGGTCTAAAAAGTCTAAACCCATCCCCACCCCGCCCCGTGGTGCGGGGATAAAATCTTGCCCCATCCCCGCCTCACTGCCTTTGCGGGGCGGGGAAAACCCGTGCGGGGCGAAGCGGGGAGGGGCGGGTTAAGCGGGGCGGGGAAAAATTGCCATCCCTACAGTGGAGTATGGGGTTTGATAAAATAAAAAATTTATATTTATATTTGATAGATTAAAATGTGCATTTTAATCTATCAAATTTATACAATATGTCATTTAAGGTTTGCATCATTCAGTAGTATTTCTTCTTCTTCTTTATTTATTTATTTCTTTATTTATTTTATACTCATAAACTTGGCAATTCTGTAGTTCATAACCTGGCTAAGTATACAAGACATACTAGAGATTTATCAGTGTGGATGAAAGATGTTTCTTCCCACTTTTATGATGTTCTTTTGGCCAACGATGATTAGTTTTTTTTCTAATAAATTTCCCAGTTTTCTTTCAAGAAAAAATTTTTTTTTTTGAAAGATAGGGGGAGAAACTAGAAATGTTGTCCTAAATTCTCAAATTAACCCCTACATTCCAAACATGTAATTAATCAACAGTTGCTTAAGTTTAGATTGAACAATTTGGTTGATAACAAAAATATCACCACAATCCAAAAATAGTATAAAAAAAATGCATAAAACAAACACAAGGAATTTCGTAAAGAGTGAAATTTTTTGAAAAACTCTTCCAATTCTGTAGCCTACCCTACTCGAGAATTAACTACAGAATAATATTAGCTAAAATAGTCTGTACTTATAAAACCTTTTCTCAACATCATGATTTTCAGACCTAGACCGTTCAAAGAACCGGAGAAAGGAGAGGTTCAAGGTTTTTAAGGTCGGACTGAGGTCCAACTAAGGTCTAACCATAATGACGTCAAAATTAATTTAATATTAATTAAAATACAAATAAATGTATTAAATGTGAAAAAATATGAAAATTTACCCTTAAAAAAATATCATGCAATTGAAACAACTTTCAAATGTATTTTCGTTATTTTTATAAAGTGAATAGAAAATAATAAATATAAACAAGCTTTAAAAAATTGTATTTATTAATCTTTTAAATAAAAAATGCATTTCAATTTAAAATAAAATCATTTTTAACATAAATTTACAATTTTCATATTCATATTTATTGATGTGAAAGAATAATTCTTGAAAAAAAAAATTAGAAAATACTATTAAGTAAATAGTGATAATATTAAATCCAAAACTATTAATCTTGTAAAATTAAAATAAATAAAATATAAATGTCAAGAAGGACACAAGGAAGTTTACTAGTCCAGTGGGTAGCGTGTTGGACAAAAGTCCAAAACTCGTAGGAGGTCGCTAGTTATATACTTGGAGCATGCGTTTTTCCTAACTAAATTTCAGGACCCATTTTCTCTTGCTAAAGAATCGGATTGGGGTCCAGGTCACGGATGCTCGGGTCAGACCGTCCAGTCCAATCCGGATTTAACAACCTTGCTCAACATACTAAACATATAACATGACCATATTTCTAAATTTTCATAATAAATTTCAATTTTAATATTTTTCTAGATTAAATTTAGGTATCTTTTCTATTTGGGATCTCAATGCTACAAAAGATGTCTTGCTATAGTTGTGTCAAAACTAATTTGTATATGGTATACTCTATGTCTTCTTCAATTTACCATGGTAGATGATTAATTTTGATAAATGTCAGGTTTTGAGCAGTATAATATATGTCGGTTTGAGATTCATATTTACAATTTTTTGAAGCAAGATCCATGAGGATTTTCTTTTCTTTTATTAATATTGCAAAAGATGCTGATAATGAGTTGGCAAATTTCAAAGCATGGTTTTACTATGTTTATTATAAATCCTTAGACCCAAAAGTATGTTCCAACTTCGACCATTATTTGATGAAATATATGTATCTTCTATTTAATGTTGTTGACAATTTCTAATTTTTATAGGATCTTTCTTTAAGAAACGGCAGTGATACATAATGAGAAGTCTTTATAACCCAATGGCATTGGTTTATTTTGATGTTGAGAACTTCAGAGCCCCAAAAAATAAAACCAATGCTATTTCTTATGACCTCAGTGTTTTTTTATTCCTTGATTTAATGATTGATTTTTTTTTTCTTTCTCGATTCCCTTCAAAGTGTTTGAAGAAATGCTTGGACCGAATGCATTTGATTGGGTTTTACTAAATTTTGCAGATTGATTTTGGCTTAGGGAATATATTTTTTTATTATTAAAGCAAAGTCACACTCAAAAGCTATTAGTTGCATGGTAAGTGGCGGTATACAGTGAGAAAACGTTAGAAACCAGTGTCATTAGTTTATTTTGTTGTTGAGGACTAGGGGTGTACATGGGTTGAGTTGGGTCAGGTTAAAAGGCTTTTTCAATCCAACCCACCATGGTCGGGTTTAAAAAAAAATTATAACCCAACCAACCCAGCCCATTACAAGAGTCCAACTCAACTCACTTGACTCACATTGGACCTATGGATTGGATAGTTTTTTATTTTTAATTCAGCATTAGAACAGTATAAACACAAATAAGAGCAATTTTATAACCATATAAACCTGAGTACAGCACCAAACCAACATAAACTACTTTATTAGTGCTTCAAAGTTCAAATCAACTTAGCTAAGAAACAATATAAACGTGAACTAGTTTTATTATTCTATAATTAGTAGGATATCATATAGTTCTAGATATTCCAACTCAATTGATAAACAAAAGAGTAAATAATAAAATTATATAATATATTTTTTTAATATATATTAAATATAGGGGGGTCAAGTTAAGTTAGGCGAATTTGTGAATCTGTTGACCTGCACCTAACCCGACCCACCATAAAAAAATAAAAAAATAATTTTACAATCCAACCCAACCTATTAACTCTTAAAAATTAACTAGACCTAGTGAATTGGATTAGATCAAGTCAGTTTTGACAGATAGATGGATTGGTGACTTTAGAATTATTAAAAAAGAAAAACAATTTCTTTTGAACTTGGTTTTTAATTTTTTTGGTTTAATGACTGATTACTATTTTCTTTAGTTTTTCAACACTCATGATTTTTTTTTCTTTGGTTTCTCAATTCCCTTCAAAGTGTTGAAGAAATACTTAAAACAAATACGTTTAATTGGGTTTTACTGATTGTTGTAGATTGGTTTTGGTTTAAGGAATTATATTTTTCCCTATTAGCAGAGCAAAGTCACACTCAAAGAGCTGTTATGTGAATTTTGTTGAAAAAATTGTGAAGTATTGTATTAGTAAGAAGATTATCATTTTTTTTATTATTACAATAAGAAGATTATCATTTTTTTTATTATTACAATAAGAAGATTATCATTTTAGTATGCAGTTGAATCTAAAGTAATTAGGGCTTTTCAGTCTATCCTGTGTGATGCACGAATTAATGACTAGTTAAATACTTATATTAAAAAAAAATGAAAAACAAAAAAGTAATTTGCAATTAATACACGATTCATCTAAAATTGTTATCTGTGTTAAGGTTGAGCCCTCCTACACCTACTTGTAACCTGGGTTTTGTTGGGTTGAAGAATGCAATCACAATATTGATTCTTCTTCGATTCCAAGGTAATTAGAATTCTGAGGTTACTTTAGTTACGAAAGTAACATTGTTAATTTCCTCATAATTCACGTAGTAGACTCGTGATAATCCTAATCTAGATTCTCCCGAAAAAAAAAAACACTCCTAATCTAATCCAGACACCAAATTCTTCGAAGAATACTCAGCCTATGCTACAAAGAACACTTTCTCTCTCTCTTTCTCCTTAATAGAACAAAAGTTTTATTGGGGGATTTAAACTCTAAATGTTTTCCTTAAAAAACACGAGGAGATGTTATCAGGCCCAGGGTTTTCCCCACTCCGATAGAGCGCCGCAGCAAGTGAAGACATGTTTTCCAATCCATCTTTCCAATCTAGGAAGATGGTTATTCAAAGGAAGCAGAGGGTCCACAAGCTCGATTACTCTCCGGTTAGTATTGATGCATTCGATCTTATATCACAGCTGCCTAAACACATCATTCAACACATCCTCTTCTTCATGCCTTCAAAAAACGCAGCTCGTACTAGTGTCTTGTCAAAGACGTGGCGACGAGCATGGATTTCGCTCCCTATGTGTGATTTCAGTTGCGTTCAATTTTGTTTGTCTCGTCAACATTATGAAACTGAGGAGTTTGTGAACAGAGTTGATGAAGCTCTAGTAATACTCAAGGAGCAGAAGGTACTTGTCAGAGAATTCAAGTGGAGAATGAAAATTCGTGATACTATAGATGCATCTTGTATCGATAATTGGATGCAATTACTCATGAAAAATCACATTAAAATTAAAAGCTAGACCTTGGAATTGAAGGCCAAGAAAATATCAAAAGCTATACTTTGCCTAGGACTGTTTTTGGTGCTGAAGCATTAACCGTATTGAAGTTAAGAGGTTGTAAGCTGGTGGATTCCTTATTCGGCGACGACAATGGAAAGTTTACTGTTTTGCGAGAACTGTCTATAGAGGAAATGGATGTTTATCCAAGTGAATGGAAGAGAGTACAGAAGCTCCTATAGTCCTATCTTGCTGTCCTCCGCTGGAGGCACTTACTGTGGACATGTTCCCAAGAAGTTAAATTGGAAGGTGCAAAAGCTCTCTTCAACTTGTCAATGTTCCCAAGCTTAAAAAGGCATATTTAAGAAATGTTCAAAAGATTAGGATTGAAGCACCTGCACTTAGAACTCTCTACTGTGAAGGCTGGATCCGTGCCAAATTGGATTTGAATTTGATTGCACGCAATAATGTAAAGGAGCTGGAAATTAAAGGGTTCAGACTTACAAAGAAATTCTTCCAAGAGCTTAATTCTAAATTTCCTCTTCTTGAAGACTTAGCAGTGTTGTTCGACTCCAAAGACATTGATTTTTCAAGCCATCGACTTATGAGGTTACATTTGCATCATTACTCTGATTTTTCACCAACTGTTAAGACCAATTGTGAAAATCTGCGTTCCTTCAAATATAGTGGCACGTCAACACCATCAATAATTCTTGTCAATTCTTCAAGTCTACAAGAAATTGAACACAATCTGTTCAATGACTATCAAATAACCATGCGATGGTTACTTTGGTTGAGACGATATGTTGGAAACTTTCAGCAGAGTTCTAAACTTTTGGTGTACTGTCATTCCACTTCCATCGGTAAGTACACAATTAAATGGAAACACACACACACACACACACACACACATACATACATTCATATATATATATATATATATATATATATTGATTTACTTTCTCAATTATAGTGATCATAAGCTAAGCACTCTGATACCATATTTTCCCTTTCCTATTTATTAAATTTATCAAATAAACTCCTAGTTTACTGTTTTGATACACAGTTAATCAGATATGAGGCGGAATTAAATGAAGAAAGCATTCCTCCAAGACCAAATATTAAGCATTTGATGTTGTCTAATGTTCCAATATTAGAAGATTACACCGCTCTTATAGATGGCCTGTTATGGAGTTGTCATCCAAAGATATTATCAGCACATTCGAATCCTGAGAGCAAATTCATAAAGGTATACATTTTGTAATGAAAAGAAAACTGTTTATTATATATAAGTGAGAAATTTTTGTTCGGTTTACGAGTATCATGCTGACTATTGAATTTCTTTTGATTTATATTATAGCCCTTGTACGAGACCTTAATGAGCAGAGAAAAAAAGCCAAAGTGCTGCAGTGGCTTCAACACCAAATGTTGACGTCATTACTTAAACGCTGTGAAATTAATTAATCACTCTGGCATGAGATATAGAGGAGTATGGGTGCCTCAGAGCAAAGCGTTATCCGATTCATTTCTAACTGCTGAAGTATATTGAAGTATAACTTTTAAGCTTGAATGGTAATTAGAATATTAATATTCATTTATTGACTTCTTTTTTTCTTATTTTAAGCTGGTTTATTTTTATTTTTATTTTTTTTTGAAACTGAAGTGATATTTTAAAGCAAGTCTAATTATGAATGTGAATGACAATCAAGCTATAAATACTTTTTCTGTCACAACTCTTTGAAATTACTGTTATATTTTCTCAATTACCACTATTGGAAGTTACTTTTTTATGTACTTCTTTCTTTTCGCCTTTATATTTCTTCATTCTCAGTGGCTCTTACAGTCTACGAGTCCTCTAGTGTAGTTGCAAATTGCCAAGGATCGGACACTCCACTTGTATGTAGGCTCTTAATTTCGGTTAAAGTGATTAGCAAAATCAATTTTTGGAACCCCATCTTTCCTGCTTGAATCATTGCCTCCCCTGTAACCATCTATATTGCAGCTAATTCTGCCAGCAAATATTGTTGCCAATGCGCCTGTACAATAATCAATTCTTCACAATCTTCCAATGCTTTGCCACATTTTGGACATGTGTTTACTTTTTAGTTAAATTTGATTCTTTGTACCTGCCACCCAAATACTTATATTAACAGAGTTTCAAAACTGCCTTCATGAAGAACCTGATTTCTATGCAACCATAGGTTCCACGGGGTATTGAAAACAATCCCAACTAGATGGAATGAAGAAATTGTTATCCAAGAGCTCATACTAACAAAATCTAGCACACCTATTCTTAGAGGTAGGTCTTAGTCTTACTCTTGAACATGATAATGAACAAACAAATGCTCCAACGTTTTATCTCCATGCATGATTAACATAGTTGGAATCACATCTAATATATATGAATATTAAATGGTCGTGTAATAACTTTTAAAACTCCACCTTTAGTTTTATTTATTTTTAAGGAACTATATCTTTCAATCCTTTTTGGGTTATCTTGATAATTAATTTTAACAGAAAAATGACTGAAGAATTTTGTTATGTATATCAAGGGCATCCAAACTTGAAGAAATTATGATGCAGACTAGACAACATAGATTTTGCAAATTAAGTGATGAAAACTGAGCTTTAACTTTTATTCTTTCATTGAGTAGAGAGACAGAGAAATTCAAAAAGTAGAAAAGTATTAGTAGAGATCATCAATGACAAAGATGGAATTACATGAAATTTTGTGACATACAGGGAAACGAAGTTAGGAGTAAAACTTGTAGCCTTTGGCTATGATTGAGGCCGCTTTCAGCCAAATTCCTTTGTTAGGCAATTGAAATATGCATTTTTGCCGTTTTTAGTAATATTTATTTTTAATAACTTTTAATTTAAAATTCAAAATAAGATATCGTCTATTTTAAGACATTTGTAGTTTTAATTTTTGCAATTATCTCAATTTTTCCGTTTTTAGTAAAAATTACTACTTTGCCAACTAATTTTGTGATAATCTTGAATTAGGCTTTTCTAGGTGCTTTCATAGCTGCCCACGTTTTCTTTTTACAATCTAAGTATATTGTAGTTTTTCAGATTTATAAAAATACAGACTTTTGTCTATTGTTTTCTTATTGTTTCTCTTCGGTAGATTCCAGAACTCTATCATCTTATGGATTCAAGGAATTTCTCGTAGATTCAAAGTTTTTGTTCCGAAGTTAACATGTTTAGTTTCTTTTTATTTAGAAAGTAACGTTTTTTTTTTTTTTTTTTTCCTTTTTTTTCTTGTAGCTTCTATGACATTAAATTAGAAGCTAAATTTTGGTTTTGTGGTTTCAAGTTTCAACCCTCACTTTTTTAAACACAACTTTCTTAAATTTCAAAATTTATAGATACAACCTTTCAAATAACCTCATTTTTGAAACCCTGAAAAATAAATTGTATCAAGTTGAGAATTATTTACAATAATCAATAAAAAGAGTGATTAGTGAATATTACAATAAGTTATGATAATTAATATATATATTAATATATATATATTATCAATTCTGAAATGATTGAAGGTATGGTGTATAAAAGTTGATATTAAGGAATTTACAAATGGAGTCATCATAGTCCAAGAATGTATCTTCTAGAAATCAATTACATGTATCTGTTCAAGTGATGATATGGAAATAAATTTTCAACAAAAAAAGATTGAGATTAAAATAAAAGAGAAACATGGAAACATTAAGAGGACTGAACCAAAAGGCCTAAAGCCTCCTTTGAAATTGTCTTCGCCAGTTTTCCATAACCATTGCAATGAGATTTTCAATTGCAGACATTTCTATAATGAATTCATGGTATAAGCTAATCTGGAGGCCCCACCAAAAGGCAAAGACAAGCACAAAACCATGATTTTCAATCAAAAATTTAATGAGAAAACAAGATACATGAATTCAAAAATGCTCCTTTCCAAATATATTCAATAAAAGTAATCACATATAAGAATTCTGATTTCCTTAACCTTAATTTCAAGTGCATGATCATGTTTCCATCTAGCAACCCATTGATGGAAGTCCGAAAATATAAAAGCTCAAAGTTAGGCGTAAAATCACTTACGCACCAATTAGGGAAAACCATAATGATATGTAGCTGCCAAAGATTGCCGTACTAATCTCGAATAGATAGAAATTTGTTAACAATTGCAATTATTCATATTAAAATTTGACTCTAATTGGACAAAAATCTTAATAAGCTAAGAGGAATTAATCATGTGTCATAGGTTCCAATTAGATCAATTAGTAATTCTCTTGTTCCCAAATAAGAGATTTGAGATTTAAATTCCACCTACAATAAAAACCAATTAGTATCTTGGCCAAATAATATAGAACAAAGTTTCTCTCCAAACTAGTTTGGAGAGAAACCCTTCAAACTCCTTGTATATCTTTATATTGAGTGTGAATTTTGAAAATCTAACCACTAGTTTGTATGTTCTTATTCTATCCTTCATGCTTGAAAAATTTCAAAAAATTCAAAGATCAATTGCTATGTCATCAAACAAATATTAAAATTTCAAGTTTTTGTGATTTAAAATTGTATATAACAAATAAGTTTATTGATCGAATATTAAATAACATCCGATTTGAACGAAATTTGATATGCATGTTAAGAACATAAGGAATATGAAATTTAACGGTTAGACTTTCAAAATTCACACCTCAAAAAGAGATATATGAGAAGTTTGAATAATTTATAGCCAAACTAGTTTGGAGAGAAACTTTGTTCAATAATATAGAGCCATTATTTTGAAACGGATGCTATAGGTTGAAATTTTATCATATCAAGAGAAATTATCGAATGCTAGAAAGGGTAGCCTTGGGTTCTACACTTCTACCCATGGGCAGCTTTAATTTATCTTAATTACAGTGTTTTTTTTTTTTTTTTCATATGTTGGAATTTTTTAAGAACAATGGCTAACCCAACAAGTTTCATATAATTTAACTTAACATGATATCAAAACTCAAACACTGCTTGGAAATCAAGAGGCGCAAAACCAATGTCGTCCAAGTTTGATTTATTGAACCAAAACAACATGATTAAATCTCACCATAATCCATTGCGGCAGCAAAAACCAGAAATAAACCCATAACAAAATTAACAACACACATATTATTAATAATAGAACAAAAAACATAAAAATTAAATCACTGCAAACCATATTGAATTATTAAATTGCTAAGAAAACTGTAATGAGAAGAAAAATGTTTATTATGCATAACTGAGAAATTTTATTTCAGTTTATTACTATCATGCTGAAAGTTGAATTTTCTTTTGATGATAGTCATAAACAGGGCATATAATGTTGGCGCCACTACTTAAAGTCTGTGAAATCAATTCACTACTCTGATATGCAGAGGAATATATCGGCTCCTCAAAGCAATGTGTTAGCTGATTTATTTCTAACTACTAAAGTAAATAGGAAAATAAAGTTTAAGTTAGAATGGTAAATGGATGATAATTACTGAAGTAATATTGAATGTGAGTGATAGGTCAAGAATGTATTGACCCCTTTGATAACTTAATTAAATTAATTAGCCAAGTGAAATTAATTAGATTCAATTACATGCAATAAGTATGGTAGCACAAACAAATCACGAACTAAGGTGATTTGTTTACGAATGGGGAAAACCACCAAGACAAAACCCTACTGGGTGAATTTAAGGTCACCACTCTCGAGAATCTACTATTATTAAAACAAGCAATTACAAGTAAAAGGAATCCTAGTACCTAATACCGACCTACAGTTGAACCCTTACCCCAATACCCAATTGGACTTGTAGTGTAGTGACAATCTCTCCTTTCAATGCATGATTCCTAGTATGTGACTAACCAATCGATGCACAGATCCAAGTACGTGACTAACACACCAACTTAAGGAAGATGTTGGCTGCAAAGTTTTTCAATTCATCCAGATGATAAAGATCAAGAAACTCCTTGGTTACAAAACCCTTGGCGCACAAACACAGCAGCTTCTGCAAGAGAAAGATGAACTAGGGCAAAATTGTCTCTGGTCACAATTTGTGTGCAACAACAATTGCAACAACATTTGCATCAAGTGAGACAGCCCTTAAAATAATCCTTATATATATCTAGGGTTATGAGAAAAGAAACCCTACATAAATAGCTTGGATATGCATGAAAAACAAATCTAGAAATATGAATTTCGTAATTCTCAATAGATACAGCTTCTGTCAAGAGCTGTCGAGAATTATATATTAAATCTCGATAGATACATCTGTTGAGTTATCTGTCGAGTTTTAATTAATAGCACTTCTTCATTTGATTCTTGGACAAATTTGCATAGCTTCAATACTAGACTTAAACACATCCTAAATCTACTCAATTACATGTAAAGTGTGTTTTGTCAAAGGATTAGCTAATTCTATATGACATATGTTCTTAACAAGTTCCACATATGTCCTTACAGTGAGTAACAATTAAGCAACATTTTCTTACTTAGACAAAGTTTAGCTATAAAATTGGTTGTAGCCTAAGGCTACAACCTTACTTAATAAAATAAATATTGTTATATATTTTGAAAATCTAACTATTCAATTGCATGTTTTTTATGCTTGTAATACACATGCCAGATTTTGTGTTAACTAAATATTATTTACTATATGATCTACAAGCTTATATTTTATGCATAATTTTAAACTCCAAAAATTTGCAATTTTAATAATTTATTGATGGCATAGCTATTGATCTTTAACTTTCTAGAAATTTTGCAAGTATGGATGATATAAGAAGAATGTTAAGTTTTAGACCCCTAGAAAACACAACATGTTTAACCTAATTTATTAGCTAAGTTGATACTTAGGTTAATAATTCAAAACCAGGTTAAACATTCATCACAATCAACATGCATAGCGGAAAACCATTGAAACAACTCATTTCAAGGTAAAAAACCTCTAGGGAAAGATCCCAAGAGAACAATCCACTATATCAAGTTGAGATTTATAGTTCAAGAAAACCAATTCTTAGTAAATCTAACGCAGTTACCAAACTGAGCTCTAAACCCCTCAAACTTCTTTGATGTGAACTTGCTCTCACATGAACCTCCAATTTACACTTTAGATCTCCCACATAGTCCTCCAGTCTATGACTTCAAGACCACCCTCTTGAAGGTTTAAATCTCTAGTACCTTTAATGACTAGTGATGGCAGCAACTTCTAGAACACTAGATTTTGAGTTTATTGAAAGAATATTGTCGGTAGAAGATTAGAGAGAGCTTTGGGTACATAAACCCTAGATATACAATGGAGGCACAAGATGCACTCCGCTCTCTCTAAAAAACCCCTTCTAGAGTTAGTATATAATGTTCTTTAAATACTGCAACAAACAGATCATGATTTGGGTTTCAAACTGACAAGTTTGGGCTAATGGACCAAAATCTAACGTAGTTACCAAACTGAGCTTTGACCCCTCAAACTTCTTTGATGTGAACTTGCTCTCACATGAACCTCCAGTTTACGATTTAGATCTCCCATATACACCTGCAGTCTATGACTTCAAGACCACCCTCTCGAAGGTTGACATCTCTAGCACCTTTAATGACTAGTGATGGCAGCAACTTCTACAACACGGATCTTAAGTTTATTCAAAGAATATTGCCGGTAGAAGATTTGAGAGAGTTTTGAGTACATAAACCCTAGATTATAGACAATGGAGGCACAAGATGCACTCCGCTCTCTTTAAAAAAAACCACTTCTAGGGTTAGCTTATAATGTCCTTTAAATATTGCAACAAACAGATCACGATTTGGGCTTCAAACGGACAAGTTTGGGCTAATGGGCCGAAATTAAAAGTCTGCAAATCGAGTATCATAGACTCGATTTCTATGAAAATTCATGTGGAAATCAAGTCTGCGAGACTTGAGTTTCACAGGAAAGCCCAGAAATCAAAACTTAAAACACACAAGCATACACAACCAAACAAGCAAAAAACAAAGATCAAACCATGAAACCCACGACAACCAAAAAAAAAAAAAAAAAATCAAACAGAAATCCAAAACACGAAGACAAAAAATAGAGAAAGATCAAACTTAGAAACCCATGAAGACAAAAAACAAAGAGATCAAACCAAAGAGATCTTTCTAACGAAACCCAAACCATGAAGGCAAAAACAACAAACTAGAGAGATCAAAACCAGGTGGCAATGGCGGGGATTGAAATCAAGCTCTCGGAGTCTTTAGGTGGGTCTTTTTCATTCTTGTTGTTGATTTTCTCTCTGGGTCTTGATCTATCACTCTGGGTCTTGCTATGTTAAGGCTTCCATGCTGTGTTAAGTTTTGATTTCTGGCTTTTGTGGAACTCGAGTCCATAAGACTCGATTTCCACTTGAATTTTGATAGAAATCGAGTTTGTGATACTCGAGTTGCTACAGTAAACTCGACTCTTACACACTCGAGATGTTAGTTTCTTAAATAGTTTGAAAATAATGCTAACTAACAAAATTGTTTGAAAATTGGTGTTATTTTGAAAAAAAAAAAAAAAAAAAATCCCTTTGTTTGGTTTGAGCGAGTGATTATAGGGCAGTGGTGGCTTTACATGCAAGCTAGGGTGGTTACAGGACCACCTTGCCTTGCAAAAAAATGTATATATACACTTACAAAAAAAAATATTATATGCTAAACTAACATATTGTGACCACCCAAATAAAAATTATGAACGCCCTAACTTGAGAATTACAAAAATTTGGGTTCAACAAAAATAAGAATAGTGCTACTACATTTACAACATTTTCACAATAATTTTACAACAAATATAATGTAGTAAGTTGCAATTGATTCTAATTTGGGCCAAATATTAATATCATTTTTTTACACATCAATAATAGTTTTTTTTTTTTTTTTTTTTTTTTCGCTTTAGATTTATTGTAAAAATGTTGTGGAAATAAAATTACTCCAAAATTAATTCTTCCTCCAAACATAATTCTTAATCCCTGTATTTTTTAAAGCTTAAATAACAAAAATAAAATATTAGCTTAAGTAAAAACAAACATAAACCAAACAAAAATAAGACAAGACTAGATAACAACAAGTGAAAAAATTATTCAACAAAAAGCCTATTATAAAACAAAAAGATAAAATTTGTAACTCATTCAACTTATTCAATAAAAATAATTTATAATTTCATTTTTCTTTAAAAAATTGTTCCAAGAAAAATATTGTGGTAATTTAAATTTTTTAATAGCCACCTTAAAAAAAAAATAAAAAAATAAATCAAAATCGTAGAGCTGCCACTTTATAGGGAGGATGGAAATGAAGAAGAGAAAATAATGTTTGTGGTTGTTTGGTTGAGGGTAGAAAATTGGAGAGGTTTTGGTGGGGCTCACATGTTTACTCTCCTACCCTACCAAAACATAGTTTCTCCAAATTGGAGAGAAAATAGGGGAGAAAAGTGTGCAAAACAATTTGGACAAAATTGCCCATGATTCCATTTCACTACTTTGGCTAACTAGGCGGCTTGCTTTTTTCCTTTCTTTCTTTTTTTTGGGTTGGCTGTTTGCCTTTAAATTTGCCCTTTTTTTTAAATTAGGCATCATTTTTAATAATAACATATAAGTAAATTTTAATAAATACTATTTTCTATCCTCCTATTTCTCTTCTCAATTAAACAAAAAAGTTTTCCACCTCTCCACTTTTCCACTCTTCTAACCAAATATAAATTAGGGAAACTAAAATCTATTCTATCCTCCCACTTTTTCATTTTCTCTCCATTTTCTATCATCACACTTTTTTATCCTTCCAACCAAATGGACCCTTAGTCTATAATGGATTTTGATAGATGGTGAGCTTTTTGGTTTGTTTCTCTTAGTTGAGCTGGATTACTGACAATGGTGAGCATTTCTATCTCGTATAAGTGTGTACTTGTGTTCACTTCTTACTTTCCAAAAAACTTTGGTATCAATGCGGTACTATCTCTTTGGTTTGGTTTTGGTTGTGGTTGTTGTTGTTGTTGTTGCAGGCCTAATGTCAAAGCCTCAAGAGCGTGCCAAAGAGACCTCCACAATGTAGAAGTGGATGAGTTAAGGAGACATATGCAACAACTCCAACTACGTTTGGAGCAACACATTTCATGAAGTGTAATTTTGAAATTGAACGAGGAATTCTTTTCAAATTTTATCATCAGTTTTTATCTTTGTTCATGTAAAGGATCTAAGGGAATGATCCCGCAAGATTTGGATCGAGTGATCACTTTCTGAGGGAGAGTCTTGACATAATACTGAGCCAAGATGCTTTCGGTTTCATCATCATAAAGTTTTCCTTTTTCCTTCTTTACCATTCAATAAACAAAAGATTTTATACAAAAGATTTTATTAAATTTTATATTTTCTAAATAGGCCCTTCTTTTTGGTTTTATCAATGGAAATCAATTTTAAATTTGTTATTAAACTTGAGAAGAAAAAGAAAAGGCTTTCTAATTTAGTTCAAAAATTAAAAACCACTGGGATTTTGGTTCACAAATTTGAAAGTAGTATATTTGAAATTGTATTTGCTGATTCTATAAATTTTTTTATTTAAAAAAAAAAAGAAAAAAGGATTTGCTATATGTGAGGTTTTAACATTGAGTGATTTAAAAAAATATATACATACAACATTGAATGATGTTAGAGATATTATAAATACTCATTCAAGATGACTTTTTTTTATAATCCCATTGAACCCTTCAATTCTCTCTTATTTTCAAGACATGTGGTATTTAAAGTATTAGGTCGGCTAAAAATATTATGTCATTTTAAAAATGTTATACACAATTTAAATTTATATATATATATATATATATGTGTGTGTGTGTGTGTGTGTGTTTGTATTATTAATAAGAGGATTCCTCTCTTTAGAGTGGACTTTTATGTGATTCATAAATACCCTTAAACTTTAACTTTAACTAGGAAAAAATTTGAGGATAACCTAATAAAAATATATCTCCAATTCCACTTAAATGCTTACAAAATAAAACACTTTCTTACTAATCTATATCTTCAAAACAAACTTATCCAAAATTATTAAAATAAAAAAGGAAAATAATTACACTACACAATAAAAAATAAAAAAAAAAAAAAAAAAAAAGCCTCATTGCACACACAAAGCACATGTGATAAGGCTAGTGTGTGTGTGTGCGGGAATATATATATATAACTTCTCTCTCTCTCTCTCACTTTGCACTCTCATGGCCATCTCTTTCCTTCCTCTTTCAACTTTATTTCATCAATATTAGAACCACCTTGTTAGGCATGGTAAAATGTTGAACTCGGGACCTCTTGCTCTGATACCATATTAAATTACCAATTGTCTTAAAAGCTTAAAAATTGTAATGTGGTAAATTTAATCATTTCACTCGGTGGGGTTTTCATCTGAGAATATTTTCCCCATTGTGATCAAATTGTCATGTCAAACTTAACTTCCATTGCACTCTATTTAGTTTGGTGGTTTGATTGTGCCTCCACCTTTCTTTTTTTCTTTTTTTTTGGGGGGTCTATTGTGCCTCCACTTGATTTGCATGTAATATGACTGATTTATTAATATTGGATCCAATTTATTCATGAAGGTACAAATATAATGACATCCCATATATAAATAATACCAAAATAAAATATTAGTATTAGTACAAGTAATGAATAGATTTATATAAGGATCATGAGCGCAGGAAAAGGTTTCTAGAGTCCGAATACTAATAGGAATGAGACTGATATTTGCAAATCGTATCCACCTTACCAACAAAGTAAGATGAAATAGAAAGATAATTTGTAAACACGAGTTATTAGGCAAAGGTCTTTGTAGTTAATTAGGCCAAGGATTCTAGAGTACTAGTACTATAGTAACTAGTAAGAACAGGTTTCCCCTTTCCAACAAAGTAGCCGAACTGATTATAAATATAAAGGAAGTGATGTGGTGCAGAAAGAGAAGGATTTTGAGGAAAAAGACAAAAACCATATTTTTATTGAGAAATATGGGGTTCGAAAAGGAGAAGGAAAGAAAAAACATATTTTTATTGAGTACAGGTGATGCTTTGGATCGGATATCTCAGTTGCCAGAACACATTATCCATCACATCCTCTTCTTCGTGCCCCCAAAGGATGCTGCTCGTACCAGTACCTTGTCCATGATTTGGAGACAAGCGTGGAACTCACTCCCCAGGTCTGATTTCACATTCTCAAGTCGCAATAGCTATTATAGTTTTGTTTCGGAAGAGGAAAAGGCAGAATTTGAGGTGGAAATGGAGCAGTTTATTAAGTCCGTTGATGAGGCTTTGTTTCCACTCTGTGAGCAAAAGAAAATAATCCAACGTTTTAGTTTGAACATGAGCCTCTGTGATGCTATATACGATTCTTGCATTGATAACTGGATAGAATTGGTTAATGGAAATCATATAGAAACGCTAGACCTTGGCATTCTTAGCATGATTCACGTGAAAAATTATGTTTTACAACAGAAAACATTTTCTGTTGAATCTTTGGTCAAATTGTCTTTGAGTGGTTGTAAATTAGAGAGCGACTATTATAGCTACAATATGAAGCCTATTTTTTTGCAAGAGTTGACTCTGCGCTTTGTGGAAATTGATTCCCATACAATAATGAAGATCCTACGCTGTTGCCCTTTGCTCGAGGTGTTTGTTCTAGACTTATGCATGAAAATGCGCTCTGTTGTTCACCTTGTTAATGTCCCCAAGCTTAAGAAGGCTAAATTATATGGAATCAGTTGGGATAGAGTTGAAGCTCCAAATCTTGAAGTTTTTCACTGTGAGAGAGGTTTATTGGGAAATTGGACAATATTGCTTGCAGTAAGGTAAAGAAACTGAAACTAAAATCCGTCGAATCCAAACAAATATCTATTCCGGATATCAATTATAAGTTCCCCTTTCTTGAGACCTTGTACTTGAGAGTCTTAAGGAGTGAGAAAATTAAAATTTCCAGCCGTGGACTTGAGAGATTAAGTTTGTCATGTGATGATCAAATAATGCCATTGCTCCAGATCAATTGTGAATATCCTCATTCCTTCGAATTTGATAGTGAATCAATACCAAAATCATTTTCTATCACTTCTTCAGCTTGTCTAGAAAAAATTGTACATACACTTTGGCCAAAAGGTTCTATAAACACTTTCTGGTTTCTAAGACTCAGACGATATCTTGGAAAGTTTAAGGAGCACCAAACTTTAAGCTTGCACTTTGAGCTTACTACGGTAAGCCCATAAATTCGATTTTATTTATTTAATTTTCTATTTTTGATGTTCATGTATTGATAACATTATTAATATTATGTTCCTAGTCTAATTGCATTATTTCAATACCAATTCTTTTTTCTTACTTTATTTACAGGGACTTTTTTTTATTGTGTTTTACAGGTTTTTCAGCTTTTGAGAAAAGAGTGTTTACTGGTTAGTTCTACACTTTTCTACCTTGATCAATTTACATAAACAGTTTCTTGTCTTGAATTACAGAATGAAATAAGCTTACCCCTATTATTTTTTGATTAGTTTGATTTGGTATGTGTGAATTGAAATTGTGTAGACATATCATTTATACGTGCATGTCTATTTCTTTCGCTTTTTACTGTTTGACTACACCAAATATTTTTTCCTCCTAATGTTTCTATCACTTTATTAATCATTAAAATTACAGTATGGGCCTTGTTGTTCAAGTTTGTAATACAGCAATATATATAATAAAATTGATTTCTTGAACTACTAAAGTTTTGTTTAACATTTTGACTTTCTTATGCAGAATAACTTTACTTCAGAGGAGTTAGTACCAATTGTTAAGCATTTTGTGCTGGATGATGTTCCAACAATGCAAGACTATACAGCTGTTTCAGATGGCTTATTATGGAGTTGTCATCCAAAAGTTCTGCGGACATATTCAAATATAGAGAACAATGATTTCATAAAGGTAAGTAAAAATTTCCTAACGAGAAGCAAATGGCTTTGATGTAAAATTGGGAATTTTTTTTCACTTGGACTGTGATATTTTGCATACTAATATTATTTCTGTTTTTGCCTATCATTTATTTGTTGTGTATTGCAGTTCCTATTTCAGGCACTAGTTAACAGAGATGAAGAGCCAAATTGTTGCAGTGACAGTCACATGAAGTGTTGGCGGCATTACTTAAAAGCTGTTACGGCAAATTATTTCGATAGGAGGAAGCGGAAGTATGTCAAGGTTCGTCATTGTGACGCCATATTTGATTCATTGTCAACTCTTGAAAATTGTCACAAAATTGAGTTTTATTTGGAATGGTCATTGTTTACACAAGAGTGTGTATGGACACGTGAAAAGACTACTCATAGTCATATAGGTGTTTGATAATTCAAGTATAGTACTACTCAACGGCATTTTGGAAGTTAATTCTAGAATTATTCTGAATCAGTTAGTTAGCCAGTAAGACTCTAGTCTCCCATGCATCAAGCATTATGTAATTGGAGCTTTGTAGGAGTTATAACTTTCTTTTTTTTACAGATTGTTTGGAAAGGGCGAATTTTGAATTCTATTGCTCTTAGCTATGTCTATTTGGTTTTTCAATTGTATTTTCTAATGAATCTATTTAATGGATACCCTTAGTGTAGGGAATTTAACCAAAATTCCCAACTTGTGAGAAACAAAATAAATAGAGAAAACACACGCCAAAGAAAATAATCACACGCACAAGACAATATTTACGTGGTTCGGCAATTTGCCTACGTCCACGGAGTTGCAGAGATTTCACTATTATCAGGGAAAATACAATAGTGCACAAGAACACTCTCAAGAAACCCAAATCCCAATTACACCCTAGCACTCACTCACAGAAAAAATAAGAATAGAAACTGACTGCCTCTCTTTTCTCTATTTTCTCTCATGTGGCTTGCTCACTAGGTTAATTAGAAATCTCTCTAATCAATTCTCTGCAATGTAGCCGCATATATAATAAAGCAATATATATATGTTACTTTATAAAAGTCGGTCAAGTGGGATTCCTTTTTCAACTTGTATTAGGTCACTTTTATGGCCGGATTGGGCTTGGTTGGGCCTTATGGGCTTGTGGCAAAATTCAAGCCACACTAACAAATCTCCACCTTGGCTTGAATTGATCAAGCTTCATGAGCAAACTCCTCCATCAGCTCCACCTTAGCCCTTAAGGGCTCATAAGCTGCAAACATTAACCACAATCCTCCATAACATAGTCCTTCATCCCTGCAACTCATCCTCCTGTCCTCAAGCTAGAAGACCAATTGAAGCTGCGCACAGCTTCAACTTCTCAATAGTGACACCCTTAGTCAACATGTCTGCTGGGTTCTTAGATCCACAAATCTTCTCAAGTATTACCAGTTTATCTTCAACAAGGTAACGAATAAAGTGGTATTTTGTCTGTATGTGCTTCGACTTTGAATGAAAAGCCGAATTCTTGGCAAGAAAGATTGCACTCTGACTGTCACTATGTAGGATGCCCATCTCCTGCTTCTTACCCAATTCTTCTAAGAAACTATGTAGCCAAATCATCTCCTTTCCAGCTTCAGTTGCTGCAACATACTCAGCTTCTGTAGTAGACAAAGTAACAATCTTCTGTAGATTTGAAGCCCATGATATAGCTGTACTACCCAGAGTAAAAACAAACCCAGTAGTACTCTTTCTACTATCAATATCACCAGCAAAATCAGCATCTACATAACCCTGCAGTTTCAAACTTGCACCTGTGAAACAAAGACATGTATCTGATGAACCCTTTAGATATCTCAGAATCCACTTGACTGCCTCCCAATGCTGCTTTCCAGGCCTACTCATGAATCTGCTCACAACTCCCACTGCATGTGCAATGTCTGGCCTTGTACACACCATAGCATACATCAAGCTGCCAATAGCTGAGACATAGGGCACCTTGCTCATGTGGTCCCTTTCTTCTTCTGTCTTCGGTGATTGTTCTTTGCTTAGTTTGAAATGACTACCCAAGGGTGTGCTCACTGGTTTAGCTTCATTCATGTTGAACCTGCTGATAACTTTCTTCACATACTCTGACTGTGAAAGCTTCAATGTACCATTAGCCTTGTCTCTAATGATTCTCATACCAAGGATTTGCTTTGCAGCTCCCAAATCCTTCATTGCAAACTGTTTGGACAATTGCTTCTTCAGATTATTAATCTCCTCAATGCTAGACCCTGCAATAAGCATATCATCCACATATAACAGTAATATGATGTAAGAATTGTCAAAAGACTTAACATAGCAACAGTGATCAGCTTCACATCTCTTGAACCCAATTCTATGCATAAAACTGTCAAATTTCTTGTACCACTGTCTTGGAGCTTGTTTTAGGCCATACAGGCTCTTTTTCAGTTTGCAGACTAGATTCTCTTGTCCTTGAGCAATGAACCCTTCTGGCTGAATCATGTAAAGGTCTTCCTCCAAGTCACCATGAAGGAATGTTGTCTTCACATCTAACTGCTCAAGATGTAAGTTTTCTGCAGCCACCATTCCTAGTACTAGTCTGATTGTTGACATCTTCATAACTGGAGAAAATATCTCTGTGTAGTCAATGCCTTCCTTCTGCTGGAACCCTTTAACAACTAATCTGGCCTTGTAACGTTTGCTACCATCATGCTCATTCTTTATTCTGTATACCCACTTGTTGTGCAAAGCCTTCTTTCCTACTGGCAATTCAGTTAGTTCCCATGTCTGATTCCCCAATAAGGAATCCATCTCATCTTTCATGGCTAACTCCCACTTGCTTGAATTCTCATCTTGCAAGGCTTCTTTATAACACTCTAGCTCACCACCATCAGTCAACAGGAGATAATTTAAAGTGGGTGAATAACGCTGTGGAGGTCTAATGTTCCTGGAAGATCTGCGGACTTCAGCTACAGGTGTACTCAGATCTACCTGTGAATTTACATTCTCTTTATCTTCTTCACCTCTTTTCTGGACAGTACCTTCAGTCAATTCATCTAAGTTGACAAACTCAGATTTCTTTTGATCTATCTCTGTAACATCTGACACTACAGTTGACCTGTCCTTGTACGTAACCTGTTCATTAAATATCACATTTCTACTTCTAATGATTTTCCTGTCTTGTTCATCCCAAAACCTATAGCCAAATTTCTCATCACCATAGCCAATGAAAAAACATATTTTAGACTTTGCATCAAGTTTACTACGAGCATCAGAATCAATATGAACATAAGAAACACAACCAAAAACTTTTAAGTGTGAAAACTTTACCTCTTTACCGCCCCAAACCTCCTCAGGAAGTCTGAACTCCATGGGAACTGAAGGTCCTCGGTTTATCAGGTAAGCTGCAGTACTAACAGCATCAGCCCAAAAAGTTTTTGGTAGTCCAGCATGCAACCTCATACTCCTAGCACGCTCATTGAGAGTTCTATTCATGCGCTCAGCCACACCATTCTGCTGTGGTGTCCCAGGAATGGTCTTTTCCATCCTAATTCCCTGTGCAGCACAATACTCACTGAACCCTCCATCTATGTACTCTCCTCCATTATCTGACCTCAAACATTTTACTTTTAAACCTGTTTCTGTCTCAACCATGGCCTTCCACTTCTTAAAGGTTTCAAATACATCAGATTTATTTTTCAGAAAATAAACTCATACCTTTCTGCTTGAGTCATCAATAAAAGTGATGTAGTACCTTGAACCTCCAAGGGATGCAACCGGAGAAGGCCCCCACAAACCAGTGTGTACTAACTCCAATTTTTCAGCCTTCGGTGTCCTGCCAGTTTTCAAGAAGCTCACATTTTTCTGCTTTCCTAAAATGCAACTTTCACACATGTCAAAATCAATGGACTTCAATGGTAGTTTTCCTTTTGACAGCAACATTTTCATCCCTTTCTCACTCATGTGACCAAGTCTGCGGTGCCATAAGCTTGTATCAGTACTTGCATCAGCAACTGCAATTGTGTCTCTTGGACTTATGGTCATGTACAGAGTACCAGTTTTCTTTCCACGAGCCAATACCCTAGCTCCCTTTGTAACCTTCCAAGTACCACCAACAAATAGTATTGCATGTCCTTCATCATCAAGTTGTCCAACAAAAATCAGATTCCTCCTCAGGTCAGGAATATGTCGAATCTTCTCCAGTAACCAAACAGACCCATTGGGCAACAATATTCGAACATCTCCCATACCCACAACATCCAAGCCTAAACCATCAGCCAAATACACCTTACCAAAATCACCTGCAACATAATTCTGTATGATTTCTCGGTGTGGAGTGGTATGAAACGAAGCTCCTGAATTCAAAACCCAATCATCAAGTGGACTGTCTACTGCAAGAAGTAATGCATCCTGTACCTCTTCTGTTACAGCATTAGCAGAATCATCTTCATTCTTCTTCTTAGGACTTTTGCATTGATTCCTAAAGTGACCTGTTTTCCCACAATTCCAACATTGTACTTGTTGGCCTGATCTAGATTTACTTCTGTTCTGATTAGAATTTCTGGATTTTGATCTGCCCCGATTTGAATTTCTGTTATTACCTCTGCCTCTTGTCTCAAGGTTTAGGGCAGAACCAGATCCAAAGGTTTCGCCTGCATCTCTTCGGCGAATCTCCTCAGCCAGAATTAAATCTCGTATATCATTGTACTTGAACTTTTCTTTTCCTGTAGAATTGCTTACTACCATCCTCTTTGCCTCCCAACTGTTTGGCAAAGAAGCCAAGACGATCAGAGCACGAATCTCATCATCAAAATCAATTTCTACAGACGACAATTGATTTGTGATAGTGTTAAATTCATTCAGATGTTGTGCTACTGATGCATTCTCTGTCATCTTCAGATTAAACAGTTTCTTCATCAAGTGCACTTTATTGTTTGCTGACGGCTTTTCATACATACCAGACAAAGCCTTCATCAGATCTGCTGTGGTCTTCTCCTTTACAACATTGTGAGCAACAGACCTAGACAGAGTTAACCTAATAACTCTCAATACCTGTCTGTCAAGAAGAGCCCATTCCTCAGCCTTCATAGCCTCAGGTTTTTCCCCTCGAAGCGGTAGATGCAACTTCCTCCCATAAAGGTAATCCTCGATTTGCATCCTCCAAAATCCAAAGTCTGTGCCATCGAACTTTTCTATTCCAGACGCCTTTCCTGCTTCCTCTGCCATTGCTCTCACTTAAACCTAACCCTAGGCTCTGATACCAGTTGTAGGGAATTTAACCAAAATTCCCAACTTGTGAGAAACAAAATAAATAGAGAAAACACACGCCAAAGAAAATAATCACACGCACAAGACAATATTTACGTGGTTCGGCAATTTGCCTACGTCCACGGAGTTGCAGAGATTTCACTATTATCAGGGAAAATACAATAGTGCACAAGAACACTCTCAAGAAACCCAAATCCCAATTACACCCTAGCACTCTCTCACGGGAAAAATAAGAATAGAAACTGACTGCCTCTCTTTTCTCTATTTTCTCTCATGTGGCTTGCTCACTAGGTTAATTAGAAATCTCTCTAATCAATTCTCTGCAATGTAGCCGCATATATAATAAAGCAATATATATATGTTACTTTATAAAAGTCGGTCAAGTGGGATTCCTTTTTCAACTTGTATTAGGTCACTTTTATGACCGGATTGGGCTTGGTTGGGCCTTATGGGCTTGTGGCAAAATTCAAGCCACACTAACACTTAGGTCATTTGTTAATGGACTATTTTTAAAAAGTTTTACTTTTTCTTTTTTTCATAAAAATAAAAAATAAAAAGTAAATAATAAATAATAAATAATAAATAATAAATAATAATTCTTAAAGTAATTTTTAAACCAATAATTTTGGTACCTCCGATAACTTTTCCCATTTCTAATATCCATACTTTACCTTGTGAGAAGAAAAAGAAGGATTCTTCTTGTTATACTCTTAGTCTATAATGGATTTTGATAGATAGTGCGCTTTTTCGTTTGTATCTCTTAGTTGGATTCCTGAGAGTGGTGAACATTTCTATCTCATGTAAATGTGTACTTGTCACTTGTGTTCACTTCTTACTTTCCAAAAAAAAAAAAATCTTTGGTCTCAATGTGGTATTAGCAGTTTAGCACTTTGGCTGTCATGGTAGTTGTTGTGGACTAATGTAAGAGAACCAAGAGCTCGCCAGAGAGACCTCCACGATTTACAACCCGAGCAACATTTGGAGCACTACACTTCAAGATTTGGACGGAATCACTCTCTATGAGGGAGAGTCGGACACAAGGCTGACCCAAGATGCTCTCGGTTTCATCATCAGAAACTTTGCCTTTTTGCTTCTTTACCATTCAATGAACAAAAGATTTTTACTAAATTTGATATTTTCTAAATAGGCACAAGTTTCTTTTTGGTTTTATCAACGGAAATCAATTTTAAACTTGTTATTAAACTTCAAAAGAAAAAGAAAAGGCTATCTAATTTTCGTACAAAAATTAAAAACCATTGGGATTTTGGTTCACAATTTTGAAAGTAGTATATTTGAAATTGTATTTGCTGATTCAGAAAAAGAATGAAAATATATTTGTTATGTGAGGTTTTAACATTTGAGTGATTTTTTTTTTTTTATGCAACATCCAGTGATATTAAAAATAATACAAATAATCATTTATGATGATTGCCTTTTATCATTAAGTCAAGACACAATTAGGTTTCTTCTCCAATTAAACCCTTTCCCTTTTATCTTTATTTATATGTAAGACATATCATATTTAAAAGTCAAATAAAATAATAAATCTCACATCTGACTTAAAAAATGTAGTTTAATAGTTTTATACATAATTTAATTATATATATATATATTAAAAACTTCTCTCTCTCACTTTGCATTCCCATGGCCATCTCTCTCCTTTCTCTTTCAACTCTATTTCATCAATATTAGAACCACCTTGTTAGGCATGGTGAAATACCTCTAATCCATTCTACTTCCTTCATGCATAGATTTTTTCTAGTCCAGAGAGGAGATAGGACATGGGCCCCTAATGATCAAACTCGGTCCCACTCTCGCCATTCCATATGTGATTTCAATTTCAAAAATAATAATAATAATTTCTTTTGAGAAAATAATTAAATTTTAAAATTTGGCATTCCCATAAATGAGAATCATATTGACAATGATTGTGCAGGAGGGATTAAAGTGTATCTGAATGAGAATCATGTCTGCAGATATTGCGCATGCCTGGACCTTATTTTTTTTATTGTTATAAATGTAGTTAATAAAGAAGGCATGCGAGCGAGCAATATATATATAGGAATAGATTTTGATAGTTTTTAGACCCTATAAAACAATTGATTTAACCTAGGTAATTAGCCAAGTTGTTACTTAGTCGAATTTAACAAGTCTAGGTTATCACAATAACAAAGATCAATCAAGTAAAGCAGCGGAAAATAAATAACACAAGATATAATCACCCAAGAAACCAAACCGGTAAAAACCTGGGGAGGATTTGACCTAGTTATCCTCAAGGTAAACTTGAATCCACTATCTTGAAAGAATCGAAGTTCATACAATAAGACTTACAAGCCCCCACGCTCGACTTCTTATTGCTACCAACCAGTAGAACTTACTGACACGACCACATACAAGCTCCGAATCTACGGACTCCTTCTTTCTTGGATTCACCACCAAATACAAGCACACCCGCTTGTGTTTTCTTTAAGCTTCAATGGCAGCAACTGAGTTGATCATCAAGGTGTAGATAAATCTTCTCCTTGAGAACCCTAAGTTTGTGTAAAGGAAAGCTCCTCTAGATCTCACAAGAGATTTGCCTTTTATACTTAGGACAAATAAGAAACCCTAAAAACATTTTAAAACATCTAGGGTTGAGTTGAAAAATTCTGCAGAAAAACATTCTGCTCGAGCTTCGATCGATTGAGCCTAAGTTTCGATCGATCGAGCTAGGCCGAAAGACATAATGCTTTCCTGCATTAACTCGATTCCAACTTTACATAAAAGCATAACTTTGAGCTAGACTAAAACACTTATAAACTCATTGTTTTGATCATGGTTTGCCAATAATATAAATTAGAGTTCTAAATACATAAAATCCTAAGTCTTTAGAACCTAACAAACTCCTCATTTGACAATCCGTGACAAAACACAATTAGAAGCTCAAAGTTTACAAAATAAAAAGCCTTTTACAAAAATAATGCTCATAAAACAAATTCAATCCTAACTACTATCCATCAGTTGCAAGTGTAGACAGCAACTCAATTGAATCAACCTGTATATTTCCTGAAACACTAAACAAAATGCATAACTGCATGTTTGGAAACAATACAAGTAAACAAATTAACTTCTTGATTTCAAACAACACACAATAAAGACATATATCAATGTATAACTCATAAATATAAATCAATAAACAGTTTGAAACAAGAAATATATAAAGTACCAACAAACAAAAAAAATATACTCCCCCTAACATGAATAAACAGGTCATCTATGTCTCCCCCTTTTTGTCACGTATTGACAAAGTCTACCTAATCAGAAGGTAGACAGAAAACATACGTAACAGAGTAAGAGAAAATAGAGACAACTCCTCCTATGAAGAGCAACAACTCCCCCTAAGAACCACAAAGGTTAAAAAAAAAATTCTCCCCCTATAAAAATAGGAAAAATAAAACAAGTTTTGGGGAAAAATAAAGGGGGTGGGGATAAATAAAAAGACACAAACCAAGTTTTTTTTAAAAAAAAAAAACTAAGTTAAGGATACACATGAAGAAAAAATATTCTCTCTTTCAATAAAATGCAAACATAGCACTATGTGACCCATAAACAGTTGCATGAGTAGAGAAAATATTTGCACATTGATTATCCATTATATCTCTTAAGAAAAAAAATTTCTACAGCTCACACAGAAAAAAGGCATATATTAGAAAGTACATAGCTCAAAAATTAATCAATCAATTTTTTGATCAAGTTGAGTACCCAATGTAGCAAAGTGTATGCATGTTATGTGTGGAAACAATGAGAGGTATGACTGCAAAACTGCAAGATGGATACAGAAAACAATGCAATGCATGTGAATCCTAAACATAAATGATGCATGAAAAAATCAAATTTTTGAAAAAAATAGAGCAATTTAATGCAGAAACTCCTCAAAGCACAACATTTCATGAATGAAATGCATGAGTATGAGATTTAAAGTTTTTTTTTTTAAAAAAAAAACACTTGAATTCAACCCCGATCTTCCAAAAACAAGTTTTTCAACCAATTGTCCTCAAAAACTCAAACATTAAGCACATTTTGCATCAAAATCAAGGAACTTTAATCTTGGATGGCCACAACAAGATCACACACAATATAATATACCAAGTTTAACAAAGAGTAACTTGTGTAGTGTGTGCAACTAGCAAAAACTTAAGATACATGTGAGGTGATATGTAAATAGAAATCAATCACAAAGTCTACAAAATTCATCACATAGAATTTGAAAGAGACTATCACCAAATGAGTTACATCATATAACTCCCACATCTCCTAGAAAACAAGTTTGCAATCATGTAAGTTTCTTGAATTATGCCTCATAATATACACACCAATTTTTATTTGATTGATTTAACATTAAGTCCAATAATGTACACACCAATTTTAACATTTAACTCGAGGCTACCCCTTATGTTCTTTTTGTGCATGTACTACACTTTCTCGAGCACAAAATCTTACGATATACACTAAGGTGTTCATGATTGGCTAGTAAATAGTGGTGAGATAGTTATTTATGCCTTTCTCAAAAAGTTCAAGTCCGATAGCCAAAGACATGTGACTTCAAGATCAAGACAAAATGATCAAAAACTATAAACATCTCCCACACAACATACACTACAAATCTCAAACTAGTAAAGTGCAATAAAATAAGCTCATCCAAGCTAAACAAGGTACATAAACTTGTTATGTAAAGATAATATGGCCAATCCTTGATTATAAATCCAAGATGTGAAATACAAAACACAAAAATCTTTTTGGTTTTAAAAAAATTTATGAATAAAAACAAAAAGCACACATTCTGCTAAATGAACAATGCAAATGCAATGCATGACAGTGCTTAACTAAGCTATAGAGGGTACACAAATAAGAAATATCAATTTCTTAATTAACCCTTGAGTACATGTACAAACTAGTACATACTCACATAAAATCAAAAATAACTTAGCACTTATATAACACATACTATTCAAGTTTCTCCACAATGTCAAGTATGTTCTAAATCAAGAGAGATATCATAATTTATGTAATCCTCAAAACAAATAAAACAAGACACAAAATAAAATATTTTTGTCTTTTTTGAAATTTTTCAATGTTTTTGGATTTTTTTTTTTAATAAAAACCAATCTAAAAAACAAAACAACCAAAAACAAAAACAGAACATGTCCATAAACAATTGAAAGAATTAAATCAGGGACAAATTAACAACACTCACCTTGGAGAATCTTTTCTCACCCATATAGCACGAGTCTTCGGCTTTGTAGGTGAAAATCCATGTGAAGCAGAGTGTATATAAGGAATTACACCAATCTTCTGAGAAAGACTAAAATACTGCAAATTCCTTTCACAAGCCAACAAGCTTAAATCTTTCAAAAAAATATGAAACAATTTATATAAACTTATGGCAGGAGAAATATCATCACAAATCTTAGACTGAAACATAGAATGCTTAAATTTCAGTTTATGACAATTAGGACGAATGTGACCGGAGACACCACAAAAGTGACAAACAGGAACAAATTTAGGAACATCAGTATTCCTAACAACAAGTCTAGTCTCAGATTTTGGTTTTTGCCTCAACAAAGAATAATTTGGTCTAATATGACCAACTATACTACAAAGGTGACAGGTAGGCACAAAAACATATTTATTATGCTCTCTAACAGTAGGTTTAGACTTAAGTTTAGAAACTTCAGCGTCTACATCAGAACTTTTACCTTTGTCTAACTTAGCAAAATAAGCCTTTTCTTTATTATTCCTCTTAAAAGGAGGGATATAAACTTTCTCAGTTTTAGACTTAAGAGAAACAGAAACACTTCTGTTATCAACAGTAGGCTTGGTACTAGTCAAATTTTCAATTTTAACTTTAGATTCACCTAACTCTTGTTCCAAGCTTTTCATCTTCTCATCTTGAGAGGAAATTTGATTTCTCAAAAATTTATTCTTTTTATTATATTCTCCTAATCTAACAATCAATTCCTCTTTTTCAAGATTAGCCAATTTTAACTCCTCCTTGAATTTCTTAACAATTTTCATAGATTTCAATAATTCCTTACGAAGAGTTTCACAGGCATGAAGAAAATCAACAGAAGCATGAGCAGAAACATGATCAGAAAGACACTTCAAATTATCCATAACAACAGGGGTCAAGGATCAGCTCTTAGATCAAAAGATCTAAAACGAAAGAGCAACCCGCTCTAATACCATTTGATAGTTTTTAGACCCCTTAAAACAATTGATTTAACCTATGTAATTAGCCAAGTTGTTACTTAGTCCAATTTAACAAGTCTTGGTTATCACAATAACAAAGATCAAATCAAGCAAAGCAGCGGAAAATAAATAACACAAGATATGATCACCTAGGAAACCAAACCGGTAAAAACCTGGGGAGGATTTGACCTAGCTATCTTCAAGGTAAACTTGAATCCACTATCTTGAAAGAATCAAAGTTCATACAATAAGACTTACAAGCCCCCATGCTCAACTTCTTATTGCTATCAACCAGTAGAACTTACTGACACGATCACGTGCAAGCTCCGAATCCACGAACTCCTTCTTTCTTGGATTCACCACCAGATACAAGCACACCCGCTTGTGTTTTCTTTAAACTTCAATGGTAGCAACTGAGTTGATCATCAAGATGTAGATAAATCTTCTCCTTAAAAACCCTAAGTTTGTGTAAAGGAAAGCTCCTCTAAATCTGACAGGAGATTTACACAAACCGTAATATGAGCAACACTAAAACGTAGCTAGGGTTTGCCTTTTATACTTAGGACAAATAAGAAACCCTAAAAATGTTTTAAAACACCTACGGCTGAGTTGGAAAATTCTACAGAAAAACATTCTGCCCGAGCTTCGATCGATCGAGCCTAAGCTTCGATCGATCGAGCCAGGCCGAAAGACATAATGCTTTCCTGCATTAATCGATTCCAACTTTACATAAAAGCACAACTTTGAGCTAGACTAAAACAATTCTAAACATATTGTTTTGATCATGGTTTGCCAACAATACAAATTAGAATTCTAAATACATAAAATCCTAAGTCTTTAGAACCTAACAGATTTTTAAGAAAATATATAACTTTATCACCACTTACAAAGTAATCCCCTCCAATAATCCTTTTTGTCATCACAGTTTTGCAAACAGAGATTAAATCCCTCCATTTGTTAACAAGGTTAGCTTTGATTTCTTTTAACTATATACCAAGAATTTGAAGTTTGATTTTTTTGTTTTTTTTGTTTTTTTTTCCTTTCTCGGTACATACCACATGGGTTTATTTTTTGTCAACTTTTTCTTGCCCTCTAGATGTCTTTTTATAAAGATTGGCAAGAACAATGAGGTGGACAATACAATTTGTCACACAAGTTCAAGATATCCATACTGAGATGGAGAATGACGAGTCTATTAGCACATGCTCTTCAAGAAGAAGAGCACTTTGGTGCTAGGCAAGAGCATTTCCAAACTTCAAATATTTTGGCACATAGTTGTGTTGGTGCACCAAGAAGATACCCTAGCCTTTGTACTTGCAATTTGGGTTAGCACCTTGGACTGTGATTTATATATTTCTTTTGCTTACATACAATGCTAGGAAAATTTTTTGTGATGTGTGTAGGTCATTTTAGTTGTCTGAAAACATCATATGATCCAAGAAGACAAATAACCGAAATTGAAATCCCCTGTCTGTGTTCTACTCTGTTAGAAAAATTACTAAGTGGTGCCGAGGAGTTGTTAAGATCATTCGAAATAAGGGACACTTTTGCTACGGATGATTATTTGAACGGAAGAATGAACAAGCAGATTAATACTGTTGGTGTAAGTATGGCTTTTGTACAGTCTTTTATTGCCAACAGAAAATAAAAGTTCAATCTTCTTTATACACAATTTGAATAGAACTCCTTAGTCTTTCATTTTCACTTATTTGTACTTCCAAAAATAACTTATTTTTTTAATTAAAAGTGATTTAACAATAAGACAAGATAAATGACATAAATTATCCAAAAAACAATTATGGACATTTTATTAAATTAGAAATTTAAAATTTTCCATCATATTCTATTCTCTCTCTCTCTCTCTCTCTCTATACATACATATATATTTGTGTGTGTGTTATTTAATTGAAGCAACTGTTCATAAAAAAAAATAAAAAATTGAAGCAACTAGAACTAGTAGTTGAACATACAATTGATTTCATTTGTTATCTAAATTAGTGTTTTGATGCTGTATTCTGGCCTAAAATAAGTTGTAATATTTCCTTTCTTCCATCGTTTTCTTACTGGTAAGTTATACAGGCATTTTGTGGGTTAGCCTCATTCTCTTTTTATTTTTTGGCAGTTCGTTCCTAAAACAAATGCAAAAGTACCCTCAGCTAATGATGTGAAATCCGATCATCAACGCCTGCTAGAAAGGTTCAGTGCTAATTTCTCCCTGATGTTGCTACATTAAAATTATATGTATAGTGAATGGTAGAGCACTAAATAAAAACATATACAAGATTACACATCAAGTACATTTTTGGGGAAAAAAAATGACTTACTATGTTACTTTACCTTTGAGTGCTGTATAGATAGTTGAATAAAGAATTATCCATTCACAATTAAATACAATATGGTAGGAAATTTTTAGTATCTTAACTAAAACCAAGATCATCATTTCCTGCAAACCTTCAGTTATTTCCTCACATTTAAAGTTATAAAACCTGTAAGATGTTTTTATTTCTTTTTGTGTACTTTCTTTCAGTGCAACTGATATTGAAATGTTGTATATCTGATGTTAGAATTGTTTTATCTTTCAGACTGAAGTTGTATAATCTGGTTGAGAATGAGGTCAAAGGAGATGGCAACTGTCAGGTCAGTCATTACCTTAAGTTCAAGATGGATTTTCATAAATTACTGCATAATAACCATAACATAACTTAATCTTGACTGTTCCAAACATTTTGACTATATAATTTTTTTCCCGTTACCTTTAACATGTCAGCTCTACAACTAAATGCTAAAGTTTATTATATGCCAACATAATATTTCAGTTGATCATCAACATGGGTATAAATTCTTCTTTGCTTCCGAATTTTGTCCAGCAATTTTTTGTCATGGTTTCTAAGTATTTTTAGTTCAGCCTCATGGATAACTTTTATTTACATGTATTTCTTTCTTTCTATTGCAAAACCTTAGTAGTAATGATCATGTGTCCTCAATATTACTAAATCAAATGATATGTCATTACTTTTGTACTCTTTCAGTTTTGTGCTTTAGCAGATCAACTGTATGGTGATCCTGACCTCCATATATTTGTAAGAGAACAGGTTATTGAACAGGTTGGTTGCTACTCCAATAAAGTTACTCTTTTATAAAGGAATTTGAGTCGTAATGTTCGGAAGCAAGTCAAGGTTTGATTATTTTTTCCCTTGTGTTGATGTCAACAGCTCAAGTCTCAGCTGGAACTTTACAAGAATTACGTTCCTATGTCTTATAATGACTACTTGGAGAAAATGAGCAAGTATTTTGGCATTCTCTCTTTTCAAAGTTATAGTATTTTATTAATGTTTGCTTAGAACTATTTCATACTTACACTCTTTGACATAAACAAAATAAAGAAGGTGAATGGGGTGATCATGTCACATTGCAGGCTGCTACAGATTGGGTAAGAGGAGCTTCCCAAACCTTTCTGTATTCTCCATTTCCTTTCAGCTTTCCTATCCTTAGAAAATTTTGAACACATTTAGTCATTGAACCCTCTATTACTTCTGTTAGGTTCTAAAGTTTTAGGATTTTATGTATTTAGAACTCTAATTTGTATTGTTGGCAAACCATGATCAAAATAATGTGTTTAGAAGTGTTTAAGTCTAGCTCAAAGTTGTGCATCTATGTAAAGTTGGAATCGAGTTAAAGCAGGAAAGGATTGTGCCTTTCGGCCTGGCTCGATCGATCGAAAGACAAGCTTGATCGATCAAAGCTAGGGCAGAATGTTTTTTCTGCAGATTCGTCTAACTCAGCCCTAAGTGTTTTAAAACGTTTTTAGGGTTTCTTATTTGTCCTAAGTATAAAAGGCAAACCCTAATCACGTTTTAGTGTTGCTCATAATTGCGGTTTGTGTAAATCTCTTGTGAGATCTAGAGGAGCTTTCCTTTACACAAACTTAGATTTTTCAAGGAGAAGATTTATCTACGCCTTGATGATCAATTCAGTTGCTGCCATTGAAGCTTAAAGAAAACACAAGCGAGTGTGCTTGTATCTGGTGGTGAATCCAAGAAAGAAGGAGTCCGTGGATTCGGAGCTTGCACGTGGTCGTGTTAGTAAGTTCTACTCGTTGGTAGCAATAAGAAGTCGAGCGTGGGGGCTTGTAAGTCTTATTGTATGAACTTCGATTCTTTCAAGATAGTGGATTCAAGTTTACCTTGAGGATAGCTAGGTCAAATCCTCCCTAGGTTTTTACCGGTTTGGTTTCTTGGGTGATCATATCTTGTGTTATTTATTTTCCGCTGCTGTGCATGATTTGATCTTTATTATTGTGATAACCTAGACTTGTTTAATTGGACTAAGTAATAACTTGGCTAATTACCTAAGTTTAATCAATTGTTTAAGGGGTCTAAAAACTATCAAATGGTATCAAAGCAGGTAGCTCTTTTGTTGTTGATCCTTTGATCACTGAGCTGATCCTTGACCCCTGTTGTCATGAAACACGGACACTCTCTAGTTATTCCTCCTCACTTTGATGGGAATAATTATACTTACTAGAAAGTAAGGATGAAAGCATTCCTGAAATCCATTGATGAGAGGGTGTGGAACTCCGTTGAATATGGATGGGAGAATCCCACTACTCCTGTTGGTGAGTGGGAAACTTCTCAAAAAGAAGCAGCTGCATTTAATAGCAAGGCTATGAATGCGATCTTTAACGCTGTTTCTATGGAGGAATTTAAGAGAATCTCTAATGTTGAGATTGCTCATACTGCTTGGAATATCCTTCAGACTGTGCATGAAGGCACAAAGGCTGTGAAAATAAATAAATTGTAGCAATTGACTTCTAAATTTGAAAGCATTAGGATGTCTGATGATGAATCTTTTGATGAATTCTATGCTAAATTGAATGATATTGTTAATTCTACTTTTAACTTGGGTGTAATCTATGATCAACCTAAAATTGTTAGGAAGATTCTTAGATCTTTGACTGAAGACTTTAGACCCAAGGTGACTGCCATTACTGAAAGTAAGGATGTGGACTCCATCCCTGTTGATGAACTTGTAAGATCTCTTCAATCCTATGAGTTGGATCTACCCAAAACTACCAAATTCAAATCAATGGCTCTTAAGTCAGTTAATGATGTTGAAGGTGGTGGATTTGATGATAAGCTCTCTACTACAGAGATTGCCTACCTTGCCAAGAACTTTAGAAACTTTCTCAGGAATAGTAATAGAAAGGCAAGAGGCACAAACATTGCTGAACTTAGAAATTTTAGGAAGTATGATCCCATTAAGGTTAACAACAATGATAAACCTAGAGAAAGAGTAGGTCAATCTTCCAATAATTCCTTGGGCTCTCAGTGTTTTGGATGCCAAGGGTATGGACACATGAAATATGAATGTCCAACCTATTTGAAGTCTAAGGGTAAGGCTATGGCTGTAACCCTTAGTGATGGTGAAGTATCTGATAATGAGTCTGATTGTAATGAGGATGGAAACTTCATTACTTTTACCGCTACTGCTGTAGTTGATGAGAGCATATCTGTTGAAGAAAACCCTTCTGATGGGGAACTCTCTGAAGATGCAGATCTTCAAGAGGCCTATAATAAACTTTGCAAAGTTGCTGCAAAGGATGCTATGAATGTTGAACTTGGCCTGAAGAGAATTGAATCTCTTGAGCTTGAAAAGAAAAATTTTCTTATTAAACTGTTTGATGCTAATGATCTTTTGAACAATGTGAAAACTGAAAATATGCTTTTACTTGATAAAGTTAAATCTTTGGAACTTGATTTATCCGTTGCTAGATCTGCTAGTTCTAAACTTGATCAAATGCTAAGTGTTCAAAGGTCTTATTCTGAAAAAACTGGATTAGGTTATGTTGAAAGCATCTTT
Source organism: Quercus berberidifolia (assembly GCA_028535905.1). Taxonomy (NCBI): domain Eukaryota; kingdom Viridiplantae; phylum Streptophyta; class Magnoliopsida; order Fagales; family Fagaceae; genus Quercus; species Quercus berberidifolia. The sequence continues at coordinate 74,599,159 of JAPQVW010000002.1, read as the reverse complement.
GTGTCTACTCCTCATTCCACAAAGTTTGTTCCTTCATCTTCTTCTTCTGAACCTTCCGTGAGTGAGATAGTGAGTGAAACTGTCAAACCCCCTGTGAGTGAGGTTGTTAAACCCTTAGAAGGTTCATCATTTAGGAAGATTAGGGTTGATCTGAAAGAGTCTAAATCTAAGAAGCCTATCCTATCTAAGGACAAGACACATGATAAGCCTGCATGGGTTTGTCACTTTTGTGGAAAGTCTGGACACATCCGTCTAAACTGCTACAAACTGCAAGCTGCTAAGAGAGCAAACAAACCAAAAGTACCTGTGCCTCAAGCACTTGATCCTATGGTACTTATTGATGATTTGGTAAAGGCTTTAAACCTTTATTCCAATCCTGGAGTTGGTAATCATTCTCATGTGAAGAAGAACTCCAATGCTCATGGTGCATCTAAAAGGTTTTGGATGCAAAAGACTCGATCTAACTGAATCTTTCTGACATGGTCCTTGTGCTTTATTGCTCTACCCCTTTGTGACCATTGTTCTTTGGTTTTGTTTTTTTTTTGTTTCTAGGATTTGCATAGCATAACATTCATGCATTTCATTTTAGGTGTTTTTTTTTTATTTTAAATAAAAAAAAAGGGGGGGGGGGGAGAAAAAGGAAGCACATTTTGTTTTGTACTATTCTTCTTGGTTTTTGAGAATAAGGTTGGTCAATTTATTTTCACATAACATGTCTTTTGTACCTTGTTTAGCTTTGATGAGCTTATTTATTGCAATTTACTAGTTGAAGCTTTGTAGTGTATGTTGTGTGGGAAAGATGTTTATGGTTTTTGATTACTATGTCTTAATCTTAAAGTCACATGTTTTTAAATGTTTGACTTGAACTTTTAGAGAAAGACATAAATAACCATCTCATCACTGTTCACTAGCCAATCATGAACACCTTAGTGCATATCATAAGATTTTGTGCTCGAGAAAGTGTAGCACATGCACAAAAAGAACATAAGGTAAAGTCTCGAGCTAAATTGCTTAATTCTTAAAATCAAAATTGGTGTGTACTATTAGGCTTGATGCCAAACTCACATAAGTTAAAATTGGTATTATATTATGAGGTATAAATACAAGAAACTTACATGAATGCAAGCTTATGATCTAGGAGATATGAGAGTTATATGATGTAACTCTTTAGGTGATAGTCTCTTTTAAATTCTTTGTGATGAATTTTGTAGATTTTGTGATTGATTGCTATTCACATATCACCTCACATGTATCTCAAGTTTTTGCTAGTTGCACACACTACACAAGTTACTCTTTACTAAACTTTGTACATGTTATTGTGTGCGTTTATGGTCTGACCAACTAAGTTTTGCAAATACTTTGAATTTTGTGCAAAATTAATTTGTTGCTTGAAATTTGTGGAGAATGCAAGAAATTTTTTTTTTGGGGAATTCGGGCTTAAAATTCTTGTTTTGAAAATCATATCATTACACACTCATGCATTTTTGGTTCTTAAATTTCAATGCTTTGAGTTAATTCTAAATGTTTTTCAAAAATTGTGTTTTTTCCTCAAATTTGGTGAGCCTCTGCTCATTTCGATCGATCCAGTCTGTTTTTCGATCGATTGAAAACTTTTAAATTTGATAGAGAGAGCCTTTGTCTGTTTCGATCGATCGAAACTGTTTTTCGATCGATTGAAATTGTTTCAAATTGTTTTTATAGAGTCTCTGCCTGTTTCGATCGATCGAGACTGTTTTTCGATCGATCGAAACTCGTGAAACATGTTTTTTTTAAAAGGTCAGATTGTCTTTTTCAAAAGTTTTTCAACTTTTCTCTCTCTCTGCGTTGGCTATAGGCTCCACCATCAATTTTTTGTCGTTTTCCTTCAAGATTTTTGCAAGGTTTTTGTCTTTGAAGGCCGGTAAGTCTCTTTTGCCCTTCCTTTTGCATTTTATTTCATGTTTTCATGCATTTTTCATGCATTCTTGTGGCTATTTTCGGCACTTTCAAAATATTGGGGTTTTTGATTATTCGAACCTATTCTTGTGAAATTGATCAATGGGTTTCTGTTCTATGATGCTATAATGATGATTCTTATAGTTTAATTTGATCAATTTTGTGGTTTTTGAGAAACTGAAAATTCTAGGGTTTGAAATTGTTCCGAATTGGGGATTTTGTCTAATTGGGTTAAATTGATGAAATTGGCTTATCAAATTGATGTATTTGGTCATTATTTTTGTTATTCTATCATGTGTGATGATCAATTCGTCAATATTTTTTAAATTGATCAAGTGGTTTTTCAAAATTTTGGGGTATTTGTGTTAATACCTCTATGTTCAAGCCAAATTTTGTGAATTTGAACTTGTTGGACTTAATTCACTGCATTAGAACATGCATCATGTCATTTAACATGTTCATGCATCATATAGATTTTTATTCTATATTCTGTTTTTGTGCTAACTTGCAGTCTGCCCTTGGTTTTGTTTTTTTTTCTCTCTCTCTTTGTGTTGGTCCTTATCTTAGCACCATGCCTAGGAAAACTAGAGCCCATAGGACCACTTCCACTTCCTCTGAGTCTCCCTCTAGGGTTGAGTTGTTTAGGAATGATAAGTCTAGAGAAGCCTTTGAGACCTTGAACTGTAAGCGTAAGATATGGGCTGAGCGTGCTGTGGTAATAGATGAGCTTGATCCAGCCATTAGGGCCAATTTTGAGTCTAGAGGTTGGTTGCCTCTCTTAGAGATAGATCATCCACCCCCAACCGCCCTGATTAGAGAGTTCTTCTCGAACCTCTCTTGCCACATCTATTATTCCAACACTCTTGTTAGGAGTTGGATACGAGGTGTTGAGTTCACCATTACCCCTCGGGTAGTGGCTAAGGCTCTTGGGGTTCCGGTTGTTCGGGAGCCTGACTATCCCTATGATGAGTCACCCTCATTAGATGTAGTCATGTCTTACATCACTAGGTCATCTATCCAGTGGGGTTCTGATCCTCGGATCACGTCCACTGAGCTTACCGAGATGGCCTATCTTTTCTTTAGGATAGCGTGTCATTCGTTGTGGCCTATTTCTCACTTCCACACCATCCTTTTAGAGCGATGTGTGTTTTTGTATGCCTTTGTTTCTGGAGCGTCTATCAGTTTTCCTCACTTGTTCCTTCGTTCTTTGAACGAGGTTCATAGGAGTTCTGTCGTAGGGCATACGCTGATTTATCCTATTTTCATTCATAGGATTTTGCTCTTCTTAGGTCTAGATGGTTTTCCGTCTGGTGAGCCTGTTCATGTGATTGCTCCCATAGGTGCCACCTTTCTTCGTCAGAGGGCTGCTCAATTGAGAGTTGCTCCTTCTCGTCCTAGAGGTGCGTCATCTAGTGGTGTTCCCCCTCCTCCCTCTTCTACAAGTACTGCTGCTGTTGAGACATCAGGTGCTGCTGCTGATGCTGATGTTCCTCCACCGACTACTACGGATGATTCAGACATTCGTCACGCGTTGGATCATGTCTTGATCGTTCAGGCGGCTCAAGGACAGATTTTGGTGGACATGCTCAATGAGATTCGTGCCTTATGTGTGGAGTTGGCGCAGTTTAGACCAACTCCCTTTTGATGATGGATATCTTGTTTGCCCTTTGGTATTCCATCACAAAAAGGGGGAGTACTTTGTAGTGTTTTTGCTTTCAGGGGGAGTTTATTTGTTTTTGGTTGGAGCTTGTGGAGTTTAGATTGTATCTAGGTGCTTTACTTTATACTTTACATTTTCAGCTCTTGCCTTGTTTTTTATGGGTTATTCATGTTAGGGGGAGTTTTATGTTTTGTTGGTACTTTATATGTTTCTTGTTTCAAACTGCTTATTGATTTATATTTCTGAGCTATTCATTGATATTTGTCTTTATTTGTGTGTTGTTTGAAATCAAGATTTTATTCTGTTTACTTGTATTGTTTCCACATGCGGTTATGCATTTTGTTTAGTATTTCATACAGGTTGATTCAATTGAGCTGCTGTCTACACTTGCAACTGATGGATAGTAGTTAGGATTGAATTTGTTTTATGAGCATTATTTTGTAAATGGCTTTTTATTTTGTAAACTTTGAGCTTCTAGTTGTGTTTTGTCACGGATTGCCAAAGGGGGAGTTTATTAGGTTCTAAAGTCTTAGGATTTTATGTATTTAGAACTCTAATTTGTATTGTTGGCAAATCATAATCAAAACAATGTGTTTAGAAGTGTTTAATTCTAGCTCAAAGTTGTGCATCTATGTAAAGTTGGAATCGAGTTAAAGTAGGAAAGGATTGTGCCTTTCGGCCTGGCTCGATCGATCGAAAGACAGGCTCGATTGATCGAAGCTCGGGCAGAATGTTTTTCTGCAAATTTGTCCAACTCAGCCCTAAGTGTTTTAAAACGTTTTTAGGGTTTCTTATTTTTCCTAAGTATAAAAGGTAAACCCTAGCCACGTTTTAGTGTTGCTTATAATTACGGTTTGTGTAAATCTCTTATGAGATCTAGAGGAACTTTCCTTTATACAAACTTAGGGTTTTCAAGGAGAAGATTTATCTATACCTTGATGATAAATTCAGTTGCTGCCATTGAAGTTTAAAGAAAACACAAGTGGGTGTGCTTGTATCTGGTGGTGAATCCAAGAAAGAAGGAGTCCGTGGATTCGGAGCTTGCACGTGGTCGTGTCAGTAAGTTCTACTAGTTGGTAGCAATAAGAAGTCGAGCGTGGGGGCTTGTAAGTCTTATTGTATGAACTTCGATTCTTTCAAGATAGTGGATTCAAGTTTACCTTGAGGATAGTTAGATCAAATCCTCCCCAAGTTTTTACCGGTTTGGTTTCCTAGGTGATCATATCTTGTGTTATTTATTTTTCGCTGCTGTGCATGATTTGATCTTTATTATTGTGATAACCTAGACTTGTTTAATTGGACTAAGTAACAACTTGGCTAATTACCTAGGTTTAATCAATTGTTTGAGGGGTCTAAAAACTATCAACTTCATAGCCAAAAAAATAAAAATTGTATGAGGTCACATTTAATAGTTTCTGCTCAGAGGGTCCTAATTAACCGTGCTTCCTTAATTTCATTTTAGCTATTTTAAGAAAATATAATATGATTACAAATTGCTAACAAATTTGACATTAAAATTTGGATGCAGAAATTCAAATTGCAAAATTTAGAATTTTATTGTTGGAAAAAATTTTATGAAAGCAATTTATTTCTAAACTCAAAATTTACCTTTATCTAATTGTAAATAAATTGGTCAATTATTGATTAGGAAAACACTAAGTGCCTTAATGTTTTTTCATCATCACTTTCTTGTGATTTTTATGGAAATGTCCTTTTTTCTGTATGGGTTCATGCAACTTATGATGTACTGATGTACATGTGTGATTTACCATTTTTTTTTTCTTTGTTAATTTGATTGCCACTATACTAGTTCTTCTTCTTCTTCTGATAACTGATGCATGTTTACCTTGTGATTGTAGTTTGGTGTCAAGATATTTTTGATTACTTCCTTTAAGGATACTTGTTACATTGAGATTCTTCCCCACATTCAAAAGTCCAAAAGAGGTATATTTTTTACAGTTACTCATTATATCCCTATGAAACTTGATGTGAATTACAAATTTATATCAAGGTCATAATAGTTCTCATTGCTAGATATGTTGAGACTTTTTATTAGGACCCACTTTTTTATTTTTCACTCACATGACTTTTCCTAATTCATTCTTATAGAAAGTTGCAACTTCATGCCCCTTACTTTTTGGGCCATGCCTTAATTTTATATTTGGTAAGCTGTAAATATGAAATTAATGAATTGTGGATTTTGCAGTTCTTATGTTAAGCTTTTGGGCAGAGACCCATTACAATTCAATTAATCCAGAAGTAGGTAAACATCTCTATAATTATAAACTTCATATCTCAACATATGCTGAGCTTTATGGTTAGATAACCCACCTTAGGATCCATTCTGTTAGTGGACTTCAAAGAATGCTCCTAGCCTCCATAAGAAGAATCAAGTAGAAGGAAAGCTAGATTCCAAGAACAAAATGTTGGGGAAAAATCCTAATCCCCTCTATGTCTATGTGTGAATTAAAATTAATGACTATCAAGCAATAGCAATATTATGGAAACAAAAATAATTCAGCAAGCACCACACAACCACAACACAAGAACACCAAATCTTACGTGGAAAACCCTCTAGTGTAGAGGGAAAAACCACGGGGCAGCTCCGAAAAATATCCACTATAAATAGAGATTACAACTATCAAGTTTATGCTAAACTTGTGTTCACAATAAATTGGATATACAACAAATTAATCTCAAGGAGTAAATACAATCTCACCACAAAACCAGTAGCAAAATCTTCCTTCGAATACTCCAACTCTCCATGGTTGTAGCACTCAAAAACTCCATGAGAACTCCACCAATTTATCTTCCTTGTGTGAGCAAAGAAAAATGTCTCCTTTTTCTTTTTCACTCTCTCACACTCTCACTGTGTTTCTCTCTATTTTTCGGGCTGCACCTCCAGCTGAAGCTCTCTCTTTTTTGTTGTGTTTTGCTCTCTTTGGAACTCACATACAATGGCCAAGAAAGGCTCTCTATTCCAGCTTATCTCACAAGGCCGAATGGCCTTTGTTTTCCTTCTTTTCTTCTTTGTCAGTTTCAGCGTGTCTCACACGCCTAAGTCACTGCCCAGGAAAAATTGGCATGCTGACTTTGGAACACTTCTCATTAAGAGAAGTTAGACCTCTCCATGTTTTGGTCACTTCTCAATAAATGGAAAGCTGAATTTGAAGACTCTTGGAACCAAGCTCATAAATGAGCTTTGACAAAGCATGGCAAGCAAGTGGGCTGGACCCACACGGTAAGGCACCCAACAATCTCCCCCTTCAGCCCACTACGGAGGAGATCTTCAACCCAAATCTTCAATCAGAGTTCATGCCGGCCAACCCAACACAAAACTTTAGCTTCTCTCTAGACACAACCTTGGTCAACATGTCAGCTGGATTTTCATCTGTGTGAATTTTCTCTAATTCAAATAACTGTTGTTCAACAACTAGTCTCAACCAATTGTATCTCACCTCAATGTGCTTCGAGCGTGAATGGTACATAGAATTCTTGCTCAAGTCTATAGCACTCTGACTATCACAATTAACTACATACCCATCTTGCTTCAAACCCAATTCTTGGAGAAACCGTTTCAACCAAAGCATCTCTTTACCTGCTTCATTAGCTGCAATATACTCAGCTTCAGTTGTAGATAAGGAAACACACTTCTGCAATCTTGACTGCCATGATACAGCTCCCCCTGCAAAAGTAAATAAATACCCCGATGTAGATTTCCTACCATCAAGGTCACCTGCCCAATCTGCATCTACATAACCCTCCAAAATTGGTTTAGAATCACCAAAAGTCAAGCACAATTTAGAGCTACCCCTTAAATACCTGAAAATCCACTTCACTGCTTCCCAGTGATCCTTACCAAGATTAACCATGAATCTACTGACAACACCAACTGCATGAGCAATATCTGGTCGTGTGCAAACCATAGCGTACATCAAACTCCCAACTGCTGAGGAATAAATAGTTGATGCTATGTCTTCCTTCTCTTTCTTTGATGAAGAACAAGATTTCTTTCTTAGCTTGAAATGAGAACCAAGAGGTGTACTGACTGGCTTGGCATGCTTCATATTGAACCTTTCAAGAACCTGCTCAATATACTTCTCTTGTGATAACCATAGCTTCTTGGCTTTCCTGTCACGTAGAATCTGCATACCCAAAATTTGTCTTGCTGGACCCAAGTCTTTCATATCAAATGACTTGAACAAGTCCTTCTTTAAATTTCCAATCACACCTGCATCTTGTCCTACTATCAACATATCATCTACATATAGCAAAAGAATAACAAATTTACCATTGAGAAATTTTCTAACATACACACAATGATCTGCATTTGTCCTCGTGTACTCGTGACCCACCATGAATGAGTCAAACTTCTTGTACCACTGTCTTGGAGCTTGCTTCAAGCCATACAAACTCTTCTTTAACTTGCAAACCATATGTTCTTTCCCTTTCACTTTGTATCCCTCTGGCTGATCCATGTAGATTTCTTCTTTCAAATCACCATGAAGAAAAGCAGTCTTCACATCAAGTTGCTCAAGCTCAAGATCCAAGCTAGCTACTAATCCCAAAACTACCCGAATGGAACTCATCTTGACTACTGGAGAGAATATCTCATCAAAGTCAATCCCTTGTTTCTGACTGAAACCCTTGACCACCAATCGAGCTTTATACTTCACTAACTTGTCGCCATCTTTCTTCAACTTGAACACCCATTTGTTTCTCAATACCCTTTTGCCTTTAGGAAGTTCCACCAAGTCATAAGTCTTATTCTTGTTCAAATAATTTATCTCTTCATGCATAGCCTTCAACCAGCTTTGCTTATCCTTATGAGACTGTACTCCTGAAAACTTTCTGGCTCCCCTCTTCAGTAATCATAGCATACTCAGAAGTGGGGTATTTAGTCGATGGACGACGCTCTCTAGTAGACCTTCTCACCTGAGATTCTACCATCTCTAGTGGAGGAGGCTGCTCCCCCTGCTCAACACCATCTGTATCTATCACATCATCACCATCAACACCTGCTGGCTCATCAGCATCAAATTCAGTTGGTTCATCACCATAATTCTCATCTTGTACCTCTTCTCTATTTGTGGCATTATCTGAGGAAGAAGAGGTTGGTGTAAGATCAGGAACACCTCCAACTGTAGCTTTAGGCTTCTCAGTTTTTTCAAAGTCTGCCAAGTTTTCATTCTCACGAAAAACTACATCTCGACTTCTGATCATCTTCTTTTCTTTTGGATCCCATAGCTTGTAGCCAAATTCTGCATCTCCATATCCAACAAATATACAAGGAGTAGATTTGCTATCAAGCTTTGATCTTTGTTCCTTAGGCACATGAACAAATGCCTTGCACCCGAATACCTTCAAGTGAGAGTAAGAAACATCTTTCCCTGTCCATACTCTTTCTGGAATATCAAAATCCAAAGGAACTGATGGAGATCTATTAATTAGGTAGCATGCAGTCACAACAGCTTCACCCCAGAATGACTTAGGCAGACTAGCCATTCTCAACATACATCTGATCTTCTCAACAATAGTGCGGTTCATCCTTTCTGCCACACCATTTTGCTGTGGGGTACCAGGAACTATCTTCTCATGTCTAATGCCTTTCTCGGAGCAGTAACTCTTGAATTCATTAGATGTGTATTCACCTCCGTTATCACTACGGAGACACTTTAAAGGCTTCCTTTTCTCTCTTTCCACCATGGCATGGAATTTCTTGAAGTGCTCAAATACCTGGTCTTTTGTTTTCAAAACATAAACCCACATCTTTCGTGAAGCATCATCAATAAATGTAACAAAATACTTATTGCCACCTAAAGTCTCAGCATCAATGGGACCACATACATCAGAATAAACAAGTTCTAATACATTGGGTTTTCTAGTAGAGGGTATATTAAATGAAACTCTATGTTGTTTACCAAATAAACAAAAATCACAAGAATTTAGTGACGTACCTTTGGCAAAGGGAATGAGAGACTTCTTTGCCAAAATCTGCAACTCTTTTTCACTCATGTGAGCCAGCCGCCTATGCCACAAGTTAGGCGAAGAATCCTCTTGAGCTGCACTAACAACATCCTTGCACAACTTTACTTGTGTCTTGTAAAGTGTACAACAAATTTTCCCTCTAGCCAACACCAATGATCCTTTGCTAAGCCTCCATTTTCCATCACGGAAATAATTGCCATAACCTTCTTTATCAAGAACATGAGTGGAAATCAAATTCAGGCGAATATCCGGAACATGTCTCACATCCTTTAAAATCAAGGTGTATCCAATGTTAGCCCTAACACATATATCACCAATTCCCACAATGTCGGCATAACTATCATTGCCCATCTTCACTCTCCCAAAGTTTCCCGCTTTGTATGAAGTGAATAAGTCCTTTCTAGGAGTGACATGGCAAGAAGCAGCTGAATCAATCACCCATTCAACATAAGGATCTGAAACTGTACAACAATCATCTTGTCCTATAGCTAGGACCTCATCTTCCAACACTATAACAGCAGTAGTGTTCTCATCATCCACCCTTTTTTGATTTTTATCCTCTTTCTGTTTGTTCTTCCAAGCCTTGCAATTCCTTTTTATGTGACCTTCTTTATCACAATAAAAACACTTGAATTTCCCTTTCGACTCTGACCGACTTCTGGATTTACCTCGCCCTTTAGAATTTCTACTCTTACTTCTCCCCCTGTTCTCTGTGACAAGAGCATGTGCAATATCCTTGCCCATATCCTTTCTTCTAGTTTCTTCGTTAAGCAAACTATCTTTAACCATGGCAAGTTGTAACACACCATTTGGAGCAGAATTACTAAGTGACACTACCAAAGTCTCCCAACTATCAGGTAAGGAACTCAGAAGCAATAAAGCTTGCAACTCATCATCTATTACTAGCTTCATTGTAACCATCTGATTAACCAAGTCTTGGAACTCACTAAGATGCTCGGCAATGGACTTACCCTCTTTAAGCTTCAAATTCACAAGCTTTCTAGCAATAAAAGCTTTATTTTGAGCTGTCTTTCTTTCATAAAGACTCCTTAATTTTTCCCAAAGAACCTCTGCATTTGTTTCCTGAGACACGTGGTGAAAAACACTAACATTGATGCATTGTCTAATACACCCGATAGTTTTTCTATTTAATTTCTCCCAGTCTCTATCAGACATATCACCAGGCTTAACACTATCACCCTCAATAGGGTCATGCAAATCCTTGCAATAAAGGACATCCTCCATCATCGGCTTCCATATCGAATAATTCGATGCCGAGAGTTTAATCATAGTGTTCATAGCCATATTTTCCATTTAATCCAACACAAGACAGTCAAACCCAAGCAACCAAAAGCTCTGATACCACTTGTTGGGGAAAAATCCTAATCCCCTCTATGTCTATGTGTGAATTAAAATTAATGACTATCAAGCAATAGCAATATTATGGAAACAAAAATAATTCAGCAAGCACCACACAACCACAACACAAGAACACCAAATCTTACATGGAAAACCCTCTAGTGTAGAGGGAAAAACCACGGGACAGCTCCGAAAAATATCCACTATAAATAGAGATTACAACTATCAAGTTTATGCTAAACTTGTGTTCACAATAAATTGGATATACAACAAATTAATCTCAAGGAGTAAATACAATCTCACCACAAAACCAGTAGCAAAATCTTCCTTCGAATACTCCAACTCTCCATGGTTGTAGCACTCAAAAACTCCATGAGAACTCCACCAATTTATCTTCCTTGTGTGAGCAAAGAAAAATGTCTCCTTTTTCTTTTTCACTCTCTCACACTCTCACTGTGTTTCTCTCTATTTTTCGGGCTGCACCTCCAGCTGAAGCTCTCTCTTTTTTGTTGTGTTTTGCTCTCTTTGGAACTCACATACAATGGCCAAGAAAGGCTCTCTATTCCAGCTTATCTCACAAGGCCGAATGGCCTTTGTTTTCCTTCTTTTCTTCTTTGTCAGTTTCAGCGTGTCTCACACGCCTAAGTCACTGCCCAAGAAAAATTGGCATGCTGACTTTGGAACACTTCTCATTAAGAGAAGTTAGACCTCTCCATGTTTTGGTCACTTCTCAATAAATGGAAAGCTGAATTTGAAGACTCTTGGAACCAAGCTCATAAATGAGCTTTGACAAAGCATGGCAAGCAAGTGGGCTGGACCCACACGGTAAGGCACCCAACACAAAATACTCTCTCTTGCCAATGAATCCCACTTCAAAATGACCATTGTAAATAAAAGGTGAAAGCACTTCTTGGAAACACACATCAAAATATGGGCTGCTAAATGAAGGTGGCTGATGCAGTAGTAGTCCCTAGCTTGAGTTGATACTAATACCAGAAATACTTCCAGAAATCTATTAAAAGGGATGGAGCAATGAGTTAAAGAAGGGGGAGCATAGGCTATATATTTAATCTAAATGTATATTGAACTGCTGCCTCTTGATAATAACAACTTTCCAGTAACAGGACATGCAGCAAGAGTTATTACACCAAGTTGTATAAATAATTTAAATTAATTTTCTTTCTAGATGATCTTTCACATCTAGATGTGCCTATATCACAAAAGGAAAAAGGCAAGAAGTGGTGGAAATTCTGAAGAAGCTTCAGTATCTTAGACAATGCATGGTTTCACAGTATGGTAGACAGGAGAATGATGCAGATGGTTTCTAATTTTTACTGCTGCTGCCGCTGAGGTTAATGGTCCTAGAGGTGCACCTCAACTCATTTTTCCATTATTATATTCTTTGACCTTGGAATCTTCATTTCATATTGCATACTCTTTTCTCAAATCTCTTTAATTTTGCTTATACTCAGATCACTACTTCATTCATTTTATTTCTAGTTATTAATGGTTTAAATTTTCCATTTCATGATCATTACAGTTTAAGCGTCAAAATCAATGTTATTTCCAATTTATAATCATATAATATTTTAATCAAAGTGATTTGCATCATGCTTTGTTAGATGTTCACTTGTTATAATCTGTTTGGAGCTAATACGACTGTCTGCTATCTGCATTGAGCATTTTCTTTTTTTGGGTTACTAATTCAATCAAGTTGAGATTCTTCCCCACATTCAAAAGTCCAAAAGAGGTATATTTTTTACAGTTACTCATTATATCCCTATGAAACTTGATGTGAATTACAAATTATATCAAGGTCATAATAGTTCTCATTGCTAGATATGTTGAGACTTTTTATTAGGACCCACTTTTTAATTTTTCACTCACATGACTTTTCCTAATTCATTCTTATAGAGTGGGATTAATTGGCAAGAGAGAGTATTTTGTTCTTGGAATCTAAATGACCATTGTAAATAAAAGGTGAAAGCACTTCTTGGAAACACACATCAAAATATGGGCTGCTAAATGAAGGTGGCTGATGCAGTAGTAGTCCTTATCTTGAGTTGATACTAATACCAGTAATACTTCCAGAAATCTATTAAAAGGGATGGATTAATGAGTTAAAGAAGGGGGAGCATAGGCTATATATTTAATCTAAATGTATATTGAACTGCTGCCTCTTGATAATAACAACTTTCCAGTGACAGGACAATGCAGCTAGAGTTATTACACCAAGTTGTATAAATAATTTAAATTAATTTTCTTTCTAGATGATCTTTCACATCTAGATGTGCCTATATCACAAAAGGAAAAAGGCAAGAAGTGGTGGAAATACTGAAGAAGCTTCAGTATCTTAGACAATGCTGGAGGAAAAGAAACATAAATTGGGCATATCCATGTGATTTACTGTAATCCTGTAACCTACTGGTGCTAGTGTGCTAATTGTACATAGTCAATGCTTTCTGATGGTCCCATTTAAAGGAAAGTCTATACATGATGTTGCCTAGAATGGCAAGATTGGAGATGAGATTATCAGTTAGACTGAGACTTGGGCCGTTAGTGGAATATCTCTACTGAAATGTGAAGGATTCATAACTACCCCACCTGAGGGATCTTGTTGCTGAGCTCATGATGTCGCAAAATGTGCTTGATGATTGTTTGGGAGACAGAGCTTTTGCTGAGCTCATGATGAGAAACTTATGCTATAAGAGCATCTCCAACAGATGTTGTATCAGGGTTTTTTGGAGAATCTATGCTACTATTCACGCTCCAACAGGTTCAGTATACACAAAACTTTTCTAAATTTTTTTTGAAGTTGCTATAGTACTTCTCCAAATCTAGAGAACACTATAGCAACTCCAAATCAATTTTCTGCTTAAAAAATTATACTAGCTACTATTATATCAATTCTTTCTCTCTCCTTCGGGTTTTTTTTTTTTTTTTTTCTCCGTTTCTCGCATAATCCAAACACAAAACACAAAACAAAATCCAATTCTTAAAATAAAGTTGAATCAGAACAAGCAAATATGAGAAAAAAAAATCCAATTCTTAAAATAAAGTTGAATTAGAACAAGCAAATATGAAAAAAAAAAAAAAAAAAAAAAAAAAAAGAGAGAGAGAGAAAGAACAAGCTGATCTGACCCAGCGTGGTGGTGGGGAGGAGGACGAGTGGACGTGGTAGTGTTACATGGTGAACGCCAATCTCCACCAACTTTGTCCTTTTGGCGACCTTAATCTCCACCAACGGTGGGACGGCGACCTCTCTCATGTGAAGTAGATGTTGAGGTTGCTGGAATGTTCTTAAGGTGAAAGAAAATAAAAGAAGGGGGATAGAGATAGTGGACACTTGTGTGGAGGAGAAAAACACAAAAAAGAAAAAAGAAAAAAAGAAATGAAATGTGTATGGGTGAAAATGAAATGAAAGAAAGAAAAATAATATAAAAAATAAAAAATCCTAATTGAAAAATACTACCACAATATTTTCACAATAAATTTTAAATAACAAATTGTTATTAGTTAATATTGGCGAGTAAAAAAATAATTTCAGTGGTGAGTTCAAATTAGAACTAGTAACAACTTTTCACATTAATTTTCTTGTGAAAGTATTGTGTAAAATTTTGTGAACATAACACTTCTCATTGAAAAATATAGTTGTTAAAAAAAGAATAAATGATGATTAAAAAAAGAATAAATAATGAATGAAGAAATAATATTTAAATGAGATAGAGAATGGGATAGAGAATCTGTTGGAAAGTGTATTTGAAAAAGTGGGTATATAAAAGTTAAATATCACTGTTCATTCTGCAAACAGTACAAAAATTTGGAGAAGCTGCTGGAGATGCCCTAAGCATTAGCCTTATAACCAAAATGGCATCTCTATCCTTTAAAGGTGATAGAGAAAGATGTTTTGGTTGTCTAGCCCAATCTTGCACCATCTAATAGAAACAAACTATTCATTCTTTGATTTTGAGCTACTACCTCCAATTTTATACACACAAAGCCTGCACAATATCCCTCACGCATCACAAGGAATAACATCCATAAACAAGGACACTACTTGATGATTTACAAGGCTCCTGCTTTTAGCCAGTCTCTTCTTTTGTATTTTTATATTTTTGGAGCCTCGCAAATATAAATAAATTTTTTTTGGAAGATTTAGATCCTTTAAAACTGAGTGTATTTAATTAACCAATTATGCTCAAATAATTTGAACCTTAGTTGAACAGTCATATACCGTATTGTAAATAATAAATAGCAGAAATAAAATTAGACACATGATATAAAGATAAAGAGAAAAGCCTAGAAGGAAAAAACTCTCTTGAGGATTTATTCACCATTACCAAGGAAACATATATATCCATTATCATAGAATAGAAGTTTAAAACATATTTAACTCTTAATCTATTGCTACCCCATGTAAGTCCCCAAGAGCTTTTATTTTGAGCTTTTTGCTAGGTTCAAGAGATGTAAATGAGAGAGAGAGAGAGATTTGTGTGTCAAGTAGTTTTGGTTTTTGTGTGATTTTTTCTTGGTGCCTATGCCTATATAATACAAAACAAGTAGAAGGGGATTAAGGCAATTTTCAACATTGTAATGATTAATACTAGGCTCACGCAAAATGTACATTGTGTGTGCTCAGAAAATGTCATACAATATCCAAAACCATCAAGACCATTGTAATTAATGTGGATTTTGTGTGTGATTGGTTTATGATCTCCCTCAAATATGGTCGGCCTTCCATCTTAAGGAAAATAAAAATGCAATGACAATGTTAGATTAAAAAAAAAAAATTTAAAAACCTGGATTGTATTATTTACATAGTCATCAATTTTGAATGAATCATATATATGGGGTTAGGAAAATTTTTGAATCATAAACATTAATAAAATTTATGTTTTTTTTAAATAATTAGTGTTGTTATAATTATTGATCTTGCTATTGTCATTGCTATTGTTAATATTAACAATATAACATTAAAAAAAAAATATTATTATTATATCTCTTTCAATACGTTTTCTAGCATTTTTGGTGGCATGATGATTGGCATCGAATCAACTGATAGAAGAATAGAAGACTTGCCCAACGGCTAGTTTTTCAAAAGAATGGATACATTTTGTTTCAACACCAAAACGGCATCGTTTCTCATTAAATTAGACGATGACGTTTTGGACAGAACACAGAAAGTTTAGCTGTTGATTATCCGGCACTGCACGATGTCGTTTTAAGCCTGGGCTCTGGTCTTATTTTCTTCCACGAGAATCAGTGTTCTTCTCACAGTGACCGGCAGTTATGAGATTATTCTCGAAGCTAGATATTGTTCAGTTAATGACATGTTGATCACGTGTGTAATTGGGGAATAACTGCACCCAAACTTTACGGAATTATAGTTAGGAAGTTAGCTTAAGCCATCATAGATTCTGTATATATATGTATTGATGTACACAATAATCATTTAGTGTTGCTGATCTTTTCATTCTCTCACTAATCTCTCTCTCTCTCTCATTGTTTTCCTTTTCCGCCATTGTTAAATTCTAGTTTTACCAGTTTCCCTTCATCAACAACCATGCCTAATGACAACTTTCTCCAAATAAGTCAATGTGGTCTTTAAAGTTTCTTGTGTCACTTGTTAATGAGTTCAATTACTGTACCAAATAGTTTGTCTCTTATTATTAACCATGTTAGCCTTATTATTATCTCTTACAACCCACATTATAATAGCATTCCAATCAGTGATTTTTTTTTTCAACCTCTATACTCTTTCAAAGCTAGGAATGTCTATATAGTCATTCATTTTTAAAATTGTTATTTTCACCGAGAAAAATTGATCAAAGACTATTTTGAACGAGTAATTGTTCAAGACTTTAATTGCGTGGAAAAACAATATTTTGAAGAGTTGGTTTCAATATAATACGTATTTTGTATAATTATAATCATTAAGTGGGGCCTGAGGATTGCTGAGAGCAATGACATGAAGAATGATAATGACAATTTATAAATGAATCACGGAAAAGTTATTTATAATGAAATTAGATAATTAGGGTTATGAATATTGGAAGATGTTATATATATATATATATATATATATAAATTTTTTTTTTTTTTTCGTTGGAATTATCGTTGTATTAAAGATTTAAAATATTTCAATTTTGAATGTTAATGTAATACCAAAAAAAAAAGATTAACAGGAAGGTTATTTAAGTAAATTTGTTAATGGGGTCAATTTTATAATTAATATTTCTTAGGGGTTTTTAGAAAATAAGGTTGAAACTCTAGCTATATAAGCTTTTTATGTCAACGTATATGGAGAAATATTTTGAGAGTGTAAACTACCCAAATTACTCCAGTAGAAAATGTTTGACTGCACAATTGAGGTAAGAGTTTAAGAATTTCTTTCTTGTCAAATCTAAGTTTTATTTAGAATTAGAGTATTTTTCTATGGCTATTTTGGCCAGTAGTAAAACTATTTAATTATTCAAAAGTTTTAATGATGCAATCCAAAAAAAAAAGTTTGGATTTATTTTAGGTAAACTAGACGCTGTTTTATGTTCAGTTTAATCTTATCTATGCCTTTTGTTGCATTGAATGCAGATAGAATCTGCAAAATTTTGGGCTTGGTGGGACAAGTTTCTGCATAGCCAGAATAGTACCGATTTGATGAGTTGAGGTCTGACAAGTCAAAAAAAAAAAAAGAATGGTGTGGTGTATTTGTAATTGTCATGGTGCTTTATTTTTTTCATTTTTTTAATATTTTTTTTCTAGGTAATTGTTTATGCAGGTGCGGGGGCTCGAACCCTGAGCTAACGGTTTCATGGTAAACCGGGTACCACTTGGGCTACAAGGCCCGGTGGTGTATGATGTAGTACTTGGTTTGTCCTCATCTCAGGAGAACTAATTGTGGCAGAAAAAATAAATATAGAAAAGAAAAGAAAAACTACACGTATAGACCCTATATGGCTATAAGTATATTGTGTTCTATAGGTTTTATTTCTAGGGAAATATTTGTGGCAGAAAGTAAAGAAACAAAAATATTATGACTATGTGAGTTTGGTGTAAGAAACAGGGGATTATTGTTATGCTTAGTAAGGAGATAGAATTTATATAGATGAATTAATGATAGTTATGAAATATATAAAATGGATATTTTTAGCAGTTTCTCTTCTGACCAAATACCATTATAAGTCATTCTTAAATTATTTGAGAACTAATGGTGGCAAAAAAAAAAAAAATTAAATAAAGAAAAGAAAAGAAAAACTACACGTATAGACCCTATATGGCTATAAGTATATTGTGTTCTATAGGTTTTATTCCTAGGGAACTATTTGTGGCAGAAAGTAAAGAAACAAAAATATTATGACTACGTGAGTTTGGTGTAAGAAACAGGGGATTATTGTTAGGCTTAGTAAGGAGATAGAATTTATATAGATGAATTAATGATAGTTTTGAAATATATAAAATGGGTATTTTTAGCATTTTCTCTTCTGACCGGATACCATTATAAGTCATTCTTAAATTTTTTGATTATTGAGTAAATGGTACCTGCAAAATTGTTTTAGGTGATTTCTAAGGATTTTAGAAGAAGTGTTTGGGAGAAGTTCCTTTGGTATGGTTTTTGGAGATAAGTAACCTTATCTTAATTGGTTTTATTTTGCGTATTTTAACTACTGAAAATTGTTTACAGTTGTTACAATTTTATTTCTATTGTATTACTGATTTCAAGTAAAGAATTATCACAAATATATTTGATTACTGAATATATGATGTATTATATATATATATATATATTTTAGCTACATTGATTTAAAGTAAAGAATTATAGAAATATCACAAATAGATTCGAATATTGAAAAAAAAAAAAAATATATATATATATATATATATATGTATTTGAATAAGATATATTTTTGTTAGAAATTATGATTTCATATAAATGATTATGAACAATTTGACTATGAATTTATTCTGATACCCAGCTAATGGGGGTTATTCATTGGTGCTCTGATACCCAAGCCAATAGGAGTTATTCATTGGTACTTTGATACCCAACCAATGGGGGTTATTTGTTGGTATTCTGATACCCAAATCAATGAGGGTTATTCATTGATACTCTGATACCCAGCTAGTAGGGATTATTCATTGGTACTCTGATGTCCAGTTACGGGGATATAGCGTGACCATAGTCATAAGATTGTTAAGAATATGAATTATGTTTGAATATTTGAACTATTTTGAGTCCTTAAAACTGCATATGTGATTTTGGAAATGTTTGAGTATTTGAACTATTTTGAGTCATTAAAACTGCTTATGTATATTTTTTTGGAACATATTGTAAGTTATAGCTTTAATATATGAAAAACTGACTACTTTCTAAACTATCTATGATATATTTGTCAAATTAAATTATGTGATCTATTTGCAACTTATTATTTTAAGACTATGAAACTGCTTCAGTTATTTTGAAAACACTTAGTATATTATAACTTTAAAAACACATATTACATATATTCCTTTACAAATCTATTGCTTGACAGAACTTATTAGGATTTTGGTTACTTATTGAGTTGTCAGCTCACCCCTTTTTCCCCTCCAATTTTAGATTGTGAAGAATAGCAAGTTTTGGGAGTTTCGATGTTGTGTTGTGAACAAGAAAAGAAGCTTAGTGATTTTGGGATTGGATGGTCTTATAATAGTATTATATTTATTGGCCAATTGGCATTATGTACATGAGATTTGGATTTTGTTCCTATTAAAATATTGGAGATCTATTCATAAAGAAATTGTTGAGGTATTTTGGATTAATTTAATTTAATTTTTGAGGATAAATTTTAGTTGCTAAGAAGGCCTTGCACACTTGTAAGGTGCTTACTTTATAAGCGTGCGGTGATTGTCATGTGCCTATCTTTATAGTTGGGTTCGGGGCGTGACAGTTAATTTCTTTATGTCAAGAGTTGCATTTAAACCTAAGGGATTTGGCATGCTAATGCGTGAAATTTTTTATAATTCCTTGACATTTTGATAGTAAATCTTCTTACTTTTGTAAGTACTAGGACCTATTTTGTAGTTTGTTTACATAGAGTCCAAAGCGTGAGAAAGACATCTCAAAAGTACCTGTAGATATTTTCCCCCCCTTTTTGACAATTCAATCCAAATAAATTATGTCAAGTACCAACATAAAAAATTATCATAATAATTCTATGAAATATACTCCCAAAGTAAGTCAGAGCTCTATGCAATAATTACAAGGACCATTGGTCACAAAAGAATGGAGATCTGAATAAATAATTACATATCATCAGCTTGTCCCATCAGTGGGAATAAAATCACAACCACTATAATATACAAAAGAATGAGTCAAGTCTACTCTAAGTTGTACATCGTCTCATATCTCCATCACAAAAGTTCAGCCTTCATTAGTAGTTAGTTTAACTACTGTTAGCCACCAAAAAGCTATCTTAAAAGATTTTTCCTACTCTGAAAAGTTTATAAAATAATGGGATGGGATAGAACCTAGTAAGCAGCATAATTAATGGGGGTGGGGGAAATGCAAGTTTCATGATAATGAACATTTTACAAAACATATTATAATTTGGGAATTTCCATTTAATTTATGCAAAAACAATTTCATTAACCACATGACAAGAACGATAGGAATAGTTTAGTACCAAGTTTCCAAAAATATCTATGAAACTACATTCCATTCATTGTGAGCCATAAAAATATCCAATACCATTTCAAAACTAGAAAACCTCACCCAAGATGCAACAAGGACCAACAAGGACAGAGATATCACCTAAACATCTTACCGCCACAAACAAGTTAGAGCTGAAACACACTAGCATGATATGTACCTCTTTTGGCATGTGGTTTATTGGCCCTGCCAAGCCTCACCCACACCCTCAAGGATTTACCTATCCCCTCCATGGGCAACAGGGGATAACACGTCATGTAATACCTCTTTTGACATGTGGTCTATTGGCCCTGCCAAGCCTCACCCACACCCTCAAGGATTTACCTATCTTCTTCATGGGCAGTAGGGGATAACACGTCATGTAGTACCTCTTTTGCATGTGGTCTCTTGGCCCTGTCTAACCTCACTCACACACTTAAGGATTTACCTCTTCCCCCCATGGGCAGCAGGGATTTACCTCTTACCCGTATCATGCAAAGTGTGAGTCTCCAACTTGGCTTGTTGTCACCAAGATGGGGTAATCACCAACATCATAGCACAAGGGCAAAGCCACATTAAAAGCTCACAAGTTCAATGTTGTAAGGTTGAATTTATTCAACCATCTAATTGGCTTTATTCCGTGCCAAATTTGCTTGTAATTCAGCATTTAGTAACCCTGTATTTAGGTGGGTTTGATGTAAGGGTAGTGAGTGAGATAGAGTGAAGTTTGCTCAAGAGTGTGCAAGAAAACAGAGTGTCGCGGCTGGCTCTCGCGGGTGACTCGCGGCTTCAAGCCGCCAGAAGCAACCTCACGTGCCAAGCATGCTGGAAGGTGAACAGTCTGCTAGCTGGAGCACTACAGGACAAAACAGGACAACTGGCCATACGGTTATCTCGCGACTGGATCTCGCGACTTAGTCAAGCCGCGAGGTCAAGCCGCGAGCCACCCCTGTTTTATAGAATTCTGACGTTTCACATTCCTCTCCACTCCAGTATAAATACCCCTATTACCCACGATTGAAAGAGAGCTTCCAGAGAGAATTTTGAGAGAGAAACCCTAAAGAAAAACCAGATTGTTTCACCCACAATCTCTACCTTAGAATCTCTTCAAATTCCTCAACTCTCTTCCTCTCCATTGTTAAATCCTTGAGAGGCTTTATACCAAACCAGGTTCTCACCATTATCATCATTGTGAGACTGCTGTTTGGATTTCTGGGAAGCAGTTAGGAAGGAACCAATCTTCATTGGTTGATGCTATGGTCTAGTAGCGGAATCCGGAAAGCTAGAAAAGAAAAAGGTTCGGCGCAACCTCGTTGGAGCAAGAAGCTTGGAGGGCTTAGGTGCACTGGGTAGATTAGGCTTGGAGGGTCTATTGCTGTCCTTGTATCCCAACTATATTTTCTAGTGGATTGATTATCGCTTGGAGGGCGGCGGAGAGGTTTTTCGCCGAGGACTTCGGTTTCCTCTTCGATAACACATCGCGTGTTGTCTTTGTGTTTGCATCTTCCTTCCTCTATCTTTGCCTTTAAATTATCTGCTGTGGATTTTATTTTGTTATGGCTTAGATAGTATTTAATCAATTTCATATGATAGCATATGTTAAGTTTCCGCACACTAGTTGTTTGACATATTGCTTGAATTGATTAAGTTGTTATTTGGGGGTCTAAACGTTCAAAGGTGTTTTATACACGTTTTTGAACTTTCAATTGGTATCAGAGCGGGTACACTGATATTGGTTTCATTACCATTGTGTGATCCTTGACTCCCTTTTGAGATGGATAGGTCTCAATCCCTAAATGCACCTCCATATTTTGATGGTAGTAATTATGCTTTTTGGAAGGTTCGAATGAGAGCTTTTCTGTGTTCTATTGATGAATCCGTTTGGGATGCTGTTGAGATTGGTTGGACCAAACCAGAGGCAGCAAAATCCACATGGGATAAGGCAGCACTTGCTGCATCTAATGCTAACAGTAAAGCACTCAATGCTATTTTCTGTGGTGTGTCTCCAGATGAATTTCACAGGATTTCTCATATTACCGTAGCCAAAGAAGCATGGGAGATTTTGGAAACTACCTATGAAGGCACGAAGAAAGTGAAAGACACCAAGTTACAAATGCTGACCACTCGGTTTGAGGAGCTCAAAATGAGTGAGGATGAGTCTTTTGACTCTTTCTATGGGAAGTTAAATGAAGTGGTTGTCAGCAAGTTCAACTTGGGGGAGAAAACGGAGGACTCGAAGATTGTAAGAAAGATCCTTCGATCATTGCCGGAAAGTTTTCGAGCTAAAGTGACAGCAATAGAAGAGAGCAAGGACCTCGATGACATCAAAGTGCAAGAGCTGGTGGGTTCTCTGCAGACTTATGAGATGTCGCTGCCCAATCAACGGAAGAGTAAATCTCTTGCTCTAAAGACCATTAATGAGAAGGTAGAAGATCAAGACTCATCGGGAGAAGATGTGGTTGACAAAGATGTTGCATACCTTGTCAAGAATTTCAAAAAGTTTTTGAAATTCAAAAATAATGGCAAATTTGATGATAAAAGAAAATTCCAAAGTTCTGGAAGGGAGAAAAGGGAATTCAAAAGGAAAGATGGAAAAGAATCCCAACCTACACAAGGTGTCACGTGTTTCGAATGTAACGGGCATGGACACTTCAAAAAGGAATGTCCGAATTATTTGAAATCGAAAGGTAAAGTGTATGCCACGACCTTGAGTGACTCGGATTCGTCTGACTCAGAGTCTGAAGAGAGCTGTGATGGAGAGGGGAACTATTCGGCTTTTATGACTATTGCTCATGTTGAGTCGTCAGATGAACTGAATCTGCTTGTGCAAGACCTTGGAGAACATAGTGATGATGAATCACTAGGAATTGTTGAAGAATCGGATGCTGAAGTAGATGGAAGCAACGCGAATCTTCAGGAGAATTATAACTTACTTTTGGAGAAGTCCGGGGAATACACAAGGGTGGCCAAGGCTGCTGTGAGAAAAATGAAGAAGGCTGAGGAGGACTACAAAAGTCTCCTAATCCGATATAGGGAGGCCAAGTGTGAGATAGAAACTCTGAATGGAGAGTTGTCCGAAGCTTACACAAAAGTAAGGTTTCTTGAGAGTGAGGTTGTGCAAGCTAATGCTAAAGTAGAGAGGGTTACCACCAAGAAGCTAGATGATGTTATATCATCTCAAAAGAGCTTCTCAGACAAATCCGGATTGGAATATACCGGAGGAGGTAGTTCGTCTGGAAATGTTAGTAAAGGAGTGAAGTTTGTAAAGGCTGAAGCTCCAGTTGTAGCTAACCTTACTGGTGAGAAGCTCGAGGTGGAGGAGAAGAAGAATTTGGTGAACCAACGGATGTTAAATCCTCGCAATCAGTTTGCAGACAGATCTGAATCTCGTGCCAAGTCACGTCCTCGACCACAAAGAGGTCCTAGAGGAACTTATGTGTGCCACTACTGCGGACTTCAAGGGCATACTCGACCAAATTGCCAAAAGCTGAGAGCAAAGAATAGTGCAACCCCTCAAAGGTCAGGAGGACCTAGAAATGAGAGAAGAAGTTGGGCTGGAGATCAATCTAGAGATCAGAATGGTGATCCCGGAATGATGAACGTGATGAAGATGATTGGTGCATTCACCAACTGCTTGGAAAGCTTCTCACGAAGGTTTGAAAGCCCTAACTCCCGTACCCAATCCTATAAGGAAATCACCCCAAACGCAAGTGACGTGAGGGTGAATAAGGGTACTCATGCATAAGCATTACAACATGTCCATGCATCAATACTTCCTATGCTTTGTGACTATGTTTGATTGTTTTGCTTGCTATTTTTGCTGATTGGTTGTTTGTGTGTCTTCTTGTACATTTCTTTAATTTTGTCTTATCGATCTTTTTGTTTCTTGTGTCAAAAAAAAAAAAATCCAAAAATCACATAAAAAATAGAAAATCAAAAAGCTTGATTGACTTTGTTGAGTTTTTGTCTCAAAACTTGTTTTGCCTTGTACCTTTGTGCTAATGGCTTTGTGCATTTTCGAGCATTGCTTGTATTTATGCACTTATATCACTGTGGGAAAAATCTTGAAATCTTTGTGATTGTTGTAAATAGATCTTCAAACTTGTCATGAATGATTAGTGAATGGTTTTGTTGATCTTGATACTTGCATAGACTTGTGTCTATATATCTTCCCACTCTTTATTTTTGTTTTGCTAAAAGGAGCTCTCCAAATGTAAATCTCCAAATGAAAAGAGATATTGAGCTGCAAAAGCCTGTCGCACACTCTAGTATTTGACTAGGAAAAAGGGTAAGCGATCTTATATTGAAGTGAATGTTTATTCAAAAAGCCAAAGGCTTATTCATTAAAGTGAAATATCAAATATCACTCTCACAATGAGAGGTGATTGACTCAAAAGATCAAAAAGATCAAATGTTATGATTGAAAGTGGAGTCAAATGTAAAGCTCCAAATCATGTTATCAAGTTTATGTGGGAGGTCATATATACATATTTCTATAATTGAGATGGGTCACATGATCTAGTGCTAATTGTGTATGCCTTGGTTGAATTGATCATTGAAGCTTCACATTAGACGAAGGACTATCTCATTGTTGATATCCACACACAACACACAAGTTTATGTTCAATAAATGCCATTTTCATTTGTGTGATTGTACTTGATGAAATGTGTTTTCACATGCTCAATCTTTGTTAATTCAAGCACAAAAAGATTTTTGAGTATTTTAGGTGTTTTTGGAAAGTATTTTGCTTGAAAAATCTGAAAATTTCAAAAATCCTGTTTTGCTCTGTTTTGGCGGCTCAGTCGCGGGTATGTCAAGTCGTGAGCCTCAGTCGCACCTTCGCTGGTAATTTCTGGCGACTTGTTCGCGAGTGGAAGGTCCAGTCGCGAGGTTACTCAGAGATTTTCGCGGCTCAGCTCGCGACTCACTCGCGGGTAGACCTTCCAGTCGCGAAAAACACTTAGAAAAATTTGTCAAATTTTTGGTCTTGTGTGTTTTGGCGGCTTGAGCTGGCGACTTTGTGGCGACTTATTCCAGTCGCGAAAAACGCGTGTTTTGCAGAAACAGGAGCAGTTTTTAAACCTTTTTTCAGTTTTCCCTCGAACTCTTGTGACTGTTCATCTTCTCTTTAAACCTTCTCCTTTCCAAATACTCTGTGAATCCATTTTCAAACCTCATTGGTGCTTCATTTCTTATCCAAATCATCAAGAAAAGGTATGGGTTTTTGCTTTCTCTATCTCATTTTCTTTTTTTTTCCTGAATATTTTTGCTACTGTTTGGTTTGATTTTGTGTTCGAAATACTTCTATCTTGTGTAATGGGTATGGCGTGTCTTGTTCGATATTATTCTCATCTGTTTTCATGTTGAACGGTCACCATGTGAGTTTCATTGTTCTGATATTTGCCTATTATTGTGTCTGACAATCTTTTCTTAAATGGGTTTGGTGTCTTTTTGACTTACCCATTTCATTTGCTTGAGTATTGATGTTGGTGTTCGGTATTGGTTACTGAGTTGTTATGATAACATATTGTATGTCTCTCATCCATGTGCTCTAGTATGAATGATTAGTTTCTTCATGTTGAAATAGTTTTCCTTGCTCATATCTCTGGTAGAGTGTTTTATGTTATCTGCTCTAAATGTTCGAATGCTGTATCTGTTTGCATATCATGGTCTTGATAAACCTGTCTCATTGACAGTTGTTAGTTGTTTTGTCCATCTCTGTCTTTGTGCACTATCACCATATTGCTGCACCTATCATTTCGTGCTCCTGTGTATTGTTGGTAGTTTGGTTGGGACTGCAATGTCTTCAATTTGTGTTTAAATATTGAAATTTTGTTTACACTGAATCTTGTTGACATTTCTCTTGTGTGGTATTATTGTTTGGTTCTTTGCTGTGGGCCTGTCTCTTGCAGATGTCTCGTCGATCTTCCAGGGGTAAAGACATTATTGCTGACGAACCAGCAACACCAGTTGCCAAAAGGACTCGATTATCATCTCAGGCTTCTCAAGACCCCAATGAGGATAGATTCAGACTTCCTCTTAACTCACACGTCTACTCAAACGTGTTTGACAAGTCAACCACTATAGTGGAACGGGTGGTAGAGTTTAATACCTTAGGGACCACTTTCATCCCTCGAATCTTTGAGAAACGAGATTGGGCAAATTTGTTTGGGAACTTCGATGATCCAATGGATGAACTGGTTAAGGAATGCTTCTCCAATGCAACTGATCTTGGACCCCAACTCATTTTCTGGGTCAGAGGAACAGAGTTTAGTGTTACCCCAGACTCCATCGCAGATCTTCTCAGCATCACCAGACCTCAGAATGTTAATATTACTCCTTACGATGAACGAAATCCGGAAGTTGGAGAAATTTTGCAAATCCTAGGATACGATCATGAAGTATCCAGTGCAGGAACCTCCATCAGCACCGCAAAGTTTGCACCCGAGCTGACCACACTGAAGTTGATCATGTTCACCAATCTCTACCCATTGTCCAACACTACATTCATCAGTCTTGGGAGAGATCTATTTCTTTGTGACCTTATTACAGGAGCTCCCATTGACATATGTGCTCACATCTACTACATCTTGAGGAAGACTGCATGTCGATCTGCAGCACGAGGAGTTATTCCATTTTGCAGTCTCATCATGAAGCTTATTCTTCGTGAAGGCATTACTCCTCCTGCAGATGGAAAAATGTTGACTCGTCAACGTCCCATTTCCTTGCTCACTCTTCAAGCTAGCAGAAGTCACTCCTCTAAATCACCAAGGAGTGCTCACATCTCTCCGGTCACTCCATCTGCCCCTGACTCAGAGACACCAGCACATACCACATCTACATCACGTGCTGTTCCTGAAGCTTCACCAGCTCCTATTCCGCAAGCACCGACTGCTCCTCATACTGATAGAGCTGGCAGTGTTCTTGAGCATATTCAGAAACGCGTTGATGAGCTTGTGGCACTTCTCTACTCCACAAACAACCATGTTCAAATGCGTCTCGAGACTATGGAGAATCAGCTAGATGATATTCAACGAAAGTTGGACGAGAGCCTTTAGCTATTCGTGACAAAAAGGGGGAGAGCTTTCAGTAAGGGGGAGAAAGTTTCAAAGGGAAGTATGCATAGTGATAGGGGGAGTACACACATACTTTTGTCATACTTTTGTTTTTAGTCTTATCCTCTAAACCTATAGTTTTCGGTTTATGTTTGTTGGACTAGTTTATGTTTATATGGGTTTGATACACTGTGTTTTGGTGTATAGTTGTTTCTAACTCTTATCATATACTCTTGGTTTAAACTTTAATATATTTTGATGATGTTTTTCAGGATGTTTTGTGTTTTGTACCCATGTGCTTTTGTAAGCTTTTAGGGTTTATGTCTTTTGCATGTTTGTAGGCTTTATGGTATGTACCTTGCTTAATGCAGCCTTTATGCTATGTTGAAATCAGTACTTTAATCTAAATGGTATGCATTTTGGTTTATGTACTGTCACTCTTGTGCCCCTGTAGGATTGTTCCTAGATGCATATGCCTTGTGTGATATGCATTGGTTGAGTGTTGTGCATATAAGTGTCTTGCCTTGTGCTTGTTAACTTGTATGTTCTTGTGTTCATTCCAAGTGTGAATGAGCACTGTGATCACTACCTTGTGGTGTTCACTTGGTTGATCAAGCCATGGTTTGTTTCATAACTCCATCTTTGCTTGATCAAATATTGCCTGTTTCATATGCATTTTATAATTTTCTGCTTACAATGATCATGGTGTATTGTTGTGTTTCAGGAGTATTATGTTCATATGATTCAAGTGCTTCTCAGCTTCTAGAGTTAGGTGTGAGTGAGTTTTGTTCAACTGTTCCCAACTCACATGTTAAGTCTAGAGTCTGTCTTAGGGTTTTGTCACGGAATAGCCAAAGGGGGAGATTGTAAGGTTGAATTTATTCAACCATCTAATTGGCTTTATTCCGTGCCAAATTTGCTTGTAATTCAGCATTTAGTAACCCTGTATTTAGGTGGGTTTGATGTAAGGGTAGTGAGTGAGATAGAGTGAAGTTTACTCAAGAGTGTGCAAGAAAACAGAGTGTCGCGGCTGGGTCTCGCGGGTGACTCGCGGCTTCAAGCCGCCAGAAGCAACCTCACGTGCCAAGCATGCTGGAAGGTGAACAGTCTGCTAGCTGGAGCACTACAGGACAAAACAGGACAACTGGCCATACGGTTATCTCGCGACTGGATCTCGCGACTTAGTCAAGCCGCGAGGTCAAGCCGCGAGCCACCCCTGTTTAGTAGAATTCTGACGTTTCACATTCCTCTCCACTCCAGTATAAATACCCCTATTACCCACGATTGAAAGAGAGCTTCCAGAGAGAATTTTGAGAGAGAAACCCTAAAGAAAAACCAGATTGTTTCACCCACAATCTCTACCTTAGAATCTCTTCAAATTCCTCAACTCTCTTCCTCTCCATTGTTAAATCCTTGAGAGGCTTTATACCAAACCAGGTTCTCACCATTATCATCATTGTGAGACTGCTGTTTGGATTTCTGGGAAGCAATTAGGAAGGAACCAATCTTCATTGGTTGATGCTATGGTCTAGTAGCGGAATCCGGAAAGCTAGAAAAGAAAAAGGTTCGGCGCAACCTCGTTGGAGCAAGAAGCTTGGAGGGCTTAGGTGCACTGGGTAGATTAGGCTTGGAGGGTCTATTGCTGTCCTTGTATCCCAACTATATTTTCTAGTGGATTGATTACCGCTTGGAGGGCGGCGGAGAGGTTTTTCGCCGAGGACTTCGGTTTCCTCTTCGATAACACATCGCGTGTTGTCTTTGTGTTTGCATCTTCCTTCCTCTATCTTTGCCTTTAAATTATCTGCTGTGGATTTTATTTTGTTATGGCTTAGATAGTATTTAATCAATTTCATATGATAGCATATGTTAAGTTTCCGCACACTAGTTGTTTGACATATTGCTTGAATTGATTAAGTTGTTATTTGGGGGTCTAAACGTTCAAAGGTGTTTTATACACGTTTTTGAACTTTCAAATGTATTCAAAATACATAGTTTACTTCCAAGTAGTTTCATAAGGTATTACAACAACCAAATATCCACAATATTCTCAAAAGTATTTCTTGTCAAAAATGTTTTGCATCAATATATCCCAAATAATACAAGACAAGATAAATAAGCACCTTTAAGTTTCCAATATATCATAAAGTCCATGAATTCCTTATCATAGGATTAAGTCAAAGATGCTCACATTTTCCATGTCAACTGTAAGGTTGAATTTATTCAACCATCTAATTGGCTTTATTCCGTACCAAATTTGCTTGTATTTCAGCATTTAGTAACCCTGTATTTAGGTGGGCTTGTTGTAAGGGTAGTGAGTAAGATAGAGTGAAGTTTGTTCAAGAGTGTGCAAGAAAACAGAGACTTGCGGCTTAGCCTAGCGGGTGACTCACGGCTGCAAGCCGCCAGACGTATCACACGTGCCAAGCATGCCAGAAGGTGAACAGTCATGCTAGCTGGAGCACTACAGGACAAAACAGGACAACTGGCCATACGGTTATCTCGCGACTAGATCTTGCGACTCAGTCAAGTCGCGAGGCCAAGCCGTGAGCCAGCCCTATTTTGAAAAACCTGACGTTTTACATTCCTCTCTCACCCTAGTATATATACCCCTTATACCCACAAAAGAAAGAGGGCTTCCAGAGAGAATTTTGAGAGAGAAACCCTAGAGAAAAACAAGATTGATTCATCCACAATCTTCACCTAAGAGACTCTTCAAATTCCTCTACTCTCTTCCTCTCCATTGATACATCCTTAGAGGTTTTTGGCCAAATCCTTTTCTCACCATACCCATATCTGTGAGAAGGTTTATTTGGTGCTTTGGGAAGCAGTTAGGAAGGTACCAATTCATATTGGTTGATGCTATGGTCTAATAGCGAAATCCGGGAAGCTAGAAAAGAAAAAGGTTCAGCGCAACCTCATTGGAGCAAAAAGCTTGGAGGGCTTAGGTGCACTGGGTAGATTAGGCTTGGAGGGTCTATTGCTGTCCATGTATCCCAACTACATTTTCTAGTGGATTGTTTACCGTTTGGAGGGCGGCGGAGAGGTTTTACACCGAGGGCTTCGGTTTCCTCTTCGATAACAAATCGCGTGTTGTCCTTGTGTTTGCATCTTCCTTCCCTTTTATCTTTGCCTTTTATTATCTGCTGTGGGTTGTGATTTTAAATTGGCTTAGATTGTTTTCCAATTCTGTTTTATAGCTTTTGTTCATTTTCCGCACACTAGTTGTTTGACATAAAACTTGAATTGGTTAAGTTGTAATTTGGGGGTCTAAACGTTCAAGGGTGTTTTTACACTATTTGAACTTTCAATTGGTATCAGAGCGGGTACACTTTTATTGGTTTCAATACCATTGTGTGATCCTTAACTCCCTATTGAGATGGATCGGTCTCAATCCCTAAATGCACCTCCATATTTTGATGGTAGTAATTATGCTTTTTGGAAGGTTCGCATGAGAGCATTTCTTTGCTCAATTGATGAATCTGTTTGGGATGCTGTTGAGATTGGTTGGACCAGACCTGAGGCAGCCAAATCCACATGGGATAAGGCAGCACTCGTTGCATCTAATACTAACAGTAAAGCACTCAATGCTATTTTCTGTGGTGTGTCTCCAGATGAATTTCACAGGATCTCCCACATTACTGTTGCCAAAGAAGTATGGGAGATATTGGAAACCACCTACGAAGGCACGAAGAAAGTGAAAGACACCAAGTTGCAAATGCTGACCACTCGGTTTGAGGAGCTCAAAATGAGTGAGGATGAGTCCTTTGACTCTTTCTATGGGAAGCTAAATGAGGTGGTTGTCAGCAAGTTCAATTTGGGGGAGAAAACGGAGGATTCTAAAATTGTAAGGAAGATCCTTCGATCATTGCCGGAAAGTTTTCGTGCTAAAGTGACAACGATTGAAGAGAGCAAGGACCTTGATGACATCAAAGTCCAGGAGCTGGTTGGTTCTCTTCAGACTTATGAGATGTCGCTGCCCAATCAACGGAAGAGTAAATCTCTTGCTCTTAAGACCATTAATGAGAAGGTGGAAGATCAAGACTCATCGGTAGAAGATGTGGTTGACAAAGATGTTGCATACCTTGTTAAAAATTTTAGAAAGTTCTTGAAATTCAAAACTAATGGCAAATTTGGTGATAAAAGAAATTTCCAAAGTTCTGGAAAGGAGAAAAGGGAATTCAAAAAGAAAGATGGAAAAGAATCCCAACCTACACAAGGTGTCACTTGTTTCGAATGTAACGGGCATGGACACTTTAAGAAAGAATGTCCGAATTATTTGAAATCGAAAAGTAAAGTGTATGCCACAACATTGAGTGACTCGGATTCATCCAACTCAGAATCTGAAGAAAGCTGTGATGGAGAGGGGAACTACTCAGTTTTTATGACTATTGCTCATGTTGAGTCTTCAGACGAGTTGAATCTGCTTGTACGAGACCTTGGAGAACATAGTGATAAAGAATCACTGGGAATTGTTGAAGAATCAGATGCTGAAGAAGATGAAAGCATAACCAATCTTTAAGAGAATTATAACTCACTCCTGGAGAAGTTAGGTGAGTACACAAGGGTGGTCAAGGTTGCTGTGAGAAAAATGAAGAAGGTAGAGGAGGACTATAAAAGTCTCCTAATTCGATATAGGGAGGCCAAATGTGAGATAGAGATACTGAATGGTGAGCTGTCAGAAGCTTACACAAAAGCGAGATTTCTTGAGCAAGAGGTTGTGCTAGCAAATGCTAAAATAGAGAGGGTCTCCACCAAGAAGCTAGATGATGTTATTTCATCTCAAAAGAGTTTTTCAGACAAATCCGAATTAGGATATACCGGAGGAAGTAGCTTATCTGGAACTGTCACTAAAGAAGTGAAGTTTGTAAAGGCTAAAGATTCAGTTGAAGTTGACCTTACTGCTGAGAAGCTCAAGATGGAAGAGAAGAAGAATGTGGAGAACCAACGGTTGTTGAATCCCCGTAATCAGTATGTGGGCAGGTCTAAATCTCGTGCCAAGTCTCGTCCACGACCACAAAGAGGTCCTAGATCAACTTATGTGTGCCATCATTGTGGACTTCAAGGGCATACTCGACCAAATTGCCAAAAGCTGAGAGCAAAGAATAGTGCAACTCCTCAAAGGTCACGAGGACCTAGAAATAATAGAAGAAATTGGGCAGGTGAACAATCTAGAGATCAAAATGGTGATCCCGGAATGATGAACGTGATGAAGATGATTGGTGCATTCACCAACTGCTTGGAAAGCTTCTCACGAAGGTTTGAAAGCCCTAACTCCCGTACCCAATCCTATAAGGAAATCACCCCAAACGCAAGTGATGTGTGGGTAAAAAAGGGTACTCATGCATAAACATTACAACATGTCCATGCATTAATACTTCCTATGCTTTGTGACGATGTTTGATTGATTGCTTGTTGTTTATGTTGATGGTTGTTTGTTTGTCTACTTGTGCATATTTTTGTTTTTGTTTTTGTTTTTGATCAATCTTTTTCTTCTTATGTCAAAAATCCAAAAATTTACATAAAAATCAGAAAATCAAAAAGTTTGATTGACATTGTTGGGTTTTTGTCTCAAAACTTGTTTTGCCTTATACCTTTGTGCTAATGGCTTTGTGCATTTTCGAGCATTGCTTGTTTCTTTGCACTCATATCACTGTGGGAGAAATCTTGAAATCTATGTGATTGTTGTAAATAGATCTTCAAACTTGTCATGAATGATTAGTGAATGGTTATGATGATCTTGAGACATGCATAGATCTGTGTCTATATATCTTCCCACTCTTTATTTTTTTTTTTCTTTTGCTAAAAAGAGCTCACCAAATGTAAATCTCCAAATGAAAAGAGATATTGAGCTGCAAAAGCCTGTCGCACATACTAGTATTTGACTAGGAAAAAGGGAAAGCGACCAAAAATTAAAGTGAAAGTTTATTCAAAAAGCCAAAAGCTATCTCATCAAGGTGAAATATAAAATATCACTCTCACAATGAGAGGTGATTGTCTCAAAAGGATCAAAAAGATCAATTGTTATGATTGAAAGTGGAGTCAAATGTAAAGCTCCAAGTTATGAGTATCAAGTTTTGTGGGGAGTCATATATGCATATTTCTATAATTGAGATGAGTCACATGATCTAGTGCTAATTGTGTATGCCTTGGTTGAATTGATCATTGAAACTTCACATTAGACTAAGGACTATCTCATTGTTGATATCCACACACAACACACAAATCTATGTTCAATAAATGCCATATTCATTTGTATGATTGTACTTGATGAAATGTGTTTTCACATGCTCAATCTTTGTTGATTCAAGTACAAAAAGATTTTTGAGTGTTTTAAGTGTTTTTGGAAAGTATTTTGTTCTTAAAAACTGAAATTTCTAAAAATCATTTTTACCCTATTTTGGTGACTCAGTCGCGGGTAAGTCAAGTCGCATGCCACAGTCGCGAGCTCGTGGGTCAATTTTGGCGACTTGTTCGCGAGTGGAAGGTCCAGTCGTGAGGGTTACACAGAGATTTTCGCGGCTCAGCTCGCGACTCCCTCGCGGGTAGACCCTCCAGTCGCAAAAAATGTGTGTTTTGTATATTGAGGGTTATTTTCAAAGTTGTTTTCAAAAACTTTTCATTTTTCCCTCCTGCATCATTATCATTGTTCATACCTTCGTCTCTTGCCCTCTTTTCTCATTGACCCCTTTGTCTATTCATGTCAAAAATGGGGAGAGTATACTCTAGAGTAGTATACCGTAAAGTTTTTGTCATTTCTATATGACCCTCGTGCACACTCTTATGGGGAGAAATTCTATTTCTTGTGCACATTTATGGGGGAAGAAATTCATTTTACTTGTCCTTTTATTACTTGCTATACCTTAATGGTCTAATGTGTTTGTGCAAGTGTTTCAGGTTACAGGCATAAATGTTCCAAGTTCATCACAGCTCATATGATTCATGATAGGGGGAGACAGAGCGAAAAGTTTGTGTTATATTAACTATGCTTTTGCTCTACTCATAGTTCATGATTATGTTTAGCTGTTTAAACTATTTTTAAAACTTGTACCCATGTTACTTTTGTAAGCTTTTAGGGTTATGTTTTTTGCATAGTTTGTAGGTTTTATGGTTTGTACCATGCTTTATGTAGCCTTTTATGCTTTGTTTAAATCAATACTTCTATATAAATGTATTGCATTTTCCTTTAAGTACTGTCACTCTTGTGCCCTTATAGGATTGTTCCTAGATGCATATACTTAGTGTATTATGCATTGGTTGAGTGTTAGGCATGCAAGAGACTTGCATTGAGCTTGTTAGCTTGTATGTCCTAGTGTTCAATCCAAGTGTGAATGAGCATTGTGGTCACTACCTTGTAGTGATTACTTGGTTCATCAAGCCATGAGTTGTTTCTTAACTCCATCTTTGCTTGATCACATATTGCCTGTTTTATATGCATTTCATGCTTTTCTGCATACAATGATCATGGTGTATTGTTGTATTCAGGAGATTCATGTTCATATGATTCAAGTGCTTCACGGCTTCTAGAGTTAGGTGTGAGTGAGTTTTTCACAACTGTTCCCAACTCACATGTTAAGTCTAGAGTCCGTTTTAGGGTTTTGTCACGGAATAGCCAAAGGGGGAGATTGTAAGGTTGAATTTATTCAACCATCTAATTGGCTTTATTCCATGCCAAATTTGCTTGTATTTCAGCATTTAGTAACCCTGTATTTAGGTGGGCTTGTTGTAAGGGTAGTGAGTGAGATAGAGTGAAGTTTACTCAAGAGTGTGCAAGAAAACAGAGACTCATGGCTTGGCCTCATGGGTGACTCGCGGCTGCAAGCCGCCAGACGCAGCACACATGCCAAGCATGCCAAAAGGTGAACAATCATGCTACCTGGAGCACTACAGGACAAAACAGGACAACTGGCCATACGGTTATCTCGCGACTGGATCTCGCGACTCAATCAAGTCACGAGGCGAAGCCGCGAGCCAGCCCTGATTTGAAAAACCTGACGTTTCACATTCCTCTCTCACCCTAGTATATATACCCCTTATACCCACAAAAGAAAGAGGGCTTCCAGAGAGAATTTTGAGAGAGAAACCCTAGAGAAAAACAAGATTAATTCATCCACAATCTTCACCTAAGAGACTCTTCAAATTCCTCTACTCTCTTCCTCTCCATTGATACATCCTTGAGAGGTTCTTGGCCAAATCCTTTTCTCACCATACTCATATCTGTGAGAAGGTTTATTTGGTGCTTTGGGAAGCAGTTAGGAAGGTACCAATTCATATTGGTTGATGCTATGGTCTAGTAGCGGAATCCGGGAAGCTAGGAAAGAAAAAGGTTCGGCGCAACCTCGTTGGAGCAAGAAGCTTGGAGGGCTTAGGTGCACTGGGTAGATTAGGCTTGGAGGGTACATTGCCATCCATGTATCCCAACTGTTAGGTTCTAAAGTTTAGGACTTTGTGTATTTAGAACTCTAATTTGTATTGTTGGCAAACCATGATCAAAACAATGTGTTTAGAAGTATTTAAAGCGAGTTCAAAGTTGTATGTCAATGTAAAGTTGGAATCGAGTGTAAAGTAGAAAGCACTGTGGCTTTCGGCCTGGCTCGATCGATCGAAGCTTAGGCTCGACTGATCGAAGCTCGGGCAGATTGCTTTTCTGCAGAATTTTCCAACTCAGCCCTAGTTGTTTTAAAACGTTTTAAGGGTTTCTTATTTGTCCTAAGTATAAAAGGCAAACCCTAGCCACGTTTTAGTGTTGCTCAAATTGCGGTTTATGTAAATCTCTTGTGAGATCTAGAGAAGCGTTCCTTTACACAAACTTAGGGTTTTCAAGGAGGAGATATTCTCTACACCTTGATGATCAAAATAGTTGCTGCCATTAAAGCTTAAAGAATACACAAGCGGGGGTGCTTGTAGCTGGTGGGAATCCAAGAAAGAAGGAGTCCGTGGATTCGGAGCTTGCACGTGGTCGTGTCAGTAAGTTCTATTGGTTGGTAGCATTAGGAAGTCAAGCGGGAGTGCTTGTAAGTCCTTTTGTATGAATTTTGATTCTTTCAAGATAGTGGATTCAAGTTTACCTTGAGGATAGCTAGGTCAAATCCTCCCCAGGTTTTTACCGGTTTGGCTTCTTGGGTGATCATATCATTGTCTTATTTATTTTCCGCTGCTATGCATGATATGATATATTTGTGTTAACCCAGACTTGTTAATTTGACTAAATAACAACTTGTCTAATTATCTAGGTTAATTTGTTTGTGGTTTTAAGAGGTCTAAAAACTGTCAAGTGGTACCAGAGCAGGTAGCTCTTTTGTTTTTGATCCTTTAATCTCTGAGCTGATCCTTGACCCCTATTGTCATGGAACATGGACACTCTCTAGTTATTCCTCCTCACTTTGATGGGAATAATTATGCTTACTGGAAAGTAAGGATGAAAGCCTTCCTGAAATCCATTGATGAGAGGGTGTGGAACTCCGTTGAATACGGATGAGAGAAGCCCACTACTCCTGTTAGTAAGTGGCAAACTTCTCAGAAAGAAGCAGCTTCGTTTAATAGCAAGGCTACGAATGCAATTTTTAATACTGTTTCTATGGAGGAATTTAAGAGAATCTCGAATGTTGAGATCACTCATACTGCTTGGAATATCCTCCAGACTGTGCATGAAGGCACAAAGGCTATCAAAATAAATAAATTGCAGCAATTGACTTCTAAATTTGAAAGCATTAGGATGTCTGATGATGAATCTTTTGATGAATTCTATGCTAAACTGAATGATATTGTTAATTCTGCTTTTAGCTTGGGTGAAATCTATGATCAACCTAAAATTGTTAGGAAGATTCTCAGATCTTTGACTGAAGACTTTAGACCCAAAGTGACTGCCAATACTGAAAGCAAGGATGTGGACTCCATCCCTGTTGATGAGCTTGTAGGATCTCTTCAATCCTATGAGTTGGATCTACCCAAAACTACCAAATCCAAATCAATGGCTTTTAAGTCAGTTGATGATGTTGATAGTGGTGGATTTGACGATGAGTTCTCTGCTACAATAGAAAGGCAAGAGGCACAAACACTGCTGAACCTAGAAATTTTAGGAAGTATGATCCCACTAAGGTTAATAACAATGATAAACCTAGAGAAAGAGTAGGTCAAACTTCCAATAATTCTTTGGGCTCTCAATGTTTTGGATTCAAGGGTATGGACACATGAAATCTGAATGTCCAACCTATTTGAAGTCTATGGGTAAGGCTATGGCTGTAACCCTTAGTGATGGTGAAGTTTCTGATCATGATTCTGATTGTGATGAGGATGGAAACTTCATTGCTTTCACTACTGCTGCTGTAGTTGATGAGAGCATATCTGTTGAAGAGAACCCTTCTGATGGGGAACTCTCTGAAGATGCAGATCTTCAAGAGGCCTATAACAAACTTTGCAAAGTTGCTGCAAAGGATGCTATGAATGTTGAACTTGGCCTAAAGAAAATTGAATCTCTTGAGCTTGAAAAGAAAAATTTGCTTGTTAAATTGTTTGATGCTAATGAACTTTTGAACAATGTGAAAACTGAAAACATGCTCTTGCTTGATAAAGTTAAATCTTTAGAACTTGATTTATCCGTTGCTAGATCTGTTAGTTCTAAACTTGATCAAATGCTTAGTGTTCAAAAGTCATCTTCTGACAAAACTGGTTTAGGTTATGTTGATAGCATCTGTGTGTCCGCTCCCCATTCCACTAAGTTTGTTCCTTCATCTTCTTCTTCTGAACCTTCTGTGAGTGAGATAGTGAGTGAAACTGTCAAACCCCCTGTGAGTGAGGTTGCTAAACCCTTAGAAGGTTCATCATCTAGGAAGATTAGGGTTGATCTGAAAGATTCTAAGCCTAAGAAGCCTACCCTATCTAAGGACAAGACACATGATAAACCTGCATGGGTTTGTCACTTTTGTGGAAAGATAGGACACATACGTCCAAATTGCTACAAGCTGCAAGCTGCAAAGAGAGCAAACAAACCAAAAGTACCTGTGCCTCAAGTACTTGATCCTATGGTACTTATTGGTGATTTGATAAAGGCTTTAAACCTTTATTCCAATCCTAGAGTTGGTAATCATTCTCAAGTGAATAAGAACTCCAATGCTCGTGGTGCATCTAAAAAGTTTTGGATGCAAAAGACTCGACCTAACTGAGTCTTTCTGGCATGGTCCTTGTGCTTCATTGCTCTACCCTTTGTGACCATTGTTCTTTGGTTGTTTTTTTTTTTTTTGTCTCTAGGATTTGCATTGCATAACATTCATGCATTTCATTCTGGGTGTTTTTATTTTTATTAAAATAAATAAATAAATAAAAAAAGAAAAAGGGAAAAGGAAGCACATTTTGTTTTGCACTATTCTTCTTGGTTTTTAAGAACAAGGTTGGTCAATTTATTTTCACATAACATGTCTTTTGTACCTTGTTTAGCTTTGATGAGCTTATTTATTGCACTCTACTAGTTGAAGATTTGTAGTGCATGTTGTGTGGGAAAGATGTGTATGGTTTTGGTTACTATATCTTAATCTTGAAGTCACATGTTTTTAAATGTTGGACTTGAACTTTTAGAGAAAGACATAAATAACCATCTCACCACTATTCACTAGCCAATCATGAACACCTTAGTGCATATCATAAGATTTTGTGCTCGAGAAAGTGTAGCACATGCACAAAAAGAACATAAGGTGAAGCCTCGGTAAAAGTGCTTAATTCTTAAAATCTAATTGGTGTGTACTATTAGGCTTGATGCCAAACTCACATAAACTTAAAATTGGAATGTATATTATGAGGCATAAATACAAGAAACTTACATGATTACAAGCTTATGATCTAGGAGATGTGAGAGTTATATGATGTAACTCTTTAGGTGATAGTCTCTTTTAAATTCTTTGTGATGAATTTTGTAGACTTTGTGATTGATTGCTATTCACATATCATCTCACATGTATCTCATGTCTTTGCTAGTCGCACACACTACACGAGTTACTCGTTGCTAAACATTGTACATGTTATTGTGTGTGTTTATGGTCTGACCAACCAAGTTTTTGCAATCACTTTGAATTATGTGCAAACTAAATTTGTTGCTTGAAAATTTGTGGAGAATGCAAAATTTTGTTTTTGGGAATATTGGGCTTAAAATTCTTGTTTGGAAAATCATATCATCTCATACTCATGCATTTTTGGTCTTAAATTTTAATGTTTTAAGTTAAATCAACTTGTTTTTCAAAAATAGTGTTTTTCCTGAAAAATATGGTGAGCCTCTGCTTGATTCGATCGGACCATTTTGTTTTTTGACTGATCAAAATTTTTAAAATTTTAAAATTTTTGAGAGTGGGAGCCTCTGTCTGTTTCGACCGGTCGAGGCTGATTTTCGACCGATCGAAACTCGTGTATCAAGTTTTTTAAAAGGCAGAATTGGACTTTTTCAAAGTCACTGTTCAAACTTTTTCTTTTCTTTCTCTCTCTCCGCATTGGCTCTTGGCTCCACCATCAAATTTTTGTCGTTTTCCTTCAATATTTTTGCAAGGTTTTTGTCCTTAGAAGCCGGTAAGACCCTTTTGCCCTTCTTTTTCAAGTTTATTTCTTGATTTCATGCATTTTTCATGCATTCTCATGAGTATTTTCGGCATCTTCAAAATTATTGGGGTTTTTGATGATTCAAGCCAATTCTTGTGATCAATGGGTTTTTGTGCCATGATGTTATATTGATGATCCCTATAGTTTAATTTGATCAATTTTGTGGTTTTTGAAAAATTGGAAATTCTAGGGTTTTGAATTTGATCTGAATTGGAGATTTTGTCAAATTGGCTTAAATTGATGAAATTGGCTTCTCCAATTGATGTATTTGGTCATTATTTTTGTTATTATATCATGTGTAATGATCAATTCATCAATTTTTTTAAAAAAATTGATCAAGTGGTTTCTATATTTTGGGGTTTTTGTGTTAAACACCTTTATGTGCAAGCCAATTTTGTAATTTGAATCTTTTTGACTTAATTCACTGCATTAGCACATGCATCATGACATTTAAACTTGTTCATGCATCATATAGATTTTGATTCTATTTTTTGTTTTCGTGCTAACTTGCAGTCTGCCCTTGGTTTTGTTCTTTCGCTCTGTGTTTTGATACTTATCTTAGCACCATGCCTAGGAAAACTAGAGCTCATAGGACCACTTCCACTTCTTCTAAGTCTCCACCTAGAGTAGAGCTTTTTAAGAATAATAAGTGTAGAGAAGCCTATGACACCTTGAACTGTAGGCGTAAGATCTGGTTTGAGCGAGCTGTTGTATTAGATGCGCTTGATCCGGCCATTAGGGCCAATTTTGAGTCTAGGGGTTGGTTGCCTCTCGTAGAGATAGATCATCCACCTCCAAGTGCCCTAATTAGAGAGTTCTACTCGAACCTCTCTTGCCACATCTATGATTCCAACACCCTTGTTAGGAGTTGGATACGAGGTGTAGAGTTCACCATTACCCCTCGGGTGGTGGCTGAGGCTCTTGGGGTGCCGGTTGTTCGGGATGCTGACTATCTCTATGATGAGTCACCCTCTTTAGATGTCGTCATGTCTTACATCACTGGGTCATCTATCCAGTGGGGTTCTGATCCTCGGATCACGTCCGCTGAGCTTACCGAAACTGCTTATCTCTTCTTTAGGATTGCGTGTCATTCCTTGTGGCCTATCTCTCACTTCCACACCATCCCTTTAGAGCGATGTGTGTTTTTGTACGCCTTTGCTTCTGGAGCGTCTATCAGTTTTCCTCACTTGTTCCTTCGTTCTTTGAACGAGGTTCATAGGAGTTCTGTCGTAGGGCATGCGCTGATTCATCCTATTTTCATTCATAGGATTTTGCTTTATTTAGGTCTAGATGGTTTTCCGTCAGGTGAGCCTGTTCATGTGATAGCTCCCATAGGTGCCACCTTTCTTCGTCAGAGGGCTGCTCAGTTGAGGGTTCCTCCTTCTCGTCCTAGAGGTGCGTCATCTAGTAGTGTTCCCCCTCCTCCCTCTTCTACAGGTACGGCTGCTGCTGAGCCTTCAGGTGCTGCTGCTGATGCTGATGGTGTTATTCCTCCACCGACTGCTATGGATGATTCAGACATTCGTCACACGTTGGATCATGTCTTGACCGTTCAGGCGGCTCGAGGACAGATTTTGGTGAACGTGCTTGATGAGATCCGTGCCTTGCGTGTGGAGTTGGCGCAGTTTGGACCACCTCCCTTTTGGTGATGGATATCTTGTTTGCCCTTTGGCATTCCGTCACAAAAAGGGGGAGTACTTGTAGGTTTTTGTTTTTAGGGGGAGACTTTTTGTTTTTGGTTGGAGCTTGTGGAGTTTTAGATTGTATCTAGGTGCTTCACTGTGTACTTAACATTTTTAGCTCTTACCTTGTTTTTGATGGGTTATTCATGTTAGGGGGAGTTTTATGTTTTTGTTGGTACTTTATTTGTTTCTTCTTTCCAACTGCTTATTGATTTATATTTATGAGTTATTCATTGATATATGTCTTTATTTGTGTGTTGTTTGAAATCAAGAAGTTATTTTGTTTACTTGTATTATTTCCACACATGCGGTTATGCATTTTGCTTAGTGTTTCAAGAAATATATAGGTTGATTCAATTGAGCTGCTGTCTACACTTGCAACTGATGGATAGTAGTTAGGATTGAATTTTGTTTATGAGCATTATTTTGTAAAGAGCTTTTCATTTTGTAAACTTTGAGCTTCTATGTTGTGTTTTGTCACGGATTGCCAAATGGGGAGTTTGTTAGGTTCTAAAGTTTAGGACTTTGTGTATTTAGAACTCTAATTTGTATTGTTGGCAAACCATGATCAAAACAATGTGTTTAGAAGTATTTAAAGCGAGCTCAAAGTTGTATGTCAATGTAAAGTTGGAATCGAGTGTAAATCAGAAAGCACTGTGGCTTTCGGCCTGGCTCGATCGATCGAAGCTTAGGCTCGACCGATTGAAGCTCGGGCAGATTGCTTTTCTGTAGAATTTTCCAACTCAGCCCTAGTTGTTTTAAAACATTTTTAGAGTTTCTTATTTGTCCTAAGTATAAAAGGCAAACCCTAGCCACATTTTAGTGTTGCTCATATTGCGGTTTGTGTAAATCTCTTGTGAGATCTAGAGGAGCTTTCCTTTACACAAACTTAGGGTTTTCAAGGAGGAGATATTATCTACACCTTGATGATCAAAACAGTTGCTGCCATTAAAGCTTAAAGATACACAAGCGGGGGTGCTTGTAGCTGGTGGGAATCCAAGAAAGAAGGAGTCCGTGGATTCGGAGCTTGCATATGGTCGTGTCAGTAAGTTCTACTGGTTGGTAGCATTAGGAAGTCAAGCGGGGGTGCTTGTAAGTCCTTTTGTATGAACTTCGATTCTTTCAAGATAGTGGATTCAAGTTTACCTTGAGGATAGCTAGGTCAAATCCTCCCCAGGTTTTTACCGGTTTGGTTTCCTGGGTGATCATATTATTGTCTTATTTATTTTCCGCTACTATGCATGATATGATATATTTGTGTTAACCTAGACTCGTTAATTTGACTAAGTAACAACTTGGCTAATTATCTAGGTTAATTTGTTTGTGGTTTTAAGGGGTCTAAAAACTGTCACCAATTACATTTTCTAGTGGATTGTTTACCGCTTGGAGGGCGGCAGAGAGGTTTTACGCCAAGGGCTTCGGTTTCTTCTTCGATAACACATTGTGTGTTGTCCTTGTGTTTGCATCTTCCTTCCCTTTTATCTTTGCCTTTTATTATCTGCTGTGGGTTGTGATTTTAAATTGGCTTAGATTGTTTTCCAATTCTGTTTTATAGCTTTTGTTCATTTTCCGCACACTAGTTGTTTGACATAAAGCTTGAATTGGTTAAGTTGTAATTTGGGGGTCTAAACGTTCAAGAGTGTTTTTACACTATTTGAACTTTCATCAACAATCTATGCATTTTACCAAATGCAATACCAAATATAATGCATTTTTATATATAATAATATATAATAGGGTCACAACACAACACTTTTAAGAAAACATAGATCCATATATAATTTCCCAAAATGTGTTTGACCCAAAAACAACATTTATGCGACATGATTATTTTCCAAAAAAATCCCTTTAAAAGCTACTTACCTTGCAACCCGCAAAAGCCTAATTCTCCAAGCTCCAAGGAGCTTAGCTAGAACCTAAACAATATCAAGTAAACCTATCACAACAAACATAGAGCTTAAAATTTTATTTAGCTACAATTTAGGAATTACCAAATAAGCACTTAATTAGGCAAGCCTAGTATTTAACCACATCAATAATAATATATTCCACTTCCAAAGTTTCTCAATAAATTGATTCACAAGGCATAAACTCCAATTTATAAGGTTAACCCATTTAATATCTCCAACATTATAACTAGCTTTCATAAAATTTACACTACATCATTAAGAGACTCATGAAAGCAAAATCAAAATATCCTCTAAGACAAGAAATTTAGAACTTCAACTAACTCCAAATAAACCCAATGGCAATGGAAAATTTTGATTTACCAACCTTCACATATTATAACTCAAAACCCCTAAATTTTCCACCATAAATAAACCTTAGGTAATCATCATTAGCATAAACCATAAACCCACTCATCAAATAATTCCACTAATATAAAACCCATACATATAAACACATAAATATTACTCCCAATTCTCATAAATCACATGGGTTTTATTATTAAAGCTTAGATAAAAATAACCTCTAGCAAAAGTATAATACCCATAAAAAGATTAGAAAATTTTACCTCATATAGTAGAGATGAGTGAGTTTTAGCTTTTTCTATGAAGTTTTCCGGTGATCCTTGCCGGAAAAATGAAGTATATGGTGGTGTGGAGTGTACCGGTGGGTGAGTGAGGGAGAGGAGTGTGTGCGTTATGTTGAGAGAAAATGAAAAGAAAAGAAGAACAAAGAATGTGTGGCCGGCCAAAGAGAGAAAAGAGATATTTTGGAATTGAGTGGTAGGGAGCAAATGGGGTAGGTGGGGGTCATGTGGTCCCAAACATTTGACCACTCTTTTTTTTTTTTTTTTTTGGTATTGGTCTGGGCCATTACAATCATACTGCAATAACAAAGTATCGAAGAAACCAAAAAAAAAAAAAAAAAAAAGATTTCGTAATGAAGCTTTTTTATTACATCACATAAAAA
Source organism: Quercus berberidifolia (assembly GCA_028535905.1). Classification (NCBI taxonomy): domain Eukaryota; kingdom Viridiplantae; phylum Streptophyta; class Magnoliopsida; order Fagales; family Fagaceae; genus Quercus; species Quercus berberidifolia. The sequence continues at coordinate 74,554,323 of JAPQVW010000002.1, read as the reverse complement.
AAATCAATAATACAAAAAAGAATTAATATGCTTTTATCAATTTTTATTATACAATATTACTTCAAAGTTGTTTTAATCAAGGTTTTGAAATCCGGACCAGACCGTACGGTCCAACCGGAAAAACCTCGAACTGTTCACTTTTGCGGTTCTTTTAGCATCAAAAACCGTTCTATGGAAAAAAAAGAGGGATCCGTGTGAACCGCGGTCGGACCTCACGGTTCTGAGAACCGTGATTAGACCGCTTCTCACGGTTCTCTACTTTCCATGGAATCTGAACTGAAAAAAATAAAAAAATAAAAAAATAAAAAAATAAAAAAAAAAAATAAGGGAGAAAAGGAAGAAGACAAGGACGAAGCAGGGTGGCGCCATGAAGCAACTGCTTCTTCTTCTTCTTTCTTTTTTTTCTTCGTCTTCTCTGTCCGTCTCCCTCTCTCCTTTAACGGTTCTCGTGGGTTCAGTTTAGAGCTTTTTTTTCTTCTTTTTTGGGTACTTACAGGCTTAGCCATTGTTGAATCTTCATTCTGCAACCTCAGACCTATAGATCACACCACCATTTCTTTTTATTCTTCTTCTCACTCTCACTAGCTCGATCTCTCTATCATGGTTTTCGCCGATTGTTACTTTAACATTTTTCTCTTTACATTTTTTCCGATTGCTCTTTCTGCATTTTTTTCTCTCTCTGCATTTTGCTTTTGCCTTTGCACTCTAGAGTCTTCTAGTGACTAGTCTACTGACTCCTCTGCGTGATGGACATGCGTTCCTATCACCCACTCAAAACTTGCTGTCAACCACTCTCTTTTGAAAAGGTTATTGGGTTTTGTTCTTTATTTAGTCAAATATTTTAATGGTTTGGCCGGCTACTCTTCTAGCTTTTTTTTTTTTTTTTTTTTTTTTTTGTTTTTGTTTTTGTTTTGTTTTGTTTTTTTTTTTGTTTTTTGTTTTTTGTTTTTTGTTTTTTGTTTTTTTTTTTTTTTTTTTTTTTTTTTTTTTAAGTTTTCATAAATGATCCTAGTCAAATGGGCTTGGGCTTGACAAATTATTGGGTTGTCAAATGGGTGTTGTAATGATTTAAGATAATTTAGACAATCTCCTATAAAAAGAGTATAATATTAAACCTTAACAAAAATTATTTATGTTTGCTTAGAATTTAATATTTCTTATTTTCTTTATAAAAGTTATGATATATATATATATATATATAAAATATTTGAAAGACAAATCTCTATATTTTTTTGAACTATTATAGTCAAATTTTCTATTTATACTAATTTAATATATTTATTCATATTTAAATAATTATTAAATTAATTATGACGTCATCACGGTTCAATCCCGGTTCAACCTCAGTTCGACCTTAAAAACTTTGAACCTCTCCCTTTTACGGTTCAATGAACGGTCCGGGTCTGAAAACCTTGGTTTTAATTACTGTTCATTACTTGAACAAAATAATTATAATAGATTTGTGTGTGTGCAATTTATAATTTTTACTTTTTATGATAAATTCATTACTAACAAAGTTTTATAATAAATATGCTATAATATCTATATAATATTTTTCAAAAAAAAAATTACATAAAACATTACAATATTATCCGTGCATTGCACAGGCAACTTACTAGTAGTCTTATAATAGCATGAGCTACCATGGTTTTAAGGTTAAAATACTATGCCAAATATATTCTCATTTGCATTCGCAGTAATTCTCTTGCTTTCCCTCTCTCTCTAAAGGTGATTAATACCAGCCTAGGACATAGGGCTATCGTGATTATCTTTCATCAAAATTAACTTATTTGTCACTCTCACGCACGATTAAGAATAGCTGTTACCTACCTCTGCCTGAAATTCCTTATACCCTTGAACCGATGATGGTGAAAGCATCTTCACAGCAACGTGAAAGCCATTTAAGTAGCCGTGATAAACTGTTCCAAAGCCTCCTTTCCCGATAACGCTTGCAAAATTGTTAGCAATGCTGAGGACCTCTAAGTATGTGAACTGCTGTTTTTTAGACTCTACACCCTACCTTGTTCATTGGATACAATGTTCACCTCCCCTGCAGGCACATCTACTAAGATCATGACAAAATGAAGCATACGATGTCCTTGTAAAATTTAAACTGTTAAGGGGCTGTTTGATACATCATTTTTAAACACATGTTTTCAGTTTTGAAACAATATTACACGCATTTTCACTCACAAGTATTTACAAAAAAACTGGAAACTTATGTTTAAACACACATACCAAATGGGCCCTAAATCTTTTTGAAAAAAATCTACCTTTTCTATCCTTCTAAGTTGCCACAAGAGAGCAAGCCCACATAATAAGAGGATGACAAATCCAACTGCTGCTGCTACTACTGGAACAACAATATTCTTTTTTCTTTTTGCATGGACTCGACACACAAGGATTTGGGTTTCCTCCGATACTAGCAAGATTTGGATTTCCTCCAACACTAGCATCAACAATGTATGTAAAACTTGAAACTGCAGCTGATGCCTCTTAATCTATTATCTTATACAAACAGTAGCTATATGTAACTCTAAATGATGGCGCTAAGTTTAGACATATATGATAGTACAACTTTCAAAGGAAAAAAATTGTAAAACAGAAACAATGATAATTTTCAGAGTAAATAGCAGACCTGAGCAAAAGTAATCCCTTATTTGATCTTTCAATGAGTTCCATGGGAATGGACCCTGAGAGGTTGTTATTTTGTAGGTTTCTGTGAAGAGAGAGAAAGTATTATCTCTATATTCTTACTAAAAGAAACTCGCAAGAGTTGCAGCTGTGACAGAAAAATGGGAACAGTTCCATATAAGTTATTGTTTGATAGATCCCTATAAATAAACAAACTATCATGTTAAATATCAGTCATGTAAAAAAAGGGTGCTATTCCGTTTCAATAAGCAAAAAATGGACACTTTCTGGTTCATATGAAATACTTACAAATACTGTATCATTGTGAGATTTGATATGGAAGGAGATATGTTCCCAGTCAATCCACTTGAGGATAAGTTCCTAATTGCGTGATTAACAAATTGAGATTTGGAATAAATTAAAATTATTAGGACGTATACTTTATTTAGAAGGCATTAACTTACAAGGATATGATGCTGGGTGAATCAAAAGCATTGTAGCTGCAACTAAGACAATCCCACGAGTAATCTTTAGGGGCACAAGGATCTCCCTGTCAGTTTCTCTTTATTCGATACATTGATCTGATATCTTGATAGCATCAACTAAGTATTTCATAGGCGTAAAATAAGAAATATGAATGAAGTTAAAGAAACAAATAATGAACTTTCTCAGGAGTTTTAGTAATTGCAGGTTGCCCTGTGATTATTTCCAATAGAACAACCCCGAAGCTAAAAACATCACTCTTTCTTGTTCAACCGGTTTGTTGTATAGTAACTGTAAGCCAAAGATGTAACGTAATCTATACCCAAGCAAAATGAGAACCAGGTTATTAAATGATCTACTATTCCAAGTTTTATGGTTAGTTTTGTGATTCGAGTTAGGTAAACTTAAAAATATTACTATATTAGTATCTCTAACCAAAATGTGTGTTTGATAATTCCATCTTCTCTAGTTACTTTGGTCAAACTATAATACTTGGATCAAAGGAAAAAGAAAAGAAATTAAGGGCTTTTATATATAACAATGGGTTTTTGAAAAACTTCAAGAATGGTTGTATATCAGCGAAAATTTCTTATAATAACCATGTATACTGTATAGTATTCTGGGGACTTTGAGTAATTGAGTTGATATATGATTGATTTTGGGTTAAGTTTGGAGAATTCAACAAAAGTTCATAGAACTATTTGAGTATGCAGAGTACTATAAGATATGTGAACTTTTCCGTAATTAGTATAAAAATGATAGAAATAAATATATTTATGAAAATTATTAGTATTTATTGGAAAATTTGATTTAATAATTTCAATTTCTTAATTTTAATTACATAATTGCAATTTATTCCATACTAAAATATTTTCCAATTTTTTTTTTTATTAAGTTGGCTTATTCAGAATTTTCTACCTTTTCAAAATAGGATCAAGCATCTTGGAGATTGCGAAAAGTTGAATAAAAGCTTTTATTGAGCTTTGACATTCCGAATGTAATTTTGAATATGTTTTAGAATCAACTATACAATCTGATAATGCAGTGGACTGGAAATTGCCAATAGAGGTACGTATTGGTTTAGAATCTAGTTCATTCTGGGACTTATAAAGTTATGACTCAGTCTTTTGAGCCTAGTTACGAATATAGGGTGTGACCATTGCCGTATAGATTGCTAGTACATGATCTTAGTGTATGTATGAATTTTTAATACAATAAAAAATTGCTATTTATTGTTTCATTGAAACTGTTGATTTTATTGAGATGATGTCACAAACTGTTGATTTTTAATACACAAATACGCATTTTCTATGATTTTTACAGTGCTTTGGAAAATTGTTTACAGTTTCTTTTGTCTCAAAGTCAGGAAGTTGGTTACTTGCTGAGTAGTCAAGCTCACTTTATTTCTTCCATTTTCATTTTCAAATTGTATTGATAACAATTAGTTTTGAGGCTTTCGTTGAGTTTGTCACATTAACAAAATTATGAATTTTGAAATAAGATCAGACTTTTAATATATGTTTGATTTTTTGTCGTTGATGTATTTTATGCACTTGAAGTTTTGGGTTTTTGTTATCTATAATATTTGCAGCAATTGAAGTTTTGGATTTTTGTTTTCTTTAATATTTAAAGATTCTTTTGGCATACGAATTATTTGAGTTTAATTTTTATTTTTATTTGTTGAATAATATTTGAGGTTAAATATTAGTCTTTGAGAAAGGCTTTACATACTCGAAAAGTAAAAACCTAATACATGTGCGATCCTTTTTGTATGCCTAGTTCATTTGCGTGACAAACACAGGTAAAAAAAAAAATCAATATATATATAAAAGCAGAGACCTCATGCGGGAGAGCATGAGGTTCTGCCATGTGGCGCTCCCTTTGAAGAGTTTACTCCCTCCACCCCTCTCTTCTCTTCATGTCTTTTAGCATACCCGAACAGCTGCCTTTTAAGTATTTTTCTGTTTGAACTTCCACCTTACCTAAATGTTTAATGAGTGCCATGTGGTAATTTCTCTCTCTCTCATTTAAAAGGGTGAATATCCTTATCTTAAAAGAAATTAGTATGCTTTTCATTTACCCGGCCTTCATATCAGATTTGGACTTTTCGTCTCCACCTTCACGTAACTCTTGCATTGCCTAACTTCTCCTATTCCCAATCTTCTTATATAAGTACTAGAACTAGAATACAAATGTGAAAGCATTAATGTGAAGAAGGCAGGGTTAAAAGTATATTGAACCTTGTGGGTTGTGATCATGTTGGGAATCACGATTCATATCTCTGTCCTTAATTTGCTGGATGACACTTCCTCTGGTACTCTCTCTCTCTATATAGATGTTGACAAGCATATGGCTGTAACTAAAATAATATTGAAAGCTAATACTCATTTTGACAAGAAAATAGTTGTTTTCCTTCTTTCTTTCTATTTGTGTGTGAAGATACGACATCGTTGAATCACAACAATAGAGGATTTGAAGCTCGCATTGAAGAAGAAAGTGAATGTCATGGATGGAATAATCCAAGATCGGTCATGGTGATATCACATGGTAATTGTTTTTTATTTGGGTTAATTATGGAGACTGGAGTACATGAATTGGCAGCCTATAGTGTTATTTCTATATTCCTTGAAATTTTTGGTTGTGTTAAGATCAATTTACTCATTGTACAATAAAAAAAAAATCAAGGATTAGTATAAGATTGGAGAATTGATATTAGCTAGATAAATCTAACATGGCATGTGTCTACAGATATTATTTTAGCAAATGATTTCATATCTATAAAAACAAATTGACCTTTGGTGCTTGGCTGCTTGCTGATGCCAATTAAGGGTGAATATGGTGATGGTTGCTGGTGGTGACCCAACACACACAACGGGACCCCATTTGGTCTTGCGTCAATTTAGATTTCTTTCAAAGATACAATATTGAGTCACATGGCCTTAAACATGCACAATTTTATTTAAATGGAATTATAGTGGTAAGTTGGTAACCATATGGCTTTAAAAATTCATTTGATTTCTTTTTCTTTTTTTATTTACAAATTATTTGGAATTTGTGACAATTCACTCTTGGCACCATGTATTACTATATGTGCAATATATTATAATTCAATTTGGTATCTTCTCTTGAGTTCCGTAGCACAATATTTGGTCATTTGGTGTTCTTCCATTGTTAAACTATTTGTAATAATGATTCTGTCACAAAGGAAATGTGCAACCATAAAAATAACTTCATATATATTATTTTAAAACATGAGGTTCTGTTATATGGTCTTTATCAGAGTAATTTTGTATTTAACCTTTAATCTCATATTTGCACGTAACTTTGAATGATTGGCATTCAGCCCTTAAAGCATGTAACTTTGAGGTATCCAATTGAGAAAGAACTTGAAAATGATTACAACCAAAATTGAATTTTGTGTTGTTTTGTATTGTTTTGTTTTCTCATAAAAATGCACACCATTGTCATTGAAGTGTATTTCCAAATTAAGAGGCTTCATATCAATTTAGCACCAAAAAAAAAAAAAAAAAATTTGTAATGGTTATATGTGTGCAACTTAAAATTCTCACTTTTTATGACAAACTATTTGCTTCATCTAATTTCTAATTTTTATAACAATTATGTTATAGTCTATATTTTTTATCACCTTATATGTTATCGCAACAATAATTAATATTATTATTTATCAAATAAAAAAAAACAATAATTCATATTTTTACTCTAATATATGTTCAACATTTTCCATAACCTTCTTACATAGAAACTTACAACATTATCCACGCATCGCGCGGGCAATCCGCTAGTTTATAAAAATAGTGACCGTCAAAATTATGTAATTTGCTGAGCCTTATAACTTAATTGGTTGGAGTTTTTTAGAGATTCAAACAGAAAAATCTTGGGTTCAAATCCCCCACCCCTTTTGTAACTATTGATTTATCAAAAATAAAAAAATAAAAAAAATAAAAAAATAAAAAAAAAAAACTAAAAAACAAAAACCAAAAATATGCAATGCAAATACTTACTCGGGGTCAAGGTATCCTGGGGTGCCAACAACTTTTGTTGAGACATGAGTGCCACCTTCATCGGGGATAACTTTAGACAACCCTAAATCAGTTAGTTTGGCCTGGAAATTCACATCTAATAAGATGTTTGTAGACTTCATTTCACGGTGGATAAATGGGTGACTTGCAACCATTGTGCAAATACTCCAATCCTTCAAAATTGAAAATTCAATTTCAGACACAATAATTCAATTACATTTGGGACACACACACACAGAGGCAAATATGTACTTGCTGACCTTGTGCCGAGTCCATCGCTATTTTGAGTCTAGTTTCCCAACTCAGGAAACTTGCATTTTTATCTGTAAAGAATAATAGATCCAACTAAGTTATTACAGTTTAACAAACTCACAAATTGGAAGAAAGTTAATATTTTTATAGTGAAAGATTCTTAGTATGATCAATACCTGACAGATGCATTGCCAAGTTTCCATTTTCCATATACTCATAGATGAGCCCCATATTGGTGTTTTCATGGCAATATCCAACAAAAGAAGTTATGTTTTTGTGATGGACTTTTGAAAGAAAATTGGCCTGTAGATTAAGGTCACATCTTATATGAATTCAAAAAAATTCATATAAGATTTTTTTATACAAATATAAGTGAGTTCGTAGGTTTTTTTTTTTTTTTTTAATTTTTTTTAATACAAAAAAAAAATTGTTATTTTAAAATATTAACATGTAATTATAAATATTTAAGTCAGAATTTTGTAGAATACAATTGAATATTATTACTTTTATTGGCCTACCATGGTTTTAAGGTTATTGTGATAAGTTTAATATGGAAATAGGTCTGCAAGCCGAATTACTCCATCCTTAGTGGTGGTTTCAGAAATATTTTCTAGGATGATTATTAAAAAACATAAATTATACAAAATTTAATTAAAAGAGAACATATATTAACCCCAAAAAAAAACACACACGCTCACATAAATACATAAAGTCTAACAATTTCTTTCTACAATTTTCTTTTTTTTGAAATTTTAGCATGATAGTTTCATTACCAATGTTGCATGTTACATCTCTATCAAAATTATAGTTAGATAAAAATTTTCTTGGGATTTTTCTTTTTGTTTGTGAGGACTTAATATATTGTTAAAGGGACTAAAGTTTAAGGGCAAAGTTTGGTTACAAACTTAATTATACCCTAATACTATAGCTCTCATTAAATAATTTAACGTGGTGAATTTTGAAAATCTAATTGTTAAGTTACATGTTTTTTATTAGACATGGCAAAACGGGAATATTTCTCACACATATCTACAATTTTAAATTTATGTTTTTAACTCTACTATAATCAGATTATCTTGGTGTGTATGTACTTTGCTATTTGATATCTAAAAATCTTTACTCATTATAGAATGCTTAACCATTCATTTTTTAATTCATTTGCATGCAGTTATGTAAATGTCTCAATTGTTTCCTTAAAGCTCAAAACAAAAAAAATAAATTAATATTGTCTTAATTTTATTATTTTTTACGCAAAAAAAATTTTTAAAAAATGGTTTGGGTCATGGGTCGGGTTGGGTTGACCCGCAAAAAAACATGGGTCGGGTCATGGGTCAACCTGTTTTTGCTTCAGGTAAAAAAAAAAGGGGTTCAGGTCGAGTCAGAAAATTCTGAATGTGAAAATAATGAAGGCAAAGTATCAAATTAGCATTAATTATGAATGCTTAGACCTTTTTTTTTTAACTATTTATGTTCAAAATAAACAACTTTTCAAAATAAATTATGATATTTTTTAGAGTGTGTGTTGCTTAACAATGATATGATATTCATAAAAGAGACCATGTATAAATAAGTAAACAATTAAACTTTAATGTATATTCTCAAATTGAAATAGAGTGCTAACCACAATTGATAATAGATTATAAAATTAATTTTCAAGATTGTGAATTTCTTATATGTTTTTATTTTTTGTCAAATGAGTTATCCAATAAGTCATTTGTAATTTTGTTTTATACTTTGAAATGTTGCCAGTTGATATTGTGTAGAAATAAAATTTGTATACTTGTTTTACTTATCTTTGTGTTATTTTGTTTTAGTTAGCAATGTTGAGATTTGTATAATTATAAAATTATTGAATAAGTATTAATAAGTTTAACTGAGTTTATTCTTGATATAAGTGATGAATTCAAAGTAATACATTTTACATCATGTAATTTGTTGCATGACTTTCCAAATGACAAATACATGTTTTCTTTATAAAAAAAATTTATATGAAAAATATGGGTCAACTTGACCAGCAACCCGATTGAATCGAACCCCTTTTTAACCCGCTTAAAATGATCCGTTTTAATCTGCAACCCGATTGACTCGACCTAAACCCGACCCAACCCGCCCATTTGCCATGTCTATTCTTTATGTTTTTAAAACGCATGTTAAATTTCATGTCAATTGTATGTTATTTACTTTTGATCCATAAATTTATTTTTTATGTATAATTTTAAACTACAAAAACTTGAAATTTAAATATTTGATTGATAACATAATTATTAATCTTTAATCTTCTTGTAATTTTGTAAACATGGATGATATAAAAAAAAAAATTTATTTATTTGTGGATTTGTCAAAATTCACGTTAAAAAAATATATATATATATATATATATATTAAATAGAGTTATAGTCTTAGTTTACAACCAAGTTTTTTACCCAATTTTGTCCAAAGTTTAAATATATTGGGACTAAAAAATTTTAGGGCAGTCACAAATATTTTTTAAGCATTAAAAAATCATAAATTTTTAAAATTTATATATAATTAAAAAAAATTTAGGTCAGGGTGGTCTGATGACCACCCTGAACTAAATGTAAAGCCACCAGTGTCAATTCTCTTGCTTTTGCTCTTTCTAGCTTTCTTTCACTACGTTTTCTTTTTTCTTTCTTTCTATTTTAACTTGGTACTAAAATGATACAAAACAAACACGCAATAGAGGCCAAGTCTCATTCTAGCCTAACGGAACCCTTAAATCCATAAGAAGTTCCTTGAATCCACCAAAGACAAAAAGAAAAGAGAACCCTTTCTTAAAAATATCATTAAAAATGTGAGTTCAAATTTTTGTTTACGTAGTGCAAGCCTATTTAAGGCTTATTTTGTAACTTAAAATATTCCTAAACTGATCTGATTTAAAACCCTAATGGGACTCTAATTTGACTATAAAACCCATAAAAACACTTAAAATAAGCAAATAAAATCTTAAATACTGTAATTCAGAAAATTAACTAAAAATATAAAAAAATTAATAAATGAATACAAATTATCCCTCATAATTTTTTCCTACATCATAAAACCGCAATTTCTATTCCTCAACAACCTTGGTTGTAGCCTACATTATAAACATTAGAGTTCACACCTAAGATCTAATTTCGTCACTAAAAGTTGAAATTTTTAGTGACGAAATATTTCGTCACTGTTGGTATTGCTGTGGATAGTATTAGTGACGAAAATCCTTTCGTCACTAAAAATGTTAACAAAAAATGGTTTCTTTAGTGACGAAAATAAAATTCGTCGCTAAAAGTTTAACAAATTCTAGGTCCTTTTGTGACAAAACAGAAATTTGTCACTAAAAGTATGCTACAGCGATGAAATTTAAATTTCGTCGCTAAAAATCTTAACAAAAAAATGGTTTCTTTAGTGACGAAAAAGAAATTCATCACTAGAAGTAGGAAACAGCAACGAAAGCATTTCGTCGCTATAAAGTTGTCTTTAGCGACGAAATGTTTTCGTCGCTATTGCCCACTTCTAGTGACGAATTTCTGTTTCATCACAAAAAGTGGTCTTTAGCGACGAAAACATTTCGTCGCTAAAATACCACTATAAATACTCCAAAACAAAGCTAACACCCACTCAGCAAAACAAAAAACTGAGAAACCCACGCTCAAAAAAACAAGAGAGAAACCCAAACAAAAAAAAAATGCCGATGAACCCAAACCGTTACCGTCGCCATTGCCGTTGAAGCGTCGCCGTTGCCGTTGAAGCGTTGCAAAAGAAATACCGACGAACACCCATCGTTTCCGTTGCCATTGCCGTTGAAGCGTTGTCGTCGTCGTTGCCGTTGCCATTGAAGCGTTGCCGTTGCCGTTGCCGTTGAAGCGTTGCCGTTGCTGTTGAAGCGTTGCCGTCGCCATTGCCGTTGAAGCGTTGCAAAAGAAATACTGACGAACACCCACCGTTTCCGTTGCCGTTGCCGTTGCCGTTGCCGACAATCGGTTAGGTTTTTCTTATTTTTTATTTTTTTTTATTATTTTTTTTTTCTTTCATTCCCTTAAATACATAGTTTGTTGAGAAATTTCTTTTAACACAAAAGATAAAAAAAATTTCTTTTGTTGAGAAATTTTGTGCCAACAATTGTAGGAGTTGTGTTCTTTTGGATTTAGGAGTATGAATTTTACAGCTCTTATCAAATTCAGAATAATGTTCAATTGAGTTCAAACTGAATTAGAATAATGGAATTACTGAATTCATTCTGGAAATTTTGGTTTATTTATTTAGGTTTCTAGTACTAACAAGAAAGGTCATTAAACTTGATTGAGTATTCGATAAAGGCCTAGTGTTGAGAAATTGCGCCAATGATCTAGCCCAAATGGCAAGTCTCCCCTTGTAAGAGCAAGGTGGAGGGCAGTAAAGAAAAACTGAAGTGTTAAGAAATGGCAATAACATACCGACTTTACCATCCTTAGAGCTGAAAAATATTTGAACTATTTTGTTGAGAATGGGTATTTTTGTTGTAATTAATCCCAGCTCATGTTTGTTGAGAATGGGTATTTTTATTTTTGTTGAGAATGGGTCTATCCAGTATGTTACAGGAGGAGAGGTCTATCCAGCTCAGGTAATTTACTCTAGAGCATTTTTGGTTTCTGACTAAACAGTGGTATGGATGAACTGAAACCCTTGTTATTACTTTTCCTTTTGTTTAGGCATGATAGTATCGCTAAAAGCTTCATATTTTATTCCATGTTTACATCATGCTTTTGTGACTATTATAAATTAGTATTTGAGATTTGTGTGTGAATGGTTGTTGCATTACGGATGTTGTTATTCCTTTCCTTTAGTAGTACTTGTCTAGCGAGCATGTTGCCCCTCCAAGGTCATTTGTCTTACTTCCCTGGTTCAAGCTGCATGGTCTTTGTTGTTTGTGTATTACATTTAACCTTAATATCAATTGGAAGGAGCTAATTTTTATGACATTGAGTCGGTTGTGGAATACGTGATCTTCCTATATCATCCTATCTCTGGCCTCTAAGAGATGTATCAAGGTGAGCAACACAATTTTACCATGCTTAGCTGGGTTCAATCACATGTTTGATGTCAGCAGATGTGGATTAACAAGTTTAGGAGCTGAAATGTTATGTTTCTATTTGTACTGTTGTGTTCTTTATTTGAAAGAAACATGTATGGTTTATACTACTAAGGGATTTGTTCACTAAACTTGTTTGGTTAATAACGAAAAACTTAAAGGCATATATATATATATATATATATATATATAGCTGTTAGGTTGTACAATTTCATAAAGTAGGTAAGTAAAGGCCATCTATTTTTTGATAAGTAGTAAGAAAAGGCCATCTACAATGACTCAAAAGAGGCTATTTAGTATAGCCTTTAATAACCCTAGAATTCTAGTCCTTTAACTTACGTATAACAATTAAATCTCAACTACAGCTAGTCTCAATTGTTTTCTTTTTAATTTCTTTTTTAAGTGTCCGATGTTGAAGGAATTTGTATTGTTTGATGCTAGAGATGACAACTAGATTTCCTTGTGATGGTTTTGGTAAGATTGTGGAATTGGCTTTTTTTTTCTTTCTTTTTTTGCTTGGATTGGATGTTGTCACAGTAACATATTTAGCCTTTCATAAGAGCTATTCATTATAAAGACTGAAGTACTTATAAGTTTAACTTTTCTTTTGCAGGCTAAATACACATTGTTTGCAATAACTTTGGATTTTTTCTGAAAGTTGTAAGCTTAGCTTGAGAAAAGTAAGTAAATTTTAGTTAAAAACCTTATAAAACTCTATACTTGTGATGTTGGAAATTGGATTTGTGGTGGTATGTTGTGTTGGAGCAAGCGGGTGGCTTGCATGGTGTTATAAGGTGGTTTAAATACATATTGGGAGTGTTTTTCAATTCTTGCAAATGTGAATGAGTATTGTTGATTAGATGTGATGAATATAACTTGATTTAATTTCAATACTTGTAAGTACTCTAGACTTGTGATGTTTGTGATTGGTTTTGTGGTGGTATGTTGTGTTGGAGCAAGCGGGTGGCTTGCATGGTGTTATAAGGTGGTTTAAATATATATTGAGAGTGTTTTTCAATTCTTACAAATGTGAATGAGTATTGTTGATTAGATGTGATTAATATTACTTTATTTGATTTCAATACTTGTAAGTACTCTATACTTGTGATGTTTGTGATTGGTTTTGTGGTGGGTTGTTGTATTAGAGCAAGCGGGTGGCTTGCATGGTGTTATAAGGTGGTTTAAATACATATTAGGAGTGTTTTTCAATTCTTGCAAATGTAAATGAGTATTGTTGATTAGATGTGATTAATATTACTTTATTTGATTTCAATACTTGTAAGTACTCTATACTTGTGATGTTTATGATTGGTTTTGTGGTGGGTTGTTGTATTGGAGCAAGCGGATGGCTTGCATGGTGTTATAAGGTGGTTTAAATTCATATTGTGAGTGTTTTTAGTTTCTTGAAAATGTGAATGGAACTTGTTAATTAGATATGATGAATATTACTTTATTCGATTTCAATATTTGTAAGTACTCTATACTTGTGATGTTGTGATTGGTTTTGTGGTGGGTTGTTGTATTGGAGCAAGCGGGTGACTTGCATGGTGTTATAAGGTGGTTTAAATTCATATTGGGAGTGTATATTTGTGTGTGCAATGTATATTTGTTTAAGTATTAATATAGACTTGTGCATTTATGAATGTGATAGAACTTTATCTAAGTGGCTTATAGACTTAGAAGTTAGAATACATTATGCATGAATTGTCCTTATTTTACTAAAGTAGGATTCATTTTATAATTGTAGTCAAACATGGATAAAAGTTGGATGACAATGGGTAAGACACCCGATGGCAGATTAAGTCATCCATAAATTGAAGGGGTGAATGCATTTATTAATTCCGCAAGAGTGGTTATGGACTTGAGTGGTAATATTCCGTACCCGTGTATTCACTGTGTGAATTGTTATCGACAATCTCCTCAAATTGTGCGTATCCATTTGCTTCATCGAGGAATTATGCAATCTTACATTAATTGGTATAATCATGGAGAACCTCATGTATTGAACGAGAACATTTATGATAATGAAATGTTGGATGGTGATCATATGGATGGTATTGATGCCTTGTTAGATGGCCAAATTAGAGGGGAACCAAGAAATGCAACCGAAGATGAGGAGGTGCATCATTTTGACAAACTTAAGGAAGATGCAAAATGTGAGTTGTATCCGGGTTGCACTGATTATAGTATCTTGAAGTTTGTTATTGAGATGTTGAATGTAAAGGTAATGACCAACTTGAGTAATAAGGGACTTGATATGATGCTAGAATTGCTGACAAAGGTTTTACCGAAAGGTAACTTGGTTCCAAGGTCAACTTATGAAGCAAAGAAGATATTACGTGACTTGGGCATGTCATACGAGTATATAGATGCATGCAAAAATGATTGTGCATTATTTTGGAAGGAAAATGAAAACCTTGATAAATGTTCGGTGTATGAGGTGCCTAGGTACAAAGATACACGTACCCAAGGTAAAAAGATTCCTCATAAAGTATTGCGTTACTTTTCGTTGACACCGAGACTGAGGAGATTGTACATGTTAGGCCAAAGAGCTAAGGACATGAGATGGTATATAAACAAATGTGTGGACGATGGGATAATGAGGCATCCGGCTGATAGTGAGGAGTGGAAGGAATTTGATTTGCAACATCCTGATTTTGCCCTCGAACCTCGCAATGTAAGGTTAGGGTTAGCTACAAAAGGATTTAATCTTTTTGGGAATATGAACAATAATTATAGTATGTGGCCTGTCATACTTATCCCCTATAATCTACCACCTTGGTTGGTTATGAAAGAGCCATATTTTATGTTGTCCTTACTTATTCCCGATCCCCATCAACCGGGGAATGATATTGATATTTACTTGAAACCATTGGTTGATGAGTTGAAGGAGTTGTGGGAAGAAGGTGTAGAAACTTATGATGCTTATAGTAAAGAGCATTTTCAGATGCGTGCAACTTTGTTGTGGACAATACATGACTATCCTGGATTAGGTAACGTATCTGGGTGGAGGACAAAGGGTTATCATTCTTGTTACACTTGCAACGATCAACCATATTCAGAAGCTTTGGAAAGTAAAATTGGATTCATTAATCATCGAGCTTATTTGCCTATGGAACATCGTTGGAGACATAGTCGGTTGCATAATGGTTTACTAGAGAAACAGAAGAGATCTTTAGAGTTACAAGTGGGAAAGATACAAGAGCAGCTAGATAGAATGCCAAATATAATTTTAGGAAAGCATTCAAGTAACAAGAAGAGACAACTCATTGGGGAGCCAAATTGGTTAAAGGTAAGTATTTTGTACAAGCTTCCATACTGGAAAAATAAGAAGCTTAAGCACAATATTGATGTCATGCATGTGGAGAAGAACATTAGTGAGAGTACTTATGGTACTTTGTTGGGCATTAAGGGGAAAAATAAGGACACTGACAAGGCACGGATAGGCTTGCAAAATATGAACTTCAGGCACACGTTGCATTTGAAACAACGTCCTGATGGATCATATGACAAGCCTCGGGCTTTCTTTTCATTAAGCCCCAATGAAAGAGATGGTTTTTATGACTTTTTGAAATAAGTCAAGTATCCAGATGGCTATGCAGCCAACATATCAAGGTCAGTGAATGCAAAAAATGGTAGATTATCTGGTTTGAAAAGCCACGACTGTCATGTGCTACTACAACAAATTCTTCCAATTGGGTTGTGAGGGTTTGTAGATAAAGACATTAGTATTGTATTGTTTGAGTTAGGCAACTTCTTCCAAGACTTATGCTCAAGGACCCTAAAGCGGAGTGAATTGGAGAAATTAGAAGAACGTATAGTTCTTATACTATGCAAGTTTGAAAGGTTCTTGCCTCCAGTATTCTTTGATGTTATGGTCCACCTTACTGTTCACTTGCCTCGAGAAGCAATTCTAGGAGGCCCGGTACAATATCGGTGGATGTATCCAATTGAAAGGTAATTAGATCCTTTGATGCATTCATCAATTGCATATTTCCCACGTGGTATAAAATCACATTCTGTGCATATTTTTTTCTCCTAGGTATCTTGGAAAATTGAAAAGATATGTCTCCAACCGAGCTCGACTAGAAAGTTCGATTGCAGAGGCTTACATTCTTAAAGAATGTATTAACAACTGGTCTTTGTATATTGATGGGATTGAAACTGTGTATAATCGAAGAGAAAAAAATGAAGATTTTGGTGAATCTAGCGAAGGATTGATAGTTTTTTCACAGACTGCCCGACCTACAGGTGGTAGGCGAAATGATGGCAACTTCTCTCGTGCATTGCTTGATACTGTTCATTGGTACTTGTTGTACAATAGTCCTGAGCTAGAGCCTTATTTAAAGTATGTGATTTCATATGCATATATTGTTTAATCAAGTTTTGAATATTATCCACAATGCTTAGCTGAAAATAAATCATCTTATTTTTAATAGCGAACACAAAAGCACATTGCATAATCCTACTAGATAAGCCATAACTCAAATCCAACGACAAGAGTTTCCCAAGTGGTTTAGAGAACGTGTAAGACATTTGAAATTTAATCACGCACTAATAAATTTAAACATTTAATTGTATTCATCATTGCTTATTACTAATTAATATCACTTGTTGTATGTCATTATAGATGAATAGATTGAAAGTTAACGATTCATCAGAAGCTACTAAATAGTTATGGTCATTAGCAAATGGTCCTAAACCGTATGTGAAGGAGTACACAGTTTGTATGGTCAATGGTGTAAAGTTCCATACAAGGGACCTAGACAATCGTCGTGTAACCCAAAACAGTGGTGTATGTACCGAAGGAGACCATGAGAGAGAAATGCACGACTTCTTTGGTCATGTGTACAAAATTTGGGAATTAGAGTATATGTTTCGCCATAAAGTTGTTTTGTTTCAGTGTGAATGGTACAATACTGGTATCAATGGACGAAGGAGAACGATACGAACCGATGCACACTACACGAGCATTGATGTTACAAGTCAATGGTATCAAAATGACCCTTTTATACTTCCTAGTCAAGTGAAACAAGTTTTCTACCTTCAAGATACGAAATAGCGTGACCCTTGGAAAATTATGCAATACATCCAACATAGGGGAGTGTTTGATGTCCCAGAAGTCGAGGGTGGAGAATCCAATGATAATACAGAAGATAGTGACGCATTCCAACAAGAAGCAATTGTTGATGTTGTCCCTATCAATGTTGAAGATAATATTATTGAGTATTGTATGAGTGATGTTGAAACTAAGGTTGTTCCTGAAGGTGGAACTTTAAGAGATGCTAATTAAAATGAAGAGCATGACATACCTGATGTTGATCTTGATATGGATTATGATATGTAGAGTTATAACAATTGTCTTAAATGTTATGTGTTTGTCTTAAAGTTTTATGTTTGTTTTAAAGTTTTATGCTTGTCTACGTTGCAATTGTTATTGAGATGTTTTGTACTTATCTTAAACTTGATATGGATATTAATGTGGTCATTTGTTGTGTTGAGTTAGTAGCAATTGTGTTCAAATTTTGCACTTGTGAATTGCTTGATATGGATAATGATGTGGAATATAATGTTAAGTTAGTAGCAATTATACTTATCTTTCATGTCAATACATAGTTTCAAAAAATGCCCAAAAAGGCCAAATACACTCATAATATACCGAGGTATGAGATGGCAAGATTGGATAGAATGAGGCAAAACCAAGAGATAATTGATGCTTTGGGATTGAAACACATCTCAACTTCTCTAAAGGATTCCGCTCAGTCCAGTTGTGCCAAAAGGAAAAGAAGTAGAGCTAGTGTTGTGGTAGATGATGATTATGTACCACCTATTGGTGACGATGAGAATGATGTTGAGTCATCTAACTCTTTAATCCATAAAGTACAATAGATGTTCCATAAGGTACAATAGATAATAACTTTGTCTTTCTATTATTTGTAATGACTTTTTTGTTCAATTATATGTATGTTTGTTAGTTACAGATGGCACCAAGACGACTTACATGCTCGCGAGGTGAGGCATCTATCCCGGTGGTCCAATCTACGGTTCAATCTACGGAAACACCTCTTAAAGCAAATCCTCCCGTCCAAAGTTCTTCTAGTGCAGAGGCTACTGACGCATTAACTAGCACGACTGGTAATTATATAAAACATACTTAATTACAACTGCACCTTGTCTTTACTATTGAGATTATACTTAATGTACATAGAATTTATTATTTTATAACATTGATAATTTTTAAATAGGATCTACTAGTAGAAATACCCATGGAACAACACGTGGTGTAGCAATACGGGCACTTGTTGAAAAAAGTGGTAAACTGCCAGTACGTATAGCTACAGAGTATGATGCTCCTATTGGGAAAAAGTGTGCAAGCTTGTCAATCTAATTGGCGTACAAGTGCGAAGTAATTTGTCAAGTTACAACGTAAAAAATTGGAAAAGTGTTGATGCTGCTACTAGAGATGTGGTGCTTCAAAGTATCGAGGTAAATTTATATTGATAACGTCTAACTCGTCTTTGTTGTCACTAAGCATATTTAATTCATATAATAATAATTTTATAATACATATATACTTTAATTTACAGGATCAGTTTGAGCTAGAAGGAGATTCCAACTTAGTAACGAAAGCAATAAATACAAAATGTGGAAGATTATTGAGTAGCGGCTCTAACAAGTTGTATCAGACTTATAAAAAGCTCGTACAAGCTCATGGTGCTGACCATGCAAAAACCCACCCGCCAAAGAATGTCACACTTGCGCAGTGGACTGGACTCATTGAAGGGAGATGGACCAATAAGGATTGGTTGGTAAATTATTTATGCGTATATTATTATTATCTAATATTTACTATATTATGTTGTCAAATGATTAGATTAATACTTAGATGAAGTAAATGTATATTGTTTTAGTTATAATCTAATAAATATCTTGAATGTTCTTTATTAGGAAAAATCAAGAATTAACTCTGCAAATAGGAGCAAAACTTCAGGCAAACATAGATGCGGGACAAAGGCACTTGCTGTTAGGGTTGATGAGGAGGTGTGTTTTTTCATTTTCTTAAACCTTAAGTGTATTACATGTTGTGATTAATTAACTATAGATAACTAACACTCGAATGTTAATTAATTAGACAAATAATAATGGCGATCAAGTTCCTGAATTGGCAAAAATCTACAAAGATGTTCATTTCAATCCAAATACAAATAGGTGGATACAGCCTGAGGATGAAGTGACATATGTATGTGTATCATTCCATCCCTATTATTCCATCTTTATCATGTTTGTAAAGCTATAGCATATGTATTATTAATGTTGTGATTGCTTGTTTTTTTCTCTTTCAAATGGTAGGAAACTATTCTCAAAGTGCAAGAGGATCATTGTCAAGATCCTAATGCAATTTCCCTTACACAAGAGGAGATCTCAAACTTGGTTTTTAAGAAGAAATCCGGTATTGTAAAAGGACTTGGCATGAGACCTTCCTCTTCTCTAGTAACCACTGCCTCATCTAGTTCCTCGGTGGAGTATATTCATCGGTTAGAAAGTGAGATAATTGAGCTCAAAGAGGCAAGAGCTAGGGACGAAGAGGAGCGAGCTAAGGAGCAAGAGGCTCGAGCTAAGCAAGATGAAGTCCAAAAGAATATTCTTAATTTTTTGAGGAGCAAGGGTTATGATGATGCTTTTACCTATGGAGGTGGTTCATCTTCAAGCTAAATCACTTATTGGTTAGTACTTTATCTTTAAATTAAAACATTTCATTTTTTATGTATCATTTGAAACTAATATTTGTCACGTGATAGGTTATTCAATCTTTAGTTTATGATACTGAAGATATAGAAGTGAAATTTCTATTGGCACTATGTAGAATTATATTTGACTAAAGATTTATATTTAACTAAAGATTTATATTTGTGCAGATTTCTTATTGGTGGCTTTAGGGGATTTCCTTTAGGCATTATTTGAAGACATACGAGGACATCTTCCATTAGTTCTAATTATATTATGCCACATTTTTTGTATTGTTATAAAACATCTTAAGTTATTGTATGTGTTGCAAACAATTTTTGTATGTGCTGCAAACACTTATTGTATGGAAGGAGTTTGAATTGGATACTTACTTTAATTTTAACTTGTGGAATGTATGGATCGATTTTTTATAAATGTGTTGTTGAAATAAATATGTTAATCAAATGTGAAGTTTTAATAATGTAATGACAGGTTACAGGTTAATATCAACACCATGAAAATAATAAAAATAGAAAATAAGTTTTAGTGACGAATTTTTTTGTCACAAATATGGCAACAAAAAATTGTTTTAGTGACGAAATATTTCATCACTAAATGCAGTGGAATTTTGTAAGAAATGGTTTTAGTGACGAAAATTTTCATCACTATATGTGTCTGAATTTTCTTAAAAATAGTTTTAGTGACGAATTTTTTCGTCACTAAATGTACCCGAAAATAGTTTTAGTGACGAAATATTTCGTCACTAAATATGATTTAATAAACTAAAATGGCTTTAGTGACGAAATATTTTCGTCACTAAATACTGTTTTTAGCGAGGAAAACATTTAGCGACGAAACGTTTCATCGCTAAAAGTTTTTTTTTTTTAAAAAAAATCGGACTTTTAGTGACAAAAATTTTCGTCGCCAGGACATTTAGCGACGAGGCTATAGCGACGAAACGAATTTCGTCACTAAAAGTCCAATTTCGTCACTAAAGGTTCTTAGTGACGAAAAACAGGACTTTTAGTGACGAATTTTTTCGTCACTAAAAATACATTTTCTTGTAGTGAAAAGTTCAATAAGTGTATAAAACACCTTGAACGTTTAGACCCCCAATTTACAAATTACCAATTCAAGCTTAATATCAAACAATTAATGTGCGGAAAATAAATATAAGCTTAATGCAGAATTGATAAACAATCTAATCCAAATAAAATCACATCTACAGCAGAAATTAAATGGAAAGGATTAAGAGAAGAGAGATGCAAACACAAGGACAATGCTCGATGTGTTATTGAAGAGGAAACCGAAGCCCTCGGCGTAAAACCTCTCCGCCGCCCTCCAAGCGATAAACAATCCACTAAAGAATGTAGTTGAGATACATGAACAACAGAAGATCCTCCAAGCCTAATCTACCCAATGTACCTAAGCCCTCCAAGCTCTTACTCCAACGAGGTTACGCCGAACCTATTTCTTCTTTAACTTGCCGAATTTCACTACTTGACCATAGCATCTACCAATATGAAATTGGTCCCTTCTTAACTGCTTCCCAAACACCAAATGGCCTTCTCACAAGTATGGGTATGGTGAGAAAAGGTTTCGGTAATATACCTCTCAAGGATTTAACAATGGAAAGGAAGAGAGTAGAGGAATTTGAAGAGTCTCTATGTGAAGATTGTGGATGAATCAATCTTGTTTTTCTCTAGGGTTTCTCTTTCAAAATTCTCTCTGGAAGCTTTCTAAATATCTTGGGTATAAGGGTATATATAGAGCAGGGTGAGAAGGAATATAAAAAGTCAGTTTTTCCCAAACAGGGTGTTCTGGCAACTTGACCTCGTGACTGGGTTGAGTCGCGAGTTCAAGTCGCGAGCTAATGGCCTGGCCAGCCTAGGATTTTTGTCCTGTAGTGCAATAGCTGGCACGACTCTTTAGCTTCTGGCATGCTTGGCACGTGTGCAACTTTCTGGCTGCTTGCAAGCCGTGAGCCACCTGTGAGATCCAATCGCCAGTCCTTCTTTGCACAATCTTGAGCATTTCTTCACACTCTCTCACACACTACCCTTACATGATTCCCAACTAAATACAGGGTTACTAATTGCTAAAATACAAGCAAATTTGGTACGGAATAAAGCCAACAAGATGGTTGATAAAATTCAACCTTACAATCTCCCCCTTTGGCTATTTCGTTACAAAACCCTAAAACAAACTCTAGACTTAATATGTGAGTTGGAAATAGTTGAACAAAACTCACTCACACCTAACTCTAGAATCTGATAAGCTTTTGAATCATATGAACAAGTAACTCCTGAAACACAACAACACAATTTGATCATTGTATGCAGAAAACTTGTAAGGCATATGAGGCAAGCATAATGCGATCAAGCAAAATGGAATGAGAAATAAGCCATGGCTTGACCAAACAGACAATCACTATAAAATAGTGACCACAATGCTCATTCACACTTGGAATGAACATCTAGACATACAAGTTAATAAGCTCAATGCAAATCACTTGCATGCCCAACATTCAACCAATGCAAAATACATAAAGTATATGTATCTAGGAACAAAATCCTACTAGGGCACAAGAGTAAGAATACTTAAAGAAAATGCATAACATTTAGTTAGAAGTATTATGGCAACAGAACATAAAGGCTGCATAAGCATGGTACAAACCATAAAAGCCTACAAACCACATGGAAACAAACCCTAAAAGCTCGCAAAAGCAATATGGGCACAAACTAAAGTATTTTAGATAAACTAAAATTGCATAAAGTTTCTCCCCTTTAAAATGATGAGAAGCTGTGATGCACTCGGAACATAGATATCTATAACCTAAAACACTTGCACAAAACACATTGGACTCTCAAGGTAAAGCAAGTAATATAAGGACAAGTATAATGTAATAAGTAAATTGTGATCAAGTAAACATGATGTGAAATATGTGAGCAACCTGATCATACACCAAAACAGTCATATAGAAATGACTACAACGATCACATAGCAAAGCTAATGAACATCCGAACATGCATTCAATGAAGCACAATAGCATAAGGAAGTATGCATGTCCAAAACATAAACACGATGCAATAAAAGAAAACAAACATAAAGAGAAACAAACAAAATAAAGTTTTTTTATTAACTCAAAGTCTTCTCCCCCTTGGTATATGCATCTCCCCTATGGAATATCTCTCCCCCTACAAATATGCATGAGAAATAGAATTTCTCCACCTAAGAATGTGCACAAGAGTCATATAGAAATGACAAAAACACTTCGATATACTCTCTAGAGTATACTCTCCCCCTTTTTTGTCAGGAATAGACAAATGGTCAAGGAGAAAAGAGGGCAAGAAATGAAGGTATGAACAATGATAATGATGCATGAGGGGTGCGAGATGAATGAGAAAATGAAGCTCAAACCAAAGACAAATTAAAATGCTACAAAGCATAAGGTAAACATAATATGCTAGGATGAAGAAGCAAGGTATAGACCAATGCATGACAAGTGTAGCAAAGGTGTGTGCAAGAGGTAACTATGTGCAATGCAAGACCAATGCATGAAAATGCACATGTAGGGCAAGGTGTGTTAAATACACAACCAATGAACCAAACATGTTCCTAATGAGCAAACATGAGAAACCCCAAAGTTTGGTACTCATCGGAGTCCAAACAAGCGAGAAAATGCCTAAGAGGCATTTTATCAAACACCTAGCATGCACACTATGAACAATGTGAAACAATGCATGAACATCATGAAATCTACCCTTAATACAAGTTCTTTTTGCCACAAGGGGCCAACATCCAATGCAAATCAAAAAAAGAAACCAATCCCAAGAAAAAATTTGACAAAAATTAAGTTTTCCCAACCCCTATGATGAAAATCCCAATCGAGAGCACAAAACTCTCCAAAACATAATCTAAGGATCAAAATTAACGAAAAGAGTTTAAAATTACCTTAGAAATGTTAAGGGAATGAAAAATCATTCAAATTGATTGGGTTTTGATGTAAAAATATAGAAAGAGGGTTTAAAAAAGGATGGGAGAGGTTTAAAACAAGTTTCCCATGAAAAAACTTTTTAAAAAGCTGATTTTGGGCGTTTTGTGACTGGGTGAGTCGCTAGGTTCAGTTGCGAAAATTTTCGCGAGTCACGAGTGAGTCGCCAAAGCTTCTGGATGAACTCGCAACTGGGGTTTCGTGATTGGTGAGTTGCCAGCTGAGTCGCAAAAAACTCTAACACCTGTTTTTCAACAAAGAACATGTTTAAACACTGAAGAACAAAGTAAGCATTAAACATGAACACAAAGAGTGATAAAAATCACTTCTAAATACATATAAAATGATCAAAAAACTTTTTGGTTTGATCCATATATAGTTGAGCACACACACATCACATTTAGACAAGTACAATTGAACAAATGAATAAGGCATTCATTGAACATTAAGCATGTGTGTTGTGTGTGTATATCAAATGTGGAATAGTCCTTAGCCTAGAATGAAGCTTCAATGATCAATTCAATCAAGTCATATGCAATTAGTACTAAGTTAAGTGGTCTATCTCAATTATAGAAACGAACATATATGACCTCCCACAAGAAAATGATTACATATCTTTGAAGTTTTTCATTTGGCTTTTTACAATTCATATCATTTGATCATTCTAAATCAATACAACTCATTTTGAGCAATACATCTCATTTTTGAGATCGATGCCTGAAATTTTTTATATTTCAATTTGATGAACAAACTTTTGGCTTTTTGGGGCATCATACATTTTCATAAGAGTCACTTTCCCTTTTTCCTAGTCGAATACTAGTATGTGCGACGGCTTTTGTAGCTCATATCTCTTTTCATTTTGAGATTTACATTTATTAAGCTCTTTAAGTAATAAAAATAAAAGAGTGGGAAGAGATATAGGCACAAGTCTATGCATGTATCAAAACCAACATGACTATTGACTAATCATTCATGACAAGCTTGAAAATCAATTTACAACAATCACACAAAGATGGCAAGATTTTTCCCACAAAGAAATAAGTGCATAAAGAACAAGCTAAACTCGTAAATGCACAAAGCCATCTGTACAAAGGTATAAGGCCAAACTCACATGTGAAAGTTGTTCAAACATATACGATCAAACTTTTTGAATTTTTCACTTTTTATGTGGTTTTGGATTTTTACTCACACAAAACTAAAACATAAAATTAAGATTAAAAAAAAAAAAAAAAAAAACAAAAGCAATGCATACAAATAAATGCAAGATGCACAAAATGCATGAAGATATGACATTTATGCATGAACGGCCCTACAAAGATCGAAAGAATTAGATCAAGGACCAAAAGAGTAAAAGCTCAATCATAGGAACCCTTCCTCATCCAAACGGAACGATTGTTTGGAATGAGTGTCTCAAGAGAAGTGAGACAAGGGTTAGAAGAATGAGAACCGGAGATGCACATAGTCAAGAAGTTAAGAGCATTAAACATTTTCTTTAACAACATGCTATTTTCACTCAAAATCGATTTACTCTTTTTAGCACAACTTCCAAGAAGCTCAAGTTTCTCTTTTCTTTTGATTCTTTTAAGAGCATGAAATTTAGAGCAATGAGGTCCTAGATGACCAAAAGCACCACAATGGTGACAAACAATGTGTTTAGGTCTACTAGGCTTTTTGGGAATGGATCTAGCAACATGGTTTTGTTCTCTCTTCAACTTATGACATTGAGGTCTTATATGACCAATCACACCACAATGGTGGTAAGTTGGAACAAACTTAGATCCAACCAAAGTCTTAGGTTGAAACCCAAACAGAGGCTTTGACTTAACAGCCTTTCTCTCCACCTTTTGATTTCTTTTATGTGGAGGAATGTACACCGATTTGTCCTTTGAGGTAGAACACACAATAGACACAAAATCGGGTACCACAACATGATTACAACAAATATTATCATCCTTTTCAGCATTAGGTTCAGCAATCAAACACTTGACATGCATCTTAAGAGATTCATTTTCACATTTTAGCTCATCAACAAGTTTGTTAGACAAAACAAGTTTGGCATCCAAGTCCATATTCAAACATTCAAACTCTTTTAGCTTTTCAAGAGATTTTTCAGCAAGTTTCTTATATTTTTCAACCAATTTGTTGGATTCATTGAGCTTAACAATTAAATCATCCTTTTAACAAAATAACTTGCTCAAATCCTTATTAAACTTCTTAGCCTTTTTTTTTTAAGAGTTTGATATTAGGAATATCAACAACATCCAAAGAT
The DNA here is from genome assembly GCA_028535905.1 of Quercus berberidifolia. Lineage (NCBI taxonomy): Eukaryota > Viridiplantae > Streptophyta > Magnoliopsida > Fagales > Fagaceae > Quercus > Quercus berberidifolia. Next base: position 74,527,861 of record JAPQVW010000002.1, on the reverse strand, counting down.
TCATGTGACATAGCATCACAATCATGAGAATTATCACTCATAGAGGCATTTTCACAAACACATGGCATGTTACATTCATAGCCAACCAAATTATACAAAGAGGCATGCAAAGCACTATCCATAGCAAATAAACACTAGGGGTCAAGGATCACACTTAGGTATTTAAACCATAACAAGTGTACCCGCTCTAATACTAATTGAAAGTTCAATAAGTGTATAAAACACCTTGAACGTTTAGACCCCCAAATTACAAATTACCAATTCAAGCTTAATATCAAACAATTAATGTGCGGAAAATGAACATAAACTTAATACAAAATTGTTAAACAATCTAATCCAAATAAAATCACATTCACAGCAGAAATTAAATGGAAAAGATTAAGGAAGAGAGATGCAAACACAAGGACAACACTCGATGTGTTATCGAAGAGGAAACCGAAGCCCATGGCGTAAAACCTCTCCGCCGCCCTCCAAACGGTAAACAATCCACTAAAGAATGTAGTTGGGATACATGAACAGCAGAAGACCCTCCAAGCCTAATCTACCCAATGTACCTAAGCCCTCCAAGCTCCTACTCCAACGAGGTTACGCTGAACCTATTTCTTCTTTAGCTTGCTGGATTCCGCTACTTGACCATAGCATCTACCAATATGAAATTGGTTCCTTCTTAACTGCTTCCCAAACACCAAATGGCCTCCTCACAGATATGGGTATGGTGAGAAAATGTTTTGGTAATGTACCTTTCAAGGATTTGACAATGGAGAGGAAGAGAGTAGAGGAATTTGAAAAGTCTATATTTGAAGATTGTTGATGAATCAATCTTGTTTTTCTCTAGGGTTTCTCTCTCAAAATTATCTTTGGAAGCTGTCTGAATATTGTGGGTATAAGGGTATATATATAGTAGGTTGAGAAGGAATGTGAAAAGTCAGTTTTTCCTAAACAGGATGTTCTGGTGACTTGACCTCGCGACTGGGTTGAGTCGCGAGTTTAAGCCACGAGCTAATGGCCTGGCTAGCCTGGGACTTTTGTCCTGTAGTGCAACAACTAGCACGACACTTCAACTTCTGGCATGCTTGGCACGTGTGCAACTTTCTGGCAGCTTGCAAGTCGTGAGCCACCTGCGAGATCTAGTCACGAGTCCCTACTTCTTTGCACAATCTTGAGCATTTCTTCACACTTTCTCACACACTACCCTTACATGATTCCCACCTAAATATAGGGTTACTAATTGCTAAAATACAAGCAAAATTGGCACGGAATAAAGCCAACAAGATGGTTGATAAAATTCAACTTTACAACAAAGAACAACGAAATAGCCACTTCATAACCGATCCTGAAGGATCAAGTGACTCACAATGGGTGGGGAACACCCCTCCCAGACCTGATTCACTTCTTTACATTTTGCATAGCGGGTAAGTTCATGCACCACCATATTGAACTCCCTTTTAACATGCTGAACTTTCCAGCTGCCAAAACAATCCAGATTACACAAAATTCTTTGAACAATATGCCCTGTTTCAGCATTGATTATCTTCGCTGATATGCTCTGAGCCACTAATAGAGAGTTGGATTCAATAATAATCTGTTGGAAGCCTAAATCCTTTGCTAATAGTATACCAGCTTCCATCGCCAACAATTCAGTCTCCAACACAAAAAAATTTCCATTTAGCAACCTACACATGCCAGCTGCCGCCTCCCCCTTGTAATCTCTTATGATTACTCCAATACTTGAATTTCATCCTCTCTCAGCTGTCGCTACATCCACATTTATCTTATAGACCACTATTGGAGGCTTCATCTAGCTAATCTCACAATAATCTGGGCCAAGTTTGAAAATTTTTTAGGCTTCATTATAATTCAAAAGAAGGTTCAAGGCAAAATCCCACACCTGACCAGCAGTAAGTTCACCCTCATGTACACATTGGTTTCTATTATACCATATTGCCCACGTAGTCACAGCCATTATCTCCATGTCTCTACTTGTTCCAGCATAAAACAGCCCTAGAGCAACATCAGCAAAATCTTGGTTCTCTGCACATATTTTTATAGGGCACTCCTTCCATTTACTTCATACATCCTTTGCAAAATTACATCTGAACAAAGTATGACAAAAGGACTTAGCTTCATTCCCACAAATGTGACACATTCCATCAGTGGCCACTCCCCTCTTCCTTAGATTTAGCATAGTGGGAAGAGCATTTTCACATGCTTTCCACGTGAAGATTCTAATTTTTGGTGGGATTTTGAGATGCCACATCTTCTTCCAGAAGGAGGTTCTAGGATCAACATGGGAGCATTCCCCCCTCCCCCCCTGAAGAACTTAACACATTAAGAGCAATATAGTAAGCGCTCTTAACTGTGAATTCCCCTTTCTTATTTCCCACCCAAATAATTTTATCCTCTGGTAAGTTGTAGCTGAGTAGAATATTTAAAATCGTTTCTGCTTCAAATGGAAGGAACAACGACTTTACCATATCCACTTTCCGTCTCTTTGTTTCCCCATCAATTGAGGTGGGGAAATTACCTTATAAGTTGTTGGGGTGGGAAGCCACTTATCCTCCCATATATGAATCAGCTTTCCATTACCTACCCTCCATTTGGTTTCACTTCTTATCACTTCCAAAGCTTTAAAGATACTCCTCCAAGCATATGATGGATTTGAGCCCAGTTTTGCATTCAACACATTCCCATTTGGGTAGTACTTTGCTTTGTACACTCTTGCACACAGGGAATTTTGGTTTGAGAGAAGTCTCCAACCTTGTTTTGCTAACATAGCCAAATTAAAGGCTTGGAAGTTACGAAAACCCATACCCCTTCATAGTTTTGATCAACATAACTTTTCCCAACTCACCCAAGCTATCTTGGATTCTTGCTTCCTTTGCCCCCATCAAAATTTCCTTATCATTCCTTAAATTTCCTCACAAAGCCCTTTTGGAAGAAGGAAACAACTCATAGTATACGTGGGAACTGCCTGAGCCATAGCCTTTATCAGAACCTCATTTCCTCCCAGAGAAAGCATTTTCTATTTCCACCCGGCAAGCTTCTTCCCAACCCTTTCTTTCACTTCCACAAACACTTCAGTCTTAGATCTTCCAATGATAGAAGGAAGACCCAAATATTTGTTATGTCTAGTGTCCTGCATAGGCCCAAGAATGCCAATCACCTCACTTCTCCTTTCTTGGGGAGTATTATGGCTGAAAAATACAGAAGATTTGTCCATCTTTACTTTTTGCCCCGACGCAGCTTCATATAGCTCAAGAATCTCTAATAATTTTGACATTCACGGTCAGTAGATTTACAGAACAACAAGCTATCATCAGCAAAAATAAATGCAAAACCATGGGGCATCCTCTGCAAATGGAAATTCCACTCAATACCTGATTCCTTGCCGCGTCCTTTATTAGGGAGGAGAAACCATTTGCACATAAGATAAAGAGGTAAGGAGATAAGAGGTCTCCTTGACGGAGGCCTCTTGTGGGATGGATACAACCATTAACTATACCATTAATGATCACTGAATATGACACCATAGATATGCACTGCATAATTAGGCTAATCCATTTTTCATGAAATCCCATTTTTTCCATCACCCTTTCAATAAAACCCCATTCTACTCGATCATAGGCCTTACTCATATCCAACTTAACAGCCATAAAATTTTCCTTACCCTCCTTTTTATGTTCCAAATAGTGCATTAATTCAAACGTTACTAGCACATTAGCAGTCATGAGTCTCTCTGAAAGAAAAGCACTTTGATTTTCAGAGATAATATGAGGAAGTACAACTTTAAGGCGGTTTGCTAGCACTTTAGCAACAAGCTTGTAAACTACATTGCTTAAGCTTATAGGCCTAAAATCAGTCATTTTTGAAGGATTGTTTATTTTTGGCACAAGGGTAATATTGGTTCTATTTATACTGGACATAGACATGTTCATATTTAACACATTTAAGACCATACATGTTATATCATTTCCAACAACATCCCAGTACTTCTGGAAAAAAATAGTAAACATACCATCGGGGCTGGGAGCCTTTGTAGGATACATCTGCTTCAATGCGGCTTCCACTTCGCTTCAAGTGAAAGTTTGAATTAAGTTTTGGTCCATCTCATTAGTGACCCTGGCTGAAATAGTGTCAGTAACTTCTGAAATTCGACTTGGATGGGAAGTAGTGTACAGCTTCTCAAAATAGCTAATGGCTACTGCTGCAATACCCTCACTTGTCTCACACCAATTCCTACTCTCATCCCATAATCCTGTAATCATGTTCTTCTTTCTCCTCTGAGTGGCTTTTGAGTGAAAAAACTTAGTATTGCGATCCCTTTGCCCATACCATTGAACCCTTGACCTTTGGTGCCACAATATCTCTTCGCTATCCAAGAGATCATTGATCTCACTCCTCAATCTATTAATTTCCTTCCCCATCACTCCATTTCTATCTTGCAACACCAAGGCGTTAAGCTCTTTCCATTTGTTCTGAATTTGCTTTGGGATGTAGCCAAAAACCGATGCATTCCATCTCACTAAATCAGCTGCAACATTCTGTAAATTAGCCACAACTCCTTCAAGAGTATTTTGATTAAGGCAACCCTCCCAAGCCGCTTTTATAATCCCTTACACTCCTCCTTGTTTGTCCACATGGCTTCAAAATGAAATCTTCTCTTCCGTGGTTGATTGGGGGTAATTTTATCAGTAATTAACAAGGCGCAATAGTCAGACGTTGAGTCAATCAAATGAAGAACTCTTACGCCATTAAATTGATGTATCCAATCATCCGTAGCAAAAGCACGGTCTAACCTTAAATAGACTTGGCTATCACCTTCTTGCATATTACACCATGTGAAATCAGGGCCACTATACCCCAAATCCTTAAAGCCACAAAAGTTAACTACCTCCCTAAAACCCTCCATTTGTTTCTGAGACCTTATAGCACCCCCCAACTCTTCACTCATATATAGAATCTCATTAAAATCACCAAAACACAGCCAAGGAAGTCTGAATTTTTTGTTCAAAGCAGCCAAATCATCCCACAATTCCTTCCTTTTATGTGTTTCCGGGTGCCCATAAAACCCCGTGATTCTCCACCTATTGCCAGAAACTTGCTCTGTAACAATTGCATCTATATGGTTCCTTGAATATCTCATAATTTCCAATTGAACCTCTCTTTTCCATAACATTGCTAAACCTCCACTCCTACCTTCACTAGGCACAACCAACCCATTCACAAACTTAATTTTCTCCATAACCTTTTCCATTGCCTTCTTCTTTATTTTTGTTTCCATCAGAAACACAACATTGGGATCCCACCGTTGAACTAACTCGCCCAACACACGAACTAACTGAAGGCTTCCAAGGCCCCGACAGTTCCACCCTAAGGCAATCATTGTTCCTAAGCCCAACACTTCTACTACATCAATCCACAGCACAACCAATCTACCTGAAAACCAAACACCCACAAAGCACAAAGCACAAAACCCGGAGGCTAGGAGACAGAGTAATACCTTGCTAATATCTATGGCCGTCGAACTGAACAAACACCCAAAGACTGAGACTTTGAAGATGACAACGAAATCACCAGTCCAAATCATCTAATTAACCCACTAAGGTGTAGAGAGAGACCCACGCCGGCCAAGAAAATACCCACCAGCATGGCAGAGAAAGCCCACCAAGGAGAGGGAAAAAAACCCACACCTGGGCAGAACACCCAAACTATGCATGACCCACTACGGATGAAAGCCCCACCCACCAAGGACGCAGAGACGGCCACAAATCGGAGTAGAGCTCTCGAACGCAGTAGGAGAGGATCCGACCAGCGACAAAACTATATGCACACCAAAGACTGAAAAAACCCTTGGTGAAGATTGAAGACCCAGACCGATAAGCTCATGCGTACACAATCGGAGATCAAATCGTGCACCGAGAGAGCTGGAAACGTCACTGTCCAAAGAAAGAGAGAAATAGAAATCTCTAGAAAGACCTGGAAACCTTTCGGTCCAGAGAGAACATACACCTACTAGGGAGAGGACTACTTGCGGTACTTGGTAATAATCGGGGTGGCCTATGCCATCAATCGTATGATTGGTAGCAATGTTTTTACATATATTTAGGTTCAAGGGTTGCCATATGCGGTCAAAAACATCATCTTTGTACCCAAGTAAAAAAAAAAAAAAAAAATCATATCAGGCTATTTGTTTGAAGGCCCATTAATAACTACACACCATTAGAGTATTTGTTAATAAATTATTTTAACAAAGTTTTAATATCATTTTTATAAGAAATATGAAAATATAGATAAAAAAATCAATTACTTTTTTTTTTCTATTCTCATACAAAATTTCTAAATGTATTTTTAAAATCAATATATTTAAGACATTCATTAACTTTACCCTTGTTTGAAAATGATCGTACTAAGTGTGCGTTTGGCAACACTTATTTTTGTCAACTTATTTTATTATTCAACTTATTTTTACTACTATTCATAAGCCCCATTGCACTTTTTAGTACTATTTATAAGTTTTACTGTACTATTTCAGTTAATTTTTACCTTTATCTATAACTTTCAACAAAAAGTTTTCAGTTTTAATAAAAGAAGCAGATCCCAAACAGGCCCTAAGTCTTATTGAAAGGATAAAAAATTAAAATTGGCTTACCTGTAACATCTTTTGGTTTGTGAACCGCAATCAAACCGCTCAACGAGATCCAGTGATCCTGATTTACGTATGTAAGTATTGTTGTTCAAAGGTCTTACCTCTAACACTAATACGAAAGGTGTCCCGTTGCCCGTGTTCACAAGACAAACATAGATGTCTTCTGATAAGGATAAATGCATAATTTCCTTTGTTAATGTACTTGATGCATCTGTCACTGCCACTATGTCCCACTTGTTTACTCCAAGATACAAATCAAATTTTGGGATTTTGCCTATGCCATCATAGTTCCCATACATGAAACTTGCTCGGATCAAATAGTTCCTGTTTTTTCCTGGTGAAGGTCTTAATGTGTGACAATTTTTGGTTCCTTCAGGAAAGCTGCGGACAGTCCAAAACTACTGTTCAAGAGAATTGGTTCTGTATTCGACTGAAATATTCCCATTTTTACCTGTTTCTGTGAACGTTAATTCTGAAGTGTAATTGATTTCTGTTATTCCATCTTTATAGCTTGAGTCATCTGTTATCCCACCGTCTATGCTGATGAAGCCTGAGATACAAGAGGAATAGCTTTATGTTTAGAGTGCAACAATTTATATATAGTGGTGCTCAAAAGATTTAGATTGTCAAACCTAATTGATCCTGCTGGGAATGAACAAGGACTGTGAGAGCAAAAGCACCATGAAGTATTATTGCAAATGGAAAATGCTTTGCCATTTCCAACACTGTTTCCTTTCCTTGGCATGCCTTTTCAGATTTCAATCCTATAAGCAGTGCTTTGCTCTGAGTTGGATGTTGACCAAGTCTCACATTGATGAGATATAGTATTTGAGCAACCAGGTCAATTACTTATATGAAAGTTCAAAAACGTGTATAAACACCTTTGAACGTTTAGACCCCCAAATTACAACTTAACCAATTCAAGCAATATGTCAAACAACTAGTGTGCGGAAACTTAACATATGCTATAATATGAAATTGGTTAAAAACTATCTAAGCCAACACAAAATAAAATCCACAGCAGATAATAAAAAGGCAAAGATAGAGAGGAAGGAAGATGCAAACACAAAGATAACACGTGATGTGTTATCGAAGAGGAAACCGAAGCCCTCGGCGTAAAACCTCTCCGCCGCCCTCCAAGCGGTAAACAATCCACTAGAAAATACAGTTGGGATACATGGACAGCAATAGACCCTCCAAGCCTAATCTACCCAGTGCACCTAAGCCCTCCAAGCTTCTTGCTCCAACGAGGTTGCGCCGAACCTTTTTCTTTTCTAGCTTCCCGGATTCCGCTACTAGACCGTAGCATCAACCAATGAAGATTGGTTCCTTCCTAACTGCTTCCCAGAAATCTAAACAACTGTCTCACAGTGATGATGATGGTGAGAACCAGGTTTGGTATAATGCCTCTCAAGGATTTGACAATGGAGAGGAAGAGAGTTGAGGAATTTGGAGAGACTCTAAGGTATAGATTATGGGTGAATCAATCTTGTTTTTCTTTAGGGTTTCTCTCTCAAAATTCTCTCTGGAAGCTCTCTTTCAATTGTGGGTAAAAGGGGTATTTATACTGGAGTGAGAGAGGAATGTGAAACATCAGGTTTAACAAAACAGGGGTGGCTCGCGGCTTGACCTCGCGGCTTGACTAAGTCGCGAGATCCAGTCGCGAGATAACCGTATGGCCAGTTGTCCTGTTTTGTCCTGTAGTGCTCCAACTTGCATGACTGTTCACCTTCCAGCATGCTTGGCATGTGTGCTGCGTCTGGCGGCTTGAAGCCGCGAGTCACCCGCGAGTCCCAACCGCGAGTCTCTGTTTTCTTGCACACTCTTGAGCAATCTTCACTCTATCTCACTCACTACCCTTACATCAAACCCACCTAAATACAGGGTTACTAAATGCTGAATTACAAGCCAATTAGATGGTTGAATAAATTCAACCTTACAATCTCCCCCTTTGGCTATTCCGTGACAAAACCCTAAAACAGACTCTAGACTTAACATGTGAGTTGGGAACAGTTGAACAAAACTCACTCACACCTAACTCTAGAAGCTGTGAAGCACTTGAATCATATGGACATAATACTCCTGAAATACAACAATACACCATGATCATTGTAAGTAGAAAATTATAAATGCATATGAAACAGGCAATATGTGATCAAGCAAAGATGGAGTTAAGAAACAAACCATGGCTTGATCAACCAAGTGAACACCACAAGGTAGTGATCACAGTGCTCATTCACACTTGGAATGAACACAAGGACATACAAGTTAACAAGCACAAGGCAAGACACTTGTATGTTCAACACTCAACCAATGCATAGTACACAAGGTATATGCATTTAGGAACAATCCTACAAGGGCACAAGAGTGACAGTACATAAACCAAAATGTAGGACATTTAGATTAAAGTACTGATTTCAACATAGCATAAAGGCTGCAATAAGCAAGGTACATACCATAAAGCCTACAAACTATGCATAAAACATTAACCCTAAAAGCTTACAAAAGCACATGGGTACAAACCACAAAACATCCTGAATAACATCATCAAAATATATTAAAGTTTAAACCAAGAGTATATGTTAAGAGTTAGAAACAACTATACACCAAAAACACAGTGTATCAAACCCATGTAAACAATAAATAGTCCAACAAATATAAACCTAAACCTATAAGTTTAGAGGATAAGACTAAAACAAAAGTATGTGTGTACTCCCCCTATCACTATGCACACTTCCCTTTGAACTTTCTCCCCCTTACTGAATGCTCTCCCCCTTTTTGGCACGAATAGCTAAAGGCTCTCGTCCAACTTTCGTTGAATATCATCTAGTTGATTCTCCATAGTCTTAAGACGCATTTGGACATGGTTGTTTGTGGAGTAGAGAAGTGCCACAATCTCATCAATGCATTTCTGAGTATGCTCAAGTACACTCCCGACTCTATCAGTATGAGGAGCAGTCTGTGCTTGCGGAATACTAGCCGGTGAAGCTTCAGGAACAGCACACGAAGTAGATGTAGTATGTGCAGGTGTCTCTGATTCAGGGACAGATGGAGTAACCGGAGAGATGTGAACACTCCTTGGTGATTTAGAGGAGTGACTTCTGCTAGCTTGAAGAGTGAACATGGAAATGGGACGCTGACGGGTCAACATTTTTCCATCTGCAGGAGGAATAATGCCTTCACGAAGAATGAGCTTCATGATGAGTTTGCAAAATGGAATAATTCCTCGAGCTGCAGTTCTACACGCGGTCTTCCTCAAGGTGTAGTAGATGTGAGCACATATATCAATGGGGGCTCCTGTAATAAGATCACAAAGGAATAGAGCTCTCCCAAGATTGATGAATGTAGTGTTGGACAGTGGGTAGAGATTGGTGAACATGATCAACTTCAGTGTGGTCAGCTCTGGTGCAAACTTTGCGGTGCTGATGGATGTTCCTGCACTGGATACTTCATGATCGTATCCTAAGATTTGTAGAATTTCTCCAACTTCTGGAGTTCGTTTATCGTATGGAGTTATATTTACATTCTGAGGTCTGGTGATGCCGAGAAGATCTGCGATGGAATCTGGGGAAACACTAAACTCTGTTCCTCTGACCCAAAAAATGAGTTGAGGTCCAAGATCAGTTGCATTGGAGAAGCATTCTTTGACCAGCTCATCCATTGGATCATCAAAGTTCCCAAACAAGTTTGCCCAATCTCGTTTCTCAAAGATTCGAGGGATAAAAGTGGTCCCTAATGTGTTAAACTCTACCACCCGTTCCACTATAGTGGTTGACTTGTCAAAAACGTTTGAGTAGGCGTGTGAGTTAAGCGGAAGTTTGAACCTATCCTCATTGGGGTCTTGAGATGCCTGAGATGATAGACGAGTCCTTTTAGCAACTGGTGTTGCTAGTTCGTCAGCAACAATGTCTTTCCCCCTGGAAGATCGACGAGACATCTGCAAGAGAACAGGCCCACAGCAGAGAACCAAACAACAGTACCACACAAGATAAATGTCAACAAGATTCAGTGCAAGAAAAATTTCAATACAAAAATACAAACTGAAGATAGTGCAGACCAAACTTCCAACAATACAAAGGAGCACAAAAAGACAGGTGCAGCAAAATGGTGAAAGTGCACAAAGGCATAGATAGATAAAACAACTAACAAAACTGTCATTGAGACAGGTTATCATGACCATGATATGCAAACAGATACAGCATTCGAACATTTAGAGCAGATATCATAAAACACTCCACAAGAGATATGAACATGGGAAAAAATTTCAACATGAAGTAACAAATCATCCAAACTAGAGCACATGATTGAGAGACACACATTATGTTATCATAAAAACTCAGTAACCAATACCGAAATCCAACATCAATACTCAAGCAAGTGATATGAGCAAGTCAAATAAACACCAAACCCATTTAAGAAAAGATTTTCAGACTCAACAACAGGCAAATATCAGAATAATGAAAAACACATTGTGACCGCTCAACATGAAAACAGATGAGAACAATAGCAAACAAAACACGCCATACCCATTACACAAAGAGAGAAGTATTTCGAACACAATATCAATCCAAACGGTAACAAAAATATCCAGGAAAAGGGAAAATGAGATTGAGAAAGCAAAAACCCATACCTTTTCTTGATGATTTGGATAAGAAATGAAGCACCAATGAGGTTTGAAAATGGATTCACGGAGTGTTTGGAGTGTTTGGAAAGGAGATATTTTAGAGAGAAGATGAACAGTTACAAATGTTCGAGGGAAAACTGAAAAAGATTAAAAAACTGCTCCTGTTTCTGCCAAACACGCATTTTTCGCGACTTGATTAAGTCGCCACATAGTCGCCAGTTCAAACCGCCAAGACACTCAAAGACAAAAATTTGAAAAATTCTTCTAAGTGTTTTTCGCGACTGGAAGGTCTACCCGCGAGTGAGTCGCGATCTGAGCCGCGAAAATCTCTGAGTGAACCTCGCGACTGGACCTTCCACTCGCGAACAAGTCGCCAAAAATGACCCGCGAAGACGCGACTGAGGCACGCGACTTGACATACCCGCGACTGAGCTGCCAAAACAGGGCAAAACTGGATTTTTGAAATTTTTCAGATTTTTCAAACAAAATACTTTCCAAAAACACCTAAAACACTCAAAAATCTTTTTGTGCTTGATTTAACAAAGACTGAGCATGTGAAAACACATTTTATCAAGTACAATCACACAAATGAATATGACATTTATTGAACATAAACTTGTGTGTTGTGTGTGGATATCAACAATGAGATAGTCCTTAGACTAATGTGAAGCTTCAATGATCAATTCAACCAAGACATACACAATTAGCACTAGATCATGTGACCCATCTCAATTATAGAAATATGTATATATGAAATATGTATATATGACCTCCCACATAACTTGATAACATAACTTGGAGCTTAACATTTGACTCCACTTTCAATCATAACATTTGATCTTTTTGATCTTTTGAGGCAATCATCTCTCATTGTGAGAGTGATATATGACATTTCACTTTCAAGAACAAGCCTTTGGCTTTTTGAATAAACATTCACTTTAATATAAGGTCGTTTACCCTTTTTCCTAGTCAAATACTAGAATGTGCGACAGGCTTTTGCAGCTCAATATCTCTTTTCATTTGGAGATTTACATTTGGTGAGCTCTTTTTAGTAAAACAAAATAAAGAGTGGGAAGATATATAGACACAAGTCTATGCATGTCTCAAGATCAACATAACCATTCACTAATCATTCATGACAAGTTTGAAGATCTATTTACAACAATCACCTAGATTTCAAGATTTTTCCCACAGTGATATGAGTGCATGAAAACAAGTAATGCTCGAAAATGCACAAAGCCATTAGCACAAAGGTACAAGGCAAAACAAGTTTTGAGACAAAAACTCAACAAAGTCAATCAAGCTTTTAGATTTTCTAATTTTTATGTGATTTTTGGATTTTTGACACAAGAAACAAAAAGATTGATAAGACAAAAAAAATATGCACAAGTAGACAAACAAACAACCAACAGTAAAAACAGCAACCAAACAAACAAACATTGTCACAAAGCATAGGAAGTATTAATGCATGGACATGTTGTAATGCTTATGCATGAGTACCCTTTTTCACCCACACGTCACTTGCGTTTGGGGTGATTTCCTTATAGGATTGGGTACGGGAGTTAGGGCTTTCAAACCTTCGTGAGAAGCTTTCCAAGCAGTTGGTGAATGCACCAATCATCTTTATCACGTTCATCATTCCGGGATCACCATTCTAATCTCTAGATTGATCACCTCCCCAAATTCTTCTATCATTTCTAGGTCCTCCTGACCTTTGGGGAGTTGCACTATTCTTTGCTCTCAGCTTTTGGCAATTTGGTCGAGTATGCCCTTGAAGTCCGCAATAATGACACACATAAGTTGCTCTAGGACCTCTTTGTGGTCGTGGGCGTGACTTGGCACGAGATTCAGACCTGCCCACAGATTGATTACGTGGATTCAGCATCCGTTGGTTCACCACATTCTTCTTCTCCTCCACCTCGAGCTTCTCACCAGTAAGATCAGTTACAACTGGATCTTTGGCCTTTACAAACTTCACTTCTTTAGTGACATTTCCAGATGAACTACTTCCTCCGGTATATCCCAATCTGGATTTGTCTGAAAAGCTCTTTTGAGATGAGATGACATCATCTAGCTTCTTGATGGTGACCCTCTCTACTTTAGCATTTGCTTGCACAACCTTATTCTCAAGAAATCTTACTTTTGTGTAAGCTTCGGACAACTCACCATTCAGTGTCTCTATCTCACATTTGGCCTCCTTATATCGGATTAGGAGACTTTTGTAGTCCTCCTCAGCCTTTTTCATTTTTCTCACAGCAGCCTTGGCCACCCTTGTGTACTCACCTGACTTCTCCAAGAGTGAGTTATAATTCTCTTGAAGATTTGCTGTGCTTTCATCTTCTTCAGCATCTGTTTCTTCAACAATTCCTAGTGATTCATCATCACTATGTTCTCCAAGGTCTCGTACAAGCAGATTCAACTCATCCGAAGACTCAACATGAGCGATAGTCATAAAGGCTGAATAGTTCCCCTCTCCATCACAGCTTTCTTCTGATTCTGAGTCAGATGAATCCGAGTCACTCAATGTCGTGGCATACACTTTACCTTTCGATTTCAAATAATTCGGACATTCCTTCTTAAAGTGTCCATGCCCGTTACATTCAAAACAAGTGACACCTTGTGTAGGTTGGGATTCTTTTCCATCTTTCTTTTTGAATTCCCTTTTCTCCCTTCCAGAACTTTGGAATATTCTTTTATCATCAAATTTGCCATTATTTTTGAATTTCAAGAACTTTCTGAAATTTTTGACAAGGTATGCAACATCTTTGTCAACCACATCTTCTCCCGATGAGTCTTGATCTTCCACCTTCTCATTAATGGTCTTTAGAGCAAGAGATTTACTCTTCCGTTGATTGGGTAGCGACATCTCATAAGTCTGCAGAGAACCAACCAGCTCCTGTACTTTGATGTCATCAAGGTCCTTGCTATCTTCAATTGCTGTCACTTTAGCACGAAAACTTTCCGGCAATGATCGAAGGATCTTCCTTACAATCTTTGAATCCTCCGTTTTCTCCCCCAAGTTGAACTTGCTGACAACCACCTCATTTAGCTTCCCAAAGAAAGAGTCAAAAGACTCATCCTCACTCATTTTGAGCTCCTCAAACCGAGTGGTCAGCATTTGTAACTTGGTGTCTTTCACTTTCTTCGTGCCGTCATAGGTGGTTTCCAAAATCTCCCATGCTTCTTTGGCAACGGTAATATGAGAAATCCTGTGAAATTCATCTGGAGACACACCACAGAAAATAGCATTGAGTGCTTTACTGTTAGCATTAGATGCAGCAAGTGCTGCCTTATCCCAAGTGGATTTGGCTGCCTCAGGTCTGGTCCAACCAATCTCAATAGCATCCCAAACAGATTCATCAATAGAACACAGAAAAGCTCTCATGCGAACCTTTCAAAAAGCATAATTACTACCATCAAAATATGGAGGTGCATTTAGGGATTGAGACCTATCCATCTCAAAAGGGAGTCAAGGATCACACAATGGTAATGAAACCAATATCAGTGTACCCGCTCTGATACCAATTGAAAGTTCAAAAACGTGTATAAACACCTTTGAACGTTTAGACCCCCAAATTACAACTTAACCAATTCAAGTAATATGTCAAACAACTAGTGTGCGGAAACTTAACATATGCTATAATATGAAATTGGTTAAAAACTATCTAAGCCAACACAAAATAAAATCCACAGCAGATAATAAAAAGGCAAAGATAGAGAGGAAGGAAGATGCAAACACAAAGACAACACGCGATGTGTTATCGAAGAGGAAACCGAAGCCCTCGGCGTAAAACCTCTCCGCCGCCCTCCAAGTGGTAAACAATCCACTAGAAAATACAGTTGGGATACATGGACAGCAATAGACCCTCCAAGCCTAATCTACCCAGTGCACCTAAGCCCTCCAAGCTTCTTGCTCCAACAAGGTTGCGCCGAACCTTTTTCTTTTCTAGCTTCCCGGATTCCGCTACTAGACCGTAGCATCAACCAATGAAGATTGGTTCCTTCCTAACTGCTTCCCAGAAATCCAAACAACTGTTTCACAGTGATGATGATGGTGAGAACCAGGTTTGGTATAATGCCTCTCAAGGATTTGACAATGGAGAGGAAGAGAGTTGAGGAATTTGGAGAGACTCTAAGGTATAGATTGTGGGTGAATCAATCTTGTTTTTCTTTAGGGTTTCTCTCTCAAAATTCTCTCTGGAAGCTCTCTTTCAATCGTGGGTAAAAGGGGTATTTATACTAGAGTGAGAGAGGAATGTGAAATGTCAGGTTTAACAAAACAGGGGTGGCTCGCGGCTTGACCTCGCGGCTTGACTAAGTCGCGAGATCCAGTCGCGAGATAACCGTATGGCCAGTTGTCCTGTTTTGTCCTGTAGTGCTCCAGCTTGCATGACTGTTCACCTTCCAGCATGCTTGGCACGTGTGCTGCGTCTGGCAGCTTGCAGCCGTGAGTCACCCGCGAGTCCCAGCCGCGAGTCTCTGTTTCCTTGCACACTCTTGAGCAATCTTCACTCTATCTTACTCACTACCCTTACATCAAACCCACCTAAATACAGGGTTACTAAATGCTGAATTACAAGCAAATTTGGCACGGAATAAAGCCAATTAGATGGTTGAATAAATTCAACCTTACATTATATGTAGCAAAGAATGATATATCATGACCCGAATTCTGTCTTTGTCAAAAGACACTAACATTTCTTTATTCTCAAAAAAAAAAAAAAAAAAAAAAAAAAAAAATTCCCTTTCAAATCCATCGGTTGGCATTGTCTTTAAAATACTTGAACCAAAAGTCATTGACAGTGAATGCAAATACAATAGGCCTGTTTGGAACGGGTTCGGTGCATGAGTTCAAACAATTGTTTTTAAAATATTGTGAAAATTTTGGTTTTAAAAGTGTCGTGTAAATACATGTTTAAACTTTAAAGTACTTATAATGTAAAAAAATTGTTTAGCATCGTGTCTCTAATAACATTTTTTTCAAAATTGAAAGAGCATAATAATGTTGTTAGGTATGAGTATGTGTTTTTAATTAGAAAAAGTGGTACTTATTTTAACATGACCAACTGATTAAACTGTTTTTATTTTAAGGAGATTGAGAGAAAACCCTCATGTGAACCAACAACTCTTCCTTTCTTCTTCTTCTTCCTCTTCGATGCATTTTCTACTCTGATGTGGAGATAGATCTCGGTGGTGGCTCATGCCTAAATGAGAGAGAGATGGGCTTTCTTTTTGAGAGAGAGAGAGAGAGAGAGAGAGAGAGAGAGAGAGAGTTTTAGTTAATGTATTGTAGAATCATGAGAATCCCATACTTTTCAAAATATTTTTCAACAATGTCACTTATCATTGTTACTCAAAAACTGAAACTGCCCCAAATCTCAAAATACAATATTTTAAACATCCTAAATTGAAAACTATGACTCAACTCTTAAATAAACACTCCGGCCAAACACAATTTTTCTTAGTCCACAGTTATTAGTATTTAAATAGTAAAAACTATTATTTGAACTCACATGTTGGATCCAAACTCATAGGCTTAACTCTTTTGGGTCAAGTGATGTCTTATATGTTATATTATCTACTCAATTAAAAGCTTTCTAAGTTGTTCTCTCTCCTATAAGTGGTATTAGAGCTCAAGGTGATGTTTGACGAATATGGCAAGGTGTTCAAGGTCATTTTTCTAACAGGAATAGAGCAAGCCTAAAGAACTCACACAAACAATCTTGGAGAAAGACCTAAAAAATGAGTATTGCTATTTGTGCTAGATCACAGTGAAGTGTGTGGTTCTAATAAACAGGAATGTACATGCTGATTCTCATCAATGAGCACGTAGGGTTCATACATGGTTCCCATGGATGTCATATGATGTGATGGTGATAGGAAAAGCCCCTAAGGCAAGGAAGAGAGCTAGTAGGACTTGTTCATAACTGACAGAGAGAAAGAGACATGCGTGAGGGGAAAATTGTTGGATATATATGTGTAAGTGAAGTCTCACATTGTAATGAGAATGGTGAGTGATTAATATAACATTATTGAGCCCAAACTCATAGGTTTAAGTCTTTTAAGTCAAGTAGTGTTTCTATATATTATATTATCAATTCAATATATTGGAGGGTCCTCAATGTATTATCTCCCCAACATCATGGAATTGACAGCCAAACAAATACTAAGAGCTGTTCCAAAGCATGGATGGCTGAATAAGACAATTTGTACACTTTGTTTTCAGACTGCCCCTCTTGAAATCAATTGTTAAGTCATTGTATATATTATCGAAAGTCATAATCATAATTAGTCCATCACGATAAATGGACTCAGATATTTATATACATGCATATATATGCCATGACGAACCTTTTGAATATCTAAAAAAAATGAAAATAAAAGATTTGATTTCTTCAACTATTCCAATATGCATAGAGACTTATTCAGCTCTAATAGATTGAACAGCAACCTGACGTACTTCAAATGAAGTTTGGCAGTGGCTTGAAAATATCAGCAATCGAGAGATTCGAGACTCAAAAGTCCGCGTTTTGTTTTCTAATTGTTAGGGCAGGATCAAATGACATCTTTGATGGCGCGCCATCATTCATGATGTGGTACCTCAGTTATAAAAATGCCCATTCAGCTATAATTTTTATTTTTTTGAAAGTTTTTATCTATAACATCTGCTTCTGATAATATCTCTTTATCTTTAAATGAAGACATCAATTAGTTTTTAATGTATGGAAGGATTGAATTCCAGATTTTTTATTCAATCATCAAAAATTTTATCAGTTAAATTAATTGAACCCCACCAATGGACTATAACATAATTTATTATGATTGCAAAATGGCTACTTGCAAATTTTTGAATTCATATATTTGCACATTCAAGTATAGGTGCTTATAGGGTGTGGAGGGGAAGGACCAGGATTCAAGTTTTTAGGTGGAAGGTTTACACACATATACACTAAGCTTAGAAAAAAAAAAAAAAAAAAGTAACTAATAATGCCATCATATAGCTGTGAGATTTGTTAATGAAAAGTATGATTAATGATTCAAACATCCATATCTTCTTAAATAAAAAAAATTATAAAAAAAATTAAAAAAGCAAAAAAGAAATCAGAGACTTTGGCCTTTTATTACAGAAATTAGAGGCCGAACCTTATCCAAAAAGTTTTTGCTTACAGTTTCTAAGGATTTAGGGGAGGCTCTACACATTTTTTGGTTTAAGGTGAAGATTAAAATGACGTATTTTATATTTTTAAATATTTTAAATAGTTACAGCCAAAACAAGTACTCTATTTATATAAATTTACAATAACTAGAATTAAAAACATTCAAGCATAAAAAGAAATAAAACTTGATTATAGTGTTACTAGTCTCATTATACGCCCTTTGCAACTGCGATGAGGGTTTTTTTTTTTTTTTTTTTTTTTTTTTTTTTTTTTTTTGTCTAGTGTCATATATATATATTTTTTTAAATAAGTTTGTTTTTGAAGACATGAATTAGTAGGAGAGTGTCATATTTTGTAAACATTTTAAGTGGAGTTCAAGATATATTTTTATTGAGTTGTCCTCAAGTTTTTTTCTACTAAACTAAGGTTTAAGGGTATTTTTGAATTACATAAAAGTCTAGTCTAAAGAAGAAAATCCTATTATACGCTGTAGTTTTTTCCCTTGTTTTGGTGGAAACCCTAGCCTCACATAGGCGCCTCTTTCCCCTATTTTAGTGGAAGCCGATTTTTTCTCCTTTTGCTTTATCGTTGCTGTCTGCTTACCTCTCCATCTACCCCCTCCTCAATCTCACCACACCCAACCCTTACACCTATGGATGACCTTACGGGTCAGGGTGCCCGACTCTCACTCCATACAAAAGAACGCCAAACTATCCCTCTAACCTCTGTTATTGAACACAACAACAGGGTGCTTGTGGTGAAGCTATTCACCAAGCGCGAGTCAACATTGAATCTCTGGCGCGAACACTCAAAAGCATGTGGTGTTTTGCTCAGGACTTTGAAGTGCAGGACCTTACTCAAAACATTGTTTTGCTACTGTTCACTCCTGAATTCGATGTGCAAAAAATTCTCTCACAAGGACCTTGGACTTTTGACAAATACTTGATAGGCCTGTACCAACCAAGCGCCTCTGAATCTATGGATGATGCCAAGTTTGATACCAGTCCTTTTTGGATTCAACTTCATAATCTTCCGATCAGTCGTATGAACAAAGCCAATGCCATGGCTATCGATAACACTATTGGCATTGTTGAACAGGTTGATACATCACCATCTGGGGAGTGCCGAGGACGATGTATTCGGGTTCGAATTAGAATTGCTATTAACCAGCCACAATGTCGAGGCCAGTATGTTGATTTAGGTGGCTCGGAACCCCACTGGATTTCCTTCCAATATGAACGCCTACCTGTCTTCTACTACTGGTGCGGCCTCCTAAACCATGATGAAAAGGATTACAGGCTTTGGGCGGACAGTGGAGAGCATTTAAAGAAGAATGAGCAACAATATGGTTCTTGGCTACGAGCTTCTTTGACCAACGTTCAACAAGTACAAATGGTTCGTACCAAATCCCCTTATTCCACTGGCCCTCCTCAACCACAACGACCCACACCATCACCATCTATATGCCCATCCTCCCAAACACCCAACATATCACCCTCAGCGTCGGACCCACCATCATCCTCTCAAATGGATGCAGCCATCACCCATATCAAACCTACTGTGACCACTCCAAAGCACAAGGAAATTCTATTGAACCCCACACTTTTTGACACGTATATCTCTAATCTGGACCATAAGCTAAGTAACCCTCCAACCTCAAATACACCTACTCCATTCCCAAAGTTGGCCCATAATCCAATTATTGACACTGATGAACTGTCTGTATGCTCCATACAGCCTTTAGTCCCATCCATTAATCAAATTGACACTCGGCCCACAGACCACACCATTACTTCCAACCCCACATACACTCTTGACCTTCAAAAAATCCCAGACACCACTACCACTCCCACGTATCACGGTGAAGAATAGTATTTTATTTGATTTAAATACTTATAAAACTCTATACTTGTGATGTTGGAAATTGGTTTTGTGATAGGTTGTTGTGTTGGAGCAAGTGGGTAGCTTGCATGTTGTTATAACGTGATTTAAACTAATATTGGGAGTGTTTGAGTGTGCAATGCATATTTGTTTAAGTATTAATATAGACTTGTGCATTCATGAATGGAATAGAACTTTATCTAAGTAGCTTATAGACTTAGATGTTAGAATATATTATGCATGAGTTATCCTTATTTTACTAAAGTAGCATTCATCTTGTAATTGTAGTCAAACATGAATAAAAGTTGGATGACAATGGGTGAGACACTCGTTGGCAGATTAAGTCATCCATATATTGAAGGGGTCAATGCATTTATTAATTTTGCAAAAGCGGTTGTGGACTTGAGTGGTAATATTCCATGCCCGTGTATTCACTGTGTGAATTGCTATTGACAATCTCCTCATACCGTGCATATCCATTTGTTTCATTGTGGGATTATGTAATCTTACATTAATTGGTATAATCATGGAGAACATACTTACTTACAACTGCACCATG
Organism: Quercus berberidifolia; assembly: GCA_028535905.1. Taxonomy (NCBI): domain Eukaryota; kingdom Viridiplantae; phylum Streptophyta; class Magnoliopsida; order Fagales; family Fagaceae; genus Quercus; species Quercus berberidifolia. The sequence continues at coordinate 74,506,994 of JAPQVW010000002.1, read as the reverse complement.
TTTTTACTATTGAGATTATACTTCACTTAATTTAGCTATAATGTACATGGAATGTATAATTTTTTAACATTAATAATGTTTAAATAGGATTTGTTAGCAGAAATACCCGTGGGAAAACACATGATATAGCAGTACGGGCACTTGTTGAAAAAAGTGGTAAGCTACCAGTACGTATAGCTGTAGAGTATGATGCCCCTGTTAGGAAGAATGCATGCAAGCATATCAATCAAACTGGTGTACAAGTGCGAAGTAATTTGTCCAGTTACAATGTGAAAAATTGGAAAAATGTTGATGCTGCTACTAGAGATGTGGTGCTTCAAAATATTGTGGTAAATTTACATTGATAACATCTAATTCGTCTAATTCATATAATAATATTTTTATAATACATATACACTTCATTTTACAATATCAGTTTGAGATAGAAGGAGATTCCAACTTGGTAACGAAAACATTAAATACAAAAAGTGGAAGATTACTAAGTTCCAACTCCAACAAGTTGCATCAAGCTTATAAAAAGCTCAAGCAATCTCATGGTGCTGACTATGCAAGAAGCCACCCGTAAATGAATGCCACACCTGAACAGTGGACTGAACTCATTGATGGGAGATGGACTAATGAGGATTGGCTGGTAAATTATTTATGTGTATATTATTATTATCTAATATTTACTATATTATGTTGTCAACTGATTAGATTAATACTTAGATGAAGTAAATGTATGCTTTTTTATTGATGATCTAATAAATATCTTGAATGTTGTTTATTAGAAAAAATCAAGAAAGAACTATGAAAATCGGAAGAAAACTTCAGGCAAACATAGATGCGGGACAAAGGCACTTGCTGTTACGGTTGATGAGGAGGTGTGTGTTTTTTTATTTTCATAAACCTTAGTATATTACAAGTTGTGATTAATTAAGTATATCTATCTAACACTTGAATGTTAATTAATCAAACAAATAATAATGACGGTCAAGTTCCTGAATTGGCAAAAATCTTCAAAGAAGTTCATTTCAATCCAAATACAAATATGTAGATGAAGCGACATACGTATGTGTATCATTCCATCCCTATCATGTTTGTAAAGCTATAACATATGTAGTATTAATGTTGTGATTGTTTGTTTCTTTCTCTCTTTCAAATGATAGGAAAATATTCTCAAAGTGCAAGCGGATCATTGTCAAGATCCTAATGCAATTCCCCTTACACAAGAGGAGATTTCAAACTTGGTTTTTAAGAAGAAGTCCGGTATTGTAAAAGGACTTGGCATGAGACCTTCCTCTTCTCTAGTAACCACCGTCTCATCTAATTCCTCGATGGAGCATATTCAACGGTTAGAAAATGAGATAATTGAGCTTAAAGAGGCAAGAGCTAGGGACCAAGAGGAGTGAGCTAAGGACCAAGAGGAGCGAGTTAGGGACCAAGAGGCACGAGCTAAGCAAGAAGAGGTCCAAAAGAATATTCTTAACTTTTTGTGGAGTAAGGGTTATGATGATACTCTTACCTATGGGGGGGGGGGGTGGTTCAACTTCAAGTTAAAACACTTTTTGGTTACTACATTTTAGCAATTGACCCACACTACATGGTGTGATTACTTTTTTTGATGCATTATTTGAAACTAATTGTATTATATTACACTTGAAAATCTATATTTGCTTTCTACAACTTATACATTAGGAGTTGTGATTTTAATTTATTGGTGTGGCTACTCTTAATGCATTGTTAGAAATATTTCTTATAACATAGTTAATGTTTTTACTTTAAAATTTTAATGTAGTATTGTTTTTATATTTGTGTAGATTTCTTATTGGTGGCTTTTAGGGGATTTACTTTTGGCATTACTTGAAGACATATGAGGACATCTTCCATTAGTTCTAATTATATTATGCTACCCTTTTTGTACTGTTATAAAACATCTTGAGTTATTGTATGTATTGCAAACAATTATTGTATGGAAGGAGTTTGAATTAGATACTTGTTTTGTTTTTTACTTGTGGAATGTATGGATCTTTTTTTTTATAAATGTGTTATTGAAATAAATGTGTTATTCAAATGTGAGGTTTTAATAATGTAATGACAGGTTACAGGTTAATATCAAAGCCATGAAAAAAAAAAACAGAAAATTAGTTTTAGCGATGAATTTTTTTCGTCACAAATATAGCAACAAAAAATTGTTTTAGTGACAAAATATTTCATCGCTAAATGTAGAAAAATTTTGTAAGAAATGGTTTTTGTGATGAAAATTTTCGTCGCTACATGTGCCTGGATTTTCTTAAAAATAGTTTTAGTGACGAACTTTTTCGTCACTATATGTACCTGAACATAGTTTTAGTGACGAAATTATTCGTCACTAAATATGATTTAATAAATTAAAGTATTTTTAGTGATGAAATATTTTCGTCACTGAATAGTGTTTTTAGCAAGGAAAACATTTAGCGACGAAACGTTTTTGTCACTAAAAGTTAAAAAAAAAAAAAAAAAATCAAATCAGACTTTTAATGACAAAATTTTTCATCGCCAGGACTTTTAGTGACGAGGTTTCAGCGATGAAATGAGTTTCATTACTAAAAGTCCAATTTCGTCACTAAAGATCCTTAGTGACGAAAAATTAGACTTTTAGTGACGAATTTTTTCGTTACTAAAAATACATTTTGTTGTAGTGATTAAAAGAAGCTGACCTTGCACCGCCTGAACGGTCATGACAGTGTCGAGCATACTCCATATAGAAGCATTGCTCGATGAAGAAGCAGGAGGCTTAATAGCAACTGTAGGATCCACAAACTCCTCAACAGTGGGGTCACCAGATGTAGGAGGCCTAGATGCACCTTTAGAAGACTCGACTCTAGGGCGTTTAGAGCTAGCTTTCATTTGAGCCGCCCTTTGCTGAAGAAAGGTGGCACTTATAGGAGCTATAACATGAACAGGTTCGGATGCAGGACCATGAGATTTTGCACTGCTCCTATGAACCTCCACTAAAGAGCTAATAAAAAGAGAAGGAAAATTGATAGGAGCATCAGTGATGAGAGAGTATAAAAAGGAACATCTCTTGAGAGGAATAGTGTGTAAATGAGAGATAGGCTAAATGGAATGACAAGAAATCCAGAAAAACAAATAATTAAGCTTAGTAAGCTCATGGGAAGTGACACAAGGATCAGTACCCCAACTAATGTAAGTATCAGTGATGAAAGTCATAATGTCATCAAGAGGAGGGGTCTCAGTGTATGGGTATATGGGCTACTGTACCAAAGGTACACCAAGAGTAGGGGCCACTACTAAAGGAGTAATGACATACTCTTCGCCCTTTATCCAACTCCTCACATACTGAGTGTTGGAATCATCATAGTGGATAGAGAGGTTCGAATAGAACTCTCTAATCAAAGAAGCAGCAGGAGGATGCTCTACATCTAAAAGAGGTAACTAACCCCTACTCTCAAAGTTCCTCCAAATCTCCCCATTAAGCTCATCTAGAATCACCTTACGCTCAGCCCAAACTGACCTACAAATGTTAAGCTTCTCATAGGTTTCTTGGTTTTTTCCGGTTCTAAACCTATCACTCTCAAACCCAGAGGTAGAGGGGGTGGTGATTTTCTTATTTGCTCTAGTTTTCCTAACCATGATGCTAAGAAATTAGAATAAAAAGAAAACAGAAACAAAGAAAGAAGCACAAGGGCAAACTACATTAGAGAGGGTTAGAGCATAAAAAACTCAATAAATAACAATCTATATGATGCATGCTCTAATGCATTGAAATTTGTTCAATTTTACTTTATGAACCATCAATTGACTTGAACATAGAGTTTTAGTTCAAAAAACCCAAATTATGGAAAACCCAACTCCAAAAATTAAACCAAATTGATCAATTAATCATTACACTAGTTAGACAACATCATATAATGACATAAGTAATCAATTACACAAGTCAATTTCATCAAATTTAGCCCAATTGAGCAAAATCCCCAATTTCACAAAGTTTCAAGCCCTAGAAATTTTAATTTTCCACAAATCACAAAATTAATCAAATTAAAGCATGGGAATCATGTTAATATCATCTAAGAACAAAAACCCAGTGATTTATTTTGATTAAAAACAACTGAAATTATCTCAAATCCAAAAAATGGGTGGTTCGAAATTTTCAATGAAAAATGCATGACATTGCATGAAACATGTGATTTTAATGAAAAAAGAAGTAAAAGAGACTTACTAAAGCCACAAGACAAAAACCCTTGAAAGATTGAGGTAGAAAACGGCAAAAAATGGCTTAGATTGGATTGGTTGAGGAAGAGTAGAGAAAAGAGTGTTTGAAAAGTTTTGAAAATGTTAGGTTCTAAAGACTTGGGTATTTATGTATTTAGAACTCTAATATGTATTGTTGGCAAACCATGATCAAAACAATGTGTTTAGAAGTGTTTTAGTCTTGTTCAAAGTTGTGCATTTATGTAAAGTTGGAATCGAGCTAATGTAGAAAAGTTTTATGCATTTCGGCTTGTCGAAGCTTAGGCTCGATCGATCGAAGCTCGGGCAGAATGTTTTTTCTGCAGATTTTCCAACTCAGCCCTAGTTGTTTTAAAACTTTTTAGGGTTTTCTAATTTTTCCTAAGTATAAAAGGCAAACCCTAGCCACGTTTTAGTGTTGCTCATATTGCGGTTTGTGTAAATCTCTTGTGAGATCTAGAGGAGCTTTCCTTTACACAAACTTAGGGTTTTCAAGGAGAAGATTTATCTACACCTTGATGATCAACTCGGTTGCTACCACTGAAACTTAAAGAAAACATAAGCGGGTGTGCTTGTATCTGGTGGTGAATCCAAGAAAGAAGGAGTCCGTGGATTCAGAGTTTGCACGTGGTTGTGTCAGTAAGTTCTACTAGTTGGTAGCAATATGAAGTCGAGCGTGGGGGCTTGTAAGTCTTATTGTATGAACTTCGATTCTTTCAAGATTGTGGATTCAAGTTTACCTTGAGGATAGCTAGGTCAAATCCTTCTCAGGTTTTTACCGGTTTGGTTTCCTGGGTGATCATATCTTGTGTAATTTATTTTCCGCTGCTTTGCATGATATGATCTTTGTGATTGTGATAACCTAGATTTATTAAATTGGACTAAGTAACAACTTGGCTAATTACCTAGGTTAAATCAATTGTGTTTTAAGGGTTCTAAAAACTATCAAGTGGTATCAAAGCGGGTTGCTCTTTTGTTGTTGATCTTTTGATCATTGAGCTGATCCTTGACCCCTGTTATTATGGATTCTTGGAAATTCTTTTTGCTTAGTCATCAACTTACTTACTTTGTGTATTTGTCACTTGTTAAGTTTGTTAAATCTTTCCTTGGACGTCTTGATCTTATCATATGTGATAATAATTTTTTGTGTTATACTGCCTTAACCGCCTTAAAGGCACATGATTCTTGTCTTTGATATTTGGATAGTGGTTGTTCCAGGCATATGATAGGAAACAAAGGATTATTCAAGACCATCTTTGAAGGAAAGATTGGGACAGTCACTTTTGGAGATGGAAGCAAAGCTATAATCAGAGGCATTGGAACTATGGACATCCTAGGGTTACCAGTCTTTGAAGATGTTTGGTATGTTGATGGACTGAAGGAAAATTTACTTAGCATCAGTCAGATTTGCGACAGTGGACTGAATGTTCTCTTCACTAAGTATGAATGTGAGATACTTGATGGAGAAGGTGACTGTATGTGTGTTGGTGTAAGAACAGCAGACAACTGTTATGGATTGACACCAAGCATAAGTAACAAGTGTTTCGGTGCAAAGAATGATTAAGTTGATTTGTGGCATTAACGGTTGGGGCATGCAAGTCATAAGCAGTTAGAAAAGATTTCTAAATGTGATGCTGTTGTTGGTTTACCTAAGTTTGAGAAGATAAATAAGAGCATATATGGACCACGTCAGATAGGTAAACAGATAAAGTCTAAACATCCGTCTGTGGCTAGTGTTCAAACTTCAAGACCTCTGGAGTTACAGCATATTGATCTTATGGGTCCTGCTCGAGTTCAGAGTTTAGGAGGAAAGAAGTATATTCTAGTGGTTGTGGATGACTTTACCAGATATACTTGGGTTGTGCTTTTGAAAGATAAAGCTGAGGCTCCTGAGAAGATGATACATTTGTGTAAGAAATTGCAGGTTGAAAAAGATATTGTGATAGCCAGAATCAGAAGTGACCATGGAAGAGAATTTGAGAATACCAAGCTGGCTACCTTCTGCAATGAACAAGGCACACATCAAGAGTTCTCTTCACCCAATACACCATAACAAAATAGAATAGTTGAAAGGAAAAATAGGGTCATTCAGGAGATGGCATGTGTCATGCTACACAATAAAAAATTGCCAAAATCCTTCTAGGGAGAAGCAGTTAACACTACTTGTCATACACTCAACCGGGTCTATTTCAGACCTGATTCTAAGAAGACTCCTTATGAACTCTGGAGAGGAAAGAAGCCGATCGTTAAGTATTTCAGAATATTTGGTAGTGATTGTTACATTCTATGTGATAGAGAGAACCTAGAGAAATTTGATGCAAAGAGTGATAAGGGATATTTTCTAGGGTACTCCTCTACTAGTAGAGCATATAGAGTGTATAATCTAAGAACCAAAACTGTCATGGAATCATCTAATGTTGTGATCAATGATGAAGTATGTCTAGAAGCACATTTGGAAAGTACTACTTCGGTTCAAGATAAGCCTATGGAGGTAAATGACTCACTTTCTGTTGATTATGTTAGGAAACATAGTGATGAGGAGCTAATAGTGTTGAATGATGCAATTTCTGTGCCATCAAGTCCTGAACCATCCACTCCGATTCATGTGATTCAACAGGCTCAACATGAGTTTAGTCTTTCATCAGAACATAAAGGTACATCCACATCTCTAGTTAAAGGTCCTTCCTCTAGAGTAAGGCTTAATCATCCCTCCTCAAATATATTGGGAAGTCTGAATGATAACATGAGATTAAGGTCAAAAGCCTTACGTGTAATTACACACTCATGCTATCTGTCCCAATTTGAATCGAAAAAGGTAGATGAGGCACTTCAAGATGCTAATTGGGTAAACTCTATGCATGAAGAACTTCATCAATTTGTTCGGAATGATATGTGGGAATTAGTTCCTAGACCAAAGGGTGTAAATGTAATTGGAACTAAATGGATCTTTAAGAACAAGTCAGATGAACATGGCACTTTTATCAGAAATAAATCAAGACTTGTTGCTCAAGGCTACACACAAGTGGAAGGGATTGATTTTGATGAGACCTTTGCACCGGTAGCAAGATTGGAATCCATTAGGATACTGTTGGCTATAACTAGTCATCTGAACTTCAAACTATATCAAATGGATGTCAAAAGTGCTTTCTTGAATGGAATGCTGCAAGAAGAAGTATATGTTGAACAACCAAAAGGCTTTGTTGATCCTCACAGACTAGATGATGTGTATAAATTGAAGAGAGCTCTGTATGGTTTGAAACAAGCTCCACGGGCTTGGTATGATAGATTGACTACATATCTCATTGAACATGGCTTCAAAAGGGGATCTGTAGACACTACTCTCTTCATAAGAAAGGATAAGAAAAGTTTTGTTGTAGCTCAAATTTATGTTGATGATATTGTTTTTGGTGCTACTAATGACTCTCTTGCTCATTCTTTTGCAGATGAAATGAAGACGATGTTTGAAATGAGTATGGTTAGTGAACTAACTTATTTCATGGGATTACAGGTGAAGCAAACGGACTCAGGGATCTACATCAACCAAGCAAAATATGCAAAAAATCTAGTCAAGAGATTTGGACTGGACAATGCTGCACATGCCAAAAAACCAATGGCCGCAAATGCAAAATTAACAAATGATCCGTTAGGTGAGTCTGTTGACATTACATTATACAGAAGTATGATTGGATGTCTTTTATATTTGACTGCTAGTCGGCCTGATATTGCATTTAGTGTCTGTGTTTGTTCTAGATTTCCATCTAATTCTAAAGTTTCACACTTAAATACTGTCAAAAGAATAATTAAATATGTTGCTGGAACTTGTGCTTATGGATTATTTTATAGTAAAGAGTCTAATCTGTCTCTTGTTGGTTTCTTTGATTTTGATTGGGCTGGTAATGCCAATGATAGAAAAAGCACCACTGGTGAGTGTTTTTATGTTGGAGCTAATCTCGTAGCTTGGATGAGTAAAAAGCAAAATTCTGTGTCCTTGTCTACTGCCAAGGCAGAATATATTGCTGCTGGAAGTTGTTGCTCACAACTTCTTCGGATGAAAAAGGTTTTAACTGATTATAGGATACCCCAAGATATCATGGTTGTTTACTGTGATAACTCTAGTGCTATTGACATATCTAAGAACCCTGTTCAACATTCTAAGACTGAGCACATAGAGATTAGGTATCACTTCATTAGGAATCTTGTTGAAAGAAAGATTGTGTGTCTTGAGTATATTCCTACTGAACGTCAGAATGCCGACATTTTCACCAAACCTCTTGATAGGAGTAAGTTGAGACTCTTCGTCGAGTAATTGGTGTGATTCTGTGTCCCTGATCTGTCTTGGCCTTCATGGTCTTTGTTCTTCATTGCTCTACCCTTTGTGACCTTTGTTCTTTGGTTTTGTTTTTTGTTTTCTAGGATTTGCATTGCATAACATTCATGCCTTTCATTCTAGGTGTTTTTTTTTTAATACAAAAAAAAAAAAAAAAAGGGAAGAAAAAGGAAGCAAATTGTGTTTTGTACTATTCTTCTTGGTTTTTGAGAACAAGGTTGGTCAATTTATTTTCACATAACATGTTGTTTGTACCTTGTTTAGCTTTGATGAGCTTAATTTTTGCACTTTACTAGTTAAAACTTTGTAGTGCATGTTGTGTGGGAAAGATGTTTATGATTTTTGATTACTCTATCTTAATCTTGAAGTCACATGTTTTTTACTGTCGGACTTGAACTTTTAGAGAAAAGCATAAATAACCATCTCATCACTGTTCACTAGCCAATCATGAACACCTTAGTGCATATCATAAGATTTTGTGCTCGAGAAAGTGTAGCACATGCACGAAAAGAATATAAGGTGAAGCCTCGGTTTAAATTGCTTAATACTTAAAATTGGTGTGTACTATTAGGCTTGATGCCAAAATCACATAACTTAAAATTGGTGTGTATATTATGAGGCATAAATTCAAGAAACTTACATGATTGCAAGCTTATGATCTAGGAGATGTGGGAGTTATATGATGTAACTCTTTAGGTGATAGTCTCTTTTAAATTTTTTGTGATGAATTTTGTAGACTTTGTGATTGATTGCTATTCACATATCACCTCACATGTATCTCAAGTTTTTGCTAGTTGTACACACTACACGAGTTACTCTTTGCTAAACTTTGTTTATGTTATTGTGTGTGTTTATGGTCTAACAAACCAAGTTTTGCAAATACTTTGAATTTTGTGCAAAATTAATTTGTTGCTTGAAAATTTATGGAGAATGCAAGAAATTTTATTTTTGGGAAATTTGGGCTTAAAATTCTTGTTTTTGAAAATCACATCATCACATACTCATGCATTTTGTTCTTAAATTTCAATGCTTTGAGTTGATTCTGAATTTTTTTTCAAAAAACTGTGTTTTTCCTCAAATTTAGTGAGCCTCTGTCCATTTCGATCGATCCATTCTATTTTTCGATCAATCGAAATTGTTTAAATTTGTTTGAGAGAGCCTCTGACTGTTTCGATCGATCGAACTTTTTTAAAATTGTTTTGTTACAGGCTCTGTCTGTTTCGATCGATAGAGGCTATTTTTCGATCGATCGAAACTCGTGAATCATGCTTTTTAAAAGTCAGATTGGACTTTTTCAAAGTCACTTTTTCAAACCTTTTCAAACTTTCCTCTCTCTCTCTCCCCGATTTGGCAAGGCTCCACTAAGAATTTTTTGTCGTTTTCCTTCGAAATATTTACAAGGTTTTCCTCTCTCTAAGCCGGTAAGTCCTTTATGCCCTTCCTTTTGCATTTTATTTCATGTTTTCATGCATTTTTCATGCATTTCATTGGGCATTTTTGGCACTTTTCAAATTGGGGTTTTTGATGTTTCAAGCCATATTTTCTGAAATTAATCATTGGGTTTTGTCTCTATATTGTTATATTCATGATATATGTTGGTTAATTTGATCAATTTGGGGATTTGTGAAAAATTGAAAATTCTAAGGTTTGTAATTGATCCGAATTGGGGATTTTGTTCAAATTAGGTTAAATTGATGAAATTGGCTTGTTCAATTGATGTAATTGGTCATTATTTTCTGAAATCTATCTTGTAAGATGATCAATTAGTCAATATCTTTCAAATTGATCAAGTGGTTTTCCAAATTTTGGGGTTTTTGTGTTAATACCTCTATGTTCAAGCCAATTTTGTGAATTTGAACTTATTTGGACTTAATTGCACTGCATTAGGACATGCATCATGCCATTTAAATTGTTCATGCATCATATAGATTTTGTTCTATAATTTTTTATGTGCTAACTTGCAGTCTACCCTTGGTATTTTTTTGTTTTTTTTGTTCCTTTGCTTTGTGTTTTGGTCCTTATCCTAGCACCATGCCTAGGAAAACTAGAGCCCATAAGACCCCTTCCACTTCCTCTGAGTCTCCCTCTAGGAGTGAGGTGTTTAGGAATGATAAGAGCAGAGAGGCCTTTGATACTTTGAACAGTAAGTGTAAGATTTGGGCTGAGTGTGCTGTGGTTTTAGATGAGATTGATTCGGCCATTAAGGCTAACTTTGAGTCTAGAGGTTGGTTGCCTCTCTTAGAGATAGATCATCCACCCCCGACCTCCTTGATTAGGGAGTTCTTCTTGAACCTCTCTTGCTACGTCTATGATTCCAACACCCTTGTTAAAAGTTGGATACGAGGTATTGATTCACCATTACCCCTCAGGTAGTGGCTGAGGCTCTTAGGGTTCTGGTTGTTCGGGAGCCTGACTATCCCTATGATGAGTCGCCCTTCTTAGATGTTGTCATGTCATACATCACTGGGTCATCTATCTAGTGGGGTTCTGATCCTCGGATCACGTCCGTTGAGCTTACCGAGACTGCCTATCTTTTCTTTAGGATAGCGTGTCATTCGTTGTGGCCTATTTCTCATTTCCACACCATCCTTTTAGAGTGATGTGTATTTTTGTATGCTTTTGTTTTTGGTGCGTCAATTAGTTTCCCTCATCTGTTCCTTCATTCTTTGAACGAGGTTCATAGGAGTTCTGCCTTAGGGCATGCACTTTTTCATCCTATTTTCATTCATAGGATTTTGCTCTTTTTAGGTCTAGATGGTTTCCCGTTTGGTGAGCCTGTTCATGTCGTTGCTCCCATAGGTGCCACCTTTCTTAGACAGAGGGCTGCTCACATGCGAGCTGTTCCTTTGCGTCCTAGGGTTGCGTCATCTAGTGCTGTTCCCCCTCCTCCCTCTTCTACAGGTGCTGATGATGCTGAGACGTCTGGTGGTGCTGCTGCTAGTGCTAATGTTCCTCCACCGACTACTTTAGATGATTCAGACATTCGACGTACGTTGGATCATGTCTTGACTGTTTAGGCAGCTCATAGACAGATTTTGGTGGACGTGCTCGATGAGATCTGTGCCTTGCGTGTGGAGTTGGCACAGTTTAGACCGCCTCCCTTTTGATGATGGATTTTGTTTGCCTTTTGGCATTCCGTCACAAAAAGGGGGAGTATTTGTAGAGTTTTTGCTTTCAGGGGGAGAGTATTTCTTTGGTTGGAGCTTGTGGAGTTTAGATTGTATCTAGGTGCTTCACATTATATTTTACCTTTTAGCTCTTGCCATGTTTTTGATGGGATATTAATGTTAGGGGGAGTATTTTTTTTGTTATCTTATATTGTTTCTTGTTTCAAACTATTTATTGATTTATATTTATGAGGTATTCATTGATATATGTCTTTATTGTGTGTTGTTTGAAATCAAGAATTTAATTTGTTTACTTGTATTGCTTCCACACATGCGGTTATGCATTTTGTTTAGTGTTTCAGGAAATATACTGGTTGATTCAATTGAGCTGCTGTCTACACTTGCAAATGATGGATAGTAGTTAGGATTGAATTTATTTTATGAGCATTATTTGTGTAAATGGCTTTTATTTTGTAAACTTTGAGTTTCTAGTTGTGTTTTGTCACGGATTGCCAAAGGGGGAGTTTGTTAGGTTCTAAAGACTTGGGTATTTATGTATTTAGAACTCTAATATGTATTGTTGGCAAACCATGATCAAAACAATGTGTTTAGAAGTGTTTTAGTCTTGCTCAAAGTTGTGCATTTATGTAAAGTTGGAATCGAGCTAATGCAGAAAAGTTTTATGCATTTAGGCCTTGCTCGATCGATCGAAGCTTAGGCTCGATCGATCGAAGCTCGGGCAGAATGTTTTTTCTGCAGATTTTCCAACTCAGCCCTAGTTGTTTTAAAACGTTTTAGGGTTTTCTAATTTGTCCTAAGTATAAAAGGCAAACCTTAGCCACGTTTTAGTGTTGCTCATATTGCGGTTTGTGTAAATCTCTTGTGAGATCTAGAGGAGCTTTCCTTTACACAAACTTAGGATTTTCATGGAGAAGATTTATCTACACCTTGATGATCAAAACTCGGTTGCTGCCATTGAAGCTTAAAGAAAACACAAGTGGGTGTGCTTGTATCTGGTGGTGAATCCAAGAAAGAAGGAGTCCGTGGATTCGGAGCTTGCACGTGGTCGTATCAGTAAGTTCTATTGGTTGGTAGCAATAAGAAGTCGAGCGTGGGGGCTTGTAAGTTTTATTGTATGAACTTCGATTCTTTCAAGATAGTGGATTCAAGTTTACCTTGAGGATAGGTAGGTCAAATCCTCCCTAGGTTTTTACCGGTTTGGTTTCTTGGGTGATCATATCTTGTGTTATTTATTTTCCGCTGCTTTGCATGATATGATCTTTGTGATTGTGATAACCTAGATTTATTAAATTGGACTAAGTAACAACTTGGCTAATTACCTAGGTTAAATCAAATGTGTTTTAAGGGGTCTAAAAACTATCATAAAAGTATGAAGAACACTTGAGAAAACTGTTTTTAAAACACTCACTGACTGATTTTCAATCGGTCAAAAATTAGCTTCGATCGATTGAAAATTAAATTAGATCAATCGAGCCAAGCAGATTGTAACCAAAATTTTTATCACATTTTCAATCAATCAAGAGACATATTCGATTAATCGAAAATCTGGAAAACTCAAATTTTTGAAAAACAGAGCATTTTAATGTAGAAAGTCCTCAAAGCACAGTGTTTCATGAATGAAATGCATGAGTATGAGATTAATTTTTTTTTAAAAAACACGTGGATTCAACCCAGATCTTTCAAAAAATAAGTTTTTCAATCAATTTGTCCTCAAAACTCAAACATTAAATATATTTTGCATTAAAAGTAAGGAACATTTAATCTTGGATGGCCACAACAAGATCACACACAATATCATATACTAAGCTTAATAAAGAATAACTTGTGTAGTGTGTGCAACTAGCAATAACTTGAGATCATGTGAGGTGATATGTAGATAGAAATCAATCACAATTTCTACAAAATTCATCACATAATTTTGAAAGAGACTATCACCTAAAGAGTTACATCATATAACTCTTACATCTCTTAGAAAACAAGCTTGCAATCATGTAAGTTTCTTGTTTTGCCTCATAATGTACACACCAATTTTATTTCAATGTGAAAGTATTTGATTAGTCAGATAACGTACACACCAATTTTACTTTATTGTGAATTTTTTATAGCCCAATAATGTACACACCAATTTTAGCTTTAATCCGAGGCTACACCTTATGTTCTTTTTGTGCATGGGCTTAGGCCGTATTTTAAATATGCAGCTATAGACACATCCGATATATATATATATATATATATATATATATATTTTTTTTTAATATTTCCTAAAGCCGCATTTAAAAAACATGGCCTAAGCCCTACCTAGAGCTGCATTTTCTATAAAGGCGGCTTAAAGCATGTCTGCAGCTACGTTTGTTTAAAAGCGGCTACAGGTTTGGTAAAAAAAAAAAAAAAAAAACTACTCTCTGATCTCTAACCCGATTTCTCACCTTCTCTCTCACTCTTTCCCTTTGACTCCCAAACCCTCACCTTCTACCCACCCCTCTCTATCACCGATCATCTAGTTAAAACCAAAAAATATTTTTTTAATCCCTCAACCTTTGAGCCTTTCCCTCTTTCTCTCATTCTCACACGGCCCCTTTTCCACATGTTTTCTGTTGGCTCTCCCTCAACCCCATCCCTTCCCTTCTCCCACACCTGAGACCGAACCTAACCTTGAAACTTTTTGACTAGCGAGGGCATCGACGTGGGCATTAGTGTTGAGGTGAGATCGGTGTGGGTCATCAACATGGAGATCTGTAGGTCATCAGTGTGGAATGGTGGTGGATGTTTTGTGTTTTGTGGGTTTGAGTTGTGTGAAATTCATGGGTTTGGGTATGATGGGTGGGTTTTTGTTGGTTGTGGTATGGGTGAGTTTGACGTCATTGATGATGGTTGTGACTGTTGTGGCCGTGGTGGTTGGTGGCTGGTGGCAGTGACAATGGGTGAGTTTGACGTCGTTGATGATGGTTGTGACTGTTGTGGCCGTGGTGGTTGGTGGCTGGTGGCAGTGGCAATGGGTGTGGGTTTGAGTTTGTGATTTGATTTTGAGTTTGTGATTTGATTTTGGGTTTGTAATTGGTTTTGAGATTGTGATTTGGTTTTGGGTTTGTTTTTGTTTGTGATTGGGGGTTGAGGTTGTGGGTGGTTGGGGTTGAGATTGTAATTGGTTTTGAGATTGTGATTTGGTTTTGGGTTTGTCTTCTCTATATAGTAACATATTATCCTCAATTTTAAATCATTAACCCTTGTCTTGTTTTTATATAATCTGGATTTTCGTGGAAACTCAGGGTAGGCTCTTATGCATTTGGTTATATACTATTAATATCATTGACATTCGATTGTTTTCCCTTTTTCAAATTTCAGCTCGTTCACTTTCGGGGGATTCTAATTCTTCTCTCAGATCTGATAGCAAGGTTAGTCAATGCTCTCTGACCCAATTACCTTCACTCACTCTCTTGCATTTTTTTTTTGGTTCATTTGGTTCAATTATAATGAATTATCAACCTGTTTTATGATTTGGTGAGGGGGGTTTTCGTCATTTTGTGATTTTAATGTATGGGGTTTTGTTTATTCTTTGGAATTTACCACTTTTTTTTTTTTTTTTTGGGGTATTATTCTCTGTTCAGTGTCATGAAATGTACATACCAGTTAGAGATTAATGGGGTTGATATAAATCATCAATTATTTTAATGCTTCTCTAATTGGGTTTGTGTGTGTGCCTATATATTATATATTACATTTGTGTTTGGCATAGGGCTGATTAGTTGTTTTTTTTTTTTTTTTGGTGGTGGTTATATAGAGCCTGAGAGTGAAGAAGAAGGGCTTGTTTATGTAAACTTCTCACAGATAATTCCGGGTTTATCACAGAAGAAATACTTTTGAGATATGTTATCAATTCAGAAATTGAACTGCTCATGGACTTTGGTAGCAACAATTGCTTCAATTTTGTCATTGGTTTCAGTAATTCATCTATTCTTGTTTCCTTTGGCACCTTCTTTGGATTACTTTAGTCAAGGAAGTCAACATTGTTGAGGTGATGAGCAATGATTTTGCTGATAGAGTTGACTTCCCTTACTGTAATGCACATTTGTATATGGAGTGTGTGTGTAGCCACTTAAGGATTTATTGGGTTAAGGCTGTCAACAACTTCACTTATACTTTGGAAGCATATGTCTCTCTATAACTAATTATTCTGTTGGAGATGATAGGTGGCAGTAACTGCAAAAACAACTGTAGTGGTCAAGGCGTTTGTAATCATGGATTAGGACAATGTCAGTGCTTTCATGGATATACTGGTCAGTATCATTTTGTCTTTCCATGTTTCATATAATTGATTTGATTATGAAGTGAGTAAGAAACAGCAAATAGAAAAGGTTGCTATTCCAATTTATTATCCTTATGGTCAGAAATTATAATTTTGCTTTCAGTAATGGCAGTCACTTTGGGTCTAAATTCCTTGGTCAAGGATCTAAGTATCTTCCTAACAATCTTAGGTTGATCATAAATTTCACCCAAATTATAAGTAGAGTTAACAATATCATTCAGTTTAACATAGAATTCATCAAAACATTCATCATCAAACATTCTAATACTTTCAAATCTAGTAGTTAACTGCTATAGCTTGTTAATCTTAACTGCCTTTGTGCCTTCATGCATAGTTTAGAGAATATTCCATGCAGTATGAGCAACCTCAACATTTGAGATCCTCTTGAATTCCTCCATAGAAGCAGCATTAAAAATAGCATTCATGGCTTTGCTATTAAAAACGACTGCTTCTTTATGAGATGTTGACCACACACTTACTGAAGTAGTCGTTTTCTCCCATCCGTATTCAACAAAATTCCAAACTCTCTCATTAATAGATTGTAAGTTCAAAAACGTGTATAAAACACCCTTGAACGTTTAGACCCCCAAATACAAAATAACTAATTCAAGCTTTATGACAAACAACTAGTGTGCGGAAAATGAACATAAGCTATGAACAGAATTGGAAAACAATCTAAGCCAATTATAAATCACATCTACAGCAGAAAATAAAAGGCAAAGATAAAGGGAAGAGAGATGCAAACACAAGGACAACACACGATGTGTTATCGAAGAGGAAACCGAAGCCCTCGGCGTAAAACCTCTCCGCCGCCCTCCATGCGGTCAATAATCCACTAGAAAATGTAGTTGGGATACATGAACAGCAATAGACCCTCCAAGCCTAATCTACCCGATGTACCTAAGCCCTCCAAGCTTCTTGCTCCAACGAGGTTGCGCCGAACCTTTTTCTTTTCTAGCTTATCGGATTCCGCTACTAGACCGTAGCATCCGCCATCCTTGGCATCTTCCAATGCTTCCCAAAACTCCAAAAACACTCAACACTCTAAATTGGTGTGGGTAGTGTTTGGATAGAAATCTCCTCTCAATAGGTATGACAATGAGAGAGGGAATGAGAAGAGACTACAAAGGTTTCTCTCTAAGAATGAGTAGCTCTCTCTAATTGGGCGGGTGTTTTGAGGAAACCTCTCTTAGGGTTTTTCTTTCTGAATAGCCACACTTATTTTATGGGAATGAGGGGTATTTATACTGGTGTGAGAATAGAATGCGAAGAGTCAGTTTTTCCAAAAACAGGGCTGGCTGGCGACTTGACCTCGCGACTTGACTGAGTCGTGAGTTCAAGTCGCGAGCTAACTTAATGGCCAGTCTGGATTTTTGTCGTGTAGTGCTCCAGGTGGCGTGACTGTTCAGCTCCCCCGCACGCTCTGCACGTGAGCAACTTTTGGCGGCTTTCAAGCTGCGAGCCACCCGCGAGTCCTAGCCGCGAGTCTCTGCTTCACTGCACTGTCTTGAGCATTTCTTCACACTCTCTCACACACTACTCTTACATGATTCCCACCTAAATACAAGGTTTCTAAGTGCTATATTACAAGCAAATTTGTCATGGAATAAAGCCAACACATGGTTGATTAAATTCAACCTTACAATCTCCCCCTTTGGCTATTCCATGACAAAACACCCTAAAACAGACTCTAGACTTAAACGTGAGTTTGGGAACAATGGCAAAACTCACTCACACCTAAATCTAAAAACTGTGCAGCTCTTGAATCATATGAACATGAATCTCCTGAAACACAACAATACACCATGATCATTGTATGCAGAAAAGCATGAAATGCATATGAAGCAAGCAATATGTGATCAAGTAAAGATGGAGTTAAGAAATAAACCATGGCTTGATCAAACAAGCAATCACTACAAGGTAGTGATCACAATGCTCATTCACACTTGGAATGAACACTTGAACATACAAGCTAACAAGAACAATGCAAGTTAATTGTATGCCCAACACTCAACCAATGCATAATACACTAAGTATATGCATCTAGGAACAATCCTACAAGGGCACAAGAGTGACAGTACAAAAACCAAAATGCAGAACATTTAGATTAAAGTACTGATTTCAACATAGCATAAAGGCTGCATTAAGCAAGGTACATACCATAAAGCCTACAAACAATGCATAAAACATAAACCCTAAAAGCTTACAAAAGCACATGGGTACAAAGCACATTATATTGAATAAAAACTTAAACAATATAAACTAAAAGTGCTTAAAGTTTCTTCCCTTCAAAATGATGAGAAGTTGTGATGCACTTAGAACATATATACTTGTAACCTGAAACACTTGCACAAAACACATTAGACCCTTAAGGTAAAGCAAGTAATAAAAGGACAAGTATAATGTAACAAGTAAATTGCGATCAAGTAAACATGATGTGAAACATGTGAGCAACTTGATCATACACCAAAACAGTCATATAGAAATGACTACAATGATCACATAGCAAAGCAAATGATCATACGAACATACATTCAAAGAAGCACAATAGCATAGGGATAAATGCATGTCCAAAGCACAAACATGATGCAATGAGAACAACAAAGCATAACTCAAAGCACCATAAAGCCAACAAGAAAACAAACAGAACAAAGTTTTCAAGATAACACAATGTCTTCTCCCCCTTGGTATATGCATCTCCACTATGGAAAATCTCTCCCCCTACAAATGTGCACGAGAAATAGAATTTCTCCCCCTAAGGATGTGCACAAGAGTCATAACAAGAGTCATATAGAAATGACAAAACACTCCGGTATACTCTCTAGAGTATACTCTCCCCCTTTTTGTCAGGAATAGACAAAGGGTCAAGGAGAAAAGAGGGCAAGAGATGAATGAACAAATAATGATAATGATGCATGAGGGGTGCAAGATGAATGAGAAAATGAAACTCAAACCTAAGACAAAGTAACATGCTACAAAGCATAAGGTAACCATGACATGCTAGGATGAAGAAATAAAGTAAAGACCAATGCATGACAAGGGTAGCAAAGGTGTGTGCAAGAGGTGGCTAAGTGCAATGCATGACCAATGCATGAAAAATGCACATGTGGGGCAAAGTGTGCAAAATACACAACTAATGAACCAAACATGTTCCTAATGAGGAAACATGAGAAACCCCAAAGTTTGGTACTCATCGGAGTCCAAACAAGCGAGAAAATGTCTAAGAGGCATTTTATCAAACACCTAGCATGCACACTATGAACAATAATGTGAAACAATGCATGAACATCATGAAATCCACCCTTAATACATGTTCTTTCTGCCACAAGGGGCCAACATCCAATGCATATCAACAAAAGAAACCAATCCCATAAAGAAATTTGACAAAAAAAATAAGTTTTCCCAACCCCAATGATAAAAATCCCAACCAAGAGCACAAAACTCTCCAAAACATAATCCAAGGATCAAAAATAATGAAAAGAATTTATAATTACCTTAGAAATGTTAATGGAATGAAAAACCATTCAAATTGGTTGGGTTTTGATGTAAAAATATTGAAAGAGGGGTTTTAGAGAGGATGGGAGAGGTTTAAAACAAGTTTCCCACAAAAAACCCATTAAAAAGCTGTTTCTGGGCGATTCGCGACTGGGCGAGTCGCGAGGTTGAGTCGTGAGCAAGCCGCGAGCCGCGAGTTTCAGTCGCGAAAATTTTCGCGAGTCGCGAGTGAGCCGCGAGCAAGCCGCGAGTGAGCCGCCAAAAGCTTCTGGATGAACTCGCGACTGGGGTTTCGCGACTGGCGAGTCGCCAGCTGAGCCGCGAAAAACTCTGACACCTGTTTTTCAATTCAGAACATGTTTAAACATTAAAAAACAAAGTAAGCACTAAACATAAACACAAAAAGTGATAAAAATCACTTCCAAAAACATATAAAATGATCAAAAATCTTTTTGGATTAATCCATATAAGATTGAGCACACACACATCACATTTAGACAAGTACAATCTAACAAATGAATACGACATTCATTGAACATTAGGCATGTGTGTTGTGTGTGTGTATCAAATGTGGAATAGTCCTTAGTCTAGAGTGAAGCTTCAATGATCAATTCAATCAAGTCATACACAACTAGTACTAAGTCAAGTGGTCTATCTCAATTATAGAAATGAACATATATGACCTCCCACAAGAAAATGATTACATAAGATTGAAGCTTTTCATTTGGCTTCTTTACAATTCACAACATTTGATCATTTTGAATCAAAACATCTCATTTTGAGATTGATGCCTGAAATTTGTGATATTTCAATTTGATGAACAAGCCTTTGGCTTTTTAGGCATCATACATTTTCATATAAGTCGCTTTCCCTTTTTCCTAGTCGAATACTAGTATATGCGACGGCTTTTGCAGCTCATTATCTCTTTTCATTTTGAGATTTACATTTATTGAGCTCTTTAAGCAATAAAAATAAAAGAGTGGGAAGAGATATAAGCACAAGTCTACGCATGTATCCAAAACCAACATGACTATTGACTAATCATTCATGACAAGCTTGAAGATCGATTTACAACAATCACACAAAGATGTCAAGATTTTTCCCACAAGATATAAGTGCAAAAATAACAAGCTAAGCTCGTAAATGCACAAAGCCATTTGTACAAAGGTATAAGGCCAAACTCACATGTGATATGTGCTCAAACATATACGATCAAACTTTTTGAATTTTTCACTTTTTATGTGGTTTTGGATTTTTTACTCACACAAAACTGAAATATAAAAGTAAGATAAAAAACAAAACAATGCATATAAATAAATGTAAGATGCACAAAATGCATGAAGATATGACATTTAATGCATGAAGGGTCCTACAAAGATCGAAAGAATTAGATCAAGGACCAAAAGAGCAAAAGCTCAACCATAGGAACCCTTCCTCATCCAAACGGAACGATTGTTTGGAATGAGTGTCTCAAGAGAAGTGAGACGAGGATTGGAAGAATGAGAACCGGAGATGCACATAGTCAAGGAGTTAAGAGCATTAAACAGTTTCTTTTACAACATGCTATTTTCACTCAAAACCGATTTACTCTTTTTAGCACTTCCAAAAAGCTCAAGTTTCTCTTTTCTTTTGATTCTTTTAAAAGCATGAAACTTAGAGCATTGAGGTCTTAGATAACCAAAGGCACCACAATGGTGGCAAACAATGCGTTTAGGTCTACTAGGCTTTTTAGAAAGAGATCTAGCAACATTGTTTTGTTCCCTTACCAACTTGGAGCATTGAGGTCTTATATGACCGATCACACCGCAATGGTGGCAAGTTGGAACAAACTTAGATCCATTCAAAACCGTAGGTTGAGACCTAAACGGAGGCTTTGACTTAACAGCCTTTCTCTCCACCTTTTGATTTCTCTTAGTGGAGGAATGTACACCGATTTGTCCTTTAAGGTAGAACACACACTAGGCACAAAATCGGGTACTATAACATGATTGCAACAAATATTTTCATCCTTTTTAACAATAGGTTCAGCAATCAAACACTTGGCATGCATCTTAAGAGATTCATTTTCACATTTAAGATCATCAACAAGTTTGTTAGACAAAACAAGTTTAGCATCCAAGTCCATATTCAAACATTCAAACTCTTTCAGCTTTTCATGAGAAATTTCAGCAAGTTTTTTATATTTCTCAACCAATTTGTTGGATTCATTGAGCTTAGCAATCAAATCATCATTTTCACAAAATAACTTGCTCAAATTCTTTTGAAACTTCTTAGCATTTTTCTTTAAGAGTTTGTCAACTACACTCATAGATTCAAATAACATGTCATCACACTTATGAGGATTAACACTCATAGAGGCATTTTCACAAACACGTGGCATGTTACATTCATCATCAACCAAATCATGCAAAGAGTCATACAAAGCACAATCCATGGCAAATAAACACAAGGAGTCAAGGATCACACTTAGGTATTTAAACCACAACAAGTGTACCCGCTCTGATACCAAATGAAAGTTCAAAAACGTGTATAAAACACCCTTGAACGTTTAGACCCCCAAATACAAAATAACCAATTCAAGCTTTATGACAAACAACTAGTGTGCGGAAAATGAACATAAGCTATGAACAGAATTGGAAAACAATCTAAGCCAATTATAAATCACATCTACAGTAGAAAATAAAAGGCAAAGATAAAGGGAAGAGAGATGCAAACACAAGGACAACACACGATGTGTTATCGAAGAGGAAACCGAAGCTCTCAGCGTAAAACCTCTCCGCCGCCCTCCAAGCGGTCAATAATCCACTAGAAAATGTAGTTGGGATACATGAACAGCAATAGACCCTCCAAGCCTAATCTACCCGATGTACCTAAGCCCTCCAAGCTTCTTGCTCCAACGAGGTTGTGCCGAACCTTTTTCTTTTCTAGCTTACCGGATTCCGCTACTAGACCGTAGCATCCGCCATCCTTGGCATCTTCCAATGCTTCCCAAAACTCCAAAAACACTCAACACTCTAAATTGGTGTGGGTAGTGTTTGGATAGAAATCTCCTCTCAATAGGTATGACAATGAGAGAGGGAATGAGAAGAGACTACAAAGGTTTCTCTCTAAGAATGAGTAGCTCTCTCTAATTGGGGGGTGTTTTGAGGAAACCTCTCTTAGGGTTTTTCTTTCTAAATAGCCACACTTATTTTATGGGAATGAGGGGTATTTATACTGGTGTGAGAATAGAATGCGAAGAGTCAGTTTTTCCAAAAACAGGGCTGGCTGGCGACTTGACCTCGCGACTTGACTGAGTCGTGAGTTCAAGTCGCGAGCTAACTTAATGGCCAGTCTGGATTTTTATCGTGTAGTGCTCCAGGTGGCGTGACTGTTCAGCTCCCCCGCATGCTTTGCACGTGAGCAACTTTTGGCGGCTTTCAAGCCGCGAGCCACCCGCGAGTCCTAGCCGCGAGTCTCTGCTTCACTGCACTGTCTTGAGCATTTCTTCACACTCTCTCACACACTACCCTTACATGATTTCCACCTAAATACAAGGTTTCTAAGTGCTATATTACAAGCAAATTTGTCATGGAATAAAGCCAACACATGGTTGATTAAATTCAACCTTACATAGATCTCAGGAATGCTTTCATCCTTACTTTCCAGTAGGCATAGTTGTTCTCATCAAAGTGAGGTGGGATCACAAGAGAGTGACCATGTTCCATGACAACAGGGGTCAAGGATCAACTCTTAGATCAAAAGATCTAAATACAAGAGCTAACCTGCTCTGATACCACTTGTACGTTTTTAGACCCATTTAAACACTAGTTGTTTAACCTAGTTATTTAACCAAGTGATTACGTAGATAAATTATTCAGATCTAGGTTAAAACATTCAAATCATATCATGTATGTAATGTGGAAATATAAAGGACACTTGATATGATAACCTAGGAAAACCAAACCAATAAAAAACTTGGGGAGGATTTAACCTAGCTATCCTCAAGGTAAAAATAGATCCATTATGAAAGAATTGAAGTTAGTATAATAAGACTTAGACCACTAATATCCTATTACTACCTCGAGTAGAAAACTTACTACCACGACCACGTGACAGCTCTGAGTCCACGAACTACTTCTTTTCTTGATCCACTGCATCCACAAGTACTCCCACTTGTGACTTTGAGACTCTACTCAAAGGTTTCAGATCTTCTTTAAATTCTTTATGCAGCAACTGAAGATCACCAAGTTCTTGACATGAATCTTGATCTTGATAACCCTAAGTGTGTATGAAGGTAAATATCTCTAGATCTTACAAGAGATTCAACACACAACATATCAAAGACTTCTAAAACGTACCTAGGGTTTTTCCTTTTATACTTTGAGTAAAACATAAAACCCTACATGTCAAACCGAGCTTGGGTTGAGTTGGAAATTCTATAGAAAAAATAATCTGCACGAGGTTCAATCGATCGAGTCTAATTTTTGATCAATTAAGCCTTGCAGATTTAGACCAATAAATCATGCAATCACTCGATTCAAACTTTACAAATAAACACAATTTGAGCAAGCTTAAACCTAGACTCTATATTTTGATCATGGTTTGCCAACATAATACATATTGAAGTTCTAATACATTTAGTTCCTAAAGTCTTAGAACCTAACATTATTGTTTTTCTGATCTCTTTTTTGTCTCCTCTTTTGCAGTTCCTGATCATCCTTTGTTGGAGGAACACTCCCAAGGGCGAATTTAGGTAGCCCTTGAGTTTGCCCTCACAGTTGCCGATTTTGATGAGTTGGTTGACACTAAGATCCTTGTTGATGAGGCCAATGAGAAAGAGGGTGAGACCATTGCTGAAACTATCGAAGTTATTGAAGTAGAGGGCACTATTACAGAGGGAGCTAATGACGAGGCTCAGACAGAGGCAGATCACTTGGAAGAGATTGTAAATGCTCCTTAAAGCAGAAAATATTTTTTTTCTCTCTTTTTTCTTTTGTCCCATTTTAAAGACAATGGATGCCTCCTGTTTTGAGGCTTTAAATTTAGAAATAATGAGTGCCTCCTTTTTAAGGCTTTTAGAAACTATGCATTTAGAACTTTGATGTTCTTACAATTCATGCTTGCTCTTTTATTATCTTGTTTAATGATTCAACCCGTCTTTTGAGTTTTCACCATATTTTGTGATTTCAGCTCATTGTTAGAGTCATTACCACGTCTATGATTTTTGACTCGTCATTTGGAGTCTTTACCATCTGCTGTGATTTTAACTCATCTTGTGAGTTTTTACCGCTTTCATGATTTTAGTTCGTGATTTAAACTTATCTTGTAAGTTTTTACCACTTTTATGATTTTAGCTTGTGATTTAAACTTATCTTGTAAGTTGTTTATCACGTTTATGATTTTCACTCTTCGCTCAAGCTTTTTGTCACTCTCGTCTATGATTTGAACTTATTTCAGTTACTTCCTTTTCGTCATTTGACTTTAGCTTTGACATTTCGTCAAACTTTACTGAGAAAAAGGATGACTGATCGAGCCTTATTATTTCATGCATTCCTCATACACAAGGGAATTACAAGGAAAACAGTAAACTGAAAATAGCTTTAACAAAATACTTGAAAGAAAAGAAATACTTGGAAAAAACAAATAAATCTCGCTTATCTGATGTGTTGTCATGCGAGGTGCTCCTTCAAACAAAGCTTATTAGAATAGGCAGCAACTTTTACTGATAGTACTTCTTGAGATGCTCCATGTTCCAAGGACGAGGAAGTAGATTGCCTTCCAAAATCCCTCAATTAATAGCTTCCTCATTTAGAGTAATAGACGACCTTGTATGGGCCTTCCCAAGTAGGCCCCTACTTCCCTTATGCTGGATCCCTAGTAGCTTAGGAGACTTTTCACAGCACCATATTGTCAGGGTTAAACCTTCTGAGTTTTACCCTCTGATTATAATACTTCTGCATTTTTTGTTGGTACCAAGCCATTCTCAAGGCTGCCTCATCTTTGAGTTCAACCAAACAATCCAAGTTGAGTCTCAGTTCGTTCTTGTTTGTGCCTTTGTCGTAATGAGCTTGCCTAAGATTGGAGACTCCTATCTCGGCTGGAATGACTGCTTCAGTGCCGAAGGCCAACTTGAATGGAGTTTCTCCTGTTGGTGTTCTCGCTATTGTCCTGTAAGCCCATAATACCCCAGGCAATTCTTCAACCCATGTACCCTTTGCCCCCTCAAGTCATGCTTTGATGAGTTTAAGCAAAGTACGATTTGTTACTTCGGTTTGCCCATTAGCTTGTGGATGCCCAAGTGACGAGTAGTGATTTTGTATCCCTAGATTTGCGCAAAACTCCTTGAATTTGTGACTATCAAATTGACGACCATTATCAGATATGATCGTCCTAGGGATCCCAAACCTACAGATGATGTTCTTCCAAACAAAGGTCTATATCTTGTCTTCAATGATTTTTGCTAGTGGTTTTGCTTCGACCCATTTGGTGAAGTAGTGAATGGCCATGAGCAGGAACTTCACTTGCCCTGTTCCCAAAAGGAGTGGACCGACGATGTCGATTCCCCATGTAGAGAATGGCCAGGGTGAAGAGATGCTCGCTAGTAACTCCTCAGGTATATGTTGCATGTTGCCAAACCGCTGACATTTATCACATTTTTTTCACAAGTTTTGCTGCATCCTTCTGCAAAGTTGGCCAAAAGTAGCTTGCCCTAATTTTATTTCCTACCAGGGATCGTGGCCCAAAATGGTTACCACAGACTCCCTCGTGTATTTCTTGTAACACGTACGTCGCTTCGTTAGGGGTCAAGCATTTCAGGTATGGCATTGAGAATCCTTTTTTGTAGAGTTCTCCATTCAAAACAGTGAACTTTACTACTCAGATTCTAACTTTCTTCACCTCTAATGAGTTAGATGGGAGTTGGCCATCCTTAATGTAGGCTATGATCGGTTCCATCTAGTTGCTTGGCTTTTGAATTGCAACAGTCTGTAGTCCATCAATACTGGAGATTGTCTGAACTTCCATGAGCAAACCTACAGTTGCTGGAGCATCTTCTGTTGAGGCTAGTCTAGCTACCTCAACAGCGGCTGAGTTTTCTTCCCTTGGGATTAACTCGAATTTGTCGTTATCAAACTCGTCAATGAGCTGGCTCGTCAGTTGTAGGTATTTCTTCATTCTTTCTCCTTTGCTTCATATTTGTTGGTTATTTGCCTAACAATCAATTTAGAATAAGACCTTAACCTCAAATTCTTGACTCCCAAGGCTCTTGCAACCCTAAAGCTGGTGACGACTACTTCATACTCTGCCTCATTGTTCGTTGCAGGAAACTGGAGTTGAACCCCATATTTAAGGACGTCATTCTCCAGCGATGTCATTATAACTCCGACGCCTCTAAGTCCTGTTACTGACGAGCCATCTGAGCAAGCTGTCTAATACTCTGCTTCTTGACTAGAGTGTGAAAAGGTGAATTCTGTAATGAAATCTGCTAAAGCTTGCGCTTTAATTGCTATTCTTGGTTTGTACTCAATGTCAAACTGGCTTAGCTCAACTGCCCACTAAATAATATGACTTGTAGCATTGGTTTGCTCATTGCTTTTCGGATTGTTTGGTCTATCATAACTATAATGGTATTAGCTTAGAAGTATGGATGTAGCTTCCTTGAAGCCACAAGAAGGCCATCTTCTCCATGTGTGGGTAGTTTACTTCGGCCCCCTGAAAAGCCTGACCAATGTTATACACTAGCCTTTGTACTTTAGATTCCTTATGATGGCCGTTGTTGATACAGCCAAGTAAAAAAAAAAAAAAATCCTCTCCTTCAACTAACGGGCTTAGTAATGGAGGCTTGGCCAGTTACTCCTTGAGGCTCTAAAAGGCTGCCCCACACTCATTCGTCCATTGAAAAGCATGCTTAAGAACTTTAAAGAAGGGAAGACACTTATTAGTGGCCTTCGAGACAAACCTGTTTAATGTTGCTACTTATCCCGTTAATATTTGCATGTCCTTTATTGTCTTAGGGGAAGTCATGTCGAGTATGGCTTTGACCTTCTCTGGGTTTGCCTCAATTCCTCATTGAGACACCATGAAGCCTAGGAATTTTCCTAATGAAACCCCAAAGAGGCATTTCGTAGGGTTGAGCTTCATCTTATACCTTCTCAAAGTATCAAATGGCTCTTGAAGGTCTACAAGATGGGTTTTAGCTTCCCTGCATTTAACGAGCATATCGTCCACATAGACCTCCATATTCTTTCCTATTTGCTTGCTAAACATTTGATTCACCAACCTTTGATAGGTGGCTCCCGCATTCTTTAATCCGAACGGTATGACTTTATAGCAATATAAGGCCTGGCTAGTGATGAATGCAGTTTTCTCTTGATCTTATTCCTTCATTAGGATTTGGTTATAATCTAAAAAAGTATCCATGAAGGTTAGTAATTCATGGCCAGCCGTTGAATCAATAAGCTGGTCGATTCTGGGAAAGGGAAAATTGTCTTTAGGACATGCATTGTTCAAATCAGTGAAGTCCACACACATTTTCCACTTTCCGTTGGACTTTTTTACCACAACCACGTTTGCAAGCCATTTTGGATAATAGACTTCTCTAATGAATCCAGCAGTTAAGAGTATTTTCACCTCTTCCGTGATTGCTTTGTTCAGCTTTGGAGCAAACACTCGTCTGTTCTGTTGAATGGGCTTCTTTGTTGGGTTGACGTTGAGACTGTGCTCTATCACTTGTTTGTCAATCCCAGGCATGTCCTCATGGCTCCATGCAAAGACATCTAAGTTCTTTTTCAAGAACTTCACCAATTCGTCCTTCAAAGTTTGTTGAAACTCTTTTCCTACCTTGGTGGTTTTAGAGGAGCCTTCTTCTACTAGCACTACATTTTCTGCCTCCTCTATAGGTTTGGGTGGTTCTTCTTCTACCATTCAAGTGTGATTTTCCCTAGATGCTAGGATTGCCCGGCAACATTCTTGAGCCAAAAGTTGGTCCCCAACGTTTTTTCCAATTCTGTGGGGGGTTGGGAATTTCACTTTTAGGAAATATGTGGAAGTTACTGCCTTAAGGCGATTAAGGGTTGGTCGCCCAAGAATCACATTGTGAGATGAAGGGCAGTCAACGATCAAGAAATCTACCATCCTTGTCACTTGAGCAAGGCAGGTTCTTGCTGTAATCTACAGTGATACTATGCTTTTCGGATAAACACAATCTCCGCTGAAGCTAACTAACAAAGATCCAAAAGGCTTAAGGCACTTTGAATCCAACTTCATCTGCTGGAAAGCCGTCATGTATATTACATTTGCTAAACTTCCATTATCCACCAACACCCTTCGGGTATTGAACCCTTCAATGGTTAGCATAATGACTAGGGGATCATCATGGGGCTATTGGATTCTTTTCACATCTTGTTCGGAGAAGAAAATGTCACCATTCCCAGTGCAACGATGCTTTGCCTTTAGGTGATTGACGTGGACACTATTCACCTGCCTCTAAGCTGCCTTTCTTAAGGACTTGTATGATCCTCCATCAATTGGCCGCCCAGTGATCGTCCTTATCTCTCCCACAATGGGTTTGAGATTGTCGCGATCTTCCTCTGTCTAGTCATTAGTGGGTTTCTCCTCTATCTGCTGATGAACTTGATAGTCTTTCTTAACAAACTTTTGAAGTTTTCCCCGCTAGATCAACTCTTCTATTTGCTCCTTCAAATCTCGGCACTCATCTGTGTAATGTCCATGGTCTTTATGAAAGCAGCAGTACTTCTTCGAATCTATTCACTTTGAGGACAAGCTTAATGGCTTAGGCCATTTCAAGGAAGGGTCATCCTTTATCTGCATGAGGATCTTGTCCATAGGCATTATCAAAGGGGTGAAGTTTAACTTCTTCTTTGATGTCGCCTCTAGACCACTTTTACTAGTCTTAGTTTTCGCATTACTATCTTTGTGCTCCTTTTTCTTGCTTTAGGGTTCTGCGCCTTCGTCCTTCTTTCTTTTGCCCATCAGTCCCTTTGTTGTCAACGCATCCTCCCCATTCATGTATTTTTGCACTTTAAACAGTAGATCCATCATCAAGGTTAGGGGAGTTTTCCCTAGGGAGAAAACAAGATCAAGGTTGTTCCAGTACTGCTTTGTTGAATCACTTCACATATTCCCTCAGGGTCTCTCCTTCCTGTTGTTTCACAGTTAGCAGATAGGAAGTAGGCCTCTTATGGCGTTGGCCTCCAATGAAGTGACAGACAAAGAAGTCACTTAGTTGATCAAAGTTTGCAATGGACACTGCAAGCAGTTTACTAAACCATACCCATGCTGCTCCCTTAAGGGTTGCTAGGAATATCCTGTAAATAACTTTGTCTGGGGTCTGTTGGAGGTTCAGAAGCATTTTGAATGCTCCTATATGTTCCAGAGGGTCTTTATTACCATCATTGAGCTCCAATTGAGGAAGACGGAACTTAGGAGGCAAGGGGCACTCCAGAATGCTAGCTATAAAGGGTGAGTCAGTCCTCTTGATCATACCATCCAAATTTATTGCGGTCTTCCCCTTCATGGTGTTCTTGACCTCGTCCAACTCCTTCCTCATTTTCATCATTTGATCACTACTGCGAGTTAACTGCGCAGTATGCTTTAACTTGCTATTCCCTGGACTATGTACCTCATCATCGTTGTTATTACAATTACATCGAGACTGCGACCTGGTTGGAGTCTCAGGGCATGCTCCCCATTTCAATTCTTCGTTCTATTTCATCAACTCTTGCATGTTAGCGGTGAGTGCTTGGATCTGTTGGGCCATCACAGTTGGATCCGTAGGAGGTGATCAAGTGGAAGTGTCCATGTGCTTTGAGGAAGTTTGCTGGTAGAGATACTATGATGACTTGCCTGAGAGAATTGCACTCAATCGTTTCCCACAAATGGTGCCAAACTGATGAAACAAGAATTTGCCTCGTTAGTATGTTCCTCATCAGTCTATGGACAACCTGTCAAACCTGTGTCACAGAAAGCACTTAGTGGATAAGGGACTAGTGTAGGGCTAGCCAAGGACTCTCCGATGCTTAAGTTAGCTTATTCTGTTTCTAGAAAAACTATAATTTGTATTTCTGTGTATGTTCGTGTCCTTTTACCTGTTTTTTCCTGGCTTTATATAGCCTTAGGCTGAGTTAATACTTAGCTGACCATTATGTTGCAGCTGGACAATCCATGCTTAATGATGGCAATTTAACTCTAACGTTTTCTACTTATAACTGATCCTTAATTCTGCATTATTGGATGAAGGCAACGGTTTTTCATTGCTCGATTATTAATTACTACCCAGAGTTAATGCATGCACGCCCGTCCATACCCTTACTCGTCACTATTATTGACGGTTTGTGAATGATGGACGATCATTTGTATGCTACTCTATATATATATATATATATATATATATATATCTAATACTATATATAATAGCAGAAACCTTTAAGGAGGTGCTGACACGTTAGGAAAAATGCCTATCTAAAAAACTAACACGTATAGAGTTTAAACTTGAAAAACCGCACGGTGCGTTTGGAGAGATTCCTTTTCAGAAAGTAACATGCTTATCCAAAAAAAAAAAAAACAAAAAAAAAAAACAAAAAAACAAAAAAACAAAAACCCTAAAACCCAAACCATATTTCCCGATCAAAATTCAAACTCACTCAGACTAGCGATACTTCGCTGCACCTTCAAACACACAGACCGGACTTGCGTGTTCCAACCTATCAAACAGACAAAAAATAAAAAATCTGTAATAGTGAAAACCTTTGCGACGATGGAAATCTCTATTCGTTCTCTGGAACAGACGATTTAGAAGCCATCCCGTCTCTGCTCTTCAACAACAAACAATTCAAAAGGTAGACATTTTCCCCCTTTTTTGTTTTCCTATTCAATTGCTGTTTCTAGGGTTTCCAAGGAAAAAAAGGGTATAGTCGAAGGTAGGTATTTTTTCCCCCATTTTCCCCTAATTTCTCTTTTTTTTTTTTTTTTTTTTACAATTTCTTGAATCCTATTTTGTTCGATTGTAGTATAAACAGACGAAATATAAAACCTCTGCAACAGTGAAAACCTCTGCAACGGTGGAAACCTTTGTTCGTTCTTTGCAACAGACGATTTAGAAACTATCCCGTCTCTGCTCTTCAACAACAAACAATTAAGAAGGTAGACATTTTTCCCTCTTTTCTGTTTTCTATTCATTTGCCGTTTTTATGGTTTCCAGGAAAAAATGGGTATAGTTGAAGGTAGGCATTTTTTCCTCCTTTTTCCCTAATTTCTCATTTATTTTTACAATTTCTTGAATCCTGTTTTGTTCGATTGTAGTATTGATTTGGCAGATTTTTGTTTAGATTGTATTTTAAAAAAAAAAAAAAAAACTGAATGCTTGGAATATACAATCGCCTTTGTTGTTTTCCTTTTTTGATATTTAATTTAATTTTTATTTCTCTATTGAAATATGCCTCTATTGATATTTATTTTCATTTTTTGATTTATTAGTGAAGTTCAAAAACGTGTATAAACACCCTTGAACGTTTAGACCCCCAAAATACAAATTACCAATACAAGCTTTATATCAAACAATTAATGTGCGGAACATGAACAAAAGTTTAATACAGAATTGGTAAATAGTCTAAGCCAATTAAAAACACATTCACAGCAGAAAATAAAAGGCAAAGATAAAGGGAAGAGAGATGCAAACACAAGGACAACACACGATGTGTTATCGAAGAGGAAACCGAAGCCCTCGGCGTAAAACCTCTCCGCCGCCCTCCGAGCGGTAAACAATCCACTAGAAAATACAGTTGGGATACATGGACAGCAATAGACCCTCCAAGCCTAATCTACCCAGTGCACCTAAGCCCTCCAAGCTTCTTGCTCCAACGAGGTTGCGACGAACCTTTTTCTTTTCTAGTTTACCGGATTCCGCTACTAGACCGTAGCATCAACCAATGAAGATTGGTTCCTTCCTAACTACTTCCCAGAAATCCAAACAACTGTCTCACAGTGATGATGATGGTGAGAACCAGGTTTGGTATAATGCCTCTCAAGGATTTGACAATGGAGAGGAAGAGAGTTGAGGAATTTGAAGAGACTCTAAGGTATAGATTGTGGGTGAATCAATCTTGTTTTTCTTTAGGGTTTCTCTCTCAAAATTCTCTCTGGAAACTCTCTTTCAATCGTGGGTAAAAGAGGTATTTATACTGGAGTGGGAGAGGAATGTGAAACGTCAGGTTTTACAAAATAGGGGTGGCTCGCGGCTTGACCTCGCGGCTTGACCAAGTCGCGAGATCCAGTCGCGAGATAACCGTATGGCCAGTTGTCCTGTTTTGTCCTGTAGTGCTCCAGCTAGCATGACTGTTCATCTTCCAGCATGCTTGGCACATGTGCTGCTTCTGGCGGCTTGCAGCCGCGAGTCACCCACGAGTCCCAGCCGCGAGTCTCTGTTTTCTTGCACACTCTTGAGCAATCTTCACTCTATCTCACTCACTACCCTTACATCAAACCCACCTAAATAAAGGGTTACTAAATGCTGAATTACAAGCAAATTTGGCACGGAATAAAGCCAAATAGATGGTTGAATAAATTCAACCTTACAATCTCCCCCTTTGGCTATTCCGTGACAAAACCCTAAAACAGACTCTAGACTTAACATGTGAGTTGGGAACAGTTGAACAAAACTCACTCACACCTAACTCTAGAAGCTGTGAAGTACTTGAATCATATGAACATAATACTCCTGAAACACAACAATACACCATGATCATTGTATGCAGAAAATCATAAAATGCATATGAAACAGGCAATATGTGATCAAGCATAGATGGGGTTTAAGAAACAAACCATGGCTTGATCAACCAGATGAACACCACAAGGTAGTGATCACAATGCTCATTCACACTTGGAATGAACACAAGGACATACAAGTTAACAAGCACAAGGCAAGACACTTGTATGTTCAACACTCAACCAATGCATAACACACAAGGTATATGCATCTAGGAACAATCCTACAAGGGCACAAGAGTGACAGTACATAAACCAAAATGCAGAACATTTAGATTAAAGTACTGATTTCAACATAGCATAAAGGCTGCATTAAGCAAGGTACATACCATAAAGCCTACAAACTATGCATAAAACAAAAACCCTAAAAGTTTACAAAAGCACATGGGTACAAACACTAAACATCCTGAATAACATCATCAAAATATATTAAAGTTTAAACCAAGAGAATAAGTAATGAGTTAGAAACAACTATACACCAAAACACAGTGTATCAAACCCATATAAACATTAACTAGTCCAACAAACATAAACCAAAAACTATAAGTTTAGAGGATAAGACTAAAAACAAAAGTATGACAAAAGTATGTGTGTACTCCCTATCACTATGCACACTTCCCTTTGAAACTTTCTCCCCCTTACTGAATGTTCTCCCTCTTTTTGTCACGAATAGCTAAAGGCTCTCGTCCAACTTTCGTTGAATATCATCCAATTGATTCTCCATAGTCTCGAGACGCATTTGGACATGGTTGTTTGTGGAGTAGAGAAGTGCCACAAGCTCATCAACGCGTTTCTGAATATGCTCAAGAACACTGCCGACTCTATCAGTATGAGGAGCAGTCTGTGCTTGCAGAATACTAGCCGGTGAAGCTTCAGGAACAGCACGTGATGTAGATGTGGTATGTGCAGGTGTCTCTGAGTCAGGGGCAGAAGGAGTAACCGGAGAGATGTGAACACTCCTTGGTGATTTAGAGGAGTGACTTCTGCTAGCTTAAAGAGTGAACATGGAAATGGGACGCTGACGGGTCAACATTTTTCCATCTGCAGGAGGAATAATGCCTTCACGAAGAATGAGCTTCATGATGAGATTGCAAAATGGAATAATTCCTCGAGCTGCAGTTCTACACGTGGTCTTCCTCAAGGTGTAGTAGATGTGAGCACATATATCAATGGGGGCTCCTGTAATAAGATCACACAGGAATAGAGCTCTCCCAAGATTGATGAATGTAGTGTTGGACAATGGGTAGAGATTGGTGAACATGATCAACTTCAGTGTGGTCAGCTCTGGTGCAAACTTTGCGGTGCTGATGGATGTTCCTGCACTGGATACTTCATGATCGTATCCTAGGATTTGAAGAATTTCTCCAACTTCTGGAGTTCGTTCATCGTAAGGAGTTATATTCACATTCTGCAGTCTGGTGATGCCGAGAAGATCTGCGATGGAGTCTGGGGAAACACTAAACTCTGTTCCTCTGACCCAGAAAATGAGTTGAGGTCCAAGATCAGTTGCATTGGAGAAGCATTCCTTGACCAGTTCATCCATTGGATCATCAAAGTTCCCAAACAAGTTTGCCCAATCTCGTTTCTCAAAGATTTGAGAGATGAAAGTGGTCCCTAAGGTGTTAAACTCTACCACCCGTTCCACTATAATGGTTGACTTGTCAAACACGTTTGAGTAGACGTGTGAGTTAAGCGGAAGTCTGAACCTATCCTCATTGGGGTCTTGAGAAGCCTGAGATGATAGTCGAGTCCTTTTAGCAACTGGTGTTGCTGGTTCGTCAGCAACAATGTCTTTACCCCTGGAAGATCGACGAGACATCTGCAAGGGAACAGGCCCACAGCAAAGAACCAAACAACAATACCACACAAGATAAATGTCAACAAGATTCAGTGTAAACAAAATTTCAATATATAAACACAAATTGACGATAGTGCAGTCTCAACCAAACTACCAACAATACAAAGGAGCACAAAATGATAGGTGCAGCAAAATGGTGATAGTGCACAAAGACATGGATGGACAAAACAACTAACAACTGTCAATGAGACAGGTTATCATGACCATGATATGCACACAGATACAGCATTCGATCATTTAGAGCAGATAACATAAAGTACACCACAAAAGACATGAATATGGGAAGATATTTCAGCATGAAGAACAAATCATCCACACTAGAGCACTTGGTTGAGAGACACACATTATGATATCTTAAGAACACAGTAATCAATACCGAAATCCAACATCAATACTCAAGCAAGTGAAATGAGTAAGTCAAATAAACACCAAATCCATTTAAGAAAAGATTATCAGACTCAGCAATAGGCAAAAATCAGAACAATGAAAGACACATTGTGACCGCTCAACATGAAAACAGGCGAGACAAATATCAAACAAGACACGCCATACCCATTACACAAAGATAGAAGTATTTCAAACACAATAACAATCCAAACTGTAACAAAAATATCCAGGAAAAGGAAAATGAGATTGAGAAAGCAAAACCCATACCTTTTCTTGATGATTTGGATAAGAAATGAAGCACCAATGAGGGTTGAAACAGGATTTACGGAGTGTTTGGAAAGGAGGAAGTTTAGAGAGAAGATGAACAGTTACAAATGTTTGTGGGAAAACTGAAAAAGATTTAAAAACTGCTCCTGTTTCTGCCAAACATGCGATTTTCGCAACTTGATTAAGTCGCCACACAGTCGCCAGTTCAAGCCGCCAAAACACTTAAGGACAAAAATTTGAAAAATTCTTCTAAGTGTTTTTCGCGACTGGAAGGTCTACCCGCGAGTGAGTCGCGAGCTGAGCCGCGAAAATCTCTAAGTGAACCTCGCGACTGGACCTTCCACTCGTGAACAAGTCGCCAAAAATGACCCGCGACGACGCGACTGAGGCACGCGACTTGACATACCCGCGACTAAGCCGCCAAAACAGGGCAAAACTGGGTTTTTTTTGAAATTGTCAGATTTTTCAAACAAAATACTTTCCAAAAACACCTAAAACACTCAAAAATCTTTTTGTGCTTGATTTAACAAAGATTGAGCATGTGGAAAACACATTTTATCAAGTACAATCACACAAATGAATATGGAATTTATTGAACATAAACTTGTGTGTTGTGTGTGGATATCAATAATGAGATAGTCCTTAGTCTAATGTGAAGCTTCAATGATCAATTCAACCAAGACATACACAATTAGCACTAGATCACGTGACCCATCTCAATTATAGAAGTATGTATATATGACCTCCCACAAAACTTGATAATATAATTTGGAGCTTTACATTTGACTCCACTTTCAATCATAACATTTGATCTTTTTGATCTTTTGAGTCAATCACCTCTCATTGTGAGAGTGATATTTGATATTTCACTTTAAAAAATAAGCCTTTGGCTTTTTGAATAAACATTCACTTTAATATAAGGTCGCTTACCCTTTTTCCTAGTCAAATACTAGAATGTGCGACAGGCTTTTGCAGCTCAATATCTCTTTTCATTTGGAGATTTACATTTGGTGAGCTCTTTTTAGCAAAACAAAAATAAATAGTGGGAAGATATATAGACACAAGTCTATGCATGTCTCAAGATCAACATAACCATTCACTAATCATTCATGACAAGTTTGAAGATCTATTTACAACAATCACAACGATTTCAAGATTTTTCCCACAGTGATATGAGTGCATGAAAACAAGCAATGCTCGAAAATGCACAAAGCCATTAGCACAAAGGTACAAGGCAAAACAAGTTTTGAGACAAAAACTCAACAAAGTCAATCAAGCTTTTTGATTTTCTAATTTTTATGTGATTTTTGGATTTTTGACACAAGAAGCAAAAAGATTGTTAAGACAAAATTAAAAATATGCACAAGAAGACAAGCAAACAACCACTAGCAAAAACAGCAAGCAACACAAACAAACAAACATTGTCACAAAGCATAGGAAGTATTAATGCATGGACATGTTATAATGCTTATGCATGAGTACCCTTTTTCACCCACACGTCACTTGCATTTGGGGTGATTTCCTTATAGGATTGGGTACGGGAGTTAGGGCTTTCAAACCTTCGTGAGAAGCTTTCCAAGCAGTTGGTGAATGCACCAATCATCTTCATCACGTTCATCATTCCGGGATCACCATTCTGATCTCTAGATTGATCTCCAACCCAAATTCTTCTATCATTTCTAGGTCCTCCTGACCTTTGAGGAGTTGCACTGTTCTTTGCTCTTAGCTTTTGGCAATTTGGTCGAGTATGCCCTTGAAGTCCGCAATAATGGCACACATAAGTTCCTCTTGGACCTCTTTGTGGTCGTGGACGTGACTTGGCACGAGATTCAGACCTGCCCACAGACTGATTACGGGGATTTAACATCCGTTGGTTCACCACATTCTTCTTCTCCTCCACCTCGAGCTTCTCACCAGTAAGGTTAGCTACAACTGGATCTTTAGCCTTTACAAACTTCACTCCTTTAGTGACATTTTCAGATGAACTACTTCCTCCGGTATATCCCAATCCGGATTTGTCTGAAAAGCTCTTTTGGGATGAGATAACATCATCTAGCTTCTTGGTGGTGACCCTCTCTACTTTAGCATTTGCTTGCACAACCTCATTCTCAAGAAATCTTACTTTTGCGTAAGTTTCGGACAACTCACCATTCAGTGTTTCTATCTCACATTTGTAACTTGGTGTCCTTCACTTTCTTCGTGCCTTCATAGGTGGTTTCCAAAATCTCCCATGCTTCTTTGGCAATGGTAATGTGAGAAATCCTGTGAAATTCATCTGGAGACACACCACAGAAAATAGCATTGAGTGCCGTACTGTTAGCATTGGATGCAGCAAGTGCTGCCTTATCCCAAGTGGATTTGGCTGCCTCAGGTCTGGTCTAACCAATCTCAACAGCATCCCAAACAGATTCATCAATAGAACACAGAAAAGCTCTCATGCGAACCTTTCAAAAAGCATAATTACTACCATCAAAATATGGAGGTGCATTTAGGGATTGAGACCTATCCATCTCAAAAGGGAGTCAAGGATCACACAATGGTAATGAAACCAATATCAGTGTACCCGCTCTGATACCAATTGAAAGTTCAAAAACGTGTATAAACACCCTTGAACGTTTAGACCCCCAAAATACAAATTACCAATACAAATTACCAATACAAGCTTTATATCAAACAATTAATGTGCGGAACATGAACAAAAGCTTAATACAGAATTGGTAAACAGTCTAAGCCAATTAAAAACACATTCACAGCAGAAAATAAAAGGCAAAGATAAAGGGAAGAGAGATGCAAACACAAGGACAACACACGATGTGTTATCGAAGAGGAAACCGAAGCCCTCGACGTAAAACCTCTCCGCCGCCCTCCAAGCGGTAAACAATCCACTAGAAAATACAGTTGGGATACATGGACAGCAATAGACCCTCCAAGCCTAATCTACCCAGTGCACCTAAGCCCTCCAAGCTTCTTGCTCCAACGAGGTTGCGCCGAACCTTTTTCTTTTCTAGTTTACCGGATTCCGCTACTAGACCGTAGCATCAACCAATGAAGATTGGTTCCTTCCTAACTGCTTCCTAGAAATCCAAACAACTGTCTCACAGTGATGATGATGGTGAGAACCAGGTTTGGTATAATGCCTCTCAAGGATTTGACAATGGAGAGGAAGAGAGTTGAGGAATTTGAAGAGACTCTAAGGTATAGATTGTGGGTGAATCAATCTTGTTTTTCTTTAGGGTTTCTCTCTCAAAATTCTCTCTGGAAGCTCTCTTTCAATCGTGGGTAAAAGGGGTATTTATACTGGAGTGGGAGAGGAATGTGAAACGTCAGGTTTTACAAAACAGGGGTGGCTCGCGGCTTGACCTCGCGGCTTGACCAAGTCGCGAGATCCAGTCGCGAGATAACCGTATGGCCAGTTGTCCTGTTTTGTCCTGTAGTGCTCCAGCTAGCATGACTGTTCATCTTCCAGCATGCTTGGCACGTGTGTTACTTCTGGCAGCTTGCAGCCGCGAGTCACCCGCGAGTCCCAGCCGCGAGTCTCTGTTTTCTTGCACACTCTTGAGCAATCTTCACTCTATCTCACTCACTACCCTTACATCAAACCCACCTAAATACAGGGTTACTAAATGCTGAATTACAAGCAAATTTGGCACGGAATAAAGCCAATTAGATGGTTGAATAAATTCAACCTTACAATTAGAAAGTAGGAACTGCTTTTATTTTTTGTTTACTTATTTGTGTTTGTGTTGGTTGATTTTTTAAGATATTTTACTTTGTAATCTTGAGGGTTGTATAACTGCTAATTACAATTTCAAGCCAGTTTTGAATATTTAGTTTGTGTTCCTTAGCATAAAGTGTTTCATGTATAGTAGCTGTTGATTTTTATAATTCACAAAATTTATCATATGTGCATGCACCCACCATTTAGTGTTAGTTTTCGAGCTTTTATTGAAAATTTAGCTTTGGAACTCAAAGAACTACTCAAATGTATTTTTAAATTGAGATCCATGGAGGAGTGTACCAACTATAGGTTTCACAATAGTAACTTTTTGTAATACAGTTTCTAAAATTTTGAAACCTACCTAACTTTTAATGGTTGGTTATCTTTTAAACTTAATAATTAATTTATAATTTTTGGTATTTTTGTTTTCTCTATTACCTATTCTATTATTTGTAGGGGGGGGGGGGTTGAGAGTGTGGAATTTTGAATATTTGCTCAAGGTTATTTTTTGTTTACTTTGAAGAGTTTGTTAATGACCATATTTATGAGATTGATTCTTTAAGTAACATGCATGGTTTATGTGAAGGTACAATTTTCCTGCAGTTGCATTGTTCATATCTATTTGGTTCTTTAATCTGTTTCTTCAATCGTCTTTTTAAATATATTATTATATTTAGGGATTCTAATTGTAGTCTACTTTTGAAAAAAAAAATTGTTATAAATTTTATTTTTTAAAACCTGTTTGTATAATTGATACCTGCATTTGTAATTAGTGTTTTGCAGAAAAATAGTCTTACACTTCTTTTGTAATAAAGGCATTTTCTTTGTTGTTGGTGTAAAAGCAAAGCCGTTTTGGTTGATGTGCTCATCCAAAAGTATGCATTTATAGGCTTTCAATTACTATTATAAGTGTGACGAAAAATATTAAAATATAGCAAGATGCTAACTTTTGTTTTTTGCTTGACTTTTGTGATTCATTAGATTGATTAGAAAAGCTTTGAGGAATTAAAAAGCTTTTTTCAGTTTTTGAAGTGGTGCTTCAGTTTTATTTGTGTCTACATAATTTCAAAATCATATAATTACGATACAATTTTGTTTCAATTTTGATAAAGTAATTTAAATTGAAGTATTTCATTGAAGTTGGTATTGTCATTGTAATTCTATCATGTTCTATCACGACTAATAGTTTGTACCTATTGGATGAACATTTTGTGGGTTTGGATGGTTGTTTATGACGTAATCCATAAGAATTACCCCATACTAGCTTCTTATCTTAGCATTAAAATTTAATTTTCAAATTTTAATTCAGATTTCAAGTTTCAAAGAATACATCCGAATTAATTCTATCTTTACACCAAATTTCATGATTTTAAACATATTTAGCACACTCACTTCTATTCTTGCCTTTGTATTTTTCTTCTTAGTATTTTATTTTACTATTGTTTCTCTTCTGATTTATTGTTTTGATTTATTGGAATGCTTACTATTATTTTTTTAAATTTTCCTTCTTGATGTTTATTTCAAAATTGTTTTATTAGACTTGGTATCTTTTATTTTTTGTACTTCTCAGGCTATTAGGTTCAGTTTATTAGCAGTGTTTTTAAATATGCAATTGTTGTTGTTGTTAGCTTTACTTATTTTCTTTTTCTTTTCTTTTTTCCTTTGATTTGTATATGAACTAAGAAATATGAGTTAGTTTTGAGTGTTTTGGTTGGATTAATTAAACAAACAAATTGATAACTAACGTATCTTACACACTTTGCAACAATTTTTTTTCTTTAAAAAATGATTTTATTAGCCAAATTTCTCTACGACTTATGAGATTTCAAATGATCCCGTGCATTGCGCGGGTTAAACACTAGTATATATATAAAACTGAAGCCTCTAATCTCTCCACAATTTTACACATCATCATTACTTAAATAAATATTGTAATTATCAAAATATTAAGAAATGTTTTGGTCAAAGCTCCATATCATAAAAGTTTTGTAAAGTTGTGATTTACAACTATGTTTTATGTTGGCTTTATTCCATGACAAAAAGTATTGTAATTGCTTTAATTTTTTTCCTTATATTTTGTGGGATTTTATTGTATTGGGTTTAGTATTATGTTGGTGAAGAATTGAGCATGAAATGAAGATCAGTGCATTTCACGACTAGCTTGTGAGAAGTTTGCGAGAAGGGTTCCTGCAAAAGAGCCACGTGAGAAGCACATGCTGGAAGCTGAAGAGTCATGCCAACCTGGAGGATTTCGTGAGTGTCTTGTGGGTAAGGCTTTCTCGCGAGATACTTACGAAACTCTCTGCTTGGAGGATTTTTAAGATATTCATTTTCACATTTAAGCACTATCCATGGCAAAACACACAGGGGGTCAAGGATCACACTTAGGTATTTAAACCACAACAAGTGTACCTGCTTTGATACCAATTGAAAGCTCGAATTTGTGTGAAAACACAAAAGCTTGTTTAGATCCCCAATTAAAAGATTACGGCTCGGTTGCTTTTACTCTTGTGCTTTACTTTTATTATTTGTTGTTCTTGTTTATGCACTAGAGTAGTATCGGTTGATTGCGCTTTATTTACTCTTGTTTCCGCACTTAGATAAGTTAGAGTAAAAGCAACCGAGCTGTAATTTTTTAATTGGGGGTCTAAACAAGCTCTTGTGTTTTCACACAAATTCGAGCTTTCAAGTTCTACGATTAAAACTCTACTTCCTACTACAAGTCTACAATACTAAATCAAAGCCAACTCTATGCTATTTTAATTTAATGTTTAATTAAAATTTTAAGGAAGTTTAAGGAAATGTGTTTATGAAGTATTTCACTTTAACATGTTGTGGACACTTGATAATAAAAGTACAAAGAGTTTGTTTCATGTACGGAACAACAAAGACAAGGATCATGGTTATACGTTAATACTATATGTAAATGTTTGTTTAAGATATAAGAATCTGAGAATCAAAATCTCTTTTTCTTGTAACAATTTCCTCACCTCAAATACGGAATCTTCATCATCATCATCTTGCTTTCAATATAAATGGACGAAGGACTTATCCTATCGAATATTATAATTAATTAATGTAAAAAAAACCCTTAACCCAAGTTAGACTTCTAGCCAAATACAATAACACTCTCCCACCCTCTTTACTCTCTCCTATTTAAGAATTGTTCTCCCTCTTTTCTTAGTCTCTTCAAAACTGTAAACCAAAATTGTTTGTGTAGAATACCTAAAACTAAAAATACACACGTGTAAACCAAAAACTATTTGTGGGGAAGATGATGTTTGATCAAAAGCAAATGCTGTTAGTCTCTTCAAAACTGTAAACCAAAAGTAACAATTGATGATCCAATTCATGGCTCATGATCCCAACATGATGAACTTCTTTGGAGCTAACTTCATGTAAGACCAGGAAACAAATTAAGAAAGAACAAATCTTTTTAGTTCTTAGGTGTTAATAACACTACATGCAATTACAATTTTTATTGCTTTGGGTTTAGGATTTGCTTAATTTCAAACTTAAGATTTTGATCATGTGCTATCCAATACTAGTTGTGGGTGTTTTTAGATCTATCATATGACAAAGCTTTGTAGTTCATAGGTGTTTATGGCTAATAAGACTATATGCAATTCCAATTTTTATTGATTTGGTTTTAAGATTGTTTACAAATTTAAGTTTTTTGATCATGTGCTATCCAATGTTAGTTGTGGGTGCTTTTACATCTATCAATCTTCAATTTTTGGTTGGATTTATAAAAATATAGTCACATATTTATTTTGTTTAGTTTCTATAATTTATAGCCATGGATTATTTTTTATAAGGTAATCCATCTTTTTCTTATATTTCCCTATTGTGTAGTTATACATACATTTTGTTTTGTTTCAATAATTTCTAAATAATGAATCTTTTGATTCTTTAATA
Source organism: Quercus berberidifolia (assembly GCA_028535905.1). NCBI lineage: Eukaryota > Viridiplantae > Streptophyta > Magnoliopsida > Fagales > Fagaceae > Quercus > Quercus berberidifolia. The sequence continues at coordinate 74,463,620 of JAPQVW010000002.1, read as the reverse complement.
TTTTTTGGCATTTTAGAAGTTTTAACATATGAATTTGTGAGATATTATTTTACAATATTGAAACTATTTTACAGATTTCCACATTATTTCTTTCAAAGGTAACACTATAGTCACATTTTTTTATGTTGTTTCTATAATTTGTAGGTTTTGATTATTTTGATTCTTTAGTTTTTTGTCATTTTGGAAGTTTCAACATCGATATTTTTGGTTTTTTTTTTTTTTTTTGGTAATATCTGAAATAATTTGGTAGATTTCAACAGTTATAACCATGGATCATTCTTTTGAAGATAACACATCTTTCTCTTGTGTTTCTCTATTGTGCAGTCACATATATATTTTGTCTTGTTTCAATAATTTCTAGACAATGAATCTTTTGGTTCTTTAATATTTTTTGGCATTTTGGAAGTTTTTATATCTAAATTTTCGATTTTTTTTTTTTTTTTGCAATATCTGAAAACATTAGGCAAATGTTTTGCAAGACATTGCAAGTTCAATCAATGACTTCTTTATCAAATTTAAACATAAAAGACTGGAGTAATTTATATGTTGGTATAGTTTCATAATTAAGTTAGGATTTTATAAAAATTATTCTAGTCTACTACACAAATAGGTAGGTTCCCGTGCATAGCACGGGTTTGCGACTAGTTTTTAATTGATTTTGATTTTTCTCTAGTTTACATGGAACCAATATTCATCACTAAATAAATATAATGTTCATATTGTAAGCAAAACAAGATGGACGTCCTGTAGAGCATGCAATGTTATATCCAATACTTCATACTCGTAAAGATGGTAATCCAGTTAATCCTGCAATGGGACGAAAAATGGTGAGTAATATCTACCATTCCAATTTACCATTTCTAGTATAGAATGTGAAAGCTGTAAGATCCCCTACAAGTTTATATATATATATCTCAATAGCTTTAAGATCAGCATACCATTAATTTCCAGCAACCACTTTCTTTCATTCAGTTATATCAGTAGCTTTAGGAAGGCAATTGATCAAATGGAAAACCTTTTTTTCCTTTTGAATTTTGTTGTGGGTCATAAAAAAATAAAAATAAAATATAACTAAAAAAAAAAACTGTACAAGAACCTTGAACTTTACTCAATCAGTCCAAATCAAAGCAAGATGCTTGATACTACAATTCACTGCTATTGAAGTATTGTAGAATATTTAAGTCACAAATTAGTTATGCTAAGTGAAAACCCAATCATAGATTTTTTATTTTTTATTTTTTTTCATATGAGTTGTTCTCTTTGTTGTAGTTGATGCTGATCTTCAAGGGAAGGCAATTTGGGAGATAACTGGTTTTGTGCTTTTAAAATGATCAATTTATTTGACTGTGATCTAATGATATTTGTTATATTCATTGTGAGAGAAAAAAATTTTAATGAAAAGAATTTTTTTTTCCTTGGATGGCACATGTAAATGGATCTTTTACCCATATTCAAGTAGCATGTAAGAAAAGCAATATGCATGTTTGTGTATGTATGAGCCTACTGTAACTATTTCATGTTCTGTAGTAAGCAGCATTATAATAGGTTATATTGTGAAATTGAGGATTTAGTTTCCAAAACTTGACACAACACAAATAGTTGATCTTAAATTTCTTCACTATTAATTTCTTATTTATTATTATTATTTTTTTTTTTTGTTTTGCTTAATTTCGAATATCAGGAAAAAAAATGAAGGAATTGTTAAGTGACCCTTTAAATCAATTGCAGTCATCTGACGCAACCGGTAGTATTGCATGGTCAACAGATGATGTATTTGCAAAAGTGATGGGTAAGGAGCACAAAGGTCATGTTCGTGGGGTAGGGTTTGGTCTAAACCCAAGTGGTCGAAGTAGCAAAAGTGCTCTCACAGACCTTCAAATACAATCAAGTCAAGCAAGGGACAATGAAGTTGCACAAATGAAGGAGGAATTGACTACTTTGAAGGAGAAATTGGCATGTTTTGATCAAATGCAGGAAAAACTTAGGCAATTTGAAGATATGGAAGAAAGAATGGCTTGCATGTTTCAACAAATGCAATAGCATTCTTCACAGTGAAGTCTGGTATTACATTTTAATGTTCTATAAATATATTTAATGTTTGCATTTTTTTTATGCATATTATTATGTTTTTTGATATGCTAAAAATGTATTGACCCTGTAGGGACTGGGTTCAAGCGCTCCTCCTATTGGACAAAAGGTCTCAAGTCCAACTAGCCTAAACAATGAATTTTTAGAAAATGGGTTTAAGAACTAGGTCTTAGTCCGAACCACAATCACTAGACACAGTTAGGTGTGGGTTGAGTAACAAGGAAATGGGTTGAAGTATGAGATTTCGTCCTCGGGCGTTTCGTCCGAGGAACTAAGTATTCTTCTTCTTCTTTCAGTACTAGGTTACAGGGGTTTTCAAGATCATGCAGACTGTCCCAGCTTCCTTCCTTTTCTCTCTTTTTGCTCTTTTTCTGTGTTCCCCCATTCTTGGAGGGTCTCTCACATTATATACTTCTTTCTAGTCGATCTTGGCCCTCCACCTGTTGATCATACAGGTCACTACTCGAGTGCTTATCCCATCAGCCACCTTCCCAAACCCTCTGTGAGTTGCGGCAACCAAGGCCGCACTGTTCAGGGGTCATTTCCTCATTAATGTGGCAAAAATGTTAGTTGGGTGCATTCAATGCGGAGGTGACAGTTTCTCCTTGGATTGCTATTGTACTTATCCTTCTCCTAGGGGCGCCCTGGGAGGCTGCCTTTGCCGGTGTGCTGTTCTTTCCTCTTGGGATTTGGGTTGCCGAGGGCAGGATTGTCCTCGGCAACGTTTCTAGGCCTTTTAGGCTTTCTTTATCCGTCCTCGGCTATTTCTCCTTCCTCGGTGCGGGCCTTGGGCCCAGTACAAAGTGGGCCGGGGTTGTCAAATTCCTTAGCCCCACAATAGCCCCTCAAAATCCTGCTGTCCGGCTCCTCGAACGGAGAGGAGGGTTTTGGTAACATCGGGCCTCTGTCATGGCTTGTCAAGTCTTGTCGTCCATCAATGCCAGAGCCTCTTCGTTTGCTTGAGACACGTTTATGGCGCCTTGGTATACGAAGCGTGTCTTCATTAAATGCTGGCGGCTCTGTGCTCCCCACGTTCAACGGTGCGATGGTGATCTAACGGTGGAGATTTCCTTACCTTTATGGGTGGGAAAACCCGCACAGTTACTTTTAATGGGAGGTATAAATACCCATTTGAACTAATTTGTTTCTTTACCTTTGCACTTAGGAGTTCTTGCGCACACATCTTGGTTCAGTCAAACTTCTAGCCAAACTCAAGTCTCTCTCCAGCATAAAAAGCCTGTCTGAGGAGCTTTTCCTCATTTCTGTAAGTTTTCTTCTCTCTCCAACTCATGTTTTCTCTCTTCTAAATTTATCTTTCTCTCGTTCTTCCCCTTCTTTTGTTATCCCCTGAGTCTCTTTGGCGGTTTCTATAGATGGGTAAATTAAAAAAGTTGGTTGAGATCGAAGAGGCGATGGAAAAATTCATCGTCGATTATAGGATACCCCCCAATGTAGGTTTAAGGCACTGTGAGGAAGGGGAATGGCACTTTAGGAGAAATGCGGGCGAGGTGGTGATTCCCCTACTCGCCTTTATAGAAGGGGGTATGAGAATCCCCATGGGGCCAATAATAAGGGATTACCTTAGGCACTTCTGATTAGCTCCCACTTAGTGCGTTGCTAATGTGTTTAGGATCCTAGGTTGCGTGGATGCCTTAAACAAGAAAAAGAGGCTAAGGTTGACCCATCACGACGTAAACTGGTGCTACAACCTCCAACTCCTAAAGGGAAAATCCTACTATATGAAGACAAGGGACGACAAGGATCGGCTTATTCAGTGCCTCCTCGAGTCTAGCAAAGGGTTAAACAAGGACTTTCTCATTATGTCTGGGGAGTGGCACGATGGCCTTCCTTGTCCAACAGTGGAGGGGGAACCAGGTGGGGTACCAAGAGTAGGAGAGGGATGATCTTCTTTGCCATCGTGATTTGCACGGTTCGGTTACTAATATGAACATGTCTTCTTTTTGCAAATCCACACGCCTTTCAACGACACTTCCACCTAACCAACCGGGGAGATTTGGAGACCATTCTTAAGGCGGCAGTTTTTGTAGACGAGGCGGACAACTAATTCAGAGACGCTCACAAGATCTTAGGGTACGACCCTATCCAAAAGTCATCTGAGGCACGTGATCGGAGCTAACGATCCCCGGCTTCAGAAAATCACTGTAGTTAAGCACGAATTTCTGATTCCCGAAGGATCTCTTGTTCCAGAGGGCATCCCATTGGCCGTCTCTTCTTCGTCCCACCAAGCAACGGAGGCCGAGAGTGATTTGGGTTTGCCTGAAGAAGGATTCGATGTGTTTGGCGAAGCCAGTCCGTCCGAGGATCCTTTTGGTGACTTGGGTGACCCTGACTTATCCGAGGCGGAACTCCTGTTGTAAGGTTGAATTTATTCAACCATCTAATTGGCTTTATTCCGTGCCAAATTTGCTTGTAATTCAGCATTTAATAACCCTGTATTTAGGTGGGTTTGATGTAAGGGTAGTGAGTGAGAGAGAGTGAAGATTGCTCAAGAGTGTGCAAGAAAACAGAGACTCGCGGCTGGGACTCGTGGGTGACTCGCGGCTGCAAGCCGCCAGAAGCAGCACACGTGCCAAGCATGCTGGAAGGTGAACAGTCATGCAAGCTGGAACACTACAGGACAAAACAGGACAACTGGCCATACGGTTATCTCGCGACTGGATCTCACGACTTAGTCAAGCCGCGAGGTCAAGCCGCGAGCCACCCCTGTTTTGTAAAATCTGACGTTTCACATTCCTCTCCCACTTCAGTATAAATACCCCTTTTACCCACGATTGAAAGAGAGCTTCCAGAGAGAATTTTGAGAGAGAAACCCTAAAGAAAAACCAGATTGATTCACCCATAATCTATACATTAGAGTCTCTTCAAATTCCTCAACTCTCTTCCTCTCCATTGTCAAATCCTTGAGAGGCATTATACCAAACCTGGTTCTCACCATCATCATCACTATGGGACAGTTGTTTGGATTTCTGGGAAGCAGTTAGGAAGGAACCAATCTTCATTGGTTGATGCTACGGTCTAGTAGCGGAATCCGGGAAGCTAGAAAAGAAAAAGGTTCGGCGCAACCTCGTTGGAGCAAGAAGCTTGGAGGGCTTAGGTGCACTGGGTAGATTAGGCTTGGAGGGTCTATTGCTGTCCATGTATCCCAACTGTATTTTCTAGTAGATTGTTTACCGCTTGGAGGGCGGCGGAGAGGTTTTACGCCGAGGGCTTCGGTTTCCTCTTCGATAACACATTGCGTGTTGTCTTTGTGTTTGCATCTTCCTTCCTCTCTATCTTTGCCTTTTTATTATCTGCTGTGGATTATATTTTGTTTTGGTTTAGATAGTTTTTACCAATTCCAGATTATAGCATATGTTAAGTTTCCGCACACTAGTTGTTTGACATATTGCTTAAATTGGTTAAGTTGTAATTTGGGGGTCTAAACGTTCAAAGGTGTTTACACACGTTTTTGAACTTTCAATTGGTATCAGAGCGGGTACACTGCTATTGGTTTCATTACCATTGTGTGATCATTGACTCCCTTTTGAGATGGATAGGTCCCAATCCCTAAATGCACCTCCATATTTTGATGGTAGTAATTATGCTTTTTGGAAGGTTCGCATGAGAGCTTTTCTGTGTTCTATTGATGAATCCGTTTGGGATGCTGTTGAGATAGGTTGGACCTGAGGCAGCCAAATCCACTTGGGATAAGGCAGCACTTGCTGCATCTAATGCTAACAGTAAAGCACTCAATGCTATTTTCTGTGGTGTGTCTCCAGATGAATTTCACAGGATTTCTCACATTACCATTGCCAAAGAAGCATGGGAGATTTTGGAAACCACCTATGAAGGCACGAAGAAAGTGAAAGGCACCAAGTTACAAATGCTGACCACTCGGTTTGAGGAGCTCAAAATGAGTGAGGATGAGTCTTTTGACTCTTTCTATGGGAAGCTAAATGAGGTGGTTATCAGCAAGTTCAACTTGGGGGAGAAAACGGAGGATTCAAAGATTGTAAGGAAGATCCTTCGATCATTGCCGGAAAGTTTTCGTGCTAAAGTGACAGCGATTGAAGAGAGCAAGGACCTTGATGACATCAAAGTACAGGAGCTGGTTGGTTCTCTGCAGACTTATGAGATGTCGCTGCCAAATCAACGAAAGAGTAAATCTCTTGCTCTAAAGACCATTAATGAGAAGGTGGAAGATCAAGACTCATCGGGAGAAGATGTGGTTGACAAAGATGTTGCATACCTTGTCAAAAATTTCAGAAAGTTCTTGAAATTCAAAAATAATGGCAAATTTGAGGATAAAAGAAAATTCCAAAGTTCTGGAAGGGAGAAAAGGGATTTCAAAAAGAAAGATGGAAAAGAATCCCAACCCACACAAGGTGTCACTTGTTTCGAATGTAACGGGCATGGACACTTTAAGAAGGAATGTCCGAATTATTTGAAATCGAAAGGTAAAGTGTATGCCACGACTTTGAGTGACTCGGATTCGTCTAACTTAGAATCTGAAGAGAGCTGTGATGCAGAGGGGAACTATTCGGCTTTTATGACTATTGCTCATGTTGAGTCTTCAGATGAGTTCAATTTGCTTGTACGAGACCTTGGAGAACACAGTGATGATGAATCACTAGGAATTGTTGAAGAATCAGATGCTGAAGAAGATAAAAGCACAACAAATCTTCAAGAGAATTATAACTCACTCTAGGAGAAGTCGGGTGAGTACACAAGGGTGGCCAAGGCTACTGTGAGAAAAATGAAGAAGGCTGAGAAGGACTACAAAAGTCTCTTAATCCGATATAGGGAGGTCAAATGTGAGATAGAAACACTGAATGGTGAGTTTTCCGAAACTTACACAAAAGTGAGATTTCTTGAGAATGAGGTTGTGCAAGCAAATGCTAAAATAGAGAGGGTCACCACCAAGAAGCTAGATGATGTTATCTCATCTCAAAAGAGCTTTTCAGACAAATCCGGATTGGGATATACCGGAGGAAGTGGTTCATCTGGAAATGTCACTAAAGAAGTGAAGTTTGTAAAGGCCAAAGATCCAGTTGTAGCTGACCTTACTGGTGAGAAGCTCGAGGTGGAGGAGAAGAAGAATGTGGTGAACCAACGGATGCTGAATCCCCGTAATCAATCTGTGGGCAGGTCTGAATCTCGTGCCAAGTCACGCCCACGATCACAAAGAGGTCCTAGAGCAACTTATGTGTGTCATTATTGCGGACTTCAAGGGCATACTCGACCAAATTGCCAAAAGCTGAAAGCAAAGAATAGTGCAACTCCTCAAAGGTCAGGAGGATCTAGAAATGATAGAAGAATTTGGGCAGGTGATCAATCTAGAGATCAGAATGGTGATCCCGGAATGATGAACGTGATGAAGATGATTGGTGCATTCACCAACTACTTGGAAAGCTTCTCACGAAGGTTTGAAAGCCCTAACTCCCGTACCCAATCCTATAAGGAAATCACCCCAAACGCAAGTGACGTGTGGGTGAAAAAGGGTACTCATGCATAAGCATTACAACATGTCCATGCATTAATACTTCCTATGCTTTGTGACAATGTCTGTTTGTTTTGCTTGCTGTTTTTGCTGTTGGTTGTTTGCTTGTTCTACTTGTGCATATTTTTAATTTTTTCTTATCAATCTTTTTGTTTCTTGTGTCAAAAATCCAAAAATCACATAAAAATTAGAAAATCAAAAAGCTTGATTGACTTTGTTGAGTTTTTGTCTCAAAACTTGTTTTGCCTTGTACGTTTGTGCAAATGGCTTTGTGCATTTTCGAGCATAGCTTGTTTTCATGCACTCATATCACTGTGGGAAAAATCTTGAAATCTATGTGATCGTTGTAAATAGATCTTCAAATTTGTCATGAATGATTAGTGAATGGTTATGTTGATCTTGAGATATGCATAGACTTGTGTCTATATATCTTCCCACTCTTTATTTTTGTTTTGCTAAAAAGAGCTCACCAAATGTAAATCTCCAAATGAAAAGAGATATTGAGCTGCAAAAGCTTGTCGTACATTCTAGTATTCGACTAGGAAAAAGGGTAAGCGACTTTATATTAAAGAAAATGTTTATTCAAAAAGCCAAAGGCTTGTTCGTTAAAGTGAAATGTCAAATATCACTCTCACAATGAGAGGTGATTGCCTCAAAAGATCAAAAAGATCAAATGTTATGATTAAAAGTGGAGTCAAATGTAAAGCTCCAAGTTAAGTTATCAAGTTGTGTGGGAGGTCATATATACATACTTCTATAATTGAGATGGGTCACATGATCTTGTGCTAATTGTGTATGTCTTGGTTGAATTGATAATTGAAGCTTCACATTAGACTAAAGTCTATCTCATTGTTGATATCCACACACAACACACAAGTTTATGTTCAATAAATGCCATATTCATTTGTGTGATTGTACTTGATGAAATGTGTTTTCACATGCTCAATCTTTGTTAAATCAAGCACAAAAAGATTTTTGAGTGTTTTAGGTGTTTTTGGAAAGTATTTTGTTTGAAAAATCTGAAAATTTCAAAAATCCAGTTTTGCCCTGTTTTGGAGGCTCAGTCGCGGGTATGTCAAATCGCGTGCCTCAGTCACGTCTTCGCGGGTCATTTTTGGCGACTTGTTCGCAAGTGGAATGTCCAGTCGCGAGGGTTACACAGAGATTTTCGCGGCTCAGCCCGCGACTCACTCGCGGGTAGACCTTCCAGTCGCGAAAAACACTTAGAAAAATTTTTCAAATTTTTGTCCTTGAGTGTTTTAGCGGCTTGAACTGGCGACTGTGTGGCGACTTAATCAAGTCGTGAAAAACGCGTGTGAAAGTTTAAAAACGTGTATAAACACCTTTGAACGTTTAGACCCCCAAATTACAACATAACAAAATCAAGCAATATGTCAAACAACTAGTATGCGGAAACTTAACATATGCTATAATATGGAATTGGTAAAAACTATCTAAGCCAAAGCAAAATATAATCCACAGCAGATAATAAAAAGGCAAAGATAGAGAGGAAGGAAGATGCAAACACAAAGATAACACGCGATGTGTTATCGAAGAGGAAACCGAAGCCCTCGGCGTAAAACCTCTCCGCCGCCCTCCAAGCGGTAAACAATCCACTAGAAAATACAGTTGGGATACATGGACAGCAATAGACCCTCCAAGCCTAATCTACCCAGTGCACCTAAACCCTCCAAGCTTCTTGCTCCAACAAGGTTGCACCAAACCTTTTTCTTTTCTAGCTTCCCGGATTCCGCTACTAGACCGTAGTATCAACCAATGAAGATTGGTTCCTTCCTAACTGCTTCCCAGAAATCCAAACAGCTGTCTCACAGTGATGATGATGGTGAGAACCAGGTTTGGTATAATGCCTCTCAAGGATTTGATAATGGAGAGGAAGAGAGTTGAGGAATTTGAAGAGACTCTAAGGTATAGATTGTGGGTGAATCAATCTTGTTTTTCTTTAGGGTTTCTCTCTCAAAAATCTCTCTGGAAGCTCTCTTACAATTGTGGGTAAAAGGGGTATTTATACTGGAATGGGAGAGGAATGTGAAACGTCAGGTTTTACAAAACAGGGGTGGCTCGCGGCTTGACCTCGCGGCTTGACCAAGTCGCGAGATCCAGTCGCGAGATAACCGTATGGCTAGTTGTCCTATTTTGTCCTGTAGTGCTCCAGCTAGCATGACTGTTCATCTTCCAGCATGCTTGGCACGTGTGCTGCGTCTGGCGGCTTGCAGCCTCGAGTCACCCGCGAGTCCCAGCCGCGAGTCTCTGTTTTCTTGCACACTCTTGAGCAATCTTCACTCTATCTCACTCACTACCCTTACATCAAACCCACCTAAATACAGGGTTAATAAATGCTGAATTATAAGCAAATTTGGCACGGAATAAAGCCAATTAGATGGTTGAATAAATTCAACCTTACAATCTCCCCCTTTCGCTATTCCGTGACAAAACCCTAAAACAGACTCTAGACTTAATATGTGAGTTGGGAACAGTTGAACAAAACTCACTCACACCTAACTCTAGAAGCTGTGAAGCACTTGAATCATATGAACATAATACTCCTGAAACACAACAATACACCATGATCATTGTAAGCAAAAAATCATAAAATGCATATGAAACAGGTAATATGTGATCAAGCAAAGATGGAGTTAAGAAATAAACCATGGCTTGATCAACCAAGTGAACACCACAAGGTAGTGATCATAGTGCTCATTCACACTTGGAATGAACACAAGGACATACAAGTTAACAAGCACAAGGCAAGACACTTGTATGTTCAACACTCAACCAATGCATAATACACAAGGTATATGCATCTAGGAACAATCCTACAAGGGCACAAGAGTGACAATACATAAACCAAAATGCAGGACATTTAGATTAAAGTACTGATTTCAACATAGCATAAAGGCTGCAATAAGCAAGGTACAAACCATAGAGCCTACAAACTATGCATAAAACATTAACCCTAAAAGCTTAGAAAGGCAAATGGGTACAAACCATAAAACATCCTGAATAACATCATCAAAATAAATTAAAGTTTAAACCAAGAGTATAGGTTAAGAGTTAGAAACAACTATACACCAAAAACACAGTGTATCAAATCCATAAAAAAACACTAAGAGTACCCAAAACATAAACATATATAAACAAAGTCTCTGAATTTGACAACTCCCCCCTCAACACATTACTCCCCCTTAAGAGCTGCTTTTCTGCTTCTCAATCATCAATGTCATTATCAACAGAAAGAAACATCTCCCCATTTTTGACAGGAATGGCCAAAGGGTCACTGTTCAGGCTGAGTGGTGAAGCTGTCAAGTTTTGCAGACAAAACATCAATCTAGTCCTGCATGGCTCTCATCCTCTCAGAGTGCTCATTCTGGACTTCTCTGATCCCATCAAGTCGTTCCAGAATGACTTGAAAAGCATCTGGAGGTGTATTTGAAGAAGTTGATGCTCTAGGTCTTTTGCCACTCCTCCTGGGTGTTGAAGTTGATGCATGCCCTGCTGCCTCTGCTTCAGTCTCCATTGGGACACCCTCTCCTTCATCACCTTCATCTTCTTCTCCTGGAAGCCTAACACTTATCCTTTTGCAGGTAAGCTTGTTAATTGCAGAAGGTGTAGACATGGGACTGATGTCTTGAGGGATTGGAACACCCTTCCTTCTAAAAATCCTCATTAGCAAACTGGGAAAGATCAATTTTGGCCTAGAGGTTGTTCTTGTCTCATCCACAATGGTATCATATATGTGGGAACTTATGTCAATGAAATTCTTTTCTTTGAGATCCATCAGAAAAATTGCTCTAGCACAGTTGATTGTAGTCAACTTCTTTATGGGATAGAGGTTAAACATCATGATTATTGTTAGACACCTCATGTCCACTGGAAAGGCAGTGGTATTCAAACATTTCCCTTCCCTCTGCCCACCTATCCTTTGTTGAACTGTTTCAATAGAAACACTCCTATCCCTGTAATTGATAAATTCCTCATCTTCTAATCCTTCAAGCCCTAGTACATCATCTATGACATGTGCATCCAAAATGAATTCTTTACCTCTAACCCAGCAACTTAACTCATTCTCCTTTATCACAACATTTGAGTAAAATTCCCTAATCAGGGGTTCACACACTACAGGGAAATCACTCAAAAGCTTTTCCCATCCTCTTCCTTCAAAACAGCTGGGGATAAAGGTTTGTCTTAAGTCCTCCAAATCTACAAATCTTTCTTGAATAATTCCTGCTTTCAAGAAGTTATCCTTGTATCTCTCAAAGTGATGAACTGACCTAAACAGTTTAGAATCAATTTTCAATCTTTTGTCAGCCTTCTTTGCAGGAGTTTTCTTCTTCGGAGGTGAGGGAGCCATCTGTGAACAATCAAAAGAGGCCATAACAGCATAGAACAATATATGTACAGAACTAGTCAGTACCATGTAATTAACAAAGAGATTTCATCCATACAAATGAACTTTGAACATTTAAACATAAGCTACTTAGATCAATCACATGGATAAGCAAGCCTAAGATAGGAAACACATATAAAAACATCAGATATAGAAACTATCCTAAGGGCAGATATTTGACAATGAGACAGATAATGGAAAATGATATGGCTCATAAACAGCATTGTGACACTAACAAATGCACCCAATGGATTTACACAATATAGCATGCACATTCAGCACAGTAAAACTCACAACCTCAAACGGAACAATTTGAAACAGCTCAACAGCTCAAGTTTAAATAATTAAAAGAAACACTTAGTAAAGCACAGGATGAAGAGCAAAAAGGAAGCAACTAAGACCAAATCAATTGCTAGCAACAGTATCCGCAGGCTAAGTATGAACAAAGAGCAATATCCGAAACACAAACCCATCTCTAAAATATAAACAGATGCGAAAAATCAAAGGGAAAAAAAACACAAAATCAAGTAGAAATGAGTTCAAAACTGAAAACCCATACCTGAGACTTGAAGAATTTGAGCAGAAAATATGCAACAGTCACAAATGTTCGAGGGAAAAACTGAAAAAGTTTAAAACTGCTCCTATTTCAGCCAAACACGCGTTTTTCGCGACTTGATTAAGTCGCCACACAGTCGCCAGTTCAAACCGCCAAAACACTCAAGAACAAAAATTTGAAAAATTTTTCTAAGTGTTTTTCGCGACTGGAAGGTCTACCCGCGAGTGAGTCGCGAGCTGAGCCGCGAAAATCTCTGAGTAACCCTCGCGACTGGACCTTCCACTCGCGAACAAGTCGCCAAAAATGACCCGCGAAGACGCGACTGAAGCATGCGACTTGACATACCCGCGACTGAGCCGCCAAAACAGGGCAAAACTGGATTTTTGAAATTTTCAGATTTTTCAAACAAAATACTTTCCAAAAACACCTAAAACACTCAAAAATCTTTTTGTGTGAAAACACATTTCATCAAGTACAATCACACAAATGAATATGGCATTTATTGAACATAAACTTGTGTGTTGTGTGTGGATATCAACAATGAGATAGTCCTTCGTCTAATGTGAAGCTTCAATGATCAATTCAACCAAGGCATACACAATTAGCACTAGATCATGTGACCCATCTCAATTATAGAAATATGTATATATGACCTCCCACAAAACTTGATAACATTAATTTGGAGCTTTACATTTGACTCCACTTTCAATCATAACATTTGATCTTTTTGATCTTTTGAGTCAATCACCTCTCATTGTGAGAGTGATATTTGATATTTCACTTTAATGAACAAGCCTTTGGTTTTTTGAATAAAGATTCACTTTAATATAAGGTCGCTTACCCTTTTTCCTAGTCAAATACTAGAATGTGCGACAGGCTTTTGCAGCTCAATATCTCTTTTCATTTGGAGATTTACATTTGGTGAGCTCTTTTTAGCAAAACAAAAAATAAAGAGTGGGAAGATATATAGACACAAGTCTATGCATGTCTCAAGATCAACATAACCATTCACTTAGCATTCATGACAAGTTTGAAGATCTATTTACAACAATCACATAGATTTCAAGATATTTCCCACAGTGATATGAGTGCATGAAAACAAGCAATGCTCGAAAATGCACAAAGCCATTAGCACAAAGGTACAAGGCAAAACAAGTTTTGAGACAAAAACTCAACAAAGTCAATCAGGCTTTTTGATTTTCTAATTTTTATGAGATTTTTGGATTTTTGACACAAGAAACAAAAAGATTGATAAGACAAAATAAAAAAATGCACAAGTAGACAAGCAAACAATCAACAGCAAAAATAGCAAGCAAAACAAACAAACATTGTCACAAAGCATAGGAAGTATTAATGCATGGACATGTTGTAATGCTTATGCATGAGTACCCTTTTTCACCCACACGTCACTTGTGTTTGGGGTGATTTCCTTATAGGATTGGGTACGGGAGTTAGGGCTTTCAAACCTTCGTGAGAAGCTTTCCAAGCAGTTGGTGAATGCACCAATCATCTTCATCACGTTCATCATTCTGGGATCACCATTCTGATCTCTAGATTGATCATCTGCCCAAATTCTTCTATCATTTCTGGGTCCTCCTGACCTTTGAGGAGTTGCACTATTCTTTGCTCTCAGCTTTTGGCAATTTGGTCGAGTATGCCCTTGAAGTCCGCAGTAATGACACACATAAGTTGCTCTAGGACCTCTTTGTGGTCGTGGGCGTGACTTGGCACAAGATTCAAACCTGCCCACAGATTGATTACGGGGATTCAGCATCCGTTGGTTCACCACATTCTTCTTCTCCTCCACCTCGAGCTTCTCACTAGTAAGGTCAGTTATAACTGGATCTTTGGCCTTTACAAACTTCACTTCTTTAGTGACATTTCTAGATGAGCTACTTCCTCCGGTATATCCCAATCCGGATTTATCTGAAAAGCTCTTTTGAGATGAGATAACATCATCTAGCTTCTTGGTGGTGACCCTCTCTATTTTAGCATTTGCTTGCACAACCTTATTCTCAAGAAATCTCACTTTTGTGTAAGTTTCGGACAACTCACCATTTAGTGTTTCTATCTCACATTTGGCCTCCCTATATCGGATTAGAAGACTTTTGTAGTCCTCTTCAGCCTTCTTCATATTTCTCACAGCAGCCTTGGCTACCCTTGTGTACTCACCCGACTTCTCCAAGAGTGAGTTATAATTCTCTTGAAGATTTGCTGAGCTTTCATCTTCTTCAGCATCTGATTTTTCAACAATTCCTAGTGATTCATCATCACTATGTTCTCCAAGGTCTCGTACAAGCAGATTCAACTCATCCGAAGACTCAACATGAGCAATAGTCATAAAAGCTGAATAGTTCCCCTCTCCATCACAGCTTTCTTCTGATTCTGAGTCAGACGAATCCGAGTCACTCAAAGTCGTGGCGTACACTTTACGTTTCGATTTCAAATAATTCGGACATTCCTTCTTAAAGTGTCCATGCCCGTTACATTCGAAACAAGTGACACCTTGTGTGGGTTGGAATTTTTTTCCATCTTTCTTTTTGAATTCCCTTTTCTCCCTTCCAGAACTTTGGAATTTTCTTTTATCATCAAATTTGCCATTATTTTTGAATTTCAAGAACTTTCTGAAATTTTTGATAAGGTATGCAACATCTTTGTCAACCACATCTTCTCCCGATGAGTCTTGATCTTCCACCTTCTCATTAATGGTCTTTAGAGCAAGAGATTTACTCTTCCGTTGATTTGGCAGCGACATCTCATAAGTCTGCAGAGAACCAACCAGCTCCTGTACTTTGATGTCATCAAGGTCCTTGCTCTCTTCAATCGCTGTCACTTTAGCACGAAAACTTTCCGGCAATGATCAAAGGATCTTCCTTACAATCTTTGAATCCTCCGTTTTCTCCCCCAAGTTGAACTTGCTGACAACCACCTCATTTAACTTCCCATAGAAAGAGTCAAAAGACTCATCCTCACTCATTTTGAGCTCCTCAAACTGAGTGGTCAGCATTTGTAACTTGGTGTCTTTTACTTTCTTCGTGCCTTCATAGGTGGTTTCCAAAATCTCCCATGCTTCTTTGGCAATGGTAATGTGAGAAATCCTGTGAAATTCATCTGGAGACACACCACAGAAAATAGCATTGAGTGTTTTGCTGTTAGAATTAGATGCAGCAAATGCTGCCTTATCCCAAGTGGATTTGGCTGCCTCAGGTCTGGTCCAACCTATCTCAACAGCATCCCAAACGGATTCATCAATAGAACACAGAAAAGCTCTCATGCGAACCTTCCAAAAAGCATAATTACTACCATCAAAATATGGAGGTGCATTTAGGGATTGAGACCTATCCATCTCAAAATGGAGTCAAGGATCACACAATGGTAATGAAACCAATAGCAGTGTACCCGCTCTGATACCAAGTGAAAGTTCAAAAACGTGTATAAACACCTTTGAACGTTTAGACCCCCAAATTACAACTTAACCAAATCAAGCAATATGTCAAACAACTAGTATGCGGAAACTTAACATATGCTATAATATGGAATTGGTAAAAACTATCTAAACCAAAGCAAAATATAATCCACAGCAGATAATAAAAAGGCAAAGATAGAGAGGAAGGAATATGCAAACACAAAGACAACACGCGATGTGTTATCGAAGAGGAAACCGAAACCCTCAGCGTAAAACCTCTCTGCCGCCCTCCAAGCGGTAAACAATCCACTAGAAAATACAGTTGGGATACATGGACAGCAATAGACCCTCCAAGCCTAATCTACCCAGTGCACCTAAGCCCTCCAAGCTTCTTGCTCCAACGAGGTTGCGCCGAACCTTTTTCTTTTTTAGCTTCCCGGATTCCGCTACTAGACCGTAGCATCAACCAATGAAGATTGGTTCCTTCCTAACTGCTTCCCAGAAATCCAAACAGCTGTCTCACAGTGATGATGATGGTGAGAACCAAGTTTGGTATAATGCCTCTCAAGGATTTGACAATGGAGAGGAAGAGAGTTGAGGAATTTGAAGAGACTCTAAGGTATAGATTGTGGGTGAATCAATCTTGTTTTTCTTTAGGGTTTCTCTCTCAAAAATCTCTCTGGAAGCTCTCTTACAATTGTGGGTAAAAGGGGTATTTATACTGGAGTGGGAGAGGAATGTGAAACGTCAGGTTTTACAAAACAGGGGTGGCTCGCTGCTTGACCTCGCGGCTTGACCAAGTCGCGAGATCCAGTCGCGAGATAACCGTATGGCTAGTTGTCCTGTTTTGTCTTGTAGTGCTCCAGCTAACATGACTGTTCATCTTCCAGCATGCTTGGCACGTGTGCTGCGTCTGGCGGCTTGCAGCTGCGAGTCATCCGCGAGTCCCAGCCGCGAGTCTCTGTTTTCTTGCACACTCTTGAGCAATCTTCACTCTATCTCACTCACTACCCTTACATCAAACCCACCTAAATACAGGGTTAATAAATGCTGAATTACAAGCAAATTTAGCACGGAATAAAGCCAATTAGATGGTTGAATAAATTCAACCTTACAACGCGTTTGGCAAAAACAGGAGCAGTTTTTAAATCTTTTTCAGTTTTCCCTCGAACATTTGTGACTGTTCATCTTCTCTCTAAACTATCTCCTTCCCAAACACTCCGTGAATCCATTTTCAACTCTCATTGGTGCTTCATTTCTTGTCCAAATCATCAAGAAAAGGTATGGGTTTTGATTTCTCAATCTCATTTTACCTATTTCATGGATATTTCTTTTACCGTTTGGATTGATATTGTGTTCGAAACATTTCTCTCTTTGTGTGATGGGTATGGCCTGCTATGTTTGCTATTGTTCTCATCTATTTTCATGTTGAGTGGTCACAATGTGTTTTTCATTGTTCTGATATTTGCCTGTTGTTGAGTCTGAAAATCTTTTCTTAAATGGGTTTGGTGTTTATTTGACTTGCTCATTTCACTTGCTTGAGTATTGATGTTGGATTTCGGTATTGGTTACTGAGTTTTTATGATAACATAATGTGTGTCTCTCAACCATGTGCTCTAGTTTGGATGATTTGTTACTTCATGTTGAAATATTTTCCCATGTTCGTATCTCTTGTGGAGTGTTTTATGATATCTGCTCTAAATGTTCGAATGCTGTATCTGTTTGCATATCATGGTCATGATAACCTGTCTCATTGACAGTTTTGTTAGTTGTTTTGTCTATCTATGCCTTTGTGCACTATCACCATTTTGCTGCACCTGTCATTTTGTGCTCCTTTGTATTGTTGGAAGTTTGGTTGGGTCTGCACTATCTTCAGTTTGTATTTATATATTGAATTTTTTTTTGCTCTGAATCTTGTTGACATTTATCTTGTGTGGTACTGTTGTTTGGTTCTCTGCTGTGGGTCTATTCTCTTGCAGATGTCTCATCGATCTTCCAGGGGTAAAGACATTGTTGCTGACGAACCAGCAACACCAGTTGCTAACAGGACTCGACTATCATCTCAGGCATCTCAAGACCCCAATGAGGATAGGTTCAGACTTCAGCTTAACTCACACGCCTACTCAAACGTTTTTGACAAGTCAACTACTATAGTGGAACGGGTGGTAGAGTTTAACACCTTAGGGACCACTTTTATCCCTCGAATCTTTGAGAAACGAGATTGGGCAAACTTGTTCGGGAACTTTGATGATCCAATGGATGAGCTGGTCAAAGAATGCTTCTCCAATGCAACTGATCTTGGAGTTCAACTCATTTTCTGGGTCAGAGGAACAGAGTTTAGTGTTTCCCCAGACTCCATCGCAGATCTTCTCGGCATCACCAGACCTCAGAATGTGAATCTAACTCCTTACGATGAACGAACTCCAGAAGTTGGAGAAATTCTACAAATCCTAGGATCCGATCATGAAGTATCCAGTGCAGGAACATCCATCAGCACCGCAAAGTTTGCACCAGAACTGACCACACTGAAGTTGATCATGTTCACCAATCTCTACCCACTGTCCAACATTACATTCATCAATCTTGGGAGAGCTCTATTCCTTTGTGATCTTATTACAGGAGCCCCCATTGATATATGTGCTCACATCTACTACACCTTGAGGAAGACCGCGTGTAGAACTGCAGCTCGAGGAATTATTCCATTTTGCAGTCTCATCATGAAGCTCATTCTTCGTGAAGGCATTATTCCTCCTGCAGATGGAAAAATGTTGACCCGTCAACGTCCCATTTCCATGTTCACTCTTCAAGCTAGCAGAAGTCACTCCTCTAAATCACCAAGGAGTGTTCACATCTCTCCGGTTACTCCATCTGTCCCTGAATCAGAGACACCTGCACATACTACATCTACTTCGTGTGCTGTTCCTGAAGCTTCACCGGCTAGTATTCCGCAAGCACAGACTGCTCCTCATACTGATAGAGTCGGGAGTGTACTTGAGCATATTCAGAAACGCATTGATGAGATTGTGGCACTTCTCTACTCCACATACAACCATGTCCAAATGCGTCTTGAGTCTATGGAGAATTAGCTAGATGCTATTCAACGAAAGTTGGACGAGAGCCTTTAGCTCTTCGTGCCAAAAAGGGGGAGAGCATTCAGTAAGGGGGAGAAAGTTCAAAGGGAAGTATGCATAGTGATAGGGGGAGTACACACATATTTTTGTTTTAAGTCTTATCCTCTAAACTTATAGGTTTAGGTTTATGTTTGTTGGACTATTTCTTGTTTATATGGGTTTGATACACTGTGCTTTTGGTGTATAGTTGTTTCTAACTCTTAACCTATACTCTTGGTTTAAACTTTAATATATTTTGATGATGTTATTCAGGATGTTTTGTGGTTTGTACCCATGTGCTTTTGTAAGCTTTTAGGGTTAATGTTTTATGCATAGTTTGTAGGCTTTATGGTTTGTACCTTGCTTATTGCAGCCTTTATGCTATGTTGAAATCAGTACTTTAATCTAAATGTCCTGTATTTTGGTTTATGTACTGCCACTCTTGTGCCCTTGTAGGATTGTTGCTAGATGCATATACCTTGTGTATTATGCATTGGTTGAGTGTTGAACATACAAGTGTCTTGCCTTGTGCTTGTTAACTTGTATGTCCTTGTGTTCATTCCAAGTGTGAATGAGCACTGTGATCACTACCTTGTGGTGTTCACTTGGTTGATCAAGCCATGGTTTGTTTCTTAACTCCATCTTTGCTTGATCACATATTGCCTGTTTCATATGCATTTTATGATTTTTTTCTTACAATGATCATGGTGTATTGTTGTGTTTCAGGAGTATTATGTTCATATGATTCAAGTGCTTCACAGCTTCTAGAGTTAGGTGTGAGTGAGTTTTGTTTAGGGTTTTGTCACGGAATAGCCAAAGGGGGAGATTGTAAGGTTGAATTTATTCAACCATCTAATTGGCTTTATTCCGTGCCAAATTTGCTTGTAATTCAGCATTTAGTAACCCTGTATTTAGGTGGGTTTGATGTAAGGGTAGTGAGTGAGAGAGAGTGAAGATTGCTCAAGAGTGTGCAAGAAAACAGAGACTCGCGGGTGACTCACGGCTGCAAGCCGCCAGAAGCAGCACACGTGCCAAGCATGCTGGAAGGTGAACAGTCATGCAAGCTGGAGCACTACATGACAAAACAGGACAACTGGCCATACGGTTATCTCGCGACTGGATCTCGGGACTTAGTCAAGCCGCGAGTTCAAGCCCGAGCCACCCCTGTTTTGTAAAACCTGACGTTTCACATTCCTCTCTCACTTCAGTATAAATACCCCTTTTACCCACGATTGAAAGAGAGCTTCCGGAGAGAATTTTGAGAGAGAAACCCTAAAGAAAAACCAGATTGATTCACCCACAATCTATACATTAGAGTCTCTTCAAATTCCTCAACTCTCTTCCTCTCCATTGTCAAATCCTTGAGAGGCATTATACCAAACCTGGTTCTCACCATCATTATCACTGTGGGATAGTTGTTTGGATTTTTGGGAAGCAGTTAGGAAGGAACCAATCTTCATTGGTTGATGCTACGGTCTAGTAGCGGAATCCGGGAAGCTAGAAAAGAAAAAGGTTCGGCGCAACCTCGTTGGAGCAAGAAGCTTGGAGGGCTTAGGTGCACTGGGTAGATTAGGCTTGGAGAGTCTATTGCTGTCCATGTATCCCAACTGTATTTCTAGTGGATTGTTTACCGCTTGGAGGGCGGCGGAGAGGTTTTACGCCGAGGGCTTCGGTTTCCTCTTCGATAACACATCGCGTGTTGTCTTTGTATTTGCATCTTCCTTCCTCTCTATCTTTGCCTTTTTATTATCTGCTGTGGATTATATTTTGTTTTGGCTTAGATAGTTTTTACCAATTCCAGATTATAGCATATGTTAAGTTTCCGCACACTAGTTGTTTGACATATTGCTTGAATTGGTTAAGTTGTAATTTGAGGGTCTAAACGTTCAAAGGTGTTTATACACGTTTTTGAACTTTCACCTGTCAATGGGGACATCTTCTCAGGCAGAGATGGGTTTTAAGAGGAAGCCCCAGACAAGCCTATTCGACCTGATTGAGGGCCAGTCGGGGAAGGATGTGCCAGGGAAGTCATAATCCAACCCTCCTCTTCCTCCACCACAGCCTCAGCCTATTTGGACTAGGTCTTCTCCCTCTCGATCACAGCCACCCTCTCCCCGATCCAAGCTTCCTGCTTCTGCCCAATCGACTCTACCTCCTCGGCCTGAGCCCACTGACCCAAAGAGGAAGAGGAGTTCCAAGGGCAAAGAGCCAATGGATGGGCTAGGGATGAAGCCTTGAGGGCCAAGACGGAGGTAGAATTTGCTACGACGGAGGCTGAGAGCTCCAAGGACAAGGCCGAGGGGGAGGCCTATGACACGGGGGTGGCTGATACCCAGGCCATTCTCAAGGCTTAAATCCTTGGGGTATGCTGGCTCTACTGCTCCTAGGTCTGGAATGAAGTCCTCAAACAAGCTCGGGTGGAGGCTTCATCTGATCTATGGAAGGTGGAGAAGGTATACTATCCTCCGGCCATCCGTGAGACCCCCTCTGTCAACTCTGAGACTGTGAGTGCTCCAAAGGAGGCTGAGGTTGCTCGGCCTGAAGCTGCCCTAGCCGTGTCCGCCCCTAACGAGCCAGCCGAGGGGGGCGAGCTTCCTGGGGTGACGGAAACACGTGGAAGTTCAAATCCTGAGGCGCCCCAAGAAGCTGCTGGATCTATAGTCAGTGCTTAGGACTCTCACACCGAGGAGCCACCTCTCTTGGCTCAGCCCCTTCAGGCCATTTCCCCAGTTGATGTCTCCCAGGGCTCTGAGGCCAATCCTGCTCAGCTCCCCAAGGAAGGGGACGTCTCCCAGGGTTCTGGGGCCAATCTAGCCCAGCTCCTCAAGGAAGGGGCCAAAATAAAGTTGAAGAAGTAGGGATCCCGACCGACTTTTGTATTGGTTCTATTTTAATTTTTAGTTAGTTTTCTTTTCTTTTAAGGACCTTGGAATGGTTTGTAATTAAATTTTTTTGACTACATGTATGAAATTCCTTTTTTCCTTTTTCTTTTGAATTATGCGTTTATTATCACCACCTCTATTGCTATTACTGCGAATCTCGTGCCTTGTGAATTGGTTATCCTAACGGGTACGAATGGTTGCGTACATAATATATTTGAAATTAAACCCCTAAATTCTAACTTGCCGGCGTCATGGGGATGCTTGGTTTGCGTCTACCCATGTTTTTATGGGGCTGAGTGTATGATTCGAGGTACCGAGCGTGTACTTAGGCCACATTCACAACCTTTACGAATCTTGAAATATCTAGTTTCCCCATAGGTTTGAGTCCGATGACCATACAAGACCTTGGTTCTGTCTAGTACTTAGATTTTCTTGGAGTTGCTAGTTTCCCCATAGGTTTGAGTCTGAGGACCATGCAAGACCTTGGGTCTGTCTAGTACTTAGATTTTCTTGGAGTAGCTAGTTTCCCCATAGGTTTGAGTCCGAGAACCATGCAAGACCTTGGTTCTGTCTAGTACTTAGATTTTCTTGGAGTAGCTAGTTTCCCCATAGGTTTGAGTCTGAGGACCATGCAAGATCTTGGTTCTGTCTAGTACTTAGACGGTTGCCAGAATGTGAGACGTGTAATCAAGATGGACTTAAAATTTGAACTAGATAAATGCTCTTATTAATAATAATACCTTCTCAGGTTATTTACATTCCATGGACGAGGTATAGCTTTTTCATCTAAGTCCTCTAGGTAGTATGCTCCTATTCCAGCAACTAAAGTAATTCGGTATGGCCTTTCCCAGTTGGGTCCAAGCTTTCCCCAGGATGGATTTTTGGCAGCACCCACAACTTTCCTTAGCGCTAAGTCCTCCGGGGCTAGTGGCCTAAGCTTCACGTTGGCATCATATCCCTGTTTGACCTTCTGGTGGTAATAGGCTAACTGGACCATTGCCCTTTCTCTTTGCTCGTCGATCAGATCTAGGTTCTTCACCAGCAGTTTGTCGTTACTGTTCGGGGTGCAGGAGCTCGTCCTTAGTGTTGGGAAGTTTACCTCTAGAGGGATAACAGCCTCGGCCCCATAGGTCATGGCAAAAGATGTCTCCCCTGTTGACCGTCGTGGTGTAGTCTAGTAAGTCCATAAGACGTGCGGTAGCTCTTCCACCTATCTTCCTTTGGCGTCATCTAGCCTCTTCTTAAGCCCGTTAACTATGACCATGTTGACAGCCTCAGCTTACCCGTTTCCCTGAGGATAGGCTGGAGTTAAGTACCTGTTAGTGATCCCCAGCTCGCAGCAGTATCTTCTGAAGGCCTTGCTGTCAAACTGGAGTCCATTGTCTGAGATGAGAGTGCGAGGGACCCCGAATCGTGTAACAATGTTTCTCCAGATGAAGTTCTTAGCATCCACATCCCTGATGTTGACCAGGGGCTCAGCTTCGACCCATTTGGTGAAGTAATCTATGCCGACCAGTAGATATCTCTTATTTCTTATTGTCTTTAGGAAAGGTCCCACAATATCCAGGCCCTACTGGGCAAACGACCATGGACTGGATAAAGGGTTGAGGATCCCGCCTGGCTAATGAATATTCGGGGCGAACCTTTGGCATTGGTCACACTTTTTAACCTATTCCAGGGCCTCCTTCTGCATCCTCAGCCACCAGTATCCCTGGGTAATGGCTCGGTGTGACAGAGATCTTCCTCTTGTGTGACTCCCACAGATCCATTCGTGCAGCTCTTCAAGAAGTAGTTCCGATGCCTTAGGGTGGACAAACAATAAATATGGCCCGGAATATGAGCGTTTGTACAATTTGTGGTCCCCGGACAACCAGAACCGAGGAACTTTTCTTCGTATTTTTTCTACCTTCGACTTTTCCTCAGGAAAGATGTCATCTTTGAGCTACCTCACCATAGGGTCCATCCAACTAGGGCCCACTCTGACCTTATGAACATGGACCACGCCTCTGGCTACTTGATTCGCTCTATCCAGGTGCTCGACTAGAATAATTCGAGGCAGATCCCTTGCCGAGGAGGTGGCAAGCATGGCCAGCGAATCTGCATAAGTGTTTCCACTTCTGGGGACGTGCGACAAATCGAAAAAGTCGAAGCTCGACTGCAAGCGTTTGATCCGGCTTAAGTACTCTTACATCCTTGCATCTCTGGCCTCTAATTCTCCCTTTACTTGGCCCACTACTAGTCTTGAGTCCGAGAACATCTCCACTGCTTTTCCTCCCATTTTCTGTACCATGGCAATTCCTTATAGCAGGGCCTCATACTTAGCTTCGTTGTTCATGGCCGAGAACCCGAGTCTCAGGGACTTCTCTATGATGGTTTTCTCAGGAGATATTAGGACTAGCCCCACTCCGGAACCCCTTTGATTTGCTATGCCATCAATGTACACCTTCCAACATGGGGGTCCTGGTGTAGAGATTACTCCAACTGATTTTCCATCCATGTTCTGCTCCTTTACCACTATTTCTACTGGTGGTTTAGCAAATTCGGCTACTAAGTCGGCTAGGACCTGGTCCTTTATAGAGGTCCGAGGCATGTATTTGATGTCAAAAACTCCCAGAATTATGCTCCATATGGCGATCCTTCCAATGCAATCAGTGGTTCGAAGTACAGACTTCAAGGGTAGTTGGGTTAGAACAACCACCGTATAGGCTTGGAAATAATGGGGAAGCTTTCGCGTAACGTGGACCACAGCCAGTATGGCCTTCTCCAGGGGTAGGTATCTGACCTCAGCTTCATGTAGCAACTTACTCACGTAATAGACTGGTATTTGGATGCCATTGTCATCCCGTATTAGCACCAAGCTCATAGCATGGGGGGCCACAGCGATATATATGTACAGAACTTCATCGACCTCGGGACTGGACATGATAGGTGGCCGGGATAAGTAATTCTTGAGTTGCTGGAAGGCCACAACGCAGTCCTCGGACCACTCGAACCCCTTCCACTTGTTGATCAAGAGATAGAACGGTTTACATCTATCCGCCGACCTAGAAATGAATCGATTGAGGGCTACGATCATCTCAGTAAGCTTTTGGACCTCTTTTACATTTTGTGGTGGTTTCAGGTCATTTATAGCCTTGATCTGGTCGGGGTTAACCTCGATTCCCCTATGAGTAACCATGTAGCCCAAAAACTTGCTTGACCCCACGCCAAATGAGCACTTGGAAACATTCAGGCATATGCTTCCTCAAGATACCAAAGGTGTTGTCGAGGTCCCCTAAATGCTCGGACACCACTTTACTCTTCACCACCACGTCATCAACATAGATTTCGATGCTCTTGCCCAACTATGGTTCGAACATTCTTGTCATCATCCTTTGATAAATGGATCCCGCATTCTTCAAACCAAACGGCATTACCTTGTAGTGGTAATTCCCAGTTGGTGTCACGAAGGCCGTTTTCTCCTGATTCTCCAGTGCTAGTGGTATTTGATGATAGCCTTGAAAGGCATCTAAGAAGCTCATCCGAGGATGGCCTGCTGTCGCATCCACTAGCTAGTCTATCCGAGGCATTGGGAACGAGTCCTTAGGGCGCACCTTATTTAGGTCTATGAAGTCCACGCAAACTCGCCACTTCCCACTTTTCTTCTTAACCACCACAGTGTTGGCCAGCCATTCGGGGTAAAAGACTTCTTTGATAGCCCCAGCACGCTTAAGCTTCGCCACTTCGTCCCTAATCGCATTGGCATGCTCTTTTGACGGGTGACGGGGTGGTTGCTTCTTGGGAGTGATGGCCGGGTTGACATTGAGGTGATGTTAGATGAAGGCTAGTTCGATCCCAGGGGCATTGCAGGCATCCCATGCAAATACATCAATATTTCTTTTAAGAAACTTAATTAACTCCTTCTCCTGAAGAGGCAACTGAGCCCCTACTCTAAAGAATTTCTCCGGGTCGCCACCAATAACCACCTCTTCTAGATCTTTACATTTCGCCTCCTTGGCAGTTGTGTCAGGGGGCGAAACCGGGGTCTTTATTTGCTATAAATTCTTCTCAGCGGAGTCTGAGGACTCCGCGTCAAGCCGATGTGAGACGGCCGCTACCACGCATTGCCTCGCCGTGGGTTGGCAATCACTAATTTCAAGAACTTGGTCCCCTGATGGGAATTTCACCTTCTGGTGCAACGAGGAAGCAATAGCCCCTAAGGTATGGAGCCAGGGCCTACCGACGATGGCCGTATAGGGGGAGTAGGTGTCCACCATGATGAAGTTCACCTCCGCTATCTCTGGGCCGGTCTGAATGGGCAGCCTAATCATGCCCATCGGAATGACAAGCTTTCCGTCGAAGCTCATCAGAGGGGAGTTGTAAGGCATCAAATCTTCTGGTTTCAACCCCAGCCCCTTGTAAAGGTCGGGGTACATAACCTCGACCACGCTGTCGCCATCCACCATCACTCTTTTCACATCGTAGTCCCCGATTTTGAGGGTGATTAGCTGCGCATCGTCATGGGGCTGGATGGTCTCGATTTTGTCTTCCTCTGAAAAACTCAAAACGGGACAAAAGTTCATTCTGGCCCTCTTCGGCCCTGGTTGGGACTCCTTGGCAGGCAGTTGAGCCACTGATAACACTCGTGCAGGGCGCGTGCCTGTTCTCCCTGGCGCAGCCACGATTGCGTTAATCGTTCCTACTGGGTGGCCTTAGGGTAGCATCCCTCCTGGCTTCTTGATGGCCTTGATGACCACAGGAATGATGCAGAAGGTGCTTTAGCTTTCCTTCCCGGACTAGCTGGTCCAAGTGGTTCCAGAGGTTCTTGCAGTTCTCCGTGGTATGGCCATGGTCTTGGTGTTATTGGCAATAAAAGTTCTGATCGCGCCTCGAGGGTTCTCCCGCCATCTAATTTGGCCACCTAAAGTATGGCTCGTTCTTGATTTTCTCCAAAACCCGATGTACTGGTTCTTGGAACACGACGTTGACAGTTTGTGCATTGGTTGTTTCGGGTTGTCCTACGAAGTCCCTCCTCAGGCGGTTGTTGTTATACCTATCCAACCTAAAATCTCTCCTCTCCTGAGGGATAACTTTCTCTTTTCCTCTTCCTTGCAACTGGTCCTCCTCCACTCGCTTATACTTGTCAATCCGATCCATTAGTTGGCGCATACTGGTGACAGGTTTACCAATCAAAGACTTCCTCAGATCATGATCGGCTGGGAGACTATTTTTGAAAGTGATAATGGCGACGTCGTCGAAATTGTCTTCCATCTCATTGTACGTCTCCCAATATCTGTCCGAGTAGGCTTTTAAGGTTTCTCCATCATGCATGGATAGCGACAGCAAAGCGCTCAAAGGCCGAGGGGCTCTGGGGTTTGTAACGAAGCGGGAGCTAAAAGCTTGGGTCAGCTACTTGTACGAATCTATGGAGTTCATCTTTAGACCGTTAAACCACCTCATCGCCACTGGTCCCAAGCTGGACGGGAAAACCTTGCACATCAGCGCCTTGTTCCTAGAATGGCCAGCCATCCTTTGGTTGAACTGACTCACATGCTCCACAGGGTCTGTTTTACCATTGTAAATGGCGAAGGTCGGCTGCTGGAACCGTCGAGGAAGTATGGCCCCCACTATGTGATGGGTAAAAGGCGCCAATTGTAGGGACTGAGTTCGAGCGCTCCTCCTATTGGACGAAAGGTCTTAAGCCCAACTAGCCAATACAATGAATTTTTAGAGAATGAGTTTAAGAATTAGGTCTTAGTCCGAACCACAATCACTAGACACAGTTAGGTGTAGGTTGAGTAACAAGGAAATGGGTTGAAGTATGAGATTTCATCCTCGGGCGTTTCGTCCGAGGAACTAAGTATTCTTCTTCTTCTTCTTTCAGTACTAGGTTACAGGGGCTTTCAAGATCATGTAGACTGTCCCAGCTTCCTTCCTTTTCTCTCTTTTGGCTCTTTTTCCGCGATCCCCCATTGTTGGAGGGTCTCTCATATTATATACTTCTTTCCAGTCGATCTTGGCCCTCCACCTATTGATCATACAGCCACCTTCCCAAACCCTCTGTGAGTTGCGGCAACCAAGGCCGCACTGTTTAGGGGTCATTTCCTCATTAATGTGGTCAGAACGTTAGTTGGGTGCATTCAATGCGAAGGTGACAGTTTCTCCTTGGATTGCTCCTGCACCATACGCCTATGGATATTTTATTGTACTTATCCTTCTCCTAGGGGCGCCCTGGGAGGCTACCTTTGCCGGTGTGTTGTTCTCTCCTCTTGGGATTTGGGACGCCGAGGGCAGGATCGTCCTCGGCAACGTTTCTAGGCCCTTTGGGCTTTCTTTGTCCTTCCTCGGCTATTTCTCCCTCCTCAGCGTGGGCCTTAGGCTCAGTACAAAGTGGGTCAGGGTTGTCAAATTCCTTGGCCCCACAAACCCCTTTTGGCAAATTAATTAATTAATTACTCAAGTGAATTAATTAAGTCAATTTAACATGTAATAGCGTGGTAGCACAAACAAATCACCAACTAAGTTAAATGCTACGGAAATTAAATTTGATACAGGTGATTTGTTTACGAATAGGGAAAACCACCTAGGCAAAACTTCACCGGGTGAGTTTAAGGTCACCACTCCCGAGAATCCACTATTATCAAAACAAGCGGTTACAAATAAAAGGAATTCCAGTACCTAATACCAACCTACAGTTGAACCCTTACCCAATACACAATTGGACATGTATTGTAGCGACAATCTCTCCTTTCAATGCACAAATCCCAATACATGACTAAGCAATGATGCACAGATCCCAGTACATGACTAACACACTAACTTTTGGAAGATGTTGGTTGCAAAGTTCTTCAGTTCATCTAACAATGAAAATCAGGAAGCTCCTTGGTTACAAAACCCTTGGTGCAAAGACGTAGTAGCTTCTACAGAGAATATGATGAACTAGGTCAGTTTTGTCTCCAGTCACAATATGCATGTAACAACAATTGCAACAACCTTTGCATCACACGTGACGGCCTTTAAAATAATCCTTATATATGTCTAGGATTGTGAGAAAAGAAACCCTATGCTACTTATAAAATATGCATGAAATTAGATCTGAAAATTCTAATTTCATAATTCTTGACAGATACAGCTTCTGTCGAGCCTCAACATTAAACCTCGATAGAAAGGATTCTATCGAGACATTTGTCGAGATTTAATGAACATCACTTCTTCACTTGTTTCTTGGTTAGACTTACATGGCTTCAATACTAAACTTAAACACTTGTTTCTTGAAGTACTAAACTCATCCTAGATCTACCTAATTACAAGTAAAGTGTGTTTTGTTAGAGGATTAGCCAATTTACATCACATATGTCTCTAACAATTCCCACACATGTCCTAACATTTTTCAACATGGTTATTATATGAACTTATTAACTAATCATAATTTGTATTTAGGATGTTTCTCTGGACCAACAATCTCCAGCTCTCCAAAGATCATCAAGTGCATCCTATCAAGGAACAAAGTAATCGATTTAATTTTGGTGTTCAAGGACCTTTTTACGTACAAAGAACTACATTTGAACAACTACATCTTTTGCAAGTGTTGAAGGATATCCTCTAACACTTTGGAACTTTGATTATGTATTTAACTTTGATAATTATGTAATTAACTTAGTTTGGGCAATTGTTTTATTCTTAGGACCGCATCTTTTTGTCAATCTAATGATGATGGTATCATGTAGACACTGTTATTTATATTGATAATATATTTCTCTATTTGATCCTATGTTAATATTGTATTAGTTTGGAAACATTTGCGGTATTGTCTTAGTTACATTTGTGGTATTGTGTTAGTAAAGCCAAAACTATTACAGGTTTTTTGTAAATAGGTTATCAGTATTACATTAGGTTCTTTGTAAACAAGTTATTAAGGAAAAAATAAAATTAAAAATTAAAATAAAATTACCTATAGTGGCAGTCAAAAGCGCCGCTAAAAGTGTGCTTGGAATGTTTTATATGAAACCCTATAGCGGCACTTATTGCTCACCGCTAAATATGGACACCTATAGCAGCAGTCA
This sequence comes from Quercus berberidifolia, assembly GCA_028535905.1. Classification (NCBI taxonomy): domain Eukaryota; kingdom Viridiplantae; phylum Streptophyta; class Magnoliopsida; order Fagales; family Fagaceae; genus Quercus; species Quercus berberidifolia. The sequence goes on along the minus strand of JAPQVW010000002.1, from coordinate 74,433,631 downwards.
AAAGCATCGCTAAAAGTGTACTTGGAACATTTTAAATGAATCCCTATGGGGGTGCTCTTTGCCCACCGCTAAATGAAACTCTTTTTTTTTTTTTTTTAATAAAATAGCTGAAGTCTTAAAAAAGAAAAAAGAAAAAAAACAGGGATAATATATATATATATATATATATATATATATATATATATATATGGTAAAACAAATGTATGGGAGAAGTTGTGATAAGAATAGTTCTTGGACAGATACATTAGAGACATTTTTGTTTACCTAATTCTAATTTATTTTTATTTTTAGTGGAAGAAAGGGAAGGAAGAGGTCTTCCATATTTTATTTGTAACTTAGGCATGTCATTGACCTAGCCGCCTGCAAGTCTCAAATTCTAGAGCTAAGTCTAAATGTTTGAATAATGACCATGTGCCTTGCATAGATACAGTAATTAACTAGTGCCTTGCATAGATACAGTAATTAACTATCTTAAATTTCTTCTCTTGCGTGCTACAACATCTTGTATCCCTAATTCTCATAACTTTTTTTTTTTTTTTAATTTTTTTTTTTTATAAAGAGAGCAATCAAAATCACTTATTCACTAAAATTTTCCCCATTTTACGAGGCCTTGGCGAAAGTTTGAGCTGAAGTTTCGCTACTATTCATAGAAATAAAGTACGATTTTATTTGGATGGAAATTCACAAAAAGCGTACAATTAATGATCATATCAAAGCCTTGGCCAAAGTCACATTTTTTATGTTTCGAACAGAGATGTCCAATGTTTTATCTTCTCTTCCTCATTTGTACTTATCGAATTAAAAAAGAAAAAAAATTGATCATATCCCCAGCGTTCCATGGAGCATTCATTTTGTTGGTCTGGGAAGGGTATAACATTGCTTCATTATTTATTTATTTATTTTTATTAATGTTATAGCACTGCTTGTGTATCACACGTATGACTACAGTATTTTCTTATTTATAACTGCATAAATTGTATTTTTCTGACCAAAGACTACCACCTTCACATTGTAAGAGCATTTAGTAGGAGAAAAAAGAAAAAAAAAAAGTTTAATGAAATATACGGTCAGACATACATTCATTCATGTAAACATCAGAGAGTCCAAGAGCTTAATTGAAAATACAAAAAGAAATTGGTTTTTATATATATATATATTTTTAGAGATTTTCAACCTATAGCATTTGCTCTTGATAACAGCTTTTTATCATTAGACCAAGACACTAATTAGTTTTTGGTGTAGGCAAGAATTGAATCTCAAATCTTTTATTTAACTATCCAAGATTTTATTAGATGAACTAACTAAAACCCACTTCATAAAGCAATAATAAAACCAGAAAACACAACCATTTGGTATCATTAAAAAAAAAAAAAACCACCTGGTTGTAATATAACGTAGCAACATCCATGCAGTAGTAACTAAAACGTTTATATTCATAGCTAAAGACAAAGTGTGACCAACATCGTCAACTTTATTAACATTTAATACTACAAGGAAACGATGATTTTTTTGACTAGGGATCTTTTTTATTATTCTACAGTAAATGTCGAGATCCGGTATTAAGCTCTATAAATCATCCATGCTTTGCTGAAAGCTGAATATGAAAACCATCACTAAATTCTAAAGGAGGGGATCGAATCACCTCTCCTTCTTTGATTGTAGTCATCCTTAATCAGCCATAATTCAAATACGATAAATTAACAGAATAAAAATCAGTAAGAAAACACCTGTATTTGGTGCTGCATATATGCATGTAAGAATAAGAAATAAAGTACCTGTATTTGGTGACCAAGATATGAAAGAAAACACCCATTAGAACTTTGCTGAACTCGGCTCCTGCACATGATGTCATGCCTGCCCCAAATGGTATGAAATTCTTTGCTGACACATTTGCTGAGATGTTCTTTAATCCATAATGAAATGAAAGATTAGTCAAATATAGGAACAAAGATTAAGGATTCCCACCAAAACTAATTAGTCCATGATGAGTATATATCAAGATTTTAACTTGGAAAAAAAAACAAAACAAAAACCAACCCACCTGCCATCTCCATGGATTGAAGGAAAGAGGATCCTCATAAGTGCTTGGGTTTAGTTGAAGGGCGGCCGGAACTACCATAAGCGCCCAACCTTTTGGAATTGTATATCCTACAGTCAACATGCCTCATATTATTCTCAACTTATTTCATAATGAACGTGTCTTATACCATTCTTTGACTTATATTATAATTAAGACGAACGAGTACGAGTTACAATGATATTAGCTCTCACCCATTCTAAGAATAATTATTAAGTACTTTTAAAGTACAATAAACTTGTTAATTTGCAATGATAAAAACTAGTCATTTTATAAGGGAAAAAAGTTAACAAATGCTTTAGATAAAAAATGTTTTAAGAAATTTTTTATGTAAAATGAAAGAAAAATGGACTTTTTTACAGTTTTTTATATTTCTTATGAAGGTAATCTTAAAAATTTTCTAAAATTTTTTATTAGCAAATATTCTAAAAATCTCTATTAACTGGGCACAGTAAAAAAAATAATATAACATAAACTCAAAAAGTCATGCGGAAGAAATAGTTTTTGTATTAAATGATTTGCTTTTTATTTGGTTTATCTATCCCCCAACACCCACCCCACATAAAAAAGAGGAATTAAAATGGACAAAATATGTTGACAAGTCAACCAATTTGATTTTTTCAACTTACCATTTACTTGAATGTCTTGGAGAGTTCTTCTCAAAATCCCTCGAGCAACACTAGCAAGTCTAAGCGATTCACTGATAATCTATATGTTCCAATTCATTGGATTGTAAGAATCGTAGCCAATAGCTTGAAGTTCTTTGTTAAAAATTACAAGGAAAGATCGTGCGCCTGAAATAAAGGGGGGGTATTTATCTACTCACATTATGAGTAAAGTCATGGATTTGTACTCCTTCCATGTAAGTCCAGAATTAACATTTTCTCTGTTCTTAAGAATTGCTTCATGCTCCTCCTAAGAATAATAATTTTTTTAAAAAAGTAATATTAACATTTAAACGCCAAAAAAGCTTCTTCTAATTCTATGTCATGTAAAATTTTGGAACTTCTTTGTGTCACTAACCATTAATTCTTGTATCACTTTTGGGTTTTCATTAATTAACATATATAATGGCTAAAGTAAGAGTTGACGATATGGTCTCAAAGCTAGCAAAGGGAAGCCCAAACATCATGTTGATGACAAATTTATCTGTCAAGAACGTCTCTGTTTTCATGTCAGCCAGAATCTGATCAAGAAAATCTCCTTTGCGAATTTCTGGATTACTTTTTCTCTCTTCTAGTTCGCTAGTTATTATGCTTATTACTTTCTTCCGGTTCTGTATGACAATGGAATGAATATATTAGATTACAGTCACATATAATACGAGAAGGATGTTTTAGATTTTGAAATTTGTAAGGATTAAGTTTGAGGAAATTGCCTGTAGATACGTATGATAAGCTGTACCAGGGATATTAATAGGGAATGACATAAGTCACTGCAAGAAGTTAATAAAAGATTCACAAATATCTTCCTTTGATTTGTCTGCCTGAAAACTGAACAATTGCTTTGCTGTAAAATCAAAGATCATCTGCAAATGATCAACAAATAAGTAGTTAAAGAAAGAAAAATATGTATTGTGTAGTTGCTACTTCAACTTCAAGTACTCAAAATGCTAAGAAAGGAACGTCTAATGATCCTTAAACAATGTTTTCAGGCTCCATTAGCATTTTAGCAATTAAAAATGGGTGAGACGCGCCATTTTATGTGCTATTTTAATGTGTGTGTTCGTATGTGGCATCAAGTTTTTTGAGAGTACGGCCCATAATGATCATAATAATGTATTTTCAAATGTTTTAATATTAATCATTGTTTCATGAAAATAACTAAAATTTTAAGATTAATTATATATAGACCATAGGTCCATCCGTCCATATGTACAACTTTATCTCCTTCTTTTTGTCATTTATTTTGTACCTCTTGAAAAGCTTGTCCTGGAAGTTTTAAATATAATTAGTTCCATCTAAAATAATTACTAGGATCAATTATAAATATATATATATATATATATATATATATATATATAAAATAAATAAATAAATAATACTGAGGCATTATCATGATGGAAATTAGTTATTAAAAGCTTACGGCTGATGTGCTGCTTTTCACTTCCAAACTGGGTAGTTTAGACCAACTATGTAACCTTTTATTTATTGCATCCTCTAACTATGGCAACATCTTGTCCTTGAGGGCCTCAGGACCAAAATGACCCAAGATTACATTCCGTAGGTACTTATGAAAATTTTTTTGAGTATTAATTCTTGCTGCATCTTGGCGGAGAATCTTTGCAAAGGAGTCCATATACCATCTTTCAACCAATTTTCCTTCTTGTTGAAAAACATAATAATTGAATTCAGGATCAGATGATACCAGAAGTAGAACTGGTCGTCCTGCCAAGCTTGTTCGAAATATTGGACCATATCTAAAAATGAACCCCACCCCCCCCAAGAAAAAAAAAAAAAGAAAGGAAAATAAGTTGATTACACGAAGATGTCATATTTATGTAGATGGAGTAAATTTAACCAAAAAGCAAACCAAAAAAAATGCATGTGGTTGTGTAATATAACCCATATCAAGAATAGAAAGTTTACAACAGAAATTAATGTGAAAAACAAATTAGATGAGATGCAAATAACATTGCATGTGGGTTATTGTGGGCTTACTTCTTCATCCTATTCTTGATAAAAGGTGGTGTGTCTATGGACTTGCTTGACGCAAGAAGACAAACGGTCTCCCTGATAAGTGGAAAGCCCATAGAGCCAGGAGGTAATTTTCCACTGCATTTAGGGTTCCTCCACCTATAAAGCCAATGTGTGGCAATCACCATAAGTAAGCTAGCGATAGAGAGCCAAACTGACCACATCTTTAGCTAGTAGCAAGGAGGAGTAGCAGATGCGAATAGTATAAGGTGAGCTTAGGATTGGTTCTTATGGAGAGAATTAGTGGCTCTTTATATATATATATATATAGGCAAAGTGTATGACATCATATAATAGCCAATAATTGTTTAAATAAACCAAGGGAGCATTCTCTCTCACCCCCCCCCCCCCCCCCCAAAAAAAAAAAAATGACAAAAAATTATTTGTGTATCATAATTAAGACTAGCCTTTTCAAATTGAAAGTTGGCCGAAGAAATCTAAAATATAAATCACTTGAGGAATATTTTTTTGGGTTTAATTTGTTTGTTTCATGTTAAGCATTGAAATTAAATGTTTGATACTTTGCGTTTTGAGTGATGTTATGCTATTTAGTTCCACCAAATATATATATATATATATATATATATATTTGAGTGCTTTTTATTTTTCGCTTATGTGTTTGGTTTTTTTTTTTTAATTTTTTTTTAATTTTTAATACATGACAATACTAATTGGTTTATTAGTAAGAAGAATTTTGGATATACATGAATGATAATAATTATGACTTTCAACTCTCATGTTTCATGCTATATCCAATAATATTTGTTGGCAGTATATATAAATATATAGAGATATTATAGAAATATATAACCAATAATATTTGTTATTAGCTATTATTAGTGGGTAAAAGTAATTTCAATACTGGGTTCAAAGTATTGGCTATTATTGTCTATTGTTGGCTATTATTGGCTAATAATTATTGACTTTTAAATGTAATCTCGTGAAGTTTTGTTGTTATCACAATATTTTCTATTAGATTCTAAATATTTAGGATTAAATATTTAGGTTCTAATTTTATGTATGTAGCGAAGGCGTTGCATTGGAATAATGGTCAAATAATGAAACCTTAAAAGAAGGGATTGTTTATGGAAGAAAGAAAGTGAGGAAGGATGGGACCACCATTCAAAAAACTCGTGAAAGAAAGAACAGAAATATTCGTATATGAATTGCAAAACAATTCATATGCCCAGGAAGCCGAATGTTGATACCTTTTTTTGATTAAAAAAGGACAGCAAAAAAGCTTAGTAATCATCAAAGAGAGATAGAGAAAAATGAGATTAGTAAGTAATGACAGAAATAAGGGGCCATAAAAGTCTGAAAGAATAGAGAAATAAATAAGGCCCGATGGGCCAGAATTAACAACAGGAAGTCCCATAGGCCCAAGACGGGGTAAGAATAGTGTAAAGAACATGAAGAATTGGATGATTGTAGCTAGTTTGAGGTTAGCTAGGCCTCCTAAGAACAGGAAAAGAATTGAAGGAAAGAATGGAAACACATAGAGAGTATTGAGACATAAATTGTTTGATTCCCCTCTTTGTACAAGTTGTTGCTATTCTTATACCACTTTGTCAACTCTGCCCTCTGTAACTAACTAACTACACGCAGCTGTCACCAACTGTCACTAACCAACTTAACTAACTCCTATCACCTATCAATGTAACTAACTCCAACAGAATCCTATGGCAGCAGCTATCACACTATGGCAGCAACTATTAGAGTACACAAGGTAATTATAGAAAGTACATGTACAATGATTATAGTAATCCTAACAAATAGGGCAAACCCAACAAGTCCATGCCATCCTCCTTAAAGGGTAAGCATGGATAGAAAGGATATAGGAATAGAACAAGACAAAGTTGAACAGAAACAGTGTAGGAAAAGAAAGAAAACAAAAAAAACGAAGAGTAGTGGAACAACCACACTATTGCCAGAGCACCACCAACCTGTACCCAGCCAATGCAATGGGAGGTGGACCAACGGTCAAGGGATTTATAGAGGATGTAGTTTGGTGGAGGGGGGAAAAGGGCCTAATTTCGATTTTCGACTAGGGATTCTTTTGGGGGATGCTTTGCTAGGATGTCATCTTTACCCAAAATGGGTAGTAGATAGTTGAGACCACTTGATGCTTGCCAGAGAGGTAAGTGAAGAGAGACCCAAATCCTTATCCGTTCAAGTAAGGGGGGAAAGGCTCATGGTAGAACCAAACGAATTGGAATTTCTCGTGGAATGGGTAATGGAAGAGAGAATGCACTGGGCATGCCCAGATGTAGTGGTGACTGAACAACCAATAGGGTAATAGGCAGCTTTAAAGGGGTGCTCATAGTAGAAAAAAATGGTTGGTGAGCCACGGGGGTAAAACAGAGAAATTCCATAGGCTTGAACTAGTATAAATAGGAACAGTAGCCATAAGTATAGAGGGGACAGCGACTAAGGCAAGAAAATAGAGAGAACTGAGAGAGAAATAACAGAGAAAAGAAAAAAAAAGTGAAATAGAATGAAAAGAGAGTAGACGTGGTAGAAAGGTATGCATCAATTGGATACCATTTCCCTCCCTCTTACAACAAACCCACTCTTTGAAATCCCAAAAGCAGCAACAAGTTGCCATCTAGGCCCATTCCCCAGAATGCACAACTTTGATGGTTTAGCCCAATAACAAGGTTGTCCAAGTTGGGGTTTTGGTTCTTTTTGATTCGTTCTTATAGAAAGACTTGCCATTTTACTTTCTGCTCTATCATTCTTACGTTTTGCTGTATTATTTTTACGTTATGTCGTATCATTGAGCATTCTGCTATATTGTCTATGTTAATTATACCATTGATCAATTTTCCCAATGTAACTTATCATCTTGCCATAAGATATTTGCTCTTGAATCTATAAACATGAACTAACATTGGTGAATTTATAGACACACATTTGTTAATGGTTGTTGTCTTTGTTTTTGGAAGCTAGGTTTGTGCAAAGACTGGCCCATTAGCAAGGTCCTACTAGAATAGTGGGCCAGACCCAACTTCCCAACCCATAGTAGAACAGACCTTAGCCCAGCAGAATGGGCTCAGCCCAACAACACAAAAAAGGCCCCTACAGATATTAGTCATAACCCATGCATTGCACTAGAAAGTTTAACATAACTAACATGATTTTTTTTTTTTTCCTTTCATTTTTTTGTTTAAATGTGATATTTAATAATTATAGTAGTTATTAATAGACATTATCAAGTTCTTTTTGAATTGCCAACATTTCCTCAAATTCTTTTCTTTTCCTCTCTCTTCTTAGGTCTATTGAATGGACTATTGGAAATTTGTGTAAGATTTTTGACCTTTTAAAGTTTACAATGATATACTTTTCAACCATATATAGTACATAGTCAATTATTGTATCTATTTGATCTTGTTGTACAACTATTTAAAGTTTTAAACCTCTTTTTTGCTATTGACAAAAGTACTTAAACCACTTTTAACAAATAGACAAATAAGCGATAACAAAAAGTACAGTAAACAAAAATTTGCATCTAAACGCATTGTAAAATCCTTACCATGTGTATGGCCAATTCTCCTTGGGCTTGCCGACGTCTCGGTGTATCAGGATCTGATCTCAAGTGATTTAATGGTCCAGCTTTAGTGATGTCCCTATTGTGTACAGATTTTGACCTCCAGTAATTTGATGCTCTAGATTCAATATTGTCCATATCAGGCTCCCAAGTAGTAGACCGTAATTTCAAGTGCTTTGCCTCCCTATTGTGATCACTTGCGTTAGTGATAAGAGTAAGCTATTATTAAGTATGACAAATGTCAAAGTTTGAAATATTGTAGCATGAAACAAAAAGAAAACATAAGAAAGAAAGAACGGGTTAAATTACAAATTACACCACTAAAGTTTAGCAGTGTTTAGTGAAAGTTCAAATAGTGTATAAAACACCCTTGAACGTTTAGAACCCCAAAAACAAAAATACCAATTCAAGCTTTATGACAAACAATAAGTGTGCGGAAAATGAACATAAGCTATAAACAGAATTGGTAAACAATCTAAGCCAATTAGAATCACATCCACAGCAGAAAATAAAAGGCAAAGATTATGGGAAGAGAGATGCAAACATAAGGACAACACAACGATGTGTTATCAAAGAGGAAACCGAAGCCCTCAGCGTAAAACCTCTCCGCCGCCCTCCAAGCGGTAAGTAATCCACTAGAAAATGTAGTTGGGATATATGAACAGCAATAGACCCTCTAAGCCTAATCTACTCGATGTACCTAAGCCCTCCAAGCTTTTTGCTCCAACGAGGTTGCGCCGAACCTTTTTCTTTTCTAGCTTACCGGATTCCGCTATAATCCATAGCATCCGCCATCCTTGGCATCTTATAATGCTTCCCAAAGCTCCAAAAACACTCAACACTCTAAATGGGTGTGGGTAGTGTTTGGATAGAAATCTACTCTCAATAGGTATGACAATGAGAGAGGGAATGAGAAGAGACTACAAAAATTTCTCTCTAAGAATGAGTAGCTCTCTCTAATTGGGTAGGTGTTTTTAAGAAACCTCTCTTAGGGTTTTTCTTTCTGAATGGCCACACATATTTTGTGGGAATGAGGGGTATTTATACTGGTGTGAGAATGGAATGCGAAGAGTCAGTTTTTCCAAAATAGGGTTGGTTGGCGACTTGACCTCGCGACTTGACTGAGTCGCGAGTTCAAGCCGCAAGTTAACTGAATGGCCAGTCTGGATTTTTGTCCTGTAGTGCTCCAGTTGGCATGACTGTTCAGCTCCCCTGCATGCTCTGCGCGTATGCAACTTTTGTCGGCTTGCAAGCCGCGAGCCTCCCGCGAGATCCAACCACGAGTCCTTGCTTCACTGCACAGTCTTGAGCATTTCTTCACACTCTCTCACACACTACCCTTACATGATTCCCACCTAAATACAAGGTTTCTAAATGCTATATTACAAGCAAATTTGTCACGGAATAAAGCCAACACATGGTTAATTAAATTCAACCTTACATTTAGATATTATACTCTGAAGTTTTAGAATTTAAATTTTACCCCTAAAGTTTGGGGGTGTTTGGATTTTATACCCTAACGTTTCAGAATTTGAATTTTACCCCCTAAGTTTTAGAGATATTTAGATTTTACTTCCTACAATTTGGAGGTATTTGGATTTATACCTTGAAGTTTCAGAATTTGGGGATGTAAAATCCCAACACCCCTAAAATTTAGGAACTAAAATCCAAATTCTAAAACATTAGGTTGTAAAATCTAAACACCCCCAAATTTTAGGAGGTAAAATTCAAATTTTTAAATTTTAGGGTGTAAAATCAAAACATTCCCAAACTTTAGAGGTGTAATTTGCAATTTACCCAAGAACGGAATCGATCAACGTGGTTCGTTCAACGAAACCTCTACATCCACACAACCAAAATTCAAATGGTTACATCTTATTCACTTTATTGATAACACATTACAATAGAACTCATATTTATAATGACATTAATAGAATTTAAAAATAAGTCAAGAACTCATATTTATAATGACATTAATAGAATTTAAAAATAAGTCAACTACCGATTTATTATAGAAGTAAATCATACTTCTAAATCCAATACCCCCCCTCAAGTTGTGCATGTATCTTTGATAAAATGCAAAACTTGTAGAAATTGAATCCAGAACTTGAAAATGTCTTCCAAATTTTTGGTTCTCTTGGATGGGTTTCTCAAAGTACAGTTGATCATTATAAACAACATTATTTTCATTGTTAGCAGCCACATAATCCGTATCATCCATTAGATAATCATCAAAATCTCTTAATGTTGCGTTTGGAGGTTCATTCTCTTCATTTTCATTTGCATCACCAAACTCAGATTCATCACTAATAGTATGAACTTCTTTATCATTGTCACATAGCCAAAAAAAGAAAAACAAAAATGGAAATTTATATTTACTTGGGTCAGGGCTACCAAGTAATCTATTTATTACGTTTTATTTTATCAATTTGGGATATTTGGAGGCCCAAAAATTTTTTTTTTTTCCCTTTATATCACAGGATCTTTGGTATCGGTATGGGATCAAAATCCTATAAGATCCTAAGATCCGAATCGAGATCCCACATGGATTTGACCTTAATAGAGATCATAGTGAGATCCCAGACGGTTTTGGGATGTCGGATCTTAGGATCTTACAATCCTAAGATCCGGATCGAGATACTGATAACCATGTCCATATTTATAATTGGATTTATAGAATTTAAAAGTAAGTCAATTATCAATTTATTACATGCATATTATGATTTTGAATTTCATATCAATATAATTGATTGTCCAATCTCTTGATTTACTCTAAGCAATCAATTCTTTGATTTATGACTTTAATTTGGGGAAAGTAAATCACACTTCAACAAAAAATTACAACTTATTCCAAGACCTTAAAACTATTATGAAATGGAAATTTTAATAATTTAACTATTTTCTTTAACATATTTAAGTTGAGTTTATATTGTGGATTCTAGTTAGCTCAACTGATAAAGTCTATTGTTATCGAATAAGAGATCTAGGGTTCAATATTTGCACCTATATAAAAGACAAAATGTCTTGGTCTGATGATAAAAAGCTATTATCATGAGTGAACGCCATAGGTTGAAACTTTCTCAATAAATAAAAAAAGAAAAAAGAAAAAAGAAAAAAGATTTTATACGATCAATTACTGATAGTTACTTTACCAAATGTAATTAGCAACCATGTTAAGCAAACCTGATATTGATACGGTGACCGCTACAAATAAATTGTATACGGCAGGAAAGAGGTGCTCATTTGTACACATACTTAGCTTTCTTAGACTTGAGGCCCATCTTCCTGCATCATTGAGTGGTGTCAGTACTTTTAATGATATATATGCTGAGCTCTCCAAGATCATATAGTAATAATTGATGTTAAATTATAGAATACTTGAATTGAATCATCACCAACATGATAAATTAAAACCAACAATCTTAAGAAACAAGGAATCAAGCCATCTTTTAAAAGAGTTCTATTAATTAACTGAACCTATTAATCATTGTCATTCCCATTGGTACAAAATATTCTAAAGCCAGAAAAAAAAAAAAAAAAAAACAAACAAAAAAAAAAACAAAAAAAAAAAAAAACAAAAAAAACAAAAAAACAAAAAACAAAAACAAAACAAAACACTAGCAGATCAAAATTGCATGTATATCTATTCATTAATGACTTATTTCATTCTTCACTTATCATGGAAAAGATATATTTCATTCTTTAGTTATTAGTTTATGCTCTTTATAATGGAAAGCTTTTTATGTGCTTTATACTCTTTATAATGCTTATCTAATGCTCCTCCCATTATAAGACCCTTGATCCCTTTAAGAAAAATGAGTTCTACAATTCCCTTCCCCACATCGCCCATTTCAATCCATACGCCCTGTGCCTGTACCTAGATTTAAGAAAAAAAAAAATTCAGCAAAAAAAAAAAAAAGTGTCAACAAATTTGAAAATTTAGTAATTGAATTTCAAAAGGAATCATCAATACCAATGGAATCTTGGATTAATTTTTCTTTGAGATAAGTAGATAGTAGAGGAGGAAGAGGTACGGTTCAATGTTCGAACCACATATATGAGGCATTACAAAAAATCTGGTTACCATTGAACCATCTATTGAAAGTTTGAACAATTCGAAAGTTCAAATAGTGTATAAAACACCCTTGAACGTTTAGACCCCCAAAAACAAAAATATCAATTCAAGCTTTATGACAAACAATAAGTGTGCGGAAAATGAACATAAGCTACAAACAGAATTGGTAAACAATCTAAGCCAATTAGAATCACATCCACAGTAGAAAATAAAATGCAAAGATTATGGGAAGAGAGATGCAAACATAAGGACAACACAACGATGTGTTATCAAAGAGGAAACCGAAGCCCTCGGCGTAAAACCTCTCTGCCACCCTCCAAGCGGTAAGTAATCCACTAGAAAATGTAGTTGGGATACATGAACAGCAATAGACCCTCCAAACCTAATCTACCCAGTGTACCTAAGCCATCCAAGCTTCTTGCTCCAACGAAGTTGCGCCAAACCTATTTCTTTTCTAACTTCCCGGATTCCGCTACTTGACCATAGCATCAACCAATGTGAAATTGGTTCCTTCCTAACTGCTTCCCAAAACACCAAATAGCCCTCTCACAGTAATGGATATGGTGAGAAAAGGTTTTGGTAAAAAACCTCTCAAGGATTTAACAATAAAAAGGAAGAGAGTAGAGGAATTTGAAGAGTCTCTTATGTAAAGATTGTGAATGAATCAATCTTGTTTTCTCTCTAGGGTTTCTCTCTCCAAATTCTCTCTGGAAGCTTACTTTCTTTCGTGGGTATAAGGGGTATTTATACTGGGGTGAGAATGGAATGTGAAGAGTCAGGTTTTTCAAAACAGGGCTGGCTCACGGCTTGACTAAGTTGCGAGATCCAACCGCGAGATAACTGAACGGTCAGTTGTCCTATTTTGTACTGTAGTATTCTAGCTAGCATGACGCTTCAACTTCTAGCATGCCTGGCACGTGTGCAGCTTCTGGCGGCTTGCAGTCGCGAGTCACCCATGAGATCCAGTCGCGAGTCTCCGTTTTTCTCGCACACTCTTGAGCATTTCTTCACACTATCTTACTCACTACCCTTACAAGAATCCCACCTAAATACAAGGTTACTAATTGCTGAAATACAAGCAAATTTGGCACGGAATAAAACCAACAAGATAGTTGATTAAATTCAACTTTACAATCTCCCCCTTTGGCTATTCCATGACAAAACCCTAAAACAGACTCTAGACTTAACATATGAGTTAGGAACAGTTGAACATAACTCACTTACACCTAACTCTAGAAACTGTGAAGCTCTTGAATCGTATGAACATGAATCTCCTGAAACACAACAATACACTATGATCATTGTATGCAGAAAAGCATGAAATGCATATGAAGCAGGCATGATGTGATCAAGCAAAGATGGAGTTAAGAAACAAACCATGGCTTGATCAAACAAGCAATCACTACAAGGTAGTGAGCACAATGCTCATTCACACTTGGAATGAACACTTGGACATATAAGCTAATAAGATCAATGCAAATTACTTGCATGTCCAACACTCAACCAATGCATATTACACTAAGTATATGTATCTAGGAACAATCCTACAAGGGCACAAGAGTGATAGTACTTAACAAGAAAATGCATGACATTTAGTTAGAAGTACTAGTTTAACAAAGCATAAAGGATGCATAAAGCATGGTACGAACCATAAAACCTACAAACTAAGAAAACAAACCCTAAAAGCTTACAAAAGCAACATGGGTGCAAACCACATTATATACTGAAAAACATCATCAATATATAAAAAGTAAACCATCCATGAGTTTTGAGTTAGAACCAAACATAAACCATAACCACAGTGTATCAAACCCATAATAACAACAATTATCCAAAACATAATACTATAACCATAAACATAAACAAAGTAAACAAGATAGACACTGTTTTTGACTGCTCCCCCTCAAAATAGTACTCCCCTTCAAGAGCTGCTTCTCAAAAACTTCTCCCCCTTTTTGACCGGAATGGCCAAAGGGTCACTGCCCATGATGTGCGGTGATCTTGTCAAATTTTGCTAAGAGAACATCAAGCTGGTCTTGCATGACTGCTATCTTCTCAAACTGCTTGGTCTGGACCTCTCTAATTCCATCAAGTCTTTCCAGAATGACCTGAAATGCATCTGGAGGTATATCTGAAGAAGTTGATGCTCTAGTCCTCTTGTCACTCCTTCTGGGTGTTGAAGTTGATGCCTGACCTATTGCCTCTACCTTAATCTCCATTGGGACACCCTCTCCTTCATCACCTTCATCTTCTTCACCTGGAAGACGAATACTTATCCTCTTGAACGTTTGCTTGTTAATTGCTGAAGGTGTAGACATGGGAATAATGTCTCGAGGGATTGCAACACCCTTCTTTCTAAAAATCCTCATGAGTAGGCTAGAGAAGATCAGTTTAGGCCTAGAAGTGGTTCTAGTCTCATCCATAATAGTATCATATATGTGGGAGCTGATATCAATGAATGTCTTTTCCTTGAGCTCCATCATAAAAATTGCTCTAGCATTGTTGATTGTAGTCAACTTCTTTATAGGATACAGGTTAAACATCATGATAATAGTGAGACACCTCATGTCCAATGGAAAGGCTGTGGTATTTAGGCATTTCCCTTCTCTCTGTCCACTAATCCTCTGTTGCACAATTTCAATAGAAAGCATCCTATCCTTATAGTTGATGAAATCATGATCTTCTAACCCCTCAAGACCTAGCACATCATCAATATCATGTGCATCTAAGGTGAATTCTGTTCCTCTAACCCAGTAGCTCAACTCATCTTCCCTTATCACAGCATTGGAGTAAAACTCCCTAATCAGGGGTTCACACACAACTAGGAAATCACTTAGCAGCTTTTCCCATCCTCTCCCCTCAAAACAATTAGGGATAAAGGTGTCTCTCAAATCCTCCAAATCCATATACCTTTCTTGTATGATGCCTGCCTTTAAGAAAAAATTCTTGTATCTCTCAAAATGGGAAACAGACCTAAACAGATTATGGTCCATTTTCATTCTCTTATCTGCTTTCTTGGCAGGTGTTTTCTTCTTTAGAGATGAAGTAGCCATTTGTAGACAAGCAGAAAAGGCCACAACAACAAAGCACAGTACATGTATACAAAAAAATCAGTACTCTGTTAATGTCATAAAGAGATAAGAGTAGAGCAGCAAGACCAAAGATGGATTAAAGTCAGGTATAGAGGAAATGGCTCAAATCATAAACCAACAAATCAAATGAGTGTACTCATTGGTAGACACTCAAGAACAAACAACATTTTGCAGAAAAGTTCTAATGCTGCAGAGTATAACAACACCCAAAGGACAAACATATGTCAATGAGACATATCTTGATGAGTATGAAATGACACAGAATACTCAAGACAGAAGCACAGACAAGATATACTAACACAAAATCAAATCAATATAACCCAACAAACAAAACTCAATCATTTTGAATCAACTAAATAAAGTGAGTTCAAACAAAATGGGTATAAGATAGTCAACAAACCCTAAGCATTGAGTAAGACAAATAATAATAAACAAATCTAGCAACCTAAACAAGTTCACATAAATCAAGAGCCTCAACAAGCCAAACAAGGACAAATCTCAACACCGAATCACCAGCCCATCACAAATCAGAATAACAACACATAGAATCAAGAGGGAAAAGCTCAAAAACAAGAAATACCAAGTGAGAAAATGAGAACCCATACCTTTTTCTTGAGGATTTTGAGTTGAGATGATTCAAAAATGGAGTTTGTAGAGAGTGACACGGAGTGTTTGGGCCAGTTTCAATTGAAAGAGAAAGTGAATAGTCATAAAAAGTTCGAGGGAAAACTAAAAAAGATTTTAAAAACTGCCCTTACTGTGCAAAACACGCGTTTTTTGAGTTGCCAGAAAATCGCCAACATCACCCGCCAAAACACTTCAATCCAAAAGTTTTGAAAAAATTTGCTAAGTGTTTTTCACGACTGGAAGTCTCACTCGCGAGGTAGTCGCGAGCTGAGCCGCGAAAATTTTTGTGTACCCCTCGTGACTGGACCTTCCACTCATGAACAAGTCGCCAAAACTGACCTGCGAGCTCGCGATTGAGGCATGCGACTTGTCTAACCCGCGACTGAGTCGCCAAAATAGGGCAATACAGTTTTTGAAATTTTCAGATTTTGTAAGAACAAAATACTTTCTAAAAACAACTAAAACACTCAAAAATCTTTTTGTGTTTGAATCAACAAAGATTGAGCATGTGAAAACACATTTTATCAAGTACAATCACACATATGGCATTCATTGAACATAAACTTGTGTGTTGTGTGTGGATATCAACAATGAGATAGTCCTTAGTCTAATGTGAAGCTTCAATGATCGATTCAATCAAGGCATACACAATTAGCACTAGATCATGTGACCCATCTCAATTATAGAAGTATGCATATATGACCTCCCACAAGACTTGATAATATTACTTGGAACTTTACATTTGGCTCCAATTTCAATCATAACATTTGATCTTTTAGATCATTTTGAAACAATCACCTCTCATTGTGAGAATGATATTTGATATTTCATTTTGATGAGATAGCCTTTGGCTTTTTGAAAAATCATACACTTTATTTTTGATCGCTTTCCCTTTTTCCTAGTCAAATACTAGTATATGCAACAGGCTTTTGCAGCTTAATATCCCTTTAAATTTGGAGATTTACATTTGGTGAGCTCTTTTTAGCAAAAAAGAAAAAATAAAGAGTGGGAAGATATATAGGCACAAGTCTATGCATGTCTCAAGATCAACATAATCCTTCACTAATCGTTCATGACAACTTTGAAGATCTATTTACAACAGTCACATAGATTTCAAGATTTCTTCCACAGTGATAAGAGTGCAAAGAAACAAGTTACGCTCATAAATGCACAAAACCATTAGCACAAAGGTACAAGGCAAAACAAGTTTTGAGACAAAACTCAACAATGTAGGTCAAACTTTTTGATTTTCTACTTTTTATGTGGTTTTTGGATTTTTGACACATAAGAAGGAAAAGATTGATCAAAATCAACATTAAAAAAAAAATTGAATGAAAGAATGCAAAAACAAACAAACAAAGTCACAAAGCATAGGAAGTATTGATGCATGGACATGTTGTAATGCTTATGCATGAGTACCCTTTTTCACTCACATGTCACTTGCGTTTGGGGTGATTTCCTTATAGGATTGGGTACGAGAGTTAGGGCTTTCAAACCTTCGTGTGAAGCTTTCCAAGCAGTTGGTGAAAGCACCAATCATCTTCATCACGTCCATCATTCTGGGATCACCACTTTGATCTCTTGATGGTTCACCAGCCCAATTTCTCATGTCATTTCTAGGTTCTCGTGACCTTGGAGCAGTTGCACTATTCATTGCTCTCAGCTTTTGACAATTTGGTCGAGTATGCCCTTGAAGTCCGTAGTGATGACACATATAGTTCAATCTAGGACCTCTTTGTGGTCGTGGACGAGACTTGGCTCGGGATTCAGACCTGCCCACAGATTGATTACGGAGTTTGTTCAACATCCGTTAGTTCTCCACATTCCTCTTCTCCTCCATCTTGGGCTTCTCAGCAGTAGGGTCAACTTCAAATGGCTCTTTGGCCTTTATAAATTTCACTTCTTTGGTGATATTGCCAGATGAGCTACTCCCTCCGGTATATCACAACCCGGATTTATCTGAAAGATGCTTTTGAGATGAAATAATATCATCTAACTTCTTGGTGAAGACCCTCTCTATCTTAGCATTTACTTGCACAACCTCTTGCTCAAGAAATCTCACTTTTGTGTAGGCTTCTGGCAGCTTACCATTCAGTGTCTCTATGTCACATTTGGCCTCCTTGTAATGAATTAGGAGACTTTTATAGTCCTCCTCTGCCTTCTTCATCTTTCTCATAGCTGCCTTGGCCACCCTTGTGTACTCACCCAACTTCTCTAGGAGTGAGTTATAATTCTCTTGAAGATTGGCTGTGCTTTCATCTTCTTCAACATCTGATTCTTCAACAATTCCCAATGATTCTTCATCACTATGTTCTCCAAGTTCTCGTACAAGCAAATTCAACTCGTCTGAAGACTCAACATGGACAATAGTCATAAAAGCAGAATAATTCCCATCTTCGTCATAGCTTTCCTTAGAATCTGAGTTGGATGAATCCGAGTCACTCAGTGTTGTGGCATACACCTTGCCTTTTGATTTCAAATAATTCAGACATTCTTTCTTAAAGTGTCCATGCCCTTTGCATTCAAAACAAGTGACACCTTGTGTAGATTGGGATTCTTTTCCATCTTTCTTTTTGAACTCCCTTTTCTCCCTTCCTGAACTTTGGAATTTCCCTTCATCACCAAATTTGCCATTATTCTTGAATTTCAAGAATTTTCGAAAATTTTTCACAAGGTAAGCAGCATCTTTGTCAACCACATCCTCATCCTATGAGTCATGGACTTCCGACCTTTCATTAATTGTCTTAAGAGCAAGAGATTTGCTCTTCCGTTGAGTGGGCAGCGACATTTCATATTTCTGAAGAGAACCAATTAGCTCTTGGACTTTGATGTCATCAAGGTCCTTGCTCTCTTCAATCGCTGTCACCTTGGCACGAAAGCTTTCCGGCAATGACTAAAGGATCTTCCTTACTATTTTTGAATCCTCTGTTTTCTCCCCTAAATTGAACTTACTGACAACCACCTCATTCAGCTTGCTATAGAAAGAGTCAAAGGACTCATCCTCACTCATTTTGAGCTCTTCAAACCGAGTGGTCAACATCTGCAGCTTGGTGTCTTTCACTTTCTTCATGCCTTCGTAGGTGGTCTCCAATATCTCCCATGCTTCTTTGGCAACGGTAATGTGAGAAATCCTGTGAAACTCATCTGGAGACACACCATAGAAAATCGCGTTAAGTGCTTTACTGTTAGCATTAGATGCAGCAAGTGCTGCCTTATCCCATGTGGATTTGGCTTCCTCAGGCCTGGTCCAACCTATATCAACAACATCCCAAACTGATTCATCAATGGAACATAAAAATGCTCTCATGCGAACCTTCCAAAATGCATAATTACAACCATCAAAATATGGAGGTGCATTTAGGGATTGAGACCGGTCCATTTAAATATGGGGTCAAGGATCACACTATGGTAATGAAATCAATAAAAGTGTACCCGCTCTGATACCAAATGAAAGTTCAAATAGTGGATAAAACACCCTTGAACATTTAGATGCCCAAAAACAAAAAATATCAATTCAAGCTTTATGACAAACAATAAGTGTGCAGAAAATGAACAGAAGCTATAAACAGAATTGGTAAACAATCTAAGCCAATTAAAATCACATCCACAGCAGAAAATAAAAGGCAAAGATTAAGAGAAGAGAGATGCAAACACAAGGACGACACAACGATGTGTTATCGAAGAGGAAACCGAAGCTCTCGACGTAAAACCTCTCTGCCGCCCTCCAAGTGGTAAGTAATCCACTAGAAAATGTAGTTGGGATACATGAACAGCAATAGACCCTCCAAGCCTAATCTACCCAGTGTACCTAAGCCCTCCAAGCTTCTTGCTCCAATGAGGTTGCACCGAACCTATTTCTTTTCTAGCTTCCCAGATTCCGCTGCTTGACCATAGCATCAACCAATGTGAAATTGGTTCCTTCCTAACTGCTTCCCAAAACACCAAACAGCCCTCTCACAGTAATGGATATGGTGAGAAAAGGTTTTGGTAAAAAGCCTCTCAAGAATTTAACAATGAAGAGGAAGAGAGTAGAGGAATTTGAAGAGTCTCTTATGTAAAGATTGTGGATGAATCAATCTTATTTTTTCTCTAGGGTTTCTCTCTCAAAATTCTCTCTAGAAACTCACTTTCTTTCGTGGATATAAGGGGTATTTATATTGGGATGAGAATGGAATGTGAAGAGTCAAATTTTTCAAAACAAGGCTGGCTCCCAGCTTGACTAAGTCGCGAGATCCAGCCACGAGATAACTGAACGGTCAGTTGTCCTATTTTGTCCTGTAGTGCTCCAGCTAGCATGACGCTTCAACTTCTGGCATGCCTGGCACGTGTGTAGTTTCTAGCGGCTTGCAGCCGCAAGTCACCCGTGAGATCCAGTCGTGAGTCTCTGTTTTTCTGGCACACTCTTGAGCATTTCTTCACACTATCTCACTCACTACCCTTACAAGAATCCCAGCTAAATACAGGGTTACTAATTGCTGAAATATAAGCAAATTTGGTACGGAATAAAGCCAACAAGATGGTTGATTAAATTCAACCTTACACAATTAATACCCTAAATTTCAACATTTTAATACTTGTAACCTATATATGGATTAACCAATAAAAGAGGACCGTTATTGATTCACTTTTTTTTGGGGGAGGGTGGGGGGCAATTTTATTCACTTCTATTAGTTTTTAGACCTCTTAAAACCCAGTTGGATTAACCTAGTTAATTAGCAAGTTATAACATAGTCCAAATTCCAAATCTAAGTTATCACAATCAAATAATCATATCATGCACAGCAGCGGAAAGATAAATAACACAATGATATAATCACCCAGGAAACCAAACCGGTAAAAACCTGGAGATGATTTAACCTAGCTATCCTCAAGGTAAACCTGAATCCACTATGAAAGAATCGAAGTTTTACAGTAGGACTTAGAGCACTAACATCCTATTGCTACCCACCAGTAGAAACTTATTGACACGACCACTTGCAAGTTCCGAGACCACAGACTCCTTTCTTGGATTCTCCAGCAAGTACAAGCACACCCGCTTGTGTTTCTTTAAGTTCTTATGGCAGCAACTGAATGATCATCAAGTTCTTGAACGAATCTCCTTCTTGATAATCCTAAGCTTGTGTAAAGAAAAGCTCCTCACAGATCTCACAAGAGATTTACACAAATAGCAATATGAGCAACATCTAAAACGTGGCTAGGGTTTGCCTTATATACCTAGGGCAAAAACATAAAACCCTAAACTGTTTTAATGAACTAGGGCTGAGTTGGAATTCTGCAGAAAAACGTATTCTGCCCGATTTTCAATTGATCGAGCCTAAGCTTCGATCGATCGAACCAGGCCGAAATGCACTTTTAATTCTGCATCAACTTGAATCCGACTTTACATAAATGACATAAATGTGAGCAAGTCTTAACAAGACTAAACAACTTGTTTTGATCATAGTTTGCCAACAATACACATTAGAGTTCTAAATACATTAGTTCCTAATTCTTTAGAACCTAACAAATTCTCCCTTTGGCAATCCATGACAAAACACAACTAAAAGCTAAAAGTTTACAAAGAAAAACCCTTTACAAAAAAAATGCTCATTAAAAACAAATCCAATCCTAACTATGATCCATCAGTTGCAAGTTTAGACAGCGGCTCAATTGAATCAACCTGTATATTTCCTGAAACACTAAACAAAATGCCTAACTGCATGTGTGGAAAATACAAGTAAACAAAATAATTTCTTGATTTCACTCAACACAAAATAAAGACATATATCAATGAAAAACTCATAAATATAAATCAAAAAGCAATGAAACAAGAAACATATAAAACAATAAAAGTATCTCCCCCTAACATGAATACCTCAACAAAAATATAACAAGAGCTAAAAAGATAAATACAAAGTGAAACACCTAAATACAATCTAAACTCCATAAGCTCCAACAAACAAAAAAAAAGGCTCTCCCCCTAAAAACAAAAAATCTACAAGAGCTCAAAACCTGTACTCCCCCTTTTTGTGACGGAATGCCAAAGGGCAATCAAAATCCATCATCAAAAGGAGGTGGTGGTGAGGATCGTCGAAACTGTGCCAACTCTGCGTGTAAAGCACGAATCTCATCGAGCACGTCCACCAAAATTTGTCCATGAGCCGCCTGAACGGTCAAGACATGATCCAACGTACGTCAAATGTCTGAATCATCCGAAGTAGTCAGTGGAGGAACATTAGCATCAGCAGCAGCACCACCAAATGCCTCAGCCGTATCAGCACCTATAGAAGAGGGAGGAGGGGGAACAGCACCAGATGACTTACCTCTAGGACGCGTAGAGCCAACTCTCAAGTGAGCAGCCCTCTGCCTAAGGAAGGTGGCACCTATGGGAGCTATGACATGAACGGGCTCACTGGCACAGAAATCAACTAAACCGAGAAAAAACAAAATCCTATGAATGAAAATATGATGGATAAGGGCATAAGTTACGGCAAAACTCCTATGAACTTCGTTCAAAGAATGAAGAAATAGATGAGGAAAATTGATAGATGCACCAGAGATAAAGGCATACAAAAACACACATCGCTTAAGAGGGATGGTGTGGAGATGAGAAATAGGCCACAAAGAAAGACATGCTATCCTAAAGAAAAGATAGGTAGTCTTAGTAAGCTTAGCAGACATGATCCAATGATCAGAATCCCATTGGATAGAAGACCCAGTGATGTATGATATAACGTCATCTAGGGGTGGAGACTCCTCATAAGGATAGACAGGCTCCCTAATGACCGGAACCCCAAGAGCTTCAACCACTATCCTAGGGGTAATGGTGAACTCAATACCTCGTATCCAACTCCTAACAAGGGTGTTGGAATCATAGATGTGGCAAGAGAGATTCGAGAAGAACTCTCTAATCAGGGCGAAGAACTCTCTAATCAGGGCGATCGGGGCTGGATGATCTACCTCTAGCAAAGACAGCCAACCTCTACTCTCGAAGTTTGCCCTAATGGCAGGATCAACCTCATCTAACACAACAGAACGCTCAGCCCAAATCTTTCTCTTACAGTTTAGTTTCTCATAGACCTCTCTGCTTTTGTTATTCCTAAACAACTCACTCCTAGAGGGAAACTCAGAGGAAGTGGAGGGTGTCCTATGGGCTCTAGTCTTCCTAGGCATGATGCTAGGATAAGGACAAAGACACAAAGCAAGAAAAAAATAAAAATAAACAAAATAAACAAATAAACAAAAACCAAGGGCAGACTGTAAGTTAGCACAAAAAAAATATAGAACAAAAATCTATATGATGCATGAACAGTTTAAATGTCATGATGCATGCTCTAATGCAGTGAAATTAAGTTCAAATGAAGTTCAAGTTCACAAAATTGGCT
Organism: Quercus berberidifolia; assembly: GCA_028535905.1. Lineage (NCBI taxonomy): Eukaryota > Viridiplantae > Streptophyta > Magnoliopsida > Fagales > Fagaceae > Quercus > Quercus berberidifolia. The sequence goes on along the minus strand of JAPQVW010000002.1, from coordinate 74,410,153 downwards.
TGAGCATAGAGTTTCTAACAAAAACCCCAAAATTTTGAAAAACCACTTGTTCAATTTGTAAAAAATTGACCAATTGATCATCACACAAGATAGAATATATAAAATAATGATCAATTACATCAATTCAACAAGCCAATTTCATCAATTGAAACCAATTTGAACAAAATCCCCAAATTCGGATAAATACAAGCCCTAGAATTTTCAATGTCTCAAGAAACACCAAATTGATCAAATTAAACATCATAGATCATGTTTATAACATTATAGGAACAAGACCCAATGATCAATTTCAGAAAAAAAAATGGCTTGAATAATCAAAAACCCCAATTTAAAATGTTTTGAAAATACCCAGTGAAATGCATGAATAAATGCATGAAAACAAGAAATAAAATGCAAAAGGAAGGGCTTAATGGACTTACCGGCTCAGAGAGAGGAAAACCTTGCAAATATTTCGGAGGAAAATGACAAAAAAAATTTTGGTGAGCCTTGTCCAATTTGGAGAGAGAGAAAAGTTTGAAAAACTTTTTGAAAAGTAAGTTTGAACAAGTCAAACTCTGATTTTAAAAAACCTGATTCACGATTTTCGATTGATCGAAAATCAGTTTCGATTGATTGAAACAGACATAAGCTTCTTTATAAATTTTTAAAAAATTTTGATTGATCGAAAAATAGATTGGATCAATCGAAATAGACAGAGGCTCACTAAATTTTTGAGAAAACACAGTTTTTTGAAAAAAAAATTAAAAACACCTCAAAGCATTGAAATTGATGAATCAAAATGCATAAGTATGTGATGAAATGTTTTTCAAAAACAACAATTTTAAACCCAAATTCCCAAAATTAAGATTTTCAAGCATTTTCCATAACTTCTCAAGCATCAAAACTGTTTTGCATAAAACTCAAAGTATTTGCAAACTTGGTTGGTCAGACCAAAAACACACACAATAACATGTACAATGTTTAGCAAAGAGTAACTTGTGTAGTGTGTGCAACTAGCAAAAACTTGAGATACATGTGAGGTGATATGTAAATAGAACTCAATCACAAAGTCTACACAATTCATCACAAAGGATTTGAAAGAGACTATTGCCAAAAGAGTTACATCATATAACTCTCACATCTCCTAGATCATAAGCTTGCAATCATGTAAGTTTCTTGATTTTGCCTCATATTGTATACACAAATTTTAATTATTCAGAAACTTATTAAAATAGTCGGGATAATGTACACACCAATTTTAGCAATTATTTGATTGAGCTTTAAGTCCAAGTCCAATAATGTACACACCAATTTTAGCATTTAAATCGAGACTACACCTTATGATCTTTTTATGCATGTGTTACACTTTCTCGAGCACAAAATCTTATGATATGCACTAAAGTGTTCATGATTGGCTAGTGAACAGTGGTGAGATGATTATTTATACATTTCTTTAAAGGTTTAAGTCCGACAGTCAAAGACATGTGACTTCAAGATCAAGACAAAGTAATCAAAACCATAAACATCTTTCCCACACAACATGCACTATAAAGCTTCAACTAGTAGAGTGCAAAAAGTAAGCTCATCAAAGCTAAATAAAGTACAAGCGACATGTTATGTGAAAATAAATTGACCAACCTTGTTTTCAAAAACTAAGAAAATAGTGCAAAACACAATTTACTTCCTTTTTTTTTTTTTTTTTTTTGGAAAAAATAAACAAAAACAACCTAGAATGAAATGCATGAATGTTATGCAATGCATATCCTAGAGACAAAGAAAAAAAAAACCAAAGAACACTAGTAACAAAGAATAGTAATGAAGCATAAAGACTATGTCAAAAGGACTCAATTAGATTGAGCCTTTTGCATCCAAAACTTTTTAGATGCACCATGAGTATTGGAGTTCTTATTCACATGGGAATGATTTCCAACTCTAAGATTGGAATAAAGGTTTAGAGCCTTTACCAATTCCCCAATGAATACCATAGGATCTTGTGCTTGAGGCACAGGTACTTTTGGTTTGTTTGCTCTCTTAACAGCTTGCAGCTTGTAACAGCTTGGATGAATGTGTATAGACTTTCCACAAAAATGACAAACTCATGCAGGCTTATCATGTGACTTGTCCTTAGAAAGGGTAGGCTACTTAGGTTTAGACTCTTTCAGTTCAACCCTAATCTTCCTAAGAGGTATAACTTCTAAGGGTTTGACAACCTCACTCACAGGGGGTTCAAAAGAAGATGAAGGAACAAAGATAGTGGAATTAGGTGCAGACACATTGATGCTTTCTACAAAACCTAACCCAGTTTTGTCAGAAGGAGACTTTTAAACACTAAACATATGATCAAGTTTGGAACTAGCAGACCTATTAGATTGTTCTCTAGCAACAGAAAGCTCATGTTCCAAATTCTTAACTTTATCAAGCAAAAGCATGTTCTTAGTCTTCACATTATTCAAAAGTTCAGTAGCATCAAACAATTTAACAAGCAAAATTTTCTTATCAAGCTCAAAAGATGCAATTTTCTTCAAGCCTAATTCAGCATTCATAGCATCCTTTGCAGTAACTTTGCAAAGTTTATTGTAGGCTTCTTGAAGATCTGCATCCTCAAAGAGTTCCCTATCAGAAGGATTCTCTTCAGCAGATACGCTTTCATTGACTACAGAAGTAGCAATGAAAGTAATGAAGTTTCCATTCTCGTCACAACCAGACTCATCATTAGAAACTTCACCATCACTAAGGGTTACAACCATAGTCTTACCCTTAGACTTCAAGTAAGTAGGATATTCAGATTTCATGTGACCATACCCTTGACATTCAAAACATTGAGAACCCATAGAATTATTAGAAGATTGACCTACTTTTTCTCTAGGTTTCACTACAAGAAAAACGGGCTATTGCGACAGTCCAGAACCGCTGCTAGAGCCCCAAAAACCGCCGCTAAAGGTACATGCGACCTATAGCGGCGGGTGCTATTGCGGCGGTCCGTCCCGTCGGTGCTGCAGTGCCGCTATAGGTAGTTTGCGGCGGTCACAACAAGCACCACTATAGATGCACCTTTTAGCAGCGGGTCAATGTTTATTGCGGTGGGCATAAAACCGCCGCAATACGTCCTTAGAATTCGCAGGATTGAATTTTAGCAGCGGGATAATGCCCGCCGCTATTGGTGTCTACCTTTAGCGGCGGGCAAAAAGCACCGCTATAGACAATCATTCAAAACAGCATATTGTACTTGTGGCCCGCCGCTATTGGTCCCTACCTTTAGCGGCGGGCAAATAGCGCCGCTATAGACAATCAATCAAAACAGCTACATGTACTTTTAGCGGCGGGTGCATGCCCGCCGCTATAGGTTTTTTTTTTTTTTTTTTTTTTCCCCAGTGGGTTTTAAAACTGCTGTTTGCTAGTAAATAAATGGTTCACAAACCTGTTACAAAAGACCTGTAATAGTTTTAGCTCTACTAACACAATACCACAAATGTAATCAATTAACAACACCACAAATGTCTTGAAACTAACATAATATTAACATAGAAATATATTATCAAATACATAACATTATTTAACATAATTTGTCAAACACTCAAAAGCCAAAAAAGCTAAAGAGCTTCTCAGTTAAAACTCTATATTACAAACTACTAAAACTCTATAATTAAAACTCTCTTCCTAAAGTAATGCCAAACATGCATATAATTTTATCGATTTCATTTGATTGTCAAAATTTCTTAGTGGAATAGCAAGTTAAAAGTTCAACATTGCAGACAGATCATATAAAAAGAGGTTAACTTTTTAGAAAAACATTCCAAAAAAATCAGTGAATAGAAAAATCCAAAAATATAAAACCACTGTGAATGATCCAAATGCACTATACCAATTGCAGCCAAAAAAAAAAGAAAAAAAGAAAAAGAAAAAGAAAAAAAAGTAAGCTTTTAAACTAGTGAATCCTGGACAAAACTTTGCTATACCAACCAAATCAAATCCAAAAGCAGTGACATCCTTCAAAGCAGTTAATGTCTTGAATGCCTCAGCAAGAATATCAGCAAAGTAGGTCTCAATGAGAACATTCAATCCAAATAAAGATGATTATAGCTCAGAGTAGGCATCAGTGAATGCTTTCAATTTGTGAGAATCAAGATCCAATACAATGGTGGGCTCATCAAACTGAATCCAGGAAGCACCAGCTGCTTTAAGCTCAGAGATCACTTCCCTGAAGAAATATTCATCGATGCAACAATGAATTAGAAAATTCAGATCATTTAGATCCGGAATAAATGACATAGATGGTAAGTTTAAAAAATCTCACTTGTAGATAGGAAGGATTTTTTCAAGAAGGGAGAGGAGAGAGAAGTTCTTCTCAACACCCTTTGCAGGTTTAGACAGCAACAAGTAGGACACAGGGCCAACAAGGACTGGAACAGTATCTACTCCAAGCTGCATGAGACACAAAGGGAGTGGAACTCAATATACAGCATATATTAATAAATTGATTCATAGGTAAAGAAAATTGAAAGGAATAACTTGTAATTATGATCAGGGCCCTGTACTATTAGTATAGAAGGAGGATTTATGATAAGAAACCATCATGATGCTTGCATTGCTAGGTTTAACTTCTAGTTTCTATACATGTATGTCATATCAATTTCAAACCATTATCAACATTTTTTTATTATTATTAGTAAGCTACACACACACAAACCAAATGGGTTTCGAACCCATAACCTCAGCATCCACCCACACATGTGAGAATTGGATGAGCAATTTGGGTTCAGTGCTTTATATTTTTTCTCATCACTACTAGACAATTCTCCTGTACACATTAGGAGAAAGAAATAAGAAAAAACCAACTTCGAACTCAGATGCAGTTTTTATTAGACCATATTGACATAAATACACAGGAGCAAACTTCAGTCAGTTAAGCATAAAAATCTTTTTTTTTTTTTTTAAATAAAAATATTGTGACGAAACATCAAAAACAAAGGTTTGTTTCCACAAACTAATTCAAGAGGATTTCCAGGCTACAAGAAGGTGCAATGTCAAGTTGTAAATAAATTCTTTAGTACAAACTACTCTTCCAGCACTTCTTTTATTTCTCCTCCTCACCCACCCCAACCCCAAAGAACATGCTAGCAGAGGTAGGCAATTGATATCTTTGATTTTAATTGTTAACGGTTTATACTTGTTGCTGCAGCATACGAACCTGTAAGCTAGAACCAGTAGCAGTTGCTAAAGTGGTTGATTGCTCCCCCTTACTCCACCTAAAAAAATATTTCTTCACAAATTACTTAAATTGCCAAGGCACATAAGAAAATAACCAATGCTATACCAAGAAATTATTTTTTGTAAGTAGCTGACCAGTTCTTATGGTTTTGCCTGTATTCTCTTCTTTGGCTGTCCTTTCCACCTATTCTTTCTTGAGAACTTTCTGAAATAAAAGAATATTGGTTAAGTCTCTGTATAATGCTGAAAAGTAATAATATAGAACTCCATCTTAAAAGATCTTAATAGCAATTCTGCATTAAACCCTTTGACAATAACATTGTCATTATAAAGGATATCAAGTTAGAAAGGAAGCAGAAATACATTACCAAGATGAAAGGGTGAGGAAAAGAAGAGGGGGGGGGGGGTGATGTCCTTTTCTATGAATTTTGCACTAACACTAAAAATGCCACATCAGTTCATCACGAGCCTTGTAGCTATATGGTATTGTCCAGTTCTCTCCACAGGAAGAAACTGGGTTCAAATATCCACACTCCCTACTTGTTGGAAGCAAACCAATTCTATAGTTTCTCCCACATTTGAAGATTAAGGCATCACAATCAGATATTCATGTTGGGGTTTTAATCTCTCTGTCCCAATCATTTCTTCTACCATACAAAAATAGGACCAATATTCAATTAAATAAAAAAGGGTTCAGATATCCTATCGGAATTTTATTTGTTCCATTTTTTGTCTGTAGCATTTGGAAGAGCAAAAAATTACTCAACAATTTCTTCATGAAAGAATAAGAAAAACAAGTTGCTTTTAGTTTTCAAAATCATATAATTAATCAATGAGTAACGAGGAAACAAAAAAAAAAGTTTATAACAAAAAACATGTCAAATCAAACTTCAAATAACCAAAAGTGATTGTGCTGTGTAGTGTGTTCACTGCATTTCCTCGCTTCACTGGTGCCTGTAAAAAGGAGAGAGAGAGAGAGCGTTATATTATAAAAAATATATATGGTGTAAATACTCCCAGATAAACTATACTAAACTGAAAAAAGAGTACATACAAAATTACCAAAATTCCAATAACAAAAAACCAAAACAATCTTCTACATCTTATTCCAAAGACCCATATAAACTTCAAATAATTTTTCCCCAGAAAACTAAACCCAATTTCTTTACAACAACAAAAAAAAAAAAAACCAAATCATCAAACATATCAGCTACATAAGAAAACAAATTAATAACAACCAAATAACTGAACAAACAACAAAGATTCTGTAATCTTCTACTTAGAGCATTAGAAGAAAACCATACACACTAACAGGAAAAAAAAAAAAAAAACTGTAAGGTTGAATTTATTCAACCATCTAATTGGCTTTATTCCGTGCCAAATTTACTTGTAATTCAGCATTTAGTAACCCTGTATTTAGGTGGGTTTGATGTAAGGGTAGTGAGTGAGATAGAGTGAAGATTGCTCAAGAGTGTGCAAGAAAACAGAGACTCGCGGCTGGGACTCGTGGGTGACTCGCGGCTGCAAGCCGCCAGACGCAGCACACGTGCCAAGCATGCTGGAAGATGAACAGTCATGCTAGCTGGAGCACTACAGGACAAAACAAGACAACTGGCCATACGGTTATCTTGCGACTGGATCTCGCGACTTGGTCAAGCCGCGAGCCATCCCTGTTTTGTAAAACCTGACGTTTCACATTCCTCTCCCACTCCAGTATAAATACCCCTTTTACCCACGAATGTAAGAGAGCTTCCAGAGAGAATTTTGAGAGAGAAACCCTAAAGAAAAACAAGATTGATTCACCCACAATCTATACCTTAGAGTCTCTTCAAATTCCTCAACTCTCTTCCTCTCCATTGTCAAATCCTTGAGAGGCATTATACCAAACCTGGTTCTCACCATTATCAATACTGTGAGAGAGCTGTTTGGATATCTGGGAAGCAGTTAGGAAGGAACCAATCTTCATTGGTTGATGCTACAGTCTAGTAGCGGAATCCGGGAAACTAGAAAAGAAAAAGGTTCGGCGCAACCTCGTTGGAACAAGAAGCTTGGAGGGCTTAGGTGCACTGGGTAGATTAGGCTTGGAGGGTCTATTGCTGTCCATGTATCCCAACTGTATTTTCTAGTGAATTGTTTACCGCTTGAAGGGCGGCGGAGAGGTTTTACGCCGAGGGTTTCGGTTTCCTCTTCGATAACACATCGCGTGTTGTCTTTGTGTTTGCATCTTCCTTCCTCTCTATCTTTGCCTTTTTATTATCTGCTGTGGATTAAGTTTTGTTTTGGCTTAGATAGTTTTTAACCAATTTCATATTATAGCATATGTTAAGTTTCCGCACACTAGTTATTTGACATATTGCTTAAATTGGTTAAGTTGTAATTTGGGAGTCTAAACGTTCAAAGGTGTTTATACACGTTTTTTGAACTTTCAATTGGTATCAGAGCAGGTACACTGCAATTGGTTTCATTACCATTGTGTGATCCTTGACTCCCTTTTGAGATGGATAGGTCTCAATCCCTAAATGCACCTCCATATTTTGATGGTAGTAATTATGCTTTTTGGAAGGTTCGCATGAGAGCTTTTCTGTGTTCTATTGATGAATCTGTTTGGGATACTGTTGAGATTGGTTGGACCAGACCTGAGGCAGCCAAATCCACTTGGGATAAGGCAGCACTTGCTGCATCTAATGCTAACAGTAAAGCACTCAATGCTATTTTTTGTGGTGTGTCTCCAGATGAATTTCACAGGATTTCTCAAATTACCATTGCCAAAGAAGCATGGGAGATTTTGGAAACCACCTATGAAGGCACGAAGAAAGTGAAAGACACCAAGTTACAAATGCTGACCACTCGGTTTGAGGAGCTCAAAATGAGTGAGGATGAGTCTTTTGACTCTTTCTATGGGAAGCTAAATGAGGTGGTTGTCAGTAAGTTCAACTTGGGGGAGAAAACGGAGGATTCAAAGATTCTAAGGAAGATCCTTCGATCATTGCCGGAAAGTTTTCGTGCTAAAGTGACAGCAATTGAAGAAAGCAAGGACCTTGATGACATCAAAGTACAGGAGCTGGTTGGTTCTCTGCAGACTTATGAGATGTCGCTGCCCAATCAACGGAAGAGTAAATCTCTTGCTCTAAAGACCATTAATGAGAAGGTGGAAGATCAAGACTCATCGGGAGAAGATGTGGTTGACAAAGATGTTGCATACCTTGTCAAAAATTTCAGAAAGTTCTTGAAATTCAAAAATAATGGCAGATTTGATGATAAAAGAAAATTCCAAAGTTCTGGAATGGAGAAAAGGGAATTCAAAAAGAAAGATGGAAAAGAATCCCAACTCACACAAGGTGTCACTTGTTTCGAATGTAACGGGCATGGACACTTTAAGAAAGAATGTCCGAATTATTTGAAATCGAAAGGCAAAGTGTATGCCACGACATTGAGTGACTCGGATTCATCTGACTCAGAATCAGAAGAAAGCTGTGATGGAGAAGGGAACTATTCAGCTTTTATGACTATTGCTCATGTTGAGTCTTCGGATGAGTTGAATCTGCTTGTACGAGACCTTGGAGAACATAATGATGATGAATCACTAGGAATTGTTGAAGAATCAGATGCTGAAGAAGATGAAAGCACAGCAAATCTTCAAGAGAATTATAACTCACTCTTGGAGAAGTCGGGTGAGTACACAAGGGTGGCCAAGGCTGCTGTGAGAAAAATGAAGAAGACTGAGGAGGACTACAAAAGTCTCCTAATCCGATATAGGGAGGCCAAATGTGAGATAGAAACACTGAATGGTGAGTTGTCCGAAACTTACACAAAAGTGAGATTTCTTGATAATGAGGTTGTGCAAGCAAATGCTAAAATAGAGAGGGTCACCACCAAGAAGCTAGATGATGTTATCTCATCTCAAAAGAGCTTTTCAGACAAATCCGGATTGGGATATACCGGAGGAAGTAGTTCATCTGGAAATGTCACTAAAGAAGTGAAGTTTGTAAAGGCCAAAGATCCAGTTGTAGCTGACCTTACTGGTGAGAAGCTCGAGGTGGAGGAGAAGAAGAATGTGGTGAACCAACGGATGCTGAATCCTCGTAATCAATCTGTGGGCAGGTCTGAATCTCGTGCCAAGTCACGCCCACGACCACAAAGAGGTCCTAGAGCGACTTATGTGTGTCATTATTGCGGACTTCAAGGGCATACTCGACCAAATTGCCAAAAGCTGAGAGCAAAGAATAGTGCAACTCCTCAAAGGTCAGGAGGACCTAGAAATGATAGAAGAATTTGGACAGGTGATCAATCTAGAGATCAGAATGGTGATCCCGGAATGATAAACGTGATGAAGATGATTGGTGCATTCACCAACTGCTTGGAAAGCTTCTCACGAAGGTTTGAAAGCCCTAACTCCCGTACCCAATCCTATAAGGAAATCACCCCAAACGCAAGTGACGTGTGGGTGAAAAAGGGTACTCATGCATAAGCATTACAACATGTCCATGCATTAATACTTCCTATGCTTTGTGACAATGTTTGTTTGTTTTGCTTGCTGTTTTTGCTGTTGGTTGTTTGCTTGTCTACTTGTGCATATTTTTAATTTTGTCTTATCAATCTTTTTGTTTCTTATGTCAAAAATCCAAAAATCACATAAAAATTAGAAAATCAAAAAGCTTGATTGACTTTGTTGAGTTTTTGTCTCAAAACTTGTTTTGTCTTGTACCTTTGTGCTAATGGCTTTGTGCATTTTCGAGCATTGCTTGTTTTCATACACTCATATCACTGTGGGAAAAATCTTGAAATCTATGTGATTGTTGTAAATAGATCTTCAAACTTGTCATGAATGATTAGTGAATGGTTATGTTGATCTTGAGACATGCATAGAATTGTGTCTATATATCTTCCCACTATTTATTTATGTTTTTGCTAAAAAGAGCTCACCAAATGTAAATCTCCAAATGAAAAGAGATATTGAGCTGCAAAAGCCTGTCGCACATTCTAGTATTCGACTAGGAAAAAGGGTAAGCGACTTTATATTAAAGAAAATGTTTATTCAAAAGGCCAAAGGCTTGTTCATTAAAGAGAAATATCAAATATCACTCTCACAATAAGAGGTGATTGCCTCAAAAGATCAAAAAGATCAAATGTTATGATTGAAAGTGGAGTCAAATGTAAAGCTCCAAATTATGTTATCAAGTTTTGTGGGAGGTCATATATACATATTTCTATAATTGAGATGGGTCACATGATCTAGTGCTAATTGTGTATGTCTTGGTTGAATTGATTATTGAAACTTCACATTAGACTAAGGACTATCTCATTGTTGATATCCACACACAACACACAAGTTTATGTTCAATAAATGCCATATTCATTTGTGTGATTGTACTTGATGAAATGTGTTTTCACATGCTCAATCTTTGTTAATTCAAGCACAAAAAGATTTTTGAGTGTTTTAGGTGTTTTTGGAAAGTATTTTGTTTGAAAAATCTGAAAATTTCAAAAATCCTGTTTTGCCCTGTTTTGGCGGCTAAGTCGCGGGTATGTCAAGTCGCGAGCCTCAGTCGCGTCTTCGCGGGTCATTTTTGGCGACTTGTTCGCGAGTGGAAGGTCCAGTCGCGAGGGTTACTCAGAGATTTTCGCGGCTCAACTTGCGACTCACTCGCGGGTAGACCTTCCAGTCGCGAAAAACACTTAGAAGAATTTTTCAAATTTTTGTCCTTGAGTGTCTTGGCGGCTTGGACTGGCGACTGTGTGGCGACTTAATCAATTCGCGAAAAACGCGTGTTTGGCAGAAATAGGAGCAGTTTTTAAATCTTTTTCAGTTTTCCCTCGAACATTTGTGACTGTTCATCTTCTCTCTAAACTATCTCCTTCCCAAACACTCCGTGAATCCATTTTCAAATCTCATTGGTGCTTCATTTCTTGTCCAAATCATCAAGAAAAGGTATGGGTTTTGATTTCTCAATCTCATTTTACCTATTTCATGGATATTTCTTTTACCGTTTGGATTGATATTGTGTTCGAAACATCTCTCTTTGTGTGATGGGTATGGCCTGTTATGTTTGCTATTGTTCTCATCTATTTTCATGTTGAGTGGTCACAATGTGTTTTTCATTGTTTTGATATTTGCCTGTTGTTGAGTCTGAAGATCTTTTCTTAAATGGGTTTGGTGTTTATTTGACTTGCTCATTTCACTTGCTTGAGTATTGATGTTGGATTTCGGTATTGGTTACTGAGTTTTTATGATAACATAATGTGTGTCTCTCAACCATGTGCTCTAGTTTGGATGATTTGTTACTTCATGTTGAAATATTTTCCCATGTTCATATCTCTTGTGGAGTGTTTTATGATATCTGCTCTAAATGTTCGAATGCTGTATCTGTTTGCATATCATGGTCATGATAACCTGTCTCATTGACAGTCTTGTTAGTTGTTTTGTCTATCTATGCCTTTGTGCACTATCACCATTTTGCTGCACCTGTCATTTTGTGCTCCTTTGTATTGTTGGAAGTTTGGTTGGGTCTGCACTATCTTCAGTTTGTATTTATGTATTGAAATTTTTTTTGCACTGAATCTTGTTGACATTTATCTTGTGTGGTACTGTTGTTTGGTTCTGTGCTGTGGGCCTGTTCTCTTGCAGATGTTTCGTCGATCTTCCAGGGGTAAAGACATTATTGCTGACGAACCAGCAACACCAGTTGCTAAAAGGACTCAACTATCATCTCAGGCATCTCAAGACCCCAATGAGGATAGGTTCAGACTTCCGCTTAACTCACACGTCTACTCAAACATTTTTGACAAGTCAACTACTATAGTGGAACGGGTGGTAGAGTTTAACACCTTAGGGACAACCTTTATCCCTCGAATCTTTGAGGAACGAGATTGGGCAAACTTGTTCGGGAACTTTGATGATCCAATGGATGAGCTGGTTAAAGAATGCTTCTCTAATGCAACTGATCTTGGAGTTCAACTCATTTTCTGGGTCAGAGGAACAGAGTTTAGCGTTTCCCCAGACTCCATCGCAGATCTTCTCGGCATCACCAGACCTCAGAATGTGAATCTAACTCCTTACGATGAACGAACTCCAGAAGTTGAAGAAATTCTACAAATCCTAGGATCCGATCATGAAGTATCCAGTGCAGGAACATCCATCAGCACCGCAAAGTTTGCACCAGAGCTGACCACACTGAAGTTGATCATGTTCACCAATCTCTACCCACTGTCCAACACTACATTCATCAATCTTGGGAGAGCTCTATTCCTTTGTGACCTTATTACAGGAGCCCCCATTGATATATGTGCTCACATCTACTACACCTTGAGGAAGACCGCGTGTCGAACTGCAGCTCGAGGAATTATTCCATTTTGCAGTCTCATCATGAAGCTCATTCTTCGTGAAGGCATTATTCCTCCTGCAGATGGAAAAATGTTGACCCGTCAACGTCCTATTTCCTTGTTCACTCTTCAAGCTAGTAGAAGTCACTCCTCTAAATCACCAAGGAGTGCTCACATCTCTCCGGTTACTTCATCTGCCCCTGAATCAGAGACACCTGCACATACCACATCTACTTCGCGTGCTGTTCCTGAAGCTTCACCGGCTAGTATTCCGCAAGCACAGACTGCTCCTCATACTGATAGAGTCGGCAGTGTACTTGAGCATATTCAGAAACGCATTGATGAGCTTGTGGCACTTCTCTACTCCACAAACAACCATGTCCAAATGCGTCTCGAGACTATGGAGAATCAGCTAGATGCTATTCAACACAAGTTGGACGAGAGCCTTTAGCTGTTCGTGACAAAAAGGGGAAGAGCATTCAGTAAGGGGGAGAAAGTTTCAAAGGGAAATGTGCATAGTGATAGGGGGAGTACACACATACTTTTGTCATTCTTTTGTTTTTTAGTCTTATCCTCTAAACTTATAGGTTTAGGTTTATGTTTGCTGGACTATTTAATGTTTATATGGGTTTGATACACTGTGTTTTTGGTGTATAGTTGTTTCTAACTCTTATCCTATACTCTTGGTTTAAACTTTAATATATTTTGATGATGTTATTCAGGATGTTTTGTGTTTGTACCTATGTGCTTTTGTAAGCTTTTAGGGTTAATGTTTTATGCATAGTTTGTAGGCTTTATGGTATGTACCTTGCTTATTGCAGCCTTTATGCTATGTTGAAATCAGTACTTTAATGATAAATATCTTGCATTTTGATTTATGTACTGTCACTCTTGTGCCCTTGTAGGATTGTTCCTAGATGCATATACCTTGTATATTATGCATTGGTTGAGTGTTGAACATACAAGTGTCTTGCCTTGTACTTGTTAACTTGTATGTCCTTGTGTTCATTCCAAGTGTGAATGAGCACTGTGATCACTACCTTGTGGTGTTCACTTGGTTGATCAAGTCATGGTTTGTTTCTTTACTCCATTTTTGCTTGATCACATATTGCCTGTTTCATATGCATTTATAATTTTCTGCTTACAATGATCATGGTGTATTGTTGTGTTTCAGGAGTATTATGTCCATTTGATTCAAGTGCTTCACAGCTTCTAGAGTTAGGTGTGAGTGAGTTTTGTTCAACTGTTCCCAACTCACATGTTAAGTCTAGAGTCTGTTTTAGGGTTTTGTCACGGAATAGCCAAAGGGGGAGATTGTAAGGTTAAATTTATTCAACCATCTAATTGGCTTTATTCCGTGCCAAATTTGCTTGTAATTCAGCATTTAGTGACCCTGTATTTAGGTGGGTTTGATGTAAGGGTAGTGAGTGAGATAGAGTGAAGATTGCTCAAGAGTGTGCAAGAAAACAGAGACTCGCGGCTGGGACTCGCGGGTGACTCGCGGCTGCAAGCCACCAGACGCAGCACACGTGCCAAGCATGCTGGAAGATGAACAGTCATGCTAGCTGGAGCACTACAGGACAAAACAGGACAACTGGCCATACGGTTATCTCGCGACTGGATCTCGCGACTTGATCAAGCCGCGAGGTCAAGCCGCGAGCCACCCCTGTTTTGTAAAACCTGACGTTTCACATTCCTCTCCCACTCCAGTATAAATACCCCTTTTACCCACGAATGTAAGAAAGCTTCCAGAGAGAATTTTGAGAGAGAAACCCTAAAGAAAAACAAGATTGATTCACCCACAATCTATACCTTAGAGTCTCTTCAAATTCCTCAACTCTCTTCCTCTCCATTGTCAAATCCTTGAGAGGCATTATACCAAACCTGGTTCTCACCATTATCAATACTGTGAGAGAGCTGTTTGGATATCTGGGAAGCAGTTAGGAAGGAACCAATCTTCATTGGTTGATGCTATAGTCTAATAGCGGAATCCGGGAAGCTAGAAAAGAAAAAGGTTCGGCGCAACTTCGTTGGAGTAAGAAGCTTGAAGGGCTTAGGTGCACTGGGTAGATTAGGCTTGGAGGGTCTATTGCTGTCCATGTATCCCAACTGTATTTTCTAGTGGATTGTTTACCGCTTGGAGGGCGGCGGAGAGATTTTACGCCGAGGGCTTCGATTTCCTCTTCGATAACACATCGCGTGTTGTCTTTGTGTTTGCATCTTCCTTCCTCTCTATCTTTGCCTTTTTATTATCTGCTGTGGATTAAGTTTTGTTTTGGCTTAGATAGTTTTTAACCAATTTCATATTATAGCATATGTTAAGTTTCCGCACACTAGTTGTTTGACATATTGCTTAAATTGGTTAAGTTGTAATTTGGGGGTCTAAACGTTAAAAGGTGTTTATACACGTTTTTTGAACTTTCAAAAACCCTATAAATTATAAGCTCTAACTTCCCCCAGACTAGTAAAAGAGAATGCTTGTTCCACTAAATGAGTCCTTATAAACTCTCATGATTGAAGTCAGTCCAGAAACCTTACAGCTACAATACTCTCTAAATATGCTCAAATTACTCCAAAAGGCATACTTTAAAATTATCCAAGAAATTCCTCATCATCTAATAATTCTATTGCTAATACTTTCGGGTTCAGATGTAAAGCTGGCTGCTTTTACATTATCATTCATGTAGATATTTCATGCCATATTTTTACAATACAAACATGAAACCAACACATATATTAGAAGTATTAAAGTATTACTTAGCCTAGGTGGAGCCTAGCAAAAATTATTTGATAAAATAATGAACATCAACCATGGGTCACAGTGTCAGTGGAGCCCAGAAGTATTCAAGAAAAACTTAGCCTCGAGGTCTAAGTCTTACTTTTATCATGACAAATATGGACCTAATATGAACTAGAAATTTTGGAGGTTTTCAATTATCTTAAATATGCAAGGATATTGGTTGATTTACTGAATTGGTGTCTAAACCAGCCACAACTTAGGAACATTCATCATTAATAATGGTCAAGTGACTGAGTTTA
Source organism: Quercus berberidifolia (assembly GCA_028535905.1). Taxonomy (NCBI): domain Eukaryota; kingdom Viridiplantae; phylum Streptophyta; class Magnoliopsida; order Fagales; family Fagaceae; genus Quercus; species Quercus berberidifolia. Next base: position 74,394,607 of record JAPQVW010000002.1, on the reverse strand, counting down.
ACTGAAATTTTGGTCATTAAGAACTGTGACAATAAGCTTATACTTCTCAAAATTGTAGTTCACAAGGCTAACTGGCTTATGAAACACTCTAGAATTTAAGTTGACAGGAACCTTAAAATTTTAAGAACCAAAGATCAAATCAAAACTAAGGCCACAAAACAGAGCACCCATGTTCACTTTTTGTTAGCTTTTACACAACTGTGTTGACAATCTTATGACCAAATCAAACTCATTATATGCTACACTAGTATTTTGAGCATTCAAATGCAATGGACAACCCCACATACTTATACCAAGTAATGCTACCATTGTAGCCATGAGTCTCACAGTAACAGCCATTGTCCCCAACAGAAAATTTTACTGATTCCCTGAAAACCAAAGATTTAATCTTCAGCCCCGCTAAAAAGAATTGTGAAAACATAATTGTGAAAACCAAAGATTGCATATTTCAAAAAAATGTTAATTAAGTTTGTTAAGAAATATTTTGCTTCATGTGAAGAATAATAGTACTTAAAAAAAGATAAAAGTTTAAAAATTAGTTCTCAAGGGTCCAATAACCTTTTTCCTTTTTTTTTTTTGGAAAAATGCTTGTTTATTATTATTTTTCCCACAAATCAGTGAAATAATTTTAAAATCTTGGTTTTATTTTAGTATCTTAAGAACCATGTATAATATTTTAAATCTAATAGAGTTTAGTCAACTTAATTGGTAGACCGAAATTATTAGTAGTTTTTTAGAAGGTTTGTGGCCTGTGTTTTGACAAAAGTCGTCTTAACTTGTGAAATTTACAAAGCAAATAACTTGTAACTAGAGGAAAATGGGGATTATAAAAAATTATATATTAGCTGAAAGATGATAAATTTTGAATGCAAGAGGATTTTGCCATTTTAGGTGTATGTGTGACAGACAGTGTGAGGAAATTGATTGCAAACTCAAAAAAAAAAAAAAAAGAAAAAAAAAAAAGCGATGATAATCCAATCACACTGTTTTACTGCAATAATATTTTACATACATACATACATTATATTTGTAGATGGCGTTGGGTACTTCCAACCATGCCTAAATAAGCTAAATTCTATTCTCGAAATTTATTAGTAAACAAAAAAACAAACTGACACACATTCTTCTTTTTTTTTTTTTTTTTGGCTAAACTTCAATATCATTCATACGAAAAAGAGGATACTATAGCTTGGGAGTCTACCACAGAAGCAGAAAGGATAACCTCAGGTAGATTCTCCTTGTTAAAACACAAAGGTAATGCAGAATTCAAAGCTAACTTTGCAGCATTATGTGCTGCAATATTACAAGACCTACGGACCCAAACAAAAGAGCAACTGAGGAAAACTGAAACAGAGTTGTACTGACACACATTCTAGATGCAATAGCTCTGGGCTCGGCTATATATATATTTTAGTACCTTCCATATAAGAGTCAACAAATACCAATTGCACCTAATGCAATTGGTATGGATGGTCAAGATTTAATGATGAAAATAAGAAGTAAAATTGATGGCAAGAAAAAAAAATAAAAAATAAAAGAAAAAAAAGAAACAAATAAATGTGAGGGACTTGGGTGTTCTCCACGGTACAATTGCATTTAGCAATTCGACCTGATCCAAACTCGTCACAAAGGCTCCTACTATAAGGAAAATAAGTGGTGAGAAAAGAACAATGAGAGCAGTCCAACCTGGAGAATTGGTTATGATTATCAATGAACTAAAATAGCAGTAATAGAGGAATAGAGAGAATCCGGCTAAAGTCCAACCAACAAACTCGCTTGGTGGAAAGAGTACAACCATTACTGCCATTGAGGACATAAATATCATGGAATTAGAAATCATGAACAACCAAAAAGGGTATGTTTGCTTAAAAATGGCTAACCCTGCTCCATGTGGTGCTATGATATTCAATTTGTACAGATCATCTGGGTTACTGATTTCAGTCTGACAACATGAAACTAGTGGGTTCAACCCATGACTAATTATATTGCATCTTTAATCATCACATTTCTAAAGGTAATGCATGCTGTGCCTTTCTCATTTCAACTCAAGATTTCCTTGAAGAAAAACATTAAGTATCATAGCCATCAGAGTTGTAAAATATTAACTTAAAAAGCATCCTATGTTGCACGGACACGGACACGGACACGGACACGACACGGACACGGACACGGGGATACGGCAATTTTTGAAAAATAAGGACACGACACGGCGGGGACACGGCAGTTAAATAATTAATTAAATTTTATATTTAGGCATATTTTTTAATATTTTTAGACAAAATACATTTATGTTTAGAATTTAAATTATGTAAGAACTACAAATAAGTAAACTAACACCCAAAATACTACAATAATACACAAAATCTTCAAGCACTTTCAGTATTCATTTTAGTAAAATTACCTACAATATTTAACTTTAATAAATAAATAAAACTATAGCATAACACACAAAAACAAATTTATAAGTTATAACTAATATTAAAAAATATATATATATATATATATATTAAAAAAAAAAAAAAAAAACGAAGGAGGGCACACAGGCCACACGCCACAGCAGCAGTTAAAAAAAAAAAAAAAAAAAAAAAAAAAACACAAAACAAAAACAAAAGCAAAACGCGTTATAATAAGCAACAGTAGATTCGAAAGAAAGAAAGAAGAAAAAAAAAAAAAAAAAAAAGACAGAGAGAACAGAGAAGAGATCGGTCGGCGCCGAGAGAGAGAGAGATCGGAAGGGACAGAGGACAGAGGGCAAGGCGTCGACGTCGGAGCTCGCCGATCGGTCCGATCTAACTCCGGCGAGGGACAGAGGGCAGCGGCAGCGACAGAGGGAGGGTGGGTTGAGAAGATCTTGAGATGTGGTTTCAACTTTCAGTCTAAGAGACTCTAAACTTGCTATATTATTTTAGGGTTATCACAAAATCAATGGCATTGGTAAGTTCCGGTCAAAATCTGTGATTTTTTTTTTTTTTTTTTCACTGGTGGCGTGTCGGAGGCATCGGAACCGCGTCGGCGCCGTGTCGTAGCCGCATCGGCGCCGTGTCGAAGCCGTGTCGGAGAAGCGAAAAAAAGAAAAAGAAAAGGGACACCGCCGGACACCGGAATCTGGCGCGTCGTCCCCGTTCCGTTTCCGACATGTGTCGGACGCGGACACGACGCCAAAAATGGCGTGTCCGTGCAACCTAGAAAGCATCTATGCTTCTAAGGAAATAGCATAAAGCATAAAAGGCAATATTCAAAAGCATACCGATGGCAGATCTCACAAGTTATATCTCCTTTCTCATTACACCAATGCTGGACGCACTTTCTATGCGCATAATGAGGAAAAAAAATTTAAGTCATTAATATACCAGTAAACCAAAATAGCAAAGAGAACTAATAACAAATTCACTTCAAATAAATAAGAAAAGAAAAACAAAACATTAGAAAAAAGAATGAGCATTGTTATTCTCAGAGCACTTTTTTTAAGTAACTCATTCCCTAAAATTTTTTTAGTAGCATCCATGGCTTAATAAAGTATCTTAGTGTCTGTTTGTTACTTCTTATTATTATTTTTTTGTAAGTGATAAAAATTTCACTATAGTACCAATGGAATTGACTTGCTAGCTCTAACAATAGTGTTCCATAGAAAAGACTCCAATCCCTCCGCCCCCAAAGAAAAAAACATTATAATGAATAGCCATTGTTTTGACTTAATCATTATAGTTTTGCATAAATTCTCATAATGACAAGCTAGCAGAAATTAGTATAAGGACGAACAAGAAATTCAACTGGTAGTGGAGGTTTGAGATAATTTACTACGTTGCATTAGTGGAGAAGATTAAATTTGAATAACAAAATTTTATTCAAAAGTTGAGTCATAAATCCAAAAAAGAAAAACCCAAGATTCAGTGAGAAGAGAATAAAGTTAATCTAATTCAAATTATTCACTGGAAAATTTAAACAAACACATAGAGGACAAACACAAAGATGTCAATAACAATGAACCAAGACAAAACCTTCAAAGCCACATACCTATACCAATCAAACTCATTACAAACTAATTGTATTTTATACAATGAATTCACTTCAATTGGAATTCCTAGAACACCAGGTTGAACCATAGAGACATAGAACCCAGTCCATAAATTCGTATGGCTTAATTAGGGGAAAAGTAACCCCAGTTCAATCTTAATAGATTCTTTGTTAGTAACAATACGATATTTAAGTTCACTATTGAAATGAACAAAAAATCCACATTATAGAATTTCCATGCTTAGCCCATTGTACATCACTTTCCTCTAAAATAAAATCAGGTAAATACGTAGTTATAGTGGGGGTAACAAAACATAGGTAATAATACTATGTTGACTACTTTGCAAAAACTTGTAGGTTGAAGTGAATGTACCAATGTCAGAGGCTGAATTCATTCAACTACATGAGACAGCCCAAATAGTAACTTCATGAATATTGCACAAAGAACATATCAGCTATTCGTAACTTGAAAAGAAGTAAGAGAAGCTACCAAATATATAATTTTAGTAATTTAAAAAGATACTTTACCTATTTTAATAATTTATTTTACAATACACTTTCAAAACAACTACATTTTATAAAATCCACGTTTTATATTATTGATCCTGCCAAAACAGGGCCCTGAGAGAGGTGACTTGGTGATATCTCCGTCCTCTCACCATTACAATGGTCACTATTTTTTTTGGTGTAAAAGCACCAATAATCATCAATAAAGCATACAAACATGAGAAATTTGATCAGTTCATCCGTCACTATTCACTACAGAAGCAAGTATTGCAACAGAAGTGAATTAACATCTGAATAGCTATAATACCAAACACAGCAATGTTGAAAATTAAAAATAAATAAACAAAGAAAAAGCTAAGTTCAATATCTATCCTGTAGCCCCATAGGAAACTGCACAAACATCAACTTGGAGTAAAAGTTTCAGTAATCATGCATGATTGTGACAATGCACCAAAAGAATTTTGAACTTATCATACTTTATTTAAAGAGCCAAGCTGTACAACTCCATGTGGGGCAACAGAAACAACAATGATAGTCTACAGGACAAAACAAGAACAATATTGTTAAAAGGATATGAAAGTGGATTAGTGAAAACCAGAAACCATAAAAACAGAGAAAAACAAGATACATCAATGGAAATGTTGGACCACCTAAAACCATATCTCCTACCATGTAGCCATCAACTTATCACAATACAACTATTAATAAGTCATCTGTTTATTCATCTCTGTTGTCCAAATGTTAATAAATTGCACCTCAGGTTATGACAAGTCAGTAACATACGTAGCAAATTAGGAGTTGAATGAATACCTTACTCTAATTGATATTCTACAAGGTAAGGTTAGTTTAATCTGAGTAGCCTATCAGAGTGGCATGCACCACTACTGTTAGTCCAAGCAGAATAAAAGCATGCATTGGTCCAATGGTTGGAACACATTCAGACACTTAGGTGTGGCACATGGACAAACAAATAGTAGCTTGTGATTCACAGTAATATATATATCAACATGCTTTAAGTAAACAAACTTCAGTAAATTAACTGGTTGTTCCATTATCAATCTCACAAGCCAATTAAATACTAACGCAACAAATGAACATCAGGTCCATTGTATTTCTCATAGATAATGCCACCGTCACCACCACCACCACCCACAACCGCAACCCCAACCACCAAACCCACAACTGCATCACCACTACCAGTCAGGAAAATAAAAACAAAAACACCACCCCCCGTTGAAATCAAAAAGCCATTAAAATGCACACAACCATGCTTAGCCCATTGTATACACTGTTTGACTCAAAATTGAAACAAAGCTGATATAAGATCAGTCATTATCATCAACATAAGAATTTCCAAAGAAACCCAACTAAGTTCTATGTCTATAACTTTGAAGAAATGGTAAAATGCAGATACCCAGAAACCAAAACATCTAAAAAAAGCAATCTTTAACACAAATTGAAGCGATAAATGTACAAACAAAAATAAAAACAAAAAGCCATACCTGGAACTTTGCGAAACAAGTTGGACAAAACTGAGTGGTCGAATTCAAAGCTCAAAGGAATGTTGATCGGAAAGGTCGATCAAGGTCTAGAGGGAGAGAGAGAGCTCGAACCTAGATTAGAGAGATCTCGGTAAGGGTTTTTGATGAGGAGCAAGCCGCCTCTACTGATGGCGGTGTCGGTTTGAGGTGATGAGATCAGGTTGCTCAAGCCATGGGTTTCTGTCAAGAGGGAAGGTTCTAGATTAGGGGCATGAACCGTTAGGGTTAGAAAGGATAAGAGAAATGGGTCGGGCTAGACCTGACCCATTTCTTTTTGGACCTAACTAGGCTCGATTTTTGGGTGGTGGTGGTGGTGGTGGTTGTGGTTGTGGTTGGGGGTTGGGAGGTGGTGGTGGTGGTGGCTGTGGCTGTGGGTTTGTGGGCAGTGGTAGAGATGAGACAGTGAGGAGATTTTCGGTGTCTGAGAGAGAGAGAGAGTGTGGGAGACTAGCTAAAAACGAAAAGGCGCTAAAATGAACAGGGAAAAAAAAAAAACAGAGGGAAAATTTAGGTTCGGGTGGGGGAAATGTAAGGGCCTATTGCGGCGGGTCAATGACCCGCCACTATATCTAACCTTTGGGCCGCTGAAACACGTTTATTACGGCGGGACATTGGCCCGCCGTTGTAGTGCGCCGCAATAGATCTCCTGTACAGCGGCTGGCCCAATTCGTGTCGCAATAAGGCGACCTATAGCGGCTGTTTTGGCATCCGCCGCAATAGGTCTGCCGCAACTGCTTGATTTTCTTGTAGTGTTTATCAATGTTGTTAACCTTAATGGGATCATTCTTCCTAAAATTTCTAGGTTCAGCAGTGTTCTTATCTCTTGGCCTTATGTTGTTGTTTCTAAGGAAATTCCTAAAGTTCTTGGCAAAGCAATCTCTATAGCAGAGAACTCATCATCAAATCCACCAACATCAACATCATCAATTGACTTAAGAGCCATTGATTTGGATTTGCTAGTCTTAGGTAGGTCCAACTCATAGGATTGAAGAGATCCTACAAGTTCATCAACAGGGATGGAGTTCATATCCTTGCTCTCAGTAATGGCAGTCACTTTGGGTCTAAAATCTTCAATCAAAGATCTAAGTATCTTCCTAACAATTTTCGGTTGATCACAGATTTCACCCAAGTTATATGCAGAATTAACAATATCATCAAGTTTAGCATAAAATTCATCAAAATATTCATCATCAGACATCCTAATGCTTTGAAATTTAGAAGTTAATTGCTGCAATTTATTGATTTTGACAGCCTTTGTGTCTTCATGCACAGTCTGGAGTATATTCCAAGCAGTATGAGCAACCTCAACATTAAAAATTCTCTTAAATTCCTCCATAGAAACAGTGTTAAAGATAGCATTCATAGCTTTGCTATTGAACGTGGCTGTTTTTTTTGAAAAGTTTGCCACTCACTAACAAGAGTAGTGGGCTTCTCTCATCTGTATTCGATGGAGTTCCAGACTCTCTCATCAATTGATTTCAGGAATCCTTTCATCCTTACTTTCCAATAAGCATAATTATTCCCATCAAAGTAAGGAGGAATAACAAGAGAATGTTCGTGTTTCATGACAACAGGGGTCAAGGATCAGCTCAGTGATCAAAAGATCAACAACAAGAGAGCAACCCACTCTGATATCACTTGTTAGTTTTTAGACCCCTTAAAACACAATTGGATTAACCTAGTTAATTAGTCAAATTATTACTTAGTCCAAATTCTAAATCTAGGTTATCACAATCAAACAATCATATCATGCATAGCAGCGGAAAGATAAATAACACAATGATATGATCACCTAGGAAACCAAACCGGTAAAAACCTAGGGAAGATTTAACCTAGCTATCCTCAAAGTAAACCTGAATACACTATGAAAGAATCGAATTTTTACAATAGGACTTAGACCACTAACATCCTATTGCTACCCACCAGTAAAAACCTATTGACACGATCACGTGCAAGCTCTGAGATCACGAACTCCTTCTTTCTTGGATTCTCCAACAAGTACAAGCACACCCGCTTGTGTTTCTTTAAGTTCTTATGGCAGTAACTGAATGATCATCAAGTTCTTGAACAAATCTCTTTCTTGTTAATCCTAAACTTGTGTAAAGGAAAACTCCTCACAGATCTCACAAGAGATTTACACAAACAGCAATATGAGCAACATCTAAAACGTGGCTAGGGTTTGCCTTATATACCTAGGGCAAAAACATAAAACCCTAAACCATTTTAATGAACTAGGACTAAGTTGGAATTCTGCAGAAAAACACATTCTACCTGATTTTCAATTGATTGAGCCTAAGTTTCGATCGATCGAACCAGGCCGAAATGCACTTTTAATTCTGCATCAACTTGAATCCAACTTTACATAAATGACACAACTTTGAGCAAGTCTAAACAAGACTAAACAAACTTGTTTTGATCATGGTTTGCCAACAATATACATTACAGTTCTAAATACATTAGTTCCTAATTCTTTAGAACCTAACAACTTCAAATCCATTTTATTAATGCTTTCACAATGATTGTATTTGGCAAGTTGTCATTAATTCTCGTATGGATTCATCAATAACAAAAATTATAAAATACTCTAGTACCATAAATGCATATATACTTCATTCTCTCACATCCCCACTATTCATATCAGAGAAGAAATATGAAATCTGTGAGTATTATATAATTACCTAATAATTTGTTACCTAATAGTTGTGAAAAAAAAAATTGTGAGAAAGTTATTCTAGAATTTTCTGTCTTTTCTTTTTTAAGAAAAAAGTGAGTTATTCTAGACTTACTATTTGGCAAATGGGAAATACTAATATAAAGTCCAAATCTTCATCAAGAACCAACTCCGTGATATACCTTCTATAGTGAAGACTCTAGGACATATGGCACCAGTCTAATGTCTCTTATCCATGTTTGAGACTTACAGTCTCAATAATCAACATCGATTTCACGATTGTTGGTGGGTTTTGATTTTTCTGCTTTTTTTTATGACTCAAAGGTTCTCTTTTGTTTATGATTCTGGGTTTTGATTGTTGTTGGGAGCTCACTTTTGTGACATTGGTTTGTGGTGGAGAAGCGAAATTGTATTTGATAGCTTGAGTTGGGATTTGGGGTTCGGGTTGATTCTAAGACAACCAGAGGACCTTTGTGGAGGTTTGTTTATATTTAAGTGATGGTGATAGGTTTGTTTATATTTCAGTGATGGTGATTTTTTATGCTGGGATGGTTGTGATATTTTTATGTTAAGAAATAGAGGGAGAAATTGAAATAGTGCAAAGATGTTAAAAAGGACAGCTATATGCAAAAACAAGAGCCAAACAAAACATGTGGCAAAGTTGTGTTTTGAAAATTGGTTTCACACGCAGTTTTCAAGAAAACTTTTCTAGATTTGAAAACAAAAATCAAAACTTGGTGACCCAGAAATGTGGAAATATATAATAAACTAGTATTATTCTTGTGCGATCCATGACTTGATGAAAATTCATATGTAAGCCAAACTTTTTTTAAAAAAAGATAACTAAAACAAAATTTTAATTAAATAGTAATAATAAACGATAAAATTCTGATGGAGTCTAGAAATTTTCTCACTGAGCCCACCAAAAATTATAGCCGTGGCTTATATACAAAATTTTGATAATAGACTATTAGTTGGAGTAGAATTTAAATTTATAAAACTTAGATGATAAAGTTTTATCTAAACTAAATTATTTTTAAATCTTATGCCTTAGTCAAAAGTCTTGTAGATTGATCTCAAAAAAAAAAAAAAAAGTCTTGTAGATTAATATTTTAATAATATTAATTTGGTAAGATGCAACTTGAGGGAAAAAAAAAAAAAAGCAAATAAAAAAACATGAGTTTTGTAGGATTTAAGTTTAGAAAATTTTGATAATAGACTTTTAGTTTTATTTAAATTAAACAGTCATTAAATGTTATCCCTTAATCTGAGAAAATATACTATAAAAAATAATATTAAATTAATTTACTAATTAGTTTATCTTAAAATGTTAATAATAGACTTTTAGTTGGAATATAAGTTAAATATTTTTTTTTTTTTTTGAGAAAAAAACGTAGGTTGTTGTCTGGAATTTAAGTTTAGAATTTTTTATACTCCTTCTGTCCTAAATTCTTTGGCCTGTATTCCATTTGGGATATTCCAAAATTAAGTTCTCATTGAAAAGTCAAACCCTATTATTTTATTAACATTCTCATTAAGTCCCTATAGAATTTAACAATGTTATATTAAAATTTGATTTCAAGATAAATATTGAATTTTGAATGAGGCTTGGCTGCAATAGAATTTAAATTTAAAGATAAGTTTGTAGTCTAAAGCGAATAGAGTTTGTAATTGTAAGAGTAGTACACTAATAGAATTTGTAATATACAATAACTTTGAAAATTGAACACTAGAATTTTTATTTTATTTTTATATGCATAGTTGTTTAAATTATTGATAAATTAATTTTGTTAAGGGCAATTTAGAAAACTTCTAACTTAAAAAAAAAAAAAAAAAAAAAAAAAAATTCCAGTGTTCAATTACCCTAAATAGTTGGGTTTTCTAAATAGGCTAAACAATTTGGGATGGAGGGAGTAGTAGACTTTTAGTTTGAATATAATTTAAATTTGTTGAAATATTTATGTTTAGAAATTTTTGATAATAGACTTTTAGTTTGAATAGAATTTAAATTTGTTGAAATATAAATGTATAAAATTAATTTATTAATTAGTTGTTCTTAAAATATTGATAATAGACTTTTAGTTAGAATAGAAATCAAAACGTGGGTTTTTTTTAGAAAGAAACGTGGCTTGTTGTGTGAGATTTATGTTTATAATTTTTAATAATAGTCTTTTAGTTTGAATAGAATTTAAATTTGTTAAAATTTAAATGATAAAGTTTTTCCTAAATTAGACAGTTGTTAATTATTATCCCTTAATTTGGGGAAATATATCTTAACAAATAATATAAAATTAATTTACTAATTAATGAAAGTAAAAGAAAATTAAAAACTTACATAAGAGAACCAAACTTAAATGGGTGTCCGTTGTTTAGCTTCTTTATAATAAACTTCATTTGGAATAATATCATGCACGCAAATTCAAAAGCAACGAATAATACAGTGAAAGAAAAAAAAATACAACAACGTGAGGTGTATGTGTTGGATTTAATTATAGGGATGTGTGTGTGTGTGTGTGTGTGTGCGCGCGCGCGCGTGCGCGCAAGCACGCGTGCATGTGGGTGTTTGTGAAAATTTTGATAATAGACTATTAGTTAGAGTAGAATATAAAATTTTAAAACTTAGATGATAAAGTTTTATCTAAATTAAATTATTATTAAATCTTATTCCTTACTCAAGATTCTTGTAGTTTAATATCCTAATAAAATACTAATTTAATAAGATGCAACTTGAGGAAAAACAAAAACCAAAAACGTGAGTTGTGTGAGATTTAAGTGTAGAAAATTTTGATAGTTGACTTTTAGTTTTATTTAAATTAAATAGTTGTTAAATATTATCCCTTAATTTGAGAAAATATATCATAAAATTAATTACTAATTAGTTGTTTTTAAATATTAATAATAGATTTTTAGTTGGAGTAGAAGTCAAAAGGTTGTTAATATGTAGCTTAATATCCTAATAAAATACTAATTTAATAAGATGCAACTTGAGGAAAAAAACAAAAATAAAAACGTGAGTTGTGTGAGATTTAAGTCTAGAAAATTTTGATAGTTGACTTTTAGTTTTATTTCAATTAAATAGTTGTTTAATATTATCCCTTATTTTGAAGAAATATATCATAAAATTAATATAAAATTAATTTGCTAATTAGTTGTTTTTAAATGTTGATAATAGACTTTTAGTTGGAGCAGAAGTCAAAAGGTTTTTTTTTAAGAAAGAAAATTTTAATTTACTAATTAGTTGTTTTTAAAATATTGAAAATAGACTCTTAGTTAGAGTATAAATCAAAATGTGGTATTTGTTTTTTTTTTTTTTTTGAGAAAGAAAACACGGGTTGTTGTTTAGGATTTAATTTTAGAATATTTTTAAAATAGACTTTTAGTTTGAATATAATATAATTTTTTTTAATTTAAATGATAAATATTTTTGCTTTTATTTAAGTTAAATTTTTGTTAAATATTTTCCCTTAATTTGAGGAAATATATCTTAACAAATATGATAAAATTGATTTATTTACTAATTAGTGAGAGTAGCCACTTGATACAATCACAACTTTTAGACCCAACTTTTATTATATAATATACGATATGATCTTGAAATAAATAATACTATAAAGTTACAGACACAATATTTTTCATAAATAATTGAGTTGACAAGTTTTTACTAAATAATTCTTACCTAAGTTGACCACCAACCACACATTTTAAACTACTATTAACAGCTGGACACCGTGGCAGGTATGAAATATTTTGTGAATTGCTTTGTATCTCTCAAGAGTTATTATTTTTTTAAAAAAAAATACTATGTATATCAACTTATTTTTTTGTGTAATGAAGATTTGTTACCATGACAAATAGAAAGGTATTCTTCTAGGATCTCATTCATATTTTGGCTTTCTGTTTTCCGGTAATCTCTTACAATCTTTTCCTCCACTAAGCTTGCTGGGCAGACTCCACCCACTGCAAAATAAGAAAAGCTTAAATATATTTCACTTTGAAATACTGAAAACCATGCAACATTGAAAATTAAAGCCAAATCATAAAGACAAACGTGCAATTCTCCATAGCAATTTTGAGCCAACTAATTCTCCAGTTCTCCATAGTCATCTTTCTTCATATTAATTACCAGATCATGAGTTTAAATCTCAATCAAAATTTGTATATGTTAGATTGACAAATTTTTCCCAAGTTACTAAATTCTCCAATTGATGAAATACTATTTTGGTCCTTAAATTTTATTAAAAATTTGTTTTTCATCCCTAAATTTTGGAAAGTTGTTTTATTTATTTATTTTTATCCTTAAACTTTGTAATCAGTTTTTTTTTTTTTTTTTTTTTCAAAATTTTAGAGATGAAAAATGATTTTGTTAAAGTTTAAGGATCAAAATAGTATTTTAGTACAAATTTATTTCTCCCGAATTATTTTCGGAAGTTTCTTTTCAATTTGTTTCATGATTCTAGCAGAAATCCATAAAAAAAAAAAATAATAATAATAATAAATAAAAAACAAAAAGAAAAATCAATAAAAATACACCAAACCCTAGTAAATTTTATAACTGTAAATCAAGTTCGTAATTTGAAGTTCCACAAATAAAGTCAACCAATAACACTTCTAAACTAAACTATTCAGCAAAAAAAGTCTTCTTCTCAACTAAAAAGCCATAAAGCTCTAAGCTAGCTAGTAGCTAGCACGGATGATCAATTACAATAGATCAAATTTTACCACATCAAAAACTGAATTCCTATCAAAACATCCAAGTTTTAGGACTTACAATCATTGGGGATCCGCTGTGCAGGTGGATGCACATGAATGATGCAAATCCTCTTTCCTCCATTGTTCTGTAAAGCCCATAACAGGGTTGATTTGCAGTCTTTCACATCTATTCCCACCGCAACGTATATCGTTTCTTTGATCACACTTGTAATCGGATTCTCTAAATTCTCATGCCCACTTTCCATGGTTTGCCGATGTTCTAGCTAGAAAGCTAATATATATAATCAACTACACTTATTCATCAGAATCTCACGCTAAAACTCATGCTAATATGCACCACCTTTCACTTTTTGAAGAGAACTTAAGAACAAAATTTTCAACCAAAAAAAAAAAATAGGAGGAGAAAATTATAAAGAAAGAATTGGAAAAAGCCTTTTTGATGGCTCTGTGAAGTTTCTGAATTGTACAATTATATATATCATTAGAGGCAAGGACGGACCAGGTGGGAGCTCGGGCCCAGGGGTCCAATTTTTTTTTTTTTAGTTATAATATTTTTCATTCTTGTAGCTAGCCCCTTCCAAAACCTTAGATCCCTTTTTTTCTTAATAAGCCTAACTAGTTTCACCTAAATAACAATTATCTAACAAAAAAAACTTAACAAAAACAATAAAAATATTCACAATGGTGATTGTATTTTAGCAAAAAAAAAAAACTATTTTACTACTAAAGAACTAGAAAATCATGCGTTATTGGAGAAGTTAAAGTTAAATTTTCTGCAACTACAGTAAACTAATATAAATACCAGTTAACTGTAGAAAGTTGTTAAAAATAAAATACAATATTTTATTAAGATTATATCTCTTCCTTCAATTAAAAAACTCAAATTCTCTCTTCCTTTATTATTCTAATGAATTGTTTATATTATTTTAAATGAAATTATAAAAAAATATAACATTTAATATTAGGTGATTTTTTTTATTTTTTTTTATTTTTACTCTAGCTCTCACTAACTTAAAATCCTAAGTTGGTTCCCGATTAGAGGAGCAAACAGAATGGCTTGTTTTCATGTGTTTGTGTACGTAACATGGGCTGGAGAGTTACATCATACGTGGGAGTATAAACTTAAATTTATTTTAAACAAGTTAAAGGTCCTGTGTTACATGATTTTATAATAAACATATAAAATATATATTTTATGAGATGGGTTCAAGTTACACCTGGTGTAATTTCACAAGAGTTATACTTTTTTTGGACCATTAATTTGTATTAGATCTAAGGGTGAAAAAAATACTCATAATCATGTATTTATTGTTCCCTAGAAATTAGTAACTAAATCATTAATTCTTCTTATTAAAAATAAAAAACAACATTAACTCTATGCTCTCCATCATTATTTTCATCTTCTCTCCCTCTTTTTTTCCCTCACATGGTCTGGAAAAGGAGTAAAGTAGCTAACATTCTTATGACACAGTGATTGAAAAGGAGTAAAGTAATGTTGCAAAGAGAGGTTAGTTGTGATTTTGCTTTGGGGAAAATTGTTTTTATACCTTGTGAAATTATTTTTCAACTGGACCAAAAAAACACTCAAAAATACAAAAACTATTCACAATTAATAAAAAATGATTACAAGATTAGACCATACAAATAGCTCCGCCTTGTTTGAAAAATATGATTTTCTACAGTTTTTTTTTTTTTTTTTTTTTTTATACAAACGATTGAAAGAAATCCAAGGGAACAATAATTTGGATTTTTCTTTATCCCCCAGCTTTGTGTGCCTTACGACCTCAACTATTTTTGTCATCTGCACTATTATTGTTATCATAACACTATTATTATTATCATCTGCTAAAATAGGATTAAAGCATTTGGGCAGAAGAGTTCTTTAGGAAAAAAGGTAGCATGCTAATTAAGGTGGCCTGTATAATAATAACAATAATGAATATTTGGGGTTAGCCTGACAACTTTGTGTTTCTTGTTCTAGAGCGATTTGCCTTAGATCTTAGTTGAGTATACAATTTAACAATTGTATAATTAAAGGTTGCCTGAAAGTACATAGAACACAAAGACTGCGTGAGAGAGGGAGAGAAGATGAAGATAATGATGGAGAGTAGAGAGTTAATGCTATTTTTTATTTTTCTATTTTTAATAAGAAGAATTATTGATTTAGTTACTAATTTCTAGGGAACAATAAATATATGACTATGAGTGTTTTTTTCACCCTTAGATCTAATACAAATCAATGGTTCAAAAAAGGTGTAACTCTTGTGAAGTTACACCAGGTGTAACTTGAACCCATCTCATATTTTATACAATAAACAATTATGACGTAAATAATATCTCTCTCTCTCTCTCTCTCTCTCTCTCTCTCTCTCTCTCTCTCTATATATATATATATATATAAAGGCAAACCTAAAAGAAAGTTCAATTAAAATTTGAAAATTAGAATCCAATTTTGTGTAATGTGTCCAAATTTATGTGGATATCACACCATAATCATCCACTTAAGTTTATGTCATGTGTCCACTTAAGTTTTTTAATCTTTGTGCCAAGTGATTTAATGAGTACTGCAAAATACTAAGAATCTAATATTAATGAAGTATAAAAAAAAAAAAAAAAAAAAAATCACATATACTCAACAAAAATCATCACACATTCAATCTTATTAAAAATTAGAAAAAAAAAATGATAATAAGTAGTATTAAATTTAGATAAGAATTTTAATATGTGACTAATAACGTTTACTTTAAAAAAGAAAATTTAAATAATTATTTATATTGTTATGATAAAAAATTTGTTTAGTTTTAAATGTATTTATACGTATGTATTAATGCATGTGTTACATGCTATTTTTTTATTTTATAATTTGACTAATTATTTATATTTTTATAATAAAAATTGTGTTTAATTTTAAATGCATTCATGCGTTTACATGGATTACATGCTAGTTAATATAATAACAAAAGGAATAATATGTTAACACCTAAATAAAAAATTATTATTTTATAACATAATAATTGTTCTCTAATGAGAATTTTGTATCTTTGAGAGATTGTTGAATACCTCTTTGTATACTATATTTTTAGTATATCTTTGTTCTTGTTTGTCATTGTTCTTTATTAGAAAAATTAAAAGTTGATAAAATAATGCCAAACCATATTTAATGATGGATAAAAATAAAAATAAAACTAAACGGACATACTGCCTTCTTTTATAGGTCAAAGTATACAATTCTAATAGTTAGCCAAAGCTATTTCAATCAATCTGGAAAAAAAAAAAAATTGTTATGAACAATTTATCAACAAATTTATATCAAGACATGTTTAATAATAAGCTAAAAAGAAGATTGTTCTTGAAATCAAAATTGAGTGGATGAAAGCAATATATCACCATTGGAATCCATGTCATAAAACACAAAATAATTTTAAAAAATTATGTCTAAACATATTTAATGATTAATTCTCAAACCATAATCATATGAATTGGATAAAACATAAGCAAATTAGGTTAAAAAAAAGAAAAAAAAATACACAAAACTTATTCAATTTAATGGAAAAAAGTAAACAAATACATACTTGCGAGGTTGTTGGTAGAAGAAGAGAAGAGAAAAGAATCATATGGTAGGTATTCATTATGAATTATTTGATATATATACACTCCACATTGAAGAAATTGATATGAACAAAAAGTAAAATGTTAGTTTAATTTGTGGAATTGTGAAACTAAAGTCTAAATCTAAAAAAAAAAAAAAAAAAAAAAACAGAAGGTGGCCTATGAACTGAAAATCCAAAGAAAAAAAAAATCTTGTTGTGTGAAGAGGAAATCCAAAGAATTTAGTGTTTTATTTTAAACAATAACAATAATTTTTTTTTTAATTATTTTACGTATACAACCTTGCTTCTTTTGAATTATAATCAAATTGATTCTTTTTTTTTTTTATCAACTTATAGATTATAATAAGAAAAGGATTAGATGAAGAATTTGTATTGTAATTAAATTAAGATTTTTATCAAATTTTGAAATTATAGAAGAAGAAGATAAAAGCAAAAAAATTTACATCTATTTAAAAAAAAAAAAAAAAATCTAGCAAAACTTTTGCAATTTGGTGAAGTCACTTAATGTAACCACAGCTTCCAAGCCCAATTTTTATTATATAATATATGTAGGGGGTCGAAGAGAGGCACCTATGCTAGGACGGGTTCGAAGAGTGATTGAGCCCAATTAACTATCAGACTAGGCTCAACCCAGCTGAGATACTCAACATATCCGATGAACCGGAAAACCCGAGGAGTACACTCCACCCGAGAACTCCCCATACAAGGTACCTCGTGAAAGACGAGGAGGAAAGTTCCATAGTTGAAGGGAAGAGAACCGAAGTCAGTAACAATCACAGATGCAGACAAAAGGAATAGGAAACTTCCAAGAAAAGCAACCATCACCTCTACTTTAAATGCAATGCAAAAACTCAACCTGTCGCATTAATGGCAGAATGACACCTAAACAATGTCTATACAACCTGCAACCTACTCTATCATCGCTAGCCATGCAAGGTTGGGACAAGTATCTAGGAGAGGAATAGCAGCCCTCCAAGTGGAGGGTTGAGATGAAAATCAACTAGCTATAAAAGGGGAGAGATCCCACATGAACAAGGATGGGAGAAAAACAAGAGAAAAAGTCCTAAAATATAAATTGTAAAGTCCTCTCAAGTGTAAAAGTGGTCCTCGGACAGCCTAAGGAGAAAGAACAATAAACATTCTGATGTTATTCAAACTTCATAATATTAGAGCAAAATCATGAGACCTCCCTTTTCATTTTTACTTCATCAAGCTACTAACTTTAGAAGCCCAAGTGTTGGTTTGCATATCCATCTCTACAAATTAATTGTATTGGGATTAAGATCAATTCCAAGCCCAACCGATAAGGCTTGTCTTGGTTTTTGACCCCCTACAGTATATGATATAAATGAAGTTGGACATTTTCATTCATTTTCAGCTAAACGTTGTATAATTTTTTATTTTATCTCTTATACTTTTTTTTTTCTAATCTGTTTTTATCTTTTGTTTTTGATCAGTAGAAAGAATTGGACGCATTTTTTAATTGAGTGAACTAGAAAAGGGTCAAACCAGGACCCACTTTTTAATTGAGCAAACTAGTTAAGGGTCAAACCAGGGGTGGCACCACATTGAAAACAAGGTCGTTATAGGACCACCATGGAAAAAATAATTATTATATGTAAATTTTTTTATAAAATATAGATTTTTTTAAGCCCAACAAAATTACATTTTGGACAAAATTTGGAAACAAATTTGGTTGTAGACTAAGGTTACAACTCCACTCAATTAATTTTTTTTTTTTTTATTATTGAATGTGAATTTTGATAAATCCAACATTGGATTATGAAAGTTCAAATAGTGTAAAAACACCCTTGAACTTTTAGACCCCCAATTTACAAATTACCAATTCAAACTTTATATCAAACAATTAATGTGCGGAACATGAACAAAAGCTTAATACAAAATTGGTAAACAATCTATGCCAATTAAAATCACATCCACAACAGAAAATAAAAGGCAAAGATAAAGGGAAGAGAGATGCAAACACAAGGACAACACACGATGTGTTATCGAAGAGGAAACCGAAGCCCTCGGCGTAAAACCTCTCCGCCGCCCTCCAAGCGGTAAACAATCCACTAGAAAATGTAGTTGGGATACATGAACAGTAATAGACCCTCCAAGCTTAATCTACCCAGTGTACCTAAGCCCTCCAAGCTTCTTGCTCCAACGAGGTTGCGCCGAACCTATTTCTTTTCTAGCTTCCCGGATTCCGCCACTTGACCATAGCATCAACCAATGTAAATTGGTTCCTTCCTAACTGCTTCCCAGAACACCAAACAACCCTCTCACAGTAATGGATATGCTGAGAAAAGGTTTTGGTAAAATGCCTCTCAAGTATTTAACAATGGAGAGGAAGAGAGTTGAGAAATTTGAAGAGTCTCTTATGTAAAAATTGTGGATGAATCAATCTTGCTTTACTTTAGGGTTTCTTATTCAAAATTCTCTCTGGAAGCTCTCATTCTTTCATGGGTATAAGGGGTATTTATACTAGGGTGAGAATGGAATGTGAAACGTCAGGTTTTTCAAAATAGGGTTGGCTCGTGGCTTGGTCTCCCGACTTGATTGAGTCGTGAGATCCAACCGCGAGATAACAGAACGGCCAGTTGTCCTATTTTGTCCTGTAGTGCTCCAACTAGCATGACGCTTTAACTTCTGGCATGCTTGGCATGTGTGCTGCTTCTGGCAGCTTGCAGCTGCAAGTCACCCGCGAGATCCAGCTGCGAGACTCTGTTTTCTTGCACACTCTTGAGCATTCAATACTCTATCTCACTCACTACCCTTACAACAAACCCACCTAAATACAGGGTTACTAATTGTTGAAATACAAGCAAATTTGGTACGGAATAAAGCCAACAAGATGGTTGATTAAATTCAACCTTACAGATTATATATATATTTTATCCTTCATACTAGTAAAATTTCAAGAAAATCAAAGATCAATAGATACGTAATCAATTAAATGTTTAAATTTCAAGTTTTCATAGTCTGAAATTATACATAAAAAATAAAGTTTATGGATTGAATAGTAAATAACAACCGATTGTCATGAAATTTTAAATATGTTTTAAAAACATAAAGAGCATGCAATTCAACAGTTAGATTTTCAAAATATATAGTCATGTTAATTTTTTTAGTGAGAGTTATAGTTTTAGACTACAACAAAGTTTGTAACTAAACTTTGGTATCCTTAACAATATATTAGGCCTTTACCAAAAAAAAAAAAAGCCTAAGAAATTTTTTTATTGAATTAAAATTTTGAAAGAGATGTAGCTTACAACATTGATAATGAGACTATTATGCTACAATTTCAAAATAAGAAAACTCATTGAAGGAGATTATAAGACTTTATGTATTTGCATTGTTTTTTTTTTTTTTTGCCAATATATAAAGTTCTCTTTTTTTTTTTTTTTTATAAAATTTTGTATAATTTAAATTTCTTAATGACTACCCTGAAAAAAATTCCTAGAGCCGCCACTGGATCAAACTAGCAAAGGGTCAACTATTATGACTTGTAGAAACACAAGATGGGTCCAACTCAAATAAAATGATCAGACTTTTATGAATTTTAGAATAAGATCAGACTTTTAATGTTTGATTTTTTGTCGTTTATGTATTTTATGCACTTGAAGTTTTGGGTTCTTGTTATCTGTAATATTTGAAGCAGTTGAAGTTTTGGATTTTTTTTTTTCTCTAATATTTGAAGATTCTTTTGGCATACGAATTATTTGAGTTTAATTTTGATTTTTATTTGACGAATAATATTTGGGGTTAAATATTAGTCTTTGAGAAAGGTTTTACATACTTGAAAAGTAAAAACCTAGCTAGTACGTGTGCCATCCTTTTTGTATGCCTAGTTCATTTGCGTGACAAATACAGGTCAAAAAATAATTTTAAAAAAATAGTGACTCAAAATTATGTAATTTTCTGAGCCTTGTAGCTTAATTGGTTGGAGTTTCTTAGAGATTCAAACAGAAAAATCTTAGGTTCAAATGCCCCACCCCTTTTGTAACTATTGATTTATCAAAACAAAAACAAAAAAACAAAAATTTGTAATGCAAATACTTACTCGGGGTCAAGGTATCCTGGGGTGCCAACAACTTTTGTTGAGACATGAGTGCCACCTTCATCGGGGATAACTTTAGACAACCCTAAATCAGTTAGTTTTGCCTGAAAATTTACATCTAATAAGATGTTTGTAGACTTCATGTTACGGTGGATAATGGGTGGCTTGCAACCATTGTGCAAATACTCCAATCCTTCAAAATTGAAAATTCAATTTCAGACACAATAGTTCAATTACATTGGAGAGACACACACACACACAGGCAAATATGTACTTGCTGACCTTGTGCTGAGTCCATCGCTATTTTGAATCTAGTTTCCCAACTCAGGAAACTTGCATTTTTATCTGTAAAGAATAATAGATCCAACTAAGTAATTACAGTTTAACAAACTCACAAATTGGAAGAAAGTTAATATTTTTATAGTGAAAGGTTCTTAGTATGATCAATACCTGACAGATGCATTGCCAAGTTTCCATATACTCATAGATGAGCCCCATATTGGTGTTTTCATGGCAATATCCAACAAAAGAAGTTATGCTTTTGTGATGGACTTTTGAAAGAAAATTGGCTTGTAGATTAAGGTCACATCTTATATCAATGTGAATTCAAAAAAATTCATATAAGATTTTTTTATACAAATATAAGTTAGTTCGTAGGTTTTTCTTTTTTATACAAAATAAATAAATATATATATATTTTTTAAAATATTAACATATAATTATAAATATTTAAGTGAGAATTTTGTAGAATACTGTACGTTTTTAGATCCCTGTAAACTAGTTTGTTTAACCTAATTAATTAGTCAAGTGAACACTTAGGTTTATTATTTAGATCTAAGTTAAAACAAAACAATCATATCATGCAAAGCAACCGAAATATAAAGAACACAATGATATGATGACTCAAGAAAACTAAACCAGTAAAAAACTTGGGGAGGATTTAACCTAGCTCTCCTCAAGGTAAAAAGCAAATCCACTATGAAAGAATTGAAGTTTGTACAATAGAACTTAGACGACTAACATTCTATTGCTACCTCGATTAGAAAACTTACTATCACGACCCCATGATAGCTCCGAGTTCACGGACTACTTCTTTCCTAATTAGCCTTTGCAACACAAGCACACACACTTGTGACAAAAAACACAAACTCTCCTGTTTGTGACTCCAAGACCACCCTTGAAGGTTTAGATCATCAGCACCTCGATTCCAAACTTAATTTAAACCAAACTTTGAGCAAGTCTAAACCTAGACTAAATGTTTTGATCATGGTTATCCAACATATACAAATTAAAGTTCTAATACATTAGTTCCTAAAGTCTTAGAACCTAACAAATACAATTGAATATCATTACTTTTATTGGCGTACCATGGTTTAAATTTTATTGTCCTACTGTGGTTTTAAGGTTATTGTGATAAGTTTAATATGGAAATAGGTCTGTAGGCCAAATTACTCAATTCTCAGCTGCGGCTCCAGAAATATTTTATAGGGTGGTCATTAAAAAAATTTAATTATATAAAATTTAATTAAAAGAGAACTTCATATATTGACCCAAAAAAAAAAAAAAACACATACACTCACACAAATACATAAAGTCTTATAATTTCTATCTATAATTTTTTTTTTTTTTGAAATTTTTGCATGATAGTCTCATTACCAATGTTGCAAGTTACATCTCTATCAAAATTATAGTTAGATAAAAATTTTCTTGGGATTTTTCATTTTGTTTGTAAGGACTTAATATATTGTTAAGGAAACTAAAGTTTAAGGGCAAAGTTTGGCTACAAACGTAATTATACCCTAAGGCTACAACTCTCATTAAATAAATTAACGTAGTTAGTTTTGAAAAACTAATTGTTAAATTACATGTTCTTTATTAGACATGGCAAAACAGGTTAAAATTTTCTGACCCGACCCGAAAAATACTCGATCCGAACTCGATTTTTTGACTTGAAGCAAAAATGGGTTGACCCATGACCCGACCTGTGTTCTTTGCGGGTCAACCCGACCCAACCCATGACCCAAATCATTTCTTAAAACCCTTTTTTTTGGGTAGAAAAAAAATAAAATTAAGACAATATTGGTTTAATTGTTTGTTATGAGTTTTAAGGAAACAATTGAGACATTTACATAACTACATGCAAATAAATTAAAAGATGAACGGTTGACCATTCTATAATGAGTAAAGATTTTTAAATATCAAATAGCAAAGTACATGCCAAGATAATCTGGTTATAGTAGAATTAAAAATATAGATTTAAAATTGTAGACATGTGTGAGAAACTTTCATAAGTGTGAAAATAATGAAGCCAAAGTATCAAATTAGCATAAATTATGAATACTTAGACCTATATTTTAACTATTTATGTCCAAAATAAACGGTTTTTCAAAATAAATTATGATATTTTTTAGAGTATGTGTTGCTTAACAATGATATGATATTTGTAGTGGGCCTTTTTTGGTTAAAGTGGACTAAGTTACCTCCTGCAGTACTAGGCCCAAGTATTCTAAGTAAAGGAGTTAAGACCAGTCCAACTACAACTCAATTTGGTCCGGCTTGTGCGCGAACTATGCCTCATCTGCCAGGAGCACACTTACGGCGGGCAGAACTGTTTCAGATGGGTTGCGGTAGGGAGATATGATAATAACGAGATAAAATAAAGTACTTTGACATCTTTATTAAGGTAAACAGATAATCCTTACTTAAGAAAAGATAATCACAGTTTAACAACAGTTATTTTATAAGAAAAGTAAGGAAAATAAGTGGGTAGTATATGAGTTGATTGGAAGAGGAAATAAATCATATTAAAT
Source organism: Quercus berberidifolia (assembly GCA_028535905.1). NCBI lineage: Eukaryota > Viridiplantae > Streptophyta > Magnoliopsida > Fagales > Fagaceae > Quercus > Quercus berberidifolia. The sequence goes on along the minus strand of JAPQVW010000002.1, from coordinate 74,370,680 downwards.
CTGATCCGCAGGACCAAAACTAGAGAGGAAAGAACGCCTCTTCTCAAAGTGAATAATTTCTGAGGGAGATCTTGCCGTGGAAATTAATCACTTTGAGGGAAGCGGATCTAAATGGTTGGTACACAAAAAGACTCTTTGTTTTTGGCAGAGAGCAGGATTTTGAGAAGGAGAGAAGAAATCAACCTATTGGTGCATGCCTGCCGTTCTAACTCTCTATCTTTTTCTTTCCTTCTCTTCTAATATTCCCCTTTCTTATCTTTTTTCTTTCTACTTCTATTTCTTAATACTTGTTTTCTATTTCCTGATTTTCAAATTTCTAATACCGTGGTACTTGTCGTCCTCCCTTCCTGTACATAGCAAGGGCCTCTTTATAGTGCCTGCCGTAACCGGATTTTACTATTTTGGCCCTTAACCCCCTTTGTCTGGTCTAGGTGTACCTGTCGACCAACACTGGTCTGTCTGTGTGTCACTCCCCATCGCCAGACAAAAGAAAACTATTTTATTTGTTTATCTGTCGTGGCACCCTTTCCTATTATGGTGTGGGTGCCTTCTTTCTCCTTATCCCTCATGGCATGCATCTAGTGGTTTCAGCTCAGCTTTGCTCTTTTGGATGGTATGTCATCCGAGTAGGACACTTCCCCCAAAAGAGCCCTAGCAAGAACCTCAAAATAGATTTTTCCCCTCTCCCCACTGCCAAACCATGCCCTCTTACCTCTGACCCATGACCTCATCGTGTCCTATATTGGTTGGGTATAGGCTGGTGAGATCTGGGCCTTGGGCGTGCCTCTCTTCCATGTATGTCCAAAATCTGCCTACTGTTCATGCGTTTGCCGTGGTTGGCCTGCACAGTTTGCTATCCATTTTTTTTTATTATTTTCTAGTTTCCCTTTCCTTTATGGCTTGCCCTATTTAGGGGCTGGGCCTTGCTTGATGGTGGGCTTTGCTTTTCTTCAGCCCACCATTTTTCCTGCTACCATCTCCTACCATACCACTCTATCATTCCTGCTGCGAAGTTGTTTTGCCTCAATCTGGCTGGGCCTCTTTGGGCCTGCAGTTTATTCTTCTCCTAATGGCCCAGTACGGCCATTGGTTCTTTTATTATATCACTGGCAGGCTCCTGTGTCCCATTTGTTTTCCCTTGGGCGTCTCGGGCCCGTTTGCTTTCCTTGGGCTTCATTGGCCCTTTTCTTAACTTTGCATTTCTATGGGCTTTTGCTAAATTCTTTGGGCTTCCTCGGCCCAATTACATTATCCCTCATCCTTGGGCTTCATGGGCTTGCCATCAACCCCTTACTTTCTTTACTTTCATTACTTTGGGCCTGCCGTGGCCCATTCTCACTTTTCCACATCATATACTGCCTATGGTTTGCTTTTTCTCTCTTTTCGAGCTCCTTTAAGCCCATTTACCTCCTCAAGGCCCATTTGTTCATCTCATGGGCCTGTGATCCATTATTACCTAAGGTATGGTTTGCTTCTCAGAAGGAATGGGGGAAATAGTTGTGGTATGCATAGGTGTAGTTGAATCATGGCCAGATGGAGTGGCATGGGAGAATAGTTGTGGTATGTGCAACAGGTTTTTGCAGCTTAATATCTATTTACATTTGGAGATTTACATTTGGTGAGCTCTTTTAGCAAAAAAATAAAATAAAGTGTGGGAAGATATATAGACACAAGTCTATGCATGTCTCATGATCAACAAAATCATTCACTAATCATTCATGACAAGGTTGAAGATCTATTTACAACAGTCACATAAATTTCAAGATTTCTCCCACAATGATATGAGTGCATAGGGAACAAGCTATGTTCGTAGATGCACAAAGCCATTTGCACAAAGGTACAAGGTAAAACATATTTTGAGATAAAACTCAACAATGTTGATCAAACTTTTTGGATTTTCTACTTTTTATGTGGTTTTTGGATTTTTGACACACAAGAAGGAAAAGATTGATAAAAAAAAAAATTAAGTGAAAACAACTAAAGCAGATAAAGCAATAAACAATAAAAGATTATGCTATACAGATAGTCAACAAAGTAGTGTGTGCCTTACAAACAAATTAGCTCAATATAAAGAGGTGAAGCACATAGCACACAAGAGATTCAAGGAATTGTACCAACACCAATGGTCTTATGGAGGGATTCAAACTGTGGACCATCAAGAGGCTTGGTGAAGATGTCTGCCTTTTGATTGTCTGTGTGTATGAATTCAAGACACATAACTTTTTCTTCCACCAAATCCTGAATGAAATGGTAAAGTATCTCTATGTGTTTAGACTTTGAATGCTGAATTGGGTTTTTAGAAAGATTTATGGCACTGGTGTTATCACAGAAAATACACATTGTATCTTGAGGAATCCCATAGTCATGAAGTAGCTTCTTCATCCAAAGGAGTTGTGTGCAGCAACTTCCACCAGCTATGTACTCTGCTTCAGCTGTAGAGAGAGACACAGAATTTTGTTTCTTACTCATCTAAGAGACAAGATTGTTACCAAGGTAGAAGCATCCTCCTGAAGTACTCTTTCGATTATCCACACTACCAGCCCAGTCTACATCTGAATAACCGGCAAGGCATGCATTTGAGTCCTTTGAATACCACAACCCATAATCTGGAGTTCCATTGATATATCGTATAATTCGCTTCACCACAGTCAGGTGTGCTTCCTTTGGAGCAGCTTGATATCTAGCACAAACACCAACACTAAATGCAATATTCGGTCTTCTTGCTATAAGATAGAGTAGACTCCCAATGATGCTCCTATACAAGGTTGGACTCACTTCCACTCTAGAAGAATCAACATTTAGTTTTGTAGACGAACTCATGGGAATGGAGGCATGCTTTTTGGAGTCTAGTCCAAACTTCTTGACAATGTTTCTAGCATACTTTTCTTGTGACCTGAATATGCCTTCCTTCTTTTGTTTGACTTGAAGGCCCAAGAAAAATGTAAGTTCACCCACCATACTCATCTCAAATTCTTTCTTCATCTCCTCAGAGAATTCTATAGCCCGATCATCAATGGTGGCTCCAAATACTATGTCATCTACATATATTTAAGCCACGAGAAGGTAATTTTCATCATTCTTGACAAACAAAGTCTGATCGGCATATCCCCTTTTGAATCCTCTTTCCAGGAGGTAATGGGTAAGCCGATCATACCAAGCTCCAGGAGCTTGTTTTAAGCCATAAAGGGCTTTCTTCAATCTCAACACATGATCAGGGAAGTGAGGATCCTCAAAGCCTTTAGGTTGTTCAACAAACACTTCTTCATTCAGGTATCCATTTAGAAATGCACATTTTACATCCATTTGGTAGAGTTTGAAGTTCATAGTGCATGCAATGGACATAAGAATTCGAATAGACTCAAGTCTTTCCATAGAAGCGAAGAATTCATCAAAGTCTACTCCTTCTACTTGAGTGTATCCTTGAGCTACTAACCGAGATTTATTTCGGATTATCTTTCCATCTTCATCGGTCTTGTTTTTGAATATCCATTTTGTGCCGATGACATGAACATTTTCAGGCCTTGGAGCAAGTTCCCACACATTATTTCTCACAAATTGATTCAGCTCTTCATGCATTGACTCAACCCAATTTTCATCTTGGAGAGCTTCTTCTACCCTCTTTGGTTCAAATTGAGGAAGGTAGCAATGGTATGTTACATGATTGACCAAAAGTATGTTTCCTTTTCTAAGGCGAAGACCTTCATCTAAAGACCCTATAATGTTGCTATCCGGATGGTTCTTAATCACTCTTGATGATGGCTTCTTTGATGTGGAGACTTCATTATTCCGAGAGATGGGAGGATGAACTTCTGGAGGAGTGAGAGGACCTGATGTTTTAGATATTGATCTTGTTTCCATTCTTGGCTTCATGGGAGTTGATTTTTCTTCTGATGTAGGTCCTTCAACTTCTATATCAAGAGCTTCGACCTCAATAGTGGGTTCTTTGGTGCTCAGTCTTTCTTCATCATCAACCATCTCTACCTTTGCTATGGCATCATCAATTTTTACATTGATGGACTCCATTACTATCTTAGTTCTTTTGTTGAAAACCCTATATGCCTAGCTAGTAGTAGAATACCCAAGAAAAATGCCATCATCACTTTTTGCATCAAATTTCCCAAGGTTCTCCTAATCATTTAGAATGTAGCACTTGCTTCCAAACACTCAGAAGTACTTTACTCTCGGCTTCTTTCCATTCCAAATCTCATAAGCGATCTTCTTTGTTCCCATTCAGATGAATATACTATTACCAATGTGACTTAAGGAATTTGCTTGTTTAGTAACATAACTCTAGCCATCTCTTGAATCACTCGATTCTTTCTCTCTACCACTCCATTTTGCTGAGGAGTTTTGGGGGCTGAAAATTCCCTTTTGATTCCATTCTTTTTACAAAATGACTCAAATCTTGCATTCTCAAACTCCTTGCCATGATCACTTCTTATCTTGACAATAGGGACCCTTTTCTCTTTTTGTAGTCTCTTGCAAAGAGTTTCCAATTTCTCACATGCTTCTGATTTTTTTCTAAGAAATTCAACCCAAGTGTATCCTGAGAAATCCTCAACAATGACCATAATGTATCTCTTTCCTCCTAGACTTTCAGTTCTTGTAGGCCCAATTAGATCAACGTGAAGAAGCTCTAAACATCATGAAGCAGCAATCACATGCACCTTGTGATGGCTTGCCTTTGTTTGCTTTCCCATTTGGCATGCACCAAAAATAGTCTTCTTCACCTTTCCAAACTTTGGAAGTCCCTCAACTGCTTCAAGTTTAGATACTTTAGCTATTTGTTTGAAATTTGCATGACTAAATTTGTGATGCCAAAGTTCCAACATGTCAACACGAGCACTTCTACATGAAATGGGTGCCGTAGAAACTACTCCATAGCAATTATCGGTAGTCTTATTTCCCTCCAAGACTTGAATCCCTTCTTCATTAATGATTATGCATCCCTTCTTTGAGAATTGGACAAGGAAATCCTCATCACATATTTGAGTGATGCTTAAGAGATTCGCCTTTAGCCCTTTGATGTATAAGACATCTTTCAATAGAGGTAATCCTGGAATCTCAATAGTCCCTTTGCCGAGAACTTGAGCATGACTCCCATCGCCAAACGTCACATAGTCACCAACCTTCTTTTTGAGTGTCTTAAACAGTGATTATTTCCTGTCATATGATGAGAACAGCCGCTATTAAGATACCATAAGCATGAATTAAATACCTTCAATGAGGTGTGCACAAATAGACAAGCATGAGACAAACATTCTTGACCTTCAAATAGAAATTTATCTTCAATTTTCATGCTTCTGTTAGATTGAATTTTCTTTTTCAGATTATCAACCTTCTCACACAATATTCTATTTTTTCTTTTGTACTTCTTAATCAAAGACTTAGATTCAGATAGGCTGTTGTGTAAGATGTGATTCTTATTCTCAAAATATTTTAGCATGTGAACAAACATCCTAGCATGTTTCTTTGTTTTTAATAACTCTAAGAGTTCATTGATAGGACACCCTTCAAACATACTCATAGAGTCATTATCACAAACATTTAAACCATAATTCAGCATGGCCTTTTCCATAGCTGCATCCATAGCAACGGGGTCTAGGATCGCACTTAGGTAATTAAACCATAGCAAGTGCACCCTCTTTGATACCAATTGAAAGTTCAATTAGTATATAAAACACTATGAACGTTTAGACCCCCAATTAACAAATTACCAATTCAAGCTTAATATCAAACAATTAATGTGCGGAATTTGAACATAAGCTTAATATAGAATTGATAAACAATCTAAACCAAATAAAATCACATCCACAGCAGAAATTAAAAGGCAAAGATTAAGGAAAGAGAGATGCAAACACAAGGACAACACAATGATGTGTTATCGAAGAGGAAACCGAAACCCTCGGCGTAAAACCTCTCCACCGCCCTCCAAGTGGTAAATAATCCACTAAAGAATGTAGTTGAGATACAAGAACAACAAAAGACCCTCCAAGCCTAATCTATCCAATGTACCTAAGCCCTCCAAGCTCTTACTCCAACAATGTTACGCCGAACCTACTTCTTCTTTAGCTTACCAAATTCCACTACTTGACCATAGCATCAACCAATATGAAATTGGTCCCTTCTTAACTGCTTCCCAAAGCACCAAACAGCTTTCTCACAAATATGGGTATGGTGAAAAAAGGTTTTGGTAATGTACCTCTCAAGGATATAACAATGGAGAGGATGAGAGTAGAGGAATTTGAAGAGTCTCTATGTGAAGATTGTGGATGAATCAATCTCATTTTTCTCTAGGATTTCTCTCTCAAAATTCTCTTTGGAAGCTCTCTATATTTCGTGGGTATAAGGGTCTATATATAGTGGGGTGAGAAAGGAATGAGAAGAATCAGTTTTTCCCAAACAGGGTGGTTTGGCGACTTGGCCTCATGACTGGACTGAGTCGCGAGTTCAAGTTACAAGCTAATGGCTTGGCCAACCTGGGACTTTTGTCCTGTAGTGCAACAGCTGGCATGACGCTTCAACTTTTGGCATGCTTGGCACATGTGCAACTTTTAGTGGCTTACAAAACGTGAGCCACCCGCGAGATCCAGTTGCGAGTCCCTGCTTCTTTGCACAATCTTGAGCATTTCTTCACACTCTCTCACACACTACCCTTACATGATTCTCACCTAAATATAGGGTTACTAATTGCTAAAATACAAGCAAATTTGGCATGGAATAAAGCCAACAAGATGGTTGATAAAATTTCAAACTTACACCACCAATACAAATGCCCTTAGAAGTTATGCAGAAATTGCAAAACAGAGACATTTTGTTTTTGAGATAGAGGGAATGAATGTGTAATTGTAGAGGAATAAAAGAAATAGAAAGAAGAAAGAAATAACTATTGTTTTAATGAGAGTGGAAATAAAAAATAATATTTGAGTTTGACTTTTAAGCACCACCAATACTAATGCCCTTAGAAGTTATGCAGAAATTGCAAAACATTTACGTTTTGTTTTTGAGAAAGAGGGAATTAATTTGAAATGGCAGTGGAATAAAAGAAATAGAAGGAAGAAAGAAAAATAAATTATTTGAATGAGAGTGGAAATAAAAAATAATATTTGAGTTTAACTTTTAAGCACCACCAATACTAATGCCCTTAGAAGTTAAGTAGAAATTGCAAAACTGTGAATTTTTGTTTTTGAGAAACAGAGAATAAGTGTGAAACGGTAGAGGAATAAAAGAAATAGAAAGAAGAAAGAAAGAAATATTATTTTAATGAGAGTGGAAATAAAAACTAATATTTGACCATAAATAAAAAATAATATTTAACTTTAACTTTTTAGCACCACCAATACTAACGCCCTTAGAAGTTAAGTAGAAATTGCATAACCTTGACTTTTTGTTGTGAGTTTTTAGACCCCTTAAAACAGAATTGGATTAACCTAGTTAATTAGCCAAGTTATTACTTAGTCTAAATTCCAGATCTCGGTTATCACAATCAAACAATCATATCATGCATAGCAGTAGAAATATAAATAACACAATGATATGATGACCCAGGAAACCAAACCGGTAAAAACCTGGGGAGGATTTAACCTAACTATCCTCAAGGTAAACCTGAATCCACTATGAAAGAATCGAAGTTTTACAATAGGACTTAGACCACTAACATCCTATTGCTACGCACTAGTAGAAACTTACTGACACGACCACGTGCAAGCTCTAAGACCACGGACTCCTTCTTTCTTGGATTCTCCAGCAAGTAAAAGCACACCCGCTTGTGTTTCTTTAAGCTCTTATTGCAGCAACTGAATGATCATTAAGCTCTCAATGAAATCTCCTTCTTGATAATCTTAAGCATGTGTGAAGGCAATCACCTCTAGATCTCATAAGAGATTCACACACACAGCAAATAGAGCAACCTTAAAAACGTGGCTAGGGTTTGCCTTTTATACTTAGGGCAAAACATAAAACCCTACACGTTTTAATAGGCAAGGGCTGAGTTGGAAAAATCTGCAAAAAAAACATTCTGCCCGAGATTCGATCGATAGAGTCTAAGCTTCGATCGATTGAGCCAGGTTGAAAGTCACTAATACTTTTACAGCCACTCGATTCCAACTTTACATATAATGCACACACTTTGAGCAAGTCTAAACAAGACTGACAACTATTTTGATCATGGTTTGCCAACATTACACGTTAGAATTCTAAATACATTAGTTCCTAAATCTTTAGAACCTAACAAACTCCCCCTTTAACAATCCGTGACAAAACACAACTAAAAGCTCAAAGTTTACAAAGAAATGCCCTTTACAAAAAAATGCCCATTATAACAAATCTAATCCTAACTACTATTAATCAGTTGCAAGTGTAGACAGCAGCTCAATTGAACCAACCTGTATATTTCCTTAAACACTAAACAAAATGCATAAACGCATGTGTGGAAAATACAAGTAAACAAAATAAATTCTTGATTTCACTCAACACAAAATAAAGACATATATCAATGAATAACTCATAAATATAAATCAATAAGTAGTGAAACAAGAAACATATAAAACAATAAATGTATCTCCCCCTAACATGAATAGCCCAACAAAATACATCAAGAGCCAAAAAAGGAAAATACAAAGTGAAGCACCTAGATACAATTATAAAAGTGCAATTATATTCAAAATCCATATGTCTTAAGGCACTTCTGCATAAAATTTTGGAGGTACATACTAAGAGCATTTAATTGACAGCCAAGAAAGAACAGCCATAACATCTGAAACCCTCAAAGCAATGTAATCATAACCTTCTTTGCCCTTAAAGTCATTCCCAACATAATTGGAGTACATGACCATGCTCCCTGGGGCAAGGGATAATGGTTTCTTATTGCCTTCTTCGTCCAGAGGACTAGGCCTAACCGAAATCACCTGTCACATCCAATGCAAAATAAACATCACACATTAATCTGCCCAAACACCAAAACCCCATCTTACAATCCTAAAACAAGTATTTAGCTAATGCTTGGGAGAGCATAAAGTTAAAGATGCTCTAGTCCTCACCATCCCAATGGAAGGTTTCTCCTTGGTTGCCTCTGTTAGCAACAAACCCCCAGTAGTCTTTTCCTCCGCCTCAACAACCTGCACTTGAGTTCAAACGTACAATGTATAATACCAAATATTACTTCAGGTTCTCAGTGGCTCACATGATAAACCAAGAAAAGACATAAATAAAGCATAATGCAAGATCAGACATGATATATCATGCACAACTACATAATTATTTTGCAGTAAACCAAAGGCAGTTCACTAACTACAACCCTAGGATGAGACCTTTACATTAACATTATTATTTATCCTTGGCTATACTCCACAATACACATTTTTATGAAAATCCATGTAAGGGTAATGAACTTTAAAAATATAACAAACCTTAATTAAAACTCTAACATTCATGGGCTTAAGTTCCTTGGCGTCATCTGATTCAAGAATACCAACTATATCATCATCCTTTAGAATAAGATGCTTTGAACCATTGAACTCCAGCTCAATCCCAGCATACTTGGAATACACAATTTGGGTGCCAATCTGTACAAAGAAAAGCAATTAGTGAGAGGAACAAACAACGGAGAACTGGAAGCCAGAAAGATGAGTGAGCAAAAGTTACCTTCACACTAATGTCTAATTTGCTCTTCCCAACTATCTTACCCTCTCCAGTTGCAATCACCTCACCTCTTAGAGGATTAGTTTGAGTAGTTGTTGGGACCAAAATTCCACTATCTGTCTTTTCCTCAACTATTTGGATCTTGACCAACACTCTATCACCCAAAGACTTAATGTCGGTGTACTACAGAAATGGGAACCGAAATGCTACCTTGTCGAAAAAGACATGCATAACATGAATTGTTTCAGAATTTCAATAAATGTAAATCCACAACTATGGTGTATATATTGTCGTTTGACCATAATACAAATGTCTTCTAATTTTAAATCAAAAGCCTAGGAAATAAACAGTAGAATTGCTACATAGAAACAGAGAAGTATTGAACACATAAGTTCCCATATATGACACATATAATAGAGCATACTAAAAAACCACAAAGTGCCCTAGTTTTGAACTATCTAACAAAAAAACGACCCACAAAGTAATTTTCTTTTTCTCTTGTAGGCCCCAAGATACTATTTCACTGTTTCATTGGCAAACAACCTTACAATTAAAAAGTATTATCCTTCTAAAATTGAGAGGTATATAGTCAAGGATAGATTCTCTATTTGAAACTAAACTGAATTACAACAAATAACAATAACAGTAGTCAATCATGTTTTCCAAACTAAAATTCAACAAATATTTGGTATTTCTTGGGTGATGCCATATTCAGAAAAAGGTATTCTCTTGAGCTAGTTGAGACGATTTGGGAGAAGAGGTAATAGGGGCAGTTGGTTAGTAGTCCTGCTATGTCTTATATAGTGTATATGGTGGGAACTATGTTTTGAAGGTACATAAACTAGCATGATGAAATTGAAGTTTCAGTTTTTGAAAACCTTATATGAGCGGATGACATCCCCTATGATGTTCTCGATTGAGGAGTTCTTAGAGTTTGTGGACTCCCTAGGAGCTACATAATCACTCTGTTTGTTTCCTATTTTATTTTTTCTTTCTTTTTTTGCTCTCTCATCGTGTACTTGATTTGAGTTTTTAATAAAGTTTATTTACTTATAAAAAAAAAAAAATCAACAAAAATCACAATGCATCAAGTTATGACAAATGTGTGCTTGAAAATTTTTTAAATGCTACCTTTGGGGTTTTAATTCCTATAAAAGCAAAGATTGAAAGGGGGTATTAGGGGAGATTGTGTCTGATATGCCTAATGCATTTATTAAAGGTAGACAAATACTTGATTCTATCCTCATAGCTAATGAATGTTTGGATACAACAACCAATCCTTAGTCCCAAAATTTTGAGATCAGCTATAGATTCTCAATAGACTAGTTACGTTCAATCACATGTTTAGATAGTTGTTTAAAATTTGGAAGCCTGAATATGGCAAAGGCTAATGACCACGTCAACTGGGACTTCTTGATTTATTTATTTCAAAAGTGTGGCTTTAGGGCAAATGAAGATTTGTATTTCTAGTCTGATTTCTGGTTTTGGTGAGTGGCATTCCAACTAGGTTTTTCCCTAGTATGAGATTGGTTATGTTACACGGATATGTTTTCCCCTTTATTGTCTATGGTTGTTAGAAAGCCTTAAGAAGGATTATAATGAAAGTAATGTCAAGGGGTTATTTGAATGGTTTCCTTTTTGATAATTCGAGGGGTGAAACAATGGTAATATCCCATCTACTTTTTGTTGATGACACACCCATCATTTGTGATGCATACTCTACACATCTTCATTATTTAAGATGTACCCTTATTTGTTTTGAGCCAATTTTAGGTTTGAGAATTATTCTATGTAATTCTAAAATTGGGCCAGAAGGCGAGATTGTGAATATTGAAAAACTAGCAAGCAATCTTGGATGTCATGTTTTGAAGTAATTGGGTTTACTGTTGGGAGCTCATAACAAGGCAAGGCATATATGGGATTCCATTCAAGAGAGAATGTATAAGAAATTGGTTGGTTGGAAGAAATTTTACCTATCAAAGGGAGGCATACTCACTATAATCAAAAGTATGCTATCTAGCCTTCCAAAATATTTCCTATATTTTTTCCATTGCCTGTAGGGTGGCAAATAGGTTGGAAAAAATTCAAAAGGATTTCCTTTGAGGTGGTAAGGGTGACGAATTTAATTTCCATTTAGTTAATTGGAGTATTTGTTGCAATCCTCTACTCTATACCATAAAGAATTGGGGATTAAGAAGATATTGCTATTTAATCAAGCTTTGTTGTGAAAGTAGTTTTGGGGATATGCAATGAAAATGCATTATGGAAGAGAGTAATAGAAGAATGGAACTATTTGTGCAAATTGGTGTTCGGGCAAGGTCAAGGGATTGTACGTGTTGGGTTTGTGGAATAAAATTAGAAGAAGGGATGCTTTGCATTTTATCATATATGATGGTGATGGCTCTAAAATTTGTGGAATGGCGAGTCTACTATAAAGGAGAGACAACCTGATATTTTTCTAATCACAACAGATAGGGAAGATAAAGTGGAAAACTATATAGAGTTTGGAAATGGTCATTTTAAATGGAATACTATATTCATTTGAACAGTGCATGACTGGGAAATAGAATCTATGGCACATTTATTAGAATATATATATATATATATATATATATATATATATATTATGATTTCTGTACTAAAAAAATAATAACAAGACTTCCAATTGAAGAGCTACTATAAAACATTGAGAGAAGGAGCAACAACTTTTCCTTGCAAAGCATTGGAAAGTTTGTGTACCGCTAACTCAAGGGTAGCTTTCTTCTCATGTTGTGTGGCAGTTGGTAAGACTTTGATAACAAATAATTTAAGCAAGGTTAATTATTATGGATTGGAAATTTTATGTGTAAAAACCATGAAGATAATGTGAATCATTTCTTCTTACAATGTGTGGTGGCTTAGAATGGCATGAGAATTGCTTTTTATTTTTGATAAGTGGGGTGGCATGAGAATTGTGATCTATGATCTTCTGCTTGTTATCAAGTTGGAAGAGATGTTTTGTTAAAAGCTGTAATTGGGGGATTTGAAAAGTTGTTCCTTTGTGTTCAATGTCTAATTTTGAAGAGAAAAGAATTCAATTTTATTAAGGAGTAATAGTTATGCGTGGTAAAGCTGAAACAGTTATTTTTTAAGACCTTATATGAATGAACTTTCGACTTCTCATGTCTTCTGTCCCAGAGCTTTCACTAAATTCTTTGTTGTAATTTTTTTTTTTTTTTTGAAACTTTTTACTTTTGTTCTAGCTTCTCCTTATATTCTTTGGGTGGCACCACCTTGCTTTTTTAACGTTGCATCAACTTAAACCATTTAATCACACATTTCAAACCAATACCATTGTACAAACTATAGAGAAACACATCCCAAAGTACCCAAACCAGCCACATACCAACACAGAATTCACAACAATCAAAATCTCCACATACTACAATTCAAAAAACTTCAATAAAAAACACTAATAAATTTGGAGAAACAAAAATGGGTGATGAAAATACTACCTTGGAAGCAACCTGGCCCCTAAGAGCCCTCTAAGAGAGACCACTCCCTACTCCCAAATGCTCCACTGAAGGACTAACTTTCACTGTTGATAGTTGAAGCCCCTGAAACGAAGGCAAGTTCCTCGTTGAAATTGAGGATGATGTAAACTGAGCTGTAGCTATTTGTGGGTCTACTTTCAAATCCCACAATAACAAAAAACCAGAAATCAAATTAATATGTCAAGTCTAGAAAGCTTTATTGGAAAAAAAAAAAAAAAAAAAGAACTTTACTTTGCCAATCAAATCCAAACACGACTCAGTCAGAATGCTTTATTAAATTTACAGAAAGAAATATGATTCAAAAGGAGAGAATTGAAGATTATATTCAGGTTCTACTTTCAAACCCCACGAAAAATAAAAACCCAGAAAGGAAATAGCAAAAAGATTTGCTTTCATTGTCCTGACTCCTGAGACGGTAAGTAAAAGTCAGTTTCAGTGTGTTTGGTATAGTAGAAATGGGAGGAAAGATTTTAAACACTGGAGAGGGAAAGGAAATAATGTGGGTAACAAATTTTACTCTGTGTGGTTTTTTTTTTTTTTTTTTTTAGGATAAATTGTCTATTTGGTGTGACGTTTAGATTGTGTCAATTTGTTTAATAATGTTTCAAATTTTTTGGTTTAGACCCTAACCATTTTGTAGTGTGTCAAAATAGTCCATCTCATTAAGCAAAGTAAGGAAAATATTGATCTAGCTAATGACTAAAATAAAAAATTATTTTTATGCCACATCAGAAGACAAATTTATGGTGATGTGGAATAAAAAATTAAAAAAAGAAAACCTATTTACATCAATTCAATCATAGAAAATGGGGGCAGATTTTAGTGAGGCCCACGTGTCCTCACTAGGACCACCAAAAACAAATCTCCCCTAATTTAGGGAGAAAATAGGAGTAGATGTAAATTAACTCATCACCACCTTTCATACATAGGTGTAAACAGTCTGGTCTAGATAGATTTTTGCAATTTTTGGGACTAGACAAGTTTGTCGATCCCATAAAAGCTTGGATCTAACTTGACAGTACAAGGGACTAGTCTCAATTAGTCCAAGTCCAATCGTTCCTAGTCAGTCTGGCCTGAATTTCGATCCTTGGCATGCACTGTTGGGCTCTAATATTTTGGGTTTTCGCAAATAATTTTGGATTAATTGATTCAAAACACCCAAAAATATGTTCAATTGTATTAGAATAGAATGAGAGGAGAGAATGGTAGAGTTAGGTTATTAGGGTTTTTTCAAAAAATATATAATAAAAAAATATATATGGATATAGAATTGGTTTGGTCTGGTCTTTTTTTCTTTTTTCTTTTTGCAAAATCCAAACTAGGACTAAAACTTGGATTTTGATTTTTTTCAAGTGTTGGACCAAGACTATTATTAAGTGGAGTTGGAGATATATTTTTACCAAGTTGTCCTCAAGTTTTTTTCGTTAAACTTAAGGTTTAGGGATATTTCTAAAATACATAAAATTCCAGTCCAGAAAAGGGAATCCTTTTATAAATAGTATAAATGTAAGTTGGTTGGTTTTCTTTTTTCCTTTTTTCTCGTTGTCAAATGTACGTTGTTGTTGGTGTGTGTCTGTTTTCTTAAAAAGAAAAAAAAAAATCAAATGGCATGTTCTTTTTATTATTATTATTTTTATTTGACTAGATGTACTGTGTATGTTGTTTTGTGTGTTTGTGTCTTTTTTTGTTTTAATATTGAATGATAGGTTTTTTTTTTTTTTTGCTAGATGTTTTATTAGTTGTTTAAGTACATAAGTTTATAATAATTTTTAAAAAAATGACTTCTTACAAAGTATTTAAAAAGTTGTTTTATGTAAATTACATTTTCTATCCTTCAATATTTCTTCTCAAGCAAACAAAGGAGTTTTTCATCCCTTCACTTTTCTATTCTCCCGACCAAACACACATGAAGGAAAGCTAAATTTAATACATTTTATCCCACCATTTTCCATCCCTCCACCTTTCTATCCCCCAACCAAACAAAGCATAAGGTTTTGTTGATATTGTTGTTGTATTCATGATAAATGGTGTAAATGAAAGTACTAAAAATTTTAACAATTTCCGAAAAAATAAGATAAGGTGATATGATTGAAATATAACAATAATTTGGAGGAATGACTAAATACATGCATGCAACATAGGTCGAAGAACAACTTGATGTCAAAGAACGAAACCTTGTTAGCAAGATTTCACACAACAACTTAGCTCGGTTCTACACATTCAGTTTTTCAATCATCACTTCAAAGTCCAACAATCAATAACAAAGACACATTTCACTCATAGTTAAAGCTATAAAATAGCATGCCCAAGTGAGGAGAAAAAACCAAAGAGCATCACCCAAAATGTTATAACAAAAAAGTCTTAACAATATAAATTTTTATTGCAACCAGTTTAAAGACCTCCCTAATTCATTCCAGAAGTGCTAAATCCACGAATGGATCAACCTAGAAGGTAACATCAATACCAACCATAGTGGAGGAGGAAATAATCAATAACAAACAAGCTAATATCAGAAATCCACATATAATTCACAACATTTTTACAAGATTATGAAATTTGAGACAATATATATTATCAGCAAAAAATTTAAAAAGAAATCATTTAAAATGTAATGGTGTGTTCAAAGGACCTTGAAACTACGACTATTAGCAAAGTCAAATCCATTTCAAAACCTCCTGCTCTATCAAATTAAGGATGACGTAAGCATATAAAGTCATGCCTACTGAAGTTTGAATTTTAAGAATTGGTGCTGGCTAGTAACAGACTAATAGACAAAATCCTAATACTCGCATATTATACTAACAATGGAGAAATGGAATAAAATTCAAAATTTTAATAAATCAATGAGTAGCTTCATTATCAGAGAGAGAGAGATTATGCAATGAACACGTAACTACCTGTTTTCATAATTTGTCTAATATTGAAATAGGTTTTTCATAATTTCTTTCATCTATTCTGCATTTACTTTGGGTTAGTTTCTATTCAAATTATGTTGGTACCCGAGCCAATGAATAGGCATCCAAAGATGCAAATGAAACAATTCAACTAAAAAAAAAGAGACATACCTTGGCATCAAATGCTAAAGAAATGGAATGGGAACCATGAAGAAGAAAATTGTTTCAAGGTTCTTTTTCAAATGGAGGCATATTTCTTCTTCCAAGTTCCATCAAGATTTTCTCATTTTCTTCGATGGAGAATACAAATTGAAATCAGAATCATCATCACTGACAAAGTTATGGGCCACTGAAGAAGAACCCAAATGAAACCCCTCACTAACAGTTGAGCCAATTCCCAAACTTGGCAGACCCAAGCGTAATTCGAACTTATCTATTATATTATCTGGAAGGTCTATACTAGATGGCAAAGAAATGTGGCTAGTGTCATCAGGGACAATGACCTGAGGTCGAGGAGGCGGGTAATTTCTTCCCATGGGAGAAGTGCATAGTGACAAACTCAAACCACATCCATCATCATGAGGGCCCTCCAAAGGAGAGTCAAAATCATTATCTATTGTTTCCATTGAATTCGAATTTGAAAGCTCCAAACAAGAGTTTAAGAGGTGGAGGGAAGGCATGACAGTGTTTGAAATAGAACAGATTGGGAAGGCAGGTATTGAAGTAGGTGGGAGAGTGTCGGTGAAGAGATCATGAACATGAGGACAGATACATTCAACATGGATCCCACAACTTAGGATAGGAGATATCCCTTGATATGAATTCCATTCAAATTCAAACTCCACACAATTCCGATCAAATAGATTTAAATCTTTTAAATTGGAATAACCAAATACGTGAAAAAACCATATATGATTACAATTCATATCTGTAGGCCGTTGGATTTCTGAAGTAGAGCTATCCCTCAACCTTATTCCATTTAATTTCAAGGTGACTTGAAGATTAAAAAACAGTTCATTCAGATCTGGTTCAAAAACAACACAACAAAAAAATTCTGGAAAATAACGACCGACCCAGAATGAAATGGAATTTCCAACACTTCGATGATTGAACCACTTTGGAATCTCTGATCCAGGTACTATAAGTTCATAATCCTTAAAAGGAAATGGATTTCGTTGTGGTTCCCAAAATGCTCCAAACTGTTTGCAATAATCAAATTCAAACAAATTTAATAATGTATTTTCGAGAAGGTAAAAAGAGCATTTTTATATAACATTGAATGAAAGAGAGAGAGAAATACCTGACTGAACAATCTGTTTGATGATTGTGGATGTAGCGAATGGGAGTTTAGTATATACAATCTTCTTAAAGATGGAAGCCTTGGAATTTCCTGAAGATACTTACAACATCTTATTACGAGTGTCTCTAATCTGGTAAACTTAGTGATGCTTTCCGGGATGGTAATAATATTGATTTCATTTAAATATAGACGTTCCAATACAGGAAAGTAATCAGAATTCATCAAAAAATCTAATTCAATTAGATTTCCAACATTACTCATATCTAGATTTTCAACATTGCTTAAATCTAGAAACGCATATGACTTTTTCAAAGTACTACGTTCACACCAGGGTCTTGATTTGCCAGTATATATACATAATATCTCAGGCGGTGGTAATTTACAAATGATATCTTCAAGATCCACAACATTTTTACAGCAATAGCTATATAAACCATGAAACCAGATGATGTTATTAGGCCGGGTGAGATGCCATTCGGCGAATAAGAGAGAAAAAAAATCAAGACTTGAGCAGGATGAAAAATCCAAAATGTTGAGAGATTTCCACATGAGATGGCTTGGAAAATTTTGAAGTTGTTCACACCTAGAAAGACACAATTCTTGAAGCTTATCAAGAAATCCAATGGACTCGTGACACTCAACTAAATTTTTGCAAGATGAAAGGTCCAAGTTCTCTAAGTTTGGGGCGCATAAATTAGGTAATTTTGTAATAGACTCACATCCATGGAGGTTGATACGTTTCAAATTATGGAATTGAAACTCCTGTAGAAAAAAAAAATTATGTTCAACAAACTTTAAATTAAAATTTTGAACTGTATCAAAAAAAAAAAAAAAAAATTAAAAATTTTGAACATAATTTTTAAAGAAAACCATACCTGCTTAAATAACTTCTCTAACCGAACGCGACTCCATGGCATCTTGAGTGTAACAAGTTTTTGAGGACAAAAATTGGATGGTAAGGGAAAAGGATAATTAGGCAAATGAAGCAACCTTAATTCATTGGGGAGATATTTAAGTTCTTCACAAATGTGCACATTATCAACTATAAGAAATTTGAGATTTCTCATCCTTTTGAAAGCTTTAGGTGCCAATTTCACCTTTGTTTGTTCATGGAAGCACAACATTATGCCTCGAATTTTATCTGAACCCTGTTTGGATAGAGCATTGGGTGGAGCACATTGCACAATAGAAATTGTCAACATCATAACAATTTGAAATTTTAAATAAAATAGGTCAATGATAAACTTAGATTTTCCTCAACATTAAAAAGGAAAAAAAAAAAAAAAAGAGAGTTTGTTTTGCTTAAAAAAGAAGTGAAGAAAAAGAAGTTATACCGTATTTTCTGTAAGAACTTCTAAAGCATCATCATAACACCATAGCCTTGTACGTTTTCCAGGCACATTTGATTCTTGTTGAACAATTTCTCTACCCATTTGTTGTAGCAAGTCATGCATCCGTAACTCGTCGAATTCAACCCTTATGAGACACTTATCAATAAGTTTTGAAATACCAGAATCCGGATATAAATTGCAAGCAACTAAGATATCCACAATGTAATTTTTGGACAATCCTTGGAAGAAACATGCAATATCGAGGAAAATATCTTGTTCATTTTTGTCCAATCCTTCAAAACTTACTTTTAGTATCTTTTGAATTTCATTGTTAGGAATATTCTTATACTTTTCTAATTCACTTTCCCATTGGCGAATGTTTCTTCCACGTAAATCAGAACCTATAATTTGTAGAGCTAATGGAAGGCCATTGGCATAAAATATGAATCGACTTGTAAGTTGTAAATAATCTGCCTCGGGTTCATTTTTGTTGAAGGCATACTGACTAAAGAGTTGAAGAGCTTCATCTTGATCCAACTGCACAACCTTGTAGATTAAAGGATCATTTTTAAGAGTGGTTAGCACATGTTTGTCTCTTGTGGTTATAATAACTCTACTTCCATTAGCAAGCCAATCACATTCTCCAAGAAAATTTTCTATTTGGCCCATTTTATCCACATCATCAAGAACCAAAAGAATCTTTTTACACGAAAGTCTTTCTTTGATCACATTGATTCCTCTGGATGTATTGTGCACCTTAAATTCTTTGCTCCCTAAGATCTCAGAAAGAAGTTGCTCTTGTAGTCTGATTATGTTACAATCTATTCTTCAATTTTCTCTGACATTCATTAGGAAGCTACTTCCTTCAAATTGATCAGCAACTTTATTATAAATAGCTTTTGCAATTGTAGTCTTTCCTATTCCTCCAAGGCCATGAATTCCAACCATGCGAACATCATTTTGATTAATATCTAAAAGATTTTCTACAACTTTTGCACGAGAATCTACTCCAATTTGGTAGTTAGCAACAAATAACTTTGTGCGATTTAATTTGGTACTTGATACCACTCCAATAATTTCTTTGATAAACTGATATTCAGGAATACTGAAAATTTTAGAGCATAGGAAACATAGTTAGACTAGCTGGAAATATATGTATACAAAAATGAAATAAATTCAAGATGATTAGATGTATGACTTACAAGTGACACATTTTTTAAATTAAGTAAATGTGCATGTAACTCATAGACATAGATTTAAGACAATAATTAATTTGAGACTTAAATGTGCATTTTTTTTCTTCTTTTGAGTCCTCGTTCTCTCTCTCTCTCTCCTCCTAACATTGTGTCACTACCCCTTGTTCTTGTTCTTTGCCTCATGCCTCTTGCCTCCCTTTTATCCTATGTCACTAACCCATTTATAATACTCTAAAAATGAAATGATTAAGAAAATTTGCAAATTATTAAGTTGATGAGCCTTGATTTAAATCACACTTCGTTCTCTCACAAGTGTGGGTGAAAGGTAAAATCATTGGATGAAAGCACATTTGATGTATTTGTAATTTACCAATCAAGTAAAAATATAAAAATAAACCTTCTATTTGTGCTGGCCTTTAATGCCTTAGTAGTAGCAGTGCTCTTAGTGCCTTAGTAGATAGTAGTAGCAAATATTATTGTAAAAAAATATTTTCGTAATTTGGTATTTAATGGTTATAACAAAACTATCAGAGGCTTGAAAGCTATAAAAAGACACAAGATTAGTGATTAGATACATACTCATCCTTATAATGCCATCCAGACAAATTAGCTGCCTCATTTAAAGTGGCTTTCCACCTCAGCACTTTCTCCATGTTATTCTCGAATTTTTTTTCATGTGTAGTTAGTTGCTTGCGTACTTTAGATGGATCCACTTTATAAAAAACTGGAAAAACTTTTTGTCCATTTTTCTTACACTCAAGAATCTCGGTAAGTTCTTCAAGGCACCAGGTGGAAAATGCATAGTTTTGAGAGAATATGATAATTGAAATCACTGATGATTTAATGGCTTTGACAAGTTCCGATGAAATTTCTTCACCTCTTTGGAGATCTTTATTATCAATGAAGGTCTTGAAACCTTTGTCACATAAAGCCTGATATAAAAAGCCAGTAAAACCATGGCGAGTATCTTCACCTCTAAAACTGAGGAAGACATCATAGTCCAACCTGTGAGTGGAAGAAGAAAAGGAGCCTCCCTCATTGGCCGAGAAAGCCGCCATCAAGATCTAAGAGGAGAAGATTGGAAAGATTAGAGATGTGATGAAATGAGAAGTACAAGAATTAAGTAAACCACACCACAAAAAAAAAAAAAAAAAAAAAAAAAAAAAAAAAAGGTGTCTTTTGACAAAGAGAAATTTGAATGGAACGCTCAGGTCGAATGAACAATTAGGAAGGGGAATAGGAACGAAGGCCATAAAAAAAAGCTTTTAAATCAACAAAAACATAAGCAAAGACACATGAAGACCCCAATGCAAATTGAGAAAAAGGGAAAAGCTGAGAGAAAGTACCTGTAGAATGGAGAAAGATCAGCAATGGGGCTTGGGTCGGATATAGCTCGGCGATGGGGCGTGGCTTGCTGGGGTCGGTGATGGAGCGAGGGTCGGCAATGGCTTATTGAGCAGAGAGCTTTGGTGAGGATGATGGATGAACTGAGCTGGACTTCGAAGATGGGTGAGGAGGATGATGAATCGGGTCGGCGATGGTGTGTGGGGTCAACGATGAGGAAGATGGATGAACGAAGCTGGGCTTCGAAGATGGGTGAGAAGGACAATGAATTGGGTCGGTGATGGTGAAACAGCAAAGCAATAAAACAAATAGAAAGATGAGTGAGGAGTGGACGATGAGAGTCTGAGAGTTTTGTTTTTTAAGAAAGATAGAATGAGTGTGAAACGGCAGAGGAATAAAAGGACTAGAAAGAACATAGACAGAAATATTATTTTAATGAGGGTGGAAAAAAAATATTTGAGTTTAACGATTAAGCACCACCAATACTAATGCCCACAGAAGTTAAGTAGAGATTGCAAAGCAATGACTTTTTGTTTTTGACAAAGAGAGAATGAGTGTGGCAGATGAATAAAAGAAATAGAAGGAAGAAAGATATAAATAATATTTTAATGAGAGTGGAAATAAAAAATAATATTTGAGTTTAATTTTTAAGAACCACCAATATGAATGCCCATAAAAATTAAGTAGAAATTGCAAGACAATGAGTTTTTGTTTTTGAGAAAGAGAGAATGAGTGTGAAACGGCAGAGGAATAAAAGAAAAATTAAAAGTACTAAGAAATAAATATTATTTTAATGAGAGTAGAAATAATATATAAATATATATATGTATATATTTTAGTTTAATTTTTAAGTACCACCCATACAAATTCCCCTAGAAGTTATGTAGAAATTGCAAAACCACGACGTTTTGTTTTTGAGAAAGAGGGAATGAATGTGATATTGCAGCGGAATAAAAGTAAAAGAAAGAAGAAATAAATAAATATTGTTTTAATGAGAGTGGAAATAAAAAATAATATTCGAGTTTAACTTTTCAGCACCACCAATACTAATGCCCTTATAAGTTAAGTAGAAATTGCAAGACAATGAGTTTTTGTTTTTGAGAAAGAGAAAATGAGTGTGTAACGGCAAAGGAATAAAAGAAATAGAAAGCAGTAAGATATAAATATAATTTTAATGAGAGTAGAAAAAAAAAATTAATTTAGTTTTATTTTTGAGTACCACCAATACAAATTCCCCTAGAAGTTATATAGAAACTACAAAACCGTGACGTTTTGTTTTTGAGAAAGAGGGAATGAATGTGACATGGCAGCGGAATAAAAGAAAAATAAAGAAGAAATAAATAAATATTGTTTTAATGAGAGTGAAAAGAAAAAAATAATATTTGAGTTTGACTTTTAAGCACCACCAATACAAATGCCCTTAGAAGTTAAGAAGAAGTTGCAAAATTGTGACTTTTCGTTTTTGAGAAACAAAGAATAAGTGTGAAATGGCAGAGGTATAAAAGAAATTAAAAGAAGAAAGAAACAAAAGTTATTTTAATGAGTGTAGAAATAAAAAATAATATTTGAGTTTAACTTTTAAGCACCACCAATACTAATGCCGTTAGAAGTTAAGTAGAAATTGCAAAACATTGACTTTTTTTTTTGAGAAACAGAAAATGAGTACGAAAAGGCAGAGGTATAAAAGAAATAGAAAGAAGAAAAAATGAAATACTATTTTAATGAGAGTGGAAATAAAAAATAATATTTGAGTTTAACTTTTATGCACCACCAATACTAATGCCCTTAGAAGTTAAGTAGAAAATGAGAAAGAGTGACTTTTTGTTTTTGAGAAACAGAGAATGAGTGTGAATTAGCAGAGGAATAAAAGAAATAGAAAGAATAAAGAAAGAAATATTATTTTTATGAGAGTGGAAGTAAAAAATAATATTTGTGTTTAACTTTTATGCACCCCCAGTAATAATGCCCTTAGAAGTTAGGTAGAAAATGAGGAACAGTGACTTTTTGTTTTTGAGAAAGAAAGAATGAGAGTGAAACGGCAGAGGAATTAAAAAAATAGAAGGAAGAAAGAAAAAAAATATTATTTTACTGATAGTGGAAAAAAAATAATATTTGACCATAAATAAAAAATAATATTTAAGTTCAACTTTTTAGCACCACCAATACTAACGCCCATAGAAATTATGTAGAAATTGCACAACAGTGACTTTTCTTTTTAAGAAAGAGAGAATGAGTGTGAAATGGCAGAAGAATAAAAGAAATAGAAAGAAGAACAAAAGAAATATTATTTTAATAAGAATGGAAATAAAAAATAATATTTGAGTTTACTTTTTTAAGTACCACCAATACTAATGCCCTAAGTAGTTATGCATAAATTAAAAAACAGTGACGTTTTGTTTTGAGAAAGAGGGAATGAATTTGAAATGGCAGAGGAATAATAGAAATAGAAAGAAGAAAGAAATAAATATTGTTTTAATGAGAGTGGAAATAAAAAATAATATTTGAGTTTGACTTTTAAGCACCTCCAATACTAATGACCTTAGAAGTTCAGTAGAAATTGCAAAACTATGACTTTTTGCTTTCGAAAAACAGAGAATGAGTTTGAAACGACAGATGAATAAATCAAATTGAAAGAAAAAAGAAATAAAAGTTATTTTAATGAGAGTGGAAATAAAAAATGATATATGAGTTTAACTTTTAAGCACCACAAATACTAATGCCTATAGAAGTTCAGTAGAAACTGCAAAACTGTGACTTTTTGTTTTTGAGAAACAGAGAATGAGTGTGAAACTGCTAAAGTATAAAAGAAATAGAAAGAAGAAAAAATGAAATACTATTTTAATGAGAGTGAAAATAAAAAATAATATTTGAGTTTAACTTTTATGCACCACCACTATTAATGCCCTTAGAAGTTATGTAGAAAATGAGAAATAGTGACTTTTTGTTTTCATGAAAGAGAGAATGAGTGTGAAACGGCAAAGGAATAAAAGAAAAAGAAAGAATAAAGAAATAAATATTATTTTAATGTGAGTGTAAATAAAAAAATAATATTTGACAAGAAATAAAAAATAATATTTAAGTTTAACTTTTTAGAACCACCAATACTAACGCCCTTAGAAGTTAAGTAGAAATTGCACAACCCTAACTTTTTGTTTTTAAGAAGGAGATTTTCAGTGTGAAACGGCAGAAGAATAAAAGAAATAGAAGTCTGAAAGAAAGAAATACTATTTAAATGAGAGTGGAAATAAAAAATAATATTTGAGTTTAACTTTTAAGTGCCACCAATACAAATGCCTTTAGAAGTTATGCAGAAATTGCTAAACAGAGACGTTTTGTTTTTGAGAAAGAGGGAATCAAAGTGAAATGGTAGTGGAATAAAAGAAATGGAAAGAAGAAAGAAAGAAATATTGTTTTAATTAGAGTGGAAATGGAAAATAATATTCAAGTTTGACTCTTAAGCACCACCAACACCAATGCCCTCAGAAGTTAAGTAGAAATTGCCAAATTGTGACTTTTTGTTTTTGAAAAACAGAGAATGAGTGTGAAACGGCAGAGAAATAAAGAAATTGAAAGAAGAAGAAATAAAAATTATTTTAAAGGGATTGGAAATAAAAAATAATATTTGTGTTTAACTATTATGCACCACCAATAATAATGCCCTAAGAAGTTAGGTAGAAAATGAGAAAGAATGACTTTTTGTTTTTGAGAAATAGAGAATGATTGTGAAACGGCAGAGGAATTAAAGAAATGGAAGGATGAAAGAAATAAATATTATTCTAGTGGGAGTGGAAATAAAAAATAATATTTGACCATAAATAAAAAATAATATTTAAGTTCAACTTTTTAGCACCACCAATACTAACGCCCATAGAAATTATGTAGAAATTGCACAACAGTGACTTTTCTTTTTAAGAAAGAGAGAATGAGTGTGAAATGGCAGAAGAATAAAAGAAATAGAAAGAAGAACAAAAGAAATATTATTTTAATAAGAATGGAAATAAAAAATAATATTCGAGTTTACTTTTTTAAGTACCACCAATACTAATGCCCTAAGTAGTTATGCATAAATTAAAAATCAGTGACGTTTTGTTTTGAGAAAGAGGGAATGAATTTGAAATGGCAGAGGAATAATAGAAATAGAAAGAAGAAAGAAATAAATATTGTTTTAATGAGAGTGGAAATAAAAAATAATATTTGAGTTTGACTTTTAAGCACCTCCAATACTAATGACCTTAGAAGTTCAGTAGAAATTGCAAAACTATGACTTTTTGCTTTCGAAAAACAGAGAATGAGTTTGAAACGACAGATGAATAAATCAAATTGAAAGAAAAAAGAAATAAAAGTTATTTTAATGAGAGTGGAAATAAAAAATGATATATGAGTTTAACTTTTAAGCACCACAAATACTAATGCCTATAGAAGTTCAGTAGAAACTGCAAAACTGTGACTTTTTGTTTTTGAGAAACAGAGAATGAGTGTGAAACTGCTAAAGTATAAAAGAAATAGAAAGAAGAAAAAATGAAATACTATTTTAATGAGAGTGAAAATAAAAAATAATATTTGAGTTTAACTTTTATGCACCACCACTATTAATGCCCTTAGAAGTTATGTAGAAAATGAGAAATAGTGACTTTTTGTTTTCATGAAAGAGAGAATGAGTGTGAAACGGCAAAGGAATAAAAGAAAAAGAAAGAATAAAGAAATAAATATTATTTTAATGTGAGTGTAAATAAAAAAATAATATTTGACAAGAAATAAAAAATAATATTTAAGTTTAACTTTTTAGAACCACCAATACTAACGCCCTTAGAAGTTAAGTAGAATTGCACAACCCTAACTTTTTGTTTTTAAGAAGGAGATTTTCAGTGTGAAACGGCAGAAGAATAAAAGAAATAGAAGTCTGAAAGAAAGAAATACTATTTAAATGAGAGTGGAAATAAAAAATAATATTTGAGTTTAACTTTTAAGTGCCACCAATACAAATGCCTTTAGAAGTTATGCAGAAATTGCTAAACAGAGACGTTTTGTTTTTGAGAAAGAGGGAATCAAAGTGAAATGGTAGTGGAATAAAAGAAATGGAAAGAAGAAAGAAAGAAATATTGTTTTAATTAGAGTGGAAATGGAAAATAATATTCAAGTTTGACTCTTAAGCACCACCAACACCAATGCCCTCAGAAGTTAAGTAGAAATTGCCAAATTGTGACTTTTTGTTTTTGAAAAACAGAGAATGAGTGTGAAACGGCAGAGAAATAAAGAAATTGAAAGAAGAAGAAATAAAAATTATTTTAAAGGGATTGGAAATAAAAAATAATATTTGTGTTTAACTATTATGCACCACCAATAATAATGCCCTAAGAAGTTAGGTAGAAAATGAGAAAGAATGACTTTTTGTTTTTGAGAAATAGAGAATGATTGTGAAACGGCAGAGGAATTAAAGAAATGGAAGGATGAAAGAAATAAATATTATTCTAGTGGGAGTGGAAATAAAAAATAATATTTGACCAGAAATAAAAAATAATATTTAAGTTTAACTTTTTAGCACCACCAATACTAACACCCTTAGAAGTTATGTAGAAATTGCACAACCGTGACCTTCTGTTTTATAGAAAGAGAGAATGAGTGTGAAACGGCAGAAGAATAAAAGAAATAGAAAGAAAAACGAAAGAAATATTATTTTAATGAGAATATAAATAAAAAACAATATTTGAGTTTAGTTTTTAAGCACCACCAATACTAATGCCCTTAGAAGTTATGCACAAATTGCGAAACAGTGACGTTTTGTTTTTTAGGAAGAGGGAATGAATGTGTAATGGTAGTGGAATAAAAGAAATAGAAATAAGAAAGAAACAGATATTTTTTTAATGAGTGTGGAAATAAATGACCTTAGAAGTTAAGTAGAAATTGCAAAACTGTGAGTTTTTGTTTTTGAAAAACAGAGATGAGTTTGAAATGGTAGAGGAATAAAAGAAATTGAAAGAAAAAAAGAAATAAAAGTTATTTTAATAAGAGTGCAAATAAAAAATAACATTTGTGTTTAACTTCTAAGCACCACAAATACTAATGCCCGTAGAAGTTCAGTAGAAATTGCAAAACTGTGACTTTTTATTTTTGAGAAACAGAGAATGAGTGTGAAACGGCTGAGGTATAAAAGAAATAGAAAGAAGAAAAAAGGAAATACTATTTTAATGAGAGTGGAAATATAAAATAATATTTGAGTTTAACTTTTATGCACCACCACAACTAATGCCCTTAGAAGTTATGTCGAAAATGAGAAACAGTGACTTTTTGTTTTCGAGAAAGAGAGAATGGGTGTCAAAAAGCATAGGAATAAAAGAAATAGAAAGAAGAAAGAAATAAATATTATTTTAATGTGAGTGTAAATAAAAAATAATATTGGAGTAGATATAAAAAATAATATTTAAGTTCAACTTTTTAGCACCACCAATACTAACGCCCTTAGAAGTTGAGTAGAAATTGCACAACCCTGACTTTATGTTTTTAAGAAAGAGAGATTGAGTGTGAAACGGTAGTAGAATAAAAGAAATAGAAACCAGAAAGAAATAAATATTATTTTAGTGAGAGTGGAAATAAAAAATAATATTTTAGCTTATTTTTTAAGTACCACCAATACAAATGCCTTTCGAAGTTATGCAGAAATAGTAAAACAGAGACGTTTTGGTTTTGAGAAAGAGAGAATCGATGTGAAATGGCAGAGGAATAAATGAAATGGAAAGAAGAAAGAAAGAAATATTTTTTTAATTAGAGTGGAAATTAAAAATAATATTTGACCAGAAATAAAAAATAATATTTAAGTTTAACTTTTTAGCACCAACAATACTAACGCTCTTAGAAGTGAAGTAGAAATCACTCAACCCTGACTTTTATTTTTTAAGAAACAAAGAATGAGTGCGAAATGGGAGAAGAATAAAGGAAATAGAAAGAAGAACGAAAGAAATATTATTTTAGTGAGAATGGAAATAAAAAAATAATATTTGAGCTTAGTTTTTATCTACAACCAACACTAATGCCCTAAGTAGTTACGCATAAATTGTAAAACAGTGATGTTTTCTTTTTTGTGAACGAGGGAATAAATGTGAAATGGAAGAGGATTAATAGAAATTGAACGAAGAAAGAAATAAATATTGTTTTAATGAGAGTGGAAATAAAAAATAATATTAGAGTTTGACTTTTAAGCACCACCAATGCTCATGCCCTTAGAAGTTATGCACAAATTGCAAAACAGTGATGTTTTGTTATTTAGAAAGAGGGAATGAATGTGTAATGGTAGTGGAATAAAAGAAATAGAAATAAGAAAGAAATACATATTTTTTTAATGAGTGTGGAAATAAAAAATAATGTTTGAGTTTGACTTTTAAGCACCACCAATACTAATGCCCTTAGAAGTTATGCACAAATTGCGAAACAGTGATGTTTTGTTTTTTAGAAAGATGGAATGAATGTGTAATGGTAGTGGAATAAAAGAAATAGAAATAAGAAAGAAATAAATATTTTTTTAATGAGTGTGGAAATAAATGACCTTAGAAGTTAAGTAGAAATTGCAAAACTGTGAGTTTTTGTTTTGGAAAAACAGAGATGAGTTTGAAATGGTAGAGGAATAAAAGAAATTGAAAGAAAAAAAGAAATAAAAGTTATTTTAATGAGAGTGGAAATAAAAAATAAAATTTGTGTTTAACTTCTAAGCACCACAAATACTAATGCCCGTAGAAGTTCAGTAGAAATTGCAAAACTGTGACTTTTTATTTTTGAGAAACAAAGAATGAGTGTGAAACGGATGAGGTATAAAAGAAATAGAAAGAAGAAAAAATGAAATACTATTTTAATGAGAGTGGAAATATAAAATAATATTTGAGTTTAACTTTTATGCACCACCACTACTAATGCCCTTAGAAGTTATGTCGAAATCGAGAAACAGTGACTTTTTATTTTCGAGAAAGAGAGAATGGGTGTCAAAAAGCATAGGAATAAAAGAAATAGAAAGAAGAAAGAAATAAGTATTATTTTAATGTGATTGTAAATAAAAAATAATATTGGAGTAGATATAAAAAATAATATTTGAGTTCAACTTTTTAGCACCACCAATACTAACGCCCTTAGAAGTTGAGTAGAAATTGCACAGCCCAGACTTTATGTTTTTAAGAAAGAGAGATTCAGTGTGAAACGGTAGTAGAATAAAAGAAATAGAAACCAGAAAGAAATAAATATTATTTTAGTGAGAGTGGAAATAAAAAATAATATTTTAGTTTAATTTTTAAGTACCGCCAATACAAATGCCTTTCGAAGTTATGCAGAAATAGTAAAACAGAGACGTTTTGGTTTTGAGAAAGAGGGAATCAATGTGAAATGGCAGAGGAATAAATGAAATGGAAAGAAGAAAGAAAGAAATATTTTTTTAATTAGAGTGGAAATTAAAAATAATATTTGACCAGAAATAAAAAATAATATTTAAGTTTAACTTTTTAGCACCAACAATACTAACGCTCTTAGAAGTGAAGTAGAAATCACTCAACCCTGAATTTTATTTTTTAAGAAACAAAGAATGAGTGCGAAATGGGAGAAGAATAAATGAAATAGAAAGAAGAACGAAAGAAATATTATTTTAGTGAGAATGGAAATAAAAAAAAAATATTTGAGCTTAGATTTTATCTACAACCAACACTAATGCCCTAAGTAGTTACGCATAAATTGTAAAACAGTGATGTTTTGTTTTTGTGAACGAGGGAATAAATATTAAATGGCAGAGGATTAATAGAAATTGAACGAAGAAAGAAAGAAATATTGTTTTAATGAGAGTGGAAATAAAAAATAATATTAGAGTTTCACTTTTAAGCACCACCAATACTAATGCCCTTAGAAGTTATGCACAAATTGCAAAACAGTGATGTTTTGTATTTTAGAAAGAGGGAATGAATGTGTAATGCTAGTGGAATAAAAGAAATAGAAATAAGAAAGAAATAAATATTTTTTTAATGAGTGTGGAAATAAAAAATAATGTTTGAGTTTGACTTTTAAGCACCACCAATACTAATGACCTTCGAAGTTAAGTAGAAATTGCAAAACTGTGAGTTTTTGTTTTTGAAAAACAGAGATGAGTTTGAAAAGGAAGAGGAATAAAAGAAATTGAAAGAAAAAAAAGAAATAAAAGTTATTTTAATGAGAGTGGAAATAAAAAATAATATTTGAGTTTCACTTCTAAGCACCACAAATACTAATGCCCGTAGAAGTTAAGTAGAAATTGCAAAACTGTGAGTTTTTGTTTTTGAAAAACAGAGATGAGTTTGAAATGGTAGAGGAATAAAGGAAATTGAAAGAAAAAAAAGAAATAAATGTTATTTTAGTGAGAGTGGAAATAAAAAATAATATTTGAGTTTAACTTCTAAGCACCACAAATACTAATGCCCGTAGAAGTTCAGTAGAAATTGCAAAACTGTGACTTTTTATTTTTGAGAAACAGAGAACGAGTGTGAAACGGCTGAGGTATAAAAGAAATAGAAAGAAGAAAAAACGAAATACTATTTTAATGAGAGTGGAAATATAAAGTAGTATTTGGCTTTAAGTGTTATGCACCACCACTACTAATGCCCTTAGAAGTTATGTCGAAAATGAGAAACAATGACATTTTGTTTTCGAGAAAGAGAGAATGAGTGTCAAAAAGCATAGGAATAAAAGAAATAGAATGAAGAAAGAAATAAATATTATTTTAATGTGAGTGTAAATAAAAAAATAATATTGGAGTAGATATAAAAAATAATATTTGAGTTCAACTTTTTAGCACCACCAATACTAACGCCCTTAGAAGTTGAGTAGAAATTGCACAACCCTGACTTTATGTTTTTAAGAAAGAGAGATTGAGTGTGAAACGGTAGTAGAATAAAAGAAATAGAAACCAGAAAGAAATAAATATTATTTTAGTGAGAGTGGAAATAAAAAATAATATTTCAATTTAATTTTTAAGTACCACCAATACAAATGCCTTTCTATGTTGCGCAGAAATAGTAAAACAGAGACGTTTTGGTTTTGAGAAAGAGGGAATCAATGTGAAATGGCAGAGGAATAAATGAAACGGAAAGAAGAAAGAAAGAATTTTTTTTTTAATTAGAGTGGAAATTAAAAATAATATTTGACCAGAAATAAAAAATAATATTTAAGTTTAACTTTTTTGCACCAACAATACTAACGCCGTTAGAAGTTAAGTAGAAATCACTCAACCCTGACTTTTCGTTTTTAAGAAACAAAGAATGAGTGTGAAACGGGAGAAGAATAAATGAAATAGAAGGAAGAACGAAAGAAATATTATTTTAGTGAGAATGGAAATAAAAAAAGTAATATTTCAGCTTAGTTTTTAGGTACCACCAACACTAAAGCCCTAAGTAGTTACGCAAAATTTGTAAAACAGTGATGTCTTGTTTTTGTGAACGAGGGAATAAATGTGAAATGGCAGAGGATTAATAGAAATAGAACGAAGAAAGAAATAAATATTGTTTTAATGAGAGTGGAAATAAAAAATAATATTAGAGTTTGACTTTTAAGCACCACCAATACTAATGCCCTTAGAAGTGATGCACAAATTGCAAAACAGTGATGTTTTGTTTTTTAGAACGAGGGAATGAATGTGTAATGGTAGTGGAATAAAAAAAATAGAAATAAGATAGAAAGAAATACTTTTTTAATCAGTGTGGAATTAAAAAATAATATTTGAGTTTGACTTTTAAGCAGCACCAATACTAATGACCTTAGAAGTGAAGTAAAAATTGCAAAACTGTGAGTTTTTGTTTTTGAAAAACAGAGATGAGTTTGAAATGGTAGAGGAATAAAAGAAATTGATACAAAAAAAAGAAATAAAAGTTATTCTAATGAGAGTAGAAATAAAAAATAATATTTGAGTTTAACTTCTAAGCACCACAAATACTAATGCCCGTAGAAGTTCAGTAGAAATTGCAAAACTGTGACTTTTTATTTTTGAGAAACAGAGAAGGAGTGTGAAACGGCTGAGGTATAAAAGAAATAGAAAGAAGAAAAAATGAAATACTATTTTAATGAGAGTGGAAATATAAAACAGTATTTGGCTTTAACTTTTATGCACCACCACTACTAATGCCCTTAGAAGTTATGTCGAAAATGAGAAACAATGACTTTTTTTTTTCGAGAAAGAGAGAATGAGTGTCAAAAAGCATAGGAATAAAAGAAATAGAAAGAAGAAAGAAATAAATATTATTTTAATGTGAGTGTATATAAAAAAATAATATTGGAGTAGATATAAAAAATAATATTTGAGTTCAACTTTTTAGCACCACCAATACTTACGCCCTCAGAAGTTGAGAGAAATTGCACAACCCTGACTTTATGTTTTTAAGAAAGAGAGATTGAGTGTGAAACGGTAGTAGAATAAATGAAATAGAAACCAGAAAGAAATAAATATTATTTTAGTGAGAGTGGAAATAAAAAATAATATTTCAGTTTAATTTTTAAGTACCACCAATACAAATGCCTTTCGAAGTTGTGCAGAAATAGTAAAACAGAGACATTTTGGTTTTGAGAAAGTGGGAATCAATGTGAAATGGCAGAGGAATTTTTGAAACGGAAAGAAGAAACAAAGAAAATTTTTTTTAATTAGAGTGGAAATTAAAAATAATATTTGACCAGAAATAAAAAATAATATTTAAGTTTAACTTTTTAGCACCAACAATACTAACGCCGTTAGAAGTTAATTAGAAATCACTCAACCCTGACTTTTCGTTTTTAAGAAACAAAGAATGAGTGTGAAACGGGAGAAGAATAAATGAAATAGAAGGAAGAACGAAAGAAATATTATTTTAGTGAGAATGGAAATAAAAAAAGTAATATTTCAGCTTAGTTTTTATGTACCACCAACACTAAAGCCCTAAGTAGTTACGCAAAAATTGTAAAACAGTGATGTCTTGTTTTTGTGAACGAGGGAATAAATGTGAAATGGCAGAGGATTAATAGAAATAGAACGAAGTAAGAAATAAATATTGTTTTAATGAGAGTGGAAATAAAAAATAATATTAGAGTTTGACTTTTAAGCACCACCAATACTAATGCCCTTAGAAGTTATGCACAAATTGCAAAACAGTGATGTTTTGTTTTTTAGAAAGAGGGAATGAATGTGTAATGGTAGTGGAATAAAAGAAATAGAAATAAGAAAGAAATAAATACTTTTTTAATAAGTGTGGAATTAAAAAATAATATTTGAATTTGACTTTTAAGCAGCACCAATACTAATGACCTTAGAAGTTAAGTAGAAATTGCAAAACTGTGAGTTTTTGTTTTTGAAAAACAGAGATGTGTTGGAAATGGTAGAGGAATAAAAGAAATTGAAAGAAAAAAAAGAAATAAAAGTTATTTTAATGAGAGCTGAAATAAAAAATAATATTTGAGTTTAACTTCGAAGCACCACAAATACTAATGCTCGTAGAAGTTCTGTAGAAATTACAAAACTGTGAACTTTTATTTTTGAGAAACAGAGAACGGGTGTGAAACGGCTGAGGTATAAATGAAATAGAAAGAAGAAAAAACGAAATACTATTTTAATGAGAGTGGAAATATAAAATAGTATTTGGGTTTAACTTTTATGCACCACCACTACTAATGCCCTTAGACGTTATGTCAAAAATGGGAAACAATGACTTTTTGTTTTCGAGAAAGAGAGAATGAGTGTCAAAAAGCATAGGAATAAATGAAATAGGAAGAAGAAAGAAATAAATATTATTTTAATGTAAGTGTAAATAAAAAAATAATATTGGAGTAGATATAAAAAACAATATTTGAGTTCAACTTTCTAGCACCACCAATACTAATGCCCTTAGAAGTTGAGTAGAAATTGCACAACCCTGACTTTATGTTTTTAAGAAAGGGAGATTGAGTGTGAAACGGTAGTAGAATAAAATAAATAGAAACCAGAAAGAAATAAATATTATTTTAGTGAGAGTGGAAATAAAAAATAATATTTCAGTTTAATTTTTAAGTACCACCAATACAAATGCCTGTCGAAGTTGTGCAGAAATAGTAAAACAGAGACGTTTTGGTTTTGAGAAAGAGGGAATCAATGTGAAATGGCAGAGGAATAAATGAAACGGAAAGAAGAAAGAAAGAAATTTTTTTTAATTAGAGTGGAAATTAAAAATAATATTTGACCAGAAATAAAAAATAATATTTAAGTTTAACTTTTTAGCACCAACAATACTAACACCCTTAGAAATTAAGTAGAAATCACTCAACCCTGACTTTTTGTTTTTAACAAACAAAGACTGAGTGTGAAACGGGAGAAGAATAAATGAAATAGAAAGAATAACGAAAGAAATATTATTTTAGTGAGAATGGAAATAAAAAAAATAATATTTGAGCTTAGTTTTTATGTACCACCAACACTAATGCCCTAAGTTGTTACGCATAAATTGTAAAACAGTGATGTCTTGTTTTTGTGAACGAGGGAATAAATGTGAAATGGCAGAGGATTAATAGAAATAGAACGAAGAAAGCAATAAATATTGTTTTAATGCGGGTGGAAATAAAAAATAATATTAGAGTTTGACTTTTAAGCACCACCAATACTAATGCCCTTAGATGTTATGCACAAATTGCAAAACAGTGATGTTTTGTTTTTTAGAAAGAGGGAATGAATGTGTAATGGTAGAGGAATAAAAGAAATAGAAATAAGAAAGAAATAAATATTTTTTTAATGAGAGTGGAATTAAAAAATAATATTTGATTTAGACTTTTAAGCCCCACCAATATTAATGACCTTAGAAATTAAGTAGAAATTGCAAAACTGTGAGTTTTTGTTTTTGAAAAACGGAGATGAGTTTGAAATGGTTGAGGAATAAAAGAAATTGAAAGAAAAAAAGAAATAAAAGTTATTTTAATGAGAGTGGAAATAAAAAATAATATTTGAGTTTAACTTCTAAGCACCACAAATACTAATGCCCGTAGAAGTTCAGTAGAAATTGCAAAACTGTGACTTTTTATTTTTGAGAAACAGAGAAGGAGTGTGAAACGGCTGAGGTAAAAAAGAAATAGAGAGAAGAAAAAATGAAATAGAATTTTAATGAGAGTGGAAATATAAAATAGTATTTGGCTTTAACTTTTATGCACCACCACTAGTAATGCCCTTAGAAGTTATGTCGAAAATGGGATACAATGACTTTTTGTTTTCGAGAAAGAGAGAATGAGTGTCAAAAAGCATAGGAATAAAAGAAATAGAAAGAAGAAAGAAATAAATATTATTTTAATGTGAGTGTAAATAAAAAAATAATATATGAGTAGATATAAAAAATAATATTTGAGTTCAACTTTTTAACACCACCAATACTAACGCCCTTAGAAGTTGAGTAGAAATTGCACAACCCTGATTTATGTTTTTAAGAAAGAGAGATTGAGTGTGAAACGGTAGTAGAATAAAAGAAATAGAAACCAGAAAGAAATAAATATTATTTTAGTGAGAGTGGAAATAAAAAATAATATTTCAGTTTAATTTTTAAGTACCACCAATACAAATGCCTTTCGAAGTTGCGCAGAAATAGTAAAACAGAGATGTTTTGGTTTTGAGAAAGAGGGAATCAATGTGAAATGGCATAGGAATAAATGAAAGGGAAAGAAGAAAGAAAGAAATATTTTTTAATTAGAGTGAAAATTAAAAATAATATTTGACCAGAAATAAAAAATAATATTTAAGTTTAACTTTTTAGCACCATCAATACTAACGCCCTTAGAAGTTAAGTAGAAATCACTCAACCCAGACTTTTTGTTTTTAAGAAACAAAGAATGAGTGTGAAACGGGAGAAGCATAAATGAAATAGAAAGAAGAACGAAAGAAATATTATTTTAGTGAGAGTGGAAATAAAAAAATAATATTTGAGCTTAGTTTTTATATACCACCAACACTAATGCCCTAAGTAGTTACCATAAATTGTAAAACAGTGATGTTTTGTTTTTGTGAACGAGGGAATAAATGTGAAATGGCAGAGGATTAATAGAAATAGAACGAAGAAAGAAATAAATATTGTTTTAAAGAGAGTGGAAATAAAAAATAATATTAGAGTTTGACTTTTAAGCACCACCAATACTAATGCCCTTAGAAGTTATGCACAAATTACAAAACAGTGATGTTTTGTTTTTTAGAAAGAGGGAATGAATGTGTAATGGTAGTGGAATAAAAGAAATAGAAATAAGAAAGAAATAAATATTTTTTTAATGAGAGTGGAAATAAAAAATAATATTTGAGTTTGACTTTTAAGCACCACCAATACTAATGACCTTAGAAGTTCTGTCGAAAATTAGAAACAATGACTTTTTGTTTTCGAGAAAGAGAGAATGAGTGTCAAAAAGCATAGGAATAAAAGAAATAGAAAGAAGAAAGAAATAAATATTATTTTAATGTGAGTGTAAATAAAAAATTAATATTGGAGTAGATATAAAAAATAATATTTGAGTTCAACTTTTTAGCACCACCAATACTTACGCCCTTAGAAGTTGAGTAGAAATTGCACAACCCTGACTTTATGTTTTTAAGAAAGAGAGATTGAGTGTGAAACGGTAGTAGAATAATTGAAATAGAAAGAAATAAATATTATTTTAGTGAGAGTGGAAATAAAAAATAATATTTCAGTTTAATTTTTAAGTACCACCAATACAAATGCCTTTCGAAGTTGTGCAGAAATAGTAAAACAGAGACGTTTTGGTTTTGAGAAAGTGGGAATCAATGTGAAATGGCAGAGGAATATATGAAACGGAAAGAAGAAAGAAAGAAAATTTTTTTTAATTAGAGTGGAACTTAAAAATAATATTTGACCAGAAATAAAAAATAATATTTAAGTTTAACTTTTTTGCACCAACAATACTAACGCCGTTAGAAGTTAAGTAGAAATCACTCAACCCTGACTTTTCGTTTTTAAGAAACAAAGAATGAGTGTGAAACGGGAGAAGAATAAAAGAAATAGAAGGAAGAACGAAGGAAATATTATTTTAGTGAGAATGGAAATAAAAAAAGTAATATTTGAGCTTAGTTTTTATGTACCACCAACACTAAAGCCCTAAGTAGTTACGCAAAAATTGTAAAACAGTGATGTCTTGTTTTTGTGAATGAGGGAATAAATGTGAAATGGCAGAGGATTAATAGAAATAGAACGAAGAAAGAAATAAATATTGTTTTAATGAGAGTGGAAGTAAAAAATAATATTAGAGTTTGACTTTTAAGCACCACCAATACTAATGCCCTTAGAAGTGATGCAGAAATTACAAAACAGTGATGTTTTGTTTTTTAGAAAGAGGGAATGAATGTGTAATGGTAGTGGAATAAAAGAAATAGAAATAAGAAAGAAATAAATACTTTTTTAATAAGTGTGGAATAAAAAAATAATATTTGAGTTTGACTTTTAAGCAACACCAATACTAATGACCTTAGAAGTTAAGTAGAAATTGCAAAACTGTGAGTTTTTGTTTTTGAAAATTGGAGTTGAGTTTGAAATGGTGGAGGAATAAAAGAAATTGAAAGAAAAAAAGAAATAAAAGTTATTTTAATGAGAGTGGAAATAAAAAATAATATTTGAGTTTAACTTCTAAGCACCCCAAATACTAATGCACGTAGAAGTTCAGTAGAAATTGCAAAACTGTGACATTTTATTTTTGAGAAACAGAGAAGGTGTGTGAAACGGCTGAGGTATAAAAGAAATAGAAAGAAGAAAAAACGAAATACTATTTTAATGAGAGTGGAAATATAAAATAGTATTTGGGTTTAACTTTTATGCACCACCACTACTAATGCCCTTAGAAGTTATGTCGAAAATTAGAAACAATGACATTTTGTTTTCGAGAAAGAGAGAATGAGTGTCAAAAAGCATAGGAATAAAAGAAATAGAAAGAAGAAAGAAATAAATATTATTTTAATGTGAGTGTAAATAAAAAAATAATATTGGAGTAGATATAAAAAAGAATATTATTTGAGTTCAACTTTTTAGAACCACAAATACTAACGCCCTTAGAAGTTGAGTAGAAATTGCACAACTCTGACTTTATGTTTTTAAGAAAGAGAGATTGAGTGTGAAACGGTTGTAGAATAAAAGAAATAGAAACCAGAAAGAAATAAATATTATTTTAGTGAGAGTGGAAATAAAAAATAATATTTCAGTTTAATTTTTAAGTACCACCAATACAAATGCCTTTCGAAGTTGGGCAGAAATAGTAAAACAGAGACGTTTTGGTTTTGAGAAAGAGGGAATCAATGTGAAATGGCAGAGGAATAAATGAAACGGAAAGAAGAAAGAAAGAAAATTTTTTTTAATTAGAGTGGAAATTAAAAATAATATTTGACCAGAAATATAAAATAATATTTAAGTTTAACTTTTTAGCACCAACAATGCTAAAGCCGTTAGAAGTTAAGTAGAAATCACTCAACCCTGACTTTTTGTTTTTAAGAAACAAAGAATGAGTGTGAAACGGGAGAAGAATAAATGAAATAGAGAGAAGAATAAATGAAATAGAAAAAAGAACGAAAGAAATATTATTTTAGTGAGAGTGGAAATAAAAAAATAATATTTGAGCTTAGTTTTTATGTACCACCAACACTATTGCCCTAAGTAGTTACGCATAAATTGTAAAACAGTGATGTTTTGTTTTTGTGAACGAGGGAATAAATGTGAAATGGCAGAGGATTAATAGAAATAGAACGAAGAAAGAAATAAATATTGTATTAATGAGAGTGGAAATAAAAAATAATATTAGGGTTTGACTTTTAAGCACCACCAATACTAATGCCCTTAGAAGTTAAGTAGAAATCGCAAAACTGTGAGTTTTTGTTTTTGAAAAATGGAGATGAGTTTGAAATGGTGGAGGAATAAAAGAAATTGAAAGAAAAAAAGAAATAAAAGTTATTTTAATGAGAGTGGAAATAAAAAATAATATTTGAGTTTAACTTCTAAGCACCACAAATACTAATGCACGTAGAAGTTCAGTAGAAATTGCAAAACTGTGACTTTTTATTTTTGAGAAACAGAGAAGGAGTGTGAAACGGCTGAGGTATAAAAGAAATAGAAAGAAGAAAAAACGAAATACTATTTTAATGAGAGTGGAAATATAAAATAGTATTTGGGTTTAACTTTTATGCACCACCACTACTAATGCCCTTAGAAGTTATGTCGAAAATTAGAAACAGTGACTTTTTGTTTTCGAGAAAGAGAGAATGAGTGTCAAAAAGCATAGGAATAAAAGAAATAGAAAGAAGAAAGAAATAAATATTATTTTAATGTGAGTGTAAATAAAAAAATAATACTGGAGTTGATATAAAAAATAATATTTGAGTTCAACTTTTTAGCACCACCAATACTAACGCCCTTATAAGTTGAGCAGAAATTGCACAACCCTGACTTTATGTTTTTAAGAAAGAGAGATTGAGTATGAAACGGTAGTAGAATAAAAGAAATAGAAACCAGAAAGAAATAAATATTATTTTAGTGAGAGTGGAAATAAAAAATAATATTTCAGTTTAATTTTTAAGCACCACCAATACAAATGCCTTTCGAAGTTGGGCAGAAATAGTAAAACAGAGACGTTTTGGTTTTGAGAAAGAGGGAATCAATGTGAAATGGCAGAGGAATAAATGAAACGGAAAGAAGAAAGAAAGAAATTTTTTTTTAATTAGAGTGGAAATTAAAAATAATATTTGACCAGAAATATAAAATAATATTTAAGTTTAACTTTTTAGCACCAACAATGCTAACGCCGTTAGAAGTTAAGTAGAAATCACTCAACCCTGACTTTTTGTTTTTAAGAAACAAAGAATGAGTGTGAAACGGGAGAAGAATAAATGAAGTAGAAAGAAGAACGAAAGAAATATTATTTTAGTGAGAGTGGAAATAAAAAAATAATATTTGAGCTTAGTTTTTATGTGCCACCAACACTATTGCCCTAAGTAGTTACGCATAAATTGTAAAACAGTGATGTTTTGTTTTTGTGAACGAGGGAATAAATGTGAAATGGCGGAGGATTAATAGAAATAGAACGAAGAAAGAAATAAATATTGTATTAATGAGAGTGGAAATAAAAAATAATATTAGGGTTTGACTTTTAAGCACCACCAATACTAATGCCCTTAGAAGTTAAGTAGAAATTGCAAAACTGTGAGTTTTTGTTTTTGAAAAATGGAGATGAGTTTGAAATGGTGGAGGAATAAAAGAAATTGAAAGAAAAAAAGAAGTAAAAGTTATTTTAATGAGAGTGGAAATAAAAAATAATATTTGAGTTTAACTTCTAAGCACCACAAATACTAATGCACGTAGAAGTTCAGTAGAAATTGCAAAACTGTGACTTTTTATTTTTGAGAAACAGAGAAGGAGTGTGAAACGGCTGAGGTATAAAAGAAATAGAAAGAAGAAAAAACGAAATACTATTTTAATGAGAGTGGAAATATAAAATAGTATTTGGGTTTAACTTTTATGCACCACCACTACTAATGCCCTTAGAAGTTATGTCGAAAATTAGAAACAGTGACTTTTTGTTTTCGAGAAAGAGAGAATGAGTGTCAAAAAGCATAGGAATAAAAGAAATAGAAAGAAGAAAGAAATAAATATAATTTTCATGTGAGTGTAAATAAAAAAATAATACTGGAGTAGATATAAAAAATAATATTTGAGTTCAACTTTTTAGCACCACCAATACTAACGCCCTTAGAAGTTGAGCAGAAATTGCACAACCCTGACTTTATGTTTTTAAGAAAGAGAGATTGAGTGTGAAACGGTAGTAGAATAAAAGAAATAGAAACCAGAAAGAAATAAATATTATTTTAGTGAGAGTGGAAATAAAAAATAATATTTCAGTTTAATTTTTAAGCACCACCAATACAAATGCCTTTCGAAGTTGGGCAGAAATAGTAAAACAGAGACGTTTTGGTTTTGAGAAAGAGGGAATCAATGTGAAATGGCAGAGGAATAAATGAAACGGAAAGAAGAAAGAAAGAATTTTTTTTTTAATTAGAGTGGAAATTAAAAATAATATTTGACCAGAAATATAAAATAATATTTAAGTTTAACTTTTTAGCACCAACAATACTAACGCCGTTAGAAGTTAAGTAGAAATCAGTCAACCTTGACTTTTTGTTTTTAAGAAACAAAGAATGAGTGTGAAACCGGAGAAGAATAAATGAAATAGAAAGAAGAATGAAAGAAATATTATTTTAGTGAGAATGGAAATAAAAAAATAATAATTGAGCTTAGTTTTTATGTACCACCAACACTAATGCCCTAAGTAGTTACGCATAAATTGTAAAACAGTGATGTTTTGTTTTTGTGAAGGAGGGAATAAATGTGAAATGACAGAGGATTAATAGAAATAGAACGAAGAAAGAAATATATATTGTCTTAATGAGAGTGGAAATAAAAAATAATATTAGAGTTTGACTTTAAGCACCACCAATACTAATGCCCTTAGAAGTTATGCACAAATTGCAAAACAGTGATGTTTTGTTTTTTAGAAAGAGGGAATGAATGTGTAATGGTAGTGGAATAAAAGAAATAGAAATAAGAAAGAAATAAATATTTTTTTAATGAGAGTGGAAATAAAAAATAATATTTGAGTTTGACTTTTGAGCACCACCAATACTAATGACCGTAGAAGTTAAGTAGAAATTGTAAAACTGTGAGTTTTTGATTTTGAAAAACAGAGATGAGTTTGAAATGGTAGAGGAATAAAAGAAATTGAAAGAAAAAGAGAAATAAAAGTTATTTTTAATGAGAGTCGAAATAAAAAATAATATTTGAGTTTAACTTCTAAGCACCACAAATACTAATGCCCTTAGAAGTTCAGTAGAAATTGCAAAACTGTGACATTTTATTTTTGAGAAACAGAGAAGGTGTGTGAAACGGCTGAGGTATAAAAGAAATAGAAAGAAGAAAAAACGAAATACTATTTTAATGAGAGTGGAAATATAAAATAGTATTTGGGTTTAACTTTTATGCACCACCACTACTAATGCCCTTAGAAGTTATGTCGAAAATTAGAAACAATGGCATTTTGTTTTCGAGAAAGAGAGAATGAGTGTCAAAAAGCATAGGAATAAAAGAAATAGAAAGAAGAAAGAAATAAATATTATTTTAATGTGAGTGTAAATAAAAAAATAATATTGGAGTAGATATAAAAAAGAATATTTGAGTTCAACTTTTTAGAACCACAAATACTAACGCCCTTAGAAGTTGAGTAGAAATTGCACAACTCTGACTTTATGTTTTTAAGAAAGAGAGATTGAGTGTGAAACGGTTGTAGAATAAAAGAAATAGAAACCAGAAAGAAATAAATATTATTTTAGTGAGAGTGGAAATAAAAAATAATATTTCAGTTTAATTTTTAAGTACCACCAATACAAATGCCTTTCGAAGTTGGGCAGAAATAGTAAAACAGAGACGTTTTGGTTTTGAGAAAGAGGGAATCAATGTGAAATGGCAGAGGAATAAATGAAACGGAAAGAAGAAAGAAAGAAAATTTTTTTTAATTAGAGTGGAAATTAAAAATAATATTTGACCAGAAATATAAAATAATATTTAAGTTTAACTTTTTAGCACCAACAATGCTAAAGCCGTTAGAAGTTAAGTAGAAATCACTCAACCCTGACTTTTTGTTTTTAAGAAACAAAGAATGAGTGTGAAACGGGAGAAGAATAAATGAAATAGAAAAAAGAACGAAAGAAATATTATTTTAGTGAGAGTGGAAATAAAAAAATAATATTTGAGCTTAGTTTTTATGTACCACCAACACTATTGCCCTAAGTAGTTACGCATAAATTGTAAAACAGTGATGTTTTGTTTTTGTGAACGAGGGAATAAATGTGAAATGGCAGAGGATTAATAGAAATAGAACGAAGAAAGAAATAAATATTGTATTAATGAGAGTGGAAATAAAAAATAATATTAGGGTTTGACTTTTAAGCACCACCAATACTAATGCCCTTAGAAGTTAAGTAGAAATTGCAAAACTGTGAGTTTTTGTTTTTGAAAAATGGAGATGAGTTTGAAATGGTGGAGGAATAAAAGAAATTGAAAGAAAAAAAGAAATAAAAGTTATTTTAATGAGAGTGGAAATAAAAAATAATATTTGAGTTTAACTTCTAAGCACCACAAATACTAATGCACGTAGAAGTTCAGTAGAAATTGCAAAACTGTGACTTTTTATTTTTGAGAAACAGAGAAGGAGTGTGAAACGGCTGAGGTATAAAAGAAATAGAAAGAAGAAAAAACGAAATACTATTTTAATGAGAGTGGAAATATAAAATAGTAT
The DNA here is from genome assembly GCA_028535905.1 of Quercus berberidifolia. Lineage (NCBI taxonomy): Eukaryota > Viridiplantae > Streptophyta > Magnoliopsida > Fagales > Fagaceae > Quercus > Quercus berberidifolia. The sequence goes on along the minus strand of JAPQVW010000002.1, from coordinate 74,327,150 downwards.
TTGGGTTTAACTTTTATGCACCACCACTACTAATGCCCTTAGAAGTTATGTCGAAAATTAGAAACAGTGACTTTTTGTTTTCGAGAAAGAGAGAATGAGTGTCAAAAAGCATAGGAATAAAAGAAATAGAAAGAAGAAAGAAATAAATATTATTTTAATGTGAGTGTAAATAAAAAAATAATACTGGAGTAGATATAAAAAATAATATTTGAGTTCAACTTTTTAGCACCACCAATACTAACGCCCTTAGAAGTTGAGCAGAAATTGCACAACCCTGACTTTATGTTTTTAAGAAAGAGAGATTGAGTATGAAACGGTAGTAGAATAAAAGAAATAGAAACCAGAAAGAAATAAATATTATTTTAGTGAGAGTGGAAATAAAAAATAATATTTCAGTTTAATTTTTAAGCACCACCAATACAAATGCCTTTCGAAGTTGGGCAGAAATAGTAAAACAGAGACGTTTTGGTTTTGAGAAAGAGGGAATCAATGTGAAATGGCAGAGGAATAAATGAAACGGAAAGAAGAAAGAAAGAAATTTTTTTTTAATTAGAGTGGAAATTAAAAATAATATTTGACCAGAAATATAAAATAATATTTAAGTTTAACTTTTTAGCACCAACAATGCTAACGCCGTTAGAAGTTAAGTAGAAATCACTCAACCCTGACTTTTTGTTTTTAAGAAACAAAGAATGAGTGTGAAACGGGAGAAGAATAAATGAAGTAGAAAGAAGAACGAAAGAAATATTATTTTAGTGAGAGTGGAAATAAAAAAATAATATTTGAGCTTAGTTTTTATGTGCCACCAACACTATTGCCCTAAGTAGTTACGCATAAATTGTAAAACAGTGATGTTTTGTTTTTGTGAACGAGGGAATAAATGTGAAATGGCGGAGGATTAATAGAAATAGAACGAAGAAAGAAATAAATATTGTATTAATGAGAGTGGAAATAAAAAATAATATTAGGGTTTGACTTTTAAGCACCACCAATACTAATGCCCTTAGAAGTTAAGTAGAAATTGCAAAACTGTGAGTTTTTGTTTTTGAAAAATGGAGATGAGTTTGAAATGGTGGAGGAATAAAAGAAATTGAAAGAAAAAAAGAAGTAAAAGTTATTTTAATGAGAGTGGAAATAAAAAATAATATTTGAGTTTAACTTCTAAGCACCACAAATACTAATGCACGTAGAAGTTCAGTAGAAATTGCAAAACTGTGACTTTTTATTTTTGAGAAACAGAGAAGGAGTGTGAAACGGCTGAGGTATAAAAGAAATAGAAAGAAGAAAAAACGAAATACTATTTTAATGAGAGTGGAAATATAAAATAGTATTTGGGTTTAACTTTTATGCACCACCACTACTAATGCCCTTAGAAGTTATGTCGAAAATTAGAAACAGTGACTTTTTGTTTTCGAGAAAGAGAGAATGAGTGTCAAAAAGCATAGGAATAAAAGAAATAGAAAGAAGAAAGAAATAAATATAATTTTCATGTGAGTGTAAATAAAAAAATAATACTGGAGTAGATATAAAAAATAATATTTGAGTTCAACTTTTTAGCACCACCAATACTAACGCCCTTAGAAGTTGAGCAGAAATTGCACAACCCTGACTTTATGTTTTTAAGAAAGAGAGATTGAGTGTGAAACGGTAGTAGAATAAAAGAAATAGAAACCAGAAAGAAATAAATATTATTTTAGTGAGAGTGGAAATAAAAAATAATATTTCAGTTTAATTTTTAAGCACCACCAATACAAATGCCTTTCGAAGTTGGGCAGAAATAGTAAAACAGAGACGTTTTGGTTTTGAGAAAGAGGGAATCAATGTGAAATGGCAGAGGAATAAATGAAAAGGGAAAGAAGAAAGAAAGAATTTTTTTTTTAATTAGAGTGGAAATTAAAAATAATATTTGACCAGAAATATAAAATAATATTTAAGTTTAACTTTTTAGCACCAACAATACTAACGCCGTTAGAAGTTAAGTAGAAATCAGTCAACCTTGACTTTTTGTTTTTAAGAAACAAAGAATGAGTGTGAAACCGGAGAAGAATAAATGAAATAGAAAGAAGAATGAAAGAAATATTATTTTAGTGAGAATGGAAATAAAAAAATAATAATTGAGCTTAGTTTTTATGTACCACCAACACTAATGCCCTAAGTAGTTACGCATAAATTGTAAAACAGTGATGTTTTGTTTTTGTGAAGGAGGGAATAAATGTGAAATGACAGAGGATTAATAGAAATAGAACGAAGAAAGAAATATATATTGTCTTAATGAGAGTGGAAATAAAAAATAATATTAGAGTTTGACTTTAAGCACCACCAATACTAATGCCCTTAGAAGTTATGCACAAATTGCAAAACAGTGATGTTTTGTTTTTTAGAAAGAGGGAATGAATGTGTAATGGTAGTGGAATAAAAGAAATAGAAATAAGAAAGAAATAAATATTTTTTTAATGAGAGTGGAAATAAAAAATAATATTTGAGTTTGACTTTTGAGCACCACCAATACTAATGACCGTAGAAGTTAAGTAGAAATTGTAAAACTGTGAGTTTTTGATTTTGAAAAACAGAGATGAGTTTGAAATGGTAGAGGAATAAAAGAAATTGAAAGAAAAAGAGAAATAAAAGTTATTTTTAATGAGAGTCGAAATAAAAAATAATATTTGAGTTTAACTTCTAAGCACCACAAATACTAATGCCCGTAGAAGTTCAGTAGAAATTGCAAAACTGTGACTTTTTATTTTTGAGAAATAGAGAAGGAGTGTGAAACGGCTGAGGTATAAAAGAAATAGAAAGAAGAAAAAACGAAATACTATTTTAATGAGAGTGGAAATATAAAATAGTATTTGGGTTTAACTTTTATGCACCACCACTACTAATGCCCTTAGAAGTTATGTCGAAAATTAGAAACAATGACTTTTTGTTTTCGAGAAAGAGAGAATGAGTGTCAAAAAGCATAGGAATAAAAGAAATAGAAAGAAGAAAGAAATAAATATTATTTTAATGTGAGTGTAAATAAAAAAATAATATTGGAGTAGATATAAAAAATAATATTTGAGTTCAACTTTTTAGCACCACCAATACTAACGCCCTTAGAAGTTGAGTAGGAATTGCACAACCCTGACTTTATGTTTTTAAGAAAGAGAGACTGAGTGTGAAACGGTAGTAGAATAAAAGAAATAGAAACCAGAAAGAAAGAAACATTATTTTAGTGAGAGTGGAAATAAAAAATAATATTTCAGTTTGATTTTTAAGTACCACCAATACAAATGCCTTTCGAAGTTGGGCAGAAATTGTAAAACAGAGACGTTTTGGTTTTGAGAAAGAGGGAATCAATGTGAAATGGTAGAGGAATAAATGAAACGGAAAGAAGAAAGAAAGAATTTTTTTTTAATTAGAGTGGAAATTAAAAATAATATTTGACCAGAAATATAAAATAATATTTAAGTTTAACTTTTTAGCACCAACAATGCTAACGCCGTTAGAAGTTAAGTAGAACTCACTCAACCCTGACTTTTTGTTTTTAAGAAACAAAGAATGAGTGTGAAACGGGAGAAGAATAAATGAAATAGAAAGAAGAACGAAAGAAATATTATTTTAGTGAGAGTGGAAATAAAAAAATAATATTTGAGCTTAGTTTTTATGTACCACCAACACTAATGCCCTAAGTAGTTACGCATAAATTGTAAAACAGTGACGTTTTGTTTTTGTGAACGAGGGAATAAATGTGAAATGGCAGAGGATTAATAGAAATAGAACGAAGAAAGAAATAAATATTGTTTTAATGAGAGTGGAAATAAAAAATAATATTAGAGTTTGACTTTTAAGCACCACCAATACTAATGCCCTTAGAAGTTATGCACAAATTGCAAAACAGTGATGTTTTGTTTTTTAGAAAGAGGGAATGAATTTGTAATGGTAGTGGAATAAAAGAAATAGAAATAAGAAAGAAATAAATATTTTTTTAATGAGAGTGGAAATAAAAAATAATACTTGAGTTTGACTTTTAAGCACCACCAATACTAATGACCTAATAAGTTAAGTAGAAATTGCAAAACTGTGAGTTTTTGTTTTTGAAAAATGGAGATGAGTTTGAAATGGTGGAGGAATAAAAGAAATTGAAAGAAAAAAAGAAATAAAAGTTATTTTAATGAGAGTGGAAATAAAAAATAATATTTGAGTTTAACTTCTAAGCACCACAAATACTAATGCACGTAGAAGTTCAGTAGAAATTGCAAAACTGTGACTTTTTATTTTTGAGAAACAGAGAAGGAGTGTGAAACGGCTGAGGTATAAAAGAAATAGAAAGAAGAAAAAACGAAATACTATTTTAATGAGAGTGGAAATATAAAATAGTATTTGGGTTTAACTTTTATGCACCACCACTACTAATGCCCTTAGAAGTTATGTCGAAAATTAGAAACAATGACTTTTTGTTTTCGAGAAAGAGAGAATGAGTGTCAAAAAGCATAGGAATAAAAGAAATAGAAAGAAGAAAGAAATAAATATTATTTTAATGTGAGTGTAAATAAAAAAATAATATTGGAGTAGATATAAAAAATAATATTTGAGTTCAACTTTTTAGCACCACCAATACTAACGCCCTTAGAAGTTGAGCAGAAATTGCACAACCCTGACTTTATGTATTTAAGAAAGAGAGATTGAGTGTGAAACGGTAGTAGAATAAAAGAAATAGAAACCAGAAAGAAATAAATATTATTTTAGTGAGAGTGGAAATAAAAAATAATATTTCAGTTTAATTTTTAAGCACCACCAATACAAATGCCTTTCGAAGTTGGGCAGAAATAGTAAAACGGAGACGTTTTGGTTTTGAGAAAGAGGGAATCAATGTGAAATGGCAGAGGAATAAATTAAACGGAAAGAAGAAAGAAAGAATTTTTTTTTTTAATTAGAGTGGAAATTAAAAATAATATTTGACCAGAAATATAAAATAATATTTAAGTTTAACTTTTTAGCACCAACAATACTAACGCCGTTAGAAGTTAAGTAGAAATCAGTCAACCTTGACTTTTTGTTTTTAAGAAACAAAGAATGAGTGTGAAACCGGAGAAGAATAAATGAAATAGAAAGAAGAATGAAAGAAATATTATTTTAGTGAGAATGGAAATAAAAAAATAATAATTGAGCTTAGTTTTTATGTACCACCAACACTAATGCCCTAAGTAGTTACGCATAAATTGTAAAACAGTGATGTTTTGTTTTTGTGAAGGAGGGAATAAATGTGAAATGACAGAGGATTAATAGAAATAGAACGAAGAAAGAAATATATATTGTCTTAATGAGAGTGGAAATAAAAAATAATATTAGAGTTTGACTTTAAGCACCACCAATACTAATGCCCTTAGAAGTTATGCACAAATTGCAAAACAGTGATGTTTTGTTTTTTAGAAAGAGGGAATGAATGTGTAATGGTAGTGGAATAAAAGAAATAGAAATAAGAAAGAAATAAATATTTTTTTAATGAGAGTGGAAATAAAAAATAATATTTGAGTTTGACTTTTGAGCACCACCAATACTAATGACCGTAGAAGTTAAGTAGAAATTGTAAAACTGTGAGTTTTTGATTTTGAAAAACAGAGATGAGTTTGAAATGGTAGAGGAATAAAAGAAATTGAAAGAAAAAGAGAAATAAAAGTTATTTTTAATGAGAGTCGAAATAAAAAATAATATTTGAGTTTAACTTCTAAGCACCACAAATACTAATGCCCGTAGAAGTTCAGTAGAAATTGCAAAACTGTGACTTTTTATTTTTGAGAAATAGAGAAGGAGTGTGAAACGGCTGAGGTATAAAAGAAATAGAAAGAAGAAAAAACGAAATACTATTTTAATGAGAGTGGAAATATAAAATAGTATTTGGGTTTAACTTTTATGCACCACCACTACTAATGCCCTTAGAAGTTATGTCGAAAATTAGAAACAATGACTTTTTGTTTTCGAGAAAGAGAGAATGAGTGTCAAAAAGCATAGGAATAAAAGAAATAGAAAGAAGAAAGAAATAAATATTATTTTAATGTGAGTGTAAATAAAAAAATAATATTGGAGTAGATATAAAAAATAATATTTGAGTTCAACTTTTTAGCACCACCAATACTAACGCTTTTAAAAGTTGAGTAGAAATTGCACAACCCTGACTTTATGTTTTTAAGAAAGAGAGACTGAGTGTGAAACGGTAGTAGAATAAAAGAAATAGAAACCAGAAAGAAATAAATATTATTTTAGTGAGAGTGGAAATAAAAATAATATTTCAGTTTAATTTTTAAGTACCACCAATACAAATGCCTTTCGAAGTTGGGCAGAAATTGTAAAACAGAGACGTTTTGGTTTTGAGAAAGAGCGAATCAATGTGAAATGGCAGAGGAATAAATGAAACGGAAAGAAGAAAGAAAGAATTTTTTTTTAATTAGAGTGGAAATTAAAAATAATATTTGACCAGAAATATAAAATAATATTTAAGTTTAACTTTTTAGCACCAACAATGCTAACGCCGTTAGAAGTTAAGTAGAAATCACTCAACCCTGACTTTTTGTTTTTAAGAAACAAAGAATGAGTGTGAAACGGGAGAAGAATAAATGAAATAGAAAGAAGAACGAAAGAAATATTATTTTAGTGAGAGTGGAAATAAAAAAATAATATTTGAGCTTAGTTTTTATGTACCACCAACACTAATGCCCTAAGTAGTTACGCATAAATTGTAAAACAGTGACGTTTTGTTTTTGTGAACGAGGGAATAAATGTGAAATGGCAGAGGATTAATAGAAATAGAACGAAGAAAGAAATAAATATTGTTTTAATGAGAGTGGAAATAAAAAATAATATTAGAGTTTGACTTTTAAGCACCACCAATACTAATGCCCTTAGAAGTTATGCACAAATTGCAAAACAGTGATGTTTTGTTTTTTAGAAAGAGGGAATGAATGTGTAATGGTAGTGGAATAAAAGAAATAGAAATAAGAAAGAAATAAATATTTTTTTAATGAGAGTGGAAATAAAAAATAATACTTGAGTTTGACTTTTAAGCACCACCAATACTAATGACCTTAGAAGTTAAGTAGAAATTGCAAAACTGTGAGTTTTTGTTTTTGAAAAATGGAGATGAGTTTGAAATGGTGGAGGAATAAAAGAAATTGAAAGAAAAAAAGAAACAAAAGTTATTTTAATGAGAGTGGAAATAAAAAATAATATTTGAGTTTAACTTCTAAGCACCGCAAATACTAATGCACGTAGAAGTTCAGTAGAAATTGCAAAACCGTGACTTTTTATTTTTGAGAAACAGAGAAGGATTGTGAAACGGCTGAGGTATAAAAGAAATAGAAAGAAGAAAAAACGAAATACTATTTTAATGAGAGTGGAAATATAAAATAGTATTTGGGTTTAACTTTTATGCACCACCACTACTAATGCCCTTAGAAGTTATGTCGAAAATTAGAAACAATGACTTTTTGTTTTCGAGAAAGAGAGAATGAGTGTCAAAAAGCATAGGAATAAAAGAAATAGAAAGAAGAAAGAAATAAATATTATTTTAATGTGAGTGTAAATAAAAAAATAATATTGGAGTAGATATAAAAAATAATATTTGAGTTCAACTTTTTAGCACCACCAATACTAACGCCCTAAGAAGTTGAGGAGAAATTGCACAACCCTGACTTTATGTTTTTAAGAAAGAGAGATTGAGTGTGAAACGGTAGTAGAATAAAAGAAATAGAAACCAGAAAGAAATAAATATTATTTTAGTGAGAGTGGAAATAAAAAATAATATTTCAGTTTAATTTTTAAGTACCACCAATACAAATGCCTTTCGATGTTGGGCAGAAATAGTAAAACAGAGACGTTTTGGTTTTGAGAAAGGGGGAATCAATGTGAAATGGCAGAGGAATAAATGAAACGGAAAGAAGAAGGAAAGAAATTTTTTTTTAATTAGAGTGGAAATTAAAAATAATATTTGACCAGAAATATAAAATAATATTTAAGTTTAACTTTTGAGCACCAACAATACTAATGCCGTTAGAAGTTAAGTAGAAATCACTCAACCCTGACTTTTTGTTTTTAAGAAACAAAGAATGAGTGTGAAACGGGAGAAGAATAAATGAAATAGAAAGAAGAACGAAAGAAATATTATTTTAGTGAGAATGGAAATAAAAAAATAATATTTGGGCTTAGTTTTTGTGTACCACCAACACTAATGCCCTAAGTAGTTACGCATAAATTGTAAAACAGTGATGTTTTGTTTTTGTGAAGGAGGGAATAAATGTGAAATGGCAGAGGATTAATTGAAATAGAACGAAGAAAGAAATATATATTGTCTTAATGAGAGTGGAAATAAAAAATAATATTAGAGTTTGACTTTTAAGCACCACCAATACTAATGCCCTTAGAAGTTATGCACAAATTGCAAAACAGTGATATTTTGTTTTTTAGAAAGAGGGAATGAATGTGTAATGGTAGTGGAATAAAAGAAATAGAAATAAGAAAGAAATAAATATTTTTTTAATGAGAGTGGAAATAAAAAATAATATTTGAGTTTGACTTTTGAGCACCACCAATACTAATGACCTTAGAAGTTAAGTAGAAATTGTAAAACTGTGAGTTTTTGTTTTTGAAAAACAAAGATGAGTTTGAAATGGTAGAGGAATAAAAGAAATTGAAAGAAAAAAAGAAATAAAAGTTATTTTAATGAGAGTCGAAATAAAAAATAATATTTGAGTTTAACTTCTAAGCACCACAAATACTAATGCCCGTAGAAGTTCAGTAGAAATTGCAAAACTGTGACTTTTTATTTTTGAGAAATAGAGAAGGAGTGTGAAACGGCTAAGGTATAAAAGAAATAGAAAGAAGAAAAAACGAAATACTATTTTAATGAGAGTGGAAATATAAAATAGTATTTGGGTTTAACTTTTATGCACCACCACTACTAATGCCCTTAGAAGTTATGTCGAAAATGAGAAACAATGACTTTTTGTTTTCGAGAAAGAGATAATGAGTGTCAAAAAGCATAGGAATAAAAGAAATAGAAAGAAGAAAGAAATAAATATTATTTTAATGTGAGTGTAAATAAAAAAATAATATTGGAGTAGATATAAAAAATAATATTTGAGTTCAACTTTTTAGCACCACCAATACTAACGCCCGTAGAAGTTGAGTAGAAATTGCACAACCCTGACTTTATGTTTTTAAGAAAGAGAGATTGAGTGTGAAAGGGTAGTAGAATAAAAGAAATAGAATCCAGAAATAAATAAATATTATTTTTGTGAGAGTGGAAATAAAAAATAATATTTCAGTTTAATTTTTAAGTACCACCAATACAAATGCCTTTCGAAGTTATGCAGAAATTGTAAAACAGAGACGTTTTGGTTTTGAGAAAGAGGGAATCAATGTGAAATGGCAGAGGAATAAATGAAATGGAAAGAAGAAAGAAAGAAATATTTTTTTAGTTAGAGTGGAAATTAAAAATAATATTTAACGAGAAATAAAAAATAATATTTAAGTTTAACTTTTTAGCACCAACAATACTAACGCCCTTAGAAGTTAAGTAGAAATCACTCAACCCTGACTTTTGGTTTTTAAGAAACAAAGAATGAGTGTGAAACGGGAGAAGAATAAATGAAATAGATAGAAGAACGAAAGAAATATTATTTTAGTGAGAATGGGAATAAAAAAAATAATATTTGAGCTTAGTTTTTATGTACCACCAACACTAATGCCCTAAGTAGTTACACATAATTTGTAAAACAGTGATGTTTTGTTTTTGTGAACGAGGGAATAAATGTGAAATGGCAGAGGATTAATAGAAATAGAACGAAGAAAGAAATAAATATTGTTTTAATTAGAGTGCAAATAAAAAATAATATTAGAGTTTGACTTTTAAGCACCACCAATACTAATGCCCTTAGAAGTTATGCTCAAATTGCAAAATAGTGATGTTTTGTTTTTTAGAAAGAGGGAATGAATGTGTAACGGCTGAGGTAAAAAAGAAATAGAAAGTAGAAAAAAATTAAATATTATTTTAATGAGAGTGGAAATAACAAATAATACTAGAGTTTGACTTTTAAGCACCACCAATACTAATGCCCTTAGAAGTTATGCACAAATTGCAAAACAGTGATGTTTTGTTTTTTAGAAAGAGGGAATGAATGTGTAATGGTAGTGGAATAAAAGAAATAGAAATAAGAAAGAAATAAATATTTTTTTAATGAGTGTGGAAATAAAAAATAATATTTGAGTTTGACTTTTAAGCACCACCAATACTAATGACCTTAGAAGTTAAGTAGAAATTGCAAAACTGTGAGTTTTTGTTTTTGAAAAACAGAGATGAGTTTGAAATGGTAGAGGAATAAAAGAAATTGAAAGATAAAAAGAAATAAAAGTTATTTTATTGAGAGTGGAAATAAAAAATAATATTTGAGTTTAACTTTTAAGCACCAACAATACTAATGCACATTGAAGTTTAGTAGAAATTGTAAAATTGTGACTTTTTGTTTCTGAGAAACAGAGAATGATGGTGAAACGACTGAGGTATAAAAGAAATAGAAAGTAGAAAAAATGAAATATTATTTTAATGAGAGTGGAAATAAAAAATAATATTTGAGTTTAACTTTTATGCACCGCCACTACTAAAGCCCTTAGTTGTTATGTCGAAAATTGGAAACAATGACTTTTTGTTTTCGAAAAAGAGTGAACAACTGTGAAACGGCAGAGGAATAAAAGAAATAGAAAGAAGAAAGAAATAATTATTGTTTTAATGTGAGTGAAAAAAAAAAAAATATTTGACTAGAAATAAAAAATAATATTTGAGTTTAACTTTTTAGCACCATCAATACTAATGCCCTTAGAAGTTAAGTAGAAATTGGACAACCATGACTTTTAATTTTAAGAGAAGAGATTGTGTGTGAAATGGCAGAAGAATAAAAGAAATAGAAACTAGAAAGAAATAAATAAAATTTTAATGAGTGGAAATGAAAAATAATATTTGAGTTTAACTTTTAAGTACCAGTAATACTAATGCCTTTAGAAGTTATGCAGAATTTGCAAAATAGAGTCGTTTTGTTTTTGAGAAAGAGGGAATCAGTGCGAATTGTGAGACGAATAAAATAAATGGAAAGAAGAAGGAAAGAAATATTGTTTTAGTTAGAGTGGGAATGAAAAGTAACATTTGAGTTTGACTTTTAAGCACCACCAATACTAATGCCCTTAGAAGTTAAGTAGAAATAGCAAAACTGTGAGTTTTTGTTTTTGAAAAATAGAGAATTAGTTAGAAACGGTAGAGGAATAAATAAAATTGGAAGAAAAAAGAAATAAAAGTTATTTTAATGAGAGTGGAAATAAAAAATAATATTTGAGTTTAACTTTTAAGCACCACCAATACTAATGCCCGTAGAAGTTCAGTAGAAATTGCAAAATTGTGACTTTTCGTCTTTTAGAAATAGAGAATGAGTGTGAAATAGCAGAGGAATAAAAGAAATAGAAAGAAGAAAGAATTAAATATTATTTCAATGAAATTCGAAATAAAAAATAATATTTTAGTTTAACTCTTAAGCACCACCAATAGTAATGACCAATGAAATTAAGAATAAATTGCAAAACAGTGACTTATTGTTTTTGAGAAAGAGAGAATGAGTGTGAAACAGAAGAAAAATAAAAGGAATAGATAGAAGAAAGAAAGAAATATTATTTTAATGAGAGTGGAAATAAAAAATAATATTCGAGTTTAACTTTTCAGCCCCACCAAATACTAATGCCTTTATAAGTTAAGTAGAAATTGCAAGACAATGAGTTTTTGTTTTTGAGAGAGAGAATGAGTGGGTAGCGGCAGAAAAATAAAAGAAATAGAAAGTAGTAAGATATAAATATTATTTTAATGAGAGTAGAAATAAATAAAAAAATTTAATTTAGTTTTATTTTTAAGTACCACCAATACAAATTCCCCTAGAAGTTATATAGAAATTGCAAAACCGTGACGTTTCGTTTTTGAGAAAGAGGGAATGAATGTGACGTGGCTGCGGAATAAAAGAAAAAGAAAGAAGAAAGAAAGAAATATTGTTTTAATGAGAGTGGAAAGAAAAAAAAAATATTTGAGTGTGAATTTTATGCACCACCAATACAAATGCCCATAGAAGTTAAGAAGAAGTTGCAAAACTGTGACTTTTCGTTTTTGAGAAACAGAGAATGAGTGTGAAATGGCAGAGTTATAAAAGAAATTAAAAGAAGAAAGAAATCAAAGTTATTTTAATGAGTGTGGAAATAAAAAATAATATTTGAGTTTAACTTTTAAGCACCACCAATACTAATGCCGTTAGAAGTTAAGTAGAAATTGCAAAACTTTGACTTTTTTTTTTTTTGAAAAACAGAAAATGAGTGTGAAAAGGCAGAGGTATAAAAGAAATAGAAAGAAGAAGAAATGAAATACTATTTTAATGAGAGTGGAAATAAAAAAATAATATTTGAGTTCAACTTTTATGCACCACCAGTACTAATGCCCTTAGAAGTTAAGTAGAAAATGAGAAACAATGACTTTTTGTTTTTGAGAAACAGAGAATGAGTGTGAAACGGCAGAGGAATAAAAGAAATAGAAAGAAGAAAGAAAGAAATATTATTTTAAGTACCACCAATACAAATGCCCATAGAAGTTATGCAGAAATTGCAAAACAGAGACGTTTTCTTTTTGAGATACAAGAAATGAATGTGTAATGGCAGAGGTTTAAAAGAAATAGAAAGAAGAAAGAAATAACTACTGTTTTAATGAGAGTAGAAATAAAAAATAATATTTGAGTTTGACTTTTAAACACCCCCAATACTAATTCCCTTAGAAGTTAGGCTGAAATTGCAAAACAGTAATGTTTTGTTTTTGAGAAAGAGAGAATTAATGTGAAATGGCAGTGGAATAAAAGAAATAGAAGGAAGAAGGAAATATAAATTATTTTAATGAGAGTGGAAATAAAAAATAATATTTGAGTTTAACTTTTAAGCACCACCAATACTAATGCCCTTAGAAGTTAAGTAGAAATTGCAAAACTGTGAGTTTTTGTTTTTGAAAAATAGAGAATGAGTGTGATACGGCAGAGGAATAAAAGAAATTGAAAGAAGAAAGAAATAAAAAATATATACTGTTTTAATGAGAGTGGAAATAAAAAATAATATTTCAGTTTGACTTTTAAGCACCTCCATTACTAATTACCTTAGAAATTAAGAAGAAATTGCAAAACTGTGACTTTTTGTTTTTGAAAAGCAGAGAATGAGTTTGAAACGATAGAGGAATAAAAGAAATGGAAAGAAGAAAGAAAGAAATCTTGTTTTAATTAGAGTGGAAATGAAAAATAATATTTGAGTTTGACTTTTAAGCATGACCAATACTAATGCCCTTAGAAGTTAAGTAGAAATTGCATAACTGTGACTTTTTGTTTTTGAAAAACAGAGAATGGGTGTGAAACGGCAAAGGAATAAAAGAAATTGAAAGTAGAAAGGAATAAAAGAAATTGAAATAAAAAATAATATTTGAGTTTGACTTTTAAGCACCACCAATACTAATGCCCTTAGAAGTAAAGTAGAAATTGCAAAAATGTGACTTTTTGTTTTTGAGAAACAGAGAATGTGTGTGAAACGGCAGAGGAATAAAAGAAATAGAAAGGAGAAAGAAATAAATATTATTTTAATGATAGTGGAAATGAAAAATAATATTTGACCAGAAATAAAAAATAATATTTAAGTTTAACTTTTTATCACCCCCAATACTAACTCCCTTAGAAGTTAAGTAGAAATTCTAAACCCGTGACTTTTTGTTTTTGATAATGAGAGAATGACTGTGAAACGACAGAAGAATAAAAGAAATAGAAAGAAGTAAATATTATTTTAATGAGAGTGGAAATAAAGAATAATATTTGAGTTTCACTTTTATGCACCACCAATACCAATGCCCTTAGAAGTTGAGTAGAAATTGCAAAACTGTGACTTTTTGTTTTTGAGAAACAGAAAATGAGTGTGAAACGGCAGAGGAATAAAACAAATAGAAAGAAGAAAGAAATAAAAATTATTTTAATGAGAGTGGAAATAAAAAATATTTTTTGACTTTAACTTTTAAGCTCCACCAATACCAATGCCCTTAGAGGTTTAGTAGAAAATGAGAAACAGTGACTTTTTGTTTTTGAGAAAGAGAAAATGAGTGTGAAACGGCGAAGGAAGAAAAGAAATAGAAAGAAGAAAGAAATAAATATTAGTTTAATGAGAGTGGAAATGAAAAATTATATTTGACTAGAAATAAAAAATAATATTTATGTTTAAATTTTTTGCACCACCAGTAGTAACTCCCTTAGAAGTTAAGTAAAAATTGCAAAACCGTGACTTTTTGTTTTTGAGAAAGAGGGAATGAATGTGAAATGGCAGAGGAATAAAAGAAATTGAAAGAAGAAAGAAATAAATATTGTTTTATTGAGAGTGGAATTAAAAAATAATATTGGAGTTTGAGTTTTAGGCACCACCAATACTAATGCTCTTAGAAGTTAAGTTGAAATTGCAAAACTGTGACTTTTTGTCTTTGAAAAACAGAGAATGGGTGTGAAATGTCAGAGGATTAAAAGAAATAGATAGAAGAAAGAAAGAAATATTATTTTAATGAGAGGGGAAATAAAAAATAATATTTGAGTTTGAATTTTAAGCACCACCAACACTGGTGTCCTTAGAAGTTAAGAAGAAATTGTAAAACTGTGACTCTTTGTTTTTGAGAAACAGAGAATGTGTTTGAAATGGCAAAGGAATAAAGGAAATAGAAAGAAGAAATGAATAATAATGCCCTTAGAAGTTAAGTAGAAATTGCAAAACCGCGACTTTTTGTTTTTGATAATGATAGAATTGATAGGCTAGAAAGGAATTGTCCCCTTGTGATAAATTAATTGATTAATTAGCCAAATTAATTAATTAATCAAATTAACATTCAAATGCGTGGTAGCACAAACAAATCACCAATTAAACTAAGTATTCAGCGGAAAATAAATTGACATGGTGATTTGTTTACGAATGGGGAAAAGCAACACGACAAAAAACCCCACGAGTGATTTTAAAGACACCACTCCTGAGAATCCATTATTATCACAACAAGTGGTTACAAGTAAAGGAATCTCAGTACCTTATACCAACCTACAGTTAAACCCTTACCCCAATACCCAATTGGACTTGTTCTATAGTGACAATCTCTCCTTGTAATGCACAGCTCCCGGTACATGACTAACCAATTATGCAAATCCCAGTACGCGACTTCAATTACCAACTAGTGAAGGTTGTTGGCTACAAATTTCTTCAGTTCATCACACGATGAAGACCCAGAAGAGTCGGTCACAAAACCCTACAATGTACAAACATAGCAACTTCTTCACAAGAAAGATGAACTAGGGCAAATTCTGTCCCCGGTCACAATTTGCTTGAACAAACTTTTCTACACTTATGCAACTTGTGTTCACTTTGACGACCCTTAATATAATCCTTTTATATGTCTAGGGTTGTGAGAAAAGAAAGCCTAAACAAATAATCATGGATTGGAGTCAAAACAAAACTGAAATTCTATTTTTCATAAATCTTGACAGATAGCTATCTGTCGGTTGCTATCAAGCCACGCGGCTGAAACTGCTCTTAAAGCTTGATAGATGCTAGTTGTCGAGCTAGCTGTCGAGCTTTAATGACAGAAACTTTCTTGGCTTGAACCTTGGACTGACTTGCATGACTTCAACACAAAACAAAGTTTCTTAAAGTATTTAACACATCCTAGATCTACCCAAGTACAAGTAAAGTGCATTTTGTCAAAGGATTAGCCAATTACGTAAAATAGTGACATATGTTCCTAACTAGTGAATCACATATGTCCTAATAATCTCCCCCTTTGGCAATCCGTGACAAAACCACAACAAACAAATGAACATATGAGAGAAGTCATAAATCACTCAACTCATTCTCACTTATTACATACAATAAAATCTATCATAACAAAAACTCTTGAAAAACATTACAAGAAGAGAGTTTATGGCAAGTAGACTTTGAAAACCTGTATTTCTGAAGCACTTTAAACAAAACTCATCAAGGCATCTTTGTGTGAAACAAAAATAATAGATTGCATACAAGTAATAAGAAGCATGTGCATAAAGAGAGAAAAGAAACAACACATGTAAGGGTAGGTGAAAGAAACATACATCAACATATAAAGAAAATAAGTACAATGTATGTCAATAATGGTCACAAGACCCATGTACAAGATATAAATGTATCTAAAGTAGAGAAAAGAAAAAGATTCAACTAATCCTCACTACATCCCTTAAATATCAACACTCTCCCTAACAAAAATGGTCCTATACTAACTTTCCCCCTAAGTATGACTACTCTCATATACCAAAATTACTCCCGCTTTTTGTCACAAGTGACAAAGGGTAAGAGTCTCAAGTAGACATCTCATCTGTACCGAAAGAGCTAGTATCTCCATCATCATCATCCTTAGAAGCAGTAGCATTATCAGCATCGTCGGAGCCATCACTCTCATCCGCAAGGGCCATAGGAGTGGAAGGCATAGTGTAACCACCCACCTCAGCCTAGTGTCGAGTAATGTGGCCAACACGGGTGTTCACCTGACACAACTCATCACTGAAAGTGTTGAGGCGAGCATCCATGCGCTCAAACTACGCCATGATGTCCTTGAGTGTCATTCCGCTCATAGAAAAGAAGGGAGCGAATGTGGATGGAGCTGAAGGAGTGGGCGGAGCTACCATACCAGACTGCCTCGATCGAAACTACGCCTTGCTCTGTTTAACAGCGTAGTCAATGGCACACATGATAGAGAAGTGGTCGGAAGAGGGAAAAGGAACAGAAAAATGGCATAAAATTTGCGTGATAGCTGAAGAGAAAATGAGCTTATCACAGTAGCCGTATCCCTGTACACAGCTATAATAGAAAGAATAAAATGTGAAGGAAAATCTATAATGAGATGCTCAAGAAGGGAAAGCAAAAATCGAGCACGAGGCTCTGTGATAGAGTTATAGTGAGAGAGTGGGTGCAAAAAAAAAGTCATCATCATGTTCATGAATCTAGGACCTTTAGCAAAGGTCGAACATGGTATAAACTGACGATCGCCCATTCTCGCAATATGCTTGCAGAAAACAGAAATCATCTAGTCTTTGGACATAGTCCTCAGACGCTCACAATTGGGGTAGTCAGGATGCTCTACCCTCGGGACACGGAGCACATCGGATACCAACTCCGGTGTGACAACAATGTGCGTACCTCAAACGCGAGTATGAAAAAGAGGTACAAAAGTATCTTGTCCATGCATGTTGGAGTAGAACTCCTAGATCAACACGGAAGGACAGGTGACCAGGATATCACACAGTGACTCCCAACCTTGACTATGAATAACAGTGGGTAGGTCAGTGTCGGAGAAGTCCGACAAGATGACTTGGCATTCCGAATGAACATCTCGTCGAGAAAAGTTCTCTAAGAAGGCCTTTCGGGAATCTAACATATTTGTAAGGGCGACTTGTAAGCCCTATGTATTTAAAGTTATAGGGCAAAACTTGGATATAGTACCTTAGGTACCCTTTTAAAATTCAGCCACATGTCTGACTAAATAACTCAATTAACGGTGTTAACATAGTCTATTTATCTGTCTCTTTCTTTTCACTTTTGTTTTCAGTTTCCCAAGATGTTAGAGAACCCGTGAGAAAACCCAACCTCTTTAGCTTTTCAATCTCTCAGACTTCTAAATTTTTAAAGAAATCAAGATTTTAGAAAAATGAAAAGGCTGACTTAATTATGTGCATTGCATTGTCAACTAAAGGTTTGTTGCTTCTTGTTTGCGGCTAGGGACATAGTTAGAGAAGCAGAGAACTTGAACGAACAATGAACAATTTCATGTAATCACAAATCTACGAATGACCATACCTAAAAACTCCATGTTTGGAATCCAACCAAAACCATCATGTCCTAACAACAAAAACAAACCCAATCCCCAAACCCACATAAAATCAAACGAGGAGAGGAGAAAAGATAAATTAAAGGAAAACTAAAGAACAAATAAAGAAAGAGAAGAGGGGGAGGAGGAGGAAGATCGGCGGCCACCGCATCACTGTTGTGCTTCCGACAGAGATCATGGGTTTCAGGCTTTAAGCCTTGGGGGCCTAGGCTAGACTTCAGCGAGAAGAGCAAACCCAAAAGAGACCATGAGAGTGGTTAACGGTGGCTTGCTGTGGCCGCCTTTGACAATAGCCATGGAGATTCGGTGGTGGAGAGATCTTCAAGTTTGAGATGAGAGTGAGATGATGGAGGGATATAGTTAACAAAATTAGAGAAAGAGAGGGTGTTAACACCATTAGCTAAGTTATCTATATATATATATATATAACTTAAACTTCTGAAACTCTCACAATTTTTCACGCTAGCACAATATTTAAATAAAATTATCATTTTATTCAAATAATTTTTTTTTTTTTTTTTTTTTTTTTCGGTTTAGTCCAAACTTAATAAGGAGTGAAAGTCTATCTCTCTAACAAGTCAAACTTAAACTCAAACTCATCATTATCATTTTTTTAAACAAAATTATTTTTGTTTAATTTAAACTTAACAAGAAGTGAAACTCTCTCTCTAATAAGTACAACTTAAATTCAAACTCAAATATCGATAATTTATCTCCAAATTTGCAAGGTTAATCATGAACACTATAAAAGTAAAGCAAACCCCAATATTTTTTCTTAAAGCCGAGTAGAGGTATGAGCTCTTTTTATGTTATTTTCTTCTCCACTACTTTGTTAAAAAAAAAAAAAAAAAAAATTTATGGTTTTTCATGTATTTTTTTAAGAAGTAATTTTGGTACATGAACCACCAAACTCTCTTTAGTCTCTTTTTACAAGATAAAAAAGCTTGCTATAATTGAAATTATTCTTTTGAATGTAACTCATCTTTCTCTTATATTTCCCTATTATTTAGTCATATATATTTTGTTTTGTTTTAATAATTTCAAAGTAGTGAATCATCTAATTCTTTAAATATTTTTTGGTTTTTTAGAAGTTTAGGGCTGTTTGGTAACCCTACTCAACACACATTTTTCACATTTCAAACACACTTACATTTCAATACACTTTTTCACCCACACGTATATCAAAAACACCCAAAATACCTTACTCAAACTTAGTTATCAAACGGGCCTTAATATCTGAATTTTTGAGTTATTTTTTTGCAGTATCTGAAATTGTCTGACAAATTTTTTGTAAGCCATTGCACGTTCAAGCAATGACTTCTTCATCAAGTTGTAACACAAATTGAAGTCATATAAGAGCAAATCATGCAATAGTATAGTTTTTCAAATTTTTTATAAAATTATTTTAGTTTACCTCACAAATAAGTAGGTTCCCGTGCATAGCACGAGTTAGCGACTAATTTTAATAAGATAGATGGCTGAATTTTAAAAGGGGTACCTAAAGTACTGTATTTAAGGTTCTATATCTAAGTTTTGCCCAAAGTTATATTATGTTTAGCATTGCTTAATTCTTTGAGACTTCTTAAAAGTAGAGGAAAGTAAATTTTTTTTTTCTATATCTCAAAATTTTTTTAAAATATATTTCAATTTTTTGTCCCAAAATTTGAGAGCCTTTCTCCAATAAGGGCGACTTAGGCGTAGGCCTAGGCCGGCCCTGTTTTTGAGAAGAACTTGTCACCTTCTGTATACTAAACGTGAAAAGACTTTATTGATAAAAAAAGAAGTATGCATGCGTCCATCAAAACTCGTGTAAGCATAGCATAACCATTGCATGTGCATTGTGCTGCCAGTGCCAGAGGTAACAACCCATAAAGATTCAGAACTCTATGATCATTTGCTACCGAGTTTCCTCTTGAGTCAATGGTTTCTCATCCTGTTGCATAGCAATTTCCGTGTATATCTACAGAACTCTCTGATCTTTGAGATTTTACTCACAACTCTCTCTAAAGGCGGAAAATTAAAAAATCTCTTATCAATAGTGGATACAGATATATATATATATATATATATATGCTATCTTTTCTATCTCCTTCCTTACTGTGCCCTGCTGACTCTTGCGATACTCCATATTAGAATTTATGGTAGGTTGGGTCTTGCTTTTTTTAATTTTGATAAATAGTTTCAATATACGATGTCTCATAATAATTTTTTTATTTTTTTTTTTATCATATCAATGCACAAATTGGTTTTTTTTTTTTGGTACACGTAGATCAAATTTCATATTTCTTATTTGAAATAATAAATTTTATTAATTGAGTTAATTGAAACACACGTTAATTCACTTGCTTGAAGTCCTGTAACAACTAAGAGCATTCACATTCGGCGTTTACAAAAAATTCTATTTTACCATCTCAAAACTCACATTATTATTTATACAATACCATTTTTTAACACTCCTAACATCCCAACTTTTATTTTCCTATTCTACTCATTAAAATAATTTTTTTACACAATAAAATAATATATCCCAAAATCACTATCATTTACAATACAACACATTATTTATTCTTTCTCTCTCATTATTTCTGTTCAAGAAACAACCATAAATTTATTGAAACCACCAGCACTGGCCACTTCCACCGGCCACCATCAACACCAACACAACACCTCACAAATAATATATCCCGACCACCATAACCACCGTCGGAGCTACTGACGAAGCCCCACAAACAGCATCGATCAAACCTAGAAACCCACCAATCTCCACCAATCTCAGCCATACCCACCTCTTCCTTTAGGCATCGATCACAATAGAAAAAAGAAAAAAGAAAAAAAAAAGAGTTGAGAACCCAGAACTCCAAAATCCAAAACATGACCGGGATTGTAACCCACCAGAAAAAAATGAACCAATCTTAGCCATACCCACCTCTTCTATAGGAGTTGGGTACAGGAACACACAAATCTCCGGTATGTTTTGTAGATCTGAACCCATTCTTGTCGACCCATGTGTCAAGTTCAATAGCTTCGCCTCCCACTCTCTTAGCGTAAACTGTTTAGCTCATGCTTTCGATGTAGAGAAAAAAAATAATTTCAAGTGCTTTGGACTTTTGCGAATGGATTTTGGTTTGAAATGTGCAAAAAAAAAAAAAAAAAAAAAAAAAAAAAAAAATGAAGGACCCAGAACACAAAACACAAGAGAGGAGAAGGATGGTGTCTGATGGTGTCTCTGATGTGGTTTTGTTTAGGTTTGATCATCAGTGGCGACTCCAGGAATTTTTTTCAGGGTGTTCCTTAAGAAGCATAATTTTTTCCAGTGGCAGCTTCAGGAATTTTTCCCAAATGTATTGTTGTTTAGTTGTTTCATTAATTTGTTCGTTTTTTATAAACTATAATTTGTTATATTGTTGTTTCATTAATGATAAAATTATTAATTGTTGTTTAGACTAACATAATTTAATTTATTTATCTTTTATAATGTATTGGTTAATTAAATTATTAATTATTGTTTATTAGTTGCTTTCCCCAATTAATTATTGGTTAATTAATATCCCAAACAAACAAAATTAATTAGTTCAACTAATTACTATGGTTGTTTGATACTTGGAATATGATACTATTAATTAACAAAAAAAAAAAAAAGTCAATAAATTGTGCAGCACAAAAATTATATGGGCCGTATAACTCAAGTCCAAGTCTAAAAAAGAGTGATTTATTACATATTTTATGACCATTAGTTGAACTAATCAACTAGCACACAGCACATAGCCATATTTATTAATTATTAGTTGCACACAGTAAATCAGATAAAGCCAATTGATTGTATCTCACCAAAAGACAGCAACACCAACACTAAGAGACAATTAATAATCTCACCAATACCAACACCAACATCAACACTGGATAAAGCCAAAAACAGGGTAAATATTAATAAAGAGAGACTGAGATGAAGAGAGAGAGACTGAGAGACTCAGAGAGAGTCAGAGAGAAAAATACAGAGAAATACCTTGAGGGAGCACCAGAGCAAGGAGGCTGAAGGTTGAGGCTGAGGCCGTCACTGACGACTGATCTCCGATAAGGGGCGATTATGTGCTCTGGACTGCGACTGGACCGATCTTCGATAAAGGGCGACGATGTACTCTGGATTGCAATTGGACTGATCTTTGATGAGGGGAGGCATTGCTATGTTTTTAGGTTTGCTTTAGCGTGATTTCTGATTTAGTGATATAAGGTTTCTGATTTAGTGATTTGCTCGTTTTTTATTTTTTTCAAATTATAGTTCGAATTTTTTTTTTGGGCTTTTTATTTTTTATTTTTTTTAATAATTTGAGGGTGTTCCTAATTTTTTTTTAAGGGTAAACAAATAATTTTTTTTAATTATTATATATATACATATATATATTTTTCAAGTCAAGGTGCTCCTGGGAACACCCAGAGCATAACGTGGCGTAGCCACTGTTGATCATTGATGTGTGGATTTGGATTTGGGTGGAGGATGGTGTTTGGGTCTGAAGAGAGGAGAGAGCAGATGAGAAAGAGAGAAGGAAGAGAGAGAGGAGATGAGAAATAATGAGAGAGAGGAAAGAGAAATTTCCGGAATTAGAAATAGAATAAAATAATAATATTTTTTTTACAATACCGCTATAGTGCCATTCTACTTGTAGAATGGCACTGTAGCAAGATTGTAAAAAGATTTACAATTCTTTGCTTTTGCAATTCTGGATGTAGGACCTTTTTGAGGGAAAAATGCTAAATAAGCCTTACATATGGCATTTAGCATTCTGGATGTGAATGCTCTAACAACCTATATGCAATGTTCATTATTTGTATCTAAAAACTAAATTTGCCCAAACCAGCGTAGCTCACATCTTTATTTTCTCAATATCAGACTACTCTTTTGAAACTTTTTGAAAAGCTACACAAGTTTTCTTCAGAAATCTGTATTTTAGTTTAACAAAAAATATTCTATAGAAGAGAATCATGCTATGTGCATGGCCTCACTTCATTTTATATGAAGTTATACACAGCATCCATAAAAAATAGAATTGTGGAATTCAATATACCTAATTATTTGGATTAAAGTGATTCTTCACTTTCTAACATAAGAAAATAAGGTGAAACTATGATAGGATAGTATCGTATCAATCTTGATAGAAACTCATCCTACTTTTACCTATAATGATTAAATTAAGTTCTTCAATAGATTAATGCTTCTTATAGAAGATATAACAAAGTGAAAAATGATCATTTAACTGTCTTTTCCTTTTCTTTTCCTTTTTTAACAAGAGCTATTTATTTTTACCTATATTAATGAAATTTGTGACAATTTAAGATCTTCCATAGGTTAATGCAGTAAAGGGACAAAACTATGTATAGACGAGGAAGGACCATGATCGAACCACATTTTTTTTTTATAAGACATCTAATGTAGTTCTATTTGATGTCTTATTAAATATCATTTTGTTTGACAATTTGTGTTAGTATGATAAATTGTGTATGCTAGCCGGTGCTACTACTTACAATTTGCAAAAGATGGCAGGGAGCAGCAAATAGTTGTAATTAATACTGCTACTATTCTATTTTGTTTCTCAAATTTAGACCATGATTGTCACCACCTGCTCCACCAACACAACAACTATTTTATTTATTTGCTCATAGTAAATCGAAGATCCAGCCCTGAATACAAACCACACAAAGGTGGCAATTTGATAGAAGGCCAATGGTTTTTATGCACATATTGCATACACTTTTTTTCTTTCCGAAGAGTGTATATCAGATCTGGAAAAATTCCATGTGAGATTTTGGGTATTTTCTGATTACTACCTTGCCAAGGGAGTTTGTCCAGAATGCACAAAGTTCATTCCACTACATAAGTCATGGTTGGCCTTTTGGTGGAAGTGAAAGATACACAACTCATTGCCACTTCAATTGCTTTCCAAATAGAATTAATGTCAAGGTCTCGTTCTAACCTCGGATCCATAATATTCTTAACACCCCCTCTTTCAACCATGGAATTAACCCATTTAATTATATGAACTTTCTCAGGAGTTTTAGTAATTGCAGGTTGCCCTGTGATTATTTCCAATAGAACAACCCCGAAGCTAAAAACATCACTCTTCTCGTTCAACCGGTTTGTTGCATAGTACCTGTAAGCCAAAGATGTAACGTAATCTATACCCAAGCAAAATGAGAACTAGGTTATTAAATGATCTACTATTCCAAGTTTTATGGTTAGTTTTGTGATTCGAGTTAGGTAAACTTAAAAATATTACTATATTAGTATCTCTAACCAAAATGTGTGTTTGACAATTCCATCTTCTCTAGTTACTTTGGTCAAACTATAATACTTGGATCAAAGGAAAAAGAAAAGAAAAGAAAAGATATTAAGGGCTTTTATATATAAAAATGGGTTTTTGAAAAACTTCAAGAATGGTCGTATATCAGCGAAAATTTCTTATAATAACCATGTATACTGTATAGTATTCTGGGGACTTTGAGTAATTGAATTGATGTATGATTGATTTTAGGTTAAGTTTGGAGAATTCAACAAAAGTTTCATAGAACTATTTGAGTATGCAGAGTATAAGATATGTGAACTTTTCTGTAATTAGTATAAAAATGATAGAAATAAATATTTTATTTATGAAAATTATTAGTATTTCTTGGAAAATTTGATTTAATTGTTTCAATTTCTTAATTTTGATTACATAATTGCAATTTGTCCCATACTAAAATATTTTCCAAATAATTTTTCTTATTAAGTTGGCTTATTCAGAATTTTCTACTTTTTCAAAATAGGATCAAACATCTTTGGAGATTGCGAAAAGTTGAATAAAAGCTTTTATTGAGCTTTGACATTCCGAATGTAATATTGAATATGTTTTAGAATCAGCTATACAATCTGATAATGCAGTGGACTGGAAATTGCCAATAGAGGTACAAATTGGTTTAGAATCTAGTTCATTCTGGGACTTATAACGTGATGACTCAGTATTTTGAGCCTAGTTACGAATATAGTGTGACCATTGCCGTATAGATTGCTAGTACATGATCTTAGTATATGTATGAATTTTTATACAATAAAAAATTGCTATTTATTGTTTCATTGAAACTATTGATTTTATTGAGATGATGTCGCAAAGTCTATGATTTTTACGTTGCTTTGGAAAATTGTTTACAGTTTCTTTTGCCTCACAGCTTCACAGACAACCTTCTAAAGGGATACCAGGCCTGCATTCTTGTAACTAAAAACTAGTGTCTCTGTAACAGGCCTAAGTGCACCTATATCCAGCCTTGCTAACTTCTATGTAACCTGTTGGAATTTTACTTGTAACACTCTTTTCAATCAGTAATATATATTCTATCTTTGGTCTCAAAAAAAAAGTCTAGGAAGTTGGTTACTTTCTGAGTAGTCAAGCTCACTTTATTTCTTCCATTTTCATTTTCGAATTGTATTGATAACAATTAGTTTTGAGACCTTCGTTGAGTTTGTCGCATTAAAAAAAATTATGAATTTTGGAATAAGATCAGACTTTTAATGTTTGATTTTTTGTCGTTTATGTAATTTATGCACTAGAAGTGTTGGGTTCTTGTTGTCTGTAATATTTGAAGCAATTGAAATTTTGGATTTTTTTTTTCTCTAATATTTGAAGATTCTTCTGGCATACGAATTATTTGAGTTTAATTTTGATTTTTATTTGATGAATAATATTTGGGGTTAAATATTAGTCTTTGAGAAAGGTTTTACATACTTGAAAAGTAAAAACCTAGCTAGTACGTGTGCGATTCTTTTTGTATGCCTAGTTCATTTGCGTGACAAATACAGGTCAAAAAATAATTTTAAAAAAATAGTGACTGTCAAAATTATGTAATTTGCTGAGCCTTGTAGCTTAATTGGTTGGAGTTTCTTAGAGATTCAAACAGAAAAAAAATATTGATTTATCAAAACAAAAGCAAAAAAACAAAAATATGCAATGCAAATACTTACTCGGGGTCAAGGTATCCTGGGGTGCCAACAACTTTTGTTGAGACATGAGTGCCACCTTCATTGGGGATAACTTTAGACAACTCTAAATCAGTTAGTTTTGCCTGAAAATTTACATCTAATAAGATGTTTGTAGACTTCATGTCACGGTGGATAATGGGTGGCTTGCAACCATTGTGCAAATACTCCAATCCTTCAAAATTTAAAATTCAATTTCAGACACAATAGTTCAATTACATTGGAGACACACACACACACAGAGGCAAATATGTACTAGCTGACCTTGTGCTGAGTCCATCGCTATTTTGACTCTAGTTTCCCAACTCAGGAAACTTGCATTTTTATCTGTAAAGAATAATAGATCCAACTAAGTAATTACAGTTTAATAAACTCAAAAATTGGAAGAAAGTTAATATTTTTATAGTGAAAGGTTCTTAGTATGATCAATACCTGACAGATGCATTGCCAAGTTTCCATTTTCCATATACTCATAGATGAGCCCCATATTGGAGTTTTCATGGCAATATCCAACAAAAGAAGTTATGTTTTTGTGATGGACTTTTGAAAGAAAATTGGCCTGTAGATTAAGGTCACATCTTATATCAATGTGAATTCAAAAAAATTCATATAAGATTTTTTTATACAAATATAAGTTAGTTCGTAGGTTTTTCTTTTTTATACAAAAAAAAAAAAAAAATATATATATATATATATATTTTTTAAAATATTAACATATAATTATAATTATTTAAGTGAGAATTTTGTAGAATACTGTACGTTTTTAGATCCTTGTAAACTAGTTTGTTTAACCTAATTAATTAATCAAGTGAACACTTATGTTTATTATTTAGATCTAAGTTAAAACAAAACAATCATATCATGTAAAGCAACCAAAATATAAAGAACACAATGATATAATGACTTAGGAAAACCAAACCAGTAAAAAACTTGGGGAGAATTTAACCTAACTATCCTCAAGGTAAAAAGCAAATCTACTATGAAAGAATTGAAGTTTGTACAATAGAATTTAGACGATTAACATTCTATTACTACCTCGAGTAGAAAACTTACTACCACGACCCCATGATAGCTCCGAGTTCACGGACTACTTCTTTCCTAATTGGCCTTTGCAACACAAGCACACACACTTGTGACAAAAAACACAAACTCTCCTGTTTGTGACTCCAAGACTACCCTTAAAGGTTTAGATCATCAGAACCTTTGATGACTAGAGAAGGCAGCAATTTCTACAACACCGGATCTTGAGATTTTTCAAGGAATAACACTGGTAGAAGACATGAAAGAACTTTTTGGGTACGAAACCCTAGATACAAAATAGGCACACACTTCTCTCTCTCAAAAGCCTTGAAAACCCTACCTAGGGTTAGTTTATGATGTCATTTAAATACTGAAAAAAACGGATCGCAATTTGGGCTTCAAGCGGATAAATTATGGCCTTTTTACGTTTGCTGATTTTTGTTGGTCTGTGACTTTTGATCGATCAAGCCTTGCAGAAATTGAATAGTAATTTCCTACAATTACTCGATTCCAAACTTAATTTAAACCAAACTTTGAGCAAGTCTAAACCTAGACTAAATGTTTTGATCATGGTTATCCAACATATACAAATTAAAGTTCTAATACATTAGTTCCTAAAGTCTTAGAACCTAACAAATACAATTGAATATCATTACTTTTATTGGCCTACCATGGTTTAAATTTTATTGTCCTACTGTGGTTTTAAGGTTATTGTGATAAGTTTAATATGGAAATAGGTTTGCAGGCCGAATTACTCAATTCTCAGTAGCGGCTCCAGAAATATTTTACAAGGTGGTCATTAAAAAAATTTAATTATATAAAATTTAATTAAAAGAGAACTTCATATATTGACCAAAAAAAAAAAACACATACACTCACACAAATACATAAAGTTTTACAATTTCTATCTACAATTTTTTTTTTTTTTTGAAATTTTTGCATGATAGTCTCATTACCAATGTTACAAGTTACATCTCTATCAAAATTATAGTTAGATAAAAATTTTCTTGGGATTTTTCTTTTTGTTTGTAAGGACTTAATATATTGTTAAGGAAACTAAAGTTTAAGGGCAAAGTTTGGCTACAAACTTAATTATACCCTAAGGTTACAACTCTCATTAAATAAATTGACGTGGTTAGTTTTGAAAATCTAATTGTAAAATTACATGTTCTTTCTTAGACATGGCAAAACAGGTTAAAATTTTCTGACCCGACCCGGAAAATACTCGATCCGAACTCGATTTTTTGACCCGAAGCAAAAACAGGTTGACCCATGAACCGACCCGTGTTTTTTGCGGGTCAACCCGACCCGACCCATGACCCAAATCATTTCTTAAAACTTTTTTTTTTGGGTAAAAAAATAATAAAATTAAGACAATATTGGTTTAATTGTTTGTTATGAGTTTTAAGGAAACAGTTAAGACATTTATATAACTATATGCAAATGAATTAAAAGATGAATGGTTGACCATTCTATAATGAGTAAAGATTTTTAAATACCAAATAGCAAAGTATATGCCAAGATAATCTGGTTACAGTAGAATTAAAAATATAGATTTAAAATTGTAGACATGTGTGAGAAACTTTCATAAGTGTGAAAATAATGAAGCCAAAGTATCAAATTAGCATAAATTATGAATACTTAGACCTATATTTTAACTATTTATGTCCAAAATAAACGGTTTTTCAAAATAAATTATGATATTTCTTAGAGTATGTGTTGTTTAACAATGATATGATATTTATAGTGGGCCTTTTTTGGTTAAAGTGGGCTGGGTTGCCTCCTGCAGTACTAGGCCCAAGTATTCTGAGTAAGGGAGTTAAGACCAGTCCAACTGCAACTCAATTTGGTCCGGCTTGTGCGTGAACTATGCCTTGTCTGCCAGGAGCACACTTACGGCGGGCAGAACTATTTCAGATGGGTTGCGGTAGGCAGATATGATAATAACGAGATTAAAATAAAGTACTTTGACATCTTTATTAAGGTAAACAGATAATCCCTACTTAAGAAAAGATAATCATAGTTTAACAACAATTATTTTATAAGAAAAGTAAGGGAAATAAGTGGGTAGTATACGAGTTGATTGAAAGAGGAAATAAACCAGATTAAATATGATTTGCAGGACCAAAACCAGAGAGGGAAGAATGCCTCTTCTCAAAGTGAATAATCTCTCAGGGAGATCCTACCGTGGAAATTAATCACTTTGAGGGAAGTGGGTCTGAATGGTTGGTACACAAGAAGACTCTTTGTTTCTGGCAGAGAGTAGGATTTTGAGAGGGAGAGAAGGAATCAACCTATTGGTGCATGTCTGCCATTCTAACTCTCTATCTTTTTCTTTCCTTCTCTTCTAATATTCCACTTTCTTATCTTTTTTCTTTCTACTTCTTTTTCTTAATACTTGTTTTCTATTTCCTGATTTTCAAATTTCTAATACCGTGGTGCTTGTCGTCCTCCCTTCCTGTACACAGCAAGGGCCTCTTTATAGTGCCTGCCGTGACCGGATTTTACTATTTTAGCCCTTAACACCCTTTGTCTGGTCTGGGTGTACCCGTCGACCACCACTGGTCCATTTGTGTGTCACTCCCTATCGCCAGACAAAAGAAAACTATTTTGTTTGTTTGTTTGCCGTGATACCCTTTCTTGCTATGGTGTGGGTGCCTTCTCTCTCCCTACCCCTCATGGCATGCACCTAAGCTCAGCTTTGCTCCTTTGGATGGTATGTCATCCCAACAAGACACTTCCCCCAAAAGAGCCCTAGCAAGAACCTCAAAATAGGCTTTTCCCCTCTCCCTACCGCAAAACCATGCCCTCTTACCTCTGGTCCATAACCTCACCGTGTCCTATATTGGCTGGGTATAGGCTGGTGAGGTCTGGGCCTTGCGCGTGCCTCTCTTCCATGTATGTCCGAAATCTGCCTACTACTCATGCGTTTACCGTGGTTGGCCTGCACAATCTGTTGTCCGTTTTTGACTATTTTATGGTTTCCCTTTCCTTTATGGCTTGCTCTATTCAGGGGTTGGGCCTTGCTTGACAGTGGGCTTTGCTTTTCTTCAGCCCACCCTTTTTTCCTGCTACCATCTTCTGCCATACCACTCTATCATTCCTGCTGCGAAATTGTTTTGCCTCAATCTGGCTGGGCCTTTTTGGGCCTACAGTTTATTCTTCTCCCAATGGCCCAGTACGGCCATTGGTTCTTTTATTATATCACTGGCGGGTTCGTGTGTCCCATTTGTTTTCCCTTGGGCGTCCCAGGCCCGTTTGCCTTCCTTGGGCTTCATTGGCCCTTTTCTTAACTTTGCATTCCCATGAGCTTTTATTAAATTCTTTGGGCTTTCTCGGCCCAATTACATATCCCTCATCCTTGGGGTTCATGGGTTTGCCATCAATCTCTTACTTTCTTTACTTTCATTACTTTGGGCCTATCGTGGCCCATTCTCACTTTTCCACATCATATATTGCTCATGGTTTGTTTTTTCTCTCTTTTCGGGCTCCTTTAAGCCCATTTACTTCCTCAAGGCCCATTTTTTTATCTCATGGGTTTATAATCCATTATTCTTGCCTCTTGAGCTTAATGAGTTTTCTATCTGTTTGCCAACTCTTTTCTATCCATGTTGTTGGGCCTCTCCCTTCCACTTGGGCTTCCGAAATGGCCATCAACATTTAGCCCCCTAAACATATGAAGCATTCCTGCGGTTCATATGTGAATAATAAAAAAAACTTCTCTGCCCTTTCTGTCTTTCCATCTTCTTTTCTTTCGCGGGCTTTTTGAATAGTGGTCCTTACCTTACACATACATATATATATTCATATATATATATATATATATATATATTTCTGCCATGAACAGTGTTGTCTCTTCGAATTTCCCAGTTTAGCAGTTATTTTGAAACACGGCTACCGTTTCATTAATTTCATCCTCTTTCTGATGGTTGACCTGTCGCCTTCTTTCGTACCGGCATTAATAACCTAGGTATTTAAGAGGGAGTCCCTTTGTAATCCAAACACAAATTCCTTCTTTCTTTCCAGAACTCTCTTTCCGTTTTCCCTTTCTATAACATAAACAAATAGTTGGAGAAGGGGATTATACCTTCATGCAAGATCCATATGGTGAAGGAGGGGACTCTTGATAGAGGTCCTAAGGGTGGAGGAAAAGAAGATCTAGGAGAGGGAGAGTGAGTCTCAGGAAGACCAAGATATGACAAGACTGCTCAACTTCACTAGAACTCAAGAGAAGAGAAGAGAAGGGAGTTTTTTGTGTTTTGGAATGAAAGAGAGGGAGGGTTTATATATTAGTGGTGGAGGAAATATGAATGGAAAGTCATTTAATGAGGGTTGACAAAGAATCATGAACCTAAACCTCATTTTAGTCTTGGGGAAAATCTGATGCATTAAATGGAGAGATTGGTGGGATTGAGGAGCAAGCAAAAATTCGGTTTTCCCGTAGCTTCTATAACAGCTTGTAAAGCCAACTTCGAAAAATCATATCTGACTCAATTCTGATCGGAATTGTCTCGTTCTTATGCTCAAATTGAAGCCCCGGATGTCTAGTTTCTGATAAAATTAACTTCATTCACAGATTCAAAATATTTAGAGAGATATAAATGAAATGGTGAGCAGAGGTTATTTGTTAGAAAATGGTTTCAGCACAATTAACATTAACATTAATAAGTCCCAAATTAGCTCTCAATTAACATTAAATGACTCCAATCACTCCCATTTCAGACTTAATTGGTTCCAAATTTACTCTAATTAAAAGATAATTGCACAAATTACTCATTGAATAATTAATGTTTAACTATCTAGTTAATTAGGTGTGTGCAACTCTACCATAAAATGTAGTCCTAACCAATCAAATTATGACACATCATCGATCTCAAATCAATTGTTCATAATCACATATAGTCGGACTCAATTTGTGATGGTGCATTTCAGCCATTAAAACTGGATTTGATGATAACTTTCAATCTGGTGGTCCGATTAGGACTTATGACCAGTCGATTTGATCGTTACAACATCAAGATCATTTTGGTGAAATGAGATTAAGGATCTAATAATCAGAATCAAGATGCATATTTTCAACGTAAAATTACTCTTTTACCCTCCAGGTGAGGTTAAATACAGGTTGGAAAATGGGGTGTCAACACTAAATTCTTTGAGTCTGCCCGCTGTGCAGCCTTTGTTATGTTTTAGCTTTGCAAGTTTTTTTTTGGGTTACACCCTCATTATGCCGGGAAGCCTTTATATTTCCATTTGGCTATTAAGATTTCTGCTGGGGTTTGTTTGCCGTTGGGTCCTATGTTCTTGGGGCATCTGTATGTTCAACTGGACATCCTGCGGAGTGATGAGAGCCAGGCAGGCTCCTGCCATATAGTCACCTCCACTGTTCATAGTACTATTTTGCAACACTTGCTGTACGAGCGTTGTGCTAAGCATTTGTCAAAGTGTAGGTCCTTTCTTTTCACTAAAGACAAGTATCAGTCGTGTCCGCAGGCCATTACTAATTTTTGTGGCAGATTTGAGTCAGACTTTCCATTGGCCTTTCTTTGGGTTGGCTTGAAACCGATTGACCATTCTACTGTTGAATCCTTTGATCAAGGTGTCAGATTTTCTTGGAGAGCTTATAGAAAATTGGGTGCCGGTTATACATGTGTAGATTCTGCTATGAGTTTGTTCGTTGACACCGCCGAGACTATCACTCCCTTGACCAGTTTTGATGAGACTGGGATTACTTACTTGGCGGCCACCAATGCTGGGTGGCTACCTTATTTGGCCGATGAAGGGATTAGGTTTGTTCATTATCCTACCAACCGGGTGAGAAGGCAGTTCGAACTAGATCAGGACATTCTTGATGACCTTTCTTTTCTTATGGAGTCCCCCACCTTTGTTCGACCCTTTCTACGGGCCACTGCCTTTGAATTTTGGAGTTAGCATTTTACTGCAGTTACCATTTCGGGCTCACTGAGGGAAGCTCTTTGTACCCCTGCCATGCATGGATATTGGTAGGCTGTGATGACTTCATTTGAAAAAGACTTGATGGGTAGTCGTGGTTTCTCCCTCGTTACTCTTGATGGGCTTAGTGCAATTATCTCGGCTAATCCTCGGTTGCTTTTTCCTTCCAAGTCTGTGTTAGCGTATGCCAGGAAGCAGAATCGATTGGCTATCATTGAGTGGGATGAGGAGAAAAGAGGGTGGCATTGGCACGCCGGTGATTATCCTCCGGGCTGGGAGAAGAAAGTTAAAGTGATGAATATTTCTGTGCTGAGTAAGAAGGGTCCTACCAAGCTTAAGTCTGCAAGCAAGCCCAAACTTGCTACTCCACGGCCATCTACAAATGCTCCCCCTTCCAGCAAAACACGAGGTAGCAAGAGAAAGACAGCCTCTTACCTTGCGTTTACTGCCGAGCGGAGAGTAAGTTACCTCTAATTCTGCTTTGTCTTTTATATACTTTTGATTTCCTTGTAGCTACTTCTGACACGTGTGCTAACTTTTGTTTTTAACCTTATCTTTTGTTCTCTTTTCCCTTTGCAGTCTAAGCATAAGGAGGATGCATCAGTCACCCGACCCATTTTGCTTGATGAACTTGAGTTTGAGATACATCTCCTTTCTTTTCTTCTTCCTCCTCTTTTTTCCTATGCATGTATTTCATCTGCCACATGCTCTTGTTTGACTCATCTGCTTAAAAGTTCATTTGATCTTCACATCCTTTTCCTTTCGTCTTCTAGGATGAGCCCAAGCCTCTTTTTATATACCACCTCAAGGCCGAGGAGCTTTCTGCCTCCATGGGTGCACCCATTTGAGGCTTTTTTAATGGGGCCAACGTAGTATTTGCAACACTTGCCCCTTTTGCTACTGCACCCGGAGTTCCTACTAAGGCTCCTACCCTTCCCACTGAGCCGGTACTCATAGACGAGGGTACTCATATTGGGAAGGTTAGTGAGGCCACTCTCATTCCTGCCGAGACACTCTCTCCCCAAGAGGTGGCCACTCCTCTTGCTACTGTTCAAATCGAGGCTGCTTCTCCTGCCACACCCCTTGTCATCTCCACCAGTGACCCCTTTGCAGTTCTATCTCAAGCTGTGAAGGATGGTTCTTCACTGGTAGTTACCCCTTCTTCCATTCCCAGCTCTGCTACACGTGGACCTGATGCAGACTTGTCCTCTGAGGGGTCTGAGGACGTCCTTGAGGACTCGGACAATGAACCCGTTTTGAAGAAGAGGGTGCACCCCCCGAGATGAATTCATGGGTATGTGCCTTTCTCCTTCTTCTTTTTTTTTTTTTTTTTTTTTTGTTTTTTTTTCCACTAAGTCCATTCTTCCTCCTTTTTTTTATCATCTCTTCCTTATGCATATGTATTTGCGTCTCCCCTTTGTTGTAATTTCCTTTTATTTGTATGTCTATTTCTGTATTTTGCAGAGACTTTTGAGGGGCCAAGGGTCATAGCAGATGTAGATATGCCTTCAACCGCTGCTCCTGCCATACCCATAGCACCCGTTTCTGCTATTCCCACAGTGCCCATTTCTACCGTACCTTCTGTACCGGTTTCTACCGTACCTTTTGTACTTGTTTCTGTCGTTCCTTTTGTACCTACTTCTACCGTTCCCACAACCCCCATTTTCACGGGTCCTGGTGAGTTTCTCGTCTCCTCCCTTATTTCTTTCTTGCGAGTTTATTGCTCCTAACTCATGGTTTCTCATGTTATGCCTCATGCTCCTTGTTAGGTCCGTTGCCTACTATCCCTTCTCAGTTTGAGGTGGGTAGTAGTTCTGCCATGGTTCCAAACCCCGTGGGTAAGGCCGCAGCCTTTTTTGCACATTTTGATCAGCCCGAGATTAACGACCTCAATCCTGCAGACTTCTAGGGTTCCGGCCCTCCTTATGTGGACTTTCATGGCTTCAAGATTCCCCAAGATTGCGTTTCTCACTTAGAGGCAGTTTTCAATAGCCGGGGGGACTTCATGCAGGGATTCCGCCTTGGTCATTCTGCCAGGGAGCATTTCTTGAAATTGCTGGGAAGCGTAATAAATGATATTGAACATAACATTGTTGATACTGTCTCTTTTGAGAGGATCCTACAGTGGAGGGCTGCGGTTCAAGAGCTAATCAGTGTGGGTTTTGCTGTGGAGTTCATCCTAGACCGTCTTCGTGAGATTGCCTGAGCCTTTTTCATGAAAAAGGTTCAGCCTGCTATAGATGCTATTGACACACGGATTGAGACTTTGAAGAAGGAGGTGGCAGATTTGGAGGGTTGTCGTGAGCGTCTTCTTGCTAGCATTGGTGGGTCCAGCCACTTTGGAGACCAGCCTCTTATCTCTAGGCTTCGTTGATGTAGTTTCCCTCTCTTTTTTTGTTCTTTTCCTTCTTTTACTACCCTGCCTAGTACACTTTATCTACATACTTTCTTTTTACAGCACTTATTTGGCTAATTTGACATAGTTGCCTTAGTTTGAGTTTGTAACTTTTAAAATGCTACACTTGGTTGCTATTTATGCTATTACTTATGACATGGAATGCTTTTTATAATACTTTATGTCCTTTTCATTATGTACTCATAAAAGCATGTTACAAAACTTGTCTCATGACATGGTCACTTGAAGGAAAAAAGAAGAACAAAATGTAAACCTTGAACTCATTGAATGAAAGGGACAACTACATAACCTTAACTTAGGCATAATAATGCTTCAACCATTTCCCATTGATGGGATCTATTAGGTCCTTGCCATCCATCTGGGATAGACGATAATATCCACTTGGGTGTGTCTTTCTTATCACGAGGGGTCCCTCCCATTTTGGTGCAAACTTAGATGGTCCTGCCAGACCTCGTCTGACATAGTCTGCCACTCTTAGCACAAGTTGTCCTTCCGCGAACACCCTCTCTTTAGTCATCCTGCCATAGGCTTCTGTCATTTTTGTCTGTATCTGTGGCTACGCTCTTAGGCTTCCTCCCCTCTTTCATCAAGTCCTTCTAGATCTTTACACATTTCTGCTGTAAAGACTTCTTCCTCTTTTTCCTTCCCCTGTATCTGCATAACTCTCAAAGATGGAGTCATCACTTCTGCTGGGCTCACTACCTCTGTCCCGTATACTAAGGAAAAGGGTGAAAATCCTGTGGCAGACTTTGGCGATTTTCTGTAAACCCAAAGGGCATCTGGCAGGTGCATTGCCCGTGTACTCTTGGTTCATTTTACTGATGATCTTTATGAGAACCATGTTTGTTGCCTCTGCTTGCCCATTTCCTTGAGGGTAATAGGGCGATGAACGATGGTACTTGACTTGGTAGAACTCCAACATTTTCCTTACATCACTGTTGACAAAGGGTGTGCCATTGTCACTAATAATCCTGTGGGGTACTCCAAACCTTACAATTATGTTTTCCTTGATGAAGTTTGCCACTGCTCCTCCTGTGGCTTTTCGGAGTGGCACTGCCTTTGTCCACTTAGTGAAGTATTCCGTAGCCACTAGTATCCATATGTATCCACGTGATGGTGGGTTAACTGGTCTTACCAAATTAAGCCCCCCAAGTGTGGAAAGGCCACGGGGTAACCATGCTATGTAAGTTCTGCGGGTGAGTGTGAATCAAGTTGGCTTGCACTTGGCAACTATGGCATTTCTTCACAAATTCTGCCATATCCTTCTTCATGGTAGGCCAGTAGTAGCCCACTTGCAGCAGGCATTTGTAAAGCTTTTTATTCCCCTGGTGCTCCCCACACTCTCCCGAATGCACTTCTTTTATCATTTCTCTTGCTTTTTCGGGGCCCAAACATCTTAAGGGGTCACCATCGTACCCTTTATTGAAAAGGACCGTGTTATGCAAAAAGTAGCGCGTTGCCAACCTCCTAAGCTTGTATCTTTCATCGTGCTTTTGTGGCAGGATGCCTTTTGCCAAGTACTGCACGAATGGGCTTCTCCAGTCTTCACTAATGAACACAGCGTAACTTTCTTCTCTGTTTGTTACGAGCTGGCAGGTCCTACATTGGGTTTGGACTCGGTCTGTGTCTTTACCCATGCTTGGCCAATAGAAGCCTGCCCTTTGAAGTCTGCGATAAAGGCTGACCTCCCTGTAGGATCCGTAAGTCTTGTCATGTACTTCTTTCAACTTTCTCTAGGCCTCCTCCTGCCCCACGCATCTGGACAAGACCCCACCAGGCATCCTATAGTACAGTTCTCCTTTCACCAGGGCGTAGTCTTTCAGCACCTTCAGGTTTGCGGCACCTTATCCTTTCATTAAGGCTTCCCTTATGGGGATCCGCCAATCCCCTTCGCACCGTTCCTCCTGGAATCTTTCCTTTAACACCTCAATAATGGATTCTTCCCTCTTACTGACCGCTACTTTGGTGTTATCCCCTTCGAACATTATTTGTGAGCCTAGTGCGGCCAACGCATCTGTGAACCGATTTTTGTTCCTTGGAGCATGTTCTATTTCAAAGGTTGAAAATTTCTCCTCCATTTTCTGGGCCATTACTCTGTATGGGGCTAGGTTGGGTTCTTTTAGGGAGAAGATCCCTTTGGCCTGGCAGACCACCAGGTTCAAATCACCCATCACCTTTAAGTGCTTGACTCCTGTTTCAAGAGCCGTGGCCAACCCGGTTAGATAGGCTTCATATTTTGCCGTGTTGCTTGAACAGGGGAATTCCAGTTTGAACGATAACGCTGCTGCCTTATCTTCTTCATGGTACAAAACTACTCCTACTTCCCCTAATTGGGTGGTAGAAGACCCATCAAATTTCATTACCCTTTGTTCTCTGATCTCTTCTGCCATGGCTACTTCCCCTAGAACTTCATCATCCAGCAGGAATTCTTCTTCTCCCGAAAACTATGGCAATAGATCTGCTATAGCTTGGCTTTTCACCGCCCTAGGTGTCCCCATTCTCAAGTCATACTGTGACAATTATAACAACCACTGGGATATTCTGCCTGAGAGGATTGGTTGCTGCAATAGAGCCTTGATGGCATGGGACTTGGTCATCAGCCATACTTTGTAGGCCAAGAAATAATGGCGTAACCTCTGCGAAGCATACACAATAGCCAGACACGCCCTTTCTGCCTTTGGGTAACAAGTTTCTGCATCTTTTAAGGCACGACTGATGTAGTACACTAGTTACTCAACACCACTTCCATCCTCTTGGGCGATTAATGCACCAATGGCATAAGAGTTGGCGGCCAAGTAGAGTAGCAATGGCTTTCTGTAGATTGGGGCCTGTACCATTGGGAGGTTCATCATGATCTGCTATAGCCTCTTGAAGGCCGTCTGCTACGTTTCTCCCCATTCAAAACTTTGCCCTTTCCTGAGCAATTTGGTGAAAGCAGAGGTGATTGATGCTAACTCAAGGATGAATCTCCGGATATATGAGACCTTCCCTAAGAAGCTCTTTAACTCCTTTACCGTTGTCGGTGGTCTTATAGTGGCTATAGTTGTGGCTTTGGCCAAGTCCACATCTATTCCCCTGCTGTGAACTAGGAAGCCCAGGAATTTCCTAAAGGACACTCCAAATGCGCACTTGAGAGGGTTCATTCTTAGCTTGAAGGCTCTACACCTTTCAAATACCCTTTTCAACACGTGGAAGTGCTCTTCTCTCCTCCTTGATTTAACCACTATGTCATCCACGTAGTCCTCTAGTTCCTAATGCATCATGTCGTGAAATATGGCTGTCATTGCTCATTGATAAGTTGCACCAACGTTTTCTAACCTGAAGGGTATCACAGTATAGTAGAAGTTGCCCATAGGTGTTCTAAAAGTAGTTTTCTCCACGTCCCTTAGTGCCATTCTGATCTGATTGTATCCACTGAACCCATCCATGAATGAAAACATGGCGCTTCCTGCCACAGAATCTATTAGTAAATCCATGTTTAGCAATGGGAACTCGTTCTTTAGATAGGCTTTGTTGAGATTTTTGAAATCCACACAACATCTTATCTGCCCGTTCTTCTTCTTTACTGGTACTATGTTGGATAGCTAGCGCGGGTGTTGAATAGGCTTGATGAATCCTGCGACCAGCAATTTCTGTACTTCTTTGAATATTTGCCTTTCTATTTCAGTGTGGAATATCCTGGGCCACTTGTTTGGATTCTGGGTCCACATTCAACGTATGCACCACTAGCCTAGGGTCTAACCCTGGCATTTCATTGTAATCTTATGCGAAAACGTCATTGAATTCTTTTAACAACAGTATTAGCTCTGATTTTTCCTTTTTCTGTCAGACTTGCACTAATTGAGATAGGCCTTGGTCCTTGTGAACCAGACCCCATGTTAACTTCCTCTAACTCTTCTTCTGCCACAACTTGCACCTCCTTTTCTGCCACGATTTTTTCATCTTTCTCTTTATTACTTTCTTCCTTTGAACTTTCTTCTGCCACGCAACACGTCAAACTCTTGTGCTGCCACTCTTGAGTAGGGCCCGCTTGTACTTCACTCGTGGGCCCTACGTGCCTTCATAATTTGTACACAATCCTGCCATCAGTGCCTCGGACCCTAACACATTGGGGTGTGTCATTTGATTCTGCAGCGGGTGCTTCTTTTCTTTTCTTTTTTTCATGCTAGCAACTCCCTTAGGTCAGGCTCTGGGTCACCTTGGACGTCTTCCCACTTAGGCACGAAGGTACCTCGTGGCTTTGATATTGAGCTTTCCCCAGACGGAGCCCATTGGTCGTAAAACATAGTTTCTACTAAATGAGCCTCCGCCTATTTGAACGGCGAGGGGTTTGCTACTATGCATAGCATCCTGTCATCCAACCTTTCTTTCACACACTGGTGATAGGTGGACGGGACCAACCGGTGTTTGTGCAACCATGGCCTCCCCAAAAGCACATGATAGGAGACCTCTGTTTTCACCACATGAAACTGAGCTAAAGAAGCTATGGGGCCTACTTTCAACCACAACTAAATGTAGCTTGCAGTGTACTCACCCCTTCCGCCAAAACCTGTCACTTCCATTGGGCATCCCTCAATCTTTCTTTTCGAAATTCCTTCGGCTTGTAAAGTGCTTAATGGAATGAGATTTTATAGAAGCGTTTGTATCTACCAAGGCTCTCTTGATGGGGAATTGATTTATAGATACTGCCAAGTAGAGGGGCCTCTAGTGATCTGGGTATCCCATCTCCATATCCTCATTGCTAAAACTGATCTCGGTCAACTCCTGTCGGAGGGCTTTGTCATCTGGGATTTCCGCTGATAAGCATTCTACTCTTGCCCCGGAGGCGATGCTCACCAAAGCCTCCGTGGCTATCTTTCTTTCCTTTGCTGTGAGCCCCAGTTGGTCAAACAAATTTTTGAATTTGGAGCTTCACTGTAAAGTGGTAATTGCTGCAGCAGGCAGGGCTGGATTTTCTTCTTCGTCTTCCCCTGGATCCGCGCAAATCACTACCACTACTACACCCTTTCTTTTTTTGGTTTGGGAGTATGTTTCTTTGAACCTCTTTCTAGGATAGTTTTAGAGTCCCTTCTTTGATCCTGCGGTGCACCAATCTACGAAGCGCCCAACACTCTACGATAGGATGTTGCATGTAGTTGTGCAAATGGCAGAAGCGGGGGTCCCTCCACTCCTCTTTTGTGGGTTCTCTAGAAACTTGATTAGGCTTGAAATCTCCATCTGCTATCCACTTATCTAGCAGCACATCTAATTCTTTTGGAGTGCATGGTATTAGTGGGGGAGTATCGTATTCCCTCCCATCAGTCTTCCTTTTCCACTCGCCAGTGGATACTGCCATAGCTTGCGAAGCGTATTTTTTGTCCAAACTTGGTTTCACGGACTGGGTAGTCTTTCTGACCTTTTCCAATAACTGCGCAAACTGGGAGATTTCTAAGTTTTCTAGGACTGCCCTGTAGTCCCTGATCATGTTTGTTATACACATTTCCACCAATGTTCTTTCTTCACAATGATCATAGCAATCAAGTGCTATGTCCCTGAATCTTTTGATGTATTCCATCAAATCTTCGTCATTCCTTTGCTTGGTTGCTTGTAGGGTTGCAAGTGTTACTGTTTCTTCTCCGTGGAAGTACTTAGTGGAAAATACGTCCACCATGTCATCCCAAGTTGGGATTGATCCTGGCTTTAGGTCGATGTACCAGGTGTATGCCCTGTCGCATAGCGATTTGGAAAATTCTCAAAGACACAAGTCTTCGTCTGTGGTGTAAGGGCCAAGAGTGTCAATGAACTTGCTTACGAGCTCAATTGCACTTCCCTTCCTACCATCGTATTGTGTAAAGGCCCGCGGCTCATACCTCTTGGGGTACGGTTTGCTGAGTACCCTTAGTGGGTAAGGGGGCCTTCATGCATAGAATCTCTCCTTAGGTGCTCTGGCTTTTTTTTGTTCTAAGAGAGCTGCTACTTCAGCCATAGTGATGAAACGTTGTTCCGTATTCTGTGGGACACCTCCTGCTGGTGTCTCTTCTTTGTTTGCCACATGTTCTAGGTCATGCTGGCTTCCTTTTTCCTTTGTTTTGTCTATTTTCACCTGACGAATTTCTTCCATCATTTGTTGCTATGAGTGTTGCAGGGACTGCAAAACTTCAATGAAGATGTTAGCATTGTCAGTAGGGATTCTTGGCTATGGCTGGGGTCTAGTCCCCACTCCATTGGCACCTTTTGCCTGGTTAGGCTGCTGTTGGTGAGGCGTCGTTGGCTTGGACTCTGCTTGTAAGGGCATGACACTCATATTTCGCATTGTTGGGTTGGGTTGCCTCCTGCAGTACTGGGCCCAAGTATTCTGAGTAAGGGAGTTGAAACCGGTCCAACTGCAACTCAATTTGGTCCGGTTTATGCGCAAACTATGCCTCGTCTGCCAGGAGCACACTTACGGTGGGCAGAACTGTTTCAGATGGGTTGCGGCAGGCAGATATGATAATAACGAGATAAAATAAAGTACATTGACATCTTTATTAAGCTAAACAGATAATCCCTACTTAAAAAAAAAAAAAAAAAAAAAAAAAAAAAAAAAAATCACAATTTAACAACAATTATTTTATAAGAAAAGTAAGGGAAACAAGTGGGCAGTATATGAGTTGATTGAAAGAGGAAATAAATTAGACTAAATCTGATCCGCAGGACCAAAACTAGAAAGGGAAGAATGCCTTTTCTCAAAGTGAATAATCTCTCAGGGAGATCCTGCCGTGGAAATTAATCACTTTGAGGGAAGTGAACCTGAATGGTTGGTACACAAGAAGACTCTTTGTTTCTAGCAGAGAGCAGGATTTTGAGAGAGAGAGAGGGAATCAACCTATTTGTGCATGCCTACCATTCTAACTCTCTATCTTTTTCTTTCCTTCTCTTCTAATATTCCACTTTCTTATCTTTTTTCTTTCTACTTCTTTTTCTTAATACTTGTTTTCTATTTCCTGATTTTCAAATTTCTAATACCGTGCTGCTTGTCGTCCTCCCTTCCTGTACACAGCAAAGGCCTCTTTATAGTACTTGCCATGACCGGATTTTACTATTTTAGCACTTAACCACTTTTTTCTGGTCTGGGTGTACCTACCAACCACCACTGGTCCGGGTGTACCTACCGACCACCACTGGTCCGT
The DNA here is from genome assembly GCA_028535905.1 of Quercus berberidifolia. Lineage (NCBI taxonomy): Eukaryota > Viridiplantae > Streptophyta > Magnoliopsida > Fagales > Fagaceae > Quercus > Quercus berberidifolia. The sequence continues at coordinate 74,284,665 of JAPQVW010000002.1, read as the reverse complement.
TTGTGTGCCACTCCCCATCGCCAGACAAAAGAAAATAATTTTGTTTATTTGTCTACCGTGGCACCCTTTCCTGCTATGGTGTGAGTGTCTTCTCTCTCTCTCTATCCCTCATGGCATGCACCTAGTGGTTCCAACTCAGCTTTGCTCCTTTGGGTGGTATGTCATCCCAGTAGGACACTTCCCCCAAAAAAGCCCTAGTAGGAATCTCAAAATAGGTTTTTCCCCTCTCCCCACCGCCAAACCATGCCCTCTTACCTTTGACCCATGACCTCACCGAGTCCTGTATTGGCTGGGTATAGGTTGGTGAGGTCTGGGCTTTACGCGTGCCTCTCTTCCATGTATGTCCAAAATCTGCCTGCAACTCATGCGTTTGCCGTGGTTGGCCTACATAGTCTGCTGTTTGGTTTGACTATTTTCTGGTTTCCCTTTCCTTTATGCCTTGCCCTATTTAGGGGCTAGGCCTTGCTTAACGGTGGGCTTTACTTTTCTTCAGCCCACCTTTTTTCTCGCTACCATCTCTTACCATACCACTCTATCATTCCTGTTGCGAAGTTGTTTTGCCTCAATCTGGCTGGGCCTCTTTGGGCCTGTCGTTTATTCTTCTCTTAATGGCCCAGTACGGCCATTGGTTCTTTTATTATATCACTAGCGGGCTTCTGTGTCCCATTTGTTTTTCCTTGGGTGTCTTGGGCCCGTTTGCTTTCCTTGGGCTTCCTCAGCCCTTTTCTTAACTTCGCATTCCCATGGGCTTTTACTGAATTCTTTGGACTTCCTCAGCCCAATTACATTATCCCTCATCATTGGGGTTCATGGGCTTACCATCAACCCCTTACTTTCTTTGTTTTCATTACTTTGGGTCCGCCGTGGCCCATTCTCACTTTTCCTTATCATATACTGCCCATGGTTTGCTTTTTCTCTCTTTCCGGACTCCTTTAAGCCCATTTACCTCCTTAAGGCCCATTTGTTCATCTCATGAGCTTGTGATCCATTATTCTTGCCGCTTGGGCTTAATGAGTTTTCTATCCGTTTGCCAACTCTTTTCTGTCCATGTTGCTGGGCCTCTCCCTTCCACTTGGGTTTCCGAAATGGCCATCAACAATATTCATAAAAGAGACCATGTATAAATAAGTAAACAATCAAATTTTAATGTATATTCTCAAATTGAAATAGAGTGCCAACTACAATTGATAATGGATTATAAAATTAATTTTCAAGATTGTAAATTTCTTATATGTTTTTATTCTTTGTCAAATGAGTTATCCAATAAGTCATTTGTAATTTTGTTTTATACTTTGGAATGTTGATATTGTGTAGAAATAAAATTTGTGTACTTGTTTTACTTATCTCTGTGTTATTTTTTTTTAGTTAGCAATGTTAGGATTTGTATAATTTTAAAATTATTGAATAGGTATTAGTAAGTTTAACTGAGTTCATTCTTGATATAAGTAGTGAATTCAAAGTAATGCATTTTACATCAAGTAATTTGTTGCATGACTTTCCAAATGGCAAATACATGTTAAGTAATGCATTTTACATCAAGCAATTTGTTGCATGATTTTCCAAATGGCAAATACATGTTATTTTCTTTATAAAAAAAAATATATATATGAAAAATACGGGTCAACTCGACTTGCAACCTGATTGACCCAAACCCCTTTTTAACCCGCTTAAAATGATCTGTTTTTTACTTGCAACCTGATTGACCCGACCTAAACCCGACCCGACCCACCCGTTTGCCGTGTCTTTTCTTTATGTTCTTAAAATGCATGTTAAATTTCATGTCAATTGTATGTTATTTACTTTTGATATATAAATTTATTTTTTATGTATAATTTTAGACTACAAAAACCTGAAATTTAAAGATTTGATTGATGACATAGTTATTAATCTTTGATCTTCTTAAAATTTTGTAAATATGGAGGATATAAAAAGAAAATGTATCTATTTGTGGATTTGTCAAAATTCACGTAAAAAAAATATTGAATGGAGTTATACCCTTAGTTTACAGCCAAGTTTATTACCAAGTTTAGGGTGGTTACAAATATTTTTTAAGGATTAAAAAATCATAAATTTTTAAAATTTATATATAATAATAAAAAAAATAGGTCAAGGTGGTCCGGTGACCACCCTGAACTAAATGTAGAGCCACCAGTGTCAATTCTCTTGCCTTTGTTCTCTCTAGCTTTCTTTCACTACGTTTTCTTTTTTCTTTCTTTCTATTTCAACTTGGTACTAAAATGACACAGCACAAACACACGATAGAGGTCAAATCTCATTCTAGCTTAATGAAACCCTTAAATCCATAAGAAGTTCCTTGAATCCACCAAAAAAAGAAAGAAAAGGAAACCCTTTCTTGAAAATATCATTAAAAATATGAGTTCAAATTTTTGTTTACGTAGTGCAAGCCTATTTAAGGCTTATTTCGCAAGTCAAAATATTCCTAAACTGATCTTATTTAAAACCCTAATAGGACTCTAATTTGACTATAAAACCCATAAAAACACTTCAAATCAAGCAAATAAAATCTTAAATACTGTAATTCAGAAGGTTAACTAAAAATATAAAAAATTAATAAACGAATACAAATTATCCCTCATATTTTTTCCTACATCATAAAACCGTAATTTCTATTCCTCAACAACCTTCATTGTAGCCTACATTATAAACATTAGAGTTCACATCTAAGATCTAATTGACCGAGATCTCATCTATACCAAAATTTCTCAAATGTACATTAGAATCCTCTCAGATTTGTAGTGTTGAGGTCACAAATACCTCTATAGACATCCTTCACATGTCTCGCATGTACTCCAATTTCATCCTGGCGACATGCCAGCTGACTTACTATTTGGCTTTCATGAAATGTTCCTTCCAAACAATATACATGTTGGAGACATGTCTATTGGTGCTCACACACATTAGAGATCTTTCCACATCTTTCACATGCATGCATCATGTGCTTCACCGGGTTTCTTCATCTTTGATATAATTTTTAGTCATTTCTTGGTGGGAATCGATTCATTCAATTGGCACTAAGACTTTCTTTCCAAACTAGAGTTTGAGTGGGATGCCATCATGCCATAATATCTTTAGATACTTCTTCCATAGATATTTAAACCATAGTTTTATAATAGCATGAGTTACTGTGGGTTTCAAGGTATGAATACTGCACCAAATATACATCTTATATACTCTACATTGGTTCATTGTAAGTTATAACATATAATAGTGCAATATGATAAATATATAGTCATTAAGGATATTTTTCTTTAGACGCATAAGATGTAGGCCAGTTGATTATCTTTCGTTAAAATCAAGTTATTTATCACTCTCACAGTTAAGAATAGTTGTTACCTACCTCTGCTTGAAATTCCTTATACCCTTGAACTGATGAATGTGAAAGCATCTTCACAGCAACTTGAAAGCCATCTAAGTAGCCATGATAAACTGTTCCGAAGCCTCCTTTCCCAATAACGCTTTCAAAATTGTTGGTAATGCTCTGGACCTCCGAGTATGTGAACTGCTGTTTCTTAGACTCTAACACCATACCTTGTTCATTGGATACAAAGTTCACCTCCCTCTCCCTTGCTGGCGTATCTGTTAAAATGAGACAATTTGATGAAGCATATGTTATCTTTGTCCCTTTTGCTTCCACAGAAAATTGACATTTTAGTGATTTAAAACTGGGATACCCAAAAACGTCCAAGCTTTAAGAATAAAATACAAATAGTTATTCTACCTTTTTTCCTCCTTTTAAGGTGCCACAATAGAGCAATTCCACTTGATAAGAGGATGGCAAATCCAACAACTGCTGCTACTACTGGAACAACAATATTCTTACTGTTTTTGCAATATTGACTGGACACACAAGGATTTGGATTTGGATTTGGAATTCCTCCATTACTAGCTAGATTTGGATTTCCTCCAACACTAGTATCAACAATGAAAGTAAAACTTTAAACTGCAGCTAACACCAAGAACCTCTTGATCTTCTGTCTTATACTAACGGTAGTTATAGAACTACTCTTAATGATTTGGCGAAAGTTTGGATATATGATAGCACTACTTTATAGAAAAAATTTCGGTGTCAAGGGAAAAATTACTAAAACGGAAATAATGATAATCCTCTAAGTAAATAACAGACCTGAGAAAAAGTAATCCCTTAGTTGATCTTTCAATGAGTTCATGGGAATGGACCCTGAGAGGCTGTTATTTTGAAGGATTCTGTAAAGATAGAATATTATGATTTCTACATTCTTAGTAAAATAAACTGAGTATAACTTGAATCCTGAGTAACTTACAGGACACGCAAAAGTGGTAGCTGTGACAGAAAAATGGGAATAGTTCCATTTAAACTATTGTTTGATAGATCCCTGAAATAAGCAAGCTATCATGCTAAATTAATATCAGTCACCAGAAAAGGAAAAAAATTAAAAAGTGCTATCAAGTTTAAATTAGCAAAAAATTGAATATCTCTGGTTCATGTGAAATGCTTACAAATACTGTATCATTGTGAGATTTGATATGAAAGGAGCTATCTCCCCAGTCAATCCACTTGAGGATAAGTTCCTAATTGCGACATCAACAAATTGAGATTTGGAATAAATTAAAATATTAGGATGTATACTTTATATATTTAGAAGGCATAAACTTACAAGGATATGATGCTGGGTGAATCATAACTATTGTAGCTGCAATTAAGACCGTCCCACGCGTAATCTTTAGGGGCACAAGGATCTCCCTGCCAGTTTCTCTTTATTAGAGATATGGATTTGATATTCTTGATAGCATCAACTAATTATTTCATAGGCATAAAATGAGAAATATGAAAGAAGTTAAAGAAACAAATAATGAAGTAATGATCATATACAAATTAAGCATGTGGTGCTGAATTTTTATGCGGTAAGAACATACCATCTTCTTGGTCTGTTTGTGCTTGTAAAAACTGTTTCAATGTGTAGAACTCGACTGCGTTGAGAATGGGCGGAAGGGTTGAAGTTTCAGTTTGATTTATCCAAATCTGAAACTGTTGTCCAATTTCTCCATCTGGGCTGCTGTGTACTGTACTCGTGGATAAGTAACTGGGAACAAAAGATCCCTCCCACAAATTCCCATTCAAAAAGATGTTGCATTGTCTAGACTGGTTCGGTTGAAGGTTTTCTGATTCAGCAAAGTGCATGTAGATATATTGGATCACCGCGTTACCACCGCCAGGAGTCCAAGTAATAAACATGGGATCATTTATATTGAATTTTGTGACTGCAGTACTCATGACTAATTGCGGTACTTGGTAATAATCGGGGTGGCCTATGCCATCAATCGAAAGATTGGTAGCAATGTTTTTCCATATATTTAGGTTCAAGGGTTGCCATATGCGGTCAAAAACATCATCTTTGTACCCAAGTAAAAAACATATCATATCAGGCTATTTGTTTGAAGGCCATTAACAACTACACACCGTTAGGGTATTTGTTAATAAATTATTTTAATATCACTTTTATAAGAAATATGAAAATGCAAATAAAAAAATCAATTACTTTTTTTTCTTTTCTCATAAAAAATATCTAAATGTATTTTTTAAATCAATATATTTAAGACATTCATTAACTTTACTCTTGTTTGAAAATGACTGTACTAAGTGTGTGTTTGATAACACTTATTTTTGTCAACTTATTTTACTATTCAACTTATTTTTGTTACAAATAATGGGTCCCACTATATTTTTTTTTATACTATTTATAAGTTTTGCTATACTATTTCAGCTAACTTTTATTTTTATCTATAACTTTCAATAAAAAAGTTTTTAATTTTAGTAAAATAAGCGGATCTCAAACAGACCTTAAGTGTTACTGAAAGGATAAAAAATTAAAATTGGCATACTTGTAACTTCTATTGGTTTGTGAACCGCAATCAAACCGCTCAACGAGATCCAGTGATCTTGATTTAGGTACGTAAGTATTGTTGTTCAAAGGTCTTTCCTCTAACACTGATACGAAAGGTGTCCCGTTGCCCGTGTTCACAAGACAAACATAGATGTCTTCTGATAAGGATAGATGCATAATTTCCTTTGTTAATGTACTTGATGCATCTGTCACTGCCACTGTGTCCCACTTGTTTACTCCAAGATACAAATCAAATTTTGGGATTTTGCCTATGCCATCATAGTTCCCATACATGAAACTTGCTCGGATCAAATAGTTCCTGTTTTTTCCTGGTGAAGGTCTTAATGTGTAACAATTTTTGGTTCCTTCAGGAAAGCTGCGGACAGTCCAAAACTGCTGTTCAAGAGAATTGGTTCTGTATTCGACTGAAATATTCCCATTTTTACCTGTTTCTGTGAACGTTGAGTCTGAAGCGTAATTGATTTCTGTTATTCCATCTTTATAGCTTGAGTCATCTGGTATCCCACAGTCTATGCTGATGAAGCCTGAGATACAAGAGGATTAGCTTTATGTTTAGAGTGCAACAATATATATATAGTGGTGCTCAAAAGATTTAGATTGTCAAACCTAATTGATCCTGCTGGGAATGAACAAGGACTGTGAGAGCAAAAGCACCATGAAGTATTATTGCAAATGGAAAATGCTTTGCCATTTCCAACACTGTTTCCTTTCCTTGGCATGCCTTTTCAGATTTCAATCCTATAAATAGTGCTTTGCTCTAAGTTGGATGTTGAGCAAGTCTTACATTGATGAGATACAGTATTTGAGCAACCAGGTCAATTACTTATATGTAGCGAAGAATGATATATCATGACCCGAATTCTGTCTTTGTCAAAAGACACTTACATTTCTTTATTCTCAAAAAAAATAAAAAATTCCCTTTCAAATCCATCGGTTGGCATTGTCTTTAAAATACTTGAACCAAAAGTCATTGACAGTGAATGCAAATATATTAGGCCCGTTTGGAACAGGTTTGGTGTATGAGTTTAAACAACAGTTTTTAAAATAATGTGAAAATTATGGTTTTAAAAGTGTCCTGCAAATACATGTTTAAACTTTAAAGTATTTATAATGCAAAAAAAATTTGTTTAGCATCATATCTCTAATAACATTTTTTTCAAAATTGAAAGAGCATAATAATGTTGTTAGGTATGAGCATCTGTTTTTAATTAGAAAAAGCGGTACTTATTCTAACATGACCAACTAATTAAACTATTTTTAATTTGATGAGACTGAGAGAAAACCCTCATGCGAACCAACAATTCTTCTTTTCTTCTTCTTCTTCCTCTTCGACCCATTTTCCACTTTGATGTGGAGATAGATCTTGGTGGTGGCACATGCTTAAATGAGAGAGAGATGAGCTTTCTTTTTCTTTGAGAGAGAGAGAGAGAGAGAGAGTTTTAGTTAATGCATTGTAAAATCATGAAAATCCCATACTTTTCAAAATATTTTTCAACAATGTCACTTACCACTGTTACTCGAAAACTGAAACTGCTCCCAATGTGTTCTCAAAATAAAATGTTTAAACATCCTAAATTGAAAACTATGACTCAACTCTTAAATAAACACTCCTACCAAACACAATTTTTTTTTTTAGTCCATAGTTATTAATGTTTAAATACTGAAAACTATTATTTGAACTCATATGTTGGATCCAAAATTCATAGGCTTAACTCTTTTGGGTTAAGTGATGTCTTTATTTGTTATATTATGATCTACTCAATTGGAAGCTTTCTAAGGTTCTGCCCTATAAGTGGTATCAGAGCTCAAGGTGATGTTCGACAAATATGGCAAGGTGTTCAAGGTCCTTTTTCTAATAGGAATAGAGTAAGCCTAAAGGGCTCATCCAAACAATCTTGGAGAAAGACCTAAAAAATGAGTATTGCTATTTGTGCTAGATCACAATGAAGTGTGTGGTTCTAATAGACAGGAATGTACATGCTAGTTCTCATCAATGAGTGTGTAGGGTTCATACATGGTTCCCATGGATGTCATACAACGTGATGGTGATAGAAAAAGCCCCTAAGGCAAGGAGGAGAGCTAGTAGGATGACTTATTCATAACCGACAAAGAGACAAAGACACATGTGAGGGGAAAATTGTTGGATATATATGTGTGAGTGAAGTTCCACATTGTAGTGAGAAGGGTGAGTGATTAAATATAACATTGTTGAGTCCAAACTCATAGGTTTAAGTCTTTTAAGTCAACTGGTGTTCCTATATATTATATTATCAATTTAATATATTGGAGGGTCCTCAAGGTATTATCTCCCCAATATCATGGAATTGACAGCTAAACAAATAGGAAGAGCTGTTCCAAAGCATAGGTGGCTGAGTAAGACAATTTGTGCACTTCGTTTTCAGACTGCCCCTCTTGAAATCAATTGTTAAGTCATTGTATATATTATCTAAAGTCATAATCATAATTAGTCCCTCACGATAAATGGACTGAGAGATTTATATACATGCATGCTATGACGAACCTTTTGAATATCTTAAAAAAAAAATGAAAATAAAAGGTTTGATTTCTTCAATTATTCCAATATGCATAAAGACTTATTCAGCTCTATAGCTAATAGATTGAACAGCAACCTGACGTACTTCAAATGAAGTTTGGCAGTGGCTTGAAAATATCAGCAATCGAGACTCAAAGTGGTCCAACGTCCGCGTTTTGTTTTCTAATTGTTAGGCCAGGATCAAATGACATCTTTGATGGCCCGCCATCATTCATGATTTGGTACCTCAGTTATCAAAATGCCCATTCTGCTATCATTTCTATTTTATATTATTTAAGTTTTTACCTATGACATCTACTTATGATAATAGCTATTTATTATTAGATCAAGACATCAATTATTTTTTAATGTAAGGAGTGATTGAATCTCAAATCTTTTATTCAATCATCAGAAACTTTACCAGTTGAGTTAATTGAAACCAGCCAATGGACTATAACTTAATTTATTATGATTGCAAAATGGCTACTTGCAAATTTTTGAATTCATATATTTGCACATTCAAGTATAAGTGCTTGTAAGGTGTGGAGGGTAAATATCGAGATTCAAGTTTGTCCATATACAGCTTAGACTAAAGTAGAATTTTTATCTTATAAAAAAAACAAAAGTAATTATTTGGTACTTTTTAATATTATTTTATATGTCACGTAAGTTTTAAATGTGCCAATAGTGCACACCGTTTGCCACGTAGACATTTTTTATTAGTAAATTAACAGTAGGGACCAAATTGACTACATTTTGAAAATAAAAGGGACTAAATTGAATGCTACCAAAATGTAGGGACCAAATTAACTGTGACTCCAAAATGTAATGATCAAAATGGTGTTTTCCCCTTATAGAAATTTGAGGCCGAACCTTATCCAATAAGTTTTTGCTTACAGTTTCTAGGGATTTAGGGGAGACTCTATACATTTTTTGGTTTAAGGTGAAGATTAAAATGACGTATTTTATATTTTTTGTAAGGTTGAATTTATTCAACCATATAATTGGCTTTATTCCGTGTCAAATTTGCTTGTAATTCAGCATTTAGTAACCCTATATTTAGGTGGGTTTGATGTAAGGGTAATGAGTGAGATAGAGTAAAGATTGCTCAAGAGTGTGCAAGAAAACAGAGACTCGCGGCTGGGACTCGCAGGTGACTCGCGGATGCAAGCCGCCAGACGTAGCACACGTGCCAAGCATGCTGGAAGGTGAACAGTCATGCAAGCTGGAGCACTACAGGACAAAATAGGACAACTGGCCATACGGTTATCTCGCGACTAGATCTCGCGACTTAGTCAAGCCGTGAGGTCAAGCCGCGAGCCACCCCTGTTTTGTAAAACCTGACGTTTCACATTCCTCTCCCACTCCAGTATAAATACCCCTTTTACCCACGATTGTGAGAGAGCTTCCAGAGAGAATATTGAGAGAGAAACCCTAAAGAAAAAAAAGATTGATTCATCCACAATCTATACCTTAGAGTCTCTTCAAATTCCTCAACTCTCTTCCTCTCCATTGTCAAATCCTTGAGAGGCATTATACCAAACCTGGTTCTCACCATTATCATCACTGTGAGACAGCTGTTTGGATTTCTGGGAAGCAGTTAGGAAGGAACTAATCTTCATTGGTTGATGCTACGGTCTAGTAGCGGAATCCGGGAAGCTAGAAAAGAAAAAGGTTCGGCGCAACCTCGTTGGAGCAAGAAGCTTGGAGGGCTTAGGTGCACTGGGTAGATTAGGCTTGGAGGGTCTATTACTGTCCATGTATCCCAACTGTATTTTCTAGTGGATTGTTTACCGTTTGGAGGACGGCGGAGAGGTTTTACGCCGAGGGCTTCGGTTTCCTCTTTGATAACACATCGCGTGTTGTCTTTGTGTTTGCATCTTCCTTCCTCTCTATCTTTACCTTTTTATTATCTGCTGTGGATTGTTTTTTGTTTTGGCTTAGATAGTTTTTAACCAATTTCATATTATAGCATATGTTAAGTTTCCGCACACTAGTTGTTTGACATATTGCTTGAATTGGTTAAGTTGTAATTTGGGGGTCTAAACGTTCAAAGGTGTTTATACACGTTTTTGAACTTTCATTTTTAAATAGTTAAAGCCAAAACAAACTCTATTTATATAAATTTACAATAAATATAATATAAACATTCAAGCATAAAAAGTAATAAAACTTGATTATAGTGTCACTAGCCTCATTACACGCTCTTTGCGCATGCGATGAGGCTTTTTTTTTTTTTTTTTTTTTAGTCTAGTGTCATAAATTTTTTTTTTTAATAAGTTTTCTTTTGAAGACATGAATTAGTAGAAAAGTGTCATATTTTGTAGACATTTTAAGTGGTGTTCAATATATATTTTTCTTAAGCTTTCCTCAAGTTTCTTCTTGCTAAACTAAGGTTTAAGGGTATTTTTGAATTATATAAAAGCCCAGTCTAAAGAGGGGAACCCTCTTATAAATAGTATAAAAGATGCATAAACAAAATCAATAAAAAAAACGTATTTATTATATCCCTCAATAAGTTGGATTAAATAACTCAATACAATATAACTAAAAAGAATATATATCTTAAAAAATAAATACAAAAAAATTATAATGAAATTATATTTTTCTTAAGTTAATTTTGATATGAAGAAGTAATTAACTATATAATATAATTGATTTGTCTTTTTTTTCACTAAACTTAATTTTTTTTTTTTTTAATGGGAACTAAACTTAATTTTTTTTTTTTTTGAACAATTAGTGTGTGTATATATATATATATATATATATATCCGAAGTAAGTGGATTTCATATTCTTTAAAAAATAGAAAAAAAAAAAAAAAGGACGAAATTTGTAATATTTCACTCGATTCTATGAATCAAACACCTCACGTTTAAGTGGAGTGGGTGTGGTAAAAGTAAATTTGCCATCAGGTAAAGACAAACTGATAAAAGTAAAGAGTGCAACACCACACACCAGCACCAGTATATACTGATAGGGATGGCCATGGGTAGAGTATGGGTAGAATATACCCATACCCAACCCAATTAATTTATCCATGGATACCCAATTACCTTACCCAATTAGTATCCATATCCAATTGTTACCTAGTTAGTTTATCCATGGATATCCATACCCTACCCAAACCAGATTTTTATAAAATCACCAAATATGTTCAAAAACCAGTAAAAGACCAAAATATCCTCAAAATCTCTAAAATGAACAAAATACCTATGAAACCTCTAAAATGACCAAAATACCCCTGATATCTCTAAAATCACCAGTTATGCTTAAAACCCACTAAAATGATCAAAATATTTCAAAATTTCTAAAATGAGCAAAATACTCCCAAAATCACCAAATATGCTAAAAAACCACTGAAAATTACCAAAATACCCCTTAAAGCTAAAAAAAGTCCAAAATACCCTTGAAACCTAAAAAATGACCGAAATACCCCCGAAACTTAAAATTTGACTGAAATACCTCTCGAAACATAAAATTACCAAAATACCCCCCTAAACCTAAAAAATGACTGATATACCCTTGAAACTTGAAAATGACCAAAATACCCCTGAAACCTAAAAAATAACCGAAATAACCCCTAAACCTAAAAAATGACAGAAATATCCCTAAAACCTAAAAACTTACTGAAACACCCCGAAAACTTAAAAATTACCAAAATACCCTCGAAACCTAAAAATTGACTGAAATACCCCGTAAACCTAAAAAAGACCAAAATACCCCCAAAACCTATAAAATAACCAAAATACCCCGAAATCTATAAAATGACAAAAATGCCCCTAAGACTTATATGATGGTAAAAATACACCCTAAACCTAAAAAATGTTTGAAATACCCTCAAACCAATAAAATGACCAAAATACGCTCTAAACCTGTAAAATGACCAAATATGCCCAAAACCTCTAAAATGACCAAAAATAACCCCAAACCTCTAAAATTACCAAAAATACCCCGAAACCTATGAATCAACCAAAATAGCCCTAAACCTCTAAAACAACCAAATACCCCTAGAAAATATCTAAAATGACCAAAACACCCTTGAAACCTTTAAAGTGACCAAAATACCCCTAAACTTGACCAAATACAATCAAACCAATTAAAAACAAAGTAGCAAAACAAATCTGAAAGATTTTGTCTCAAACCGGAAGGCAGTTGGAATGGAGACTAAGACTATGACATGTAGCATTAGAAAATAGAGATTAAAAATAAATAAATAAATAAATAAATAAAGCCATTTTCCAGTGATGTGTAGAAGGAAAATTTGAGGTTTTGAATTTTTTTTTTTTTTTTTTTTTTTTAAGATTAATATGTTTTGTTGACGGAAATAGAGAAAGAGAAATATATATATATATATATATATATATATATATATATATACACACACACACATATGTAGACATACACTCACTAGCCTCATTACATGCACTTCGCGCAAGCAATGAGACTTTTTTTTTTTTTCATAATTTTTCATTTATTTTAATTTGAGATTTACATGTTTTTTCATTAATATTATGCATTTAGCACTACTAATACAACCAGAAATATCATGAGGCTAGCTTAGAAAAAAAAAATTTTGTTTTTATTTTATATATATAATTTTTATTTTGATAATCTAATTTATAAGTAAATAAAGCAATTCGATAATTAACAGAAAAGTGGCCTATTTTTTAGACAATGTTTTAGTGAAAGTTAGAGTTGTATTTTTACCTAATTGTCTTTTAGTTTTGTCTCTACTCTTTTTTTTTTTCTTTTTCTCTTTTTCTTTTTTATTTTTTTTATTTATGGGAGTTTTGTCTCTACTTAAACATAAGGATGTATAGGTATTTTTGAACAAAAAAAATGAGGATCCCAAGCCAAGGTAGCTCCTTAAATAGTATTGTAATATATACATATATATATATATATATATATTAGCTTCTAGGTCACAAATAGAATTAATCTTTTCTTTTATTTTTTTATATAATTTTTTTTTATCTATGTTAACTGTTTGGGTATAATCTTTTACTCCTAAACATTAGGGTCTTCTTTTTCTGTTATGTTTTCTTAGACTTTTTTTCCTTTTGTCTTATTTACAAGCTATAATTTAGGATTTAATAAATATATTTTACAAAATTAGCTAGTTTTTTCTTAAGCAAAATATGAACTTCATTGGTTAAAATTTGGAGTCCTTCCTCAATTAAGGGGCCTTAGGCGGTTGCCTAACTTTGTCGGGCAAGATGCTGGGCAAGAGTCGACCTTGAGGAGATTGAACCCAATTTACTGACAACCTAGTGCACTATCATTGGATAGTTGTGAAAATAGAGCCAAATTTAACAAATAGAACAATTTTAGCAAAATTTTAGGAGAAAGACGTTCTAACAAAGTTATTTAGTTATGTAGTACATTTGTGGAACTCAAGTTCCAACTCAAAATCGAGTGGGTTGGAGGGAACTTTATTCTAGCCAGTTTGGATGTAAACAACAAACCCTATCCCTTTTGTTTTGTTTTGTCCTTTTGTCTCTTTTTTTTTTTTTTTTTTTTTTCAGTCTTTATCTTGTACCTTATTGGCCTTGGGCATGGATAAGAGTAGTCAGAGCAAACATTGCAAGGAACTACGTTCAAATGCTTAGGTTATGTTTGGTAATAGTTTTTGTTTTCTATTTTAAAAATTTTTTTTTGGGAATATAAAGAAAGAACAATTTTCATGTATTTTTGAAATCAAAAACATGTTTGGTTAGTTGAAATTAAAAAAGATAGTTTTTTGAAGAAAAAAATAGAAAATACTAAAATATGTTGTTATTAGGATTTGGACTCTAATGCTAACTCATTAAATGAGAAAAATTCATTAAATCAAATACGTATTTTCTTTGACTTTTGAAAACCAGAAACTGAAAACAACATTTTACATGTTTTCAGTTTCCTTCACAAATTGAGTTTTGAAAACAATTTTTATTTTCTGTCCATTTTGAGTTGCCAAACAAGTTTTTTAGTTTCAAAAATAGAAAATTATTTTTGAAAACAGAAAAAAAGTAAAAAAAAAAAAAAAAAAAAAAACAGTTATCAAACATACCCTTAAACTTCCCCATCTCTTCTTGCTTATGGTAGCAAAACAATTATTTCAAGTTATTTAGATATAAAATATTAACAACTTAGTGAAAAGGTTATGGTTTTTTTTTTTTTTTTTTTTTTTTTGGTCTAGGGATAGAAGGATGAAATTGTCGCCTTAGGATAAATTACTAGAGAAATGCTTCCTATATGAATCTAACAAAAAAAAAAAAAAAAAAAAAAAAGAGTTGCTTCTCACTTTTGGTCAAAAATACGTGCACCCTAAGGTGTAGGATAATCATACTATTTTAAAGAAAAGTTTCAAATCATGTAATTTGACTAGGATAATCATACTATTTTTTTCATATATATATATATATATATATATATATATATTCTTTCCTTTTACATCATATAGATATTTTGAAACTAGTCTGCGACTTTGTCAATAAATTTTGATTCCTTAACTGGTTAAATGTTCACATTGGAGCACTAAGGATTAAGTGATTAAGTTGTAATGACTCAACTTATGTTTACATAAGATAAGACAATAGCACCACATTTAAATATAAATCTTCTGTACCATTTTTTGTGTATCACTCTTTGTTAAAATTAATATATGACAAGTTGTGATTAGTGGAACACAGAGTTAGTACAGAAAAAATGGTGCAGGAGATTTGTATTCCCTAATTAATTCTCTAGGATTGATCAGATCAACACCTGATGCAATACCTCTCTTCCCTCTCACAAAACTTTTTCACTTCTTTTTTTAAAACTTTTTTATTCAATGGTTGAAAATGAATGTTGATTTTTTTAGCTTTCAATCTCAGCCGTTAAGAGGTATTACACATGATCTCAATCCAATTCTCTGTAGGGTTTTCCTCATTTCTTATGAACTTAATCATCCTATAGAGTTGACTTGCCTAAGCTACTCCCCTCCTTTTGCTCAAAAAAAAAAAAAAAAAATCCTGCTCCCTCTACCCGATCCAATATTAGGTCACCCAATACTGCCAAAGCCCTCCATCCTTAAATCTTAATCATCATGTAACTTGAAAATCCTTTCCTTCATTGATCCATTGGAAATTACAAGTCATTTAAAAATTTAAATAACATGAGAGTTTGTAAATTGTTAGAATTAGAAGATAGATTATGAACCATAAAATAGATTCTCTCTATTTGTAAAATGGAGATGATCCTATCACTAAATACATCACCTTCACATCTTTCATATCCTAATTATGAACACAAAAATCTAGACAAACTCATTTCTAGATAGAGAAAGACCTACTAAGAACCCAAGTTAACTTCATCAAAAAAAGAAAGAAAGAATGAACCCAAGTTAACCCTAAAGCATGACCCACCAAAAAGAAAAACAAGTTGCAAAACCTGTGACCATGATTTGGTCTTTTGAGGATCAAGCTATCTTTGTTTGCTTCTTATTTTTTCACCTGAAAAAATAATAATAAATAAGAAACTGAATAATATTGTCTTTGAATTTATTTCAATAAAATAAAACAATAAAACAAAAATTACTAAAAAAAATAATAGTTACACTTCTGTTTTTGTTTTTATTTTTGTTTTCCTTTTTTACCTTGTCAGGTCGAAATTGTCTAGGAATAGAAGAATGGATTTATCTTGGGAAGTTAGGATTTAAGCAACTTTTTGGGTCATCATGAAATTATTAAGGACAAATCACTAAGAGATGGCCGCTGGTTTTGGTCAAAACAGGTTAGACCGGGTAAGTGGATTTTAGCTAGATGTGGTTTTGTATACGTTAGACCGGGTAAGTGGATTTTAGCTAGATGTGGCTTTGTATACTTTTTTTACAATGACCTCTCTCTCTCTCTCTCTCTCTCTCTCTCTCTCTCTCTCTCTCTCTCTCTCTCTCTCTCTCTCTCTCTCTCCATATATATATCCCCAAAAATATACAACATATTCTAATATTTATAAACAAATAAAAAAAAACAGACATATTTTAAAAAAACCATGAGTCAGATTGTCAGAGATCTAATACAATATTTACTGGCAACAAATAATGGAGGTCTGCATTTTGACCAGTGACTATAGGATTGAGATGAGGTGGAACTTAGGGTATTGCACTTAGATGCAATTACTTTCATTTTTTTTTTTTTTTTTTTTTTTTTTTTTGAGAAAGAATATCGTGACTTTATTCAAATAACCAAACTTTGGTCAAACAATACAAGGTTGTGGGCCTCTCTGTGGATGTCTTCCATCCATATTTGAGTGCTATTACAGTACTTTGCCAATTTGGCCAGTTGATCAGCTACACAATTACCACTACGCTTCACATGACTAAAGGAGTGGTATCTAAGAGAAGAAGCTATGGAACGTGTGTCCTCGATGATGTGTCCAAAGGGAGCCATGCATGGTCGTTCCGTGTTGAGACTTCGTATGATAGTGTCTGAATCTCCTTCAAACATTACTTCCTGGAGATCAATCTTAAGGGCGAAAAATATTGCTTTTCTGCGCGCTAGAGCTTCCACATCTTCAATCGTTGGTGGCAACACCAGACGTTCCATTAAAGAACCGACAAATCTCGCCTGAGCAATCTCTGATTACGACCCCAATACCTGCTGAGTTTATGTCTTCGAAAATAGCTCCGTCGAAATTGGCTTTGTATAGAGCTTGAGGAGTTGGAGACCAGTGAACCGTTGGTGGTGGAATTTGTTCCGCACCCGGCATCGACCTCTTTGCTAACTGGAATTCTTATAGGCGCTCCATCGCATCAGAATAAATCCTAGAATATGGCAGGTAGTTTAGGTTTAATCGAGAAGCGTTTCTTTTTGCCCATATGGTCCAAGCAATATACGCAAATCTCTCAGCCAAATTCCCATTCTTGACGTTGAGAATACCCATAAAGAGGTCTCGAAAATTTGCAAAGTGGACTAAAAGTTGCTGTCGGCAAAAACCATCCTCCCACCATGTTTCTTTGACTGCTTGGCATTCCCAAAGAGCATGAATGGTGTCTTCTACCCTGTTGTGGCAACAATCACAAGTTGTTGTTCTCGTTACTTGTTGCTGAAACAGGTTTTTCTTTGTTGGAAGAGACTCGTTACTTGCCCTCCACAGAAAGTGCTTTATTTTGCTTGGGATGTCAAGGTCCCACAAGTCCTTCCAGAAGGTACCCTCAGAAGATTGGTTTGACGAACCTGGTTTTTTCCTTTGTTCGGCCTTTGTAAGCGTTCTATATGCACTTTTAGTCATGTAGTTGTCGTCCTTTGAGCCAGACCAGATGAGACAATCATTGGCACGGCTTACACTCAGGGGAATGCTACTGAGAGCTCTTGCTTCATGTGGCAGGAATTCTTCCTCGATCCTGTCATGTATCCGGCTTGTACCATCTTCATTTAAGAGTGCATAGACCTGAGTATTTCGAGGCAAGTTTTTCTGTGGTGAGATAACTTTGCTTGAGTGAGGGTCAGGTAACCAACTGTCACCTCTAATACGGACTTTCTCCCCATTCCCTACCCTCCAAACAACACCCAATTCGATTACCTGTCGTGCCTTCAGAATGCTTTGCCATGCAAACGAGCCCTTCGTGTTGATTGCTTCATCCATGATTGTGCATTGGGGGAAGTATTTAGCTTTGAAGACCTTGTAAAGAAGAGAATTTGTGTTATGGAGTAGTCGCCATACTTGCTTGCCCAGCAAAGCTAAGTTGAAATTCTCTATGTCTCGAAATCCTAAGCCTCCTCTAGATTTGGGTTTGCACATTTTATTCCACACAATCCAGTGGATTTTCCTTGTCTCTCCATTGTATCCCCACCAAAATTTTCGAATTAGTGCTTCAATATCCTTGCATAGACTTTTTGGGAGTTTAAAACAATTCATAGTGTAGGTGGGCATTGCTTGTAGCACTGCTTTGATCAATACCTCTCGGCCTGCTTGAGAAATGAGTTTCTCTTTCCACCCTTAGATTTTATGCCAAATCCTTTCACGGATATAACTGAAGCTTTGTTTCTTTGCTCTACCAATAAAAGAAGGGAGACCAAGATATTTCTCAAATTGAGAAGTAATGGTTACCCCAAGCCGATTCTTGATTGTTGTTTGTACATGATGGTTGGTGTTGGAGCTAAAATAGAGTTGAGTTTTGTCCCTATTAATACACTGCCCCGAAGCTCTTTCATATGCTTCTAGGATCTCCATCACCATGGTGCAATCTTGGTCATTGGCTTTGCAAAAGAGAAGGCTGTCATTAGCAAAGAATAGGTGTGTGATTTTTGGACCATCCCTACATAAGGATACACCTTGGATGGCCCCTCTATCCTCCGCCTGTTTAATAAGAGAGTGTAAACCTTCTGCACATAGGAGAAAGAGATAAGGTGATAGAGGGTCTCCTTGCCGGAGCCCTCTTTGGGGATGAAATAAACCATGTGGTTCACCATTGATAATGACAGAAAAAGAAACAGACCGTATACATGAACTAATTAGTTGTAAAAAGTGACTTTCAATCTCAATTATTGATTAAAAAAAATAAAAAAATAAACTTTATGAGAAGTAAAGAGTAAAGGTTAAAAAAGTAAAAAGTGAAAATTTTTTGTTAGACAATTGAGGTGAATTGCACCCGCCGGATCCTAAAAAAAGTAAAAAGTGAAAATTTTTTGTTAGACAATTGAGGTGAATTGCACCCGCCGGATCCTAAACGGGGTATAAGTCATTACCAAAAATCAGTTACAAAATCATCGTGAAAAATCTCCCTTAGAGTATGCAACTTTATCAGCAAGTTCTGAGTCAAACACATGCAAGGTCTTTAATCCGAAAAAGCTTGGTCTGTAATTAATAAGTAGTTGACTAACCACTTCTAGCTCCAAATTTTAACTCAATGGTGGTAGTATTTGAGACTGGTATTTGGGAAGTAAGGTGTGATTGATTCTTATGCATAGGTGCTTTCGCTTTTGTAGTGGTGAAAAACTGACCCTCGTAGAACAAGAGTTTACTTGTTGAAATTGGTGACTACATAACTTTTTTTGTTGTGGTATTGTTCTTGCATAGGTGAATGAGCTGGTCTTAGATTTTCACCTTAGATTTTACCGGATTTAGGTGTTTAGTGACTTTAGTCATGTGGCTTGGGTTCAATTTAGTTTTTTCCTAACAATGAAATGAAAAGACTCTAGCTAGAAAGGGTGGGTGGAAGTCGAATACAAATAATTTGTACTATTTTTTGTATTCCACTTTACTCTCCATCAATTGCGATATGTCATGTATCAGAAAATAATGGGAACTTCTTAAATATTAAATTATTAATACTTTTGAGAGGGTTTAGGCTTGCTTAAACATGTTTTAGCTCTAACTAATCAATGTGCACATGCATCGATCATTGGATTATTCATATATCCCACACCCTCAAAAGATGACTCTAAGTAGCATGCATTGAGTCAAATCACTACCCTACCATCAAACTCAAAATCGTGTAATTCTATATGATACAGGGTTGAATTATGAACGCACTATATGAACACTAAATTTCACAAAATACTAAAGTAACAACTTATGATTGAATTGCATTACTTACACATAAAACCATCAATAGTACTTAATGAAAAAGGAAAATCATTATGTACCAATTACAAGTTAACACTTATGTATATTGTGAAATTATGTATGCATTAGATGTGTCCTTAATTCTCTTTTCTTTCTTTCTTTTTTTCGTTCAAGAACCATGTTCTTGGGTCACAAAATCCGTTGTTAGGCAATGGAGTCCCTAGACATAACCTATGCGGAGCCTTTCCTGCTCAGGTAACTAATTCATTGGGCTAGAGAGTCCCTTGATGGATAGGGTTGGACCTGTGGGTCTCCATGAGTCCAATGCCCTATGGTGTAGCCTTAGTTAAATTAAGCCCACAAAAATATAGAGCTCCGAACAATTCAGTCTAATGGATCTCAATAGGCTTGGAGCACAAAAATTGAGTACTGTCTTCTTTTTTCTTTTTCTTTTTTGATAAGTGTGTGTCTCTATTTGATTTATTGAGTATGGGCTTAGTTAATAAATCCAGCACAAAAGAGAGCTTCCGCGACATTCATCTCACGGGCTTAGAGATAACATTGTACTTAATATTTAAGTTTACGATAGTTGTTATCCATTTTTAGATTAAAAAGTTTTTCAGCCCATGATTTGGCTTATGGGCTTTTGAATATAATGTTTGGGGGCCTGTGACTATCTCTAATTCTCTATACTACCTTTTTTGAAATCACGACATAGAGAGAGCCCTTAACTGTCATAATTCTGTTTTCGCAATAAAATCATTACTCAAAATTAATTTTTTATAAAAATAAATTGGTAAGAAATAGCGTTTGCTTTTTAATGCAAAATTATAAGAGTCTTCCAATATAAATAAATGTGCATTTTCCTGTAAGATAAACAATATTTGTCTAGAAAAGTTAAATACTTTTTCAATGTAAATTTAACAAACCTAATCTGAGCCAATATACAACATATTTTTCAATTACTATGAATTTGCACAGTCAAGGAATTAAGACACATTTATAAATAAATAAAAGAAGCTAAATTCAATTTAGTCTCTTAACTTTTTTCTTTTCTTTTCTTTTTTCAATTGTCAAATTAAGTCACTAAGGTTTATTTTTGTTAATTTAGTACCTCACTTTGTCAAAAAGAATAAATAGGTTATTCCATCCAAATCTGTTAGCAAACAACCATTTCAAAATTTTATTGGAAACATTCATGAGATTTTTCATTTAATAGATCTTGTTGCTTGATAAATTTTACTAAAAACATTCGTTTTGCTATTGATTTGGACAAAAGTACACATTTTGACAATTTAGGGAAGTTATGGGACATCGGTTAAGCTAGATTAATCAAAAGAACAGAGAAGAGAGAAGAAAAACAACATAGAGATTTTATGTGGTTTGGAACTGTGGCTACATTCGCAAGAGCAAGCGGCTAATTATCCACTATATATGGAAATTTTGGATTACAAAAGGTACATGCTAAATTAATTGGTAAGATCTTTTAGTTTTACTCAAAAGACCAATGATTTAAGCCCATTTTCATTTAAACCAAAATAAAATAAAAAATACACATTTGAAAATTGGGGTGTGTGGTCTAGATATTGGTATCTCATTTTCATTTGTTCATTTCAAAGCACCTTGGGCTTAGGCTGTATCCAAATTCCAAATGTAATGCATCTATATAAATATCGATATTTGTTAAAAGTTCTGAATTTTTGATATCAAAGTCCAAGCTTAAGTAGCCACAAGGAATTCTAGTCCATTTTCTATGGAGTAATGTAGAACCAACACTCACAGCTTCAACTATGTAGCATGTTATGAGGCTACATGTAATGTTCTGTAGGAAACACCAATACTCTGTGAAATGGTGTGGTTTTTTCAGTTTCCCTACACTGTCAACATTTTTAGGCAATGGAGTTACTAGACACAGCCTAGGCCTTTGTTGCACATGTAACTTGAGCCTAGATGTCATGGAGTCAGAATTCCCTTGATGGGTAGGGTTGGACCTTTGGGCCCCCAAGAGTCTAATGCCATATGGTGTGGCCTTTTAACTCCATTGGGTTTGGAAGTCCATTACTGTGTAGAATGATTCTCTGATTCCATTGCACTCAATGCCTTGTACTGAAGTCAATGGATCTCACTAGCCTTTGGGGCTCAAAATCTTGCAGTGTCTTCCATTTGATACATTGGGCATGGGCATAGTTAAATAAAGCCCACAAAATAGAGAGCTCCGAAACAATTCAGTCTAATGGATCTCACTAGGCTTGGAGCACAAAATCGTGTAGTGTCTTCTGTTAGATTTATTCACGATATCAAGAAATCATTATACAACAAAATTCAACCCAAAAAAAAATTGGTGTTAATTCCCCGTAAAAAATAGGGTTTTATTTTTAAAGGAAATTAAAATTTTTTTTTAAAGGATATCAAAATAGGTCTTTAATATTCTTTCAAAATAAAAATGTCTGTAATATGTTTAAATTTAAGATAAGTAATGTTTTTTCAAGCAAAATTAGTAGTGTTTTACAAATTACAATCAATTTGAACAGTAAAGAAAAATTAGTATGCATTTTCCTATAAAATAATTAGTTTTTTGAAGAAAAAATATATACTATGTTCCTATAAATTTAAGATAGACAGTCTTAGACAAGATAAAACACATTTTTTAAAGCAATTAAGAATTTAAGATACATTTTTTTAAGAGGGCTAAAATTCAATTTAGTTTCTTAACTTTTACTTTAATTGTCAAATTAAGTCGCTAAGGCTTATTTTTATTACTTTAGTTCCTCACTTTTTCAAAATAATTTAATATGGCCATTCCCTGGAAATCTGTAAGCAAACGATACCATCTAAAAATTTTATTGAAAACATTCTTGAGATGTTCATTTAATAAATCTTGTTGTTTGATAAGTATTATTTGACAATTTTACTGAAAACATTCATTTGCCATTGATTTGGACAAAATGACCTTATTGACTCATTTAGACAAATGAGAAATGTTGTGAAAAATTGAATAGCCTATGTCCACAAGAGCTAGTGGCTATTACCCACTTTTTATAAGAAATTAGGGTTACAAAAGTGTTTATATGATGTAACTTTGGGAGGGGGGGGGGGGGGGGGTGGGTGGGTGGGGTGTGGCGGGCGCATGGCTTCTTGACCTTTCAAAATCCCCCCTCCCTCTTGTATTTTTTGGTTAATAATAATTAATTAAAAAAAAAAAAAAAAAACTGGACATAAATTTTAATGATCCCCCCCCCCCCAATTTTTCTTAAAAAGATGTAATGCATTTATATTGTTGACGAATGCATTTTTTTTTTTATTCCCACTTCATATATAGTTCATTAAATTAAATTTGCATTTAATGTATACCATGCGTAATTTAATTATATTTTTAATTTTATTAAATTTCATTTAATGTATACCATATTGGATGTAAACATATTCAAAACACTTGTAGTATTATTTGATAAATAGTATTACGCTCCATTTTGCTCTTTACACTGCACTCCATTTCCTCCATTGCGCTTTGTTATGTTCATAAGGCCATTTAGATCAAATATGAACCAACTCCAAAAAGGGACTAAACTGACAAAAATTAAACTTTAAGGACTAATTTGACAATTGAAGAAAATTCAAGGGACAATGATATATATAAAAGATAGACGTAAATACACTTTTAGTCCTTATATTTTGGGGCGATTTTCACTTTGGTCTCTACTTTTTTCCCCGGATGCAGTCCCTAAAATTGAAAATTCGCTTTCATTTTAGTCCCTATCGTCATCTCATTAATGGAAATTACCTACATGGCAAACATGGTGCATAGTTGGCACACCGAGTGCCTACGTGATCATTAAAATAATATTAAAAAAATTATTTGATGTTTAAAAAATGTCATGTCAGCATTTTAATAAATAAAATAAGTCACATGATTTTTTTAAAAAAATAAAAATATAATAAAATATATTTTTTATTTTCATTATTTTCTTGGAAGAACATGTAAAATTTTCCTACATGTTCTTCCCTAGAAAATGATTGATTGTTCTTCATGTTCTTTACCAAGAACATGGTTTCCCATAAAATTAAAATTTCAAGATTTTATTCTCTTTTCTTGCATTTTCTTAGCTACTAAAAAGGCAAAAACACATACAAAACCATGGTCACACTCACCAATCCTAGCACAATCAACTAACAAAATTCTTTTTCTCAAAAAAAAATAATAATAATAATAAAATAACAAAATTCAAGCTACAGTCATCAAATCAAAAACACAAAACCAAAAATACCAAAACCCAAAGCTAATCCTTATCAATAAAATACACCAAAACACAAGCCAATCCTCACCAATTTCAGATCTGGTTAGATCAAACCATGATGACCCACCCAACCACTATCGATTTAGGTTGATCAGAGAGAGAGAGAGAGAGAGAGAGAAGATGAGAGTTCGGTTAGCCATGGGTCTTTAGCCATGGATTTAGAGAAGATGATAGGCCATGGGAGAAGAGAGAGTGAGCTCAGATTTGAGAAGAAGGAAGAGAGAGAGGGATTAGGTCTTTAGCCATAAGTTTTGGCCATGAGAGAAGAGAGAGAGAGAGAGTTTGAGATGAGAGAATATAGAGAGAGTTCGGGTTTGAAATAAGAGAATAGAGAGTGAGATTGGGTTCATTTGTGTTAGGGTCACATTCTGTTGTAATTAGCTAATCATTTGACAAAAAGCACTTTACTTGTAATTGGGAAGATCTAAGATGGGTTTAGTACTTCAAGAAACATGTTTTTCAAGTCAAGTATTAAGGACATGAAGATTGGTCCAAGAAATAAGTAAAGAAAAGCTGTTCATTAAGTCTCGACAGATAGCTCAACAGATGCTTGCTATCGAGATTTAATGTGAAACTTTGATACCAAAGGTTCAATTGTAGGTTGGTATTTCGAGATGGGCCAAGGGTAGTTGGTAAGATTCCTTATACTTGTAACTACTTGATTGTTGATTAGTGGATTCTTGAGAGTGGTGACCTTAAAATCACATTGTGTAGTTTTTGTCTTGCAAGATTTTCTCCATTTGTCAACAAATCACCGTATCAAATTTATTTTTTGCTACATTTAGTATTTTTGGAAATTTGTTGGTGCCTCCACGATTTGCATACAATTGAATCTAATTAATCAACTTGGATAATTGAATTAATTAACTGGAGTCAAGCTATCATAACCCAGCAAGTGGTATCAGAGCGGGCACACTTTGATTAGGTTTTAATCTTTGTTGTGTGACCTATCGACCCCTGTTGTTATAGATCGTGGATAATCTTTGATTATTCCTCCTTTATTTGATGGTATTAACTATGCATACTGGAAAGTACATATGGGAGCTTTTTTGTAGTCTTTGGATGAGAAAGTTTGGCTAGCAGTTAAAGTAGGTTGTACAAAGCCTGAAGAGCCACTCGCATCATGGGATGATACCAAGATCAAGGCTGCCAACTTTAACAGTAGGGCACTGAATGCTCTATTTAATGTTGTAACGAATGAAGAATTCAAAAAGATCTCTTTCATTGAAAAAGCCAAGGAAGCTTGGACAATTCTTCAGAACACTTTTAAGGGCACTAAAGCTGTTAAGAACTCTAAGCTTCAAAGGCTCACTACTAACTTTCAGGAAATTAGGATGGATGAGGATGAATCATTTGATGAATTCTATGCCAAGATCAAGGACATAGTGAATTCAACATTCAATCTTGGAGAACAGATTCCGGTGTCCAAGATTGTTAGGAAGATCCTCAGATCTCTTCTAAAGAGATTCCATGCGAAGATCACTGTCATTGAAGAATTAAAGGATCTTGACTCTATTCCTTTGACTAAATTGATTGGAAACTTGCAAACATATGAACTAGGATTAGCAAGGGTTGGCAAAGGTGACAAAGGCAAGAACATGACCTTGAAGACCAAGAATGATGACAATGATGAGTCATCTGATGATGAGGATACCAAGCTAAAGTCATATATCACTAGACAATTCAAGAAATTCATTAAAAATGTGAATGTCAAAGCTGGTGATAAGGATCGCAAATAGACTGTTTTCTCTCAATATAAGTCCCAAGACAAGGGCAAGAGAGAATCCAAGGATGCTGGTTAAGGCAACAGTATTCCTGTAGGACCAAAGTGCTATGGGTGTCATGGATTTGGAAGGGATTGTAAGTGCTTTTACAGCTACTTTTGAGTCTACTAAGGGAGAAGTAGAGGTAGTTGATGATGAAGAAAAGCTGATGGAATCAAAGTTTGAGAAGATATATGATTAGGATGACATCCACACTACCTATGCCAAGGTGTACAAGGTCTTTGAGAAGCATGAGAAACTCTACAGGTTGGCTGCGAGAAACTGGATGAAAAGCTGAATGTTTAGAAGTCAATATCTAACAGAACAAGTCTCGGGTATGATCACTTTCTCTCCTCTTGTAGTACCTCTTCTAATGCTTCGAATAGAGTTATTTTTATTCCTCATTCTAATAATGATAACTCTAAAAACAATGAGGTAACTGAAGATATGAATGATAAGGGAAAATCCATTTTAGGAGCACCCCTAAGGTTGGTAAGAAAGAAACTAACCATGGTAACTTTTGAGTGAAGTTGTGGTATGTCTTTATGTTAGAATCTCTTTCCCTCTCAGCTCAATGGCAGGTGCTGGTGCGTTGGTATGGGTTAAGCTATGACAGATGCACATTCCTAATAAAATAAAAGTGTTTGTGTGGTGGGCTTGTCATGGCATTTTGCCAACCCGAGACAATTTGCTCCGAAAACATGTGGTGGAAAACAATATTTGTGAACTCTGTAAAAGAACAAGTGAAACAGAGCTGCACACGTTGTGGGATTGCAGTGTGGCCTAGGACGTATGGGCTGGGAGCATGAGGAAGTTACAAAAAAGTAAAGGTGGCCAACGTGATTTTCTGCACTTGGTGGAGGAGTTGATGTTGAAGCTTTCTCGAGAGGAATTGGAGCTTTTTTTCGTGCAAGCTTGGCTCATATGGACACAGCGCAATGCAGTCATCTTTGGTGGAGTGATACAGGACCCGTCTCGACTAGTAAAGAGAGCTGGTGAATTTTTGGATGAGTTCAAACAGTCCCAAGTTCAGTTGGCTGTTTCGACGGTCAATGCAAGAAGCTCAAATTGGACTCCTCCGTCAGGATCAAACTACAAACTGAACTTCGATGTGGCAATCTTTCAGGAAGGCATGGCGACGGGGTTTGGGGCGATGATCGGGAACAATGAGGGGGAGGTTATGGCAGCTCTATCAGCAAGAGGACCACCTGTTCGAGATAGCGAGGAAGCGGAAGTGCTGGCTTGTAGGAAAGCACTGGAATTTACGGTTGATTCTGGCTTCACTAATATTGTGCTTGAAGGGGACAACTCAGTTGTTATGGCGGCCATCTCAAGTTCGCGCCTGATTCACTCTCGGCTGGGTCATTTGTATGCAGATATTCACTGTCTGGCTACAGGTCTACAAGTTCAGTCGGTGTCGTGTGTTGCTCGGACAGCCAATTCTGTTGCCCATTCTCTAGCCTGATTTGCTAATTGTATTAATGATGAGGTTATTTGGTTAGAGGAATCCCCTCAACCGGCCTTGGAAGCTCTGTATTTTGATGCTCGTTAAGTTATAATACAAAGTGGCATTTTCAAAAAAAAAAATTAAAATAAAATCTATTTTCCTCTCCCTTGTGTGTGTGCCTGTTTCTTAATAAAAAAAATAATAATAATAAAAAAAATAAAAAAGAAGGTTTGGTGCCGTTATTGAATTGATAGCTTATCAATTACTCCAATAATCAAATGCAACTTTCATTTTTTTTAACGGAGATTGCAGCTTGTTAAAAATAAAAAAATAAAAAATAAATAAAAAGCTATGAGTAATATCTCAAGTATCGAAAATATATATATTTTTAAATATTTTCAAGTAAAACAAATGCGACCTCAATGAAGGAAGTCTTAAAATCAATTAGATTCGTTTAAAAAAAAATCAATTTTAATAAATAAATAAATAAACCAAAGTGCAAAGTGCAATTTTTATTTATTTATTTTTTGGAGAATCAAAAGTGCAATTTTAATGATTCCCACTTAAGGCAATTCGTGGGAGATCAAAACTCCTAAGTTTTAGCCGAGAGTTTGGAATCTCAAAAATTAAGGGAATTGAGGATTGGGGTACATAGCATTTCTCTTTTCTAATTCTCACTATTGCGTCCAAAAATACCTATAATTTCTTTCTTTTCTTTTCTTTTTTTTGGAGAAAGAAATACCTATAATTTTGAATACTCCTAACATTTTTGAGAAGGAGAATACTCCTAACATAATTAAATTCCCCCCCCCCCCCTTTTTTTTTAATATATAGGAATTAAATTCTCTCCTTAAACTCCTATCAACCGAACAGTACCAGCTGTAATTTTATATACATAACCAAATTTTTATAGTCTTTTTACGTGGGGTTGGTTTATTTAAAACAAAAAATTTCCTTTAAAATTACAATATACAGTAGATCTATAAATAAAGTAACAAACAAAGTTTTACATCCGCAATATTTTGAAGTCCGACCTTAGCCTGGAAAAAGAAAATCCATCTACACCAAATGAAGCGAGTGAAAATTTGTTTCCCTCTCCAAGAACAAGTCAAAATACAAAACATATTGACACTGAAATTATGTCGTTAAAAATGATTAGGCTCCGTCGATGTATTGATAGCCCAACAACTACTCAAATAATAAAAATGGAGTTTGTTAAAAAGTCCACAAAGCGGCATTTGAATATATTTTAAGAATTGCAGCAGTGCAGCTATGACTTTTTCATTTTCCAGAGCAAGCTGTTGCGTCATGCCACCATTTTTGATAACTCGTCATCTCCAGCTGGAAAAATTATACTTTGTAATTGTTGTAAAATTTCTTATTACCAAGGCCGGTCTAAGGTATTTTGAGGCCTTAGGCAAAACTTTTAAATTGGGTCTTTTTTATTGATAAATATCTACTGTCATAATTTAGTTTTTTCAATAAAATCATTACTCGTAACTATTTTTATTTTTTTTTAAATGGTGACTATTTCTCGTAAAAAATAAGATTTTCTATTTAATGGAAATTAAAACATGTCTTCCAATATTAATAATTGTGCATTTTCCAGTAATATAGTATTTTTGAAGAAAAGTTAGATACTTTTTCAAGGTAAATTTAACATACGTAATTTGAGACATTACAGGATAAAACCTATTTTTCAATTACTGTCAACTTGCACAGTGAAAGGAATTAACAAATAAAAGAAGCTAAGATTCAATTTATACTCTTAATTTTTTTTTTTAATTGTCAAATTAAGTTACTAAGGTTTATTTTTGTCAATTTAGTCCCTCACTTTGTCAAAAGTATTTAATATGGTTATTCCGTCCAAATCTGTTAGCAAAAAATCATTTCTAAAAATTTTATTGAAAACATTCATGAAATGTTTCACTTAATAGATCTTGTTGTTTGATAAATTTTATTGAAAACACTCATTTACTAAAGTACCTAATTGACACATTTTGACAATTGAGGGACATTGTGGAACCTCGGTTAAGCAAGATTAATCATTAAAGAACAGATATTAGAGAAGAAACACAACTGTGAGCCAACTCCAACAGTCCGCTACGCCCATACGGTCCTTTAGGTAGTGGCCTAAAGTCAAATATGAGCCAACTCCAACAAGGGATTGTATTGATAAAAATTAAACTATAAAAACTAATTTTAGGATTGAAGAAAACTTATGGAATTATTAAATTTTTATTTTTAATTTGGAGATAATCAATTAGTGAAGGTTTTGACAGTTAAAAAAAAAGTAATCAAAGATGAAGAAAGAGGAGGTAGAAGGTACATGCTAAATTAATTGTTAAGATCTATTGTTTTTACTCAAAAGACCTATGATTTATGCCTATTTTCATCAAAGAAAAGATACACATTTGGAAATTGGGGTGTGCGGTGCGGAGATTGGTACATCATTTTCATTTGTTCATCTCAAAGCACCATGGGCTGTATCCAAATGTAATACATCTGTATAAATATCAATATTTGCTAGAAGTTCTGAGTTTTGGATATCGAAGTCCAAGCTTAAGTAGCCACTAGGAATTATAGTCCATTTTCTATGAGGAGTGTGGAGCCAACACTCACAGCTTCAACTATAGAAGTTGAGTATGTAGCATGTTATGAGGCTACATGTCATGTTCTGTAGCAAACACCAATACACTTTGTGAAATGGTGTGGTTTTTTTTTTTTAGTGTCCCTACACTGTCAACATTTTTAGGCCATGGAGTAACTTGATCCTAGAGGTCATGGAGTCAGAGTTGCCTTGGTGGGTAGGGTTAGACCTGTGGGCCCCCAAGAGTCCAATGCCATATGATTTAGGTAGTGGCCTTTTAACTCCATTGGGTTTAGAAGTCCATTACCAAGTAGAATGATTCTCTAATTCCATTGCACTCAATGCCTTGTACTGAAGTCATTGGATCTCACTAGCCTTTGGGGCTCAAAATCGAGTAGTGTCTTCTATTTGATTCATTGGGCCATGGGCTTAGTAAAATAAAGCCCACAAAATAGAGCTCTGAATAATTAAGCCTAATGGATCTTACTAGGCTTGGAGCTCAAAATCGTGTAGTGTCTTCTATTTTTCATTGGGCATAGGCTTAGTTAAAAAAACCCACAAAATAGAGCTCTGAACAATTAATTCTAATGGATCTTACTAGGCTTGAAACTCAAAATCGTGTAGGGTCATCTATTTTATTTATTGAGCATGGGCTTTGTCGATAAGGAAAATAAAGCCTACACAACAGGGACCTTCCTTGACATTCAGCTCATGGGCTTAGGGATAACATTTGCGCTTGATATTAAGGCTTTTAGGTATAATGATTGGGCCTGTTACCATATTCTCCATACCCCTTTCTTAATGAAAAATAACCACAATATTTTCACAACATTTTTACAACAAATTCTAAGTGACAAGTTGTTACTAGTTGTTATTATTAGGGCAAAAAAGTAATCTTAGTGTTAGCTTTAAATTTGAACAAATAACAACTAACCACCTATAATTTGTTGTAAAAATATTGTGAAAATATTGTAGTCGTAGTACCTCTCTTTCTTAAATTCATGATGTCAAGAAATCATTACACAACAAAATTCAAAAAAAAAAAAAAAAAAAAAAAATGGTGTCAATTCCCCTTAAAAAATACGGTTTTCTTTTCAAAGGAAAATAAATATTTTTTTGGATATCAAAACATGTCTTTAATATTCTTTCAAAAAAGAATGTCTTTAATATGTATAAATTTAAGAAAAGTGTGTGTGGGGGGGGGGGGGGGGGGGTAAAAGACTAATAGGCCTATGTCGATGTCCACATTGGGCCAGGGGTCCAGTCCAAGGAAAAACTCTTCCTCAGCCATGGGGAGAATCCTCCTCGGCATGGATATAGCCGAGGACAAGAGAGTCAACCTGCCACTAGTAGTGACACTCCAGATCGTTCCATAGAGTAGGGAAAGCACTAAAGTAGAAAAGGACAATAGAGAAAACGGAAGTATCTAAGGGAAAGGCTGTCATTACTGCATTCAATGCCTTATGCCTGACACGGCCATACTTTTCTGTCCCTACAACCACCCCCAACAACTGGAGGGAAGGGCTGATGGGACAAGTACCTACCCTAGGGACCCCATTCAGGAGGAAGGAAACTACTATAAAAAGGGAGTAAAGAGAAACAGAAAGGCGGGGCGAAGCCCCCTAACATATAAGAATGACTAAAAGGGGCTCCCGGAACCGTGCCGAGGACCAATTCTCCCAGATGAACTCAGTCCATCTCATCCTGATCGAGTAAAACGCCATGATAACTCTTGTTCATACACCAAAGCCGAGCTCTTTGGCCCACTCTCTACAAATTCATTGTACCGGGCTCGCTGGTCTAAGGTCCCACGCATCCTGGGCCAGACCGAAAAAATCGGACCCTACAATTGGCGCCGTCTGTGGGAAGAGCTTGTGCGTTGGCGAATATGACGGTTAGTTACGGTCAAGCTCCTATCAACAAGAATCCCTCGAGAGGACCATTTTGGCAGTGGTGCGAGCTGTGCGAAAGCCCCCCATCATTTCCAAGAACACACCGTCATTATCATAGCTCAGCCTCCGTTTAGGGTCACGCTTCGAAGTGTTCATTACGAGGGGAGGATCGCTAGACGGCGGAGTTCAAAGGGCTTTGGACGTTAGATATGCACCCCCATGCACTTGTCAAAGGGCTAACTCTTGAGACCCCTAATAGTTTGGTTCGCTGAATTCCCTACGGACAGGGAAGCCAAGGGCTAAACTGGAATCTAATCAAGTGCTAGACAGAACCAAGATCTTGCATAGTCCTCGGACTCAAACCTATGGGGAAACTAGTCACTCCAAAAGCCTAAGTGCTAGACAGAACCAAGGTCTTGCATGATCCTCGGACTCAAACCTATGGGGAAACTAGTCACTCCAAAGGCATAAGTGCTAGACAGAACCAAGGTCTTGCATGGTCCTCGGACTCAAACCTATGGGGAAACTAGTCACTCCAAAGCCCTAAGTGCTAGACAGAACCAAGGTCTTGCATGGTCCTCGGACCCAAACCTATGGGGAAACTAGTCACTCCAAAGGCCTAAGTGCTAGACAGAACCAAGGTCTTGCATGGTCCTCGGACCCAAACCTATGGGGAAACTAGTCCCTCCAAAGGCATAAGTGCTAGACAGAACTAAGGTCTTGCATGGTTCTCGGACCTAAACCTATGGGGAAACTAGTCGCTCCAAAAGCCTAAGTGCTAGACAAAACCAAGGTCTTGCATGGTCTTCGGACTCAAACCTATGGGGAAACTAGTCACTCCAAAAGCCTAAGCGCTAGACAGAACCAAGGTCTTGTATGGTCCTCGGACTCAAACCTATGGGGAAACTAGTCACTCCAAAGGCATAAGTGCTAGACAGAACCAAGGTCTTGCATGGTCCTCGGACTCTAACCTATGGGGAAACTAGTCACTCCAAAGGCCTAAGTGCTAGACAGAACCAAGGTCTTGCATGATCCTCGGACTCAAACATATAGGGAACTAGTCACTCTAAAAGTATAAGTGCTAGACAGAACCAAGGTCTTGCATGGTCCTCGGACTCAAACCTATGGGGAAACTAGTCACTCCAAAGGCCTAAGTGCTAGACAGAACCAAGGTCTTGCATGGTCCTCGGACTCAAACCTATGGGGAAACTAGTCACTCCAAAGGCTTAAGTGCTAGACAGAACCAAGGTCTTACATGGTCCTCGGACTCAAACCTATGGGGAAACTAGCCACTCCAAAAGCATAAGTACTAGACAGAACCAAGGTCTTGCATGGTCCTTGGACTCAAACCTATGGGGAAACTAGTCACTCCAAAGGCCTAAGTGCTAGACAAAACCAAGGTCTTGCATGGTCCTCGGACTCAAACCTATGGGGAAACTAGTCACTCCAAAAGCATAAGTGCTAGACAGAATCAAGGTCTTGCATGGTCCTCGAACTCAAACCTACAGGAAGCTAACTACATCAAGAAAGACTTAAGTCCTAGACGGAATGGAGGTCCTGCATGGTCCTCGGACCTCCGGCTTTATGGAAACTAACACACAATGGTACCTTTCTGAGTGTTTAAACTAGGTACAGTCATACCCCGGTCCTCAGACCAGATGCCTAGAGTGAGTTAAAGCTGTGAATATCGTCGGAAACTTGGAAAATAACCCTAGTACCCGGCGACCCTCTCGGACAATTTAGTTTAGGTTACACGTCCTCGGGCGTCCGCCCCGTTCGCAGTACAGAGCATGCGGTTGTTATCCCGGTCAGTCTTATATAATTAACCTACTTAAAATCGACATTGTTGTGCCCGTCAGTTTCGATAAGTTCAAAGTAATTACTCTTTACCGACAAAGGCATCAGTTCTAAGTACGGTTCGAAAAGAAAAGACACCAGCATATTCATTCATAAAATAATTAATGCAGAAAAGAAAGGATACATAAAATGCGATAAAATCATCTTTTATTAGATAAAGAGATAGTACAATATACATAAAAGGGCTTAGACAAGCCTATATCATAAGCTAACTATAAAAAAAAAGGGGAGGAGGGAATACACGGGGACGATAGATCCTTCAGTTTTGCTCCAGTAGCAACTAAGCAAGTTTGGAGGGCACCAGTGATGGAAGAGAAGAAGAAGCAGAGGCACCTGGTCCACAACCTTGCTCTAGCAACAACTAAGCAAGTCTAGATGGTACCGGCGATGGGAAGTCCAAGCCCTCACGTGCGTAACATATGGCGCTGGATGGAAGTCCCAGTGCTGTCGCACCAAAAATCTGATGCGACCTCCACCTACTTCGGATTTTGGCTGAAGGAAGAAGAGGCTCCTTTCTTGCCTTATCGAGGAAAAGAAATGTCTTGAGCCTTTGTCTCCCTTGCCCCAATCGAGCCATTCTGAATCTCAAAGATACCCAAGGCTTCTGAAGAGGGTTTTGTTCCTTCACCCTCACCCTAATCATGACCATTTCACTCCCTAAATCTCAATCGGGACTTTGGGAACATTTGGGGAGTTAGAAACCTGAAAAAATTGAGGGTTTGCAAATAAAAGGGGACGATCTCCCACCGCGCGTCTTATATAGGGGACAAATCTGGAGGTAATCAATTCACCCCAAATCTCCAAGAAGGAATTACAAACGAGATAAGTCTCGTTCAAATTCCAAAGTAGTCTTCAGCCATTGGATTTATGTCACCTCATGAAAGGGCCCTAATTAAAGCGCGCCTCGTGTACCGAAACGACAGGAACGCGGCTTGGATAGACTAAAAGAATATCTCATAGCCAGGAACGTGCCTCAGGCAAATGAAAAGACTTTGGCATTAATGGAGGGCAAGACTTGGCAAGTCGTGACAGAGGCCCAATGTCACCAAAACCCTCATTTCCATCTGAGGAGCCGGACAGCAGGATTTTGAGGGGCTATTGTGGGGGGTAAAAGACTAATAGGCCCATGTTGATGTCCACATTGGGTCAGGGGTCCAACCCAAGGAAAAACCCTTCCTCGGCTATGGGGAGAATCCTCCTCGGCATGGATATAGCTAAGGACAAGAAAGTTAACCTGCCACTAGTAGTAACACTCCAGATCGTTCCACAGAGCAGGGAAAACACTAAAGTAGAAAAGGACAATGGAGAAAACGGAAGTGTCTAAGGGAAAGGCTGCCATTACTGCATTCAATGCCTTATGCCTGACACGGCCATACTTCTTTGTTACTACAACCACCCCCAACAACTAGAAGGAATGGCTGATGGAACAAGTACCTACCCTAGGGACCCCATTCAGGAGGAAGGAAATTACTATAAAAAGGGAGTAAAGAGAAACAGAAAGGTGGGGCGAAGACCCCTCAACACATAAGAGGGACCAGAAGGGGCTCCCAGAACCGTGCCGAGGACCAATTCTCCCAGATGAACTCAATCCATCCCATCCTGATCGAGTAAAACACCATGATAACTCTTGTTCATACACCAAAGCCTAGCTCTTTGGCCTACTCTCTACAAATTCATTGTACCGGGCTCGTTGGTCTAAGGTCCCATGCATCCTGGGCCGGACCAGAAAAATCGGACCCTACAAAAAGTTCGCTCAATTGCATTTCTAAGTGATGAGTGAACATAATTAAACCTCTCTTCTATGTGATTCCCTCGACCAGCTCGTCGAAAATCTGAAAGATGATACCTCTGTCCCTTATAAGGTCGCAAATATCCTTTCCTTAAGGGGTATCCAGCATCAACTAAATAATATTTTCCTAATAAAAGAAAAAAAAAATGTAAGATGTACATACACCAAAGCCTAGCTCTTTGGCCCACTCTCTACAAATTCATTGTACCGGGCTCGTTGGTCTAAGGTCCCACGCATCCTGGGCCGGACCAGAAAAATCGGACCCTACAAAAAGTTCGCTCAATTGCATTTCTAAGTGATGAGTGAACATAATTAAACCTCTCTTCTATGTGATTCCCTCGACCAACTCGTCGAAAATCTGAAAGATGATACCTCTGTCCCTTATAAGGTCGCAAATATCCTTTCCTTAAGGGGTATTCAGCATCAACTAAATAATATTTTCCTAGTAAAAGAAAAAAAAAATGTAAGATGTACATAAATAATATCCTTCATACATATATAAAAATTTTATATACCTAATGGTGGTTTTGGAAAGTTGACAGATTGTCGACGGATAGCATCTAAGAAAATACGTGTATCATGTGCTGCACCCTCCCATCCAGCCATAACAAATGTGAAAAGTAAATCAAAATCGCATGCTGCCATCACATTAAAAGATGTCACACCCTTTCTATTATAATATGGAGCTTTCTTGTCGTCTCCAACAACAACAACTTGGATATGTGTACCGTCAATGGCACCAATGCAGTCCTAAAATAGAATATAAATTTTAGTTATTTAGGAAATAATCCTAACAAATATTAGAAACAAATTAGAATGTATGAAATGAATAACTGAAAGTGTGGCATGTACAATGGATTCTTCTGTATATGTCTTGGAACTACACTAAATGTAGGGTCAGAAGGCTTGAAGATATCCATTGACATTATGTTAAGGTGTTTTAGAACTCTATGAAAATGTCTGTATATAGTCTCACCAGAATGTTGGAATCTTTCTTAAACCATCCTATAACAAGCTCCTTGTCCAAGTATCATTAAATATATACCTACTGACTCTTCAAGCCTAATATGCCTTGTGTGTTGAAGTCCATATGTATGTTGTAAAACATTACACAATTGAAGGAAAACATGTGGCTTCATTCTAAACATTTCGTTTCATTACCCGTCAAACAATCCATCAACCACATATAGCCAGTTTGTTCAGAATCTCTACAAGGTTGTTTATCAATATATTTCATATAATATGTCATTGCAACATGACATCCAGCAACAGCAAGATCATATAATTCCTCATCATCATATTCATCGTTTTCCACATCATAAGAATGATCTTTATCACTATTATCAATATGATCATTGTAATCCATAGGAATATCACCTAAAATATTATAGCAATAAATTAGATAAATCACGATAAAGAAAATGAGTAAACATTTAAATGATATAGGAGTGTGCGTGTGTGTGTGCACAGGTGGTGCGTATATTGCTACGGAGGGGTGCGTGTGTGCCTGCATGAGGGTGCGTCTGAGTGTGCAATGATTGGACTGTACTGTGCAAGAAAGTAGGAATTTATTGTATGGGCCTGTGTTTGAGCCTCTCAATCCAAAAACTATGGATCCTACTAAATTTATCAAGTTCCAGAAGATTCATGAAAATTGGATTTTTTTTTTTTAATATTAGTCATGTCAGCATAGCTTCATCCAAGGATGTCTAATTTTTCAATGGACCTGCTAGAAGTCCACCAACAAGTACATTCAGATTAAAGAACCAATGAAATGGTGACAATCTATATATATATATATATATATATATGGGCAAAACTTAGATACAGGTACCCCTTTTAAAATTAAAACACCTGTCCACTTACTTAATCGTAACACTGCCGTTTTCTTCCCGTTTATTTGTTTTCCTTCTTTTATTTTTCCCCTGTTCCAGACTAAGCCTTCCCACGAGAAAACCCCAAAACTGTTTTCTTCTCTTTCTCTCTCTAATCCCTTCTCTCTTGCTTAAATTGGATGAAATGGATTAATCTAGCTCTCTGAATTCTCTATCTTGCTCTGTTTTTGTAGATTGGTTGGCTGGCACTAAGAAAATTCATTGGTAAGTATTTGCTGAATCTCATTATAGGTTTTCGATTCTAGCTGCTGGGTTTGTGTTATTTTGAGGTTTTATAGAGTTTTTCTTTGTTGATTATGATCTGGGTATCAATTTTTGTTATTGGGTTTGTGTTATTACTGCTTTGGTTTGTTTTGATTTGGGTTTTCAATTCTAGCTACTAGGTTTGTGTTATTTTGAGGTTTGGTAGAGTTTTCCTTTTGCTATTTTTGATGAAGGTTTCAATTTTGGTTAATGGGTCTGTCTTAGTATTGCTTTGGTTAATTTTAATTTGGGGTTTCAATTCTAGTTGCTGGGTTTGTGTTATTTTGAGGTTTAGAAGAGTTTTTCTTTGGCTAATTCTGATGAAGATTTCAATTTTGGTTAATGGGTCTGTCTTAGTATTGCTTTGGTTAATTTTAATTTGGGTTTCAATTCTAGTTGTTGGATTTTTGTTATTTTGAGGTTTGGAAGAGGTTTCCAATGGCTGAGTTCACCTTGATGAAGCTGAGTTCTAATTTATTTTTTTAATGTCTGATGTTTGTCTTTGGTGTTTCATTGATAGTTCAAATCAGAAATTTGAAATTGGAAAGGCAAAAGATTCTTAGAACAGCAATCATACACTAATCTTAGAGAATTAAATACAAATATCTTGATTTGCATATTTTGGAAGTTGCTGGGTTGATATTTTAGCAATACCCGGAGATGTATTGCATGGCTAGTGAATTCTTTTGGTTTATTTGCCATATCTTCTAAGATTGCTGTGGTGACTGGTCATTAACATTGTAGCTTGATTTTTAAATGTGGTGCGGCATTGGTTGGTAACTTTACGTCTTGAGACATAAAGTGAATTCTATTTTTACTTTAGTGAATTCTCTATTGCAATATGCCATGTGATATTTGTATTGTGAGTTCACAATTTAATAAAACACTGTTTACTTCATTTTAACAAAACATGATGATTTTGAATTTTTTATGGGATTATGGAGATGATCAAGGAAGCTCTGTTGGCTTTGAATGAAAGAAGTGGGTCGAGTCCATATGCTATAGCAAAGTACATGGAAGAGAAGCACAAGGATGTGCTTCCTCTGAATCGCAAGAAGATTTTGGGCCTCCAATTGAAGAACTCTGCTGTAAGAGGAAAGCTTATCAAAATCAAGGCTTCGTATAAGCTATCTGAAATGGCTAAAGAGGAGAAGGTTACAACTATAATAACCAAGGCTGTGAAGAAACCTGATGCTGCTAAAAAGGCTATGAAGAAGGTCACAAAGAAAGTTGGGCCTAACAAGACGAAGAAATTGACTCCTGCTTAGCCTAAACAACCCAAACTGATTAAGTCTCCTGCTGCTAAGAGAGCCAAGAGGACTGTTGCTTGAGTCTGTAGAAATTAGATAAAAATAAGTGGTGTTTGTTTTTTTGAAAAAAGTTTAGGTCTGTGTATGTGAAGTCTATGGTTTTAATGAAGGAAGTGTTCGGGTTTGCTTAGTCTTTTTTGTTTGTTTGTTTAGACATCAATGCTGAATGGAACTGACTTTTCTTTGCTTCCTCTGTGAAATGGGTTGCTAATTTTTTGAACTTTTATCTTGTTCAGTCATTCATTGGCTTAATCAATTGTTGGTTACTGCTGCTAAGTTCTTTTTTATTTTTATTTTTTTGAGTTATAAGTGGGGCATTTACGCCATTTCATTTGAATTTATTGTGAGTCTTGGCTCTACGTTCACCACAGGTTGTCTCAATCCTTTATAAAAAGTGTCCACCAGCCTTCATTTGCCCACACTTAAAGATAATAGTGGGAACTAAGAGCTATGTGTATAGATATGCAGTACATTTGTGTGGAAGTGAATATTTGTGTATATGAGAATAATTTTCTGTGGTGTGAAATGATATTGTTAGTTTAGTATTGGCTGGACATGTTGTTAAGCTGAGAAGTATATCATTTTTTAATTTAGTTCATAAACACACTTCCAAGCTGGGTTTCTGACATCCAAAATACAAAGTAGGTACTATTTTTCCAAGCGGGTCTTGCATGAAGTGGAGATATGATCTTCAAGGCAAAGCATATAACTAGAACAACAATTGGCTACATTCATTTATGATCCAATAAGTACAGCCCTCATCCAAAAGGGCCAAAACTAAGAAGACCCTAAGATTTTCAAGTACACTAATCAAATAATCCACACAAAAAAATTGTACACGTACAACAATTGGCAATATTCAGCTCAAAAGAAATGAATGATGCAATTTATAATATTATGACCACATGTATTTATTACCACTTTCACCACCAAATACATAAGCAAGCTTGGCAATTGCATCAATGAGTGAAATTGATGCAATTGCATTGAGCAAAACAGCAGCCCACACACTGCAGGCAGCAGCTATTTAGTGCAGAAATCCAGCAGCTACCCAGTGCAGAGAAACCAATGCAGAGGGAAAAAATAGCAATATCCCACTGCATGCAGCAGCAGGACCCGACAATGTGTATAAAGAAAAATATGGTAGTGCTTGAAGTGTGGGCAAAAACAGTTCAAGTTTGAGATGATTGTAATATATAAATGCAAAAATAGTTCAATTAATCAAAAGGCCAATAGTGAATTTGGACCATAAAAAGTATCCAATATTAAAGAAGTTACACTTGATAAGTTATAACAATAAAAGTACCCAAAACACGCATTGGTAAATAAACTGATACGCGACAACAAAAAAAAGTAATGTCACTTGTAGCAATTAGTAAACAAATTATTGATCACATGCTAAAGAACACAGTGGTTTGCCAAGAAAACTCCTTGTCCATGCTACAAAACACAGTGATCTGCCACACTAAACTCCTTGCTCTTGCCAAAAAATTATTGATTCATCCAAAGCCACACTAAACTTCTTGCACGCTAAACTCCTTGCCCATGCTACAGAACACAATGGTCTGCCAAAAGAAAACACTCATGATTTATTAATCACATCAATAGATAGTCTATAGCCTAATTCTTGAAATTTTCATTTATACTAAAAAATATATATATGCACAAAATACCTTGTTAATGGTAAGCTACCACCACACTAAGTACACATCCATGGAATCTAATGAATACCAACACTACCATCCCTTGCAGAATAATCAGACGCAATGCTTGATGCCTACCATTTTCAAGTAAAATTGAAATAGAATAAGCACTAAGTGGAAACAAAATAAGAGTTACTTCCAAAAGAAATAAGCACCACTTTCAATAAAGCAAAATATAAGACACCTCCAAGTATGAAAATAACATTTAAAGGTCTAAAACAGAATATATATGCAAGAAAATTACCTGTTTTACTTGTGTATAGTCAACAGATAAAGAAGCTGGGATGTTGACAGTAGTACTTGTCACAGGAGTTTCTCCACAAGCATGTTTCCTTTTCCTTGATCATTTTTCAATAAAACTTTTAGGCCGACCTTTAACACGAGATGTGCCTATTTTTTTCTTAATCCCAGTTGCTTTATAAGCTGATATGACAGATGCAACATCTACATGTTCATTATGAGAAGGATCCATCCCAATTTCATTGGAAGGTAAATCTGTTTTTTTTTTCAAAATCCTTTCCACATCAAGATTTAATTCAACCATCTTCTTAGCTAAAAACACAGATGCTTCTTCAGTTTCAGCAGCCTTACTTGCAATGTTAACTGCATTACAACACAAATCTTTCTACCACACCTGACTATAGCCAAAAATAAAAAATAAAAAAAGCCTTATTTCTTTCTTATGACGAAATCAATGATATATATATATATATATATATATATATATATGTTACTCAAACTACTGTCGTCATTATAGATAAGTGAAATTATGATTGGAGGATTATAATTTATATGTTTACATTGTGACGTGTTTAAAGACTCTGAATGGGTAAAATTTTTAAATCGTCCAGCATCAGGTATTTCCAAAGCTCAAATTTTTTATTGAAAGTGAATTTTGACAAATTCACAATTGAATTACATTTTCTTTTTATATCTTCCATATTTGTTAAATTTCTAAAAAATTAAAGATTAATAATTGTGTCATCAATAAATTGCTGAAATTGCAAGTTTTTGTAATTTAAAATTATATATAGAATATAAGCTTATTGATCATATATTAAATAATATCTGATTGAAAAAAAATTTGACATGTGTATTAAGAGTGTAAGCAATCTAAATGTTAGATTTTCAAAATATGTAATAATATTAATTTTTTCAAAGGAAGTTGTAGTCTTAGGTTATAACTAGTTTTGTAGCTAAATTTTATCCACTCCTAAATCTAGTCAACATTTTTGGATATTTTAACCCAATCTTGTAACTAAAAAACCCCAAATTTCAGATACTTATAAATATGCAATCATAATATATTTTAGATACTTATAATATCTTGTAACTCAACCCAACCCGGTAGGATAGGTTTGTTTTTAGGGGTTGATGAGCTTGGTTGGGTTACCAATTTTTTCTTTTTTTTGTTACCGATCAAGTCAGGTTTGGGTCAAGAGATTTACGGATCCACTTAATCCAAGTTGACCCACCTATATTTAACATATGTTAAAAATGTATATTATATATTTTTGTTGATTAGTTTTTGCCTTTCTCCCTGATATAAAATATAACCATATTTGATCTCTTATAATTGAGTTAGGAAAGAACTATTTAATATCTTACTAACTAAATGTTATTTCTCATAAAAAAAAAAAAAAAACTAAATGTTATTTGGTTTGATAATTTATGTATGATGGTGCTACTATTTACAATTTTCACAAAATGGCAGAGAGCAACAAATAGTTATAATATTGCTGCTATATATTCTATTTTGTTTCTAAACTGTAGACCATATGATTATCACTATCTGGTCCACCATCACAACAACTCTTTTATTTATTTGCATAGCGTAAATTGAAGATCCAACCCTGAATACAAACCACACAAAGGCGGCAATTTGATAACGGGCCATTTGTACGCAACCGCCTATTATTTTTATGCACATATTGCGTACAATTTTCCATGTGAGAATTTTGGTACCTATTTGCTGGTTACTACCTTGCCAAGGGAGTTTTTTCAGTATGCACAAAGTTCATTCCACTGATTTGGTCTAAATCTATCTCAAAGCCCTCATGCATCCGAGCCAATTCCATTGCCAAACATTGCTTTAATTCCATCACTACATAAGTCATAGTTGGCCTTTGGATGGAATTGGGAGACACACAAGCCATTGCCACTTCCATTGCTTTCCAAACAGAATTAATGTCAAGGTCTCCTTCTAACCTTGGATCCACAATATTCTTAACATCCCCTCTTTCAAGCATGGAACTAACCCATTTAATTATATGAAGTTTCTCCGGAGCTTTAGTGATTGCAAGTCGTCCTGTGATTATTTCCAATAGAACGACTCCAAAGCTGAAAACATCACTCTTCTCAGTCAACCAGTTTGTTGCATAGTACCTGTAAGCCAAAGATATTACATAATCCATACCCAAGCAAAAAGATAACCAGGTAATTAAATGATCTAATTCCATGTTTTATGGTTAGTTTTGTAGTTTGAATTAGGTAAACTTAAAAATATTAGTATCTCTGACCAAAATGTGTGTTTGACAATTTCTTCTTCTCTAGTTACTTTAATAGCAACGGGTTTTTTGAAAACTTCAAGAATTGTCGTATATCAACGAAAATTTCTTATGATAACTATGTATGATATTTTAGGGACTTTGAGTAATTGAATTTGTTGGGAAATTGTCTCAAATTTCAATTGTAACTTGGAAAGTTAATTAGGTTTCTTAGTTGAAGAAGAAAAAAATTAATTTGGGTTTTCTTTATAGAGAAGGAAAAACTATTCCTTGGTATAGAAGAAAAGTCTATCTTTTGGTGTAGAAAGAAAGTTTATTCTTTGTTAAATTTATTCCTTGTTAAAGAAGTAATGTATTCCTAATTCAAGAGGGAATAGAAAAAGAGTTTTATAAATAAACAAAGATGTAAAGAATTTGATGGATTTGGCCCAAGGGTCCTTCCTATGGGGAGATGAGAAATAGAGCGTGAAATCAAAAAAGAAAAAAGAGATTTTCGCTTGGGAGGAACGCAAGAGGAAGGAGAAAACAAAGGGTTGCCACCTTAGAGGAGATAACTAAGGACGAGAGAGTAAAGGGTTGCCGCCTTCTAAAAGATAGTCAAGAAGGAGAGAGTAAAGTGTTGTCGCCTTCAAGAAAATAACCAAGGAGGGGAGAGTAAATGGTTGCCTCCTTCAAGAAGATAGTCAAGGAGGAGAGAGTAAATGGTTGCCGCCTTCTAGAAGATAAACAAGGAGGAGAGAGTAATGTTTTGCCGCCTTCAAAAAGGAGCGAAGAGAGAGAGAGAGTAAAGAGTTGTTGCATTTGAGAAGATAGCCAAAAATGAGAGAGTAACTTATTGCCGCCTTTGAAAAGATAACCAAGGAGGAGAGAGTAAAGTACCCCCTTAGAGGAGATAGATAAAGAGGAGAGAGTAAAGTATTGTTGCCTTTAAGAAAACACAAAGAGAGTGTGTGTGAGAGAAAAGAAAAAACAAAATATTGTAATTGATTTGAGAATAGTGAAATTGATTTGGAGTTTCTCCCGTGAATTTGTTCCCTTCAAAGAAAAAGGATTTTTCTTGTAAATATTTATGTTTCTATGTGTGATTGCTATTTGAGATTGATAATATTGATGGTAATATCATTCAGGACCCAACAGAATTGATATTTAATTTATTTGAATTAAGTTAAGAGAATTCAATAGAAGTTTCAAACAACTATTTCAGAATGCATCGTATGAGGCATGTGAACTTTTCTTTAATTAGTATAAAGTTGTTAGAAATAAATATTTTATATATAAAAATTATTAGTCTTTCTTCGAAAAATTGACAATACAATCTGACAATGTAGTGGACTGGACCATGCCAATATAGGTAAACATTGGCTCAGAAACTAGTTAATTATAGGACTTATCACGTGTTTCTCAGTATTTTGAGCCCAGTCTAGTGGCGGCAATCCATGCAAGCTAGGGTGGTCACAAGACCGCCTGACTTGCAGAAAAATCTATATATACACTTACTAAAAA
The DNA here is from genome assembly GCA_028535905.1 of Quercus berberidifolia. Lineage (NCBI taxonomy): Eukaryota > Viridiplantae > Streptophyta > Magnoliopsida > Fagales > Fagaceae > Quercus > Quercus berberidifolia. The sequence goes on along the minus strand of JAPQVW010000002.1, from coordinate 74,239,908 downwards.
AAATATTATATGCTAAACTAATTTATTGTGACTATCCTAATAAAAATTTTGAACACCCTGACTTGAGAATTACAAAAATTTGGGTTCAACAAAAGTAAGAGTTGTACAACTACATTCACAACATTTTCATAATAATTTTACAACAAATCCAATGTAGTAAGCTGTTACTAATTCTAATTTGGGCTAAATACTAATATTATTTTTTTACCCACCAATAATAGCTTTTTGCATAAGATTTATTATAAAAATGTTATGAACATAACATTACTCCAAAATTAATTCTACCTCCAAATATAATTCTTAATCCTTATTTTTTTTTAAAATTAAATAACAATAATAAATATTAGCTCAAATAACAACAAATATAAACCAAACAAAAATAAGAAAAGACCAAACAATAACAAGTGAAAATTATTCAACAAAAAGCCTATTATAAAACAAAAAGATAAAATTTGTAACTTGTTCAACCTATTCAATAAAAATAATTTCTAATTTATTTTTCTTTAAAAAATGTTACCAATAAAAATATCGTGGTAATTTAAATTTCTTAGTGACCACCCAAAAAAAAAAAAAAAAACACCACTGGCCCAGTCACGAATATAGAGTGTGACCATAGTCGTATAGATTGCTAGTATATGACCTTAGTATATGTATGAATTTATTTGTTGCTTTATTGAAACTATTGATTTTATTGAGATGATGTTGCTAAGTATATGATTTTTACATTGCTTTGGTAAATTTTTTTACAGTTTCTTTTATGCTTAATCAAGCTTGTTAGGAAGTTGGTTACTTGTTGAGTAGTCAACTCACTCCATTTTTATTTTTAAATTGTGATGGATAATTGTTAAGGTATGGTTTTTCACATAACATTTATGTTGACTTTATTCCATGACAAAAAGTTTTGTAATTGTATTAATTTATTTCCTTATATTTTGTGGGATTTAATTGTAATGAGTTTGGTATTAAGTTGGTAAAGATTGCTCAAGACAGTAAAGTTCGCAACATGCTCGCAACCAAGTCGCGAGTGGACTGACCCACTAAAGGTCACATGAGAAGCACATGTTGGAAGTTGAAGAGTTAAGTGCCAAGCTGTATTTCGCGAGTCATTTCGCAAATTGGCTAACCCATGAGTGACCCGTGGAACTCTCTGCCTAGATGATTTTAAGTGTGACTCTTATACCTTTCACCCATACTATATATACCCTGATTACCCACAAAATTGTAAGGATTGGAGGCTACATAAAAGAAAAACCTAGAAAGGTTTCTACAACACACCCACTTTGTTAGAGAGAGCTACTCATCCTTAAGTGAGAAATCCTTGTAGTCTCTTCTCCTTCCCTCTCCCATTGATATACCTTGAGAGGATATTTGTACCCAAACACAACCCACACATATTCAAAGTGTAGAGAGTGTTTTGAAGCTTGTGAAGCACTAGGGATTTCCCAAAAGCAGCCAGTAAGGCTTGGCGGATGCAATTGGGTGGCATTGCGAAATCCGGATAACTAGTGAAGACAAGACTCCAAGAAGTCCATTGTTAGTTGGAGCTTAGAGGGCTCAAGTACTTTGGGTAGTTTAAACTTGGAGGGTCTTTTTGATATCTTTGTACTCCAACTTATTCACTAGTGAATCATTTTGACTTGGAGGGTCACAAAGAGGTTTTTCACCAAGTTCCTCAATTTCTTCTTTGATACGTCTCAGTGTTATTTTGTATTTGCATCTCTCATCTCGTACTCTTTAAGCTTTACATTTCTTATTCATTTTATATGCTTATGCCTTAGAATATTATTTCAGTTATTGCGTATCATTTACTCTTATTTAGTACTTAGATAAGTTAGAGTAAAAGCAATTAAGCCGTGTTTTTAAAATTGGGGGTCTAAACAAGTTATAGTGTTTTACACTATTTGAGCTTTCAATTGGTATCAGAATGGGTACACTTCTTTTGGTTTAAATATCTAAGTATGATCATTGACTCTTTGTGCGTATTGCCATGGATAGTGCTTTGTGTGCTTCTTTTCATGTTTTGGATGTTGTTGAATGTAACATGCCATGTGTTTGTGAAAATGCCTCTATGACTATTTATCCTCATGCTTGTGATGACATGTTACATGAATCTTTGGGTGTTGTTAAAATTCCCAACGTCAAACTCTTTAAGAAAAAGTCGAAGAAGTTTCATGAGAATTTAAGCAAGTTCATTTGTGAAAAGGATGATTTGATTGCTAAGCTTAATGAATCCAACAAATTGGTTGAAAAGTATAAGAAACTTGCTGAACATTCTTGTGAAAAGTTGAAAGAGTTTGAATGTTTGAATATGGACTTGGATGCTAAACTTGTTTTGTTTAACAAACTTGTTGATGATCTTAAATGTGAAAATGAATCTCTTAAAATGCATGCCAAGTTTTTGATTTTCTAAACCTTTTGCTAAAAAGGATGAAAATATTTATTGCAATAATTTTGTGAAGCCCGATTTTGTGTCTATTGTGAGTTTTATCTCTAAAGACGAATCGGTGTACCTTCCTCCACACAAAAGAAACCATAAAGTGAAGAGAAAAGCTCTTAAGCCCAGGTCTCATCCTAGGGATTTGAATGGTTCTAAGTTTGTTCTTACGTGCCTCCACTACAGTGTGATTGACCACATAAGACCTCAATGTTTGATGTTAAAGAGAGAACAAAACCATGTTGCTAGCTAGATCCCTCCCTAAAAGCCTAATGGACCTAAACACATTGTTTGTCACCATTGTAGTGCCTTTGGTCATCTAAGACCCCATTGCTTTAAGTTTCAAGTTCTTAAAAGAATCAAAAGAAAAGAGAAATTTGAGCTTCTTGGAAGTTGTGCTAAGAAAGAAAAACCGGATTTGAGTGAAAATGGTAAGTTGTTGAAGAAAGTTTTAATGCTCTTAACTCCTTGTCTATGTACATCTCTAGTTCTTGTTCTTCCATCCCTTGTCTCACTTCTCATGAGATACTCACTCTAAACACTTGTTTCGTTTGGGTGAGAAAGGATTCCTATGATTGAGTTTTTGCTCTTTTGGTCCTTAATCTATTTCTTTCGATCTTTGCAGGACTCTTCATGCATAGAATGTTATATCCTCATGCTTTTGTGCATCTTGAATTTCTTTATATGCATTGTTTTTTGTTTTGATCTTATTTTATTGCTTTTGTTTTGTGTGAGTAAAATCCAAAATCACATAAAAGTGAAAAATTCAAGAAGTTTGATCGTGTTTGTTTGAGCACGTATCTCATGTGAGTTTGGCCTAGTACCTTTGTAACATCCCAGTTATTAAATTTATTTTGGAGGAAGATTGAGGGGCAAATTGGTAATTTACTCAAGATATTTTTGGGGCAAATTGATAATTAAGCTTTTCAACTTAAGTCAGCACCCCCCACCCCCCCCCCCCCCCCCGGCGCCTTTTCTTCCTCATTTCACGTTGATATCTCTCTCCCTCTTGACCGGCTACCCCTTCTCTCTATTTCTCTATCCTTCTATCTCACCCACCCACCAAAACACACATAAACACACTCTAGCTCCCATCTCCTTCACCATTTCTTTCCCTTCTCTAGTCGAAACCTCCCTATTAGGGAGGATTATGTCTCCATTTATTCTCCTAGTAGATTTTGAAGTGCAAGAGACCCAAAGTAAAAATCTAAGTTTTCTCTTAATTTCTTCCATGAAATCCTTTGGGTTTTGTTAGTTTATGATGTTTATGGTATATACTTGATGGGTTTGGTTAGTATTGGAAGTTTAGAGGGTTATGAGGATTTGGGTAGCAAGAGTTTTTATTAAATCCGAAAATTTCAAACTATTTGGGGGTGTTTGCTTTCATGGGATGTTTTGGTTGTCTATTTTACTAGTGGGTATTTGAGGTTTGGTTGCCTAGACAGCTATATGTGTTTTGTTGTTGCATGAGTTGATTCCAAAGTGTTTACTTTGCATTTGAATGGCTTTGACATATGTGAATGTGGGCATGTGCTTATTGCATGCCAAGTGTTTGGTAAATTGCCTATATGAGTTAGAGGATCGAATGACTCGTGTTGTGATGACTACTATATGAGGTTATTGGTTGCATTCATAATTGTTATCATGTGCTAAAACATGTAACTTTGAGGTTAATCAAGTTTGAAAGTTTTTGGCATAGTATAAAGATTATAGTAATTTTACTTTGGAATCGTAAATTTATCCCTAATAGATTTGAGTCAGCTGCAATATATGATTTTTAATAAATTATAGAAAAAACTTTTGAGCTGAATTTTTGGTAGTACATACTAGACACATAAAGGCTTCTCCCTATTTAATTTCAAGTTAATTAGATAAATTTTTGTGGACTAAAATTTTTTTACAAAATGGCTAGCTTGCTGTGTATTGAATCTGAAAGTGCGATGAAAAAGCTGAGATTTTGTGGAATTTACTTCAAATCTTTGTTGAATGGATTGATTTGTAAATTCATGTGCTTTCTTCGACATGTGTTTTGCTTAGTTAAGTCTATTAATGGTTTGGTTTAATCATTTAGTGCTCTAAAGAGAAACTCATGAGATATGCTACCCTTATTATGAATTGATGTGTTTTATCTTATGTTTATATGTGCACATTGCTTGCAGTAGAGAATTAAAATGCTTTGATTTTGTGCTGTGGTACTATGAGTTTGTATGCTTGTTTGGTTCCCATTTGGGAATGGGCACTTGTCTTAGATTGGGCAAGCTAGGCTTTAGTGCATTTGATTTGTTTTAGGAGATCCTATTCGATTTTGGAGACAAAGGTGATGATAAACTTTGCGATAGGCCTTGTTATTAATAGGCTTGTTCCTTATGTTTCTAGGTTTTGAGATTCTTGGTGATGGACCTAGTGACGGGATTGGTTGATTTTGTGATGCCCGGTTGAGGTAGAATTGGTTGGCTTTCCAAGGTAAGTAGCTTTAATGGGATTTTTGGAAAGTAACCATGTTGCATAAATGTTGTTTTTGGGTTAAACACATTTTGGAAAATTATTTGTGGAACTATATCTTTTTAAAAAAAAAACTATTGTGTTGTAACCTTAATGTATATGACTATTTATGAAAAGTGCATCATGTTTAATATTGTATATGGGAAAATGCATAAATATTTGGCATGGGAAAGAAAAGAATCTTTGATTAAATTCTTGAGAATGGATTTTATGGATTTATTGCATTATTCGCAAAATTTAAAGATGCTTTGATAATTGGGAGAGTTGATACAAAATCTATTGACAAGAAATGAGTTTGAAGGCTTTGAGAAGCTTGTGAATATCCTTGGATATTAAAAGGTTTTGTGAAACTACTTGGAAATGAACTGTGTTTTGAATTCATGTAATCTGTGAGCTCTTTATGTTTTACCCTTATGCCGTGATGTGTGATTACTCGATGATTACCTAGTTAGATACTATAATCTGTGTGACATTGGTATCTTAGCACCCATCTTTGTGACGACATATGAGTTCCGTCTTTGTGACGGCGTTGAGTTTCGTCTTTGTGACGGCGTTGTCACGTGGCCTTGGGTTGGATTCTCTAGTTTGGAATAGTGTTGTTATTACTCACAGTGTATAGTATGTAGTTTCATATTGAAATATTTTAAGATAGCTTTTTGCTGCATAATTTTAATCATTCTTGTAATTTTACCAATGGAAATGGATTTGCTAGATTTTCATTGAAATTCCCAAAGTATAACATGTTTTGTAATATGCCCATTATCATGAGACTTGCATTTCCCCCACCCCTATTAATTATGCTACTTATTGGGCTTTAGCTCATCTCACTCTTCAATAGTTTTTCAGATAAATTTGCTATACCTCGGGCATGGAGCTTGTTAGAGAAGAATATTCTAGAAAGGTTTCTACAAGACACTCACCTTATTAGAGAGAGCTACTCATCCTTAAGTGAGAAATTCTTGTAGTCTCTTCTCCTTTCCTCTCCTATTGATATACCTTGAGAGGAGATTTGTACCCAAATACAACCCACACATATTTAGAGTGTAGAGAGTGTTTTGGAGCTTGTGAAGCATTAGGGATTTGCCAAAAGAAGCCGGTGAGGTTTGGCAGATGCAATCGGACGGTATTGCGGGATTTGGATAACTAGTGATGACAAGACTTTAAGAAGTCCGTGAGTAGCTCGAGCTTAGAGGGTTCAAGTAATTTGGGTAGATTAGGCTTGGAGGGTCTTTTTGGTATTCTTGTACTCCAACTTATTCACTAGTGGATCATTTCAACTTGGAGGGTTGCGGAGAGGTTTTTTCCTAAATTCTTCGATTTCCTCTTCGATAACACATCTCAGTGTTATCTTGTGTTTATATCTCTCTTCCTTTTCTCTTGTAAATGCTTATGCCTTAGAGAGTTGTTTCGGTTATTGTGTATCATTTACTCTTGTTTCACACTTAGATAAATCAGAGTAAAAGCAATTAAACCATATTTTTAAGTGTGACTTGCTCGCAATTGACTCGCGAGTGGATGACCCATGAAAGGTTACATGTAAAGCACGTTGCAAGCTGAAGAGTCAAGTCCCAGGCTATATTTCAAGAGTCACTTCACGACTTGGCTAACGCTAGTGACTCGCGAAACTCTCTGCTTGGATGATTTTAAGTGTGACTCTTATACCCTTCACCCATATTATATATACTCTTATTACCCACAATATTGTAAGGAGGCTATACAGAAGAAAATCCTAGAATGGTTTCTACAACACACTCACCTTGTTAGAGAGAGCTACTCATCCTTAAGTAAGAAATCCTTGTACTCTCTTCTCCTTCCCTCTCCCATTGATACACATTGAGAGGAGATTTGTACGCAAACACAACCTACACATATTCAGAGTGTAGAGAGTGTTTTGGAACTTGGGAAGCATTGGGGATTTGCCAAAAGAAGTTGGTGAGACTTGGCAGATGCAATCAAGCTGTATTACGGGATTCAGATAACTAGTGATGACAAGATTCTAAGAAGTCTATCAGTAGCTCGAGCTTAGAGGGCTCAAGTACTTTTGGGTAGATTAGGATTGGAGGGTCTTTTTGGTATTCACTAGTGGATCATTTTGACTTGGAGGGTCGTGGAGAGATTTTTTTTGCAGAGTTTTTCAATTTCCTTTTCGATAACACATCTCAGTGTTATCTTGTGTTTGCATCTCTCTTCCCTTTCTCTTTAAGCTTTACATTTATTGTTCATTGTATATGATTGTCTTAGATAGTTGTTTCGGTTATTGTGTATCATTTACTCTTATTTCACACTTAGTTAAATTAGAGTAAAAGCAATTAAGCCATGTTTTAAAAATTGGGGATCTAAATAAGTTATAGTGTTTTACACTATTTGAGCTTTCAGTAACAATTAGTTTTGAGGCTTTCATTAAGGGTTTTTTTTTTTTTTTTTTTTTTTTTTTTTGAGAAACAAGCTTTCATTGAGGTTGTCGCATTAAAAGAAATTATGAATTTTGGAATAAGATCAGACTTTTAGTGTTTATTATTTTATGCACTTGAATTTTGGAAATTTTAATTTTTAATATTTGAAGATTAATTCTTTTGACATATGAATTAATTGAGTTTTTTTTTTTTTTTTTTTGATGAATAATATTTGAGGTTAAATATTAGTCTCTGAGAAAGGCTTTAAATATTTGTAAAATGAAATCGTATTAAGTGTGCGATCCTTTTTGTATGCTTAGCTCATTCGTTGTGTTGGCTAGCGTGACAAACACGTGTCAAAGGATAATTAAAAAATAGAAAAAGATGAACAAGAAATTTTAGTGACCATCAAATATATATATATATATATATATAGAGAGAGAGAGAGAGAGAGAGAGAGAGAGAGAGAGAGAGAGCATTAGGTTTTATCATGTGATGCATTTATTGAAAAGAGAATTGAAATACTCTTAACTCACAAGATAAGAACAAAAAAATACGGACTTTTGGTTATTTTTGGTTAAATGTTTCAAGACTTTCCAATTAAAGAATAATAATTCTTTGTAAGACTCTCTGTTTTCTTTGATTCAATGTTATACGATAAACCTCTTTCACTTCTACTCGTTTATATATAGCCCACAACTTTTCATGCCATCTCATCACCAATACATCTCGATCAAGAATAATGTTATTTATCTCGACGTTTCAATAACATCTACTTAGCTCTAACTTTCTTGTCTCATCTAATCTCAACCAGTATGAGTTGGCTATAACCAAGAAAAATGACTTGCATTTTTGATTGCGTGACGATGGCTTATGGTTTTGATGTTGAGGTTAGATGTTGTGGGTTTTGTAAATGTTGTTATTAACTTTGCGTCTTTGGTGTGGGAAAGTCATAAATGTATTTTGTTTTAGAACTATAAAAATATAGAAAGAAACTTTCTAGTTGATTATTGATGACATTAGTTTTTTTATTTTTATATTACATTTTAGAACTCAAAATTTATAGGTTTCTTTGTAGTTTTTTATTTTTATTTTTATTTAGTGCAATATTAATATGAGCCATGATGATAAAAGTTAAAGTCAATGACGATTTCAGAATGTTTTTTAATATTATTATTTTATGTGGAAGCTTTGCTAAAGGCAACTAAATCTTGATAAATGAAATTGTTTTTAACTATTTTTCTTTATTTTATCACATTCTTTGTATGCCGGTACTTACAAATGATTTCTTTTTGTTGAGATAATGAAATGAGTATTTGAGATTTGAGTCTTGGTATTTGGTTGTGAAAATGAAGTGGTTGAGGAAGTGAATGGGTGGTTGCTTGAATTTTGTATAATTTTAGCATATGAAAGTATTTTATGCTTTAAATTTAAATTTAAAATTTTCAATTTTCAAATTATAAAATTATTTAATCAATTTTAAAAAAATAAATCCTACAAATAATAAAATATGCTAGTCTCTTACAAATATTGAAAAACTTGACTATTCCAACTTCAAAAAATTAGATTAGCATATCAAATCCACTCAATATTAGGAAACAAATTCTATGACAAATATTTTTTTTATTATAAAATATGAATTAAGAAAATTGAGTTCCAAAACACTTAGCAATATTGTGGTAAAATATAAATATTATGCAGCAAAATGAGTATTATAAATAGTTCTATAAAAATTTAAAAATGATTTCAAACGAATTTACTAAGTTCCCACAAATTGCACGGGAAATTATTTAGTTATTTAATAAATTAAGAGCCTTGTATCTCAATTGATTGACGTCTCTAAAATTTTTAATGGACCAATTAAGGGTTCAAATCCTCATCTCTCCTTTTATAACTATCGAATTATCAAAACAAAACAAAAAATAAAATTATGCAATGCAAATACTTACTCAGGGTCAAGGTATCCTGGGGTGCCAACAACTTTTGTTGAGGCATGAGTGCCACCTTCGCTAGAGATAATTCTAGACAACCCTAAATCAGTTAGTTTGGCTTGGAAATTTTCATCCAATAAGATGTTTGTAGACTTCACATCACGGTGGATAATGGGTGGCTTGCAACCATTGTGCAAATACTCTAATCCTTCAAAATTGAAAGTTCAACTTCAAACACAATAGTTCAATTACACCAGAGAGAGAGAGAGAGAGAGAGAGAGAGAAGCAAATATTTACTTGCTGACCTTGTGCTGAGTCCATTGCTATTTTGAGTCTAGTTTCCCAACTCAAGAAACTTGAATTTTTATCCGCGCTCACAACTCCTAGAAATAAGTCACCGGAGTACAATGACTTCTCGTAAAGAAAAATAGATCCAACTAAATAATTATAGTTCAATGAACTCATAAGCATGATCAATACCTGACAGATGCTGTGCCAAGTTTCCATTTGCCATGTACTCATAGATGAGCCCCATATTGGTGTTTTCATGGCAATATCCAACAAAAGAAGTCAAGTTTTTGTGATGAACTTTCATAAGAAAATTGGCCTGCAGATTAAGGTCACATCTTAGTTCATATATCATGTGAACTCAAAAGATTCCATATAATAATTTCTTTTACAAATATACATAAGTGAGTTTCAAGGTTTTTCCTTTATTAAAAAATTTGTTATTTTTAAAATATATTAAGATATAATCATAAATATTTAGGTCAGGATTTGTAGATACCATGGACTATTATGGCTTCTAATATTGGCCTACCATAGTTTTAAAGTTATCTTGCTACGTTTAATATGGTTGCCTATAACCTATAATTCAATATAGTAAAGATATAATTGTTCTCTTCAGAAAAGAAAATAAAAAATTTAAGAACTTTCTATTGTGAACATAGGTCATTAAGCTGAACTACACCAATTCTCTTGTTTTCGCTCTCTCTAGCTTTCTTTCACTACATTTTCTTTATTCTTTCTTTCTATTTCAACATGGTACTAAAATGGCATAGAGCAAACACGCAATAAGGGCTAAATCTCATTCTGGCTTAATGGAACTCTTAAATACATAAGGAGTTTCTTGAATCCAAAAGGAAAACCTAAAATTCACCATAAAAAAAAAAAAAAAAAAAAAAAAAAAAGAGAAAAAACCTCTTTTGAAAATGAGTTCTAAATTTTCATTTTACATAGTATCGGTCTATTTAAAGGCTCCGAAAAAAAAGAAAAAAAAGAAGTGTCTCCAAAAAACTTAATATGTAAGTCAAAATATTCCTAAATAAATCATAATTAATACCATACCATAATTGGACTCTAATTTGACTATAAAAGCCTTAAATACATTTAGAATCAAGAAAATTAAATTTTCTTCCTCAAAAAAGAAAATTAAATTTTACATACTAAAATTCTGAAAATTAACTGAAAATAAATAATAATAATAATAATAATAATAATAATAATAATAATAATAATAAACGATACAAATTATCCCTCATATGCTCCCTTGTGGATGCACATGACGCTTTCTACTCTACAGACATCCTTCACGTGTTTCGTATGTGCTTAGAGCCCTCCTGCCCCAATTTCATCTTAGCAACATGCCTGACTTACTATTTGGCTTCCATGATATGTTCAACTTGGCGACGACATGCCCGAATTACCATAAATACCTTGAAATTTTCAAGATCTTTAAGCATAATAATCTTTATGATCCAAGATCCAATCCATGAAGTCTTCTTTATATGACACCCCATGAAATTATGGAATATCATTAAAGTTGCAAATATGTCGGTTGATAGATTGACTACAAGCACAGTCCTTGACATGTATAACTCTACCATTGTCGCGATCACTTTTGCCTTTAAAACCAAGATCAATGAGCATATCTCGAATCTCATAGAACCCGCAAGTCATCATCTCATCATGAGCTTGAATCACCACTATAAGCACTTGCACCCTGTTTGTTAATTTGTTTAGACCCCAAACAGATTGTTTAACCTAATGAATTAGTTAAGTAGTTATTTAGCTTAATTATGAGATCTATGTTAAATAATAATAAATCATATCATGCAATGCGGAAAAATAAAGAAGACAACAATATGATTACTCAGGAAAACCAATGAAACTAACAGTTTCAAGGTAAAAACTTGAGGATAATTTTACCTAACTATCCTCAAGGTAAACAAAATCACTAAAAAGAGTTGAAGTTTACAAAAGATTTAACTCCTAAACCTAATTCTACCTCTAGAACTTATTGACACGATCATGTGCAGCTCGGACTTTACGGACTATTCTCTCTTGAATTTGCTAAATACAAGCTCCCATGCTTATGACTTTCAAATCCCCCTCAAAGGTTTTAGATCAACAGTCATTGTTGATCTTGTAGCAGTAACTTGATTCCACTAGTTGTTGTAGATCTCTTGATTTGGTAGATACTTGTTGAGTTAGAAGGTACAAAACTCACAAGACTATCAAGAACCTCTAAAATGTAGTTAGGGTTATTCTTTTATACCAAGAAGTGTTTCACTTAAAACCCCAAACATTTTTGTAGTGTCTGGACTAAAATAGAATTCTGCAGAAAAAATTCTGACTTGGTCAAACCTTAATTTCGATTGGTCGAACCTCACTGAAATTAACTTCTCTTTTCTGTAGCTTGTAAGTTCTTGAATCCTGATTTGTGCTATCATAAGCAATGTCTAATACATAATCTAGACATGTTTTGATCTCGCTTTGCCGACATACATAAAAATAAAAATAAAAATATTTAATCCTAAACAATTAGAGCCTAACACACCCCACGACCATCGTCAATAGGGTGGTTGTTTCTATCTTCACCTTTTGCCATACTAGGATTCTAACGAGCTCTCATAGGACGGAAAGCGTGACACATAACAGAAACATGAAAGGGCTAGAAACCAATATACTAAAGAAGCTTTGATTCTAATTGACGTGTAACAGAAATGTAGTAAAGGCTTAGATCTAGTGCTAGCTTAACAAACCATAAGGTATCACTTGAATCCACAAGGAAAACTTGGAATCCACTTAGGGAAAAAACCCTCTTAAGAAAATTTTAATGTACATTCAAATTCTAAATTTTTGTTTTACATATTGCAAGCCTATTTAAAGGCTCCAAAAAAACCTATTTGCAAGTTGTTGAGGACATTTTGGCGACATGGGCCAAAAATGCAAGAACTGTCTAAATCTCACCTTGGGTTCTTTAGAATTGATTATATGTGGAGAGTATAAAGCCCAAAATTCCAATATTTAGTAAATAAAGGCTAATGGTTCTTTAACAAGAGAGAAATCAACATGCCATAACTGAAATACAAGAAAATGCAAAAAAAGTACACAGTTATGAAACTTCAACCCACAGTCAGCAAGAAGAGGAAATTAAGAGAGGTTTTGAGGAAGAGAGGAAAGATTCCATTATACCTGTATTTCCACTCCTAAACATCAGAATTGTGAGTATGTTGGTTGGGTGAATGGGCTTTTACTTTAATGTTTTAGCAATGTGGGTAAAACGTAGGTTGGTTCCTTTTGAACTTGATTGGAGCCTTTTGTATTGAGTTTGGGTTACTCTAAGTGATTGGTTTTTGGTCAATAAAAAAGGGTTTGAACCCCAAGGTCTCAATCAAAGAAGTTATGGTTAGATTTGCTTTAAGTGGATAAGAGAGTTGACTTGCTTTTTGCATAATTTGGGAAATGAAGTGGCCTAAATTGATGGGTTGATGTTTCCTAGACATGGTAGGCCCTTAGAGTCTGCATTTGGTTGCTATAGCAAACAAGGTTAGCCACTTAGGGTCAGCTATGTGTTTTAGGCAAAAAAAAGTGTAGAGCTAAAAAGTTAAGTCATAGTCAGCTAGAGCGTAAAAACTCTTTTGAGGTGGAAATTTAGGATACAAGACCTCCTCCATGAGCCTGAGGTATTGCCAATGTTCCTTGTCCACTTGATAGCACACATGGATTGGATTCAAGCAAAAGGTCCGAAAGAAATCTATCCATATCCAAGGTTTTGAAACCTGGACTGGACCGTATGATCTGATCGGGTTAACTGGAAACTGCTCCTTGAAACAGTTCTTTAAACACAAAAAATCGGAAATTATATTTTTACTGTGAACCTCTCAAATCGCGGTCAAACCGCACGGTTTTCTGAACCAGACACGGGTTTTTGGGTTTCTTCCTCAGAAAATTTCTTTGTGAAGAGCAAAAAATTTCTTTGTGAAGAGCAGTTTCAGGTTGGCCTGATATGTTCTTTAGGAAGAATGAGTGAGACGAGGATAGAAAGAGGGAAAGTGTGTAAAGGATGAAGCTGTGAAAGAGATACTTACCTTCAAATCTGTTATAATTTGCTTGAGAACTGAGGAAGACCGAAGACGAGAGACTAAGAAGTAAAGGAGAGAAAGACACAAAATTTCAAATATGAGAAGTAGATGCTGGAAAGAAAAGTAAAAGTGTAGAAGAAGTTATCAGATTGCTTGGGAAATGTGATTGTGCGGATGAGTTGTCCTTTTTATTATTATTGAAAAAAAAATTTTAACTTAAAAGTTAAAATGGAAAGCCCAAGACTTGGCTGGGTGACGTGCTCAGTGAGATAAATCTCATGAGTTGGTAATTTTTTTTAAAAACAAAATAGACATTTTTTACATAATATTGATATCATATTTAGCTGAAACTATCGTGTATAAAAAAAATAAATAAATAAAAAATAGAAAAAGGTAAATAAGACATGCCTATCAAGTATTTTAATACTATTTTGTATTTCTCATTATAACTTATACTTGAATTTTTAATTATAATTGTAATGTATTTTTTTATGCTTTATCATTTATCATTTTTTCTTATTTAAAAGTTGTAATAATGTATTGGAAAATTATTTAATTTTTTCATGTTTTTAAAATTAATATTGCTCTTTTTTATAAAAAAATTTATCTATTATTTGTATTTTATATAATTATTAAATGATTTATGACGTCATCACGGTTTGACCTTGGTTGAACCTTGGTCTGACCTTAAAAACCTTGAACCTCTCTCTTTTCAAGTTCTATGAACGGTCCGGATTTCAAAACCTTGCCTATACCCTCCAAACCAAACTTTTCAATTTCCCCCAATATATAACATGAGCTAGGGCCATGTTTAAAAGAATAAAATATAATATACATATGAATTAGGCCCACAACAAGGTCGGGCTTGTAGACAATGTGTCACGTAAATGGTTATCAACACAAGTCAAAAAATGACAATAGAATCTTCTCTATAAACATTGTTCTCGGCAGGGGGTAGTGCCTACACTCTCTCTACTGTAGTAGTAAGTTTCCCTTCACTTGCGAAGGATGGTGAGGTCCCTCTAGTAACTTCATTTACTAGGAGGGTTTTGTTTTTTGTTCTCTATATTGTCTTTTGGAGTTGGGGTGGTTAGTGTATTCGGATGGAGGACCTAACATCTAGATGGATGAATCTCTCGCTGATTGAGGTAGAAGGGTTGAAGGTGGATCTAACGAGAGACAAAAAGAAGGTGGGCATCGTCTTGGCAGCGAAATTTTTCACTTGTCGGAATGTAAACGTGGAAGTGGTGGCTAAGACTTTCCGACCCATCTGGCGAACTAAGGGGAATTTTGAGGTCTGTGATGGCAAAGATAATGTTCTATTGATTGCCTTTGAGATGGAAGTGGATGTGGAGAAGGTACTTCAAGGGCAACCATGGGCTTTTGATAGACATTTAGTGGCATTGCAGCGATAAGATGGGTCGGAACCAGTCCATTACTTGGCTTTTAAGTTAGCCACCTTTTCGGTTTAGAACCATAATCTCCCTTTTCAACTATTAACGGTCGAAGCGGTGCTTAGTATTAGAGAAACAATTGGAAAGGTGAGCCGGCCAAAGGATATTGGGGAAATGAAGGGAGGAAACTTTATGAGAGTTAGAGTCGAGATCGATATTACGAAATCGCTGTGCAGAGGTAGGAAAATCTCATGGGATCAATCCGGTAAGGGTTGAGTAGCGTTCATGTATGAGCGTCTGCCAAATATATGTTACTGGTGTGGACTTGTCTCGCATGACGACAAGGATTGTGATTTATGGCTGAACAGTCAAGGTTCGCTACGGATAGAGGATCAACAGTTTGGGTCATGGATTAGAGCCCCTCAGTTCAACCATGTGAAGAAAACAGTTGTTGAGGTTCAAGGATATGACCAACAGAGGAGAATGAAGCTGCAACACAGTACATCCACAGAGGTGCACACCGAGAAGTTGACGAAGGAAAGGCCAAGACGGATGCAAGTTTTTGACTCTGTTATAGTGGTGCTGATGGAGGTGAATGGCAGAGGAAGAGAGTTAGTGGACGACAGACAGAGGCATGAGCTTGAAGGCCGTGAATGACGGAACAAGATCCCGGATTTTGAGGAGATTTTGCAGGACATTGATGATGCTATCCATAATGGGCCTATGATCCCGATTTCAAAGCACGTTGATCCCGAAATCTCAGCAAATCAGAGTGTTAGTTGCTACAATCTGATAGATATTGTAGTTATGGAGGCTGATCGTGTTTGGGAAAATCAAACTCAGGATTTGAATGGAAAGTTGAAGAATACGGATGGTGGCGCTGTGAACAAGAACGTAGCATTTAAAGTGGGCTGGGTTGAAATGGGCTTGGAAGGGGTGAAAAATAAAACCAAACCCAACAAGAGTTGAAGTAAAGGAAAACAAAAAATAAGGCCCATATGTGGACCGGTGTTGTCTCAAAATAAAGAAGCATATCAAGGAGAAATGGGCTTAAGTGAGGGCACGTGGAAAAGAGTTTTGACCCATAGCCCATGCACCTATGCAAGCCCTTCTTTGGACATAGAGATTGGTTCGAAAAGAAAGTCTGAAAGTTTAAACATTGAGATAGCTGAGGTGGTAACAATTGAAAAAAAGATGAAGGTGGATACGGAGAATGACTGTTTAGAAACAGCGAAGGTTGCTAGGCAACCCCGTTGAGACCAATGAGTCTCTTAAGCTGGAACTGCCAGGGGTTTGGGAACCTCCGGACAGTTAAAGCCTTAGAGAAGGCGGTTAATAAAGAAGAGCCCAACATTGTCTTCTTGATGGAGATGAAATCGAACAAGGAGTGGATGGAGCAAGTGAAGGATCGATGTAAGATGAAGCATGGATTAATCATCCCTAGTGATGGAAGTAAAGGTGGTCTAGCCATGTTGTGGAAGGAAGGGATCAAAGTGGAGGTCAAGACATATTCTCAGGAACATATAGACTTTTGGGTAGAAGGGGGATGGAATGGGAGTCACTGGCACCTCATGGGTTTCTATGGTAACCCTGACACAACGAAAAGACCGGAGTCATGGGCTAAGTTAAAATTTCTCAAGGGTACGTCATCACTCCCTTGGCTCGTTATTGGTGATTTCAATGAGATTACCGGTCTATCGGAGAAGGAAAGAGGGCAGACTAGATCGAGGAGGCAGATGGAGATTTTTAATGATGCCATAAACCATTGTGGCTTTCAGGAGGTGGATTTCATAGGGCCGAGGTTCACATGGCTGTATCAGAGGGCAAATGGTACTCAAATTCGGGAAAGACTTGATAAGGCGCTAGCTACCAAGGAGTGGATGAATGTATTTCCCACAACAAAGCTTTACCACCTTTCGTCGTTGGCATCAGACCACTCACCACTTTCACTTCATTTGGTGAAGAAGAGGAGGCAAAAGAAAATAAAGAAATCTTTCTGTTTCGAATCGATGAGGCTAAAGGATAGTAGATGTGAGGATATTGTCAAAGTTGCATGGGAAGAGGGATTACAAACAGGGACAGGTGGTTTCTTGAGGAGTTGCCTAGAGCAATGTAAACACGACCTAGATGCATGGAACAAAGAGGAATTTGGCCACGTGGGAAGAAAAATTGCTGAACTACAACGTAGGTTGGAATGGTTGGAACTACAACCAGCAAGTCCAAACATGATCAGTGATATGAGGACTACTAGAGCTAACTTAAACTATTGGTTAGAGAAAGAAGATGAGATGTGGCGCCAAAGATTAAGGCTGAATTGGTTTCAGGAGGGAGACAGAAACACTAGTTTTTTTCATGCAAAAGCCTCTGCGAGATACCAAAAGAATTTCATTGAAGGTCTGGTGGATGAGCATGGAAGGTGGCAGGATGATGAGGTGAAGGTGGGGGATATTGCGATAGACTATTTCGAGAAGCTTTTCACTTTAAGCAGTCCTGAGAATTTCTCTGACATCCTTAGTGCTATCCAACCAAAAGTGACGATAGCCATGAATGAAGAGCTCACCCAAACGTTCATAGCATAGGAAATTAGAGTGGCCCTGAAGCAGATGTACCCCCTCAAAGCCCCTGGACCTGATGGTATGCCCCCTATATTTTTCCAACATTTTTGGAGTATTTGTGGTGAGGTTGTGATGTCGACAGTATTGGATTTCCTCAACCATGGTATGTCTCCACCTAATTTTAATGAAACACATTGTTCTTATTCCAAAAATAAAGGAACCAAAAAAAGTTTCTGATTATAGGCCCATTAGTCTCTATAATGTTGTTTATAAGCTTGCCTCTAAAGCCATAGCAAACAGGTTGAAAAAAGTTCTACCGTCCATTATTAGTGAAACCCAAAGTGACTTCATGCATGGAAAGTTAATCACTGATAATATATTGGTAGCTTTTGAGACCATGCATCACATTAGTCAGAAAAAAGGAGGTAAAGTAGTGAGATCGCAATAAAACTTGATATGAGCAAGACCTATGATAGAGTGGAATGGACTTGTTTGGAAAAATTGGGCTTTGTTGATAAATGGCGAAAGCTGATCATGCAATGTGTCACTACTATTACTTACGCCATAAAGATCAGTGATAGCCCTAGGGGTCATATTATTCCTTTAAGGGCTATCCGTCAAGGAAATCCCCTATCACCCTACTTGTTTCTGTTGTGTGTAGAGGGACTATCAACCTTGATTAAAGCCTTAGTGTGCAATGATAGCATGGAGGGGATTGCAATATGCCGTGGGGGTCTAAAGCTGTCCCACTTATTTTTTGTAGATGACAGCCTCATTTTCTGCAAAATGTGACACGCTTCAAAGAGTTCTGGAAGTGTATGAAAAAGCTTTAGGCCAGCAGTTGAACAAAGCAAAAACCTCCCTATTTTTTAGTAGCAACACTCCTAAGAAGATCCAAGATGAGATTAAAAGAAGATTTGGTGCCCAAGTAATTAAATAGCATGAAAAGTACTTAAGTTTGCCTTCCCTTGTGGGAAGAAATAAAAGAAGTACTTTCAATGACATAAACGAGAAGCTAGGTAGGAAATTGTTCGGATGGAAGGAGAAGATGTTATCTAAAGTTAGGAAAGAAGTTTTGATCAAGGCAGTAGCCCTAGCCATACCAACCTACACAATGAGTTGTTTCAAGTTGCCGGACTCCCTTTGTGATGAGTTGATAGCCATGATAAGGAAGTTTTGGTGGGGACAAAGGAAGGATGAAAATAAAATCCCTTGGTTGAGTTGGGAGAAGATGTGCGAACCTAAGTCAAAAGGAGGTATGGGTTTCAAGAACCTAAAACTATTTAATTTGGCTTTGTTGGCAAAACAAGGATGGAGACTCCGGGTAGGCCATGACTCTTTAGTTTATCGAGTTTTAAAGGCCAAATATTTCCCAATGTGTGATTTTATAGATGTTACAATTGGCAAGAACCAATCATACACGTGGCGTAGCATTATGGCGACTCAACAACAAGTCCAAGATGGCTTGAGGTGGAGAGTTGGAAATGGAGCTAACATTCGTGTATGGGAGGACAAGTGGTTACCAGTCCATCCACATATAGGATAAGCTCTCCAAGATTGTTCCTGCACTCTGACACTCGGGTACAAGATTTGATAAATGCTACTACAGTGGAATGGAAAGCCACGATCATTGATTCATTATTCCTACCCCACGAGGCTGAAGTTATAAAGAGCATACCCATTAGTTCTCGCTTGCCACCTGATAAAATCATTTGGACAGAGACATAAAATGGGCTGTTTTTGGTGTGTAGCGCTTATAAACTAGCTGTGAATCAACTTTACTTAGTAAACAAGGGCGCTAGCTCAGACACAAGCAACCTAAGGCATTTCTGGAGGAAGATTTGGAGCATGCAGGTTCCGCATAAAATCTGCCACTTTGTTTGGCTAGCATGTCGTGATGCTTTGCCGACGAAACAAAACTTGCTGAAACGGAAGATAATTCCGGAGGAAGTTTGTGAAGGGTGCAAGGAGGCGCCAGAGACAGTGGGTCATGTTCTTTGGGAGTGTCCGAGAGCTAGAGAGGTGTGGGAATGCTCTAAACTAGTGATTTGACCAACTGATGGAGCGAACTTGTCCTTCCAAGACATTATGTGGACTATGCTGTTGAGCGATGTTGGAGATGACCACGTAGCGCTGAAAGCCACCATTGCATGGGCACTGTGGCATAATCGGAATGAGACTAGATATGGTGGAGTTCAAAAATCTGGGCAACACCTGTCACGATGGGCGTCGAATTATCTGTTGGAGTACAAGGAGGCGGTAGCTCAAAATAATCCAGCCGCACCCTTACCTCAGCATGGTGTCGCATGGTCTCCTCCAAGGGGTGGCCACTTCAAAATTAACGTGGATGTGGCTGTTTTTTTGAAGCAAAAATTAGTGGGAGTTGGAGTGGTGATCAAAAATGAGGAAGGGAGACTTGAAGCAGCACTAAGCAAAAGATCCATGCACCGTTAGGGGCCGTTGAGGCAGAGGCCAAGGCTTTTGAAATGGGTCTACTGTTTGCTAGGGATATTGGAGTGCGTGATGTCGTGTTGGAAGGGGATTCACTGGTAGTTTACAATGCACTTTGCATATTTCCTCACCCCATCCTCTATTGATACGGTGGTCCAAGGCATACAAGACATTTGTAGGGACTTTAGGAGTGTGGGCTTTTCACATGTTAGAAGACAGGGCAATGTTCCAGCCCATTTACTAGCAAAGCATGTGTCTAGCATTGATGATTATGATTGAAGAGGACCCTTGCTGTATTGTGCAAGCTCTTATCCATGATGTAACCTCTTTTTCTCATATGCAATAAAATAACTTCTACCTTTTCTATCAAAAAAAAAAAAAAAACACTAGTCAAAATATTTCTAAATTGATTTTAATTAATTCCCTACCATAACATAGCTCTAATTTGACTATAGAACCCTTGAAAAACCTAAAATGAAGCAAATAAAATCCTAAATACTAAAATTATGAATATAATATAATAAAAAAATTAATAAATGATACAAATTATCCCCCAAATTTTTTCCTACATCACAAAGCCCTAATGTCGACATTATAGTTCACACCTGAGATCTAATTGACTGAGATCCCATATATACCTAAACTTCTCAGATCTACATTCATGTCCTCAGATTTGTAGTGTCAAGGTTGCAAATACCTTTATGGATTATTTTAGTCTTTATATGATGTAGAACAGATAGCACAGACTTTCATGAAGTAGTGAGAGTGCTGAAAATCACAAATCAAGATCTATGTGTGCTAGTAGAACTCATCAAGGTGATGATGTTGAAATTGCATAAAATTTGGATGGCTGAAGGAAAGCGACATTCTGATCAAGACTCATCACTATGCCACGAGGTTCTTCTAATTTTGGCAAATTCCCATGTTACGCCCCGAAAAATAGTAATTTTGTCATTTTTATAATTTTTTTATAATCACTTTTAGTTTAAAAGTCAAAATAAGATCTCGTTTATTTCAAGATGTCTCTTAGTAACAGTAATTTCAATTTCCACAATTATATCAATTTTGCCTTTTTTGGTAAAAATTACTATTTTACCACCTAATTACGTTATTAGCACGAATTAGGGTTTTGTAGGAGTTTCCTAGCTGCTTTAGGTTTTTTACTATTTAAACTCATTGTAGCCTCCAAGGAAATTTAGTTACCAAATGAATAAAAACTCAAATTTTTATCTATTGTTTTTCTCTAGTAGATTCTAGAACCTCTCACCTTGTAGATTCAAGGAACCTCTCATAGATTCAAGGTTAATATTCAAAAGCTAACTTGTTTAGCTTCTTTTCCATTCAAAAATTAATGTATTTGTTTTCTTGTGACTTCCGCTACATTGTGATCATATGCTCCCTTGTGGATTCATGCACCACTTTCTACTCTATAGACATCCTTCACGTGTCTCACATGTGCTTGGAGCCCTCATGCTCTAGTTTCATCCTAGCGACATGTTTGACTTACTATTTGACTTCCATGATATGTTCCTTCCATACAATACACATGTTGGAGACTGGTCTATTTTGTGCTCGCACATATTAGAGGCCTTTCCTCGTCTTTCATGTGCATGCATCACATGCTTCATGAGTTTCTTCATCTTCGATAAATTTTTAGTCATTTCTTTGTGTGACCCGATTCATTCAATTGGCATTTTAGATTTCTAGACTAGAGTTTTAGGGGATGCTAGAATATATTTGGATATTGCCATAAATATTTAAACCATAGCTTTATAATAGCTTTATAATAGCATGAGTTATTTTGGTTTTCAACGTTTGCATACTAAGTCAATATATATATATATATATATATATATATATATATATATGTATATATTTTGGGTTCATTATAAGTTATAACATACAGTTCAATATGATAAATATATAGCCATTAAGAATTTTCTGCTTTAGACGTCAGACGTAGGCCATTGTGATTATCTTTCATCAAAATCAAGTTATTTATCACTCTCACAGTTAAAAATAGTTGTTACCTACCTCTGCCTGAAATTCCTTATACCCTTGAACTGATGAAGGTGAAAGCATCTTCACAGCAACTTGAAGGCCATCAAAGTAGCCATGATAAACTGTTCCAAAGCCTCCTTTCGCGATAACGCTTGCAAAATTATTGGTAATACGCAGGACCTCTGAGTATGTGAACTGCTGTTTCTTAGACTCTAACACCCTTCCTTGTTCAGTGGATACAAAGATCACCTCCCCTGCTGGCACATCTGCTAAGATCAGGACAATTTAATAAAGCATATGATATCCTTGTCCCTTTTGCTTCCACACAAAATTGACATTTTGGTGATCTAAAACTGGAATACCCAAAAATGTCCAAGCTTTAAGAATAAAACAATGGAAAATTATTAGTTTACATTGTACTGTCAATGTAAACAAATAATTGTCCTAATAGTTAGTTCTACCTTTTTTCCTCCTTTTCAGGTGCCACAAGAGAGCAATTCCACATAATGAGAGGATGGCAAATCCAACAACTGCTGTTACTACTGGAACAACAACATTCTTTTTCTTTTTGCATGGACTGGACACACAAGAATTTGGATTTGTATTTCCCCCATCACTAGCAAGATTTGGATTTCCTCCAACACTAGTATCAACAATGAAAGTAAAACTTTAAACTGCAGCTGATACCAAGAACCTCTTGATCTTCTATCTTATACTAGCGGTAGCTATAGAACTCTTAATGACTTGGCTAAAGATTGGATATATGATAGAACTACTTTATAGAAAAAATAATTTAATCAAGGGAAAAATTATTAAAACTGAAATAACGAGAAATCCTCGAGTAAATAACAGACCTGAGCAAAAGTAATCCCTTATTTGATCTTTCAATGAGTTCCATGGGAATGGACCCTGAGAGGCTGTTATTTTGAAGGTTTCTGTAAAGATAGATAAGTACGATTTCTATATTCTTACAAATATAAACTGTGTAACTTGAATCTTGAGTAACTTACAGAACTTGCAAGAGTAGCAGTTGTGATAGAAAAGTGGGAACCGTTCCATTTAAGCTATTGTTTGATAGATCCCTGAAATAAGCAAACTATCATGTTAAATATCAGTCACAATTATAATAATGAAGAAGAAGAAGAAGAAGGAAGAGCTATTCAGTTTTAATAAGCAAAAAATTGACATTTTCTGGTTCTTGTGAAATACTTACAGATATTGTATCATTGTGAGATTTGAAATGAAAGGAGCTATCTCCCCAGTCAATCCACTTGAGGATAAGTTCCTAATTTCATGATTTCATGATCATCAAATTGCGGTTTGGAATCTGACTGAAAGGTTAGGATATATGATTACTTTTGAAGGCATAAACTTACAATGATATGATGCTGGCTGGATCAAAATTACTGTAGCTGCAATTAAGACCGTCCCACGAGTAATCTCTAGGGGCACAAGGATCTCCTTGCCAGTTTCTTTTTATTCCATACATTGACTTGATATTCTTGATAGAATCAACTAGTTGTATCATAGGTGCCAAATGAGATGAAAGAAGTTAAGAAAACAAATGATGGTGTAATGAACATTTTTACAAAGCTACTTCACTGTGTAAATATCGATAATGATTCATGTGATAAGAACATACCATCTTTTTGGTCTGTTTGTGCTTGTAAAAGCTGATTCACTGTGTATATCTCGATAGCGTTGAGAATGGGTGGAAGGGTTGAAGTCTCGGTTTTATTGATCCAAATCTTAAATTTAGTTTCACTGTCTGGTTTTGTTCTGTATGTTGGGCTGTATATTGTAGTAGCGACCAGGTATCTTGGAGAAAGAGCTTTATACCACAAATCCCCATTCAGAAAGATGTTGAATTCTCTAGACTGATTTGCTTGAAGATTTTCAATTTCAGCAAAGTGCATGTAAAAATAATATTGGGAGGTTGCATTGTTGGGAGACCAATACAAGTCTATGGAATCATTTGTAGTGAATGGCGTGACTGCAGTACTCATGACAACAGATGGTAATTGGTAAGAATTGCCGCTTGAGACCGGTTGAATGGTACTAATGTTTCTCAACTGACTTGCGCCAAAGGGTGACCATATGCGGTCAAAAACATCATCTTTGTACCTAATAGAAACGAATGATAGGGGAGCCCATTTGATTGAAAATGACTGTACTAAGTCTTACCAGAAGGATGCTAAATTTAATGGCTTACCTGTAAGTTTGATTGACTAAGCCGCAATTCGCCCGATCAAAGAGCTCCAGCGATCCTGATTTAGGTATGTAGGTATCGTTCGGCAAAGGTCTTAGCTCTAATACTGATATGAAAGGTGTCCCAAAGCCTGTGTTTACAAGACAAACATAGATGTCTTCTGATGAGGACAAATGAATAATTTCCTTGGGTATTGTACTTGATGCATCTGACACTGCAACTGTATCCCACCTGTTTACTCCAAGATACAAATCAAATGTTGGGGTTTTGCCTTCGCCATCATAGTTCCCATACATGAATTTCGCTCGGATCAAATAGTTCCTGTCTTTGCCTGATGAAGGGCTTAAGGTGTAACAATTTTTAGTTCCTTCAGGAAAGCTGTGGACAGTCCAAAACTGTTGTTCAAGAGAATTGGTCCTGTATTCGGGTGAAATATTCCCATTTACACCAGTGTCTGTGAAGGTTGAGTCTGAAGTGTAATTGATATCTGTTATTCCATCTTTATAGCTTGAGTCATCTGGTATCCCACAGTCTATGCTGATAAAGCCTGAAAAAGAAAAGGATTAACTCTATGGTTAGAGTGCAACAATAGATATATAACGGTGCTCAAAAGATTTAGACTGTCAAACCTAATTGATCCTGGGAATGAACAAGGACAGTGAGAGCGAAAGCACCATGAAGCATTATTGCGAAACGAAAATGCTTGGTCATTTCCAACATTGTTTGGACTAAGGACTCCCTGGCGTGCCTTTTCAGATTTCGATCCTATTAATAGTGCTTTGCTCTAAGTTGGATGTTGAGCAAGTCTTACATTGATGAAATTAAAGTATTTTAGTTGCAAATTCTGTCTTTGTCAAAAGACGCACTAACAACCTATCAAAAAAAAAAAAAAAAAAAAAAAAACGCACTAACTTTTCTTTACTCTCAAAAAATAAAATAAAATTCCTTTTATACCCATCCGTCTCTAGAATACTTGAACCAAAAAGTCCATGACAGTGAAGGCATATACATTAGGGCCCGCGTTTCATATGTGAGTTCAAACTACAGTTGTTAAAATGATTTACAAACTATGGTTTAAACTTTAAAAAATGTTGTGATAACACATGTTTAAAGTACTCATAATATAAAAAAGAAAAAATTGACACCATGTTGGATATACATGTATAAGTGAAGTTTTACAATGAATAATAAAAAGGATAAGAGGTTAATATAATATTATTGGGCCAAACAAATAAACTGAAACCTTTTAGGTCAAGTGGTATCTTTATATATTATATTAACTATTCATTTGGAGACTGTAGATGTTTTCTCCTTAACAAGCTAGTGCTATCAAAGCTCTAGGTGGTGTGCAATGATGGTGCGAGATGTTCAGCATCCATTTCCTAGTGGTAACAGGGCAAGTCTAATGGGTACATACAAACAATCCTAGAGAAAGACTCAAAAAAATGAGTATTGCCAATTGTGCTAATTAAATCACTTTCAATGGACATGAATGTATTGAATAGTTCTTATATATGGATGAGCATGCAGGTTGACAGGTTTCCATAGATGTCGTAGGAAAGGCCCACAAATGACGTGTCAGTGATAGACAAAGCCCCTAAAATCTTCATTTTCCGTCACTACTCAATTGGAGGGTCCAAATTTCAGCCAATTTTAATTTTAGCCTTATATTAGCTCCTCAATTGGATCTTCCCAAAATGTTCTCTCTTCAATATCATTGTATTGACAGCTAGCCAAACAAATCCTAATAGCTGTTCCAAAACATAAATGGCTGAGTAATACAATTTGTACACTTTGTTTTCAGATTGCCATCCTTGAAGCCGATTGTACGTTAAGTCATTATATATATAGACACACACATAATCGTAAGTCATTATTACAAGTCCTTTCAGGATAAAACAATACAAATGGACTCAGATTTATATATATGCATATGCCATGACGAAGCATTAGAATATCTAAAAAAAAAATAAATGAAAATAAAAGGTTTGATTTCTTCAACTAGTCCAATAGCTTTGAGACTTATTCAGTTCTAATAGATAGAACAGCAATCTGACGTACTTCAATTGAGTACGGCAATTGTATGAAAATATCAGCAATCGTAGACTCAAAGTGGTCCAAAGTCAGCGTTTTGTTTTCTAATTGTTCTGGCAAAATCAAGTGACATCTTTGATGGCACGCCATCATTCATGATGTCTCAGTTATCAAATTTAATTTTTTATGGTCGCGAAATGGCTACTTGCAAATTTATGAATTCATATATTGCACATTCAAATAACTAATAATGCCATCATATAGCATCAAGTGAATGTGGTACATTCTGTTTTAGAGCAAAAAAAATCTTTACTAGCGTGAAAATTATAAGCTGTAACTAGAACTCCATGTTTAGGAATTTAAACCAACCATTTAAATTTCAAAAAAGAAAAGAAAAAGAAGAAGTATATTATGAGTATTAAAGCTACAAGTTTAACTTATAATAATTTGACTACTTGCTAAACGAAATGACAAGTAAGAAAATGATCCAAATTTTTTATTTTTTATTTTACTATCTTTATCTTGTACCTGATTGGCCTTGGGCGTGGAAAGAAAGCAGTAAGAGCAAACCCTGCTAGGAAAACTACGTGGAAATGCTTAAACTTCCCCATCTCTTCTTGCTTACGGTAGCACAACAATCATCCGATTATTAATGTTTCCATAATAGTAAACGAAATATAAAATACTAACAACTTAGTCAATATCTATCTTTTCTCTGAAAAAAATAAATAATAAATAACTTAGGACCTGTTTGGATTGAGAGAGGAAAAATAGAAAGTGGAGAGGAGTACAGTAGAGTTTGCTAAAATAGACTAATTTTGAGTCAATTTTATTCTACTCTATTCTACTCCGCTTCCCGTCCCTTCAATCCAAACATACCATTAGTGAATAGGTCATTGTGGATTTTTTATTTCATTTTTTCTGTTCCAAATTTTCTAAGGATAGAAAGATGAAATTGTCACATTAGGATAAATTATTAAGAGATGCGTCCTACATGAAGAGGTGAAATTGTCAAACATACATAAAGATATGCTAGGTCAAACATACATTTCACTAAGGGGTGAGACTTTTTATTTATTTATTTATTTTTATTTTTTAAGTTTCAATCATGTAGTTCAATTGTTGTATGGCTATGACACACACACATAAATATGTGTGTGACATAATTGGGTATGTATGTTTTCCTAAATTCTATAACTACTGCGACTTTGTCAATAAAGTTTGATTCCTCAACAGGATAAATTAATGTTCATATTTAATGCAATACATCTCATCCTTCTCACATATGTATATATATATATATATATATATATATATTTTTTTTTTTTTTTCTTTGTATTCATTTTAATAAAAATAAAAAATAAAACAGAAAAATGCCGAAATAAATAATGAAAGTTGTGCTTCTGTTTTCGTTTTTGTTTCTTTAATTATTAAGTTTTCCTTGTCAGGTTCAAATTTTCTAGGGATAGAAGGATGGAATTGTCTAAGGAAGTTAGGATTTAAGCAACTTCTTGAGTCACCACCAAATTATTAAGGACAAATTACTAAGAGATGGCTCGGGGTTTTGGTCAAAACAGGTTAGACAGAGAGTAAGTTAGATTTCTGCTAGACATGGCTTGGTATACTATTTTTAAATGACATCTCTCTCTCTCTCTCTCTCTCTCTCTCTCTCTCTCTCTCTCTCTCTCTCTCTCTCTATATATATATATATATATATATATAAGTTACACTTTGTGTAACTCTAATGAATGTTACACCACATATCGCCGAATTTCTTCTTATCTTTTATTATATTTATCTTATATATTAATCTCATTGACGGCTCTATGAATTTTTTTTTAGAATGGTCACTAAAAAACTTAAATTATATATAAAAAATTTAATTAAGAGACAATTTGAATATATCAACATTACCAAAAAAAAAAAAAAAATACATGAAATATTACAATTTTTTGTACTAAAAAAGAGAATAAGAAAAAAAAAAAAAAAGACTAATAAGAGATAAAGTACAAATTGAAAATGTTGATATGAGAATAATAAAGTGACCACAACAATTTCATAACAAATTATAAGGTTGAATTTATTCAATCATGTGTTGACTTTATTTCGTGCAAAATTTACTTGTATTTCAATAATTAGATAACCTGTATTTAGGTGGGAATAATGTAAGTGTTGTGTATGAGAGAGTGTGAAGAAATTCAAGTGTGTGAGCATTTAGAGGATTCTCGCGACTAGATCTCGTGAGTGACTTGCAACTGGGAACTCGTCAGAATATCACACGTGTGAAGCATGCAGGAAGCAAAAGGATCACGACAGCTAGATCATTACAGGACAAAAAGTACAGTCTAGCCTAGCAATTATCTCGCGACTCAAACTTGCGACTCGTCCCAATGGCGAGAATGAGTCACTAGAATGCCCTGTTTTGCAGAAAAATGACTTTTCACATTCCTCACGTACCCTACTATAAATAACCTTATACCCATAAAATGTAGAGAGATTCCATAGAGAATTTTGAGAGAGAAACCCTAGAGAAAACCAAGATTAACTTATCCACAATCTTAGACTTTTGATTCTCCAAATTCCTCTACTCTCACCCTCTCCATTAATATACCCTTGAGAGGTTCATTAGCCAAATCCTTATCTCACCATACCCAAATCAGTGAGGAGGTATTTTGGTACTTGGGAAGCAGTTTGGAGATGACCAAATCACTTGCTTGATGCAATGGACTTATTGCAGGATCCGAAAGCTAAAGAAGACACGGTTAGGCTTAACCTTATTGGAGTAAGAAGCTTGGAGAGCTTAGGTGCATTAGGTAGATTAGGCTTAGAGGGTCTATTGTTATTTATGTATCCCAACTTTATTCTTTAGTGGATCATTTCACCGCTTGGAGGGTGGTGGAGAGGTTTTTCGCCGAGTTCTTTGGTTTCCTCTTCAATAATACATGCCGGTGTTATCTTTGTGTTTACATCTCTTTAACCCTTACTCTCTACCTTTAATTGCTACTGTGTTGTGATTAATTATGGTGTAGACTTGTTTATTTGTTTGTGTTTTTGCTTGTACCTATTATTCCACACATCTATTGTTTGATATAAGCTTGTGTTGGTTAATTTTGAATATGGGGGTCTAAACATTCATTAGTGTTTTACACATTAATCAAACTTTCACAAATCATATGCAACAAGTTGTTAGCTATTATTGGTGGGTAAAATATGTTAATAATAAACCTGAATTAGAATTAGTAACAACTTACCACATAAGATTTATTGTGAAATTACTATGAAAATATTGTGGATGTAGCATTACTCTTATATTTATTGAACACAAATTCTTATAATTCTCAAATAAAGGTGTTCAAAATTTTTATTAGGGCGGTCAAAATAGGTTAATTTAGTATATAATATTTTTTTTCTAAGTGTGTGTGTATATATATATATATATATATTTTAAGTCAGGGTGGTCACAAAACATATTAGTTTAAAATAATTATTTATATATAAAATATATATATTTATATATTTTTGCATGTATAATTTTTTTTTTCTTTTTAGAGGGTGGTACTAGGAGCATCCTCACATATAAGTACAGTTGCCAGTGATTAGTCTTTTTATTAATTTTAATTTTCTTTTTAAAATTTATAAATTTATAAGAATTTATATTATCTTTAGCTTTTATTTCACTTTGAATTTTCTTCATTTCCATCAAGATAAGAACTTTCATAAATCGGTCTATTTTAACAAGTTTGTTAATTAAAGTGTTAGGCTTTAGACCCCTTAACACAATATGTTTAACCTAATATCAAGCCAAGTTGATTAACAAGTTTGTTAATTAAATCTAGGTTAAACAAATATGTGTAAAACAAATATAATGCGGAAAGTAAAGAACACATAGATCTGATGACCTAGGAAAACTAAACCAGTAAAAAACCTGGGGAGGATTTAGCCTAGCTATCCTCAAGGTAAAAACAGATCCACTATGAAATGATTGAAGTTTGAACAATAAGACTTAGACCACTAACATCCTATTGCTACCTCGTATAAAAAACTTACCACAATGACCACGTGACAGCTCCGAGTCCACTGACTACTTTTTTCCTTGATTTGCAGCAACCACAAGTTCTCCTACTTGTGACTTTGAAACTCTACTCAAAGGTTTTAAATCTTCTTAAAAGTTCTTTATGCAGCAAATGAAACAACCATCAAGTGCTTGATATGATTCTTGATGTTGATAGCTCTATGTGTGTGTTTGAAGGTAAATACCTCTCAGATCTCACAAAAGATTCAACACACAACTCAACAAAGACTTCTAAAATATAGCTAGGGTTTTTTCTTTTATACTTGGAGTGAAACACTTAACCTTACACGTCATATGGGCTTGGGCTGGTTTGAGAATTCTGCAGAAAATTGTTGATCCACGATTCTTGATCGATCGAGCATTGCAAAAATTGAATAGTAATTTCCTGCAATTACTTGATTCCAAACTTACATTAAACCAAACTTTGAGCACGTCTAAACCTAGACTAAATGTTTTGATCATGGTTTGCCTACATATACAAAGTGAAGTTCTAATACATTAGTTCCGAAAGTCTTAGAACCTAACAATCTCTCCCTTTGGCAATTCATGACAAAACACATTACACGAAACAAAATGCTCAAAGTAAAAAAAAACCCAATTATACATTAAAGCCCAAAATACAATTCAACCTAACTACTATCTATCAGTTGCAAAAGTATACAGCAGCTTCGAATGAATCAACTTGTAAATTCCCAAACCATAAATGCATGCGTGGAAAATACAAGTAAACCAAAATAAATTTATTGTTTTCACAAAACATAAAATAAAAGACATATACCATGAATAACCTCATAATATAAGTCATAACCAATGTATCATAGTTTATGAAACAAGAACATAAACATAAATAAAACAAGAAGCATAAAAATACCAAAACTTGAAAAATATGTCTCCCCCTATCATGGACAATCACATCATCAAAACATAACTCATATCTCATATCTCCCCCTAAAATACAATCTACACCAAAACAAAAACTCATCTCCTCATCTCCCCCTATCACTATGCACTCCCCCTTTTTGTGATGTATTGCCAAAGGGCAATCAAGACTCATCCGAGGGTGAAGCCAGTGGAGAAGCACCTCTGGCATCAGCTACATCTGCTCATAAGGTTGCAACCTCATTGAGCAAATTCAACAAAATCTATCCATGTGCTGCCTAAACGGTGAGACATGTCTCTAGCATAGTACACATAGAAGAAGAAGATGATGTAGACGGTGGAGGATCCACGACAACAGTGGGGTCCACAAAATTTTCAGCAATAGGATCACCAGAAGAAGGGGCTCTAGATGCATCACCTATAGAAGACTCGACTCTAGAGCATTTAGAGCTAGCATTTAACTGAGCAACCCTTTGCCTAAGAAAGGTGGCACCAATAGGAGCAATGATATGAACAGGATCTGACGCAGGGAAGTCCTCTAAACCTAAATCTAAAAGAATCCTATGTATAAAAGCCAGAAAAAACAAACCATGAGACTTAGCACAACTCCTATGAACCTCAACAAGAGAACGAATGAAAATAGTAGGAAAACTGATAGGAGAATCAGTGATGAGAGCATACAAGAACGCACCTCTCTCAATGGGAATGGTATGTATGTGAGAAATAGGCCAAATGCTATGACAAGAAATCATAAAGAACAAATAATTGAGCTCAGTAAGCTCATGTGTGGGAACCCTAGGATTAGTATCCCAACTAATGGTAGTACCAGTAAGAAGAGACAGAATGTCGTTAATGAGAGGAAACTCTGTGTAAGGATACATAGGCTGCTGTACCAAAGGTAAATCAAGAGTTGAAGCCACTACCTCACGAGTAATGACAAACTCTTCACCCCTTAGCCAAGTCTTCACATAATGAATGTTGGAATCATCGGAGTAAATAGAGAGGTTTGAATAAAATTCTCTAATCAAAGTAGTCGGAGGGGGATGCTCAACATCTAGAAGAGGTAACCAACCTCGACTCTCAAAGTTCCTATGAATCTTAGGATTACCTCATCTAGGATAACTTTCCTCTTTGCCTAAACAGACCTAAAGATATTCAACTTTTCATAGGCTTCTTGATTAGATTTAAACTGAAATCTAGAAGATTAAAAATCAGAAGAGGAGAAGGTAGTGTTTTTCTTAGCTTTAGTTTTCCTAACCATGACTCTAAGAGTAGAAAGGAAAAATAAAACAAAAAGAAAACACAAAAACCAAGGGCAAACTGCATTAGACAGGGTTAGAGCACAGTGTATATCAACAAATAACAAACTATATGATGCATGTAATGAATGCCCATATGATGCATGCTCTAATGCACAAAAACTTGTTCAATTTTTCAAAATTTACCAACAATTGACTTGAATAAAAGAGTTTTAACCTAAAACCCCAAATTTTGAAAAATCCACTTTTCAAAACAAAATCAAAATGATTAATTAAACATTATACTCGTTAGAAAACATCATATAATGAATTAATCCATCGATTTCACAAGTTAATTTCATCAATTTAGGCTCAATTCAACAAAAACCCCAATTTTGTAAAATTTCAAACCCTAGAATTTCAAATCTTTCTCAAATCACAAAATTGATCAAATTAATGCATGAGAATCATGTATATATCATCTAATAACAAAAACCCAATGATTAAATTTTTACAAAAACAACCCAAAAAACAAAACCTCCAAAA
Source organism: Quercus berberidifolia (assembly GCA_028535905.1). NCBI lineage: Eukaryota > Viridiplantae > Streptophyta > Magnoliopsida > Fagales > Fagaceae > Quercus > Quercus berberidifolia. The sequence continues at coordinate 74,206,902 of JAPQVW010000002.1, read as the reverse complement.
ATTTTTTAGTTTGAAAAAAATAAAGAAAATGCACGAAAAATGTAAATAAATTGAAAAAGGGAGGGTATTTAGGTCTTACCTACACTTGAGGACAAAAACCCTAGAAGATTTGAGGAGGAAAACGACAAAAAATATTGGATTGGATCAGTCGAGAGAGAAAAAGACGAAAATGAGAGAAAACTATTTGAAAAAGTGATGAGCACGTGCTAAGAAAAAGCCTTTAATTGTCTTTCCTTTTGAAACTTGATTGGTCGAGTACCAATCAGGTACGAATCGAACTAGATAGAAGGTTTTCTTTAAAATCACTTAAAATTTTGATCGATTGAAAACTGGTTTCGATCAATCAAAAAATAGATTCGATTGATCGAGTACTAATCGAGGATCAATCAAACCAACCCGAGACCAAGCTTAAAAATTAAGGGATTTTCAATCGGTTGAAAAACACATTCGATCGAGCAAAATTTTGGAAAACAAGATTTTTTGAAAAAATGCAGAAGATTATGCAGAAAACACTCTACCCAAATAATTTCATGAATGAAATGCATGAAAATGAGTTTAAAAGTTTTTCAAAAAAATTTGTTTTCAACCCAGAATTTCAAAAACAAGATTTTCAAACTTTTTACCCTAACATTTTCAATCCATGAGCATATTTTGTACCAAAATCATAGAATATATAATCTTGGATGGCCAAACCAAATTCACACACAATTTCATGTACTAAGTTTTGCAAATAATAACTTGTGAAGTATGTGTAACTAATAACAATATGAGATACATGTGAGGTGATATGAAGATAGTAACCAATCAGAATTTCTACATTATTAATCACATAAATTTGAAAGTGACTACCACCTAAAGAGTTACATCATATTACTCCCACATCTCCTAAAAAACAAGCTTGCAATCATGCTTTTTTTTTTTTTAGTTAGCCTTATTGTATACATGTATTTTTATTATTATTTCTTTCTTTGTTTTTATTTTTATTTTTATTTTTTTATTTTTTAATAAAATTTTATTTTAAGGCTACACCTTATTTTCTTTTTGTGCATGTGCTACACTTTCTCGAGTACAAAATCTTACGATATTCACTAAGGTATTCATGATTGGCTAGTAAACAGTGGTGAGATGATTATTTATGCCTTTCTCTTGGGATTTTTTAGTCCTTACAATCAAAAGCATATGACTTCAAAATCAAGATCATGTGATCAAAAACTATACACAACTCACACATAACATGCACTACATAGATCAAACTAGAAAAATGCAGAAAAATAAGCTCATCCAAGCTAACCAAGGTACACGAGCATGTTATGTAGAGATAATATGGCCAACCTTAACTACACATCCATTGTATGTAATACAAAACACAAACTTCCACATTCCTCTTACCATTTTTTTTTTTTTTGGAAAAACAAACAAAAACAACCTAATATGAAATGCATGAATGTAATGCAATGCAAATTCTAGAAACAAAAGAAAACAAAAAGTCAAGAAAATGGTCATAAAAGATTTTGAGATGAAGCACAAGGACCAAGTCAGAAAGACTTAATTAGATTAAGCCTTTCGCATCCATAACCTCTTAGATGCAACTTTGGTTTTGGAGTTATTATTCATATTAGAATGATAAGCAACTCCATAATTGGTATAAAGGTTTAAAGCCTTTACCAATTCACCAATAAGTACCATAGAATCTTATGCTTGAGGCATAGGTACTTTTTATTTATTTGCACACTTTGCAGCTTGCAACTTGAAATAGTTTGGGCGAGTATGCCCAGCTTTTCCACAAAAATGACAAACCCACAAAGGTCTATCATGCTTCTTGTCCTTAGGGAAGTTAGGACTCTTAGGCTTAGACTCTTTAAGATCAACCCTAATCTTCCTAGAAACAGGAACATCTTCTTTTGGTTTGACAACCTCTATCTTTGATGGTTCAGAAGAAAGAACAAAGTTTGTAAAATGAGTTTTAAACACAGAGATGCTATCAACAAAACCTAAACTTGATTTGTCTAAGGGATACTTCTGAATAGTCAACATGTGATCAAGTTTAGAACTAGCAGACCTATTTGTTTATTCTCTAGCAACAGACAACTCTAGTTCTAGATTTTTAATCTTATCAAGCAACATCATATTTTCAGTCTTCACCTTATTAACCAATTCATTAGCATCAAGCAAATTCAGCAACAAGTTTTCTTTTCTTGTTCAAGAGTGGCTATCTTCTTTAGCCCTAAATCCATACTCATTGCATCCTTTGCAGCAACCTTGCATAACTTGTTATAAGTTGCTTGCAACTCAGCACACTCAGAGAGTTCCCTATCAGAAGGTTTCTCTTCAACCAAATCACTTTCATTAACTACAACAGTAGCTGTGAAAGCAAAGAAGTTTCCATCTTCATCACTTCGAGACTCGTGATCAAAAACTTCACCATCACTAAGGGTTACAACCATAGATTTATCCTTTGATCTCAAGAATGTTGGACATTCTGATTTCACATGACCATACCATTGACAACTAAAACATTGTTGACCTAGAGAATTACTAGAAGATTGACCAACTTTTTCTTTTGATTTTTAAGCATTATTGATTTTTGTTGGTTCATTTTTCTTTAAGTTCTTAGGTTCAGCATTGTTTCTACCTCTTACCATTTTATTGTTATTCTTGAGAAAGTTTCTAAAGTTCTTGGTAAGATAAGCAATCTCTGTAGAAGAGAGTTCATCATCAAATCCATTATCATTAACATCATCAACTAACTTAAGAGCCATTGATTTGGATTTGCCTGTTTTGGGTAGGTATAACTCATTGGACTGAAGAGAACCTACAAGCTCATCAATAAGGATGTAGTCCACATCTTTACTTTCAGTAATGATAGTTACTTTGGGTCTAAAGTTCTCAGTTAAGGATCTAAGAATCTTCCTAACAATCTTAGGTTGATCATAAATTTCACCCAAACTATATGCAGAATTAACAATATCATTAAGCTTAGCATAGAATTCATAAAAACTTTCATCCTCAGACATCCTAATGCTTTCAAATCTAGTTGTTAACTGCTGCAACTTGTTTATTTTAACTGTCTTTGTGCTTTCATGCACAATTTGAAGAATTTTCCAAGTAGTGTGAGCAACCTCAACATTTGAGATTCTCTTAAACTCCTCCATAGAAACAGTATTAAAAATAGCATTCATACCTTTACTATTAAAAGTGGCTGCTTCTTTTTGGGACATTGACCATTCACTAATAGGAGTAGTCGGTTTCTCCCATCCATATTCAATAAAGTTCCACACTCTCTCATCTATAGGTTTCAGGAAGACTTTCATCCTAACCTTCCAATAGACATAGTTATTCTCATCAAAGTGTAGAGGGATCACAAGAGAGTAACCGTGTTCCATGATAATAGGAGTCAATGATTAACTCTTAAATCAAGAGATCTAACACAAGAGCTAACCTGCTCTGATACCACTAGTTAGGTTTTAGACCCCTTAACACAATATGTTTAACCTAATATTAAGCCAAGTTGATTAACAAGTTTGTTAATTAAATCTAGGTTAAACAAATATAATGCAGAAAGTAAAGAACACAGATTTGATGATCCAGGAAAACTAAACCGGTAAAAAACCTAGAGAGGATTTAACCTAGCTATTCTCAAGGTAAAAACAGATCCACTATGAAGGAATTAAATTTTGTACAATAAGATTTAGACCACTAACATCCTATTACTACCTCATGTAGAAAACTTACTACCATGACCACGTGAAAGCTCTGAGTTCATGGACTACTACTTTCCTTAAGTTGCAGCAACCACAAGTTCTCCGACTTGTGACTTTGAGACTCCACTCAAAGGTTTTAGATCTTTTTGAAAGTTCTTTATCCAACAATTGAAACAACCATCAAGTTCTTGATGTTATTCTTGATCTTGATAGCTCTATGTGTGTGTTTGAAGGTAAACACCTCTCAGATCTTACAAAAGATTCAACACACAACTCAACAATGACTTCTAAAATGTAGCTAGGGTTTTTCCTTTTATACTCAGAGTGAAACACTTAACCCTACACGTCATATGGGCTTGAGCTGGTTTGAGAATTCTACAGAAAATTGCTGATCCATGATTCTCAATTGATCAAGTCTAATTTTCGATCGATCGAACCTTGCAGAAATTGAATAGTAATTTCCTGCAATTACTCGATTCCAAACTTACATTAAACCAAACTTTAAGGAAGTCTAAACTTAAACTAAATGTTTTGATCATGATTTGCCAACATATACAAAGTGAAGTTGTGATACATTAGTTCCTAAAGTCTTAGAACCTAACAAAAAGAGAAGAAGAAGGATCTTCGCCTATATTGGCATTTTTTTAATGGTGTTTTAAAAAAAAAAAAAAAACCACCACTATAGGTACCCTATAGTGGTGTTTTTGAAAAATGCTGCCATAAGTTTTCTATAGCCGTGTTTTGAAACATTTTAGTAGCGTTTTAAAATACTGGGCCTATAGCAGCATTTCAAAAATGTCACTATAGGTCTTGGTCTTACAAGGACCTATAGGTTGCATTGGCACTAGCTTAAAGAGTCAACTTTTTTTACTATTTAGTTTATTTTTTCTACTATTCAGCTTATTTTTGCTACTATTCATGGGTTCCACTGCACTTTTTGGTACTATTCATGAGTCTTACTGTACTATTTTAGCTATTTTTTAGCTTTATCTATTGTACTTTCAGCAAAAAGTTTTCAGTTTTAACTAAATAAGCTGTTCCTAAACAAACTCATAGTAGCATTTGAAAAGTGCCACAATAGGTCTCTAGCAGGGAAAAAATATTGAAGTACCCATAGTGGTGTTTTTTAAATACTACTATAGGTCCTAGGCCTTACAAGGACCTATAGTGGTGTTTGGAAAGTGCCACTATAGGTCCAGTCCAAATAAATAAATATTTAGGAACTACAGTGGTGTTTTTTAAATGCCACTATAGGTCCTAGGTCTTATAAGGACCCATAGTGACGTTTGTAAAGCACCATCATAAGTCTAGCCAAAAAAAAAAATTTTAGGGAACTATAGCGGCATTTATTAAACGCCACTATATGTCCTGGGTCTTACATGGACCTATAGTGGCGTTTGGAAAGCGCCATCATAGGTCTAGCCAAAAAAAAAAAAAAAAAAGGGACCTATAGCAGTGCTTTTTAAACGCCACTATGGTTCTTAGGTCTTACAAGGACTTATTGTGGCGTTTGAAAAGCATCACCATAAGTCTAGCCAAAAAAAAAAATTTAGGAACCTATAGCGGCATTTTTAAAACACCACTATAAGTTCTAAATCTTACAATGACCTATAATGGCATTTGGAAAGCGCCACCATAGGTCTACCCCTTTCTTTCTTTTCTATTCTTTTTTTTTTTTTTTAATTTAAATTTAATTTTTTTTATTTTTAATTTGAGGGATCTATAGCAGCGTTTTTGTAAATGCCACTATAAATCCTAGATCTTACAAGCGCTTTATAACGGCATTTGAAAAGCACCACCATAGCCTATCCAGAGGAAAAACAAATTTAAGGAACTATAGCGGCATTTATCAAACACCCCTATAGGTCCAGCAAATAAAAAAAAAATTATAAAATTATAAAAATTCAAAATATCTCTCACTCTCTCTCAAGAACCAAGCCACTGCCGACCACCTAAGCCATCCACGTTGCTGCCAACCCAGCCTAGCCCAACCTCCCTTCCCGACCTGCCAACGCCGATAAGGTCTTGGTCTTCCCTTCCTCTTCTTCTTCTTCTTCTTCTTCTTCTTCTTCTCTCTCAGTAGATCTAGCTTCTTTTTATTTTTTTTCTTTCCATTTTGTTTTTACTTTTTTCCTCTGGCCCATGGCCGAAAGTTCCCACATATTTTTTGGTTGTGTTTTGATTAATTTTGGTTTTGAGGATATGGAGGTTTTGGGTATGGTTTCAACTTCATTGCTACATGTTTGGATCTCTGGGTAATGGGTTTGTATACTTTTACAAAATTGAAACATGATTGCAACACCCATGAATTTTTATTATCAGATTTAAAATCTGTACATATTGTAACTTTGTTGCATAAAATTAGTTTCTTATGAAGTGAAACCAGCACCCATAAATTAGATTCGTTTTAAAAAAAAAAAACAATTTTAATAAATAAATAAATAAACCAAAGTGCAAAGTGCAATTTTTTTTCCCTTTTTTTAATTTTTATTTATTTTATTTTTTTTTTTTGAGAATCAAAAGTGCAATTTTAATGATTCCCACTTAAGGCAATTCGTGGGAGATCAAAACTCCTAAGTTTTAGCCGTGAGTTTGGAATCTCAAAAATTAAGGGAATGAGGATTGGGGGACATAGCATTTCTCACTATCAGATTCAAAAAATACCTATAACTAGTATTATGTCCGTGCGATGCACGGCTTAATAAAAAATATTTTGATAATATAATTAAATTTAATAACAAATAAAACAAAAAAAGAATTAATTCAAAATTTAAGATTAAAAGATAAATTGTACTTGTACACTTAAAAGAAATTTAATTTTTATTTCTTAGTTTGATATTTAAATCATTTGTTTTAGTGTTGATTTCATTCAAATAGTTATAAGTTATATCAATTCTAAACTAAATTAATAATAAATAAAAATATAATACTCTAACTTAATGTAACATTCTAACTTACTAATAAATAAATATAACACCCTAACTTAAAGTAATGTTTGTAATTGTATTGTGTTTTAGCCTTTAAGAACACATATATTATTTTTTTTATCATTAAAAAAACATAGATGTTAATATTACACATGAAAAAATAATGAATTCAATAATTGAAACGGTTGAAAACAAAATTAAGCCAAAACCTCAATTCATTAATGAAAAAATATCCAAATTTTTTAACCTTAAAAAAAAAAAAAATAGAGTTAAGTAAAGATAGACTTATATATATAGAAATTTGGACAGATGGATTCTCTCGTATCCAATTTCATGTTTGACAGCAAATTTTCCATAATAAAATATTGATGTCAGCAACAAATAATCATGTAATAAGAAATTAAAAAATACAAAAATATTGCTTGCTATATTGACTTCTAAAAAAAACACTAAAATGTGTGATCAAACATAGAATTTCAGCCTTTCTATAAAACTTGTTGATAAAAATCATATTATATATAATAAAAAGGCAACAAATACACAAAATCTATTCAATTTGATGAAAGAAAAAAAAAATACCTGCAAGGTTATAGGTAGGGTAGAGAGGAGAAAGGAAAAATATAGCAAATAATTGTAAAGTACGTAGTAGAAATAATGAAACACCAAAAAAACTATGTGTATATATAGTGGGAATTTTAAGTTGTGAAGAAGATATGAACAAAAAGAAGTAGTTTAGGTGAAACTCAAATACTTTTTTTTTCTTTTTTTCTTTTTACTTTATTATTAAGAAAAAAATGACATAAGATGCAAATTTATCCACACAAAAAAAAAAAAAACAAAAAAACAAAAACAAAACGTAGGAAAAAAAAAAAAAGAAAAAAAAAAAAGAGGAAGTTCTATCTTCTTTTTTATCCTTTTACGTTTTTTAAAGAAACATAGGAAATTTTTTTTCATCAAGATCAAGATGGTGTCAACTAAAACCATAGATGGCAACGGTAACCATAAATTTTTCTCTTATATATATATATATATATATATATATATATATATTATAAACAATCTCTTTCATATATATATATACATATTATAAACAATCTCTTTCTCATTATGATGGGATTTGGATTTTACACGTGGGAGCTGCGATCATTTATATAAAAAAAAATATACATTTTATTTACTCATTATTTGCTGTGGCGTACTGGCATATGGAGTTTTCATCATCTTGGCTGGTGGAGTGTCGATGTCAACACGAATCTGTTTCGTACTCATTAAAATTTCAACAAATTAAGAAGTTATATCCTAATCAAAAACAAAGATTTAAAATTGATCTCTCTCTAGATTTTAGAGTCCTTATTTAATTATTCTTTCACTTTAACTACTTTAATTTACCTACTCTATGTATACTCTAAATTTTTTTTTTATAGAAATTATAGATAAATTAATAATAAAAGGATTATATGAAGAATTTAGATTGTAATCGAATTAAAATTTTTATCAACTTAGAAATTATAGGAGAAAAAGATAAGGACAAAAAATATATATCTATTTTTTTAATTTAGGGTTTGTTAATAATATTTTAGATAGACACAACTGTTATATTTGTAAATCAAATACTAATTTCTTTCATTACTTGATTTGTCATATTTATCCAAAAAATATATATATTTATTCTTAAAATCTAAAAATTTATTAAAATTTCTGCAATTTGGTGCCACCACTTGGCACAACCACAGCGTCTAAGTTCATCAAGATCAAGATGGTGTCAACTAAAACCATAAATGGCAATGGTAATCTCTTTCTCTCTGATATATATATATATATATATATATATTATAAACAATCCCTTTCTCATTATAATGGGATTTGGATTTTACACGTGGTAGCTACGCTTATTTATAAATTAATAAAAAAAAAATACATTTTATTTACTCATTATTTGCTGTGGCGTACTGGCATATGGGGTTTTCATCATCTTGGCTGGTGGAGTGTCGGTGTCTACACGTAGCTATTTCATACTCATTAAAATTTCAACAAATTAAGAAGTTATATCCTTATCAAAAAGAAAGATTTAAAATTGATCTCTCTCTATACTTTAGAGTCTTTATTTAACTATTCTTTCACTTTAACTACTTTAGTTTACCTACTCTATGTATACTCTAAATTTTTTTTTATAGAAATTATAGATAAATTAATAATAAAAGGATTATATGAAGAAAAAGATAAGGACAAAAAATTTAGGAGAAAAGATAAATTAAAATTTTTATCAACTTAGAAATTATAGGAGAAAAAGATAAGGACAAAAAATATATATCTATTTTTTGATTTTAGGGTTTGTTGATAACATTTTAGATAGACACAACTGTTATAGTTGTAAATCAAATACTACTTTCTTTCATTACTTGATTTGTCATATTTATCCAAAAAATATGTATATTTTTATTCTTAAAATCTAAAAATTTATTAAAATTTCTGCAATTTGATGTCGCCATTTGGCGCTGTGGGGACACGATTCGTGGCGGACCGTAACAGTGTTGGGTTCGCACGTAAGAAGGCCCCAACAATATCATTTGTAGAGCGTGGGTTTGAAAGGCTAGGCCTTGATCGACGAGCGGCGGGTTTTTCGTGGTATTCGTGCGTGTCTATGTTGTTTTCACCCATGGAGTCTTTCTCCTGGAGGTGGGCTGGGAAAAATGGCCAAAAACCAGAGCCTCCCAGCCCACCTCCAGGAGAAAGACTCCATGGGTGAAAACAACATAGACACGCACGAATACCACGAAAAACCCGCCGCTCGTCGATCAAGGCCTAGCCTTTCAAACCCACGCTCTACAAATGATATTGTTGGGGCCTTCTTACGTGCGAACCCAACACTGTTACGGTCCGCCACGAATTTTCCCAGCCCACCTCCAGGAGAAAGACTCCATGGGTGAAAACAACATAGACACGCACGAATACCACGAAAAACCCGCCGCTCGTCGATCAAGGCCTAGCCTTTCAAACCCACGCTCTACAAATGATATTGTTGGGGCCTTCTTACGTGCGAACCCAACACTGTTACGGTCCGCCACGAATCGTGTCCCCACAGGCGCAATCACGGCATCTAAGCCCAACTTTTATTATAAATAATATGATTTCATATACTCCTAACGTAATTGAATTTTCCACCTCTTTTTTTTTTTTTTTAATATATATATATATAGGAATTAAATTCTCTCCTTAAACTCCTATATCAACTGAACATCAACTGTAATTTTATAGACATAAACAAAGGTTTGTAGGTTTTTTAGAGAAAAATTCTTTGGTAGTCTCAGAGTATAGTAAAATGTTGTTCTCTCTTCTCACATTCATGATGGATTCCACAATGAATTTAAAGAGTGTATCCCACCATGAATGTGAGAAAGGAGAGAGCACTATTTTCCGTACTTGTGCTTTGAGAATACTTAAGAATTACTCATTTTTACATTGGGTAGGTTTATTAAAATATATATATATATATATATATATATATATATATATTGAAGTCTGAAGTCTGACCTTAGTCTAGAAAAAAAAATCTATCTACACCAAATGAAGCGAGCGAAAGTTTGTTTCCCTCTTCAAGAACAAGTCAAAGACTCAAAATACAAAACATATTGACACTGACATTATGTCGTTAAAAATGATCAGGCTCCATCAATGTATTGATAGCCCAACAACTACTCAAATAATAAAATGCAGTTTGTTAAAAAATCCACAAAGCGGCATTTGAATATATTTAAGAACTATGAATAATCTATATGCATAATCTATAAGTCTTGGTCAAAATTCAAAGAAAGAATTGCAGCTATGGCCTTTTCACTGTCCAAAGCAAGCTGTTGCGTCATGCCACCATTTTTGATAACTCGTCATCTCCAGTTGTTGTAAGATTTTTTATTACAGGAACAAAATCATACGCTAAAGAAGACCAAATCTCACTGAATCAGCCATATGCATGTATTTATTTAAGACTTTAAAATTTCAGCTGAACCGATGTGGACAAGAGAGTATCATCTTCCTATAAAAAATAAATTAACCAACTTGACTTGCGTCTAGGCTGTCTAGTGTCCAATATATTAGACTTGTAAAAATGGTAATGTGTGTTTACTTTTAGTCATGTGTCATAATCTTGGTGGTTCCAATATATTGAGGCATTGGACAAAAAATTTGTCTTAAATAAACTGGCTTGTCATAGAGGTTATTGCCAAAGATTTGGTCTATTAGATAATTTTCCCATTCAACAATCTAGATAAACTAGTGAATAATGTATTTTATATAAAATTTCTCAATTAAATTTTATGTTCAAGGAAATAATTAATAGAAAAGGCCAGTCCAAGAAATTCAGGCTGCATCCACCCATGTATTGGAATTTATCTTGAAAAGACCAATGGAAAGAATTTATGAATGGAAAAGACCACCCAAAAGATTTTTTTATTTTTTTATTTTTTTTTTGAAACCAAATCCAACTTTTATTGATCCTCATGAACTGTCAAAATACAAAGCTTCCAAAGCAACCGGAGGGGAGTACTCCATCCATATACAATTTCATCATCAATATTTTTTGCAAACCGAGCAAGAGAATGCACGACAGAGTGGTTATCCCTGCTGCCATACATTTGACATCCTCATACAGGTGTCCCAACCGAGAAAACTCAGTCCGCGAGCTGAGTATAGCCTTCGTGACCACAGAGTTGTCTCCCTCCATCACTATATCCGTGAACCCCGTGTCCACTGCAAACTCTAGTGCTTTCTACATGCGAGGAGTTCAGCCTCCTCAGTATCTGCAACTGATGGTCCTCTAGCTGAAAAAGACGCCATAACTTCACCCCTCTCATTCCGGATTGTGGCCCCGAATTTAAGTTTTATGTAACTCTACCAGAATGTGATTATAAAAAATTATATCAAAATAAAATAAAATCTAGAATGTATGTTGGGTTATAGATTGATTCCGATTAATTAATTAATTCAATTATTTAAGTTAATTAATTAAGTCAAATTACATACAAATTATGGAGACACACACAAATCACTAAATAAACAAAAGTACAGTGAAAAATAAATTGACACTGTAATTTGCTGGCTAATGAGGAAAACCCCTCGCACGGCAAAAACTCCATTGGATGATTTTCATGTCATCAATCCCAAAAATCACTAATTAAGAATCAAGTGATTATAGATATAAAGAATCTTATTACTACCCTAGACAATCTCAAATTACCAACTTACAGTTGAACCTTCACACCAATCCCTAATTGGACTAAATTTTGTAGAAATTTCTTTCCTTTTACATGGCTCCTAGTATGTGATTAACTTTCCAACAACAGATGTTTCTTGTTGGATGCAAAGTTCTTAACTTCAATACATGTTGAAAATCTAGAAGCACTAGATTACAAAATCCTAAAGCGCACAAGAACGCAATAATTTTTCCAAAAATAATGAGTTCTCTAATTGAGCCTTTGTGTCTTTCATGATATTAATATAAAGTTTTTATACCCTCTATTATTTTAGTAAACGAAACCCTAGTAATCCAAGTCATCATGAGCCAAAATTCTGATATGAGAATTCTAGATCTGGATAGCCATATAGATCGAGAGGTGTTGAGTTAGTGTTGAGGTCCTTTATTTAATCTCAATAGATACTAGTTTCAACATTAGTGTTGAGATTCATTATTTCAATTTTCTTCACTTATTGCTTGGTTCAATTTTTTTCTAAACGGACACTTAATAATATCACTTGTTTTGGTTGCTCAACACACTTCATGATATTCTAAGCACATCTTAGATCTACCCAATTATAAATAAAATGCATTTTGTCAAAATATATGCAAACACAATATATATATATATATATATATATTATTAACTCTAACAATATACAAACCTAAAAATCATATAAAAAATAAAAAGTAAAAATAAACAAATGAGAAATTTTAATGTACATTTGTTGTCGGTTAGTCCTACATCAACAAATTCACTTTCTTTTTTTCTTTTTTTTTTTCTTTTTCAATCAATTATGGCAATCGATTGATTTAATTCAATCCCCAAAAGTATTATAACCGAAATTACTAGGGTAAGAACACCAAAATTTCTATGAATAACCTTTCCTTGAAAGAATAACCATGAAACCAGGTCTAAAGAAATACACATTAATAAAATTAATTATAATTTATACATAATTTAAATCCAAAACATGAGATAAAATCAAATACAATAATATCTCCTCTAGATTTAATACAACTCACTAGCTACATATTGTTGTATATATAGGTATATACATGGATAGGTCGTAATAATAATGTTTAAGTTTGGAGAGTATTGTTTCATAATGTGAAAATTCAAGTTCTGGAATTTTCTAAGTGAAAATTCGAAATATAGCATTTTTGATCGGTCAAAACTTTGGCTCGAACGATCAAAATGGTAAGAAAATAATCCTAAAGTTTCTAGATGTCTCGATTGTTGTTCAATTTCTATTCGACCAATCGAAAAGAGCACTCAATCGATCGAAAATTGTGAAACAGGATTTTCTGCAAAGTTTTCTGTTGACTGTTTAGAAAGGTTGAAGAGGTTTCAAGCTTTGTGAAAGGTTTTATGAAACATTTTAACTTTTCATACGTGCCTTTTGATGAAATATAACCTCTATGAGTATAAATAGAGGCTTATATTTACTTGAAAATAGTAAATTAGAAAGAAATACAAGAATCCTATGGTCATTCTCCAGAATTGCTATCTGTAGAACCCAATATCTTAGTTGTATCCTAAGGACAAATTTGTAATAACCCTTTAGCAACAATAGTGTGGAAGGAAAATATTATCTAAGGAAAACAATATTGTGCCTCCAAGTTATCTATTTTCTATTTGTCTTTTACCTTAACTTTGTTCTTCAATTATTACTTTGTGTAATGTTTCCAACACATATTTCAATTCTCTATGTTAGAAACACACCCAAAAAAAAAAAAAAACTCTATATAATGAAATTCTATTTTTCTATGTCTCACGGCTAGCAAAACTCTCTTTATTTTCTTTGCACTCTTGCACAGGCATTTATAATTCTTTTTTCATTTCATTATTTTAATTCATGCTCACAAATTCTCTTTGATTTGTGTGTTGTACAAAAATCTTAATAGAGAAAACCTTAAACTTCTTGTCTCTCATATTGTGTTCTCTCTCTCTCTCTCTCTCTCTCTCTCTCTCTCTCTCTCTCTCTCTCTCTCTCTCATATAATTTTTCTTCTCTCTCCAAAATGGTGGACCCTTGAGTGAAGCCCTAAAATATTTTGCAACCATATGTATCATTTGATAAAGAATAATACATCACTGTTATAACAGTTAATAAAAAATTATTTTTATTCACAAATCATAGACTTTTCTTCTATACTAATGAATATGATTTTTTCTTTTTAACCTTAATGGAGACCTAATGTAAAGAAAGTTAACTTTCTATCTTTCACCTAAAGGCCAAACTTCACAACTAGCGAAATAACCAGGGATGGATCTAGAGGGGATTCGAACCCCCCTGGTCTAAATTTTTTTTAATTAGGTATAATTTGCCTATTTTAAGGTTGGGCCTCTTTCTTCCAATGCTATAGCTCAAAATTCATCCTACTAGCCTGAATGTTTCTATGGTAACAACATAAGTTCTTCATACATCGGGTGCTTTTTTCTATGGTTGTGGCAAACACCAGTACTCTTTGTGAAATGGTGTGGCTTTTACAGTGTCCCTACACCTTCTACTAAATGGGTTATTACTTGTTAGGCCATGGAGTTACTAGACACAGCCCTAGGCCTTTGTTGCACATGTAACTAGAGCCTAGAGGCCATGGAGTCAGAGCTCCCTTGATGGATGGGCTGGGGCCTGTGGGCCCCCATGAGTCCAATTCCACCGGCCTTTGAAGTCCAATTCCACCGGCCTGTGTTTGGTTCGCGTAAAACCATTTCCGGAAAGGAAAACGTTTTCATGTGTTTGGCTGTCACAAAATTCATTTTACGGAAAATTAATTTTGGTGTTTGGTTCATTTAAACATTTTACCAGAAAATGCATCAAATCTGGCAAAACGCTAGCTCGTCCGACGAGCGTCCGACGAGCGGCGCGATCGACGATCGCGATCGCGCCGCTCGTCGATCGACAAGCGCGCTCTTTGGACGATCGCGCCGCTCGTCGATCGACGAGCGCGCTTGTCGGACGCGCACCGCTCATCGATCGACGAGCAGTGCGATCGTCCGACGAGCGCGCTCGTCGATCGCGATCGTCAATTGCGCCGCTCGATCGACGATCGCACAGCGCGATCTCATCGATCGCAATTGTGCACCGCGTCGCTCGTCAGCGCGCTGCGATCGTCAGACGAGCGGCGTGATCGTCGATCGCGCCGCTCGTCGGGGTGGCGCGGCGCGATCTGGGCTCTCTCTCTCTGATCTGGGCTCTCTCTTCTCTCTCTCTCTCTCTCTCTCTCTCTCTTTTTCTGGAAGTGATTTGAAGTGAAAATGAGGGGAGAAAATGATTTCCGGGTCAAAGGTGAAAATATTGGTCAACCGGAAATCATTTTCCGGAAAATGATATTTTCCGTGAGAGCCAAACACTCCGGTTTTACGGAAAATGATTTCCGGAAACAGTTTTCACCCAATTCAAACACACCCTTTGATTCCATTGCACTCAATGCCTTGTTGAAGTCAATGGATCTCATTAGGCATTGGGGCTTAAAGCCATATCTTGTAGTGTCTTCTATTTGATGCATTGGGAATGGACTTTGTTAAATAAAGCCCACAAAATAGAGAGCTTCGAAGTTCGAACAACTCATCGTAATGAATGTCACTAAGCTTGGAGCACAAAATCGTGTAGTGCCTTCTAATTGTTATATTGAGCATGGGCTTAGTTAATAAAGCCCACACAAAAGAGGGCTTCTATCACATTCAGCTCACGGGCTTCGAGAATATATTTAGGCTTTGGTAGTAGCCATCCAGTCTTAGATTGACAAATTTTTTGACCCACGACTTAGGTGTAATGTTTGTGAGCATGTTGCCTTAACACATTCTAACTCTGTTTTTGTTTTGTTTTTTTTTTTTTTTTAATTAAGAATACTAAGTATTTTTAACATACATACACAGGGAGAGGTGAGAAGATTTTTTAAAGAAACTTACAATGGTATATATCTAAAAGGGCTTAACTTTTGGATACACAGTACAGACTTTAAACCTCTTTAACTCACACTTGAATTGTTGACATAGAAAAAGCCCCTTAACTGTCATATTTTAGTTTTTCAAAAAAATTGTTATTCAAAATTGGTGACAATTTACCGAAAAAAATAGATTTATTTTCAAAGTAAACTAAAAACATTATTTAAAGAAATCAAACCACGTCTTCCAATATAAATAAGTATGCATTTTTCTGTAAAATAATTAAATAAGTAGTCTTTTTTGCGAAAAATTGTATATTATATCTCCTTAAATTTAAGATACATAATAAAACATTTTTTTTTTCAATTACAATCAATTTACACGATCAAAAGATTAAGATTCATTTTTTTAAAAGGGCTAAAACAGTAGAATGCATAGAGACAACAGAGCACCCGGAATTAGCAAGCCATCTAGGGGCAAGGATGTCAATACCATACTGGAGGCCGTACTGGTTTGGCCACCGGTACGATATATTTCGGATACCGGTCAATACCGGTGTACCGTTTCGGATTTACCACTATTTTTTATATTTATAAATAAATACATAAATATATATATATGTATGTATGTATGTATGTATGTGTCTGTGTATATATATATTATAATAAATATAAAAGTTTACCGTAAAACATTTCCTCAATTCAGAACTAATTATTCATGGTTTTAGACTTTAATATCATTAAAAGGGAAAAAAAATAAAATAGAAAGCTTAAAAGTTACCATTGCATACTAAGAAAACAAATAATACTAATAAGTTAATGCAAATAAGTTACCATTCTGTCCTAACAAAAATTCAAAAATTACAAAACTTAAAAAAAAAAAAAAAAAAAAAAAAAAAAAAAAAACTTTTTTCTGTACCGACCGATACGCCCGGTACGGCCGGTACGATCAGTATTTTTTCCAGTACGAAACAGGGAGATCGAGCGTACCGGATTGCTGGCCAGTACGGTATATTCCGGCCGTATCGGCCGATACAGTACGAAATCGATAACCTTGTCTAGGGGGCCGGGGCCGTCCTCCAACCAACTCAAAAACTGCCTATCCAATCGCAACCGCAAAACCCAATGCAAGCCCCGCCCATACCCTGTTACAACAACACTGCACTAACGGCTAATTATGATCCTCAGTAGCAACAAGGTGCTCAAGTTACCTTAGGGACCTAATAGAGCTCACTACCTGCCATTACCCTTATCCATTCCTACCCTATTCTCCATGATTTGCTCACACAAATTCAATTTAGTTTTTTCCTAAAAATGAAAGACTCCTACTAGAAAGGGTGCATGGGTAGAAGTCGAATACAAATCTTTTATATCACTTTAGTATTCCACTTTATACTTTATCAATTATGACATGTTATGTATTAGAGTTGGGAACCTTATTATTACTTTTGAGAAGATTTAGGCTTGCTTCATCATTAATAACATGTTTTAGCAATAATTAATCAAAGTGAACATGCATGGATCTTTGGATTAATCATGGATCCCACACCCCAAAAGATGACTCTAAGTGACAGTGGTAACTTTAGAAATTTTTTTCAGGATAATTATTAAGAAACTTTAATTAAATGAAATTTGATAAAACTTTAATATTATTAACTTTAATTTGATAAAACTTTCTGTTCGTATAATATTTATTAAATCTGAATTGAGGAATTGGTGGCACCAACTAAAGATTAAACAAAAATTAATATGTATAAAAAAAATTAAGCAATGCTAAAAAAATTGATAAACCAATTGAACATAAAAAAAAATTATAACATATATACTAGTAGTATGCCCGGGTGATGCACATATTAATTAAATATTGTATGAAAAAAAAAATTATAAGTGTTATACAAAATAGAATAATAATTAATGAGTCACTTGAAAGTCTAAATTAACTATCTTAGTACATGCATATATTGAGCCACTTGAAGCATATAGTGTATATAGCGTGCAAGTTTTATAATATTAAATTTCAAAATTATGATACATGATTAAAATATTTAAATAAAATATTAATTTGGTCAATTACTATCTTGCCAAGGGAGTCTGTTCCGTATGGTCAATTCCACTAATTTGGTCTGAGTCAGACTCAAACCCTCCATGCCTTCGAGCCAATTCCATTGCTAAACATTGCTTTAACTCCATCACTACATGAGTCATGGTTGGCCTTTCAATTGAAGTGGGAGATACACAAGCCATTGCCGCTTCTATTGCTTTCCAAGAAGAATTAATGTCAAGGTCTCCTTCTAACCTCGGATGCACAATATTCTCAACGTCCCCTTACCCATTTAATTATATGAACTTTCTTAGAATTTTTAGTTATTGCAGGACGGCTTGTGATTATTTCCAATAGAACAACCCCTAAGCTAAAAACATCACTTTTCTCATTCAACTTGTTTGATGCATAGTACCTGTAAGCTAAAGAAGTTTCAAATAAGTATTTGAGAAGTGCTGTTTTTCTTTTTGAAGGAAATTTGAGTGGTTCTAGGACAACAAATTACAATTTTCTGTTATAACTCTGACATGAAAAATTGTGAGTAGTTGTCTATCCCTTATATATAAACCTATAATTTTTTATTCGTCACTCACACTCTGCTACATCACACAAAGAAGTTGTGTATAATTGTTATGACACTAGATTTTTTAGTATTTGAGTATATACATGGTAAGTGAAATTTTATGTAATTAGGATAAAATTATGCATCATACGTGGCTAGTGAGCTTTTCTGTAATTAGGATAAAAGTTAGAAATATAAAGATATATATATATATATATATATATTTTATAAAAATTGTTATTCTTTCTTGCAAAATTTGATTTAATAATTTCAATTGCTTAATTATAAAATTGCAATTTAGTCCGTACTAAGATATTTTCAACTATAATGTTATAGATTGTTAATATATGAATTTAGCATATGTAAGAATTTTGAATCAAAAAGAAAAAAGAAAGCTATTTATTTCTTCATTGAAACTATTGATTTTATTGAAATGATGTTGCAAAGTCTATGATTTTTACAATGCATGATTTTTATTTTATTTTACATTTTCTTATATGTTTTATCCATATTGTTAGGAAATTGGTTATTTATTGAGTAGTCAAGCTCACTCTATTCCTTCTATTTTCTGTTTCAAATTGTGATGGATGAAAATTAGTTTTAAGGCTTTCGTTGAGACTGTATAAATTAGAGAAGAAATTATGAATTTTGAAAAAAAAAATTCATACTTCTAGTGTTTAGTATTTTTGTCATTTAATAGTAAGTTCGATCACCTGAAGTTTTGGATTTTTGTTTTCTCTAACATGTGAATATTATTTTGGCTTATGAATTATTTGAGCTCCGTTTTGATTGCTTTTTTTATTAATAATATTTGAGGTTAAATATTACCCTTTAGAAAGGCTTCAACATACTTGTAAAGAGAAAACTTATTCATTACTTGTAAGTGTGCTATCCTTTTTGCAAGCCTAGCTTATTCATTATGTACGTTCATTCGAGATGTCATAAAAACATAACAAATTTTGTGGAATGCAAATACTGTTGGAAGTGGTAAACTAAAAGGTGCCTTTTGATATTTCATAACAATGTGTCTTTTGTTTTTTTATAACTGTTTGTGTTTTTTGTTTTTCCATAACTGTTTGTGTCTATTGTCATTCCATAACATTTTTTGTCTTTAAGTCTTCCGCATTTTAGAATTTTTTATTATGAAACAAAGGGTTATGACAATAATCACAACTCTCGTAACTTCACCCTATAAAAGGGAATAGATGTATAATGTGAAAGTACGTGAGAGAAAAATTTGTAGTGAGCTCTCAAGGTAGTAGTCTAATCTCTTTGTTTGTGAGATTGAAGTACTCTAATAAAATTTTCATTCCTCTATTTCTTGTGACCGTACTTTATTGAAATTAAAGTCAAGGTTTTGTAAAGAAAATAAAGTGGTATCAGAGCCAAGTTCTTAGAGCCTAGAGTCTTTGTCTACACCATTAGTGAAGATGTCTTCTAACATGGTGCAGCCAAAAATTCCTAAATAGACAAAAGAAAATTATGAGAGCTGGCAGATTGAAATGAAAGTGTTGTTTGGATCACAAGATCTATGGGAGCTCGTCACTGATGGGTATGTAGAACCCACAAGTGAGCAAGAATCCACCCACAATGCAAAGCAAAAAAATTTGCTCAAGGATCAGACGAAGGAAGACAAGAAGCACTATTTCTACTCTATTAAGGGATGGATGAGTCAACTTTGGAGAAAATTGCCAAAGCAAAGTCGAGCAAAGAAACGTGGGAGATTCTTGGAATTTTCTTCAATGGCGTCAATCGTGAGAAAAGAGTTCGTTTACAAACTCTTTGTGCCAAGTTTAATTTGAAGTTGGTCATATGAAAGATGGTGAGACTATTTCTGATCATTTTTCATGATTACTTGTAATTGTTAATCGCTTGAAAAGTAATGGAGGGAGTATTGAAGATATTCGTGTGGTGGAGAAAATATTAAGATCCCTTGCAAATAAATTTGAGCATGTCGTGGTGCCTATTGAAGAGTCCAAAGATTTGGAGACTCTGTCAATTGAGGAATTAATAGGATTTCTTCAAGTGTATGAGCAACGTATGGAAAAGAATTCTAGCTCTGTTGTCATTGAGCAAGCATTAGATTCAA
Source organism: Quercus berberidifolia (assembly GCA_028535905.1). Lineage (NCBI taxonomy): Eukaryota > Viridiplantae > Streptophyta > Magnoliopsida > Fagales > Fagaceae > Quercus > Quercus berberidifolia. The sequence continues at coordinate 74,186,465 of JAPQVW010000002.1, read as the reverse complement.
AAGTGAATTTAAGAGAGGAGAAGCCTAATGGCTTCCGTGGAGGATATCATATAGCAACCATGGCAAAGGTCGTGGAAGAGGAACATTCAAAAGTAGATCTGCTCGCGGACGTGGAGGTAACAGAAATATCCAATGTTTTAATTGCAACAAATTTGAACATTATTCATTAGACTGCTGGTACAATAAATTTGAGCATCATAATGAACAATCTAATCTTGTTGAGGCATCCAATGTTGAAAAAGAAGAATGTACACTTATTTTTGCACAAGAAGAGGAAAATAATTTGCAAGATGAGTGGTATCTTGATTCTGGAGCTAGCAACCACATGAGTGGAAAAAAGAGCTCTTTGTTGAGCTTGTTGAAGGTGTTCAAGGCGATGTCCGTTTGGGAAGCTCTTCCAAATTTCCCATTAAAAGTAAAGGAAAAATTAGAATATGTCAAAGGACTGGTATTTTGCAATTTATCTCCAATGTGTACCATGTGGCAAATTTTAGGTAAATAAAGGAGAGAAGGCATAAAATTAGGCATTAATGAAATAAGTAGACATGTGGCAAATTTTGAGTTGTGGAATATAAAGTGAAGCACAAATGGTGGATAGAATATTTGGACTCAATATCAAATACAGCAATGCTTGTAGTAGTTTCAATATTTTTCCTATTAGAAAAGGTCTAACACCCATTATATTGACAGTTTAACTGCTAGTCGATATTTAAATAATGAATTCTTAAAAACAAATATCAAATATAGCTTGACCTTAAACACAGAAGTTGCATTTTTTTTTTCCTATTAATGAGCTATGAACAATTTTATTTTTTTATTGTCAGTCTCGTGATGAGTTGTGAATCTTATGACAATGATTAAGCATAACTTATTCAATATGAATTTTGCAATTTTTTACTTATATTTTTTTAGATACAATAGAATTTCAATTATGTTGTCTGCTTTATTAAGATTTTTCTTTAATATTAGGTCAAGATATCAACTAGTTTTTGTTGCACGTAGAGTTCAATTTTCAAATATCTTCTTCAATATTAATAGAAGACTTTATTAATTAAGATAATTGAAACCCGCAACTTTAACATGGGTTACGAAGTAGGCATGTTTCCCATTTACCAACCCTTATCCCATATTGGGGTTAGGCCTTAGGAGTTAGGGCCCTAATTCTTCTTAGAGTTCCAGAGATTTGGAAATTGATTAATATATGCATCAAAATTCAAAAGCCCTAAAGGGAGAGACACAGGCACGCAGCTTATATTTACCTTGTACTTTTGCATTTCAGATTTGTAACTTACTCTTCTTGGTACAAATAATAGGTAAATCCATTCTGTCTAACTGTCATGGTTGTTAGTTTCTTGGTCTAATAATAGGTAAAGCCATTCAGTGCGTGTAGTATGCACACACATGCTCGTGAAGGAAGAAGCACGAGCTTTGAATTTTAGCATAACAAGTCTTTCACTTTGCATTCTTTTCATGTTAATGTTTCTTCGAGGTCGTTACATCGAAGAAAGGTGAGAGAGAATAATTTTAGCTAGGGGCTAAATTTTTTGGAAAGATATCTTCTCTACCGATATGGTAGGGTTGTTATATATAGTTACACAGATACTAATTATTAAAACATATTGTTGGGTTCTAAGAATTTAGGTTTAAATGTATTAGAACTTCAATTTGTAATGTTGGCAAACCATGATTAAAACATTTAGTCGTGTTTTAGACTTGCTCAAAGTGTATTTAAGTGTAAAGTTGGAATCAAGTATTCTACAAGATTTACTGTGTAAATCTTCCTAGCTCGTTCGATCGAGAATTAGACTCGATCGATCAAAGTTCGTGCAGATTGTTTTTCTGCAAAATTTTCCAACTCAGCCCAAGCCCATTTGACGTGTAGGGCTTTATGTTTTGCCTTAAGTATAAAAAGGAAAACCCTAGCCACGTTTTGAGGTTGCTCTTTATGTTGTGTGTGTGAATCTTTTGTGAGATTTAGAGGTGTTTGCCTTCACATACACTTAGGGTTTCCAATCTCAAGATTGATGTCAAAAGTTTGGTGATCAATTCAATTGCTGATTCAAGAGCTTAAAGATACACAAGCAGGAGTGCTTGTACTTGCTGTGAATCCAAGAAAGAAGTAGTCCGTGGACTCAAAGCTGTCACGTGATTGTAGTAGTAAGTTTCCTATTCAAGGTAGCAATAGGATATTAGTTGTCTAAGTCGATATTGTGTACTTAAATTCTTTCATAGTAAATTTGTTTTACTTTGAGGATAGTTAGGTTAAATCCTCTCCAAATTTTTACCGGTTTGGTTTTCCTGGGTCATCATATCATTGTGTTCTTTATATTTCTGCTGCTTTGCATGATATGATATATTTGTATTAACCTATATCTGATAATTTGACTAAGTAATCACTTGGCTAATTAACTAGGCTAATTTGGTTGTGTTTTAAGGGGTCTAAAAACATACACATATTGCAGTTTTGATCCCAAGTTTAATTTTGTCTTTGAATTATCAATTGTATTTATTTAGGTTTTCAAAAATATTAATGTCATCCTTGTTATTACTTTGTTTTTAGGTGAATAATTTAATGACGTTTTCAATGATTTGACATATATACATGTTCATGTCTATTTGGACCAACTAACTCTAAATTTTCAACCTTTTAAAACTGAACATATTTTAAAAAGTGACATTAGAAAAACAATGGTGTTTGAAATTTTAGTCTAAAAGGTCCAATATGTATAAAAAAAAAAAAAAGCCCAATATTAAACCACCCTAACAGGTAAAAAAAATTAATTTAATGGAAAATTACTATTTAGTCCCTAACTTTCAGACTTTGTGTAAATCTAATCTCTAACATTTCAAATATTTAGTTTATCAACACTAACTAAAACTTCCTAGACTTCCAATAAAGTCCTCTGTTTCTCTATTCGATTATTTGGTTTGCACTGTGAGTCTCTCTTTCTCTCTCTTATAATATCTTCATAGGTCGCTTTGGTTCATTGCTTCTCTCACCCATTTCCTCAAATTTTTTTCTTGTAAATTTTTCATTCCGTGAAGTTTTTTGGGGCCTATTGTCCAATTTGGTTTATTGTGAGTTGAGTTGAGTTTTGATTTCTTAGTATTTATTCTATTCCCAATAAGGCAAAGGAAAAGAAAAGTATAGGGAAAAATAAATTTTCAAATCTTTAGTTTTTGGTAATGAAGATCAAAATAAGCTAAGGTCAAATTTTTTTCAATATTAGGACATGTGGTAGCTTATGTGGCGGAAAATATAAGATATTAATATTACCATTAGCAATGTCAATATTTTTTATCCACCATTTAGCGATAATGACCAGTTTGACACAATAAAAGGTTAAGGACTAAACAAACATGTTTAAAATGTTAGAGACCAAATTGATAGACAAACTAAAGATTAGGGATCAAATAGCTAATTTACCCTATTAATTTTAAGGGTATGTTAACAAATGCACTAAGAACATTGATTTAGAAAATATTTTTTGAACATTTTATAGGAAAAAAAAAAATAAAGTAACAAATTTTTTTGATTGCTTTTACATTTCTCATAAAAGTAATATTAAAACTTTATTAAAATGATCTATTAACAAATATCATAAGGGCAATCGTTAACAACACTCTAATTTTAATTCTAGTTAATACTGAAATGAGCATCAAAGGTAATTAAGTTTCTCTGGCTGCTAGGGTTTCCTACGCCGCCTGTAGAATATCATCCCTTACTGTGTTTAGGTTTTTGTCCCCTCTAGCCGCTCCAGCGTCTGGTAGGTTGGTTTGTTTCTTTGGCTGTTAGGTGGTCTGTTCTATTCACGTTTCCATTAGAGGTCTACGAGGGTTAAGAGGTTCTGCTCTTTTTCTTCTCATTGTATCTAACCATGGCTGGTCTAGATAGTTTATGGTCGCGCTTTACTCTGGATGAAGATGAGGAGCATGGGGTGGAAGCCCCACAACCGGTGGTGGAGAGCGTTCACCGACTAGTAGGACGTTTCTTCACAAAAAGAACGGTGAATGTAGACTCTGTTGCTCGCACTTTTAAACCCCTGTGGAAACCGGTGGGTGAACTCAAGATACGGGATATTGGAGATAATATTCTTTTGTTTGAATTTGAGGATAACTTAGATCGCGAACGGGTGTTGGAGTATGAACCGTGGACTTTCGACAAACACATAGTGATTTTTGAGAGGGTCTCAACAGTGGAAGAAATCTCATCTTTGGAGTTCTTACGGGCTATTTTTTGGGTGCAATTCCATAATATTCCCGAGAAGAGCTTGAACCAAGCCACAGGGGAAGCCGTTGGTAATACTATTGGTAAGGTCATTGAGGTTGCAGATCCTAAAGATGATGGTAACGGAGGTGAATTTTTGAGGGTGCGTATCTCCATTGACATCTCGAAACCACTGCAGAGGTGTAGAAAGTTATGGTATGAGGGCAAACAGATAGGTTGGGTAGGACTCAAATATGGACGTCTGCCAAATTTTTGCTATTGGTGCGGTCGACTTTCTCATGTTGAAAGGGATTGTGAACTGTGGATTAGAGGTAAGGAAAATCTGAAAAAGGAAAATCAACAATTTGGAGAATGGATGAGGGCTGATATGATACGACCTACACGAAAGACTGTAACTGTTATTCAGGGTTCTGCTCGCACTCAGGCTCCTTGGTGGAGGAAAACGGGTAGTAAAGGAGCTTCTGCCTCAGCCCAAGCTTCTGGCACAAACCCCCCAACAACGAAGCACACTTCGGTTGTTGTGAATGTGCGTGAGTTCATGAGGGAAGTGGTTATGGAGGAGACTCAAGCAATTAATATTCAACATGTGGAATCTAGTGGGGTCAATGAAGAATTTTACAATTGTAATGTGGGTGACATGGGAGGTACGGATGGTTTGACTAAGAGTATTCAAGGGCTTTGCATGGACAAATGCATGTGCAAAGGTGCTGAAGTGAATATTGGCTTAAAAGCTAAAGAGGTGGTGGACCTCACAAAAAGCCATGCACAATCCATGCTAGCACGTCCCCCCCTACGTGAGTGCACCAATGTAGTTGGCACACAGCCCACAACTAACTCACTAAAGTCTTTCAAAAGGCTTGCCCGTGAGGTTAACACAAAACAACAAGCTATTCCACCAGAGGGTAGTACAGATAGAAGACCGGGGTTGGAACCAGAAGATGATCAGGGGTCCAAAAAGAAGCGGAGGACAGGGTGTGAGTGGTTTGAGCAGAAATATTTTCAGGTGGAGACTGGTGTCCAGTCCCACCAATCTCAATGAGTTGCCTTAGTTGGAACTGTCGTGGGCTTGGGAACCCACAGACAGAAGAAGAGCTTGCCACGTTGGTGAGCAAAAAAGATCCCAAAATGGTTTTCCTGATGGAAACCAAAGTTGAAAAAAATACTATGGAAAGAATTGGTAGAAAACTGCAGTTTGCTAACATTTTTATTGTTCCTCGTGTTAACACAGGTGGTGGTTTGGCTTTACTTTGGAAGGCAGATTGTTCTGTGGATGTCCAGTCTTTTTCTGGGAATCACATTGATGCTATTGTGGACCATGGAGTTGATGACGCCTGGCGGTTTACGGGTTTCTATGGAGACCCCGACACCGCCAGCCGGGAAAACTCCTGGTCTTTGCTTCGTGCTTTAAATAGTGGCTTCTCTCTTCCTTGGCTTTGTATGGGCGACTTTAATGAAATATTGTTGGGTGAGGAGAAACTTGGCTGGCTTGTTCGACCTGAAAGACAGATGCAACTATTTAGAGATGCCTTGGATGATTGTAGATTGAAGGACTTGGGTTTCAATGGCTACCCATTTACATGGTGCAATAGGAGACCTAGGGCGCACAATGTATGGATCCGCTTAGATAGAGGTGTTGCTACAGTGGAATGGATGTTGAGGTTCCCTACTTCCCGAATCCATCATTTGGATGCTTTTCATTCAGACCACAAGCCTATTTTACTATGCACAGATTCAGAATTGAAACGTTTCTATAGGTGGGGCAGGCCTTTTAGATTTGAGGCCATGTGGGTTAAGGATGATTCATACGAATAGGTAATCCAAGATTCTTGGGGTACGGAAAGGCTTGCAACCTCAGTTTGGGGGTTTAATAATAAGCTCGAATCTGTCCAAGGTAGTCTGCAAACTTGGAACCATCAATCTTTTGGTCATGTCCATAATTCCTTAGCCAAAAAACTGAAGGAACTGAAGGTAGTGGAGGAATCAGGTGGGTATGTTTCAGATCCTACCCATGTGTATTTGCTTCGAACTGAAATTGAGCAACTGAAAAGCAAGGAAGAATGCATGTGGAAGCAGCGTTCACGTACAGCTTGGCTGAAGGAAGGTGATAGAAACACTAGCTATTTTCACTGTAGAGCTACCCAAAGAAATAAACGTAATCTTATTTTGGGCTTGGAAGATGAGGCCGGCCAATGGGTTGATGAGGAAGAAGATTTGGGAAGAGTGGTGGAAGACTATTTTCAAAATATGTTTACTTCATCCAACCCAAGTCAGTTTGAGGAAATTCTTGCGGGCTTGCAACCGGTGATCACAGCTGAAATGAGTGCCTCCTTAAGCCGTGAATACCAAGCTGAAGAAGTGCTCCTTGCTCTTAAACAAATGGCCTCACTCACTGCTCCTGGGCCTGACGGTATGTCCCCCATATTTTACAAAACTTATTGGCACATTGTTGGTGAGGATGTTATCTCTATTGTCCTTAATGCTTTAAATTCGGGTATGGTCCATGAGTCTCTTAATTCCACCTTCATTGCATTGATCCCTAAAGTTAAAAATCCGAAAAGAGTAGCAGAATTTAGACCAATTAGTTTGTGTAACGTTGTTTACAAATTAATTGCCAAGGTGGTGGTCAACCGCCTGAAAAAAATTCTAACCCATGTAATTGATGATTCTCAAAGTGCTTTTCTCTTGGGTAGACTTATCACTGATAATGTCCTTGTGGCATTTGAAACCTTGCACTACCTTAAACGAAAAACCCAAGGTAGATTGGGATTCATGGCTCTAAAATTGGACATGAGCAAGGCTTATGACCGGGTGGAATGGGTTTTTTTGGTGAAGGTTATGGAACATTTAGGCTTCCCGAGTAGGTTGATCTCCCTCATATCATCTTGCATGAGCACTGTCTCCTATTCTATCCTTCTCAATGGCCAACCGGTGGGTCACATTAAACCTACCAGGGGGCTTAGACAGGGTGACCCACTATCACCCTACTTGTTTCTCCTTTGTGCTATGGGTTTGCAGGGCCTGATAAAAAAAGCTGAAAATAATGGGGACATCAGAGGGGTATCTATTTGCAGAAATGGTCCACGAGTTTCTCATCTATTTTTTGCAGATGACAGTGTCCTCTTTTGTCGGGCAAGAGTGGAGGAATGCCAGAGGATCCTTGATTTGCTTTCAATCTATGAAAAAGGCTCCGGGCAAAAAATAAACAGGGAAAAAACAAACATCTTCTTCAGTACCAACACCCACCCTGACATGCAACATCAGATTCAACACCTCTTAGGTGTGCCAGCCATCCGTCAGTATGAAAAATATTTGGGGTTGCCAGCTTTGGTGGGGCGTGCCAAAAAACAAAGCTTTACCTATATCAAAGAAAAGGTTTGGAGGAAACTTCAAGGTTGGAAGGAGAAACTCCTTTCACAAGCTGGTAGAGAGGTGTTAATCAAATCTGTCATTCAGGCGATTCCCACTTACACTATGAGCTGCTTTAAGCTTCCCAAAGGCTTGATAAAGGAATTGGAGACTCTCATTCGAAAATTCTGGTGGGGGTATAGTGGGGAAAATAGAAAAGTTCATTGGGTTAAGTGGGAGAGACTGTGTGAAGATAAGGAGAAGGGAGGGATGGGATTTAAAGACATTGAAAAATTTAATGATTCTTTGTTGGCAAAGCAGGTGTGGCGCATGATTAATAATCCAGACTCGCTATGTCGTAGAGTCTTCAAAGCTCGTTTCTTTCCGGACTGTTCAATACTTGAAGCTAAGGATTCTACCTTAGGGTCCTATGCATGGAAGAGCATTATAGGTGCTAGAGATGTGATTCGGGAAGGGATGGTTTGGAGGATTGGGAATGGGCATTCTGTAAGAATAAGGGAGGACAAGTGGCTACCGGTTAAAACAAACAGATCGGTCATATCACCACTGCCCACAGTTTCACCAGGAGCCAAAGTGAGTTCCCTCATTGATTCAGATCTGAGAGGGTGGAATTCAACACTGGTAAACCAGATCTTTCTCCCTCATGAAGCCTCTGTCATTTGCGGCATGCCTCTAAGCACAAGACTTCCGCCTGACCGCATTATATGGAGCCTTACTCCCTCTAGTATGTTTACAACCAAGAGTGCCTATAAGCTTCTTGTTACTCGCAATGCTACTAATCATGCAGGTACATCCTCACCGGTGAATCAGAGACAGTTTTGGAGGAAGTTGTGGCAGTTTAGAGTTCCAAATAAACTTAAGCACTTTGCCTGGCGTGCTTGTAATGATGCCTTGCCAACTTTGTCAAATCTGGTCCAGAGACACATTGCCACAAATGAAATCTGCAGCGCATGCCAAGCCCAGCCCGAGGACACTCTTCATGCTCTTTGGTCTTGCTCAACACTTGAACCGGTTTGGAGTCCACTGTCCTGGTCTCAGCCCTGCGCTAATACTCATACATCAAGCTTCCAAGGTCTTCTTGATAAATTTATGCAGGTTAAGGAAGACTACAGGTCCGAAATCTTCATCACCATTGCCTGGATGTTGTGGAATCGTCGCAATGCACTGAGGCTCAATCTCACAGTCCAGCCCATCAACCATATTAGTTCCCTGGCGGGAAGCTATCTTCAAGAATTCCTGGACACTCTTGACCAGCCTCCAGCTGCCACGGACCATCCTTCGCCCCAGCAATGGCAGCCACCAGATGAAAGCTCGTTCAAAGCCAACTTCGATGCCGCGGTCTTCAAGAATTCCAACCATGCAGGGATAGGCGTGATCATCCGGGACTGGCGTGGTGAGGCCGCTGGTGCATTATCCATGTCAGTTCCTGCAACGTAGTCAGTCGTGGAGTTAGAAGCCCTTGCCTGTCGTAGAGCGGTGCAGTTTGCGGTGGAGCTAGGACTTCAGGATGTCGTGTTCGAAGGTGACTCTCTCCAAGTGATTCAAGCTATCTCACAAGAAACGTTGGATTACTTATCTTATGGTCACATTATTGAGGATATTCGTACCCAAGTTGCTGCAATTTCTTCTCATGATTTTATTTTTAATACTAGGCACTGCAACGTTGTAGCAGATGCTCTAGCCAAAAAAGCCAAGTTCTCTAGAGAGTCTCGGGTTTGGACTATTTCCCTTCCTGATGACATTGTTTCTCTTGTAGCTTTTGACATTCATTGAGGTTTGTTTTCCTGAATAAAAGCCCAGTCTTCTCACAGACTGGTTTCTCAAAAAAAAAATAATAATTCTAGTTAATACAGGAGTTAAGAGTTTGAATAGAGACATGCAATTTTTACAAATTTGAAAATTCATTTAATTAAGAGAAATGCTATGTCCACAACATTTTTATAACACCTTCACAACAAATTCTAAATGACATGATATTATTAGTTATTACTGGTAGACAAAAAAGTAATTTTATTAGTTGGTTCAAATTAGAACCAATAATAAGTTTCCACTTATGAATTGTTGTGAAAATATTGTTCACGTAGTACTTTCAAATTGAATTTTAACTTTCAAATTGTGTAAAGAGATGTGGTCCTAGCATTGTTTCTGATATGCATTGACAAGAGGTTACAATAAAAGAAATGTAATGTCCACAACATTTTCATAAAACTTTTATAACAAATCTTAAGTGACAAATTGTTATTAGTAGGAAAAAAAATAGTAATATGTTCAAATTAGAACTAATAACAACTTTCCTTCTAAAATTTTTAATGAAAGTGTTATAAAAATACTATCAACGTAGTACTTCTTTTAAAATAAAGCCAGCAATACAGCTTAGCAATAATTCCTAAGGTGAAGAATTAATTAAGTTTTTGAATTAATATCAAATATATATATCTACATTAAAATTTTTCCTCTTAAAAAGGAAAAAATATAGTATTTATAATTCATTGATTACTTGGAGAATGTAATGTAAACCACTTAAACGATTGCACCCAATTTTTTTCAAAAACAGTTAAAGATCAAATACATGATTCTCATTTTTGGACAACAACTTACCTTGCTAAAGGATTGGATTCCTTAAACATATTCATATTGACTATATCAACTGAATAATTTGATTCCCCCTCGAAATTCTCCCTTTTAATTGATTCAGATGTCAAACATTCCTTTAGTCTCACTACCACCTCACTCATTGGTGGCCTATTACTGGAGGTGGTGGACACACAAGCCATTGCTATTTCAACAGTTTTCCAAGCAGAGTTAACGTTGAAATCTCCACCCAACCTTGGATCAACAATATTTTGAATATCTCCTCTATCAAGCATCATCCTCACCCATTGGCTTATGTGGGTGTTTTCATAGGATCTTTCAATTGCGGGCCGACTTGTGATTATTTCCAAAAGAACAACCCCAAAGCCATAAACATCGCTTTTCTCAGTCAGCCTATATGAAATGGAGTACCTACAAGCAAATGCATGTCATACTTTCTTTTTTTTTTTTCATCTTTTGTTTTAACAAGTTCAATTTTCAAGTCATTCCCATTTATTTTAAACGGAAAAGGGCTTGTATCCCTTTCCATTTAGAAATGCTCACATACTTGTGGATTTAAATAATACTATTACTGTATTTTACAAAACAATTTTGAAGATGATATGTAAACTAAGTTAAAAAAAGAAAACACTTACTCGGGGTCGAGATATCCAAGGGTGCCAGCAACACTAAGCATTGAGACATGAGTGCCATCAGTTGGGAAAATTTTGGATAGACCAAAATCGGCTAGTTTGGCATTAAAATTTTCATTCAACAAGATATTTGTAGTCTTCACATCTCTATGGATTATAGGTGGTTTACAACCATTGTGTAAATATTCCAATCCTACATTTCACAGTAAAAAATCATTTTTAGAAAAGATGAAGCACTATCAAAAAACGATCAGCAAATAAACTCATTGGCTCATCACTAACCTTGTGCTGCTTCCATTGCTATATTAAGCCTTGCTTCCCAACCCAAGATATTAGTACTCTTACCTGCATCAATAAATAAAATGTGTTAGATTTTCTTGTTGTGTAATTCAATTAAGCTAACTTTGATCATGTGACGATTAAAGTATGTTGCTAATGTTAGATTATGTCTCCCCTAGGGCCAAGCTAGGTTGGGCCATATATTATATTGTACTAGTCCTAATATTCATAGGACATGCCTATATATATGAGCAATACTACCTATACAAAAAATTCACAATAGTTGACTTGACAAGTTTTTACTAGTTCTTATTTGGCTCCACCACTAATACTATTTTTTTACTTGCCACTTACAATCTTCCACATCAACAATAGCATTTATTTTTTATTTTTTTTATTTTTTTTTGGTGTCTATAGAATTTCTCTATGTATATTCCCTCAAATTTTTATTTTTATTTTTTTTTAATTTCAATGATATACTCTTAATTCCTAAAAATATACTGAAAAAGTGGAATCTTCGGTAGATACTTTTATTATGACCAACCTGAAAGATGTGCTTCTAAGTCTCCGTTGGCCATGTACTCATAGACAAGCCCCATGCTTGTTCCTTCATAGCAATACCCGATGAGGGTGGTTAGGTTTCTATGATGAACTCTCATAAGAAGTTTTACCTGCAATTTAAGAAGCGTAATGTCCATTAATTTAATATTAAAATCTCTATGTGTACATCTATGAGCGCTCAAAATAAATTGAGACATAGTTGCTTGCCTCTGCTTGAAATTGTTGATACCCTTGAACTGATGATAGAGAAAGCACTTTCACTGCTACTTGAGTGTCATCAATGCAGCCTTGGTAAACTTGTCCAGATCCACCCTTACCAAGAACTGTCTCAAAATTGTTGGTAATTCTTACCAGATCAGCGTATGTAAATTGTCGTTGCATTGAATCTATTGACTCTAACGACTTGGTCTGGATGTTGGATTTTGTTTCTACTATCGTAATTGCAAACATCATTAGCATTATAAGCACATAAGTGAGGAGATTTTATTCTTAGTTTAAAATGAATATGCATCTTTTTATATAAAATTTTTAACCTTTATTCTTATATTTCTGATATCTCCAAAGCCCCCACATGACAGCCGCAACAATGAATAAGAGAATGACTGATATTGGAATAACAATATTGTTCTCCTTTTTGCATGATCCAGATCCACAAAGATTTGAATTTTCATCCACACTAGATTAATAAAAAGGATGTCAATGAAATTTTAATTTACACTTTGAAATATCTCTCTCTCTCTCACTCTCTCTCTTCAATCTTTTCTAGAAGAGTTCATGTAATATGAAGGAAAATTATGAAAATGAAGTGTTACTATTTTCAACAAAAATCATACCGCAATAATAGTGTACCATTGTTTGATCTTTCTATGAGGTCAGCTGGAACAGAACCAGTAAGCTGATTTCTTTCTAAGTTTCTGCAAAAGTAAAGTGAATATAATTTATATCTTTTCTAAAAAATAAATTTGCAGTAACAATCTTAAAATTCAACTTACAGGACCCTCAAGTATTGCAATTGAGAAAGAAATTTTGGTATTGATCCAGTTAGGCTATTGTCCGATAGATCCCTGAAATTGGCAAATTACTTACATTTCACATTGGTTGTCATAAAAATTGTAACCAAATTTGGTATTCATTATCAGATTTTTACATTTTTGTTATGTGAATTGCTAGTACTTACAAATATTGTAACATCATGAGATTTGATATATCAGCAGATATCACTCCAGTCAATCCACTAGCAGACAAGTTCCTGATTCAATTTACATTTCAAAAAATATTAATTAGGAGATACTAAAAAACAAAAAGTCCCAATTCATGAAGCACATATCCGAACGAATAAACTTACAAGGATGTTATTCTAGGGGGGTTAATGCTATCATAGCTACAATGTAAACCAGCCCATGAGTATGCTTGTGGGAGACACGGATCACCTTCCCAATTTCTTTTTAGTTCGTATGTTGACATGATATTTGTGATGGCATCAACTATAACATTTTCATATGCATCCAAATAAGTAAGTAAAAAAAAGAAAAAGAAAAGGAAGGCACAATATTGACATGTGTAGAAGAAAACATACCATCTTGTTTGTTTGTTCCTGGTTGCGAGAGATTTCTCACTGAATATATCTCAATTGCATTGATGATGGGTGGCAGTGTTGAGCCTTCTGCTTTGAACAGTTCAAAGTTATATGTTTGGGCAATCTCCAAGGCCGATTGGCTGCACACCGTGGTTGTGTACAAGTATAATGGAGAAGATATACTCCACCAGTAGTTCCCATTTAGAGTAATGTTTATTGATCTGGATTGATTAAGTTTAAGCTGTTCAACTTCAGCAAAGTGCATGTAGATATAGTATTCGGAAGTTGCACTCTCTGAATCCCAATACATGGCCAAAGGAGCATTTATATCAAACGGTGTGGCGGCTGTACCCATTACAATAGATGGTGGCTGGTAATAATTGTTACTTTGGGAGTCAATAGTAAGCGTAGTATTTAAACTTGTCCACTCATTATCAAAATAGGGATACCATATGCGATCATAAACGTCGACTGGATACCTAAGAAAACATAAATATTTAGCATAAGTTAGAAACTAATTGTTTATAGATATAATTTGAAATCTTCATATTGGAAAAATCTCAACCCTTCCCAGCCTATGGGAACTTTAATAACCATTCCAACTTGGGTTAGGTTTTCAGACAATTTTGTGAAACCCAATAAAAATATCGGGTATCATTCAGTTTTTTAAACCCATTTCTCATTGATAAATGATTGTAATTTACATAGTTGGGCCGAATAATGCCAATATTCCAGTTTCATCAAGACTAAATTTTAAAATGCCAAAATAAATCAAAATAATCAATTTAAACAAAGTTCCGAAATCCAAATTAAATTAAACTAACAGTTCACAATACATATTTTTAAAATTGTAAATAGCAAAAATTTGGCGGGCTGCTTGGGTTGAAGTTTAAAAACCCAAGCTTCAAAAAAAAATTTAGAACACAACCCAACTTATCAACCCATGAAAAAGTATTCATTGGTGTTGAGTTGAATGCACACGCTATATTGAATGGTATTCTTCTATAAATATATATATATATATATATATATATATATAAATTTAGAAAATTAAAGCCAATATATTTACAGTTTCATTAAAATTCTATAACCTAATAATATATATATATATATATATATATATATATAAACCTATATAAATTAGAATTATATGACAGTTTCTGAATAAATTGATTAGTGTATCTCGCTAGAATATGTGTAGCAGTTATCCCAACCACTCCCCTCTGGCATTGTACTCCTAGAAAAAAAAAGTGTGACTCAAGAGTCCATTTGGGAATAGCTTTTTGCTGAAACTAAAAACGTTTTGAGAAATAATAGGTCCACAACATTATCACAATATCTTTACAACAAATCTTAAGTGGTAGGTTATTACTGATTGTTATTGTTGGGGCAAAAAAGTAATCTTAGTGTTAAGTTCAAATTTGAATCAATAACAACTAACCACCTATGATTTATTGTGAAAATATTGTAAAAATGTTGTGGACGAAGCATCTCTAATTTTTTTTTCTCAGATTTAGATATTCTAGATTTTCTAGGGCACTTTACTATATAGATTTCTTTAAATCTTAACCATTCTTTAATGATTTAATGGTCTAAATTTTGCTATATTAGCATTCCACTAATAATAATTTTAATTGTTTTGTTTGCAATATTATTTTATTATTTTAAGAGTATTGTTAGTGGAATGCTGACATAGCAGAATCTAAATCCTTAAATAATAAAAGAGTGGTTATGATTTAAGGAAATTTATTGGTAGAGTACTCTAGGAAATCCAAAAGATCTGAATCCCAAAAAATAACCTAAATAGTAGCAAAAATAATCTAAATAGCTAGTAAAGCATTTAAGCTAATGCCAAACACAACTTGAAGCTTTAATATTGGAGTTAGGACAACAATGATAGCTTGCGTGTAAATCATAGCCAGTTGTTTTGATATTCAAACATCTTCGTCGAATATCAGATTTTCCTTACAAACTATTGTGAAATTGCACCAAAGTTGAAAATTAATTGTCCAAATATTGAATTAATTACTTGGATTAAACTCTTTATAAACTTAAAAAAAAAAAAAAAAAAAAATTGTAACATACTGATAGGTGCCTTTGAAGTAATTGTCAATGATCTATTTTAGGAACATTTATATAGCATTTTTATAAAAATTTGAAAAAGTTGCAAAAACATTTTTTTTTTCCTTATAAAAACTTTTCTAAAATAGTTAACTAACAAATACTCTAGGCCTTAGAATATTCCTTAACATTTCACTTTTATTATTGCCAAAAAAAAAAAAAAAAAAAAGAGTGAATATATATGGTAACAATGTTTTAATGAGATCCCGTGTGTATATCAGTTTATGGTCTTATTTGCAAAAATCAAATGTATTGAAAAATATAATATGAATTTTGAGTTCTCTCTCTTATTTATTTATTTGTCTAAGATGAAATTTGATAATTATTTATTAATAGACATTTACTATGATTATGTTTATATAATCTAGCATTAGCTATTTTCTATGATTCTGTTGTATATGGAAGTATATATTCTACCATTTAAGAAAACATACTGGGATAAGATTATAAGAAATGGCTTAAATGTTGAATAAAATTGAAATTAAATTTAAAAAGTATACTATAATACTGATGTGTATAACAGTAAGGTGTCAAAAGATTATATGGCACACTATTACAAGGCCAACCAAAAGTTAAATGTATTTGGCTTTATATTTATTATAGATTATAGATGAGAGTATAATTGTGTGTATTTATGTAGCACAACATAAAAAACTCTATATACTACTTTTGTGTTCGTGTGTTTTAATAAGTATTACTGTTTTTTCAAAAAAAAAAAAAAAAAGGAATATTTATCCCATATTGGTCATGTGTGTTAAAATTTTAGTCCATATAACCCAGGCTATCACTATAAAGGTCAGACCCTTTGATAGCGGTACTTTGGTTATGTAATATATTATAAGTCTGTTTAAAAAATTCTAAATATTACTTTCATATTCATGTGTTTTAATAAGTATTCTGGTTTGCTCAAAAATAAAATAAAATAAAATAAAAAATCTAACACAACATTATTGGAAGGTGCAAACAGGGCTTTTACGTCTAGCCCTTATTGAACTTACCATATTTGCATAAACCTTATATGACCAATCAAATTCCTTACCATCCCTTCAATAAAAAATAAAAAAATTCATTACCACCCCATGTTTGTAACAATTTTATTATTATTTATTTATAGTCAAATTGATAATTAACCTATCATCCCTCATTTTCTTTAAGCACAACTAATAAAAAACGATTATGTAATCATTGCCATTTGTAATGGATTTAATTCTATGTTCAAATTAAATTACAAATCTAAACATGTATTGAGAATCATGTTATTTAAAATTTAAAAATGTCATGACTCTCTGTACGCTGTGAAATTCCAAACCATTACTGCATGTGTTCTTTTTGTTGGTAGCAATGCAAAGGTGCAAGGGAGTTAATCTTAAATAAAGTGACTCACCTGTATACTGTACGGCTTAGTGAACCAAGATCGTAGCGACTGAAGAGTGCCAATGATCCAGAAATTGTTACATACGTCTTATTGTTCAATGGCCTTAGCTCTATTGCTGATATAAATGGCATTCCGAGGCCCGTGTTTACAAGACAGACTTGTAAATAATTTTGCGATGGAACATGTATGAGCTCCTTGATGACACCAACAGATACATTCTCTATTTTGACCGTGTCCCACTTATTTACTCCTAGATGAAGATCAAACTGTGGTAACTTACTTAGTCCATCATAATTTCCATAGAAGAAAGTTCCTCGGATCAAATACTTTGTGCCTGGCATAATATTTATGTTGTAACAGTTTCGGATTCCTTGAGGAAAGCTTCTGAGATCCCATGCTTGTTGTTGAAGACCAGCCATATATACAGTTGAAATCCTCTGACTTATACCAGTGTCTATGAATGCGGCATCTGAAATGTAATTTATACCTGTTGTTGCCTCTGAATAGCTTGAATTTTCTGGTGACCCGCAAGATATGCTTATGAAGCCTGAGACAGATAAACAGAATATATAATAATACCTTAGTTAAATGGTTAGCTGAGCAAGGAGAAGATTTGAACTCTAGATGATTCATTTGGAAACACCAAGATTTGCTTATGGCATCCGTTTATGATAATAGCTCTTAATAATTAAACTGAGATATCAACTGGTTTTTTGGTGTTGATAGAGATTGAATTTCAGATTTTTTAATTGACAAGAATAATTTTACCAATTAAGTTAACTAGAATTCACTGTTAATTCAATAGAGAAAAGAAGGGAAAAAAAAGATGGAAGACTGCCATACCTGCTTGATCCTGGGCATTAACTAGATGTATAAGAACAAACCCACCAAGAAAAGCAAGGATGAAATTTTTGAAGCTCCCCATCATAAACATCTAACTTTCTTCTCTCTTATTGGGACAATGCTGCAGAAAATTTCTCCACCATCTTATCCTTTATACTGCAGAATAGTTTAATAGCGTACTAAGTAACTAAGTTGTTCTTGTCACAAGAGGGACCTCTCTTTGCAAATTGAAAGTTCATCAAATTGGTTAATTCATTTGCAAAAGTACCTGCAAAAATATCTGTATTACTCTGAAGTTTCACCTTAGGCTTAGTCTGGAAATTTGTACTCATACACCGCTTGGACTGTATGGAAGTTTTTTCCCTCTCTTTAAGAACAAGTAAAATTCCAACAAGTCATAGTAACCACTTGGAATTTGAATAATGAATTCTGAAAACAATTATTAAATGCAGCTTGGCCACTAACGCTAAAAAGCATTTTGATATTTATAAGAAAGAATACGCGTTTCTTACATTTCTTACATAGTATGTTAAAACACTTAAAATATTTCCTTATTAATATCATTTACTTTCTTTTTTCCACATCATCACTACCTTAAATACATATCAAATTAGTGTTTAGTTAAATGCTGATGAGCTGTAAAATTCAAACCCCCTTTTTTTTTTTAATTAGAAATAAAAATCTTTCTTTAGTCCAATCTAATTATATACGTGTTTGAAGTTTATTTCTGCAGATTTGAATCTCAGTCTTACCCCTCACACCTAATAAAAAAGTTATGGAGTAACCATCAGATCAAAAGTGTGCAGTGGACCAAACCACTTTTTTTTTTCTTTTTTATTTTTTTTTATGAGAAACTTATAACTTTATTAAGAAGAAGATAAATTCAATACATCATGAGTAATAGCTGACTCAATTAGTGATGGATTTTCCTCTATCCATGTTACATAACTATGAATATTATCTATTTCTTTGGCAAACTTTGCTAGAAGATATGCAAGTTTATTGTCTTCACGCTTCACATGAGATACTTGAACAGATCTAAAATCCTAAAATTTGTATGCAATACTAGTTAGAACATTTGAGACAACCGTAGGAGGAGCACATAATCCCAGGAGAGTGTCAGCTACAATCTTGGAATCACTTTCAACTATCACATCCCTTATACTGGTATCCTACGCAAATGACACTCCAATTTCCATAATTTTTGCCTCAATCTCCAGTGGACCCAAAGGTTGAAGAAGTTTCTTGTTCATTACTGCTGCAACCCTTCCTTCATGATCACGGATCACCAACCTGACCCCAAACCCACGAATATGACTAAAAACTGTGCCATCCACGTTTACCTTGTAATTTGGGGCCGTTAGTGATGTCCATGAATCATTCATCTCCATCCTCGGTGAAGCAATAACATGGTTTGCTCCCTGAAATTCAATAAGCAAAGTCTGAGCTTTCTGCTCCACCACTATTGCCGATTGATGAACACTCCCATTTCGGACTGCATTCCTATTGAACCACATGCACCAAGCTACCATAAAAATCATCTCCCAAGTGTCATCTCTAGCATGTTGGACGAAAATCAAATACCATACCAGATCTAGAAATTCTCAATAATGGATTCCTTGTATCTCCAAACCACTTATTTAACAATGAATGATTATGACTTCTAAAACTTTATGATGGAGTTTTATGTATGTATGTGGGTGTAAATGTATGCGTAAGTCTATGTTGTGTGTTTATATATTGTTTATAAGGCAATACTTAAAATTTTAGGTGGATGTTTAACAAATTCGAAGCTATGGAGGTAGATGGAAAAACAATCAAGATGCAGATCGTGAGCAAGGTTTTCAGACCCGGACCGTTCATTGAACCGTAAAAGGGAGAGGTTCAAGGTTTTTAAGGTCGAACCGAGGTTGAACCGAGGTCGAACCGTGATGACGTCATAATTAATTTAATAATTATTTAAATATAAATAAATATATTAAATTAGTATAAATAGAAAAATTAAATTAAATGACCCAATTAAATATAAAAATCTATCTTTTAAATGTATTTTTTCATATCATAATTTTCACAAAACAAATAAAAAATATCATATTCTAAACACACATAGATATAATATTTCTTTATTTATTTATATGTTGATTAGTTAAATTCGTGATAATAATATTGTAATAATATAGATATTAGAAGGACACTTAGTAAAATTGCAGTAAGGTTGGTTTATTATTATATTTATATATTTGGTACTTATATATAATTAGTCCCTCTGTTTTTTTCTTTTTTGGTTTAAATCCGGTGTCAGTGATGTTGTTTTCTAGGATTAGCATGCAAACATGAGCTGTAAAGTAACGTGGGTATCTAGGTCTAGGAAGTACAAAGAAAAAAAAAGTATTAATTAATAAATACACTCCCAACTAAATATCACACCTAACCCCACTAATTTACACTTCAATTTTTTCCTTTTATCCTTTAGTCCGATCCAATCTCTGAAGGCTCCAAAGCCAAAACTGCTTCTTCTATGCTCCACAGCCACTCTCAGTCTCTCTCTTTGCAGCAAAAAGTAAAACAGAGAGAAGTGTGAGAAACTCAGAAACCACAGCAGTGGAGACGGAAAGAAGAAAGAGAAGAAGGAAAAATAGAAGAAAGAAGAAGAAATAGAAGCTGAGGACGAAGATGAAGGCCATGACTGGTAATCTGTGCTGGGTTGCTAGTTTACTGCTTCAACTTCGCATAGTCCTTACTTTGTCATCTTATTCTTCTCAGTTTGTGTTTTTTCCCTCACAAATCTTTTGGTTCCAGATCTGAAAAAAGTCCAAAGTGCATTTTAGCTGGTATATGATGAAAAAAAAAAAGGAACTGTGAGAACTGCGAGAACCGTTCACGGTTCGCACGGGTCCCTGTTTTTTTCTATAGAACGGTTCTTGAAGCTTAAAGAACCGCAAAAATGAACGGTTCGAGGTTTTTCCGGTCGGACCGTACGGTCCGGTCCGGATGTCAAAACTATGATCGTGAGTCGAAACTAGTATCTTTATACTTAATATATAGATATAAAATAAGTAATTGGGGTTGGTTTGCATAATTTTTTTTTGCATTAATATTAAAATTTTGAGGTTATGTGGGTGCATTAATATTTTTACAAAATTTTACTCTTTTGCTATTTTGGATGGTGGGGTTGGTTTGAGGGTTCATGAGGGTGATTATCACTTTCAACTCTTATTCTAATATAATATGGTGATTTTAAATATTTATAAAATTATATAATTCACTCCACATCTCAGAATAGTGAGTCGTCGTGCAATTGCTCTTTATTTACAAAAAATACCTTAAAATCTACTAAGTTTTTTTTACAGAAAATACCTTAAAATATACTAAGTATTTGCTGGTCGTCTATATCTTTTTGTCGTATAGATGACTGATCTTCTTTAACTGTCTTACTTTCTTGGCGTTGAATGCTGTTCTCCTCTTTTCGTTTTGATGACCATCTTGGATGTGGTATTCCTTGGACGACCCTTATAGACAAATCATACTTTCATAAATTACCCATCACTTATAATTTGTGAATTTTGGCTTTTTCAAGCACGCACACGCGCACACACACACACACACACACACACACACACACGCACACATATATTTGAGATAGTTTCAACTTATGGCGTCGGCTCCTAATAATAACTCTTTCTTATCAGATCAAGACACTAATCAGTTTTTGATGTAGATAGAGATTGAATCCCAGATCTCTTATTCAATTATAAGAGACTTTATTAGTTGGTCTAACTAGAACTCACAACTTTTTTGAGTATATATATTATGGTAATTGCCAGGGGCATAAAGTAGAAATAAATAGGGCATCAAAAATTGTGAAATACTTGGAGATTGTTATTTTAAATGTAATCTAGTGATTGAAGTAAACCTTTATAATTTAGTAGGTAATATACTTCAAATGATATCAAATTTTCAAGTATATTCATTATTCTTTTCTTGATTAAATATGTTAGGGTTCTAGACCCCACTTTTCACAGATTTAATAAACTTTTAAGAAAATAATTAATTAGATTAATTATGATCTTGATTAGAATGATGACCCAATAATTATTTGAAACTGTAATTTCAAAGTAAAAAACCTAGGAGGATTTAACCTAAACAATCCTTAAGGCAATATTTCCATTAATGCTCCGTTTGTTTCAATAGAAAATCTTGTGTAAAGATAGTTTTCCTTGTTTTTCAGTGTTTGGTAGTATAAAAAAAAGATGAGTCAAAGGAAAAATATCTTTGGTTAATATAAAAAGAATGACTTATTTTTAGAGATTGTTTTCCATTAAATTTTTTTGGAAAACAACTCTATCTCATAGCAAGCTAAATAAGGGAAGTTAGGAGGTAATTTTTCAACTCATTTAAAGTTGCTACCATATATTAGAAAATAAGATAGTTTTATAGAAAATATTTCTTGGAAAATGACTCATTTTTTAGAAAACATAATTGTTAAAACAAACAGAGCATAAGAATCAAAGTTTATACAATGGACTCGACTATAAATCTACTGCTACCTCTCATGTAATACATACTGGTGTGACCACACATAGGTCCAAATCGATCCACAGACTCTTCTATCTTGGACTGTTGCACACAAAGTCTCTTGTTTGTGACTTTGAGATCTCCACTCAAAAGTTTTAGATCAACAATTGTGGTTAACTAATTTCACATAAACTTCTCTATTTGTGACTCCAAGAAATCCACTTGAAAGTTTTGACTAGCAACTATTGTAGACAGGATTTCTCTATGGCTTCATACAGATTTGCACTATATATGGCAGAAATAACACAATGTTGATCTTTCTCTATGTGCTCTTGAAATCTCACGGGTTGAATAGATTTATTTTGAAAGTCTCTAGTATAGTGAGATTAGAGTAAATTGGTTATACAAACCCTAGCTACACAAATGGTGATTTCTCTCTCTGAAAAGTCTTTATAGGGATATGTAAAGTCCATATTTTTAGGTTGGCAACCATGAACGAATTGTAGCCTTTAGTACTTAATTTATGTCTAGAGTTTAGTTTAGAAATATTCAAAAACAAGACGAAATGAAGTTCTGCACAACCGAAGACTCAAGAAAGTAGGAAAAGATAAGTGCAAAAACAGTCTCACTTATCTCGATTAATCGAGATGCACATCTCGACTGATCGAGATTCGTGCAGATCTGAATTCTCACTTTATTTCTCAACCATTAGATCTAGGATTTGGATGGATCTTAACGATATTTAAATACAAACCATAGAGAATGTTTTTTATATATTCAAGAGGGAGTGTTTTGTACACAGGTCTAGAGTTTTCCAAACACTTTTGAAGTTATAGTTGGAGACCTTGTGTAAACAACAAATTTGGCTTTAGAGGAAAGTTGTTGTAATCAAATCAACCACAGTTGATGGTCTAAACCTTTGAGTGGAGTTTCAAAGTTACAAATAAGAGTGTTTGTGTGCAACAGTTTCACAATAGAAGAGTTCGCAGATTCGGAGTTGTGTGTGGTTATGTGAGTAACTAGTACACGAGGTAGCAGTAGATTTAGGGTTAAGTCTATTGTATAAATTTTCATTATATTAGTGAAATGTTTCCTTGAGGATTGTTTACGTTAAATCCTCCCTAGGTTGTTTACTTTGAAACCACAATTTCAAAAGTTTTCTTGGGTTATCATTTTTTATGTTTATGTGGATTGTGTTTGTCTAATGTTTGTTGAATTCAGATCTAATTTCATAATTAATCACTTTAATTAATTGGCTAGAAATTTAATTGAATCTGACTCTACTTGGTTCTAAAACGCTAACAGGATAGTTTATATATGATGTCCTTTAAATTGCATAACAAACTAATCACAAATCGGGCTTGAAACGAGAAAGTTATAGTATTTTTCATGTTTTAGATTTTTGATAATATCGCAATCTTGATCGATCGAACTAGATGTTGAGCTTGAAATCAAAAATCTTATTCGGTCTAGCCAGGAATCGAGCCAGCAGTCAAACTGATAGAAACTTTGTTTTCTTGCTTTGAACTTGATTCTTTCTTGATCTGAACTCGGGTCTTTGTCTTGGACTATAAAATACATCTTTAACCCACCTAAGACACACCAAAAACACTATAATTGATTACATTTATCGCATTTGCCAACTACAAAAATATGGACTCTACAAAATGCATTTTCTTTTCTATGAAGTTAGAAACACCACTGTTGTAAGTACTAAAACTGTTATTTCTAAGGTAAAGTTCCTAAATCTAATGCTTTAATGATATTGGTTTCAATTGTGTGGTTTTATTTTATTTTTTTGGTTCTAAAATTGATATTCACTTTTTTAGGTCTTATTATTCTAAGAAAAAAAAATAGTTCTTATTAATTCAATAAAAATAATCACTTCAGAATTATATAAAACAAGGATGCCTACAGATAGTGAAACACAAGTACATCATTAGATTTTATGTAACAACATTTGTGAAGGCGATACAAATAGATGATTAATTTAGCATAAGTATGTTAATATCAAAAATATTATCTTTACAAGTGAATTGGATTCTACAACAGTTTAAAAAAACAGGAACGGTTAAAGAAAGAAAAAGGGACCAATTCCAGTTTTTTTCCGATTCTTAACCAATTTTCACTGGTTTTTTTTTTCTTTTTTTTTTGCTGGTTTTTCCAGTTTTATCGAATCGGTTCCGTGTCCAATTTACAATTCAACCAATTGAACTTGCCAATCAGTCCGATTTTTGAAACAACGGATTCTACAAAATACATTACTACCTTTATAATAAAAAATAATCGTGGTTATTTAGTATTGAAGTGACTATTATATGATCATTACATCAACAGCTGTAAAGACATACATGAATAAGTAATTCTTTCAATTGGAATATATTAAGTGTCTGTTGGGTAGAGATTATTTTCGCAAATTTATTTTACTATTTAGCTTATTTTTACTACTATTTATAGCAAGGATGTCAATACCGTACCGGAGGCTGTACCGGTTTGACTATCGGTACGATATATTTCGGATACCGGTCAATACCGGTGTACCGTTTCGGATTTATCGCTATTTTATATAATAATAATAATAATAATAATAATTCTCTTAGAGCCTATCTCTTCTATGTTCTTTAGGACTTAAAAAGAATTTGTTAATACATTTAAAGAATAGTTAAATTTTTATTTATGACCCATATAATCAGTTAAACCAAACTCCATACCACTAGAAATCTAGAAGTTGACACTTGCTCATCTAAGCAATTGACTAAATAAAAAATAAAAAGTAATTAAAATTTGAAAGAGCAAAATAAGCAAGAGATAAGAACCATGGGAGAGTCACGTGGCTTTGGGAAAAGCAAATAAAATAAGTGGTTTTTATGCTTTTGGCGGAGAAACCAAGAGAAATAGGTACAGCAGCTTTAAATTTTACATCTGCTCTCCCCCAAGCAGAGAAAGCTTCTCACAGACGTAGAGAAAGAATTTCAACAAGCAGAGCAAACGAAGCAGGGAGCGATTACAATGGCTAAAAAGAAGATCTAAGTGGCTAAAACAAAGAAGAAGATGATGATGTTTTTGATGATCTAGCAAGTTGATGCTTCAGTGATGGTCACTGGTTGCTGTAAGTTGCTGTAAGTTTCAAGTTTTTTTAAAAAAACCCAGTTATATTTGTACCGGTCCGAAACAAAAATACCGCCCGAAAAGCTCCGAAATTCGCCGGAATAGCCGAAACAAGCCGGTACACCCCGGTATTTTGGGCGGTACGATTCAGCCTTGTTTCTGTACCGGTTCAGGCGCCGGAACGAAATATTCCGGCGGTACCGGCCGGTACGGTACGAAATCGTCATCCTTGATTTATAGGCCATGCTGCACTTTTTTGTACTATTTATGAATCTCACTGTACTATTTCAGTTAACTTTTACCTTTATCTATAATAAAAGTTTTTAGTTTCAACAAAATAAGCGGATCCCAAACAGACCCTAAATATATGTATTTAGACATCAGAACGTAGGCTATTTTATTCATGTTTTAATGATACTAGCAAAATATCATTGTCTTCACAAACTCTTCAAACTTTTGTTTTTTTTTTTCTTGTATTTATAATAATTAAAAAAAATTTAATAAGTATTTCGTGGACCAAAAGGAGATCATTTTATTGGTTAGTTTAATAAGTTTAAAGAAATGAATATTAAGTCATTGTAGCTGTCAAATATAGTGCTTGACCTAAATTAGACAACAGGTATATTACTATCACACAATTCGGCATTTCTCTAAACTAAGTAAGAATATGTTCGTATCAAAAAAAAAAGTAAGAATATGTTTTTTAGTTATTCTTTGTCAATACACTACAAACCACATGACCTGTTTCGACCCTTTTTTTTCAAGGGTTACTAAAATTTGTCCAAATAAACACTAAAGTAGGACTATTACTTGATTTATTAAGGACCTTCAAAATAATTAACACAACCATTGAAATAAATATATAAAAAAGTGGTTAGTTTTGTCGCTAAAATGTAAATCCTCTTAAATTCACAACCCCTAATAAAAATTCCCAAAAAAATTTTCAACCCTTGAAAAAAAACAAAAGAATATGCTATACGATAGCCTGAAGCTAAAAATTTAAATGTAATACCCAACCTTCCTTAAAAAAAAAAAAATAAATAAAAAATTGCCGTCTCTCATGTATCACAAGCTCTCTCTCGCTGAGTCATTTTCCCCCCAAATACAAATCTAAGCTCGACAATCATGGAAATCACATAGCATTCAATCTCAAGTTCGTGATTTCTTCGTCTGTGTCTCTTTGTCTTTCTCAATCTAAGCTCGGTGTTCTCTTCGTGACTTCGTCTCTGTCGGTCACGATGTGTTTTCTTCGTCTCTCAATCGCATTGATAAGAATTGGTATTGCCTAATCACAAGCCCTAATTTCTTCTTTGAATTTTTGTGTTTCTTTGTTTTCTCCCACTTTCTCGTCGATTTTCACCGCATTTCTTTGATTTTCCTTTAGCACATTTCTCAGAAAACTCAAAAATCGAAGGTCTCCTCTCATCTCGACTCCAACACCGCTGATTCCCCTAGTTTGAAAAACAAAAGAAGGGTAAAAGAGCAAAAACCGTGTCCAAATTCAAGAGCTAGTCCACGTTTTGGTATGTATGAAGTTAGAATAATGTGTCATTAAGATTGGCTTCTAAAGTTACTATTGCTGCTCTTACAGGTGTGCCTAATTAATTTATGTTTGTTTGTTTATTTTTTATTTTATTTTAGAAGAGAGAATTATTTCAAGATTTGGCTCCATTGTTGTGGAATTCTTTTGGTACTATTGTTGCACTGATACAGGTATGCTCTTTATAATTGTCAAATTATTCTCATTGGTTTTATGGCCATGTTCTTTTCTTTGAATGGTTATGCAATTTAGCTGTTGTATGCTGTAATTATAAACTTCTGTCTGCCTTTGGTTTCATTTTTTAGAACAAGGAATTATTTCAAGATTTGGCTCATGCATATACAACTTCAAAAAGATTCTGTAACGCATCTAGATTTTGAACTATCAAAGTAATTCTTAAAGAAGGATTAGTTAAAACTTAGGATAGAAAAATGCGCAGATCTTAAGTATGTTTCTCCTTAAGGCTAGTTATGCAAACAGGGAAATCTGAAGAGAGAATTTTATTACAGTTCATTATGTCTCCAGCTAGCTGCACCCCAAATAGGAGTTCATTTGCATTCCAAATTTCAACTTTCATTAAGTTTTTTTTCCATATAATTTCAAATCTAAATAGTAGAATAAATAATTTGGGACCATGCCTTAAGAAGTGAATGTCCCAAATTCAACTCCCTGCTGGGGCTATTCCTACCAGATTTTCCTGGGTTTATATATATATAGTTGGGGGCATTTTTTGCATTCCCTGGATTGGTCTTACCCCGTGTAAAAACCAAATTCAACATTTCTGTTCTTCCCACATTCTAATCCCCCTAGATTCATTCTAGGTTGATGTAAAAAAGTATCAGCTCTGTTATGCTTTGTCTTTTATTTCTTTCAATAGATTTGTTTTCTGTTCTGACTTGTAGTCTCCCTTTTTTTTTTTTTACTAGAAGGCTTTTTCTATTCTGCCCTTCTCCCTAAGTTCTAGTTATGTCAACTAGAAAAAATCATATGTTAGAAAGGACTTTATGGGGTTGATTTGATAGTTAATCAATTATAATGGCACTTCCTGGGTTCAAGCCCATTGGATGCCTGTGTGACTGACCAATAATATAAATAGTTAATCCTAGATACATTCTGTAGCCAAATTTTTTAATACCCATGTGTTTTGCAGCTTGCCAATTTGGAAGTTTGGTTTCAGCGGCCAAAAGACATTGTTCCGAAATTGGTATCTGGAGTCCTTGTTTTCTTATCAAGGATTGGTATGAGGAAGTGCATTACCATTAAAAGTTCATCATTTTTGTTCCTGCTGTCAGGGGAATGAAGATCTTATTCTTGTTCATGATGCTCTTGAGTATGGGGACTGCTGAAAAGACTCTGTGAGTCGCTACTGGATTCACCTACGAATGATCTGTGTTTCATTTTATTATATTATGAAAATTTCAGTTTATTTTTCTCATTTTTGTAACATTTTCAGTTTTGGCCCTATCCTTCTGCACAGCTAGATCCTAAATTTATGAAAGAAAATGGACTAAAGTATGTGACTTTTTCAACTGCTGATGGAGCACTGGAGGCAGCTCCTGCGGTGAGAAATGCATTCTTTCTCTATGATTTGCATATTTCTTTGTTTCTTTTTGCTATTTTCGTTTTCCTCTATTTAGAACTGAATTGTTGCTGTCCATTGAGATAGTTGATCTAGTCCCTTGTCATATAATAGCACAATGCATGTTGTTCTTGGGGAAGAGGCTTACAATTTCTTTCGATCCAGAATATTGATCACCCTGCTAGTCAGTTTATTTGTTATTAACATATTCTTAATATTCTTTTCCCCATTAAAGAAGATTTTTTATTTTGGTTATCTAATTATTTATATTCTCTACTGTTTTACCAGAATAATGGTTGATGAGATCATCGGTTGGCAGGTAGTTTATTTCTTCTTTGTTTTGTATCGACTTTATGTAGTACTGTTTTCTTGTTGCTACCCGCCTACTACTGGTGTAATGTTGATGATACCACTGCCAGTAACTGTGTTGCTTGTCTGGATTATGGATTGCTTGAGACTTTGTTAAAGTAAAATGGTGTGAATAGGTTCATCAGGTGAATGTAATCTTTGTCTGGATAATGGATGGTTTTGGGGCTTTGCTGTCTTGACTGTATCACTAGGGCATTGTGTTTCTTGTTTGCATCCTTGAATCAAGAATGTTTGGTTGGCTTTTATTTTAAGAAGCAAGGTATCACAAGTATGTGCTTTTATGGTTCTTGTCCCTCTCAGGTTTCCAAATGCACTTGGGGTTTTATGTATCCAATTTATGGTCACGGGGAACTACCACAGGCTTTTTGCCGTCGTGCTGCTGTCAAAGGTTGCATTCATGTAAGTTCTAGTCAAGGGATTCACAGTTTAGTTTCCTAAGAGCATCATCATTTGATAATTCCTTACCATTTTTACATCTTGCTGAATACTTGTTAATGTCTTGTGCATTTTGTTTACGAGGAAATAGGTATATGCATGTTCATACTTGTCTAATCTTATTTCAAATGTACTTAACTGTTTGTATTGTGCATTTTATAAGAGAGAACTTGACCTATTTGCATGATGCCTTTAAGAATTGGGAGTGAGTCAATTATTATAAGAGAGAACTTGTCTAATCTTCTTGTTCTTGTCAATATGGACTTTATTGTATGACAATTTTTCAATCAAACACCTCAACCGTTTAACAAGTGCATGATTAATTGGTTTGTCTATTTCCTTGCAGTTCTTATGCAAGGGAAAGTTGGTGGCTATGCATGAGTCTTTGAGAAGTACCAGGAAAAGGCAGAGTCCTTTATATGAGACCCTTTAGACATTAGTACATCAGGTTGTTTTGCATTGAAATAGAATAATATTAAGATTAGGATTTTGATCATACATGGTTCTTGTACTGATTCATTTCTTTTCTTCTTCTTCCTTTTTTTTTTTTTCTCCTTTATCTAGATAAAATACTAAGTTCCTTTATGTTAATATGAAAATGTCTACATAAACTTCAAGAATGAAGAATTTAGTAACTTGGAAAGCTAATTGAATTTTGTTTTGATATTTGTGTTTTGGTATTATATAGATTTTTTAAAGTCTATGTGCATGGCAGTGGGTTTTTATTTATTTATTTATTTTAAAAGAAAAAAACCTTAAAAAAAGGTTATTGTTCTTTTATCCTTTTAAATTTTTCAAAGGTTGTCAATCCTTGATAAAGGTAAAACATTTGTTTCAAGGGTCATGTAGGCTGTTGAAATTTCAGTTTCAAGGGTTACGAAGTCCGTAGAAATTTCCATTTCGAGGGAATTTGTTTCAAAGGTCATCAAGGGTCAGTTAAACCCTCAAAATAATATCTTTTGAGGGCTTTTAATACTTTTTTCAAGGGTTTTGAGCCTCAAAAAAATCAACTTTGTTGTTATAGAACTACATGTTCTAAAAGTTTATAACTAAAACTGTGAAATGCAGGGGCCAAAGTAGTTAAATGTTTGCCAAATGGCCAATTCCTTGGTAATTCTCTTCATTTAACCCTCAACATCATCAAACCATTGTATTTATGTCAAAGTTTTATTTCATTTCTAAAGAAGAAAATACAATACTCAATATTTACACAAAACATTTAATTATATTTCTAATTATATATAGTATTTCTTTTCTATTAAAGAAAAAATGATAGTGTTTTCTAATGAAGAAATATTAATTTACTTTTAGATTTTTAATGAGGTACATGCATTAAATTCTAGTTTCCAAGTATTAATTTTCTATCAACTATGCACTAATTAATATAAAAATGGAATTAATATATTATCAGATTTTTTATTTTTTATTTTTTATTTTTTTTGCTTACAATGCCACTTGGTAGAACCTTAGACCATCATCTGTGGTGCATATATATGTATGGGACAAGATTAAATGCATGTATAAATTTTTGTTGATGTTACAACACTCAATATTTTTTATTATTGCCAATGGCTTATAACTCAATTGATTGACACTTTTTTGTGTGTTAACAAAAGTATTCATGGTTAAAATCCATCCACCAACAATTATTCAATTACCAAAAAATTAAAATTTTTATTAGTTTAATACATTCAAAATCGCATGGTTGAATCACACATTTTCATTGTCATGAACATGTATGCCAATTTCGTGGTAATCTTATCTTATTCACTATTTGATTAGATATTTTCAATTAAAATAGTTATTAATCTCTGATCATCTTAATATTTTGCAAATATGGAGAATATAAAAAATATATATAATATTTGATGTCAATTTAGATTTTTTAACTCATTTTGTGAAATATAATATATAGTTGATGATGCGTAACATAATTCAAAATTAATCTTAAACATTAATACACATAATGGGTATTATACATAAAGTCATAAACCATAAAAATAATTTCTTAATGAAATTTTCAAAACAAACAGAGTGTGTACTTGTATTGCGGATCTGCTAGTTATGGACAATAATTAGGCATAATTCATTCAATTTGACTTCGGCGAGAAAGCCAAGTACATCCCGTATGATTTTAAAAATGAATTGGAAAATACTAGAGTTACTACCATTTTTTTCAAAAACATTTTTACAACCTAAGGTGATTGTTGGAAATATATGAGACTAATTAACAGAACCAATAGAGTAAAATCAAGAGATTAGAGGAAACTTATCGATAATAGAGAGAGCCGAGGCGTGGAACTCAATCCACTGTCCTAAGAAGTGATTTTGCCCCACTGGAAGCAATTTATCGTTGGTGTAGAAATGGCTTCGGCGATCACCCTCTAGGATTCAACGACAAGCTAAGGTTATGTGCACTCACAAATCAAAGCTTTGAACTCGTATTAATGTTCACAAAACTAGGAATTTGATTGCTATTTCATATGTATTAAGACACATCCTTATCTTTGTTTTTATAAAAGTATAAAAAGGTTGACTTAACACATCTTTATAAATTTGTTGTGATAAATGTCCCCCTAAATTTTCTCTTTTTAAACTTTCTTTTCGCAACTACATAATTAAAGGTTGATTGCTATGTATTTGGGATTGTGTTGAGGCAAAGGAAAGAGCATGTTTTAAGATGAAAATAAGGAATAAATGAGAGAAATTGGTGGACCAGATGGTCTGATGACAGGAGAAAGTATACTATGTTTCGGTAATACCAATTTAATATCTGTTTTGGTATTTCCTACCCAATAAATGAGTGACACCTGTTTCAAAAAGACCATATCAGACTACTCCAATAAATGATTAATTTATCTTCCCGATAGTATAGAAGATTGTTATTAATTTATTATAGTAGTCTGATGTGATTTTTTGAAACATGTGTCACTCATTTATTGGATAGGAAATACCAAAACATATTCTGAGTTGGTATTACCAAAACATGGTATACTTTCTCTTGATGACAGAGGGGAGAGTTTAATTCTCACCTACCACCCTCATGTGAAGTCAGCTTAGGTCTTAAATGACCCAGCTGTTAATCCTTTATTTATTTTTCCTAATTTTAATTTGAAACTTTTCCAACAATCTATGCAAAACTGCCACATTTTGATACTTGTTTTCTCATATTAGTTTGTAGGCAAACTTTGTTTTATATGTAAACTTAATAGATCAAAATTACAAAAATGAAACTTAAATAACTAAAATGAAAAAAGGAATAATTTGTATTTTTACTTTTTCTTATTTATTAGACAATAATGAATCAATGGCATGGGAATCTACAACCAGTTTCACAAAAATAACATTCATAGTTGCTAAAATAGTAGTTTGTGATTCGTATATAGTAACAGTGATGTTAGTGGAGAGTGGAGACTCTGTGTGAAATTAATGCAGTATAAATCAAAATTGGTTATCTCAAAAAGATGTTAAATTTTTTGTGTTTGTGGCATTTTAAATTATTTTAACTACAAACTTTTAACCAAATGAATGGAAGGTCAACTTGGTCATAGATGTGAGGACAAAGTTTGCTTACAAACTAGCTTTTAGGCTATGACTACAAACTCCCAATAAAAAATTAAAATGTCTACATATTTTAAAATTTTGACTATTGTATTGCATGTTCTTTATGTTCTTAACATACACATCAAATTTTGTTCAAATTGGATATTATATATTATTCAATGTATAAACTTATTTTTATGCATAGTTTAAGACTACAAAAATTTAAACATTTAATTGATGAAAAAATTATTGATTTTTTATCTTCATAAAATTTTTCAAGCATGAATAATATAATAAGAAAATGAGATTTAATAGTGGATTGTCATAATTTACATCGAATAAAAATATTATATAGGAGAGTTTATAGTCATTGCCTACAAACTAGTTATAGGTAGGGGTGTCAATTCGGGTTAGCGTGTTGGGTTCGTGTCGTGTCGAGATAGGGGTATTCGACTAAATGGCTCAACCCTAACCCGACCCATTTAATAATCGTGTCATGATCCTTCAACCCTAACCCGACCTGTTAACAAAGCGGGTTGACCTGACTCAACCCATTTGACACACTTAATAAACAAGTCGTGTTGGGTTGACACGAATGTAACACAACTTATTTCAACCTGCATAATATTAAATATAACATTCATCTAGAAATAATTTTTTTTCCATCCCAAAAAGCAGTGCATACACTTTAAGTCTTCAATTCACATTCAAAATAATATAGTTCAACAAAAATATAACATTCATCTAGAAATAAGTTTTTTATACTCCAAAAGAAGTGCATACACTTCAATCCAAATTCAAAATAACAAAGTTTAACAAAAATAAAATAGCATAGCTCAACAAAAATATAATATCCTTGAAACTCACCAAATGCTAAGTATCAATATTGAAAGAATTTGAGTAAACAGTAGACTAATCCTGACTATGACCACAATTGCCATCCATAGATTCTTTGTTAATGTTCAAATTCATAACATCTTCCACAAGCTCATCCAATTTCATTTGTGCAAGTTCTATGCCCAAACAAAAAAAAAAGTATTAGTAATTCTAGGGTCTGTAAAGTTTCAATTTCCAATTACATCCCTTGTAAATTTTTATAATTACTCACTTTTCTTTTTTAATTTAAAATATATGTTGGATATAAAAGGTATTTGACAAATCTAAAATAAAATAAATATTTATTTGTTATATGAGTTAAACGGGTTGTGTTAAATGGGTCATTTTGAGTTGACACAAATAAATTGGCATGTCAAATGTGTCTATTGCAGGTTATGCGGGTTGACCCGCTTATGACACTTTTCTTATCGTGTCGCTTTCGGCTCAACCCGTTTATGACCCAAACCCATTAAGGCCCAACCCTAACCCGAAAAAACCCGTGTTGGGTTCGTGTCGTGTTCGCGGGTTGGGTCGAACATTAACACCCCTAGTTATAGGCAAACTTTGTTTTGTTTTGTTTCCTCTTTTTTATTTTTATTTTATTTATTTATTTATTTTAAAGTATACTCTCTCTCTGCACCGTTGATTGAGTGGATAATGTTATAATTATAAATCTTGCTACCAAAGCCTTTGTGAAGGCCAAAGGATCGGAGATCCAACAGAAAGGTTCCAACACGGCTCCAATACCAAGGAAAATTATTAGGTACTCCTAAAATACCATAAATGCGTACTCTCCCCTCTCACATAAATAGTGGATTCCACCATGAATTTAATTAGTGAGACCTACCATTCATGTGAAAGGAGGGAGTACGCATTTATGGTACTCCGGAAGTATATAATAATTTCCCCAATAACAGTACTTATCAGTGGCTGGTAAAATAGTTGTAGTAAAAATACAGATTGAATCACTAACAGTAACATGGATGGAGCCAAACAAGTGATCAGTAAATTTGAAGGTTTAACTTTAAGCATGGCAGCGGTGAGCTTTGCACCTTTGTCCTGAAAATTGAAGTGACCAATTTTTGAATATTTGTAGTGATAATTTGAAACATTGGTTTCATGTTATGATAAGTTTATTATAATATTACCAAAAAAAAAAAAAACAGTAATTTATCTTATTAAAAAGATGAATCGACCAATATGATAAATCTAGCACAATATTACAAACATATAGCCTATTAGAGCATTCCCATCAAAGGTTCTAAAAAATTTAGCATTTAACATTTCAAAAACCAATTTTATAACATATAACACATCACTTTACAATATCACTTACATCAAAACTTCTGTTTTTTTTTTTTTAACACTTCATTAAAATATTCTTTCCTTATTATTTTTATTCGTTTTTTATTCTTCCTCTCTCTCCCTATCTCTCTCTTTCTCAACCCATTGTCGCCACCAACAAACCCACTAAGCAAAAAACACACACATAGCAAACCCACATCCCAATCCACCATTGCCAATCAAACCACCAAAAAAAACACACACACGCACAAAAGAAAACCACAAAACTCCAAAACCACAACCATAATAGCCAATCAACCACCACCATCAATCACCCACCCCCACCACCATGGCAACCCTCCACCACCACCATGAACTTGACCCATAACGAAAATATATCGCAACAACAGCAAACCCACCACAGTAACCCTCCGCTGCCATTCTATTGCTTAACCCACCACGACAACCCTTCAACCCGGATTCAACCCACAACACAAACCCACCATGACAAACCTCCACAAAAGCCATGAGAACCCGTCACACCGAACCATCACGCCGAACCAAAACCCAGTAGATCGGTGACCAAAACCCACAAGAACCCAGTAGATTGGTGAACCAAAACTACAGTCATCGGACCATCGCCGCCACCACCCACGACCATTGGACCATCAGACCATGACCCATGACCTGCAACCCAAAATCAAAACCTCAATTATCGGACCCACGATCTATGTCCATCAGACCATAACCCACGACGGCCCACAATTGCCGAACCACAATCATCAGTGGACCACAATCGCCGAACCACAGAGAGAGAAGAGAAAAGAAAGAAGTGAGAGAGGAAAGAGAAAGACAGAAATGAGAAAGAGCCATTGAGGGTGAATAAAAAAAAAATTTACAATCCAGCTATAGTAGAATATCAAAGATGAGATTGCACTATAGCTCAATGCTAAAAATTTTAAGATTTATCATATTTGATGTAGGTGTGATTTTATCATTTGAGGTGCTAAAAATGCTAAAAAATAGCATTTAGCATTTTTAACACCTTTGATAAGAATGCTCTTACGACAGTCCATGGGTACAACTTTTAACACTCATCATGTGTTCAATTGAAGCCCAATAAGATTCTCAAAAAAAAAAAAAATTTGAAGCCCAATATGAATTAACAGGAGATTACAATAAAAGCAAATAATAAAACTTAGGTACATTTCATTAAGTTTTCCAATTAATATCAAACACTCAACAACATTAGATTTAATTTTCATTGAAAAAGATGATATTATTAATCCTTCATTCATCAATGCAATTATGTATTTGAATCTAATTAGGGAATGTAATGTAGAGAATATCAAGAACTGTATCTAATTTTTGCCCCAATTCAAAAACAGTTTGAGATACAATATACCAATCTCATTTTTGGACAAGTTACCTTGCTAAAGGAATGAGTTCCGTAATCATATTCATATTGACCATTTCAACTAAATAATTTGATTCGCCTGCCCTTTGAGCTAATTCAGATTTCAAACACTCCTTTAGTTTCATCACCACCTCACTCATGGATGGCCTTTCGGTGGAGGTAGAAGACACACAAGCCATTGCTATTTCAATAGCTTTCCAAGCAGAGTTAACGTTGAAATCTCCATACATCCTTGGATCAACTATATTTTGAATATCCCCTTTATCAAGCATGATTCTCACCCATTGGCTTATGTGAATGTTTTCATCGGATCTTTCTATCACAGGTCGACTTGTAATTATCTCCAAAAGAACAACTCCAAAACTATAAACATCACTTTTCTCAGTCAACCTATATGAAAGGGAGAACCTGCAAGCCAATGCATGTCAAACTTTTTGTTTTTAAAAATATTTAATTATATGAAGTTTAATTTTCAAGTCATTCCCATTGACCTTTATCCAGTATAAGGTTTGAATCCATTTTCGATTTAGAATTGGTCACATGCTTGCAGATTGCTAATAGTTCTATTGTATTTAATAAGACGACTTTTGAAGATGACAAGCTATGTAACAAAAATACTCACTCAGGGTCGAGGTACCCAGGGGTGCCACCAACACTAAATGTTGAGACATGAGTGATGCCATCAGTTGGGAACATTTTGGAAAGACCAAAATCAGCTATTTTGGCATGAAAATTTTCATTCAATAAGATGTTTGTA
This sequence comes from Quercus berberidifolia, assembly GCA_028535905.1. Classification (NCBI taxonomy): domain Eukaryota; kingdom Viridiplantae; phylum Streptophyta; class Magnoliopsida; order Fagales; family Fagaceae; genus Quercus; species Quercus berberidifolia. The sequence goes on along the minus strand of JAPQVW010000002.1, from coordinate 74,149,469 downwards.
GTCTTCACATCTCTATGGATTATAGGTGGTTTACATCCATAGTGCAAATACTCCAATCCTGCATTTTCATGGTCCATATCATTTTCAGAAAAATGAAAATTTATTAAAAAAAAAAGTTAATCAAATTAACTCATCGCTCATAGTTAACCTTGTGCTGCGTCCGTTGCAATATTAAGCCTTGCTTCCCAACTCAAGATATTAGTATTCTTACCTGCATCCATAAATGAAATTCCTAAGCGTTTCTGTGTGATTCAATTAAAGTAACCTTGATCATGTGACCATTACAGTAAGAAAATTTTAGAAAGGAAAATTGTTTTCCTATTTGATTCTCAAATGAAGGATTAGGTCCTCCCTAGGGCCAAGCTCAGTTGGGTCGTACTTTATATTGTACATATGCACTACCAGTCGTAGAATATGCCTATGGATACAGGACTCCTCTATTTAATTTATTTTTATAAGAATTCAATAATATACTCTCAATTCCTCTCTTTCTGTATAGATTATTCTATGGGGAATAAAATTTGGAAGTGAAAAATGTGAATTCTTCGCTAGACACTTCATTATTACCAACCTGAAAGATGTGCATCTAAGTCTCCGTTGGCCATATACTCATAAACAAGGCCCATGTTTGGTCCTTCATAGCAATAGCCGACAAGGGTCGTCAGGTTTCTATGATGAACTCTCATAAGAAGTTTCACCTGTAATTCAAGAATATTCATTTTCATTAATTTGATATTAAAATCTATGTATATATTTGTGGGAAAAGCTCAAGAAATCTGCATCATAGTCTCTTGCCTCAGCTTGAAATTGTTGATACCCTTGAACTGATGACAGAGAAAGCACTTTCACTGCTACTTCAGTGTCATCAATGTAGCCATGGTAAACTTTTCCAAATCCACCCTTACCAAGAACCCTCTCAAAGTTGTTGGTAATTCTTATAAGATCAGCATATGTAAATTGGCGTTGTAGTGACTCTAAAGACCGGAACGACATGGTCTGGATGTTGGGTTCTGTTTTCGCTATTTCCAGTCCTGCGATCATCGTGAGCATTATAGTAAAATATGTGAGGAGAATGTATTCTTTGTTTATATGAATATGGGTCTTGTATTTCAATTCTAACCTCTACTCTCATCTTTTTGTTTTCTCTTAAGCCTCCACAAGACAGACGCAACAATCAATGCGAGGATGAGCAATACACCAACTGATGCCCCAATTGGAACAGCAATATTGTTCTTCTTTTTGCATGATCCAGATCCACAAACATTTAAATTTTCGTCCACACTAGAGCAATAAAATTAATGGCGGTGAAACTGTAAGGCATTGAATTTATAACTTTTTTCCCACAAGTGTTCTCTAGAGGAGATCATGTAATATGAAAGGAAAATTATGATAATGAAGTATTACATTATCTACAAAAAAAATCATACCTTAGCAATAGTGAACCATTCTTCGATCTTTCAATGAGGTTAGCTGGAATAGTACCAGTGAGCTGATTTTTTTCCAAGTTTCTGCAAAGGTGCAGTGAATATGATTTTTGTCTTTTAAAACAAATAAAAATTTTAGTAAAAATCATTAGAATTCAACATACAAGACCCTCAAGTATTGCAATTGAGAAAGAAAATCAGGCACGGATCCAGTAAGGTTATTGTTTGATAGATCCCTGAAATGAAAAAATTACTTACATTGTCAAAAAAATTTATCCAAATTTGGTAATTATTATCTCTTTTTTTTTTCTTTTTCTTTTTTTTTTACATTTTTATTATGTAAATTGCAAATACTTACAAAATTTGTAACATTGTGAGATTTGATATATAAACAGATATCACTCCAGCCAATCCACTAGAGGACAAGTTCCTGATTCAATTTACATTTCACAATAAGTAAGATATACTTCAAAAAGTAGTTTCCAAGTCATAAGCTTAATTATATGAACGAATAAACTTACAAGGATGTAATTCTTGGTGGGTTAACACTATCATAGCTACAATTTAAACCTGCCCGAGTATGCTTGTGGGAGACATGGATCTCCTTCCCAATTTTTCTGTACTCCATATGCTGACTTGATATTTGTGATAGCATCAACTATAACATTTTCATATCCATCCTAGTAAGTCCAAAAAAAAAAAAAAAAAACAAAACAAAAATAGAACAAGGCACTAGATTGACATGTGTGGAAGAAAACATACCATCTTTTTGATATGTTCCAGATTGTGAGAGATCTCTCACTGAATATATCTCAAGTGCATTGATGATGGCTGGCAGTGTTGAACCTTCTGCTTTGGAGAATAAAAAATCATATTTCTGGGCATTCGGCAAGATCGATCGGCTGACCAACGTGGTTGTGTTCAAGTATTTTGGAGCAAAAGGTCCATACCAATATTTCCCGTTTAGAGTAATGTTGAATGATCTGAACTGAGTAGCTGTGAGGTTTACTACTTCAGCAAAGTGCATGTAGATATAGTATTCGGAATATGTAGCATTCTCCGTATACCAAAACAACTCCAAAGGAGCGCTAACATTAATTGGAGTGGAGGCAGTACTCATAACAATAGATGGTGGTTGGTAATAATTGTTACTTGGGGTGTCAATAGTTTGCGAGGTACATAATATTGTGTACGTATTGTCGTTATAGGGGTCCCAAATGCGATCATAAATGTCGAATGGATACCTAAGGAAACATAGATATTCAGTATTAGCTAGCAAGTAATTGAATTTAGAGGAGTGTATGTGTCAAATTGGGGTGGGTTTAAAATATTTTTCAATCAAATCCAATATCTTCTGGTTGAGGAAATATCAATCCAACCCAACCTATGGTAACTTTAAAAACTAGCCCAATTTTTGTTGTGTTGGGTTGTTTGGTCGGGAAATTGGGCAATTTTGTGATACCTAATACAAAAATTGGCTTTCACTCAATTTTTTGGCCTATTATCAAATAAATTATTACAATTTACTCTTTTGACTCTAATATTCAATTTTCATCCGGGCTAGTTTCCAAAATCAAAATAACTCAGGGATAAATTTTGGGTTCAAATTTAATTGTAATTTAAAACTACAACTCTCACTAAAAAAATTAATATGACTACTTATTTTGTAAATTTAATTGTTGGATTGTATGTTCTTTATGTTCTTAACATATTGAAAATTTTTGTGCTATTTACCACCGTTCCATCCATAAACTTATATTTATGCATAATTTTAAATTACAAAAATTTGAAATTTAAAAATTTGATTAATGACGTTATGTTGGGTCGGATTAACTCAGGTATGTTGGGTCGAAATCACACCCACTGTTAAATGAAATTATATTTAATGAGGATTCAGTGTGAAAGCAAAACCCCCTTTACACCTCTATAAGTGTTGTGCCATTACAGATTTTTGCATTATTAAAACTAGTGTGTAACCTTGTGTAGATACGCCTGTACAACTTAAAACAATCACAATTATACAGTTTTTTTTTTTTTTTTTTTTAATTTATAGAAGATGTTCAAGTTATACATAGTATTAGTTTACATTTTTTTTTAAACCATACATTTCTAAAATATGTAATGGTTTCTCATTATATAAATATATATATATATATATATATATATAAGATTTGAACTCTTCAATTTTTACACTCAATAATTCACTTGATACAAAACTAAATATTAAATAAGATACATGGTGCAAAATTGAGAATTCAATTAAAATCTAATTGAATTTTCTTTAAACTTTGGCTATTAATATATATATATATATATATATATATATATAGATAGATGGATAAGCTTTGGCTATATATATACATATATATATATATATATATATATATAATTCACCTGTATGATATTCTGCTTATGGAGCCAACATCCAAGCGAACGAAGAGTGCCAATGATCCATAATTTGTTACATAGGTCTTATTGCTCAACGGCCGTAACTCTATTGCTGATATAAATGGCATCCCGAGGCCCGTGTTTACAAGACAGACTTGTAAATTAGTTTGAGATGGGACATGTATGAGCTCCTTAAAGACAGGAATGGTTACATTCGTTATGTTGACCGTATCCCACATATTCACTCCCAGATGAATATCGAATTGTGGTAACTTACTTTGTCCATCATAATTCCCATAGAGGAAAGTTCCTCGGATCAGATACTTAGTGCCTTGCGTAATGCCTATGTTGTAACAGTTTCGGATTCCTTGAGGAAAGCTTCTGAGATTCCATACTTGTTGTTGAAAGCCACCTTTATATACATTTGATATCTGCTGACTTATACCAGTGTCTCTGAATGCTACATCCGAAATGTAATTTATGCCTGTTGTCGGCTCGGAATAGTTAGAATTTGCTGGTGATCCGCAAGCTATGCTAATGAAGCCTGAGACACAGACAGAATAATACCTTAGCTATTTGGTTAGCTGATCAATGATATATTCAAGAATTTAGATTGTCATACCTGATTGATCCTGCGCATCAACTAGATGTATAAGAGCAAAACCACCAAGAAATGCATGGATGAAATGTTTGAGGCTACCCATCATGACCCTCTTAACTTTCTTCTCGCTTATGGGAACAATGCTGCAGAAATTTTCTCCACCATCTCATAAGTACTTTAACAAAACAGAATAGTTTAACAAACTTAGTCAGTTGTTCTCATCACCAGAAGTATTCTACCTTGTAAATTGACAGATTATCAAACTTTTTAATTTATTTGAAAAATTCGTGCAAAATTTACCAATGTATTTTTTAACTCCTAGTCAATGAGAATAATGGAAATATTAACTATTCCGGAGTCTGACCTTAGTCTAGAATAATGGAAATATTAAATACAGTGTATTAAAGTCTTTTCCTTTCTTTATGAACAAGTAAAATTCCAACAATACATGGTAAAATTAATATATCTTCTTCTTCTTTTTTTCTTTTTTTTTTTGGGTAGAACTAGTAAAATATATCGTTATGCTGACAGCTCTGTAACGACTTGGAATATAAATAGCGAATTTCTTTAAAAAATTATCGACTGCAGCTTGGCCGATAACTAACACCGAAAGCTTTTTATTATTTATAATAAGAATATCTCTTCTTACATAGCGTGTTAAAGACTTTAAGATCCCTTATTATTACAATGAATTGGCATAATTTATTCCATCTGACTTTGTCAGACTGTCGGTGTTATAATAATGGTTACCAGATTTGACTTTCCCTTGATCAGTGGCTGATAACACGAAAGGAAATACTTTCATTTCATCAAAATAGGAGTCAGTAGTTGGTAAAGCCTATAGTCCTTCAAAACCATCCAGCAGACCAGGTATTTCTGATTTCTCCTATCACTTTCAGAGAATGAGTCATATGCATGTATAATTTATGAATTGCAAAATGCTAGAGCTATCACCATTTTATTAAAACTAGTTGATTGCCCCCAGCAATATATGGTGCATTTTGAAACACTTTATAGGGAATTACCTTATGACCAAAAAATAGGGGTAGCAAAATATTAACCTCCGACAAAAATTTACCTTGTTGAAGGATTGACTTCATAAAGTCATATTCATGTTGACCATTTCACGTGAATAGATTGATTGACCCTCACCGCCCTTCCTTTGAGGTAATTCAGACGCAAACACTCCTTTAGTTTTGCCATTAACAGACTCATGGTTAGCCTTCTAGTGGAGGTGGGGGACACACAAACCATTGCTATTTCAATAGCTTTCCAAGCAGCAATAACGTTAAAATCTCAATGAAACTTCTGATAAAAAATACTTTGAATATCCCCTAGAGCAAGCATGATTCTCATCCATTGGTTTATGTGAGTGTTTTCATTATGGGATCTTTCTATCACAGGTCAACTTGAGATTATCTCCAAAAGAATAATTCCAAAAACTACAAATATCACTTTTCTCAGTCAACCTATATGAAACGGAATACCTAGACGCCAACGCATTTCATAATTTTATTATTTTTCAATACAACAAGTTCAATTTTCAAGTCATTCATTCCCACTAGGTTTTTAACCATTTTCTTTCCAGAATGTGTCACGGTTTTGTGGATCACAAATATTATAATGTGGAGATAAACACCTTAGAGAGACTCCTTGAGAAGTTAAGACAACAAAATGTTTATAGTCTTCACACACCTATAAAAATAGGTAGTTTACAACCTTAGTGCAAATACTCCAATCCTACATTGCACTGTCCAAATCAATATATATATATACATATATACATATTAAACCAGAAACCTCATGCGGGAGAGCCTGCTTTTTATATGTACATGCCCACCATGTCATGCCATCTTAAGTACATCATAACCAGGAATGATGTCGTATATCTTCAACCTTTCAAGGACTCCAACCAAGCTCCAACTTCATCATCCCATTTAATCTTAAACCGTATGAGTTGCCTATAACCAAGGAAGAGAGCCAACTTTTTTTATTGAGTGACAACGATAACTTATTGTTTAGATGTTGTGGGTTCTGTAAAGTATGCAATTGACTTTGGGTCTTTAGGTGGTGTGGGAAAGTTATAATTGTATTTTATTTTAGAAAGATGCATTTTAATTGATCATTGATGAGATTAGTTGTTTTTTTAAATGTTTTAAAACTCATAATTTTTAGGTATTTTTGTAGTTGGTTATTGCTATTTAATGCAATATCGATACGAGCTATGACAATAAAAGTGATAGCCAATGACGATTTTGGAGTGCTTTTCATGTTTTATTTTTTTTGTTTTTAATTTTATTTTATGTGAAAGCCTAGCTAAAGGCAATTAAATCATTATAAATAGAAATGTTTTAAACCATTTTCTTTATTTTATCACATTTTTCTATGCCAGTACTAACAAATGATTTCCTTTTGTTGAGATAATGAAATGGGTGTTTGAGATTTGTGGGTCAGTATTTGGTTGTGAAAATTGAATAGTTGAGGAAATGTTTGGAAAGTTGCGTGATTTTTTGTAATTTTAGGACATGAAAGAATTTTATGCTTTGAATTGAAATTTATAAATTTCAAATTTCAAAATTATTTAATCAATTTAAATAATAAAGTCTACATAAAATTTAATATGTTTCTCACGCCCTAAACCCAAAAAGAGTCCAAAGCATGAGGAAACTCCAACCCAAAAGTGTAGGGAATTAACCCGAAATTCCCAACCTGTGAGAAACAAAAATTAGAGAAAACACACGTCAAAGAAAACAATTACACACACAAGACAATATTTACGTGGTTCTGTAATTTGCCTACATCCACGGAGTTGTAGGGATTTTACTATTATCAGGGAAAAATTACAAAATGCGGCTACAATGTTTCACACTCTCTCAAGATGACAACAACAACAAAACCCTAATCACCAAAACCAGTTTCTATATCCTGCACACAAGCTTCCACTCCATGGACTAAACTTTAGAAAATCTCCCATTAAAAACCACGCAACATTATTCGGGTCGGATCGGGTCGTCAACCGAATCAAACACAACTAAGCTCCACAAAACCCAACAAAAAGTACCTGCAATTATTTTGGCAATTCAATCCAAAATATTTCCACTAGCATCAAGTAATTTTCATACCAATTTCATTAAAAGTACTCCCAAAGTTAGTCGGAGTTCTATGATAATTACAAGGACCATTGGTCATAAGAATGGAGATTTAAATAATTATAATTTCACATCAAACTTGTCACATCAGAGATAAAATTCATCACCACTATTATTTACAAAAGAGTGTGTCAAGCCTCCTCTAGGGTGTACAATACCTAAGGATCACCATCACTAAAGTCCATTCTCCATTAGTAGTTAGTCTAACTAATGCTAGCCACAACCTGTCTCAAAAGATCACTACCTACTCTGAAAAAGTTTGGTAAAAGAATGAGATGAGACAGAGCCCAGTAAGTAATATAATTAATGGGAGTAGAGGAAATGCAAGTTTCATGATGATGAATATTTTACAAAGAAAGTTATAGTTTGGGAATTTCCAAATAAATTCTACAAAACCATTTCTAATAATAATATGACAAGAATGATTAAAATGATACGACACAAAGCTTCTCAAAATGCTTGCATGAAACTACATATTATATACTGTGAGCAGTAACAATACAATCCCAAAGCTAGAAAATCTAACCAAAGGCCACATGACAATTCCATCACAAAGACAGAATTAATCTGCCACCACAAAGATAGAACCCATCGCCAACACACAGCCAAAACTAAATATGCCGTCATAAAGACGGAGCTCATTGCTGTCACATAGATGGAACTAATATGTTGTCACAAAGACAGAACTCATCAATGTCACAAAGATGGAACCCAATAACCATCACAAAGACGGGTGCTAAGATACCAATGTCACACAGACTATAGTATCTAGTTAGGTAATCACCGGGTAATCACATGTCACAATACATGGGTAGAACATAAAAGCTCAAAAATTACATTTAATTCAAAAGACTTAATTCATTTCCAAGTAGTTTCATAAAATATTTGAATACCCAAGATATTCACAAGATTTTCAAAGCCTTCAAAACCATTTCTTGCCAAAAATATTTTGTATTAACTTCTCAAATAACATAGGTCAAGATAAAGCATCTTTAGTGAAACCCTTTTATAATAATTTTTTACTATTCTTACTTTTTTTTACTTTTTTTTTTTTTTTAATTCAATGGTTAAGATTTAAATTATTTTTTGCAACTTGAAATCCTAGTCATCCATAACAATTATGAATCCTCGTATTCATGTTTCGTGTTTTTCTTCTACCTTTTTTTTTTTTGTTTTTTTGTCCTGCCACTGCTCCCACGTGAATGATTGACAGACGGACAGAATTTTTTTTTTTTTTTTTTTTTTGGATGAGTAGACGGACAGAATTTGGAAAATATGAAAAGTTTGAATCAATTTTTATAACTATTCAAAACTTTATCTTTATCAATCAGCCAAGTCTTCAAGGCTTTAAGCCTTATTATGATTACTATAATTATTATTGGATTGAATGGATTAAGATTTGATATATTAGGTGAGATATATAGACTTATGGTTTAAAAGACTCTTAAATATTTAGATATGTATATATATAATTATTAACGGTAACTTTAAAATGCCACACTGGTATGGTTTTATTTATTTATTTAATTTATGAAAGGTATGGTCTTAATTTGCTTTGAAATATTTCAGTTTTTTAGTTAAACCAAAACTACTTTTGTTACGTATTGACTACAGGCATGAAATATATAATGTAGATTTTTAGACCTCTTAACACAAGTTGTTTAACCTAGTTATTTAGCCAAGTGATTGGTTAGATAAATTATTTAGTTCTAATGTGACTGTCCCAATCTTTCCTCCAAAAAGAGTCTTGAATAAAGCTTATTTCCTATCATATGCCTGGAACAACCACTATCCAAATACCAAAGACAAGAATCATGTGCCTTTAAGGCGGTCAGAGCAGTATAACACACATAATTATCATCACATGTAATTATACCAAGCTTCTCAAGGAAAGATTTAACACATGCAACAAGCCATATGATCCAAAGATAAACAAGTTGGATTTTAAACAAAAAGAACTTTAAAGAATCCATGACAACAGGGGTTAAGGATCAACTCTTAGATCAAAAGATCTAAAAACACAAAAGCTAACATGCTCTGATACCACTTGTACATTTTTCGACCCCTTAACACAAGTTGTTTAATCTAGTTATTTAGCCAAGTGATTACTTAAATAAATTATTCAGTTCCAAGTTAACACAATAAAATCATATCATGTAAATAATGTGGAAATATAAAGAACACAACGATATGATAACCCAAGAAAACCTAATCGGTAAAAAATCTGAGGAGGATTTAACCTAGCTATTCTCAAGGTAAAAACAGATCCACTATGAAAGAATTGAAGTTTTTACAATAGAACTTAGACCACTAACATCCTATTGCTACCTCGAGTAGAAAACTTACAACCACGACCACGTGACAGCTCCGAGTCCACGGACTACTTCTTTCCTTGATCTGCAGCAACCACAAGTTCTCGTACTTGTGACTTTGAGACTCTAGTCAAAGGTTTCAGGTCTTTTTTAAAGTTCTTTATGCAGCAACTGAAGAGATCATCAAGTTCTTGACGCGAATCTTGATCTTGATAACCCTATGTATGTGTATGAAGGTAAACACCTCTAGATCTCACAAAAGATTCAACACACAACTCTCCAAAAATTATCTAAAAACGTGGCTAGGGTTTTTCCTTTTATACTAGAAGTAAAACACTTAACCCTACACGTCAAATGGGCTTGGGCTAAATTGGAAATTCTGCAAAAAAATAAATCTGCACATGTTTCAATCGATTGAGTCTAATTTTCGATCGATCGAGCCTTGCAGATTTTGTCCAATAATTTCTGCAATCACTCGATTCCAATTTTACAATTAAACACACTTTGAGCAAGCCTAAACCTAGACTCTATGTTTTGATCATGGTTTGCCAACATATTACAAATTGAAGTTCTAATATATTAGTTCCTAAAGTCTTAAAACCTAACATATAAAATAAAATAATTAATTCCAACAATATTTTCGTAGTCATGGAGAATACAAATCCTCTGCACCATTTTTTGTAGGCTAAAATGCAAAACTGACCCTCTAAGTTTCAACTTTTGTCATTTCAGTCCTTTAAGTTTCAAATTTTGTCAATTCAGTCCTCCGTTACCCTTCAGTTAAGTGCTGCCGTTAATTAAACCAAAATGACGTCGTTTTGGTTTTTTTTTTTTTTTTTTTTAAATATCTTAATTTTACTAAAATACTTTAATTACAAAAATAATAATAATAATAATAAATTTAAAGGGAATGATGTTCCCCTGCCTCTAAAAATCAAAAACATCATCGATACATGTACAGATAAGAAGAGAAGGTTGAGAATTGGTCTCACGTACGTCCATACGTTAAGGGTTTCGTTATGCCAGGAGAAGACGCTAAGGAACGCATCTTTGAGAGGCCACTTGCACCGGTAATAGTCCAATATGTACTCATTGTCTCTCAGATATTTTGGAAACTCCTCGTACTTCACCAATCGCCGCTTGAATCTCTGCCTCTTCTTTCTTCACCTTCATCTTCTTCATCTCTTGTTGAGTTTCTGAGCCGACTCGGTTTGGACTCCTTGCGCTTTTCCGGCAAACGATACTCATCGTCGTCACCGTAGCTTTCCATGAGATTTTGTTCTCCGGTGAAAAATCCGCTGGATCTGAACTCTCCGGCAGATCTGTGAGGTCCGAGTCCCACGAGGTTCTGATCATCTTGAGATTTTTTTTTTTTGGTAATTAAAGTATTTTAGTAAAATTAAGAAGTTAAAAAGAAAACCACCAAAACGACGTTGTTTTGGTTTAGTTAATGGCAGCACTTAACTGAAGGGTAACGGAGGACTGAATTGACAAAATTTGAAACTTAAAGGATTGAAATGACAAAACTGAAACTTAGAGGACTGAAATGACAAAAGCTGAAACTTAGAGGGTCACAATTTGCTTGAACAAACTTTGCTCAACACTTGTGCAACTTGTGAACACTTTGACGGCCCTTAAAATAATCATTTTATATGTTTGAGGTTATGAGAAAAGAAAGCCTAAACACATAATCACAGATTGGAGTCAAAATAGAACTGAAACTCTATTTTTCATAAACCTCGACAGATGCCTATCTATCAAGCTGCTGTCGAGCAACTGTCGAGCCACGGGGCTGGAACAGTTTCTTAAGCTCGATAGATGGCTAGCTGTTGAGCTTTAATGACAGGCACTCCTTCAGCTTGTTTCTTGGACAGACTCGCATGGGTTTAACACTTGATCTTGAAACAAAGTTTCTTGAAGTATTCAGCACATCCTAGATCTACCCAAATACAAGTAAAATGCATTTTGTCAAAGGATTAGCCAACTATATAAAATAGTGACATATATTCCTAACAAGTGAATCACATATGTCCTAACAATCTCCTTCTTTGGCAATCTGTGACAAAACCATAACAAACAAATGAGATATGAGAGAAGTCATAAATCACTCAACTCATATTCACTTGTTGAATACAATAAAATCTATCCTAACACAAACTCTTGAAAAACTTTGCAAGAAGAGAGTTCATGGCAAGTAGACTTTGACAACTTGTATTTCTAAAACACTTTAAACAAAAATCATCAAGCATCTTTGTGTGAAACAGAAATAATAGATTGCATACAAGTATAAGAAGCATGTGCATAAAGAGAGAAAAGAAACAACACATGTAAGGGTAGGTGAAAGAAACATTCATCAACATATAAAGAAAATAAGTACGATGTATGTCAATAATGGTCACAAGACCTAAGGTACAAGAATAAATGTATCTCAAATAGAAATAAAAGAAAAAGATACAAGTAATCCTCACTACATCCCTCAAAAATCAACATTCCCCCTAACAAAAATGTCCTATACTAACTCTCGCCCTAAGAATGACTACTCTCATATCCAAAACTACTCTCCCTTTTTTTCATGAGTGAGAAAGGGTAAGAGTGTCAAGTAGACATCTCATCAGTAGAGCTAGCATCTCCATCATCATCATCATCGGAAGCATCATCGTCATCACCATCATCATCATCCTCATCCTTAGAATCAGAAGTCATTGAAGGAGGTGGAGGAGAAGTCTCAGGAGCGAAGCCACCCATGATTGCTTGCTGCCGTGCAATACGGCCGACATGAATGTTCACCTAATACAGCTCTGTAGAGAGTGTATCAAGGCAAGCATTCATGCCCTGTAGCTGCGCCATGATGTCCCCGAGTGACACATCACTCGTAGAAGAGGAGGGAGTGGATGTGGATGGAGCAGATCAAGATGGAGCTGAACGGGAGGGAGGAACTGCTGAATCCGACTGCCGTGACCTAAACCGCGCCTCACTACTTTTAACGGTAGCGGCGTCTATGGCGCACATGACAAAAAAGTGGTCGAAAGAGGGAAAAGGAACAGAAAAATGGCATAAAATCCGCGTGATAGTCGAAGGGAAATGAGCTTATGACAAGTAGTTGTGTCCCTATACATGTCTATAATAGAGAGAATAAAATATGAAGGAAAATCTATAGTGAGGTGCTCTAACAAAGAAAGCAAAAATCGAGCATGAGGCTCTATGATAGAGTTATAGTGAGAGAGTGAGTGCAAAACAAAAGTCATCACCATGTTTATGAATCTAGGACCTTTAGCAAAGGCCTTACATGGTGTAAACTGACGATCACCCTAATCAGAAGGGCGCTCGCAAAAAGCAGAAATCATCTCGTCTTTGGACACAGTCCTCAAACGCTCACATCTGAGGTAGTAGGATGCTCCACCCTCGGAACACGGAGCACATCGGATACCAACTCCGATGTGACAACAATGCGCGTACCTCGAACACGAGTATAAAAGAGAGGTACTGAAGAATCGAGTCCATGCATGTTGGAGTAAAACTCCTGAACCAGCACGAAAGGACATGTGACCGGGACGTTACACAGTGACTTCCAACCCCAAATGTGAATGACATTGAGTAGGTTAGTGTCGGCGAAGTTCGCCAAAATGACTCGGCGTTCCAAATGAACATCTCGTCTAAAAAAGTTCTCTGAGAAGTCCTTCGGGCATCCTCATCACGAAACTGAATAGAAGAGGGAGTAGGATCAGACAAAGATGATGCCCCGGAACGAAGAGGGTTTCGGGATGAAGCTGACTTACATTTAGGTGCCATAGACACGAATAGCATAAACAGAAAAGAGAGGGAGAGAGAAAGACAATCAGAAAAGTCCCAATACATTTCAAATATAACAGGTATATTGAAAATAGAGTACATATGCATGGGGAATGCATGAACATGTGACATGCAAAAGAAATTGCATCATGGGCTCAGCCCAATCCAATCTTACCAGCACACAATCAATTTGCACACATCTAAATGCATGATAATACTGTGATAATACTGTTATAATGCTAATGTAATGCAATGCATGAGATTTTAAACTCATTTAAGCAACAACCCATCGCAAAATTTCAACAATAACACATCAATTTTGAAAAACCCCAAAAATTTTCAAAAACCCCAAAACCTAGGTTTCAAAACATGAAATGCATGTAAATGAGAGATTAGAAACATACAAAGTGAAGATAAAACCTTGAAAACGTTTGAAAATCACTTGGGAAAGAGGTTTGGAGTGATAGAGAGTGATTTGGGAGGTGAGGAGACAAAGCTATCGAGAGAGAGATTGAGAGAAATGAAAGACGGATCGCACAGAACCTATATATAGAGGTTTAGTAAATCTCGACAAATAGAGGTGTCAAGACAGGTGTCGAGGATTAAAGCGTCGACAGATACAACTGTCGAGAGGTGTCGAGGAAGAATTCATCAAACACGATTAAAGAAGCTCGATCGATCCACCAGCTGTTGAGAAGCTATCGAGGATCCAGGAACTTTCTCAATCGATCCACCTTGCTGTCGAAAAGGTGTTAAGATTGCGATAAGAACCAGCTTAAGATCTCGACAGATAGCCAGGTGTCGAGATTGCTTAAAAACAGTTTTTCAAGAGGGGAAAAACACAAATATGAATGCAATCAAGCATGCAACTCAATCAATGATCCAATCAACACTTTAAGCTCTCAAAATCATCTCTCAACAACAATTTTAAGCATAAAGATCCCAAAACACACACACACTAAACAAGCCTAACCAATTTTATATTTCAAAAATAAGTCAAGACAGCTTAGTGAGCATACATTAACACATGTAAACCTTGTGATGGCCAAATCACATTGTACCTGTACATGTATCAAGAGTAGCAAAGAATATTACGTGTTGTGTGTGAAAAACATTGCAAGATTACATAAGTGTCTACATGTTATGATGATTTAAGATATGAGAAAATTACTTTAACTCACACATAATCATAACTGTTTAATGGGGACTATCACCTTCGAGGTACATCCTATAACTCCCACATCTCCTAGAAGACACGCTTGCAATCATATTTAAAGCATTTTGATTCTTTTTGCTTTTAGTTTCTTTGCATATTTTCTTTTTAAACAAATCATGCATAGGCATATAAGAGATAGAAAAGAAATACTCAATTATGTTAAACATTTGACATTGCACTTTTGCTATGCCAAAGCATATAGATATCATTGACATTGCACTTTTGCTATGCCGAAGCATATAGATGTCATTTTATGATTGGCGGGCAACAATAGTGAGATGGTTATTTATGCCTTTCTCTTAGGATTTTCTAGTCCTTCCCGTCAACAAAAGTGATATGAGTGTTAAGTACAAGAGATTACTTAATCTTACTCATCACAAACACGAGCCACAAAGCTCACTTGCTTAGTTGTGCATAGAAAGTTTAGAAAACTTTGTTTCAATGGCCATTCAAGCTACACAAGTACCAATGTACACAAAATACATACTGTTTTTGTATTTTTCAATTTTTCAATTTTTTTTAATTTTTATATGAAAAATAAAATAAAACAAATCTAAAAATAAGCAAACAAAAACATGTTAAGCAAAGCAAAGAATAAAACTAGACTGACTCAAAATGAAAGCAAAACACACAAGCTATGCAAACAAAAACAAGAAAGGAGAGAGAGAGATAGTGATAGAATCACTTGGAGCCCTTTTCCTTCCATACCTTGGAAGAACCTTTCCTTTGATTAAACCCTTGAATTGGCAGTAAGGGAGAAGAATTGAAATCATTCAAGTTCGAAAAGAACATGAGGGATTTGAGAAGATCTCCAAGGGGAGCAAGAGAGGATTGAAGCTGATTTTGGCTTCCAGATGCTATCATGCCGTAGCTCCGCTTCAAGCTTCTTGGTCTTCTCAGCCAAGAAATTATTTTCAAACCTCAATGCTTCAATAGTCTAATTGGCTTCAGTAAACTTTGTGGAAATCTCTTCTCGCTTAAGCTCCACATCACTAAGCTTCTTGGAGGCCAACCTATACATCTTCTCATACTTCTCTGAGACCTTGTACAACTTTGCATAGGCTGTGTGGATGTCATCTTGTTCATCCATCTTCTCAAACTTGGACTCCACCAATTCCTCTTCTTCATCCACATCTTCAACAATCCCTTTAGTAGGATTGATAGTGGCAGTGAAGGCATTCAGGATTCCTTTATCCTCATTGTCGAAATCATCCTCAGGCTCGGTGTCCCTCAAAGTAGTAGTGACTGCCTTGCTCTTCCCAATGCTCTTGAGATATGTAGGACACTCCTGTTTCATGTGACCGAAACCTTGACACCCAAAGCACTTGGATCCTACAAGAATAGTGTACTGACCGCCATCCCTAGCATCCTTCTTCCCTTTGTCTTGACTCTTGAACTGAAAAGAACTGGATTGCCTACGGTCCTTGTCGAAGCCTTTCCCATTGACTTTCTTCATGAAATTCTTGAATTGCTTGGTGATGTAGGACTTCATCTTAGAATCTTCATCGTCTGAAGACTCGTCCGTATCACTACTCTTAGCCTTCAAGGTCATACTCTTGCTCTTGCCCGACTTACCAATCCTTGTTAACCCTAGCTTGTAAGTCTGCAGATTACCAACCAGCTATGTCAAAGGAATATTGTCAATGTCCTTTGATTCCTCGATCACCGTAATCTTGGCATGGAATCTCTCAGGTAGAGATTTGAGCACTTTTCTCACAATCTTGGATTCAGGGATGGTTTCCCTAAGATTGAAAGCTGAGTTCACTATGTCCTTGAGCTTGGCATAGAACTCATCGAATGACTCATCCTCTTTCATCTTTATCTCTTCAAAGCTTGTAGTAAGCCTCTGAAGTTTCGAATCCTTGACAGCCTTAGTTCCTTCATAGGTTGTCTGGAGGATAGTCCATGCTTCCTTTGCAGTTTCAGTGGAGGATATCTTCTTGAATTCCTCATTAGTGATTGCACTAAAAAAAAATTCAATGCCCTACTGTTGAAGTTTTCCGCCTTGATCTTGGCTTCATCCCAATCGGCCGACGCTTCATTTGGCTTGGTCTAGCCTATCTCAACAGCTTGCCACACCTTCTCATCTAGAGACTGCAAAAAAACTCTCATGCATACTTTCTAATATGCATAGGTAGTGCCATCAAATAAAGGAGGTATGATTAAAGACTGTCCTCTATCCATGACAACAAGGGTCAATGGATCAACACAGTAAAGATCAAAACCTAATTAAAGTGTGTCTACTCTGATACCACTTGATAGGCCAAAAACGAATTGACCCCCTTGTGATAAATTAATTGATTAATTACCCAAGTTTATTAATTAATTAAATTAACATGCAAACACGTGGTAGCACAAACAAATCACTAATAAACTAAGTATGCAGCAAAAATAAATTGAAACGGTGATTTGTTTATGAATGGGGAAAACTAACACGGCAAACCCCCATCGGGTGATTTTAAGGTCACCACTCCCGAAATTCCATTATTATCACAACAAGCGGTTATAAGTAAAGAAATCTCAGTACCTTATACCAACCTACAGTTGAACCCTTACCCCAATACTCAATTGGACTTTTTCTATAGTGACAATTTCTCTTTTTGATGCACGGCTCTCAGTATGTGACTAACCAATTACACGGATCTCAATACGTGACTTCAATCACCAACTAGAGAAGGTTGTTGGCTACAAAGTTCTTTAGTTCATCCAAACGATGAAGATCAAGAAGATGCTTGGTCACAAAACCCTATGGTGCACAAACACAGCAACTTCTTCACAAGAATGATGAACTAGGGCAAATTCTGTCTTCGGTCACAATTTTCTTGAATAAACTTTGCTCAACACTTGTGTAACTTGTGAACACTTTGACGGCCCTTAAAATATTCCTTTTATATGTCTAGGGTTGTGAGAAAAGAAAGCCCAAACACATAATCACAGATTGGAGTCAAAACAGAACTGAAACTCTGTTTTTCATAAACCTTGACAGATGCCTATCTATCGAGTTGCTGTCAAGCAGCTGTCGAGCCACGGGGCTGGAACAGCTTCTTAAGCTCGATAGATGGCTAGTTGTTGAGATAGCTGTTGAGCTTTAATGACAGGCACTCCTTCAGCTTGTTTCTTGGACAGACTCGCATGGTTTTAACACTTGATGTTGAAACAAAGTTTCTTGAAGTATTAAACACATCCTAGATCTACCCAAATACAAGTAAAGTGCGTTTTGTCAAAGGATTAGCCAATTACATAAAATAGTGACATATGTTCCTAACAAGTGAATCACATATATCCTAACACACTTGACGGCGACATTTAATGAAATTTGATGGAGAGCCTTGAACTTAAAATTTAGAGGATTTAATTAAATGAAATTAAAGTTAGAAGACTAAAATGATTTTTGGTTAAACTTAGAGATGCAATTTGTATTTTTCCTTAAGTTTTAAGTCTGGAATTTCTTTTTTTATCTTCTTATCTATTTTATTTTATTTTTGTATCAAGCACATTTTTAATAAATAGAGGTTCTTTAAAAAACATATACTTAATTACAAACATTTACAAAATAAAAGGAATAATGTTCAACATTCTAGGACTTTTGGACTTTGCAAAGTTATTACCTTGAATGGTATTAGGGTCAATTTTTAGAAAGGCAAAATAAAAGTGAACTTGCCCCAATCAATCCGATTTTAAAATATTGAAGGACTCAAGTCCAAAACTCACTTCTTCTGAACAAAACCAAAAAAAGAAAAGAAAAGAAAAAAAGAGATGATAAAGAAGAAACAGGGAGTGAGCAGAGAGCAGTGTTGTACTTCCACATACACAAGACATCCTTAACAAGACTTGGTAACAAGGATTTATCATTTATGGCAGGTCTGGGTGTTCCTAAGATCCTTTTTTTCAATAAAAATCTAATCTTTTGTGTTAGGTTCTAAATATTTAGGATTAAATGTTTAGTTTCTAAATTTATGTATATTGGCAAACTAAGATCAAAACATGTCTAGATTAGTTATTAGACATTGCTCATGTTGGTTCAAGTCAAAATTCAAGAACATGCAAGCTGTAGAAAAAGGAGTACAGTTACTGTAAAGCTCGACCGATCGAAAGTTAGGTTCGATTGATCAAAAATCATATTCTGTAGATTTTAAATTAGGCCCAAAGCCTGCGAAAATGTCTAAGATTTCAATCCAACACTGCCTAGTATAAAAAGAAAACCCTAATAATGTTTCAGAAGCTCTTGGAAGTTTGGTAAGTTACTCCTATGAGACTTGTGAGGTTTGTGTACCTTCTAACTTAACAAGCGTTTATCGGAATGAGATTTACAATCAAGAACTGGTGAAAACAAGTTACTGCACAAAGAGCTACTACTGATGGTGATCTAAAACCTTTGAGTGAGATCTCAATGTCACAAATGAGGAGTTTGTGTTCAGCAAATCCAAGATAGAAGAGTCTATGGAATTGGAACTACACATGGTCATGTTAGTAAGTTCTGGAATTGGAACTACACATGGTCATGTTAGTAAGTTCTACTTGAGGTAACTTTAGATTTAGGGTTTAAATCTATTGTAATCTTCCATTATATCATAGTGGATTTGTTTACCTTGAGAATAACTAGGTTAAATCCTCTCCAGGTTTTTAACCTTAAAATAGTTGGTTTTATTGGTTTTCCTAAGTCATTATATTACTATCTTCTTTACTTTTCCATACCAAGTAATATGTTTGTATGTGTTTAACCTAGATCTCATAATTAACCTATGTAAATACTTAGCTAATTCATTAGGTTAAACTAATTTGGTTTCAAGGGGTGTAAACAGAACAAACATTTTGGCTCCTGTATTTCTAGAAAGATGGCAATCTTCAACATTGTTTTGCTTAGAAATTAGGGTGAGATAGTTTTTAAGCATACTGATGTGAATTCACTGGTGTAAAGTTGTGATTTATAACTATGTTTTATGTTGACTTTATTCCATGACAAAAAAAATATTGTAATTGCTTTAATTTTGTTCCTTGTATTTTGTGCGATTTTATTGTATTGGGTTTAGTATTAAGTTGGTGAAGACTTAAGCTTAATTGAAGATCAGTGCATTTTGCAACTAGCTCGCGAGAAGTTTGCGAGAAGGGTTCCCGCGAAAAGGGCATGTGAGGAGCACATAACTAGAACCTGAAGAGTCATGCCAAGCTGTCGTTTTCGCGAGTATCTCACAGGTAAGGCTTTCCCACGAGGTAGTAATGAAACATTCTGCCTGGAAGATTTTTAAGAGTGACTTTCTTACCTTTCACCCATACTATATATACCGTTATTAACCACAAATGTAAAAGAGACCATTTAGAGAGAAAAACCCTAGATAGGTTTTCTACAACACACACACCCATCTTTTAGAGAGCTACAACACACACACCCATTGTCATACCTTGAGAGGATATTTATACCCAAACACAACCCATACATTTTCAGAGTATAGAGAGTGCTTTGGAGCTTGGAAAGTTTTGGAGAATTGCCAAAAGAAGCCGGTGAGGCTTGATGGATGCAATCAGGCGTATTGCGGGATCCGGAAAGCTAGACAGGACACGGTTTCGAAAAGCCTTGTTGGAGTAGGAGCTTGGAGGGTTTAAGTGCATCGAATAGATTAGGCTTGGAGGGTCTCTTGCTAACCTATGTATCCTAACTAATTGTCTAGTGGATCGATTACCGCTTGGAAGGCGGCGGAGAGGTTTTACGTCAAGTACTTCGATTCCTTTTCGATAACACATCAGCATGTTATCATGTGTTTGCATTCTTCTTCGCTACTTTTTTAGCTTTTATATTACTGTTGTGTTATATTCAATATGGCTTAGAGTAGTTTATTTGTTTATCCGCTCGCTTTTACTCTATTCCGCACTTAATGTAAGTTAGAGTAAAATCTATCGAGCCGTAATTTTTAATTTGGGGTCTAAACAGCTCTAGTATTTTAACACATTTTCGAGCTTTCAATTGGTATCAGAGCGGGTACACTTGTTTTGGTTTTATTACCTAAGTGTGATCCTTGACCCCTTGTGTTTATTTGCCATGGATAGTGCTTTGTATGCTTCTATGCATGTTTTGGATGTTGATGAATGTAACATGCCATGCATTTGTGAAAATGCCTTTATGAGTGATAATCCTCATGATTGTGATGCTATGTTACATGAATCTTTGGGTGTTGTTGATATTCCTAACATCAAACTCTTAAAGAAAATGCTAAGAAGTTTCAAAAGAATTTGAGCAAGTTATTTTGTGAAAATGATGATTTGATTGCTAAGCTCAATGAATCCAACAAATTGGTTGAGAAATATAAGAATTTTGCTGAAAATTCTCTTGAAAAGTTGATAGAGTTTGAATGTTTGAATATGGACTTGGATGCTAAACTTGTTTTGTCTAACAAACTTGTTGATGAGTTAAAATGTGAAAATGAATCTCTTAAGATGCATGCCAAGTGTTTGATTGCTGAACCTATTACTAAAAATGATGAAAATATTTGTTGCAATCATGTTCTGCTACTCAATTTTGTTCCTATTGTGTGTTCTACCTCAAAGGACAAATCGGTGTACCTTCCTTCACATAAAAGAAATCAAAAGGTGGAGAGAAAGGCTTTTAAGTCAAAGCCTCCATTTAGGTCTCAACCTAAGACTTTGGATGGATCTAAGTTTGTTCCAACTTGTCATTATTGTGGTGTGATTGATCATATAAGACCTAATGTCATATGTTGAAGAGGGAACAAAACCATGTTACTAGATCCATTTCTAAAAAGTCTAGTGGACCTAAACACATTGTTTGTCACCATTGTGGTGCCTTTGGTCATCTTAGACCTCATTGCTCTAAGTTTCAAGCTCTTAAAAGAATAAAAAGAAAAGAGAAATTTGAGCTTTTTGGAAGTTGTGCTATGCAAGGTGAGCCGGATTTGAGTGAAAATAGCATGTTGTTGAAGAAAGTGTTTAATGCACTTAACTCCTTGTCTATATGCATCTCTGGTTCTCATTCTTCCAACCCTCGTCTCACTTCTCATGAGACACTCATTCCAAACAATCATTCCGTTTAGATGAGAAAGGGTTCCTATGGTTGAGCTTTTGCTCTTTTGGTCCTTGATCTAATTCTTTCGATCTTTGTAGGACCCTTCATGCATTAGATGCTTCTGAAAGTTCAAATAGTGTGTAAAACACCTTGAACGTTTAGACCCCCAAATTACAAATTACCAATTCAAGCTTATCATCAAACAATATATGTGCGGAACATGACCATAAGCTAATACAGAATTGATAAAACAATCTAAATCATAAATAATCACAATCACAGTAGTAATTAAATAGCAAAGATAAAGGGAAGAGAGATGCAAACACAAGGACAACACAGCGATGTGTTATCGAAGAGGAAATTGAAGTCCTCAAAGTAAAACCTCTCCGTCGCCCTCCAAGTGGTCAATAATCCACTAAAGAATGAAGTTGGGATACATGAATAGCAGAAGACCCTCCAAGCCTAATCTACCCAGTGTACCTAAGCCCTCCAAGCTTCTTGCTCCAATGAGGTTACGCCGAACCTTTGTCTTCTTTAGCTTACCGGATTTCGCTATAACCCATAGCATCAACCAATATCAATTGGTCCCTTCCTAACTGCTTCCCAAACACCAAATAACCTTCTCATAGATATGGGTATGGTGAGAAAAGGATTTGGCCAATGTACCTCTCAAGGATGTAACAATGGAAAGGGTGAGAGTTGAGGAATTTGAAGAGTCACTATGTAAAGATTGTGGATGAGTCAATCTTGTTTTTCTCTAGGGTTTCTTTCTTAAAATTCTCTCTGGAAACTCTCTACATTTCATGGGTATAAGGGGTATTTATACTTGTGTGAGAATAGAATACGAAGAGTTAGTTTCTCAAAACAGGGTTGGCTGACGACTTGGCCTCGTGACTTGACTGAGTCGCGAGTTTAAGCTGCGAGCTAACTGAATGGCCAGTCTGAACTTTTTGTCCTATAGTGCTATAGCTGACATGATGGTTCAGCTTCTCTGCATGCTTCACTCGTGTGCATCCTTTGGCGGCTTGCTAGTCGTAAACCACCTGCGAGATCCGGTCACGAGTCTTTGCTTCAGTGCACAGTCTTGAGTATTTCTTCACACTCTCTCACACACTACCCTTACATGATTCTCACCTAAATACAGGGTTTCTAGGTGCTGAATTACAAGCAAATTGGCACGAAATAAAGCCAACAAAATGGTTGATTGAGTTCAACCTTACAATCTCCCCTTTGGCTATTCTGTGACAAAACTCTAAAACAAACTCTAGACTTAATATGTAAGTTGGAAACAATTGAACAAAACTCACTCATACCTAACTCTAGAATCTGTGAAGCTCTTGAACCATAAGAACAAGTATCTCCTAAAAATACAACAACACAATATGATCATTGTATGCAGAAAAGTTGTAATGCATATGGAGCAAGCACAATGGGATCAAGCAAAATGGAATAAAGCAATAAACCATGGTTTGACCAAAAACGAAAAATCACTATAAATAGTGACCACAATGCTCATTCACACGAGGAATGAACATCCGGACATGCAAGCTAATAAGCTCAATGCAAAGTATCATTTGCATGTCCAACACTCAACCAATGCAACAACGCAAGGAAATTGTATTAAGGATATAAAATCCAACAAAGGGCACAAGAGTGATGTACTTAAAGAAAATGCATAACATTTAACAACAAGTACAAAGCTACACAGCATGGGTACAAATCACAGCATAATATAAAAACACAACATAAACATAGGCCTTTTCTATCTCCTGTTCTTCAACAACAATAATACCCCTTTGATCAAGCTTTTACTCCCCCTATCATATCACTCCCCTTATCATGAATCATAGGAGTTGTGATGAACCTGGAATAGATACACTTGTACCCTGAAACACTTGCACAAAACACATTAGACCCTCAAGGTAAAGCAATTAATAAAAGGACAAGTATAATGTAACAAGTAAACTGTGATCAAGTAAACATGATGTGAAACATGTGAGCAATAAGCAACTTGATCATACAGTCATATAGAAATGACTAACTCTCTGGTATACAACTCTAGAGTATACTCTCCCCCTTTTTGACACAAATGGACAAAGGGTCAAAGAGAAAATAAAGGGCAAGAGATGAAGGTATGAACAATGATAATGATGCATGAGGGAAAAATGAAAAGTTTTTGAAAACTACCTTGAAAATAACCCTCAAAATGCGACACACGTGATTTTCATGACTGAGTTAAGTCACATGCAAGTTGCTAGAAAAAGCCGCGAGACACCTGAGATGAAATTTTTGAAAAATTTGTCTAAGTTTTTTTCAAAACTGAAAGTTCCACCCACGAGGAAGTCGCGAAGGGAGCCTCAAAAATTTCTGTGTACCCTCGCGACTAGAGCTTTCACCTGCGAACAAGTCGCCAGTTTGAGTCGCAAGAAACCTAAAAACCCAGATTTTTGAAAAAATTTCTAAGTATTTTTCGCGACTAGGACAATGACCCACAAGTGAGTTGCGAAAACCTACTGTATGAGCTCGCGACTACGGACATGCGACTGGACTGACCCGCGACCAAGTCGCCAGAACAGGGCAATACTGTTTTTGAAAACTTTGAAACTTTTTGTAAAAACAAAATACATTCCAAAAAAAACTAAAACACTCAAAAATATTTTTGTGTTTGATCAACAAGAATTGAGCATGTGAAAACACATTTAATCAAGTACAATCACATAAATGAATATGGCATTCGTTGAAAATAGACATGTGTGATGTGTGTGGATATCAACAATGAGATAGTCCCTAGTCTAAAGTGAAGTTTCAATGATCAATTCAATCAAGGCATACACAACTAGCACTAGATAGAGTGATCCATCTTAATTATAGACATATGCATATATGACCTCCCACATAACTTGATAACATAACTTTGAAACTTTTCATTTGGCTCCATATACATCATATCATTTGATCTTTTTGAATCAATACATCTAATTGTGAGATCGATGCTTGAAATTTTTGATATTTCAATTTGATGAGTTAGCCTTTGGCTTTTTGGGCATCATACATTTCATTTTATGTCGCTTTCCATTTTTCCTAGTCAAATACTAGTATGTGTGATAGGCTTTTGCAACTCAATATCTCTTTTCATTTGGAGATTTACATTTGATGAGCTCTTTAAGCAAAAACAATAAAATAAATGAGTGGGAAGATGTATAGGCACAAGTTTATGCATGTCTCAAGAGCAACAATACCATTGACTAATCATTCATGACAAGTTTGAAGATCTATTTACAACAGTCACATAGATGTCAAGATTTCTCCCTCAAAGATATGAGTGCATAGGGAACAAGCTACACTCGTAAATGCACAAGGCCATTTGTACAAAGGTACAAGGCAAAACATGCTTGTGACAATACACAATAATGTCGATCAAACTTTTTGGATTTTCTACTTTTTATATGTTTTTGGATTTTTGACCTAAAAGCAAGAAAAGGTTGACCCAGAAAGAATGTAAAAAAAAAAAAAAAAAAAAAACATTCAAAGCAAATAGTAAACAAACACAATTATCAACACATGCTAGAATGATAACAAAAGGCACACAACCAATCAAAGTTACAAAGCATAGGAAGTATTAATGCATAGACATGTTGTAATGCTTATGCATGTATACCTTTCTTCACCCACACGACACTTGCGTTTGGGGTGATATCCCTAGAGGATTGGGTACGATCGTTGTGACTTTCAAACCTTCTGGTGAAGGCATCAATCATCTTCAACACATCCCTCACTCTGGGATCGCCTTCTTGACCTTGTGATTGCTCACCAGTCCAATTCCCTTTGCCATGTCTTAGTCCTCTCGACCTTTGAGCATTTGAATTCTTTAATGCTTGAAGCTTATGACAATTGGGTTTGATGTGTCCTGGAATTCCACAATGATGGCAAAAGTGTTGAGTTCTAGAACCTCTTTGTGACTTTGGGAGAGATTTCCCTTTACCCTTAAGTTTGACCATTGATTGGTTAGGAGGCTTAGTCAAAAACCGTTGGTCAGTCACATTTCGCTTCTTTTCCGACTTCACTTTCTCAACAACTGAAGTTTCTACCACTAGTTCCTTAGTTTTCACAAACTTCATTTCCTTGGATATA
This sequence comes from Quercus berberidifolia, assembly GCA_028535905.1. Lineage (NCBI taxonomy): Eukaryota > Viridiplantae > Streptophyta > Magnoliopsida > Fagales > Fagaceae > Quercus > Quercus berberidifolia. The sequence goes on along the minus strand of JAPQVW010000002.1, from coordinate 74,123,444 downwards.
TTAACCACCGAACTGCTCTCTTCGGTGTATCTCAATTTGCTTCTGTCAAAGAATGGTTTTTGATGAGCAAGCACTACATCAAGCTTTTTGGAAGAGACTTGCTCTACTTTAGCATTGGCTTGAATCATCTCAAGCTCAAGGAATTTTATCTTTGAGTAGGCTTCGATCAGCTCTCCATTCAGCGTCTCCATTTCACATTTGGTCTCTTTGTATCGCACTAGAAGACTTCTATAGTCTTCCTTTGCCCTCTTCATCTTTTTAATGGCTGCCTTAGCCACTTTTGCATATTCACCGGTCTTCTCAAGGAGGGAATTGTAGGTCTCTTGCAGTCCCACTGTACCTTCATCTTCCTCATCATCGGATTCTTCTACTATCCCCATTGATTCCAATTCAGTGTGCTCACCAAGCTCTTCCACCAACACACTTAAATCATTTGAAGATTGCATAGGTGCAATGGTCATGTATGCAGAGTAGTTTCTCATTCTAAGGTGAAGACCTTCATCTAAAGATCCAATGATGTTGCTACCTGGATGGTTTTTGATCACTCTTGATGATGGCTTCTTTGAGGTGGACACTTCATCATTCCGGGAGATAGGAGGATGAACTTCTGGAGGAGTGAGAGGACTTGCTATTCTAGACATTGATCTTGTTTCCATTTTTGAGTTTATGGGAGTTGATTCCTTTTCTGGTGTAGGTCCTTCAACTTTATATTAAGAGCTTCGACCTTAACTATGGGTTCTTTGATGCTTGGCCCTTCTCCATCATCAACCATCTCTACCTTTGTTATGGCATCATCAATCTCTACATTGATGGATTCCATTACCGTCTTTGTTCTCTTGTTGAAAACTCTATATGCCTGGCTAGTAGTAGAATACCCAAGGAAAATTCCTTCATCACTCTTTGCATCAAATTTTCCAAGGTTCTCTCGATCATTTAGAATGTAACACTTGCTTCCAAACACTCGGAAGTACTTCACTCTTAGTTTCTTTCCATTCCAAATTTCATAAGCGGTTTTCTTTGTTCCCGCTCGGAAGAATATTCTATTACAAATATGACATGAGGTGTTCATGGCTTCTCCCCAAAACTTTTGAGGGATTTGCTTGTTGAGTAGCATAACTCTTGCCATTTCTTGAATTACCCGATTCTTCCTCTCAACCACCCCATTTTGTTGAGGAGTTTTAGGGGCTGAAAATTCCTTTTTGATTCCATTTTTCTCACAAAATGACTCAAATCTTGCATTCTCAAACTCCTTGCCATGATCACTCCTTATCTTGACCTTATCACACAATATTCTATTTCTTCTTTTATACTTCTTAATCAAAGAATTAGATTCACATAGACTATTGTGTAAGATGTGATTCTCATTTTCAAAATATTTTAGCATGTGAACAAACATCCTAGCATGTTTCTTTGTTTTTAATAACTCTAGGAGTTCATTGTTAGGACACCCTTCAAACATACTTATAGGGTCATTATCACAAACATTTAAGCCACAATTCAACATAGCCTTTTCCAAAACTTCATCCATAGCTAAGGGGTCAAGGATCGCACTAAGGTAATTAAACCACAACTAGTGCACCCGTTCTGATACCAATTGAAAGTTCAAATAGTGTGTAAAACACCTTGAACGTTTAGACCTCAAAATTACAAATTATCAATTCAAGCTTATTATCAAACAATATATGTGCAGAACATGACCATAAGCTAATACAAAATTGATAAAACAATCTAAACCATAAATAATCACAACCACAACGGTAATTAAATGGCAAAGATAAAGGGAAGAGAGATGCAAACATAAGTACAACATAGCGATATGTTATCAAAGAGGAAACCAAAGTCCTCTGCGTAAAACCTCTCCGTCGTCCTCCAAGCGGTCAATAATCCTCTAAAGAATGAAGTTGGGATACATGAACAACAGAAGACCCTTCAAGCCTAATCTACCTAGTATACCTAAGCCCTCCAAGCTTCTTATTCTAACGAGGTTACACTGAACCTTTGTCTTCTTTAGCTTATCGAATTCCGCTATAACCCATAGCATCAACCAATATTAATTGGTCCCTTCCTAACTGCTTCCTAAGCACCAAATAACATTCTCACAAATATGGGCATGGTGAGAAAATGATTTGGCCAATGTACCTTTCAAGGATGTAACAATGAAGAGGGTGAGAGTTGAGGAATTTGAAGAGGCACTATGTAAAGATTGTGAATGAGTCAATCTTGTTTTTCTCTAGGGTTTCTCTCTCAAAATTCTCTCTAGAAACTCTCTACATTTTGTGGGTATAAGGGGTATTTATACTTGTGTGAGAATGGAATGCGAAGAGTCAGTTTTTCAAAACAGAGCTGGTTGGAGACTTGGCCTCGCGACTTGACTGAGTCGTGAGTTCAAGCTACGAGCTAATTGAATGGGCAGTCTAGACTTTTTGTCCTGTAGTGGTACAGCTGGGATGATGGTTCAACTTCTTTGCATGCTTCACTTGTGTGCATCCTTTAGCGGCTTGCCAGTTGCGAGCCACCCGCGAGATCCAGTCGCGAGCCCTTACTTCAGTGCACAGTCTTAAGCATTTCTTCACACTCTCTCATACACTACCCTTACATGATTCCCACTTAAATACAGGGTTTCTAAGTGCTAAATTACAAGCAAATTGGTACGGAATAAAGCCAACAAAATGGTTGATTAAATTCAACCTTACAACTTCATTGTCATGCATTTGTGCATCATGCATCTCTTTATATGCATTGTTTTTGTTGATTTTGTTTCTTATCTTACTTTTATATTTTTGTTTTGTGTGAGTAAAAATCAAAAACCACATAGAAAGTGAAAAATTCAAAAAGTTTGATCGTATATGTTTGAACACATATCTCATGTGAGTTTGGCCTAGTACTTTCGTACTAATGGCGTAGTGCATTTACGAGCCTAGCTTGTTTTGTATGCACATATATTTTTGTAGGAGAAATCTTGAAAACTATGTGTGATTGTTGTAAATAGATCTTCAAGCTTGTCATGAATGATTAGTCAATAGTCTTGATGGTCTTGATACTTGCATAGACTTGTGCCTATATATCTTCCCACATTTATTTTTATGTTTTTGCAATAGAGCTCACCAAATGTAAATCTCAAAATGAAAAAGAGATTATTGAGCTGTAAAAGCTGTCGCACATACTAGTATTTGACTAGGAAAAAGGGAAAGTGATATTTTAAATTGAAATGTATGGTGCTCAAAAAGCTAAAGGCTAACTCTCAATATTGAAATATCAAAAATTTCAAGCACCGATCTCAAAAAGAGATGTATTGTCCTAAAAGGATCAAATGTTATGTTTTGTGCAGAAGCTAAATGAAAAGTTTCTAAGATTTTGTAATCATTTTCTTGTGGGAGGTCATATATGCTCATTTCTATAATTGAGATAGTCCACTTGACTTAGTATCAGTTGTGTATGATCTGATTGAATTGATCATTGAAACTTCACTCTGGTTTAAGGACTATTCCAAATTTGGTACTCACCCACAACACACAAGACTTTGTTCAATGAATGTCTATTTCATTTGTGTGATTGTACATGTTCAAATGTGATATGTGTGTGCTCAACCATATGTGGATCAAACCAAAAAGATTTTTGTTCTTTTTGTTTGCTTTTGGAAGTGATTTGTATCACTCATGTTTTTCAAAGTTTTTCAAGTTGTTTTTGTGTGAAAAACATGTTTTCTGGGTGTTGTTGTGACCCATTTCATGTGTAAGCTCAACTGGGAGTTAAATGTTCCAAATCTCAAGTTTTTCAACTTTGGACAGAGAGATTCGCGACTGTTTCGCAAGTAACGCTTATCCGCGAAAAATTTTGCGAGTAAGCTTCCCGTTAAAATTTTCAGATCAGCTTTTTAAAGGGAATTTTGTGGGTCATTTGTTTTAAACGTCTCCCATCCTCTCCCAAATCCCTATTTTAATGTTTCTACATCAAAACCCAATAAAATTCATGTGTTTTTCATTCCATTAACATTTCTAAGGTAATCTTTAACTCTTTTCATTGATTTTGATCTTGAGATTATGTTTTTGGGAGTTTTATGTTCATAGTTGGGATTTTTTTTCAAATGGGAGTTGGAAAACTTAAATTTTGTTAATCTTTTTTATTGGGTTTTGTTTTAAATGATGATTTTCTTTGGATGTTGGCCCTTTGTGGCAAAAATAACATGCATTTAGGCAAACTTTTCATATATTCATACATTGTTTAACATACATGTGTAGTGTGTGCATTCTAAGTGTTCGATAAAATGCCTAAATGGCATTTTATCATTGTTTTGGACTCCGATGAGTACCAAACTTTGGGGATCACCATAATTATTCATGTTTATCATGTTTTAATCTTTGGTTGTGTGTTTTATACACTTTGGCCCTTGAGTGCTTGCTCATGCATTGGTCATGCATCTCACATGCACACTAGACGCACTTTGTTGCACACACGCTAACACTTGACATGTTTTTGCATTCACTCATGCTAGTTAAGTATTTTTAGACCTTTTAGCACATATAACATGTTCTTGTGTATTTGTCATGCCTAGGTCTATATCATGTTCCATCATCCTTAGCATGTCATGTTTACTTTATGCTTTGTAGCATTTTTTTTATGTTTTTGTCTTTCGTTTGAGTTTCATTTTCTCATTCATCTTGCACAGCTCATGCATCATCTTTTACTCTTGTTCATATCTTCTTTTCTTTCCCTCATTCATCTTGATTCATTTGTCTATTCGTGACAAAAAAGGGGGAGAGTACACCGGTGTGTTTCGTCATTTCTATATAACTCATGTGCACATTCTTAGGGGGAGAAATTCTACCTCGTGCACATTCATAAAGGGGGAAAGCCATAGGGGAGATGCATATACTAAGGGGGAGAAGACATTTTTTTTTAGAAAACCTTGTTCTACTTTATGCTTGTTTTCTCGTTGCTTTATGGTGCTTTGAGTTATATTTAGTATCATCTATGTTTTGCTGCTCTCATCGCATCATGCTTATGTGTTGGACATGCTTCTATCTTTATGCCATTGTACTTTATTGGTTGCATGTTCAAATAATCATTTGCTTTGCTAGCTATATGATCATTGTAGTCATTTCCATATGACTGTTTTGTGTTTGATCAAATTGCTCATATGTTTTACAACATGCTTACTTGATTGTATGTTTACTTGTTACATTATACTTGTCCTTTTATTACTTGCTTTATCTTGAGGGTCTAATGTGTTTTGTGCAAGTGTTTCTGTAATACCCGGAAAAAAAAAAAAAAAAAAAAGGTAAGGTTATTTAAGTAAATTTGTTTATGGGGTCAAATTTATAATTAATATTTCTAAGGGGTTTTTAGAAAATAAGGTTGAAACCCTAGCTATATATATAAGCTTATTATGCCAAAATATAGCAAGAGATGTTTTGAGAGAGGAGACTACCGAAATTACTCTGGAAGAGAAGGTTTAACTGCACAATTGAGGTAAGAGCTTAAGAATTTCTTTCTTGTCAAATCTAAGTTTTATCTAGAATTAGAGTATTTTGGCTAATAGTGAGACTATATAATTAAAAAAAAAAAAAAAATCCAATGAAATATGATGATGTAGACGAAGAAGGAATTAGATCTATTTTTCACTGCCGGTGTTGCGGTAACTGTAAGTGTTGCACAGGTTTACCGAATTGAATTTTGGTGAATAGCAAAGAGTTTTTGTGTTGGTCGGTAGTGTGATAAATTACGGAGGTAAAATATGTGTCTAATAGTATTTTTCTTCTGTAAAAGCATGTCAGGAGCTTGACTCTGGTTTGATATAGTGTTTTTCTTAGTTTTGTCCTCATGCCGAAAGAAAACTATGGTCGGCGGCACTAGCAGGAAAGAAAAAATATATATATATACATTTATATATGTATATATGATAAATGGAATTACCACATTGAGAAAGCAAAGCCAGCTCCTTTTCTTTATTGTTATTATTATTATTATATTTGTTTATTTGGCTGATTGAGGCGTAAAGGGGAAGCAGTAGGTTTGACTAAGTGATTTTATATATATATCAACTCATGAATAATAATGGGTGATCTACTTTTGGCCCTTTTAGGCCTATAGGTATGGTGTAACTACAGACTTGATTCCTAGGAACTATTAGTGGCAGAAAATGAAGAGAGCAAAAATATTGTAAAGTTACGTGGGATATTGGTGTGAGTGGATAGTGGGAAATTATTGGTTATTTTGAATAGTCTCTCTCTTCTGGCTGGATACCGTTATAAGTTTTCTTGAATTATTTGATTATTGAGTATAGTGTTTGAAAATTGTTTTAGGTGATATCTAAAGATTTTAGGGAAATTGTTAAGGAAAAGTTTCTTTTGGAATAGCATTTGGAGGTAAGTAACCTTATCCTAATTGGTTATATTTTACGTATTTTAACTCTGAAATTTGTTTACAATTATTTCAATTTTATTTTTATTGTATTACTGATTTCAAGTAAAGAATTATCACACAATTTATCTGATTACTGAATATATGATGTATTTTATTTAATTGATATTTGTTAGCTATATTGATTTAAAATAAGAATATAGAAATATCACAAATATATTTGATTATTGAATATATGATTATATAGACGTATTTGAATAAGATATATTTTGTTAGAAACTATGATTTTATACATATGATTATGGACAATTTGACTATGAATTGATTTTGATACCCAAACCAATGGGGGTTATTTATTGGTATTCTGATACCCAACCAATGGGGGTTATTCATTGGTACTCTGATACCCAGCCAATGGGGGTTATTCATTGGTATTCTGATACCCAAACCAATGGGGGTTATTCATTGGTACTCTGATACCCAGCCAATGGGGGTTATTCATTGGTATTTTGATACCCAAACCAATGGGGGTTATTCATTGGTACTTTGATGCCCAGTCACGGGGATATAGCGTGACCATAGTCATAAAATTGTTAAGAATATGAATTACGTTTGAGTATTTGAACTAATTTGAGTCTTTAAAAACTGCATATGTATTTTTAGAACCTAATGTAAGTTATAGCTTTTAATATATGAAAAAAAAAACTGACTACTTCCTAAACTATCTATGATATATTTGTAAGATTAAAGTATGTGATCTATTTGCAACTTATTATTTTAAGACTATGAAATTTCTTTAGTCATTTTTGAAAACCCATAGCATAGTATAACTTTTGAAGATCCATATTACATCTTATTACTTCATAGATCTATTGTTGGATAGAACTTAATTGGATTTTGGTTACTTATTGAGTTGTCAACTCACCCCCCCCCCCCCTCTCTTTCTCCTTTCAGATTTTGATCAGGAAGAGTAGTATATGTTTGGGCTTCCGCTGGGATGTGTGCATGAGTGAAGTTTAGGAAATCAATGGAATAAGTTTTGAACTTTTATGTTTTAAGATTACCATTTGTGTAATCCTTCAGACTTTAAGGATTTAGTTTATTTTTATTTGATGTTGGAAGATTATTACTTGGAGATCTTTGAGAATTTCTTTATTGAGGATATTATTAAATTTATTGATGAAATTTTCTTAAGGATAATTATTTAATTGTTTAAGAGGGCCTTACACACTTGTAGAGTGTAAACTTTATAAGTGTGTGGCTGTTGTCACGTGCCTAGCTCTTTTTGGGTTCGGGGCGTGACAATATTAATGGTATCAGAGCTTAGGTTATGATCTTGTAGACTTTATGCTAGGTTTTGATTTAGAATGAAATTTGCGTCCTAGGCATTACAATTCTAGTTATTGTTTATGAAGGTTATTAGGTCATAGATAGTGTTCTTTTGATGACTTGATGAGAAGAGTAAGTGAGGTTCCATAATGTGATGATTTGTTAGGTCATATTTGAGGGATTTGATATTTATGTCTATGTGGTTATGCATACGTGACTTATAAACACAAAGGGAGGATTTTAATTGATATACTTCTATGATCTTATACTAGGTATTAAGTGGGTGTATTTTATTCTTGAAAATTTTGTAATTGATCAGATTGGTTATTAAAACTTCTTCTTCTCATTAAAAGGAAAAGAGAGTGAGAAAAGATGAAGCAAAGGAAATCTTCCTATTATTTTGTGACTGATCTTTTGAAAACTCGTTTGATAGTTGTGCCTAATATAGTCGCTACCTAAGGTTAGTTTGATCTGTAGGAGATTCTCAAAGGTTTAATTATTGAATGATAGTTTACTATATGCCCTATTCAGAATTTGGAGTGCTTGATCATTATTAAGGAACTGACTATTGCAGAACTTTATTTAGGGGTTAAGGTTTGATGTTAGAGTTATGATTCCTTGATTTTAGTTTATATGGAGTAAGGAAATTAACGGAAAGTTCGTAGTGTGAAGGAAAAATTAATTTGTGGTTATTGTAGTTCACATTATATTACATGTTATTATATAAATTCTAAGGGTGTTTAGAGAATTCAGTAATATATCAGTGACTTCTTTGGATTCTAATGTTAAGGACCGACTTTTTGGGATCATTGTTCTTGTTAGGGTTGACCTACATGGATGACCATAACCTAATTTATGTGTGAGGTCATCCCTAAATGTTTTTGAGACATGTTTTGTTACTTAGAAGTTTGAGGTCCGCAATTTCTTTTCTGTGGACTTGGAGGATTGTTTAATATCCTGGGGAAATAAGTTTTGATGCTAGAAATGTAATTCTTTGAACTTAACTAATAAGAGTTAATGGATTGGCCCAATAGAAAATGAAGTGGATAGAACACAAGTGTGTGGTAGTATTGAATTGGACTAGTGAACCATATTTTTGTTTGGATACTAAAGGAGTTGGGATTGGCAAGAGAGTTTATTTTGAAAGACTAGTACAATTTGAATTATAGTCATTTGTTGTACCTTTTGTTTTATATTGGCAGATGGTTAGTGATTATAAATTGTAGTGTACTCTTAAATTTTAGACTGCTGAGACTATTATTTACAAGCTAAAAAAAAAAAAAAGAGAGGGTTAAGATACTTCATGGACTATTATTCCCTTCTAGCTGATGTATACTTAGAGATTTGTTTTCATAATAGGCCATGTAATTATAAGGAACCCAGCTCTTCAATGAGTTCCAGCCCAAGTATCATTTGGAGATTAAGGGTGAATAAATGTTGTTTGTTTGAGAAGATAATTTATGGTTAAGATAGAGGTTCTATGAAAAACCTTATATCAATGCTCAATTGATTATTTATGGAGATTTTGGAATTTCTTTTTCTTACAAAACTTGAGGAAGAAAAGATATAGTGATACACGCATATGTTGTAAATTAGTTCTGAACTTAGGTATGATTGGAACCTTGGATGCACTACTTAATTTTGAGGTATAGAATTAAACAAATGCTAGCATTCAATGGTCTATGGTGAATCTCAAGATTGTGGATTTCCCTTGTTGCAATTTTGGAGACAACTTAGGCCTTTGAATTTTGTTGAAATTAATAATTGATGGAAAATCAATTATTGGGGTTAATCTAAACAAATGGGCCTTGGAACTTTTATTCACATTGAAAGGAACTTAGAGAGCTATTTAGACTAGAGATATGTATATCTTAAAGGAATCTTATAATTTTTGTAATATGGTTGTTCTTAAACTATGGGTAATTGAGTAAGAGATTTTATAGTGGTATGGTATTATGCAATGGAAACATCATGGCTCCACTTGCTTTGGAAATTTTTTTTTTATCTTACAAATCTTGGGAAGGAAAAGTCTACTCATATGTTGTGAAATAGTTTTGAACTACGGTGATGGGTGATAAATTTGTATAGATCGATACAATTGTGGCTTTAGAGTAGCGCAGTGGAAGCATGACAATTCGTTCAGCTTGTGATGAATTCAGAGGACTGAATTCTTATAAGTGGGGGAGATTGTAATACCCGGAAAAAAAAAAAAAAAAAAAAAGGTAAGGTTATTTAAGTAAATTTGTTTATGGGGTCAAATTTATAATTAATATTTCTAAGGGGTTTTTAGAAAATAAGGTTGAAACCCTAGCTATATATATAAGCTTATTATGCCAAAATATAGCAAGAGATGTTTTGAGAGAGGAGACTACCGAAATTACTCTGGAAGAGAAGGTTTAACTGCACAATTGAGGTAAGAGCTTAAGAATTTCTTTCTTGTCAAATCTAAGTTTTATCTAGAATTAGAGTATTTTGGCTAATAGTGAGACTATATAATTAAAAAAAAAAAAAAAAATCCAATGAAATATGATGATGTAGACGAAGAAGGAATTAGATCTATTTTTCACTGCCGGTGTTGCGGTAACTGTAAGTGTTGCACAGGTTTACCGAATTGAATTTTGGTGAATAGCAAAGAGTTTTTGTGTTGGTCGGTAGTGTGATAAATTACGGAGGTAAAATATGTGTCTAATAGTATTTTTCTTCTGTAAAAGCATGTCAGGAGCTTGACTCTGGTTTGATATAGTGTTTTTCTTAGTTTTGTCCTCATGCCGAAAGAAAACTATGGTCGGCGGCACTAGCAGGAAAGAAAAAATATATATATATACATTTATATATGTATATATGATAAATGGAATTACCACATTGAGAAAGCAAAGCCAGCTCCTTTTCTTTATTGTTATTATTATTATTATATTTGTTTATTTGGCTGATTGAGGCGTAAAGGGGAAGCAGTAGGTTTGACTAAGTGATTTTATATATATATCAACTCATGAATAATAATGGGTGATCTACTTTTGGCCCTTTTAGGCCTATAGGTATGGTGTAACTACAGACTTGATTCCTAGGAACTATTAGTGGCAGAAAATGAAGAGAGCAAAAATATTGTAAAGTTACGTGGGATATTGGTGTGAGTGGATAGTGGGAAATTATTGGTTATTTTGAATAGTCTCTCTCTTCTGGCTGGATACCGTTATAAGTTTTCTTGAATTATTTGATTATTGAGTATAGTGTTTAAAAATTGTTTTAGGTGATATCTAAAGATTTTAGGGAAATTGTTAAGGAAAAGTTTCTTTTGGAATAGCATTTGGAGGTAAGTAACCTTATCCTAATTGGTTATATTTTACGTATTTTAACTCTGAAATTTGTTTACAATTATTTCAATTTTATTTTTATTGTATTACTGATTTCAAGTAAAGAATTATCACAAAATTTATCTGATTACTGAATATATGATGTATTTTATTTAATTGATATTTGTTAGCTATATTGATTTAAAATAAGAATATAGAAATATCACAAATATATTTGATTATTGAATATATGATTATATAGACGTATTTGAATAAGATATATTTTGTTAGAAACTATGATTTTATACATATGATTATGGACAATTTGACTATGAATTGATTTTGATACCCAAACCAATGGGGGTTATTTATTGGTATTCTGATACCCAACCAATGGGGGTTATTCATTGGTACTCTGATACCCAGCCAATGGGGGTTATTCATTGGTATTCTGATACCCAAACCAATGGGGGTTATTCATTGGTACTTTGATGCCCAGTCACGGGGATATAGCGTGACCATAGTCATAAAATTGTTAAGAATATGAATTACGTTTGAGTATTTGAACTAATTTGAGTCTTTAAAAACTGCTTATGTATTTTTAGAACCTAATGTAAGTTATAGCTTTTAATATATGAAAAAAAAAACTGACTACTTCCTAAACTATCTATGATATATTTGTAAGATTAAAGTATGTGATCTATTTGCAACTTATTATTTTAAGACTATGAAATTTCTTTAGTCATTTTTGAAAACCCATAGCATAGTATAACTTTTGAAGATCCATATTACATCTTATTACTTCATAGATCTATTGTTGGATAGAACTTAATTGGATTTTGGTTACTTATTGAGTTGTCAACTCACCCCCCCCCCCCCTCTCTTTCTCCTTTCAGATTTTGATCAGGAAGAGTAGTATATGTTTGGGCTTCCGCTGGGATGTGCGCATGAGTGAAGTTTAGGAAATCAATGGAATAAGTTTTGAACTTTTATGTTTTAAGATTACCATTTGTGTAATCCTTCAGACTTTAAGGATTTAGTTTATTTTTATTTGATGTTGGAAGATTATTACTTGGAGATCTTTGAGAATTTCTTTATTGAGGATATTATTAAATTTATTGATGAAATTTTCTTAAGGATAATTATTTAATTGTTTAAGAGGGCCTTACACACTTGTAGAGTGTAAACTTTATAAGTGTGTGGCTGTTGTCACGTGCCTAGCTCTTTTTGGGTTCGGGGCGTGACAGTTTCAGATTACAAGTATACATGTTCCAAGTTTATCATAGCTTCTAGATTTAGGTGTGAGTGAGTTTTGCCATTGTTCCCAAACTCACATTTAAGTTTAGAGTCTGTTATAGGGTGTGAAAGTTCAATTAGTGTATAAAACACTATGAATGTTTAGACCCCCAATTTACAAATTACCAATTCAAGCTTAATGTCAAACAATTAATGTGCAGAATATGAACATAAGCTTAATACAGAATTGATAAACAATCTAAACCAAATAAAATCACATCCACAGCAGAAATTAAATGGAAAAGAATAAGGGAAGAGAGATGCAAACACAAGGATAACACACGATGTCCCAAACTCACATTTAAGTCTAGAGTCTGTTATAGGGTGTGAAAGTTCAATTAGTGTATAAAACACTATGAATGTTTAGACCCCCAATTTACAAATTACCAATTCAAGCTTAATGTTAAACAATTAATGTGCGGAATATGAACATAAGCTTAATACAGAATTGATAAACAATCTAAACCAAATAAAATCACATCCACAGCAGAAATTAAATGGAAAAGATTAAGGGAAGAGAGATGCAAACACAAGGACAACACACGATGTGTTATCAAAGAGGAAACCGAAGCCCTCGGTGTAAAACCTCTTTGCCGCCCTCAAAGTAGTAAATAATCCACTAAAGAATGTAGTTGGGATACATGAACAGCAAAAGACCCTCCAAGCCTAATTTACCCAGTGTACCTAATCCCTCCAAGCTCCTACTCCAACGAGGTTACGCCAAACCTATTTCTTCTTTAGCTTACCGGATTCTGCTACTTGACCATAGCATCAACCAATATGAAATTGATCCCTTCTTAACTGCTTCCCAAACACCAAATGGCCTTCTCATAAATATGGGTATGGTGAGAAAATGTTTTGGTAATGTACCTCTCAAGGATGTAATAATGGAGAGGAAGAGAATAGAGGAATTTGAAGAGTTTCTATGTGAAGATTGTTGATGAATCAATCTTGTTTTTCTCTAGGGTTTTTCTTTCAAAATTCCCTTTGGAAGCTCTCTATATTTCGTGGATATAAGGGTCTATATATAGTGGGGTGAGAAAGAAATGCGAAGAGTCAATTTTTCCCAAACAGGGTGGTCTGGCGACTTGGCCTCGCGACTGGACTGAGTCATGAGTTCAAGTCACAAGCTAATGGCCTGGCCAGCCTGTGACTTTTGTCCTATAATGCAACAACTGGCATGACTCTTTAGCTCCCCTACATGCTTCGCACGTGTGCCAGCTTTGGCGGCTTGCCAGTTGTGAGTCAACCGCAAGTCCCAGTCGCGAGTCTCTACGTCCTTGCACAATCTTGAGCATTTCTTCACACTCTCTCACTCACTACCCTTACATGATTCCTACCTAAATACAGGGTTACTAATTGCTAAAATAGAAGCCAATTTGGCACGGAATAAAGCCAACAAGATGGTTGATAAAATTCAACTTTACAGGGTGTTTTGTCACGGAATAGCCAAAGGGGGAGATTGTAAAGTTGTGATTTACAACTATGTTTTATGTTGGTTTTATTCCATGACAAAAAGTGTTGTAATTGCTTTAATTTTGTTCATTGTATTTTGTGGGATTTTACTGTATTGGGTTTAGTATTAAATTGGTAAAGACTCAAGCTTAATTGAAGATCAGTGCATTTCGCGACTAGCTCGCGAGAAGGGTTCCCGCGAAAAGGGCATGTGAGGAGCACATGACTGGAAGCTGAAGAGTCATGCTAGGATGTCGTTTTCACGAGTGTCTCGCAGGTAAGGCTTTCCTACAAGGTAGTTACGAAACATTCTGCTTGGAGGATTTTTAAGAGTGACTTTCTTACCCTTCACCTATACTATATATACCCTCATTATCCACAAATATAAAAAAGGCCATTCAGAGAGAAAAACCCTAGATAGGTTTTCTACAACACACACACCCATCTTTTAGAGAGAGAGAGCTACTCATCCTTAGTGAGAAATTATTGTAGCATCTTCTTCTTCCCTCTCCCATTGTCATATCTTGAGAGGAGATTTGAAAGTTCAAAAACGTGTACAAAAACACCTTTGAACGTTTAGACCCCCAAATAACAACTTAATCAATTCAAACAATATGTCAAACAACTAGTGTGCGGAAACTTAACATATGCTATCAAACGAAATTGATTAAATACTATCTAAGCCATAACAGATTAATATCCACAGCAGATAAATAAAAAGGCAAAGATAGATAGGAAGGAAGATGCAAACACAAAGACAACACGCGATGTGTTATCGAAGAGGAAACCGAAGCCCTCGGCGAAAAACCTCTCCGCCGCCCTCCAAGCGGTAATCAATCCACTAGAAAATATAGTTGGGATACAAGGACAGCAATAGACCCTCCAAGCCTAATCTACCCAGTGCACCTAAGCCCTCCAAGCTTCTTGCTCCAACGAGGTTACGCCGAACCTTTTTCTTTTCTAGCTTCCCGGATTCCGCTACTAGACCGTAGCATCAACCAATGAAGATTGGTTCCTTCCTAACTGCTTCCCAGAAATCCAAACAGCAGTCTCACAATGATGATGATGGTGAGAACCTGGTTTGGTATAAAGCCTCTCAAGGATTTGACAATGGAGAGGAAGAGAGTTGAGGAATTTGAAGAGTCTCTAAGGTATAGATTGTGTGTGAATCAATCTAGTTTTTCTCTAGGGTTTCTCTCTCAAAATTCTCTTTGGAAGCTATCTTTCAATCGTTGGTAAAAGGGGTATTTATACTGGAGTGGAGAGGAATGTAAAACGTCAGGTTTTTACAAAACAGGGGTGGCTCGCGGCTTGACCTCGCGGCTTGACTAAGTCGCGAGATCCAGTCGCGAGATAACCGTATGGCCAGTTGTCCTGTTTTGTCCTGTAGTGCTCCAGCTAGCATGACTGTTCATCTTCCAGCATGCTTGGCATGTGTGCAGCTTCTGGCGGCTTGCAGCCGCGAGTCACCCACGAGTCCCAGCCGCGACACTCTGTTTTCTTGCACACTCTTGAGCAAACTTCACTCTATCTCACTCACTACCCTTACATCAAACCCACCTAAATACAGGGTTACTAAATGCTGAATTACAAGCAAATTTGGCACGGAATAAAACCAATAAGATGGTTGAATAAATTCAACCTTACAATCTCCCCCTTTGGCTATTCCGTGACAAAACCCTAAAACAGACTCTAGACTTAACATGTGAGTAGGGAACAGTTGAACAAAACTCACTCACGCCTAACTCTAGAAGCTGTGAAGCACTTGAATCATATGAACATAATACTCCTGAAACACAACAATACACCATGATCATTGTAAGTAGAGAATTATAAAATGCATATAAAACAGGCAATAAGTGATCAAGCAAAGATGGAGTTATGAAACAAACCATGGCTTGATCAACCAAGTGAACACCACAAGGTAGTGATCACAATGCTCATTCACACTTGGAATGAACACAAGGACATACAAGTTAACAAGCACAAGGCAAGACACTTGTATGCTCAACACTCAACCAATGCATATCATACAAGTCATATGCATCTAGGAACAATCCTACAAGGGCACAAGAGTGACAGTACATAAACCAAAATGCATACCATTTAGATTAAAGTACTGATTTCAACATAGCATAAAGGCTGCATTAAGCAAGGTACATACCATAAAGCCTACAAATATGCATAAAAACATAACCCTAAAAGCTTACATAAGCACATGGGTACAAAACACAAAACATCAACTTAAAGAGAAGAAGAATGTAAAGACACTCCCCCTTTGATCATGCCTATCTCTCCCCCTTTTTGTCATGGAATAGGCTAGTCATCCTCTTCCAGCTTTCTCTGAATTTGATCCAGTTGAGTTTGAAGAGAAGTAAACTTCATATCCCACCGAGTGTTCTGATGGTGAAGAGAAGCAGTGAGTCCAGACATCTTTGTATTCAACTCGTGGACAGAGGAGACAATGCGATCAAGTTTCTCATCCAGGGAGAGAGTGCCAAATTGAGAGTCATTGTGAGATGCAGAAGTTTCTGGTTTGGCTCTCTTCCGACTATGTCCAATGCTGGCATTGAATGTACGCATGTTGATTGGACTTGGTTTGGGCATAGGGGATTCATCAGCCATTGGATAAATTCCCTTGAGCTTCAAGATCCGGGAAATGAGACTGCAGAAAGGAACGCATATCCGAGACTCAGTTCGAAGAACCGTTTTGCGCAGAACATGAAAGATATGAGCACAGATGTCTATTTTCACATCAGAGATTAGATCATGAAGAAATAAAGCCCGTCCAAGGTTCATATACCCAGTGCTTGACAAAGGGTACAAATTGTTAAACATTACAATTGTAAGCACTCTCAGCTTTGGAGAGAGAGAGGAAACACTGATGGATTTGCCATTTGGCGAGAACTCCAAGTCTTGACCAAGACTTTCTTTAAGAAGCTCCTCATCAGGATAGAGATCATCGTAAACCGGCGAATGTCGGAAAATGGGTCTGCTGATGTGAAGAATTTCTGCCAGATATGCAGGAGAGACAGAAAAGCTCTTTTTCCGAACCCAGCACTTAAGTTCATCTCCTTCCACAATAGCGTTGGCATAAAATTCTTTTACCAACTCTTCATACGCGTCATCCGGATCAGAGAGAAGGTAATTCCAATCCTTGTGAGCAAACCATTTCGGAATGTCAGTGTCATGAAGTGATGGCTGATCCAAAGCTCTTTCTAGTAGAGGTTTGGCATGAAGAAAGAAATTCTCATAAGTCTGATAGGCTGCATATGATCTGAACCTGTCGGGATCAAATCTCTTTGATGAAGAGCGAGTCCCTTTTGGTTGAGGAGAGAGATCATCAACATCTATTACCGGTTCCTTCCCTTTGGAACTACCTCCTTTTACAGCAGCCTTTTTGAATGGTGACATGACCAGTCTGCATTATGAACAGGGGAAACGACAGAACACAATCCAACAAACTTTATTAGCAGTGGGTTAGGGGAAATGTAGGGACAATGTAGAAACCCTAATAGCTGGATGAACATGGACAGAAAATAGTAATGAGGGACACAAATTGCTCAAATTGAACTGCACAGAATAAGGAGTCCAAAGAGAACCACATAATCAGCTGAAAAAGGACCCACATTCAACAACACAACAACAGGATACTACACAGGATCATAGAGAAACATGTCATTAACAGCAGATCAGACAAAATATTAGCTAACCCTAGCTAAGCACATGATGAAGAACAAAATCACCCAAAATAAACTAGCTCAAAAACAGAAACACAAGCTACCAAAGGCTAAACAAGGACAAAGAGTAAAAGTTGAGCTAAAACCCATCACAAAATCACAATAAAATGTGAAAAATCCAGAGGGAAAACCATCACACCAAGTGAAATAGAGTTCAAGACAGAACAAACATACCTGTTAGTCGACGATTTTGAGCTGACAAGAGGCAAACAACGGAGATCGAAAATGGAGGCACGGTGAGAAAGGGTAAGAGCAAATGAGAAAGACAATGACCAGTCACAAAAAGATCGAGGGAAAAACAAAAAGTTTAAAAAAAAAAACTGCCCCTGTATGTCTAAAACACGCGATTTTCGCGACTGAGACGAGTCGCTAAAAAGCCGCCAGATCGAGCCGCCAAAACACCCTAGGACGAAAATTTGAAATTTTTCTAAGTGTTTTTCGCGACTGGAAGGTCTACCCGCGAGTAAGTCGCGAGCTGAGCCGCGAAAATCTCTGAGTGAACCTCGCGACTGGACCTTCCACTCGCGAACAAGTCGCCAAAAATGACCAGCGAAGATGCGACTGAGGCTCGCGACTTGACATACCCGCGACTGAGCCGCCAAAACAGGGCAAAACTGGAATTTTGAAAGTTTCAGATTTTTCAAACAAAATACTTTCCAAAATCACCTAAAACACTCAAAAATCTTTTTGTGCTTGAAATAACAAAGATTGAGCATGTGAAAACACATTTCATCAAGTACAATCACACAAATGAATATGGCATTTATTGAACATAAGCTTGTGTGTTGTGTGTGGATAACAACAATGAGATAGTCCGTCGTCTAATATGAAGCTTCAATGATCAATTCAACCAAGGCATACACAATTAGCACTAGATCATGTGACCTATCTCAATTATAGAAGTATGTATATATGACCTCCCACAAAACTTGATAGCATGATTTGGAGCTATACATTTGACTCCACTTTCAAACATAACAATTGACCTTTTTGATCTTTTGAGTCAATCACCTCTCATTGTGAGAGTGATATAGGATATTTCACTTTAATGAATAAGCCTTTGGCTTTTTGAATGAACAATCACTTCAATAGAAGGTCGCTTACCCTTTTTCCTAGTCAAATACTAGAGTGTGCGACAGGCTTTTGCAGCTCAATATCTCTTTTCATTTGGAGATTTACATTTGGAGAGCTCTTTTTAGCAAAACAAAAATAAAGAGTGGGAAGATATATAGACACAAGTCTATGCAAGTCTCAAGATCAACAAAACCATTCACTAATCATTCATGACAAGTTTGAAGATCTATTTACAACAATCACAAAGATTTCAAGATTTTTCCCACAGTGATATAAGTGCATAAAGACAAGTAATGCTCGAAAATGCACAAAGCCATTAGCACAAAGGTACAAGGCAAAACAAGTTTTGAGACAAAAGCTCAACAAAGTCAATCAAGCTTTTTGATTTTCTATTTTTTTTTATGTGATTTTTGGATTTTTGACAAAAAATAAGAAATATGATATAACAATCAATCACAACACAGGGGTCTAGGATCACACTAGGGTAATAAAACCACAACAAGTGTACCTGCTCTGATACCAATTGAAAGTTCAAAAACGTGTACAAAAACACCTTTGAACGTTTAGACCCCCAAATAACAACTTAATCAATTCAAGCAATATGTCAAACAACTAGTGTGCGGAAACTTAACATATGCTATCAAACGAAATTGATTAAATACTATCTAAGCCATAACAGATTAATATCCACAGCAGATAAATAAAAAGGCAAAGATAGATAGGAAGGAAGATGCAAACACAAAGACAACACGCGATGTGTTATCGAAGAGGAAACCGAAGCCCTCGGCGAAAAACCTCTCCGCCGCCCTCCAAGCGGTAATCAATCCACTAGAAAATATAGTTGGGATACAAGGACAGCAATAGACCCTCCAAGCCTAATCTACCCAGTGCACCTAAGCCCTCCAAGCTTCTTGCTCCAACGAGGTTACGCCGAACCTTTTTCTTTTCTAGCTTCCCGGATTCCGCTACTAGACCGTAGCATCAACCAATGAAGATTGGTTCCTTCCTAACTGCTTCCCAGAAATCCAAACAGCAGTCTCACAATGATGATGATGGTGAGAACCTGGTTTGGTATAAAGTCTCTCAAGGATTTGACAATGGAGAGGAAGAGAGTTGAGGAATTTGAAGAGTCTCTAAGGTATAGATTGTGTGTGAATCAATCTAGTTTTTCTCTAGGGTTTCTCTCTCAAAATTCTCTCTGGAAGCTCTCTTTCAATCGTGGGTAAAAGGGGTATTTATACTGGAGTGGAGAGGAATGTGAAACGTCAGGTTTTTACAAAACAGGGGTGGCTCGCGGCTTGACCTCGCGGCTTGACTAAGTCGCGAGATCCAGTCGCGAGATAACCGTATGGCCAGTTGTCCTGTTTTGTCCTGTAGTGCTCCAGCTAGCATGATTGTTCATCTTCCAGCATGCTTGGCACGTGTGCAGCTTCTGGCGGCTTGCAGCCGCGAGTCACCCGCGAGTCCCAGCCGCGACACTCTGTTTTCTTGCACACTCTTGAGCAAACTTCACTCTATCTCACTCACTACCCTTACATCAAACCCACCTAAATACAGGGTTACTAAATGCTGAATTACAAGCAAATTTGGCACGGAATAAAGCCAATAAGATGGTTGAATAAATTCAACCTTACAAGATTTGTACCCAAACACAACTCATACCTTTTTAGAGTGTAGAGAGTGCTTTGGAGCTTGGGAAGTTTTGGAGAATTGCCAAAAGAAGTCGGTGAGGCTTGGTGGATGTAATTGGGCGTATTGCGGGATCCGAAAAGTTAGACAAGACACAGTTCCGAGAAGCCTTGTTGGAGTAGAAGCTTGGAGGGCTTAGGTGCATCGGGTAGATTAGGTTTAGAGAGTCTCTTGCTAACCCATGTATCCCAACTGATTGTCTAGTGGATTAATTACCGCTTGGAGGGCGGCGGAAAGGTTTTACGTCGAGTACTTCAGTTTCCTCTTCGATAACACATCGGCGTGTTATCTTGTGTTTGCATTCTTCTTCTCTACTCTTTTAGCTTTCATATTACTGTTGTGTTATATTGAGTATGGCTTAGAGTAGTTTATTTGTTTATCCGCTTTTTACTCTATTCCGCACTTAGTATAAGTTAGAGTAAAATCTATTGAATCGTAATTTTTAATTTGGGGTCTAAATAGCTCGTGTTTTAACACATTTTCGAGCTTTCAACTGGTTTTCATGGCAATCGAGAAAATAAGCTGGGTGGATCAGATATAGAGAGGAAAGTTAATTATATGTGAGATTTTAGAGAGACACTTGAGGTATGTTATCTACAAGACATGGTCTTTACCGAACATTGTATCGCTGGGATAGTTGAAGAGACGGTGATGCGAATATAGAGGAGAGATTGGATAAGGTGGTGTTGACAAGGGAAAGTTCTCCACATTGCGGCTGAAGCATCTGGCCATAGTTCGGTGCTGCTTACTCTTCAACAGTACATATCAAATCCAAGACGAAAAGCCAAAATTTTTAGATTTGAGAATCCATGAAGAAACGATACGTGATGCATGGGAAAAGAAGTGAGGGGTACATGTTCTATTTGACGTAAAAAATCAAATCATGTAGTGGCGACCTTCAAAGTTGGGACAAACTGATTTTTCAGGGTGCCCAACGACAATTGGAAATGAGGTTATGGAGCAAACAAAGAAACTCCAGATTGAAGTAAGGTTGCGTTTGAAAAACTTGAATTTGGATTTGGATATATGTCAATAGACCTTGATTTTAAATTCATTGATTTTAGATGTTATTTTGAATCCAAAGATTTTAAAGGTTTAAAATCTTTGGTGAATTTTGCCAAATCCAGAAATCCTTGATCTTTTAAAATTATTTAGATAAGGTATTTGGATTTTAATAACTTAAATCCAAATCTATATGCTCAAATTATGCTATCTAAAGGCGCCATAAAGGTATTGTTAGGAAGAGAGGAGATTATGTGGTGACAACCATTAAAACAACATTTCAAGGAAGGTAAATGAAATACAATTTTTTGTCCCCTTAATATGGCCAACCAACAAAAACAGAAAAATACGACAGAGGGCGTTATGAATGATCAAGGAGTGTGGAATTGTGGAAGACTGAACCTCATGAAAAAGAAGCTATTTTATATATAGTACTTCACCAATATTTTCACTAGTGCAAATCCTCAAAACATAGAGCATATATATCTAGAGAGCAATAGATTGGCGTATTACACTAGATATGATCATATGAATGATATGCTTCTATAGGATTTCGAAGCTTAGGAAGCGGTTAATGCCCTACATCAATTTTTTTTTCTTTTCTTTTTTACAAAAATATTGGCATATTGTTGACAAATGTTATATATGCTATTCTGAAAGCCTTAAACTGGGGCCACATTCTCAGGAATATAAATTAGACACACATTGACCTAATTCCAAAACTCAATTATCCAACAAAAATCACTGATTTTGGCCCTACAAGCATTTGCAATGTCATATACAAGCTTGTATCTAAGGTCCTAGAAAATAAACTTATACAAATTCTCCCAAGCATTATTAGTTATAACCAAAGAGGATTTGTCCATGGCGGATATTACAGATAATGTTCATGTAGCTTTTTAGGTTATGCACAAGGAGGAGTTTGATTCTGTATTGGCAGTCATTGACGAACCTTAGGATTGCTTTGATACCATGTGAAATTTCACTATTTCACTCTCTCTCAGAACTCACAGAGTAAAGAAAATACCTAATAACTAACTAATCGAATCGTTGCACAGAAACAAACTTGAAAGTTTGTATATTTAAAATTTTAACCTTGACTCTTGTCTTGTTGTTTTCTCCTTCTTAGCCCCCGTAAGATAGCCACAATGGTCAATGAAAAGATCAAGAATCCGCCAATTGATGCTAATATTAGAACGACAGTAAACCATCTTAAAAAAAATATAGTTTTTAACAATTTAAAAAGCCACTTTATTTATTTTAATAATTCACTTTACAATATATCTAATATCAAATATTTTATTTTAGCATTCAACACAAATTTATTTTAATGTGTTGAATGCTAAAATAAAATCTTTGATATTAGATATATTGTAAAGTGGGTTGTTAAAATAAATAAAGTGACTTCTTAAATTACTAAAAGCTATATTTTATAGACTTTGGCAAAAAAAAAAAAAAAAAAACATTAAAATAATATAAACAACATAATAAAATAATATATTCAATGGAATAGACAACTACAACTAACACAGACCACCGCCAAAAACCACCACCATTACACCACAGCCACAAACCACCACAGCACAGTCATAGCCACCATCACCGGCACCCACAAGAACAACCTCTACAAATCGGAACCCCCAACTCCCAAAAACCAAATCACAAACTCACCAAACCCACATCACAACCACCACAAATAACAAATCACAAACCCATGTTAGACCCAGCCACGACGACTCTAAAACTCAGCCACACCGACGACTCAGCCACTCTGAAAACCCACAACACAACCACGACGGCAAGCGCCCAGCGACATTGACAAGTGACCCACGACGGCAAGCGACCCACCCACCAAACGAGCTACCCACTGCACTGAT
Source organism: Quercus berberidifolia (assembly GCA_028535905.1). NCBI lineage: Eukaryota > Viridiplantae > Streptophyta > Magnoliopsida > Fagales > Fagaceae > Quercus > Quercus berberidifolia. The sequence goes on along the minus strand of JAPQVW010000002.1, from coordinate 74,100,332 downwards.
CGACCTACTCGCGGATTGGGATGGAAGCATGCGGCGGACTTGGGGAGGATTAGATTCTTGATCGGTGTGGTGGGCTTGGTGGAGAGGGCTGAGCAAAGAGAGACTAAAGGGAGAAAGGGCAGTGAATTGTGCGAGTGAGAGTGAGACAAGGAGATAGTGGAAACGTGTGGGACTAAAAAATAATTTTTTGTTATACTTTCTATCTGCAGTGAGCCCACTGTAGCGATTAGTCAAAAAATTTTAGGCCAGTTCTACTCATACACAAAACTACACATTTTAAACAACATAACACACATTTTCACACACCTTAACACACCTTTTCACACACCTTTTCATCCACACATATATCAAATATACTCAAACAATATTACTCAAACTAATTTACCAAACAGGCCCTTAATTTTACCTTTTTCGCTGTAGTGTATATTTTTGATGTTTTGGTTGCTAAAATGACCTTATTGTGAGTGCTCTTAGCCCCGTAAGATAGCCGCAATAGTCAATGAAAAGATCAAGAATCCGCCAATTGATGCTAATATTGGAATGACAATATTGTTCTTTTTGCATGAACCGAATCCACAAAGATTTGAATTTTCACCGACACTAGCATCAACTCTGCAACATTGAAATTAAGGAAATATCTATTAGATCGTTTATTATTTCATGAAAATTATGATAAAAAAGATTTCATCATTTTTGACAGAAACCACACCTTAACAATAGTGAACCATTCTTTGATCTTTGAAGTAGTTCGGTTCGAATTGTACCAGTTAGTTGGTTTCGTTCAAAGTTTCTGCAAGAATAAAGTGAATATGATTATCCTCTTTGTCAACAGATAAACTTAAAGTATTATATTAGTCTAAAAAAAAATAAAAATCCTTCTAAAAAAAATTATTCTAAAATATATATGAAGTAACTTACAAGAATGTCAGGTATTGCAACTGATCGAGAAAGAAAATCAGGCACTAATCCAATTAAGTTGTTGTTTGATAGATCCCAGAAATGAACAAACCACGTACACCTTCTTATCCTACAAATTATGGCATGAATTTGTAATGACTATCATGTCTCTACTTTTTTGATCATGGCTATTGCAGATCCTTACAAACACGGTAACATTACGAGATTTGATATATGAGCTGATATTTCTCCATTCAATCCACTGGAGGACAAGTTCCTATTTACATTCACATTTTAACGTAAGCTGATTAGGAGATAATTTAAGTAAGTGTGAAAGCCATAAAGCTTATAAGGAAGCATAAACTACTTGGAAACTATTCTTGGGGAATTATAATCTTCATTGCTACAATTTAAACCATCCCACGTATATGCTTTTGGGACACACGGATCTCCTTGCCAATTTTTCTTTAATCCGTATATTGACTTGATCTTTGTGATGACATCAACTAACATTTTTGTATAGATCATAAGTAAAATTCTATGGTAAACGATCAATGACACAAACACAATAGTGAAAAGCATGTATCAAAAAACTAACCATCTTCTTAGTCTGTTTCTAATTGGAAGAAATGTTTCACAGAATATATCTCAATTGCATTAATGATGGGTGGAAGTATTGAATCTTCAGTTTTCACGAGGGAAAAAACATTTCTTCCAGTAGTCAGGCCACATTCTACTCTCAAATTGAATGATCTGTACTGGCTAGGGTTTAGCTTTACAACTCCGGCAAAGTGCATGTACAAATAATATATAGAAATTTCATCCTCTAGCTCCCAATAAAAGACCAAGGGAGCACTATCATTAATTGGTGTTGCAGCAGTACTCATCACAACAGATGGTAGCCACCGGTGAGGAATGGGACTGGATTCAATGGTAAGCGAGGTACTTGAACTTGTCCACTCTTTGTAATTATAGGGCTTCCAAATTCAATCACAAACATCATCTCCATACGACCATACCTAAGTATAGAAAATGTATATTCAGTATAAACCATGAACTATTAAATCTATTTTCTACGTACTACAAGAAAAATGCCTATTAGCGACCAAGAATTTTTGACGGACCCAAAAAGCCCTCTCAAAAAATATTATTTGTGATAGCAAAATAAAGCTCTCGCAAATACTTGGTAAAATATGAAATATTTGTGACCAACAAAAAAGGCTGTCGCAATTATGTGTTATAGCTGTCACAAATACTAATATTTTGGAGGGAAATTTTCCCTCCATCTTATTTGCGAGGGACAATTAAAAATCTCTCGCAAAAAGTGCATTATTTGTGATGGTTAAAAAAATGCTGTCACTAATACTAAATTATTTGCAAGGGTTAGGATCGACCTTCACAAATAATCATTAAAATGTAAAAAAATTTGGAGGGAAATGTTCCCACCAAATTATTTCCAAGAGACAATAAAAATTCCTTGCAAAAAGTTTATTTTTTTGTGTGAGTTAAAAATATACCCTCACTAATACTAAATTATTTGCGAGGGCCACAATTGGCCTTCGCAAATAATCATGAAATTTTTAGTTATTCTAAAATTCAAAGAAAAATAAAAAGAAATATATAAACATATAGCACTTTGTATTCTTTAGATGAACCTTTTGTTTACAGCCTAAAAAAAATGCCTTTTATATACATTTTATATATGAAAGGTCTGTCCTTATTTTCTAATAAATTTTACCAATAAAAAAATTATAGCAATTTCAACTTCAAAATGGTAGCCTGAAATTCAAAAATAACAGCCTTTTGTACTCTCTCTCTTTCTCAAAAGTGAATAAAATTTACTTCCCATCAAAGAAAGCGAGCTTGTCCAATTGAAATATAAGCCAATCACAATATAAATATTATCAAATAAGTCAAGTCTTTTTTTTTTTTTTTTTTGAGCTAAAAAGGATAGAAATGCTTTATTAGAAACAAAGAAGAATTACTTAAATAGTCCTTTTAACACGGAAGCATGAAGAAATTTTTAGCAATTACAAACAAACAACCTGTGTTTCCTTCCCATAATGTGGAAAATGCTTATTAGATAGATGTCCAACATTAGAGTTGTCCTACAAATATATTTTGATTTATGTTGTGCCCTGGACAGGAATGACCACAAAATAATAAATTAGTTCCTTCCATGTCTTAGCAACTTTAATAGCATAAAGCTATAAGGAGAGATTTAGATTTCACTTTCTCTTGTATTAAAAGTCTCTAGCTTAATGATAATTGCTGTCATATAAGCTGTATTTTGGATATCTCACCAATTTGATAAAAGATCCGTAACAAACAGGGGGGACAAGAAAGGAAAGATTAAAAGAGAATTCTAGGAATAGAAGCAGTAGAAAAATCCCAAGTAGAAGAATTAACAGCGGAAATTGCATACAGCGGAAATTGCATACAGGTGTAAAACTAGAATATAAAGGACCTCTGATCAAAATAATTTCATTTAATTTCTTTTTATTTTTTATTTTTGGCCTCATTATGTTTCATATCATTCCAAATGTTTCTCGTGGCACACAGTTGGACTCATTGCTCTGGAGACTGGATTATTAGATCTCCTTTGAACCTGAACCTGGTCAAATAGATTTATATCTACGATCTTCCTTCTGATACTATTAATGTCATTACTATTTGGAGCAGAAAGATAATATCGTAAAATTGGCAAATCTTCTCTGAAATTTTAGCTTGTGCTCTGATGATGTCCCACCATATAAATCCATCACAAATATACCACCTTTCTTTGACAAGGCATCAAGGACATGCTTAAAATACAAAACCAGCTCTGCACGTTTATGGAGACAACAGCAGCTATAGTTAAATGCACAAACAATGTCTCTAGGAGGCAGTGGCAAACTCTTCATGTACTTATCATCAGCAATAGATCCCACTTGCACAGTAGATTCCAATGCACAAGTCTCAGAACCATCTTTGCCTTCTTGCAGTGTAGTTTTACTTATTAGTTCTTGAGGCTCAAAGTTAACTAGCTTGGCCTCAATAGGTTGCAAGCCATTGCCATGAAAGAGGGATATTCTGGAATACCCATCAGCCCCAACTCTACTTATGTTCTTCTCCAAGCACCAATTTAGAGCCCCAAGGTCCAAATCCAATCCCACAGTAGTCCTTCTTGAATTACTGCAGATCCATTCTGCACTGTCAAACATATAGAATTCATTAGGTATTTACATGCTTTTGGAATTGCAACTGCAAAACAAATTAATGACCTATTGTTCGTTTTTAGATCCCTTAAAACACAATTAGATTAACCTAGTTATTTAGCCAAGTGATTAACTTAGGTAAATTATGCAGATCTAGGTTAACACATATAAATCATATCATTGACAAGTGCGGAAAATAAAAAACACAACGATATGGTAATCCAGGAAAACCAAACCGGTAAAAAACCTGGGGAGGATTTAACTTAGCTATCCTCAAGGTAAAACTGAATACACAATGAAAGAATTGAACTTTACACAATAGTGACTTAGACCACTAACATCCTATTGCTACCTTGAGTAGGAAATTTACTACCACAACCATGTGATAGCTTCGAGTCAACGGACTACTTCTTTCTTGAATTCCCAGCAAGCACAAGCATAACCGCTTGTGTATCTTTAAGCTCTTGAATGCAGCAACTGAATCGATCACCAAGTTCTTGACATAACCTTGAATCTTGGAAACCCTAAGTATGTGTGAAGGCAAACACCTCTAAATCTCACAAAAAGATTCACACACACAGCATAAAGAGTAACCTAAAATGTGGCTAGGGTTTTCCCTTTTATACTTAAGGTAAAACATAAAACCCTACATGTCAAACAGGCTTGGGCTAAGTTGGAAAATTCTGCAGAAAAACAATCTGCACAAGCTTCGATTGATCGAGCTAGGTAGATTTACACAGTAAATCCTGCAGAACACTCGATTCTAACTTTACATATAAACACATTTTGAGCAAGTCTAAAACAACAACTAAAATGTTTTGATCATAGTTTGCCAACATTACAAATTGAAGTTCTAATACATTTAAACATAAAGTCTTAGAACCCAACAAACTCCCCTTTTGGCAATCCGTGACAAAACACAAACTTAACAAAATGCTCAAAGTTTACAAAAAATAGCCCATTACAAAAATATTGCCCAACACAACAAATTCAACCTATCTACTATCTATCAGCTGCAAGTGTAGATAGCAGCACGACTGAATCAACTTGTATATTTCCTAAAACACTTAACAAACACATAAACACATGTGTGGAAAATACAAGTAAAATAAAAATAACTTCTTGATTTCACATAACACAAAATAAAGACATATGAATAACCTCATAAATATAAATCAATAAGCAATGTGAAACAAGAAACATATACAAATCAATGTATCTCCCCCTATCATGGACAAACCAATCAAAAACAAAGAATACAGCATGAGCCAAAAATGTAAATACATAATAAAGCACCTAGATACAATCTAATAGCTCCATAAGCTCCACAAATACAAAAATCTCCCCCTAACTACAAAAACTCCTTTACATATGTACTCCCCTTTTTTGTGACAGAATGCCAAAGGGTAATCACACATCATCAAAAGGAGGTGGCAGAGGCGACTGTTTAAGATGCTCCAAATCTGCTCGCAAGGCACGAAGCTCATCAAGCATGTCCACTAAAATCTGACCATGAGCTGCCTGAATGGTCATGACAGTCTCCAACATACGTCGAATGTCTGAATCATCCGAGGTAGAAGGTGGAGGAACAATAGTAGCAGCTGGATCAACAGACTCCTCAGCCATAGTATCACTTGTAGAAGAGGGAGAAGGATGTGTGACATCGAAAGGCTCAACCCTAGGAGCGATAATATGGATAGGCTCAGAAGTGGGAAATTCATCTAATCCTAGATGCAAAAGAATCCGATGAATAAAAAGGGGGAAGAAAAGAGCATGAGCAGTAGAACTACTCCTATGAACCTTAATCAAAGAACGAATGAAAAGATGAGGAAAGCTAATTGGAGCATTAGTAACAAGGGCATACAAAAATGCACAACGCTCCAAAGGAATGGTGTGCACATGAGAGATAGGCCACAAAGAATGACAAGCAATCTTAAAGAAAAGATAGTGAATCTCAATGAGCTCAGCAGTAGTGATCCGAGGATCAGAACCCCACTGGATAGAAGACCCAGTGATGTAAGACATGATGTCGTCCAGGGGAGGAGACTCATCATAAGGGTAGACAGAATGCTGGACCACTGGCACCCCAAGAGCAGCAGCCACTACTGAAGGGGTAATGGTGTACTCATCACCCCGTATCCAACTTCTCACAAGAGTGTTGGAATCATAGGAGTGGACAGAGAGGTTCGACTGATCAAGGTAGCCGGAGAAGGATGATCAACATCCAATAAAGGTAACTAGCCCCTACGCTTAAATTTACGCCTAATCTGAGGATCTAGTTCAACAAAACCTTTCTTTCAGCCCAAATGTTCCTCTTAAGGTTAAGCTTCTCATACGCTTCTTGGTTTTTCTCACTCAAAAACCTCTCACTACTAAGGTGGGGGAAGGAGTAGAGGTGGAGGTCCTATTGGCTCTAGTCTTCCTAACCATGATGCTAAGGATCAAAGGACAAACACAAAAGGGAGAGAGAAAAAGATCAAAAAGAAAAACCAAGGGCTGACTGCAAGTTAGCATAGAAAATATAGAAATAACAATTCTATATGATGCATGAATAGTATAAGCAAATGATGCATGCTCTAATGGAATGAGAATAAGTTCAATTTAACTTTAAATTCACAAAATTGGCTTAAGCATAGAGTTTATATCAAGAACAATCCCAAATTTGAAAACCCATTTTCAGAAATCCAACAGATTGACCAAACTGATCATTATACACGATAGATAACAGTTTATAATGACCAAATCAATCAATCAAACCAGACAATTTCATAAATTAAAGCTCACTTGAGCAAAAGCCCCAAATCGGGTACTTTCAAGCCCTAGAAAATTAAAATTTTCCCAATTCTGCAAATTGATCGAATTAAACACCAAGGAACAGTTTAATATCATCCCACAACAAAAACCCATTGATCAATTGTGAAAGAAAAAATAAAAAACCCCAATTTTTCTTAGGTTCAAAAATCACCCTTAAATGCATGAAAAAATGCATGATGAATGAAAATAAATGAAAAATGAGTGGTATAAAGGTCTTACCGGTGTATGAAGACAAAAAGCTTGCAAAAGAATCGGAGGAAAATGACAAAAAAATTGATTGGAAGCCTTGACCGATCGAAGAGAGAGAGAAAAAAGTTTTTGAAAAAGTTTGAAAGTGACAGATCATGTGAAAACTCAAGTTTTTAAAAAACTCTCTATACGATTTTCGATTGATCGAAAATTAGATTCGATCGATCGAAAATCACTTTCGATTGATCCAACAGCGATCGAGTCGGTCAAGTTCAAACCAAAATTTTAATCGCATTTTCGATCGGTCGAAAAACAAGTTCGATCGATCGAAAATTTGGAAAACACAATTTTTTGAAAAACAAAGCAATTTTATGCAGAAACTTCTCAAAGCATTGAATTTTATGAATAAAATGCATGAGTATGAGATGAAATTCTTTTCAAAAACACTTGTTTTGAACCCAGTTTTCCCAAAATTAAGATTTTCAATCAATTCTCCTTAAATTCTCAAGCTTCAAACACATTTTGCATAAAATTCAAGGATTTTTCAAACTTGGTTGGCCAAACCAAAATCACACACAATAACATATACAAAGTTTAGCAAAGAGTAACTTGTGTAGTGTGTGAAACTACAAAAGCTTAAGATACATATGAGGTGATATGTAAATAGAAATCAATCACAATTTCTTCAAAATTCATCACATAAATTTGAGAGAGACTATCACCTAAAGAGTTACATCATATAACTCTCACATCTCCTAGAATAAAAGTTTGCAATCATGTAAGTTTCTTGATTTGCCTCATATTGTACACACAAATTTTATTTGATCAGAAACTTATTAATAATAGCCGGGATAATGTACACACCAATTTTATTTGATTGAGAAGTTATTAAAGCCCAATAAGGTACACACCAATTTTAGCATTTAAACTAAGGCTACATCTTATGTTCCTTTTATGCATGTGCTACACTTTCTCGAGCACAAAATCATACGATATGCACTAAGGTATTCATGATTGGCTAGTAAATAATGGTGAGATAGTTATTTATGCCTTTCTCAATAAGTACAAGTCCGACAATCAAAAGCATGTGACTTCAAGATCAAGATCATGTGATCAAAAACTATAAACATCTTCCCACACAACATGCACTACAAGGCTTCAATAGTCAAGTGCAATAAATAAGCTCATCCAAGCTAAACAAAGTACATAAACATGTTATATAAAAATAAATTGGCCAACCTTGATTTTAAATCCAAGAAAATAATGCAAAACACATTTTGCTTCCCTTTTTTTAAAAAAAAAAATTTATTTATGAAAATTAGAAACAAAAACAACCCTTAAATGAAATGCATGAATGTTATGCAATGCAAATCCTAAAAACAAAGAAAACAAAAACCAACAAAGAATAATGGTCACAAAGAGTAGAGCAATGAAGCACAAGGATCATAAAAGCCAAAGATAATCAGGGACACAAAATCACACCAATTACTTGACGAAGTGTCTCAAACTTACTTCTATCAAAAGGTTTGGTGAAGATGTCAGCATTCTAACGTTCAATAAGGATATACTTAAGAGACACAATCTTTCTTTCAACATGATCCCAAATGAAGTGATATCTAATTTCTATGTATTTAGTCTTAGAGTGCTGAACAGGGTTCTTAGAGATATCGATAGCACTAGAGTTATCACAATAAACAACCATGGTATCTTGTGATATCCCGTAATCACTCAAAAGCTTTTTCATCCAAAGAAGCTGTGAGCAACAACTTCCAGTAGCAATATATTCAGCCTCTACAGTAGACAAAGACACATAATTTTGCTTTTTACTCATCCAAGCAACAAGATTGGCTCCTACATAAAAACACCCACTAATGATGCTTTTTCTATCATTAGCATTACCAGCCTAATCAGAATTAGAAAATCTAGCAAGAGACAGATTAGACTCTTTGCTATAAAAAAATCCATAATCACAAGTTCCACCAACATATTTTATGATTCTTTTAACAGCATTCAAATGTGAAACCTTAGGATTAGATTGAAATCTAGAATAGACACCAACACTAAAGGCAATATCAGGCCAACTCACAGTCAAATACAAAAGACATCCAATCATGCTTCTATATAATATAACATCAATAGACTCACCTAATGGATCATTGGTTAATTTTGCATTTGCAACCATTGGTGTTCTAGCATGGGCAGCCTTGTCAAGTCCAAATCTCTTGACTAGATTCCTTGTATACTTTTTCTTGGTTGATGTAGATTCCTGAGTCCATTTGCTTCACCTGCAATCCCAAGAAATAAGTTAGTTCACCAACCATACTCATTTCAAACATTGCCTTCATTTCATTTGCAAAAGATTGAGCAAAAGAATCATTAGTAGCACCAAAAACAATATCATCAACATAAATTTGAGCCACAACAAAATAATTCTTATCCTTTCTTATGAAGAGAGTAGTATTTGCAAATCCCCATTTGAATCCATGCTTAGTGAGATATGCAGTCAATCTATCATACCAAGCCTTGGGAGCTTGTTTCAAACCATAGAGGGCTCTCTTCAACTTATAGACATCATCCAGTCTGTGAGGATCAACAAAACCCTTTGGTTGTTTAACATATACCACTTCTTGCAACATCCCATTCAAGAAAGCACCCTTGACATTCATTTGATACAACTTGAAATTCAGATGACTTGCTATGGCCAAAAGTATTATAATAGATTCCAATCTTGCTACTGGTGCAAAGGTCTCATCAAAATCGATTCCTTCCACTTGTGTGTACCCTTGAGCAACAAGTCTTGATTTATTTCTAATAATTGTACCATGTTCATCTGACTTATTCTTAAAAATGCACTTAGTACCAATCACATATACTCCCTTTGGTCTAGGAACTAATTCCCACATATCATTCCGAACAAATTGGTGAAGTTCTTCATGCATGGAATTAACCAAATCAGCATCTTGAAGTGCTTCATCCACCTTTTTCGGTTCAAATTGGGATGGATAGCATGAGTGAGTAATCACATTCAAGGCTTTTGATCTCAATCTCATGTTATCATTTAGAGTACCCAATATATTAGTGGCAGGGTGATTCAACTTAACTCTAGAATATGGACCTTTGACCAGAGATGTGGAGGTACCTTTCTATTCTGATGAAGGACTAAGCTCGCTTTGTTCTTGTTAAGTTTCATGAACCGGTGTGGATGGTTCTTAACTTGATAGTACTGAAACTTTATCATTAAACAACAGGAGCTTTTCCTCACTATGCTTCCCCACATAATTAGCAGGAAGTGAATCATCAACTTCCATAATCTTTTCTTGAACTGGAGAACTGTTTTCTAAATGACTTTCAGAACTTAATTCATCATTGATCACAACATTGGAAGATTCCATTACGGTTTTGGTTCTCAAATTGTACACTCTATATGCTCTACTAGTGGAAGAGTATCCTAGAAAGTATCCCTTGTCACCCTTTGCATCAAACTTTTCTAGGTTCTCTCTATCACGTAGAATGTGACAGTCACTGCCAAATATCTTGAAATATTTGACCACAGGCTTCTTTCCTCTCCAGAGTTCATAGGGAGTTTGCTTGGAATCAGGTCTGAAATACACTCAGTTAAGTGTATGGCAAGCAGTGTTAACTGCTTCTCCCCAGAAGGATTTGGGCATCTTTTTATTGTGTAGTATGACTCGTGCCATCTCTTGAAAAACCCTATTCTTTTGTTCCACTATTCCATTCTGTTGTGGTGTCTTGGGTGATGAGAACTCTTGATGCGTGCCTTGATCATTGCAGAAGGTAGCCAGCTTTGTGTTTTCAAATTCTCTTCCATGATCACTTCTGATTCTTGCTATCATAGTACCTTTCTCAACTTACAATTTCTTGCACAAATGTATCATCTTCTCAAGAGCCTTAGCTTTATCTCTCAAAAGCACAACCCATGTATATCTAGTAAAATCATGCATAACAACTAGAATACCTCTTTCCACCTAAACTCTGAACTCTGGCAGGACCCATGAGATCAATGTGCAACAACTCAAGAGGTCTGGAAGTTTGAACTTCAGTTACAGACGGATGCTTGGACTTCACTTGTTTACCCATCTGACATGGTCCACATATGCACTTTTCTATCTTATCAAACTTGGGTAAACCAATAACGGCATCACACTTGGAAATCTTCTCTAATTGCTTGTGACTAGTATGTCCCAACCGTTGATGCCATAAGTCAACTTGATTGATCTTTGCACTAAAATACTTGTTGCTTATACTCGGTGTTATACCATAACAGTTGTCAGCTGTCCTCACACCAACACACATACAGTCACCTACTCCATCAAGTATCTCACATTCATACTTAGTGAAGAGAACATTTAGACCATTATCACAAATCTAATTGATATTATGTAAGTTAGCCTTCAACCCATCTACATACCAGACATCTTCAAATACCGGTAAACCTGGAATGACCACAATTCTGATGCCTCTAATCATAGATTTGCTTCCATCTCCAAATGTGACTGTCCCAATCTTTCCTTCAAAGAGTGTATTGAACAAAGCTTTATTTCCTGTCATATGCCTGGAACAACCACTATCCAAATACCAAAGGCAAGAATCATGTGTCTTTAAGACGGTTAAAGCAGTGTAACACACATAATTATCATCACATGCAATTATACCAAGATGCTTAAGGAAAGATTTAACAGAAGCAACAAGAGACAAAAACAACAAGTAGACAAGATGGCATGTTAGCAATAAGATCTTCCAAGAATCCATGACAACAGGGGTCAAGGATCAGCTCTTAGATCAAAAGATCTACAACAAGAGAGCAACTCGCTCTGATACCACTTGTTCGTTTTTAGACCCCTTAAAACACAACCAGATTAACCTAGTTATTTAGCCAATTGATTAACTTAGGTAAATTATGCAGATCTAGGTTAACACATATAAATCATATCATTGACAAGTGCGGAAAATAAAAAACACAACGATAAGATAACCCAGGAAAACCAAACCGGTAAAAAACTTAGGAAGGATTTAACCTAGCTATCCTCAAGGTAAAACTGAATCCATTATGAAAGAATTGAAGTTTACACAATAGCGACTTAGACCACTAACATCCTATTGCTACCTCGAGTAGGAAACTTACTACCACGACCATATGACAGCTCCGAGTCCACGGACTACTTCTTTCTTGAATTCCCAGCAAGCACAAGCACACCCGCTTGTGTATCTTTAAGCTCTTGAATGCAGCAATTGAATCGATCACCAAGTTCTTGACATAATCTTGAATCTTGGAAACCCTAAGTATGTGTGAAGACAAACACCTCTAGATCTCACAAAAGATTCACACACACAGCATAAGGAGCAACCTAAAATGTGGCTAGGGTTTTCCCTTTTATATTTAAGGTAAAACATAAAACCCTACAAGAAACTCAATCAACTAGGCCTTCCTTTGATCATAATGAAGTTTCTGAGCAGGAGCTCTCACAAATTTTACGTCCATCATCTGAGCCTCAAACTAATGAAGGAGCACATCAGTCCTCTAATTCCATTATAATAGGTAGTATTACATTATATACCTTTTTTTTTTTATTGCATTTACTTATATTCATAATTTATGTTGTGATTTGGTTGCACCTTCATTATTGCACTTCCACCAAGGATCTGCATCATGCATAATAGTTCCAAATCCATTATATTTTTATAGCATCATTGCAAGTGGCTGGTTGAGAATATTGTGATGATCTTACACGTTTCTTTGTTAGAAGTTTGAATTTCATAATAGTGATCCAATTGATGATAAAAACTGTTGATTTATTCAAAAAATTAAGATGACCGAGGTAAATGATGTATCAAAGAGGATGAAATGAAAAAAGTCGTGGAAATTGATTTACATATAACAATAACATTAGTATGTTGGGAGTTTTAGACCCATGAAAGGGAGGGAGTAGAAGTTCAGTAATAAAATGGACAAGCTTGATACTGTCTTCAGTTGCCCCTTTTACAATCATGGAACTAGTGTCAAATGTTGTATGTTAGTATTTTTATTAAAATTCATTTCCCTCTGGTACATCCGTACATGATGTTCTGAAGACAGTTTCCATCTTGTTGAGTTTTTGTCTCTCTTGTTATGCACCTTTTGCTAAGATTGTTCACGACACATGCAAATTTTAAGAAGTTGTATTTCTAGTGTACTTGGGTTGTGCTTTGAGCCTATTGAATGGTTCATTTACCTATAAATTGTTTTTGAGAAGTTATTAAAATGGGGCAACTTAAATTCTGGTTAAAATCTATCAACTAGATGTCCATATTTTACATCTACTGAATTGCTGTATCATACCCAACTGAAATTGATGAAATCATTGTGTTATTTTTGGAGGGAAAAATAACTCTTCTAGCTTTTTTTTTCATGGTATAATTTTCATTAATTACATAATGTGAGTGGGAATTTTATTTTTAACATGAGGTAAAATATCCTTAATAGCATTGAAGTTCTTGTGCTGCTTAATAATTCTCCATTCAATCCACTGGAGGACAATTTCCTATTTACATTCACATTTTAGCATAAGCTGATTAGGAGATAATCTAATACTATATATAGTAGCAGAAGCTTTAAGGAGGTGTTGCCACGTTAGGGAAAAAGGCCTCTTAAAAAAAAAAAAAAAAGAGAAAACTTAAACCTTTATAAAAACACCAGCCGCTTATTCCCAAAACAAAAAAAACAAAAACAAAAAACGCAAACCCTAAAACCCAAACCATATTTCCCGATCAAAATTCGGACTCACTCAAACTTGTGATTCTTCGCTGCACCTCCATATACACACAGATCGGACTAGTGTGTTCCAACCCATCAAACAGACAAAGAAAAAAAAAAAAAAAAACTCTACAACAGTGAAAACCTCTGTTCATTCTCTGTAATAGTGAAAACTGAAAATCTTTGTTTGTCCTTTGCAACAACAGCCGATTTAGAGGAATTAACTGCATAAATCAATTAAAAAAACAGGCTTGCTTGCTATACGGAGAAAGAGGAAGAGAACAGAGTGCTAAAAATACAAACGAAAGGCTTGAGAAAGATATAGTCACAAAGAGAGATAGAGTTTGTATGGCGCCAAAAGAGAAATAGAGAGAGGTGATGAGGCCTGAGAGAGACACGAAGAAAGAAACAGAGAAAGAGGAAGAATCAAACCACCAGAACCACAAGCACATAGAAAGAAAAATCTATGGCCCATCAACACCGGTAAATTTTTTTAGATTTGGGTATGAAATTTTACTTTTAATTGAGTTTTCCTGTTGGGTAGGTTAAGATTTGATTTTTTATTTTTTTTTGTTTTGGGTTTTTAAAACACAGAATGATTGAGAGGGATATAGAGATAGTGTTCGTGAATGTCGCTGCCACCAGCGTCAATCTGGCTTCCTACCACCATTAGTAGCCTCGCCATAGAAGAAAAATCTATGGACCATCAACACCGTAAGGCCATATACGCACCACCATTAGATTATCGGAACTGCCGCCAGTACATTCTTTCCCCCTTTTTAGATCTAGGTATGAATTTTTTTTTTTTTATAAGATTTATGTATGTTATTTGATTTTTTGTTTTAAATTCTTTGATAGGATAGGTTCCCCCCCCCCCCCCCCCTTTTTTTCTTTTTTATAACTTACTGAAATTACAAAAAAAAAAAAAAATTGATTTTAGTTTTGGTTTTTCACCGTAAAGAAATGAAATTAAAAATAGTTTCCTATAACTAATCTTAACGAAATCCTTGGGATCAGATAAGTGTAGGATTGAGTGATGTGCTGATATTTGTTTTTTCATTTTCAATCTTATTTATTTAGGTTTATTGTTCGGTTAAGGTTTATTGGAACCACAGGCACAGAGAGATTGGCCATGGTTGGATTGGTTTAGATTTTGTTATTTGTGTTAGGCTTCCATTAACAATGCCTTCTATAGTATAATACTATAATACCAGTTTTAATATAATATAGTTTTAGATATCCAGTAAGTTAGTGCTTATATTGGAGAGTTTGCAATCATCACAACAACAAAAAAAGGATTTGTACTATGTACATCATGCCTGTTTGATAAAGGTTTTCTATTCAATTACCGTTTCTAGGGTTTTCAAAAATACTGTACGTTGCGTTTGGAGAGGCTCACTTTCATCAAACGTGTATCTATAAAAACATCAAGCCGCCTATCAGAAAAAAAAAAAAAAATGCAAACCCTCAAACGCAAACTCCATATTTCCCGATCGAAAGTTCACACTCACTTTGACTTCCTCCTCTTCGCTGCAACTCCATAGACACACAGAAGGTAGGCATGTTTTTTCCCCTCTTTTGGTTTTCTATTCAATTACTGTTTATAGGGTTTTGAAAAGACTACCTTTTTCCTTAATTTCCAATCTATTTTTACAATTCCTTGAGTTCTGTTTGTTCGATTGTTGTATTTTGTTTGGCAATTTTTTGTTATGTTTGTGTTTTTTTTTTGGTTCACCCCTAAAATTTGAATTAATTTATGCTTTGTGCAGATCTATGTTTTGTTGAATCGTTCTTAAGGGAAAAAAAATTGAAAAAAACCCGGTTTAGGCCATTTACCTACCATCATTAGATCGCTGAAACTGCCATCGATTATTTTTTTTTTTCCCCTTTCTTATATTTGGGTATTTAATATGACTTAGTTTTTGGGTATTTTGGATAGGTTTAGATTTAGATATTTGCTTTGATGTTTTGGGATTTTTTGTTATGGTTTGTAGATTTCAGATTTTGATGTTGTTTGTTTGGTTCTTTCCTTCTTGCCCTAACTCACTTTTTCTCTCTTGCTTTCCATCTCTGTTTCTTTCCCAAGAAAGTTGTGATTATGTATACTTTGTTATTTGTTATTTTTCTTTAAAGAGTATAACTCAAGGGATTATTCAGTTTACGTAATTAGAAACAATGAGGTTTTTGATTGGTTGTTGAGAAAATGGAGGATTAAGTGAAGGAATGATGAGGGAAATTGGAATTTGTTTGTGGTTCAATTGGGGTGAATGAGCAAAGTTTGAACTTTTGGTTTTGTTAGAAACTAAATAGTAAAAAATGTGTGAAAGGTTATTAATTTGATGCTTCTTTGTTGCTGGAATTGTACTGGAAAAGAAATAAATGTGAAGAATATTAGGGCTTTTACTATTGTTCTTATTTTAAATTTTATGCTTGGTATTTGATGCAGCTTTTTTTTTTTTTTTAATTCAAATACTTATCTTAGGAATATTCTCATAAAAAAAAAAAAAAAAAAGGGGAATGCTAATCTTAGCAATTAAAGAAATTTTACATTTTTTTCACACATATATAAAAATTATAATCTTCTATGTTACCTATGACATTCACATCAAATGGTATTTCCTCACCCATCTATCATTCGCTTCTCTCATCTATATCTCCAGTCACACTTCACTGCTCCTTTAATTTTCTCTCTTCTTTTTTTTTGCAGA
This sequence comes from Quercus berberidifolia, assembly GCA_028535905.1. Lineage (NCBI taxonomy): Eukaryota > Viridiplantae > Streptophyta > Magnoliopsida > Fagales > Fagaceae > Quercus > Quercus berberidifolia. The sequence continues at coordinate 74,083,776 of JAPQVW010000002.1, read as the reverse complement.
TCAAGCATAGATTGTTTCATTAGCTTTCAACCCAGCAATTCAATATGCAAGGTAATTGATGAGGATAGTTTCTTTGTTTCATGGACTTAGAAACTATGGCGGAAATTTTTCTCTCATCTATATCTCCTCTGCTCCTCTCTTAAACTCTAAAACACACAAAGGCTAAAACTAATTACATATTAGAGGGCTTTAATCTCTTTTCTCTCCTTTTTTTTTAATTTTTTTAATTTTTTTTATCAATATATAGACAAGGTATTTGATGAGGATAATTCAAGCGTGAGAGAAAGTTCCAACAATAGGCTGATGAGAAAGAAGGAAGCAATCAGAAGTAGAGAGAAAAATGTTGAGTCCATACACTTCGTGGAAGAGAATTACCTCCATAGCTGCTTCGCTCATATTGGAGAGGTATAACTCTAAAAATTTTCTGTGCTGTCGTTTTTGTCTTTGGATTTGTGATTGTCGTCTTTAGCAAACCCTAAGAAGCCTGCTATTTTCCTCAACAACCCCACTGGGAATTTTAGAAGAAAAAAGGCGCTGATTGTTTGGTAGTTTTTGTCCAGTATTGTATGGTTGTGAGAGAGAAATAAAAGATGATATAAATAATTAAATAAGAAAGATCTTGGAAGAGAGAAAGAGAAAGAGAAGTGGTGGGAAGAAATGGAAAGTATATAATGAGTGGCCGTGGTCTTTTTCGGGGTTTCTTATTGCTGGCTTAACTCACTCAGCAGCTTTTCTTTTTGTCCGCCTTTTTGTTTGCTTGCACCCAAAATTTTGGTGCAGCTTTTGGGTAATACTGTAGCTAAGGGTCTCATCATTCTTCGGGTTTTCGACTTTTTTTTTTTAATGGAGATCAAATTGACACTCTACTCTCATAAACTTGGATCAAGTCCCCTTCTGGATGTATCTATTTTGCCATGAGAAAATGTTTCTGCCATCCCCTATTTAATAACAAAGAAACTGCCTAACCATGTCTCTAATCTTAAGTAATTTTTGGGGTTTTATGAATGTTTTTTGCATTTTAGGTTTTAGCAAATGAGAATAATAAAATTTTGCAGAGAGGGTGATGTTATTTTTAAATTGATTATCAGTGCCTTTTGGTTCAACTTTAGTTTAAATTAATGAAATTAAAATCAATGAAGATCAAAGGCTTGGTAAAAAATTAATTTCTGTTCTGTGAAAGTCTTTTATTGTTGTTTGGATTATTTTTTGTTTCTTTTCATGCCCACGTGGTCTGTGCTGTGACCGATGGAATTCAGAGAATTTAGTTGAATTCAAGGCGACAACCCTCCTAAAAATTATTAGACAAGAAGAGAATAGTTTTTTATGGAGTAATATTTGCTGTCTCTTATTGCTTGGGCTATAGCTTAAATACAACTATGACAAATTCATTTAAAATTGAATACAATTTCAATTTGTATTTTTGGGTGCAATGCATCACACTTAGAAATCCTAATTTACTTAGGTTTAGAAACCCTTATTTTTTTTGGTTATTTATTGGTTTATAAATTGTATTAATTTCTTTTATGTGTTTCTATACAGTTTTGTATGCTCTATTCAGTACTGTTAGTGTAAGCAATTGGACTTGCTCGGTGAGCTTATAGGTATTGATATTAATTTCATGTAAAATTGTGAGTGGTGTTAATGCAACTTAAAAGTGATTGTCTATTCAGTACTGTTAGAAATAATTCTTGCTGCTGGCTAGGTCATGTAATTAATTGGACGTGGACATAAAAGAAATCCATTTATGAATGAGGAGTAGGAGGAATACATGTTGCGTACACACCTTATTTTAGGTTTTAATTCATTCAACTGACTACCTACTATTGTAGTTTACTTTTAATTCTTTTTTCTTCAATCCTTATATGATGGCTATTGTTGAAAGGTAGAGATAGTCATTTTCTGTTTTTTTGGTTATTTGTTGGCTTATAAATTCTATTCAATTCTTTTATGTGTTTCTATATAGTTTTGTAGGCCCTATTCAGTACTGTTAGTGGAGGCAATTGGACTTGCTCGGTGATTTTGCTGAAGGAGCTTACAGGTATTGATATAAATAATTATTATTTAAAAAATTTCATCAATTATTAATATACAATGAATCACTGGATGCTATTAAAAGAGAATTAGATGTCAAATTATAGAATCAATTTCATGGGTTTGGTTGTGTTGAGGATGTAGGGTTAATTTGAGAGGTATTTTTTGTTTTTATTTTTTTACCCAGCAGATACACATTGCATTAACAGTCAACCCAAGGAAAGGTAGGAAACCCATAAACACCACTCCATAGTAAATTATTGCTTAACATACGTGGTGAAGAACCTTTTGGAAAAAATTATTGCTTTATGCAGATTGAAATTTTAAGCCATGTTTGCTTAACGTCACAACTAATAAATTATTGCATAGTTTCTTAACTATATCTATCCCCATTTGGATTGTTCCTCCTTTTTTATTATTTTTTAATTTGCTTCTTCCTTTACAACGACTCAGCTTTCTCACACACAAACCTCCTTGACCAATGCAATCATTAAACCTACATTAGTATCTGTAGGAGCGTTTCTATGTTGTTTGTTCCAATCATGATTCTAGGCAGTATTTGTACATCCCACTCTTGAAATTTAATATTAATTTAGACCAATTATTATGCATTTTATAGGTTAAAAGAGAAGAGAAAGAAAAGATGATTCAGGGTAGTTTTTGGGATGAATCGGAGGATTGTGACTTTTCATGTCCCTTTGATGTCCATAGATTTATAAGCCATTATAGTAAGTTTATAATTTATTATTTATGTTATTGAAAGTGTCAAAGTTTATAATTTTAGTCCAAATTTTGTAGTTTGTTATTGTGATTTTTATGTTATTTTGGTCATTATTTTAATTTATGAAAGGATCTAAGAATATATTATGCTCTCAATAATAGTTTTTTACCCCTATTGTTTTAGGGACTCTATATACTTGAGACTCTTTGATGTTTGAAGTTTCCGAGCAAGGTATGCTTTCAGTTTTTTATATTAATTCTTAGAGTGCATGTTTTCATTTGGATTTTCTACATTGATAATGTTTGCAACCTCTTTATCAAAGAAAAGTTATTCTTAGGGAAAAATGTCAACAAAAACTTAATAGTTGAATAAATTTATCTTTAAAAATTATTGATTCTATCAAAGTTTGTTGCAACTTCAGTTATATATATTTTTCCCTAGAGGATATTAAAAATAAGCAGATATGTGGCTTCATCGTTTCAGATTAGCTTTTTACTTATCTTACATTCTTAATCGTTTATAAGATCAATGAAGTAGGAGCATATGTTGCCAAAAATATCTGTGTCATGTATCTTTCTATTTTGAAAGAACGACATTCTCTTTATTTAGCCCTCACAACTATCATTTTAGTTTGAGTAAACTTAACAGTTTAAAATATGATCATTAGGTTCATATTCTTTTGTATATTAACCTTAACAAATTATATTTACTCTATTTTCAAAAACATGTAATGTAATTGAAAAATGACCCCTTAAAATTCTGCCACTTATGAGTTAAAAAGCAATAAATTATGTTGTTTGGCAATGCTAAACACCGTTTAAAATATATTTGCCCCCATATTTGCCCACTTCTACATACCAAGAAGGATGCAAATGAAGCTGACTATTCTGAATGCCTAATGTATTAGGCAAGCAATACAAAATGTTTAATGCTGTTGTGGTTTTGCTTTGTTATTATTTTGTTTCATCATTGATAGCTATAAAGATTTTTTTTTTTTTTTTTTTTTTTTTTTTTTTGGGTGGCATATTGAGTTCCTGTTAGGTTTTCATTGTTGGTGGGAAAGTAACTTTTTCCTTTTTATTTTATGAGAAGAACTTTTGAGAAATTCACAGTTTATTGATCACTGAAATTCAACATATTACCTACAGCCATCCAAAATTCATACTTTTAAGAAACGATAATATGTATTTGTACAATGATCATCTATTCTTCATGGATAGGATTAATTGTCTTTTGTCAAGTGGAATGTTCAACGACAATTGCTGCTCTTCAATTGTTTTCTCTTCACATTTAAGTGTCAAAGGAACTTTTAAAAAAAATACATGAGAATATAGACATTATCCATCACCAACAACTTTAACATACCCCTGTTTTGTCCTCTATTTTTCTGTGAATTTTAAACTTGGGCAAGTTGGTGCAGGTATACATTAAGGAATTTATTAGGATATGCATATGTGTAGACTTTTGGTGGAGAAGCACTGATATTAAGAGTGGATATAACACTTCTAAGGCGCATAAGAAAAACTCAATAAATCTTCATGTTGGTCATGCCAAACATATCAAAAAATATATATTTCTAATCCAAAATTAATAGCTTTTTCTTCTGTAAAATCTTCTAAGGTTAATGAGCCATGGTCTTTCCTCTCTTAGGGCATTCATTTATAAGTAAGCATTTATAATCACAAGTAGATTGTTTTCTTCCCACCAAGAGAGTTTTATGAAATAAGTGAAAATGCTACCACATGCTGGTATAAATTAATTTTTTTGTAGTTTGACTCTTTTGTATCCTTTTCTAGGGGACTTCATATGAAGTTGTTGATTGCTCCCATGGTTAGCAACTCTGGGAACTGTGTAAAGAGAAGTATGAACCACTATGGCTTAAAGGGGGAAACCACTGTGATTTGGAGTTCAGATTGAGCACAAGATTCTTTCTTTAATATCTGTGCTTAATTTTGGTAGAATCTTACTTTAGCCACTTATAGTAAAAAATTAAGAAATCATTTTTGTAACTTAACATGTAGTTGAATAGAAACTAAAAGTGTTCATATATAATATCTCAGTAAAATCTCGAAATTAGCATTTTCTTTGTCCTTTAACATACAGCTAATAATTTGGTTTATAAACAATATGTTTTGTGTAGTTTTTTGGTTGGTATGTATGTCGTGTTAAAAAAAATGCATATATGTTTAGACTACAATAGGATTTTTTTTCTTTTTCTTTTTTAGTTAATATGGTTTAGTAGGAGTTGTGAAATTGAATTAACCATCTATTGAATGGAGAAAATTTGTGTTCTAAGGTAGCTTAAACAAAACATAGTTTCTTATCAAACTTTGTGGTCCATATGCATTTATGATTTTTTATTTTTTTTTAATAGTTTCTTATCAAACTTCTAAGATACATTTACTTTGTGCAGTATATTAATGTTGTGGTTGAACAAAATCTACAAAGGTCCATATTCATTCCTCATGAAAGGGACATGATAGGCAAAAAATATGAAGGGGAAAAAAAATTTGGCCAATTGGAAGGTAGTAGGAACAAATCTCACATCATTCAAATTCTTTGTTTCTCTTTGTCTCAAAAGGGGGATATTTATTCATCTACCTTAAAAGAACAACTAATATATGAAATGAGCACATAACTTCGTAAAAAGCAATGTAGAGACACATTGGAATTCGGAAGGAAAAAAAAAATTAGCTGACGTTGAATCAACATCTTCAAGTGCACTTGGTCGGATTGTTTTAGATTTAGATATTTGAGTTAGATTTGGTTTTAATTATGGTATTGGGTTTAAAATAAATTCTGTATTCGGTATTTGTATTAGATTTGGTTTTGTTTTAAATAATTGGGTTAAATTAGTTTTAGGTATCTGCCTATGGTGTTTGCAATTAGATTTGTAAATGAAGATGTTTTGGGTGTTTAGTATGTGGTAAAAGTGTATTTACATATTATTAAAAAAAAAAAATTTATTTCTAATAAATGTAAATAAAAAGGTTCCGCACATAGTGCGGGTTAAAAGCTAGTTTAAGTAAGTGTGAAAGCCATAAAGCTTATAAGGAAGCATAAACTACTTACAAGGAAATTATTCTTGGGGAATTATAATCTTCATTGCTACAATTTAAACCATCCCAGGTATATGCTTTTGGGACACACGGATCTCCTTTCCAATTTCTCTTTAATCCGTATATTGACTTGATCTTTGTGATGACATCAACTAACATTTTTGTATAGATCATAAGTAAAATTCTATGGTAAACGATCAATGACACAAACACAATAGTGAAAAGCATGTATCAAAAAACTAACCATCTTCTTGGTCTGTTTCTAATTGGAAGAAATGTTTCACAGAATATCTCAATTGCATTGATGATGGGTGGAAGTATTGAATCTTCAGTTTTCATGAGGGAAAAAACATTTCTTCCAGTAGTCAAGCCAAATTCTACTCTCAAATTGAATGATCTGTACTGTTTAGGGTTTAGCTTTACAACTTCGGCAAAGTGCATGTACAAATAATATATAGAAATTTCATCCTCTAGCTCCCAATAAAAGACCAAGGGAGCACTATCATTAATTGGTGTTGCAGCAGTACTCATCACAACAGATGGTAGCCGCCGGTGAGGAATGGGACTGGGTTCAATGGTAAGCGAGGTACTTGAACTTGTCCACTCCTTGTAATTATAGGGCTTCCAAATTCGATCACAAACATCATCTCCATACGACCATACCTAAGTAAAGAAAATGTATATTCAGTATAAACCATGAACTATTAAATCTATTTTCTACGTTAAAGAGACATAAACTTTGAGTAGCAATTAGCATGAGATCTACAGAAGTCATTCTTGAATTCTATATTGAAGACATGAATATGAGACGAGAACAAAGGATGGAAAGATATTAATGGACATATAGAGTCTATGTTGTAGTTCAAAACTCGAAAAGATTGACTTCTAAAATAGCTTGTACTGTTCTTTTTGCCACCAACCATGTAGGATCTTTGGGGATTTAGTTCTAAATTTGCCGCAATTCCACGCAATGTGTTGGAAGTGTAATATAATTATTTTATAAAAATAATGTAAAATTAGTAGGTTAAATAGTATGTTCTATTTTTATAAGTTTTATATAATGGAACATATAGTATATTTTACATTAAACAACAATACCTATACGTAGTGATATATATATTGATAGGCCAAGAATGTGTTGACTCCTTGTGATAAATTAATCAATTGATTTAGCCAAATTAATTAATTAATTCAATTAATATGCAAAACGTGTGGTAGCAAAAACAAATCACCAACTAAGTAAATATGCAGCGAAAAATAAAGTTGACACGGTGATTTGTTTACGAATGGGAAAAACTAACACGGCAAAAATCCCACCGGGTGATTTTAAGGTCATCACTCCCGAGAATTCACTATTATCACAACAAGCAGTTACAAGTAAAGGAATCTCAGTACCTTTTACCAACCTACAGTTGAACCCTTACCCCAATACCTAATTAGACTTGTTCTGTAGTGACAATAACTCATTTTCAATGCGCGGCTCCTAATACATGACTAACCAATTCGATGCGCGGATCCCACCAACTTGAGAAAGATGTTGGCTGCAAAATTCTGTAGTTCATCATATGATGAAGATCACGAAACTCATTGGTTACAAAATCCTACGGTGTACAAACATAGAAGCTTCTTCAAGAGAAATGTTAGGTTCTAAGTACTTAGGAACTAATTTATTAGAACTCTAATGTGTATTGTTGGCAAACCATGATCAAAACAGGTTGTTTAGTTTTGTTTAGACTTGCTCAAATTTGTCTTTTATGTAAAGTTGGAATCGAGCTGTTGCAGAATTAAGTGTGCATTTTGGCCTAGCTCGATCGATCGAAGCTTAGACTCGATCGATCGAATCTCGAGCATAATTTTTTTTCTGCAGAAGTTTTCCAACTTAGCCCTAGCCTATTAAAATGTGTAAGGTTTTATGTTTTGCCCTAAGTATAAAAGACAAACCCTAGCCACATTTTTGAGGTTGCTTATTTTGCTGTGTGTGTGAATTTCTTGTGAGATCTGGAGGTGGTTGCCTTCACACATGCTTAGGATTATCAAGAAGGAGATTTGATTGAGAGCTTGATGATCATTCATTTGCTGCACTAAGGAGTTTAAAGAAACACAAGCAGGTGTGCTTGTACTTGATGGAGAATCCAAGAAAGAAGGAGTCCGTGGTCATGGAGCTTGCATGTGGTCGTGTCAGTAAGTTTCTACTGGTGGGTAGCAATAGGATGTTAGTGGTCTAAGTCCTATTGTAAAACTTCGATTCTTTCATAGTGGATTCAAGTTTACCTTGAGGATAGCTAAGTTAAATCCTCCCTAGGTTTTTACCGGTGTGGTTTCTTAGGTCATTATATCATTGTGTTATTTATATTTCCACTGCTATGCATGATATGATTGTTTGATTGTGATAATCTAGATCCGAAATTTGGACTAAGTAATAACTTGGCTAATTAACTAGGTTAATCCAATTTTGTTTTAAGGGGTCTAAAAATGTACAAGTGGTATCAGAGCAGGTAACTCTTTTGTTTTAGATCTTTTGATCTAAGAGCTAATCCTTGACCCCTATTATCATGGATAATTTTAAGTGTCTTACTGTTTTTGATTGTGATGTTTTGAATAAAAAGGACACTGTTGTTTCTGTTGATCTTATTGATACCTGTGAAACTTTTCGTAAGGAATTATTGAAATCTATGAAAATTGCTAAGAAATTCAAGGAAGAGTTAAAATTGGCTAATCTTGAAAATGAGGAATTGGTTGTTAGATTAGATGAATCTAATAAAAAGAATGAATTTTTGAGAAATCAAATTTCCTATCAAGATGAGAAGATGAAAAACTTGGAACAAGAGTTAGATGAATCTAAAGCTAAAATTGAAAATTTGACTAGTACCAAGCTTGTTGTTGATAATAGAAGTGTTTTGGTTTCTCTTAAGCCGAAAATTGAGAAAGTTTATATCCCTCCTTTCAAGAGGAATAATAAAGAAAATGCTTATTTTGCTAGGTTAGACAAAGGTAAAAGTTCTGATGTAGACGCTGAAGTTTCTAAACCTATCCTACTGTTAGAGAGTATAATAAATCTGTTTTTGTGCCTACTTGTCACCTTTGTGGTGTTGTTGGTCATATTAGACCAAATTGTTCTTTGTTGAGGCAAAAACCAAAATCTAAGACTAGATTTGCTGTTAGGAATACTGATGTTCCTAAATTTGTTCCTGTTTGTCACTTTTGTGGTCTTTCCGGTCACATTCGTCCTAATTGTCATAAATTGAAATTTAATCATTCTGTGTTTCAGTCTAGGATATGTGATGATATTTCTCCTGCCATAAGTCCATATAAATTGTTTTATATTTTTTTTGAAAAATTTGAGCTTGTTGGCTTGTAAAAGGAATTTGCAGGATTTTAGTCTTTCTCAGAAGATTGGTGTAATCTCTCAAATACACTCTGTTTCTCATGGATTTTCACCTACAAAGCCGAAGACTCGTGGCATATGGGTGAGAAAAGATTCTCAAAGGTGAGTGTTGTTTACTTGTCCCTGATTTAATTCTTTCAATTAATTGTGGACATGTTTTCTTTTAGTTTTTGGTTGTTTTATTTTTTAAGGTTGTTTTGATTATTCAAAAATCCTAAAACATTGAAAAATTTAAAAAAGACTAAAATATTTTATTTTGTGTCTAGTTTTTTTTTTTTAGGATTACATGAATTATGTTACCTCTCTCTTGATTCAGAATATGCTTGACATTGTGGAGAAACTTGAATAGTATGTGTTATATAAGTGCTAAGCTATTTCTGATTTTGTGTGAGTATGTACTAGTATGTACATGTACTCAAGGGTTAATTAAGAAATTGATATTTCTTGTTTGTGTACCCTCTATAGCTTAGTTAAGCACTATCACGCATTGCATTTACACTGTTCATTTAGCATAATGTGTGTTTTTTGTTTTTGGTCATAAATTTTTTAAACCAAAAATATTTTTGTGTTTTGTATTTCACATCTTGGATTTATAATCAAGGATTGGTCATATTATCTTTACATAACAAGTTTATGTACCTTGTTTAGCTTTGATGAGCTTATTTATTGCACTTTACTAGTTTGAGCTTTGTAGTGCATATTGTGTGGGAAGATGTTTATAGTTCTTTATCTTGAAGTCACATGCCTTTGATTGTCAGACTTGATCTTATTGAGAAAGGCATAAATAACCATCTCATCATTGTTTACTAGCCAATCATGAACAACTTTGTGCATATCGTAAGATTTTGTGCTCAAGAAAATGTAGCACATGCACAAAAAGATCATAAGGTGTAGCCTTCGTTTAAATAATCAAATTGGTGTGTACATTATTGGACTATAATTGATTCAATCAAATAAAATTGGTGTGTACATTATCCCGGCTATTTTAATAAATTTCTAATCAAACAAAATTGGTGTGTACAATATGAGGCAAATCAAGAAACTTACATGATTGCATGCTTTTATTCTAGGAGATGTGGGAGTTATATGTTGTAACTCTTTAAGTGATAGTCTCTTTCAAATTCTACGTGATGAATTTTGTAGAAATTGTGATTAATTTCTATTTACATATCACCTCACATGTATCTCAAGCTTTTGCTAGTTGCACACACTACACAGGTTACTCTTTGCTAAACTTGGTACATGTTATTGTGTGTGATTTTGTTATTGGCCATCCAAGATTGAAAATTCCTTGATTTTGATGCAAAATGTGTTTAAAGTTTGAGATTTGAGGACAAATTGATTGAAAATTTTGTTTTTGGAAGATCTGGGTTAAATTCAAGGGTTTTTGAAAAACTTTTCATCTCATACTCATGCATTTTATTCATAAAACATTGTGCTTTGAGGAGTTTTTGCATTGAAATGCTCTGGTTTTTAAAAAATTGATTTTTCCAAATTTTCGATCGATCGAAACTGTCTCTCGACCGATTGAAATTACAATAACAATTTTGGTTAAAATCTGCTTGGCTCGATTGGTATTTGATCGATGCTCGATCAATCAAAACTGAAAAATTTTCAGTTTTTAAGTATTTGACCAATCTATTTTTTCATGCATCATTTATGTTTAGGATTCACATGCATTGCATTATTTTCTATGTCCATCTTGTAGTTTTGCTGTCATATCTCTCATTGTTTCACACATAACATGCATACACCTTGCTAAATTGGGTACTCAACTTGATTTAAAAATTGATTGATTAGTTTTTGAGTTATGTACTTTTTAGTATATGCTATTTTTATGTCTGAACTGCAGAAAATATTTTTCTTAAGAGATATGATGAATAATCAATGTGCAAATATTTTCTCTACTCATGCAACTGTTTATGTGTCACATAGTGTCATGTTTGTATTTATTGAAAGAGAGAATATTTTTCTTCATGTGCATCCTCAACTTAATTTTTTTTAAGTTAGGTTTGTGTGTTTTTTATTACCTCCTAAATTTTCCCCAAAACTTGTTTTGTTTTTCCTATTTTTATAGGGGGAGAAACTTTTTTTTAACCTTTGTTTTTCATAGGGGGAGTTTTCTCTATTTCCTATAGAGTTGAATTGTTTTATGTTCCCTTCTTTCTCTATTTTCTCTTACTTTGTTGCATATGTTTTCTGTCTATCTTTTGATTGGGTAGTCTTTGTCAATAAGTGACAAAAAGGGGGAGAAATAGTTGGTATGTGGGAATCCTATTTGTTTTGTTTAGGGGGAGTTGAAAGTGTTTTTGGTAGGGGGAGATACATTTTTTTTGTTTATACATTTGATTTATATTTATGAGTTATTCATGATATATGTCTTTATTTTATTTTATGTGAAATCAAGAAGTTAGTTTTGTTTACTTATATTTTCCACACATGCGTTTATGCGTTTTGTTTAGTGTTTCAGGAAATATACAGGTTGATTCAATTGAGCTGCTGTCTACACTTGCAACTGATGGATAGTAGTTAGAATTGGATTTGTTATAATGGGCATTTTTTTGTAAACTTTGAGCTTTAAGTTGTGTTTTGTCAAGGATTGCCAAATGAGGAGTTTGTTAGGTTCTAAGTACTTAGGAACTAATGTATTAGAACTCTAATGTGTATTGTTGGCAAACCATGATCAAAACAGGTTATTTAGTTTTGTTTAGACTTGCTCAAAGTTGTGTCTTTTATATAAAGTTGGAATTGAGCTGTTGCAGAATTAAGTGTGCATTTCGGCCTGGCTCGATCGATCGAAGCTTAGACTTGATGGATCAAATCTCGAGCAGAATGTTTTTTCTACAGAAGTTTTCCAACTCAGCCCTAGCCTATTAAAACATGTAAGGTTTTATGTTTTGCCCTAAGTATAAAAGGCAAACCCTAGCCATGTTTTTGAGGTTGCTTTATTTTGCTGTGTGTGAATCTCTTGTGAGATCTAGAGGTGGTTGCCTTCACACATGCTTAGGATTATCAAGAAGGAGATTTGATTGAGAGCTTGATGATCATTCAGTTGCTGCACTAAGGAGTTTAAAGAAACACAAACAGGTGTGCTTGTACTTGCTGGAGAATCCAAGAAAGAAGGAGTCCGTGGTCTCGAAGTTTGCACGTGGTCGTGTCAGTAAGTTTCTACTGGTGGGTAGCAATAGGATGTTAGTGGTCTAAGTCCTATTGTAAAACTTCGATTCTTTCATAGTGGATTAGGTTTACCTTGAGAATAGCTAGGTTAAATCCTCCCCAGGTTTTTACCGGTGTGGTTTCCTGGGTCATCATATCATTGTGTTATTTATATTTCCGCATGCTATGCGTGATATGATTATTTAATTGTGATAACCTAGATCTGAAATTTCGACTAAGTAATAACTTGGCTAATTAACTAGGTTAATCCAATTGTGTTTTAAGGGGTTTACAAAACGTACAAGAAAGATGAACTACGATTGCATGAACACAACTTTGCTTCACACTCGCGCAACCTTTAACGGCCCTTAAAATAATCCTTATATATGTTTAGGGTTGTGAGAAAAGAAAGCCCAAACTTATACACACGGATTGGATGAAAATCAGAGCTGAAAATCTGTTTTTCATAAACCTCGATAGATAGCTTATCTATCGAGCTAGCTGTTGAGCATCGGGCTTCAGTAGCTTTTAAACCTCGATAGATACTAGCCGTTGAGATTGTAAGGTTGAATTTATTCAACCATCTTATTGGCTTTATTCCATGCCAAATTTGCTTGTAATTCAGCATTTAGTAACCCTGTTTTTAGGTGGGTTTGATGTAAGGGTAGTGAGTGAGATAGAGTGAAGTTTGCTCAAGAGTGTGCAAGAAAACAGAGTGTCGCGGCTGGGACTCGCGGGTGACTCACGGCTGCAAGCCGCCAGAAGCTGCACACGTGCCAAGCATGCTGGAAGATGAACAGTCATGCTAGCTGGAGCACTATAGGACAAAACAGGACAACTGGCCATACGGTTATCTCGCGACTGGATCTCGCGACTTAGTCAAGCCGCGAGGTCAAGCCGCGAGCCACCCCTGTTTTGTAAAAACCTGACGTTTCACATTCCTCTCCACTCCAGTATAAATACCCATTTTACCCACGATTGAAAGAGAGCTTCCAGAGAGAATTTTGAGAGAGAAACCCTAGAGAAAAACTAGATTGATTCTTCAAATTCCTAGAGAAAAACCTTGAGAGGCTTAGAGACTCTTCAAATTCCTCAACTCTCTTCCTCTCCATTGTCAAATCCTTGAGAGGCTTTATACCAAACCAGGTTCTCACCATCATCATCATTGTGAGACTGCTGTTTGGATTTCTGGGAAGCAGTTAGGAAGGAACCAATCTTCATTGGTTGATGCTACGGTCTAGTAGCGGAATCCGGGAAGCTAGAAAAGAAAAAGGTTCGGCGTAACCTCGTTGGAGCAAGAAGCTTGGAGGGCTTAGGTGCACTGGGTAGATTAGGCTTGGAGGGTCTATTGCTGTCCTTGTATCCCAACTATATTTTCTAGTGGATTGATTACCGCTTGGAGGGCGGCGGAGAGGTTTTTCGCCGAGGGCTTCGGTTTCCTCTTCGATAACACATCGCGTGTTGTCTTTGTGTTTGCATCTTCCTTCCTATCTATCTTTGCCTTTTTATTTATCTGCTGTGGATATTAATCTGTTATGGCTTAGATAGTATTTAATCAATTTCGTTTGATAGCATATGTTAAGTTTCCGCACACTAGTTGTTTGACATATTGCTTGAATTGATTAAGTTGCTATTTGGGGGTCTAAACGTTCAAAGGTGTTTTTGTACACGTTTTTGAACTTTCAATTGGTATCAGAGCGGGTACACTGATATTGGTTTCATTACCATTGTGTGATCCTTGACTCCCTTTTGAGATGGATAGGTCTCAATCCCTAAATGCACCTCCATATTTTGATGGTAGTAATTATGCTTTTTGGAAGGTTCGAATGAGAGCTTTTCTGTGTTCTATTGATGAATCCGTTTGGGATGCTGTTGAAATTGGTTGGACCAAACCAGAGGCAGCAAAATCCACATGGGATAAGGCAGCACTTGCTGCATCTAATGCTAACAGTAAAGCACTCAATGCTATTTTCTGTGGTGTGTCTCCAGATGAATTTCACAGGATTTCTCATATTACCGTGGCCAAAGAAGCATGGGAGATTTTGGAAACTACCTATGAAGGCACGAAGAAAGTGAAAGACACCAAGTTACAAATGCTGACCACTTGGTTTGAGGAGCTCAAAATGAGTGAGGATGAGTCTTTTGACTCTTTCTATGGGAAGTTAAATGAAGTGGTTGTCAGCAAGTTCAACTTGGGGGAGAAAACGGAGGACTCGAAGATTGTAAGAAAGATCCTTCGATCATTGCCGGAAAGTTTTCGAGCTAAAGTGACAGTAATAGAAGAGAGCAAGGACCTCGATGACATCAAAGTGCAAGAGCTGGTGGGTTCTCTGCAGACTTATGAGATGTCGCTGCCCAATCAACGGAAGAGTAAATCTCTTGCTCTAAAGACCATTAATGAGAAGGTGGAAGATCAAGACTCATCGGGAGAAGATGTGGTTGACAAAGATGTTGCATACCTTGTCAAAAATTTCAAAAAGTTTTTGAAATTCAAAAATAATGGCAAATTTGATGATAAAAGAAAATTCCAAAGTTCTGGAAGGGAGAAAAGGGAATTCAAAAGGAAAGATGGAAAAGAATCCCAACCTACACAAGGTATCACTTGTTTCGAATGTAACGGGCATGGACACTTCAAAAAGGAATGTCTGAATTATTTGAAATCGAAAGGTAAAGTGTATGCCACGACCTTGAGTGACTCGGATTCGTCTGACTCAGAGTCTGAAGAGAGCTGTGATGGAGAGGGGAACTATTCAGCTTTTATGACTATTGCTCATGTTGAGTCGTCAGATGAACTGAATCTGCTTGTGCAAGACCTTGGAGAACATAGTGATGATGAATCACTAGGAATTGTTGAAGAATCGGATGCTGAAGAAGATGGAAGCAACGCGAATCTTCAGGAGAATTATAACTTACTTTTGGAGAAGTCCGGGGAATACACAAGGGTGGCCAAGGCTGCTGTGAGAAAAATGAAGAAGGCTGAGGAGGACTACAAAAGTCTCCTAATCCGATATAGGGAGGCCAAGTGTGAGATAGAAACTCTGAATGGAGAGTTGTCCGAAGCTTACACAAAAGTAAGGTTTCTTGAGAGTGAGGTTGTGCAAGCTAATGCTAAAGTAGAGAGGGTTACCACCAAGAAGCTAGATGATGTTATATCATCTCAAAAGAGCTTTTCAGACAAATCCGGATTGGGATATACCGGAGGAGGTAGTTCGTCTGGAAATATCACAAAAGAAGTAAAGTTTGTAAAGGCCAAAGATCCAGTTGTAGCTGACTCTACTGGTGAAAAGCTCGAGGTGAAGGAGAAGAAGAATTTGGTGAACCAACGGATGTTAAATCATCACAATCAGTTAGCAGGCAGGTCTGAATCTCGTGCCAAGTCACGTCCTCGACCACAAAGAGGTCCTAGAGGAACTTATATGTGCCACTACTGCGGACTTCAAGGGCATACTCGACCAAATTGCCAAAAGCTGAGAGCAAAGAATAGTGCAACCCCTCAAAGGTCAGGAGGACCTAGAAATGAGAGAAGAAGTTGGGCTGGAGATCAATCTAGAGATCAGAATGGTGATCCCGGAATGATGAACGTGATGAAGATGATTGGTGCATTCACCAACTGCTTGGAAAGCTTCTCACGAAGGTTTGAAAGCCCTAACTCCCGTACCCAATCCTATAAGGAAATCACCCCAAACGCAAGTGACGTGAGGGTGAATAAGGGTACTCATGCATAAGCATTACAACATGTCCATGCATCAATACTTCCTATGCTTTGTGACTATGTTTGATTGTTTTGCTTGCTATTTTTGCTGTTGGTTGTTTGTTTGTCTTCTTGTACATTTCTTTAATTTTGTCTTATCAATCTTTTTGTTTCTTGTGTCAAAAATCCAAAAAACACATAAAAAATAGAAAATCAAAAAGCTTGATTGACTTTGTTGAGCTTTTGTCTCAAAACTTGTTTTGCCTTGTACCTTTGTGCTAATGGCTTTGTGCATTTTCGAGCATTGCTTGTCTTTATGCACTTATATCACTGTGGGAAAAATCTTGAAATCTTTGTGATTGTTGTAAATAGATCTTCAAACTTGTCATGAATGATTAGTGAATGATTTTGTTGATCTTGAGACTTGCATAGACTTGTGTCTATATATCTTCCCACTCTTTATTTTTGTTTTGCTAAAAAGAGCTCTCCAAATGTAAATCTCCAAATGAAAAGAGATATTAAGCTGCAAAAGCCTGTCGCACACTCTAGTATTTGACTAGGAAAAAGGGTAAGCGACCTTATATTGAAGTGATTGTTCATTCAAAAAGCCAAAGGCTTATTCATTAAAGTGAAATATCCTATATCACTCTCACAATGAGAGGTGATTGACTCAAAAGATCAAAAAGGTCAATTGTTATGTTTGAAAGTGGAGTCAAATGTAAAGCTCCAAATCATGTTATCAAGTTTTGTGGGAGGTCATATATACATACTTCTATAATTGAGATAGGTCACATGATCTAATGCTAATTGTGTATGCCTTGGTTGAATTGATCATTGAAGCTTCATATTAGACGATGGACTATCTCATTGTTGTTATCCACACACAACACACAAGTTTATGTTCAATAAATGCCATATTCATTTGTGTGATTGTACTTTGATGAAATGTGTTTTCACATGCTCAATCTTTGTTATTTCAAGCACAAAAAGATTTTTGAGTGTTTTAGGTGATTTTGGAAAGTATTTTGTTTGAAAAATCTGAAACTTTCAAAATTCCAGTTTTGCCCTGTTTTGGCGGCTCAATCGCGGGTATGTCAAGTCGCGTGCCTCAGTCGCATCTTCGCTGGTCATTTTTGGCGACTTGTTCGCGAGTGGAAGGTCCAGTCGCGAGGTTCACTCAGAGATTTTCGCGGCTCAGCTCGCGACTCGCTCGCGGGTAGACCTTCCAGTCGCGAAAAACACTTAGAAAATTTTTTCAAAATTTTGTTCTTGAGTGCTTTGGCGGCTTGATCTGGCGACTGTATGGCGACTTAATCCAGTCGCGAAAATCGCGTGTCTTACAGAAATAAGAGCAGTTTTTAAATCATTTTCAGTTTTTCCCTCGAATTTTTGTGACTGTTCATCTTCTCCCTCC
The DNA here is from genome assembly GCA_028535905.1 of Quercus berberidifolia. NCBI lineage: Eukaryota > Viridiplantae > Streptophyta > Magnoliopsida > Fagales > Fagaceae > Quercus > Quercus berberidifolia. Next base: position 74,066,319 of record JAPQVW010000002.1, on the reverse strand, counting down.
CAAACACTCCGTGCTCTCATTTCCAATCTCCATTGTTGCACACTTGTAGCTCAAAATCTTCACATCACAGGTATGGGTTTTCAGTTTTGCACTCTTTTCTACTTGATTTTGTGTTTTTCCCTTTGATTTTTCGCATATATGTGTGCTTTAGAAATGGGTTTATGTTTCGGATTTTGCTCCTTGTTCATGCTTAGATTGCGAAGGCTGCTGCTAGAGTATGATTTGTTCTTAGTTGTTTCACTATTACTCTTCATTCTGCGCTTAGCTATGTGATTCTTTGAGTTTAACTGAACTTTGAGCTGTTGAGTTGTTGTCATTTTTTTTGGCTGTGAGTTTAATGTGCTAAATATGCCTGTTTTTTTTTTTGATAATCTTTTGGGGGCAAATGTGTGCTTCACAATACTGTTTATGTGTCATATCATTTTCCAGTTTTTGTCTCATTGACTTATAACTGCCTTTAAGTTAGTGTCTATATCTGATGCTTTTATGTGTTTTTCCATGTGATTGATCTAAGTAGCTTGTGTTTAAATGCTTCAAGTTCATTTGTATGAATGATATCTCTTTGATAAATACATGTGACTGACTTGTTTTTACACATATATTGCTCTGCACTGTTGTGGCCTCTTCTGATTGATCACAGATGGCTCCCTCACCTCCTAAGAAGAAAACTCCTGCAAAGAAGGCTGACAAAAGGTTGAAAATGGATTCTAAGCTATTTAGGTCAGTTCATCATTTTGAGAGATACAATGATAACTTCATGAGTGCAGGAATTATTCAAGAAAGATTTGTAGATTTGGAGGACTTGAGACAAACCTTTATCCCAGGTTGTTTTGAAGGAAGAGGATGGGAAAAACTTCTGAGTGATTTCCCTGTAGTTTGTGAACCCTTGATTAGGGAATTTTACTCAAATGCTGTGATAAAGGAGAATGAGTTAAGTTGCTGGGTTAGAGGGAAAGAATTCATTTTAGATGCTCATGTCATAGATGATGCATTAGGACTTGAAGGATTAGATGATGAGGAATTTATCAACTACAAGGATAGGTCTGTCTCCATTGAAACAATCCAACAAAGGATAGGTGGGCAGAGAGAAGGAAAATGCTTGAATACCACTGCCTTTCCAGTGGACATGAGGTGTTTAACAATCATCATGATGTTTAACCTCTATCCCATTAAGAAGTTGACTACAATAAATTGTGCTAGAGCAGTCTTTTTGATGGATCTCAAAGAAAAGAACTTCATAGACATAAGTTCCCACATATATGACACTATTGTGGATGAGACAAGAACAACCTCTAGGCCAAAACTGATCTTTCCCAGTTTGTTAATGAGGATTTTTAGAAGGAAGGGTGTTCCTATTCCACAAGACATCAGTCCCATGTCCACACCTTCTGCAATTAACAAGCTTACCTGCAAAAGGATAAGTGTTAGACTTCCAGGAGATGAAGATGAAGGTGATGAAGGAGAAGGTGTCCCAATGGAGACTGAAGCAGAGGCAGCAGGGCATGCATCAACCTCAACACCCAGGAGGAGTGGCAAAAGACCAAGAGCATCAACTTCTTCAGATACACCTCCAGATGCTTTCCAAATCATTCTGGAAAGACTTGATGGGATCAGAGAAGTCCAGACTGAGCACTCTGAGAGGATGAAAGCTATGCAGGATCAGATTGATGTTTTGTCTGCAAAACTGGACAGCTTCACCACTCAGCCTGAACACTGACCCTTTGGCCATTCCTGTCAAAAAGGGGGAGATGTTTTCTGTTGATAATGACATTGATGATCGATTGAGAAGCAGAAAAGCAGCCCTTAAGGGGGAGTAATGTGTTGAGGGGGAGTCATGTCAAACTCTAAGACCTTGTTTATATATATTTATGTTTTTGAGTACTATTTAGTGGTTTTATGGGTTTTGATACACTATGTTTTTGGTGTATTGTTTTTAAACTCTTAACTTATACTCTTGGTTTAAAGTTTAATATATTTTGATGATGTTATTCAAGGTTGTTTGTGTTTTGTACCCATGTGCTTATGTAAGCTTTTAGGGTTATGTTTTTATGCATATTTGTAGGCTTTATGGTATGTACCTTGCTTAATCCAGCCTTTATGCTATGTTGAAATCAGTACTTTAATCTAAATGGTATGCTTTTTGGTTTATGTACTGTCACTCTTGTGCCCTTGTAGGATTGTTCCTAGATGCATATGACTTGTGTGATATGCATTGGTTGAGTGTTGAGCATACAAGTGTCTTGCCTTGTGCTTGTTAACTTGTATGTCCTTGTGTTCATTCCAAGTGTGAATGAGCATTGTGATCACTACCTTGTGGTGTTCACTTGGTTGATTAAGCCATGGTTTGTTTCATAACTCCATCTTTGCTTGATCACTTATTGCCTGTTTTATATGCATTTTATAATTCTCTGCTTACAATGATCATGGTGTATTGTTGTGTTTCAGGAGTATTATGTTCATATGATTCAAGTGCTTCACAGCTTCTAGAGTTAGGCGTGAGTGAGTTTTGTTCAACTGTTCCCAACTCACATGTTAAGTCTAGAGTCTGTTTTAGGGTTTTGTCACGGAATAGCCAGCGTGAGTGAGTTTTGTTCAACTGTTCCCAACTCACATGTTAAGTCTAGAGTCTGTTTTAGGGTTTTGTCACGGAATAGCCAAAGGGGGAGATTGTAAGGTTGAATTTATTCAACCATCTTATTGGCTTTATTCCGTGCCAAATTTGCTTGTAATTCAGCATTTAGTAACCCTGTTTTTAGGTGGGTTTGATGTAAGGGTAGTGAGTGAGATAGAGTGAAGTTTGCTCAAGAGTGTGCAAGAAAACAGAGTGTCGCGGCTGGGACTCGCGGGTGACTCGCGGCTGCAAGCCGCCAGAAGCTGCACACGTGCCAAGCATGCTGGAAGATGAACAGTCATGCTAGCTGGAGCACTACAGGACAAAACAGGACAACTGGCCATACGGTTATCTCGCGACTGGATCTCGCGACTTAGTCAAGCCGCGAGGTCAAGCCGCGAGCCACCCCTGTTTTGTAAAAACCTGACGTTTCACATTCCTCTCCACTCCAGTATAAATACCCCTTTTACCCACGATTGAAAGAGAGCTTCCAGAGAGAATTTTGAGAGAGAAACCCTAGAGAAAAACTAGATTGATTCACACACAATCTATACCTTAGAGACTCTTCAAATTCCTCAACTCTCTTCCTCTCCATTGTCAAATCCTTGAGAGGCTTTATACCAAACCAGGTTCTCACCATCATCATCATTGTGAGACTGCTGTTTGGATTTCTGGGAAGCAGTTAGGAAGGAACCAATCTTCATTGGTTGATGCTACGGTCTAGTAGCGGAATCCGGGAAGCTAGAAAAGAAAAAGGTTCGGCGTAACCTCGTTGGAGCAAGAAGCTTGGAGGGCTTAGGTGCACTGGGTAGATTAGGCTTGGAGGGTCTATTGCTGTCCTTGTATCCCAACTATATTTTCTAGTGGATTGATTACCGCTTGGAGGGCGGCGGAGAGGTTTTTCGCCGAGGGCTTCGGTTTCCTCTTCTATAACACATCGCGTGTTGTCTTTGTGTTTGCATCTTCCTTCCTATCTATCTTTGCCTTTTTATTTATCTGCTGTGGATATTAATCTGTTATGGCTTAGATAGTATTTAATCAATTTCGTTTGATAGCATATGTTAAGTTTCCGCACACTAGTTGTTTGACATATTGCTTGAATTGATTAAGTTGCTATTTGGGGGTCTAAACGTTCAAAGGTGTTTTTGTACACGTTTTTGAACTTTCAGAGATTTAAAATCCAACACTTCTTCACTTGTTTCTTGGATAGACTTGCATGGCTTTAACACTTGAACTTGAAACCTTGTTCCTTGAAATATTAAACTATTAGCCAATTACATAAACTACCCAATTACAAGTAAATTGCGTTTTGTTAAAAGATTAGCCAATTACATAAAATATTCACATATGTTCCTAACATATATATATATATATATATATATATATATATATATAAAGTAATTTAATAAAAAGGTTCAAATGACATAATCATAATATTGTTTTATGTAAATGAAGAAGATGTTATTAAAATAATTTTTTATTTTTTTAAAAAATATACTATAATCGGTTAACTAATTTGAACATATCCAAGGATACAAAAAAAGAATTTTACACCCTGATTCCATTGAGAGGGTAGAGGATGATCAACTCTAGGCCAAGTCAAAAGCTTGGGAGCCCGTGTTGGATAGGAAGGAGGTGCGAGTAGAGCACCCTCCTCCTTTGTCTCGGAGGAATTTTTACCCCCAAGGACCTTGACCAAGGGCCAAGGTAGTGAACACATTGTATAAAGAGCCAGTTCATCGAATCTTGGACAAGATCAAGAATGAATCTTTTTTTGGTGACATAATAAGATGTGCGGGGATGTGTCTCAAAGAAACCAAAGCCTCTTCTATTCTTACCAATGAGAGTGTGGGAAAACGGCTGAGGATTATAGGAGTCTTAGTGATCATCTGGGCCAATAGGAAAAGGCCGGTCATTTGAAGGAGTTCATTACCCCCAACCAGTCCCAACATTAGGGAGTATTAGGGTCAGGAGGGGGATGAAGCATGGCCCCGCCCTTTGGTATTATTGATGGAATATATTCCACGAGGATCACTGGTACCCCTGGTCAGATATCTCCCAAGATACTAATTGTGGCACCAATACTAGAGGTGGGAACATGGATCAGGCCAGAGAATAGGGCCAAATAGGAAGAGGACCAGCTCGGATTTTCATGGAGAGACAAAGAGGGGACTATCCAAACCCACGAAGATGCCCAAGTAGTCACCCAAAGGATCTCCAGTTTCGATGTAAAGTAATGATGGACCAAGGAAGTGGGGTCGAGATTATGTGTCTTGACTTATACTGAGGTTTGGGGTCAGGGGCGGCTTGATGCATTTGGGGGCCTAAGGCGAAAATTGATCATCTTATTTAGATGCAAAATTACTACTAATTAACATGAACTACATAGAATTTTATTTTTTTTGAATTTTTAAGAAAAAAAAATTTGACAAAATTTTTCATACTTGTTGATGTGGTAGATTGATAGTGGTAAGTAAAACAGTGGTGTTAGTGGTAGATTTAGATGAAAACTAGTAAAAGTTTGCTAATTAAACTCTTATTATTATTCTTTTTTTTTAGAAGTGCAACATTCACAATATTTTTTACAACAAATCCTAGATTTTAAACTGTTTTTTGTTTTTTATTTGAAAATATCACTATAATTATTTTTTTACCATCAACAATAGATTGTAATAACTTGCTACTTAGCATTAGTTGTAAAAGTGTTGCGAAAAATATTGTGGACGACGTTGCATTTTTCTCTATTTTTTTTATTTGTTTTTCATCTAATAAAAAAAATTATTTTATTTATTGATTATAAATAATCCTATTGGTTAAAATTTAGGGGCCTTTTTTTTACTTGGGGCCTTAAGCGGTTGCATTTTTTGCTCCACCATAGAGCCGGCCCTGTTTGGGGTTGACCCCAAAAGACTTAACAAGGTATAATACCCCCCTATGTTGCTTTTGATGGGACAGTAGTGACACCAACGGGCTAGATCCAACTCCCCATGATGGTTGGCGGAAGAGAAGTATTAGTGGATTTTATAGTGGTACATGCCTACTCTCCATACACGGCTTAAAGACCAAGAACCTTCTCGCAATACATAGTTGTATTGCTTAAAAAATGGATGAACTTTATTTGGTATTATAGTTTAAAATTGCCAAGCTTAATCTCAATAAAAATAAAGATGAAGTTTCCACATAGTAAAGATATATATATATATATATATATATCCTGGACATGCTCTGAATATAAATATCTAATTAGTCTATACAACTGAATTGATTGTGTGTGTGTGGTTAAACTGGATACTTAAATTTAACTGCAAATAAGTCTAATATGAATGTTGTTGATAATTACTTTTGTCAAAAACCCTATAAACCCACACAAAACAAGGCCTGACTCCTTTTGCATCATTTTATTTTCATACATGATCCAAACCCATGTTTTTATTTGTAGAATAGAATGAATGTGGTATGGAGGCTAAAAGTGGTCCTATATAAGTTTATCCATGGATCAAAACTTGGGCTTTGCTTAGTGAAAGAAAGAAAAAAAAAAAAAAAAATCCAAGTCACCGTGAAAAAAAAAGTCACACAGGCTAATTTGGGATTGACTACCAAAGTTGACATTCCTTGCGCCACAAAAGTGTACATTTTCATCGGATTATATACAATATATTTATAAATTATGACCTACTTTAGTATTAAAATATTAATGTTCATACTTGTGTATGTACGTTTACGCATGTGTACGATGATTTATCTTGACTCGAAACTAATATATTAATACCAAAATTCGCCCCCTCCCCCTAAACAAAAAATCCTAGCTCCACCCCTAGTTAAGACTCAAGAAGTCCTAATTTTGCATCAGTTTATTCTCATTCATTTATTTACTTTACACAACCTTCTGCCAACTAACATGGCTAATTTGAGCCAAAAACTCAAAACCCTTGTGATTCAACTAGTACTTCTTTGTATTTCTGATTGAGATGTCCAAGATTCAAATTACCTTCCAATTCCCTACTTTGTAACCATAGAATTATATATATATATATATATATATATATATATATCTAAAAGTTAAAACGTAACATTTATTGTTGCTACGCTCCTGTTGAGCCACATCAGCGGCCATATTATCTACCTATTTCTCATTTCTCTCTATTACTTCCAACCATAACTTCTCTTTTACCTTTTCATCTCTCCACTACTCTTAACCTTAATGTCACTCTTGATCTATCTCTTCCTCTTCCTTTTATTTTGACTCTTTTTATCCCTATTCTATTACTATAAATATGACATTCTCTATCCCATTCTATACATATTTTCTTACATGAAAAAGGTTATTACTCTCTTTCTCTCTCTCATGTTTTATTTTTGTGTGAATTTTTTATTTTTTGTATCTCTACTTTAGATTGACATATTTATGTGTTCTTTAGAATTTTACTTTGGGTTGCAATTTGGTTTTGTGTTTTTAAGTTATTATCTTTTTTTCTTTTATATAATTGTTAAATGTTATTTTATTGCATATAAATATAGTTTACAAGAATATAATGTTATTCTATTATATCATGGCTTGGATAATTTGGTGTTTGACTTATAACTATATTTTTTATTTGATGCTTCTTTTTCTCATTTTATTTTCTATTTCTCTCCCAGAAAATGTGATTACTCTCTCTGTCTCTCTCTCTTTCTATATATATATATTCTTTTTAGCAACTTTACTTTAGGTTGATGAATCATTGTATTTTTTATATAATACTATTTTGGGTTAATACGATTTGGTAGTGTGTTTGATTTTTTAAGTTTTCCCTCACAAGTCTTCTCTCTCACTCTTTTAGCTTTTGTTTGATTTTTTATTTTTATTTTTTTGAAATAATACTTAGTTATTTTGGAAGTGAGATTTTGAATTTATATCAAAATACAATTTTAGCCATGTATTTGAATAAGTCTATCAACTATTAAAATTAAACCACCCAAGATGAATACGTATAGACAATATTTTTATTTTTTATTTTTCATTGATTTATTATTTAGTTATAATATCAAAATTAAAGTAAATGAATACGTAAAGTTAAAACTGTCTAAGATGAATTTGTAAAGCCAATATATTTATATATTTAATATTTTCAAAAAATTAAAAGTAAAAAATAAATACTAAAAAGAATAATGATGTAGCCAATGATGTGACAAATGAGAAGGCTCAACGGAGTGTAGTAACAAAAATGCATTATGAAGATCCAATTAAAGGCAATAAAATCTTAATAAATAAAAGTTTATGTAATAAAAAATAAATAAAATTGAGATCATGTTCTCTTTATGTTATATTGATTATTTTCTTTCATTTCGATAAGTGAAGTGTTCAATTTTAGACATAAAGTCTAATTTTTTCTTACATATTATTTTAAATATTAAATTTATAATATGGTATATTCATTTAGGAATGTCTAAGAAATATGTAGTTCCAATTTCATGTATCTATATTAGTAAACAAAACTCAATCAATAGTTCGAAACTATTCCTACAATAAGAAAAATTATTAATATAATAATCTCTTTTTAAGAGAATGGAAAGTTTGAATAATATATTCAAAACTCAAACAGTTGAGTTGTAAGAAAAACAAATTAGGAAAATATAACGTACGATAATATAATTTATCAAAATATGGACCGCCTAAAAAATGAATAATATCAATCAAATAAATCCAAATAATAAAATGATGATATATTTTTTGAGATAAATAAATGAAAAATAATTTTAGAAATTGTTTCAGTTTTTGGAAGAACAAATTATATATTATACCATAACTAAAATATAATTATCTATTTCCACGCATCACGTGGGTCTGTGACTAGTTATTATAATAAAAAATGCTATTTTGAAGTTTGTGTAGGAAAAAGAAAATGCTAATTTGAAATCAAAATTCTTATAATTTTTATACTATTTTTCAACTATCTTATTAAAAAAAAAAAAAAAAAAATATATATATATATATATAGAATTAGAATCCCCCATTTCATTGTGGAAAAAAAAAAAAAAAAAAACAACAACAACAACAACAGAACACAATTCACCATCATAGTAAATTAATAATTCAATCTTATTATTATAGTTATTGTTATCATTAGCTTTTTTTTTTTTTCTTTTTTTTTTCTTTTTTTTGAGAATTCAGAAATTTCATACTCGGATAAAAACAGAGCTAACTCCTCTGGCAGACTTTACAACCTGCAAATCAGAGAATAACAAAATACCAACTAGCACTGCAATTATAGACTGACTATAGCAACTGCTTAATATATAGAAAGCACTAGTAAACATAATTGGCCATAAGAGTCATTAGCATATCAAAGAAGTATGCTCAAGTAACAAGGCGCAAGGAGCCCCATCTAGTGGTTAGTACTTTGTGAATAACAGCAATTTAAAAAGTGATTAATTAATTGTAAATTTTGAAACACGGTGGATCAAAATGATAGCAATTAGAAAGTTAAAGGGATTAATTTTATGTTTTAAAGCCCAAAGAAATCAAAATGGCATTGAACCTCAAATACATTTTTAATATGTTTAAAAAATATATACTGTTTTGAGAACATGATTGGTTTTAAACATATTACACACAAATGGTCCATCAGGACTATTATGAGTACAAGTTTTAACATACTGTAATGTCATTAATCAAAGTACAACCTTTGACAAAAAATTGCCAAAGGTAGAAAAGGCTTAAGATCCAATACGCCAATCTAGATTTTGCAAACTGTTTTACCTCACTAAAGCATTGAGGTCAGTAGACAGATTCATATTGATCATTTCAATTGAATCTTTTGATTCTTCTTCATAGCCCCCCTTCCTTTGAGATAATTCAATTGTCAAACACTCCTTGAGCTCTGACACTACTTGATCCATGGTTGGCCTTTTAATGGAAGTTGGAGATACACAAACCATTGCTATTTCAACGGCTTTCAAAATGGAGTTAATGTTGTAATCTCCATAGAGTCTTGGATCAACAATATTTTCAATATCTCCTTTAGAAAGCATAAAGCTCACCCAGTGACTTATGTGACTCATCTCATGAGATCTTTCTATCACTGGGCGATTTGTGATTATTCTCAAAAGAACAATACCAAAACTGTATACATCACTTTTTTCTGTTATCCAATTTGATATAGAGTACCTACAAGTAAAAGTATGTTATCTTTACAAATATGCTGCAATGTCGTTCTAAATAAAGTTTCTAACCCTCTTAATCTCACAATTGTTTGGTCAATCAAAATAAACAAGCTATGTAACATAAGACCAAAATCCAAATCTTCTTTTTATTTTTCTTTTGAAAATTTTCCATAAAAATAATTTCAAACAATTTCATTTGGTTTTATTGCCAGATCTGTATTTATTTTAATTTCAGAATTGGTAACATTTCTTGAATTATAAATGTCACATTTTTTTATTAGGAAATCAATAAGTTATGAAGATAATAAGTAAATTAAATAACATAAATACTAACTCTGGGTCCAAGTAGCCAGGGCTGCCAGCAACAACGGTCGATACGTGAGTGGTTCCATCAGTTGGTAAAATCTTGGATAGACCAAAATCAGCTAGTTTGGCTTGGAAATTTTCATTCAACAAGATATTTGTAGGCTTCACATCTCTATGGACTATAGGTGGCTTACAACCATGATGCAGATACTCCAATCCTAAGTTTCAGAGTCAGCAACATTTATATATAAGATGTAAGAATTATCCTTTTTTGTTAAGAAAATTATAAAAAAATACTTGTGCATATCAACTCTTCACTAACCTTGTGCTGTGTCCAGTGCTATTTGAAGTCTATCTTTCCAACACAAGATTTTTACATTATTATCTGCATCTGTAAATAAAGCACCTTAACCTTTGTGGTTGTGTTATTCAAATAAAAGTAACGTTGATCATTTGGTTAATAATGAAAGAAATTATAAAAAGGAAAATTATATTTGCATCCTAAAATATACTAATTTTCTAATTCAGTGTAAAATCATGTTGATGAGATAAAAATGTGGAGTCTTCGCTTCATAGTCTAGTTATGACCAAACCTGAAAGATGTGTTTCTAAGTCTCCATTAGCCATGTACTCATAAATAAGCCCCATTTGTGTTCCTTCGTAGCAATACCCGATAAGGCTAGTCAAGTTTTTATGATGAACTCTTAAAAGAAGTTTTACCTGTAATATAGATGAAAAGTATCATCTTGATTTATTTCGTACAAAAATCTATGAATGTGCATGTGTGAAAGATCAAGAATGCAAAGTTATAGTTGCTTGCCTCTGCTTCAAATTGTTGATACCCTTGAAATGAGGATGGAGAAAGTATCTTCACAGCTACTTGAGTGTCATCTATGCATCCATGGTAAACTGTTCCAAATCCACCTTTACCGATAGCCCTCTCAAAGTTGTTTGTAATTCTTTGGACATCAGAATATGTAAATTGTCGTTGTATCGACTCTAGTGACGGATTCTGGACGTTGGGTTTAGTATCTAATGTCGCAATTGCAAAGATCATCATGAGAATAATAAACTCTTATTTCAGGAGAATGTTCTCCATGTCTACATGAAAGTGTAGCTTATATTTAAAATTTAACCTTCTTGAGCCTTATGTTGTTGTTTTCTCCTTCTTAACACCCACAAGATGGCCGCAACAGTCAATGAGAGGATAAAGAATCCGCCAGTTGATGCTACTATTGGAATGACAATATTGTTCTTCTTTTTGCATAAACCGGATCCACAATGATTTGAATTTTCACCCACACTAGCAAAAACAGTGTTGATGGCAACGATTTAAAGTATGGCAATAACTATTTAAATCACAATAACTTTTTTTTTTCGTTTGTGTCATAGAATTATATGCTTTAGCTTTTGTAGAGATATTAGATGTGGATGCTGCCATGTTTGAGGCCTCGGATTGTACTGGAACTAGGGTTGTGTTTCGGGATCACAAAGGGTGTGTTATTGTTGCTCTTGTTGGGCTTTGTGGAGCCTAGTTTTGTTTGATGACCCGACCCGACCCGAATAATGTTGCATGACTTTTTAATGGGAGATTTACTGAGGCTTAGTCCATGGAGCGGAGGCTTGGGCTGATAGGCCCAAGTCGGAGCACTCATGGACAAGTCTTTTGGGGGTCCAAGGGCAACGCCCCCGGGAAATTTTTTTTTTTTGGCCCATTTAGCCCATTGTGGAACTGCCTTTTGTAATTAGGGTTTTTTAGTGTGGTGTTGTTGCCGTGTTTGATATAGTAAGAGAAAATATTGTAGCCGCAAGTTGTACTCTGTATTCTTCCCTGATAATAGTGAAATCCTTGCAACTCCGTGGACGTAGGCAAATTGCCGAACCACGTAAATATTGTCTTGTGCGTGTGATTGTTTTTCTTTGCCGTGTGTTTTTTCTCTATTTTTGTTTCTCACAGGTTGGGAATTCAGGTTTAATTCCCTACAGCTCTTAGTCAACGTGTTCGCTTGACACAATCTGTGGAGATGGCAGAGGCCTTGGCTGCGAGAAGAGCTATGGCTTTTGCTAAGGAATTGAGCCTATCCAATGTGCTTATTGAGAGAGATTGTCTTCGGGTTGTGCAGGTGTTAGCTAGTTTGGGTCGATGCAATACTTTATTTGGTCAAGTGATTGAAGAAACTAGATGGCTTGGAGAGTCACTACGGAAATGCCAGTTTATGCATGTCAACCAGGATGGTAATAGGTTGGCTCATGCCTTAGGAGAGCAGTTTCAACTGCAGACACTGATGTATGGGCAGTAGAACTACCTAGTGATTTGAACGATGTATTTCAGTCTAATTTTTCTCTATAATACAAAGCTTACCATTTTATCCCCCCCCCCCCCCCCAAAAAAAAAAAAAAAGATACTTTATTCAAGACTAAATTGCAATTTCACCCTTAAAGTTTGAATTAAATTTGATTTTGTCTCATAAAGTTTTGAAATTTTGATTCATACCCCCAACGCTACATACCATTTGGAACTTAACCCTTCCACCCATATGCCATGATGAGGTGTTCGTTATATGCCACCTCAACTCATAACAAGGTAATTTTATGGATCCAAATTTCGAAATCTTAGGAGATGAAATTAAATTACCTCATCACGGTGCATTAATTAGTGAAAGAACTTCAATCCAAACGATGTAGAACGTTAAGGGTATGAATCTAAATTTTGAAATTTTACGCGGTAAAATTTAAATTACACTAATTTTAAGGGTTCAAATTACAATTTAATCCTCACTACTTTATGAAAATTAAATTTAGGAAAATTATGAAAATAAAAATGTCATCGTCTTACCAACCAAAAAAAAATAAAAAATGTCAATGTCTTTGACAAAAACCATACCTTAACAGTAGTGAACCATTCTTTGATCTTTGAAGAAGTTCTGTTGGAATTGAACCATTTAGCTGGTTTCGCTCTAAATTTCTTCAAGGACAGGGTGAATAAGATTTACCTCTAGATATTTTAACCAAGAAACTTATAGTATAATATTACTCTATAAATCCAAGTTACTTACAAGACCGTCAAGTATTGCAATTGTGAAAGAAAATCAGGTACTAATCCAGTTAAGCTGTTGTTTGATAGATCCCTAAAATGAAAAAATCACGTACAATTCCTCATCATACAAATCATGTCACGAATTTGTTAATCATTTTCATGTTTCTACTTTTTTGTTGATGTATATTGCAAATACTTACAAACACTGTAACATTACGAGATTTGATATATCAGCAGATATTTTTCCCGTCAATCCACTTGAGGACAAGTTCCTGTTTACATTTACATTATACCATAAGCTAATTAGGAGATAATTCAAGTAAGTGTGAAAGTCATAAAGCTTATATGAAGGCATAAACTTACAAGGATATTACTCTTGGGGCATTATAACCATCATAGCTACAATTTAGACCTTCCCACGAATATGCTTGTGGGGCACACGGATCTCCTTGCCAATTTCTCTTTACTCCATAAGTTGACTTGATCTTTGTTATAGCACCAACTAATATTTTCAAATTGATGATCCAAGTAATTAAAATTCTATAGCGATTTTGCAAACAAGGATATGACACGGGACATGAGATAATGAAATGCATAGTGAAATGCTGGTGTGGAAGAACATACCATCTTCTTGGTCAGTTTCTGACTGCAATAGATTTTTCACTGAATATGCCTCAATTGCATTGATGATGGGTGGAAGTGTTGAATTTTCAGTTTTCACGAGTGAGAAAAAATATTGTCCTCCAGTACTATTCAATGCATCTTTGCTATACAAAGTGAATGTCCACAAATAATTTGGAACATAAGGTCCATACCAGTGCTTCCCATTTAGTATAACGTTGAATGATCTGGACTGGTTGGCTTTTAGCTTTACAACTTCAGCAAAGTGCATGTAGATATAATGTTTTGAAGTTTCATCCACTGGCTCCAAGTGAAATTCCAAGGGAGCACTATCATTAATTGGTGTGGCAGCAGTACTCATGACAACAGATGGTGGCCGATAAGGATTGGAACTTGGGGACTCAATGGTAAGCGAAGTACTAAGACCTGTCCACTCTTTGTAATTATAGGGCCACCAAATGCGATCATAAACATCGAATTTATACCTGAGTAAAACTATATATTTAGTATACAACAGGAGCTAATTGAATTTATGTTCTGTTAAAAAGAGATATAAACTTTGTGAGTAGCTTGAGATCTACAGAAGTAATTGTTGAATTTTAAATTGAGGATAAAAATATGAGAGGAGAAAAGCAAAGGACGGAAAAGAAATCAATGGGCTTGAGAGCCTTTGATGTAATTCAGAACTCCAAACATTTACTTCTAAAATGACTTGTACTATTCTCTTTATATAAGGTTTGAAGTTAAAGAATTTAGGTAATAAGAAATGGAATCTTGAATATGTTGATGGTTGTTTGGTATTAAATTAATGAATAAAACATAGCCTTTAAAAAATAAGATAAAATGTTAGGAAATCATACCTAGGTTATCCTAAAGAATCACAGTTAGGTTAATGAAGGCAATCATACACTCAAATTTTATTAAATCAAATGGGAATAAGACTGAAGACAAAAAATATGATTCAGGGGCCTTTAGTAAAACTAAGGACAACCCATTCTTGAAATTTGGAAATTATCAAATTGTCCCTATTATAGTAACACTCAATTTTACTTTAAACTAACTAAGGCTCTCTCCATCATCCAAAACACCTCACATTAATGCTTGAGCACTAGAAATAGTTTTCTCTCACCTCTTATTATTCTTTAAATACTAATTACGTTCCCCATCATCTCTCCCCTGCTTGGATAATGTCAACACTAGCAAGAAAGAAGAGGGATGGCGCTCATGAAAGTCACGATTGATGCTCATGAGTACTTATTGACGTAGTACCTAAACTTGCTTAGAGTCAGCACCAAGCAAAGGAAAACAGTTAGGATTTAGCACTTATGGTTGGCTAGATTCGGCAGCTATGGTTAATTGGAGTACAACATTTAGCTTGTATAGAAATACTAAACCCTAATTCTAAGTGGCATAAGAAACCATAATTGCCTAGTTAAAAACCCTAATTAAATACTAGGCCTACAATTGACCAAAACAATAATTGACTTGCAAAATTAATTAAATTAAATAATTTGTTTGACTTTCCTACATCAGTTATGCTCTTCACAATCTTGTATGAACCAACATTCTTGGAATAGAGTTTCTTGTAAGCTTTAGGAAACCGGAATGCTCACCCTAATTGGCATGACGATGGGAGGAGAGGTTTTTTTTTTTCTTTTTTTGTTGGGAATTTTTTTTTTTTTAATTAGACCAACCAGACACGCTCTTGGAGTTTCATTGCTAGCAATCTTTTCAAATCAAGATTATCATCCAATGAATAATTTAAATAAGTTCCAAGTTTAAGTATTTAGAGAATAAATAGTTTTGAGGGGATATAGTATAAGGATGATTTTTTTTTTTTTTTTTTTTTTTTTTTTTTTTTTTTTTTTTTTTTAAGTTTAAAAGGTTGACGATCAAGTCTTAACTTCGCAGATTGAACAATTGTGTGAAAAAGAAAATAATTTGCATGAAAATTTCAGAAGTTAAAGAGGAAAGTATATATTGTTAGGTTCTATATGTGTATAGATTTGTTGGCAATCATTTGAATTCAAACTTGTCTAGATATAGCTCATAGAGTCTATAAGTATGATTAGACAATGTTCAAGATGCCACATGTCAGTACAAGAATAAGGAAGCTGTTGTTTAAAGTAATCTGTTTTAGTAGTTTCGATTGATCAAAGCTGTTGTTCGATCGATAGAAGTTTGCATTTGCAAAATTTATTTTGTAGCCTATAAGCTTATCAAATAATTAGGGTTTCAGATCTAATTCACTTAATACTTAAAGGAAATCCTAAGGTTCATTTTTAAGGACTTTAAAGATGCTTTTTTGAAATCTAAAAGGTTTTGTGCCTTCTTCTTTCAAAGTTACGACCGGAAATCAATCTACATATTATCAGAATGGGTAGATCTGAAGTTGCAGCCAACAAGCCATCAAAGGTGCTGGATCTAAACCTTCAAGGGTGGTCTTGAAGTCATAGTCTAGAGGTCTATGTGATTCAAAGCTTCAATGAGATTTTGAAGTGCATGGATTGGAGGTTTACGTTTGGAACAGATCTATATCTAAGAAGTTGGCGTGATTCAGACCTAAGTTTGTTAACTTTAGTTAGATTTACTACAAATAGGATATTCTGATTGTAAATTTTCATTTGATTGTAAGTACAGAAAGAAGACAAAGCCATTTAAGTATTTGAAATATTTGGTCTCTTGGGATGGAAGATTCCACAACGTGAATTTTAACTTGAGTAGCATTTTGATTACAAACTTGGTTGTAACTAATGACTACAACTCCACTAAATTTCTTTAAATTGGATGTGAATTTTGACAAATCCACTATTAGATTACATTTTCTTCTTATATCCTTCATGCTTGCAAAATTTCCCGAAGATCAAAGATCAATAGTTTTGTTATCGATCAAATGTTTAAATTTTGAACCTAAAACTTTTATTTTATGAGAGAATCAAAGTTTTTCTCAAAGTGAAATTTTGAGGTGATTTACTTTAGATAAATTGAAATTTTATTGTGGAAATCAAGGTATGGAGGCTTCATAGAAAGAAGAAGAGAGAATTGGATTTAAGGAACTAGGACGGTTGACGCAGGAGGATGGGAAGTAGGGACAGAACCTCGAAGCAAAGTGTGTGTTCGGGGTGGGGTGGTGGTGGGAGAAGCATAATATACTTAAAAAGATGTTATCAGGCCAAAAAACTAATCAGTTATTGATGTAGGTAGGGTTAAAATCACTATATAATCTCATATTCTATAACAAAAAACTTTACGAGTTGAGCTTAAGTCGAGCCTGCTACTTCACTGTTATTGGAAGCAATCTTTTATATTTTTATTAAGGTCCAAATAAATGACTAACCTGTATTGTATATTGCTTTCGGAACCAACATCCGCGCGCCAAAGGCGTTCTAGTGATCCATCTGTTGTCACATACGTCGAATTGGGCAATGGCCTTAAATCTATTGCGGATATAAACGGTGTCCCACGTTGCGTGTTTACAAGACACAATTGTATATAATTCAGAGATGGTACATGTATCAGCTCCTTGACGAAACTAATGGATACATTCGTTATTTTGATGATACCCCACATATTTGCTCCTAGATGAACATCAAATTCTGGTAAATTACGTTCTCCATCATAATTCCCATAGAAGAAAGTTGCCCGGATCAAATACTTGGTACCTTGCATAATCTTTATTGTGTAACAGTTTCGGATTCCTTCAGGAAAGCTTCTGAGACTCCATAATTGTTGTTGAAGATCACCTTTAAATTCAGTTGATATCTGCCTATTTATACCAGAGTCTATGAATCCCGCGTCAGAAATGTAATCTACGCCTGTTTTCCACTCTGTATAGCTCGAATTTTCTCGCAACCCACAATCTATGCTTACGAAGTCTGACAGAAAAATAACAATATCTTAGCCATAGCCATAACCTAAACCAATAAAATTGCAAGATTTAGATTATCATACCTGATTGATCCTGAGCATGAACCAGAAGAATAAGAGCCAATCCACCAAGCAATTCAGCGATTAAATGTTTGAACCTCCCCATCACCATCTAAATTCCTTGTTAGTTATTCCAACAAAGCCATGTTTTCCGCCATCTTATACTCTATTCATAAGTTCAGTCTTCCAGTCATTTGAGAGAACAGTAACACGGATAGGTTAATGAAAGCTCAATTACTGTGAAAACACTAAAACTTATTCAGACCCCCAAATTTAAAATTACGGCTAGATTATTTTTACTCTAACTTATCAAAGTGCAGAAATAGAGTAAATGAGCACAATAAACCGGTAACACTACTCTAAGCCATATGTAACCACAATGAGCAGTAAAAGTAAAGTTTAAAGAGTAGGGAAGAAAGATGCAAACACAAGATAACCCCAAGACGTGTTATCCAAGAGGAAATCGAAGAACTCAGAGAAAAACCTCTCCGCAACCCTCCAAGTCAAAATCGATCTACTAGTAAATAAGTTAGAGTTCATGAATATCAAAAAGACCCTCTAAACCTAATCTACCCAATATACTTGAGCTCTCCAAGCTCCTGCTACCAATGGACTTCTCAGAGTTTTGTCTTCACTAGCTTTCCAGATCCCGTAATTTAGCCTGATTGCATCCGCCACTCAATGGTTCCTTCCAATGCTTCCTAAAGGCACCAAATGTCTCAACACTCAAAATAGGTGAGGTAAGTGTTTGGGCTTAGAACTTTTCAAGGACGTAGGAGTAGAGGAAAATCACGAGAAAATATGTAGGTGATTGTGAGTATAACAATCTCTAACTCTCAAGTATTTTTTCTAGAGTTTTCTCTTTGAAAATTACTCTTTACATTTTATGGGTAATGAGGGCATATATAGTGTGGGTAAATAATTTGATAAAACACTTTTTCTTTTTGCCAAATATGGAGTTTCGCGGGTACCTCGCGAGATAGTCTTTCTCGCGAAGTACTTGCAAATTTGACAGTTTGGCATGACTCTTCAATTTCTAGTCATGTGCTTCACACATGGCCTTTTGCGGGTTGCTTTACTCGCAAGCTAGTCGCAAACTGCACTGATTCTTCTTTTGAAGCTTAATTTTTCACCAATCTCTCACATTCATCCCTAACAAATAAATCCACATAAATACAGGGAAATGATTGAAGAAATTACAATTAAATTTGACATGGATTAAAGCGAACAAAGGCTAGTTGGAAATTACAACTTTATTAAGGCTTCTTTTTTTTTTTTTTTTTTTTTTTTTTTTTTCCATTAGGGCCTTATATTAAGATTCTAATTAGTAAAACTCTAATGTTTTCATCTACAGTATCAACTCTATAATGATTTATCTCTCCAAAAAAAAAAAAAAAATCTATAGAAGAATGTGAAACAGGGGATAGTTGATTGATGGATGAAAAGAGAAAGTAAATGTAGGGACAACTTGTAGGAATAGCTTATAGTGGAAGCACTTTAGCTTATTTTAATTATTAGCAGCATAGTCGATGAAAGAAATAGGTACCAATATATGCCAAGGGTGTTGCTAGGTATGTAACATAACATGGATAAAAGAAAATTCTAGTATGATTGAGTCCGCTTTGACTCATGACGTATTGAATTTTTCTTCTTCTAAATGAAAGTTATAGTATCTTTATTAAAAAGAAAAAAAAAAAAAAAGATACAATTTAACTAAAAATATCTAATATGTGCATTACAGAAAAAGAAGAAAACATCATATTAAGATTTGGGAATTTCAAATAAGTTCGTGTAAATGCTCTTGTAAAATTGATTTATTTTAATTGTAAGAAGTCACAAATGCTCAAAATAATTACCTTATATTAAGCTTCTTCTTTTTTTTCCTTAGGGTCATATATAAGATTCTAATTAGTAAAAGTCTAATTTTTTTCGTCTACAATATCAACTTTAGATTCCATAGTGATTTATCTCTCAAAAATAAATCTATAGAAGAATGTGAAACAGGGGATAGTTGATTGATTGATTGATTGATGAAAAGAGAAAGTAAATGTAAAGATAACTTGTAGGGACAGCTTATAGTGGAAGAAATAGGCACCAATACAGTCCTTGTTAAGAAAGGATCATCCCCTTTCTAATGAAATGCAGAAAATCCAAATTGCATGGTTGTTATCAACTTTATTTTTTATCCTTTCTAATCCACGTGACTCACATGTAGGCACATATTACAAGCTTGTAATAATAATGCTTCTACTCTTTGTAATAGGAAAATATTATATAGGAGCCCTCTTATCATAGGATATATTGAAGGTATACAGAATTTATTGCAAGTTTTTGTCCTAGAGAGTGTGCTTGTAGAGTTTAACTCATTGCAACTCGCAGTGAAGTAGTGAATAGTGATAGAGGAGATGGTATATATTCACTGATGGAGGAACTGAAATCTGAAATTATACGTACTGACCATTTGTGTTACCCTTCTTACATTTCTAGATTTTATGATGAATTAGTTGCAGATCCACGCGATGCGTAGGAATAAATAATTATTTCGTAGTTATAGTATTATATATCATTTTCTCTCTCTAAATTTTGTGGAAAATATATTTCATTTATCTATCTCAAAAAATATATCATCTTTTTATTATTTGGACTTTTTTAGTTAATATTATTCATTTTTTAGGCAGTCTATATTTTTCTAAATTATGTTATTGTGCTTTATATTTTTCTAATTCTTTTTCTGTACAATTAAACTGTTTAAGTTTCAAATATATTATTCAAATTTCTCATTTTCTTAAAAGAGATTATTATTATTTATAATTTTTTTTTATCCTAGGAGTAGCTTCGAACTTTTAATTGGGTTTCGTTTACTAATATAGATACATTAGATTAGAACTACTTATTTCTTAGACATTCCTAAAAATATTTAAAATGATATGTAGAAAAAAAAAAGTAGACTTTATGTCTAAAATTGAACACTTTAGTTTCTCCAAAAAAAAAAATTTTTTGAACACTTCACTTGTCGAAATGAAAGAAAATAATTTGTATAACAATATAAAGAGGACATGATCAAACAAATAAAAATTGACTACATGCACTTTCAATTATTAAGATTAATTGCCTTTAACTGGGCATTCGTATTGTATTTATTCTTTCTACGCTGCCGTTTTATCATTTTCCACGTCATTATTCTCTTTATTATTTATTTTTTGATTTTAGTTTTTTAACAATATTAAATATATAAATATATTGACTTTACAAATTCATCTTAGGAAATTTTAACTTTAAATATTCATTTACTTTAATTTTGATGTTATAACTAAATAATAATTCAATGAAAACTTAAAACAAATATATTGTCTATACATATTCATCTTGGGTTGTTTTAATAGTTGATAATCACATTCAAATCCATAGCCAAGATTGTATTTTGATATAAATTCAAAATCTCACTTTCAAAATAACTAAGTATTATGTTCAAAAAAAAAAAAAAACAAATTCAAACAAAAGCTATAAGAGGGAGAGAGAAGACTTGTGATGAAAAAAAAAAAAAAAAACACACTACCAAATTGTATTAACCCAAAATAATATTAAAAAAAATACAATGATTCATCAACGTAAAGTAAAATTGCAAGAAAGAGTAAATGAATTATATATATATATATGAGATAAGTTCAAGTTACACCATTTGTATACCATTAATTCAAAATAGATCAAAGTCTAAAAATACACTACAGGTCACATCATCAATTTTCTAAATTTAATGTTTTATCTCATATTTCCCATTAACTTCAATAAATGCCCCTCTTAATTTCTCATAGTCTCTTTCCATCCCCTTTTCTCTGCAACTCAAATGTACAGATCTACTATCCCTCCATCTTTGCCGTTTCCTCAACCCTTCATTTTTTTTTAAGGTTCTAAATAATTCCTCTTATCACTTTTTTCCTAAAGTCTCAAATGGCATAAATCCATGAGAAGAGCCGGCTAGTTTGCAAAATAATAGAATTTAAAGTTCTCTACATGTATCAAATAAAATTCCCTGCTCTATCCTGTGCTAACTTTTTTTCTTTTTACACTCTGTTTGTTTCAAAGTAAAACATTTACCATAAAATATTTTCCTATTTTCAAGGGTTTGTTTCCATGTAAAATATAGTCAAAGTTGTAAAATATTTTCAGTTTAACCAAAGTTTGTGCATAAAAACTTGTAAAATATTTTACCAAAAAATCAATGGTAAAACATTTTACAAAAGGCTCACTCCCTCTCACCCAATCCTATCTCCTTCTTCTTCTCAATTCTCCTCTCCCTCTCTCAAACTCTCCCCCCAGCCAAACCAGTGAGACCAGCGACAACACCCACCAGTGACAAACCACCGGTGGCGCCACTCCCTACCGAATCTGACCCAGTTCTTCAGCTTCGAAAATCGCCCTTCAAGACCTAGATTGAAGAGACTAAAACCCTTCATCTAAGATTGTTGGGTTGAGTTTCTGGAAGTCGGATTGTGGTGGAGCTACTTTTGGTGGGTCGGATTACAGTGGATTTGGTGAGTGGATGATTTTTGTGCTGATGGATTTTGGGTATGGTCCGTGTTTGTCGATAGTGGTGAAGGCAGAGTGATGGTGCCTTGCTGGACGGCATGGGTTGTTTGATGGGTTTCAGGTATGGGTTTCATTTGTCACGGTGGTGGGTTGACGGTGGCTTCACGGATGACTTGGGTTGTTTGATGGGTTTCATGTATAATATGTAGCTTGGTGGGATCTGATGATTGTTGCAGTTTTTGTACTAGGTTGTGACTATGGATTTGCTGATGATGCTTCAGTAGCTCCAACTAGACAAAATTTTGCTTTGATTTGCTCTATTCTAGTTGGACTTTGCCGTGATGCAGTGGGTTGTGTGATTAGAAAATTTTTACAAAATAATTTCCTGAACATTTTCACAAATGCTACCAAAAACGGTAAAATGAAAATATTTTACGGAAAATATTTTCAATGTAAAATATTTTACATCTGAAAATATTTTACATCAAAACAAACAGAGCGTTAGTGTTTGCTTTGATTTTTTTCAATGGACTTAGAGAAGTTAGTCTTGGATGTTCTTCAATAAACCCCTTTCCATATGTAAAACTCATGCATAAATAATCAGTTTCCATAGATGCAAAATGTAAAACTCATGCATAAATAATCAGTTTCCATAGATGCAAAGTCCACCAAATTTGGGAGGGAAAAAAAATTAGAGATACAACAATTTACAAAGTTTTCAACCAATACTCCCAAAACTTATTCCAATCAGCCAACCAAATTAATTAAAAATAATGGAAAAAACAGCAGTAACAACAACAACAACATAGAAGAACCTAAAAGGCTAAACCATAGACACCCATTAATCCTATGATCAAGAAAACAACCAGTAAAAACCAGAAATAGCAAACCTCATAATATTGACAACGAATTCACTCCCACACTCGCCGTCACATTACCCGTTAAAATTAACCCACTTAAAAAAATGCAACCCAGGAACAACAACACAATTACAATTAATCTTCTAATATTCTGATTCATAGGCCGTTTTCAAATTTGTTATTGTACTAAATTAATGTATTAGGATTATTTAAAAAAATAATCCATTGGATTTAATCAAAAATCAAAGAGGAAAAAAAACAACTTAAAATACAAAATTACACCGCATCAACCAAAAGTAAAGTTCTAAAGCATACAAAAATTTATCAAACTAAAGTAAAAATACAAGAAAAATAAAATCAACCAAAAATTAAGAGAGAGAGAGAGAGAGAGAGAGAGAGAGATAACCATTTGTTTGTGAGGAAAAATTATGCAAAGAATGGAAGAGAGAATGACAAATTCATAAGTAAAATGGTGTGAATAAGAATAGACAAAATAAGAGAAGATGAAGAGAAAGATGAAGGGTGATATTAAAATAGGAGGTAGTGAGGAGATGAAAATGTAAGAGAGAGAGAAATGTTGGATAAAGTCTAAATATTAGAAAAAATGAGTAAATGTTTAAAATTTTTTTATAGAAAATTAGAAAGAAATAGAAAAATGACATGGATACCAATATAACTCAACAAAAATATAACAATAATAAATATTACGTTTCAACTTTTAAATATATATAGATATAGATGAGCATTGCTAAAAGTCATTACCAAAAAGTAGAAAAAACAAAATTCATTGCCAAAAATCCCTTTCAAGCTCCAATTATTTGAGTAAAGGTCATTATGAGGGGACAACCAGTTTTGTTATATGTGTAATCATGCAGGTGCTCATTAGCTGACATGAATTGGAATATCCCTTTATAGAAGAACGTCAAACAAAGGATAGCTGATTGATTGACGTAAAAAGAAAGTAAATGTAAGGACAACTTGTGGGGACAGCTTATAGTGGAAGCACTTTAGATGATTTTAATTATTAGCACCATAACTGATGAAAGAAATAGGCACCAATTCAGTCCTTGTTAAAAAAGGATCATCCCCTTTCTAATGAAATGCAGAAAATCCAAATTGTATGATTGTTATCAACTTTATTTGTTATCCTTTCTAATCCACATGACTCATATGTAGGCACATATTACAAGCTTGTAATAATAATGCTTGTACTTTTTGTAATAGGAAAATATTATATACGAGCCCTCTTATCATAGGACATATTGAAAGGTATACAGAATTTATTGCAAGTTTCTGTCCGAGAGAGAGTGCTTGTAGAGTTTAACTCATTGCAACTCGCAGAGAAAAGTAGTGAATAGTGATAGAGGAGATGGTATATATTCACTGATGGAGGAACTGAAATTTGAAATTAGACGTACTGACCATTTGTGTTACCCTTCTTATATTTCTAGATTTATGATGAATTAGCGTTGCTAAAAGTAATTACCAAAAAAAAATAAAAAATAAAAAACAAAAGCCATTGCCAAAAATCCCTTTCAAGCTCCAATTATTTGAGTAAAGGTCATTATGAGGGGACAGCCAATTTTGTTATATGTGTAATCATCCAGGTGCTCATTGGCTGACATGAATAGGAATATCATTTTCTCTAGGTCTTCCGAGATCATTGTTAGGATCTCACTTTCTCCGTGGTCCATACTTCGTGGAAAATTCAGTCTTCAACTGTGCTTACACATACTCCTAGTTATTTTCCATGCCGAGCAGAACCTTCTCAAATCCTTTTTCTATTTATTATTATATCAAATCCCATTAAACTTTAAGAATTTTATTCCAAATCCATCCAACTTTAGTTTGAAAATTTAAACCTTCTCCAAACCTATCTATTTATCATACCATAAGTTGGTCAAGCAGATAATTTTTTTTATTTTTTATTTTAACAAATTGTTATGACAAATGGAGGAAGGGAATTTTCACCCTATTTCTCTTCATAAATAAGACTAGTCAATATCACTAAGATTCAAGACTCTTAACAGCTTGATAAATTAAGATTAACCTAAATTTAAAATTTTGAAATACACTTAAAAAATAGAAATATTTTTTAACTAAAGTTTAGCATTAATAAGCCTTTTAGAGTAAATTTAAGTGGCTAGTCAATATCTTGGATCTACCCTTTAAGGACTACTTCATTAAAATTAATAAGTGTGTGTGACAATTGAATTATACACATCAAACGAGTAAATTCTGTACCGTAGCAACTGATATGGTTGATATTTGTGGTTTTGATACTTAGACCGGTACAAAAACATTGTCATATCATGTTGATTTAAATATTGGCCATGCCAAGATTGTTTCGACCGTATCAAAGTGAACAAAGTAAATACCAGATTTCAGCCAATAAATTTGAATTGAACCAAAAAATAGAAAAGAAGAAAAAACCAGCCGCTGTTTGCCATCACGTCCCTTGATTGTTGTCAGATTGCTGATTGCACTCTTCTAAGTCTAAGAACTGAGATTCGAAGTAATTGCTTTATGCAATTGCACCATATAATTAACCCCCATCCCTTCTCTCACAATAATTTTATACTATTCTTACCTTTTTATTTATTTTTTTCATTTTTTTAATTTAATGATTGAGAGTTAAAGTTATTTTTTACAATTTTTAAATCTCAATCATTCATAACAATTGCATCAAATGAGTACCTAATCTCAATCATCATTTCTGTGTTGTTTTGCTTCAACCTTATTTTTCTATTTTTGTCCTGCCACTGCTCCCACGTGAATGATTGATAGACAGACATAATTTGGAAAATATGAAAAGTTTGAATCAATTTTTAAACCTTACTAGCCTCTGAGCATGTGCATGCTCAGAAGCTCTTCTATTTTTTGGGTAAAGATTAATAATTTGCATTTACTATAATTTGAGATTTTTACTTTTTCCAATCACACCAAAAAAAAAAAAAAAAAAAAAAAAAAAAAAAAAAAAAAAAGAAGAAGAAGAAAGAAGAATACGTGGGTTGAGTTTTGTAGATTTGAAGAGTTTTAAAACTAACAAAAGAGTAATCCTATTTTTTAGGGAGTTAGTGAGTAGAAGTATGAAGGCATTTTAGAGTAGAAGTAGAAATTTATTATTTTTGTCAATTTGCTATTTTAACCCCATTTTTAAGTTTTAGGTAAGGGTATTTTTGACAATAAAAAAACAATAACTAACTTTCTTTTGCCAATTTACTATTTTAACCCCATTTTTAAGTTGGTTAATTAATTTAGGGGTATTTTTTACAGGAAAAAAAAAAAACAATAACTAACTTTTTGTATCCTCTTAACATATATAGATTATGATTACTATTATTATTATTGGATTGAATGGATTAAGATTTGATATATTAGGTGAGATTAGACATGGCAAAATGGACGGGTCGGGTTGGGTCAATCGAGTTGCGGGTCAGGTCGAGTTGGGTCGGTTGACCCGTATTTTTCACATGAATTTTTTTTTTTTTTTTTTTTTTTTAAGAAAACAATATGTATTTGCCATTTAGAAAGTCATGCAACAAATTACTTGATGTAAAATGCATTACTTTGAATTCACCACTTATATCAAGAATGAATTACACTTATTAATACTTATTCAATAATTTTAAAATTATACAAATCCTAACATTGCTATCTAAATCAAAATAACACAAAGATAAGAAAAACGAATATACAAGTTTTATTTCTACACAATATCAACATCCCAAAATATAAAACAAAATTACAAATGACTTATTGAATAATTCATTTGAAAAAGAATAAAAACATATAAGAAATTTACAATCTAGAAAATTAATTTTATAATCTATTGTCAATTGTAGTTGTTACTCTATTTTAATTTGAAATATATATTAAAATTTGATTGTTTACTTATTTATACATGATCTCTTTTATTAATATCATATCATTGTCAAGCAACACACACTCTAGAAAATATCATAATTTATTTTGAAAAGCCATTTATTTTGGACATAAATTGTTAAAAATTAGGTCTAAGCATTCATAATTTATGTTAATTTAATAATTTGGCTTCACTATTTTCACACTTGTGAATGTTTCCCACACATGTCTACAATTTTAAATCTATGTTTTAAATCTTGGCATGTACTTTGCTATTTGATATCTAAAAATCTTTACTCATTACAGAATGCTTAATCATTCATCTTTCAATTAATTTGTATACAGTTATGTAAATGTCTCAATTATTTCCTTAAAACTCACAACAAACAATTAAACCCATATTGTCTTATTTTTATTATTTTTTATTAAAAAAAAGTTTTAAAAAATGGTTCGGGTTCAGGTCGGGTTGGGTTGACCTGCAAAAAACACTGGTCGGGTCATGGGTCAACCCGTTTTTACTTCAGGTCAAAAAAATTGGGTTTGAATCGGGTCGGGTCGGATTAGAAAATTCTAACCTGTTTTGCCATGTCTAGGTGAGATATAGATTTATAATTTAAAAGACTTTTTTTTTTTGATAATATAATTTAAAAGACTCTTAAATATTTAGAAATGTATATATATAATTATTAATTGTAACTCTAAAGACTAAAATGCCACACAGGTACGTGCTTTTTTTATATATATATATATATATATATATATTTTTTTTATGAAAGGTATGGTATTTTATTTATTTTTAAAACAGTTTCAACTTATGGCGTCCGTTTCCGATAATAATTCTTTATCACTATACCAAGACACCAATCGATTTTTTGTGTAGGTGGAGATTGAACTTAAGATCTCATATACAACCATTTGGGCTAACTAAAACCCACTTAGTATTAATTTGCTTTGAAATATGAGTCATATTAACGGATGTCCTTAAGACAATTGTTAATAAACCATAATAGGAAAGTTTTAACACCACTTTCGTGGAAAATATAAAAAGTCGTCAACAACATATCTATACTACTATTTAAGGGGCTTACCTTGTTTTGACTAATTTTTTTTTTTTTTTTTTGTTCCAAGATACCCCTACACCCCTAGATTTAAGTAGAGACAAAACTAAAGGATAGTCTGGTAAAAATACATGTCTAACTTGCACTAAAATATTGCCTACAAAATATGAACACTCTTCCACTAACCCACTTCTTCAAAATAACTATATGTTTATTGATTTTTTTTTTAAATAGAAAAATAAGTTAAACAACCCATGTTGTTGCTATTTTTTTTTTCCTTAAAAAAAAAAAACACCCCATGTTTATCGAAAAACAAAACTAAATATCAAAAAAAAAAAAAAAAACTAAACTAAATAGATATATACACTTTTTTTTTTCTTTTTTTCTTTTTTAAGTATATACATCTTTAACTCCCACTACAACATTGTCTACAAAACAGGACTACTCTCCTGAAGGTTTTCAAATTACTTTATCCATTTATTAAAAAAAATTAAAACAAACACACGTTTATTTGTAAAAATACATCTGCTAATTAAAAAAAAAATGCCGTTATTGCAAAAAATAATAATAATAATAATATTAATAATACTTCTTTAACTCCCACATAAAACACTATCTACAAAATATGACCACACTCCCAATACACTCATGTTGGTTTTTAAACTTCTCTATTAACTTCCTGAGAACAACTTTTATTAATTTCTTTTACATTTCTGGTTTTTATTTTTTGAGTTTGAAGCTATATCCTTCTTCTTCTTGAAATATCAAACTAAACAAATCTGGATATCTATAAATTGCTTTGCTAGAAATAGACTTGATTACCTGACCAGATAAGTATATATGAGCAAATAATTTTCTTTTACTTATCCGATTATTTTCAAATAATTTTCTTTTACTTATCCGATTATTTTCTTCTTTTTTATTTATTTAAGTTTTCCTATTTCATATATTCAATTACCGTTTTTAAATATTTGTTTTGGTTTCTTATATTAAATGCCTCTCAAACGTGTATTTATGATAATGAGATGTTACTGTCACAGCCATGCTCTTGATATCATGCTTCCACCAGATCAAGAAGGGCACAACATAGCCACGATTATGTTTCAAGCCACTGGCTCCTCCTACTTTGTCAATATCTCACCAACAATCAATTAACACCTATTTGGTGAAATCCTGACTTCACAATATGTATTTGGTTGTCTCTTGCCACATGACAATTTCTATTTGTTTGGTATTTATTTCTCTTCTTTAATGTCAAACTATTCATTCTTTTTCTTTTTTGAATTCAATAATTTTGCATCTAATATGACAAATGAGATCTTTCTTTTGGTTCCCTTTATTTATATTTCTTCATTTTGGCTTCTGTTAATGGTTGTCTAGAAAAGTTTTTCATTTTTTTTTTTAGTTTCCTTTCTGTTTAGAATGATGTTGTTTCAAAGTGTCTCACAAGATTAACACGAAGTTTCTATTTAAATTCTTCATCTGCATGCTAGGTGCCCCAGCTATTGAATCTTTAAAAGTTTTTATAAAATATGCTCACTACATTGAGTATTTTCTATTAGTTTCATGTTATTAAGGTATGTGAGTTTTTTTTAGAACACTTTCTTTTACGCTCTGTTTGTTTTAGCATTAACATTTTCTAGAAAATAGTTTATTTTTCAAAGAGTATTTTCTAGAAAACTATCTTATTTTCCAGTGTTGAGTAACGACCATGAAAATGATCTTGA
Source organism: Quercus berberidifolia (assembly GCA_028535905.1). Classification (NCBI taxonomy): domain Eukaryota; kingdom Viridiplantae; phylum Streptophyta; class Magnoliopsida; order Fagales; family Fagaceae; genus Quercus; species Quercus berberidifolia. The sequence continues at coordinate 74,036,638 of JAPQVW010000002.1, read as the reverse complement.
GAATATTTTCTGGTGTTTGGCATGCATTTTTAAAAAATATTTCCTGTATAATTTAAAACATGTGTATTATGTAAACCAACTAATGTAATCATTATAAATAAAAAACCAAGAATGATTTTGATTTTCATACTAAAATTTTGACAATAGATACAATCAAAATTAATTAGTTGTCAAATTTTCATGATCTCTACCACTCATCTTATTCATATATATGGACAGTAACGTACGTACGTATGTATGTACACACACACACAAACACACACACACACACACACATATATATATATATATATATATATCAACCATTTGACTCTATATATATATATATATATATATATATATATTTGTTAAGGGAATACATTTTCAATAAGTATAAATAACAATAACTTTTAATTGTCAACTCTTTTTGTTGGTATATTAATTGTCTACTATGGTCAATCACAAGTATTTAATATTACTCTAAATTATGTATTTACATAATGTATCTGCATAATATATCATCACTGCATAGTATCTGCATAAAGTATCTGCCAACAAATGCTATTTCCCTAAACAATTATCATTCATTATATAACAATATTATTAGTCCGTGATAAAGATTGTCCCATGAAAAAGCAATTTAGAGAAATATAGGTACTATGTTTAAAATTTTCATCTTTTACTTGATTCATTCTTTCTTCTTCTTCTTCTTCTTCTTTCTTTTTTTTTTTTTTTTTTTTTTTTTTTTTTTTTTTTTTTTTTGTGTGCACTTTATGTATGAAAAAGAAGTAAGTTCTGCTTGGAATCCATCAAACCAAAAATTTCTTAGAGAAAAAAGAAAATCAAGTTTAAAATTCAAAGCAAAGAATTGGGATTTTGGTAGAGAGGAATGAAATAATTACCGCTGCAAATTTGTTCTCCTTTGTAAGTCAGAGCTATTGATCGATTAGTGAAGGAAAAAAAAATCTAATCAGAGAATTATGTTACAGAGGGGAAGATAAACATGGAGAAAAAGGAGAAGAGAGACAGTTAGAGAGAGAGATCTATGGGAAGAGGAAAGACCAGAGTTAGTGACAGTGAGAGTGTGAGGAGAGAAAAAGCAAAGGGAAGAGAGAAAAAGTGAGAAACCTTACCATGAGAGAGAGAAGGCGCCAAAAAATTATGTTTCCTACGGCTACAGAAGAAAATAATATTTATAGAAGATGCAATGCATGAGAAAGAGATTGATTTCCTAAAATTTTTTTTGGAAAACAACCTATAGAAAATAAGCCTTATAGTTTTCCGTTGATTAAAGATAGTTTTCCATTGACCCTTTTTTTTTTTTTTTTTTGTGCTACCAAACACTTGAAAATGTGGTAAACTATCTTTACAGAGGGTTTTCCAACGAAACAAACAGAGCATTAATTTGAACCTATATCCCAATAGAAACTTTAGGAAATCCAAAACAAAAGGGGGGAAAAAAAGAAACTAAAAATCCTATAAAAATGTGCATAGACTGTGTGAAATAAAGAAGGCTACACACAAATGTTCTTTTGATGGTTTAGAAAGCAACTGACACATTTTATTCATTTCTCTTTATTATTTTTGTATGCATATGGATATTTTATTTTTTGTTGATAAATACGTATATGAATATTGTACATACATTGTTTTTCAATGTCATGTAAAAGGTTATATGATTTTGATATTGTATCAAAATAAATTGTTGAGTTTGATTTTGAATGCTTTTGATAATTTTTTAATGTTTTAATTGGCTTTCTTAAATAAATCTAGCCTTTGAGCACGCACTCACACGCGTGCTTAAAGGCTCTTCAATTTTTTTTGGTAAAGGTTAATAATTTGCATCCATTATAAATTGGGATTACTATATTTTTCAATCACAAAAATACCTAGGAGCGTGATGAGTGTTGTGCATTTGTACCAAATATTAAAATCATTAACCTTTCTCCATGCATAACACTCATCACACTCCTATAAATTTTTGTGATTAAAAATGTAGTAATCCCAATTTATAATGGATGCAAATTATTAACTTTTACCAAAAAAATAGAAGAGCCTTTAAGCATGCGCTTATGCACGTGCTCAGAGGCAAGTATTGTTTTATTATTCTGCCAATAAAATATTTCTAAAAATATTTTTTTAGGACATTGGTAAATATTTTCCATAAAATATTTCATTTCTTTAGTTAAACCGAAACTACTTTAGTTATGTATTGACTGCATGCATGAAATATATAAAATAAAATAATAAATTTCAACAATATTTTATGTAGAACTTACTACCACGATCCCATGATAGCTTCAAGTCCATGGAATACTTCTTTCCTTGGCCTTTGCAACACAAGCACCCACACTTGTGAATTTGAGACTCCACTCAAAGGTTTATCAACACAAACTCTCCTATTTGTGACTCCAAGACCACCCTTGAACGTTTAGATTATCAACACCTTTGATGACTAGAGAAGACAGCAACTTTTACAACACTAGATCTTGAGATTCTTCAAGGAATAACACCGGTAGAAGACATGAGAGAGCTTTTTGGGTATAAAACCCTAGATACAAAATAGGCACACTCTTCTCTCTCTAAAAAACCTTATTAAAAACATGTTTAGGGTTCCTTTATATACTAGGAGAAGTAGATTTAAAACCCTAATCCTTTTTGGGCTTGAACCGCTGTTGGGTTGAACTTAAAATTTTGCAGATACGTGTTTCAATCGGTTGAGCCTGTTTCTCGATCGGTAGAACCAAGCAAATTTTGAATTCTCTTTTCTGCAGCTTGCTTGTTCTTGAATCACCTTGAGCATTGTCTATTAATACCTATAGACTCTAGAATCTATATCTAGACAAGTTTGTGTTTACGATTTGCCAATTGTTCTAAACTTTTAGAACCTAACATTCTATTTTTATAAGTTTTATATAATGGAACATATAATATATTTTACCTTCAAATATTACCTATACGTAGTGATATATATAAATATATATATATAAAGTAATTTAATGAAAAGGTTCAAATTACATAATCATAATACTGCTTTATATAAATGAAGAAGATGTTATTAAAATGATTTTTTTTAAAAAATATACTATAATCGATTAACTAATTTGAACATGTTAGGTTCTAAAGATTTAGGTTTAAATGTTTATAATCATATTTTTATCATGTTGGAAAATCGAGAACAAAACTTGTCTAGTCTAGGTTTTAGGTAATGCTTAAAAATGTTGGTTTCAAGTTTCAAGTCCAGCTGACTGTAGAAAAAGGAAGTGAGTTTCTGGCTTGCTCTACTAATCGAGAAATTTTGCTCGACTGATCGAAAATCACAGGCACAGAAATTCTGCAAATTTTTAAACCAGGCCCAAGCCCACGAAAACGTTTAGGGTTTCATTCCAACTTCTCCACATATAAAAGGGAAACCCTAGCTATGTTTCTCAAACTTTTGGAAGACTTGTGTGTTACTCTTTGTGAGATCTGAGAGGTTTTGTACTTTCTAACTACACAAGAATCTACCGGAGCAAGATCTACAATCAAGCGTTGGTAGAACATAGTTGCTACATCAAGATCATTACTGATGGTGATCTGAAACCTTTGAGTGGGATCTCAAAGTCACAAGCAAGGGTGCTTGTGTTGGTGTAAAAACGAGAAGAGAAGGAGTCCGTAGATTCGAAACTTGCACATGGTCGTGTTAGTAAATTACTACATGAGGTAGCAATAGATTTAGGGTTAAATCTGATTGTAAAAACTTCAATTCTCTTATAGTGAATTTACTTTACCTTAAGAATAGATAGGTCAAATCCTCCCCAGGTTTTACTTTGAAACAATTCGTTTCATTGGTTTTCCTAGGTCATCGTATCGTGGTGTTATTTACTTTTCCGCTTTTATGCATGATACGATATATACTTGTTTAACCTAGATCAAAATAATAAACCTAATAATCAACTTGGTTAATTAATTAGGTTAAATAACCTGGTTTTAGGGGTCTAAACGAACAAACAGAACATATCCAAGAATACAAAAAAATGAAATTTACACTCTCATTCCATGGAGAGGGTAGAGGATGATCAACTCTAGGCCAAGTCAAAAGCTTGGGAGCCCATGTTGGATAGGAAGGAGGTGCGAGTAGAGCACCCTCCTCAGTCTCGAAGGATTTTTACCCCCAGGGACCTCGACCAAGGGCCGAGGTAGTGAACATATTGTATAGAGAGCCAGTTCATCGAATCCTGGACAAGATCAAGAATGAATCTTGTTGGGTTAAAATCCAAGTTAATTAATTAGTCAAATTACATGCAACAATCCATCTGTACTGTATATTGCTTACTGAACCCATATCCACACGCCAGAAGAGTGCTAACGATCCATCTGTTGTCTCATAGGTCGTATTGTTCAATGGCCTTAACTCTATTGCTAATATAAACGGTGTCCCAAGTTGCGTGTTTACAAGACAGAGTTGTAAATGATTTAGAGATGGGACATGTATGAGCTCCTTGATGACACCAACGGATTCATTCTTTATTTTAACTGTGTCCCACATATTTGTTCCTAGATGAAGATCAAATTGTGGTAACTTACTTTTTCCATCATAATTCCCACACAAGAAAGTTGCTCGGATCAAATACTTAGTGCCTTTCTTAATGTTTATGCTGTAACAGTTCCGGATTCCTTCAGGAAAGCTTCGGAGAGTCCATGTTACCTGTTGATCAGTGTATTTAAATTCATCTGATATCTTCCTACTTACACCAGAGTCTATGAATGCGGCATCAGAAATATAATCTATGCCTGTTCCCCACAATGTATAGCTCGAATTTTCTGGCAACCCACAATCTATGCTTATGAATTCTGCAAATAGAACGAACAAGACCTTAGCCATGGCCATATGGTTCAGGTTCATGAGTTAACCCAAACCAATAAAATTGCAAGTTTTAGATTGACATCCCGATTGATCCTGGGGATGAACCAGAAGAATAAGAGCCAACCCACCAAGCAATTCACACAAAATATGTTTGAACCTCTCCATCAACCATCTAAATTTCTTCTCAACTATACGAACAAGGCCATGAACATGTTTTCCACCGTCTTATAGTCAATTCATAAGCTATGTTTGGTTGGGGTGAAAAGGAAGAGGGAGAAGAAAATGTGATTTGAAAGTTCAAATAGTGTAAAACACCCTTGAACGTTTAGACCCCCAATTTACAAATTAACCAGTTCAAGCTTTATGTCAAACAACTAGTGTGCGGAAAATGAACAAAAGCTATAATATAGAATTAGAAAAACTATCTAAGACAAATTAAAATCACAACCCACAGTAGATAATAAAAGGCAAAGATAAAAGGGAAGGAAGATGCAAACACAAAGACAACATGCGATGTGTTATCGAAGAGGAAACCGAAGCCCTCGGCGTAAAACCTCTCCACCGCCCTCCAAGCGGTAAACAATCCACTAGAAAATGTAGTTGGGATACATGGACAGCAATAGACCCTCCAAGCCTAATCTACCCAGTGCACCTAAACCCTCCAAGCTTTTTGCTCCAACGAGGTTGCGCCGAACCTTTTTCTTTTCTAGCTTCCCGGATTCCGCTACTAGACCATAGCATCAACCAATGAAGATTGGTTCCTATGGTGAGAACAAGGTTTTGGTAAAATGTCTCTCAAGGGTTTGACAATGGAGAGGAAGAGAGTTGAGGAATTTGAAGAGACACTTATGTAAAGATTGTAGATGAATCAATCTTGTTTTACTCTAGGGTTTCTCTCTCAAAATTCTCTCTGGAAGCTCTCTCTCATTTGTGGGTATAAGGGGTATTTATACTAAGGTGAGAGGAGAATGTGAAACGTCAGGTTTTTCAAAATAGGGCTGGCTCGCGGCTTGGCCTCGCGACTTGACTGAGTCGCGAGATCCAATCGCGAGATAACCGTATAGCCAGTAGTCTTATTTTGTCCTGTAGTGCTCCAGCTAGCATGACTGTTCACCTTCTGGCATGCTTGGCACGTGTGCTGCATTTGGCGGCTTGCAGCCACGAGTCAACCGCGAGATCAAGCCGCGAGTCTCTGTTTTTTTGCACACTCTTGAGCAATCTACACTCTATCTCACTCACTACCCTTACAACAAACCCACCTAAATACAGGGTTACTAAATGCTGAAATACAAGCAAATTTGACACGGAATAAAGCCAATTAGATGGTTGATTAAATTCAACCTTACAATCTCCCCCTTTGGCTATTCAGTGACAAAAACCTAAAACAGACTCTAGACTTAACATGTGAGTTGGGAACAGTTGAGCAAAACTCACTTACACCTAACTCTAGAAGCTGTGAAGCACTTGAATCATATGAACATGAGACTTCTGAAATACAACAATACACCATGATCATTGTAAGCAGAAAATCGTGAAATGCATATGAAACAGGCAATATGTGATCAAGCAAAGATGGAGTTAAGAAACAAACCATGGCATGATCAACCAAGAAGTCACTACAAGGTAGTGAACTCAATGCTCATTCACACTTGGAATGAACACTTGAACATACAAGCAAACATGAACAATGCAACTTACTTGTATGCCCAACACTCAACCAATGCATAAAACACTAGGTATATGCATCTAGGAACAATCCTACAAGGGCACAAGAGTGACAGTACTTAAAAGACAATGCAATACATTTAGATAGAAGTACTGATTTAAACAAAGCATAAAAGGCTGCATAAAGCATGGTACAAACCATAAAGCCTACAAATTATGCATAAAACATAACCCTAAAAGCTTACATAAGCAACATGGGTACAAAAACAATATAAACTGAATAACATCATAACATCAACAAAATAACAGCTACAATATAACAACTTAAACAGAAGAAGAATGCAGAAACACTCCCCCTTAGGTAATATCCTCCCCCTCTGATCAGGCTATCACTCCCCCTTTTTGTCATGGAATAGGCCATACATTCTCTTATAGCCTTCTCTGAATCTGATCCAGTTGAGTTTGAAGTGAGGTAAACTTCATATCCCATCGAGTGCTGTGATGGTGTAGAGTAGATGTGAGTCCAGACATCTTTGTATTCAACTCATGTACAGAGGATACAATGTGATCAAGTTTTTCATCAAGGGAGAGAGTGCTGAAATGAGAGTCACTGTGAGATGCGGAAGTTTCCGATTTGGCTCTCTTCTGACTATGTCCAATGCTTGCATTGAATGTACGCATGTTGATTGGACTCGGTTTTGAGTGAGGAGATTCATCTGCCGTTGGATAAATTCCCTTGAGCTTCAAGATCCTTGAAATGAGACAGCAGAAAGGAATGCACATTCGGGACTCGGTTCGTAGAACCGTTTTACGCAGAACATGAAAGATATGAGCACAGATGTCAATTTCTACATCAGAGATTAGATCATGAAGAAACAAAGCACGTCCGAGGTTCATATACCCAGTGCTTGATAAGGGGTACAAATTGTGAAACATCACAATTGTAAGCACTCTCAGTTTTGGAGGAAGAGAGGAAACACTGACGGAGTTTCCATTGGATGAGAATTCCAAGTCTTGTCCAAGACCCTTCTTAAGGAGTTCCTCATCAGGACAAAGATCATCATAAACCGGTGAGTGACGAAGCAGTGGTCGGTTGATGTGAAGGATCTCTGCCAAATATGCTGGAGAGACTAAAAAGCTCTTTTTCCGAACCCAGCACTTAAGTTCTTCTCCTTCAACAATCGCGTTGGCAAAAAATTCTTTTACCAAATTCTCATACGCGTCATCCAGATCAGAGAGAAGGTAATTCTAATCCTTGTGAGCAAACCATTGTGGAATGTCAGTGTCGTGAAGTGATGATTGGTCAAAAGGTCTTTCCAGTAATAGTGTAGCATGTCGGAAATAATTCTTATGAAACTGAAAGGCAGCATGGGATCTGAACTTGTTGGGAACGAACCCTTTCGAGGAAGAGCGAGTCCCTTTTGTTTGAGGTGAGTAGTCATCTACATCAATGACAGGTTCCTTTTCTTTGGACCCACCTCCTTTCACAGCTGCTTTCTTGAATGGTGACATTTCCAGTCTGAATCATGAATAGAGGAAAAGAAAGAACACAATCCAACAGACATTATTAGCAGTGGGTTAGTATCAAGTTAGGGATAATGAAGAAACCCTAAAAGCTAGATGGGAATATCCAGAAAATAGCAATGAAGGCCAAAAATGACCCAAATGTAGAGACACAATAGAGTGGGTCAGATTAAAACCACACAAAAATGAGAACATCATACACTCAAGTTATCAAACACAGGTAAGAGAGATATGAATACCAAGGAGAACACAAAAAAAATATGAGGAAAAGGCAAAACACAGAGTAAAGAACAAAACCCATACCTTTCCTTGAAGATAGATTGAATGGGAAAAAGTTGTTGAAAGGGTTTGAAGATTACCACAGTGATGATGCAAAAGTGAAAATAAGATCAGAAAATGAACAGACACAGAGTGCAAGACAGGCAAATGAGAACCCCTTTTTGAGAAAAGTGTTGAAAATGAGCTCATTTTCTAGAACACGCGATTTTCGCGACTGACGTAAGTCGCTAACAAGACGCCAGGTCAAGTCGCCAAAACACTTAAAGACAAAATTTTGAAAAATTTTCTAAGTGTTTTTCGCAACTGGAAGGTCTACACGCGAGGGAGTCATGAGTTGAGCCGCGAAAATCTCTGAGTAACCCTCGCGACTGGACCTTTCACTCACGAACAAGTCGCCAAAATAGACCCGCGAACATGCAACTGAGGCCCGCGACTTGGCTTACCCGCGACTGAGTCGCCAAAACAGCGCAAAAATGATTTTTGAAATTTTCAGTATTTAAGAACAAAATACTTTCCAAAAACACCTAAAATACTCAAAAATCTTTTCGTGCTTGAATCAACAAAGATTGAGTATGTGAAAACACATTTCAACAAGTACAATCACACAAATGAATATGGCATTTATTGAACATAAACTTGTGTGTTGTGTGTGGATATCAACAATGAGATAGTCCATAGTCTAATGTGAAGTTTCAATGATCAATTCAACCAAGGCATACACAATTAGCACTAGATTATAAAACCCATCTCAATTATAGAAATATGTATCTATGACCTCCCACAAAACTTGATAATCATAACTTGGAACTTTACATTTGACTCCACTAACAATCATAACAATTGATCTTTTTGATCCTTTTGAGACAATCACCTCTCATTGTGAGAGTGATATTTGATATTTCTCTTTAATAAACAAGCCTTTGGCTTTTTGAATAAACATTCACTTTAATTTTTGGTCGCTTTCCCTTTTTCCTAGTCGAATACTAGTATGTGCGACAGGCTTTTGCAGCTCAATATCTCTTTTCATTTTGAGATTTACATTTGGTGAGCTCCTTTTAGCATAAACAAAAATAAAGAGTGGGAAGATATATAGACATAAGTCTATGCATGTCTCAAGATCAACATAACCATTCACTAATCATTCATGACAAGTTTGAAGATCTATTTACAACAATCACATAAATTTCAAGATTTCTCCCACAGAGATAAGAGTGCAAAGAAACAAGCTATGCTCGAAAATGCACAAAGCCATTAGCACAAAGGTACAAGGCAAAACAAGTTTTGAGACAAAAACTCAACAATGTCAATCAAACCTTTTGATTTTCTAATTTTTATGTGATTTTTGGATTTTTGACACATAAGAAAAAACTTAAAAAGATGAACAACAGTATGCACAAATAGACAAACAATCAAAATCATGCAACACAAAAAGCCAACAAAGTAGTGTGTACCCCAACACAAACAAACATATCATATTATAAATATGTGAAGCACACATCACACAAGAGAGTCAAGGAATTGTACCAACACCAATGGTCTTACGGAGTGATTCAAACCGTGGACCATCGAGAGGCTTGGTGAAGATGTCTGCCTTTTGATTGTCGGTGTGTATGAACTCAAGACACCCAACTCTTTCCTCTACCAGATCTCGAATGAAATGGTAACGTATCTCTATGTGTTTAGATTTTGAATGCTGGACAGGATTCTTGGAAAGATTGATGGCACTGGTATTGTCACAAAAGACACACATCGTCTCTTGAGGAATTCCATAATCATGAAGTAATTTCTTCATCCAAAGAAGCTGAGTACAGCAACTTCCAACGACGATGTATTCTGCTTCAGCAGTAGATAAAGACACTGAATTTTGTTTCTTGCTCATCCACGAGACAAGATTGTTACCGAGGTAGAAGCAGCCTCCTAAAGTACTTTTCCGATCGTCTACACTACCAGCCCAGTCAGCATCTGAATACCCGGCAAGACAAGCATTTGAGTCTTTTGAATACCACAGACCATAGTTTGAAGTTCCATTAACATATCGAATGATTCGCTTAACTGCAGTCAGGTGAGATTCCTTTGGATTAGCTTGATATCTGGCACAAACACCAACACTGAATGCAATGTCCGGTCTACTAGCTGTAAGATAGAGTAAACTCCCAATGATACTCCTATATAAGGTAGGACTTACTTCTACTCCGGAAGAATCAACATTCAGTTTAGTAGATGAGCTCATGGGAGTAGAGGCATGTTTTTTGGAGTCTAGTCCAAATTTCGTGACAATGTTTCTAGCATACTTCTCTTGTGAAACAAATATACCCTCCTTCTGTTGTTTGACTTAAAGACCCAAGAAAAATGTGAGTTCCCCCACCATACTCATCTCAAATTCCTTCTTCATCTCCTTAGAAAATTGAAAAGCACGATCTTCAATGGTAGCCCCAAACACTATGTCATCAACATAAACTTGTGCCACAAGGAGATAATCTTCATCATTTTTGACAAACAAAGTTCGGTTGGCATATCCCCTTTTGAATCCTCTATCTAGGAGGTAATGTGTAAGCCGATCATACCAAGCTCTAGGTACTTGTTTTAAGCCATAAAGGGCTTTCTTCAATCTCAACACATGATCAGGAAAGTGAGGATCCTCAAATCCTTTTGGTTGCTCAACAAACACTTCTTCATTTAGGTATCCATTCAGAAATGCACATTTTACATCCATTTGATAGAGTTTGAAGTTCAAAGTGCATGCAATGGACATGAGAATTTGAATAGATTCAAGTCTTGCCACAGGAGCAAAGGATTCATCAAAGTCCACTCCTTCTACTTGAGTGTACCCTTGAGCTACTAACCGAGATTTGTTTCTAATTATCTCTCCATCTTCATCGGTTTTGTTTTTGAAAATCCATTTTGTGCCTATGATATGAACATTTTCAGGCCTTAAAGCAAGTTCCCACACATCATTCCTCACAAACTGATTCAGCTCTTCATGCATTGACTCAACCCAATTCTCATCTTGAAGGGCCTCTTCTACACTTTTTGGCTCAAATTGAGCAAGGTAGCAATGATATGTTACATGATTGGTCAACAGGATGTTTCCTTTTCTGAGGCAAAGACCTTCATCTAGAGACCCTATGATGTTGCTTTCCGGATGGTTCTTAATTACTCTTGAAGATGGCTTCTTTGATGTGGAGACTTTATCACTTCGAAAGATGGGAGGGTGGACTTCCGGAGGAGTAAGAGGACTTGATGTTTTAGACATCGATCTTGTTTCCATTCTTGGGTTGATGGGAGTCGATTCTTCTTCTGGTGTAGGTTCTTCAACTTCTATATCAAGAGCTTCGACCTCAACATCGGGTTCTTTGGTGCTCGGCCTTTCTCCATCATCAATCATCTCCACCTTAGATAAGGCATCATCAGTCTTGACATTGATGGACTCCATCACTGTCTTAGTTCTCTTGTTAAAGACTCTATATGCTCGACTCGTAGTAGAGTACTCAAGAAGAATACCCTCATCACTTCTCGCATCAAACTTCCCAAGATTTTCCCGATCATTTAGGATATAACATTTGCTTCCAAACACCCGGAAATACTTCACTCTAGGCTTCTTTCCATTCCAAATCTCATAGGCGGTCTTCTTTGTTTCTACTCGGGAAAAAATTCTATTGCCAATGTGACACGAGGTGTTGACAGCTTCTCCCCAAAACTTTTGAGGTATTTGCTTGTTAAGCAATATGACTCTCGCCATTTCCTGAATCACCAAATTTTTTCTCTCTACCACTCCATTTTGTTGTGGAGTTTTGGGGGCTGAAAATTCCCGTTTTATTCCATTCTTTTCACAGAAAGACTCGAATCTTGCATTCTCAAATTCCCTCCCATGATCACTTCTTATTTCTGCAATAGGGACCCCTTTCTCGTTTTGTAGTTTCTTGCACAGAATTTCCAACCTCTCACATGCTTCTGATTTTTCTCTAAGAAATTCAACTCAAGTGTATCTTGAGTAATCATCCACAATGACCATAATGTATCTCTTTCCTCCTAGACTTTCAGTTTTGGTAGGCCCCATTAGATCAACATGAAGTAACTCCAAACACCGAGAAGTAGCAATCACATTCACCTTGTGATGACTTGCCTTTGTTTGCTTTCCCATTTGACATGCACCACAAATGGTCTTCTTCACCTTTCCAAACTGAGGAAGTCCCTCAACTGCTTCAAGTTTGGACACTTTAACTACTTGTTTGAAATTCACATGCCCAAATCTGTGATGCCAAAGTTCCAACATATCAACACGAGCACTTCAACACGAAATGAGTGCCGTGAGAACTACTCCATAACAGTTGTCTGCAGTCCGATTTCCCTCCATGACCTGAATCCCTTCTTCATTGATGACCAAGCATCCCTTCTTAGAGAATTGTACCAGGAAATCATCATCACAAATTTGAGTAATGCTCAGCAGATTTGCCTTCAGCCCTTTTATGTATAACACATCTTTCAACAGCGATAATCTAGGTATCTCGATAGTCCCTTTGCCTAGGACTTGAGCATGACTTCCATCACCAAAAGTCACATAGTCACCAACCTTTTCTTTGAGTGTCTTAAACAGTGACTTATCCCCTGTCATATAGCAAGAACAACCGCTGTCAAGATACCACAAGCATGCATTAAACACCTTCAATGAGGTATGCACAAATAAGCTCACATGAGACAAACATTCTTGACCTTCAAACAAAGTCTCATCATCAGCTTTCATGCTTCTGTCAAATTGACCTTTCATTTTCAGATTCTCAATCATCTCACACAACATTCTATTCTTTCTTTTATATTTCTTAATCAACGATTTAGATTCAGATATGCTACTGTGTAAGATATGATTCTGATTTTCAAAATATTCCAGCATGTGAACAAATATCCTAGCATGTTTCTTAGTTTTTAACAACTCTACAAGTTCATTGCTAAGACACCCTTCAAACATATGCATAGAGTCATTTTTACAAACACTTAAACTACAATTCAGCATGGTATTTTCCATAACAGCTACCACAACACAAGGGTCTAGGATCGCACTTAGGTAATAATACCACACCAAGTGCACCCGCTCTGATACCAATTGAAAGTTCAAAATAGTGTAAAACACCCTTGAACGTTTAGACCCTCAATTTACAAATTAACCAATTCAAGCTTTATGTCAAACAACTAGTGTGCGGAAAATGAACAAAAGCTATAATATAGAATTGGAAAAACTATCTAAGCCAAATTAAAATCACAACCCACAGCAGATAATAAAAGGCAAAGATAAAAGGGAAGGAAGATGCAAACACAAAGACAACACGCGATGTGTTATCGAAGAGGCAACCGAAGCCCTCGGCGTAAAACCTCTCCGCCGCCCTCCAAGCAGTAAACAATCCACTAGAAAATGTAGTTGGGATACATGGACAGCAATAGACCCTCCAAGCCTAATCTACCCAGTGCACCTAAGCTCTCCAAGCTTCTTGCTCCAACGAGGTTGCGCCGAACCTTTTTCTTTTCTAGCTTCCTGGATTCCGCTACTAGACCATAGCATCAACCAATGAAGATTGGTTCCTTCCTAACTGCTTCCCAGAACACCAAACAGCCCTCTCACAGTAATGGATATGGTGAGAACAAGGTTTTGGTAAAATGCCTCTCAGGGGTTTGACAATGGAGAGGAAGAGAGTTGAGGAATTTGAAGAGACACTTATGTAAAGATTGTAGATGAATCAATCTTGTTTTACTCTAGGGTTTCTCTCTCAAAATTCTCTCTGGAAGCTCTCTCACTCTATCTCACTCACTACCCTTACAACAAACCCACCTAAATACAGGGTTACTAAATGCTGAAATACAAGCAAATTTGGTACGGAATAAAGCCAATTAGATGGTTGATTAAATTCAACCTTACATGATTTTATATTGTTTGGCTTGAGTGAAAGCAAGAGGGAGGAAAATGGGGTGGATGGAGTTTTCCAACTTAAACGATAATTTGTTTTTCCCTTCCAAATTGGAAAGAAAAGAATAAAGAAAATTATTAAATTACCAATTATCCGAAAGTTTAAGCTATTAGGATATGGTTAATTTAATCATTTAACAACATATTTCTAACAAAAATGTCAATGAATAAAAAAAGTAATATCAAATTGCCCCAACTTTTCCATCATTCTACTTTTATTTAGTTATTTATATATTTTTATACGAGATAGAAATTCTACTCTAACTTAATCTAAGTATATATGTGTGTAAAGCTCACTCTTAGAAGCTTGAACCCTGACATTTGCCCCCCACACTTTACAAGAACTTTGTATATGTGGAGTGGCTACCATGCCAAAGGTGTGCAATGATCATCATTCTACTTTTAATAAGAAATCATACTGATAATTTACTCTCTATCTTTCCACTTTTTCTTAACTTTTATTCTATAACCAATTAGTAAAAAATATAAATATTTTTTATCCTTCCACTTTTCTATCATATTAACATTTTTTAGGCTCCCACTTTTTCATTCATGCCACCAAAGAGAGCCCTATCATTTATAGAAAAAGGTAATAACACTAGTGTGTGAACGAGTGTCATTGCTCTCTTTGAAAACTAGTGAAAGTGACAAAGGATGCTATTATTGTCTAAAAAATATTTTTGGGCAAATTACAACCTACCCACTTGTGATTTGGCCCTAATTTAAGTTGCTTACTTATAATTTGAAATTTTGCACTTTGCCTACCTGAGTTCTATGTCGTTAAACTTTTGTAACCCACCTCTACGTTTACAGTTAGAAAAACACATTTTAGTTTGAAAATATAACATCAAACAAATCAAAAGGTTAGGGTTTGAAATTTTGCAAAAACAAAAAGGATGAACATTACATAAAAAATTTCAAACAAATACAAATCAAATATCAAAAATTCTGTCTAAAAAAAATAATAATCAAAAGAACACAAAGTTCTATGTGACAAACCCATCAAAATGAAACAAACTTTTGGTGTGAGCTTTAAAGAGAAAAAAATGAAAATAGAGCATGGATCTTGGCTTGGTTTTTGAGAGAGAGAGAGAGAGAGACTCCACAAGAAAAAAACAGCTCAACTCAAAATTTTTATTTCTATTCTCTTAATCCAAGATGACCAATTCCTAAACCAAAATAACCAGATTTCTTTCATATAAAACAGAATGAAACAATGAAATCCCAGATTCATATAGGAAAAAAGAACCTACCAAATTTCATATTGAAAGGAAGAAGATCAAGCAAGAAAAAGAAAAACCCAAATATTAAATATAAAAAAGAATTGAGAAGAAAGAGCAAAATCGTCCCAGTTTTAGAAGGTTGACCATGGCCACCTAATTCCATATCGATATCAAAGAGAAATCTTCCATGACCACATACATCATGGGCTTTTAATGAACTCAAGTTTCTTCCTCTACCTTTGAAATTTCATAATGTTCATAACCCTAGTTTTATGATTTGCCTTATGTTATGTTTTTCAATTAAAATGTGCTTTTCTAACTACAAATGGAAAAGTGGATTACAGAAGCCTAACGGAGCATAGCTTAAGTGGGTAAAGTGCCAAATTTCAAACCATAAGTAAGCAACTTAAATTCAGGTCAAACCATAGATGGATAAGTTGTAATTTGTCCAGGATTTTTATTTATAATTTCCATAGTTCTCGGGAAAAGGAATTTATTTTCATGTTTTTGAGTATTTTAAGGATTTTTAGTCAAATTCGGTTTAATTTTGGTTAGTATATGTTAGGAAAAATATTTAATTTAGTAACTGTACGCATGTACATACCAAAGTATTAAGTTATATTATATATTATAATATTTAATTAGATAATTGCTAAAGCACTAATAAGTTAAAAATAAAATGAAGTTAGTAGGAGAGACAAGTAGCATCATATTATTAAGGGCTCATTTGGAAGATCCTGTTTTTAATTTATTCAGCTTATTTAGTTTATATACAATTTTTTTTTTTTTGAAAATTTTTTTTTTACTAGATACAACTATACCTTTCCCTAATTTAATTTCTAAACCTAATAAACCAATAAAATCAGCTTCCCTCCGGGTGTGATTTGGCTGGTAAGTTGTCTCAAACTTCCTCTTTCGTTCATATCAACAAACATCCTTCTTATAATTACCTTCGTTCAAATTGTATATTTGGTCTTCAATATTTGATATCTATTTTAAAATCATGATACTTTAAAATGTTCCAAATAAAATTCATAAAACCGTAGTCGCTCTAATGACTGAGACTGCTGCAATGTCCCACGAATTTTGTTTGTCATGTAAGTATTTCTAAATATAGAAACTAAACTAATTTTTTAAATATAAGGCCAATTTTTAAATAAAGTTCAAACATAGAAGACTAAAGATACAATTTAACTCAAACGCATTAGTTCACAGAGTTTTTAAAGCTTGATATTTTCCAAATGGTGATTTTCTTAGTGTGGAGCTTGGTAATAGGCCCTCATATGCGTGGCAAAGTATATTGGCTGCACAACGAATTGTCAAGCATGGGAGTAGGTGGCAAATGGGGGATGGCTCCTCC
The DNA here is from genome assembly GCA_028535905.1 of Quercus berberidifolia. NCBI lineage: Eukaryota > Viridiplantae > Streptophyta > Magnoliopsida > Fagales > Fagaceae > Quercus > Quercus berberidifolia. The sequence continues at coordinate 74,019,809 of JAPQVW010000002.1, read as the reverse complement.
ATTAATATACAAACTGATAAATGGCTTCACTGACCTTCTACTTTCAGCATCACAATTCCCCCAATCGGCCTACCACTAGAAGCTACGGTTAGTTCACTCATTTGCCCACAATATGGTACATGGGATGCATATATGATTAGACAACAATTTGTACCTGATAATGCCTCAGCTATTCTCAGCATTCCACTCAGTTCTCACCTCCCCAGAGATCTGTTAGTATGGGCATATAGCTTTAAAGGAACCTTCTCAGTTCGCAGTGCCTATAGGGTCGCTATAACACTACTCCCTAACCCAGAACTAGGAGGCTCTTCTAATGACCAAAACTGTCGGAGTTTCTGGAGAATTCTATGGAGTCTCAATGTGCCAAATAAAATCAAGTTTTTTTTCTTGGAGGGCATGTAAAATTATTTTGCTCACAAAGGTGAATTTATGTCATAGAAGAATTATAGATGATGCTACTTGTGAGGCCTTTGACTCTGCAGCAAAAACTAGAGAGCATATTGTTTGTTTGTTTAGACACCTTTGTTTGTTTTTAGACCCCTTAAAACAGAATCAAATTAACCTAGTTATTTAGCCAAGTGATTAACTTAGTCAAATTATCAAATCTAGGTTAACACACATATATCATATTATTGTAAAGTGCGGAAAATAAAGAACACAACAATATGATAACCCAGGAAAACCAAACCGGTAAAAAACCTGGGGAGGATTTAACCTAGCTATCCTCAAGGTAAAACAGAATCCACTATGAAAAAATTGAAGTTTACATAATAGCGACTTAGACCACTAACATCCTATTGCTACCTCGAGTAGGAAACTTACTAGCATGACCCTATGATAACTCTGAGTCCAGGACTACTTCTTTCTTGGATTCCTAGTAAGTACAAGCACACCCGCTTGTGTATCTTTAAGCTATTGAAAGCAACAACTGAATTGATCACCAAGTTCTTGACATAATCTTGAATCTTGGAAACCCTAAGTATGTGCGAAGGCAACCACCTCTTGATCTCACAAAAGATTCACACACACAGCATAAGGAGCAACCAAAAATGTGGCTAGGGTTTTCCCTTTTATACTTAAGGTAAAACATAAAACCCTACACGTCAAACGGGCATGGGCTGAGTTGGAAAATTCTGCAGAAAAACAATCTGCACGACTTTCGATCAATCAAGCCTAACTTTCTATCGATCGAGCCAGCAGATTTACACAGTAAATCCTGCAAAACACTTGATTCCAACTTTACACATAAACATACTTTGAGCAAGTTTGAAACAAATACCTAAACGTTTTGATCATGGTTTGCCAACATTACAAATTGAAGTTCTAATACATTTAAACCTAAAGTCTGAGAACCCAACAAACTCCCCCTTTGGAAATCCGTGACAAAACACAAACTTAAACAAAATGCTCAAAGTTACATAAAAACAGCCCTTTACAAAATTATTGCCCAACACAACAAATTCAATCTAAATACCATCTATCAGTTGCAAGAGTGGACAATAGCACGACTGAATCAACCTATATATTTCCTGAAATACTCAACAAATGCATAAACGCATGTGTGGAAAATACAAGTAAAACATAAATAACTTCTTGATTTCACATAACACAAAATAAAGACATATTTCATGAATAACCTCATAAATATAAATCAATGAGCAATGTGAAATAAGAAACATATACAAATCAATGTATCTCCCCCTATCATGAATAACCCAATCAAAACAAAGAATACATCATGAGCCAAAAATGTAAATACACAATGAAGCACCTAGATACAATCTAATGACTCCATAAGCTCCACAAATACAAAAATCTCCCCCCTAACTACAAAAACCCTCTACAAATGTACTCCCCTTTTTTTTGACGGAATGCCAAAGGGCAATCATAATCCATCATCAAAAGGAGGTGGTAGAGGCAACCGTCTCAAATGCTCTAGATCTGCTCACAAAGCACGAAGCTCATCAAGCATGTCCACCAAAATCTGACCATGAGCCGCCTAAACGGTCATGACAATCTCCAACATATGTCGAATGTCTGAATCATTCGAGGTAGAAGGTGGTGGAACATCAGCAGCAGCAGCAGGATCAACAGGCTCTTCAGCCGTAGTATCACCTATAGAAGAGGGAGGAGGAGGAGGTACGACTCCAAAAGTCTCTACCCTAGGGCGTTTAGAGCTTGCTCTCATCTGAGCAGCCCTCTGCCTAAAAAAGGTGGCACCTATGGGAGCTATGATATGGATAGGCTCAGACGCCGGAAACTCAACTAAACCTAGATGCAAAAGAATCCGATGAATAAAAACGGGGAAGAAAAGAGCATGTGCCGTAGAACTACTCCTATGAACCTCAATCAAAAAGCAAATGAAAAGATAAGGGAAGCTAATAGGAGCATCAGTAACAAGGGCATACAAAAATGCACAATGCTCCAAAGGAATGGTGTACAGATGAGAGATAGGCCACAAAGAATGACAAGCAATCCTAAAGAAAAGATAGTGAATCTTAGTGAGCTCAGCAGTAGTGATCCGAGGATCAGAGCCCCACTGGACAGAAGACCCAGTGATATAAGACATGATGTCGTCCAGGGGAGGAGACTCATCATAAGGGTAGACAGGATGCTGGACCACTGGCACCCCAAGAGCATCAGCCATTACCGAAGGGGTAATGGTGTACCTTACACCCCGTACCCAACTCCTCACTAGAGTGTTGGCATCATAGGAGTGGATAGAGAGGTTCGAATAGAACTCTCTAATCAAGGTAGTCGGAGGAGGATGCGAAATGTCCAGCAAAGGAAGCCAACCCCTATGCTCAAAGTTTCTCCTAAGCTCACCATCTAGTTCATCTAATAGAACCTTTCTCTCAGCCCAAATGTTTCTCTTAAGGTTAAACTTCTCATAGGCTTCTTGGTTTTTCTCACTCAGGAACCTCTCACTATCAAAGGTGGGGGAAGGAGAAGAAATGGAGGTCCTATTAGCTCTAGTCTTCCTAGGCATGATGCTAAAGATCAAAAGGATAGACACAAAAGAGACAGAGAAAAAAGAAAAGAAAAACCAAGGGCAAATTGCAAGTTAGCACAGAAAAATATAGAAATAACAATTCTATATGATGCATGGACATTATTAACAAATGATGCATGCTCTAATGCAGCGAGAATAAGTTCAATTTTACTCCAAAATCACAAAATTGGCTTGAGCATAGAGTTTACATCAAAAACCCCAAAATTTGAAAAACCCATTTTCACAAAACCCAACAAATTGATCAATTGATCATTACACAAGATAGGTAACACAATATAATGATCAAATGAGTCAATCTAACAAGCCAATTTCATCAATTTAAACCAAATTGAACAAAAACCCCAATTCGAGTAGTTTCAAGCCTTAGAAATTTCAATTTTTCACAAATCACCAAATTGATCAAATTAATTCACAAAGATCAGTTTTATATTGTCCCAAAAAAAACCCATTGATCAATTTCCAAAGAAAAAGCTTGAATCATCAAAAATCCCAAATTCCCTTAGGTTCGAAATTTACCCAACAATGCATGAATTAATGCATGAAAACTGTAAAAAAAATGAAAAAGAAAGGGCAATAAGGTCTTATTGGCCTTGAAAGAGAAAAACCTTGCAAAAATTTTGAAGGAAAACGACAAAAGTTTGCTTTGACTCCTTGACCAATCGAAGAGAGAGAGAATAGTGTTTGAAAAGGTTTGAAGTGTAGAACACGTGAGAAACAAAGGTTTTTAAAAAACTCTTTATACGATTTTCGATTGATCGAAAATTAGATTTGATCGATCGAAAATCACTTTCGATTGATCCAATAGCGATCGAAACACACAGAGCCAAACCAAAACTTTAATCGCAATTTCGATCGGTCGAGAAACAAGTTTGATCGATCGAAATTGTGGAAAAACCAATTTTTTGAAAAACAAGGCAATTTTATGCAGAAACTCCTTAAACCATAGTATTTTATGAATAAAATGCATGAGTATGAGATGAAATACTTTTCAAAAACACTTGTTTTGAGCCCAGTTTTTCCAAAATTAAGATTTTCAAACAATTCGCCTGAAATTCTCAAGCTTCAAACACATTGTGCATAAAATTCAAGGAATTTTCAAACTTGGTTGGCCAAACCAAAATCACACACAATAACTTGTACAGAGTTTAGCAAAGAGTAACTTGTGTAGCGTGTGCATCTAGTAAAAGCTTAAGCTACATGTGAGGTGATATGTAAATAGAAATCAATCACAATTTCTACAAAATTCATCACATAAATTTGAGAGTGACTATCACCTAAAGAGTTACATCATATAACTCCCACATCTCCTAGAAAACAAGCTTGCAATCATGTAAGTTTCTTGATTTGCCTCGTATTGTACACAACAATTTTATTTGATTAGAAGTTATTAAAGCCCAATAATGTACACACCAATTTTAGCATTTAAACCGAGACTACACCTTATGTTCTTTTTGTGCATGTGCTACACTTTCTTGAGTACAAAATCTTACGATATGCACTAAGGTGTTCATGATTGGCTAGTAAACAGTGGTGAGATGGTTATTTATGCCTTTCTCTTAGGATTTTTTAGTCCTCACGATCAAAGACATGTGACTTCAAGATCAAGATCTTGTGATCAAAAACTATAAACATCTTCCCACACAACATGCACTACAAAGCTCAAACTAGTCAAGTGCAATAAATAAGCTCATCCAAGCTAAACAAAGTACATAAACATGTTATGTAAAAATAAATTGGCCAACCTTGATTTCAAATCTAAGAAAATAATGCAAAACACAATTTGCTTCCTTTTTTTTTTTTTTTTTTTTTTTTTTTTTTTTTTTAATGAAAAGAAGAAACAAAAACAATCCTAGAATTAAATGCATGAATGTTATGCAATCCAGATCCTAGAAAAACAAAGAAAACAAAAACAACAAAGAATAATGGTTACAAAGAGTAGAGCGATGAAGCACAAGGATCATGTCAGGAAGACTTAATTAGATTGAGCCTTTTGCATCCAAAACATTTTAGATGCACCTCGAGCATTGGATTTCTTATTCACATTAGAATGATTTCCAACTCCAGGATTGGAATAAAGGTTTAAAGCCTTTACCAATTCATCAATAAGTACCATAGGATCTTGTGCTTGAGGCACAGGTACTTTTGGCTTGTTTGCCCGCTTAGCAGCTTGTAACTTAAAACAGTTTGGACGAATGTGCCCAGACTTTCCACAAAATTGACAAACCCAAGCAGGCTTATCATGCAACTTGCCCTTAAGAAGGTTAAGAGTCTTAGGTTTAGACTCTTGAAGATCAACCCTAATCTTCCTAGGTGGTGTAACATCTACAGATTTAGCAGCCTCACTCACAGAGGGTTTGACAACCTCACTCATAGGGGGTTCGGAAGAAGAAGAAGGAACAAAGTTTATGGAATGAGGTGCAGGCACAGAGATACTTTCTACAAAACCTAAGCCAGTTTTGTCAGAGGGAGATTTTTGAACACTCAGCATGTGATCAAGTTTGGAGCTTGCAGACCTATTAGTTTGTTCTTTAGTAACAGATAATTCAAGTTCCAAATTCTTAACTTTATTAAGCAAAAATATGTTCTCAGTCTTCACATTATTTAACAATTCATTAGCATCAAATAGTTTCACAAGCAAATTTTTCTTTTCAAGTTCAAGAGATGCAATTTTCTTTAAGCCTAAATCAACACACATAACATCCTTTGTAGCAAATTTGCAAAGTTTATTGTAGGCTTGTTGTAAATCTGCATCCTCAGAGAATTCCCCATCAGAAGGGTTCTCCTCAACAACAACACTTTCATCAATTACAGCAGTAGCAGTGAAAGCAATGAAGTTTCCATCCTCATCACTACTAGATTCATTGTCAAAAACTTCATTATCACTAAGGATTACAGCCATAGCCTTACCCTTAGAACTCAAGAATGTAGGACATTCAGATTTCACATGACCATACCCTTGACACCCAAAACATTGTTGACCCATAGAATTATTAGAAGGTTGAACTACTTTTTCTTTAGGTTTTTCAGTGTTACTAACCTTAGTGGGATCATTCCTCCTAAAATTTATAGGTTCACCAGTGTTCTTACCTCTTACCCTTCTGTTATTGTTCCTAAGAAAATTTCTAAAGTTCTTGGCAAGGTAAGCAATCTCTATAGCAGAGAGCTTATCATCAAATCTACTCGCATCAACATCATCAACAGACTTGAAAGCCATTGATTTGGATTTGCTAGTCTTAGGTAAGTCCAACTCATAGGACTAAAGAGATCCTACAAGAGTCCACATCCTTGCTTTCAGTGATGGCTGTCACTTTGAGTCTAAAATCCTCAGTCAAAGATCTAAGAATCTTCCTAACAATTTTAGGTTGATCATAGATTTCACCCAAATTATATGCAGAATTAACAATATCATTAAGCTTAGCATAGAATTCATCAAAAGATTCATCATCAGACATCCTAATGCTTTCAAATCTAGTTGTTAATTGCTGCAACTTATTAATTTTAACATCCTTTGTGCCTTCATGCACAGTTTGGAGGATATTCCAAGCAGTATGAGCAACCTTAACATTAGAGATTCTCTTAAATTCCTCCATAGAAACAGCATTAAAAATAGCATTCATAACATTGCTATTAAAAGAAGCTGCTTCTTTCTAAGAAGTTTGCCACTCACTAACAGGAGTAGTAGGCTTCTCCCATCTATATTCAACGAAGTTCCAAACTCTTTCATCAATTGATTTCAGGAATGCTTTCATCCTTACTTTCCAATAAGAATAATTATTCCCATCAAAGTGAGGTGAAATAACAAGAGAGTGTCCGTGTTGCATGACAACAAGGGTCAAGGATCAGCTCAGAGATCAAAAGATCTACAACAAGAGAGCTACTCGCTTTGATACCACTTGTTTGTTTTTAGACCCCCTTAAAACACAACCAAATTAACTTAGTTATTTAGCCAAGTGATTAACTTAGTCAAATTATCAAATCTAGGTTAACACACATATATCATATTATTGTAAAGTGCGGAAAATAAAGAACACAACAATATGATAACTCAGGAAAACCAAACTGGTAAAAAGCCTAGGGAGGATTTAACCTAGCTATTCTCAAGGTAAAACCAAATCCACCATGAAAGAATTGAAGTATACATAATAGCGACTTAGACCACTAGCATCCTATTACTACCTCGAGTAGGAAACTTACTACCACGACCCCATGATAGCTCTAAGTCCACGGACTACTTCTTTCTTGGATTCCCAGCAAGTACAAGCACACCCACTTGTGTATCTTTAAGCTCTTGAAAACAGCAACTGAATTGATCACCAAGTTCTTGACATAATCTTGAATCTTGGAAACCCTAAGTATGTGTGAAAGCAACCACCTCTTGATCTCACAAAAGATTCACACACACAACATAAGGAGCAACCAAAAACGTGGCTAGGGCTTTCCCTTTTATACTTAAGTTAAAACATAAAACCCTACACGTCAAACGGGCTTGGATTGAGTTGGAAAATTTTGCAGAAAAATAATCTACACGACTTTCGATCGATCGAGTTAGGTAGATTTACACAGTAAATCCTGTAGAACACTAACTTGACACATAAACACACTTTGAGCGAGTTTAAAACAAAGACCTAAACGTTTTGATCATAGTTTGCCAACATTACAAATTGAAGTTTTAATACATTTAAACCTAAAGTCTTAGAACCCAACAACCGTAAAACATATTTTTTAACCTAATATATTAGCCAATTAATTACCTAGGTTAATTATGAGATCTAGGTTAAATAGTGAAAGATCATATCATGCACAGTAGAGGAAAAATAAATAACACAAAAATATGATCACCTAAGAAAACCAATGAAACAAACCGTTTCAAGGTAAAAACCTAGAGAGGATTTGACCTAGTTATCCTCATGGTAAACAAATCCACTAATAGAGAATTTAGATTTAAAAGTGTATTAGGCAATGCTTAAAAGTGTTTGTTTCAAGTTTCAAGTTTCAAGTTTCAAGTTTCAAGTTTAGCTGACTGTAGAAAAAGGAAGAAAATTTCTATCAAGTTCAACCGATCGAGAATTAGGTTCAACCCATGAAAACATTTAGGGTTTCATTCAAACTTCTTCACGTATAAAAGAGAAACCCTAGCTATGTTTTTCAGACTTTTGAAGACTTGTGTGTTACTCTTTGTGAGATCTAAGATGTTTTATACCTTCTAACTACACAAGAATCTACCGGAGCAAGATCTACAATCAAGCGTAAATAGAACATAGTTGCTGCATCAAGATCATTACTGATGGTGATCTGAAACCTTTGAGTGGGATCTCAAAGTCACAAGAAAGGCGGCTTATGTTGGTGTAAATCCAAGGAGAGAAGGAATCCGTAGATTCGGAGCTTGCACATGGTCGTGTCAGTAAGTTACTACATGAGGTAGTAATAGTTTTAAGGTTAAATATGATTGTAAAAACTTCAATTCTCTTATAGTAGATTTATTTTACCTTGAGGATAGTTAAGTCAAATCCTCTCCAAGTTTTTACCTTGAAATGGTTCGTTTTATTGGTTATCCTAAGTCATCATATCGTAGTGTTATTTACTTTTCCGCTTCTTTGCATGATATGATTTATTTGTGTTTAACTTAGATCTGAATAATTAATCTAAGTAATCACTTGGTTAATATATTAGGTTAAACAATCTGATTTAAGGGGTCTAAACGAACAAACAAATTTATCTCTCAAAAAATATCTATAGAAGAACGTGAAACAAGGGATAGTTAATTGATTGATGAAAAGAGAAAGTAAATGTAGGGACAACTTGTAGGGACAGCTTATAGTGGAAGCACTTTAGCTGATTTTAATTATTAGCACCATAACAAATGAAAGAAATAGGCACTAATATATGCCAAGGGTGTTGCTATCTATGTAACATTACATGGATAGAGGAAAATTCTAGTATGATCGAGTCCACTTTGACTCATAATGTATTGAATTTCTCTTCTTTTTAATAAAAGTTATTGTATTCTTATTTAAAAAAAAGAAAAAAAAAGGAAATATACAATTTAACTGAAAATATCTAATAGGTGCATTGAAGAAAAAGAAGAAAACATCATGTTAAGATTTGAGAATTTCAAATAAGTTCGTGTAAATGTTCTTGTAAAATTGATTTATTTTAATTGTAAGAAGTCACAAATGTTCAAAATAATTACCTTATATTAAGCCCTTTTTTTTTTTTTCCTTACTTACAGCCTTATATTAAGATTCTAGTTAGTAAAAGTCTTAATTTTTTTCATCTATAATATCAACTTTAGATTCCATAATAATTTATCTCTCAAAAATAAATTTATAGAAGAACGTGAAAAAGGTGATAGTTGATTGATTGATAAAAGGAGAAAGTAAACCTAGGGACAACTTGTAGGGACAACTTGTATGGACAGCTTATAGTGGAAGCACTTTAGATGATTTTAATTATATCAACTTTAGATTCCATAATGATTTATTTCTCAAAAATAAATTTATAGAAAAACGTGAAACAGGGGATAGTTGATTGATTGATGAAAGGATAACGTAAATGTAGGGACAACCTGTAAGGATAGCTTATAGTGGAAGCACTTTAGATGATTTTAATTATTAGCATCATAATCGATGAAAGAAATAGGCACCAATACAGTCCTTGTTATCAACTTTATTTTTTATACTTTCTAATCCACATGACTCACAAGTAGGCACATATTACAAGCTTGTAATAATAATGCTTCTACTTTTTGTAATAGGAAAATATTATATACGAGCCCTCTTGTCATAGGACATATTGAAGGTATACAGAATTTATTGCAAGTTTTTGTCCGAGAGAGAATGCTTGTTGAGTTTAACTCATTGCAACTCGCAGAGAGCAGAGAAAAGTAGTGACTAGTGATAGAGGAGATGGTATATATTCACTGATGGAGGAACTGAAATCTGAAATTAGACGTACTGACCATTTGTGTTACCCTTCTTATATTTCTAGATTTTATGATGAATTAGCATTGCCAAAAGTCATTACCAAAAAATAGAAAAAACAAAAGCCATTGCCAAAAAATGCCTTTCAAGCTCCAATTATTTGAGTAAATGTCATTATGAGGGGACAGCCAGTTTTGTTGTATGTGTAATCATCCAGGTGCTCATTGGCTGACATGAATTGGAATACCCCTTTTTCTAGGTCTTCCGAGATCATTGTTAGGGTCTCACTTTTTCCATGGTCGATACTTCGTGGAAAATTCAGTCTTCAACTGTGCTTACACTTACACCTTCTAGTTATTTTCCATGCCAAGCAGAACCTTCTCAAATCCTTTTTCTATTTATTATTATATCAAATCCCATTAAACTTTAAGAATTTTATTCCAAATCCATCCAAATTTAGTTTGAAAATTTAAACCTTCCCCAAACCTATCTATTTATCATACCATAAGTCGGTCAAGCAGATAAATTTTTTTATTTTTTATTTTAACAAATTGTTATGACAAATGGAGGAAGGGAATTTTCACCCTATTTCTCTTCATAAATGAAAGTAGTCAATATCACTGAAATTCAAGACTCTTAACAGCTTGATAAATTAAGATTAACCTAAATTTAAAATTTTGAAATACACAAAAAATTGAAATATTTTTTAACTAAAGTTTAGCATTAACAAGCCTTTTAGAGTAAATTTAAGTGGTTAGTCAATATCTCGGATCTAACCTTTAAGGATTACTTCTCTAAAATTACTAAGTGTGTGTGACAGTTGAATTATACACACCCATTGAGTAAATTCTGTACCGTACAAACTGATATGGTTGATATTTGTGGTTTTGATACTTAGGCCAATACAAAAACATTGTCATATCATGTTGATTTAAATATTGGCCATACCAAGATTGTTTCGACCGTATCAAAGTGAACAAAGTAAATACCAGATTTCAGTCGATAAATTTGAATTGAAATGGAAAATAGAAAAGAAGAAAAAATCAGCCACTATCTGCCATTACGTCCCTTGATTGTTGTCACATTGCTGATTGCACCCTCCTCAGCCTGAGGATTGAGATCCGATGCAATTTCTATATGCAATTGCACCATGCAATTAACCCCCCCCTCACAATAATTTTCTACCATTCTTTATTTTTTACTTTTTTAAATTTTTTTTAATTCAATAGTTGAGATTTAAAGTTGTTTTTTACAACTTTAAACCTCAATCATCTATAACAATTACATCAGGTGCAATATCTAATCTCAATGCTCATCTTTCATGTCCGTGTTATTCTTCTACCTACTTCTTTTTTCTTTTTCTTTTTCTTTTTTTATTCCTTTTTTTGTCCTGCCACTGCTCCCACGTGAATGATTGATAGACGGACAGAATTTGGAAAATATGAAAAGTTTGAATCAATTTTTAAAACTATTCAAAACATTATCTTTATCAAATCAGGCCAAGTCTTCAAGACTTTAAGCCTTATTATGATTACTATTATTATTATTGGATTGAATGGATTAAGATTTGATATATTAGGTGAGATATAGATTTATAATTTAAAAGACTCTTAAATATTTAGATATATATATATATATATATATATATATATATATATATATAATTATTAATGGTAACTCTAAAATGCCACACAAGTTTTTTTTTATATGAAAGGTATGATATATATATATTTATTGTAAGGTTAAATTTATTCAATCATGTGTTGGCTTTATTCGGTGCCAAATTTGCTTGTATTTTAGCAATTAAATACCATATATTTAGTTGGGAATCATGTATGGGTTGTGTGTGAGAGTGTGAAGAATTCAAGTGTGTGTAAATTCAAGAGAATTCTCACGATTGGATCTCGTGATTCACTCACAACTATTGACTCGCCAAAATGCCACACATGTGAAGCATGCAGGAAGCTGAAGGGTCATGACAGTTGGAGCACTACAGGACAAAAAAGACAGTCTAGCCAGTCAGTTATTTCGCTACTTAAACTCGTGACTTATCTCAGTCGTGAGTGAGTCACCAGAACACCCTGTTCTGCAGAAAAGTGTCCTTTCACATTCCTCACGTACCTTACTGTAAATACTCTTATACCCACGAAATGTAAAGAGCTTCCAGAAAGAATTTTGAGAGAGAAACCCTAGAGAACAACAAGATTGACTTATCCACAATATTATATCTTTAAATCTCAAATTCCTCTACTCTTACCCTCTCCATTGACATACCCTTGAGAGGTTCATTAGCCAAATCCTTATCTCACCATACCCATATTTGTGAGGAGGTTATTTGGTGCTTGGGAAGCAGTTCAGAGATGACCAATTCATTTGGTTGATGCAATGAGCTTATTGCGAAATCCGGAAAGTTAAAGAAAACACAGTTAGGCTTAACCTTGTTGGAACAAGAAGCTTTGAGGGCTTAGGTGCATTGGGTAGATTTGGCTTGGAAGGCTTATTACTATTCATGTATCCCAACTTTATTCTTTAGTGGATCATTTTATCGCTTGGAGGGCAAAGGAGATGTTTTTCACTGAGTTCTTTGGTTTCCTCTTTGATAACACGTGTTGATGTTATCTTTGTGTTTGCATCTCTTTAACCCTTACTCTTTACCTTTAATTGCTACTGTGTTGTGATTAATTATGATTTAGAGTAGTTTGTTTATTTGGGTATTGGGTGTACTTATCATTCTGCATATATATTGTTTGAGTATAAGCTTGTGTTAGTTATTTTGAAATTGAGAGTCTAAACATTCACTAGTATTTTACACACCAAATGAACTTTCATATATATATATATATATATATAATTTCAACTTATGGCACCCGTTTCTGATTATAATTCTTTATTATTATACTAAGACACCAATCGGTTTTTAATGTAGGTGAGGATTGAATTCAAAATCTCTTATACAACTATCATAAACTTTATTAGTTGAACTAACTAGAACCCACTTTGATATTAATTTTCTTCGAAATATGGGTCATGTTAACAGATGTCTAGAACAATTGTTAATAAACTATAATAGGAAAGTTTTAACACCACTTTTATGAGAAATATAAAAAGTTGTCAATAACATTTATTATTTTATCATTCTGCTAATAAAATGTTTCTAAAACTAGTTCCCTAGAGCATTGGTTAGCATTTCCCTTGAAATATTTGATTTCTTAAGTTAAACCGAAACTACTTTAGTTATGCATTGACTACATGCATGAAATATATAAATTAAATCAATTAATTTCAACAATATTTTACCGTCTAGAATGGTGGTCACGGATGCTCCCTCTCTAGTCCTTGTTCTGTACGTACTATTATTGATTCTGATTTACGTTGTTCACCCGTTCCATCAGATTGTTAATGAATAATGATTACATACCATTTCAAAATGTTCTCTTGTTAGTACTTTTGCTTGCAATAGGCATTTCCATTTTTTTAAGGTAAGCTTATCCAAGTTTTTGTCTAGATGAGTGACGTCCATTGAATTGTGGAAAAAAAGGATAGGAATAATTACGTTGTGTCAAGGAAAATGGAGGAAAAAGAAACTGGGAAGTGAAAGAACTTGGGATTTGTTCTTTCCTTCCGCTAGAAAGTGCTTAAGCTTCAACAGTAGTGCTAGAAAATTCTTGTCAGAACTTTATGAGGATTGATTGTGTGCTTCCAAGGGCACTTTCATGGTAGTAGGCTCACTTGTATTTGTAGCCCTTAAAGTCCAACCCATGTAGTAAAGAGAATATGGGCCAAAGACCCAACTCTTGTAGTATAGTAATTGTGGGCCAAGAGCCCAATAGCTTATAAGACCCAAAATAAATAAATAAATAAATAAATGAAATTAATACTTGTTTTGGCTATGCCCAATAATGTGTGTATTTTTTATTTTTTGCCAATTCAAAGTTTGTGATTGATCGAATATTAAAAAAATAGCCCTCAACAATGAATACTTCCTTAGGTTACTTTTTTGCCAATTCTGAAATTGAAGAAATGGGTTACCAGACGTTGACAATGGCTTTCCTTTCACTATACTCGTACCCAATTTGAATTCCAAAATTTTCAATATGCCAAAAAGTTAGAACATGAAAAATATATGCTGAATTTAATAATTTATTATAATCCCGAGTTTGCCATTCAAAGCCACAATGCACATCACAAAAAAATTGTTGATCAACACCATCATAACACAGTAATGTGGTTACACATAATTTGCAATGACAAATGTTAAAGAAAAGTAGGCAAAGCAGGAAAGCTTCAAGATTCAACATGTAATGACAATTTTAAGAGAAATGCTATATCTATAACATTTTCATAATACTTTCACTACAAATTCTATATTGCAGATTATCACTTGTTGTTACTAGTGGGTAAGAAAGTAATTTAAATGGTGAATTCAAATTAAAAACCCATAACAACCTGTCAACTAAGATTTGTAGTGAAAATCTTCTTAAATAAAAAGGATTTGTTATAAAAATGTTATAAACATAGCACTTCTTCAAATTTATTCATCCTTGGAATAACTTCAGAACTATCTTGCAAATGGATTGGTTACAGTAGTCACATTGGATAGTGAAAATTTGACTTGATTCAGTCATGCTGTTTTTCTTTCATTGAGTTAATTCTGTTGCTAAGCACTCCTTTAGATCACTCACTACTTGACTCAAGTTTGGCCTATCGACGGAACCTAGAATTATATTTGTATGTAGACAAGAGACATTTGAGTTTGAGCTTGGCTTGGCTTGATTAATCAGTCAAGCCAAGCTCAATCTTAATATGAAGCTCAAACTCGAGCTCAAGTCAAGCTTTTGAGCTTGAGATCTAAAGAAAATTACATTATCAGATGGTTAAATTAAATCTCTAAAATTAAGAAAAAAGAAAATAGTATACTCATTTTATCATGCATCTAGTTCTATTTATGATTAGCTTTTATTCAAATTGAAAATTTACATAGTTAAATTCATTCATTCATTCATCATTCTTTGTTTACAGTTTCCGCAATTGCTCAAAATACAATATTTACATTCACGTTAGATAGTAAAGAACTAAAAAATTACTTGTTTGTAACTATTATGAATGAAAAAATACTAACATGTTTCATAACTTTACTTTAAATGATTGATAGAGAAGGATTATATATGGCCTATTTAATTAATTTATTTATTTTTAAATGTAACTATAGTCTAAAGTGGTTATTGATCAGTTTAAAGGGAATGAAAAAATTAAGATAATGGGTAGTGGTCCCATGTTAGTCATGTCATTATTAAGATATGTGTAATGAGTATATTTAGCTAATACATAAAACTTATAAATGAGCCTATACTTGAATTGTATTGTATCAAGTCTAATAGTTCACGAGCTTGTTCGTGAACAAATTTTTTTGCTTGGGCTCAGCTTGTTCATTAAACAAGCCTAAAACTAAGGCTCAAGTTTGACTTATTTATAAACAAATAAACATGAATGAACTTTTTATTGAGCCGAGCCTGAGTTGTTCATTATCGTCTTGGTTTATTTACAGCCCTAGTTTTATCCCAATTTATCTTTTATGCATTTGGTAAATACTTTTTGTCCGTAATTCTTTTTTTAAATGTCAATTTGAACTGATCAATAACGATAATTTTGCAAATAATCAAAGTTGAACGTGAGTTCAAGAGCCTTGTAGCTAAAGGTGAGCATGGTTTAGTGATTATACGTAAACTTTCCCATTTGCAGGTTTTTTGTTATCGGATGGATGCATATGCGTATGCAGTCATAGAAGCGTACGTTGCAAATTCGTCTGGAGCTTAGTGTGTTTGATGTATCGCTTGAGTTAAAAAAAGGGCAAAATGACGAAACTCAGCAACAACTTCTAGCCATCTACTGGAGGATATTAATAAGTTATTGTGTTCTAAATTTTTATCTTGTAATTTTTAATATGTTTGTACTAGTTCTAATTGTGTGGCTCATAGTATAGCCTTTCTGTTTAGATCTTAGGGCTCGGTTTGGTTGGAGGACCATCCTTTTAACTTTTGGCACTGCTTTGGCAGTTGATGTAATCTCTTGATAAATAATTTTTTTTGTTTTTTTTTTTTTAAATAAAAACAGAAAAAGAGCATTATAACTAAATTGGTTAACATCTTCTAATATTTTTAAAGGAGATAGATATGGTTCAAATCTTCTCACTCTAAACTATCAATATATTCGAAAAAAAAAAAAAAAAAGACATAAGAAGCCCTATTCTCTTAAAAAGGGAGCAATTAATGCATCTTATCAAACTTTATGCACTTGCGGTAAATTATCATTATTGTTACCATGTCATTTCTCATATTGTTCATTAAAAAAAAGTCATTTCTCATATAATTTGTTTTGTTACAAGATTTGGTTTTTAGACAATTATGTCTAAAAATTAACTTTTCTACTTGTTTCAATTGTTGTTGTAAATTTGTGTAATGACAGCATGTCCATTAAATAATCCATTACACATTAAAATCTCCCTTATTAGAGATAGATAGATAAATATCCGAGCATATGTAAATGTCTCACATCCATTTAGATTTGATTGAAAAAAAGGGGAGGGCTATTTCTATTTTATTTCTCTTTAAAAAATAAAAATAAAAAAATAAAAATAAAAAAACACTAAAAATAAATGGCGCCTTCTATAATTATCCAAAAACCATTAAAACAAAAACAAAAAAAAAAAAATAGCCGGATCAAGACGTCAAATGGCAGTGCCGTGCCGAATTGAAAATACAATGTGCCTAATTTTTAGAAACGTTTTACCTTGCTAAAGGATTGAGTTCGGTACTGAGATCCATATTGATAATTTCTAATGAATCTTTCAATTCAACCCCATAGCCCTCCATCCTTTGAGATAATTCAGTTGTCAAACTTTCCTTTAATTCTATGACTACCTGACTCATAGTTGGCCTTCTACTGGAAGTTGGAGATACACAAACCACGGTTATTTCAACAGCTTTCCAAACCGAGTTAACATTGAAATCTCCACGCAACCTTGGATCAACAATATTTTGAATATCCCCTTTAGCAAGCATGAAACTCACCCATTGGCTTATGTGAGTTCTTCCATGGGATCTTTTAATCACAGGTCAATTTGTGATAATCTTTAATAGAACAACTCCAAAGCTATATGCATCACTTTTTTCATTTAACCAGTTTGACTTGTAGTACTTGCAAGTCAAAGCAAGTTACATTTCCACATTTCCTGCAACATTATTATTCATGAAAAACTTCTCAACACTTTTGATATTGTTTGTGGTGTAATGGTCTGATATTCATTGAATAAATATCAAACTAACTGATTATAACTCATAAGTATATTTACAACATGAATTATTAACTTGATATATAAGATTAAAGTCATTATATTCCATAGTCTTTTTTTTATAAAAATTCTAAATGAATATCATCTTCTTAAACTCTCCTGAGAATATAAAATTGTGTAGGTTGCTATAAACTTGTACAAAAGTTATACAAAAGAAGAAAAAATTAATGATTCTCATGTTCAATAAATCAAAATAAAATATATGCTCCTTGTAAACATAAATTTAATAATACTTATGACAAAAGGAATGGTTAAAGAAAAAGGCTAGATCATTTGTTGAAATATATATATATATATATATATATATAAAGTTTGATGATTGGGCTACCTTAAATTTTTGGACGGACCAACTGAAATTATTGAATGTCCAAACTTTATAATAATAATAATAATAATAAAAATAAATTGATGATGGTTGGACTTTGATTAATCACTTCATATGGTATCTTATAAGCTTTTGAAGTCTCATAATTTTACACATCATTATTTAAATTTAAATTTTTAATTGATTTCAAATTCTATTTTGTATTTCAACCATCTTTCACAATTTTTTTATATCATATTTTCTTTAAATGGTAGATGATATAGTTTAGTATATAAATTCAATCATCATAAATACCTATTCATAATTAACATAATTATCAAATTTCATATTAAACATAAAAAAGAGGATAAAAATCATAATTTTGTTAAACTCCGTCTTGTATGATTTTTTATTATTTTTTTTGATATAATACATGATTTCCTTTTATGAGAATTTTTTTTTTATCAATTGAGTTAACTAGAGCTCACAAGTAAACTAAATAATAGAAATACTCACTTCGCGTCCAAGTATCCAGGGGTGCCAACGACATTTGAATGTTCAATAAGTGTATAAAATACTATGAACGTTTAGACCCCCAATTAACAAATTACCAATTCAAGCTTAATTTGAAACAATTAACGTGCGGAATATGAACATAAGCTTAATACAGAATTGATAAACAATCTAAACCAAATAAAATCACATCCACAGCAGAAATTAAATGACAAAGATTAAAGGAAGAGAAATGCAAACACAAACACAACACAACGATGTGTTATCAAAGAGGAAACCGAAACCCTCGGCGTAAAACATTTCCGCCGCCTTCCAAGCGGTAAATAATTCACTAAAGAATGTAGTTAGGATACATGAACAGCAGAAGACTCTCCAAGCCTAATCTACCCAGTGTACCTAAGCCCTTCAAGCTCCTACTCCAACGAGGTTACGCCGAACCTATTTCTTCTTTAGCTTATCGGATTCCACTGCAAACCATAGCATCAACCAATATGAAATTGGTCCCTTCCTAACTGCTTCCCAAACACCAAATGGCCTTCTCACAGATGTAGGTATGGTAAGAAAAAGTTTTGGTAATGAACCTCTCAAGAATGTAACAATGGAGAAGAAGAGAGTAGAGGAATTTGAAGAGTCTCTATGTGAAGATTGTGGATGAGTCAATCTTATTTTTCTCTAGGGTTTTTCTCTCAAAATTCTCTTTGGAAGCTCTCTGCATTTTGTGGGTATAAGGGGTATATATACTAGGGTGAGAGTGGAATGCGAAAAGTCAGTTTTTCAAAACAGAGCTGGCTGGCGACTTGGCCTCGCGACTTGACTGAGTCGCAAGTTCAAGCCGCGAGGTAACTAAACGGCCAGTCTGTACTTTTTGTTCTGTAGTGCTCTAGCTGGCATGATGCTTCAACTTCTGGCATGCTTGGCACGTGTGCAACTTCTGGTTGCTTGCAAGCCGCGAGCCACCCGCGAGATCTAGTTGCGAGTCCTTGCTTCTTTGCACAATCTTGAGCATTTCTTAACATTCTCTCACACACTACCCTTACATGATTCCCACCTAAATACAGGGTTACTAATTACTAAAATACAAGCAAATTGGCATGGAATAAAGCCAACAAGATGGTTGATAAAATTCAACCTTACAATCTCCCTCTTTGGCTATTCCGTGACAAAACCCTAAAACAAACTCTAGACTTAACATGTGAGTTGAGAACAGTTGAACAAAACTCACTCACACCTAACTCTAGAATCTGTGTAGCTCTTGAAACATATGAACAAGAATCTCTTGAAACACAACAACACCATATGATCATTGTATGTAGAAAAACTTGTAATGCATATGAGCCAAGCACAATGCGATCAAGCAAAATGGAATTAAGTAATAAACCATGGCTTGACCAGACAAGAAATCACTATAAAATAGTGACCACAATGCTCATTCACACTTGGAATGAACATCTGAACATACAAGCTAATAAGCTCAATGCAAATCACTTGTATGTCCAACACTCAACCAATGCACAATACATGAAGTATATGCCTCTAGGAGCAAGATCCTACTAAGGCACAAGAGTGAGAGTACTTAAAGAAAATGCATAACATTTAGCTAGAAGTACTAGGCAACAAAGCATAAAGGCTGCATAAGCATGATACAAACCATAAAAGCCTAAAAAACACAAGGAAACAAACCCTAAAGCTTACAAAAGCAACATGGGTACAAACAAAAAAAATACTGAATAACATCTTTAAATATTAATAAACCAAAGTATCACAGCCAAACAAATCCATGAGTTTTAAAACTTTAAACCAAAACTTTAATCACAGTGTATTAAACCCATAATGAGAGCATTATCCAAACAAAATACCATAAGAAACATAAAGTAAAACTGAAATATAAACTAAATAAACACTGTTTATGGCATGCTCCCACTCAAAATGGCACTCTCCCTCAAGAGCTTCCCCTCAAAAATTCTCCCCATTTTTGACCGGAATGGCCAAAGGGTCACTGCTGGGTGTTGATGCTGTCAAACTTGGTTGAAAGTATGTTGAGCTGATCCTGAATTGCTGCCATCTTGTCAGTATGCTCATTCTGGACCTTTCTAAGTCCATCAATCCTCTCTAGGATGATCTGGAATGCATCTGGAGTTACATATGATGAGGTTGAAGTTCTGCTCCTCTTGCCTCGGCTTCTGGATGTTGAAGTTTGTCTTGCAGCCACTGTCTTAGTCTCCATTGGGTCACCTTCCTCTTCATCACCTAGAAGACGGACTTGTATCCTGATAATGGTTAGCTTGTTGATGGCTGAAGGTGTAGGCATGGGGCTGATATCTTGATGGATTTCAATACCTTTTGCTCTGAAAAGCCTCATAAGAAGGCTAGGAAAGATCAGGTTGGGCCTAGAGGTGGTTCTAGTCTCATCCACAATAGTGTCAAAGATGTGAGAGCTGATGTCAATGAAGGTTTTCTCCTTGAGTTCCATGAGGAAGATTGCTCTGGCATTGTTGATTGTAGTCAACTTCCTCACTGGGTACAAGTTGAACATCATGATGGTGGTTAGGCACCTCATGTCAACTGGAAATGCTGTAGTTTGGACAGTTTCTATAGATAGCATCCTGTCCTTATAGTTGGTAAAGTCATGGTCATCTAAACCTTCAAGCCCTAGCACCTCATCTATGTCACGGGCATCTATAGTGAATTCCTTTCTTCTAACCCAACAGCTCAACTCATCCTCCCTTATCACAGCATTGGCATAGAATTCCCTTATTAAAGGCTCACAAATTGCAGGTAGGTCACTCAACAATTTATCCCATCCTCTGCCCTCAAAACAACCTGGAATGAAGGTGTCCTTCAAGTCCCCTAAGTCTACAAACCTTTCCTGAATAATGGTTCCCCTTAAGAAAGAAACTTTATATCTCTTAAAGTGTTGAACATACCTAAATAGGTTATGGTCCATTTTCAACCTTTTGTCAGCTTTCTTAGCAAGAGTCTTCTTCTTTGTAGGAGATGGGGCCATCTATAAACAAGCCACAACAACAAAGCATAATAGATGAACACAACCATTAGTAATAAGTTAGTGGTATAGAGAAGAACAGAAGATCAAGCCAACACTAAGACCATATTCAGCTGAAAAATAGTCATTGAAAGAGATAGCTCATACTAATGCATAACACATAGTGATATCAATGATCAAAGAGCACAACACCTTAAACATGAAAGCTCTAGGGGACATTACCAACATATACTTCAACATGCAGTAATCAATTGTAAAGAGCCAAAAGTACCCCACAAGCAATGTAAAACACACTCAACCAAAAGGAAGCATATGACTATGAGATATGTCATAAAGAGTATAAAGTGTTCAAACCAACACAGAGCAGAAAATATCCACAAGACGGAAGCAATACACATGATAACCATAAATAGTTTAAACAAATAGCCCAACCATCTAAACACAACCATTTTGAATCAACCAAAAACACACACAAAGTGCATTACAGTAAACCCAAAAAAATCATAACATAACGGGTATGAGATTCAAACACCAAACAGATCAATAGACACACTCAGTCAATATTAACCATGAAAGCAAAAAAATAGAGTCCTAAAAGCCTAATCAACAATACCCAAAAAACCTAAACACAACAAACATTCATCTAACCCATCACCGAAACAACAAATATCCCAAATCAAACCAACAACTCACATATTCAAGTAAACAAGACTCAAAATATGAAGTATGTAGAGAGAAAGAGAAAACCCATACCTTTTTCTTGAAGATTTTGAGTTGAAATGATGTAAAAATGGCAGTTTTTCAAGAGTAATACGGTGAGTTTAAGAGAGAGTTGAAATGGGGAAGACAATGAACAGTCACAGAAGTTTGAGGAAAAAACTGAAAACATTTAAAAACTGACCTATTTGCGCAAAACACGTGATTTTCGCGACTGAGTCAAGTCGCAAAAAAGTCGCTAGGGCTAGTCGCCAGAACACTTGAAAGAAAAACTTTTGAAAAATTTTCTAAGTGTTTTTCGCGACTGGAAGTTCTACTCGTGAGAGAGTCACGATCTGAGCCGTGAAAATCTCTGTGTACCCCTCGCAACTGGACTTTCCACCTGCAAACAAGTCACTAACCTGAGCCGCGAAAAGCATGAAAACCCAAATTTTTGAAAAATATTCTGTCTTTTTCACGACTGAAGCATTTACTCGCCAATGAGTCGCCAGTGAGTCGCGAAAAATCTCTGTATGGGCTCGCGACTAGGGCATGCGACTGGTCCTACCCGCGACTGAGTCGCCAGAACAGGGCAACACTGTTTTTGAAATTTTGACAAATTTTTGTAAAAACAAAATACTTTCCAAAAACAGCTAAAACACTCAAAAATCTTTTTGTGATTGATCAACAAAGATTGAGCATGTGAAAACAAATTTAATCAAGTACAATCACACAAATGAATACGGCATTCATTAAACATAGACATGTGTGTTGTGTGTGGATATCAAAAATGAGATAGTCCTTAGTCTAATGTGAAGCTTCAATGATCAATTCAATCAAGTCATACACAACTAGCACTAGATAATGTGACCCATCTCAATTATAGAAATATGCATATATGACCTCCCACATAAACTTGATTACATTTCTTTGAAGCTTTTCATTCGGCTCCACATTCAACATATCATTTAATCTTTTTGAAATAATACATCTCGTTGTGAGATCGATGCCTGAAATTTTTTATATTTCAGTTTGATGAGTTAGCTTTTGGCTTTTTGGGAATCATATACTTTATTTTAGGTCGCTTTCCCTTTTTCATAGTCAAATACTAGTATGTGCGACAGGCTTTTGCAGCTCATTATTTCTTTTCATTTGGAGATTTACATTTGGTGAGCTCTTTTAGCAAAAATAATAAAATAAAGAGTGGGAAGATATATAGACACAAGTCTATGCATGTCTCAAGATCAATAAAACCATTCATTAATCATTCATGACAAGGTTGAAGATTAATTTACAACAGTCACATAGATTTCAAGATTTCTCCCACAATGATATGAGTGCATAGAAAACAAGCTATGCTTGTAGATGCACAAAGCCATTAGTATAAAGGTACAAGGTAAAACATATTTTGAGACAAAACTCAACAGTGTCGATCAAACTTTTTGGATTTTCTACTTTTTATGTGGTTTTTGGATTTTTAACAATGTAAAAAAATTTTAAATGAAAGAATGCAAACACAAACAAACAATTTTCAATTCACATAATCAATAAGCAAACCACCAATCATAATCACAAAGCATAGGAAGTATTAATGCATGGACATATTGTAATGCTTATGCATGAGTACTCTTCTTCACCCACACGTCACTTGCGTTTTGGGTGATTTTCTTATAGGATCAGGTACGAGAGTTAGGACTTTCAAACCTTCTAGCGAAGCTTTCCAAGCAGTTGGTGAATATATCAATCATCTTCATCACGTCCATCATTCCGGGATCACCATTTCGATTTCTTGATGACTCAACAGCCCAAGTCCTCTTCTCATTTCTTGGTCTTCTTGACCTTTAATCACTTGCATTCCTCAATGCTCTCAGCTTATGAAAATTGGGTCAGGTGTGCCCTTGAAGTCCGTAGTGATGACACACATGGTTCGTTCTTGGACCTCTTTGCGATTGTGGAAGAGATTTTGCTTTGGCTTCAGACTTGACCACAGATTGATTACGGGGCTTGTTCAACACCCGCTGGTCAGCCACATTCTTCTTCTTCTCAACATTTGCTTTTTCCACAGTAGGGGCAACTACAACTGGCTCTTTAGCCTTTACAAACTTCACTTTTTTGGAGATGTTCATAACTGAACTACTTTCTCGGTGTATCCTAATCCGATTTTGTTGGAGAAGGTCTTTTGAGAGGAAATGAAATCATCAAGCTTCTTTGTGGATACTCGCTCTACTTTGGCATTTGCTTGAACCACCTCAAGCTCAAGGAATTTCACCTTGGTGTAAGCTTCGGTTAGCTCGCCATTTAGCGTCTCTATCTCACACTTAGCCTCCTTATATCTCACTAGGAGACTTCTATAGTCCTCCTCAGCTTTCTTCATCTTTTTTACAGCTGCCTTGGCCACCCTTGCATATTCTCCCGACTTTTCAAGGAGTGAATTGTAGTTCTCTTGAAGACGAGCTATATCTTCATCTTCTTTAGCATCTGATTCTTCTACAATTCCCATGGATTCCTCATCACTATGCTCCCCAAGCTCTTCCATAATCAAATTCAAGTCCTCTGAAGACTCAACATGAGCAACAGTCATGAATGTTGAGAAAGCAACAGTCATGAATGTTGAGAAATTCCCTTCTTCATCACAGCTATCCTCCGAATCAAAGGTGGAGGAATCTAAGTCACTAAGAGTGGTGGCATACGCCTTGCCCTTCAATCTCAAGTAATTAGGACATTCCTTTTTGAAATTGCCATGTCTATTACACTCAAAACAAGTGACTTCTTGAGTAGATTGGGACTCCTTCCCTTCTCTCCTTTTGAAGTCCTTCTCCTTTTTGGAACTCATGAATTTCCCTTTATCACCAAATTTCTCACTGTTCTTGAACTTTAGAAATTTGCGGAAATTCTTTGCAAGGTAGGCAACGTCCTTTTCGACTACATCCTCATCCGATGAATTGTGAGCTTCTACCCTTTCATTTATTGTCTTAAGAGCAAGTGATTTGCTCTTTCTTTGATTTGGTAATGAAAGCTCATACGTTTGGAGAGAACCAATCAGCTCTTGGACTTTGATTTCATCAAGGTCCTTACTCTCCTCAATTGTAGTCACCTTTGCACGGAAGCTCTCCGGCAATGAACGAAGAATTTTTCATACAACTTTGGAGTCCTCCGTT
The DNA here is from genome assembly GCA_028535905.1 of Quercus berberidifolia. Taxonomy (NCBI): domain Eukaryota; kingdom Viridiplantae; phylum Streptophyta; class Magnoliopsida; order Fagales; family Fagaceae; genus Quercus; species Quercus berberidifolia. Next base: position 73,994,856 of record JAPQVW010000002.1, on the reverse strand, counting down.
TTCTCTCCCAAGTTAAACTTGCCGTTGACCACTTCATTCAGCTTGCTATAAAAAGAGTCAAAAGACTCATCCTCACTCATTCTCAGCTCCTCAAACCAAGTGGTCAGCATCTGCAACTTGGTGTCTTTAACTTTCTTTGTTCCCTCGTACGTGGTCTCCAATATCTGCCATGCCTCCTTGGCAATGGTCATGTGAGAAATCCGATGGAATTCATTTGGAGACACGCCACAAAAAATAGCGTTAAGTGTTTTGCTATTAGCATTTGACGCAACGAGGACTGCCTTATCCCATGTGGATTTGGCTGCCTCTGGCTTTGTCCAACCTATTTCAACGACATCCCAAACAACCTCATCTATTGAACACAAAAAATGCTCTCATACGCACCTTCCAAAAGGCATAGTTGCTATCATCAAAATATGGTGGAACATTTAAAGATTGAGACCGGTCCATCTCAATATGGGGTCAAGGTAATGAAACCAATATAAGTGAACCCGCTCTGATACCAATTGAATGTTCAATAAGTATATAAAACACTATGAACGTTTAGACCCCCAATTAACAAATTAACAATTCAAGTTTAATTTCAAACAATTAATGTGCGGAATATGAACATAAACTTAATACAGAATTGATAAACAATCTAAACCAAATAAAATCACATCCAAAGCAGAAATTAAATGGCAAAGATTAAGGGAAGAGAGATGCAAACACAAGGACATCACAACGATGTATTATCGAAGAGGAAACTGAAGCCCTCGGTGTAAAACCTCTCTGCCGCCTTCCAAGCGGTAAATAATCCACTAAAGAATGTAGTTGGGATACATGAACAGCAGAAGAACCTCCAAGCTAATCTATCCAGTATACCTAAGCCTTCCAAGCTCCTACTCCAACAAGGTTACGCCGAACTTATTTCTTCTTTAGCTTACCGGATTCCGCTATAAACCATAGCATCAACCAATATGAAATTGGTCCCTTCTTAACTACTTTCCAAACACCAAATGGCCTTCTCACAGATATGGGTATGGTGAGAAAAAGTTTTGGTAATGAGCCTCTCAAGGATGTAACAATGGAGAGGAAGAGAGTAGAGGAATTTGAAGAGTCTTTATGTGAAGATTGTGGATGAGCCAATTTTGTTTTTCTCTAGGGTTTCTCTCTCAAAATTCTCTCTGAAAGCTTTCTACATTTCGTGGGTATAAGGGATATATATACTAGGGTGAGAGTGGAATGCAAAGAGTCAGTTTTTCAAAACAAAGTTGGCTAGCAGCTTGGCCTTGGGACTTGATTGAGCCGCGAGTTCAAGCCGCGAGGTAACTGAACGACCAGTCTGTACTTTTTGTCCTGTAGTGCTCCAGCTGGCATGACACTTCAACTTCTGGCATGCTTGGCACATGTGCAACTTCTAGCGGCTTGCAAGCCGCAAGCTACCCACAAGATCCAGTCGTGAGTCCCTGCTTCTTTGCACAATCTTGAGCATTTCTTCACACTCTCTCACACGCTACCCTTACATGATTCCCACCTAAATACAAGGTTACTAATTGCTAACATACAAGCAAATTTGGCATGGAATAAAACCAACAAGATGGTTGATAAAATTCAACCTTACAACGTTTGTTGACACGTGTGCCACCATCAATTTGGAAAATTTTTGATAGACCAAAATCACCTAGTTTGGCATTGAAATTTTCATTCAACAAGATGTTTGTAGTCTTCACATCTCTATGGATTATGGGTGGCTTACAACCATGATGCAAATACTCCAATCCTGTATTCACAATCCATTATCATCTATATATATAAAAGATTAAGCATTTTTAAAAATATTTAGACAAAAAAACTCATCACTAACCTTGAGCTGCGTCAATTGCTATTTGAAGTCTTGCTTGCCAACTCAAGATATTTATATTTTGGCCTGCATCCGTAGATAATACTTATTTACAGCGCCTTAACTTTTTCAGTTGTATAATTCAAATAAATTAACCTTGATCATGTTGTTTTAAGAAAATATTTTGAGGGGAAATTATTTTTCTATTGCTACAAAATAAAATTTGGCTTAAATTATTAGTGAGACCCTTCCATTATTCGTCAAATTCAATTTGTTCCTTTGACTGTTAATTGAGTCAATTTAGCCTCATAGTTTTCAAAAACAAATCAATTCTACCGGGTTTCCTCTCCATGATATCATTATAGGCTAGTTTTAATTATGACCAAACCTGACAAATGTGCTTCTAAGTCTCTGTTGGCCATGTACTCATAAATGAGCCCCATGCTGGTTCCTTCGTAGCAATACCCAACAAGGGTGGTCAAGTTTGTATGATGAACTCTCAAAAGAAGTTTTACCTGCAACTCAAAATGTATCATCCTAATTGCTTTAGTATAACGATGGATGTATGGAAATGTTGAAAGATTTAATGCATACACATGCCAGATATACAAACAATCAATGAGAGTGACTTGCCTCTGCTTGAAATTGTTGATACCCTTGAACTGATAATGGAGAAAACACCTTCACTTCTACATGAATTCTATCTATGCAGCCATAGTAAACTGTCCCAAATCCACCCTTACCGAGAGTCTTCTCAAAGTTGTTGGTGATTTTTAGAAGTTCAGAATATGTCAACTGTCGTTTTACTGACTCCAATGGCCGATTCTGGACATTTGGTTCAATATTTACCAGCGCCATTTCTAAGAGCATCAAGTGCGTACTAAGCATATATCTAAAAATAATAATTTTTTTTTTTTTTTACGTGAAAATATATCTTATAGTAAATTAATGTTTTAGCCTTTGGTATTTTTTTGTTGTTTCCTCCCTGTAAGCCCCCAAAAGATAGCCCCTATAGTCAATAAGAGGATGAACAAACCACCAACTGCTGCTAGTATTGGAACAACAATATTGTTCTTTTTCTTCTCTTCGCATGAATCCGAACCACAAACACTCAAATTTTCTCCCACACTACCAACAACAGGGTTATTAGCAACAATTTTAAGTACAAGGACACTAAAATTATGATACTAGATACATAGTTTATTAGCAACAATTGTAGAGATACTAGACACAGTTTATTATTTTATGAAAATGGAAGTGACGAAAATTATGATATTAAAGAGTTCATCATTTTAGGTAAAAACCAAACCTTAAAAATAGTGAACCACTCTCTGATCTTTTTACGAGTTCAGCTGGAACAGAACCATTGAGCTGATTTCGGTTTAAGTTTCTGCAAGGGTAATAGAGTGAATATCATTTTGCCTGTTTTTTTTTTTTTTATCATTTTTTTAACACAAAACCTAGTATCAAGAGCTAGGTAGAGCTACATATACTGTAGTGGGTGCAATTACACCAATCATGGAATTTAAAAAAAGTAAGAACTATGGTGTATGTTCAAAACTACACCCATTGAAAGAAAAAAAAAATGTTATGTGATCAATTATGATTTAGGAGAACCATTTTGAAAAATTGGATACTATAGCATTTTTAAAAACTTATATATGGTAAACAGGAATATAAAAAGATCGAAAAATATACCTTCCTAGATGTTATCCTAATTCCTAAACCAAATATTATTTCAAAAGGTAAAACCTAGCTATTATCCAACATTTCCCCTTCCCCATCCAACACAACAATTTGTCAAGTGGACCAAACAAAAATGAGAGAGGGGGAGAAAAAGAGAAGAAAAGAAAATCAGGAAAAAAAAAATATATATATATATGTATATATATGTAGAGCTTTATTTTTTATTATTAAATATTTTATACTTTTTTATATAGTAATTTTCTAGAATATGAATTTATTCCCTTATTTTAGAGAGATTTTAGAAGTACTTTAGTTAAAATTGAATCCTTATAGGATAGGATAAAATTATTCAAAACAAAAATAAGTTAAAGTTAACTTTGTAATCCTTATTACAATTCCTAAACTAAAGAATAAAATTTGGGGAAAGTACACTGACCTCTGTTGAGGTTTTCTATTATTATACTCACATCCTTTCTAGTTTGAAATGAAATAGTCACCTCTTTAAAATGCAATTTAGATAGGAGGTGAGCTATAACGGAAAACCTCAAGGGAGGCTAATACAATTTTCCCAATAAAATTTTGTATTACCATCCAAATGATCAATATAAATTTAGAAGAGCATATCTACAAAATGGTACTAGTGAACCTCATAACCACAGCTTTCCCAAAAAAATTCAAAATTTGATGATTTTTTTTCAAGTAAATTTAATAGTGCTTAGTTTGATAAGTTCGAAATTGGTTGTAGTATAGTATAGAAAATAACAAAATAATACAAAATCTATATATCTATTGATTTATTTTAAGAGTTTGAACCCATTTAAAATAAATCCTAGTTTTTCCGTTTATATTATTAGTTAAGCAAGTTAAGTAACTTACAAGACCCTCAAATATTTCAATTGAGACAAAGAATATGATATTGATCCAGTTAAGCTGTTGTCTGATAGATACCTGAGATAGGAAAATCAATTACACATAATATTAGTTATCAAAAAACACTGTGGCCTAATTTTGTTATTATTATCATGTTTCAAATTTTTTTTTGATAATTTGAATTATTGATATATATATATATATATATATATATATATATACTTACAAATATTGTAACATTACGAGATTTGATATGCCTGCGGATATCTCTCCAATCAATCCACTTGATGACAAGTCCCTGATTCCATTTACATTTTCAATTAATTAAGGTAAAATTTTATTAAGAGATACGTCTAAATAAGTTGGAAAGTCATGTGCTAAGGCATAAACTTACAAGGAAATAATTCTTGGGGAATTATAACAATCATAGCTACAATTTAGACCTTCCCACAAGTATGCTTGAGGGACGCACGGATCTCCTTGCCAATTTCTCTTTACTCCGTATGTTGATTTGATCTTTGTGATGGCATCAACTAATATTTACATATGCGTCCAAGTAAGTCAAAAATATGAGCAAACTACGATAAGCCAACATAGTACAAGTTCAAAGAATACGTGTGGAGGAACATACCATCTTGTTGGTCCGTTTCTGATTGCAAGAGATTTTTTATGGAATATATCTCAAGTGCATTGATGATGGGTGGAAGAGTTGAATTTTCTATTTTGATCATTGAAACTTCATATTGTTTGGCAATCCTCATGGCCACAGTGCTAAACACCGTGGTTGTGGATAAGTTCTTTGGAACAACAGGTCCATACCAGTACTACCCGTTTAAAGCAATGCTGAATGATCTGTACTGGTTAGCTTTGAGCTTTACAACTTCAGCAAAATGCATGTAGATATAATATTCGGAAGTTGCAGTTTCTGAGTCCCAGTTGAAGACCAATGGAGAGCTATTAGTTTTTGGTATGGCGGCACTGCTCATGAGAACAGATGGAAGTTGGTAATCATTTTGAGAGCTATAGCCGCGTTTGAAAAACGCAGCTATATCCTATAGTCGCGTTTCCAAACCTATCCTATGCGACTATAGCCCCTACGGCAAAAACGCGGCTACAGCTCACCCTGTAGCTGCGCTTTCCACCCGTATAAGCTGAGACCTATAGCTTCGTTTTATTGAAAACGCGGCTATAGATCCGCTTTGGACCTACATTGGGTTTTTCTATAAAAACGCGGCTATAGGTTTTTTTTTCCTTACTAAATCTTTAATTCTTGCCCAAAACAATTGCCAACACTCATAACTATACCCTCACTTATCTATTACAAATCAATAAAGAACACTAATACTGTCAGACAAGATGTGAGAAAAACCTATGCTAAAATGTAATAGCACTGGTATCTCTTTTTTCTTTTAGTCAAACCTTTAACGAAGACCATGGATGAAATGAATGAAATGCAAGGTAATATGAAAAAGAAAGTAAAACATAACTCTACAAACACTACAAAATACAGTAAGAACTCTACAAACCACAAGTCAGGCAGCACCACTTCCCAATTTGAATAAAAACCCACTGCAGAGGGTTTAATTGTTCTTCTTCCCCCAAATATGCAGTAGGCAAGGGTAGCTCTGCAGGTAAATGCCGGTGAAATGCATCAACGGCAGTCACAACACCATCTTCATTCTCTATCAACTTTGCTAGTTCCATTGCTTCAGATTTCACCAGGAAGTGTTATCCCATTAAGAACCAAAACATGTCTCACATTAGCAATGTGACTTCCCATTAAAGTATATCTGTCAGACTAGAATCAAGGAACAAACTGATGAGACTCATGCAATAAGATAACAAGGGACACTCATCCAGTTCTTTTGACTACTACTCTTTTTCTTTTCCTTTAAAAAGAATTGAACAAACATCTTTAGGGGAAATAAGTAAAGAAAGAAATCTGTGTGCTAAAGTGAGCTACAAGACAGGTACATAACATTGCATATTCCTCAACTTTAAAATTTCTACCAATGGTGGAATTAGCCAATATGCAAATTTTTAGTTTTTAGATGCGATATCTTTTTGGAGAAATCTGTGTGATATATAATGCATTATTTTTTTTCTAAAAGACCGCTTTTGCACACTCAACTCAGAACAATCCAATTTGGCCATAATCCCAACTAAATTGAGATCGGGATCGGCTTCATGGATCGATTTTCAACTAATCGTGTGGGTCACATAACATTTCCGCCATTCTATCCTATCTAAGATCGTACCAATAAATGACTAATTTGAGATGATATAAAAAATGGCTGCTGTAATTAATTATAATTATGTATGTGCTCCTGCAGGAGATGATGCAAATATAGACATCAGAATTACCTCAGGCTGGAGCATGAATAGACCTCAAAAGACCACCACTTTGAAAGGAATCCCAAATTTGTGACTCAATAATGAGCATGAATACTTACCCCAAAGAGAAGGAAAAATAAAGAATATGCATTGACATCCAAAGTAACATTAACCAGATCAATTTTGAACTAGTTTTATTTTACATCCAGTTTGACTAGGCTCAAGTTAGAACCGGTTTAGGTTAACATGCAATTTTTCTAACTCAATTTAAAATTTGTTTTAGTTTTGCAGTTATCTTGTATAGGCTATATATTCTAATAAAATTTTAACATAAACTAGGTGGGTGGGCGGGGTGTGTGTGTGAATATATATTGCATAGTTATAATGAAACCTAATTATCAAAGTTAGTATGTAATATTTTGAAGAGAGAAAACTTATTAGTTACATAAGTTCGCAACTACGGAAGCAAAAACTAAAAATAATTAAAGAAGGAAACTGTATCAAGAAATTTTGACAAAAAAATAAGTAAAAGTTTTAAAAAAATTTGGTAGAAACTTTTTTTTTGGATAAGTACAAATTTTGGTAGGAAAAATGTATGTGAAGAAGGCAAATTTATATATGTCGGTGAAAAAATCAAAATTATAAAACTAGTATTTTGTTGAAATATGTATGTGAAAAACCAAAATTTAAAAACCTGCTTTTGGAGGGAATGTGCATTTGAAAGAACCAAATTTAAGCCAACGGGTTCTAACTCAAATGGCATTTCCTCCTCCCACAAAAATGGGTGACCCACTATTTTTATAGGAATTATCTGCTCCATTTTTTAAGGAAAAAGTATGAAATCTAGAAATAGTTCTCTGAACCAAAATTTTCCCAAAATGAAAACAATTAAATCAGGTAATACTGAGTTTAGAGTAAACTGTAAGGTCAATTTCAAACCAAATTTGAAAAAATTTCATATTCACCTAAAGACATTTTAACTTTAGTTCTAGATAAATTGGATATAAAATAAATCAGTCCGAAATTGATATGATTTTATTTCATCTTTAGTTGTCATTTGTCAAACACCTCCAAAATTAGGAAAAATAGCTCTTTTCATCTCTTTCAAATAAAATCATTTTCGCTTGGAATATAATCCACTTCACTTCAATTACTTTATCTGGTAAAGTTTATAGCAGTTGTTAACTTGTTTTAAGTTAGGGTGTGATTCCATAGACAACCTACTTAGTTTTATGTCCTCCCTAGTTCATCCAATAATCTCATATCCAAAAAAGGGCCAAAATGGGCAAATGCCCTTTTTTCGGAAATTAAACATCCTTGTGCCCTCATTTTGAAACTAAATAGGGAAATGCCCCTCTTTTGTAACTCGATAATACTAAAATCGAGTTATATGAAATACTCGATACTCCTATGATCGAGTTATATACAGGTTTTTCCCGCACTGCTGGCATTTTTTTTTTTTTTTGAATCTCTACATAACTCGATTACTTAAAAATCGAGTTAGTTATGCTGTTATAAACCCTGATTTCGTACTGTCTTTGTGTCAGGTGGAGTGTTTCAATGTAGCTCGATTCCTGTAATATCGAGTTATAAAGTATACTTGATATCCGTAAAGTCGAGTTATTCTCTTCTAATTTCTGCACACCTTCTCCCACTTAGTGTGCCTTGCTCTCTGCTGAACTGAGGACGCTTTCTGCTGAACTGAGTTGGAACTCCTTTACAGATCAACAGCGGCTTTCAAACTCAATTGAAATTTGTATCACCTCAGGTAAAAAATTCACATCACAATTTTAGGGCAATGTTATTTTCATTTGATATTGTACTAAATTTTGATTTTTTAGGTTGAATGAATGTGAAGTAAGTACATTGGTGTGATTTTGGTTATTTGTTGTAGTAAACGTTGGTCAGAAGAGAATGAAATAATTTCTTTACTATAGCAACATTTTGTATTGCACATAATCATCATTGGTCAGACATTTACAACAACATTTAGTGTTGAAGACAATGTGTAGACATTACCAACAATGTCTATTGTTTATGGTCAAATGTTGGTGTTAGTGTTAGTATTTCATTTTTAGCATGCAATAGTACACAATTTTATGAATGTCTTTGCTGTGTACCATTCTATGCAGGATTACATTATTTAGCAACAGTTGATACACACTGTTAACTTGATCATTTGGTGTTATTGTATTCAGTGTCAATGTCTGGTTCTGGCAACCCACAACTCTATAGGCCTCATGATGTGTTCACTGCTATGGGTCGTTGTTGGGTATTGGAAGATGAGTTCAGCTATCCAATCAATCCGAATTTGCGAAATAGTGCTTACGTTTACAATACCATGAGACAGGAGTGGGCTTGGTTATTTCGTGAACAACAAATGTTTTATGATGAGTTGGTTGGTTTTAAGTTGCCAGTGCCTCGGCGACTCGCATCACAGATGCCCAGAGACAGCATCGACGAACTTCGTAAAGCATTGAACCGCATAAGAGAAGAAAATAATCGAATGAAGATACGTCTTAATCGATATCGGACCCAAGTCGAGATTCGAGAGTCAGTGTAGGAAGGGTGGTACGAGCATGCACAGTTCATGCAATCACTTCTTACTGATCCCATTTATCAGTCAGACGTGGAGATGTCAGATGAAGAGTAATCGTGTCGTGTCGTGGTGTAATTAGATTTTGTTGGAGAACTATTTTGCTTAACTATATGTTATATGTATGGTTGCATTTGTACTATGTAAACCTTATTATTGATTACGAGAAGCATGCACGTTATTCGTAATGTAGATTATTCTCACATAAGTCATAAAAGTCAAATATTCTCACACATGATGTTTTTCAATAAGCACGTACGACATAACACAGAAAACATAAAATAACTTACACTAACATTATTAACTTAACCATAGACATAACACACACACACACACACACCACAGTGGCATTCATTCTGATAGGTAGTCCTCGTAGTTGAGGACATTGTTACGTTCTGCCGGAGTGAGTTGCCTGTTCGTTGCAGCGGCTTGCTCCTCCGCCAATTGTAGCATATGATACCTGGACCTATGAAGTATCATAAGATTGTTCTCTTTTTTTTATTTTCGTCACTGCACGCTCATATTGGTGCATGTTTTGTTATGGCAGTGTGAGCGAGCTACGCTCGACAAGAGGCGCTCCGAGTTGCAGGAGATCATTGTACAGAGCGTTGGACTCGTTCACGCGAAAGTCCCACTCCTGTTGCAATCCGGCATGGTATTCCCTCTCGTCAGAATCTCTTTGCGTTCTATAGTTATTTGGAAGACGAGGTAGCATCCAATTACGCATTGACATTGGAAAATGTGACTTTAGATCGGTATGTGTAGAAGTTTTGCAAGGGTAGATGTATGTAAATGGGACTTCGGTATGTGTAGATGTTTTGCAAGGGTAGATGTAAATGGGACTTTATATAGGGGTTTTGCAAGGGCAAGTATTCAGGTGGATGTGACTATAAGTGTTCACGTTAATAAAGATGATATAACTTGACAGTATATTGTTCAGTGGTGTTTGTTGGTGCATGTGATTCGTTGAGGTAGCTGTTTCATATGGCTATAGCTTGTGCTACAGTAGCGGGCTGGTGATGTGTACTGCAAAAGAGGTTGCGTATTTATTCACATGAAGACTATTCAACATTGATGTGCTTCATCTGACATGACTTGACGAGACAATGTTGAGCTGTGTTAAATGTATCATAAACTTCTCAGGGATGCTATAGGTACATCCTTTAAAAATGCTGCATTGCAAAAGGATGCATAGCTGTGTATTGACGTGCGTGTAGGTGATATGACTGGACAGGGTTCAACAGTGCAAAGCTGTTGAGCAGCACTACGAACATCAATGTGGCAATAGGACCAATAACACCCGAAATTGATGCACAAAATTTTCTGCGCTGCTATGTGTATTGACGTGAGTGTGGATGGGTACTTCTGGTCAGGGTTCAACAATACTGAGCTATCCACCGTAGCTACAGTCATTGCTCCTTATGGTGGAATTTGGCAAGTGTGATTAAAGAAAGCTGATAACAACATTTGGCTTTGTAATGGTTAGCAGGATTTCGCTGAATACCATTCTATCTGTTATGGTTATTTTTTAGTCTTCAGATATGAAGGAAATTCAAGCTTCCATATTGTTATATTTGATAAGACTGCCATTGAGATTCAATATCCACCTAGGAAGAATTGTAAATTGGAAGATCATCAGGTAAAATTATCAAAAACTTAGATGAAGATGATACAAACATTTCTTCCTCAATGTACAGACCCATAAAACATGAAGTCAGAGAAAAGTTTGTTCTTAAAAAATTACCGATTATGTCCAGAGGAAGAGAGAGAGAGCAATCCAAGCAACCAAAAAGTTCAAGCCTAAAAATCCTTCTTTCATGGGTATCTCGTGGCCACATAATATGGTGAGCCTTTATACATAATGTGATTATGATGTTCTCTTAAATATGGCTTGGAAACATATATGGGAAGCAAGTATATTATTAGGAAGCAATTTGTCACACATCAATGTCTTGTGCTATTACCCTCCATCAAAACATATTAAGCAATGAGATTCGGGGAAGGCTGGGTTGCATTTTCGAAAGACAATAATTTAGAAAAAGGAGATGTCTGTGTCTTTGAGGTGATCGAAAGGACTCCTGTTGTGATTAGTGTCTCAATATTTCACTTGGTTGACCATCAGAGTTTGGACAAGAATAACCTGTTTAAAATTTAAACTAGTGATGTTTATGCTTATATTTAATTAGGGACTTTGATCACTACTATGGTTTATTTATGATGGATGTGGTTTTAAGACTTTTCTCTAACCAGTTTGGTATGTCTTGTTCAAAACTATTCAGAATTCCTGTGCTTCATCTGACATGACTTGACGAGACAGTACTGAGCTGTGTTCAATGTATCATAAACTTTTCAGCCATGCTCTGCATCCTTGAAAATGGTGCATTGCAAAAGAAGGCATATCTGTGTATTGACTGGACAAGGTTGAACAGTGCGAAGCTGTTAAACAACACATGTAGCACTACGAACAACATCTGTGTAGCAATGGTGGACAGCTCACACCCAAAATTGATGCATAACCAATTCAGGGATGCTCTGCCTCTTCGAAAACGGTGCATTGCAAAGGGTTGCACATATGTGTATTCACATGAGTGGGGATGGGTACGTGTGGTTAGGGTTCAATAGTTTCGAGATGTTGAGTATCACATGCAGAACTACATCAATCAAGTGTAGCAATGATGGATAGCTTACCCCCAAAAATTTGCTTACACTTTTGAGGGGTCCTCTGCATCCTTGAAAATAGTGCATTGCAAAATGTTGCATATCTGTTGCATGGATGATATGACTGGACAGGGTTTAATAGTGTCGAGTTGTTGAGCAGCACATGCAGAACTGCGAACATGACTTCGCCGAACAGTGCTGAGCTGTGTTAGCCTTTTCCAACCTCACTTGCCAAATGCTAGTATTACGAGCAGTGACTGTAGCAACAGTAGAGAGTTTTATCCCCCTGTTTCCCTACAAACTTTTCAGGGAGTCTTTGCAAGTAGAAAATGTAGTTACATTTTCTCAACATCAATGTAAAATTACATGAAGAAAACTATGCTTCCAAGTTTTACATCAATGGCTTCCGATCATCACAATTGCAATATTAGGGAGCTTTCAAGCAATGCTACAACAAACCAATAACTTGAATGAAACATTTTAAAGGCTGATCAGGCTTTTAGGCCTTTACCCTATTTTTAAGCAAACCAAATATCGTTGTGAGAGTGTGTTGGGTGAGCCATATGGATTTTCAGTGAGTGAGTGGTTAGTCTGGTTTGGACGAGTCTTTATGTAATGTATCTATATAAAGTAGGACACTATTACAACTAAGATACACAGATACGTGCATATTATATCGTGACTCAAACAACTCATATAAAAGAATTATTCGTATTATTGAATCATATGCGCGGTTGGTCTATGTGGTTTGGATCAGTCTGTATGTATTGAATCTATTAAATTTTCCTACAAGTAATGTGCAATAAATATAATTTGGAGGCATTTCACTTCCTAAGGTTTTCCCTACATTACAAAGCAAAGGACATTGTCCAACCAAAGCACATTACTTGAATGTAGCAACAAAGAACACGTATGAAAAAAATGAGAAAGTGATTTCACATAAACTTAGCCAAAAGTAATAAACAGTTAATCTTTAGAGTTGCAAAATTTGAACATACATAATCATCATTTGTCACACATTAACAATAACATTATGTATTGCACATAATGTGTAGACATTAACAACAACGTCTAATGTTCATAGGTAGAAATTTTTGGAAATCATCATTGCTTGAATCTGAGAAGTCTGAAATATCTGTTTCATCATCTAACGCAGTAATTTCATTAATAGGCTTCATGGCTCGCTCTTGCGCCTTCCCCTTTAGATGCTTCCTAGCTTTTTGGATTGCGTGAAAACGGTCTAGTCGCCTTTGCATTTGATTGTTCTCTTGTTCAAGACGAGCAAGTATGTTGGCAGGTTCATCTCTAGGTAACTCGGCAGAGCGTGCCTTAGGAACTCGTAACCCATGCCATCGACAATACACCTCTAACTCACACCTCTTCTCGTATAGGGTTGACCATGGTGGTTCTGCTATAGTGAACTCTATTGCGGTGGTATCTGTACTTAGTTTTGTAGGTTTGCCGACCATGATATGTCCGATGCTTCCAAGACTCTCATACGTGTATAATGGCATATTAACGAAATCTCTCTTCTTTCCAACCCATTTTCCTCCATAGTGGTCTGTGTATGTATGTAGTTGTTGATCTGTTGGAACTTGTGATGATGCATTTGTTGAAGTAGGTCCAAACTTGTTTCGCATTGTACGATTTGATGTTGAGGCATTGCGACTCATAGCTTAATCAATCTATGAAGTTAGCGGGGTAGAAAGTTAACATTATATCACTGGTGCATTTATAACCTCATTTCACGGTCCAGGCATTACAATTTCACTTATTAGGGCTTGTCATGTCAAACCCTTCAGGAAAAATGCTATATGAACAGGATTTTAAATGTTCCTAATGTCACATCAAAGGTGGGCAATAGTTGCAACAGTAGATGTAAATGAGACATCTGTGCATCCAATTTCACAATTCTGTATTCACGTGAGTGTGGGTGTGAAACAGTGTCGACCTGGGTATCCACATCGTGTAGAGTATCGAACATGACTTGGCTAAGCAGCAGCGTCTATTGGCGCATGTGCTGCGATTGAAGGAGTTTGATATGACTACAGTTGATGCTACAGAAGCAGGCTGGTGACATGTGTTTAGAGTTGGAACTTGGTCACCTTCAAAGTTCGCTATATTAATTGTGTTTTGTCTTTCACCAGCAAGTTTGCAATATTAATTTATTAATTATGTTTGGTCTTTCACAAAACAAATTATGAAGATCACAGTGTTTTCTGTGATTTGGTCATTTTGAATGTCTGTAAACATCATGGTGTGTAAATATGACGGTGTTCATTATCTTTGGTCATTAAACATTTACAGGTTAAAAGCATCACTTTGATCTCAGAACCATCACTCTTACAAATTACGTAGCGCCACAGGCTGAAACACTGAAATTTCTCTTGTAATCGTAGCCAATTAATGTGACACTGCATTTGAGGGAATACCTACTTACTCGACTATTCGATCAAACATCGTGGTCAAAGACTTGTTGGTTTGAAGCGAGGCCCAATTTGGACTGAATACCACATCTGTTATACCTTAGATGTTGGTGGCTTGAGCTCCTGGTTATATCTGTTTAATTGTGCTTGGTCCTTTACAAAATCTTAAACATCAGGGTGTTTATTATCGTTGGTCATTTTCAAGGATGCTAGTCAAAATGCTCTTCCCATAATTCGTGACTGTTGGTTAGAAGAGATTGCACATGGTAAAACCATGTTCAACCCTGAAACTAAGCTATCAAACAAACGCGTGCCATAATAATTTACAGGTTGAAAGCACCACTTTGCTCTTAGAACTTTGATGTTAGTGGCTTGAGGTCACTGTTATATCTGTTTAATTGTGTTTGGTCATTCGTAAAAACATTAAACATCAGGGTGTTCATTATCGTTGGTCATTTTCAAGGATGGTAGTCAAAACACTCTTCTCATAATCCGTGACTGTTGGTTAGAAGAGATTGCACATGGTAAAACCATCTTGAACACTGAAATTGAGCTCTCAAACAATCACGTCCCATACACATTTACAGGTTGAAAGCACCACTTTACTCTCAGAACTTTGATGTTAGTGGCTCGAGCTCACTGTTATATCTGTTTAATCGTGTTTGGTCCTTCACAACAACATTAAACTTCACGATGTTTATTATCTTCAGCTCACTGTTATCTAATATATTATGTAAGGGGCTTCCCCTGTTTGGATTCCTCATATTTGATTAAAAAAAATCCGTTAGACCTAATGCTAGAGTGAATGAGGTCATGCCAAGTGTCGCTTTTAGCTTTTTCGACGAGTCTGCACTGCAAGGTTTCATCAATAAATTTTGTAATGAAAATATGATGCATGAGGAATAGTCCAGGCGAGGATCAAATTCAGAATAATATAATTGTTGATTTAAGATCGACAAAAATATCCAATTAGTGGAAAATACATGTAAGCTCAGTAAAACCTCCAATTAAAATAGTTGCCTGAAGTCAAGATATAGCTTCAGCCATTGTTCCAAGGAAAATCTCCTAGGTGGTTCATCGTTAATATCAAAACCTGTAAACGAATTGTGCTTTCACAAACCTTCCATTTGTATTAATAATTACTATAATCTAAAAACATGTGAGCGTCGTACAGAATTATGAAATAAATGTTATTTACACACAGACTTGGATCTACTTGATATTATATAGAATCACATAATAACATAAAAAATTCTTAGACCATTACATCCATTTCAATAATACTAATGATAGTAATGATGGGCATGAAACTAACCATCATATTAATATATCAAATTACTTTCAACGGATACCATGTTCTTCAAATTGCCACTAAAATAACAAAATATAAAACTGTCATACAATTCTCCAAATATGTTATAGCAACCACGAACTGAAAATCGTCCCCCCCTTGGGTACAATGCCCAATGGGAATCATCAAGAGTCAGATGGTGTAGAAGGTGGAACAGGACGTCTATAGTGAGTTAAGTCCGCTCGTATAGCTCCAACCTCGGCAAGAAGACCATGTAGAAGCTGACCATGGGCTGCCTGAGTCGTCATAATGGTCTCCATCATAGCATGAAGAGAGGGAGGAAGAGGGCATGTATGCGCTGCATCAACAGTGTCAACATCTATCTCATCATCACCATCCTCGGCAACAACAGATGTGGGATGCCCATGCATGTCCTCATCTTGAACATCTCCAGTAGTAGACCGTACTCGTGGTCTGTTGGATGGACCAACACGGAGGTCGACAACCTTCTTTTGGGCAGTTCGCTGTTTTAGAAATTTGGCTCCTATAGGGGCTTGGATGTGAACCAACTCGTGGGAAGGAAAGTTCTTTAATCCTAAATATTTGAGGACCCTATGGATGAGAATTGGGAAAAACAAAGCATGCCTCTTATACTTGCTCCTACGCACCTTGACAATGGTTTCGATGAAAAGGGAATGAAAACAAATGGAACTATTGGTGACGAGGGCGTAAAGCAAGATACACCTGTCTACAGGGATTGTATGGATATGAGAGATAGGGAAAATGTTATGACAAGCTATCCTAAAGAAGATATAATTAAGCTCAGTCAACTCACTTGAGCTAATACTTCGGTCAGAATCCCGATTGTTTGATCGTCCACAAAGAACATCTATAACATCATCAATACGAGAAGACATAGAGTTTGGATAAGTAGGTGTACAAATTATAGGTACATCAAGAGCTTTAGATACGTGCTCCCTAGTTATTGTAAACGGTACACCACGTATGGACGATGCCACCTTGTGACCACCAAGATCCTCATGCACCGATAGATTCGAATAGAATTCTCTAATCAAGTCAGCTGGAGGGGGTTGTATGTTTGTACATAGGGACAACCAATGCCTAGACTATAGATTCTCATGAACAAAAGGATGCAGTTCCTGTAAATTGATTTGCCTTTTGAAAGTTCAAAAACGTGTAAAAACACCTTTGAACGTTTAGACCCCCAAATTACAACTTAACCAATTCAAGTAATATGTCAAACAACAAGTGTGCGGAAACTTAACATATGCTATAATATGAAATTGATTAAATACTATCTAAGCCATAACACATTAAAATCCACAGCAGATAATAAAAAGGCAAAGATAGAGAGGAAGGAAGATGCAAACACAAAGACAACACGCGATGTGTTATCGAAGAGGAAACCGAAGCCCTCGGCGTAAAACCTCTCCGCCGCCCTCCAAGCGGTAAACAATCCACTAGAAAATACAGTTGGGATACAAGGACAGCAATAGACCCTCCAAGCCTAATCTACCCAGTGCACCTAAACCCTCCAAGCTTCTTGCTTCAACGAGGTTGCACCGAACCTTTTTCTTTTCTAACTTCCCGGATTCCACTACTAGACCATAGCATCAACCAATGAAGATTGGTTCCTTCCTAACTGCTTCCCAGAAATCCAAACAACTGTCTCACAGTGATGATGATGGTGAGAACCAGGTTTGGTATAATGCCTCTCAAGGATTTGACAATGGAGAGGAAGAGAGTTGAGGAATTTGAAGAGATTCTAAGGTATAGATTGTGGGTGAATCAATCTTGTTTTTCTTTAGGGTTTCTCTCTCAAAATTCTCTCTGGAAGCTCTCTTTCAATCGTGGGTAAAAGGGGTATTTATACTGGAGTGGGAGAGGAATGTGAAACGTCAGGTTTTACAAAACAGGGGTGGCTCGCGGCTTGACTAAGTCGCGAGATCCAGTCGCGAGATAATCGTATGGCCAGTTGTCCTGTTTTGTCCTGTAGTGCTCCAGCTAGCATAACTGTTCATCTTCCAGCATGCTTGGCACGTGTGCTGCGTCTGGCGGCTTGCAGCCGCGAGTCACCCGCGAGTCCCAGCCGCGAGTCTCTGTTTTCTTGCACACTCTTGAGCAATCTTCACTCTATCTCACTCACTACCCTTACATCAAACCCACCTAAATACAGGGTTACTAAATGCTGAATTACAAGCAAATTTGGCACGGAATAAAGCCAATTAGATGGTTGAATAAATTCAACCTTACAATCTCCCCCTTTGGCTATTCCGTGACAAAACCCTAAAACAGACTCTAGACTTAACATGTGAGTTGGGAACAGTTAAACAAAACTCACTCACACCTAACTCTAGAAGCTGTGAAGCACTTGAATCATATGAACATAATACTCCTGAAACACAACAATACACCATGATCATTGTATGCAGAAAATCATAAAATGCATATGAAACAGGCAATATGTGATCAAGTATAGATGGAGTTTAAGAAACAAACCATGGCTTGATAAACCAAGTGAACACCACAAGATAGTGAACACAGTGCTCATTCACACTTGGAATGAACACAAGGACATACAAGTTAACAAGCACAAGGCAAGACACTTGTATGTTCAACACTCAACCAATGCATAGTACACAAGGTATATGCATCTAGGAACAATCCTACAAGGGCACAAGAGTGACAGTACATAAACCAAAATGCAGAACATTTAGATTAAAGTACTGATTTCAACATAGCATAAAGGCTGCATTAAGCAAGGTACATACCATAAAGCCTACAAACTATGCATAAAACATAAACCCTAAAAGCTTACAAAAGCACATGGGTACAAACCACTAAACATCCTGAATAACATCATCAAAATATATTAAAGTTTAAACCAAGAGTATATGATAAGAGTTAGAAACAACTATACACCAAAACACAGTGTATCAAACCCATAAAAACACTAAGAGTACTCAAAACATAAACATATATAAACAAAGTCTTTGAATTTGACAACTCCCCCTCAACACATTACTCCCCCTTAAAAGCTGCTTTTCTGCTTCTCAATCATCAATGACATTATCAACAGAAAGAAACTTCTCCCCCTTTTTGACAGGAATGGCCAAAGGGTCACTGTTCAGGCTGAGTGGTGAAGCTATCAAGTTTTGCAGACAAAACATCAATCTGGTCCTGCATGGGTCTCATCCTCTCAGAGTGCTCAGTCTGGATTTCTCTGATCCCATCAAGTCTTTCCAGAATGATTTGGAAAGCATCTGGAGGTGTATCTGAAGAAGTTGATGCTCTGGGTCTTTTGCCACTCCTCCTGGGTGTTGAGGTTAATGCATGCCCTGCTGCCTCTGCTTCAGTATCCATTGGGACACCTTCTCCTTCATCACCTTCATCTTCTTCTCCTGGAAGCCTAACACTTATCCTTTTGCAAGTAAGCTTATTGATTGCAGAAGGTGTGGACATGGGACTGATGTCTTAAGGGATTGGAACACCCTTCCTTCTAAAAATCCTCATCAGCAAACTGGGAAAGATCAATTTTGGCCTAGAGGTTGTTCTTGTCTCATCCACAATGGTGTCATATATGTGGGAACTTATGTCTACGAAGTTCTTTTCTTTGAGATCCATCAGAAAGATTGCTCTAGCACAATTGATTGTAGTCAACTTCTTAATGGGATAGAGGTTAAACATCATGATGATTGTTAGACACCTCATGTCCACTGGAAAGGCAGTGGCATTCAAACATTTCCCTTCTCTCTGCCCACCTATCCTTTGTTGAACTGTTTCAATAGAAACACTCCTATCCTTGTAGTTGATAAATTCCTCATCTTCTAATCCTTCAAGGCCTAATGCATCATCTATGACATGTGCATCCAAAATGAATTCCTTACCTCTAACCCAGCAACTTAACTCATTCTCCTTTATCACAGCATTTGAGTAAAATTCCCTAATTAGAGGTTCACACACTACAGGGAAATCACTCAGAAGCTTTTCCCATCCTCTTCCTTCAAAACAGCTGGGGATAAAGGTTTGTCTCAAGTCCTCCAAATCTACAAATCTTTCTTGAATAATTCCTGCTTTCAAGAAGTTATCCTTGTATCTCTCAAAGTGATGAACTGACCTAAACAGTTTAGGATCCATTTTCAATCTTTTGTCAGCCTTCTTTGCAGGAGTTTTCTTCTTAGGAGGTGAGGGAGCCATCTGTGAACAATCAGAAGAGGCCACAACAGCATAGAACAATATATGTGCAGAACTAGTCAGTACCATGTAATTAACAAAGAGATTTCATCCATACAAATGTACTTGGAACATTTAAACACAAGCTACTTAGATGAATCACATGGATAAACAAGCCTAAGATAGGAAACACATATAAAATCATCAGATATAGAAACTGTCCTAAAGGCAGATATATGTCAATGAGACAGATATGGAAAATGATATGGCACATCATTGTGGAACTAACAAATGCACCCAATGGAGTTACACGCAAAAAAATGCACATTCAGCACAATAAAGCTCACAACATCCAACGGAACATTTTGAATCAACATAACAGCTCAAGATCAGATAAAAAACACAAAGCTAGGCACAGGATGAAGACCAAAAAGTAAATACTCAAGATTAGCATAAACAATAGTAACAGCATCCGTAAGCTAATCATGAACAAAGAACAATAGCCAAAACACAAACCCATTTCTAAAACATGAACAAATGCAAAAGATCAAAAGGGAAAAACACAAAATCAAGTAGAAATGAGTTCGAAATTGAAAACCCATACCTGTGACTTGAAGAATTTGAGCAGAAAGTATGCAACAATGGAGATTGGAGATGGGAGCACGGAGTGTTTGGGAGGAAGAAAGTTTAGAGAGAAGATGAACAGTCACAAAAAGTTCGAGGGAAAACTGAAAAAGATTTAAAAACTGCTCCTCTTTCTGCCAAACACGCAATTTTCGCGACTTGAGTAAGTCGCCACACAGTCGCCAGTTCAAGCCGCCAAAACACTTAAGGACAAAAATTTGAAAAATTCTTCTAAATGTTTTTCGTGACTGGAAGGTCTACCCGCGAGTGAGTCGTGAGATGAGCCGCGAAAATCTCTGAGTGAACCTCGCGACTGGACCTTCCACTCGTGAACAAGTCGCCAAAAATGACTCGCGAAGACGCGACTGAGGCTCGCGACTTGACATACCCGCGAATAAGCCGCCAAAACAGGGCAAAACAGGATTTTTGAAATTTTCAGATTTTTCAAACAAAATACTTTCCAAAAACACCTAAAACACTCAAAAATCTTTTTGTGCTTGAATTAACAAAGATTGAGCATGTGAAAACACATTTCATCAAGTACAATCACACAAATGAATATGGCATTTATTGAGCATAAACTTGTGTGTTGTGTGTGGATATCAACAATGAGATAGTCCTTAGTCTAATGTGAAACTTCAATGATCAATTCAACCAAGACATACACAATTAGCACTAGATCATGTGACCCATCTCAATTATAGAAGTATGTATATATGACCTCCCACAAAACTTGATAACATAATTTGGAGCTTTACATTTGACTCCACTTTCAATCATAACATTTGATCTTTTTTGATCTTTTGAGTCAATCACCTCTCATTGTGAGAGTGATATTTGATATTTCACTTTAATGAATAAGCCTTTGGCTTTTTGAATAAATATTCACTTTAATATAAGGTCGCTTACCCTTTTTCCTAGTCAAATACTAGAATGTGCGACAGGCTTTTGCAGCTCAATATCTCTTTTCATTTGGAGATTTACATTTGGTGAGCTCTTTTTAGCAAAACAAAAATAAAGAGTGGGAAGATATATAGACACAAGTCTATGCATGTCTCAAGATCAACATAACCATTCACTAATCATTCATGACAAGTTTGAAGATCTATTTACAACAATCACAACGATTTCAAGATTTTTCCCACAGTGATATGAGTGCATGAAAACAAGCAATACTCGAAAATACACAAAGCCATTAGCACAAAGGTACAAGGCAAAACAAGTTTTGAGACAAAAACTCAACAAAGTCAATCAAGCTTTTTGATTTTCTAATTTTTTTATGTGATTTTTGGATTTTTGACACAAGAAACAAAAAGATTGATAAGACAAAATTAAAAATATTCACAAGAAGACAAGCAAACAACCAATAGCAAAAACAGCAAGCAACACAAACAAACAAACATTGTCACAAAGCATAGGAAGTATTAATGCATGGACATATTATAATTCTTATGCATGAGTACCCTTTTTCACCCACACGTCACTTGCGTTTGGGGTGATTTCCTTATAGGATTGGGTACGGGAGTTAGGGCTTTCAAACGTTCGTGAGAAGCTTTCCAAGCAGTTGGTGAATGCACCAATCATCTTCATCACATTCATCATTCTGGGATCACCATTTTGATCTCTAGATTGATCTCCAGCCCAAATTCGTCTATCATTTCTAGGTCCTCCTGACCTTTGAGGAGTTGCACTGTTCTTTGCTCTCAGCTTTTGGCAATTTGGTCGAGTATGCCCTTGAAGTCCGCAATAATGACACACATAAGTCGCTCTAGGACCTCTTTGTGGTCGTGGGCGAGACTTGGCACGAGATTCAGACCTGCCCACAGATTGATTACGGGGATTCAGCATCCGTTGGTTCACCACATTCTTCTTCTCCTCCACCTCGAGCTTCTCACCAGTAGGGTCAGCTACAATTGAATCTTTGGCCTTTACAAACTTCACTTCTTTAGTGACATTTCCAGATGAACCACTTCCTCCGGTATATCCCAATCCGGATTTGTCTGAAAAGCTCTTTTGAGATGAGATAACATCATCTAGCTTCTTGGTGGTGACCCTCTCTATTTTAGCATTTGCTTGCACAACCTCATTCTCAAGAAATCTCACTTTTGTGTAAGCTTCGGACAACTCACCATTCAATGTTTCTATCTCACATTTGGCCTCCCTATATCGGATTAGGAGACTTTTGTAGTCCTCCTCAGCCTTCTTCATTTTTCTCACAGCAGTCTTGGCCACCCTTGTGTACTCACCCGACTTCTCCAAGAGTATATTATAATTCTCTTGAAGATTTGATGTGCTTTCATCTTCTTCAGCATCTGATTCTTCAACAATTCCTAGTGATTCATCATCACTATGTTCTCCAAGGTCTTGTACAAGCAGATTCAACTCATCAGAAGACTCAACATGAGCAATAGTCATAAAAGTTGAATAGTTCCCCTCTCCATCACAGCTTTCTTCTGATTCTGAGTCAGATGAATCCGAGTCACTCAATGTCGTGGCATACACTTTACCTTTCGATTTCAAATAATTCGGACATTCCTTCTTAAAGTGTCCATGCCCGTTACATTCGAAACAAGTGACACCTTGTGTGGGTTGGGATTCTTTTCCATATTTCTTTTTGAAATCCCTTTTCTCCCTTCCAGAACTTTGGAATTTTCTTTTATCATCAAATTTGCCATTATTTTTGAATTTCAAAAACTTTCTGAAATTTTTGACAAGATATGCAACATCTTTGTCAACCACATCTTCTCCCGATGCGTCTTGATCTTCCACCTTCTCATTAATGGTCTTTAGAGCAAGAGATTTACTCTTCCGTTGATTGGGCAGCGACATCTCATAAGTCTGCAGAGAACCAACCAGCTCCTGTACTTTGATGTCATCAAGGTCCTTGCTCTCTTCAATCGCTGTCACTTTAGCACGAAAACTTTCCGGCAATGATCGAAGGATCTTCCTTACAATCTTTGAATCCTCCGTTTTCTCCCCCAAGTTGAACTTACTGACAACCACCTCATTTAGCTTCTCATAGAAAGAGTCAAAAGACTCATCCTCACTCATTTTGAGCTCCTCAAACCGGGTGGTCAGCATTTGTAACTTGGTGTCCTTCACTTTCTTCGTGCCTTCATAGGTGGTTTCCAAAATCTCCCATGCTTCTTTGGCAATGGTAATGTGAGAAATCCTGTGAAATTCATCTGGAGACACACCACAGCAAATAGCATTGAGTGCTTTACTGTTAGCATTGGATGCAGCAAGTGCTGCCTTATCCCAAGTGGATTTGGCTGCCTCAGGTCTGGTCCAACCAGTCTCAACAGCATCCCAAACAGATTCATCAATAGAACACAGAAAAACTCTCATGCGAACCTTCCAAAAAGCATAATTACTTCCATCAAAATATGGAGGTGCATTTAGGGATTGAGACCTATCCATCTCAAAAGGGAGTCAAGGATCACACAATGGTAATGAAACCAATAGCAGTGTACCCGCTCTGATACCAATTGAAAGTTCAAAAACGTGTAAAAACACCTTTGAACGTTTAGACCCCCAAATTACAACTTAACCAATTCAAGCAATATGTCAAACAACAAGTGTGCGGAAACTTAACATATGCTATAATATGAAATTGATTAAATACTATCTAAGCCATAACACATTAAAATCCACAGCAGATAATAAAAAGGCAAAGATAGAGAGGAAGGAAGATGCAAACACAAAGACAACACGCGATGTGTTATCGAAGAGGAAACCGAAGCCCTCGGCGTAAAACCTCTCCGCCGCCTCCAAGCGGTAAACAATCCACTAGAAAATACAGTTGGGAAACAAGGACAGCAATAGACCTTCCAAGCCTAATCTACCCAGTGCACCTAAGCCCTCCAAGCTTCTTGCTCCAACGAGGTTGCACCGAACCTTTTTCTTTTCTAGCTTCCCGGATTCCGCTACTAGACCATAGCATCAACCAATGAAGATTGGTTCCTTCCTAACTGCTTCCCAGAAATCCAAACAACTGTCTCACAGTGATGATGATGGTGAGAACCAGGTTTGGTATAATGCCTCTCAAGGATTTGACAATGGAGAGGAAGAGGGTTGAGGAATTTGAAGAGATTCTAAGGTATAGATTGTGGGTGAGTCAATCTTGTTTTTCTTTAGGGTTTCTCTCTCAAAATTCTCTCTGGAAGCTCTCTTTCAATCGTGGGTAAAAGGGGTATTTATACTGGAGTGGGTGAGGAATGTGAAACGTCAGGTTTTACAAAACAGGGGTGGCTCGCGGCTTGACCTCGCGGTTTGACTAAGTCGCGAGATCCAGTCGCGAGATAACCGTATGGCCAGTTGTCCTGTTTTGTCCTGTAGTGCTCCAGCTAGCATGACTGTTCATCTTCCAGCATGCTTGGCACGTGTGCTGCGTCTGGCGGCTTGCAGTCGCGAGTCACCCGCGAGTCCCAGCCGCGAGTCTCTGTTTTCTTGCACACTCTTGAGCAATCTTCACTCTATCTCACTCACTACCCTTACATCAAACCCACCTAAATACAGGGTTACTAAATGCTAAATTACAAGCAAATTTGGCATGGAATAAAGCCAATTAGATGGTTGAATAAATTCAACCTTACACCTTTCTCCCCAAATACGCCTACGCTTAATCAAGGTTTCAAAGGTTTGCTCATTTTCTGGCATGAGGAACCTTAATTGATCAAACACCACTTCAGGTTTGGATGCAGCTTTGCATTTTCCCCTTTTAGTCCTCTTCGGACCCATAACTAATCGATGGTCAGTAGTGCAAACACGATCAGCTCACACAAAAACAGAACCAAAATGAAGTTTGAAGCAGAGAACAAAAATTGGAGAGTTACCAGATACCATGTGTAGAAAATCATGCACACAATATATTGTCTAGAGCAGTTTACAACAACACAATGAAAAAACAATATTCTTATTCACGGGTTGTTTAGTTGGTGCAATAATTGTAATGCATTTTGGTCCGAGTCAATAATTTGAAGTTAGAGACCTAGAGTATATAACAATAAAAATATTATATAAGAAACATACAAGTGGATTTAGGAACTGACATATTTTCGAAATTCGTAGCTACATGTAGTAAGTTTCACCAGCTTCTACAAAAAACAGAAAATAAATTGCACAATGTACAGTTCAGACATACAACCAGCATATATCTATACCACACACATATGGAGCCACTGGCAAGTTCATTTTGTGGAAGGAAGACAACCTATGACATAGGCAACCTTACTAACAACAATGCATTTGACTAGCCAAACACCCAATTTCATCACAATCTTCATAGACATAGACATAGAAGTGTGAAGCATCAAAATGCAAAATTTGAGAATAATGCACCAACAATGTGTAATTTCAAAGACAGCAACCGTTAAAAGAGTCTTACTATGTAAAATCCTCGAAGAATTTGCGCGGGAAATTGTGGGTTCTAGCCGGATGAAGCGAGAGCAATCGAAGATGTAATTTTGGACAGCTGCAAGTTCTGCAGAACTGGGGAAGAGTTAATAAAAATGGGTAATAGATTGTAATGTCCATATAACTCGATTTTCAAGAACTCGAGTTACATGCAATCCAAATTTTCAGCATAAGGGCTTGCACATAAATCGATTGTCCGTAAATCGAGTTATGTGTAGCACAAATAAAAAGAATCCAGTTAATGGTGGAACGGCTTTCTCATAACTCGATACTGCAGACAACGAGTTAATTTCAAATAACTCGATTATACCTAACTTCGAGTTATATTTCTGGGCCCTCCACACCCAGCCTAGATATTTGGACTGGTCCAAATGCAGTCCAAGACGAATCGAAGTTTAAAGGTAGGCCTGCCACAATACTCGATTCTACTTGAATCGAGTTCTGTGCAGTGGACAATCACAAGAATTCAAATTCCTCGATATTTCGGACATGTGCAATAAAATGAACGCATGTGCAATAAATTTAGAAGTATTTTTTTTTTTTTTGTGTAAAATTCTATCGCTTTAGAATCCATTATTCTGTTGGAACTAGGAATCTTAAGCAGCTGGAAACATAATATTGGTCCAAACTGCAAAGTGCAACATTGGTTTAGACATATGGAACCCCCCACCCCCCCCAAAAAAAAAAAAAACTTGTAGCAAATATTTGTTTCATAAGTAGTTAATGGCAGCAGTTATGACAGGAGCCTGACAGATGTTGTCTGTTGAAGAGTAATTACAATTCTCTTGCCTAGTATTATAAGAAATTTTTTCCATATATTTGAATCCGATGCATATACACCAATTTGATGGATTTTGGAGGAGAAAGAGTTCATTTTGAGTTTAAATGTCATTTTTATATTTATATGTTGGGTAATCAATTCATCTATACTATATAATAGAGACTACGACGAGATTCTGGAATCAACAAAACCCTGCTCCTTAATCTTTTCTGTTTTTGGAAATTAATAATGTATGTAGTAAAGTCCTTCAAATCTTGTGTGCTTCATAAGTTGTCATGTGGGAGGCTTCAGGGAAATTAAAATTGATAGAAAGGCTGGAGACTTCAGACCTTATATAGTCCTGTTTCTTTCTTCCTTCAAGACTCTCAACATAAGGTTGGACCTTCATAAATAACCTATAACCATGAAAGTTTAGTAATAGATTTTACTAAAAATATAGATCCTTCAAATCTTTATTTAAAATCTTGCAGTTGATCTTTCTCACTGTTCAAGATGCACAAGTTCTATAGGTTTTAAGAAATGGTTTTCTCTATAATTTTTTGTTCATTTCTCTGTAATCTTTGACTCTCTTTTTTCCCCAGGTCTCAAAGTTAGGATTTGGATGTATGACCCTGAGTGGAATGTACAATTCCCCACTCCCTAAGGAAGATGGAATAGCAGTAATAAAGTATGCTTTCAGTAAGGGAATCACTTTCTTTGATACATCAGACGTTTATGGACCCCATACTAATGAAATTCTTCTTGGAAAGGTAAATGACACCAATTTTAATTTTACTAGCTCCAAAGTCAAATGGCCTTTTTCCTATTTGGTAGTAAATCTAAAGATGGTCACTGCTATGGAAATGTCTTTGTCATACTATTTTCTATAAGTTCTGCTGTTAGTGAACTGATTACCACTTTGGACCATGTAAAAACTCTATTATATTAACTAAGAGAAGTTAATATTTTTCAGGCCTTGAAGCAGTTGCCAAGAGAGAAAATTCAGATAGCCACCAAATTTGGCATTGAAAAAGTAGGATTTCCTCACATGCAATTGAACGGTAGCCCTAAGTATGTTCGCTCATGCTGTGAGGCTAGCTTGAAGCGTCTTGATGTGCAATACATTGATCTGTATTATCAGCATCGGGTAGACACAAAAGTACCCATAGAAGAAACTGTAAGTCATTCTCTTGCCCTTTCAACCACATGACAGCTATTATTTAATTCTTTGAATTATTTCTTGTTTTGAACTTGAAATTGTCCTCATATTTGCAAGTCTAATTTGCAGAGAATTTCAGAAAGGATTATTTCATTGTAGTGATGGTGAGATCTTGGTGGCAAATTTGATTAGATACATTTTATTGGAATGTAGGTTGGTGAACTGAAGAAACTGGTAGAAGAGGGAAAGGTCAAGTACATTGGTCTATCTGATGCTAGCCCAGACACAATAAGGAGGGCACATGCTGTGCATCCCGTCACAGCTTTACAAATGGAGTGGTCTCTCTGGAGTCGTGAGATTGAAGATGAGATAATTCCACTTTGCAGGTCTGTTCAGTTCAAAGATGATGTTTTTCTATAAATTTTGGTGTCTTGAATGCTTCCGTGTATCCTAAATCTCTCTCCTTTTTTATTTTCCCCTTATATTCATTCTTGCGTTTGCAACACTACTGTTCTTTTGAAGGACTACTGCAACAAAAAAAAAAAAAAAAAAAAAAAAAACATCCATTTTGTGTAGATTTGATTTCAATATAATTTAATTATCTTATCCAGAAGCATGAGTATGCTCTCTCGAATTTTAATGTTTTTGTACATGTAGGGAGCTTGGCATTGGAATAGTTCCATACAGTCCTCTTGGTCGTGGTTTTTTAGCTGGCAAAGGAGCCGTGGAAAATTTGGCTGCAAATAGCGTATTGGTACATATTTCACCAGTATTTTGTGTTATTCATTTGTAAGATACAAAGATTTTTCAGGAAACAATGATATTTTTCTTTGAGCAACGATTCATCAAGTTCATTGAATAAAACAGTACCTATTTTAGTCCTTGCAGTTTACAAGAAGTTCCAATTTCATCTATAACATTTGAAAAATTGCAACCAAGTCAAATTTTGAAAATTTAGCTATCAAGCTTTTCAATTTGCCACATTATATTGATTGACACAATTGATGGATTAACTTCTCACTTATTTTTTACACATCTAAATTTGCAAACATCAAAAATAATGACTAAAATTTTTAGATTTGGTGTTATTGTATTAAAGTGTTACAATATATACAAAACATACAACAATGTCATCTGAAAACAACAAAATCCTATAGCAATAACAATGTTGACCCCCCTAAAATAAAATCCAAGAGTCGCCATTGAATGTAATATAATTGAATGACACGCAAAAAGGCCAAAATCCAAACAAAAGTGCAGAAAAAAATACAGCATCACATTCATTTTAAATACATATGAAAGTTCATCATAGTAATTAAAAATTTTCCAAGAGTGAAACTCTAAACATCACAAAAGTACCCAATCAATAAAGTTGCAAACTGGGATGAACAAAATAGGGATGAATAGTAAAGTTGCAAAGTAAACACACTCTAAACATCACATAATATTATCATCACTTTGCATCCACCCTAACCACTTAGTCTTGGCACTTGAAAATGTGGACGTTTAACACAACACCGTCCCTCATAATCAGCTCAAATACGCAAACATCTCCTACTCGCAAACTATTTTCCCTCACAAATGCAAACAAACCAGCTGATACGACACATGATGAACCCCCACTTCGTTCATAAATGTGTAGCTTCACAGGCCATAATCGGTCCACAATCTGGAGCTTGACAGGGAGTATACTTGCTTTGGTGTAGTCCTTGGTAAACCCTTCTCTCGGTAAGTAGTTGATAATGTCTTGGGGTAAACTCTGTACAAGGAACAATAATAGATATTTAACAAATATATTCCGGCAACAAGTATCTAATTGATCTACATCTTTTCACCTAAAAACACAAATAAGAAAAAATCATTACCAATAAAATGTCCAGCCACAAGTATCTAGTGTGACAATCTTTCTAATTGATCTATGAAAAATGATAGTTAATGGGAGTTGCATTTCTAAATTACAAAAATATTCCATTTTAGTGAAGCTAAAAGCTTACTGCACGATCCTTGACATTAACGTAGGATGGACGCATGATAACAGTGAAAAGGGGATTTTCTGATTTAAAAGCATTGGCTATAACAAGATTTTTAGCTACACCACCGTCTTTCTTAGGATGGGCTGATCCTGAAACGAGTTGAAAATATGAAGTCATGCACATAAAATTAATAGTAAACATGCTAAACAAATCAACCAGTTGCTTACAAAAGTGTAACATTCAAACCTGAACCCTCTCCCCTATAAAAGTGTTTGATGATTTCAACAGAGCTGTCATCACTCTCATCATCTTCGATCCTATGAACTTGGAGTTCGTCGTCTAAAGTATAGTCTATTTCTGTTGCAGTGGCATCAAATATGAGTACATCAAAGTGTGAATTTCCTTTATATTTGAAAACCAACAAGTGCCCCACGGCTACACCATGAGAGCTTGCAAATCGGACCAACCATTTTGAAACCAAACCCCCCCAACATATTGTATCAACTTGACTTTCCATTTTCTACCATTTGGAATAGTGAGAAAGGCCATATCTGACAGGTCCACTCCAAATTTCTGCACGAACTTATCTGGAATCCGCTGTAAAAAGAATCTCCATAACATAAATGCAGGCTAGGGAAATAAACACACGATCAATCAAGCTCTATGGAGTTGTGCAGCTACCATTGCAGGAAAAATGGATTTAGTGATTGTTAGGTCATATTACTTTCATAAGTGTTCAATGGTATTACTATTTGTTGGATGACCAAAAGCTCAAAAAAGCAGACAAAATCCTTATACACAATGCTAGAAAATAAAAGTCAAACACATGGCAGAATACTCCTTAGTTACAGCCCCCCACCCCCACACAAAAAAGAAAAGAAAATCAAACAAAATAAAATAACAGCCCATGCAACATTGACGTTATATTTAATAGCTATAACCTCAATCTGTCATATTAAGGGCTCGATATTTGACAGTAACAAATCTTATGAATTTTTATGCTTCTTATACAACCTAATCTTATAACCAAAATAACCATCAACAGCTTTCAACATTTTACATTTCTCTGTTGTTGTTGAAATGTAAAAAATTTTGGGGAAATGTTGTATTTTGATAATGTGTCTGTGATTTGGTTTTGGGGTGTTGGGGAAACATTGAAGATGACCCACTTTTGTTTATGGGCAGGATTTCGATTTAGACGTACAAATTTTTGCCACTTAGCCACTTCATAAGTTTGTGAACTCTAAAAAACAAATGATAAAAAGAGTGAACGATTTCTGTATCCTAGTTTGATCCCAGGACACAGTTTCACAGTTTAAATTGAGTTATACATCTGTGGTGACCCTATAAGCCCTATCACATTTTCAAAAAAATGCCATATGCTCTTGCTCTGTATTTATTTTTCCTCAATCTCTACCATGCGCTTATCCCTGTTTCATTTTTTGTTCATATAAAAGTGTTCGATGCAAAAGTACTCTGTTATGTGACTGTGTTCTTCTTAAAGTGTAACCTACATATTGCAAAATGAAAGTTTTTCTGACTACATGTAACAAATGTACATTTTTTCAAGAATCACAAATAAAGAAGATGAAGTGTACGAAGTGTATTAGCATATGATTTTCAGAGGAATCTAGTTTATAAATTTAAGCATACTTACAAGCTTTCCTTCCTAAACAGCATTCGGCAGAATAATCTTGAAAAAGTGTGGGGACCGATCAGCAGGACCATCGTCGTTGTCTCTCCACCATTCAGAAGCCATTGTTCTGGTTCTCCAAACTTTCGCTGAGAAGTTGAACAGTTGCTGCTTCGTACGTTTGAGCACTAAATAGTGGCCTGGTCATACACATAACCCGATTATTATGAAATCGAGTTCTGTGTACTGCAACTAAAAGGAGTCCATGCTGTGCGCAGTGTATCTCAGAGGAATCCATGTTGTGTGTGCTGGTTTGGACGTAACTCGATATCCTGAACATCAGGTTACAGTAGAATTACTCGATACTAGAATAATCGAGTTACATGCCAATAACTCGCTTATACAGAAATCGAGTTAAGATATTTGGACTGGTTCGAACGCAGTCCAAGAGGAATCTAAGTGTGGACCATGGTCTTCAACGTATCTCGAAGCTACAAAAATCGAGTTCCTATGAACTTAACTCGGTAATACGTAAATCGAGTTACGTTGACTGGGCTTCCCGACCTAGCCCAGATAATTGGACTGGTCCAGAGGCAGTCCAAGAGGAATCTAAGTGTGGACAATGGTCTTCAACGTATCTCAAAACTAGAGAAATTGAGTTCTTCTCAACATAACTCGGTAATAATTAAATCGAGTTACGTTGACTGGGCTTCCCAACCCAGCCCAGATATTTGGACTGGTCCAGAGGCAGTCCAAGAGGAATCTAAGTGTGCACAATGGTCTTCAACGTATCTCGAAGCTAGAGAAATCGAGTTATGTAACTCGGTACTACTGAAATCGAGTTATGTTGTCTGGGCTCAAACACCCAGTCCAGATATTTGGAATGGTCCAGATACAGTCCAAGAGGAATCTAACTGTGCAGAGTGCTCTCCAACGTAACTCGGTACTCTATAAATCGAGTTATGTTCAACGTAACTCAGATCTACAGAAATCGAGTTACCCAGATACTTGGACTGGATACAGTCGAAGAGGATTGAGAATGGACTGCAACGTAACTCGTTAACTGGAAAATCGAGTTTTATTTAGTATAACCTTTCTACTTGGAATTTTGCTTGCGACTTGCACTGTTCACACCCATTCAGTATTGGCGTGCTTATTCATAGTAAACGTGAACCTGCTGACAACCATGCTGTGAACAACAAGTCATCCACACAAATGCAGACCAACCACATCCATCAGTAACATTCCCCCATTTCCATTACGCGAATAAAAAAATCATCCATATATACAAGCTTATTTGTAAGTAAAGAGCCTCTATGCATTTAAATCAGTTGATGTACAAAAATAAAAAGTTCAATTTCTGCATTTTAAACATTCTTCACAATTGTAACTTGAAACTTGGACAGCATCCGCCAACAATGGTTTTAGGCAAACATGGAGTCTGCGCATTTGAGTGACACCTTCTTTTTGTTCTCTTCAGAAGTTGCCTCCTTTCTGAGGAGTAGCCAACACAGAAATTAGTCTACAACCCACAGTAATTAATAAATTGAATTGACAAATACAGAAGAGCCTTCAGGCTTGCCTGCTTAAATGAGGAGCATCTACAGTTACACCTTGGCGACAATTACAAATCTGCAGCAAAACATATACAGTTAGGGAAATAGAGACCCCATGAATACTAGAATATGTACACCACAAACAATAAGATTGAAAGAACACCAAAACTGGGACAAAAGACTTGGAATGGTAATATGTAGGAGTTAAGACTAACTGCAACTACTTGAAGAAGTAATCACAAGATTGCCCAAAATGGAGCTAAATTTGATGCAATGGTATTACTATCATGGTTCCAATCTATAAATTACTGCCCACATCTTAATTATAACTCATATAATGTAATATCTAAACATGTAAAGAAGAATAACTTATGATACCCCCTTGTTACTATGATTTGTAATTGTTACCTGCTACATAGCACCATGGCGTGTTGAAGCCACATTTCGAGTTGGACATGTACGACGGTTATGACCCTCTTAGCGACACAACCCACACTTCAACTTTGGTCCATTCCCAATCCACAATGAGGTTGGCAACTCCCTATCCTCGTCATCCATCTCATTGTGGATTCTCGTGGACTTTGGCCGGCCTTTCTCACGGATCAACCGCTGGTTTGGCATCACAGTTCTCCTTTCTGCTGGCTCCGGCCATTCTAACCTATCTTTTAGTGGTTGGAAAATCGGCTCATAGCTGTGATACCGTTCTTCAACGCGGTAGAAATGATCCATATACTCAGTGGCATCATGGTTGTGTTTGGCACAAACTGCTATCAAGTGGGAACAGGGGATCTTGTTTGCTTCCCATTTGCCGCACGTGCATGTCATGTCTATGAGGGAAACCCTATGGGTGTGATCTCCCCTGCCAGTGTTCAACAGTGAAGACTGTGTCTCCACTGTATATAACCGTTGTTGAGCACTCACCCTTCTAACAATATGGAGCTTCGCCTTCTCTTGATTTTCCTCGAACTTGTCATAGGCATATTTGCACCACACTTGCCCCTCTTCCAACTTCTCTAGGGTTTTGTTTCGACGTTCGTCAAAGTATGAGTTCACCTTGTAAAATGTAAACTTCACCATTGCAGTTATGGGCAAGCTACGTGCGCCCTTAAGTACCCCATTGAAGCACTCTGACAGGTTAGTTGTCATTGCCCCATATCGGTGCCCATGGTCATGTACAAGTGTCCACTTTTCTTGATTTACCTCCTTAAGATAGTCGTACGCAGCCGGGTTGACATTCTTGATGCAATCCATGGTGTTCTCAAACTTCCTAACTTGATTCGCAGTTGCTGCGTTCCGTACCAAGTTCTTCAACGGCACACTATTGAAGTTAGTGTTAACATTGCTTACTAAATGGCGGAGGCAATATCGGTGATGGGTTAAGGGCGGTTGCAAGTAGCCCCTAGTGGTGTCATCGAAGCATGATTGTATCCCACGATGCCTGTCGGATATTATACACAAATTGGTCCGGTCTGTAACATAGGTCAACAGGCATGCCAAGAACCATCCCCATGTCTCCGTGCTCTCACTTTCGACAACGGCAAATGTGAGTGGATAAACCTCGTTGTTACCATCTGTTGCCATTGCTATCAACAGCTTTCCTTCGTGGTAATTCAGCGTACGACTCGTCAAAATCCCCGTAAATACGTGCAACTGCCTTCTGTTTGGCTTCCCAAACCTTGTACATAGTTACATCATGCCCATGCCTTGCATGCAACATACTATGCAAGTCCCTTACCTTTCGGGTTAGGTCCTCCCGTACATACTTCTCAAGTGCAATGGGGATGAACTTTGAATCCATCATCCGCCCATCAGTTGCTAGCTGGAGGGATGAGCAACTATGGGGACCCTTACATGTACTGATAACCCACATCCCGTGCTTCTTGCTGCAATTGGCCCGAATTGACCACAGACATGCCTCATGTGTGCACCACACTACCAGCCTATTGGTGTCAGACTTAATGACCTTATATTGCTTATTATACTCCACAGAGTAGAGGGTCAACACATATTGAACAGAGGCTTTATTCTTGAATAGCATCCCCCTTGCTGGGTGGTCACCTTTATGCCAACTTGTAAGATGTCCTGTACCCAATGCAGGTGATGGGTCATTAATATTGTCCCATGTGTTTAATGTGAACCATTCTGGGGTAGGAACTGTTGTAAGGCAATCCTCCTCGTTATTTTCGATCAGTGGTACATCTAAGACCTCCGCGTCGTCCACTGGTCCATCAGTATCAATGAACTCTTCGTACACATCTCGGCTGGCATCAATATCAATTCCCCCGTCCATATCAGCTTGGACATGTTCATATGTGTGACTAGACCCTCCCACATCATGTGTATTGGTGGCGCCCACCACTTCGGTGTTGTCCAAATGATCAACCGCACTACATGGTTGATTATTGTAGGGGAAAGGCGTGGCATAGGCAAAGGGAGGATGCACGTCAACCGACAATGAGTGTGGCTCTTCCACCCCACTGGCATGCTGTGAACTTGCACTACCATGGAACCCAATAGCCTCAACAGTTACATACAAGTCGGACGCTATGAACTGGGGGGTCCGCTTAATCACT
This sequence comes from Quercus berberidifolia, assembly GCA_028535905.1. Classification (NCBI taxonomy): domain Eukaryota; kingdom Viridiplantae; phylum Streptophyta; class Magnoliopsida; order Fagales; family Fagaceae; genus Quercus; species Quercus berberidifolia. Next base: position 73,959,286 of record JAPQVW010000002.1, on the reverse strand, counting down.
ACCCACATCATGTCCACGTCAGCATCGCAACCCAACGGATTTGAGTTGTAGACAACCTGAGTACTCACAAGTATCTGGGGGGCACGGTACACGATGGATATCTTATGTGACTCCTTGTCCAACCATAAAGCTTCCATTATCTTCCGGTGCATTTTTCTCAAGTGTGTTCCCCATTTCAACTCAATGAACTTCTGCTTCACTAACTCGCCTCTATAGGACAGCCCATGCAAGTCATGGAAATACTGTTCCCCATCATAGTAAACATAGAAGCAGTGACGACCCATGCCAGACCTGGATAAGGACAATTAATTGTGGTTATCATGCAGAAGATAGGGGGTTATGTTAATGCAACAGTAATTAATCTTATACAGATGCACTATGATGCTATCCTAATTATAGGTGTACACACTTGATTCGTTTGGACACAAACATTGGCCTTTTAGGGGAGACGTGCCACAACAAAGAATCAGGGTGTTTGTAATATCGCTTGGTAAGGATGCAATATGTAGTAGGAAAATGCAAACATGGTCAGCAAAACTTGTTCACCTCGCAGGCTTTCTTTTTCAGAACCCACACAGTAAAGCCTTTCAGAATTGAAAGAGCCATACAATTTAAACCTCAGTATACATTACACATCACTGTTAATATGTATGAATGAATGCATATGTCATCATATGAATTCACCGTACAATGTTTGTTTATATATATGTTTATTTAGAATGATTATATACATATTTCCCAAAAAAATTCTCAAAAATAATTATTATATACATTACTATATCTATACATATTTAGGAACAATATGTATACAATGTCACTATCACACACACACACACACACACACACACAAGATTTTGCTAATGTATGTCATAAGAGCACACAATAATTAATCGTTTTTTGGACAATTTTTTTCAAGATTTTCAATGCATTAACAGTTTTTGCAATTCCTAACAAAATGTTTCAAAAAATTGGTGCCCTAAGCACATACATTATATGTAAACATACCTATACATGTGTGTGTGTGTATATATATATATACATGTGATCATATATGGGTAGGTAGCTTTGTTTATATTTACATATATTTGCATATACATACATACATATATATATATATGTGTGTGTGTGTGTGTGTGTGTGTATACATATATTTGTTCATGCCACATATACATCTTATGATGTGGGTAAGTACGTTTGTCTATATATACATATATCTATACATACATACATTTATGTATATATATACACACACATAATGTCAGAATAAGACAGTTGTAGAAAGCAATCCAAATTATAAGTAGTTATGTAAGTCAATCCAATTATAAGTAGTTATGTAAGTGAATATATACCTGTCAGGGAAGATGTGCCAGAACAAAGAAGAAGGGGACCACAGCAACAGCACGCCTGGTGAGGATGCAATAATGACAAGGAAAATGGCAGAAGAGTTAGCAAACTTTGTTCACCTCATAGGCTTTCTTTTTTAGAGACCAGACAGTGAAGGTTTTCAACACAGATAGAGCCAGACACGTGCATGGATTCTGAAATGTGGGGAGGGGGACAACATGACTCGATATTGAGGAAATCGATTTTATATAAAACTAGACACCACATAAATCGAGTTACTGTTGACAAGACATATTGAAATGACGACATTTCAGAAACTCGGTTACTAAAAAGTCAAGTTACATGTAACTCCGCATTTTATGTAGGGGCAGATGTTGCTATAACTCGATTTCTATAGAATCCAGTTTTCGCTCCATTTCCCCTACAAAAGTGCACTTCACACGTTAGAAGGTTCAACCACATTTTGGTGCAAAGAATTCCCAACATTGCGTGTTTGTAGAGCAGGATGGGACGAACCTATGTTGTGTTTAACGGTCGTGTTCCAGGCATATACGACAGTTTGCTAGATGCGAGTAGACAAGTTCATAAATTCCCAAACGCCAATCACAAATCATATAAAGATCGAAGGGAAGCCGAAGCTGCATACATGGAGTATTTGCATGGTAATGGTGTGGGCGTGCATGGTGGTGCGTCTACATCGTGGGAAACTCCAAACATATCAACCTCAACTCCACCTAGCACTTCTCAAAGCGAAGGAACCAACTATGGCAGTGGAGACATTAGGAACACTTTGTTAAGGTATCAGTTGGAAGTTGCCATTGAGGAGCGTGACCACGCAAGGAGGATCGCAACGTTGAGTGCAAACATGTTGAATGAAGTGGTGGCTCATGTTGTGGGGGATGATGAAGTTGATGCACCCACGAGACAACGTACGGATGCATGAATGCAAAAGTATGACTTCTTGTTGTGGTATTTAGTAAGATATGTATACTTGCAAGTAACTACTTTCGTGTGTGCTTTAAGTAGAAGTGTCATCGTTTTCCAATTGTTTCACTGGCAGATATGTATATATGGAAAAATAACCTTATTATTTTTGTTTTTGGACTACTTTGGTCTTATTCGGTCCATTATATCTACTTTGGTCTTATTCAGTCCACTGTGGTTTCTAGGAAAATCGGTGTACTACATTCTATTTACTCTATTTGATCCTATTCAGTCAGCTTTGGTCGTACCCTGTCTATTTGATTCACTGCAGTCCATTATTGTGTAGTTACAAAATACTAGATCAACCTATAAACAATGAGCCACGATTAACGAATGTACATGACGTCAAAAACAACAATGAATTGCATAACCTCTACATGAACGATTTGGAAATCCTCCTCGTTGGAGGATTCACTGCAATCCATACCAATCAAAGAAAATTCAAAGTTTAAAAAAGATAGGATTGGAATTATTCATACATGATAAATCGTCCAACATTAGAAAATTATCTAAATTCTTCAAGTCAATTCTGAAAATTTTAATAGCCACAATATAGAAAGTCCTGAACAAAATGACCATGAATAAAAATTGACACCAACCAACTAAAAAAACAAATAACACAGCTATATAAAGGTTCTTGAATCCCAAACACAGTAAATAAAACCCTAAAATTATGATGTACCTTGTAATATTATTCTGAATTAGAAAAAAAAATGAACACTTAAAATTTCAAAGTTACGTAAAAAGTGAACATTACATGGAATACTACAGGTTTCAATAGATACATTACTATATCTTCCCTCTAGCTAGCTCCACTGGACAAAACAGGTTCATCTCTATGAGAGTGGTCTTGCCACTGCCAATTCTGCCAACAATACGTATTTTGTGCCCTTCCTCAAATGTGCAACTGATCCCCCTCAGAACAAGTGCATCAGCCTATATTTGATCTGTTTTATCAATGATATTCTTAGAATCTCAGCATAAGAACCTTATACATTTTTAAATTAAATCAAAAAAAATAGTTACCTGCAAACCATGTATTTCAACTTTACCCACAGATGGCCAATTTGATGGAGGCCGGTTCCCTTCGAACGAGAACATTGTTCAGGAAAGTTTGGTGTAATGCCCTTGTAAAAACTCAAAGACCCTCGAACCTAGAAGCCCCAACACAATAAATTAGCCTTATAGATGAGAAAATGTATCAAGTTTATAATGAAAGTAAGAACGTCTAACAACCTAAAACAAGTTTGTGACTCAATGGGGTGAGACAAAATCTCCCACCTTCACAAGTTGAAATCATTAGGTATTTATTCTCTTATAGCATTTGCGAGAACATGCACAGATTTAGCATTTTACTTATAGAAAAGACCAATGTGTTTGCACTCTACTTATAGAAAAGGCCAATTCAAAGTTTCAGCAACTATTTGCTAAGCAGATGAACCGCTGGGAATTTATTCAGCCCTTCATATGCAAGCAGGGGCAGAAAGTCCTATAGCAATAACAAATTTTCTAATGAAAAACCAGATAAATGCCAGCAATGAAGCAATAATTCAGCAATTCATTCTCTACGAAATATTTTTGCTACTCTGCATACCATTTTCTAGAGCAGACAAGTCCTCATTCTTCTCCTACAAGTCACGTGCCAGCTGATATGTCAGCTCAATGGTCTTAACTGCATTTCCCTCCAAGGAAAAATGAAAATTCCTAAGCATAAACTATACAATTAGAAGCATGAACAACCATGTATTCAACAGATAAAACAACCTATAAAATATTGATGAATTATTGAAGAATAACATATAAGAGAAATGGCTGAGATTATTATCAAGATCTATAATTTATACTCCGCCTTGTTATCTTCAGAGAATGTGTTCGCTAAAATGGTTAGCCAAAATTCATAAAATTTTGAGCAAATTGATTAGCAAGGCATTCAACCAAATAGAGGATAAACATAGACTTGCAACTACTTGGAAGGGTAAGCAAAGCCTTGGAAATTTTTTTCAATTCTAGCGTCCTCTAACACCCATATGCATATTATAAAGCCAACTTTGAAGCAAATAACTCAACTCTCAATCATGTGAAGATAAATACAAAACCAGTCAGATTGGTAATGAATGCCGGACGGTGGTTTTGTTTTCAACCTTGCATATCAGATTTTCCACCGTGCAAATCAAACCACCAATCTTGAGGCCAACTAAACCACTTTCTTGAATTACATAAATGTAAAATCAAACACATATCATCATATAAGTATCTCTCGAAACTACAAACAAAATTCAACAAAACAAGCCTATCGTGCAAATGCAATAATTATAGGAGTGTGCTCTGATGGTGTGAGTAACCATCGTACAACACTAAGAGTGAGCAGCTTTAAATCCTATTACTTTTCCAACCAGAATAGAAAACACACTCAATTACTTTTTAATTTTTTAACGGATACCATGCCCTCAAGATAATCATTAGGCTATTTCATCCCCAGTTCAAGCAATGAACGCCTCCATCATTTCATTAAAGCAAATGATGGACAAGATTTGATTCATTGGCCAATGACACACACAACATATATATATATATATATATATATACTGAAAATCATAAAATAAGAAGGCTAATTGATGAAAAAATCAATAATCAATTTTTTGTTTCTCATTGGGTTCCCAAATTGCTACCAAAATGAAAAGCTAATATATACAATGATAAATAACAATTACAAACCCCAAGAAGCGAAAGGAACAAAACATGCACACATAACTAAGATTTTTGCCGTTTTCAGCTTTAGGTAAGTTATATTGTGACCTGCTCTAGAACTCAGAAGAAAAAAAATATAAATTCTATTCTCCAAAGTTCCTACTAACGAACTTGTAATCAAATGTACACAGATCTAATCATTCTAGAGAGGAGGGGATTTAAAGGAGATTATAAATAAGAAAATGGGAAGGAGGATGTACCAATCTAGGAATTTTAGGGAAGGCGAATCAGAAAATTAGGAGAGAGACACATACCTAGCCAAGCATTGTAGAGACTAGGATAAATGATTTGCTACAAAGGAATTGGTTCTGCCATTGATCCGCATAAACTTCGTCATGAAACTCTTTTACGGAAAGTATCAAATTACTTCTTCTTGCTTATCAACAATACCACACATTTGTTTCTCACAAAAATAAAAAAATAAAAAAAACAAATTACTCTCTTACAACCCACTTTACTGTAGCTAACAACATACAAAAACACAAGAAAGTTTGGCTTCAAATGAATACCAATCCAGACATTTGTCAATTTGTAATCAAAACTCCAAGTGCAGAAAAACTTCCTAATACATCAATAAATACAATACGCCTTATGGGTTTTCTCCAAAATATCAATTTCTTGACAACAAACACATTGACAGCCAGTATTCTCCCCAAGCAATGATCCAGAAATAGATGCACAGCCACCAAGATTCTCCCCAATTAGTAGAACATTTTGCATGCTTATTCCAGTCACCTATACACATGAAGAATAAGCACACAAGGACAAGCCGGCTCAATGGCCTTTTCGTGTCCACCATTGCAGTTAGGTCTAAAAAAAAATACTACTTTAGAAGAAAAGTGAAACGTAACTATGCAGTCACCTATAGGCAGGAAGTATAAGCATACACTAAGGCATTTAATGATCTTTTCGTTTCCACCCATATGCCCTGACAGGTCTAATCTTACCTATTTCATCAGACACAACAGCATAATTAAATTAACATAATCAATCAAATGCACAGTAGAAGTAGCTCAAGAAGATGGGAAGTGTAGACGAAGTACATACCATCACGGTTCCCGCAATCGGGAGCATGCGCATGCGGGCGTCGTGATCTTCACAAAGCCTCCACCAGCTTAATGTCCTCAGCTGGTATCTACTCAATCTGTACAGCCTCTCTGTGGGGGGTTTGAGATGGAGCTGACATGGTGGGGTCCACATGCACTAGAGGTGGGGTGGGCATGCCTGGTGTGGGGACAAATATGCATCCACCATCATGGGCAGATCCACTGAAAACTGGGGGTGACATACGAGGAGGGCCCTCATAGTCCGTGCTAGCACCATAGGATGTAGTGTGGGCTAGAACAGTGCCCTGATGATCAACGCTATGGGATGGCCCAGCACCATCGCCAGGCGTGCATCGCGGTGTCCTGCCGTCGTCATCAGACAGTACCCAATCAGTGCCAAGCCATGCCTTTTCTGAACCCGACTCATTCCCTTCCTCGTAGATGGGAGCTGACTCGGTCGTACGGCTGTGACCAGCTTGACCACCTCCACGATGTCCACCCTCACGAGACCCACCACGTTGCCCGCCACGAACTGGGGCCTGTGTACCAATGTCAACTGCTTCTGCAAGCGCATTCGCCAATTTAAGTCGGCCTAGCTCCTCCACAAGCTCTAGTGTAAATGTAAGGTCAGTGTGCATGTCAGAACCTTCATTGCACCTCTGTATAGACCTAATCATCGTCCGAACCTACAAAACAAGGGCGTCATAAAAGCAAGAACGCAAGTATGATGCAAAACTTGGATAAATCTGTTCCAAAATCAAAAGAAAAAGTAGCAAACATAGCTAATGAAATCCTTATATTACTTATAATTATGAAGCATCTTTAAAAAGACAGTGTATAAAAATAGGGGTTGGCCCCCCCTGTGCAAAAATTTATAGTTCCAACCCAACACTCAGGAATTTTCAGTTTCCTGTTATGTTTATCGCTATGCAATCTAAACATTGAGATAATACTTCTAAAAAACACGTATAGTTGGTTGTACATAAGTTCAATCTTAGCATAAGTGAAAATATCAGAATTTCACTTCTGTATCTAGGCTTCACCAGATTTACAACTCCATTAATATCACATTGCAATTAGGACACATATTTTGAAGTTATTATTTCCTAACGTACATGCCCAAATCAAATGAATTGAAAATATCAAACGCGAGCTTCAAGTTTCAATTAAGGGAAGTACCAAAAACTTAGAACATATATCATACTTGAATCTAGTATAAATGCACATCTCCTTGCTGCATACTTGCAAGATTTTAAATGACCTTTAAGCTGTTGGGAATTGCATTCTACCAACAGTTTAGTAAGGGACTTCCCAATCCTAGAGGTAATATCTATCAAGGAATATGTAATACATTAATCAGTCATGGAGGAAAGGCTATCTAAACTATCATGAAATGTGAATTTATCACTACTACACAGAGTTGCACCGTCCATTGGAAAGTACAAGCCAACCAAAAACAAAAAAAAATTAAACAAAAAATAAAATAAAATACAATAAAACCCAACCCAACCCACCCTTTTTAAAAGTTGAATGTAATTATATGAACAAAGGTGTGGTCATCATTAGTCATTGCCCATTAACCATTCCTCACGCAAACAAATTGGATCAAGACAAATTCAGTTTGTTATGAACAACTTAAATCATGCAGTATTTTGACTTTAAAACATAATGACAGACTCATGCAGTATTTTTTGACTTTAAAACAAAATGACAGAGAAACTTATAGAGATGTAACAACGATAATTATTGTGGACTTTTGCATGCATGATAAAGCTGCTGAGGATATTTAATCGAACAATGGTTTCATCCATAAAATAGGAATTGTTGCCTCACCATGAGTTCCCAATACGCAGACTTTAGTGTCATGTACCGCCTTGTGTGGCGATTGTACCACATCATGTACTCAACGAGGTACGTATCATCACCGTCTAGGAGATCGGACCCGCGAACTACATTCACTCGGTTGGCCCATTGCCGAATAAAGGGATCATGTTCTACCTCCTAGTTCTTCTCCCAATTACCCTGAAGGGATATCTTGTGAAGGGTAGTCGACGTATCCATGACACTTGGAACTGGTTGCTTCATCCCAAACTGACGGAGGACTCGCTCAGGATGATGCCACTCCACTATCCAAAAGAATATCAACGGCACCTCGGCCCTCCAAATATGCTGCCTGGCAGTGCAATACGCAGGTAGGAAGCCCAGCGTATGCGTGTACGGCTCCCATACAATCTGCATAAGTGGATTATGTTTGTGATAGTGAGACATCATACTAATTTAACATTATGTTTGTGATATGTAATATGCAAAGCATGGAATTTCTTGCTTCTAGTCGTACACAAAATCTTCAGGGATTATTGGGCAGAAAGTAAAAGAACAACAAAATTGACCTGCAAAAAATATTAAAAGATCTAGGTTGTTCATGTCCACCATTTTCAGCCCCATGTTCATATGCTGGACAGGGTTCAAAGCTAACTAACACCATCAAATACTAGGGTTTTCAATCTGAACCAAACTTAGAGGAGGGTACTAGAGCATCCTTATGGCTGTAAGATGAATCCAAGTTGATGATTTCGCAAAATCTTTTTATCGTAATAGAAATATTGTGCTACATTAATTGCATTAGTCATTAATAATGTTTCAATGAATGAGAACAAAATGACTATTAATCATTGTAACACTAAAGTAACTGTACTTAATTTGCTCTTGAAGCTATAAAAAATATGGAGGGAAGACATATATAAGGTCTACTGAAGACATTGCATTTCAAGTAGCACTTTATATTGCAAGAAATGGAAGCTATGTAAATTATTACATGGTATAATCCTCATCAAATACTGTTATTATATTTCTACGTAAATATATATTTCTTATAGATTTTAGTGTTGGAAATTACGTAAGCCTTTTAGTTATCTCAAACTAATCATGTCAATGTCTAAAATTACATTCCTCTTGAAGAATATGGTGAGTAGCATATTTTGCACGCTTCTAAAATTATATGAATAAAGTACTCATTAATAATCCATAGCTTTTAATAATTTTAGGACTATTAAGGCAGCTAAAGTGGGGACAACTTAAGGAGTTGCATGCTGCAATTAAATTGTGCTCTCCAACTTTGGTGCAAGGAGCACGAACTAACTTTTCATTTAGGTCAACAACAAGAGGTAATGTGTCAAGCGTCTTTATGTTTTCTCATATATCACTGATTAACAATTATTTGTTTCTTTAAACTTAGGCCATTGTTTTCCAAGAAGACAATCGAGGCTGTGCATATTCAAAATATACCACTTGAATACGTAAATTGAAGTCAAACAGTATTCTACTAGACTGTAAAAATATAACCTTCAATTCAGCAAAGGTAATTTATAACTTACAATGTAACAATGTTTTTTGCATCACAATAACAATGTTTGTAATCCTGGATACCCCTATGTTAGAAGAAGAAATACTAAATTGTCTACTTATTAGGCAGAGCAATAACTATGGTTTTAAGCTCATAACATTTTATTAATTAATTACAAACTGTACAAGCTTAATTACAAACCGTACAAGCTTAAATTTTATTTGTTTAATCAAATTTGTAGCATATATTGTTTGCGTTTTGAAAATATCATTTGTATTCTAATATGCCTTGATTCCCTTGTTCTGAAAAGACCCATATTTGTCAAGTTTATAGTAGGAAATTTGTTGTTTAGAATTTAATTGATATCTTCTGCGTTTACAATCATTCGCCTTATATAAAGTCTTAAGAAATATTGTTTTGAAATTTTTTAGTTTATTTTCATAGCAGGCTAAAAGTTCTATTTTCTCGTGTTAAATAGGTTGAAACGGTGTATAATGACATAATCAGAAAATGAACACAAACTTTTGATTCAGTTAGTAGCTGGAAAGAATTTAAAGATGTCATCATGAGTTTCGAAGATGCATCATTAAAATCAAATGAATTACTTGAGCACACAAATACAACCAAAGACAAATCTGAATATCTTTGGTATACTCTTAGGTAAATTCATTTCTCATTAAATTATAACCAATTACTTAATCCAATATGTGCGTCTTCTCTTCATTGCATCAGATTAATGACATTTGTAACAATTGGTGGAGTTTTTGTTTTTTGGTTGCAACACAAGTTTGAACTCACTGTCTTGCACTAAACCAAGACTTCATGCTCAATCTTTTGCGCATGTTGCACATGCTTCAAACATCTTGGAAAAGGGACAATTTATTCTGTGTTTTTTTTTTTTTTTTTGGGGTGTAAATCACAAACATTTCCGTACATAATGAAGAATATAGCCAAATTCTACTTTATATATATATGACTAAATTTATATATAACCCATTGATTTAACCCAACTTAACCTGAGTCATGTGAGTTGGGTTGCATTGGAAAAAACCCTTCAATCCAACCCAATTTGGAAAAAACCCTTTGATTTAACATTCAAGAATTTTTTACTTTATGTTTGGTCGTATTCATGCAGGTGCTACAAATGGAAGTTCTAATGTGAAGTACTTCACGATGGACATTCCAATTGAGTTAAATGATGGGATGGAAATCCAAGTATCAAACAAAATGATGGGATGGTATTATGAAATCAACTCATTCCTACAACAATCCAAGAATTCAAAATAAAATAAAAATAAAAACGTGGTCATGCAATTGAGGGAAACGAAAATAAAAGCATGTGCGGTGCATTTGAGGGAAACGTGCTCGGCCCGTAGTCATAAGAATTGAGGGAAACGTGGTCATAAGAATTCAAACTAAATTAACCGAATACCTGCTCGGCCCGTAGTGTAGCCAGTGACGCCCAGTACGCAGCAAGGACGTGTGTGGCATGCTCTGCGGTGCATTTTGGCCCGCTCCACCTACAAAACATGGGGTGTCGACAAATGCTCATTACTGAACCTTACATTTAACCTTACATTTAACAAACTTTGCTTTTATATTTCACATCCATATACTAAGCATTGAGAAGTTTCTTTTGTTTGTTAGTTTGGCATATTTTTAATTATATGAAAGAGACAAATAACGAGAACTCAATGAACGTACCTAATGGCAAGGGGCCCTGAGTGCACTGGCGGTAGAGGCGACCTCACAACAGGGCATAATTGTGGGAACCTTGAATAGGCCCATAGCTGCACCAACAAGAGTGCTCCTCCAATCTGCATCGCATCCTTCTTCGATGCACCACAAAGTTGCCTATACAGCCAGGCCAATACTGCACTACCCCAGCTATACCGTCTCGTATTGCTGACTGGGTTGAGCAATTACAGAGGCACCAGTGAGACCCGATCCGTAGACCTGTCCATGAACAAGAGGGCCCCCATCCGTACAAGTAGGTGGTAGCGGGCATGTTGCTGCACAACTTCGTCAACCGTGTCTGTAGCTAAGGGATCGGCAAACTGTGCATCAAGCCAGGTGTATCTTATCCTCGCCCCAGCAAGGGTAGACTTGTTTGACTTTGGTATCGAGGGTGGAGGTTTATGGCCCAACAACTGTTCGCACAGCTGACTCCATTGGTAGTCTGTCTTCCCAGTGACAGGCAACCCATCCACCGGAAGCCCCAGCATCACCTCCATATCTTGCAAGGTGATACCCATTTCTCCATTGGGTAAGTGGAACGTGTGCGTCTCCGGACGCCACCGCTCAACCAACGCCGTGATCAAGGCGTGGTCGACCTCCATATCAAGAACCTTGAATAAAGCAGTCAACCCTGCTGCATCTATTTGTTGCATGATACGTGGATCTAGCCCACCCTGTGGCAATACACATTTACGGCGTCGAACCTTTATCATGCCAGGCACCTCCTGCACATGGACGAGTATTGTGTTAGGAGATTAAACACGAGGTAATTATAAAACAAACATGTATTAATAATACTACTACATACCTCGTCAGTGGCGCACCTCCAAAGCGGACTTGACCGATGATTCGGCTGCTGGGCCAACTGGGTATCCACATCGGGTCCAGGCCGCACTCTATCTAGTGCCTGCATATCTGACATGGCAGCAAATACATTGTTAGCAATTTTCTAACAAGTAAACCACAATTAATATAAAATAAAAGCATAGATTCAGTAAGACATTATATTTTGAGCACAAGATTTTCAACATCACTTCTTAAATAAATAAGAACTTGCCATAAAAAAAATTATTTCGAAACTATTTAAATCACTTCTTAAAGCTTAGGATAATTATTAATTAACTATTTATGAAAATATAAGTTATAACACCACTTTTATGAGAACTATAATCAACCGTCATAAAAACTAAATACTTTTTTCTTCTCCTCTACAAAGTCCCTAAAAATGTATCCAAAATCTAAGCTTTATTATGAACCCCAAAATCTAAAAATTTAAGTGCTCCTAAAATACGAAGAAATGAAACCCCCTCCTCTCAAATTTATTATGAACCCCACCATTAATTTAAAAAATGGACTCCTCAATGAATGTGAGAACAACACCCTTTTCTTTGCTCTGTTCACTTTTTCGTTGTTAACTTTTTCCTTATTACTTTTGTGCACCACCTAAAATATTTGTGCACCTAATAAAGAGGACCAAAGTGATCAAGAAAAACGGATCAAACATATATGCCTTAAAAAAACTGCCAAGAAACAAAATCCATAAAATAAATTGAACAAGTGAGAAGATAACATTCAAACATTCAGCGGTAAAAAATGTGAAATAAAAAGAATATTTCAAGGACTTTCATATTGCCCCTTAACAATAATAAAGATTCAACACTTCTACACCATAACCTTGCTGCAAAAGTAAATCACAATTTTCCCTCATGTAGACAAACCATGAGTTAAAGTCTTTTCACTAACAATAAATAGCAAGACCTAATGAAAAATCAGTGTTTACCATAAAACAAGTTGCAAGCTGACAAACTAAAGACAATCATTTTTTTTTCCTTAACCGAGGCACTCGCATGTTGGGGAAAGAATAATGATTTCAATTGATAAAAACAGATTATTGCCTTATGTCCTCGTATATAAAGATTCAAGAATTCTACACACTCTGTTGCATCAGAAAATCAACATTTTCCCTCCCTATAGAGTGTAGACACATCAAGATTCAAAACTTCTAACTAACAAATAGCAAGACATAATAAAATTATAAAAGTATAAAACTCCAGTGGTCTCCATCCTGACAGAAAATGATATCAATGATGATATAGAAAACAAATAGCTAGACTTCAATTAACAAAAACGAAGTTGCAGTCTGGCTAAGAAAAAACACACAACCTGACACATTATGAAGAAAATAAATAAATCAATTGATAAAGAAAGATCATTCCTTACGTCCTCATCAAACACCATCCCATGTAGACATACCTTACTTAAACATATTAAACAGATTCATTTACGGGTAAAAAAATTCATAAAAACCCTTGTATCCCAAAGCATGACCCAAAAATAGAAGAGTGCAAATAAGGAAGCACATACCTAAACTTCCATATTTAGATAAAAAAAAACCATGTATAAAGCATGCCAATCATTTCTATTTACTCACCATTGACTAATGCAAAATATCATATGAGGCTATAGAGCGAATGACAAATTCATCTATGCAAATCTTAAGTTCTAAAAACTTGTGATGAGTGCAAATGGATGACAATAGAAAAAGAAACCAGGGAAATATGTCGAGTGTTGGAATGAGTTACAACCGCACAAATGGGGCCTGAAATATCCACAATAGAAGCACCCATTTTCATTTACACAAAGATTTTAAATTTTTTAATCCATAGTAACTAGCCACCTCAAAATAAAAGGGGGCAAAAAATAGTTCACATATTTGTGCTCCTATAGAAGAGTACCACCTTGATTTAGAGAAACCTTAATAAGCAGGCACTCACTCTCCAAATTCTTTAAATAAAGAATTAGAGTAAACAATATTATAATATAATATTTTACGGATCAAACAAGAATCTCAAATTCACCAAAGGGTGCAGGACCATTGAATGTTCAATTATTCCTCTCCCCCTCCATATGGTCAATTTAAAACAAATAGGAGCTGTATTGCAAGCAAAAGAACTTCTATGCTTGCTATATCAGCTTCTCTAGCCATACAGTTGCACATATAAGCTGAGGGTACCAGGGAATTAATTTGTTTTTTCAGTACAATTACTTAAAATTTTCTACATTGGACTGATATGCACAACAAAAGTAGTGTCAATCCCAAGAAATAATGAAATTTATAACAACCTAGATATACCAAAAACAATGAGTACTAAAACTTTTAAGGGATATCAAAGAACTTAATCTCTTTGTTGCTGTACTAAACCCAGAGACATCACTGAAACACCACCACTCGATTTTCCAAAACCCCTCATTAAAACCCCAAGCACATTTAAACTCATTAATGAGAAAATCATCATTGCAGCATATAAAAGACAACAAAATTCTCATCTTCATTAGTAAATTTACTACTTCTTAAGTTTCAACAAAATAATCAAAATCCCACACAAAACGCAACCTAACATTAACCAACATCAGAAAAGATTTCAGAGGGAGAGGACCGTACCTGTAATCAGCGGCGGCGGGAACCAACAACGACTGATGGAGACTCGAGGAAGAGTGGGGAAGCCTGATCGCAGAGCGAGAGAGACAGAGTGTGGAGAGAGAGTGATGGCAGAGAGCGAGGGAAAGAGAGTGTACAGGGAGAGCGAGTGACCGAATAGCGTTGTGAGACGTTAGGGTCCTATTGATTCAAACCGCTGAAAAAAACTCGATTTCCAGTTTCCCGAGTTATGAACGTCTACACAAACATTTTTTTATTGGGAAAAATTCGAAGGGTCAGACTAACTCGATCATACAAATATCGAGTTATTCATTAAAACTCGATTTCTCTATTGTCGAGTTACAAAAGAGGGGCATTTCCCTATTTAGTTTCAGAAAGAGGGCAAACGAATGTTTAATTTCCCAAAAAAGGGTATTTGTCCATTTTCTCCCCAAAAAAGTGCAGTTTGACTGTTGAGATAGTAAAAAGTACTAGCCTCACTGAAAAAATTAAATAATAAAAGACAATAAAAAGTACTTCACTCTAGGTTGTAGAATTGTTTGCATTGTCTAACCAAGAATTTGTTCTTACAACCTACCAGTGAGAATTTGGAAGAAATATACAGGCAAGTAAAAGAACTGTTCTCAACCAAATTAAAATTACTTATGATTTCCAAGACCCCAAGCCTCACTCAATGATTCCTCTCTGCCCTGTACCTTTTAATGCCTCCAATAAAATTCCTGTGGTTTTCTTGGGATCTTCAAATCTATCGAATCAAGCCCAAGGAAATACAATGTCAAGCCCCATCCAGGACTCATTTACACACTAAAGACTTGCCAATTCATAAAGTAACTGGTGCATTTAATCTCTATGAGTAATATCACAGTATTTCAAATTTAGATATTAATAAGATAAGAACATTAAAAAAAAAAAATCTATAGAAAAAGCTTACAAAAGCAACATGGGTACAAACCACAAAATACTGAATAAAAACTTAAACAATATAAGCTAAAAGTGCTTAAAGTTTCTCCCCTTCAGAATGATGAGAAGCTGTGATGCACTTGGAACATATATACTTGTAGCCTGAAACACTTGCACAAAACACATTAGACCCTCAAGATAAAGCAAGTAATAAAAGGACAAGTATAATGTAACAAGTAAATTGCGATCAAGTAAATATGATGTGAAACATGTGAGCAACTTGATCATACACCAAAAACAGTCATATAGAAATGACTACAATGATCACATAGCAAAGCAAATGATCATCCAAACATGCATTCAATGGAGCACAATAGCATAGAGATATATGCATGTCCAAAACAAAAACATGATGCAATGAGAACCACAAAGCATAACTCAAAGCACCATAAAGCCAACAAGAAAACAAACAGAACAAAGTTTTCTTATTATCTCAATGTCTTCTCCCCCTTGGTATATGCATCTCCCCTATGGAATATCTCTCCCCCTACAAATGTGCATGAGAAATAGAATTTCTCCCCCTAAGGATATGCACAAGAGTCATATAGAAATGACAAAACACTCTAGTATATTCTCTAGAGTATACTCTCCCCCTTTTTGTCAGGAATAGACAAAGGGTCAAGAAGAAACGAAGGCAAGAAGGGTGCGAGATGAATGAGAAAATGAAGCTCAAACCTAAGACCAAAAAAAAATGCTACAAAGCATAAGGTAAACATGACATACTAGGACGAAGAAGTAAGGTAAAGACCAATGCATGACAAGGGTAGCAAAGGTGTGTGCAAGAGGTGGCTAAGTGCAATGCATGACCAATGCATGAAAAATGCCCATATGGGGCAAGGTGTGTTAAATACACAACCAATGAACCAAACATGTTCCTAATGAGGAAACATGAGAAACCCCAAAGTTTGGTACTCATCGGAGTCCAAACAAGCGAGAAAATGTCTAAGATGCATTTTATCAAACACCTAGCAAGCACACTATGAACAATAATGTGAAACAATGCATGAACATCATGAAATCCACCCTTAATACATGTTCTTTCTGCCACAAGGGGTCAACATCCAATGCAAATCAACAAAAGAAACCAATCCCATGAAGAAATTTGACAAAAATTAAGTTTTCCCAACCCCTATGATAAAAATCCCAACCAAGAGCACAAAACTCTCCAAAACATAATTTAAGGATCAAAATTAATGAAAAGAGTTTGTAATTACCTTAGAATTGATAATGGAATGAAAAACTAATTAAATTGGTTGGGTTTTGATGTAAAAATCTTGAAAGAGGGGTTTAAAAGAAGATGGGAGAGGTTTAAAACAAGTTTCCCACGAAAAAGCTTTTCAAAAGCTGATTCTGGGCATTTCGCGGCTGGGCGAGTCGCGAAAATTTTCGCGAGTCGCAAGTGAGTCACGAGAAAGCCGCGAGTGAGTCGCCAAAGCTTCTGGATGAACTCGTGACTGGAGTTTCGCGACTGGCGTGTCGCTAGCTGAGCCGCGAAAAACTCTTACACCTGTTTTTCAACACAGAACATGTTTAAACAATGAAAAACAAAGTAAACACTTAACATGAACACAAATAGTGATAAAAATCACTTCCAAAAACATGTAAAATGATCAAAAATCATTTTGGATTAATCCATATATGATTGAGCACACACACATCACATTTAGACAAGTACAATCTAACAAATGAATAAGACATTCATTGAACATTAGGCATGTGTGTTGTGTGTGTGTATCAAACGTGGAATAGTCCTTAGTCTAGAGTGAAGCTTCAATCATCAATTCAATCAAGTCATACACAACTAGTACTAAGTCAAGTGGTCTATCTCAATTATAGAAATGAACATATATGACCTCCCACAAGAAAATGATTACATAAGATTGAAGCTTTTCATTTGGCTTCTTATAATTCATATCATTTGATCATTTTGAATCAATACAACTCATTTTGAGCAATAAATCTCATTTTTGAGATTGATGCCTGAAATTTTTGATATTTCAATTTGATGAACAAGCCTTTGGCTTTTGGGCATCAAACATTTTCCATACAAGTCGCTTTCCCTTTTTCCTAGTCAAATACTAGTATATGCGACGGCTTTTGCAGCTCATTATCTCTTTTCATTTTGAGATTTACATTTATTGAGCTCTTTAAGCAATAAAAATAAAAGAGTGGGAAGAGATATAAGCACAAGTCTATGCATGTATCAAAACCAACATGACTATTGACTAATCATTCTTGACAAGCTTGAAGATCGATTTACAACAATCACACAAAGATGTCAAGATTTCTCCCACAAAGATATAAGTACAAAAATAACAAGCTAAGCTCGTAAATGCACAAAGCCATTTGTACAAAAGTACAAGGCCAAATTCACATGTGATATGTGCTCAAACATATACGATCAAACTTTTTGAATTTTTCACTTTTTATGTGGTTTTGGATTTTTTACTCACACAAAACTGAAATATAAAAGTAAGATAAAAAACAAAACAATGCATACAAATAAATGCAAGATTCACAAAATGCATGAAGATATGACATTTAATGCATAAAGGGTCCTACAAAGATCGAAAGAATTAGATCAAGGACCAAAAGAGCAAAAGCTCAACCATAGGAACCCTTCCTCATCCAAACGGAACAATTGTTTGGAATGAGTATCTCAAGAGAAGTGAGACGAGGGTTGGAAGAATGAGAACCGGAGATGCACATAGTCAAGGAGTTAAGAGCATTAAACATTTTCTTTAACAACATGCTATTTTCACTAAAAACCGGTTTACTCTTTTTAGCACAACTTCCAAAAAGCTCAAGTTTTTCTTTTCTTTTGATTCTTTTAAAAGCATGAAACTTAGAGCATTGAGGTCTTAGATGACCAAAGGCACCACAATGGTGACAAACAATGTGTTTAGGTCCACTAGGCTTTTTGGGAAGGGATCTAACAACAAGGTTTTGTTCCCTCTTCAACTTATGACATTGAGGTCTTATATGACCAATCACACCGCAATAGTGGCAAGTTGGAACAAACTTAGATCCATTCAAAACCTTATGTTGAGACCTAAACGAAGGCTTTGACTTAACAACCTTTCTCTCCACCTTTTGATTTCTTTTATGTGGAGGAATATACACCGATATTCAAACTCTTTCAGCTTTTCAAGAGAAATTTCAGCAAGGTTTTTATATTTCTCAACCAATTTGTTGGATTCATTGAGCTTAGCAATCAAATCATCATTTTCACAAAATAACTTGCTCAAATTCTTTTGAAACTTCTTAGCATTTTTCTTCAAGAATTTGTCAACAACACCCATAGATTCAAATAACATGTCATCACACTTATGAGGATTAACACTCATAGAAGCATTTTCACAAACACGTGGAATGTTACATTCATCACCAACTAAATCATGCAAAGAGGCATACAAAGCACAATCCATGGCAAATAAACACAAGGGGTCAAGGATCACACTTAGGTATTTAAACCACAACAAGTATACCTGCTCTGATACCAATTGAGAGTTCAAATAGTGTAAAAACACCCTTGAACGTTTAGACCCCCAATTTACAAAATACCAATTCAAGCTTTATATCAAACAATTAATGTGCGGAACATGAACTAAAGCATAACACATAATTGGTAAACAATCTAAACCAACTAAAATCACATCCACAGCAGAAAATAAAAGGCAAAGATAAAGGGAAGAGAGATGCAAATACAAGGACAACACACAATATGTTATCGAAGAGGAAACCGAAGCCCTCGGCGTAAAACTTCTCCGCCGCCCTCCAAGCGGTCAATAATCTACTAGAAAATATAGTTGGGATACATGAACAGCAATAGACCCTCCAAGCCTAATTTACTCGATGTACCTAAGCCCTCCAAGCTTCTTGCTTCAACGAGGTTGCGCCGAACCTTTTTCTTTTCTAGCTTACCGGATTCCGCTATAATCCATAGCATCCGCCATCCTTGGCATCTTCCAATGCTTCCCAAAACTCCAAAAACATTCAACACTCTAAATAGGTGTGGGTAGTATTTGGATAGAAATCTCCTCTCAATAGGTATGACAATGAGAGAGGGAATGAGAAGAGACTACAAAGATTTCTCTCTAAGAATGAGTAGCTCTCTCTAATTGGGTGGGTGTTTTGAAGAAACCTCTCTTAGGGTTTTTCTTTCTGAATAGCCATACATATTTTGTGGTAATGAGGGGAATTTATACTGGTGTGAGAATGGAATGCGAAAAGTCAGTTTTTCCAAAACAGGGCTGGCTGGCGACTTGACCTCGTAACTTGACTGAGTCGCGAGTTCAAGTCGCGAGCTAACTAAATGGCCAGTCTGGATTTTTGTCCTGTAGTGCTCCAGCTGGCATGACTGTTCAGCTCCCCTGCATGCTCTGCGCGTGTGCAACTTTTGGCGGCTTGCAAGCCGCGAGCCTCTCGCGAGATCCAGCTGCGAGTCCCTGCTTCACTACACAGTCTTGAGCATTTCTTCACACTCTCTCACACACTACCCTTACATGATTCCCACCTAAATACAGGGTTTCTAAGTGCTGTATTACAAGCAAATTTGTCACGAAATGAAGCCAACACATTGTTGATTAAATTCAACCTTACAGTCACCAACAGTTTTTAGAGGTCACCATACCATGCTCCCAAACCCAATATATATAGGTTCAGGTCCATTTTGAATCCATTGAACAAACTTGTCCTGAGGCTGATACTTTGACCCAAGGTTTAAGAAACAATGACCAACAACTTTAACTAAAGGGCCCCAATCTGCAAAATAGTGAGCGAAGTCAATCCTTCTAACAAATTTGATATATATGAACATAAATATTCGGGTTGAGCATTCCAAATAGATATTATTAAGACCATAAATAGTAAAACGTTTAGCACTAAGCACTAGTAATTGATCATGAGTATGTGCAAAAGATTATATCTATGGTAAATTACCAATACTCACAAAAGTTTTAGGTGTAGAATTTTTTACTTTAAAATAGAGGTAGAGTGTGAAAACATGGTTCAAACTCAGGACCACCTACTTTGAGACAATGATAAACTATCCCTAGTCCCAAAAGCTTAAACTAATAGAAAATGATAAATTTAATTACTTAATTATTATTCTAACACTTCCCCCTTGTGAAGTAGGAAATTAATCCATTGCATGCTCCTCTTCCTTGGCTCAAGTGGTGAAAAGAGGAAACCATGCTAGGATCTCTTGATTTATTTGCTTGGAAAGAAGGATGCAGTAGTGGGATGTATTCATATTTTCTTCTCATCATCTCAATGGCCACTGATGAAATGTCAATGTTCATTATGTCTTCATATCCATCCTTGACCATGTCCTCTGACATAACTACAAGTAAAGAAAAATGAATACTTCTATCAAAAATTTAGTCAAAACAAATGAAGCAAATGCAAAACTTTGAAGCTTCTTATCCAAAAAGCTGCAAATCTTAGAGCTTCTATGTCTATGATTAGAATGTGTGTCAGTTTCACACCAACCATTTGTTATTTTACAATGGCAAGGGCAACACAAATTGGGGAAATTACACAGTTCCCTAATCATTGTCATTCAATGGACCCTATAAACATGCTATCATTTCCATAAACAATAAATATTACCATATCAACTTTAAAGTTTAAGATAAGCCATATCTGTAATAGTTTATCATATTGAAAAAAACACATTAAAGGCAAGGGGATGTTTATCACAACAAAACCATAATAAAAAGCTTTCTCAAAACTTTTCTCTCTCACTTTTTCTCTGATCAACCAACCAAAAATCAACACTAACCCTCAAAGCCAAACCCAGGAACCCAAACCCACAGATCTAAATAAACCCCCAAAAATCCATTCTTTTCAAACCCTAAACAACCACCAATCCAACAAATCTCTAAACCCACAAAAAATCAAACAAACAATGGGAAAAGAAGGAGATTTTCGAACAAAAACAAAAAAGAAAAATAAGGAGAAAATGAAATAGAAGAGATGGTATTACGACCAACTGGTACTGGCCGTATGGCTTAGGCCATGGCTGGGCTTGTGCTAGAACAAAGAGAAGCCAATGAGGGAGACTCTCAGCGGGCGGCTTGTGGTGGTCTATGTGGTGGAGCGGTGCAGGTTCGGTGTAGAATGATGGAGAGCCATGGAAGCACTGAAGCAGAGAGTTTTGAGAGGAGAGAGTTTCGAAGGGCTTAGACAGAGAGTGGCTTAGGGTGTTCAAAGAACTCAGGGTTTTTTTTTTTATATACTGGGTCCTGTAGCCGCGTTTACGGAAATGCAGCATAGACATGCTTGAAGCCGCGTTTATATAAACGCAGCTTCAGGGGTGCCTATGGCTGCGTTTGACTCTTAAACATGGCTTTAGGACAGACCGCCTTAGGACATATTTAAAAAAAAATAAAAAAATTTCAAATGGGCGTATAGCCGCATTTTTAAAACACGGCTTCAGCCCAACCCAGCAAAACACAGCTGAAACATCAAGAAACGTGGCTACAGAGCTAATCTTGGGCTGCGTTCAATGCACATGGCTATACTTCTGATGCTGGAGCTGCGTTTGTTTAAAACGCGGCTCAAACACACCGTATAGCTGCGTTTTTGTAAACGCAGCTTAAAAAAAAGCAGCTACAAAACGCGTTTTTTGTAGTATATAAGGGGTTTATCTATTCCCTCATAGAAGTTATTGGGCTACCAAATGCGATCATAAACATCGTTTCCATACCTATGGAAACATGGACAATCCATATAAGCCAGGAGCAAAATAAATCTACGTTCTGTTACATAAATTATGTGAGTAGGATGAGACATATAGAAGAAACAATGGCTGTCATCTATATGAGTTGAGTTTATGGTCCAAAAGGTTAATCTGAGTCACTTGTATGGCCGGCTCTAGGCTAAAGCCCCCTTGTTAAAAACAGAACCTAAAAGTACAAGATATTCATTGTTTTTATATATTAAAAAGGGTCTGATTAATGTATACTCTTAGCACATATGTTAGTGAAACATTTTAGAAAATTTTTTATCAAGATTTGAAAAAGTTATCAAACTTTTCTAAAATGGTTTACTGACATATGCCATATGGGCATACATTAGTAAAACTTAAAACGACACATTTATTGCGCATTCTTTTTCCTGTTTTCCCATCTTTAGGAAAACACCAAAATATTAACCAATAGAAACTCATCTCAACAAAAATTTAATCATCATTGACAATTACTTTTTCCTAACAACTCGGGTCTTTAATATTTGTAAACTAATGTCTTACATGGTAAATTACTAATATTTTCCACCTAATCTCTCTCTCTCTCCATCAAAATCAAAATTGGAAATTAAATTTCAACTTAATTTAACCATGCATCACCTTATCCAACAGAAAGTATACATCTTTATTAAATTCCTACTCTATATATATAACCAGTAAAAGGACTAATCTGTATGTTCTATCAGTTAGTGAACCTTGATCTGTGCGAAACAAGAGTGCCAATGATCTAGATTGTGTCACATACGTCTTATTGTTCAATGGCCGTAACTCTATTGCTGATATAAACGGTGTGCCGAGGTTTGTGTTTACAAGACAGACATGTATAAAATTTAGAGTTGGGACATGTATGAGCTCCTTGTTGACAGTATATGACGCATTCTATATTTTGACCGTATCCCACATATTTGGTCCCAGATGTAGATCGAATTCTGGTATGTTATTATCTTGTCGATCATAATTCCCATGCAAGAAGGTTGCTCGGATTAAATATCTAACTCCTTGCGTAATATTTATTCTGTAACAGTTCCAGATTCCGTCAGGAAAGCTTCGTAGAGTCCATTTTTGTTGTTGATAACTAGCTAAGCTCATATGATATGCTCTTGCTTATACCAGTGTCTATGAATGTTGCGTCAGAAATGTAATTAATGCCTATTAAGGGCTCCGTATAGCTTAAATTTGCTGGTGTCCCACAATCTATGCTTACGAAGCCTGAGTCAGATAGTGCAATAGTTAACTATATATATATATGGTAATTAGCTAACCAAAACCAGTACTAATATTCCAAGATTTAGATTGTTCTACCTGATTGATCCTGCGCATGAACCAGAAGAGTAAGACTCAAACAAACGAGCAATGCAGAGATGAAATGTTTGTACCTCCCCATGATCATCATCATCTAAATTTCTTTTTGTTTATTAAATTGAACATGCTTTCTGCAATCTAATATTTATACTGCTTAGTATAGGAATTGTCAACATAGTCGTAGTCAACTGTCCTCTCTACTAGAAGAAATCTATATTTCTCTCACTTTTGTTATAATTACCAATCATAACAGCTTCCGTGTTGAAATTTATGATAAAAATTATTAAAATTGTGTCATTCTTAGTACGTTCAAACAACCTAGTAAATTAATTTTAAACTCCAAGTCAATGCATGGGACAAACGTCATGTATGGGTTAGCGTCCGTAATACTCTGCTACTTTGTCCATGATCCTTAATAGGGGTGTGCAAAAAACCGACGAACCGAACAAACCAACCAAACCGTTGCCAAATTTTCGGTTCGGTTCGGTTTCGGTTTCATTTTTTAAAAACCGAAATTTTCGGTTTCAGTTTCGGTGTTGGATTTTTTCATCCGAAACCGAACCGAACCGACCGAATATATATATATTTATGTAACTCTATTACATAACTGATCAGTGGCTTAGTGGTACGCTACTTTGTGGTTTTGCTAGTGATCCCAGGTTCGAGCCTTCGCGTGGGGGCTTTTGTTTTTTTGCTATTTAATTTTTTAAAACCCTAAGCATGAGATAAATACGGAAATACCCCTCCCCCTCTTTTATTCTTTTCTCTTCTTTTCTTCAGTTCAGCCGCCCCCTTCCCCAACTCTTTCTCTCAATTTTTTTTCTTCAGTTCAGCCCTCAACCCATCCTCTTCTCTCACCGCTCCACGCCTCCACATGCCGCCTCCACACGTCGGCCTTCCTGCACTAGCCTCCACACGATGACCTTCCTACGTCGGCCTCCACACGCTGGTCTCCACACGCCGGGCTCCCTACGCCGGCTAATCTTTTCATTTTCACGGAGTCACGGTGACCCCCTCTCTCTCTTTAATTTCTCCATAGTGTCCTCTCTCTTTTTTATATTCTGCCATTCTGGGTTTGTTTAATATTAAATCAAAGCTATTTTTTCAATTTTTATGTGCAAAGAAAGTTACGGTTTTGAAAAAACCCATGTGCTTGGTTGTTTATTTTTTCAATTTCTTCTCTCTTTTTTATATTCTGGGTTTGTTTAATATTGAATCAATGCTATTTTTTCAATTTTTATATGCAAAGAAAGTTAGGGTTTTGAAAAAACCCATGTGCTTGGTTGTTTTTTTTTTTCAATTTCTTCTCTCTTTTTTATATTCTGGGTTTGTTTTTTTTCTTTGTTTGCTTTCTTAGAAAATAAATGATGAGGAACCGAAACCGACCGAAAAACCGACCAAAACTGAAACAAACCGAAACCGACAGTTTTTCAACT
The DNA here is from genome assembly GCA_028535905.1 of Quercus berberidifolia. NCBI lineage: Eukaryota > Viridiplantae > Streptophyta > Magnoliopsida > Fagales > Fagaceae > Quercus > Quercus berberidifolia. The sequence continues at coordinate 73,934,196 of JAPQVW010000002.1, read as the reverse complement.
ATTTCAGTCGGTTTCGGATGAGACTTTTAAAAACCGAAAATTTCGGTTTCGGTTAGTCGGATAAAAAAAACCGACCAAACCAAACCGATTACAGCCCTAATCCTTAAAAATAGAAATCCTTATGTACCAATTCGTGAGTAAGAACATGTTGCTTATTTTCGTCGCTTAAAAGCATGTTGCTTAAAAATAGATATCCTTACGTACCAATTGGTCCGTAATATATAATTTTCGTCACTTACTTTCTCCTAGGATGCACAGAGGGTTGGAATGAAATGGTAGACCTGAGTCACCTGACTTTTTCAAATGCCATAGCATAAACAATAATAATTTCATTCACCGTGATGACGTAATAATTAATTTGATACGAAATAAATAAAATTAATGCACAAAAATTAATAATCTTGAGTAAACATTTAAAGAAATTCAAGTATTTGGAGACTACTAAAAATAAAATGATATTTTTCACAGTTTATTATAGATTTTAAATATATATTTGCATACCATTTATAATATTTCAATAAATTTGTACAATAATCAACATAACAATATCTTTAAAAGCCATGATTTATGCCATTAAAATATTTTAACTATTTATTAACCATTTAACAGATTAGGAACTTACAATTTTAAAGGGGAACATAAATGATAATTCCAAATCTCAAGGTTTAAAGTTTCAAGGTGGCTAGCTGTTGCCAAAGGCCTTGTAGTTGAATCGGCACCTCCCCATATACAAAGTGGTTGGGGGTCTAGGGGGGAAAAGGTTCGACCTGCAGGGTTAGCAGCATGTTGTAATTATTTCTCAAAAAAATGTGGCTAGTTGTTAGGCATTTGAACATCTGACTGTGACTTTTAAAAAACAAAGCCTTAGAAAAAAAAAGCTCTTACCTCTCTCGCCCAAACTCTTTTGCAGAACCCTCTCTCTCTCTCTCTCTCTCTCTCTCTCTCTCTCTCCCCTTTAAATCTCTTGCTTCTCTTTCCTCCTGGACCAAAATCACAAAGTAAAGATGTCATGCTGTGAAGAATGAAGTCCATGGTGAGTTGTGACTTCAGATTCTTTTGGACCACCATTTTAAGGGGAAAAAAATGGCAGGTCCGACTAGTTTACCCGCTTATGGGTCTAAAACCCATCCATTTGGACCGCAGGTCAAAAGGTTCACAGAAAAAATGCATTATACGGGTTTCTGAGTTTAAAAAATCGGACTTGTGACCGGTTTCCGGTTAACCCGATTCGACCGTCCGATCCGATTTTCAAAACCATGGTGGAAGACTCAAACTCATCACTTCATCCATGATCAGTAATCAAACATAATATCAATCCCACACAAGCCACTCGAACTCAGGGATGGACCCAGGTGAGGGCCTAAAAAAAAATTTAGCAGCTTAAAATTTTCAAAAAAGAAATATATATATATATATATATATATATATATAAGCTTGGGCCCCCTTGGGTTTTAGCTTTGGCCCCCCTCATGAATTCCTAGCCCAGCTGAGCCCCCTCATAAAGTATATTTACAACCCATATATTGACACATATGTTGAAAAACTGAGCCCATGACCCATGTAAATAAAAAAATAAAATAAAATAAAAGCTTAGCAAAACCTAACGAAGAAAGTGAAAGTCTGAAAGATGAAGGAAAAAAGAAAGAAAGGAAACTTAGGAGAGGCGAGACAAAGTCACAGAGAGATAGAGAGGTCGAGGAGAGACAAAGAGATAGAGAGTACTCAGATAGTCAGACGCTGCCATCATCACGTCGATGACGACAGAGAAGCGAGACGACGCCGCCGCCCACGCAAGACCCATCTGTGTTTGTGACTCTCTCTCTCTCTCTTGTATTATATATGATAGGCCAAAAACGTATTGACCCCTTGTGATAAATTAATTGATTAATTAGTCAAGTTTATTAATTAATCAAATTAACATGCAAATGCGTGGTAGCATAAACAAATTATCAATAAACTAATTATGCAATGGAAAATAAATAACACAGTGATTTGTTTACGAATGCGGAAAACTTAACGGCAGAAACCCCACCGGGTGATTTTCATGTCACCACTCCCGAAATTCCACTATTATCAAAGCAAGCAGTTACAAGTAAAATAATCCCAGTACCTTATACCAACCTACAGTTGAACCCTTACCCCAATACCCAATTGGACTTGTTCTGTAATGACAATTTCCCATTTTGATGCACGGCTCCCAAGTACGTGACTAACCAATGCGCGAATCCCAATACTTGACTTCAATCACCAACTAGAGAAGGTTGTTGGCTGCCAAGTTCTTGAGTTCATCCACACTATGAAGATCAAGAAGATGATTGGTCACAAAACCCTATGGTGCACATACATAGCAACTTCTTCAAAAGAGATGAACTAGAGCGAAACTTTGTCTTCGGTTACAAATTGCTTGAACAAACTTTGTTCAACACTTGTGCAACTTGTGTTCCCTTTGACAGCTCTTAAAATAATCCTTTTATAAGTCTAGGGTTAGAAGCAAAGAAAGCCTAAACACATAAACACGGATTGAAATCAAAACATAACTAGAATTCTATTTTTCATAAAACTCGATAGATACCTGTCTATCAAGATGCTATCGAGCAGCTGTCAAGTCACAAGGCTGGAACAACTTCTTAAGCTCGATGGATAGCTAGCTGTCGAGCTTTAATAAACAGCACTTCTTCAGCTTGAATCTTGGACAGACTTGCATGTCTTCAACACTTGATCTTGAAACATAGTTTCTTGAAGTATTAAACACATCCTAGATCTACCCAAATGCAAGTAAAATGTGTTTTGTCAAAAGATTAGCCAATTACATAAAATAATTACATATGTTCCTAACAAGTGAATCACATATGTCCTAACAATCTCCCCTTTTAGCAATCTGTGACAAAACCACAACAAACAAATGAGATATGAGAGAAGTCATGAATCACTGAACTCATATTCACTTGTTGAATACACTAAAATCTATCCTAACACAAACTCTTGAAAAACTTTGCAAGAAGAGAATTTATGGCAAGAAGACTTTGACAACCTATATTTCTGAAACACTTTAAACAAAACTCATCAAGGCATCTTTGTGTGAAACAAAAATAATAGATTGCATACAAGTAATAAGAAGCATGTGCATAAAGAGAGAAAAGAAACAACACATGTAAGGGTAAGTGAAAGAAAACATACATCAACATATATAAAGAAGATAAGTACAATGTATGTCAAAAATGGTCACAAAACCCATGTACAAGAACACATGTATCTAAAATAGAGAAAAAAAAAAAAAAGATACAAGTAATCCTCACTACATCACTCAGATATCAACACTCCCCCTAACAAAATGTCCTATACTAACTCTCCCCCTAAGAATGACTACTCTCATATCCAAAACTACTTCCCCTTTTTGTCACGAGTGACAAAGGGTAAGAGTGTCAAGTAGACATCTCATCGATAGAGCTAGAATCTCCATCATCATCATCCGAAGCATCATCATCATCATCATCATCCTCATCCTCAAAATTAGAAGCCACTGGAGGAGGTGGTAGAGGAGAAGCCTCAGAAGCATAACCACCCATGATCACCTGTTGCCGTGCAATACGACCTACACAAATGTTTACTTGATACAACTCTGTAGAGAGAGTATCAAGGCGAGCATCCATGTGCTACAGCTATGCCATGATGTCTCCTAGAGTCACATCACCTAAAGAAGAGGAGGGAGCGAATGTGGATGGAGTAGAACGAGACAGAGCAGAACAGGAGGGAGGAGTTGCTGAATCTGACTGCCAAGACCGAAACTGCACCTCGCTACGTTTAATAGTAGCGTAGTCTATGGCATACATGATAGAAAAATGGTCGGAAGAGGGAAAAGGAACAGAAAAATGGCATAGAATCCGCATGATAGCCGAAGGGAAAATGAGCTTATCACGGGTACCGTATCCCTATACACATCTAAGATAGAAAGAATAAAATGTGAAGAAAAATCTATAGTGAAGTGCTCTAACAAAGAAAGCAAAAATCGAGCACGAGACTCTGTGATAGACTTATAGTGAGAGAGTGGGTGCAAAACAAAAGTCATCACCATGTTCATGAATCTAGGACCTTTAGCAAAGGCCTTACATGGTGTAAACTGACTATCATCCCAATCTGCGGGACGCTCACAGAAAGTAGAAATCATCTCCTCTTTGGACACAGTCCTCAGATGCTCACAACTGAGGTAGTCAGGATGCTCTACCCTCGGAACATGAAGCACATCCGCAACAAGCTGCGGTGTGACTACAATACGTGTACCTCGAACGCAAGTAGAAAAGAGAGATACTGAAAAATCAAAACCATGCATGTTGGAGTAAAACTCCTAGATCAACACGGTCGAACAAGTGACCGAGACGTCACACAATGACTCTCATCCCCGACTGTGAATGACAGTGGGAAGGTCAGTGTCAACGAAGTCCGCCAAAATGACTCGGCGTTCCAAATGAACACCTCTTCAAGAAAAGTTCTCTGAGAAGTCCTTTCGGGCATCCTTATCACGGAACCAAATATTAGAAGGAGTAGGATCAGAAGAAGACAATGCCCTAGAACGCAAAGGGTTCTGGGACGAAGCTGACTTATGCTTAGGTGCCATAGACACAACTAACATAAACAGAAAGAGAGGAAGAGAAAGAGAGACAATCAAAAAAATCCCAAAGCAATTCAAATATAACAAGTATATTGAAAAGAGAGTACGTATGCATAGGGAATGCATGAACATGTGATATGCAAAAGAAATTGCATCATGGACTTAGCCTAATCCAATCCTACCAGCACACATCAGTTGAACATATATAACACACATCTAAATGCATGAAAATACTGTTATCATGCTAATGTGATGCAATGCAGAGATTTTAAACTCATTTAAGTAAAAACCCATCCCAAAATTTCAACAATAACTCATCAATTTTGAAAAACTCCCAAAATTTTTCAAAAACCCCAAAACCTAGGTTTCAAAACATGAATGCATGCAAATGAAGGAGATTAGAAGCTTACCAAGTGAAGGAAAACTTGAAAAAGCTTGAAAAATCACAGGGGAAGAGGTTTGGAGTGAGAGAGATAGTGTTTAGGAGATGAACAGGTGCGGACAGGTCAAGAGAGATCAAAGAAATGAGAATCGGATCGTGAAGAACGAATATATAGATCCCCAATAATTCTCGCCAGACAGAGGTGTCGAGACATCTGTCGAGGAAGATGTCAAGAAAAACAACATCGACAGATACAGCTGTCGAGAAGGTGTCAAGAAACAAAGCAAAGACACAAGAAGAGAAGCTCAATTGATCCACCAGCTGTCGAGAAGCTATTGAGGGTCCAGGAACTTTCTCGTTCGACCCACCAGCTGTTGAGGATCTATTGAGATTGCGATAAGAAAAGACCTTAAGATCTCAACAGATAGCCAGGTGTCGAGGAGGTATCGAGGAGGTGTCGAGATTGCTTAAAAACCGTTTTTCAAGAAGGGAAAAACACAGATATGAATGCAATCAAGCATGCAACTCAACCAAGGATTCAATCAGCAATTTAAACTCTCAAAATTATCTTTTAACAAAAATTTTAAGCACATAGATCCCAAAAACATACACACACACACACACACACTAAACAAGTCTAATCAATTTTATATTTCAAAAACAAGTTAAGACAGTTTAGTGAGCATACATTAACACATGTAAAACCTTGTGATGGCCAAATCATATTGTACCTGCACATGTATCAAAAGTAACAAAAAATATTGCATGTTGTGTGTGAAAAAACATCGCAAAATTGCATAAGTGTATACATGTTATGACGATTTGAGATATGAGAAAATCACTTTTAATTCACACACAATCATAACTATTTGATGGGGACTATCACCTTCGAGGAACATCCTATAACTCTCACATATCCTAGAATACACGCTTGCAATCATATTTAAAGCATTTTTGATCTTTTTGCTTTTCATTTTCTTTGCATATATATATTTTATTTAAGCAAATCATGCATGGGCATATAAGAGAGAGAAAAAAAATATCCAATGATGTTAAGCACTTGACATTCCAATTTTGCTATGGCGAAGCACACAAATGTCATTGACACTGCACTTTTGCTATGCCGAAGTATATAGGTGTCATATTATGAATGGCAGGCAACAGTGGTGAGATGGCTATTTATGCCTTTCTCTTAGGATTTTCTAGTCCTTCCTGTCAAAAAGAGTGATATGAGTGTTAAGTACAAGAGATTACTTAATCTTACTCATCACAAACACGAGCCACAAAGCTCACTTGCTTAGTTGTGCATAGAGATGCTCATCTAAGTTATAAGAGATACAAAGTTTAGAAAACTTTGTTTCAATGGCGATCCAAGGTACACAAGTACCAATGTACACATAACACACACTGTTTTTGTATTTTTCTGATTTTTTTCAATTTTTTTTTAATTTTTATATGAAAAACAAAACAAAGTAAAAATGAAAAATAACTAAACAAAAACATGTTAAACAGAGCAAAGCATAAAAACTAGACTGACTCAAAACTTGAAAGCAAAACACAGAAGTAATGTACACATAAAAACAAGAAGAGAGAAAGAGAAAAGTGATAGAATCACTTGGAGCCATTTTCCTTCCACACCCTGGAAGAACCTTTCCTTTGACTAAACCCTTGAACAGGCGATGAGGGGGACGAATTAAAACCATTCAAGTTCGAAAGGGAACATGAGGGCTTTAAGAAGATCTCCAAGGGGAGCAAGAGAGGATTGAAGCTGATTCTGGCTTCTAGATGCTATGATGTTGTTGCTCTATTGAGTGGCAAGCCACTTATAGCAATTTGGTCGAGTATGACCGGCAACTCCACAATGATGACAGAGATGTTGCTTCTTTTGTTTAGGCTTTTGAGAGTTAGACTTCTTAGCCCTGGGGTTCTTAGCTTCCTTCTTATCTTGCTTAGGGGGTGCTCCTAAGATAGATTTACCTTTGTCTAAGTTCTCACTAGCTAAATCAGTTTTAACATCATTGTTCTCAATTTCAACATTATAGCTAGGAGGAACAAAAACAGTAGTACTAGTAGAAGCAGTATTAGAGGAAGAGAAATCATACCCCAAACCTGTTCGATCAGAAGCAGATTTCTGAAGACTGAGCATTTCATCAAACTTTGCACTTGAAGTCCTCTCCAATTGAGCTCTAACTTGAAACAGCTCCGCTTCAAGCCTCTTAGTCTTCTCAGCCAAGAATTTGTTCTCAAACCTCAGTGCTCCAATATTCTGATTCGCCTCATCAAACTTTGTGGAAAGCTCTTCATGATCAAGTTCCACATCACTGAGCTTCTTGGTGGTCAGCCTATAAAGTTTTTCATGTTTCTCAGAAAGCTTGTACAATTTCTCATAGGCTGTATGGATATCATCTTGATCATCCATCTTCTAAAACTTGGACTCCACCAATTCCTTTTCTTCAACCACATCTTCAACAATCCCATTAGTAGGATTGATAGTGGCAGTGAAGGCATTCAAGATTCTGTCATCCTCATTGTCAGAATCATCCTTAGGCTCGGTGTCGCTCAAGGTAGCAGCAAGTGCCTTACTCTTCCTAATGCTCTTGAGATATGTAGGACACTCTTGTTTCATGTGACTAAAACCTTAACACCCAAAGCACTTAGGTCCTACCGGAACAGTATACTGACCGCCATCCCTTGCATCCTTCTTCCCTTTGTCTGGAATCTTGAACTAAGAAGAACTGGATTGCCTACAGTCCTTGTCGAAGCCCTTTCCATTTGCATTCTTCATAAACTTCTTGAACTACTTGGTGATGTAGGACTTCATCTTAGAATTTCCATCATTTGAAGACTCGTTTGTCTCACTTCTCTTAGCCTTCAGTGCCATGCTCTTACTTTTACCCGTCTTGCCAATCCTAGTCAAACCTAGCTCGTAGGTTTGCAGATTTCCAACCAACTCTGTCAAGGGAATCTTGTCAATGTCCTTTGATTCCTCAATTGCCGTAATCTTGGCATGGAATCTCTCAGGTAAAGATTTGAGCACTTTTCTCATAATCTTGGGTTCAGGAATAGTTTCCCCAAGATTGAAAGCTGAGTTCACTATGTCATTGAGCTTGGCATAGAACTCATTGAACGACTGATCCTCCTCCATCTTAATCTCTTCAAAGCTTGTAGTGAGCCTCTGAAGTTTTGAATCCTTAACAACCTTTGTTCCCTCATAGGTTGTCTGGAGGATGGTCCATGCTTCCTTAGCAGTTTCAGTGGAGGATATTTTCTTGAATTCCTCATTGGTGACCGCACTGAATAAGGCATTCAACGCTCTGTTGTTGCAGTTTGCCGCCTTGATCTTAGCATCATCCCAATCGGCCGGCGCTTCTGTAGGCTTAGTCCACCCTATCTCCACAGCTTGCCACACTTTTTCATCTAAAAACTACAAGAAAGCTCTCATGCGTACTTTCCAATATGCATAGTTAGTGCCATTAAATAAAGGAGGTATAATTAAAGACTGTCCTCTATCCATGACAAATAGGGGTCAATGGATCAACACAACAAAGATTAAAACCTAATCAGAGTATGCCTGCTCTGATACCACTTGATCAGCCAAAAACGTATTGACCTCTTGTGATAAATTAATTGATTAATTAGTCAGGTTTATTAATTAATCAAATTAACATGCAAACGTGCGGTAGCACAAACAAATCACCAATAAACTAATTATGCAGTGGAAAATAAATAATATGGTGATTTGTTTACAAATGGGAAAAACCTAACGGCAAAAACCTCATCAGGTGTTTTTCAGGTCACCACTCCCACAATTCCACTATTATCAAAACAAGCAGTTACAATTAAAGGAATCCCAGTACCTTATACCAACCTATAGTTAAACCCTTATCCCAATACCCAATTGGACTTCTTCTGTAGTGATAATTTCCCCTTTTGATGCACGGCTTCCAAGTACATGACTAACCAATGCACAGATCCCAGTACGCGACTTCAATCACCAACTAGAGAAGGTTGTTGGCTACAAAGTTCTTCAGTTCATCCACACTATGAAGATCAAGAATATGCTTGGTCATAAAACCCTATGGTGCACATACACAGCAACTTCTTCAAAAGAGATGAACTAGAGCGAAACTTTGTCTCCGGTTACAAATTGCTTGAACAAATTTTGCTCAACACTTGTGTTCCCTTTGACGGCCCTTAAAATAATCCTTTTATATGTCTAGGGTTAGAAGAAAAGAAAGCCCAAACACATAAACATGGATTGTAATCAAAACAGAACTGGAATTCTGTTTTTCATAAAGCTTGACAGATACCTATCTGTCGAGATGCTGTCGAGCAGCTGTCGAGCCACAGGGTTGGAACAGCTTCTTAAGCTCGATGGATAGCTAGCTGTCGAGAGTTTTAATGAACAACACTTCTTCAACTTGAATCTTGGACAGATTTGCATGTCTTCAACACTTGATCTTGAAACATAGTTTCTTGAAATATTAAACACATCCTAGATCTACCCAAATACAAGTAAATTGTGTTTTGTCAAAGGATTAGTCAATTACATAAAATAGTGACATATGTTCCTAACAAGTGAATTACGTATGTCCTAACAATATAGGTAAGAGAGAGAGAGAGAGAGAGAGAGAGAGAGAGAGAGTAGAGTTTGTAGAGATTACTCAGATTAAAGAAGTTAAAGTTAAGAAAAGTTTTGGTTAGTAGTGTTGAATAAATATATAGTGTCGGACTGTCGGTAGTGGGATTGGGCTAGTGGGTCAATGTTAGAAAGATGGAGACAACACAAAGACAAAGTCACAAAGAGATAAATAAAGGCAGACCAAAGACAAAAGAAAAAAACAAATCATATAATATAGAAAATTGTCACACAAATTTAAGAAAATAACAGTGATTCACTTGCGCCTATTGTTAACTCATAATGTTAAATTAGATAAATTTATAAATTGAAAGAAGTGAGAAATACTAAATTTATAATTAAATGCATCATGCATATTACCTAGATTCTAGTATTTGTCCTTAGTTTGTAACAACAACTGTGATAATATATATGATTCTTATTTTATTTGTAGATCATGAAAAAATCAACTACAGTGCTTGATTTTTTTTCAAAAGAAAAGATTCAAATTCTTCCGAAGTCAACGTGGGATTGCCAACAACTAATGTTGCTATTCCAATTCTAGAAAATATTCATTCCCCAATTTTGGAAAATGTTGATGTTCCAATCTCAAGAAATATTCATTCCCCAATTCCAGAAAATGCCGATATTCCAATTCCGAAAAATAACCATATCAATTCCAATTCCAGACCCACTAGCACTTTGAATGTCCACACATTGATCTGAAATGGCACTATCAGTGGGTCTCATGCACTGTTCACGAGACCCACAAACCTCACTTTTCAGTAACTGTTTCATTAAAAAGGGTCTCACGACACTATTTACATATTTAAAAATTATTTTGCTACAATGTTTTCAGTTTTCAGTTTTTAGTTTTTAGTTTTCAACAAAATAAGCTGTATCCAAATGGGCATGGGCGGAGCCACGTTGAAGGGTGGGGGGGCCATGGCCCCCCCAAAATTTTGAAATTTTTTTAAATATATATATAATTATTTTAATGTTTTCAAAATTTAGTCTACAAAAATAAGAGTTGGCCCCCTAAGTATTTGAATTAGTCCAATGATGCTTTAAAAAAAAAAATTTGGTCTTTATAGAGACATAACTTTATTTTTCGCAATTCTATTTTTTATTGTAAAATATGTTTTTATATCTGTTAAATATTTGAAAAAGTTTAGCACCAAACATGTTTGAATTTATCTTTTTTCAACCCGTTATGTGGCGATCAACAAGTCATTGACTCATTAAAAAATTCTTGTCAATAGAACTATACATGAAATGTCTCTTTAGTTGCCACATAATGGGTCAAAGCAAAATAGCTTCAAATACGTTTGGAGCTTAATTTGTTCCTCCAAGTTTTGGATCATTCTTGTTTTTGAAAATTACATTAGTTCAATTGAATAATTTTACTTACATTAGTATAAAATTTGATAATTATTATAGAAAATGAAATTTTTTAAGAATTTCGCTATGAAAATTGTGAAAATGAATTTTATTAATTCTATGAAAGATAGTAATCAAACATAATTTTGATTGAAAATATTAAGTTCTTTTTTTGTTGGGTGTGTTTATATATATAATTTATCAAATAAAAAAGTGTGTATATAATAAAAAAAACATGTGTATTTATGTGTGTGTATGGGGTTGTCTTGATAAATATATTAGTGTTGCAACTTGGCCCCCCCAAACAAAAATTCCTGGCTACGCCCCTGCAAATGGACCCTATATGAATGCGCATTTGAAATTTTTTTTTTACTTATCCCCGCCCCCCTGCTTGAAATCCTAGGTCCGTCCCTGCTCGAGCTCACAGCCAGACCCCAAATCTAAATCACCATGAACTCTGTTATCTCCTGAAGCAACAATGTCACCCTATGTAACACGTCTAAGCCACCTAACGGCAAAGTCTTTGGTGCAGTACATCGTTGTCGGTCAATGTTGGGAGCTTCACCGCCAAAGCTCATCCAAATCGAAACTGGGTACATTTCTCTATTCTCATCATCTAAATGTCCTTAATTTGATTTGATTGCTTGCACTTGTGGCCTAACAACCATACATGACATATTTAGATAATTTAATGATAATAAGAATTGGCATATTATATTATTATGAATCAAAAGAATTTCCTTCATATGAATGAAATTTTGAGAGACGTAAACCTTATAAATTAAAAGTCTCTTTTGGGGGTGGTTGTAAGGCTGAAAAAATACTGTTCAGAGAACACTTCATCATTAATGCGGCCAGAGAGTTAGCTGTAGAGCATTCAATGCGGTGGTAGCAGCTTTTCCTTAAATATCTTTGAGTTCACATCCTTCTTGTATGTTTATGATGCACGTCTCTATCACTGGAGCTTCCTAGAAGGTCACCCTGATTATTGGGATATACATTTGAGCTGTATTTAGCATATCTGAGGAGATATTCCTCCTCGGACCACCTTCCCATTCGTTTGTTACTCATGAGATTCTGAGCTTGAACCATCCACTACTATTCATTCGTCCTCAGATCACTCATGCTCTCGGTCAAGGCCCAAGGCCCAATATATGATTTGGGCCCTTAACCCTACAATAGCCTCTCAAAACTCTAGTTTTTTCCCTCTCATCCGAGGAGAAAAGTGGGGTCTTGATTTTTTAAGAGTTAACGCTACTTAATCCTTTGATTTTCACACGTGGAAGTGACGTTTTGCACGCCCCATAATTGCCACTAACGCTTTGGAGCTCGCGACGCGTCATTAATTGCTCCAGGCGGCGCTTTGTTCCCCACATCTAACGGTGAGGCGCAGATCCAACGGTTGATCTTTCTCTTGGAATTTTGAGCGAGATAACTCTCACTCAATTTCGCCTTCTGCTTAATACTTAGAGAAAATGAATAGATGTCATTGAGTGTTAATTTTCCCAAATAATGTGGTCCGAGGAGCCAGGCATAACTAAGGTTCTGTTTAACACTTAGAAAGATACCATTAAGTATTAATTTTCCCTAAGCATGTGGTTTGGGGAGACAGGCATGTCTAAGGTTCTACTTAGTACTTAGAAAAAATGAATAGATGTCATTGAGTGTTAATTTTCCCAAAGTATGTGGTCCGAGGAGTCAGGCATAACTAAGGTTCTGTTTAACACTTTGTAAGATGTCACTAATTATTAATTTTCTCAAAGCTTATGGTTTAGGGAGCTAGGCATGTCTAAGGCTCTGTTTAATACTTGGAGAAAATGAATAGATGTCATTGAGTGTTAATTTTCCCAAAGTATGTTGTCCGAGGAGCCAGGTATAACTAAAGTTTCGTTTAACATTTAGTAAGATACCATTAAGTATTAACTTCCCAAAGCTATGGTCTGGGGAGCCAGGCATGTCTAAGGTTCTGTTTAATACTTAGAGAAAATGAATAGATGTCATTGAGTGTTAATTTTTCCAAAGTATGTGATCCGAGGAGTCAGGCATTACTAAGGTTTTCTTTAACACTTAGTAAGATACCATTAAGTATTAATTTTATCAAAGCATATAGTCTAGGGAGCCAGGCATGTCTAAGGTTCTGTTTAATACTTAGAGAAAATGAATAGATGTCATTGAGTGTTAATTTTCCCAAAGTGTGTGGTCCGAGGAGCCAGGCATAACTAAGGTTCTGTTTAACACTTAGTAAGATACCATTAAGTATTAATTTCCCAAAGCTGTGGTCTGGGGAGCCAGGCATGTCTAAGGTTCTGTTTAATACCTAGAGAAAATGAATAGATGTCATTGAGTGTTAATTTTTCCAAAGTACGTGATCCGAGGAGCCAGGCATAACTAAGGTTCTGTTTAACACTTAGTAAGATACCACTAATTATTAATTTTCTCAAAGCATATGGATTGCGGAGCTAGGCATGTCTAAGGTTCTGTTTAATACTTAGAGAAAATGAATAGATGTCATTGAGTGTTAATTTTCCCAAAGTATGTGGTCTGAGGAGCCAGGAATAACTAAGGTTCTGTTTAACACTTAGTAAGATACCATTAAGTATTAATTTTCCCTAAGCATGTGGTTTGGGGAGACAAGCATGTCTAAGGTTCTGCTTAATACTTAGAGAAAATGAATAGATGTCATTGAGAGTTAATTTTTCCAAAGAATGTGGTCCGAAGAGCCAGGCATAACTAAGGTTCTGTTTAACACATAGAAAGATACCATTAAGTATTAATTTTCCCTAAGCATGTGGTTTGGGGAGACAGGCATGTCTAAGGTTCTGCTTAATACTTAGAAAAAATGAATAGATGTCATTGAGTGTTAATTTTCCCAAAGTATGTGGTTCGAGGAGTCAGGCATAACTAAGGTTCTGTTTAACACTTTGTAAGATATGACTAATTATTAATTTTCTCAAAGCTTATGGTTTGGGGAGCCAGGCATGTCTAAGGCTCTGTTTAATACTTGGAGAAAATGAATAGATGTCATTGAGTGTTAATTTTCCCAAAGTATGTGGTCCGAGGAGCCAGGTATAACTAAAGTTTTGTTTAACATTTAGTAAGATACCATTAAGTATTAATTTCCCAAAGCTGTGGTCTGGGGAGCCAGGCATGTCTAAGGTTCTGTTTAATACTTAGAGAAAATGAATAGATGTCATTGAGTGTTAATTTTTCCAAAGTATGTGATCCGAGGAGTCAGGCATTACTAAGGTTTTCTTTAACACTTAGTAAGATACCATTAAGTATTAATTTTCTCAAAGCATATAGTCTAGGGAGCCAGGCATGTCTAAGGTTCTGTTTAATACTTAGAGAAAATGAATAGATGTCATTGAGTGTTAATTTTCCCAAAGTATGTGCTCCGAGGAGCCAGGCATAACTAAGGTTATGTTAACACTTAGTAAGATACCATTAAATATTAATTTCCCAAAGCTGTGGTCTGGGAAGCCAGGCATGTCTAAGGTTCTGTTTAATACTTAGAGAAAATGAATATATGTCATTGAGTGTTAATTTTTCCAAAGTATGTGGTCTGAGGAGCCAGGCAGAACTAAGGTTCTGTTTAACACTTACTAAGATACCATTAAGTATCAATTTTCCCAAAGCATATGGTCTAGGGAGCTAGGCATGTTTAAGGTTCTGTTTAATACTTAGAAAAAATGATAAGATGTCATTGAGTGTTAATTTTCCCAAAGTATATGGTCCGAGGAGCCAGACATAACTAAGGTTCTGTTTAACACTTAGAAAGATACCATTAAGTATTAATTTTCCCAAAACATGTGGTCTGGGGAGCCAAGCATGTCTAAGGTTCTGTTGAATATTTAGAAAAAATGAATAGATGTCATTGAGTGTTAATTTTTCCAAAGAATGTGGTCCGAGGAGCCAGGCATAACTAAGGTTCTGTTTAACACTTAGTAAGATACCATTAAGTATTAATTTTCCCAAAGCATATGGTCTAGGGAGCTAGGCATGTTTAAGGTTCTGTTTAATACTTAGAAAAAAAGAATAGATGTCATTGAGTGTTAATTTTTCCAAAGTATATGGTCCGAGGAGCCAGACATAAATAAGGTTCCGTTTAACACTGAGAAAGATACCATTAAGTATTAATTTTCCCAAAACATGTGGTCTGGGGAGCCAAGCGTGTCTAAGGTTCTATTGAATACTTAGAAAAAAAGAATAGATGTCATTGAGTGTTAATTTTCTCGAAGTATGTGGTCCGAGGAGCCAGGTATAACTAAAGTTTTGTTTAATATTTAGTACGATACCATTAAGTATTAATTTCCCAAAGCTGTGGTCTGGGGAGCCAGGCATGTCTAAGGTTCTATTTAATACTTAGAAAAAATGAATAGATGTAATTGAGTGTTAATTTTTCCAAAGTATGTGATCCGAGGAGCCAGGCATAACTAAGGTTCTGTTTAACACTTAGTAAGATACCACTAATTATTAATTTTCTCAAAGCATATGGTTTGGGGAGCTAGGCATGTCTAAGGTTCTGTTTAATACTTAGAAAAAATGAATAGATGTCATTGAGTGTTAATTTTTCCAAAGTATGTGGTCCGAGGAGCCAGGCATAACTAAGGTTCTGTTTAACACTTAGGAAGATACCATTAAGTATTAATTTTCCCAAAGCATATGGTCTAGAGAGCTAGGCATGTTTAAGGTTCTGTTTAATACTTAGAAAAAATGAATAGATGTCATTGAGTGTTACTTTTCCCAAAGTATATGGTCCGAGGAGCCAGACATAACTAAGGTTCTGTTTAACACTTAGAAAGAAACCATTAAGTATTAATTTTCCCAAAACATGTGGTCTGGGGAGCCAAGCGTGTCTAAGGTTCTGTTGAATACTTATAAAAAATGAATAGATGTCATTGAGTGTTAATTTTCTCAAAGTATGTGGTCCGAGGAGCCAGGTATAACTAAAGTTTTGTTTAACATTTAGTACGATACCATTAAGTATTAATTTCCCAAAGCTGTGGTCTGGGGAGCCAGGCATGTCTAAGGTTCTGTTTAATACTTAGAAAAAATGAATAGATGTCATTGAGTGTTAATTTTTCCAAACTATGTGATCCGAGGAGCCAGGCAAAACTAAGGTTCTGTTTAACACTTAGTAAGATACCACTAATTATTAATTTTCTCAAAGCATATGGTTTGGGGAGCTAGGCATGTCTAAGGTACTGTTTAATACTTAGAAAAAATGAATAGATGTCATTGAGTGTTAATTTTTCCAAAGTATGTGGTCCGAGGAGCCAGACATAACTAAGGTTCTGTTTAACACTTAGTAAGATACCATCAAGTATTAATTTTCCCAAAGCATATGGTCTAGGGAGCTAGGCATGTTTAAGGTTCTGTTTAATACTTAGAAAAAATGAATAGATGTCATTGAGTGTTAATTTTCCCAAAGTATATGGTCCGAGGAGCCAGACATGACTAAGGTTCTGTTTAACACTTAGAAAGATACCATTAAGTATTAATTTTCCCAAAACAAGTGCTCTGGGGAGCCAAGCGTGTCTAAGGTTCTGTTGAATACTTAGAAAAAATGAATAGATGTCATTGAGTGTTAATTTTCTCAAAGTATGTGGTCCGAGGAGCCAGGTATAACTAAAGTTTTGTTTAACATTTAGTACGATACCATTAAGTATTAATTTCCCAAAGCTGTGGTCTGGGGAGCCAGGCATGTCTAAGGTTCTGTTTAATACTTAGAAAAAATGAATAGATGTCATTGAGTGTTAATTTTCTCAAAGTATGTGGTCCGAGGAGCCAGGTATAACTAAAATTTTGTTTAACATTTAGTACGATACCATTAAGTATTAATTTCCCAAAGCTGTGGTCTGGGGAGCCAGGCATGTCTAAGGTTCTGTTTAATACTTAGAAAAAATGAATAGATGTCATTGAGTGTTAATTTTTCCAAACTATGTGATCCGAGGAGCCAGGCAAAACTAAGGTTCTGTTTAACACTTAGTAAGATACCACTAATTATTAATTTTCTCAAAGCATATGGTTTGGGGAGCTAGGCATGTCTAAGGTTCTGTTTAATACTTAGAAAAAATGAATAGATGTCATTGAGTGTTAATTTTTCCAAAGTATGTGATCCGAGGAGCCAGGCATAACTAAGGTTCTGTTTAACACTTATTAAGATACCATTAAGTATTAATTTTCCCAAAGCATATGGTCTAGGGAGCTAGGCATGTTTAAGGTTCTGTTTAATACTTAGAAAAAAAGAATAGATGTCATTGAGTGTTAATTTTCCCAAAGTATATGGTCCGAGGAGCCAGACATAACTAAGGTTCTGTTTAACACTTAGAAAGATACCATTAAGTATTAATTTTCCCAAAACTTGTGGTCTGGGGAGCCAAGCGTGTCTAAGGTTCTATTGAATACTTAGAAAAAATGAATAGATGTCATTGAGTGTTAATTTTCTCGAAGTATGTGGTCCGAGGAGCCAGATATAACTAAAGTTTTGTTTAATATTTAGTACGATACCATTAAGTATTAATTTCCCAAAGCTGTGGTCTGGGGAGCCAGGCATGTGTAAGGTTCTATTTAATACTTAGAAAAAATGAATAGATGTCGTTGAGTGTTAATTTTTCCAAAGTATGTGATCCGAGGAGCCAGGCATAACTAAGGTTCTGTTTAACACTTAGTAAGATACCACTAATTATTAATTTTCTCAAAGCATATGGTTTGGGGAGCTAGGCATGTCTAAGGTTCTGTTTAATACTTAGAGAAAATGAATAGATGTCATTGAGTGTTAATTTTCCCAAAGTATATGGTCCGAGGAGCCAGACATAACTAAGGTTCTGTTTAACACTTAGAAAGATACCATTAAGTATTAATTTTCCCAAAACATGTGGTCTGGGGAGCCAAGCATGTCTAAGGTTCTGTTGAATATTTAGAAAAAATGAATAGATGTCATTGAGTGTTAATTTTTCCAAAGAATGTGGTCCGAGGAGCCAGGCATAACTAAGGTTCTGTTTAACACTTAGTAAGATACCATTAAGTATTAATTTTCCCAAAGCATATGGTCTAGGGAGCTAGGCATGTTTAAGGTTCTGTTTAATACTTAGAAAAAAAGAATAGATGTAATTGAGTGTTAATTTTCCCAAAGTATATGGTCCGAGGAGCGAGACATAAATAAGGTTCTGTTTAACACTTAGAAAGATACCATTAAGTATTAATTTTCCCAAAACATGTGGTCTGGGGAGCCAAGCGTGTCTAAGGTTCTATTAAATACTTAGAAAAAAAGAATAGATGTCATTGAGTGTTAATTTTCTCGAAGTATGTGGTCCGAGGAGCCAGGTATAACTAAAGTTTTGTTTAATATTTAGTACGATACCATTAAGTATTAATTTCCCAAAGCTGTGGTCTGGGGAGCCAGGCATGTCTAAGGTTCTATTTAATACTTAGAAAAAATGAATAGATGTAATTGAGTGTTAATTTTTCCAAAGTATGTGATCCGAGGAGCCAGGCATAACTAAGGTTCTGTTTAACACTTAGTAAGATACCACTAATTATTAATTTTCTCAAAGCATATGGTTTGGGGAGCTAGGCATGTCTAAGGTTCTGTTTAATACTTAGAAAAAATGAATAGATGTCATTGAGTGATAATTTTTCCAAAGTATGTGGTCCGAGGAGCCAGGCATAACTAAGGTTCTGTTTAACACTTAGGAAGATACCATTAAGTATTAATTTTCCCAAAGCATATGGTCTAGGGAGCTAGGCATGTTTAAGGTTCTGTTTAATACTTAGAAAAAATGAATAGATGTCATTGAGTGTTACTTTTCCCAAAGTATATGGTCCGAGGAGCCAGACATAACTAAGGTTCTGTTTAACACTTAGAAAGAAACCATTAAGTATTAATTTTCCCAAAACATGTGGTCTGGGGAGCCAAGCGTGTCTAAGGTTCTGTTGAATACTTATAAAAAATGAATAGATGTCATTGAGTGTTAATTTTCTCAAAGTATGTGGTCCGAGGAGCCAGGTATAACTAAAGTTTTGTTTAACATTTAGTACGATACCATTAAGTATTAATTTCCCAAAGCTGTGGTCTGGGGAGCCAGGCATGTCTAAGGTTCTGTTTAATACTTAGAAAAAATGAATAGATGTCATTGAGTGTTAATTTTTCCAAACTATGTGATCCGAGGAGCCAGGCAAAACTAAGGTTCTGTTTAACACTTAGTAAGATACCACTAATTATTAATTTTCTCAAAGCATATGGTTTGGGGAGCTAGGCATGTCTAAGGTACTGTTTAATACTTAGAAAAAATGAATAGATGTCATTGAGTGTTAATTTTTCCAAAGTATGTGGTCCGAGGAGCTAGACATAACTAAGGTTCTGTTTAACACTTAGTAAGATACCATCAAGTATTAATTTTCCCAAAGCATATGGTCTAGGGAGCTAGGCATGTTTAAGGTTCTGTTTAATACTTAGAAAAAATGAATAGATGTCATTGAGTGTTAATTTTCCCAAAGTATATGGTCCGACGAGCCAGACATGACTAAGGTTCTGTTTAACACTTAGAAAGATACCATTAAGTATTAATTTTCCCAAAACAAGTGCTCTGGGGAGCCAAGCGTGTCTAAGGTTCTGTTGAATACTTAGAAAAAATGAATAGATGTCATTGAGTGTTAATTTTCTCAAAGTATGTGGTCCGAGGAGCCAGGTATAACTAAAGTTTTGTTTAACATTTAGTACGATACCATTAAGTATTAATTTCCCAAAGCTGTGGTCTGGGGAGCCAGGCATGTCTAAGGTTCTGTTTAATACTTAGAAAAAATGAATAGATGTCATTGAGTGTTAATTTTCTCAAAGTATGTGGTCCGAGGAGCCAGGTATAACTAAAGTTTTGTTTAACATTTAGTACGATACCATTAAGTATTAATTTCCCAAAGCTGTGGTCTGGGGAGCCAGGCATGTCTAAGGTTCTGTTTAATACTTAGTAAAAATGAATAGATGTCATTGATTGTTAATTTTTCCAAAGTATGTGGTCCGAGGAGCCTGACATAACTAAGGTTCTGTTTAACACTTAGAAAGATACCATTAAGTATTAATTTTCCCAAAACATGTGGTCTGGGGAGCCAAGCGTGTCTAAGGTTCTGTTGAATACTTAGAAAAAATGAATAGATGTCATTGAGTGTTAATTTTCTCAAAGTATATGGTCCGAGGAGCCTGACATAACTAAGGTTCTGTTTAACACTTAGAAAGATACCATTAAGTATTAATTTTCCCAAAACATGTGGTCTGGGGAGCCAGGCATGTCTAAGGTTCTGTTTAATACTTAGAAAAAATGAATAGATGTCATTGAGTGTTAATTTTCTCAAAGTATGTGGTCCGAGGAGCCAGGTATAACTAAAGTTTTGTTTAACATTTAGTACGATACCATTAAGTATTAATTTCCCAAAGCTGTGGTCTGGGGAGCCAGGCATGTCTAAGGTTCTGTTTAATACTTAGTAAAAATGAATAGATGTCATTGATTGTTAATTTTTCCAAAGTATGTGGTCCGAGGAGCCTGACATAACTAAGGTTCTGTTTAACACTTAGAAAGATACCATTAAGTATTAATTTTCCCAAAACATGTGGTCTGGGGAGCCAGGCATGTCTAAGGTTCTGTTTAATACTTAGAAAAAATGAATAGATGTCATTGAGTGTTATTTTTCTCAAAGTATGTGGTCCGAGGAGCCAGGTATAACTAAAGTTTTGTTTAACATTTAGTACGATACCATTAAGTATTAATTTCCCAAAGCTGTGGTCTGGGGAGCCAGGCATGTCTAAGGTTCTGTTTAATACTTAGTAAAAATGAATAGATGTCATTGATTGTTAATTTTTCCAAAGTATGTGGTCCGAGGAGCCTGACATAACTAAGGTTCTGTTTAACACTTAGAAAGATACCATTAAGTATTAATTTTCCCAAAACATGTGGTCTGGGGAGCCAAGCGTGTCTAAGGTTCTGTTGAATACTTAGAAAAAATGAATAGAGGTCATTGAGTGTTAATTTTTCCAAACTATGTGATCCGAGGAGCCAGGCAAAACTAAGGTTCTGTTTAACACTTAGTAAGATACCACTAATTATTAATTTTCTCAAAGCATATGGTTTGGGGAGCTAGGCATGTCTAAGGTTCTGTTTAATACTTAGAAAAAATGAATAGATGTCATTGAGTGTTAATTTTTCCAAAGTATGTGGTCCGAGGAGCCAGGCATAACTAATGTTCTGTTTAACACTTATTAAGATACCATTAAGTATTAATTTTCCCAAAGCATATGGTCTAGGGAGCTAGGCATGTTTAAGGTTCTGTTTAATACTTAGAAAAAAAGAATAGATGTCATTGAGTGTTAATTTTCCCAAAGTATATGGTCCGAGGAGCCAGACATAACTAAGGTTCTGTTTAACACTTACAAAGATACCATTAAGTATTAATTTTCCCAAAACTTGTGGTCTGGGGAGCCAAGCGTGTCTAAGGTTCTATTGAATACTTAGAAAAAATGAATAGATGTCATTGAGTGTTAATTTTCTCGAAGTATGTGGTCCGAGGAGCCAGATATAACTAAAGTTTTGTTTAATATTTAGTACGATACCATTAAGTATTAATTTCCCAAAGCTGTGGTCTGGGGAGCCAGGCATGTGTAAGGTTCTATTTAATACTTAGAAAAAATGAATAGATGTCGTTGAGTGTTAATTTTTCCAAAGTATGTGATCCGAGGAGCCAGGCATAACTAAGGTTCTGTTTAACACTTAGTAAGATACCACTAATTATTAATTTTCTCAAAGCATATGGTTTGGGGAGCTAGGCATGTCTAAGGTTCTGTTTAATACTTAGAAAAAATGAATAGATGTCATTGAGTGTTAATTTTTCCAAAGTATGTGGTCCGAGGAGCCAGGCATAACTAAGGTTCTGTTTAACACTTAGGAAGATACCACTAAGTATTAATTTTCCCAAAGCATATGGTCTAGGGAGCTAGGCATGTTTAAGGTTCTGTTTAATACTTAGAAAAAATGAATAGATGTCATTGAGTGTTACTTTTCCCAAAGTATATGGTCCGAGGAGCCAGACATAACTAAGGTTCTGTTTAACACTTAGAAAGAAACCATTAAGTATTAATTTTCCCAAAACATGTGGTATGGGGAGCCAAGCGTGTCTAAGGTTCTGTTGAATACTTATAAAAAATGAATAGATGTCATTGAGTGTTAATTTTCTCAAAGTATGTGGTCTGAGGAGCCAGGTATAACTAAAGTTTTGTTTAACATTTAGTACGATACCATTAAGTATTAATTTCCCAAAGCTGTGGTCTGGGGAGCCAGGCATGTCTAAGGTTCTGTTTAATACTTTGAAAAAATGAATAGATGTCATTGAGTGTTAATTTTTCCAAAGTATGTGATCCGAGGAGCCAGGCATAACTAAGGTTCTGTTTAACACTTAGTAAGATACCACTAATTATTAATTTTCTCAAAGCATATGGTTTGGGGAGCTAGGCATGTCTAAGGTTCTGTTTAATACTTAGAAAAAATGAATAGATGTCATTGAGTGTTAATTTTTCCAAAGTATGTGGTCCGAGGAGCCAGGCATAACTAAGGTTCTGTTTAACACTTAGGAAGATACCATTAAGTATTAATTTTCCCAAAGCATATGGTCTAGGGAGCTAGGCATGTTTAAGGTTCTGTTTAATACTTAGAAAAAATGAATAGATGTCATTGAGTGTTAATTTTCCCAAAGTATATGGTCCGAGGAGCCAGACATGACTAAGGTTCTGTTTAACACTTAGAAAGATACCATTAAGTATTAATTTTCCCAAAACATGTGCTCTGGGGAGCCAAGCGTGTCTAAGGTTCTGTTGAATACTTAGAAAAAATGAATAGATGTCATTGAGTGTTAATTTTCTCAAAGTATGTGGTCCGAGGAGCCAGGTATAACTAAAGTTTTGTTTAACATTTAGTACGATACCATTAAGTATTAATTTCCCAAAGCTGTGGTCTGGGGAGCCAGGCATGTCTAAGGTTCTGTTTAATACATAGAAAAAATGAATAGATGTCATTGAGTGTTAATTTTTCCAAAGTATGTGATCCGAGGAGCCAGGCATAACTAAAGTTCTGTTTAACACTTAGTAAGATACCACTAATTATTAATTTTCTCAAAGCATATGGTTTGGGGAGCTAGGCATGTCTAAGGTTCTGTTTAATACTTAGAAAAAATGAATAGATGTCATTGAGTGTTAATTTTTCCAAAGTATGTGGTCCGAGGAGCCAGGCATAACTAATGTTCTGTTTAACACTTAGTAAGATACCATTAAGTATTAATTTCCCAAAGCTGTGGTCTGGGGAGCCCGGCATGTCAAAGGTTCTGGTTAATACTTAGAGAAAATGAATAGATGTCATTGAGTGTTAATTTTTCCAAAGTATGTGATCCGAGGAGCCAGGCATAACTAAGGTTCTGTTTAACACTTAGTAAGATACCACTAATTATTAATTTTCTCAAAGCATATGGATTGGGGAGCTAGGCATGTCTATGGTTCTGTTTAATACTTAGAGAAAATGAATAGATGTCATTGAGTGTTAATTTTCTCAAAGTATGTGGTCCGAGGAGCCAGGTGTAACTAAAGTTTTGTTTAACATTTAGTAAGATACCATTAAGTATTAATTTCCCAAAGCTGTGGTCTGGGGAGCCAGGCATGTCTAAGGTTCTGTTTAATACTTAGTAAAAATGAATAGATGTCATTGATTGTTAATTTTTCCAAAGTATGTGGTCCGAGGAGCCTGACATAACTAAGGTTCTGTTTAACACTTAGAAAGATACCATTAAGTATTAATTTTCCCAAAACATGTGGTCTGGGGAGCCAAGCGTGTCTAAGGTTCTGTTGAATACTTAGAAAAAATGAATAGATGTCATTGAGTGTTAATTTTCTCAAAGTATATGGTCCGCGGAGTCAGGTATAACTAAAGTTCTGTTTAACATTTAGTAAGATACCATTAAGTATTAATTTCCCAAAGCTGTGGTCTGGGGAGCCAGGCATGTCTAAGGTTCTGTTTAATACTTAGAAAAAATGAATAGATGTCATTGAGTGTTAATTTTTCCAAAGTATGTGGTCCGAGGAGCCAGGCATAACTAAGGTTCTGTTTAACACTTAGTATGATACCATTAAGCATTAATTTCCCAAAGCTGTGCTCTGGGGAGCCAGGCATGTCTAAGGTTCTGTTCAATACTTAGAAAAAATGAATAGATGTCATTGAGTGCTAATTTTTCCAAAGTATGTGATCCGAGGAGCCAGGCATAACTAAGGTTCTGTTTAACACTTAGTAAGATACCACTAATTATTAATTTTCTCAAAGCATATGGTTTGGGGAGCTAGGCATGTCTAAGGTTCTGTTTAATACTTAGAAAAAATGAATAGATGTCATTGAGAGTTAATTTTTCCAAACTATGTGGTCCGAGGAGCCAGGCATAACTAAGGTTCTTTTTAACACTTAGTAAGATACCATTAAGTATTAATTTTCCCAAAGCATATGGTCTAGGGAGCTAGGCATGTTTAAGGTTCTGTTTAATACTTAGAAAAAATGAATAGATGTCATTGAGTGTTAATTTTCCCAAAGTATATGGTCCGAGGAGCCAGACATAACTAAAGTTCTGTTTAACACTTAGAAAGATACCATTAAGTATTAATTTTCCCAAAACATGTGGTCTGGGGAGCCAAGCGTGTCTAAGGTTCTGTTGAATACTTAGAAAAAATGAATAGATGTCATTGAGTGTTAATTTTCTCGAAGTATGTGGTCCGAGGAGCCAGGTATAACTAAAGTTTTGTTTAACATTTAGTACGATACCATTAAGTATTAATTTCCCAAAGCTGTGGTCTGGGGAGCCAGGCATGCCTAAGGTTCCGTTTAATACTTAGAAAAAATGAATAGATGTCATTGAGTGTTAATTTTTCCAAAGTATGTGATCCGAGGAGCCAGGCATAACTAAGGTTCTGTTTAACACTTAGTAAGATACCACTAATTATTAATTTTCTCAAAGCATATGGTTTGGGGAGCTAGGCATGTCTAAGGTTCTGTTTAATACTTAGAAAAAATGAATAGATGTCATTGAGTGTTAATTTTTCCAAAGTATGTGGTCCGAGGAGCCAGGCATAACTAAGGTTCTGTTTAACACTTAGTAAGATACCATTAAGTATTAATTTTCCCAAAGCATATGGTCTAGGGAGCTAGGCATGTTTAAGGTTCTGTTTAATACTTAGAAAAAATGAATAGATGCCATTGAGTGTTAATTTTCCCAAAGTATATGGTCCGAGGAGCCAGACATAACTAAGGTTCCGTTTAACACTTAGAAAGATACCATTAAGTATTAATTTTCCCAAAACATGTGGTCTGGGGAGCCAAGCGTGTCTAAGGTTCTGTTGAATACTTAGAAATAATGAATAGATGTCATTGAGTGTTAATTTTCTCAAAGTATGTGGTCCGAGGAGCCAGGTATAACTAAAGTTTTGTTTAACATTTAGTACGATACCATGAAGTATTAATTTCCCAAAGCTGTGGTCTGGGGAGCCAGGCATGTCTAAGGTTCTGTTTAATACTTAGAAAAAATGAATAGATGTCATTGAGTGTTAATTTTTCCAAAGTACGTGGTCCGAGGAGCCAGGCATATCTAAGGTTCTGTTTAGCACTTAGTAAGATACCATTAAGTATTAATTTCCCAAAGCTGTGGTCTGGGGAGCCAGGCATGTCTAAGGTTCTGTTTAATACTTAGAGAAAATGAATAGATGTCATTGAGTGTTAATTTTTCCAAAGTATGTGATCCGAGGCGTCAGGCATTACTAAGGTTTTGTTTAACACTTAGTAAGATACCATTAAGTATTAATTTTCTCAAAGCATATAGTCTAGGGAGCCAGGCATGTATAAGGTTCTGTTTAATACTTAGAGAAAACGAACAGATGTCATTGAGTGTTAATTTTCCCAAAGTACGTGGTCCGAGGAGTCAGGCATAACTAAGGTTCTGTTTAACACTTAGTAAGATACCATTAAGTATTAATTTCCCAAAGCTGTGGTCTGGGGAGCCAGGCATGTCTAAGGTTCTGTTTAATACTTAGAGAAAATGAATAGATGTCATTGAGTGTTAATTTTTCCAAAGTATGCGATCCGAGGAGCCAGGCATAACTAAGGTTCTGTTTAACACTTAGTAAGATACCATTAATTATTAATTTCCCAAAGCTGTGGTCTGGGGAGTCGGGCATGTCTAAGGTTCTGTTTAATACTTAGAAAAAATGAATAGATGTCATTGAGTGTTAATTTTTCCAAAGTATGTGGTCCAAGGAGCCAGGCATAACTGAGGTTCTGTTTAACACTTAGTAAGATACCATTAAGTATTAATTTTCCCAAAGCATATGGTCTAGGGAGCAAGGCATGTCCAAGGTTCTGTTTAATACTTAGAAAAAATGAATAAATGTCATTGAGTGTTAATTTTCCCGAAGTATGTGGTCCGAGGAGTCAGGCATAACTAAGGTTCTGTTTAATACTTTGTAAGATATCACTAAGTATTAATTTTCTCAAAGCTTATGGTTTGGGGAGCTAGGCATGTCTAAGGTTCTGTTTAATACTTAGAGAAAATGAATAGATGTCATTGAGTGTTAATTTTCCCAAAGTATGTGGTCCGAGGAGCCAGGTATAACTAAAGTTTTGTTTAACATTTAGTAAGTTACCATTAAGTATTAATTTTCCCAAAGCATATGGTCTAGGGAGCAAGGCATGTCTAAGGTTCTGTTTAATACTTAGAAAAAATGAATAGATGTCATTGAGTGTTAATTTTCCCGAAGTATGTGGTCCGAGGAGTCAGGCATAACTAAGGTTCTGTTTAACACTTTGTAAGATATCACTAAGTATTAATTTTCTCAAAGCTTATGGTTTGGGGAGCTAGGCATGTCTAAGGTTCTGTTTAATACTTAGAGAAAATGAATAGATGTCATTGAGTGTTAATTTTCCCAAAGTATGTGGTCCGAGGAGGAGCCAGGTATAACTAAAGTTTTGTTTAACATTTAGTAAGATACCATTAAGTATTAATTTCCCAAAGCTGTGGTCTGGGGAGCCAGGCATGTCTAAGGTTCTGTTTAATACTTAGAAAAAATGAATAGATGTCATTGAGTGTTAATTTTTCCAATGTATGCGGTCCGAGGAGCCGGGCATAACTAAGGTTCTGTTTAACACTTAGTAAGATACCATTAAGTATTAATTTTCCCAAAGCATATGGTCTAGGGAGCAAGGCATGTCTAAGGTTCTGTTTAATACTTAGAAAAAATGAATAGATGTCATTGAGTGTTAATTTTCCCAAAGTATATGGTCCGAGGAGCCAGACATAACTAAGGTTCTGTTTAACACTTAGAAAGATACCATTAAATATTAATTTTCCCAAAACATGTGGTCTGGGGAGCCAAGCGTGTCTAAGGTTCTGTTGAATACTTAGAAAAAATGAATAGATGTCATTGAGTGTTAATTTTCTCAAAGTATGTGGTCCGAGGAGCCAGGTATAACTAAAGTTTTGTTTAACATTTAGTACGATACCATTAAGTATTAATTTCCCAAAGCTGTGGTCTGGGGAGCAAGGCATGTCTAAGGTTCTGTTTAATACTTAGAAAAAATGAATAGATGTCATTGAGTGTTAATTTTCCCAAAGTATGTGGTCCGAGGAGTCAGGCATAACTAAGGTTCTGTTGAACACTTTGTAAGATTTCACTAAGTATTAATTTTCTCAAAGCTTATGGTTTGGGGAGCTAGGCATGTCTAAGGTTCTGTTTAATACTTAGAGAAAATGAATAGATGTCATTGAGTGTTAATTTTCCCAAAGTATGTGGTCCGAGGAGCCAGGTATAACTAAAGTTTCGTTTAACATTTAGTAAGATACCATTAAGTATTAATTTCCCAAAGCTGTGGTCTGGGGAGCCAGACATGTCTAAGGTTCTGTTTAATATTTAGAAAAAATGAATAGATGTCATTGAGTGTTAATTTTCCCGAAGTATGTGGTCCGAGGAGTCAGGCATAACTAAGGTTCTGTTTAACACTTTGTAAGATATCACTAAGTATTAATTTTCTCAAAGCTTATGGTTTGGGGAGCTAGGCATGTCTAAGGTTCTGTTTAATACTTAGAGAAAATGAATAGATGTCATTGAGTGTTAATTTTTCCAAAGTATGTGGTCCGAGGAGCCAGGCATAACTGAGGTTCTGTTTAACACTTAGTAAGATACCATTAAGTATTAATTTTCCCAAAGCATATGGTCTAGGGAGCCAGGCATGTATAAGGTTCTGTTTAATACTTAGAGAAAATGAATAGATGTCATTGAGTGTTAATTTTTGCAAAGTATGTGATCCGAGGAGCCAGGCATAACTAAGGTTCTGTTTAACACTTAGTAAGATACCATTAATTATTAATTTCCCAAAGCATATGGTCTAGGGAGCAAGGCATGTCTAAGGTTCTGTTTAATACTTAGAAAAAATGAATAGATGTCATTGAGTGTTAATTTTCCCAAAGTATGTGGTCCGAGGAGTCAGGCATAACTAAGGTTCTGTTGAACACTTTGTAAGATTTCACTAAGTATTAATTTTCTCAAAGCTTATGGTTTGGGGAGCTAGGCATGTCTAAGGTTCTGTTTAATATTTAGAGAAAATGAATAGATGTCATTGAGTGTTAATTTTCCCAAAGTATGTGGTCCGAGGAGCCAGGTATAACTAAAGTTTCGTTTAACATTTAGTAAGATACCATTAAGTATTAATTTCCCAAAGCTGTGGTCTGGGGAGCCAGACATGTCTAAGGTTCTGTTTAATATTTAGAAAAAATGAATAGATGTCATTGAGTGTTAATTTTTCCAATGTATGCGGTCCAAGGAGCCAGGCATAACTAAGGTTCTGTTTAACACTTAGTAAGATACCATTAAGTATAAATTTTCCCAAAGCATATGGTCTAGGGAGCAAGGCATGTCTAAGGTTCTGTTTAATACTTAGAAAAAATGAATAGATGTCATTGAGTGTTAATTTTTCCAAAGTATGTGGTCCGAGGAGCCAGGCATAACTGAGGTTCTGTTTAACACTTAGTAAGATACCATTAATTATTAATTTTCCCAAAGCATATGGTCTAGGGAGCAAGGCATGTCCAAGGTTCTGTTTAATACTTAGAAAAAATGAATAGATGTCATTGAGTGTTAATTTTCCCGAAGTATGTGGTCCGAGGAGTCAGGCATAACTAAGGTTCTGTTTAACACTTTGTAAGATATCACTAAGTATTAATTTTCTCAAAGCTTATGGTTTGGGGAGCTAGGCATGTCTAAGGTTCTGTTTAATACTTAGAGAAAATGAATAGATGTCATTGAGTGTTAATTTTCCCAAAGTATGTGGTCCGTGGAGCCAGGTATAACTAAAGTTTTTTTTAACATTTAGTAAGATACCATTAAGTATTAATTTTCCCAAAGCATATGGTCTAGGGAGCAAGGCATGTCTAAGGTTCTGTTTAATACTTAGAAAAAATGAATAGATGTCATTGAGTGTTAATTTTCCCGAAGTATGTGGTCCGAGGAGCCAGGCATAACTAAGGTTCTGTTTAACACTTTGTAAGATATCACTAAGTATTAATTTTCTCAAAGCTTATGGTTTGGGGAGCTAGGCATGTCTAAGGTTCTGTTTAATACATAGAGAAAATGAATAGATGTCATTGAGTGTTAATTTTTCCAAAGTATGTGGTCCGAGGAGCCAGGCATAACTGAGGTTCTGTTTAACACTTAGTAAGATACCATTAAGTATTAATTTTCCCAAAGCATATGGTCTAGGGAGCCAGGCATGTATAAGGTTCTGTTTAATACTTAGAAAGATACCATTAAATATTAATTTTCCCAAAACATGTGGTCTGGGGAGCCAAGCGTGTCTAAGGTTCTGTTGAATACTTAGAAAAAATGAATAGATGTCATTGAGTGTTAATTTTCTCAAAGTTTGTGGTCCGAGGAGCCAGATATAACTAAAGTTTTGTTTAACATTTAGTACGATACCATTAAGTATTAATTTCCCAAACCTGTGGTCTGGGGAGCAAGGCATGTCTAAGGTTCTGTTTAATACTTAGAAAAAATGAATAGATGTCATTGAGTGTTAATTTTCCCAAAGTATGTGGTCCGAGGAGTCAGGCATAACTAAGGTTCTGTTGAACACTTTGTAAGATTTCACTAAGTATTAATTTTCTCAAAGCTTATGGTTTGGGGAGCTAGGCATGTCTAAGGTTCTGTTTAATACTTAGAGAAAATGAATAGATGTCATTGAGTGTTAATTTTTCCAAAGTATGTGGTCCGAGGAGCCAGGCATAACTGAGGTTCTGTTTAACACTTAGTAAGATACCATTAATTATTAATTTTCCCAAAGCATATGGTCTAGGGAGCAAGGCATGTCCAAGGTTCTGTTTAATACTTAGAAAAAATGAATAGATGTCATTGAGTGTTAATTTTCCCGAAGTATGTGGTC
The DNA here is from genome assembly GCA_028535905.1 of Quercus berberidifolia. Classification (NCBI taxonomy): domain Eukaryota; kingdom Viridiplantae; phylum Streptophyta; class Magnoliopsida; order Fagales; family Fagaceae; genus Quercus; species Quercus berberidifolia. The sequence continues at coordinate 73,903,717 of JAPQVW010000002.1, read as the reverse complement.
CGAGGAGTCAGGCATAACTAAGGTTCTGTTTAACACTTTGTAAGATATCACTAAGTATTAATTTTCTCAAAGCTTATGGTTTGGGGAGCTAGGCATGTCTAAGGTTCTGTTTAATACTTAGAGAAAATGAATAGATGTCATTGAGTGTTAATTTTCCCAAAGTATGTGGTCCGAGGAGCCAGGTATAACTAAAGTTTTTTTTAACATTTAGTAAGATACCATTAAGTATTAATTTTCCCAAAGCATATGGTCTAGGGAGCAAGGCATGTCTAAGGTTCTGTTTAATACTTAGAAAAAATGAATAGATGTCATTGAGTGTTAATTTTCCCGAAGTATGTGGTCCGAGGAGCCAGGCATAACTAAGGTTCTGTTTAACACTTTGTAAGATATCACTAAGTATTAATTTTCTCAAAGCTTATGGTTTGGGGAGCTAGGCATGTCTAAGGTTCTGTTTAATACATAGAGAAAATGAATAGATGTCATTGAGTGTTAATTTTTCCAAAGTATGTGGTCCGAGGAGCCAGGCATAACTGAGGTTCTGTTTAACACTTAGTAAGATACCATTAAGTATTAATTTTCCCAAAGCATATGGTCTAGGGAGCCAGGCATGTATAAGGTTCTGTTTAATACTTAGAAAGATACCATTAAATATTAATTTTCCCAAAACATGTGGTCTGGGGAGCCAAGCGTGTCTAAGGTTCTGTTGAATACTTAGAAAAAATGAATAGATGTCATTGAGTGTTAATTTTCTCAAAGTTTGTGGTCCGAGGAGCCAGATATAACTAAAGTTTTGTTTAACATTTAGTACGATACCATTAAGTATTAATTTCCCAAACCTGTGGTCTGGGGAGCAAGGCATGTCTAAGGTTCTGTTTAATACTTAGAAAAAATGAATAGATGTCATTGAGTGTTAATTTTCCCAAAGTATGTGGTCCGAGGAGTCAGGCATAACTAAGGTTCTGTTGAACACTTTGTAAGATTTCACTAAGTATTAATTTTCTCAAAGCTTATGGTTTGGGGAGCTAGGCATGTCTAAGGTTCTGTTTAATACTTAGAGAAAATGAATAGATGTCATTGAGTGTTAATTTTCCCAAAGTATGTGGTCCGAGGAGCCAGGTATAACTAAAGTTTCGTTTAACATTTAGTAAGATACCATTAAGTATTAATTTCCCAAAGCTGTGGTCTGGGGAGCCAGACATGTCTAAGGTTCTGTTTAATATTTAGAAAAAATGAATAGATGTCATTGAGTGTTAATTTTCCCGAAGTATGTGGTCCGAGGAGTCAGGCATAACTAAGGTTCTGTTTAACACTTTGTAAGATATCACTAAGTATTAATTTTCTCAAAGCTTATGGTTTGGGGAGCTAGGCATGTCTAAGGTTCTGTTTAATACTTAGAGAAAATGAATAGATGTCATTGAGTGTTAATTTTTCCAAAGTATGTGGTCCGAGGAGCCAGGCATAACTGAGGTTCTGTTTAACACTTAGTAAGATACCATTAAGTATTAATTTTCCCAAAGCATATGGTCTAGGGAGCCAGGCATGTATAAGGTTCTGTTTAATACTTAGAGAAAATGAATAGATGTCATTGAGTGTTAATTTTTCCAAAGTATGTGATCCGAGGAGCCAGGCATAACTAAGGTTCTGTTTAACACTTAGTAAGATACCATTAATTATTAATTTCCCAAAGCATACGGTCTAGGGAGCCAGGCATGTATAAGGTTCTGTTTAATACTTAGAGAAAATGAATAGATGTCATTGAGTGTTAATTTTTGCAAAGTATGTGATCCGAGGAGCCAGGCATAACTAAGGTTCTGTTTAACACTTAGTAAGATACCATTAATTATTAATTTCCCAAAGCATATGGTCTAGGGAGCAAGGCATGTCTAAGGTTCTGTTTAATACTTAGAAAAAATGAATAGATGTCATTGAGTGTTAATTTTCCCAAAGTATGTGGTCCGAGGAGTCAGGCATAACTAAGGTTCTGTTGAACACTTTGTAAGATTTCACTAAGTATTAATTTTCTCAAAGCTTATGGTTTGGGGAGCTAGGCATGTCTAAGGTTCTGTTTAATATTTAGAGAAAATGAATAGATGTCATTGAGTGTTAATTTTCCCAAAGTATGTGGTCCGAGGAGCCAGGTATAACTAAAGTTTCGTTTAACATTTAGTAAGATACCATTAAGTATTAATTTCCCAAAGCTGTGGTCTGGGGAGCCAGACATGTCTAAGGTTCTGTTTAATATTTAGAAAAAATGAATAGATGTCATTGAGTGTTAATTTTTCCAATGTATGCGGTCCAAGGAGCCAGGCATAACTAAGGTTCTGTTTAACACTTAGTAAGATACCATTAAGTATAAATTTTCCCAAAGCATATGGTCTAGGGAGCAAGGCATGTCTAAGGTTCTGTTTAATACTTAGAAAAAATGAATAGATGTCATTGAGTGTTAATTTTTCCAAAGTATGTGGTCCGAGGAGCCAGGCATAACTGAGGTTCTGTTTAACACTTAGTAAGATACCATTAATTATTAATTTTCCCAAAGCATATGGTCTAGGGAGCAAGGCATGTCCAAGGTTCTGTTTAATACTTAGAAAAAATGAATAGATGTCATTGAGTGTTAATTTTCCCGAAGTATGTGGTCCGAGGAGTCAGGCATAACTAAGGTTCTGTTTAACACTTTGTAAGATATCACTAAGTATTAATTTTCTCAAAGCTTATGGTTTGGGGAGCTAGGCATGTCTAAGGTTCTGTTTAATACTTAGAGAAAATGAATAGATGTCATTGAGTGTTAATTTTCCCAAAGTATGTGGTCCGAGGAGCCAGGTATAACTAAAGTTTTTTTTAACATTTAGTAAGATACCATTAAGTATTAATTTTCCCAAAGCATATGGTCTAGGGAGCAAGGCATGTCTAAGGTTCTGTTTAATACTTAGAAAAAATGAATAGATGTCATTGAGTGTTAATTTTCCCGAAGTATGTGGTCCGAGGAGCCAGGCATAACTAAGGTTCTGTTTAACACTTTGTAAGATATCACTAAGTATTAATTTTCTCAAAGCTTATGGTTTGGGGAGCTAGGCATGTCTAAGGTTCTGTTTAATACATAGAGAAAATGAATAGATGTCATTGAGTGTTAATTTTTCCAAAGTATGTGGTCCGAGGAGCCAGGCATAACTGAGGTTCTGTTTAACACTTAGTAAGATACCATTAAGTATTAATTTTCCCAAAGCATATGGTCTAGGGAGCCAGGCATGTATAAGGTTCTGTTTAATACTTAGAAAGATACCATTAAATATTAATTTTCCCAAAACATGTGGTCTGGGGAGCCAAGCGTGTCTAAGGTTCTGTTGAATACTTAGAAAAAATGAATAGATGTCATTGAGTGTTAATTTTCTCAAAGTTTGTGGTCCGAGGAGCCAGATATAACTAAAGTTTTGTTTAACATTTAGTACGATACCATTAAGTATTAATTTCCCAAACCTGTGGTCTGGGGAGCAAGGCATGTCTAAGGTTCTGTTTAATACTTAGAAAAAATGAATAGATGTCATTGAGTGTTAATTTTCCCAAAGTATGTGGTCCGAGGAGTCAGGCATAACTAAGGTTCTGTTGAACACTTTGTAAGATTTCACTAAGTATTAATTTTCTCAAAGCTTATGGTTTGGGGAGCTAGGCATGTCTAAGGTTCTGTTTAATACTTAGAGAAAATGAATAGATGTCATTGAGTGTTAATTTTCCCAAAGTATGTGGTCCGAGGAGCCAGGTATAACTAAAGTTTCGTTTAACATTTAGTAAGATACCATTAAGTATTAATTTCCCAAAGCTGTGGTCTGGGGAGCCAGACATGTCTAAGGTTCTGTTTAATATTTAGAAAAAATGAATAGATGTCATTGAGTGTTAATTTTCCCGAAGTATGTGGTCCGAGGAGTCAGGCATAACTAAGGTTCTGTTTAACACTTTGTAAGATATCACTAAGTATTAATTTTCTCAAAGCTTATGGTTTGGGGAGCTAGGCATGTCTAAGGTTCTGTTTAATACTTAGAGAAAATGAATAGATGTCATTGAGTGTTAATTTTTCCAAAGTATGTGGTCCGAGGAGCCAGGCATAACTGAGGTTCTGTTTAACACTTAGTAAGATACCATTAAGTATTAATTTTCCCAAAGCATATGGTCTAGGGAGCCAGGCATGTATAAGGTTCTGTTTAATACTTAGAGAAAATGAATAGATGTCATTGAGTGTTAATTTTTCCAAAGTATGTGATCCGAGGAGCCAGGCATAACTAAGGTTCTGTTTAACACTTAGTAAGATACCATTAATTATTAATTTCCCAAAGCATACGGTCTAGGGAGCCAGGCATGTATAAGGTTCTGTTTAATACTTAGAGAAAATGAATAGATGTCATTGAGTGTTAATTTTTGCAAAGTATGTGATCCGAGGAGCCAGGCATAACTAAGGTTCTGTTTAACACTTAGTAAGATACCATTAATTATTAATTTCCCAAAGCATATGGTCTAGGGAGCAAGGCATGTCTAAGGTTCTGTTTAATACTTAGAAAAAATGAATAGATGTCATTGAGTGTTAATTTTCCCAAAGTATGTGGTCCGAGGAGTCAGGCATAACTAAGGTTCTGTTGAACACTTTGTAAGATTTCACTAAGTATTAATTTTCTCAAAGCTTATGGTTTGGGGAGCTAGGCATGTCTAAGGTTCTGTTTAATATTTAGAGAAAATGAATAGATGTCATTGAGTGTTAATTTTCCCAAAGTATGTGGTCCGAGGAGCCAGGTATAACTAAAGTTTCGTTTAACATTTAGTAAGATACCATTAAGTATTAATTTCCCAAAGCTGTGGTCTGGGGAGCCAGACATGTCTAAGGTTCTGTTTAATATTTAGAAAAAATGAATAGATGTCATTGAGTGTTAATTTTTCCAATGTATGCGGTCCAAGGAGCCAGGCATAACTAAGGTTCTGTTTAACACTTAGTAAGATACCATTAAGTATAAATTTTCCCAAAGCATATGGTCTAGGGAGCAAGGCATGTCTAAGGTTCTGTTTAATACTTAGAAAAAATGAATAGATGTCATTGAGTGTTAATTTTTCCAAAGTATGTGGTCCGAGGAGCCAGGCATAACTGAGGTTCTGTTTAACACTTAGTAAGATACCATTAATTATTAATTTTCCCAAAGCATATGGTCTAGGGAGCAAGGCATGTCCAAGGTTCTGTTTAATACTTAGAAAAAATGAATAGATGTCATTGAGTGTTAATTTTCCCGAAGTATGTGGTCCGAGGAGTCAGGCATAACTAAGGTTCTGTTTAACACTTTGTAAGATATCACTAAGTATTAATTTTCTCAAAGCTTATGGTTTGGGGAGCTAGGCATGTCTAAGGTTCTGTTTAATACTTAGAGAAAATGAATAGATGTCATTGAGTGTTAATTTTCCCAAAGTATGTGGTCCGAGGAGCCAGGTATAACTAAAGTTTTTTTTAACATTTAGTAAGATACCATTAAGTATTAATTTTCCCAAAGCATATGGTCTAGGGAGCAAGGCATGTCTAAGGTTCTGTTTAATACTTAGAAAAAATGAATAGATGTCATTGAGTGTTAATTTTCCCGAAGTATGTGGTCCGAGGAGCCAGGCATAACTAAGGTTCTGTTTAACACTTTGTAAGATATCACTAAGTATTAATTTTCTCAAAGCTTATGGTTTGGGGAGCTAGGCATGTCTAAGGTTCTGTTTAATACATAGAGAAAATGAATAGATGTCATTGAGTGTTAATTTTTCCAAAGTATGTGGTCCGAGGAGCCAGGCATAACTGAGGTTCTGTTTAACACTTAGTAAGATACCATTAAGTATTAATTTTCCCAAAGCATATGGTCTAGGGAGCCAGGCATGTATAAGGTTCTGTTTAATACTTAGAAAGATACCATTAAATATTAATTTTCCCAAAACATGTGGTCTGGGGAGCCAAGCGTGTCTAAGGTTCTGTTGAATACTTAGAAAAAATGAATAGATGTCATTGAGTGTTAATTTTCTCAAAGTTTGTGGTCCGAGGAGCCAGATATAACTAAAGTTTTGTTTAACATTTAGTACGATACCATTAAGTATTAATTTCCCAAACCTGTGGTCTGGGGAGCAAGGCATGTCTAAGGTTCTGTTTAATACTTAGAAAAAATGAATAGATGTCATTGAGTGTTAATTTTCCCAAAGTATGTGGTCCGAGGAGTCAGGCATAACTAAGGTTCTGTTGAACACTTTGTAAGATTTCACTAAGTATTAATTTTCTCAAAGCTTATGGTTTGGGGAGCTAGGCATGTCTAAGGTTCTGTTTAATACTTAGAGAAAATGAATAGATGTCATTGAGTGTTAATTTTCCCAAAGTATGTGGTCCGAGGAGCCAGGTATAACTAAAGTTTCGTTTAACATTTAGTAAGATACCATTAAGTATTAATTTCCCAAAGCTGTGGTCTGGGGAGCCAGACATGTCTAAGGTTCTGTTTAATATTTAGAAAAAATGAATAGATGTCATTGAGTGTTAATTTTCCCGAAGTATGTGGTCCGAGGAGTCAGGCATAACTAAGGTTCTGTTTAACACTTTGTAAGATATCACTAAGTATTAATTTTCTCAAAGCTTATGGTTTGGGGAGCTAGGCATGTCTAAGGTTCTGTTTAATACTTAGAGAAAATGAATAGATGTCATTGAGTGTTAATTTTTCCAAAGTATGTGGTCCGAGGAGCCAGGCATAACTGAGGTTCTGTTTAACACTTAGTAAGATACCATTAAGTATTAATTTTCCCAAAGCATATGGTCTAGGGAGCCAGGCATGTATAAGGTTCTGTTTAATACTTAGAGAAAATGAATAGATGTCATTGAGTGTTAATTTTTCCAAAGTATGTGATCCGAGGAGCCAGGCATAACTAAGGTTCTGTTTAACACTTAGTAAGATACCATTAATTATTAATTTCCCAAAGCATACGGTCTAGGGAGCCAGGCATGTATAAGGTTCTGTTTAATACTTAGAGAAAATGAATAGATGTCATTGAGTGTTAATTTTTGCAAAGTATGTGATCCGAGGAGCCAGGCATAACTAAGGTTCTGTTTAACACTTAGTAAGATACCATTAATTATTAATTTCCCAAAGCATATGGTCTAGGGAGCAAGGCATGTCTAAGGTTCTGTTTAATACTTAGAAAAAATGAATAGATGTCATTGAGTGTTAATTTTCCCAAAGTATGTGGTCCGAGGAGTCAGGCATAACTAAGGTTCTGTTGAACACTTTGTAAGATTTCACTAAGTATTAATTTTCTCAAAGCTTATGGTTTGGGGAGCTAGGCATGTCTAAGGTTCTGTTTAATATTTAGAGAAAATGAATAGATGTCATTGAGTGTTAATTTTCCCAAAGTATGTGGTCCGAGGAGCCAGGTATAACTAAAGTTTCGTTTAACATTTAGTAAGATACCATTAAGTATTAATTTCCCAAAGCTGTGGTCTGGGGAGCCAGACATGTCTAAGGTTCTGTTTAATATTTAGAAAAAATGAATAGATGTCATTGAGTGTTAATTTTTCCAATGTATGCGGTCCAAGGAGCCAGGCATAACTAAGGTTCTGTTTAACACTTAGTAAGATACCATTAAGTATAAATTTTCCCAAAGCATATGGTCTAGGGAGCAAGGCATGTCTAAGGTTCTGTTTAATACTTAGAAAAAATGAATAGATGTCATTGAGTGTTAATTTTTCCAAAGTATGTGGTCCGAGGAGCCAGGCATAACTGAGGTTCTGTTTAACACTTAGTAAGATACCATTAATTATTAATTTTCCCAAAGCATATGGTCTAGGGAGCAAGGCATGTCCAAGGTTCTGTTTAATACTTAGAAAAAATGAATAGATGTCATTGAGTGTTAATTTTCCCGAAGTATGTGGTCCGAGGAGTCAGGCATAACTAAGGTTCTGTTTAACACTTTGTAAGATATCACTAAGTATTAATTTTCTCAAAGCTTATGGTTTGGGGAGCTAGGCATGTCTAAGGTTCTGTTTAATACTTAGAGAAAATGAATAGATGTCATTGAGTGTTAATTTTCCCAAAGTATGTGGTCCGAGGAGCCAGGTATAACTAAAGTTTTTTTTAACATTTAGTAAGATACCATTAAGTATTAATTTTCCCAAAGCATATGGTCTAGGGAGCAAGGCATGTCTAAGGTTCTGTTTAATACTTAGAAAAAATGAATAGATGTCATTGAGTGTTAATTTTCCCGAAGTATGTGGTCCGAGGAGCCAGGCATAACTAAGGTTCTGTTTAACACTTTGTAAGATATCACTAAGTATTAATTTTCTCAAAGCTTATGGTTTGGGGAGCTAGGCATGTCTAAGGTTCTGTTTAATACATAGAGAAAATGAATAGATGTCATTGAGTGTTAATTTTTCCAAAGTATGTGGTCCGAGGAGCCAGGCATAACTGAGGTTCTGTTTAACACTTAGTAAGATACCATTAAGTATTAATTTTCCCAAAGCATATGGTCTAGGGAGCCAGGCATGTATAAGGTTCTGTTTAATACTTAGAAAGATACCATTAAATATTAATTTTCCCAAAACATGTGGTCTGGGGAGCCAAGCGTGTCTAAGGTTCTGTTGAATACTTAGAAAAAATGAATAGATGTCATTGAGTGTTAATTTTCTCAAAGTTTGTGGTCCGAGGAGCCAGGTATAACTAAAGTTTTGTTTAACATTTAGTACGATACCATTAAGTATTAATTTCCCAAAGCTGTGGTCTGGGGAGCAAGGCATGTCTAAGGTTCTGTTTAATACTTAGAAAAAATGGATAGATGTCATTGAGTGTTAATTTTCCCAAAGTATGTGGTCCGAGGAGTCAGGCATAACTAAGGTTCTGTTGAACACTTTGTAAGATTTCACTAAGTATTAATTTTCTCAAAGCTTATGGTTTGGGGAGCTAGGCATGTCTAAGGTTCTGTTTAATACTTAGAGAAAATGAATAGATGTCATTGAGTGTTAATTTTCCCAAAGTATGTGGTCCGAGGAGCCAGGTATAACTAAAGTTTCGTTTAACATTTAGTAAGATACCATTAAGTATTAATTTCCCAAAGCTGTGGTCTGGGGAGCCAGACATGTCTAAGGTTCTGTTTAATATTTAGAAAAAATGAATAGATGTCATTGAGTGTTAATTTTCCCGAAGTATGTGGTCCGAGGAGTCAGGCATAACTAAGGTTCTGTTTAACACTTTGTAAGATATCACTAAGTATTAATTTTCTCAAAGCTTATGGTTTGGGGAGCTAGGCATGTCTAAGGTTCTGTTTAATACTTAGAGAAAATGAATAGATGTCATTGAGTGTTAATTTTTCCAAAGTATGTGGTCCGAGGAGCCAGGCATAACTGAGGTTCTGTTTAACACTTAGTAAGATACCATTAAGTATTAATTTTCCCAAAGCATATGGTCTAGGGAGCCAGGCATGTATAAGGTTCTGTTTAATACTTAGAGAAAATGAATAGATGTCATTGAGTGTTAATTTTTCCAAAGTATGTGGTCCGAGGAGCCAGGTATAACGAAGGTTCTATTTAACACTTAGTAAGATGTCATTAAGTATAAATTTTCCCAAAGCATATGGTCTAGGGAGCCAGGCTTATCTAAGGTTCTGTTTAACACTTAGTAAGATACCATTACGTATTAATTTCGCAAAGCTGTGGTTTGGGGAGCCAGGCTTGTCTAAGGTTCTGTTTAATACTTAGAGAAAATGAATAGATGTCATTGAGTGTTAATTTTTCCAAAGTATGTGATCCGAGGAGCCAGGCATAACTAAGGTTCTGTTTAACACTTAGTAAGATACCATTAAGTATTAATTTCCCAAAGCTGTGGTCTGGGGAGCCAGGCATGTCTAAGGTTCTGTTTAATAATTAGAGAAAATGAATAGATGTCACTGAGTGTTAATTTTTCCAAAGTATGTGATCCGAGGAGTCAGGCATTACTAAGGTTTTGTTTAACACTTAGTAAATACCATTAAGTATTAATTTTCTCAAAGCATATAGTCTAGGGAGCCAGGCATGTCTAAGGTTCTGTTTAATACTTAGAGAAAACGAATAGATGTCATTGAGTGTTAATTTTCCCAAAGTATGTGGTCCAAGGTGCCAGGCATAACTAAGGTTCTGTTTAACACTTAGTAAGATACCATTAAGTATTAATTTCCCAAAGCTGTGGTCTGGGGAGCCGGGCATGTCTAAGGTTCTGTTTAATACTTAGAAAAAATGAATAGATGTCATTGAGTGTTAATTTTTCCAAAGTATGTGGTCCGAGGAGCCAGGCATAACTAAGGTTCTGTTTAACACTTAGTAAGATACCATTAAGTATTAATTTTCCCAAAGCATATGGTCTAGGGAGCAAGGCATGTCTAAGGTTCTGTTTAATACTTAGAAAAAATGAATAGATGTCATTGAGTGTTAATTTTCCCAAAGTATGTGGTCCGAGGAGTCAGGCATAACTAAGGTTCTGTTTAACACTTTGTAAGATACCATTAAGTATTAATTTCCCAAAGCTGTGGTCTGGGGAGCCAGGCATGTCTAAGGTTCTGTTTAATACTTAGAGAAAATGAATAGATGTCATTGAGTGTTAATTTTTCCAAAGTATGTGATCCGAGAAGTCAGGCATTACTAAGGTTTTGTTTAACACTTAGTAAGATACCATTAAGTACTAATTTTCTCAAACCATATAGTCTAGGGAGCCAGGCATGTCTAAGGTTCTGTTTAATACTTAGAAAAAACGAATAGATGTCATTGAGTGTTAATTTTCCCAAAGTATGTGGTCCGAGGAGCCAGGCATAACTAAGGTTCTGTTTAACACTTAGTAAGAGACCATTAAGTATTAATTTCGCAAAGCTGTGGTCTGGGGAGCCAAGCATGTCTAAGGTTCTGTTTAATACTTAGAGAAAATGAATAGATGTCATTGAGTGTTAATTTTTCCAAAGTATGTGATCCGAGGAGCCAGGCATAACTAAGGTTCTGTTTAACACTTAGTAAGATACCATTAAATATTAATTTCCCAAAGCTGTGGTCTGGGGAGCCCGGCATGTCTAAGGTTCTGTTTAATACTTAGAAAAAATGAATAAATGTCATTGAGTGTTAATTTTTCCAAAGTACGTGGTCCGAGGAGCCAGGAACAACTAAGGTTCAGTTTAACACATAGTAAGTTACCATTAAGTATTAATTTTCCCAAAGCATATGGTCTAGGGAGCAAGGCTTGTCTAAGGTTCTGTTTAATATTTAGAAAAAATGAATAGATGTCATTGAGTGTTAATTTTTCCAAAGTATGTGGTCCGAGGAGCCAGGCATAACTAAGGTTCTGTTTAACACTTAGTAAGATACCATTAAGTATTAATTTTCCCAAAGCATATGGTCTAGGGAGCAACGCATGTCTAAGGTTCTGTTTAATACTTAGAAAAAATGAATAGATGTCATTGAGTGTTAATTTTCCCAAAGTTTGCGGTCCGAGGAGTCAGGCATAACTAAGGTTTTGTTTAACACTTTGTAAGATACCATTAAGTATTAATTTCCCAAAGCTGTGGTATGGGGAGCCAGGCATGTCTAAGGTTCTGTTTAATACTTAGAGAAAACGAATAGATGTCATTGAGTGTTAATTTTCCCAAAGTATGTGGTCCGAGGAGCCAGGCATAACTAAGGTTCTATTTAACATTTAGTAAGATACCGTTAAGTATTAATTTCGCAAAGCTGTGGTCTGGGGAGCCAAGCATGTCTAAGTTTCTGTTTAATACTTAGAGAAGATGAATAGATGTCATTGAGTGGTAATTTTTCCAAAGTATGCGATCCGAGGAGCCAGGCAAAACTAAGGTTCTGTTTAACACTTAGTAAGATACCATTAAGTATTAATTTCCCAAAGCTGTGGTCTGGGGAGCCGGGCATATCTAAGGTTCTGTTTAATATTTAGAAATTATGAGTAGATGTCACTGAGTGTTAATTTTTCCAAAGTATGTGGTCCGAGGAGCCAGGCATAACTAAGGTTCTGTTTAATACTTAGAAAAAATGAATAGATGTCATTGAGTGTTAATTTTTCCAAAGTATGTGGTCCGAGGAGCCAGGCATAACTAAGGTTCTGTTTAACGCTTAGTAAGATACCATTAAGTATTAAATTCCCAAAGCTGTGGTCTGGGGAGCCGGGAATGTCTAAGGTTCTGTTTAATACTTAGAGAAAACGAATAGATGTCATTGAGTGTTAATTTTCCAAAAGTATGTGGTCCGAGGAGCCAGGCATAACTAAGGTTCTATTTAACATTTAGTAAGATACCGTTAAGTATTAATTTCGCAAAGCTGTGGTCTGGGGAGCCAAGCATGTCTAAGGTTCTGTTTAATACTTAGAGAAAATGAATAGATGTCATTGAGTGGTAATTTTTCCAAAGTATGTGATCCGAAGAGCCAGGCATAACCAAGGTTCTGTTTAACACTTAGTAAGATACCATTAAATATTAATTTCCCAAAGCTGTGGTCTGGGGAACCGGGCATATCTAAGGTTCTGTTTAATATTTAGAAATTATGAATAGATGTCACTGAGTGTTAATTTTTCCAAAGTATGTGGTCCGAGGAGCCAGGCATAACTAAGGTCCTGTTTAACACTTAGTAAGATACCATTAAGTATTAATTTTCCCAAAGCATATGGTCTAGGGAGCAAGGCATGTCTAAGGTTCTGTTTAATACTTAGAAAAAATGAATAGATGTCATTGAGTGGTAATTTTTCCAAAGTATGTGATCCGAGGAGCCAGGCATAACTAAGGTTCTGTTTATCACTTAGTAAGATACCATTAAGTATTAATTTCCCAATGCTGTGGTCTGTGGAGCCGGGCATATCTAAGGTTCTGTTTAATACTTAGAAATTATGAATAGATTTCACTGAGTGTAAATTTTTCCAAAGTATGTGGTTCGAGGAGTCAGGCATAACCAAGGTTCTGTTTAACACTTTGTAAGATACCATTAAGTATTAATTTCCCAAAGCTGTGGTCTGGGGAGCCAGGCATGTCTAAGGTTCTGTTTAATACTTAGAGAAAATGAAAAGATGTCATTGAGTGTTAATTTTTCCAAAGTATGTGATCCGAGGAGTCAGGCGTTACTAAGGTTTTGTTTAACACTTAGTAAGATACCATTAAGTATTAATTTTCTCAAAGCATATAGTCTAGGGAGCCAGGCATGCCTAAGGTTCTGTTTAATACTTAGAGAAAACGAATAGATGTCATTGAGTGTTAATTTTCCCAAAGTATGTGGTCCGAGGAGTCAGGCATAACTATGGTTCTGTTTAACACTTTGTAAGATACCATTAAGTATTAATTTCCCAAAGCTGTGGTCTGGGGAGCTAGGCATGTCTAAGGTTCTGTTTAATACTTAGAGAAAATGAATAGATGTCATTGAGTGTTAATTTTCCCAAAGTATGTGGTCCGAGGAGCCAGGCATAACTAAGGTTCAGTTTAACACTTAGTAAGATACCATTAAGTATTAATTTCCCAATGCTGTGGTCTGGGGAGCCGGGCATATCTAAGGTTCTGTTTAATACTTAGAAATTATGAATAGATTTCACTGAGTGTAAATTTTTCCAAAGTATGTGGTCCGAGGAGTCAGGCATAACTAAGGTTCTGTTTAACACTTTGTAAGATACCATTAAGTATTAATTTCCCAAAGCTATGGTCTGGGGAGCCAGGCATGTCTAAGGTTCTGTTTAATACTTAGAGAAAATGAATAGATGTCATTGAGTGTTAATTTTTCCAAAGTATGTGGTCCGAGGAGCCAGGCATAACTAAGGTTTAGTTTAACACTTAATAAGATACCATTAAGTATTAATTTCCCAAACCTGTGGTCTGGGGAGCCAGGCATGTCTAAGGTTCTGTTTAATACTTAGAGAAAATGAATAGATGTCATTGAGTGTTAATTTTTCCAAAGTATGTGATCCGAGGAGTCAGGCATTACTAAGGTTTTGTTTAACACTTAGTAAGATACCATTAAGTATTAATTTTCTCAAAGCATATAGTCTAGGGAGCCAGGCATGTCTAAGGTTCTGTTTAATACTTAGAGAAAACGAATAGATGTCATTGAGTGTTAATTTTCCCAAAGTATGTGGTCCGAGGAGCCAGGCATAACTAAGGTTCAGTTTAACACTTAGTAAGATACCATTAAGTATTAATTTCCCAAAGCCAGGCATGTCTAAGGTTCTGTTTAATACTTAGAGAAAATGAAAAGATGTCATTGAGTGTTAATTTTTCCAAAGTATGTGATCCGAGGAGTCAGGCGTTACTAAGGTTTTGTTTAACACTTAGTAAGATACCATTAAGTATTAATTTTCTCAAAGCATATAGTCTAGGGAGCCAGGCATGCCTAAGGTTCTGTTTAATACTTAGAGAAAACGAATAGATGTCATTGAGTGTTAATTTTCCCAAAGTATGTGGTCCGAGGAGTCAGGCATAACTATGGTTCTGTTTAACACTTTGTAAGATACCATTAAGTATTAATTTCCCAAAGCTGTGGTCTGGGGAGCTAGGCATGTCTAAGGTTCTGTTTAATACTTAGAGAAAATGAATAGATGTCATTGAGTGTTAATTTTCCCAAAGTATGTGGTCCGAGGAGCCAGGCATAACTAAGGTTCTATTTAACAATTAGTAAGATACCGTTAAGTATTAATTTCGCAAAGCTGTGGTCTGGGGAGCCAAGCATGTCTATGGTTCTTTTTAATACTTAGAAATTATGGATAGATGTCACTGAGTGTTAATTTTTCCAAAGTATGTGGTCCGAGGAGCCAGGCATAACTAAGGTTTAGTTTAACACTTAATAAGATACCATTAAGTATTAATTTCCCAAAGCTGTGGTCTGGGGAGCCAGGCATGTCTAAGGTTCTGTTTAATACTTAGAGAAAATGAATAGATGTCATTGAGTGTTAATTTTTCCAAAGTATGTGATCCGAGGAGTCAGGCATTACTAAGGTTTTGTTTAACACTTAGTAAGATACCATTAAGTATTAATTTTCTCAAAGCATATAGTCTAGGGAGCCAGGCATGTCTAAGGTTCTGTTTAATACTTAGAGAAAACGAATAGATGTCATTGAGTGTTAATTTTCCCAAAGTATGTGGTCCGAGGAGCCAGGCATAACTAAGGTTCAGTTTAACACTTAGTAAGATACCATTAAGTATTAATTTCCCAAAGCTGTGGTCTGGGGAGCTAGGCATGTCTAAGGTTCGGTTTAATACTTAGAGAAAATGAATAGATGTCATTGAGTGTTAATTTTCCCAAAGTATGTGATCCGAGGAGCCAGGGATAACTAAGGTTCTGTTTATCACTTAGTAAGATACCATTAAGTATTAATTTCCCAATGCTGTGGTCTGGGGAGCCGGGCATATCTAAGGTTCTGTTTAATACTTAGAAATTATGAATAGATTTCACTGAGTGTAAATTTTTCCAAAGTATGTGGTCCGAGGAGTCAGGCATAACTAAGGTTCTGTTTAACACTTTGTAAGATACCATTAAGTATTAATTTCCCAAAGCTGTGGTCTGGGGAGCCAGGCATGTCTAAGGTTCTGTTTAATACTTAGAGAAAATGAATAGATGTCATTGAGTGTTAATTTTTCCAAAGTATGTGATCCGAGGAGTCAGGCATTACTGAGGTTTTGTTTAACACTTAGTAAGATACCATTAAGTATTAATTTTCCCAAAGCATACGGTCTAGGGAGCAAGGCATGTCTAAGGTTCTGTTTAATACTTAGAAAAAATGAATAGATGTCATTGAGTGGTAAGTTTTCCAAAGTATGTGATCCGAGGAGCCAGGCATAACTAAGGTTCTGTTTATCACTTAGTAAGATACCATTAAGTATTAATTTCCCAATGCTGTGGTCTGGGGAGCCGGGCATATCTAAGGTTCTGTTTAATACTTAGAAATTATGAATAGATTTCACTGAGTGTAAATTTTTCCAAAGTATGTGGTCCGAGGAGTCAGGCATAACTAAGGTTCTGTTTAACACTTTGTAAGATACCATTAAGTATTAATTTCCCAAAGCTGTGGTCTGGGGAGCCAGGCATGTCTAAGGTTCTGTTTAATACTTAGAGAAAATGAATAGATGTCATTGAGTGTTAATTTTTCCAAAGTATGTGATCCGAGGAGTCAGGTAGTACTAAGGTTTTGTTTAACACTTAGTAAGATACCATTAAGTTTTAATTTTCTCAAAGCATATAGTCTAGGGAGCCAGGCATGTCTATGGTTCTGTTTAATACTTAGAGAAAACGAATAGATGTCATTGAGTGTTAATTTTCCCAAAGTATGTGGTCCGAGGAGCCAGGCATAACTAAGGTTCAGTTTAACACTTAGTAAGATACCATTAAGTATTAATTTCCCAGAGCCAGGCATGTCTAAGGTTCTGTTTAATACTTAGAGAAAATGAATAGATGTCATTGAGTGTTAATTTTTCCAAAGTATGTGATCCGAGGCGTCAGGCATTACTAAGGTTTTGTTTAACACTTAGTAAGATACCATTAAATATTAATTTTCTCAAAGCATATAGTCTAGGGAGCCAGGCATGTCTAAGGTTCTGTTTAATACTTTGAGAAAACGAATAGATGTCATTGAGTGTTAATTTTCCCAAAGTATGTGGTCCGAGGAGTCAGGCATAACTAAGGTTCAGTTTAACACTTAGTAAGATACCATTAAGTATTAATTTCCCAAAGCTGTGGTCTGGGGAGCCAGGCATGTCTAAGGTTCTGTTTAATACTTAGAGAAAATTAATAGATGTCATTGAGTGTTAATTTTTCCAAAGTATGTGATCCGAGGAACCAGGCATAAGTAAGGTTCTGTTTAACACTTAGTAAGATACCATTAAGTATTAATTTTCCCAAAGCATATGGTCTAGGGAGCCAGGCATAACTAAGGTTCTGTTTAACACATAGTAAGATACCATTAAGTATTAATTTCCCAAAGCTGTGGTCTGGGGAGCCGGGCATGTCTAAGGTTCTGTTTAATACTTAGAAAAAATGAATAGATGTCATTGAGTGTTAATTTTTCCAAAGTATGTGGTCCGAGGAGCCAGGCATAACTAAGGTTCTGTTTAACACTTAGTAAGATACCATTAATTATTAATTTTCACAAAGCATATGGTCTAGGGAGCAAGGCTTGTCTAAGGTTCTGTTTAACACTTAGTAAGATACCATTAAGTATTAATTTCGCAAAGCTGTGGTCTGGGGAGCCAAGCATGTCTAAGGTTCTGTTTAATACTTAGAGAAAATGAATAGATGTCATTGAGTGTTAATTTTTCCAAAGTATGTGGTCCGAGGAGCTAGGCATAACTAAGGTTCTGTTTAACACTTAGTAAGATACCATTAAGTATTAATTTTCCCAAAGCATATGGTCTAGGGAGCAAGGCATGTCTAAGGTTCTGTTTCATACTTAGAAAAAATGAATAGATGTCATTGAGTGTTAATTTTCCCAAAGTATGTGGTCCGAGGAGTCAGGCATAACTAAGGTTTTGTTTAACACTTTGTAAGATACCATTAAGTATTAATTTCCCAAAGCTGTGGTCTGGGGAGCCAGGCATGTCTAAGGTTCTGTTTAATACTTATAGAAAACGAATAGATGTCATTGAGTGTTAATTTTCCCAAAGTATGTGGTCCGAGGAGCCAGGCATAACTAAGGTTCTATTTAACATTTAGTAAGATACCGTTAAGTATTAATTTCGCAAAGCTGTGGTCTGGGGAGCCAAGCATGTCTAAGGTTCTGTTTAATACTTAGAGAAAATGAATAGATGTCATTGAGTGGTAATTTTTCCAAAGTATGTGATCCGAGGAGCCAGGCATAACTAAGGTTCTGTTTAACACTTAGTAAGATACCATTAAGTATTAATTTCCCAAAGCTGTGGTCTGGGGAGCCGGGCATATCTAAGGTTCTGTTTAATATTTGGAAATTATGAGTAGATGTCACTAAGTGTTAATTTTTCCAAAGTATGTGGTCCAAGGAACCAGGCATAACTAAGGTTCTGTTTAATACTTAGAAAAAATGAATAGATGTCATTGAGTGTTAATTTTTCCAAAGTATGTGGTCCGAGGAGCCAGGCATAACTAAGGTTCTGTTTAACGCTTAGTAAGATACCATTAAGTGTTAAATTCCCAAAGCTGTGGTCTGGGGAGCCGGGCATGTCTAAGGTTCTGTTTAATACTTAGAGAAAACGAATAGATGTCATTGAGTGTTAATTTTCCCAAAGTATGTGGTCCGAGGAGCCAGGCATAACTAAGGTTCTATTTAACATGTAGTAAGATACCGTTAAGTATTAATTTCGCAAAGCTGTTGTCTGGGGAGCCAAGCATGTCTAAGGTTCTGTTTAATACTTAGAGAAAATGAATAGATGTCATTGAGTTGTAATTTTTCCAAAGTATGTGATCCGAGGAGCCAGGCATAACCAAGGTTCTGTTTAACACTTAGTAAGATACCATTAAGTATTAATTTCCCAAAGCTGTGGTCTGGGGAACCGGGCATATCTAGGGTTCTGTTTAATATTTAGAAATTATGAATAGATGTCACTGAGTGTTAATTTTTCCAAAGTATGTGGTCCGAGGAGCCAGGCATAACTAAGGTCCTGTTTAACACTTAGTAAGATACCATTAAGTATTAATTTTCCCAAAGCATATGGTCTAGGGAGCAAGGCATGTCTAAGGTTCTGTTTAATACTTAGAAAAAATGAGTAGATGTCATTGAGTGGTAATTTTTCCAAAGTATGTGATCCGAGGAGCCAGGCATAACTAAGGTTCTGTTTATCACTTAGTAAGATACCATTAAGTATTAATTTCCCAATGCTGTGGTCTGTGGAGCCGGGCATATCTAAGGTTCTGTTTAATACTTAGAAATTATGAATAGATTTCACTGAGTGTAAATTTTTCCAAAGTATGTGGTCCGAGGAGTCAGGCATAACTAAGGTTCTGTTTAACACGTTGTAAGATACCATTAAGTATTAATTTCCCAAAGCTGTGGTCTGGGGAGCCAGGCATGTCTAAGGATCTGTTTAATACTTAGAGAAAATGAATAGATGTCATTGAGTGTTAATTTTTCCAAAGTATGTGATCCGAGGAGTCAGGCATTACTAAGGTTTTGTTTAACACTTAGTAAGATACCATTAAGTATTAATTTTCCTAAAGCATATGGTCTAGGGAGCAAGGCATGTCTAAGGTTCTGTTTAATACTTAGAAAAAATGAATAGATGTCTTTGAGTGGTAATTTTTCCAAAGTATGTGATCCGAGGAGCCAGGCATAATTAAGGTTCTGTTTATCACTTAGTAAGATACCATTAAGTATTAATTTCCCAATGCTGTGGTCTGTGGAGCCGGGCATATCTAAGGTTCTGTTTAATACTTAGAAATTATGAATAGATTTCACTGAGTGTAAATTTTTCCAAAGTATGTGGTCCGAGGAGTCAGGCATAACTAAGGTTCTGTTTAACACTTTGTAAGATACCATTAAGTATTAATTTCCCAAAGCTGTGGTCTGGGGAGCCAGGCATGTCTAAGGTTCTGTTTAATACTTAGAGAAAATGAATAGATGTCATTGAGTGTTAATTTTTCCAAAGTATGTGATCCGAGGAGTTAGGTAGTACTAAGGTTTTGTTTAACACTTAGTAAGATACCATTAAGTTTTAATTTTCTCAAAGCATATAGTCTAGGGAGCCAGGCATGTCTAAGGTTCTGTTTAATACTTAGAGAAAACGAATAGATGTCATTGAGTGTTAATTTTACC
Source organism: Quercus berberidifolia (assembly GCA_028535905.1). Taxonomy (NCBI): domain Eukaryota; kingdom Viridiplantae; phylum Streptophyta; class Magnoliopsida; order Fagales; family Fagaceae; genus Quercus; species Quercus berberidifolia. Next base: position 73,883,972 of record JAPQVW010000002.1, on the reverse strand, counting down.
AAAGTATGTGGTCCGAGGAGCCAGGCATAACTAAGGTTCAGTTTAACACTTAGTAAGATACCATTAAGTATTAATTTCCCAAAGCTGTGGTCTGGGGAGCCAGGCATGTCTAAGGTTCTGTTTAATACTTAGAGAAAATGAATAGATGTCATTGAGTGTTAATTTTTCCAAAGTATGTGATCCGAGGCGTCAGGCATTACTAAGGTTTTGTTTAACACTTAGTAAGATACCATTAAATATTAATTTTCTCAAAGCATATAGTCTAGGGAGCCAGGCATGTCTAAGGTTCTGTTTAATTCTTTGAGAAAACGAATAGATGTCATTGAGTGTTAATTTTCCCAAAGTATGTGGTCCGAGGAGTCAGGCATAACTAAGGTTCAGTTTAACACTTAGTAAGATACCATTAAGTATTAATTTCCCAAAGCTGTGGTCTGGGGAGCCAGGCATGTCTAAGGTTCTGTTTAATACTTAGAGAAAATTAATAGATGTCATTGAGTGTTAATTTTTCCAAAGTATGTGATCCGAGGAACCAGGCATAACTAAGGTTCTGTTTAACACTTAGTAAGATACCATTAAGTATTAATTTTCCCAAAGCATATGGTCTAGGGAGCCAGGCATAACTAAGGTTCTGTTTAACACTTAGTAAGATACCATTAAGTATTAATTTCCCAAAGCTGTGGTCTGGGGAGCCGGGCATGTCTAAGGTTCTGTTTAATACTTAGAAAAAATGAATAGATGTCATTGAGTGTTAATTTTTCCAAAGTATGTGGTCCGAGGAGCCAGGCATAACTAAGGTTCTGTTTAACACTTAGTAAGATACCATTAATTATTAATTTTCACAAAGCATATGGTCTAGGGAGCAAGGCTTGTCTAAGGTTCTGTTTAACACTTAGTAAGATACCATTAAGTATTAATTTTCCCAAAGCATATGGTCTAGGGAGCAAGGCATGTCTAAGGTTCTGTTTAATACTTAGAGAAAATGAATAGATGTCATTGAGTGTTAATTTTTCCAAAGTATGTGGTCCGAGGAGCCAGGCATAACTAAGGTTCTGTTTAACACTTAGTAAGTTACCATTAAGTATTAATTTTCCCAAAGCATATGGTCTAGGGAGCAAGGCTTGTCTAAGGTTCTGTTTAATACTTAGAAAAAATGAATAGATGTCATTGAGTGTTAATTTTTCCAAAGTATGTGGTCCGAGGAGCCAGGCATAACTAAGGTTCTGTTTAACACTAGTAAGATACCGTTAAGTATTAATTTCGCAAAGCTGTGGTCTGGGGAGCCAAGCATGTCTAAGGTTCTGTTTAATACTTAGAGAAAATGAATAGATGTCATTGAGTGGTAATTTTTCCAAAGTATGTGATCCGAGGAGCCAGGCATAACTAAGGTTCTGTTTAACACTTAGTAAGATACCATTAAGTATTAATTTCCCAAAGCTGTGGTCTGGGGAGCCGGGCATATCTAAGGTTCTGTTTAATATTTAGAAATTATGAGTAGATGTCACTGAGTGTTAATTTTTCCAAAGTATGTGGTCCGAGGAGCCAGGCATAACTACGGTTCTGTTTGATACTTAGAAAAAATGAATAGATGTCATTGAGTGTTAATTTTTCCAAAGTATGTGGTCCGAGGAGCCAGGCATAACTAAGGTTCTGTTTAACACTTAGTAAGATACCATTAATTATTAATTTTCACAAAGCATATGGTCTAGGGAGCAAGGCTTGTCTAAGGTTCTGTTTAACACTTAGTAAGATACCATTATGTATTAATTTTCCCAAAGCATATGGTCTAGGGAGCAAGGCATGTCTAAGGTTCTGTTTAATACTAAGAGAAAATGAATAGATGTCATTGAGTGTTAATTTTTCCAAAGTATGTGGTCCGAGGAGCCAGGCATAACTAAGGTTCTGTTTAACACTTAGTAAGTTACCATTAAGTATTAATTTTCCCAAAGCATATGGTCTAGGGAGCAAGGCTTGTCTAAGGTTCTGTTTAATACTTAGAAAAAATGAATAGATGTCATTGAGTGTTAATTTTTCCAAAGTATGTGGTCCGAGGAGCCAGGCATAACTAAGGTTCTGTTTAACACTTAGTAAGATACCATTAAGTGTTAATTTTCCCAAAGCATATGGTCTAGGGAGCAAGGCATGTCTAAGGTTCTGTTTCATACTTAGAAAAAATGAATAGATGTCATTGAGTGTTAATTTTCCCAAAGTATGTGGTCCGAGGAGCCAGGCATAACTAAGGTTCTATTTAACATTTAGTAAGATACCGTTAAGTATTAATTTCGCAAAGCTGTGGTCTGGGGAGCCAAGCATGTATAAGGTTCTGTTTAATACTTAGAGAAAATGAATAGATGTCATTGAGTGTTAATTTTTCCAAAGTATGTGGTCCGAGGAGTCAGGCATAACTAAGGTTCTGTTTAACACTTTGTAAGATACCATTAAGTATTAATTTCCCAAAGCTGTGGTCTGGGGAGCCAGGCATGTCTAAGGTTCTGTTTAATACTTAGAGAAAATGAATAGATGTCATTGAGTGTTAATTTTTCCAAAGTATGTGATCCGAGGAGTCAGGCATTACTAAGGTTTTGTTTAACACTTAGTAAGATACCATTAAGTATTAATTTTCTCAAAGCATATAGTCTAGGGAGCTAGGCATGTCTAAGGTTCTGTTTAATACTTAGAGAAAATGAATAGATGTCATTGAGTGTTAATTTTCCCAAAGTATGTGGTCCGAGGAGTCAGGCATAACTAAGGTTCTGTTTAACACTTTGTAAGATACCATTAAGTATTAATTTCCCAAAGCTGTGGTCTGGGGAGCTAGGCATGTCTAAGGTTCTGTTTAATACTTAGAGAAAATGAATAGATGTCATTGAGTGTTAATTTTCCCAAAGTATGTGGTCCGAGGAGCCAGGCATAACTAAGGTTCTATTTAACATTTAGTAAGATACCGTTAAGTATTAATTTCGCAAAGCTGTGGTCTGGGGAGCCAAGCATGTCTAAGGTTCTGTTTAATACTTAGAGAAAATGAATAGATGTCATTGAGTGGTAATTTTTCCAAAGTATGTGATCCGAGGAGCCTGGCATAACTAAGGTTCTGTTTAACACTTAGTAAGATACCATTAAGTATTAATTTCCCAAAGCTGTGGTCTGGGGAGCCGGGCATATCTAAGGTTCTGTTTAATATTTAGAAATTATGAATAGATGTCACTGAGTGTTAATTTTTCCAAAGTATGTGGTCCGAGGAGCCAGGCATAACTAAGGTTCAGTTTAACACTTAGTAAGATACCATTAAGTATTAATTTCCCAAAGCTGTGGTCTGGGGAGCCAGGCATGTCTAAGGTTCTGTTTAATACTTAGAGAAAATGAATAGATGTCATTGAGTGTTAATTTTTCCAAAGTATGTGATCCGAGGAGTCAGGCATTACTAAGGTTTTGTTTAACACTTAGTAAGATAACATTAAGTATTAATTTTCTCAAAGCATATAGTCTAGGGAGCCAGGCATGTCTAAGGTTTTGTTTAATACTTAGAGAAAACGAATAGATGTCATTGAGTGTTAATTCTCCCAAAGTATGTGGTCCGAGGAGCCAGGCATAACTAAGGTTCAGTTTAACACTAGTAAGATACCATTAAGTATTAATTTCCCAAAGCTGTGGTCTGGGGAGCTAGGCATGTCTAAGGTTCTGTTTAATACTTAGAGAAAATGAATAGATATCATTGAGTGTTAATTTACCCAAAGTATGTGGTCCGAGGAGCCAGGCATAACTAAGGTTCTATTTAACATTTAGTAAGATACCGTTAAGTATTAATTTCGCAAAGCTGTGGTCTGGGGAGCCAAGCATGTCTAAGGTTCTGTTTAATACTTAGAGAAAATGAATAGATGTCATTGAGTGGTAATTTTTCCAAAGTATGTGATCCGAGGAGCCAGGCATAACTAAGGTTCTGTTTAACACTTAGTAAGATACCATTAAGTATTAATTTCCCAAAGCTGTGGTCTGGGGAGCCGGGCATATCTAAGGTTCTGTTTAATATTTAGAAATTATGAGTAGATGTCACTGAGTGTTAATTTTTCCAAAGTATGTGGTCCGAGGAGCCAGGCATAACTACGGTTCTGTTTAATACTTAGAAAAAATGAATAGATGTCATTGAGTGTTAATTTTTCCAAAGTATGTGGTCCGAGGAGCCAGGCATAACTAAGGTTCTGTTTAACACTTAGTAAGATACCATTAATTATTAATTTTCACAAAGCATATGGTCTAGGGAGCAAGGCTTGTCTAAGGTTCTGTTTAACACTTAGTAAGATACCATTATGTATTAATTTTCCCAAAGCATATGGTCTAGGGAGCAAGGCATGTCTAAGGTTCTGTTTAATACTTAGAGAAAATGAATAGATGTCATTGAGTGTTAATTTTTCCAAAGTATGTGGTCCGAGGAGCCAGGCATAACTAAGGTTCTGTTTAACACTTAGTAAGTTACCATTAAGTATTAATTTTCCCAAAGCATATGGTCTAGGGAGCAAGGCTTGTCTAAGGTTCTGTTTAATACTTAGAAAAAATGAATAGATGTCATTGAGTGTTAATTTTTCCAAAGTATGTGGTCCGAGGAGCCAGGCATAACTAAGGTTCTGTTTAACACTTAGTAAGATACCATTAAGTGTTAATTTTCCCAAAGCATATGGTCTAGGGAGCAAGGCATGTCTAAGGTTCTGTTTCATACTTAGAAAAAATGAATAGATGTCATTGAGTGTTAATTTTCCCAAACTATGTGGTCCGAGGAGCCAGGCATAACTAAGGTTCTATTTAACATTTAGTAAGATACCGGTAAGTATTAATTTCGCAAAGCTGTGGTCTGGGGAGCCAAGCATGTCTAAGGTTCTGTTTAATACTTAGAGAAAATGAATAGATGTCATTGACCGGTAATTTTTCCAAAGTATGTGATCCGAGGAGCCAGGCATAACCAAGGTTCTGTTTAACACTTAGTAAGATACCATTAAGTATTAATTTCCCAAAGCTGTGGTCTGGGGAACCGGGCATATCTAAGGTTCTGTTTAATATTTAGAAATTATGAATAGATGTCACTGAGTGTTAATTTTTCCAAAGTATGTGGTCCGAGGAGGCAGGCATAACTAAGGTCCTGTTTAACACTTAGTAAGATACCATTAAGTATTAATTTTCCCAAAGCATATGGTCTAGGGAGCAAGGCATGTCTAAGGTAATGTTTAATACTTAGAAAAAATGAATAGATGTCATTGAGTGGTAATTTTTCCAAAGTATGTGATCCGAGGAGCCAGGCATAACTAAGGTTCTGTTTATCACTTAGTAAGATACCATTAAGTATTAATTTCCCAATGATGTGGTCTGTGGAGCCGGGCATATCTAAGGTTCTGATTAATACTTAGAAATTATGAATAGATTTCACTGAGTGTAAATTTTTCCAAAGTATGTGGTCCGAGGAGTCAGGCATAACTAAGGTTCTGTTTAACACTTTGTAAGATACCATTAAGTATTAATTTCCCAAAGCTGTGGTCTGGGGAGCCAGGCATGTCTAAGGTTCTGTTTAATACTTAGAGAAAATGAATAGATGTCATTGAGTGTTAATTTTTCCAAAGTATGTGATCCGAGGAGTCAGGCATTACTAAGGTTTTGTTTAACACTTAGTAAGATACCATTAAGTATTAATTTTCTCAAAGCATATAGTCTAGGGAGCCAGGCATGTCTAAGGTTCTGTTTAATACTTAGAGAAAACGAATAGATGTCATTGAGTGTTAATTTTCCCAAAGTATGTGGTCCGAGGAGCCAGGCATAACTAAGGTTCAGTTTAACACTTAGTAAGATACCATTAAGTATTAATTTCCCAAAGCTGTGGTCTGGGGAGCTAGGCATGTCTAAGGTTCGGTTTAATACTTAGAGAAAATGAATAGATGTCATTGAGTGTTAATTTTCCCAAAGTATGTGATCCGAGGAGCCAGGGATAACTAAGGTTCTGTTTATCACTTAGTAAGATACCATTAAGTATTAATTTCCCAATGCTGTGGTCTGGGGAGCCGGGCATATCTAAGGTTCTGTTTAATACTTAGAAATTATGAATAGATTTCACTGAGTGTAAATTTTTCCAAAGTATGTGGTCCGAGGAGTCAGGCATAACTAAGGTTCTGTTTAACACTTTGTAAGATACCATTAAGTATTAATTTCCCAAAGCTGTGGTCTGGGGAGCCAGGCATGTCTAAGGTTCTGTTTAATACTTAGAGAAAATGAATAGATGTCATTGAGTGTTAATTTTTCCAAAGTATGTGATCCGAGGAGTCAGGCATTACTGAGGTTTTGTTTAACACTTAGTAAGATACCATTAAGTATTAATTTTCCCAAAGCATACGGTCTAGGGAGCAAGGCATGTCTAAGGTTCTGTTTAATACTTAGAAAAAATGAATAGATGTCATTGAGTGGTAAGTTTTCCAAAGTATGTGATCCGAGGAGCCAGGCATAACTAAGGTTCTGTTTATCACTTAGTAAGATACCATTAAGTATTAATTTCCCAATGCTGTGGTCTGGGGAGCCGGGCATATCTAAGGTTCTGTTTAATACTTAGAAATTATGAATAGATTTCACTGAGTGTAAATTTTTCCAAAGTATGTGGTCCGAGGAGTCAGGCATAACTAAGGTTCTGTTTAACACTTTGTAAGATACCATTAAGTATTAATTTCCCAAAGCTGTGGTCTGGGGAGCCAGGCATGTCTAAGGTTCTGTTTAATACTTAGAGAAAATGAATAGATGTCATTGAGTGTTAATTTTTCCAAAGTATGTGATCCGAGGAGTCAGGTAGTACTAAGGTTTTGTTTAACACTTAGTAAGATACCATTAAGTTTTAATTTTCTCAAAGCATATAGTCTAGGGAGCCAGGCATGTCTATGGTTCTGTTTAATACTTAGAGAAAACGAATAGATGTCATTGAGTGTTAATTTTCCCAAAGTATGTGGTCCGAGGAGCCAGGCATAACTAAGGTTCAGTTTAACACTTAGTAAGATACCATTAAGTATTAATTTCCCAGAGCCAGGCATGTCTAAGGTTCTGTTTAATACTTAGAGAAAATGAATAGATGTCATTGAGTGTTAATTTTTCCAAAGTATGTGATCCGAGGCGTCAGGCATTACTAAGGTTTTGTTTAACACTTAGTAAGATACCATTAAATATTAATTTTCTCAAAGCATATAGTCTAGGGAGCCAGGCATGTCTAAGGTTCTGTTTAATACTTTGAGAAAACGAATAGATGTCATTGAGTGTTAATTTTCCCAAAGTATGTGGTCCGAGGAGTCAGGCATAACTAAGGTTCAGTTTAACACTTAGTAAGATACCATTAAGTATTAATTTCCCAAAGCTGTGGTCTGGGGAGCCAGGCATGTCTAAGGTTCTGTTTAATACTTAGAGAAAATTAATAGATGTCATTGAGTGTTAATTTTTCCAAAGTATGTGATCCGAGGAACCAGGCATAAGTAAGGTTCTGTTTAACACTTAGTAAGATACCATTAAGTATTAATTTTCCCAAAGCATATGGTCTAGGGAGCCAGGCATAACTAAGGTTCTGTTTAACACATAGTAAGATACCATTAAGTATTAATTTCCCAAAGCTGTGGTCTGGGGAGCCGGGCATGTCTAAGGTTCTGTTTAATACTTAGAAAAAATGAATAGATGTCATTGAGTGTTAATTTTTCCAAAGTATGTGGTCCGAGGAGCCAGGCATAACTAAGGTTCTGTTTAACACTTAGTAAGATACCATTAATTATTAATTTTCACAAAGCATATGGTCTAGGGAGCAAGGCTTGTCTAAGGTTCTGTTTAACACTTAGTAAGATACCATTAAGTATTAATTTCGCAAAGCTGTGGTCTGGGGAGCCAAGCATGTCTAAGGTTCTGTTTAATACTTAGAGAAAATGAATAGATGTCATTGAGTGTTAATTTTTCCAAAGTATGTGGTCCGAGGAGCTAGGCATAACTAAGGTTCTGTTTAACACTTAGTAAGATACCATTAAGTATTAATTTTCCCAAAGCATATGGTCTAGGGAGCAAGGCATGTCTAAGGTTCTGTTTCATACTTAGAAAAAATGAATAGATGTCATTGAGTGTTAATTTTCCCAAAGTATGTGGTCCGAGGAGTCAGGCATAACTAAGGTTTTGTTTAACACTTTGTAAGATACCATTAAGTATTAATTTCCCAAAGCTGTGGTCTGGGGAGCCAGGCATGTCTAAGGTTCTGTTTAATACTTATAGAAAACGAATAGATGTCATTGAGTGTTAATTTTCCCAAAGTATGTGGTCCGAGGAGCCAGGCATAACTAAGGTTCTATTTAACATTTAGTAAGATACCGTTAAGTATTAATTTCGCAAAGCTGTGGTCTGGGGAGCCAAGCATGTCTAAGGTTCTGTTTAATACTTAGAGAAAATGAATAGATGTCATTGAGTGGTAATTTTTCCAAAGTATGTGATCCGAGGAGCCAGGCATAACTAAGGTTCTGTTTAACACTTAGTAAGATACCATTAAGTATTAATTTCCCAAAGCTGTGGTCTGGGGAGCCGGGCATATCTAAGGTTCTGTTTAATATTTGGAAATTATGAGTAGATGTCACTAAGTGTTAATTTTTCCAAAGTATGTGGTCCAAGGAACCAGGCATAACTAAGGTTCTGTTTAATACTTAGAAAAAATGAATAGATGTCATTGAGTGTTAATTTTTCCAAAGTATGTGGTCCGAGGAGCCAGGCATAACTAAGGTTCTGTTTAACGCTTAGTAAGATACCATTAAGTGTTAAATTCCCAAAGCTGTGGTCTGGGGAGCCGGGCATGTCTAAGGTTCTGTTTAATACTTAGAGAAAACGAATAGATGTCATTGAGTGTTAATTTTCCCAAAGTATGTGGTCCGAGGAGCCAGGCATAACTAAGGTTCTATTTAACATGTAGTAAGATACCGTTAAGTATTAATTTCGCAAAGCTGTTGTCTGGGGAGCCAAGCATGTCTAAGGTTCTGTTTAATACTTAGAGAAAATGAATAGATGTCATTGAGTTGTAATTTTTCCAAAGTATGTGATCCGAGGAGCCAGGCATAACCAAGGTTCTGTTTAACACTTAGTAAGATACCATTAAGTATTAATTTCCCAAAGCTGTGGTCTGGGGAACCGGGCATATCTAGGGTTCTGTTTAATATTTAGAAATTATGAATAGATGTCACTGAGTGTTAATTTTTCCAAAGTATGTGGTCCGAGGAGCCAGGCATAACTAAGGTCCTGTTTAACACTTAGTAAGATACCATTAAGTATTAATTTTCCCAAAGCATATGGTCTAGGGAGCAAGGCATGTCTAAGGTTCTGTTTAATACTTAGAAAAAATGAGTAGATGTCATTGAGTGGTAATTTTTCCAAAGTATGTGATCCGAGGAGCCAGGCATAACTAAGGTTCTGTTTATCACTTAGTAAGATACCATTAAGTATTAATTTCCCAATGCTGTGGTCTGTGGAGCCGGGCATATCTAAGGTTCTGTTTAATACTTAGAAATTATGAATAGATTTCACTGAGTGTAAATTTTTCCAAAGTATGTGGTCCGAGGAGTCAGGCATAACTAAGGTTCTGTTTAACACGTTGTAAGATACCATTAAGTATTAATTTCCCAAAGCTGTGGTCTGGGGAGCCAGGCATGTCTAAGGATCTGTTTAATACTTAGAGAAAATGAATAGATGTCATTGAGTGTTAATTTTTCCAAAGTATGTGATCCGAGGAGTCAGGCATTACTAAGGTTTTGTTTAACACTTAGTAAGATACCATTAAGTATTAATTTTCCTAAAGCATATGGTCTAGGGAGCAAGGCATGTCTAAGGTTCTGTTTAATACTTAGAAAAAATGAATAGATGTCTTTGAGTGGTAATTTTTCCAAAGTATGTGATCCGAGGAGCCAGGCATAATTAAGGTTCTGTTTATCACTTAGTAAGATACCATTAAGTATTAATTTCCCAATGCTGTGGTCTGTGGAGCCGGGCATATCTAAGGTTCTGTTTAATACTTAGAAATTATGAATAGATTTCACTGAGTGTAAATTTTTCCAAAGTATGTGGTCCGAGGAGTCAGGCATAACTAAGGTTCTGTTTAACACTTTGTAAGATACCATTAAGTATTAATTTCCCAAAGCTGTGGTCTGGGGAGCCAGGCATGTCTAAGGTTCTGTTTAATACTTAGAGAAAATGAATAGATGTCATTGAGTGTTAATTTTTCCAAAGTATGTGATCCGAGGAGTTAGGTAGTACTAAGGTTTTGTTTAACACTTAGTAAGATACCATTAAGTTTTAATTTTCTCAAAGCATATAGTCTAGGGAGCCAGGCATGTCTAAGGTTCTGTTTAATACTTAGAGAAAACGAATAGATGTCATTGAGTGTTAATTTTACCAAAGTATGTGGTCCGAGGAGCCAGGCATAACTAAGGTTCAGTTTAACACTTAGTAAGATACCATTAAGTATTAATTTCCCAAAGCTGTGGTCTGGGGAGCCAGGCATGTCTAAGGTTCTGTTTAATACTTAGAGAAAATGAATAGATGTCATTGAGTGTTAATTTTTCCAAAGTATGTGATCCGAGGCGTCAGGCATTACTAAGGTTTTGTTTAACACTTAGTAAGATACCATTAAATATTAATTTTCTCAAAGCATATAGTCTAGGGAGCCAGGCATGTCTAAGGTTCTGTTTAATTCTTTGAGAAAACGAATAGATGTCATTGAGTGTTAATTTTCCCAAAGTATGTGGTCCGAGGAGTCAGGCATAACTAAGGTTCAGTTTAACACTTAGTAAGATACCATTAAGTATTAATTTCCCAAAGCTGTGGTCTGGGGAGCCAGGCATGTCTAAGGTTCTGTTTAATACTTAGAGAAAATTAATAGATGTCATTGAGTGTTAATTTTTCCAAAGTATGTGATCCGAGGAACCAGGCATAACTAAGGTTCTGTTTAACACTTAGTAAGATACCATTAAGTATTAATTTTCCCAAAGCATATGGTCTAGGGAGCCAGGCATAACTAAGGTTCTGTTTAACACTTAGTAAGATACCATTAAGTATTAATTTCCCAAAGCTGTGGTCTGGGGAGCCGGGCATGTCTAAGGTTCTGTTTAATACTTAGAAAAAATGAATAGATGTCATTGAGTGTTAATTTTTCCAAAGTATGTGGTCCGAGGAGCCAGGCATAACTAAGGTTCTGTTTAACACTTAGTAAGATACCATTAATTATTAATTTTCACAAAGCATATGGTCTAGGGAGCAAGGCTTGTCTAAGGTTCTGTTTAACACTTAGTAAGATACCATTAAGTATTAATTTTCCCAAAGCATATGGTCTAGGGAGCAAGGCATGTCTAAGGTTCTGTTTAATACTTAGAGAAAATGAATAGATGTCATTGAGTGTTAATTTTTCCAAAGTATGTGGTCCGAGGAGCCAGGCATAACTAAGGTTCTGTTTAACACTTAGTAAGTTACCATTAAGTATTAATTTTCCCAAAGCATATGGTCTAGGGAGCAAGGCTTGTCTAAGGTTCTGTTTAATACTTAGAAAAAATGAATAGATGTCATTGAGTGTTAATTTTTCCAAAGTATGTGGTCCGAGGAGCCAGGCATAACTAAGGTTCTGTTTAACACTAGTAAGATACCGTTAAGTATTAATTTCGCAAAGCTGTGGTCTGGGGAGCCAAGCATGTCTAAGGTTCTGTTTAATACTTAGAGAAAATGAATAGATGTCATTGAGTGGTAATTTTTCCAAAGTATGTGATCCGAGGAGCCAGGCATAACTAAGGTTCTGTTTAACACTTAGTAAGATACCATTAAGTATTAATTTCCCAAAGCTGTGGTCTGGGGAGCCGGGCATATCTAAGGTTCTGTTTAATATTTAGAAATTATGAGTAGATGTCACTGAGTGTTAATTTTTCCAAAGTATGTGGTCCGAGGAGCCAGGCATAACTACGGTTCTGTTTGATACTTAGAAAAAATGAATAGATGTCATTGAGTGTTAATTTTTCCAAAGTATGTGGTCCGAGGAGCCAGGCATAACTAAGGTTCTGTTTAACACTTAGTAAGATACCATTAATTATTAATTTTCACAAAGCATATGGTCTAGGGAGCAAGGCTTGTCTAAGGTTCTGTTTAACACTTAGTAAGATACCATTATGTATTAATTTTCCCAAAGCATATGGTCTAGGGAGCAAGGCATGTCTAAGGTTCTGTTTAATACTAAGAGAAAATGAATAGATGTCATTGAGTGTTAATTTTTCCAAAGTATGTGGTCCGAGGAGCCAGGCATAACTAAGGTTCTGTTTAACACTTAGTAAGTTACCATTAAGTATTAATTTTCCCAAAGCATATGGTCTAGGGAGCAAGGCTTGTCTAAGGTTCTGTTTAATACTTAGAAAAAATGAATAGATGTCATTGAGTGTTAATTTTTCCAAAGTATGTGGTCCGAGGAGCCAGGCATAACTAAGGTTCTGTTTAACACTTAGTAAGATACCATTAAGTGTTAATTTTCCCAAAGCATATGGTCTAGGGAGCAAGGCATGTCTAAGGTTCTGTTTCATACTTAGAAAAAATGAATAGATGTCATTGAGTGTTAATTTTCCCAAAGTATGTGGTCCGAGGAGCCAGGCATAACTAAGGTTCTATTTAACATTTAGTAAGATACCGTTAAGTATTAATTTCGCAAAGCTGTGGTCTGGGGAGCCAAGCATGTCTAAGGTTCTGTTTAATACTTAGAGAAAATGAATAGATGTCATTGAGTGTTAATTTTTCCAAAGTATGTGGTCCGAGGAGTCAGGCATAACTAAGGTTCTGTTTAACACTTTGTAAGATACCATTAAGTATTAATTTCCCAAAGCTGTGGTCTGGGGAGCCAGGCATGTCTAAGGTTCTGTTTAATACTTAGAGAAAATGAATAGATGTCATTGAGTGTTAATTTTTCCAAAGTATGTGATCCGAGGAGTCAGGCATTACTAAGGTTTTGTTTAACACTTAGTAAGATACCATTAAGTATTAATTTTCTCAAAGCATATAGTCTAGGGAGCTAGGCATGTCTAAGGTTCTGTTTAATACTTAGAGAAAATGAATAGATGTCATTGAGTGTTAATTTTCCCAAAGTATGTGGTCCGAGGAGTCAGGCATAACTAAGGTTCTGTTTAACACTTTGTAAGATACCATTAAGTATTAATTTCCCAAAGCTGTGGTCTGGGGAGCTAGGCATGTCTAAGGTTCTGTTTAATACTTAGAGAAAATGAATAGATGTCATTGAGTGTTAATTTTCCCAAAGTATGTGGTCCGAGGAGCCAGGCATAACTAAGGTTCTATTTAACATTTAGTAAGATACCGTTAAGTATTAATTTCGCAAAGCTGTGGTCTGGGGAGCCAAGCATGTCTAAGGTTCTGTTTAATACTTAGAGAAAATGAATAGATGTCATTGAGTGGTAATTTTTCCAAAGTATGTGATCCGAGGAGCCTGGCATAACTAAGGTTCTGTTTAACACTTAGTAAGATACCATTAAGTATTAATTTCCCAAAGCTGTGGTCTGGGGAGCCGGGCATATCTAAGGTTCTGTTTAATATTTAGAAATTATGAATAGATGTCACTGAGTGTTAATTTTTCCAAAGTATGTGGTCCGAGGAGCCAGGCATAACTAAGGTTCAGTTTAACACTTAGTAAGATACCATTAAGTATTAATTTCCCAAAGCTGTGGTCTGGGGAGCCAGGCATGTCTAAGGTTCTGTTTAATACTTAGAGAAAATGAATAGATGTCATTGAGTGTTAATTTTTCCAAAGTATGTGATCCGAGGAGTCAGGCATTACTAAGGTTTTGTTTAACACTTAGTAAGATAACATTAAGTATTAATTTTCTCAAAGCATATAGTCTAGGGAGCCAGGCATGTCTAAGGTTTTGTTTAATACTTAGAGAAAACGAATAGATGTCATTGAGTGTTAATTCTCCCAAAGTATGTGGTCCGAGGAGCCAGGCATAACTAAGGTTCAGTTTAACACTAGTAAGATACCATTAAGTATTAATTTCCCAAAGCTGTGGTCTGGGGAGCTAGGCATGTCTAAGGTTCTGTTTAATACTTAGAGAAAATGAATAGATATCATTGAGTGTTAATTTACCCAAAGTATGTGGTCCGAGGAGCCAGGCATAACTAAGGTTCTATTTAACATTTAGTAAGATACCGTTAAGTATTAATTTCGCAAAGCTGTGGTCTGGGGAGCCAAGCATGTCTAAGGTTCTGTTTAATACTTAGAGAAAATGAATAGATGTCATTGAGTGGTAATTTTTCCAAAGTATGTGATCCGAGGAGCCAGGCATAACTAAGGTTCTGTTTAACACTTAGTAAGATACCATTAAGTATTAATTTCCCAAAGCTGTGGTCTGGGGAGCCGGGCATATCTAAGGTTCTGTTTAATATTTAGAAATTATGAGTAGATGTCACTGAGTGTTAATTTTTCCAAAGTATGTGGTCCGAGGAGCCAGGCATAACTACGGTTCTGTTTAATACTTAGAAAAAATGAATAGATGTCATTGAGTGTTAATTTTTCCAAAGTATGTGGTCCGAGGAGCCAGGCATAACTAAGGTTCTGTTTAACACTTAGTAAGATACCATTAATTATTAATTTTCACAAAGCATATGGTCTAGGGAGCAAGGCTTGTCTAAGGTTCTGTTTAACACTTAGTAAGATACTATTATGTATTAATTTTCCCAAAGCATATGGTCTAGGGAGCAAGGCATGTCTAAGGTTCTGTTTAATACTTAGAGAAAATGAATAGATGTCATTGAGTGTTAATTTTTCCAAAGTATGTGGTCCGAGGAGCCAGGCATAACTAAGGTTCTGTTTAACACTTAGTAAGTTACCATTAAGTATTAATTTTCCCAAAGCATATGGTCTAGGGAGCAAGGCTTGTCTAAGGTTCTGTTTAATACTTAGAAAAAATGAATAGATGTCATTGAGTGTTAATTTTTCCAAAGTATGTGGTCCGAGGAGCCAGGCATAACTAAGGTTCTGTTTAACACTTAGTAAGATACCATTAAGTGTTAATTTTCCCAAAGCATATGGTCTAGGGAGCAAGGCATGTCTAAGGTTCTGTTTCATACTTAGAAAAAATGAATAGATGTCATTGAGTGTTAATTTTCCCAAACTATGTGGTCCGAGGAGCCAGGCATAACTAAGGTTCTATTTAACATTTAGTAAGATACCGGTAAGTATTAATTTCGCAAAGCTGTGGTCTGGGGAGCCAAGCATGTCTAAGGTTCTGTTTAATACTTAGAGAAAATGAATAGATGTCATTGACCGGTAATTTTTCCAAAGTATGTGATCCGAGGAGCCAGGCATAACCAAGGTTCTGTTTAACACTTAGTAAGATACCATTAAGTATTAATTTCCCAAAGCTGTGGTCTGGGGAACCGGGCATATCTAAGGTTCTGTTTAATATTTAGAAATTATGAATAGATGTCACTGAGTGTTAATTTTTCCAAAGTATGTGGTCCGAGGAGGCAGGCATAACTAAGGTCCTGTTTAACACTTAGTAAGATACCATTAAGTATTAATTTTCCCAAAGCATATGGTCTAGGGAGCAAGGCATGTCTAAGGTAATGTTTAATACTTAGAAAAAATGAATAGATGTCATTGAGTGGTAATTTTTCCAAAGTATGTGATCCGAGGAGCCAGGCATAACTAAGGTTCTGTTTATCACTTAGTAAGATACCATTAAGTATTAATTTCCCAATGATGTGGTCTGTGGAGCCGGGCATATCTAAGGTTCTGTTTAATACTTAGAAATTATGAATAGATTTCACTGAGTGTAAATTTTTCCAAAGTATGTGGTCCGAGGAGTCAGGCATAACTAAGGTTCTGTTTAACACTTTGTAAGATACCATTAAGTATTAATTTCCCAAAGCTGTGGTCTGGGGAGCCAGGCATGTCTAAGGTTCTGTTTAATACTTAGAGAAAATGAATAGATGTCATTGAGTGTTAATTTTTCCAAAGTATGTGATCCGAGGAGTCAGGCATTACTAAGGTTTTGTTTAACACTTAGTAAGATACCATTAAGTATTAATTTTCTCAAAGCATATAGTCTAGGGAGCTAGGCATGTCTAAGGTTCTGTTTAATACTTAGAGAAAACGAATAGATGTCATTGAGTGTTAATTTTCCCAAAGTATGTGGTCCGAGGAGTCAGGCATAACTAAGATTCTGTTTAACACTTTGTAAGATACCATTAAGTATTAATTTCCCAAAGCTGTGGTCTGGGGAGCTAGGCATGTCTAAGGTTCTGTTTAATACTTAGAGAAAATGAATAGATGTCATTGAGTGTTGATTTTCCCAAAGTATGTGGTCCGAGGAGCCAGGCATAACTAAGGTTCTATTTAACATTTAGTAAGATACCGTTAAGTATTAATTTCGCAAAGCTGTGGTCTGGGGAGCCAAGCATGTCTAAGGTTCTGTTTAATACTTAGAGAAAATGAATAGATGTCATTGAGTGGTAATTTTTCCAAAGTATGTGATCCGAGGAGCCTGGCATAACTAAGGTTCTGTTTAACACTTAGTAAGATACCATTAAGTATTAATTTCCCAAAGCTGTGGTCTGGGGAGCCGGGCATATCTAAGGTTCTGTTTAATATTTAGAAATTATGAATAGATGTCACTGATTGTTAATTTTTCCAAAGTATGTGGTCCGAGGAGCCAGGCATAACTAAGGTTCAGTTTAACACTTAGTAAGATACCATTAAGTATTAATTTCCCAAAGCTGTGGTCTGGGGAGCCAGGCATGTCTAAGGTTCTGTTTAATACTTAGAGAAAATGAATAGATGTCATTGAGTGTTAATTTTTCCAAAGTATGTGATCCGAGGAGTCAGGCATTACTAAGGTTTTGTTTAACACTTAGTAAGATAACATTAAGTATTAATTTTCTCAAAGCATATAGTCTAGGGAGCCAGGCATGTCTAACGTTCTGTTTAATACTTAGAGAAAACGAATAGATGTCATTGAGTGTTAATTTTCCCAAAGTATGTGGTCCGAGGAGCCAGGCATAACTAAGGTTCAGTTTAACACTTAGTAAGATACCATTAAGTATTAATTTCCCAAAGCTGTGGTCTGGGGAGCTAGGCATGTCTAAGGTTTTGTTTAATACTTAGAGAAAACGAATAGATGTCATTGAGTGTTAATTTTCCCAAAGTATGTGGTCCGAGGAGCCAGGCATAACTAAGGTTCAGTTTAACACTAGTAAGATACCATTAAGTATTAATTTCCCAAAGCTGTGGTCTGGGGAGCTAGGCATGTCTAAGGTTCTGTTTAATACTTAGAGAAAATGAATAGATATCATTGAGTGTTAATTTTCCCAAAGTATGTGGTCCGAGGAGCCAGGCATAACTAAGGTTCTATTTAACATTTAGTAAGATACCGTTAAGTATTAATTTCGCAAAGCTGTAGTCTGGGGAGCCAAGCATGTCTAAGGTTCTGTTTAATACTTAGAGAAAATGAATAGATGTCATTGAGTGGTAATTTTTCCAAAGTATGTGATCCGAGGAGCCAGGCATAACTAAGGTTCTGTTTAACACTTAGTAAGATACCATTAAGTATTGATTTCCCAAAGCTGTGGTCTGGGGAGCCGGGCATATCTAAGGTTCTGTTTAATATTTAGAAATTATGAGTAGATGTCACTGAGTGTTAATTTTTCCAAAGTATGTGGTCCGAGGAGCCAGGCATAACTACGGTTCTGTTTAATACTTAGAAAAAATGAATAGATGTCATTGAGTGTTAATTTTTCCAAAGTATGTGGTCCGAGGAGCCAGGCATAACTAAGGTTCTGTTTAACGCTTAGTAAGATACCATTAAGTGTTAAATTCCCAAAGCTGTGGTCTGGGGAGCCGGGCATGTCTAAGGTTCGGTTTAATACTTAGAGAAAACGAATAGATGTCATTGAGTGTTAATTTTCTCAAAGTATGTGGTCCGAGGAGCCAGGCATAACTAAGGTTCTATTTAACATTTAGTAAGATACCGTTAAGTATTAATTTCGCAAAGCTGTGGTCTGGGGAGCCAAGCATGTCTAAGGTTCTGTTTAATACGTAGAGAAAATGAATAGATGTCATTGAGTGGTAATTTTTCCAAAGTATGTGATCCGAGGAGCCAGGCATAACCAAGGTTCTGTTTAACACTTAGTAAGATACCATTAAGTATTAATTTCCCAAAGCTTTGGTCTGGGGAACCGGGCATATCTAAGGTTCTGTTTAATATTTAGAAATTATGAATAGATGTCACTGAGTGTTAATTTTTCCAAAGTATGTGGTCCGAGGAGCCAGGCATAACTAAGGTCCTGTTTAACACTTAGTAAGATACCATTAAGTATTAATTTTCCCAAAGCATATGGTCTAGGGAGCAAGGCATGTCTAAGGTTCTGTTTAATACTTAGAAAAAATGAATAGATGTCATTGAGTGGTAATTTTTCCAAAGTATGTGATCCGAGGAGCCAGGCATAACTAAGGTTCTGTTTATCACTTAGTAAGATACCATTAAGTATTAATTTCCCAATGCTGTGGTCTGTGGAGCCGGGCATATCTAAGGTTCTGTTTAATACTTAGAAATTATGAATAGATTTCACTGAGTGTAAATTTTTCCAAAGTATGTGGTCCGAGGAGTCAGGCATAACTAAGGTTCTGTTTAACACTTTGTAAGATACCATTAAGTATTAATTTCCCAAAGCTGTGGTCTGGGGGGCCAGGCATGTCTAAGGTTCTGTTTAATACTTACAGAAAATGAATAGATGTCATTGAGTGTTAATTTTTCCAAAGTATGTGATCCGAGGAGTCAGGCATTACTAAGGTTTTGTTTAACACTTAGTAAGATACCATTAAGTATTAATTTTCCCAAAGCATATGGTCTAGGGAGCAAGGCATGTCTAAGGTTCTGTTTAATACTTAGAGAAAATTAATAGATGTCATTGAGTGTTAATTTTTCCAAAGTATGTGATCCGAGGAACCAGGCATAACTAATGTTCTGTTTAACACTTAGTAAGATACCATTAAGTATTAATTTTCCCAAAGCATATGGTCTAGGGAGCCAGGCATAACTAAGGTTCTGTTTAACACTTAGTAAGATACCATTAAGTATTAATTTCCCAAAGCTGTGGTCTGGGGAGCCGGGCATGTCTAAGGTTCTGTTTAATACTTAGAAAAAATGAATAGATGTCATTGAGTGTTAATTTTTCCAAAGTATGTGGTCCGAGGAGCCAGGCATAACTAAGGTTCTGTTTAACACTTAGTAAGATACCATTAATTATTAATTTTCACAAAGCATATGGTCTAGGGAGCAAGGCTTGTCTAAGGTTCTGTTTAACACTTAGTAAGATACCATTAAGTATTAATTTTCCCAAAGCATATGGTCTAGGGAGCAAGGCATGTCTAAGGTTCTGTTTAATACTTAGAGAAAACGAATAGATGTCATTGAGTGTTAATTTTCCCAAAGTATGTGGTCCGAGGAGCCAGGCATAACTAAGGTTCAGTTTAACACTTAGTAAGATACCATTAAGTATTAATTTCCCAAAGCTGTGGTCTGGGGAGTTAGGCATGTCTAAGGTTCTGTTTAATACTTAGAGAAAATGAATAGATATCATTGAGTGTTAATTTTCCCAAAGTATGTGATCCGAGGAGCCAGGCATAACTAAGGTTCTGTTTATCACTTAGTAAGATACCATTAAGTATTAATTTCCCAATGCTGTGGTCTGGGGAGCCGGGCATATCTAAGGTTCTGTTTAATACTTAGAAATTATGAATAGATTTCACTGAGTGTAAATTTTTCCAAAGTATGTGGTCCGAGGAGTCAGGCATAACTAAGGTTCTGTTTAACACTTTGTATGATACCATTAAGTATTAATTTCCCAAAGCTGTGGTCTGGGGGGCCAGGCATGTCTAAGGTTCTGTTTAATACTTACAGAAAATGAATAGATGTCATTGAGTGTTAATTTTTCCAAAGTATGTGATCCGAGGAGTCAGGCATTACTAAGGTTTTGTTTAACACTTAGTAAGATACCATTAAGTATTAATTTTCCCAAAGCATATGGTCTAGGGAGCAAGGCATGTCTAAGGTTCTGTTTAATACTTAGAGAAAATTAATAGACGTCATTGAGTGTTAATTTTTCCAAATTATGTGATCCGAGGAACCGGGCATAACTAATGTTCTGTTTAACATTTAGTAAGATACCATTAAGTATTAATTTTCCCAAAGCATATGGTCTAGGGAGCCAGGCATAACTAAGGTTCTGTTTAACACTTAGTAAGATACCATTAAGTATTAATTTCCCAAAGCTGTGGTCTGGGGAGCCGGGCATGTCTAAGGTTCTGTTTAATACTTAGAAAAAATGAATAGATGTCATTGAGTGTTAATTTTTCCAAAGTATGTGGTCCGAGGAGCCAGGCATAACTAAGGTTCTGTTTAACACTTAGTAAGATACCATTAATTATTAATTTTCACAAAGCATATGGTCTAGGGAGCAAGGCTTGTCCAAGGTTCTGTTTAACACTTAGTAAGATACCATTAAGTATTAATTTTCCCAAAGCATATGGTCTAGGGAGCAAGGCATGTCTAAGGTTCTGTTTAATACTTTGAAAAAATGAATAGATGTCATTGAGTGTTAATTTTCCCAAAGTATGTGGTCCGAGGAGTCAGGCATAACTACGGTTCTGTTTAACACTTTGTAAGATACCATTAAGTATTAATTTCCCAATGCTGTGGTCTGGGGAGCCAGGCATGTCTAAGGTTCTGTTTAATACTTAGAAAAAATGAATAGATGTCATTGAGTGTTAATTTTTCCAAAGTATGTGGTCCGAGGAGCCAGGCATAACTAAGGTTCTGTTTAACACTTAGTAAGTTACCATTAAGTATTAATTTTCCCAAAGCATATGGTCTAGGGAGCAAGGCTTGTCGAAGGTTCTGTTTAATACTTAGAAAAAATGAATAGATGTCATTGAGTGTTAATTTTTCCAAAGTATGTGGTTCGCGGAGCCAGGCATAACTAAGGTTCTGTTTAACACTTAGTAAGATACCATTAAGTATTAATTTTCCCAAAGCACATGGTCTAGGGAGCAAGGCATGTCTAAGGTTCTGTTTAATACTTAGAAAAAATGAATAGAGGTCATTGAGTGTAAATTTTCCCAAAGTATGTGGTCCGAGGAGTCAGGCATAACTAAGGTTTTGTTTAACACTTTGTAAGATAAAATTAAGTATTAATTTCCCAAAGCATATGGTCTAGGGAGCAAGGCTTGTCTAAGGTTCTGTTTAATACTTAGAAAAAATGAATAGATGTCATTGAGTGTTAATTTTCCCAAAGTATGTGGTCCGAGGAGTCAGGCATAACTAAGGTTCTGTTTAACACTTTGTAAGATATCACTAAGTATTAATTTTCTCAAAGCTTATGGTTTGGGGAGCTAGGCATGTCTAAGGTTCTGTTTAATACTTAGAGAAAATGCATAGATGTCATTGAGTGTTAATTTTCCCAAAGTATGTGGTCCGAGGAGCAAGGTATAACTAAAGTTTTGTTTAACATTTAGTAAGATACCATTAAGTATTAATTTCCCAAAGTTGTGGTCTGGGGAGCCAGGCATGTCTAAGGTTCTGTTTAATAATTAGAGAAAATGAATAGATGTCATTGAGTGTTAATTTTTCCAAAGTATGTGATCCGAGGAGTCAGGCATTACTAAGGTTTTGTTTAACACTTAGTAAGATACCATTAAGTATTTATTTCCCAAAGCTGTGGTCTGGGGAGCCGGGCATGTCTAAGGTTCTGTTTAATACTTAGAAAAAATGAATAGATGTCGTTGAGTGTTAATTTTTCCAAAGTATGTGGTCCGAGGAGCCAGGCATAACTAAGGTTCTGTTTAACACTTCGTAAGATACCATTAAGTATGAATTTTCCCAAAGCATATGGTCTAGGGAGCAAGGCATGTCTAAGGTTCTTTTTAATACTTAGAAAAAATGAATAGATGTCATTTAGTGTTAACTTTCCCAAAGTATGTGGTCCGAGGAGTCAGGCATAACTAAGGTTCTGTTTAACACTTTGTAAGATACCATTAGGTATTAATTTCCCAAAGCTGTGGTCTGGGGAGCCAGGCATGTCTAAGGTTCTGTTTAATACTTAGAGAAAATGAATAGATGTCATTGAGTGTTAATTTTTCCAAAGTATGTGATCCGAGAAGTCAGGCATTACTAAGGTTTTGTTTAACACTTAGTAAGATACCATTAAGTATTAATTTTCTCAAACCATATAGTATAGGGAGCCAGGTATGTCTAAGGTTCTGTTTAATACTTAGAAAAAATGAATAGATGTCATTGAGTGTTAATTTTCCCAAAGTATGTGGTCCGAGGAGTCAGGCATAACTAAGGTTCTGTTTAACACTTTGTAAGATACCATTAAGTATTAATTTCCCAAAGCTGTGGTCTGGGGAGCTAGGCATGTCTAAGGTTCTGTTTAATACTTAGAGAAAATGAATAGATGTCATTGAGTGTTAATTTTCCCAAAGTATGTGGTCCGAGGAGCCAGGCATAACTAAGGTTCTATTTAACATTTAGTAAGATACCGTTAAGTATTAATTTCGCAAAGCTGTGGTCTGGGGAGCCATGCATGTCTAAGGTTCTGTTTAATACTTAGAGAAAATGAATAGATGTCATTGAGTGGTAATTTGTCCAAAGTATGTGATCCGAGGAGCCTGGCATAACTAAGGTTCTGTTTAACACTTAGTAAGATACCATTAAGTATTAATTTCCCAAAGCTGTGGTCTGGGGAGCCGGGCATATCTAAGGTTCTGTTTAATATTTAGAAATTATGAATAGATGTCACTGAGTGTTAATTTTTCCAAAGTATGTGGTCCGAGGAGCCAGGCATAACTAAGGTTCAGTTTAACACTTAGTAAGATACCATTAAGTATTAATTTCCCAAAGCTGTGGCCTGGGGAGCCAGGCATGTCTAAGGTTCTGTTTAATACTTAGAGAAAATGAATAGATGTCATTGAGTGTTAATTTTTCCAAAGTATGTGATCCGAGGAGTCAGGCATTACTAAGGTTTTGTTTAACACTTAGTAAGATAACATTAAGTATTAATTTTCTCAAAGCATATAGTCTAGGGAGCCAGGCATGTCTAAGGTTCTGTTTAATACTTACAGAAAACGAATAGATGTCATTGAGTGTTAATTTTCCCAAAGTATGTGGTCCGAGGAGCCAGGCATAACTAAGGTTCAGTTTAACACTTAGTAAGATACCATTAAGTATTAATTTCCCAAAGCTGTGGTCTGGGGAGCTAGGCATGTCTAAGGTTCTGTTTAATACTTAGAGAAAATGAATAGATATCATTGAGTGTTAATTTTCCCAAAGTATGTGGTACGAGGAGCCAGGCATAACTAAGGTTCTATTTAACATTTAGTAAGATACCGTTAAGTATTAATTTCGCAAAGCTGTGGTCTGGGGAGCCAAGCATGTCTAAGGTTCTGCTTAATACTTAGAGAAAATGAATAGATGTCATTGAGTGGTAATTTTTCCAAAGTATGTGATCCGAGGAGCCAGGCATAACTAAGGTTCTGTTTAACACTTAGTAAGATACCATTAAGTATTAATTTCCCAAAGCTGTGGTCTGGGGAGCCGGGCATATCTAAGGTTCTGTTTAATATTTAGAAATTATGAGTAGATGTCACTGAGTGTTAATTTTTCTAAAGTATGTGGTCCGAGGAGCCAGGCATAACTACGGTTCTGTTTAATACTTAGAAAAAATGAATAGATGTCATTGAGTGTTAATTTTTCCAAAGTATGTGGTCCGAGGAGCCAGGCATAACTAAGGTTCTGTTTAACACTTAGTAAGATACCATTAATTATTAATTTTCACAAAGCATATGGTCTAGGGAGCAAGGCTTGTCTAAGGTTCTGTTTAACACATAGTAAGATACCATTAAGTATTAATTTTCCCAAAGCATATGGTCTAGGGAGCAAGGCATGTCTAAGGTTCTGTTTAATACTTAGAGAAAATGAATAGATGTCATTGAGTGTTAATTTTTCCAAAGTATGTGGTCCGAGGAGCCAGGCATAACTAAGGTTCTGTTTAACACTTAGTAAGTTACCATTAAGTATTAATTTTCCCAAAGCATATGGTCTAGGGAGCAAGGCTTGTCTAAGGTTCTGTTTAATACTTAGAAAAAATGAATAGATGTCATTGAGTGTTAATTTTTCCAAAGTATGTGGTCCGAGGAGCCAGGCATAACTAAGGTTCTGTTTAACACTTAGTAAGATACCATTAAGTGTTAATTTTCCCATAGCATATGGTCTAGGGAGCAAGGCATGTCTAAGGTTCTGTTTCATACTTAGAAAAAATGAATAGATGTCATTGAGTGTTAATTTTCCCAAAGTATGTGGTCCGAGGAGCCAGGCATAACTAAGGTTCTATTTAACATTTAGTAAGATACCGTTAAGTATTAATTTCGCAAAGCTGTGGTCTGGGGAGCCCGGCATGTCTAAGGTTCTGTTTAATACTTAGAAAAAATGAATAAATGTCATTGAGTGTTAATTTTTCCAAAGTATGTGGGCCGAGGAGCCAGGCATAACTAAGGTTCAGTTTAACACTTAGTAAGTTACCATTAAGTATTAATTTTCCCAAAGCATATGGTGTAGGGAGCAAGGCTTGTCTAAGGTTCTGTTTAATACTTAGAAAAAATGAATAGATGTCATTGAGTGTTAATTTTTCCAAAGAATGTGGTCCGAGGAGCCAGGCATAACTAAGGTTCTGTTTAACACTTAGAAAGATACCATTAAGTATTAATTTTCCCAAAGCATATGGTCTAGGGAGCAAGGCATGTCTAAGGTTCGGTTTAATACTTAGAAAAAATGAATAGATGTCATTGAGTGTTAATTTTCCCAAAGTATGTGGTCCGAGGAGTCAGGCACAACTAAGGTTTTGTTTAACACTTTGTAAGATACCATTAAGTATTAATTTCCCAAAGCTGTGGTCTGGGGAGCCAGGCATGTCTAAGGTTCTGTTTAATACTTAGAGAAAATGAATAGA
Source organism: Quercus berberidifolia (assembly GCA_028535905.1). NCBI lineage: Eukaryota > Viridiplantae > Streptophyta > Magnoliopsida > Fagales > Fagaceae > Quercus > Quercus berberidifolia. The sequence goes on along the minus strand of JAPQVW010000002.1, from coordinate 73,858,916 downwards.
TGTCATTGAATGTTAATTTTTCCAAAGTATGTGATCCGAGGAGTCAGGCATTACTAAGGTTTTGTTTAACACTTAGTAAGATACCATTAAGTATTAATTTTCTCAAACCATATAGTCTAGGGAGCCAGGCATGTCTAAGGTTCTGTTTAATACTTAGAGAAAACGTATAGATGTCATTGACTGTTAATTTTCCCAAAGTATGTGGTCCGAGGAGCAAGGCATAACTAAGGTTCTATTTAACATCTAGTAAGATACCGTTAAGTATTAATTTCGCAAAGCTGTGGTCTGGGGAGCCAAGCATATCTAAGGTTCTGTTTAATACTTACAGAAAAGGAATAGATGTCATTGAGGGGTAATTTTTCCAAAGTATGTGGTCCGAGGAGCCAGGCATAACTAAGGTTCTGTTTAATACTTAGAGAAAACGAATAGATGTCATTGAGTGTTAATTCCCCCAAAGTATGTGGTCCGAGGAGCAAGGCATAACTAAGGTTCTATTTAACATCTAGTAAGATTCCGTTAAGTATTAATTTCGCAAAGCTGTGGTCTGGGGAGCCAAGCATGTCTAAGGTTCTGTTTAATACTTAGAGAAAACGAATAGATGTCATTGAGTGTTAATTTTCCCAAAGTATGTGGTCCGAGGAGCCAGGCATAACTAAGGTTCTGTTTAATACTTAGAAAAAATGAATAGATGTCATTGAGTGTTAATTTTTCCAAAGTATGTGGTTCGAGGAGCCAAGCATAACTAAGGTTCTGTTTAACGCTTAGTAAGATACCATTAAGTATTAATTTCCCAAAGCTGTGGTCTGGGGAGCCGGGCACGTCTAAGGTTCTGTTTAATACTTAGAGAAAACGAATAGATGTCATTGAGTGTTAATTTTCCCAAAGTATGTGGTCCGAGGAGCCAGGCATAACTAAGGTTCTATTTAACATTTAGTAGGATACCGTTAAGTATTAATTTCGCAAAGCTGTGGTCTGGGGAGCCAAGCATGTCTATGGTTCTGTTTAATACTTAGAGAAAATGAATAGATGTCATTGAGTGGTAATTTTTCCAAAGTATGTGATCCGAGTGCCAGGCAATCCTAAGGTTCTGTTTAACACTTAGTAAGATACCATTAAGTATTAATTTCCCAAAGCTGTGGTCTGGGGAGCCGGGCATATCTAAGGTTCTGTTTAATATTTAGAAATTATGAATAGATGTCACTGAGTGTTAATTTTTCCGAAGTATGTGGTCCGAGGAGCCAGGCATAACCAAGGTTCTGTTTAATACTAAGAAAAAATGAATAGATGTCATTGAGTGTTAATTTTTCCAAAGTATGTGGTCCGAGGAGCCAGGCATAACTAAGGTTTTGTTTAACACTTAGTAAGATACCATTAAGTATTAATTTTCCCAAAGCATATGGTCTAGGGAGCAAGGCATGTCTAAGGTTCTGTTTAATACTTAGAAAAAATGAATACATGTCATTGAGTGGTAATTTTTCCAAAGTATGTGATCCGAGGAGCCAGGCATAACTAAGGTTCTGTTTATCACTTAGTAAGATACCATTAAGTATTAATTTCCCAATGCTGTGGTCTGGGGAGCCAGGCATGTCTAAGGTTCTGTTTAATACTTAGAGAAAACGAATAGATGTCATTGAGTGTTAATTTTCCCAAAGTATGTGGTCCGAGGTGCCAGGCATAACTAAGGTTCTGTTTAACACTTAGTAAGATACCATTAAGTATTAATTTCCCAAAGCTGTGGTCTGGGGAGCCGGGCATGTCTAAGTTTCTGTTTAATACTTAGAAAAAAGGAATAGATGTCATTGAGTGTTAATTTTTCCAAAGTATGTGGTCCGAGGAGCCAGGCATAACTAAGGTTCTGTTTAACACTTCGTAAGATACCATTAAGTATTAATTTTCCCAAAGCATATGGTCTAGGGAGCAAGGCATGTCTAAGGTTCTTTTTAATACTTAGAAAAAATGAATAGATGTTATTGAGTGTTAACTTTCCCAAAGTATGTGGTCCGAGGAGTCAGGCATAACTAAGGTTCTGTTTAACACTTTGTAAGATACCATTAAGCATTAATTTCCCAAAGCTGTGGTCTGGGGAGCCAGGCATGTCTAAGGTTCTGTTTAATACTTAGAGAAAATGAATAGATGTCATTGAGTGTTAATTTTTCCAAAGTATGTGATCCGAGAAGTCAGGCATTACTAAGGTTTTGTTTAACACTTAGTAAGATACCATTAAGTATTAATTTTCTCAAACCATATAGTATAGGGAGCCAGGTATGTCTAAGGTTCTGTTTAATACTTAGAAAAAATGAATAGATGACATTGAGTGTTAATTTTCCCAAAGTATGTGGTCCGAGGAGCCAGGCATAACTAAGGTTCTGTTTAACACTTAGTAAGAGACCATTAAGTATTAATTTCGCAAAGCTGTGGTCTGGGGAGCCAAGCATGTCTAAGGTTCTGTTTAATACTTAGAGAAAATGAATAGATGTCATTGAGTGTTAATTTTTCCAAAGTATGTGATCCGAGGAGCCAGGCATAACTAAGGTTCTGTTTAACACTTAGTAAGATACCATTAAGTATTAATTTCCCAAAGCTGTGGTCTGGGGAGCCCGGCATGTCTAAGGTTCTGTTTAATACTTAGAAAAAATGAATAAATGTCATTGAGTGTTAATTTTTCCAAAGTATGTGGTCCGAGGAGCCAGACATAACTAAGGTTCAGTTTAACACTTAGTAAGTTACCATTAAGTATTAATTTTCCCAAAGCATATGGTCTAGGGAGCAAGGCTTGTCTAAGGTTCTGTTTAATACTTAGAAAAAATGAATAGATGTCATTGAGTGTTAATTTTTCCGAAGAATGTGGTCCGAGGAGCCAGGCATAACTAAGGTTCTGTTTAACACTTAGTAAGATACCATTAAGTATTAATTTTCCCAAAGCATATGGTCTAGGGAGCAAGGCATGTCTAAGGTTCGGTTTAAAACTTAGAAAAAATGAATAGATGTCATTGAGTGTTAATTTTCCCAAAGTATGTGGTCCGAGGAGTCAGGCACAACTAAGGTTTTGTTTAACACTTTGTAAGATACCATTAAGTATTAATTTCCCAAAGCTGTGGTCTGGGGAGCCAGGCATGTCTAAGGTTCTGTTTAATACTTAGAGAAAATTAATAGATGTCATTGAATGTTAATTTTTCCAAAGTATGTGATCCGAGGAGTCAGGCATTACTAAGGTTTTGTTTAACACTTAGTAAGATACCATTAAGTATTAATTTTCTCAAACCATATAGTCTAGGGAGCCAGGCATGTATAAGGTTCTGTTTAATACTTAGAGAAAACGAATAGATGTCATTGAGTGTTAATTTTCCCAAAGTATGTGGTCCGAGGAGCAAGGCATAACTAAGGTTCTATTTAACATCTAGTAAGATACCGTTAAGTATTAATTTCGCAAAGCTGTGGTCTGGGGAGCCAAGCATGTCTAAGGTTCTGTTTAATACTTACAGAAAAGGAATAGATGTCATTGAGGGGTAATTTTTCCAAAGTATGTGATCCGAGGAGCCAGGCATAACTAAGGTTCTGTTTAACACTTAGTAAGATACCATTAAGTATTAATTTCCCAAAGCTGTGGTCTGGGGAGCCGGGCATATCTAAGGTTCTGTTTAATATTTAGAAATTATGAATAGATGTCACTGAGTGTTAATTTTTCCAAAGTATGTGGTCCGAGGAGCCAGGCATAACTAAGGTTCTGTTTAATACTTAGAAAAAATGAATAGATGTCATTGAGTGTTAATTTTTCCAAAGTATGTGGTTCGAGGAGCCAAGCATAACTAAGGTTCTGTTTAACGCTTAGTAAGATACCATTAAGTATTAATTTCCCAAAGCTGTGGTCTGGGGAGCCGGGCACGTCTAAGGTTCTGTTTAATACTTAGAGAAAACGAATAGATGTCATTGAGTGTTAATTTTCCCAAAGTATGTGGTCCGAGGAGCCAGGCATAACTAAGGTTCTATTTAACATTTAGTAGGATACCGTTAAGTATTAATTTCGCAAAGCTGTGGTCTGGGGAGCCAAGCATGTCTATGGTTCTGTTTAATACTTAGAGAAAATGAATAGATGTCATTGAGTGGTAATTTTTCCAAAGTATGTGATCCGAGGTGCCAGGCAATCCTAAGGTTCTGTTTAACACTTAGTAAGATACCATTAAGTATTAATTTCCCAAAGCTGTGGTCTGGGGAGCCGGGCATATCTAAGGTTCTGTTTAATATTTAGAAATTATGAATAGATGTCACTGAGTGTTAATTTTTCCGAAGTATGTGGTCCGAGGAGCCAGGCATAACCAAGGTTCTGTTTAATACTTAGAAAAAATGAATAGATGTCATTGAGTGTTAATTTTTCCAAAGTATGTGGTCCGAGGAGCCAGGCATAACTAAGGTTCTGTTTAACACTTAGTAAGATACCATTAAGTATTAATTTTCCCAAAGCATATGGTCTAGGGAGCAAGGCATGTCTAAGGTTCTGTTTAATACTTAGAAAAAATGAATACATGTCATTGAGTGGTAATTTTTCCAAAGTATGGGATCCGAGGAGCCAGGCATAACTAAGGTTCTGTTTATCACTTAGTAAGATACCATTAAGTATTAATCTCCCAATGCTGTGGTCTAGGGAGTCGGGCATATCTAAGGTTCTTTTTAATACTTAGAAATTATGAATAGATTTCACTGAGTGTAAATTTTTCCAAAGTATGTGGTCCATGGAGTCAGGCATAACTAAGGTTCTGTTTAACACTTTGTAAGATACCATTAAGTATTAATTTCCCAAAGCTGTGGTCTGGGGAGCCAGGCATGTCTAAGGTTCCGTTTAATACTTAGAGAAAATTAATAGATGTCATTGAGTGGTAATTTTTCCAAAGTATGTGATCCGAGGAGCTAGGCATAACTAAGGTTCTGTTTAACACTTAGTAAGATACCATTAAGTATTAATTTCCCAAAGCTGTGGTCTGGGGAGCCAGGCATGTCTAAGGTTCTGTTTAATACTTAGAAATTATGAATAGATGTCACTGAGTGTTAATTATTCCAAAGTATGTGGTCCGAGGAGCAAGGCTTGTCTAAGGTTCTGTTTAATACTTAGAAAAAATGAATAGATGTCATTGAGTGTTAATTTTTCCAAAGTATGTGGTCCGAGGAGCCAGGCATATCTAAGGTTCTGTTTAACACTTAGTAAGATACCATTAAGTATTAATTTTCCCAAAGCATATGGTCTAGGGAGCAAGGCATGTCTAAGGTTCTGTTTAATACTTAGAGAAAACGAATAGATGTCATTGAGTGTTAATTTTCCCAAAGTATGTGGTCCGAGGAGCCAGGCATAACTAAGGTTCTGTTTAACACTTAGTAAGATACCGTTAAGTATTAATTTCGCGAAGCTGTGGTCTGGGGAGCCAAGCATGTCTAAGGTTCTGTTTAATACTTAGAGAAAATGAATAGATGTCATTGAGTGGTAATTTTTCCAAAGTATGTGATCCGAGGAGCCAGGCATAACTAAGGTTCTGTTTAACACTTAGTAAGATACCACTAAGTATTACTTTCCCAAAGCTGTGGTCTAGGGAGCCGGGCATATCTAAGGTTCCGTTTAATACATAGAAATTATGAATAGATGTCACTGAGTGTTAATTATTCCAAAGTATGTGGTCCGAGGAGCAAGGCATGTCTAAGGTTCTGTTTAATACTTAGAGAAAACGAATAGATGTCGTTGAGTGTTAATTTTCCCAAAGTATGTGGTCCGAGGAGTCAGGCATAACTAAGGTTCTGTTTAACACTTTGTAAGATACCATTAAGTATTAATTTCCCAAAGCTGTGGTCTGGGGAGCCAGGCATGTCTAAGGTTCTGTTTAATACTTAGAGAAAATGAATAGATGTCATTGAGTGTTAATTTTCCCAAAGTATGTGGTCCGAGGAGCCAGGCATAACTATGGTTCTGTTTAACACTTAGTAAGATACCATTAAGTATTAATTTTCCCAAATCATATGGTCTAGGGAGCAAGGCTTGTCTAAGGTTCTGTTTAATACTTAGAAAAAATGAATAGATGTCATTGAGTGTTAATTTTTCCAAAGTATGTGGTCCGAGGAGCCAGGCATAAGTAAGTTTCTGTTTAACACTTAGTAAGATACCATTAAGTATTAATTTTCCCAAAGCATATGGTCTACGGAGCAAGGCATGTCTAAGGTTCTGTTTAATACTTAGAGAAAACGAATAGATGTCGTTGAGTGTTAATTTTCCCAAAGTATGTGGTCCGAGGAGTCAGGCATAACTAAGGTTCTGTTTAACACTTTGTAAGATACCATTAAGTATTAATTTCCCAAAGCTGTGGTCTGGGGAGCCAGGCATGTCTAAGGTTCTGTTTAATACTTAGAGAAAATGAATAGATGTCATTGAGTGTTAATTTTCCCAAAGTATGTGGTCCGAGGAGCCAGGCATAACTATGGTTCTGTTTAACACTTAGTAAGATACCATTAAGTATTAATTTTCCCAAATCATATGGTCTAGGGAGCAAGGCTTGTCTAAGGTTCTGTTTAATACTTAGAAAAAATGAATAGATGTCATTGAGTGTTAATTTTTCCAAAGTATGTGGTCCGAGGAGCCAGGCATAAGTAAGTTTCTGTTTAACACTTAGTAAGATACCATTAAGTATTAATTTTCCCAAAGCATATGGTCTACGGAGCAAGGCATGTCTAAGGTTCTGTTTAATACTTAGAATAAATGAATAGATGTCATTGAGTGTTAATTTTCCCAAAGTATGTGGTCCGAGGAGTCAGGCATAACTAAGGTTTTGTTTAACACTTTGTAAGATACCATTAAGTATTAATTTTCTCAAACCATATAGTCTAGGGAGCCAGGCATGTCTAAGGTTCTGTTTAATACTTAGAGAAAACGAATAGATGTCATTGAGTGTTAATTTTCCCAAAGTTTGTGGTCCGAGAAGCCAGGCATAACTAAGGTTCTGTTTAACGCTTAGTAAGATACCGTTAAGTATTAATTTCGCAAAACTGTGGTCTGGGGAGCCAAGCATGTCTAAGGTTCTGTTTAATACTTAGAGAAAATGAATAGACGTCATTGAGTGTTTATTTTCCCAAAGTATGTGGTCCGAGGAGCCAGGTATAACAAAAGTTTTGTTTAACATTTAGTAAGATACCATTAAGTATTAATTTCCCAAAGTTGTGGTCTGGGGAGCCAGGCATGTCTAAGGTTCTGTTTAATACTTAGAGAAAATGAATAGATGTTATTGAGTGTTAATTTTTCCAAAGTATGTGATCCGTGGAGTCAGGCATTACTAAGGTTTTGTTTAACACTTTTTAAGATACCGTTAAGTATTAATTTTCTCAAAGCATATAGTCTAGGGAGCCAGCATTTCTAAGGTTCTGTTTAATACTTAGAGAAAACTAATAGATGTCATTGAGTGTTAATTTTCCCAAAGTATGTGGTCCGAGGAGCCAGGCATAACTAAGGTTCAGTTTAACACTTAGTAAGATACCATTAAGTATTAATTTCCCAAAGCTGTGGTCTGGGGAGCCAGGCATGTCTAAGGTTCTGTTTAATACTTAGAAAAAATGAATAGATGTCATTGAGTGTTAATTTTCCCAAAGTATGTGGTCCGAGGAGCCAGGCATAACTAAGGTTCGGTTTAACACTTAGTAAGATACCATTAAGTATTAATTTCCCAAAGCATATGGTCTAGGGAGCAAGGCTTGTCTAAGGTTCTGTTTAATACTTAGAAAAAATGAATAGATGTCATGGAGTGTTAATTTTTCCAAAGTATGTGGTCCGAGGAGCCAGGCATAACCAAGTTTCTGTTTAACACTTAGTAAGATACCATTAAGTATTAATTTTCCCAAAGCATATGGTCTAGGGAGCAAGGCATGTCTAAGGTTCTGTTTAATACTTAGAAAAAATAAATAGATGTCATTGAGTGTTAATTTTCCCAAAGTATGTGGTCCGAGGAGTCAGGCATAACTAAGGTTCTGTTTAACACTTTGTAAGATACCATTAAGTATTAATTTCCCAAAGCTGTGGTCTGGGGAGCAAGGCATGTCTAAGGTTCTGTTTAATACTTAGAGAAAAGGAATGGATGTCATTGAGTGTTAATTTTTCCAAAGTATGTGATCCGAGGAGTCAGGCATTACAAAGGTTTTGTTTAACACTTAGTAAGATACCATTAAGTATTAATTTTCTCAAACCATATAGTCTAGGGAGCCAGGCATGTCTAAGGTTCTGTTTAATACTTAGAGAAAACGAATAGATGTCATTGAGAGTTAATTTTCCCAAAGTATGTGGTCCGAGGAGCCAGGCATAACTAAGGTTCTGTTTAACACTTAGTAAGATACCGTTAAGTATTAATTTCGCAAAGCTGTGGTCTGGGGAGCCAAGCATGTCTAAGGTTCTGTTTAATACTTAGAGAAAATGAATAGACGTCATTGAGTGTTTATTTTCCCAAAGTATGTGGTCCGAGGAGCCAGGTATAACTAAAGTTTTGTTTAACATTTTGTAAGATACCATTAAGTATTAATTTCCCAAAGTTGTGGTATGGGGAGCCAGGCATGTCCAAGGTTCTGTTTAATACTTAGAGAAAACGAATAGATGTCATTGAGTGTTAATTTTTCCAAAGTATGTGATCCGAGGAGTCAGGCATTACTAAGGTTTTGTTTAACACTTAGTAAGATACCATTAAGTATTAATTTTCTCAAAGCATATAGTCTAGGGAGCCAGGCATGTCTAAGGTTCTATTTAATACTTAGAGAAAACGAATAGATGTCATTGAGTGTTAATTTTCCCAAAGTATGTGGTCCGAGGAGTCAGGCATAACTAAGGTTCTGTTTAACACTTTGTAAGATACCATTAAGTATTAATTTCCCAAAGCTGTGGTCTGGGGAGCCAGGCATGTCTAAGGTTCTGTTTAATACTTAGAGAAAATTAATAGATGTCATTGAGTGTTAATTTTTCCAAAGCATGTGATCCGAGGAACCAGGCATAACTAAGGTTCTGTTTAACACTTAGTAAGATACCATTAAGTATTAATTTCCCAAAGCTGCGGTCTGGGGAGCCAGGCTTGTCTAAGGTTCTGTTTAATACTTAGAGAAAATGAATAGATGTCATTGAGTGTTAATTTTTCCAACGTATGTGATCCGAGGAGCCAGGCATAACTAAGGTTCTGTTTAACACTTAGTAAGATACCATTAAGTATTAATTTCCCAAAGCTGTGGTCTGGGGAGCCAGGCTTGTCTAAGGTTCTGTTTAATACTTAGAGAAAATGAATAGATGTCATTGAGTGTTAATTTTTCCAACGTATGTGATCCGAGGAGCCAGGCATAACTAAGGTTCTGTTTAACACTTAGTAAGATACCATTAAGTATTAATTTCCCAAAGCTGCGGTCTGGGGAACCGGGCATGTCTAAGATTCTGTTTAATACTTAGAAAAAATGAGTAGATGTCATTGAGTGTTAATTTTTCCAAAGTATGTAGTCCGAGGAGCCAGGCATAACTAAGGTTCTGTTTAACACTTAGTAAGATACCATTAAGTATTAATTTTCCCAAAGCATATGTTCTAGGGAGCAAGGCTTGTCTAAGGTTCTGTTTAATACTTAGAAAGAATGAATAGATGTCATTGAGTGGTAATTTTCCCAAAGTATGTGGTCTGAGGAGTCAGGCATAACTAAGGTTCTGTTTAACACTTTGTAAGATACCATTAAATATTATTTCCCAAAGCTGTGGTCTGGGGAGCTAGGCATGTCTAAGGTTCTGTTTAATACTTCGAAAAAATGAATAGATGTCATTGAGTGTTAATTTTTCCAAAGTATGTGGTCCGAGGAGCCAGGCATAACTAATGTTCTGTTTAACACTTTGTAAGATACCATTAAGTATTAATTTCCCAAAGCTGTGGTCTGGGGAGCCAGGCATGTCTAAGGTTCTGTTTAATACTTAGAGAAAATGAATAGATGTCATTGAGTGGTAATTTTTCCAAAGTATGTGATCCGAGGAGCCAGGCATAACTAAGGTTCTGTTTAACACTTTGTAAGATACCATTAAGTATTAATTTCCCAAAGCTGTGGCCTGGGGAGCCAGGCATGTCTAAGGTTCTGTTTAATACTTAGAGAAAATGAATAGATGTCATTGAGTGTTAATTTTCCCAAAGTATGTGGTCCGAGGAGCCAGGCATAACTATGGTTCAGTTTAACACTTAGTAAGATACCATTAAGTATTAATTTTCCCAAAGCATATGGTCTCGGGAGCAAGGCTTGTCTAAGGTTCTGTTTAATACTTAGAGAAAAGGAATAGATGTCATTGAGTGTTAATTTTTCCAAAGTATGTGATCCGAGGAGTCAGGCATTACGAAGGTTTCGTTTAACACTTAGTAAGATACCATTAAGTATTAATTTTCTCAAACCATATAGTCTAGGGAGCCAGGCATGTCTAAGGTTCTGTTTAATACTTAGAGAAAACGAATAGATGTCATTGAGTGTTAATTTTCCCAAAGTATGTGGTTCGAGGAGCCAGGCATAACTAAGGTTCTGTTTAACACTTAGTAAGATACCGTTAAGTATTAATTTCGCAAAGCTATGGTCTGGGGAGCCAAGCATGTCTAAGGTTCTGTTTAATACTTAGAGAAAATGAATAGACGTCATTGAGTGTTTATTTTCCGAAAGTATGCGGTCCGAGGAGCCAGGTATGACTAAAGTTTTGTTTAACATTTAGTAAGATACCATTAAGTATTAATTTCCCAAAGTTGTGGTATGGGGAGCCAGGCATGTCTAAGGTTCTGTTTAATACTTAGAGAAAATGAATAGATGTCATTGAGTGTTAATTTTTCCAAAGTATGTGATCCGAGGAGTCAGGCATTACTAAGGTTTTTTTTTAACACTTAGTAAGATACCATTAAGTATTAATTTTCTCAAAGCATATAGTCTAGGGAGCCAGGCATGTCTAAGGTTCTATTTAATACTTAGAGAAAACGAATAGATGTCATTGAGTGTTAATTTTCCCAAAGTATGTGGTCCGAGGAGTCAGGCATAACTAAGGTTCAGTTTAACACTTAGTAAGATACCATTAAGTATTAATTTCCCAACGCTGTGGTCTGGGGAGCCAGGCATGTCTAAGGTTCTGTTTAATACTTAGAGAAAATTAATAGATGTCATTGAGTGTTAATTTTTCCAAAGCATGTGATCCGAGGAACCAGGCATAACTAAGGTTCTGTTTAACACTTAGTAAGATACCATTAAGTATTAAGTTTCCCAAAGCATATGGTCTAGGGAGCCAGGCATAACTAAGGTTCTGTTTAACACTTAGTAAGATACCATTAAGTATTAATTTCCCAAAGCTGTGGTCTGGGGAGCCAGGCTTGTCTAAGGTTCTGTTTAATACTTAGAGAAAATGAATAGATGTCATTGAGTGTTAATTTTTCCAAAGTATGTGATCCGAGGAGCCAGGCATAACTAAGGTTCTGTTTAACACTTAGTAAGATACCATTAAGCATTAATTTCCCAAAGCTGCGGTCTGGGGAACCGGGCATGTCTAAGATTCTGTTTAATACTTAGAAAAAATGAGTAGATGTCATTGAGTGTTAATTTTTCCAAAGTATGTGGTCCGAGGAGCCAGGCATAACTAAGGTTCTGTTTAACACTTAGTAAGATACCATTAAGTATTAATTTTCCCAAAGCATATGTTCTAGGGAGCAAGGCTTGTCTAAGGTTCTGTTTAATACTTAGAAAGAATGAATAGATGTCATTGAGTGGTAATTTTCCCAAAGTATGTGGTCTGAGGAGTCAGGCATAACTAAGGTTCTGTTTAACACTTTGTAAGATACCATTAAATATTAATTTCCCAAAGCTGTGGTCTGGGGAGCTAGGCATGTCTAAGGTTCTGTTTAATACTTAGGAAAAATGAATAGATGTCATTGAGTGTTAATTTTTCCAAAGTATGTGGTCCGAGGAGCCAGGCATAACTAAGGTTCTGTTTAACACTTTGTAAGATACCATTAAGTATTAATTTCCCAAAGCTGTGGTCCGGGGAGCCAGGCATGTCTAAGGTTCTGTTTAATACTTAGAGAAAATGAATAGATGTCATTGAGTGGTAATTTTTCCAAAGTATGTGATCCGAGGAGCCAGGCATAACTAAGGTTCTGTTTAACACTATGTAAGATACCATTAAGTATTAATTTCCCAAAGCTGTGGTCTGGGGAGCCAGGCATGTCTAAGGTTCTGTTTAATACTTAGAGAAAATGAATAGATGTCATTGAGTGTTAATTTTCCCAAAGTATGTGGTCCGAGGAGTCAGGCATAACTAAGGTTCTGTTTAACACTTTGTAAGATACCATTAAGTATTAATTTCCCAAAGCTGTGGTCTGGGGAGAAAGGCATGTCCAAGGTTCTGTTTAATACTTAGAGAAAAGGAATAGATGTCATTGAGGGTTAATTTTTCCAAAGTATGTGATCCGAGGAGTCTGGCATTACTAAGGTTTTGTTTAACACTTAGTAAGATACCATTAAATATTAATTTTCTCAAACCATAAAGTCTAGGGAGCCAGGCATGTCTAAGGTTCTGTTTAATACTTAGAGAAAACGAATAGATGTCATTGAGTGTTAATTTTCCCAAAGTATGTGGTCCGAGGAGCCAGGCATAACTATGGTTCAGTTTAACACTTAGTAAGATACCATTAAGTATTAATTTTCCCAAAGCATATGGTCTTGGGAGCAAGGCTTGTCTAAGGTTCTGTTTAATACTTAGAAAAAATGAATAGATGTCATTGAGTGTTAATTTTTCCAAAGTATGTGGTCCGAGGAGCCAGGCATAACTAAGTTTCTGTTTAACACTTAGTAAGATGCCATTAAGTATTAATTTTCCCAAAGCATATGGTCTACGGATCAAGGCATGTCTAAGGTTCTGTTTAATACTTAGAAAAAATGAATAGATGTCATTGAGTGTTAATTTTCCCAAAGTATGTGGTCCGAGGAGTCAGGCATAACTAAGGTTCTGTTTAACACTTTGTAAGATACCATTAAGTATTAATTTCCCAAAGCTGTGGTCTGGGGAGAAAGGCATGTCCAAGGTTCTGTTTAATACTTAGAGAAAAGGAATAGATGTCATTGAGTGTTAATTTTTCCAAAGTATGTGATCCGAGGAGTCAGGCATTACTAAGGTTTTGTTTAACACTTAGTAAGATACCATTAAATATTAATTTTCTCAAACCATAAAGTCTAGGGAGCCAGGCATGTCTAAGGTTCTGTTTAATACTTAGAGAAAACGAATAGATGTCATTGAGTGTTAATTTTCCCAAAGTATGTGGTCCGAGGAGCCAGGCATAACTAAGGTTCTGTTTAACACTTAGTAAGATACCGTTAAGTATTAATTTCGCAAAGCTGTGGTCTGAGGAGCCAAGCATGTCTAAGGTTCTGTTTAATACTCAGAGAAAATGAATAGACGTCATTGAGTGTTTATTTTACCAAAGTATGTGGTCCGAGGAGCCAGGTATAACTAAAGTTTTGTTTAACATTTAGTAAGATACCATTAAGTATTAATTTCCCAAAGTTGTGGTCTGGGGAGCCAGGCATGTCTAAGGTTCTGTTTCATACTTAGAGAAAATGAATAGATGTCATTGAGTGTTAATTTTTCCAAAGTATGTGATCCGAGGAGTCAGGCATTACTAAGGTTTTGTTTAACACTTAGTAAGATACCGTTAAGTATTAATTTTCTCAAAGCATATATTCTAGGGAGCCAGGCATTTCTAAGGTTCTGTTTAATACTTAGAGAAAACGAATAGATGTCATTGAGTTTTAATTTTCCCAAAGTATGTGGTCCGAGGAGCCAGGCATAACTAAGGTTCACTTTAACACTTAGTAAGATACCATTAAGTATTAATTTCCCAAAACTGTGGTCTGGGGAGCCAGGCATGTCTAAGGTTCTGTTTAATACTTAGAGAAAATGAATAGATGTCATTGAGTGTTAATTTTTCAAAAGTATGTGATCCGAGGAGCCAGGCATAACTAAGGTTCTATTTAACACTTAGTAAGATACCATTAAGTATTAATTTCCCAAAGTTGTGGTCTGGGGAGCCAGGCATGTCTAAGGTTCTGTTTCATACTTAGAGAAAATGAATAGATGTCATTGAGTGTTAATTTTTCCAAAGTATGTGATCCGAGGAGTCAGGCATTACTAAGGTTTTGTTTAACACTTAGTAAGATACCGTTAAGTATTAATTTTCTCAAAGCATATATTCTAGGGAGCCAGGCATTTCTAAGGTTCTGTTTAATACTTAGAGAAAACGAATAGATGTCATTGAGTTTTAATTTTCCCAAAGTATGTGGTCCGAGGAGCCAGGCATAACTAAGGTTCACTTTAACACTTAGTAAGATACCATTAAGTATTAATTTCCCAAAACTGTGGTCTGGGGAGCCAGGCATGTCTAAGGTTCTGTTTAATACTTAGAGAAAATGAATAGATGTCATTGAGTGTTAATTTTTCAAAAGTATGTGATCCGAGGAGCCAGGCATAACTAAGGTTCTATTTAACACTTAGTAAGATACCATTAAGTATTAATTTCCCAAAGCTGTGGTCTGGGGAGCCGGGTATGTATAAGGTTCTGTTTAATACTTAGAAAAAATGAATAGATGTCATTGAGAGTTAATTTTTCCAAAGTATGTGGTCCGAGGAGCTAGGCATAACCAAGGTTCTGTTTAACACTTAGTAAGATACCATTAAATATTAATTTTCCCAAAGCATATTGTCTAGGGAGCATGGCATGTCTAAGGTTCTGTTTAATACTTAGAAAAAATGAATAGATGTCATTGAGTGTTAATTTTCCCAAAGTATGTGGTCCGAGGAGTCAGGCATAACTAAGGTTCTGTTTCACACTTTGTAAGATATCACTAAGTATTAATTTTCTCAAAGCTTATGGTTTGGGCAGCTAGGCATGTCTAAGGTTCTGTTTAATACTTAGAGAAAATGAATAGATGTCATTGAGTGTTAATTTTCCCAAAGTATGTGGTCCGAGGAGCCAGGTATAACTAAAGTTTTGTTTAACATTCAGTAAGATACCATTCAGTATTAATTTCCCAAAGCTGTGGTATGGGGAGCCAGGCATGTCTAAGGTTCTGTTTAATACTTAGAGGAAATGAATTGATGTCATTTAGTGTTAATTTTTACAAAGTATGTGATCCGAGGAGCCAGGCATAACTAAGGTTCTGTTTAACACTTAGTAAGATACCATTAAGTATTAATTTCCCAAAGCTGTGGTCTGGGGTGCCGGGCATGTCTAAGGTTCTGTTTAATACTATGAAAAAATGAATAGATATCATTGATTGTTAATTTTTCCAAAGTATGTGGTCCGAGGAGCCAGGCATAACCAAGGTTCTGTTTAACACTTTGTAAGATACCATTAAATATTAATTTTCCCAAAGCATATGGTCTAGGGAGCTTGGCATGTCTAAGGTTCTGTTTAATACTTAGAAAAAATGAATAGATGTCATTGAGTGTTAATTTTCCCAAAGTATGTGGTCCGAGGAGTCAGGCATAACTAAGGTTCTGTTTCACACTTTGTAAGATATCACAAAGTATTAATTTTCTCAAAGCTTATGGTTTTGGCAGCTAGGCATGTCTAACGTTCTGTTTAATACTTAGAGAAAATAAATAGATGTCATTGAGTGTTAATTTTTCCAAAGTATGTGATCCGAGGAGCCAGGCATAACTAAGGTTCTGTTTAACACTTAGTAAGATACCATTAAGTATTAATTTCCCAAAGCTGTGGTCTGGGGAGCCGGGTATGTATAAGGTTCTGTTTAATACTTAGAAAAAATGAATAGATGTCATTGAGAGTTAATTTTTCCAAAGTATGTGGTCCGAGGAGCCAGGCATAACCAAGGTTCTGTTTAAGACTTAGTAAGATACCATTAAATATTAATTTTCCCAAAGCATATGGTCTAGGGAGCATGGCATGTCTAAGGTTCTGTTTAATACTTAGAAAAAATGAATAGATGTCATTGAGAGTTAATTTTTCCAAAGTATGTGGTCCGAGGAGCTAGGCATAACCAAGGTTCTGTTTAACACTTAGTAAGATACCATTAAATATTAATTTTCCCAAAGCATATGGTCTAGGGAGCATGGCATGTCTAAGGTTCTGTTTAATACTTAGAAAAAATGAATAGATGTCATTGAGTGTTAATTTTCCCAAAGTATGTGGTCCGAGGAGTCAGGCATAACTAAGGTTCTGTTTCACACTTTGTAAGATATCACTAAGTATTAATTTTCTCAAAGCTTATGGTTTGGGCAGCTAGGCATGTCTAAGGTTCTGTTTAATACTTAGAGAAAATGAATAGATGTCATTGAGTGTTAATTTTCCCAAAGTATGTGGTCCGAGGAGCCAGGTATAACTAAAGTTTTGTTTAACATTCAGTAAGATACCATTCAGTATTAATTTCCCAAAGCTGTGGTATGGGGAGCCAGGCATGTCTAAGGTTCTGTTTAATACTTAGAGAAAATGAATTGATGTCATTTAGTGTTAATTTTTACAAAGTATGTGATCCGAGGAGCCAGGCATAACTAAGGTTATGTTTAACACTTAGTAAGATACCATTAAGTATTAATTTCCCAAAGCTGTGGTCTGGGGTGCCGGGCATGTCTAAGGTTCTGTTTAATACTATGAAAAAATGAATAGATGTCATTGATTGTTAATTTTTCCAAAGTATGTGGTCCGAGGAGCCAGGCATAACCAAGGTTCTGTTTAACACTTTGTAAGATACCATTAAATATTAATTTTCCCAAAGCATATAGTCTAGGGAGCTTGGCATGTCTAAGGTTCTGTTTAATACTTAGAAAAAATGAATAGATGTCATTGAGTGTTAATTTTCCCAAAGTATGTGGTCCGAGGAGTCAGGCATAACTAAGGTTCTGTTTCACACTTTGTAAGATATCACAAAGTATTAATTTTCTCAAAGCTTATGGTTTTGGCAGCTAGGCATGTCTAACGTTCTGTTTAATACTTAGAGAAAATAAATAGATGTCATTGAGTGTTAATTTTTCCAAAGTATGTGATCCGAGGAGCCAGGCATAACTAAGGTTCTGTTTAACACTTAGTAAGATACCATTAAGTATTAATTTCCCAAAGCTGTGGTCTGGGGAGCCGGGTATGTATAAGGTTCTGTTTAATACTTAGAAAAATGAATAGATGTCATTGAGAGTTAATTTTTCCAAAGTATGTGGTCCGAGGAGCCAGGCATAACCAAGGTTCTGTTTAAGACTTAGTAAGATACCATTAAATATTAATTTTCCCAAAGCATATGGTCTAGGGAGCATGGCATGTCTAAGGTTCTGTTTAATACTTAGAAAAAATGAATAGATGTCATTGAGAGTTAATTTTTCCAAAGTATGTGGTCCGAGGAGCCAGGCATAACCAAGGTTCTGTTTAACACTTAGTAAGATACCATTAAATATTAATTTTCCCAAAGCATATGGTCTAGGGAGCATGGCATGTCTAAGGTTCTGTTTAATACTTAGAAAAAATGAATAGATGTCATTGAGTGTTAATTTTCCCAAAGTATGTGGTCCGAGGAGTCAGGCATAACTAAGGTTCTGTTTCACACTTTGTAAGATATCACTAAGTATTAATTTTCTCAAAGCTTATGGTTTGGGCAGCTAGGCATGTCTAAGGTTCTGTTTAATACTTAGAGAAAATGAATAGATGTCATTGAGTGTTAATTTTCCCAAAGTATGTGATCCGAGGAGCCAGGTATAACTAAAGTTTTGTTTAACATTCAGTAAGATACCATTCAGTATTAATTTCCCAAAGCTGTGGTATGGGGAGCCAGGCATGTCTAAGGTTCTGTTTAATACTTAGAGAAAATGAATTGATGTCATTTAGTGTTAATTTTTACAAAGTATGTGATCCGAGGAGCCAGGCATAACTAAGGTTCTGTTTAACACTTAGTAAGATACCATTAAGTATTAATTTCCCAAAGCTGTGGTCTGGGGTGCCGGGCATGTCTAAGGTTCTGTTTAATACTTAGAAAAAATGAATAGATGTCATTGAGAGTTAATTTTTCCAAAGTATGTGGTCCGAGGAGCTAGGCATAACCAAGGTTCTGTTTAACACTTAGTAAGATACCATTAAATATTAATTTTCCCAAAGCATATGGTCTAGGGAGCATGGCATGTCTAAGGTTCTGTTTAATACTTAGAAAAAATGAATAGATGTCATTGAGTGTTAATTTTCCCAAAGTATGTGGTCCGAGGAGTCAGGCATAACTAAGGTTCTGTTTCACACTTTGTAAGATATCACTAAGTATTAATTTTCTCAAAGCTTATGGTTTGGGCAGCTAGGCATGTCTAAGGTTCTGTTTAATACTTAGAGAAAATGAATAGATGTCATTGAGTGTTAATTTTCCCAAAGTATGTGGTCCGAGGAGCCAGGTATAACTAAAGTTTTGTTTAACATTCAGTAAGATACCATTCAGTATTAATTTCCCAAAGCTGTGGTATGGGGAGCCAGGCATGTCTAAGGTTCTGTTTAATACTTAGAGAAAATGAATTGATGTCATTTAGTGTTAATTTTTACAAAGTATGTGATCCGAGGAGCCAGGCATAACTAAGGTTCTGTTTAACACTTAGTAAGATACCATTAAGTATTAATTTCCCAAAGCTGTGGTCTGGGGTGCCGGGCATGTCTAAGGTTCTGTTTAATACTATGAAAAAATGAATAGATGTCATTGATTGTTAATTTTTCCAAAGTATGTGGTCCGAGGAGCCAGGCATAACCAAGGTTCTGTTTAACACTTTGTAAGATACCATTAAATATTAATTTTCCCAAAGCATATGGTCTAGGGAGCTTGCCATGTCTAAGGTTCTGTTTAATACTTAGAAAAAATGAATAGATGTCATTGAGTGTTAATTTTCCCAAAGTATGTGGTCCGAGGAGTCAGGCATAACTAAGGTTCTGTTTCACACTTTGTAAGATATCACAAAGTATTAATTTTCTCAAAGCTTATGGTTTTGGCAGCTAGGCATGTCTAACGTTCTGTTTAATACTTAGAGAAAATAAATAGATGTCATTGAGTGTTAATTTTTCCAAAGTATGTGATCCGAGGAGCCAGGCATAACTAAGGTTCTGTTTAACACTTAGTAAGATACCATTAAGTATTAATTTCCCAAAGCTGTGGTCTGGGGAGCCGGGTATGTATAAGGTTCTGTTTAATACTTAGAAAAAATGAATAGATGTCATTGAGAGTTAATTTTTCCAAAGTATGTGGTCCGAGGAGCCAGGCATAACCAAGGTTCTGTTTAAGACTTAGTAAGATACCATTAAATATTAATTTTCCCAAAGCATATGGTCTAGGGAGCATGGCATGTCTAAGGTTCTGTTTAATACTTAGAAAAAATGAATAGATGTCATTGAGAGTTAATTTTTCCAAAGTATGTGGTCCGAGGAGCTAGGCATAACCAAGGTTCTGTTTAACACTTAGTAAGATACCATTAAATATTAATTTTCCCAAAGCATATGGTCTAGGGAGCATGGCATGTCTAAGGTTCTGTTTAATACTTAGAAAAAATGAATAGATGTCATTGAGTGTTAATTTTCCCAAAGTATGTGGTCCGAGGAGTCAGGCATAACTAAGGTTCAGTTTCACACTTTGTAAGATATCACTAAATATTAATTTTCTCAAAGCTTATGGTTTGGGCAGCTAGGCATGTCTAAGGTTCTGTTTAATACTTAGAGAAAATGAATAGATGTCATTGAGTGTTAATTTTCCCAAAGTATGTGGTCCGAGGAGCCAGGTATAACTAAAGTTTTGTTTAACATTCAGTAAGATACCATTCAGTATTAATTTCCCAAAGCTGTGGTATGGGGAGCCAGGCATGTCTAAGGTTCTGTTTAATACTTAGAGAAAATGAATTGATGTCATTTAGTGTTAATTTTTACAAAGTATGTGATCCGAGGTGCCAGGCATAACTAAGGTTCTGTTTAACACTTAGTAAGATACCATTAAGTATTAATTTCCCAAAGCTGTGGTCTGGGGTGCCGGGCATGTCTAAGGTTCTGTTTAATACTATGAAAAAATGAATAGATGTCATTGATTGTTAATTTTTCCATAGTATGTGGTCCGAGGAGCCAGGCATAACCAAGGTTCTGTTTAACACTTTGTAAGATACCATTAAATATTAATTTTCCCAAAGCATATGGTCTAGGGAGCTTGGCATGTCTAAGGTTCTGTTTAATACTTAGAAAAAATGAATAGATGTCATTGAGTGTTAATTTTCCCAAAGTATGTGGTCCGAGGAGTCAGGCATAACTAAGGTTCTGTTTCACACTTTGTAAGATATCACTAAGTATTAATTTTCTCAAAGCTTATGGTTTGGGCAGCTAGGCATGTCTAAGGTTCTGTTTAATACTTAGAGAAAATGAATAGATGTCATTGAGTGTTAATTTTCCCAAAGTATGTGGTCCGAGGAGCCAGGTATAACTAAAGTTTTGTTTAACATTCAGTAAGATACCATTCAGTATTAATTTCCCAAAGCTGTGGTATGGGGAGCCAGGCATGTCTAAGGTTCTGTTTAATACTTAGAGGAAATGAATTGATGTCATTTAGTGTTAATTTTTACAAAGTATGTGATCCGAGGAGCCAGGCATAACTAAGGTTCTGTTTAACACTTAGTAAGATACCATTAAGTATTAATTTCCCAAAGCTGTGGTCTGGGGTGCCGGGCATGTCTAAGGTTCTGTTTAATACTATGAAAAAATGAATAGATATCATTGATTGTTAATTTTTCCAAAGTATGTGGTCCGAGGAGCCAGGCATAACCAAGGTTCTGTTTAACACTTTGTAAGATACCATTAAATATTAATTTTCCCAAAGCATATGGTCTAGGGAGCTTGGCATGTCTAAGGTTCTGTTTAATACTTAGAAAAAATGAATAGATGTCATTGAGTGTTAATTTTCCCAAAGTATGTGGTCCGAGGAGTCAGGCATAACTAAGGTTCTGTTTCACACTTTGTAAGATATCACAAAGTATTAATTTTCTCAAAGCTTATGGTTTTGGCAGCTAGGCATGTCTAACGTTCTGTTTAATACTTAGAGAAAATAAATAGATGTCATTGAGTGTTAATTTTTCCAAAGTATGTGATCCGAGGAGCCAGACATAACTAAGGTTCTGTTTAACACTTAGTAAGATACCATTAAGTATTAATTTCCCAAAGCTGTGGTCTGGGGAGCCGGGTATGTATAAGGTTCTGTTTAATACTTAGAAAAAATGAATAGATGTCATTGAGAGTTAATTTTTCCAAAGTATGTGGTCCGAGGAGCCAGGCATAACCAAGGTTCTGTTTAAGACTTAGTAAGATACCATTAAATATTAATTTTCCCAAAGCATATGGTCTAGGGAGCATGGCATGTCTAAGGTTCTGTTTAATACTTAGAAAAAATGAATAGATGTCATTGAGAGTTAATTTTTCCAAAGTATGTGGTCCGAGGAGCTAGGCATAACCAAGGTTCTGTTTAACACTTAGTAAGATACCATTAAATATTAATTTTCCCAAAGCATATGGTCTAGGGAGCATGGCATGTCTAAGGTTCTGTTTAATACTTAGAAAAAATGAATAGATGTCATTGAGTGTTAATTTTCCCAAAGTATGTGGTCCGAGGAGTCAGGCATAACTAAGGTTCTGTTTCACACTTTGTAAGATATCACTAAGTATTAATTTTCTCAAAGCTTATGGTTTGGGCAGCTAGGCATGTCTAAGGTTCTGTTTAATACTTAGAGAAAATGAATAGATGTCATTGAGTGTTAATTTTCCCAAAGTATGTGGTCCGAGGAGCCAGGTATAACTAAAGTTTTGTTTAACATTCAGTAAGATACCATTCAGTATTAATTTCCCAAAGCTGTGGTATGGGGAGCCAGGCATGTCTAAGGTTCTGTTTAATACTTATTGAAAATGAATTGATGTCATTTAGTGTTAATTTTTACAAAGTATGTGATCCGAGGAGCCAGGCATAACTAAGGTTCTGTTTAACACTTAGTAAGATACCATTAAGTATTAATTTCCCAAAGCTGTGGTCTGGGGTGCCGGGCATGTCTAAGGTTCTGTTTAATACTATGAAAAAATGAATAGATGTCATTGATTGTTAATTTTTCCAAAGTATGTGGTCCGAGGAGCCAGGCATAACCAAGGTTCTGTTTAACACTTTGTAAGATACCATTAAATATTAATTTTCCCAAAGCATATGGTCTAGGGAGCTTGGCATGTCTAAGGTTCTGTTTAATACTTAGAAAAAATGAATAGATGTCATTGAGTGTTAATTTTCCCAAAGTATGTGGTCCGAGGAGTCAGGCATAACTAAGGTTCTGTTTCACACTTTGTAAGATATCACAAAGTATTAATTTTCTCAAAGCTTATGGTTTTGGCAGCTAGGCATGTCTAAGGTTCTGTTTAATACTTAGAGAAAATAAATAGATGTCATTGAGTGTTAATTTTTCCAAAGTATGTGATCCGAGGAGCCAGGCATAACTAAGGTTCTGTTTAACACTTAGTAAGATACCATTAAGTATTAATTTCCCAAAGCTGTGGTCTGGGGAGCCGGGTATGTATAAGGTTCTGTTTAATACTTAGAAAAAATGAATAGATGTCATTGAGAGTTAATTTTTCCAAAGTATGTGGTCCGAGGAGCCAGGCATAACCAAGGTTCTGTTTAAGACTTAGTAAGATACCATTAAATATTAATTTTCCCAAAGCATATGGTCTAGGGAGCATGGCATGTCTAAGGTTCTGTTTAATACTTAGAAAAAATGAATAGATGTCATTGAGTGTTAATTTTCCCAAAGTACGTGGTCCGAGGAGTCAGGCATAACTAAGGTTCTGTTTCACACTTTGTAAGATATCACTAAGTATTAATTTTCTCAAAGCTTATGGTTTGGGCAGCTAGGCATGTCTAAGGTTCTGTTTAATACTTAGAGAAAATGAATAGATGTCATTGAGTGTTAATTTTCCGAAAGTATGTGGTCCGAGGAGCCAGGTATAACTAAAGTTTTGTTTAACATTCAGTAAGATACCATTCAGTATTAATTTCCCAAAGCTGTGGTATGGGGAGCCAGGCATGTCTAAGGTTCTGTTTAATACTTAGAGAAAATGAATAGATGTCATTGAGTGTTAACTTTTACAAAGTATGTGATCCGAGGAGCCAGGCATAACTAAGGTTCTGTTTAACACTTAGTAAGATACCATTAAGTGTTAATTTCCCAAAGCCGTGGTCTGGGGAGCCGGGCATGTCTAAGGTTCTGTTTAATACTAAGAAAAAATGAATAGATGTCATTGATTGTTAATTTTTCCAAAGTATGTGGTCCGAGGAGCCAGGCATAACCAAGGTTCTGTTTAACACTTTGTAAGATACGATTAAATATTAATTTTCCCAAAGCATATGGTCTAGGGAGCATGGCATGTCTAAGGTTCTGTTTAATACTTAGAAAAAATGAATAGATGTCATTGAGTGTTAATTTTCCCAAAGTATGTGGTCCGAGGAGTCAGGCATAACTAAGGTTCTGTTTCACACTTTGCAAGATATCACTAAGTATTAATTTTCTCAAAGCTTATGGTTTGGGCAGCTAGGCATGTCTAAGGTTCTGTTTAATACTTAGAGAAAATGAATAGATGTCATTGAGTGTTAATTTTTCCAAAGTATGTGATCCGAGGAGCCAGGCATAACTAAAGTTCTGTTTAACACTTAGTAAGATACCATTAAGTATTAATTTCCCAAAGCTGTGGTCTGGGGTGCCGGGCATGTCTAAGGTTCTGTTTAATACTATGAAAAAATGAATAGATATCATTGATTGTTAATTTTTCCAAAGTATGTGGTCCGAGGAGCCAGGCATAACCAAGGTTCTGTTTAACACTTTGTAAGATACCATTAAATATTAATTTTCCCAAAGCATATGGTCTAGGGAGCTTGGCATGTCTAAGGTTCTGTTTAATACTTAGAAAAAATGAATAGATGTCATTGAGTGTTAATTTTCCCAAAGTATGTGGTCCGAGGAGTCAGGCATAACTAAGGTTCTGTTTCACACTTTGTAAGATATCACAAAGTATTAATTTTCTCAAAGCTTATGGTTTTGGCAGCTAGGCATGTCTAAGGTTCTGTTTAATACTTAGAGAAAATAAATAGATGTCATTGAGTGTTAATTTTTCCAAAGTATGTGATCCGAGGAGCCAGGCATAACTAAGGTTCTGTTTAACACTTAGTAAGATACCATTAAGTATTAATTTCCCAAAGCTGTGGTCTGGGGAGCCGGGTATGTATAAGGTTCTGTTTAATACTTAGAAAAAATGAATAGATGTCATTGAGAGTTAATTTTTCCAAAGTATGTGGTCCGAGGAGCCAGGCATAACCAAGGTTCTGTTTAAGACTTAGTAAGATACCATTAAATATTAATTTTCCCAAAGCATATGGTCTAGGGAGCATGGCATGTCTAAGGTTCTGTTTAATACTTAGAAAAAATGAATAGATGTCATTGAGAGTTAATTTTTCCAAAGTATGTGGTCCGAGGAGCTAGGCATAACCAAGGTTCTGTTTAACACTTAGTAAGATACCATTAAATATTAATTTTCCCAAAGCATATGGTCTAGGGAGCATGGCATGTCTAAGGTTCTGTTTAATACTTAGAAAAAATGAATAGATGTCATTGAGTGTTAATTTTCCCAAAGTATGTGGTCCGAGGAGTCAGGCATAACTAAGGTTCTGTTTCACACTTTGTAAGATATCACTAAGTATTAATTTTCTCAAAGCTTATGGTTTGGGCAGCTAGGCATGTCTAAGGTTCTGTTTAATACTTAGAGAAAATGAATAGATGTCATTGAGTGTTAATTTTCCCAAAGTATGTGGTCCGAGGAGCCAGGTATAACTAAAGTTTTGTTTAACATTCAGTAAGATACCATTCAGTATTAATTTCCCAAAGCTGTGGTATGGGGAGCCAGGCATGTCTAAGGTTCTGTTTAATACTTAGAGAAAATGAATTGATGTCATTTAGTGTGTAATTTTTAAAAAGTATGTGATCCGAGGAGCCAGGCATAACTAAGGTTCTGTTTAACACTTAGTAAGATACCATTAAGTATTAATTTCCCAAAGCTGTGGTCTGGGGTGCCGGGCATGTCTAAGGTTCTGTTTAATACTATGAAAAAATGAATAGATGTCATTGATTGTTAATTTTTCCAAAGTATGTGGTCCGAGGAGCCAGGCATAACCAAGGTTCTGTTTAACACTTTGTAAGATACCATTAAATATTAATTTTCCCAAAGCATATGGTCTAGGGAGCTTGGCATGTCTAAGGTTCTGTTTAATACTTAGAAAAAATGAATAGATGTCATTGAGTGTTAATTTTCCCAAAGTATGTGGTCCGAGGAGTCAGGCATAACTAAGGTTCTGTTTCACACTTTGTAAGATATCACAAAGTATTAATTTTCTCAAAGCTTATGGTTTTGGCAGCTAGGCATGTCTAAGGTTCTGTTTAACACTTAGAGAAAATAAATAGATGTCATTGAGTGTTAATTTTTCCAAAGTATGTGATCCGAGGAGCCAGGCATAACTAAGGTTCTGTTTAACACTTAGTAAGATACCATTAAGTATTAATTTCCCAAAGCTGTGGTCTGGGGAGCCGGGTATGTATAAGGTTCTGTTTAATACTTAGAAAAAATGAATAGATGTCATTGAGAGTTAATTTTTCCAAAGTATGTGGTCCGAGGAGCCAGGCATAACCAAGGTTCTGTTTAAGACTTAGTAAGATACCATTAAATATTAATTTTCCCAAAGCATATGGTCTAGGGAGCATGGCATGTCTAAGGTTCTGTTTAATACTTAGAAAAAATGAATAGATGTCATTGAGTGTTAATTTTCCCAAAGTATGTGGTCCGAGGAGTCAGGCATAACTAAGGTTCTGTTTCACACTTTGTAAGATATCACTAAGTATTAATTTTCTCAAAGCTTATGGTTTGGGCAGCTAGGCATGTCTAAGGTTCTGTTTAATACTTAGAGAAAATGAATAGATGTCATTGAGTGTTAATTTTCCCAAAGTATGTGGTCCGAGGAGCCAGGTATAACTAAAGTTTTGTTTAACATTCAGTAAGATACCATTCAGTATTAATTTCCCAAAGCTGTGGTATGGGGAGCCAGGCATGTCTAAGGTTCTGTTTAATACTTAGAGAAAATGAATTGATGTCATTTAGTGTTAATTTTTACAAAGTATGTGATCCGAGGAGCCAGGCATAACTAAGGTTCTGTTTAACACTTAGTAAGATACCATTAAGTATTAATTTCCCAAAGCTGTGGTCTGGGGTGCCGGGCATGTCTAAGGTTCTGTTTAATACTATGAAAAAATGAATAGATGTCATTGATTGTTAATTTTTCCAAAGTATGTGGTCCGAGGAGCCAGGCATAACCAAGGTTCTGTTTAACACTTTGTAAGATACCATTAAATATTAATTTTCCCAAAGCATATGGTCTAGGGAGCTTGGCATGTCTAAGGTTCTGTTTAATACTTAGAAAAAATGAATAGATGTCATTGAGTGTTAATTTTCCCAAAGTATGTGGTCCGAGGAGTCAGGCATAACTAAGGTTCTGTTTCACACTTTGTAAGATATCACAAAGTATTAATTTTCTCAAAGCTTATGGTTTTGGCAGCTAGGCATGTCTAAGGTTCTGTTTAATACTTAGAGAAAATAAATAGATGTCATTGAGTGTTAATTTTTCCAAAGTATGTGATCCGAGGAGCCAGGCATAACTAAGGTTCTGTTTAACACTTAGTAAGATACCATTAAGTATTAATTTCCCAAAGCTGTGGTCTGGGGAGCCGGGTATGTATAAGGTTCTGTTTAATACTTAGAAAAAATGAATAGATGTCATTGAGAGTTAATTTTTCCAAAGTATGTGGTCCGAGTAGCCAGGCATAACCAAGGTTCTGTTTAAGACTTAGTAAGATACCATTAAATATTAATTTTCCCAAAGCATATGGTCTAGGGAGCATGGCATGTCTAAGGTTCTGTTTAATACTTAGAAAAAATGAATAGATGTCATTGAGTGTTAATTTTCCCAAAGTACGTGGTCCGAGGAGTCAGGCATAACTAAGGTTCTGTTTCACACTTTGTAAGATATCACTAAGTATTAATTTTCTCAAAGCTTATGGTTTGGGCAGCTAGGCATGTCTAAGGTTCTGTTTAATACTTAGAGAAAATGAATAGATGTCATTGAGTGTTAATTTTCCGAAAGTATGTGGTCCGAGGAGCCAGGTATAACTAAAGTTTTGTTTAACATTCAGTAAGATACCATTCAGTATTAATTTCCCAAAGCTGTGGTATGGGGAGCCAGGCATGTCTAAGGTTCTGTTTAATACTTAGAGAAAATGAATAGATGTCATTGAGTGTTAACTTTTACAAAGTATGTGATCCGAGGAGCCAGGCATAACTAAGGTTCTGTTTAACACTTAGTAAGATACCATTAAGTGTTAATTTCCCAAAGCTGTGGTCTGGGGAGCCGGGCATGTCTAAGGTTCTGTTTAATACTAAGAAAAAATGAATAGATGTCATTGATTGTTAATTTTTCCAAAGTATGTGGTCCGAGGAGCCAGGCATAACCAAGGTTCTGTTTAACACTTTGTAAGATACGATTAAATATTAATTTTCCCAAAGCATATGGTCTAGGGAGCATGGCATGTCTAAGGTTCTGTTTAATACTTAGAAAAAATGAATAGATGTCATTGAGTGTTAATTTTCCCAAAGTATGTGGTCCGAGGAGTCAGGCATAACTAAGGTTCTGTTTCACACTTTGTAAGATATCACAAAGTATTAATTTTCTCAAAGCTTATGGTTTTGGCAGCTAGGCATGTCTAAGGTTCTGTTTAATACTTAGAGAAAATAAATAGATGTCATTGAGTGTTAATTTTTCCAAAGTATGTGATCCGAGGAGCCAGGCATAACTAAGGTTCTGTTTAACACTTAGTAAGATACCATTAAGTATTAATTTCCCAAAGCTGTGGTCTGGGGAGCCGGGTATGTATAAGGTTCTGTTTAATACTTAGAAAAAATGAATAGATGTCATTGAGAGTTAATTTTTCCAAAGTATGTGGTCCGAGTAGCCAGGCATAACCAAGGTTCTGTTTAAGACTTAGTAAGATACCATTAAATATTAATTTTCCCAAAGCATATGGTCTAGGGAGCATGGCATGTCTAAGGTTCTGTTTAATACTTAGAAAAAATGAATAGATGTCATTGAGTGTTAATTTTCCCAAAGTACGTGGTCCGAGGAGTCAGGCATAACTAAGGTTCTGTTTCACACTTTGTAAGATATCACTAAGTATTAATTTTCTCAAAGCTTATGGTTTGGGCAGCTAGGCATGTCTAAGGTTCTGTTTAATACTTAGAGAAAATGAATAGATGTCATTGAGTGTTAATTTTCCGAAAGTATGTGGTCCGAGGAGCCAGGTATAACTAAAGTTTTGTTTAACATTCAGTAAGATACCATTCAGTATTAATTTCCCAAAGCTGTGGTATGGGGAGCCAGGCATGTCTAAGGTTCTGTTTAATACTTAGAGAAAATGAATAGATGTCATTGAGTGTTAACTTTTACAAAGTATGTGATCCGAGGAGCCAGGCATAACTAAGGTTCTGTTTAACACTTAGTAAGATACCATTAAGTGTTAATTTCCCAAAGCTGTGGTCTGGGGAGCCGGGCATGTCTAAGGTTCTGTTTAATACTAAGAAAAAATGAATAGATGTCATTGATTGTTAATTTTTCCAAAGTATGTGGTCCGAGGAGCCAGGCATAACCAAGGTTCTGTTTAACACTTTGTAAGATACGATTAAATATTAATTTTCCCAAAGCATATGGTCTAGGGAGCATGGCATGTCTAAGGTTCTGTTTAATACTTAGAAAAAATGAATAGATGTCATTGAGTGTTAATTTTCCCAAAGTATGTGGTCCGAGGAGTCAGGCATAACTAAGGTTCTGTTTCACACTTTGCAAGATATCACTAAGTATTAATTTTCTCAAAGCTTATGGTTTGGGCAGCTAGGCATGTCTAAGGTTCTGTTTAATACTTAGAGAAAATGAATAGATGTCATTGAGTGTTAATTTTTCCAAAGTATGTGATCCGAGGAGCCAGGCATAACTAAGGTTCTGTTTAACACTTAGTAAGATACCATTAAGTATTAATTTCCCAAAGCTGTGGTCTGGGGTGCCGGGCATGTCTAAGGTTCTGTTTAATACTATGAAAAAATGAATAGATATCATTGATTGTTAATTTTTCCAAAGTATGTGGTCCGAGGAGCCAGGCATAACCAAGGTTCTGTTTAACACTTTGTAAGATACCATTAAATATTAATTTTCCCAAAGCATATGGTCTAGGGAGCTTGGCATGTCTAAGGTTCTGTTTAATACTTAGAAAAAATGAATAGATGTCATTGAGTGTTAATTTTCCCAAAGTATGTGGTCCGAGGAGTCAGGCATAACTAAGGTTCTGTTTCACACTTTGTAAGATATCACAAAGTATTAATTTTCTCAAAGCTTATGGTTTTGGCAGCTAGGCATGTCTAACGTTCTGTTTAATACTTAGAGAAAATAAATAGATGTCATTGAGTGTTAATTTTTCCAAAGTATGTGATCCGAGGAGCCAGGCATAACTAAGGTTCTGTTTAACACTTAGTAAGATACCATTAAGTATTAATTTCCCAAAGCTGTGGTCTGGGGAGCCGGGTATGTATAAGGTTCTGTTTAATACTTAGAAAAAATGAATAGATGTCATTGAGAGTTAATTTTTCCAAAGTATGTGATCCGAGGAGCCAGGCATAACCAAGGTTCTGTTTAAGACTTAGTAAGATACCATTAAATATTAATTTTCCCAAAGCATATGGTCTAGGGAGCATGGCATGTCTAAGGTTCTGTTTAATACTTAGAAAAAATGAATAGATGTCATTGAGAGTTAATTTTTCCAAAGTATGTGGTCCGAGGAGCTAGGCATAACCAAGGTTCTGTTTAACACTTAGTAAGATACCATTAAATATTAATTTTCCCAAAGCATATGGTCTAGGGAGCATGGCATGTCTAAGGTTCTGTTTAATACTTAGAAAAAATGAATAGATGTCATTGAGTGTTAATTTTCCCAAAGTATGTGGTCCGAGGAGTCAGGCATAACTAAGGTTCTGTTTCACACTTTGTAAGATATCACTAAGTATTAATTTTCTCAAAGCTTATGGTTTGGGCAGCTAGGCATGTCTAAGGTTCTGTTTAATACTTAGAGAAAATGAATAGATGTCATTGAGTGTTAATTTTCCCAAAGTATGTGGTCCGAGGAGCCAGGTATAACTAAAGTTTTGTTTAACATTCAGTAAGATACCATTCAGTATTAATTTCCCAAAGCTGTGGTATGGGGAGCCAGGCATGTCTAAGGTTCTGTTTAATACTTAGAGAAAATGAATTGATGTCATTTAGTGTTAATTTTTACAAAGTATGTGATCCGAGGAGCCAGGCATAACTAAGGTTCTGTTTAACACTTAGTAAGATACCATTAAGTATTAATTTCCCAAAGCTGTGGTCTGGGGTGCCGGGCATGTCTAAGGTTCTGTTTAATACTATGAAAAAATGAATAGATGTCATTGATTGTTAATTTTTCCAAAGTATGTGGTCCGAGGAGCCAGGCATAACCAAGGTTCTGTTTAACACTTTGTAAGATACCATTAAATATTAATTTTCCCAAAGCATATGGTCTAGGGAGCTTGGCATGTCTAAGGTTCTGTTTAATACTTAGAAAAAATGAATAGATGTCATTGAGTGTTAATTTTCCCAAAGTATGTGGTCCGAGGAGTCAGGCATAACTAAGGTTCTGTTTCACACTTTGTAAGATATCACAAAGTATTAATTTTCTCAAAGCTTATGGTTTTGGCAGCTAGGCATGTCTAAGGTTCTGTTTAATACTTAGAAAAAATGAATAGATGTCATTGAGTGTTAATTTTCCCAAAGTATGTGGTCCGAGGAGTCAGGCATAACTAAGGTTCTGTTTCACACTTTGCAAGATATCACTAAGTATTAATTTTCTCAAAGCTTATGGTTTGGGCAGCTAGGCATGTCTAAGGTTCTGTTTAATACTTAGAGAAAATGAATAGATGTCATTGAGTGTTAATTTTTCCAAAGTATGTGATCCGAGGAGCCAGGCATAACTAAGGTTCTGTTTAACACTTAGTAAGATACCATTAAGTATTAATTTCCCAAAGCTGTGGTCTGGGGTGCCGGGCATGTCTAAGGTTCTGTTTAATACTATGAAAAAATGAATAGATATCATTGATTGTTAATTTTTCCAAAGTATGTGGTCCGAGGAGCCAGGCATAACCAAGGTTCTGTTTAACACTTTGTAAGATACCATTAAATATTAATTTTCCCAAAGCATATGGTCTAGGGAGCTTGGCATGTCTAAGGTTCTGTTTAATACTTAGAAAAAATGAATAGATGTCATTGAGTGTTAATTTTCCCAAAGTATGTGGTCCGAGGAGTCAGGCATAACTAAGGTTCTGTTTCACACTTTGTAAGATATCACAAAGTATTAATTTTCTCAAAGCTTATGGTTTTGGCAGCTAGGCATGTCTAACGTTCTGTTTAATACTTAGAGAAAATAAATAGATGTCATTGAGTGTTAATTTTTCCAAAGTATGTGATCCGAGGAGCCAGGCATAACTAAGGTTCTGTTTAACACTTAGTAAGATACCATTAAGTATTAATTTCCCAAAGCTGTGGTCTGGGGAGCCGGGTATGTATAAGGTTCTGTTTAATACTTAGAAAAAATGAATAGATGTCATTGAGAGTTAATTTTTCCAAAGTATGTGGTCCGAGGAGCCAGGCATAACCAAGGTTCTGTTTAAGACTTAGTAAGATACCATTAAATATTAATTTTCCCAAAGCATATGGTCTAGGGAGCATGGCATGTCTAAGGTTCTGTTTAATACTTAGAAAAAATGAATAGATGTCATTGAGAGTTAATTTTTCCAAAGTATGTGGTCCGAGGAGCTAGGCATAACCAAGGTTCTGTTTAACACTTAGTAAGATACCATTAAATATTAATTTTCCCAAAGCATATGGTCTAGGGAGCATGGCATGTCTAAGGTTCTGTTTAATACTTAGAAAAAATGAATAGATGTCATTGAGTGTTAATTTTCCCAAAGTATGTGGTCCGAGGAGTCAGGCATAACTAAGGTTCTGTTTCACACTTTGTAAGATATCACTAAGTATTAATTTTCTCAAAGCTTATGGTTTGGGCAGCTAGGCATGTCTAAGGTTCTGTTTAATACTTAGAGAAAATGAATAGATGTCATTGAGTGTTAATTTTCCCAAAGTATGTGGTCCGAGGAGCCAGGTATAACTAAAGTTTTGTTTAACATTCAGTAAGATACCATTCAGTATTAATTTCCCAAAGCTGTGGTATGGGGAGCCAGGCATGTCTAAGGTTCTGTTTAATACTTAGAGAAAATGAATTGATGTCATTTAGTGTTAATTTTTACAAAGTATGTGATCCGAGGAGCCAGGCATAACTAAGGTTCTGTTTAACACTTAGTAAGATACCATTAAGTATTAATTTCCCAAAGCTGTGGTCTGGGGTGCCGGGCATGTCTAAGGTTCTGTTTAATACTATGAAAAAATGAATAGATGTCATTGATTGTTAATTTTTCCAAAGTATGTGGTCCGAGGAGCCAGGCATAACCAAGGTTCTGTTTAACACTTTGTAAGATACCATTAAATATTAATTTTCCCAAAGCATATGGTCTAGGGAGCTTGGCATGTCTAAGGTTCTGTTTAATACTTAGAAAAAATGAATAGATGTCATTGAGTGTTAATTTTCCCAAAGTATGTGGTCCGAGGAGTCAGGCATAACTAAGGTTCTGTTTCACACTTTGTAAGATATCACAAAGTATTAATTTTCTCAAAGCTTATGGTTTTGGCAGCTAGGCATGTCTAAGGTTCTGTTTAATACTTAGAGAAAATAAATAGATGTCATTGAGTGTTAATTTTTCCAAAGTATGTGATCCGAGGAGCCAGGCATAACTAAGGTTCTGTTTAACACTTAGTAAGATACCATTAAGTATTAATTTCCCAAAGCTGTGGTCTGGGGAGCCGGGTATGTATAAGGTTCTGTTTAATACTTAGAAAAAATGAATAGATGTCATTGAGAGTTAATTTTTCCAAAGTATGTGGTCCGAGGAGCCAGGCATAACCAAGGTTCTGTTTAAGACTTAGTAAGATACCATTAAATATTAATTTTCCCAAAGCATATGGTCTAGGGAGCATGGCATGTCTAAGGTTCTGTTTAATACTTAGAAAAAATGAATAGATGTCATTGAGTGTTAATTTTCCCAAAGTACGTGGTCCGAGGAGTCAGGCATAACTAAGGTTCTGTTTCACACTTTGTAAGATATCACTAAGTATTAATTTTCTCAAAGCTTATGGTTTGGGCAGCTAGGCATGTCTAAGGTTCTGTTTAATACTTAGAGAAAATGAATAGATGTCATTGAGTGTTAATTTTCCGAAAGTATGTGGTCCGAGGAGCCAGGTATAACTAAAGTTTTGTTTAACATTCAGTAAGATACCATTCAGTATTAATTTCCCAAAGCTGTGGTATGGGGAGCCAGGCATGTCTAAGGTTCTGTTTAATACTTAGAGAAAATGAATAGATGTCATTGAGTGTTAACTTTTACAAAGTATGTGATCCGAGGAGCCAGGCATAACTAAGGTTCTGTTTAACACTTAGTAAGATACCATTAAGTGTTAATTTCCCAAAGCTGTGGTCTGGGGAGCCGGGCATGTCTAAGGTTCTGTTTAATACTAAGAAAAAATGAATAGATGTCATTGATTGTTAATTTTTCCAAAGTATGTGGTCCGAGGAGCCAGGCATAACCAAGGTTCTGTTTAACACTTTGTAAGATACGATTAAATATTAATTTTCCCAAAGCATATGGTCTAGGGAGCATGGCATGTCTAAGGTTCTGTTTAATACTTAGAAAAAATGAATAGATGTCATTGAGTGTTAATTTTCCCAAAGTATGTGGTCCGAGGAGTCAGGCATAACTAAGGTTCTGTTTCACACTTTGCAAGATATCACTAAGTATTAATTTTCTCAAAGCTTATGGTTTGGGCAGCTAGGCATGTCTAAGGTTCTGTTTAATACTTAGAGAAAATGAATAGATGTCATTGAGTGTTAATTTTTCCAAAGTATGTGATCCGAGGAGCCAGGCATAACTAAGGTTCTGTTTAACACTTAGTAAGATACCATTAAGTATTAATTTCCCAAAGCTGTGGTCTGGGGTGCCGGGCATGTCTAAGGTTCTGTTTAATACTATGAAAAAATGAATAGATATCATTGATTGTTAATTTTTCCAAAGTATGTGGTCCGAGGAGCCAGGCATAACCAAGGTTCTGTTTAACACTTTGTAAGATACCATTAAATATTAATTTTCCCAAAGCATATGGTCTAGGGAGCTTGGCATGTCTAAGGTTCTGTTTAATACTTAGAAAAAATGAATAGATGTCATTGAGTGATAATTTTCCCAAAGTATGTGGTCCGAGGAGTCAGGCATAACTAAGGTTCTGTTTCACACTTTGTAAGATATCACAAAGCATTAATTTTCTCAAAGCTTATGGTTTTGGCAGCTAGGCATGTCTAACGTTCTGTTTAATACTTAGAAAAAATAAATAGATGTCATTGAGTGTTAATTTTTCCAAAGTATGTGATCCGAGGAGCCAGGCATAACTAAGGTTCTGTTTAACACTTAGTAAGATACCATTAAGTATTAATTTCCCAAAGCTGTGGTCTGGGGAGCCGGGTATGTATAAGGTTCTGTTTAATACTTAGAAAAAATGAATAGATGTCATTGAGAGTTAATTTTTCCAAAGTATGTGGTCCGAGGAGCCAGGCATAACCAAGGTTCTGTTTAAGACTTAGTAAGATACCATTAAATATTAATTTTCCCAAAGCATATGGTCTAGGGAGCATGGCATGCCTAAGGTTCTGTTTAATACTTAGAAAAAATGAATAGATGTCATTGAGAGTTAATTTTTCCAAAGTATGTGGTCCGAGGAGCTAGGCATAACCAAGGTTCTGTTTAACACTTAGTAAGATACCATTAAATATTAATTTTCCCAAAGCATATGGTCTAGGGAGCATGGCATGTCTAAGGTTCTGTTTAATACTTAGAAAAAATGAATAGATGTCATTGAGTGTTAATTTTCCCAAAGTATGTGGTCCGAGGAGTCAGGCATAACTAAGGTTCTGTTTCACACTTTGTAAGATATCACTAAGTATTAATTTTCTCAAAGCTTATGGTTTGGGCAGCTAGGCATGTCTAAGGTTCTGTTTAATACTTAGAGAAAATGAATAGATGTCATTGAGTGTTAATTTTCCCAAAGTATGTGGTCCGAGGAGCCAGGTATAACTAAAGTTTTGTTTAACATTCAGTAAGATACCATTCAGTATTAATTTCCCAAAGCTGTGGTATGGGGAGCCAGGCATGTCTAAGGTTCTGTTTAATACTTAGAGAAAATGAATTGATGTCATTTAGTGTTAATTTTTACAAAGTATGTGATCCGAGGAGCCAGGCATAACTAAGGTTCTGTTTAACACTTAGTAAGATACCATTAAGTATTAATTTCCCAAAGCTGTGGTCTGGGGTGCCGGGCATGTCTAAGGTTCTGTTTAATACTATGAACAAATGAATAGATGTCATTGATTGTTAATTTTTCCAAAGTATGTGGTCCGAGGAGCCAGGCATAACCAAGGTTCTGTTTAACACTTTGTAAGATACCATTAAATATTAATTTTCCCAAAGCATATGGTCTAGGGAGCTTGGCATGTCTAAGGTTCTGTTTAATACTTAGAAAAAATGAATAGATGTCATTGAGTGTTAATTTTCCCAAAGTATGTGGTCCGAGGAGTCAGGCATAACTAAGGTTCTGTTTCACACTTTGTAAGATATCACAAAGTATTAATTTTCTCAAAGCTTATGGTTTTGGCAGCTAGGCATGTCTAAGGTTCTGTTTAATACTTAGAGAAAATAAATAGATGTCATTGAGTGTTAATTTTTCCAAAGTATGTGATCCGAGGAGCCAGGCATAACTAAGGTTCTGTTTAACACTTAGTAAGATACCATTAAGTATTAATTTCCCGAAGCTGTGGTCTGGGGAGCCGGGTATGTATAAGGTTCTGTTTAATACTTAGAAAAAATGAATAGATGTCATTGAGTGTTAACTTTTACAAAGTATGTGATCCGAGGAGCCAGGCATAACTAAGGTTCTGTTTAACACTTAGTAAGATACCATTAAGTGTTAATTTCCCAAAGCTGTGGTCTGGGGAGCCGGGCATGTCTAAGGTTCTGTTTAATACTTAGAAAAAATGAATAGATGTCATTGATTGTTAATTTTTCCAAAGTATGTGGTCCGAGGAGCCAGGCATAACCAAGGTTCTGTTTAACACTTTGTAAGATACGATTAAATGTTAATTTTCCCAAAGCATATGGTCTAGGGAGCATGGCATGTCTAAGGTTCTGTTTAATACTTAGAAAAAATGAATAGATGTCATTGAGTGTTAATTTTCCCAAAGTATGTGGTCCGAGGAGTCAGGCATAACTAAGGTTCTGTTTCACACTTTGCAAGATATCACTAAGTATTAATTTTCTCAAAGCTTATGGTTTGGGCAGCTAGGCATGTCTAAGGTTCTGTTTAATACTTAGAGAAAATGAATAGATGTCATTGAGTGTTAATTTTTCCAAAGTATGTGATCCGAGGAGCCAGGCATAACTAAGGTTCTGTTTAACACTTAGTAAGATACCATTAAGTATTAATTTCCCAAAGCTGTGGTCTGGGGAGCCGGGTATGTATAAGGTTCTGTTTAATACTTAGAAAAAATGAATAGATGTCATTGAGAGTTAATTTTTCCAAAGTATGTGGTCCGAGGAGCCAGGCATAACCAAGGTCCTGTTTAACACTTAGTAAGATACCATTAAATATTAATTTTCCCAAAGCATATGGTCTAGGGAGCATGGCATGTCTAAGGTTCTGTTTAATACTTAGAAAAAATGAATAGATGTCATTGAGTGTTAATTTTCCCAAAGTATGTGGTCCGAGGAGTCAGGCATAACTAAGGTTCTGTTTCACACTTTGTAAGATATCACTAAGTATTAATTTTCTCAAAGCTTATGGTTTGGGCAGCTAGGCATGTCTAAGGTTCTGTTTAATACTTAGAGAAAATGAATAGATGTCATTGAGTGTTAATTTTCCCAAAGTATGTGGTCCGAGGAGCCAGGTATAACTAAAGTTTTGTTTAACATTCAGTAAGATACCATTCAGTATTAATTTCCTAAAGCTGTGGTATGGGGAGCCAGGCATGTCTAAGGTTCTGTTTCACACTTTGTAAGATACCATTAAATATTAATTTTCCCAAAGCATATGGTCTAGGGAGCATGGCATGTCTAAGGTTCTGTTTAATACTTAGAGAAAACGAATAGATGTCATTGAGTGTTAATTTTCCGAAAGTATGTGGTCCGAGGAGCCAGGTATAACTAAAGTTTTGTTTAACATTCAGTAAGATACCATTCAGTATTAATTTCCCAAAGCTGTGGTATGGGGAGCCAGGCATGTCTAAGGTTCTGTTTAATACTTAGAGAAAATGAATAGATGTCATTGAGTGTTAACTTTTACAAAGTATGTGATCCGAGGAGCCAGGCATAACTAAGGTTCTGTTTAACACTTAGTAAGATACCATTAAGTGTTAATTTCCCAAAGCTGTGGTCTGGGGAGCCGGGCATGTCTAAGGTTCTGTTTAATACTTAGAAAAAATGAATAGATGTCATTGATTGTTAATTTTTCCAAAGTATGTGGTCCGAGGAGCCAGGCATAACCAAGGTTCTGTTTAACACTTTGCAAGATACGATTAAATATTAATTTTCCCAAAGCATATGGTCTAGGGAGCATGGCATGTCTAAGGTTCTGTTTAATACTTAGAAAAAATGAATAGATGTCATTGAGTGTTAATTTTCCCAAAGTATGTGGTCCGAGGAGTCAGGCATAACTAAGGTTCTGTTTCACACTTTGCAAGATATCACTAAGTATTAATTTTCTCAAAGCTTATGGTTTGGGCAGCTAGGCATGTCTAAGGTTCTGTTTAATACTTAGAGAAAATGAATAGATGTCATTGAGTGTTAATTTTTCCAAAGTATGTGATCCGAGGAGCCAGGCATAACTAAGGTTCTGTTTAACACTTAGTAAGATACCATTAAGTATTAATTTCCCAAAGCTATGGTCTGGGGAGCCGGGTATGTATAAGGTTCTGTTTAATACTTACAAAAAATGAATAGATGTCA
This sequence comes from Quercus berberidifolia, assembly GCA_028535905.1. Classification (NCBI taxonomy): domain Eukaryota; kingdom Viridiplantae; phylum Streptophyta; class Magnoliopsida; order Fagales; family Fagaceae; genus Quercus; species Quercus berberidifolia. The sequence goes on along the minus strand of JAPQVW010000002.1, from coordinate 73,820,547 downwards.
TTGAGAGTTAATTTTTCCAAAGTATGTGGTCCGAGGAGCCAGGCATAACCAAGGTCCTGTTTAACACTTAGTAAGATACCATTAAATATTAATTTTCCCAATGCATATGGTCTAGGGAGCATGGCATGTCTAAGGTTCTGTTTAATACTTAGAAAAAATGAATAGATGTCATTGAGTGTTAATTTTCCCAAAGTATGTGGTCCGAGGAGTCAGGCATAACTAAGGTTCTGTTTCACACTTTGTAAGATATCACTAAGTATTAATTTTCTCAAAGCTTATGGTTTGGGCAGCTAGGCATGTCTAAGGTTCTGTTTAATACTTAGAGAAAATGAATAGATGTCATTGAGTGTTAATTTTCCCAAAGTATGTGGTCCGAGGAGCCAGGTATAACTAAAGTTTTGTTTAACATTCAGTAAGATACCATTCAGTATTAATTTCCTAAAGCTGTGGTATGGGGAGCCAGGCATGTCTAAGGTTCTGTTTCACACTTTGTAAGATACCATTAAATATTAATTTTCCCAAAGCATATGGTCTAGGGAGCATGGCATGTCTAAGGTTCTGTTTAATACTTAGAAAAAATGAATAGATGTCATTGAGTGTTAATTTTCCCAAAGTATGTGGTCCGAGGAGTCAGGCATAACTAAGGTTCTGTTTCACACTTTGTAAGATATCACTAAGTATTAATTTTCTCAAAGCTTATGGTTTGGGCAGCTAGGCATGTCTAAGGTTCTGCTTAATACTTAGAGAAAATGAATAGATGTCATTGAGTGTTAATTTTCCCAAAGTATGTGGTCCGAGGAGCCAGGTATAACTAAAGTTTTGTTTAACATTCAGTAAGATACCATTCAGTATTAATTTCCCAAAGCTGTGGTATGGGGAGCCAGGCATGTCTAAGGTTCTGTTTAATACTTAGAGAAAATGAATTGATGTCATTGAGTGTTAATTTTTACAAAGTATGTGATCCGAGGTGCCAGGCATAACTAAGGTTCTGTTTAACACTTAGTAAGATACCATTAAGTATTAATTTCCCAAAGCTGTGGTCTGGGGAGCCGGGCATGTCTAAGGTTCTGTTTAATACTTAGAGAAAATGAATAGATGTCATTGAGTGTTAATTTTCCCAAAGTATGTGGTCCGAGGAGCCAGGTATAACTAAAGTTTTGTTTAACATTCAGTAAGATACCATTCAGTATTAATTTCCTAAAGCTGTGGTATGGGGAGCCAGGCATGTCTAAGGTTCTGTTTCACACTTTGTAAGATACCATTAAATATTAATTTTCCCAAAGCATATGGTCTAGGGAGCATGGCATGTCTAAGGTTCTGTTTAATACTTAGAAAAAATGAATAGATGTCATTGAGTGTTAATTTTCCCAAAGTATGTGGTCCGATGAGCCAGGCATAACTAAGGTTCTGTTTAACACTTAGTAAGATACCATTAAGTATTAATTTCCCAAAGCATATGGTCTAGGAACCATGGCATGTCTAAGGTTCTGTTTAATACTTAGAAAAAATGAATAGATGTCATTGAGTGTTAATTTTTCCAAAGTATGTGATCCGAGGAGCCAGGCATAGCTAAGGTTCTGTTTAACACTTAGTAAGATACCACTAATTATTAATTTTCTCAAAACATATGGTTTGGGGAGCTAGGCATGTCTAAGGTTCTGTTTAATACTTAGAGAAAATGAATAGATGTCATTGAGTGTTAATTTTCTCAAAGTATGTGGTCCGAGGAGCCAGGTATAACTAAAGTTTTGTTTAACATTTAGTAAGATACCATTAAGTATTAATTTACCAAAGCTGTGGTCTAGGGAGCCAGGCATGTCTAAGGTTCTGTTTAATACTTAGAAAAAATGAATAGATGTCATTGAGTGTTAATTTTTCCAAAGTATGTGGTCCGAGGAGCCAGGTATAACTAAGGTTCTGTTTAACACTTACTAAGATACCATTAAGTATTAATTTTCCCAAAGCATATGGTCTAGGGAGCTAGGAATGTTTAAGGTTCTGTTTAATACTTAGAGAAAATGAATAGATGTCATTGAGTGTTAATTTTCCCAAAGTATGTGGTCCGAGGAGCCAGGCATAACTAAGGTTCTGTTTAACACTTAATTAGATACCATTATGTATTAATTTCCCAAAGCTGTGGTCTGGGGAGCCAAGCATGTCTAAGGTTCTGTTTAATACTTAGAGAAAATGAATTGATTTTATTGAGTGTTAATTTTTCCAAAGTATGTGATCCGAGGAGCCAGGCATAACTAAGGTTCTGTTTAACACTTAGTAAGATACCACTAATTATTAATTTTCTCAAAACATATGGTTTGGGGAGCTAGGCTTGTCTAAGGTTCTGTTTAATACTTAGAGAAAATGAATAGATGTCATTGAGTGTTAATTTTCTCGAAGTATGTGGTCCGAGGAGCCAGGTATAACTAAAGTTTTGTTTAACATTTAGTAAGATACCATTAAGTATTAATTTACCAAAGCTGTGGTCTGGGGAGCCAGGCATGTTTAAGGTTCTGTTTAATACTTAGAAAAAATGAATAGATGTCATTGAGTGTTAATTTTTCCAAAGTATGTGGTCCGAGGAGCCAGGTATAACTAAGGTTTTGTTTAACACTTACTAAGATACCATTAAGTATTAATTTTCCCAAAGCATATGGTCTAGGGAGCTAGGCATGTTTAAGGTTCTGTTTAATACTTAGAAAAAATGAATAGATGTCATTGAGTGTTAATTTTCCCAAAGTATATGGTCCGAGGAGCCAGACATAACTAAGGTTCTGTTTAACACTTTGAAAGATACCATTAAGTATTAATTTTCCCAAAACATGTGGTCTGGGGAGCCAAGCGTGTCTAAGGTTCTGTTGAATACTTAGAAAAAATGAATAGATGTCATTGAGTGTTAATTTTTCCAAAGAATGTGGTCCGAGGAGCCAGGCATAACTAAGGTTCTGTTTAACACTTATAAAGAGACCATTAAGTATTAATTTTCCCTAAGCATGTGGTTTGGGGAGACAGGCATGTCTAAGGTTCTGCTTAATACTTAGAGAAAATGAATAGATGTCATTGAGTTTTAATTTTCCCCAAAATTTGTGGTCCGAGGAGCCAGACATAACTAAGGTTCTGTTTAACACTTAGAAAGATACCATTAATTATTAATTTTCCCTAAGCATGTGGTTTGGGGAGACAGGCATGTCTAAGGTTCTGCTTAATACTTAGAAAAAATGAATAGATGTCACTGAGTGTTAATTTTCCCATAGTATGTGGTCCGAGGAGTCAGGCATAACTAAGGTTCTGTTTAACACTCTGTAAGATATCACTAATTATTAATTTTCTCAAAGCTTATGGTTTGGGGAGCTAGGCATGTCTAAGGCTCTGTTTAATAGTTATAGAAAATGAATAGATGTCATTGAGTGTTAATTTTCCCAAAGTATGTGGTCCGAGGAGCCAGGTATTACTAAGGTTCTGCTTAACACTTAGTAAGATACCATTAAGTATTAATTTACCAAAGCTGTGGTCTGGGGAGCCAGGCATGTCTAAGGTTCTGTTTAATACTTAGAAAAAATGAATAGATGTCATTGAGTGTTAATTTTTCCAAAGTATGTGGTCCGAGGAGCCAGGTATAACTAAGGTTCTGTTTAACACTTAGTAAGATACCATTAAGTATTAATTTCCCAAAGCTGTGGTCTGGGGAGCCAGGCATGTCTAAGGTTCTGTTTAATACTTAGAGAAAATGAATAGATGTCATTGAGTGTTAATTTTTCCAAAGTATGTGATCCGAGGAGCCAGGCATAACTAAGGTTCTGTTTAACACTTAGTAAGATACCATTAAGTATTAATTTCCCAAAGCTGTGGTCTGGGGAGCCAGGCATGTCTAAGGTTCTGTTTAATACTTAGAGAAAATGAATAGATGTCATTGAGTGTTAATTTTTCCAAATTATGTGATCCGAGGAGCCAGGCATAACTAAGGTTCTGTTTAACACTTAGTAAGATACCACTAATTGTTAATTTTCTCAAAACATATGGTTTGGGGAGCTAGGCATGTCTAAGGTTCTGTTTAATACTTAGAGAAAATGAATAGATGTCATTGAGTGTTAATTTTCTCAAAGTATGTGGTCCGAGGAGCCAGGTATAACTAAAGTTTTGTTTTGCATTTAGTAAGATACCATTAAGTATTAATTTACCAAAGCTGTGGTCTGGGGAGCCAGGCATGTCTAAGGTTCTGTTTAATACTTAGAAAAAATGAATAGATGTCATTGAGTGTTAATTTTTCCAAAGTATGTGGTCCGAGGAGCCAGGTATAACTAAGGTTCTGTTTAACACTTACTAAGATACCATTAAGTATTAATTTTCCCAAAGCATATGGTCTAGGGAGCCAGGCATGTCTAAGGTTCTGTTTAATACTTAGAGAAAACGAATAGATGTCATTGAGTGTTAATTTTCCCAAAGTATGTGGTCCGAGGAGCCAGTCATAACTAAGGTTCTGTTTAACACTTAGTAAGATACCATTAAGTATTAATTTCCCAAAGCTGTGGTCTGGGGAGCCAGGCATGTCTAAGGTTCTGTTTAATACTTAGAGAAAATGAATAGATGTCATTGTGTGTTAATTTTTCCAAAGTATGTGATCCGAGGAACCAGGTATAACTAACGTTCTGTTTAACACTTAGTAAGATACCATTAAATATTAATTTTCCCAAAGCATATGGTCTAGGGAGCAAGGCATGTCTAAGGTTCTGTTTAATACTTAGAAAAAATGAATAGATGTCATTGAGTGTTAATTTTCCCAAAGTATGTGTTCCGAGGAGTCAGGCATAACTAAGGTTCTGTTTAACACTTTGTAAGATATCACTAAGTATTAATTTTCTTAAAGCTTATGGTTTGGGGAGCTAGGCATGTCTAAGTTTCTGTTTAATACTTAGAGAAAATGAATAGATGTCATTGAGTGTTAATTTTCCCAAAGTATGTGGTCCGAGGAGCCAGGTATAACTAAAGTTTTGTGTAAGGTTGAATTTATTCAACCATCTAATTGGCTTTATTCCGTGCCAAATTTGCTTGTAATTCAGCATTTAGTAACCCTGTATTTAGGTGGGTTTGATGTAAGGGTAGTGAGTGAGATAGAGTGAAGATTGCTCAAGAGTTTGCAAGAAAACAGAGACTCGCGGCTGGGACTCGCGGGTGACTCGCGGCTGCAAGCCGCCAGAAGCAGCACACGTGCCAAGCATGCTGGAAGATGAACAATCATGCTAGCTGGAGCGCTACAGGACAAAACAGGACGACTGGCCACACGGTTATCTCGCGACTGGATCTCGCGACTTGGTCAAGCCGCGAGGTCCAGCCGCGAGCCACCCCTGTTTTGTTAAACCTGACGTTTCACATTCCTCTCCTACTCCAGTATAAATACCCCTTTTACCCACGATTGAAAGAGAGCTTCCAGAGAGAATTTTGAGAGAGAAACCCTAAAGAAAAACCAGATTGTTTCACCCACAATCTCTACCTTAGAGTCTCTTCAAATTCCTTAACTTTCTTCCTCTCCATTGTCAAATCCTTGAGAGGCATTATACCAAACCTGGTTCTCACCATCATCATCACTGTGAGACAGTTGTTTGGATTTCTGGGAAGCAGTTAGGAAGGAACCAATCTTCATTGGTTGATGCTATGGTCCAATAGCGAAATCCGGGAAGCTAGAAAAGAAAAAGGTTCGGCGCAACCTCGTTGGAGCAAGAAGCTTTTAGGGCTTAGGTGCACTGGGTAGATTAGGCTTGGAGGTTCTATTGCTGTCCTTGTATCCCAACTGTATTTTCTAGTGGATTACTTACCGCTTGGAGGGCGGCGGAGAGGTTTTACGCCGAGGGCTTCGGTTTCCTCTTCGATAACACATCGCGTGTTGTCTTTGTGTTTGCATCTTCCTTCCTCTCTATCTTTGCCTTTTCATTTATCTGCTGTGGATTTTAATTTGTTATGGCTTAGATAGTATTTAATCAATTTCATATTATAGCATATGTTAAGTTTCCGCACACTAGTTGTTTGACATATTGCTTGATTTGATTAAGTTGTAATTTGGGGGTCTAAACGTTCAAAGGTGTTTTTACACGTTTTTGAAATTTCAATTGGTATCAGAGCGGGTACACTGATATTGGTTTCATTACCACTGTGTGATCCTTGACTCCCTTTTGAGATGGATAGGTCTCAATCCCTAAATGCACCTCCATATTTTGATGGTAGTAATTATGCTTTTTGGAAGGTTCGCATGAGAGCTTTTCTGTGTTCTATTGATGAATCCGTTTGGGATGCTGTTGAGATTGGTTGGACCAAACCTGAGGCAGCCAAATCCACATGGGATAAGGCAGCACTTGCTGCATCTAATGCTAATAGTAAAGCACTCAATGCTATTTTCTGTGGTGTGTCTCCAGATGAATTTCACAGGATTTCTCATATTACCGTTGCCAAAGAAGCATGGGAGATTTTGGAAACCACCTATGAAGGCACGAAGAAAGTGAAAGGCACCAAGTTACAAATGCTGACCACTCGGTTTGAAGAACTCAAAATGAGTGAGGATGAGCCTTTTGACTCTTTCTATGGGAAGCTAAATGAAGTGGTTGTCAGCAAGTTCAACTTGGGGGAGAAAACGGAGGACTCAAAGATTGTAAGGAAGATCCTTCGATCATTGCCGGAAAGTTTTCGTGCTAAAGTGACAGCAATTGAAGAGAGCAAGGACCTCGATGACATCAAAGTGCAGGAGCTGGTTGGTTCTCTTCAGACTTATGACATGTCGCTGCCCAATCAACGGAAGAGTAAATCTCTTGCTCTAACCATTAATGAGAAGGTGGAAGATCAAGACTCATCAGGAGAAGATGTGGTTGACAAAGATGTTGCATACCTTGTCAAAAATTTCAGAAAGTTCTTGAAATTTAAAAATAATGGCAAATTTGATGATAAAAGAAAATTCCAAAGTTCTGGAAGGGAGAAGAGGGAATTCAAAAAGAAAGATGGAAAAGAATCCCAATCCACACAAGGTGTCACTTGTTTCGAATGTAACGGACATGGACACTTTAAGAAGGAATGTCCAAATTATTTGAAATCGAAAGGTAAAGTGTGTGCCACGACCTTGAGTGACTCAGATTCGTCTGACTCAGAATCTGAAGAGAGCTGTGATGGAGAGGGGAACTATTCGGCTTTTATGACTATTGCTCATGTTGAGTCTTCAGATGAGCTGAATCTGCTTGTGCGAGACCTTGGAGAACATAGTGATGATGAATCACTAGGAATTGTTGAAGAATCGGATGCTGAAGAAGATGGAAGCACAGCAAATCTTCAGGAGAATTATAACTCACTCTTGGAGAAGTCCGGGGAATACACAAGGGTGGCCAATGCTGCTGTGAGAAAAATGAAAAAGGCTGAGGAGGACTACAAAAGTCTCCTAATCCGATATAGGGAGGCCAAATGTGAGATAGAAACTCTGAATGGTGAGTTGTCCGAAACTTACACAAAAGTAAGATTTCTTGAGAGTGAGGTTGTGCAAGCAAATGCTAAAGTAGAGAGGGTCACCACCAAGAAGCTAGATGATGTTATCTCATCTCAAAAGAGCTTTTCAGACAAATCCGGATTGGGATATACTGGAGGAAGTAGTTCATCTGGAAATGTCACTAAAGAAGTGAAGTTTGTAAAGGCCAAAGATCCAGTTGTAGCTAACCTTACTGGTGAGAAGCTCGAAGTGGAGGAGAAGAAGAATGTGGTGAACCAACGGATGTTAAATCCTCGTAATCAGTCTGTGGACAGGTCTGAATCTCGTGCCAAGTCACGTCCACAACCACAAAGAGGTCCTAGAGGAACCTATGTGTGCCATTATTGCGGACTTCAAGGGCATACTCGACCAAATTGCCAAAAGCTGAGAGCAAAGAACAGTGCAACTCCTCAAAGGTCAGGAGGACCTAGAAATGATAGAAGAATTTGGGCTGGAGATCAATCTAGAGATCAGAATGGTGATCCCGGAATGATGAACGTGATGAAGATGATTGGTGTATTCACCAACTGCTTGGAAAGCTTCTCACGAAGGTTTGAAAGCCCTAACTCCCGTACCCAATCCTATATGGAAATCACCCCAAACGCAAGTGACGTGTGGGTGAAAAAGGGTACTCATGCATAAGCATTACAACATGTCCATGCATTAATACTTCCTATGTTTTGTGACTATGTTTGTTTGTTTTGCTTGCTATTTTTGCTGTTGATTGTTTGCTTGTCTACTTGTGAATATCTTTAATTTTGTCGTATCAATCTTTTTGTTTCTTGTGTCAAAAATCCAAAAATCACATAAAAATTAGAAAATCAAAAAGCTTGATTGATTTTGTTGAGTTTTGTCTCAAAACTTGTTTTGCCTTGTACCTTTGTGCTAATGGCTTTGTGCATTTTCGAGCATTGCTTGTTTTCATGCACTTATATTAACTGTGGGAAAAATCTTGAAATCTATGTGATTGTTGTAAATTGATCTTCAAACTTGTCATGAATGATTAGTGAATGGTTTTGTTGATCTTGAGACATGCATAGACTTGTGTCTATATATCTTCCCACTCTTTATTTTTGTTTTGCTAAAAAGAGCTCACCAAATGTAAATCTACAAATGAAAAGAGATATTGAGCTGCAAAAGCCTGTCGCACATTCTAGTATTTGACTAGGAAAAAGGGTAAGCGACCTTATATTAAAGTGAATGTTTATTCAAAAAGCCAAAGGCTTATTAAGATACCATTAAATATTAATTTTCCCAAAGCATATGGTCTAGGGAGCATGGCATGTCTAAGGTTCTGTTTAATACTTAGAAAAAATGAATAGATGTCATTGAGTGTTAATTTTCCCAAAGTATGTGGTCCGAGGAGTCAGGCATAACTAAGGTTCTGTTTCACACTTTGTAAGATATCACTAAGTATTAATTTTCTCAAAGCTTATGGTTTGGGTAGCTAGGCATGTCTAAGGTTCTGTTTAATACTTAGAGAAAATGAATAGATGTCATTGAGTGTTAATTTTCCCAAAGTATGTGGTCCGAGGAGCCAGGTATAACTAAAGTTTTGTTTAACATTCAGTAAGATACCATTCAGTATTAATTTCCTAAAGCTGTGGTATGGGGAGCCAGGCATGTCTAAGGTTCTGTTTCACACTTTGTAGGATACCATTAAATATTAATTTTCCCAAAGCATATGGTCTAGGGAGCATGGCATGTCTAAGGTTCTGTTTAATACTTAGAAAAAATGAATAGATGTCATTGAGTGTTAATTTTCCCAAAGTATGTGGTCCGATGAGCCAGGCATAACTAAGGTTCTGTTTAACACTTAGTAAGATACCATTAAGTATTAATTTCCCAAAGCATATGGTCTAGGAACCATGGCATGTCTAAGGTTCTGTTTAATACTTAGAAAAAATGAATAGATGTCATTGAGTGTTAATTTTTCCAAAGTATGTGATCCGAGGAGCCAGGCATAGCTAAGGTTCTGTTTAACACTTAGTAAGATACCACTAATTATTAATTTTCTCAAAACATATGGTTTGGGGAGCTAGGCATGTCTAAGGTTCTGTTTAATACTTAGAGAAAATGAATAGATGTCATTGAGTGTTAATTTTCTCAAAGTATGTGGTCCGAGGAGCCAGGTATAACTAAAGTTTTGTTTAACATTTAGTAAGATACCATTAAGTATTAATTTACCAAAGCTGTGGTCTAGGGAGCCAGGCATGTCTAAGGTTCTGTTTAATACTTAGAAAAAATGAATAGATGTCATTGAGTGTTAATTTTTCCAAAGTATGTGGTCCGAGGAGCCAGGTATAACTAAGGTTCTGTTTAACACTTACTAAGATACCATTAAGTATTAATTTTCCCAAAGCATATGGTCTAGGGAGCTAGGAATGTTTAAGGTTCTGCTTAATACTTAGAGAAAATGAATAGATGTCATTGAGTGTTAATTTTCCCAAAGTATGTGGTCCGAGGAGCCAGGCATAACTAAGGTTCTGTTTAACACTTAATTAGATACCATTAAGTATTAATTTCCCAAAGCTGTGGTCTGGGGAGCCAAGCATGTCTAAGGTTCTGTTTAATACTTAGAGAAAATGAATTGATTTTATTGAGTGTTAATTTTTCCAAAGTATGTGATCCGAGGAGCCAGGCATAACTAAGGTTCTGTTTAACACTTAGTAAGATACCACTAATTATTAATTTTCTCAAAACATATGGTTTGGGGAGCTAGGCTTGTCTAAGGTTCTGTTTAATACTTAGAGAAAATGAATAGATGTCATTGAGTGTTAATTTTCTCAAAGTATGTGGTCCGAGGAGCCAGGTATAACTAAAGTTTTGTTTAACATTTAGTAAGATACCATTAAGTATTAATTTACCAAAGCTGTGGTCTGGGGAGCCAGGCATGTTTAAGGTTCTGTTTAATACTTAGAAAAAATGAATAGATGTCATTGAGTGTTAATTTTTCCAAAGTATGTGGTCCGAGGAGCCAGGTATAACTAAGGTTTTGTTTAACACTTACTAAGATACCATTAAGTATTAATTTTCCCAAAGCATATGGTCTAGGGAGCTAGGCATGTTTAAGGTTCTGTTTAATACTTAGAAAAAATGAATAGATGTCATTGAGTGTTAATTTTCCCAAAGTATATGGTCCGAGGAGCCAGACATAACTAAGGTTCTGTTTAACACTTTGAAAGATACCATTAAGTATTAATTTTCCCAAAACATGTGGTCTGGGGAGCCAAGCGTGTCTAAGGTTCTGTTGAATACTTAGAAAAAATGAATAGATGTCATTGAGTGTTAATTTTTCCAAAGAATGTGGTCCGAGGAGCCAGGCATAACTAAGGTTCTGTTTAACACTTATAAAGAGACCATTAAGTATTAATTTTCCCTAAGCATGTGGTTTGGGGAGACAGGCATGTCTAAGGTTCTGCTTAATACTTAGAGAAAATGAATAGATGTCATTGAGTTTTAATTTTCCCCAAAATTTGTGGTCCGAGGAGCCAGACATAACTAAGGTTCTGTTTAACACTTAGAAAGATACCATTAATTATTAATTTTCCCTAAGCATGTGGTTTGGGGAGACAGGCATGTCTAAGGTTCTGCTTAATACTTAGAAAAAATGAATAGATGTCACTGAGTGTTAATTTTCCCATAGTATGTGGTCCGAGGAGTCAGGCATAACTAAGGTTCTGTTTAACACTCTGTAAGATATCACTAATTATTAATTTTCTCAAAGCTTATGGTTTGGGGAGCTAGGCATGTCTAAGGCTCTGTTTAATAGTTATAGAAAATGAATAGATGTCATTGAGTGTTAATTTTCCCAAAGTATGTGGTCCGAGGAGCCAGGTATAACTAAGGTTCTGCTTAACACTTAGTAAGATACCATTAAGTATTAATTTACCAAAGCTGTGGTCTGGGGAGCCAGGCATGTCTAAGGTTCTGTTTAATACTTAGAAAAAATGAATAGATGTCATTGAGTATTAATTTTTTCAAAGTATGTGGTCCGAGGAGCCAGGTATAACTAAGGTTCTGTTTAACACTTAGTAAGATACCATTAAGTATTAATTTCCCAAAGCTGTGGTCTGGGGAGCCAGGCATGTCTAAGGTTCTGTTTAATACTTAGAGAAAATGAATAGATGTCATTGAGTGTTAATTTTTCCAAAGTATGTGATCCGAGGAGCCAGGCATAACTAAGGTTCTGTTTAACACTTAGTAAGATACCATTAAGTATTAATTTCCCAAAGCTGTGGTCTGGGGAGCCAGGCATGTCTAAGGTTCTGTTTAATACTTAGAGAAAATGAATAGATGTCATTGAGTGTTAATTTTTCCAAATTATGTGATCCGAGGAGCCAGGCATAACTAAGGTTCTGTTTAACACTTAGTAAGATACCACTAATTGTTAATTTTCTCAAAACATGTGGTTTGGGGAGCTAGGCATGTCTAAGGTTCTGTTTAATACTTAGAGAAAATGAATAGATGTCATTGAGTGTTAATTTTCTCAAAGTATGTGGTCCGAGGAGCCAGGTATAACTAAAGTTTTGTTTTGCATTTAGTAAGATACCATTAAGTATTAATTTACCAAAGCTGTGGTCTGGGGAGCCAGGCATGTCTAAGGTTCTGTTTAATACTTAGAAAAAATGAATAGATGTCATTGAGTGTTAATTTTTCCAAAGTATGTGGTCCGAGGAGCCAGGTATAACTAAGGTTCTGTTTAACACTTACTAAGATACCATTAAGTATTAATTTTCCCAAAGCATATGGTCTAGGGAGCCAGGCATGTCTAAGGTTCTGTTTAATACTTAGAGAAAACGAATAGATGTCATTGAGTGTTAATTTTCCCAAAGTATGTGGTCCGAGGAGCCAGTCATAACTAAGGTTCTGTTTAACACTTAGTAAGATACCATTAAGTATTAATTTCCCAAAGCTGTGGTCTGGGGAGCCAGGCATGTCTAAGGTTCTGTTTAATACTTAGAGAAAATGAATAGATGTCATTGTGTGTTAATTTTTCCAAAGTATGTGATCCGAGGAACCAGTATAACTAACGTTCTGTTTAACACTTAGTAAGATACCATTAAATATTAATTTTCCCAAAGCATATGGTCTAGGGAGCAAGGCATGTCTAAGGTTCTGTTTAATACTTAGAAAAAATGAATAGATGTCATTGAGTGTTAATTTTCCCAAAGTATGTGTTCCGAGGAGTCAGGCATAACTAAGGTTCTGTTTAACACTTTGTAAGATATCACTAAGTATTAATTTTCTTAAAGCTTATGGTTTGGGGAGCTAGGCATGTCTAAGTTTCTGTTTAATACTTAGAGAAAATGAATAGATGTCATTGAGTGTTAATTTTCCCAAAGTATGTGGTCCGAGGAGCCAGGTATAACTAAAGTTTTGTGTAAGGTTGAATTTATTCAACCATCTAATTGGCTTTATTCCGTGCCAAATTTGCTTGTAATTCAGCATTTAGTAACCCTGTATTTAGGTGGGTTTGATGTAAGGGTAGTGAGTGAGATAGAGTGAAGATTGCTCAAGAGTTTGCAAGAAAACAGAGACTCGCGGCTGGGACTCGCGGGTGACTCGCGGCTGCAAGCCGCCAGAAGCAGCACACGTGCCAAGCATGCTGGAAGATGAACAATCATGCTAGCTGGAGCGCTACAGGACAAAACAGGACGACTGGCCACACGGTTATCTCGCGACTGGATCTCGCGACTTGGTCAAGCCGCGAGGTCCAGCCGCGAGCCACCCCTGTTTTGTTAAACCTGACGTTTCACATTCCTCTCCCACTCCAGTATAAATACCCCTTTTACCCACGATTGAAAGAGAGCTTCCAGAGAGAATTTTGAGAGAGAAACCCTAAAGAAAAACCAGATTGTTTCACCCACAATCTCTACCTTAGAGTCTCTTCAAATTCCTTAACTTTCTTCCTCTCCATTGTCAAATCCTTGAGAGGCATTATACCAAACCTGGTTCTCACCATCATCATCACTGTGAGACAGTTGTTTGGATTTCTGGGAAGCAGTTAGGAAGGAACCAATCTTCATTGGTTGATGCTATGGTCCAATAGCGAAATTCGGGAAGCTAGAAAAGAAAAAGGTTCGGCGCAACCTCGTTGGAGCAAGAAGCTTTTAGGGCTTAGGTGCACTGGGTAGATTAGGCTTGGAGGTTCTATTGCTGTCCTTGTATCCCAACTGTATTTTCTAGTGGATTACTTACCGCTTGGAGGGCGGCGGAGAGGTTTTACGCCGAGGGCTTCGGTTTCCTCTTCGATAACACATCGCGTGTTGTCTTTGTGTTTGCATCTTCCTTCCTCTCTATCTTTGCCTTTTCATTTATCTGCTGTGGATTTTAATTTGTTATGGCTTAGATAGTATTTAATCAATTTCATATTATAGCATATGTTAAGTTTCCGCACACTAGTTGTTTGACATATTGCTTGATTTGATTAAGTTGTAATTTGGGGGTCTAAACGTTCAAAGGTGTTTTTACACGTTTTTGAAATTTCAATTGGTATCAGAGCGGGTACACTGATATTGGTTTCATTACCACTGTGTGATCCTTGACTCCCTTTTGAGATGGATAGGTCTCAATCCCTAAATGCACCTCCATATTTTGATGGTAGTAATTATGCTTTTTGGAAGGTTCGCATGAGAGCTTTTCTGTGTTCTATTGATGAATCCGTTTGGGATGCTGTTGAGATTGGTTGGACCAAACCTGAGGCAGCCAAATCCACATGGGATAAGGCAGCACTTGCTGCATCTAATGCTAATAGTAAAGCACTCAATGCTATTTTCTGTGGTGTGTCTCCAGATGAATTTCACAGGATTTCTCATATTACCGTTGCCAAAGAAGCATGGGAGATTTTGGAAACCACCTATGAAGGCACGAAGAAAGTGAAAGGCACCAAGTTACAAATGCTGACCACTCGGTTTGAGGAACTCAAAATGAGTGAGGATGAGCCTTTTGACTCTTTCTATGGGAAGCTAAATGAAGTGGTTGTCAGCAAGTTCAACTTGGGGGAGAAAACGGAGGACTCAAAGATTGTAAGGAAGATCCTTCGATCATTGCCGGAAAGTTTTCGTGCTAAAGTGACAGCAATTGAAGAGAGCAAGGACCTCGATGACATCAAAGTGCAGGAGCTGGTTGGTTCTCTTCAGACTTATGACATGTCACTGCCCAATCAACGGAAGAGTAAATCTCTTGCTCTAAAGACCATTAATGAGAAGGTGGAAGATCAAGACTCATCAGGAGAAGATGTGGTTGACAAAGATGTTGCATACCTTGTCAAAAATTTCAGAAAGTTCTTGAAATTCAAAAATAATGGCAAATTTGATGATAAAAGAAAATTCCAAAGTTCTGGAAGGGAGAAGAGGGAATTCAAAAAGAAAGATGGAAAAGAATCCCAATCCACACAAGGTGTCACTTGTTTCGAATGTAACGGACATGGACACTTTAAGAAGGAATGTCCAAATTATTTGAAATCGAAAGGTAAAGTGTGTGCCACGACCTTGAGTGACTCAGATTCGTCTGACTCAGAATCTGAAGAGAGCTGTGATGGAGAGGGGAACTATTCGGCTTTTATGACTATTGCTCATGTTGAGTCTTCAGATGAGCTGAATCTGCTTGTGCGAGACCTTGGAGAACATAGTGATGATGAATCACTAGGAATTATTGAAGAATCGGATGCTGAAGAAGATGGAAGCACAGCAAATCTTCAGGAGAATTATAACTCACTCTTGGAGAAGTCCGGGGAATACACAAGGGTGGCCAATGCTGCTGTGAGAAAAATGAAAAAGGCTGAGGAGGACTACAAAAGTCTCCTAATCCGATATAGGGAGGCCAAATGTGAGATAGAAACTCTGAATGGTGAGTTGTCCGAAGCTTACACAAAAGTAAGATTTCTTGAGAGTGAGGTTGTGCAAGCAAATGCTAAAGTAGAGAGGGTCACCACCAAGAAGCTAGATGATGTTATCTCATCTCAAAAGAGCTTTTCAGACAAATCCGGATTGGGATATACCGGAGGAAGTAGTTCATCTGGAAATGTCACTAAAGAAGTGAAGTTTGTAAAGGCCAAAGATCCAGTTGTAGCTAACCTTACTGGTGAGAAGCTCGAAGTGGAGGAGAAGAAGAATGTGGTGAACCAACGGATGTTAAATCCTCGTAATCAGTCTGTGGACAGGTCTGAATCTCGTGCCAAGTCACGTCCACAACCACAAAGAGGTCCTAGAGGAACCTATGTGTGCCATTATTGCGGACTTCAAGGGCATACTCGACCAAATTGCCAAAAGCTGAGAGCAAAGAACAGTGCAACTCCTCAAAGGTCAGGAGGACCTAGAAATGATAGAAGAATTTGGGCTGGAGATCAATCTAGAGATCAGAATGGTGATCCCGGAATGATGAACGTGATGAAGATGATTGGTGTATTCACCAACTGCTTGGAAAGCTTCTCACGAAGGTTTGAAAGCCCTAACTCCCGTACCCAATCCTATATGGAAATCACCCCAAACGCAAGTGACGTGTGGGTGAAAAAGGGTACTCATGCATAAGCATTACAACATGTCCATGCATTAATACTTCCTATGTTTTGTGACTATGTTTGTTTGTTTTGCTTGCTATTTTTGCTGTTGATTGTTTGCTTGTCTACTTGTGAATATCTTTAATTTTGTCGTATCAATCTTTTTGTTTCTTGTGTCAAAAATCCAAAAATCACATAAAAATTAGAAAATCAAAAAGCTTGATTGATTTTGTTGAGTTTTGTCTCAAAACTTGTTTTGCCTTGTACCTTTGTGCTAATGGCTTTGTGCATTTTCGAGCATTGCTTGTTTTCATGCACTTATATTAACTGTGGGAAAAATCTTGAAATCTATGTGATTGTTGTAAATAGATCTTCAAACTTGTCATGAATGATTAGTGAATGGTTTTGTTGATCTTGAGACATGCATAGACTTGTGTCTATATATCTTCCCACTCTTTATTTTTGTTTTGCTAAAAAGAGCTCACCAAATGTAAATCTCCAAATGAAAAGAGATATTGAGCTGCAAAAGCCTGTCGCACATTCTAGTATTTGACTAGGAAAAAGGGTAAGCGACCTTATATTAAAGTGAATGTTTATTCAAAAAGCCAAAGGCTTATTCTTTAAAGTGAAATATCAAATATCACTCTCACAATGAGAGGTGATTGTCTCAAAAGATCAAAAAGATCAAATGATATGATTGAAAGTGGAGTCAAATGTAAAGCTCCAAATTATGTTATCAAGTTTTTGTGGGAGGTCATATATACATACTTCTATAAGTGAGATGGGTCACATGATCTAGTGCTAATTGTGTATGTCTTGGTTGAATTGATCATTGAAGTTTCACATTAGATTAAGGACTATCTCATTGTTGATATCCACACACAACACACAAGTTTATGCTCTATAAATGCCATATTCATTTGTGTGATTGTACTTGGTGAAATGTGTTTTCACATGCTCAATCTTTGTTAATTCAAGCACAAAAAGATTTTTGAGTGTTTTAGGTATTTTTAGAAAGTATTTTGTTTGAAAAATCTGAAAATTTCAAAAATCCTGTTTTGCCCTGTTTTGGCGGCTCAGTCGCTGGTGTGTCAAGTCGCGAGACTCAGTCGCATCTTCGCTGGTCATTTTTGGCGACTTGTTCGCGAGTGGAAGGTCCAGTCGCGAGGTTCACTCAGAGATTTTCGCGGCTCAGCTCGCGACTTACTCGCGGGTAGACCTTCCAATCGCGAAAAACACTTAGAAAATTTTTCAAATTTTTGTTCTTGTGTGCTTTGGCGGCTTGAGCTGGCGACTGTGTGGCGACTTAATCAAGTCGCGAAAATCGTGTGTTTGGCAAAAACAGGAGCAGTTTTTAAATCTTTTTCAGTTTTCCCTCGAACTTTTGTGACTGTTCATCTTCTCTCTAAACTATCTCCCTCCCAAACACTTCATGCTCCCATCTCCAATCTCCATTGTTGCATACTTGTAGCTCAAAATCTTCAAGTCACAGGTATGGGTTTTTAGTTTTGCACTCTTTTCTTCTTGATTTAGTGCTTTTCCCTTTGATTTTTCGCATATGTTTGTGATTTAGAAATGGGTTTGTGTTTCGGATTTTGCTCCCTGTTCATGCCTCACTTGCGAATGCTGCTGCTAGACTATGATTTGATCTTAGTTGTTTCCTTATTGCTCTTCATCCTGTGCTTAGCTAGGTGATTCTTTGATTTTATCTGATCTTTGAGCTGTTGAGTTGTTTCAAATTGTTCCTTTTGAGGCTGTGAGTTTTTACTGTGCTAAATATGCATGCTCTTTGGTGTAAATCTTTTGAGAGCATATGTGAACTTCACAATGCTGTTTATGAGTCATATCATTTTCCATTATCTGTCTCATTGACTTATAACTGCCTTTAGGATAGTTTCTATATCTGTTGCTTTTATATGTGTTTCCTATCTTAGGCTTGTTTATCCATGTGATTAATCTAAGTAGCTTGTGTTTAAATGTTCCAAGTTCATTTGTATGGATGTAATCTCTTTGTTAATTACATGGGATTGACTAGTTCTACATATATATTGCTCTCTACTGTTGTGGCCTCTTCTGATTGTTCACAGATGGCTCCCTCACCTCCTAAGAAGAAAACTCCTGCAAAGAAGGCTGACAAAAGATTGAAAATGGATTCTAAACTATTTAGATCAGTCCATCATTTTGAGAGATACAGGGATAACTTCATGCAAGCAGGAATTATTCAAGAAAGATTTGTAGATTTGGAAGATTTGAGACAAACCTTTATCCCCAGCTATTTTGAAGGAAGAGGGTGGGAGAAACTTCTGAGTGATTTCCCTGTAGTGTGTGAACCCCTGATTAGGGAATTTTACTCAAATGCTGTGATAAAGGAGAATGAGTTAAATTGCTGGGTTAGAGGTAAAGAATTCATTTTGGATGCTCATGTCATAGATGATGCATTAGGGCTTGAAGGATTAGAAGATGAGGAATTTATCAACTACAAGGATAGGAGTGTCTCTATTGAAACAGTTCAACAAAGGATAGGTGGGCAGAGAGAGGGAAAATGTTTGAATACCACTGCCTTTCCAGTGGACATGAGGTGTCTAACAATCATCATGATGTTTAACCTCTATCCCATTAAGAAGTTGACTACAATCAATTGTGCTAGAGCAATCTTTCTGATGGATCTCAAAGAAAAGAATTTCATAGACATAAGTTCCCACATATATGACACCATTGTGGATGAGACAAGAACAACCTCTAGGCCAAAATTGATCTTTCCCAGTTTGCTAATGAGGATTTTCAGAAGGAAGGGTGTTCCTATCCCACAAGACATCAGTCCCATGTCCACACCTTCTGCAATTAACAAGCTTACCTGCAAAAGGATAAGTGTTAGGCTTCCAGGAGAAGAAGATGAAGGTGATGAAGGAGAAGGTGTCCCAATGGAGACTGAAGCAGAGGCAGCAGGGCATGCATCAACCTCAACACCCAGGAGGAGTGCCAAAGACCCAGAGCATCAACTTCTTCAGATACACCTCCAGATGCTTTCCAAATCATTCTGGAAAGACTTGATGGGATCAGAGAAGTCCAGACTGAGCACTCTGAGAGGATGAGAGCTATGCAGGATCAGATTGATGTTTTGTCTGCAAAACTTGATAGCTTCACCACTCAGCCTGAACACTGACCCTTTGGCCATTCCTGTCAAAAAGGGGGAGAATGTTTCTGTTGATAATGACATTGATGACTGAGAAGCAGAAAAGCAGCTCTTAAGGGGGAGTAATGTGTTTAGGGGGAGTTGTCAAATTCAAAGACTTTGTTTTTATATGTTTATGTTTATGTTTTGTGTACTATTTAATGTTTTTTTTTATGGGTTTGATACACTGTGTTTTGGTGTATAGTTGTTTCTAACTCATTTCTTATACTCTTGGTTTAAACTTTAATATAATTTGATGATGTTATTCAGGATGTTTAGTGTTTGTACCCATGTGCTTTTGTAAGCTTTTAGGGTTTATGTTTTATGCATAGTTTGTAGGCTTTATGGTTTGTACCTTGCTTAATGCAGCCTTTATGCTATGTTGAAATCAGTACTTTAATCTAAATGTTCTGCATTTTGGTTTATGTACTGTCACTCTTGTGCCCTTGTAGGATTGTTCCTAGATGCATATACCTTGTGTGTTATGCATTGGTTGAGTGTTGAACATTCAAGTGTCT
The DNA here is from genome assembly GCA_028535905.1 of Quercus berberidifolia. Lineage (NCBI taxonomy): Eukaryota > Viridiplantae > Streptophyta > Magnoliopsida > Fagales > Fagaceae > Quercus > Quercus berberidifolia. Next base: position 73,800,868 of record JAPQVW010000002.1, on the reverse strand, counting down.
TGCCTTGTGCTTGTTAACTTGTATGTCCTTGTGTTCATTCCAAGTGTGAATGAGCACTGTGATCACTACCTTGTGGTATTCACTTGGTTGATCAAGCCATGATTTGTTTCATAACTCCATCTTTGCTTGATCACATATTGCCTGTTTCATATGCATTTTATAATTTTCTGCTTACAATGATCATGGTGTATTGTTGTGTTTCAGGAGTATTATGTTCATATGATTCAAGTGCTTCACAGCTTCTAGAGTTAGGTGTGAGTGAGTTTTGTTCAACTGTTCCCAACTCACATGTTAAGTATAGAGTCTGTTTTAGGGTTTTGTCACGGAATAGCCAAAGGGGGAGATTGTAAGGTTGAATTTATTCAACCATCTAATTGGCTTTATTCCGTGCCAAATTTGCTTGTAATTCAGCATTTAGTAACCCTGTATTTAGGTGGGTTTGATGTAAGGGTAGTGAGTGAGATAGAGTGAAGATTGCTCAAGAGTGTGCAAGAAAACAGAGACTCGCGGCTGGGACTCGCGGGTGACTCGCGGCTGCAAGCCGCCAGAAGCAGCACACGTGCCAAGCATGCTGGAAGATGAACAGTCATGCTAGCTGGAGCACTACAGGACAAAACAGGACAACTGGCCATACGGTTATCTCGCGACTGGATCTCGCGACTTGGTCAAGCCGCGAGCCACCCCTGTTTTGTTAAACCTGACGTTTCACATTCCTCTCCCACTCCAGTGTAAATACCCATTTTACCCACGATTGAAAGAGAGCTTCCAAAGAGAATTTTGAGAGAGAAACCCTAAAGAAAAACCAGATTGTTTCACCCACAATCTCTACCTTAGAGTCTCTTCAAATTCCTCAACTCTCTTCCTCTCCATTGTCAAATCCTTGAGAGGCATTATACCAAACCTGGTTCTCATCATCATCATCACTGTGAGACAGTTGTTTGGATTTCTGGGAAGCAGTTAGGAAGGAACCAATCTTCATTGGTTGATGCTATGGTCCAGTAGCGGAATCCGGGAAGCTAGAAAAGAAAAAGGTTCGGCGCAACCTCGTTGGAGCAAGAAGCTTGGAGGGCTTAGGTGCACTGGGTAGATTAGGCTTGGAGGGTCTATTGCTGTCCTTGTATCCCAACTGTATTTTCTAGTGGATTGCTTACCGCTTGGAGGGCGGCGAAGAGGTTTTACGCCGAGAGCTTCGGTTTTCTCTTAGATAACACATCGCGTGTTGTCTTTGTGTTTGCATCTTCCTTCCTCTCTATCTTTGCCTTTTCATTTATCTGCTGTGGATTTTAATTTGTTATGGCTTAGATAGTATTTAATAAATTTCATATTATAGCATATGTTAAGTTTCCGCACACTAGTTGTTTGACATATTGCTTGGTTTGATTAAGTTGTAATTTGGGGGTCTAAACGTTCAAAGGTGTTTTTACACATTTTTGAACTTTCATTTTGTTTAACATTTAGTAAGATACCATTAAGTATTAATTTCCCAAAGCTGTGGTCTGGGGAGGGAGGCATGTCTAAGGTTCTGTTTAATACTTAGAGAAAATGAATAGATGTCACTGAGTGTTAATTTTTCCAAAGTATGTGATCCGAGGAGTCAGGCATTACTAAGGTTTTGTTTAACACTTAGTAAGATACCATTAAGTATTAATTTTCTCAAAGCATATAGTCTAGGGAGCCAGGCATGTCTAAGGTTCTGTTTAATACTTAGAGAAAACGAATAGATGTCATTGAGTGTTAATTTTCCCAAAGTATGTGGTCCGAGGAGCCAGGCATAACTAAGGTTCTGTTTAACACTTAGTAATATACCATTAAGTATTAATTTCCCAAACCTGTGGTCTGGGGAGCCGGGCATGTCTAAGGCTCTGTTTAATACTTAGAAAAAATGAATAGATGTCATTGAGTGTTAATTTTTCCAAGGTATGTGGTCCGAGGAGCCAGGCATAACTAAGGTTCTGTTTAACACTTTGTAAAATACCATTAACTATTAATTTCCCAAAGCTGTGGTCTGGGGAGCCAGGCATGTCTAAGGTTCTGTTTAATACTTAGAGAAAATGAATAGATGTCATTGAGTGTTAATTTTTCCAAGGTATGTGGTCCGAGGAGCCAGGCATAATTAAGGTTCTGTTTAACACTTAGTAAGATACCATTAAATATTAATTTTCCCAAAGCATATGGTCTAGGGAGCAAGGCATGTCTAAGGTTCTGTTTAATACTTAGAAAAAATGAATAGATGTCATTGAGTGTTAATTTTCCTAAAGTACGTGGTCCGAGGAGTCAGGCATAACTAAGGTTCTGTTTAACACTTTGTAAGATATCACTAAGTATTAATTTTCTCAAAGCTTATGGTTTGGGGAGCTAGGCATGTCTAAGGTTCTGTTTAATACTTAGAGAAAATGAATAGATGTCATTGAGTGTTAATTTTCCCAAAGTATGTGGTCCGAGGAGCCAGGTATAACTAAAGTTTTGTTTAACATTTAGTAAGATACCATTAAGTATTAATTTCCCAAAGCTATGGTTTGGGGAGCCAGGCATGTCTAAGGTTCTGTTTAATACTTAGAGAAAATGAATAGATGTCACTGAGTGTTAATTTGTCCAAAGTATGTGATCCGAGGAGTCAGGCATTACTAAGGTTTTGTTTAATACTTAGTAAGATACCATTAAGTATTAATTTTCTCAAAGCATATAGTTTAGGGAGCCAGGCATGTCTAAGGTTCTGTTTAATACTTAGAGAAAACGAATAGATGTCATTGAGTGTTAATTTTCCCAAAGTATGTGGTCCGAGGAGCCAGGCGTAACTAAGGTTCTGTTTAACACTTAGTAAGATACCATTAAGTATTAATTTCCCAAAGCTGTGGTCTGGGGAGCCGGGCATGTCTAAGGTTCTGTTTAATACTTAGAAAAAATGAATAGATGTCATTGAGTGTTAATTTTTCCAAAGTATGTGGTCTGAGGAGACAGGCATAACTAAGGTTCTGTTTAACACTTAGTAAGATACCATTAAGTATTAATTTTCCCAAAGCATATGGTCTAGGGAGCAAGGCATGTCTAAGGTTCTGTTTAATACTTAGAAAAAATGAATAGATGTCATTGAGTGTCAATTTTTCCAAAGTATGTGGTCCGAGGAGTCAGGCATAACTAAGGTTCTGTTTAACACTTTGTAAAATACCATTAAGTATTAATTTCCCAAAGCTGTGGTCTGGGGAGCCAGGCATGTGTAAGGTTCTGTTTAATACTTAGAGAAAATGAATAGATGTCATTGAGTGTTAATTTTCCCAAAGTTTGTGGTCCGAGGAGCCAGGTATAACTAAAGTTTTGTTTAACATTTAGTAAGATACCATTACGTATTAATTTCCCAAAGCTGTGGTCTGGGGAGCCAGGCATGTCTAAGGTTCTGTTTGATACTTAGAGAAAATGAATAGATGTCATTGAGTGTTAATTTTTCCAAAGTATGTGATCCGAGGAGACAGGCATAACCAAGGTTCTGTTTAACACTTAGTAAGATACCATTAAGTATTAATTTTCCCAAAGCATATGGTCTAGGGAGCAAGGCATGTCTAAGGTTCTGTTTAATACTTAGAAAAAATGAATAGATGTCATTGAGTGTTAATTTTCCCAAAGTATGTGGTCCGAGGAGTCAGGCATAACTAAGGTTCTGTTTAACACTTTGTAAAATACCATTAAGTATTAATTTCCCAAAGCTGTGGTCTGGGGAGCCAGGCATGTCTAAGGTTCTGTTTAATACTTAGAGAAAATGAATAGATGTCATTGGGTGTTAATTTTCCCAAAGTTTGTGGTCCGAGGAGCCAGGTATAACTAAAGTTTTGTTTAACATTTAGTAAGATACCATTACGTATTAATTTCCCAAAGCTGTGGTCTGGGGAGCCAGGCATGTCTAAGGTTCTGTTTGATACTTAGAGAAAATGAATAGATGTCATTGAGTGTTAATTTTTCCAAAGTATGTGATCCGAGGAGACAGGCATAACTAAGGTTCTGTTTAACACTTAGTAAGATACCATTAAGTATTAATTTTCCCAAAGCATATGGTCTAGGGAGCAAGGCATGTCTAAGGTTCTGTTTAATACTTAGAAAAAATGAATAGATGTCATTGAGTGTTAATTTTCCCAAAGTATGTGGTCCGAGGAGTCAGGCATAACTAAGGTTCTGTTTAACACTTTGTAAAATACCATTAAGTATTAATTTTCCCAAAGCATATGGTCTAGGGAGCAAGGCATGTCTAAGGTTCTGTTTAATACTTAGAAAAAATGAATAGATGTCATTGAGTGTTAATTTTCCCAAAGTATGTGGTCCGAGGAGTCAGGCATAACTAAGGTTCTGTTTAACACTTTGTAAAATACCATTAAGTATTAATTTCCCAAAGCTGTGGTCTGGGGAGCCAGGCATGTCTAAGGTTCTGTTTAATACTTAGAGAAAATGAATAGATGTCATTGAGTGTTAATTTTCCCAAAGTATGTGGCCCGAGGAGCCAGGTATAACTAAAGTTTTGTTTAACATTTAGTAAGATACCTTTAAGTATTAATTTCCCAAAGCTGTGGTTTGGGGAGCCAGGCATGTCTTAGGTTCTGTTTAATACTTAGAGAAAATGAATAGATGTCATTGAGTGTTAATTTTTCCAAAGTATGTGATCCGAGGAGTCAGGCATTACTAAGGTTTTGTTTAACACTTAGTAAGATACCATTAAGTATTAATTCTCTCAAAGCATATAGTCTAGGGAGCCAGGCATGTCTAAGGTTCTGTTTAATACTTAGAGAAAACGAATAGATGTCATTGAGTGTTAATTTTCCCAAAGTATGTGGTCCGAGGAGCCAGGCACAACTAAGGTTCTGTTTAACACTTAGTAGGATACCATTAAGTATTAATTTCGCAAAGCTGTGGTCTGGGGAGCCAGGCATGTCTAAGGTTCTGTTTAATACTTAGAGAAAATGAATAGATGTCATTGAGTGTTAATTTTTCCAAAGTATGTGATCCGAGGAGTCAGGCATTGCTAAGGTTTTGTTTAACACTTAGTAAGATACCATTAAGTATTAATTTTCTGAAAGCATATAGTCTGGGGAGCTAGGCATGTCTAAGGCTCTGTTTAATACTGAGAGAAAATGAATAGATGTCATTGAGTGTTAATTTTCCCAAAGTATGTGGTCCGAGGAGCCAGGTATAACTAAAGTTTTGTTTAACATTTAGTAAGATACCTTTAAGTATTAATTTCCCAAAGCTGTGGTCTGGGGAGCCAGGCATGTCTTAGGTTCTGTTTAATACTTAGAGAAAATGAATAGATGTCATTGAGTGTTAATTTTTCCAAAGTATGTGGTCCGAGGAGTCAGGCATAACTAAGGTTCTGTTTAACACTTTGTAAAATACCATTAAGTATTAATTTCCCAAAGCTGTGGTCTGGGGAGCCAGGCATGTCTTAGGTTCTGTTTAATACTTAGAGAAAATGAATAGATGTCATTGAGTGTTAATTTTTCCAAAGTATGTGGTCCGAGGAGTCAGGCATAACTAAGGTTCTGTTTAACACTTTGTAAAATACCATTAAGTATTAATTTCCCAAAGCTGTGGTCTGGGGAGCCAGGCATGTCTTAGGTTCTGTTTAATACTTAGAGAAAATGAATAGATGTCATTGAGTGTTAATTTTTCCAAAGTATGTGATCCGAGGAGTCAGGCATTACTAAGGTTTTGTTTAACACTTAGTAAGATACCATTAAGTATTAATTCTCTCAAAGCATATAGTCTAGGGAGCCAGGCATGTCTAAGGTTCTGTTTAATACTTAGAGAAAATGAATAGATGTCATTGAGTGTTAATTTTCCCAAAGTATGTGATCCGAGGAGCCAGGTATGACTATAGTTTTGTTGAACATTTAGTAAGATTCCATTAAGTATTAATTTCCCAAAGCTGTGGTCTGGGGAGCCAGGCATGTCTAAGGTTATGTTTAATACTTAGAGAAAATGAATAGATTTCATTGAGTGTTAATTTTTCCAAAGTATGTGATCCGAGGAGTCAGGCATTACTTAAGTTTTGTTTAACATTTAGTAAGATGCCATTAAGTATTAATTTTCTCAAAGCATATAGTTTAGGGAGCCAGGTATGTCTAAGATTCTGTTTAATATTTAGAGAAAACGAATAGATGTCGTTGAGTGTTAATTTTCCCAAAGTATGTGGTCTGAGGAGTCAGGCATAACTAAGGTTCTGTTTAACACTTAGTAAGATACCATTAAGTATTAATTTCCCAAAGCTGTGGTCTGGGGAGCCGGGCATGTCTAAGGTTCTGTTTAATACTTAGAGAAAATGAATAGATGTCATTGAGTGTTAATTTTCCCAAAGTATGTGGTCCGAGGAGCCAGGTATAACTAAAGTTTTGTTTAACATTTAGTAAGATACCTTTAAGTATTAATTTCCCAAAGCTGTGGTCTGGGGAGCCAGGCATGTCTTAGGTTCTGTTTAATACTTAGAGAAAATGAATAGATGTCATTGAGTGTTAATTTTTCCAAAGTATGTGATCCGAGGAGTCAGGCATTACTAAGGTTTTGTTTAACACTTAGTAAGATACCATTAAGTATTAATTTTCTCAAAGCATATAGTCTAGGGAGCTAGGCATGTCTAAGGTTCTGTTTAATACTTAGAGAAAACGAATAGATGTCATTGAGTGTTAATTTTCCCAAAGTATGTGGTCCGAGGAGCCAGGCGTAACTAAGGTTCTGTTTAACACTTAGTAAGATACCATTAAGTATTAATTTCCCAAAGCTGTGGTCTGGGGAGCCGGGCATGTCTAAGGTTCTATTTAATACTTAGAAAAAATGAATAGATGTCATTGAGTGTTAATTTTTCCAAAGTATGTGGTCCGAGGAGACAGGCATAACTAAGGTTCTGTTTAACACTTTGTAAAATACCATTAACTATTAATTTCCCAAAGCTGTGGTCTGGGGAGCCAGGCATGTCTAAGGTTCTGTTTAATACTTAGAGAAAATGAATAGATGTCATTGAGTGTTAATTTTCCCAAAGTATATGGTCCGAGGAGTCAGGCATAACTAAGGTTCTGTTTAACACTTTGTAAAATACCATTAAGTATTAACTTCCCAAAGCTGTGGTCTGGGGAGCCAGGCATGTCTAAGGTTCTGTTTAATACTTAGAGAAAATGAATAGATGTCATTGAGTGTTAATTTTTCCAAAGTATGTGATCCGAGGAGTCAGGCATTGCTAAGGTTTTGTTTAACACTTAGTAAGATACCATTAAGTATTAATTTTCTGAAAGCATATAGTCTGGGGAGCTAGGCATGTCTAAGGCTCTGTTTAATACTGAGAGAAAATGAATAGATGTCATTGAGTGTTAATTTTCCCAAAGTATGTGATCCGAGGAGCCAGGTATGACTATAGTTTTGTTGAACATTTAGTAAGATACCATTAAGTATTAATTTCCCAAAGATGTGGTCTGGGGAGCGAGGCATGTCTAAGGTTATGTTTAATACTTAGAGAAAATGAATAGATATCATTGAGTGTTAATTTTTCCAAAGTATGTGATCCGAGGAGCCATGCATTACTTAAGTTTTGTTTAACACTTAGTAAGATGCCATTAAGTATTAATTTTCTCAAAGCATATAGTCTAGGGAGCCAGGTATGTCTAAGGTTCTGTTTAATATTTAGAGAAAACGAATAGATGTCGTTGAGTGTTAATTTTCCCAAAGTATATGGTCCGAGGAGTCAGGCATAACTAAGGTTCTGTTTAACACTTTGTAAAATACCATTAAGTATTAACTTCCCAAAGCTGTGGTCTGGGCAGCCAGGCATGTCTAAGGTTCTGTTTAATACTTAGAGAAAATGAATAGATGTCATTGAGTGTTAATTTTCCCAAAGTATGTGGTCCGAGGAGCCAGGTATAACTAAAGTTTTGTTTAACATTTAGTAAGATACCTTTAAGTATTAATTTCCCAAAGCTGTGGTCTGGGGAGCCAGGCATGTCTTAGGTTCTGTTTAATACTTAGAGAAAATGAATAGATGTCATTGAGTGTTAATTTTTCCAAAGTATGCGATCCGAGGAGTCAGGCATTACTAAAGTTTTGTTTAACACTTAGTAGGATACCATTAAGTATTAATTTCGCAAAGCTGTGGTCTGGGGAGCCAGGCATGTCTAAGGTTCTGTTTAATACTTAGAGAAAATGAATAGATGTCATTGAGTGTTAATTTTTCCAAAGTATGTGATCCGTGGAGTCAGGCATTGCTAAGGTTTTGTTTAACACTTAGTAAGATACCATTAAGTATTAATTTTCTGAAAGCATATAGTCTGGGGAGCTAGGCATGTCTACGGCTCTGTTTAATACTTAGAGAAAATGAACAGATGTCATTGAGTGTTAATTTTCCCAAAGTATGTGATCCGAGGAGTCAGGCATTACTAAGGTTTTGTTTAACACTTAGTAAGATACCATTAAGTATTAATTCTCTCAAAGCATATAGTCTAGGGAGCCAGGCATGTCTAAGGTTCTGTTTAATACTTAGAGAAAATGAATAGATGTCATTGAGTGTTAATTTTCCCAAAGTATGTGATCCGAGGAGCCAGGTATGACTATAGTTTTGTTGAACATTTAGTAAGATACCATTAAGTATTAATTTCCCAAAGCTGTGGTCTGGGGAGCCAGGCATGTCTAAGATTATGTTTAATACTTAGAGAAAATGAATAGATATCATTGAGTGTTAATTTTTCCAAAGTATGTGATCCGAGGAGTCAGGCATTACTTAAGTTTTGTTTAACACTTAGTAAGATGCCATTAAGTATTAATTTTCTCAAAGCATATAGTCTAGGGAGCCAGGTATGTCTAAGATTCTGTTTAATATTTAGAGAAAACGAATAGATGTCGTTGAGTGTTAATTTTCCCAAAGTATGTGGTCTGAGGAGTCAGGCATAACTAAGGTTCTGTTTAACACTTAGTAAGATACCATTAAGTATTAATTTCCCAAAGCTGTGGTCTGGGGAGCCGGGCATGTCTAAGGTTCTGTTTAATACTTAGAGAAAATGAATAGATGTCATTGAGTGTTAATTTTCCCAAAGTATGTGGTCCGAGGAGCCAGGTATAACTAAAGTTTTGTTTAACATTTAGTAAGATACCTTTAAGTATTAATTTCCCAAAGCTGTGGTCTGGGGAGCCAGGCATGTCTTAGGTTCTGTTTAATACTTAGAGAAAATGAATAGATGTCATTGAGTGTTAATTTTTCCAAAGTATGTGATCCGAGGAGTCAGGCATTACTAAGGTTTTGTTTAACACTTAGTAAGATACCATTAAGTATTAATTTTCTCAAAGCATATAGTCTAGGGAGCTAGGCATGTCTAAGGTTCTGTTTAATACTTAGAGAAAACGAATAGATGTCATTGAGTGTTAATTTTCCCAAAGTATGTGGTCCGAGGAGCCAGGCGTAACTAAGGTTCTGTTTAACACTTAGTAAGATACCATTAAGTATTAATTTCCCAAAGCTGTGGTCTGGGGAGCCGGGCATGTCTAAGGTTCTATTTAATACTTAGAAAAAATGAATAGATGTCATTGAGTGTTAATTTTTCCAAAGTATGTGGTCCGAGGAGACAGGCATAACTAAGGTTCTGTTTAACACTTTGTAAAATACCATTAACTATTAATTTCCCAAAGCTGTGGTCTGGGGAGCCAGGCATGTCTAAGGTTCTGTTTAATACTTAGAGAAAATGAATAGATGTCATTGAGTGTTAATTTTCCCAAAGTATATGGTCCGAGGAGTCAGGCATAACTAAGGTTCTGTTTAACACTTTGTAAAATACCATTAAGTATTAACTTCCCAAAGCTGTGGTCTGGGGAGCCAGGCATGTCTAAGGTTCTGTTTAATACTTAGAGAAAATGAATAGATGTCATTGAGTGTTAATTTTTCCAAAGTATGTGATCCGAGGAGTCAGGCATTGCTAAGGTTTTGTTTAACACTTAGTAAGATACCATTAAGTATTAATTTTCTGAAAGCATATAGTCTGGGGAGCTAGGCATGTCTAAGGCTCTGTTTAATACTGAGAGAAAATGAATAGATGTCATTGAGTGTTAATTTTCCCAAAGTATGTGATCCGAGGAGCCAGGTATGACTATAGTTTTGTTGAACATTTAGTAAGATACCATTAAGTATTAATTTCCCAAAGATGTGGTCTGGGGAGCGAGGCATGTCTAAGGTTATGTTTAATACTTAGAGAAAATGAATAGATATCATTGAGTGTTAATTTTTCCAAAGTATGTGATCCGAGGAGCCATGCATTACTTAAGTTTTGTTTATCACTTAGTAAGATGCCATTAAGTATTAATTTTCTCAAAGCATATAGTCTAGGGAGCCAGGTATGTCTAAGGTTCTGTTTAATATTTAGAGAAAACGAATAGATGTCGTTGAGTGTTAATTTTCCCAAAGTATATGGTCCGAGGAGTCAGGCATAACTAAGGTTCTGTTTAACACTTTGTAAAATACCATTAAGTATTAACTTCCCAAAGCTGTGGTCTGGGCAGCCAGGCATGTCTAAGGTTCTGTTTAATACTTAGAGAAAATGAATAGATGTCATTGAGTGTTAATTTTCCCAAAGTATGTGGTCCGAGGAGCCAGGTATAACTAAAGTTTTGTTTAACATTTAGTAAGATACCTTTAAGTATTAATTTCCCAAAGCTGTGGTCTGGGGAGCCAGGCATGTCTTAGGTTCTGTTTAATACTTAGAGAAAATGAATAGATGTCATTGAGTGTTAATTTTTCCAAAGTATGCGATCCGAGGAGTCAGGCATTACTAAAGTTTTGTTTAACACTTAGTAGGATACCATTAAGTATTAATTTCGCAAAGCTGTGGTCTGGGGAGCCAGGCATGTCTAAGGTTCTGTTTAATACTTAGAGAAAATGAATAGATGTCATTGAGTGTTAATTTTTCCAAAGTATGTGATCCGTGGAGTCAGGCATTGCTAAGGTTTTGTTTAACACTTAGTAAGATACCATTAAGTATTAATTTTCTGAAAGCATATAGTCTGGGGAGCTAGGCATGTCTACGGCTCTGTTTAATACTTAGAGAAAATGAACAGATGTCATTGAGTGTTAATTTTCCCAAAGTATGTGATCCGAGGAGTCAGGCATTACTAAGGTTTTGTTTAACACTTAGTAAGATACCATTAAGTATTAATTCTCTCAAAGCATACAGTCTAGGGAGCCAGGCATGTCTAAGGTTCTGTTTAATACTTAGAGAAAATGAATAGATGTCATTGAGTGTTAATTTTCCCAAAGTATGTGATCCGAGGAGCCAGGTATGACTATAGTTTTGTTGAACATTTAGTAAGATACCATTAAGTATTAATTTCCCAAAGCTGTGGTCTGGGGAGCCAGGCATGTCTAAGGTTATGTTTAATACTTAGAGAAAATGAATAGATATCATTGAGTGTTAATTTTTCCAAAGTATGTGATCCGAGGAGTCAGGCATTACTTAAGTTTTGTTTAACACTTAGTAAGATGCCATTAAGTATTAATTTTCTCAAAGCATATAGTCTAGGGAGCCAGGTATGTCTAAGATTCTGTTTAATATTTAGAGAAAACGAATAGATGTCGTTGAGTGTTAATTTTCCCAAAGTATGTGGTCTGAGGAGTCAGGCATAACTAAGGTTCTGTTTAACACTTAGTAAGATACCATTAAGTATTAATTTCCCAAAGCTGTGGTCTGGGGAGCCGGGCATGTCTAAGGTTCTGTTTAATACTTAGAGAAAATGAATAGATGTCATTGAGTGTTAATTTTCCCAAAGTATGTGGTCCGAGGAGCCAGGTATAACTAAAGTTTTGTTTAACATTTAGTAAGATACCTTTAAGTATTAATTTCCCAAAGCTGTGGTCTGGGGAGCCAGGCATGTCTTAGGTTCTGTTTAATACTTAGAGAAAATGAATAGATGTCATTGAGTGTTAATTTTTCCAAAGTATGTGATCCGAGGAGTCAGGCATTACTAAGGTTTTGTTTAACACTTAGTAAGATACCATTAAGTATTAATTTTCTCAAAGCATATAGTCTAGGGAGCTAGGCATGTCTAAGGTTCTGTTTAATACTTAGAGAAAACGAATAGATGTCATTGAGTGTCAATTTTCCCAAAGTATGTGGTCCGAGGAGCCAGGCGTAACTAAGGTTCTGTTTAACACTTAGTAAGATACCATTAAGTATTAATTTCCCAAAGCTGTGGTCTGGGGAGCCGGGCATGTCTAAGGTTCTATTTAATACTTAGAAAAAATGAATAGATGTCATTGAGTGTTAATTTTTCCAAAGTATGTGGTCCGAGGAGACAGGCATAACTAAGGTTCTGTTTAACACTTTGTAAAATACCATTAACTATTAATTTCCCAAAGCTGTGGTCTGGGGAGCCAGGCATGTCTAAGGTTCTGTTTAATACTTAGAGAAAATGAATAGATGTCATTGAGTGTTAATTTTCCCAAAGTATATGGTCCGAGGAGTCAGGCATAACTAAGGTTCTGTTTAACACTTTGTAAAATACCATTAAGTATTAACTTCCCAAAGCTGTGGTCTGGGGAGCCAGGCATGTCTAAGGCTCTGTTTAATACTTAGAGAAAATGAATAGATGTCATTGAGTGTTAATTTTTCCAAAGTATGTGATCCGAGGAGTCAGGCATTGCTAAGGTTTTGTTTAACACTTAGTAAGATACCATTAAGTATTAATTTTCTGAAAGCATATAGTCTGGGGAGCTAGGCATGTCTAAGGCTCTGTTTAATACTGAGAGAAAATGAATAGATGTCATTGAGTGTTAATTTTCCCAAAGTATGTGATCCGAGGAGCCAGGTATGACTATAGTTTTGTTGAACATTTAGTAAGATACCATTAAGTATTAATTTCCCAAAGATGTGGTCTGGGGAGCGAGGCATGTCTAAGGTTATGTTTAATACTTAGAGAAAATGAATAGATATCATTGAGTGTTAATTTTTCCAAAGTATGTGATCCGAGGAGCCATGCATTACTTAAGTTTTGTTTAACACTTAGTAAGATGCCATTAAGTATTAATTTTCTCAAAGCATATAGTCTAGGGAGCCAGGTATGTCTAAGGTTCTGTTTAATATTTAGAGAAAACGAATAGATGTCGTTGAGTGTTAATTTTCCCAAAGTATATGGTCCGAGGAGTCAGGCATAACTAAGGTTCTGTTTAACACTTTGTAAAATACCATTAAGTATTAACTTCCCAAAGCTGTGGTCTGGGCAGCCAGGCATGTCTAAGGTTCTGTTTAATACTTAGAGAAAATGAATAGATGTCATTGAGTGTTAATTTTCCCAAAGTATGTGGTCCGAGGAGCCAGGTATAACTAAAGTTTTGTTTAACATTTAGTAAGATACCTTTAAGTATTAATTTCCCAAAGCTGTGGTCTGGGGAGCCAGGCATGTCTTAGGTTCTGTTTAATACTTAGAGAAAATGAATAGATGTCATTGAGTGTTAATTTTTCCAAAGTATGCGATCCGAGGAGTCAGGCATTACTAAAGTTTTGTTTAACACTTAGTAGGATACCATTAAGTATTAATTTCGCAAAGCTGTGGTCTGGGGAGCCAGGCATGTCTAAGGTTCTGTTTAATACTTAGACAAAATGAATAGATGTCATTGAGTGTTAATTTTTCCAAAGTATGTGATCCGTGGAGTCAGGCATTGCTAAGGTTTTGTTTAACACTTAGTAAGATACCATTAAGTATTAATTTTCTGAAAGCATATAGTCTGGGGAGCTAGGCATGTCTACGGCTCTGTTTAATACTTAGAGAAAATGAATAGATGTCATTGAGTGTTAATTTTCCCAAAGTATGTGATCCGAGGAGTCAGGCATTACTAAGGTTTTGTTTAACACTTAGTAAGATACCATTAAGTATTAATTCTCTCAAAGCATATAGTCTAGGGAGCCAGGCATGTCTAAGGTTCTGTTTAATACTTAGAGAAAATGAATAGATGTCATTGAGTGTTAATTTTCCCAAAGTATGTGATCCGAGGAGCCAGGTATGACTATAGTTTTGTTGAACATTTAGTAAGATACCATTAAGTATTAATTTCCCAAAGCTGTGGTCTGGGGAGCCAGGCATGTCTAAGGTTATGTTTAATACTTAGAGAAAATGAATAGATATCATTGAGTGTTAATTTTTCCAAAGTATGTGATCCGAGGAGTCAGGCATTACTTAAGTTTTGTTTAACACTTAGTAAGATGCCATTAAGTATTAATTTTCTCAAAGCATATAGTCTAGGGAGCCAGGTATGTCTAAGATTCTGTTTAATATTTAGAGAAAACGAATAGATGTCGTTGAGTGTTAATTTTCCCAAAGTATGTGGTCTGAGGAGTCAGGCATAACTAAGGTTCTGTTTAACACTTAGTAAGATACCATTAAGTATTAATTTCCCAAAGCTGTGGTCTGGGGAGCCGGGCATGTCTAAGGTTCTGTTTAATACTTAGAGAAAATGAATAGATGTCATTGAGTGTTAATTTTCCCAAAGTATGTGGTCCGAGGAGCCAGGTATAACTAAAGTTTTGTTTAACATTTAGTAAGATACCTTTAAGTATTAATTTCCCAAAGCTGTGGTCTGGGGAGCCAGGCATGTCTTAGGTTCTGTTTAATACTTAGAGAAAATGAATAGATGTCATTGAGTGTTAATTTTTCCAAAGTATGTGATCCGAGGAGTCAGGCATTACTAAGGTTTTGTTTAACACTTAGTAAGATACCATTAAGTATTAATTTTCTCAAAGCATATAGTCTAGGGAGCTAGGCATGTCTAAGGTTCTGTTTAATACTTAGAGAAAACGAATAGATGTCATTGAGTGTTAATTTTCCCAAAGTATGTGGTCCGAGGAGCCAGGCGTAACTAAGGTTCTGTTTAACACTTAGTAAGATACCATTAAGTATTAATTTCCCAAAGCTGTGGTCTGGGGAGCCGGGCATGTCTAAGGTTCTATTTAATACTTAGAAAAAATGAATAGATGTCATTGAGTGTTAATTTTTCCAAAGTATGTGGTCCGAGGAGACAGGCATAACTAAGGTTCTGTTTAACACTTTGTAAAATACCATTAACTATTAATTTCCCAAAGCTGTGGTCTGGGGAGCCAGGCATGTCTAAGGTTCTGTTTAATACTTAGAGAAAATGAATAGATGTCATTGAGTGTTAATTTTCCCAAAGTATATGGTCCGAGGAGTCAGGCATAACTAAGGTTCTGTTTAACACTTTGTAAAATACCATTAAGTATTAACTTCCCAAAGCTGTGGTCTGGGGAGCCAGGCATGTCTAAGGTTCTGTTTAATACTTAGAGAAAATGAATAGATGTCATTGAGTGTTAATTTTTCCAAAGTATGTGATCCGAGGAGTCAGGCATTGCTAAGGTTTTGTTTAACACTTAGTAAGATACCATTAAGTATTAATTTTCTGAAAGCATATAGTCTGGGGAGCTAGGCATGTCTAAGGCTCTGTTTAATACTGAGAGAAAATGAATAGATGTCATTGAGTGTTAATTTTCCCAAAGTATGTGATCCGAGGAGCCAGGTATGACTATAGTTTTGTTGAACATTTAGTAAGATACCATTAAGTATTAATTTCCCAAAGATGTGGTCTGGGGAGCGAGGCATGTCTAAGGTTATGTTTAATACTTAGAGAAAATGAATAGATATCATTGAGTGTTAATTTTTCCAAAGTATGTGATCCGAGGAGCCATGCATTACTTAAGTTTTGTTTAACACTTAGTAAGATGCCATTAAGTATTAATTTTCTCAAAGCATATAGTCTAGGGAGCCAGGTATGTCTAAGGTTCTGTTTAATATTTAGAGAAAACGAATAGATGTCGTTGAGTGTTAATTTTCCCAAAGTATATGGTCCGAGGAGTCAGGCATAACTAAGGTTCTGTTTAACACTTTGTAAAATACCATTAAGTATTAACTTCCCAAAGCTGTGGTCTGGGCAGCCAGGCATGTCTAAGGTTCTGTTTAATACTTAGAGAAAATGAATAGATGTCATTGAGTGTTAATTTTCCCAAAGTATGTGGTCCGAGGAGCCAGGTATAACTAAAGTTTTGTTTAACATTTAGTAAGATACCTTTAAGTATTAATTTCCCAAAGCTGTGGTCTGGGGAGCCAGGCATGTCTTAGGTTCAGTTTAATACTTAGAGAAAATGAATAGATGTCATTGAGTGTTAATTTTTCCAAAGTATGCGATCCGAGGAGTCAGGCATTACTAAAGTTTTGTTTAACACTTAGTAGGATACCATTAAGTATTAATTTCGCAAAGCTGTGGTCTGGGGAGCCAGGCATGTCTAAGGTTCTGTTTAATACTTAGACAAAATGAATAGATGTCATTGAGTGTTAATTTTTCCAAAGTATGTGATCCGTGGAGTCAGGCATTGCTAAGGTTTTGTTTAACACTTAGTAAGATACCATTAAGTATTAATTTTCTGAAAGCATATAGTCTGGGGAGCTAGGCATGTCTACGGCTCTGTTTAATACTTAGAGAAAATGAATAGATGTCATTGAGTGTTAATTTTCCCAAAGTATGTGATCCGAGGAGTCAGGCATTACTAAGGTTTTGTTTAACACTTAGTAAGATACCATTAAGTATTAATTCTCTCAAAGCATATAGTCTAGGGAGCCAGGCATGTCTAAGGTTCTGTTTAATACTTAGAGAAAATGAATAGATGTCATTGAGTGTTAATTTTCCCAAAGTATGTGATCCGAGGAGCCAGGTATGACTATAGTTTTGTTGAACATTTAGTAAGATACCATTAAGTATTAATTTCCCAAAGCTGTGGTCTGGGGAGCCAGGCATGTCTAAGGTTATGTTTAATACTTAGAGAAAATGAATAGATATCATTGAGTGTTAATTTTTCCAAAGTATGTGATCCGAGGAGTCAGGCATTACTTAAGTTTTGTTTAACACTTAGTAAGATGCCATTAAGTATTAATTTTCTCAAAGCATATAGTCTAGGGAGCCAGGTATGTCTAAGATTCTGTTTAATATTTAGAGAAAACGAATAGATGTCGTTGAGTGTTAATTTTCCCAAAGTATGTGGTCTGAGGAGTCAGGCATAACTAAGGTTCTGTTTAACACTTAGTAAGATACCATTAAGTATTAATTTCCCAAAGCTGTGGTCTGGGGAGCCGGGCATGTCTAAGGTTCTGTTTAATACTTAGAGAAAATGAATAGATGTCATTGAGTGTTAATTTTCCCAAAGTATGTGGTCCGAGGAGCCAGGTATAACTAAAGTTTTGTTTAACATTTAGTAAGATACCTTTAAGTATTAATTTCCCAAAGCTGTGGTCTGGGGAGCCAGGCATGTCTTAGGTTCTGTTTAATACTTAGAGAAAATGAATAGATGTCATTGAGTGTTAATTTTTCCAAAGTATGTGATCCGAGGAGTCAGGCATTACTAAGGTTTTGTTTAACACTTAGTAAGATACCATTAAGTATTAATTTTCTCAAAGCATATAGTCTAGGGAGCTAGGCATGTCTAAGGTTCTGTTTAATACTTAGAGAAAACGAATAGATGTCATTGAGTGTTAATTTTCCCAAAGTATGTGGTCCGAGGAGCCAGGCGTAACTAAGGTTCTGTTTAACACTTAGTAAGATACCATTAAGTATTAATTTCCCAAAGCTGTGGTCTGGGGAGCCGGGCATGTCTAAGGTTCTATTTAATACTTAGAAAAAATGAATAGATGTCATTGAGTGTTAATTTTTCCAAAGTATGTGGTCCGAGGAGACAGGCATAACTAAGGTTCTGTTTAACACTTTGTAAAATACCATTAACTATTAATTTCCCAAAGCTGTGGTCTGGGGAGCCAGGCATGTCTAAGGTTCTGTTTAATACTTAGAGAAAATGAATAGATGTCATTGAGTGTTAATTTTCCCAAAGTATATGGTCCGAGGAGTCAGGCATAACTAAGGTTCTGTTTAACACTTTGTAAAATACCATTAAGTATTAACTTCCCAAAGCTGTGGTCTGGGGAGCCAGGCATGTCTAAGGTTCTGTTTAATACTTAGAGAAAATGAATAGATGTCATTGAGTGTTAATTTTTCCAAAGTATGTGATCCGAGGAGTCAGGCATTGCTAAGGTTTTGTTTAACACTTAGTAAGATACCATTAAGTATTAATTTTCTGAAAGCATATAGTCTGGGGAGCTAGGCATGTCTAAGGCTCTGTTTAATACTGAGAGAAAATGAATAGATGTCATTGAGTGTTAATTTTCCCAAAGTATGTGATCCGAGGAGCCAGGTATGACTATAGTTTTGTTGAACATTTAGTAAGATACCATTAAGTATTAATTTCCCAAAGATGTGGTCTGGGGAGCGAGGCATGTCTAAGGTTATGTTTAATACTTAGAGAAAATGAATAGATATCATTGAGTGTTAATTTTTCCAAAGTATGTGATCCGAGGAGCCATGCATTACTTAAGTTTTGTTTAACACTTAGTAAGATGCCATTAAGTATTAATTTTCTCAAAGCATATAGTCTAGGGAGCCAGGTATGTCTAAGGTTCTGTTTAATATTTAGAGAAAACGAATAGATGTCGTTGAGTGTTAATTTTCCCAAAGTATATGGTCCGAGGAGTCAGGCATAACTAAGGTTCTGTTTAACACTTTGTAAAATACCATTAAGTATTAACTTCCCAAAGCTGTGGTCTGGGCAGCCAGGCATGTCTAAGGCTCTGTTTAATACTTAGAGAAAATGAATAGATGTCATTGAATGTTAATTTTCCCAAAGTATGTGATCCGAGGAGCCAGGTATGACTAAAGTTTTGTTGAACATTTAGTAAGATACCATTAAGTATTAATTTCCCAAAGCTGTGGTCTGGGGAGCCAGGCATGTCTAAGGTTCTGTTTAATACTTAGAGAAAATGAATAGATCTCATTGAGTGTTAATTTTTCCAAAGTATGTGATCCGTGGAGTCAGGCATTGCTAAGGTTTTGTTTAACACTTAGTAAGATACCATTAAGTATTAATTTTCTGAAAGCATATAGTCTGGGGAGCTAGGCATGTCTAAGGCTCTGTTTAATACTTAGAGAAAATGAATAGATGTCATTGAATGTTAATTTTCCTAAAGTATGTGGTCCGAGGAGCCAGGCACAACTAAGGTTCTATTTAACACTTAGTAGGATACCATTAAGTATTAATTTCGCAAAGCTGTGGTCTGGGGAGCCAGGCATGTCTAAGGTTCTGTTTAATACTTAGAGAAAATGAATAGATGTCATTGAGTGTTAATTTTTCCAAAGTATGTGATCCGTGGAGTCAGGCATTGCTAAGGTTTTGTTTAACACTTAGTAAGATACCATTAAGTATTAATTTTCTGAAAGCATATAGTCTGGGGAGCTAGGCATGTCTAAGGCTCTGTTTAATACTTAGAGAAAATGAATAGATGTCATTGAATGTTAATTTTCCCAAAGTATGTGATCCGAGGAGCCAGGTATGACTAAAGTTTTGTTGAACATTTAGTAAGATACCATTAAGTATTAATTTCCCAAAGCTGTGGTCTGGGGAGCCAGGCATGTCTAAGGTTCTGTTTAATACTTAGAGAAAATGAATAGATGTCATTGAGTATTAATTTTTCCAAAGTATATGATCCGAGGAGTCAGGCATTACTTAGGTTTTGTTTAACACTTAGTAAGATGCCATTAAGTATTAATTTTCTCAAAGCATATAGTCTAGGGAGCCAGGTATGTCTAAGGTTCTGTTCAATATTTAGAGAAAACGAATAGATGTCGTTGAGTGTTAATTTTCCCAAAGTATGTGGTCTGAGGAGTCAGGCATAACTAAGGTTCTGTTTAACACTTAGTAAGATACCATTAAGTATTAATTTCCCAAAGCTGTGGTCTGGGGAGCCGGGTATGTCTAAGGTTCTGTTTAATACTTAGAGAAAATGAATAGATGTCATTGAGTGTTAATTTTTCCAAAGTATGTGATCCGAGGAACCAGGCATAACTAAGGTTCTGTTTAACACTTAGTAAGATACCATTAAGTATTAATTTTCCGAAAGCATATAGTCTGGGGAGCTAGGCTTGTCTAAGGCTCTGTTTAATACTTAGAGAAAATGAATAGATGTCATTGAGTGTTAATTTTCCCAAAGTATGTGATCCGAGGAGCCAGGTATGACTAAAGTTTTGTTGAACATTTAGTAAGATACCATTAAGTATTAATTTCCCAAAGCTGTGGTCTGGGGAGCCAGGCATGTCTAAGGTTCAGTTTAATACTTAGAGAAAATGAATAGATGTCATTGAGTGTTAATTTTCCCAAAGTATGTGGTCCGAGGAGCCAGGTATAACTAAAGTTTTGTTTAACATTTAGTAAGATACCTTTAAGTATTAATTTCCCAAAGCTGTGGTCTGGGGAGCCAGGCATGTCTTAGGTTCTGTTTAATACTTAGAGAAAATGAATAGATGTCATTGAGTGTTAATTTTTCCAAAGTATGTGATCCGAGGAGTCAGGCATTACTAAGGTTTTGTTTAACACTTAGTAAGATACCATTAAGTATTAATTTTCTCAAAGCATATAGTCTAGGGAGCCAGGCATGTCTAAGGTTCTGTTTAATACTTAGAGAAAACGAATAGATGTCATTGAGTGTTAATTTTTCCAAAGTATGTGATCCGAGGAGTCAGGCATTGCTAAGGTTTTGTTTAACACTTAGTAAGATACCATTAAGTATTAATTTTCTGAAAGCATATAGTCTGGGGAGCTAGGCATGTCTAAGGCTCTGTTTAATACTGAGAGAAAATGAATAGATGTCATTGAGTGATAATTTTCCCAAAGTATGTGATCCAAGGAGCCAGGTATGACTAAAGTTTTGTTGAACATTTAGTAAGATACCATTAAGTATTAATTTCCCAAAGCTGTGGTCTGGGGAGCCAGGCATGTCTAAGGTTCTGTTTAATACTTAGAGAAAATGAATAGATGTCATTGAGTGTTAATTTTTCCAAAGTATGTGATCCGAGGAGTCAGGCATTACTTAAGTTTTGTTTAACACTTAGTAAGATGCCATTAAGTATTAATTTTCTCAAAGCATATAGTCTAGGGAGCCAGGTATGTCTAAGGTTCTGTTTAATATTTAGAGAAAACGAATAGATGTCGTTGAGTGTTAATTTTCCCAAAGTATGTGGTCTGAGGAGTCAGGCATAACTAAGGTTCTGTTTAACACTTAGTAAGATACCATTAAGTATTAATTTCCCAAAGCTGTGGTCTGGGGAGCCGGGCATGTCTAAGGTTCTGTTTAATACTTAGAGAAAATGAATAGATGTCATTGAGTGTTAATTTTCCCAAAGTATGTGGTCCGAGGAGCCAGGTATAACTAAAGTTTTGTTTAACATTTAGTAAGATACCTTTAAGTATTAATTTCCCAAAGCTGTGGTCTGGGGAGCCAGGCATTACTAAGGTTCTGTTTAATACTTAGAGAAAATGAATAGATGTCATTGAGTGTTAATTTTTCCAAAGTATGTGATCCGAGGAACCAGGCATAACTAAGGTTCTGTTTAACACTTAGTAAGATACCATTAAGTATTAATTTTCCGAAAGCATATAGTCTGGGGAGCTAGGCTTGTCTAAGGCTCTGTTTAATACTTAGAGAAAATTAATAGATGTCATTGAGTGTTCATTTTCCCAAAGTATGTGATCCGAGGAGCCAGGTATGACTAAAGTTTTGTTGAACATTTAGTAAGATACCATTAAGTATTAATTTCCCAAAACTGTGGTCTGGGGAGCCAGGCATGTCTGAGGTTCTGTTTAATACTTAGAGAAAATGAATAGATGTCATTGAGTGTTAATTTTCCCAAAGTATGTGGTCCGAGGAGCCAGGTATAACTAAAGTTTTGTTTAACATTTAGTAAGATACCTTTAAGTATTAGTTTCCCAAAGCTGTGGTCTGGGGAGCCAGGCATGTCTTAGGTTCTGTTTAATACTTAGAGAAAATGAATAGATGTCATTGAGTGCTAATTTTTCCAAAGTATGTGATCCGAGGAGTTAGGCATTACTAAGGTTCTGTTTAACACTTAGTAAGATACCATTAAATATTAATTTCCCAAAGCTGTGGTCTGGGGAGCCGAGCATGTCTAAGGTTCTATTTAATACTTAGAAAAAATGAATAGATGTCATTGAGTGTTAATTTTTCCAAAGTATGTGGTCCGAGGAGACAGGCATAACTAAGGTTCTGTTTAACACTTTGTAAAATACCATTAAGTATTAATTTCCCAAAGCTGTGGTCTGGGGAGCCAGGCATGTCTAAGGTTCTGTTTAATACTTAGAGAAAATGAATAGATGTCATTGAGTGTTAATTTTCCCAAAGTATATGGTCCGAGGAGTCAGGCATAACTAAGGTTCTGTTTAACACTTTGTAAAATACCATTAAGTATTAACTTCCCAAAGCTGTGGTCTGGGCAGCCAGGCATGTCTAAGGTTCTGTTTAATACTTAGAGAAAATGAATAGATGTCATTGAGTGTTAATTTTCCCAAAGTATGTGGTCCGAGGAGCCAGGTATAACTAAAGTTTTGTTTAACATTTAGTAAGATACCTTTAAGTATTAATTTCCCAAAGCTGTGGTCTGGGGAGCCAGGCATGTCTTAGGTTCTGTTTAATACTTAGAGAAAATGAATAGATGTCATTGAGTGTTAATTTTTCCAAAGTATGTGATCCGAGGAGTCAGGCATTACTAAGGTTTTGTTTAACACTTAGTAAGATACCATTAAGTATTAATTTTCTCAAAGCATATATTCTAGGGTGCCAGACATGTCTAAGGTTCTGTTTAATACTTAGAGAAAACGAATAGATGTCATTGAGTGTTAATTTTCCCAAAGTATGTGGTCCGAGGAGCCAGGTATAACTAAAGTTTTGTTTAACATTTAGTAAGATACCTTTAAGTATTAATTTCCCAAAGCTGTGGTCTGGGGAGCCAGGCATGTCTTAGGTTCTGTTTAATACTTAGAGAAAATGAATAGATGTCATTGAGTGTTAATTTTCCCAAAGTATGTGGTCCGAGGAGACAGGCATAACTTAGGTTTTGTTTAACACTTAGTAAGATGCCATTAAGTATTAATTTTCTCAAAGCATATAGTCTAGGGAGCCAGGTATGTCTAAGGTTCTGTTTAATATTTAGAGAAAACGAATAGATGTCGTTGAGTGTTAATTTTCCCAAAGTATGTGGTCTGAGGAGTCAGGCATAACTAAGGTTCTGTTTAACACTTAGTAAGATACCATTAAGTATTAATTTCCCAAAGCTGTGGTCTGGGGAGCCGGGTATGTCTAAGGTTCTGTTTAATACTTAGAGAAAATGAATAGATGGCATTGAGTGTTAATTTTTCCAAAGTATGTGATCCGAGGAACCAGGCATAACTAAGGTTCTGTTTAACACTTAGTAAGATACCATTAAGTATTAATTTTCCGAAAGCATATAGTCTGGGGAGCTAGGCTTGTCTAAGGTTCTGTTTAATACTTAGAGAAAATGAATAGATGTCATTGAGTGTTAATTTTTCCAAAGTATGTGATCCGAGGAGTCAGGCATTACTAAGGTTTTGTTTAACACTTAGTAAGATACCATTAAGTATTAATTTTCTCAAAGCATATATTCTAGGGAGCCAGACATGTCTAAGGTTCTGTTTAATACTTAGAGAAAACGAATAGATGTCATTGAGTGTTAATTTTCCCAAAGTATGTGGTCCGAGGAGCCAGGCACAACTAAGGTTCTGTTTAACACTTAGTAGGATACCATTAAGTATTAATTTCGCAAAGCTGTGGTCTGGGGAGCCAGGCATGTCTAAGGTTCTGTTTAATACTTAGAGAAAATGAATAGATGTCATTGAGTGTTAATTTTTCCAAAGTATGTGATCCGAGGTGTCAGGCATTGCTAAGGTTTTGTTTAACACTTAGTAAGATACCATTAAGTATTAATTTTCTGAAAGCATATAGTCTGGGGAGCTAGGCATGTCTAAGGCTCTGTTTAATACTTAGAGAAAATGAATAGATGTCATTGAGTGTTAATTTTCCCAAAGTATGTGATCCGAGGAGCCAGGTATGACTAAAGTTTTGTTGAACATTTAGTAAGATACCATTAAGTATTAATTTCCCAAAGCTGTGGTCTGGGGAGCCAGGCATGTCTAAGGTTCTGTTTAATACTTAGAAAAAATGAATAGATGTCATTGAGTATTAATTTTTCCAAAGTATGTGATCCGAGGAGTCAGGCATTACTTAGGTTTTGTTTAACACTTAGTAAGATGCCATTAAGTATTAATTTTCTCAAAGCATATAGTCTAGGGAGCCAGGTATGTCTAAGGTTCTGTTTAATATTTAGAGAAAACGAATAGATGTCGTTGAGTGTTAATTTTCCCAAAGTATGTGGTCTGAGGAGTCAGGCATAACTAAGGTTCTGTTTAACACTTAGTAAGATACCATTAAGTATTAATTTCCCAAAGCTGTGGTCTGGGGAGCCGGGTATGTCTAAGGTTCTGTTTAATACTTAGAGAAAATGAATAGATGGCATTGAGTGTTAATTTTTCCAAAGTATGTGATCCGAGGAACCAGGCATAACTAAGGTTCTGTTTAACACTTAGTAAGATACCATTAAGTATTAATTTTCCGAAAGCATATAGTCTGGGGAGCTAGGCTTGTCTAAGGCTCTGTTTAATACTTAGAGAAAATGAATAGATGTCATTGAGTGTTAATTTTCCCAAAGTATGTGATCCGAGGAGCCAGGTATGACTAAAGTTTTGTTGAACATTTAGTAAGATACCATTAAGTATTAATTTCCCAAAGCTGTGGTCTGGGGAGCCAGGCATGTCTAAGGTTCTGTTTAATACTTAGAGAAAATGAATAGATGTCATTGAGTGTTAATTTTCCCAAAGTATGTGGTCCGAGGAGCCAGGTATAACTAAAGTTTTGTTTAACATTTAGTAAGATACCTTTAAGTATTAATTTCCCAAAGCTGTGGTCTGGGGAGCCAGGCATGTCTTAGGTTCTGTTTAATACTTAGAGAAAATGAATAGATGTCATTGAGTGTTAATTTTTCCAAAGTATGTGATCCGAGGAGTTAGGCATTACTAAGGTTTTGTTTAACACTTAGTAAGATACCATTAAGTATTAATTTTCTCAAAGCATATAGTCTAGGGAGCCAGGCATGTCTAAGGTTCTGTTTAATACTTAGAGAAAACGAATAGATGTCATTGAGTGTTAATTTTCCCAAAGTATGTGGTCCGAGGAGCCAGGCACAACTAAGGTTCTGTTTAACACTTAGTAGGATACCATTAAGTATTAATTTCGCAAAGCTGTGGTCTGGGGTGCCAGGCATGTCTAAGGTTCTGTTTAATACTTAGAGAAAATGAATAGATGTCATTGAGTGTTAATTTTTCCAAAGTATGTGATCCGTGGAGTCAGGCATTGCTAAGGTTTTGTTTAACACTTAGTAAGATACCATTAAGTATTAATTTTCTGAAAGCATATAGTCTGGGGAGCTAGGCATGTCTACGGCTCTGTTTAATACTTAGAGAAAATGAATAGATGTCATTGAGTGTTAATTTTCCCAAAGTATGTGATCCGAGGAGCCAGGTATGACTAAAGTTTTGTTGAACATTTAGTAAGATACCATTAAGTATTAATTTCCCAAAGCTGTGGTCTGGGGAGCCAGGCATGTCTAAGGTTCTGTTTAATACTTAGAAAAAATGAATAGATGTCATTGAGTATTAATTTTTCCAAAGTATGTGATCCGAGGAGTCAGGCATTACTTAGGTTTTGTTTAACACTTAGTAAGATGCCATTAAGTATTAATTTTCTCAAAGCATATAGTCTAGGGAGCCAGGTATGTCTAAGGTTCTGTTTAATATTTAGAGAAAACGAATAGATGTCGTTGAGTGTTAATTTTCCCAAAGTATGTGGTCTGAGGAGTCAGGCATAACTAAGGTTCTGTTTAACACTTAGTAAGATACCATTAAGTATTAATTTCCCAAAGCTGTGGTCTGGGGAGCCGGGTATGTCTAAGGTTCTGTTTAATACTTAGAGAAAATGAATAGATGGCACTGAGTGTTAATTTTTCCAAAGTATGTGATCCGAGGAACCAGGCATAACTAAGGTTCTGTTTAACACTTAGTAAGATACCATTAAGTATTAATTTTCCGAAAGCATATAGTCTGGGGAGCTAGGCTTGTCTAAGGCTCTGTTTAATACTTAGAGAAAATGAATAGATGTCATTGAGTGTTAATTTTCCCAAAGTATGTGATCCGAGGAGCCAGGTATGACTAAAGTTTTGTTGAACATTTAGTAAGATACCATTAAGTATTAATTTCCCAAAGCTGTGGTCTGGGGAGCCAGGCATGTCTAAGGTTCTGTTTAATACTTAGAGAAAATGAATAGATGTCATTGAGTGTTAATTTTCCCAAAGTATGTGGTCCGAGGAGCCAGGTATAACTAAAGTTTTGTTTAACATTTAGTAAGATACCTTTAAGTATTAATTTCCCAAAGCTGTGGTCTGGGGAGCCAGGCATGTCTTAGGTTCTGTTTAATACTTAGAGAAAATGAATAGATGTCATTGAGTGTTAATTTTTCCAAAGTATGTGATCCGAGGAGTTAGGCATTACTAAGGTTTTGTTTAACACTTAGTAAGATACCATTAAGTATTAATTTTCTCAAAGCATATAGTCTAGGGAGCCAGGCATGTCTAAGGTTCTGTTTAATACTTAGAGAAAACGAATAGATGTCATTGAGTGTTAATTTTCCCAAAGTATGTGGTCCGAGGAGCCAGGCACAACTAAGGTTCTGTTTAACACTTAGTAGGATACCATTAAGTATTAATTTCGCAAAGCTGTGGTCTGGGGAGCCAGGCATGTCTAAGGTTCTGTTTAATACTTAGAGAAAATGAATAGATGTCATTGAGTGTTAATTTTTCCAAAGTATGTGATCCGAGGAGTCAGGCATTGCTAAGGTTTTGTTTAACACTTAGTAAGATACCATTAAGTATTAATTTTCTGAAAGCATATAGTCTGGGGAGCTAGGCATGTCTACGGCTCTGTTTAATACTTAGAGAAAATGAATAGATGTCATTGAGTGTTAATTTTCCCAAAGTATGTGATCCGAGCAGCCAGGTATGACTAAAGTTTTGTTGAACATTTAGTAAGATACCATTAAGTATTAATTTCCCAAAGCTGTGGTCTGGGGAGCCAGGCATGTCTTAGGTTCTGTTTAATACTTAGAGAAAATGAATAGATGTCATTGAGTGTTAATTTTCCCAAAGTATGTGGTCTGAGGAGTCAGGCATAACTAAGGTTCTGTTTAACACTTAGTAAGATACCATTAAGTATTAATTTCCCAAAGCTGTGGTCTGGGGAGCCGGGTATGTCTAAGGTTCTGTTTAATACTTAGAGAAAATGAATAGATGGCATTGAGTGTTAATTTTTCCAAAGTATGTGATCCTAGGAACCAGGCATAACTAAGGTTCTGTTTAACACTTAGTAAGATACCATTAAGTATTAATTTTCCGAAAGCATATAGTCTGGGGAGCTAGGCTTGTCTAAGCCTCTGTTTAATACTTAGAGAAAATGAATAGATGTCATTGAGTGTTAATTTTCCCAAAGTATGTGATCCGAGGAGCCAGGTATGACTAAAGTTTTGTTGAACATTTAGTAAGATACCATTAAGTATTAATTTCCCAAAGCTGTGGTCTGGGGAGCCAGGCATGTCTAAGGTTCTGTTTAATACTTAGAGAAAATGAATAGATGTCATTGAGTGTTAATTTTCCCAAAGTATGTGGTCCGAGGAGCCAGGTATAACAAAAGTTTTGTTTAACATTTAGTAAGATACCTTTAAGTATTAATTTCCCAAAGCTGTGGTCTGGGGAGCCAGGCATGTCTTAGGTTCTGTTTAATACTTAGAGAAAATGAATAGATGTCATTGAGTGTTAATTTTTCCAAAGTATGTGATCCGAGGAGTCAGGCATTACTAAGGTTTTGTTTAACACTTAGTAAGATACCATTAAGTATTAATTTTCTCAAAGCATATATTCTAGGGAGCCAGACATGTCTAAGGTTCTGTTTAATACTTAGAGAAAACGAATAGATGTCATTGAGTGTTAATTTTCCCAAAGTATGTGGTCCGAGGAGCCAGGCACAACTAAGGTTCTGTTTAACACTTAGTAGGATACCATTAAGTATTAATTTCGCAAAGCTGTGGTCTGGGGAGCCAGGCATGTCTAAGGTTCTGTTTAATACTTAGAGAAAATGAATAGATGTCATTGAGTGTTAATTTTTCCAAAGTATGTGATCCGAGGTGTCAGGCATTGCTAAGGTTTTGTTTAACACTTAGTAAGATACCATTAAGTATTAATTTTCTGAAAGCATATAGTCTGGGGAGCTAGGCATGTCTAAGGCTCTGTTTAATACTTAGAGAAAATGAATAGATGTCATTGAGTGTTAATTTTCCCAAAGTATGTGATCCGAGGAGCCAGGTATGACTAAAGTTTTGTTGAACATTTAGTAAGATACCATTAAGTATTAATTTCCCAAAGCTGTGGTCTGGGGAGCCAGGCATGTCTAAGGTTCTGTTTAATACTTAGAAAAAATGAATAGATGTCATTGAGTATTAATTTTTCCAAAGTATGTGATCCGAGGAGTCAGGCATTACTTAGGTTTTGTTTAACACTTAGTAAGATGCCATTAAGTATTAATTTTCTCAAAGCATATAGTCTAGGGAGCCAGGTATGTCTAAGGTTCTGTTTAATATTTAGAGAAAACGAATAGATGTCGTTGAGTGTTAATTTTCCCAAAGTATGTGGTCTGAGGAGTCAGGCATAACTAAGGTTCTGTTTAACACTTAGTAAGATACCATTAAGTATTAATTTCCCAAAGCTGTGGTCTGGGGAGCCGGGTATGTCTAAGGTTCTGTTTAATACTTAGAGAAAATGAATAGATGGCATTGAGTGTTAATTTTTCCAAAGTATGTGATCCGAGGAACCAGGCATAACTAAGGTTCTGTTTAACACTTAGTAAGATACCATTAAGTATTAATTTTCCGAAAGCATATAGTCTGGGGAGCTAGGCTTGTCTAAGGCTCTGTTTAATACTTAGAGAAAATGAATAGATGTCATTGAGTGTTAATTTTCCCAAAGTATGTGATCCGAGGAGCCAGGTATGACTAAAGTTTTGTTGAACATTTAGTAAGATACCATTAAGTATTAATTTCCCAAAGCTGTGGTCTGGGGAGCCAGGCATGTCTAAGGTTCTGTTTAATACTTAGAGAAAATGAATAGATGTCATTGAGTGTTAATTTTCCCAAAGTATGTGGTCGGAGGAGCCAGGTATAACTAAAGTTTTGTTTAACATTTAGTAAGATACCTTTAAGTATTAATTTCCCAAAGCTGTGGTCTGGGGAGCCAGGCATGTCTTAGGTTCTGTTTAATACTTAGAGAAAATGAATAGATGTCATTGAGTGTTAATTTTTCCAAAGTATGTGATCCGAGGAGTTAGGCATTACTAAGGTTTTGTTTAACACTTAGTAAGATACCATTAAGTATTAATTTTCTCAAAGCATATAGTCTAGGGAGCCAGGCATGTCTAAGGTTCTGTTTAATACTTAGAGAAAACGAATAGATGTCATTGAGTGTTAATTTTCCCAAAGTATGTGGTCCGAGGAGCCAGGCACAACTAAGGTTCTGTTTAACACTTAGTAGGATACCATTAAGTATTAATTTCGCAAAGCTGTGGTCTGGGGAGCCAGGCATGTCTAAGGTTCTGTTTAATACTTAGAGAAAATGAATAGATGTCATTGAGTGTTAATTTTTCCAAAGTATGTGATCCGAGGAGTCAGGCATTGCTAAGGTTTTGTTTAACACTTAGTAAGATACCATTAAGTATTAATTTTCTGAAAGCATATAGTCTGGGGAGCTAGGCATGTCTAAGGCTCTGTTTAATACTTAGAGAAAATGAATAGATGTCATTGAGTGTTAATTTTCCCAAAGTATGTGATCCGAGGAGCCAGGTATGACTAAAGTTTTGTTGAACATTTAGTAAGATACCATTAAGTATTAATTTCCCAAAGCTGTGGTCTGGGGAGCCAGGCATGTCTAAGGTTTTGTTTAATACTTAGAGAAAATGAATAGATGTCATTGAGTATTAATTTTTCCAAAGTATGTGATCCGAGGAGTCAGGCATTACTTAGGTTTTGTTTAACACTTAGTAAGATGCCATTAAGTATTAATTTTCTCAAAGCATATAGTCTAGGGAGCCAGGTATGTCTAAGGTTCTGTTTAATATTTACAGAAAACGAATAGATGTCGTTGAGTGTTAATTTTCCCAAAGTATGTGGTCTGAGGAGTCAGGCATAACTAAGGTTCTGTTTAACACTTAGTAAGATACCATTAAGTATTAATTTCCCAAAGCTGTGGTCTGGGGAGCCGGGTATGTCTAAGGTTCTGTTTAATACTTAGAGAAAATGAATAGATGTTCTTGAGTGTTAATTTTTCCAAAGTATGTGATCCGAGGAACCAGGCAAAACTAAGGTTCTGTTTAACACTTAGTAAGATACCATTAAGTATTAATTTTCTGAAAGCATATAGTCTGGGGAGCTAGGCATGTCTAAGGCTCTGTTTAATACTTAGAGAAAACGAATAGATGTCATTGAGTGTTAATTTTCCCAAAGTATGTGGTCTGAGGAGCCAGGCATAACTAAGGTTCTGTTTAACACTTAGTAAGATACCATTAAGTATTAATTTCCCAAAGCTGTGGTCTGGGGAGCCAGGCATGTCTTAGGTTCTGTTTAATACTTAGAGAAAATGAATAGATGTCATTGAGTGTTAATTTTTCCAAAGTATGTGATCCGAGGAGTCAGGCATTACTAAGGTTTTGTTTAACACTTAGTAAGATACCATTAAGTATTAATTTTCTGAAAGCATATAGTCTGGGGAGCTAGGCATGTCTAAGGCTCTGTTTAATACTTAGAGAAAACGAATAGATGTCATTAAGTGTTAATTTTTCCAAAGTATGTGATCCGAGGAGCCAGGCATAACTAAGGTTCTGTTTAACACTTAGTAAGATACCATTAAGTATTAATTTCCCAAAGCTGTGGTCTGGGGAGCCAGGCATGTCTTAGGTTCTGTTTAATACTTAGAGAAAATGAATAGATGTCATTGAGTGTTAATTTTTCCAAAGTATGTGATCCGAGGAACCAGGCAACACTAAGGTTCTGTTTAACACTTAGTAAGATACCATTAAGTATTAATTTTCTGAAAGCATATAGTCTGGGGAGCTAGGCATGTCTAAGGCTCTGTTTAATACTTAGAGAAAATGAATAGATGTCATTGAGTGTTAATTTTTCCAAAGTATGTGATCCGAGGAGTCAGGCATTACTTAGGTTTTGTTCAACACTTAGTAAGATACCATTAAGTATTAATTTTCTCAAAGCATATAGTCTAGGGAGCCAGGCATGTCTAAGGTTCTGTTTAATACTTAGAGAAAACGAATAGATGTCATTGAGTGTTAATTTTCCCAAAGTATGTGGTCTGAGGAGCCAGGCATAACTAAGGTTCTGTTTAACACTTAGTAAGATACCATTAAGTATTAATTTCCCAAAGCTGTGGTCTGGGGAGCCAGGCATGTCTTAGGTTCTGTTTAATACTTAGAGAAAATGAATAGATGTCATTGAGTGTTAATTTTTCCAAAGTATGTGATCCGAGGAGTCAGGCATTACTAAGGTTTTGTTTAACACTTAGTAAGATACCATTAAGTATTAATTTTCTCAAAGCATATAGTCTAGGGAGCCAGGCATGTCTAAGGTTCTGTTCAATACTTAGAGAAAACGAATAGATGTCATTGAGTGTTAATTTTCCCAAAGTATGTGGTCCGAGGAGCCAGGCATAACTAAGGTTCTGTTTAACACTTAGTAGGATACCATTAAGTATTAATTTCGCAAAGCTGTGGTCTGGGGAGCCAGGCATGTCTAAGGTTCTGTTTAATACTTAGAGAAAATGAATAGATGTCATTGAGTGTTAATTTTCCCAAAGTATGTGGTCCAAGGAGCCAGGTATAACTAAAGTTTTGTTTAACATTTAGTAAGATACCATTAAGTATTAATTTCGCAAGGCTGTGGTCTGGGAAGCCAGGCATGTCTAAGGTTCTGTTTAATACTTAGAGAAAACGAATAGATGTCATTGAGTGTTAATTTTCCCAAAGTATGTGGTCCGAGGAGCCAGGCACAACTAAGGTTCTGTTTAACACTTAGTAGGATACCATTAAGTATTAATTTCGCAAAGCTGTGGTCTGGGGAGCCAGGCATGTCTAAGGTTCTGTTTAATACCTAGAGAAAATGAATAGTTGTCATTGAGTGTTAATTTTTGCAAAGTATGTGATCCGAGGAGTCAGGCATTGCTAAGGTTTTGTTTAACACTTAGTAAGATACCATTAAGTATTAATTTTCTGAAAGCATATAGTCTGGGGAGCTAGGCATGTCTAAGGCTCTGTTTAATACTGAGAGAAAATGAATAGATGTCATTGAGTGTTAATTTTCCCAAAGTATGTGATCCGAGGAGCCAGGTATGACTAAAGTTTTGTTGAACATTTAGTAAGATACCATTAAGTATTAATTTCCCAAAGCTGTGGTCTGGGGAGCCAGGCATGTCTATGGTTCTGTTTAATACTTAGAGAAAATGAATAGATGTCATTGAGTGTTAATTTTTCCAAAGTATGTGATCCGAGGAGTCAGGCATTACTTAAGTTTTGTTTAACACTTAGTAAGATGCCATTAAGTATTAATTTTCTCAAAGCATATAGTCTAGGGAGCCAGGTATGTCTAAGGTTCTGTTTAATATTTAGAGAAAACGAATAGATGTCGTTGAGTGTTAATTTTCCCAAAGTATGTGGTCTGAAGAGTCAGGCATAACTAAGGTTCTGTTTAACACTTAGTAAGATACCATTAAGTATTAATTTCCCAAAGCTGTGGTCTGGGGAGCCGGGCATGTCTAAGGTTCTGTTTAATACTTAGAGAAAATGAATAGATGTCATTGAGTGTTAATTTTCCCAAAGTATGTGGTCCGAGGAGCCAGGTATAACTAAAGTTTTGTTTAACATTTAGTAAGATACCTTTAAGTATTAATTTCCCAAAGCTGTGGTCTGGGGAGCCAGGCATGTCTTAGGTTCTGTTTAATACTTAGAGAAAATGAATAGATGTCATTGAGTGTTAATTTTTCCAAAGTATGTGATCCGAGGAGTCAGGCATTACTACGGTTTTGTTTAACACTTAGTAAGATACCATTAAGTATTAATTTTCTCAAAGCATATAGTCTAGGGAGCGAGGCATGTCTAAGGTTCTGTTTAATACTTAGAGAAAACGAATAGATGTCATTGAGTGTTAATTTTCCCAAAGTATGTGGTCCGAGGAGCCAGGCGTAACTAAGGTTCTGTTTAACACTTAGTAAGATACCATTAAGTATTAATTTCCCAAAGCTGTGGTCTGGGGAGCCGGGCATGTCTAAGGTTCTATTTAATACTTAGAAAAAATGAATAGATGTCATTGAGTGTTAATTTTTCCAAAGTATGTGGTCCGAGGAGACAGGCATAACTAAGGTTCTGTTTAACACTTTGTAAAATACCGTTAAGTATTAATTTCCCAAAGCTGTGGTCTGGGGAGCCAGGCATGTCTAAGGTTCTGTTTAATACTTAGAGAAAATGAATAGATGTCATTGAGTGTTAATTTTCCCAAAGTATATGGTCCGAGGAGTCAGGCATAACTATGGTTCTGTTTAACACTTTGTAAAATACCATTAAGTATTAACTTCCCAAAGCTGTGGTCTGGGCAGCCAGGCATGTCTAAGGTTCTGTTTAATACTTAGAGAAAATGAATAGATGTCATTGAGTGTTAATTTTCCCAAAGTATGTGGTCCGAGGAGCCAGGTATAACTAAAGTTTTGTTTAACATTTAGTAAGATACCTTTAAGTATTAATTTCCCAAAGCTGTGGTCTGGGGAGCCAGGCATGTCTTAGGTTCTGTTTAATACTTAGAGAAAATGAATAGATGTCATTGAGTGTTAATTTTTCCAAAGTATGTGATCCGAGGAGTCAGGCATTACTAAGGTTTTGTTTAACACTTAGTAAGATACCATTAAGTATTAATTTTCTCAAAGCATATAGTCTAGGGAGCCAGGCATGTCTAAGGTTCTGTTCAATACTTAGAGAAAACGAATAGATGTCATTGAGTGTTAATTTTCCCAAAGTATGTGGTCCGAGGAGCCAGGCATAACTAAGGTTCTGTTTAACACTTAGTAGGATACCATTAAGTATTAATTTCGCAAAGCTGTGGTCTGGGGAGCCAGGCATGTCTAAGGTTCTGTTTAATACTTAGAGAAAATGAATAGATGTCATTGAGTGTTAATTTTTCCAAAGTATGTGATCCGAGGAACCAGGCAAAACTAAGGTTCTGTTTAACACTTAGTAAGATACCATTAAGTATTAATTTTCTGAAAGCATATAGTCTGGGGAGCTAGGCATGTCTAAGGCTCTGTTTAATACTTAGAGAAAATGAATAGATGTCATTGAGTGTTAATTTTTCCAAAGTATGTGATCCGAGGAGTCAGGCATTACTTAGGTTTTGTTCAACACTTAGTAAGATACCATTAAGTATTAATTTTCTCAAAGCATATAGTCTAGGGAGCCAGGCATGTCTAAGGTTCTGTTTAATACTTAGAGAAAACGAATAGATGTCATTGAGTGTTAATTTTCCCAAAGTATGTGGTCTGAGGAGCCAGGCATAACTAAGGTTCTGTTTAACACTTAGTAAGATACCATTAAGTATTAATTACCCAAAGCTGTGGTCTGGGGAGCCAGGCATGTCTTAGGTTCTGTTTAATACTTAGAGAAAATGAATAGATGTCATTGAGTGTTAATTTTTCCAAAGTATGTGATCCGAGGAGTCAGGCATTACTAAGGTTTTGTTTAACACTTAGTAAGATACCATTAAGTATTAATTTTCTCAAAGCATATAGTCTAGGGAGCCAGGCATGTCTAAGGTTCTGTTCAATACTTAGAGAAAACGAATAGATGTCATTGAGTGTTAATTTTCCCAAAGTATGTGGTCCGAGGAGCCAGGCATAACTAAGGTTCTGTTTAACACTTAGTAGGATACCATTAAGTATTAATTTCGCAAAGCTGTGGTCTGGGGAGCCAGGCATGTCTAAGGTTCTGTTTAATACTTAGAGAAAATGAATAGATGTCATTGAGTGTTAATTTTCCCAAAGTATGTGGTCCAAGGAGCCAGGTATAACTAAAGTTTTGTTTAACATTTAGTAAGATACCATTAAGTATTAATTTCGCAAGGCTGTGGTCTGGGAAGCCAGGCATGTCTAAGGTTCTGTTTAATACTTAGAGAAAACAAATAGATGTCATTGAGTGTTAATTTTTCCCAAGTATGTGATCCGAGGAGTCAGGCATTACTAAGGTTTTGTTTAACACTTAGTAAGATACCATTAAGTATTAATTTTCTCAAAGCATATAGTCTAGGGAGCCAGGCATGTCTAAGGTTCTGTTTAATACTTAGAGAAAACGAATAGATGTCATTGAGTGTTAATTTTCCCAAAGTATGTGGTCCGAGGAGCCAGGCACAACTAAGGTTCTGTTTAACACTTAGTAGGATACCATTAAGTATTAATTTCGCAAAGCTGTGGTCTGGGGAGCCAGGCATGTCTAAGGTTCTGTTTAATACGTAGAGAAAATGAATAGATGTCATTGAGTGTTAATTTTTCCAAAGTATGTGATCCGAGGAGTCAGGCATTGCTAAGGTTTTGTTTAACACTTAGTAAGATACCATTAAGTATTAATTTTCTGAAAGCATATAGTCTGGGGAGCTAGGCATGTCTAAGGCTCTGTTTAATACTGAGAGAAAATGAATAGATGTCATTGAGTGTTAATTTTCCCAAAGTATGTGATCCGAGGAGCCAGGTATGACTAAAGTTTTGTTGAACATTTAGTAAGATACCATTAAGTATTAATTTCCCAAAGCTGTGGTCTGGGGAGCCAGGCATGTCTAAGGTTCTGTTTAATACTTAGAGAAAATGAATAGATGTCATTGAGTGTTAATTTTTCCAAAGTATGTGATCCGAGGAGTCAGGCATTACTTAAGTTTTGTTTAACACTTAGTAAGATGCCATTAAGTATTAATTTTCTCAAAGCATATAGTCTAGGGAGCCAGGTATGTCTAAGGTTCTGTTTAATATTTAGAGAAAACGAATAGATGTCGTTGAGTGTTAATTTTCCCAAAGTATGTGGTCTGAGGAGTCAGGCATAACTAAGGTTCTGTTTAACACTTAGTAAGATACCATTAAGTATTAATTTCCCAAAGCTGTGGTCTGGGGTGCCGGGCATGTCTAAGGTTCTGTTTAATACTTAGAGAAAATGAATAGATGTCATTGAGTGTTAATTTTCCCAAAGTATGTGGTCCGAGGAGCCAGGTATAACTAAAGTTTTGTTTAACATTTAGTAAGATACCTTTAAGTATTAATTTCCCAAAGCTGTGGTCTGGGGAGCCAGGCATGTCTTAGGTTCTGTTTTATACTTAGAGAAAATGAATAGATGTCATTGAGTGTTAATTTTTCCAAAGTATGTGATCCGAGGAGTCAGGCATTACTAAGGTTTTGTTTAACACTTAGTAAGATACCATTAAGTATTAATTTTCTCAAAGCATATAGTCTAGGGAGCGAGGCATGTCTAAGGTTCTGTTTAATACTTAGAGAAAACGAATAGATGTCATTGAGTGTTAATTTTCCCAAAGTATGTGGTCCGAGGAGCCAGGCGTAACTAAGGTTCTGTTTAACACTTAGTAAGATACCATTAAGTATTAATTTCCCAAAGCTGTGGTCTGGGGAGCCGGGGATGTCTAAGGTTCTATTTAATACTTAGAAAAAATGAATAGATGTCATTGAGTGTTAATTTTTCCAAAGTATGTGGTCCGAGGAGACAGGCATAACTAAAGTTCTGTTTAACACTTTGTAAAATACCATTAAGTATTAATTTCCCAAAGCTGTGGTCTGGGGAGCCAGGCATGTCTAAGGTTCTGTTTAATACCTAGAGAAAATGAATAGATGTCATTGAGTGTTAATTTTCCCAAAGTATATGGTCCGAGGAGTCAGGCATAACTAAGGTTCTGTTTAACACTTTGTAAAATACCATTAAGTATTAACTTCCCAAAGCTGTGGTTTGGGCAGCCAGGCATGTCTAAGGTTCTGTTTAATACTTAGAGAAAATGAATAGATGTCATTGAGTGTTAATTTTCCCAAAGTATGTGGTCCGAGGAGCCAGGTATAACTAAAGTTTTGTTTAACATTTAGTAAGATACCTTTAAGTATTAATTTCCCAAAGCTGTGGTCTGGGGAGCCAGGCATGTCTTAGGTTCTGTTTAATACTTAGAGAAAATGAATAGATGTCATTGAGTGTAAATTTTTCCAAAGTATGTGATCCGAGGAGTCAGGCATTACTAAGGTTTTGTTTAACACTTAGTAAGATACCATTAAGTATTAATTTTCTCAAAGCATATAGTCTAGGGAGCCAGGCATGTCTAAGGTTCTGTTTAATACTTAGAGAAAACGAATAGATGTCATTGAGTGTTAATTTTCCCAAAGTATGTGGTCCGAGGAGCCAGGCACAACTAAGGTTCTGATTAACACTTAGTAGGATACCATTAAGTATTAATTTCGCAAAGCTGTGGTCTGGGGAGCCAGGCATGTCTAAGGTTCTGTTTAATACTTAGAGAAAATGAATAGATGTCATTGGGTGTTAATTTTTCCAAAGTATGTGATCCGAGGAGTCAGGCATTGCTAAGGTTTTGTTTAACACTTAGTAAGATACCATTAAGTATTAATTTTCTGAAAGCATATAGTCTGGGGAGCTAGGCATGTCTAAGGCTCTGTTTAATACTTAGAGAAAATGAATAGATGTCATTGAGTGTTAATTTTCCCAAAGTATGTGATCCGAGGAGCCAGTTATGACTAAAGTTTTGTTGAACATTTAGTAAGATACCATTAAGTATTAATTTCCCAAAGCTGTGGTCTGGGGAGCCAGGCATGTCTAAGGTTCTGTTTAATACTTAGAGAAAATGAATAGATGTCATTGAGTATTAATTTTTCCAAAGTATGTGATCCGAGGAGTCAGGCATTACTTAGGTTTTGTTTAACACTTAGTAAGATGCCATTAAGTATTAATTTTCTCAAAGCATATAGTCTAGGGAGCCAGGTATGTCTAAGGTTCTGTTTAATATTTAGAGAAAACGAATAGATGTCGTTGAGTGTTAATTTTCCCAAAGTATGTGGTCTGAGGAGTCAGGCATAACTAAGGTTCTGTTTAACACTTAGTAAGATACCATTAAGTATTAATTTCCCAAAGCTGTGGTCTGGGGAGCCGGGTATGTCTAAGGTTCTGTTTAATACTTAGAGAAAATGAATAGATGTCATTGAGTGTTAATTTTTCCAAAGTATGTGATCCGAGGAACCAGGCATAACTAAGGTTCTGTTTAACACTTAGTAAGATACCATTAAGTATTAATTGTCCGAAAGCATATAGTCTGGGGAGCTAGGCATGTCTAAGGCTCTGTTTAATACTTAGAGAAAATGAATAGATGTCATTAAGTGTTAATTTTCCCAAAGTATGTGATCCGAGGAGCCAGGTATGACTAAAGTTTTGTTGAACATTTAGTAAGATACCATTAAGTATTAATTTCCCAAAGCTGTGGTCTGGGGAGCCAGGCATGTCTAAGGTTCTGTTTAATACTTAGAGAAAATGAATAGATGTCATTGATTGTTAATTTTCCCAAAGTATGTGGTCCGAGGAGCCAGGTATAACTAAAGTTTTGTTTAACATTTAGTAAGATACCTTTAAGTATTAATTTCCCAAAGCTGTGGTCTGGGGAGCCAGGCATGTCTTAGGTTCTGTTTAATACTAAGAGAAAATGAATAGATGTCATTGAGTGTTAATTTTTCCAAAGTATGTGATCCGAGGAGTTAGGCATTACTAAGGTTTTGTTTAACACTTAGTAAGATACCATTAAGTATTAATTTTCTCAAAGCATATAGTCTAGGGAGCCAGGCATGTCTAAGGTTCTGTTTAATACTTAGAGAAAACGAATAGATGTCATTGAGTGTTAATTTTCCCAAAGTATGTGGTCCGAGGAGCCAGGCACAACTAAGGTTCTGTTTAACACTTAGTAGGATACCATTAAGTATTAATTTCGCAAAGCTGTGGTCTGGGGAGCCAGGCATGTCTAAGGTTCTGTTTAATACTTAGAGAAAATGAATAGATGTCATTGAGTATTAATTTTTCCAAAGTATGTGATCCGAGGAGTCAGGCATTACTTAGGTTTTGTTTAACACTTAGTAAGATGCCATTAAGTATTAATTTTCTCAAAGCATATAGTCTAGGGAGCCAGGTATGTCTAAGGTTCTGTTTAATATTTAGAGAAAACGAATAGATGTCGTTGAGTGTTAATTTTCCCAAAGTATGTGGTCTGAGGAGTCAGGCATAACTAAGGTTCTGTTTAACACTTAGTAAGATACCATTAAGTATCAATTTCCCAAAGCTGTGGTCTGGGGAGCCGGGTATGTCTAAGGTTCTGTTTAATACTTAGAGAAAATGAATAGATGTCATTGAGTGTTAATTTTTCCAAAGTATGTGATCCGAGGAACCAGGCAAAACTAAGGTTCTGTTTAACACTTAGTAAGATACCATTAAGTATTAATTTTCTGAAAGCATATAGTCTGGGGAGCTAGGCATGTCTAAGGCTCTGTTTAATACTTAGAGAAAATGAATAGATGTCATTGAGTGTTAACTTTTCCAAAGTATGTGATCCAAGGAGTCAGGCATTACTTAGGTTTTGTTCAACACTTAGTAAGATACCATTAAGTATTAATTTTCTCAAAGCATATAGTCTAGGGAGCCAGGCATGTCTAAGGTTCTGTTTAATACTTAGAGAAAACGAATAGATGTCATTGAGTGTTAATTTTCCCAAAGTATGTGGTCTGAGGAGCCAGGCATAACTAAGGTTCTGTTTAACACTTAGTAAGATACCATTAATTATTAATTTCCCAAAGCTGTGGTCTGGGGAGCCAAGCATGTCTTAGGTTCTGTTTAATACTTAGAGAAAATGAATAGATGTCATTGAGTGTTAATTTTTCCAAAGTATGTGATCCGAGGAGTCAGGCATTACTAAGGTTTTGTTTAACACTTAGTAAGATACCATTAAGTATTAATTTTCTCAAAGCATATAGTCTAGGGAGCCAGGCATGTCTAAGGTTCTGTTTAATACTTAGAGAAAACGAATAGATGTCATTGAGTGTTAATTTTCCCAAAGTATGTGGTCCGAGGAGCCAGACATAACTA
Source organism: Quercus berberidifolia (assembly GCA_028535905.1). NCBI lineage: Eukaryota > Viridiplantae > Streptophyta > Magnoliopsida > Fagales > Fagaceae > Quercus > Quercus berberidifolia. The sequence goes on along the minus strand of JAPQVW010000002.1, from coordinate 73,760,543 downwards.
AGGTTCTGTTTAACACTTAGTAGGATACCATTAAGTATTAATTTCGCAAAGCTGTGGTCTGGGGAGACAGGCATGTCTAAGGTTCTGTTTAATACTTAGAGAAAATGAATAGATGTCATTAAGTGTTAATTTTCCCAAAGTATGTGGTCCAAGGAGCCAGGTATAACTAAAGTTTTGTTTAACATTTAGTAAGATACCATTAAGTATTAATTTCGCAAGGCTGTGGTCTGGGAAGCCAGGCATGTCTAAGGTTCTGTTTAATACTTAGAGAAAACGAATAGATGTCATTGAGTGTTAATTTTTCCAAAGTATGTGATCCGAGGAGTCAGGCATTACTAAGGTTTTGTTTAACACTTAGTAAAATACCATTAATTATTAATTTTCTGAAAGAATATAGTCTGGGGAGCTAGGCATGTCTAAGGCTTTGTTTAATACTTAGAGAAAAGGAATAGATGTCATTGAGTGTTAATTTTCCCAAAGTATGTGATCTGAGGAGCCAGGTATGACTAAAGTTTTGTTGAACATTTAGTAAGATACCATTAAGTATTAATTTTCCCAAAGCATATGGTCTAGGGAGCAAGGCATGTCTAAGGTTCTGTTTAATACTTAGAAAAAATGAATAGATGTCATTGAGTGTTAATTTTCCCAAAGTATGTGGTTCGAGGAGTCAGGCATAACTAAGGTTCTATTTAACACTTTGTAAAATACCATTAAGTATTAATTTCCCAAAGCTGTGGTCTGGGGAGCCAGGCATGTCTAAGGTTCTGTTTAATACTTAGAGAAAATGAATAGATGTCATTGAGTGTTAATTTTTCCAAAGTATGTGATCCGAGGAACCAGGCATAACTAAGGTTTTGTTTAACATTTAGTAAGATACCTTTAAGTATTAATTTCCCAAAGCTGTGGTCTGGGGAGCCAGGCATGTCTTAGGTTCTGTTTAATACTTAGAGAAAATGAATAGATGTCATTGAGTGTTAATTTTTCCAAAGTGTGTGATCCGAGGAGCCAGGCATAACTAACGTTCTGTTTAACACTTAGTAGGATACCATTAAGTATTAATTTCGCAAAGCTGTGGTCTGGGGAGCCCGGCATGTCTAAGGTTCTGTTTAATACTTAGAGAAAATGAATAGATGTCATTGAGTGTTAATTTTTCCAAAGTATGTGATCCGAGGAGTCAGGCATTGTAAGGTTTTGTTTAACACTTAGTAAGATACCATTAAGTATTAATTTTCTGAAAGCATATAGTCTGGGGAGCTAGGCATATCTAAGGCTCTGTTTAATACTTAGAGAAAATGAATAGATGTCATTGAGTGTTAATTTTCCCAAAGTATGTGATCCGAGGAGCCAGGTATGACTAAAGTTTTGTTGAACATTTAGTAAGATACCATTAAGTATTAATTTCCCAAAGCTGTGGTCTGGGGAGCCAGGCATGTCTAAGGTTCTGTTTAATACTTAGAGAAAATGAATAGATGTCATTGAGTGTTAATTTTTCCAAAGTATGTGATCCGAGGAGTCAGGCATTACTTAGGTTTTGTTTAACACTTAGTAAGATGCCATTAAGTATTAATTTTCTCAAAGCATATAGTCTAGGGAGCCAGGCATGTCTAAGGTTCTGTTTAATATTTAGAGAAAACGAATAGATGTCGTTGAGTGTTAATTTTCCCAAAGTATGTGGTCTGAGGAGCCAGGCGTAACTAAGGTTCTGTTTAACACTTAGTAAGATACCATTAAGTATTAATTTCCCAAAGCTGTGGTCTGGGGAGCCAAGCATGTCTTAGGTTCTGTTTAATACTTAGAGAAATTGAATAGATGTCATTGAGTGTTAATTTTTCCAAAGTATGTGATCCGAGGAGTCAGGCATTACTAAGGTTTTGTTTAACACTTAGTAAGATACAATTAAGTATTAATTTTCTCAAAGCATATAGTCTAGGGAGCCAGGCATGTCTAAGGTTCTGTTTAATACTTAGAGAAAACGAATAGATGTCATTGAGTGTTAATTTTCCCAAAGTATGTGGTCCGAGGAGCCAGACATAACTAAGGTTCTGTTTAACACTTAGTAGGATACCATTAAGTATTAATTTCGCAAAGCTGTGGTCTGGGGAGACAGGCATGTCTAAGGTTCTGTTTAATACTTAGAGAAAATGAATAGATGTCATTAAGTGTTAATTTTCCCAAAGTATGTGGTCCAAGGAGCCAGGTATAACTAAAGTTTTGTTTAACATTTAGTAAGATACCATTAAGTATTAATTTCGCAAGGCTGTGGTCTGGGAAGCCAGGCATGTCTAAGGTTCTGTTTAATACTTAGAGAAAACGAATAGATGTCATTGAGTGTTAATTTTTCCAAAGTATGTGATCCGAGGAGTCAGGCATTACTAAGGTTTTGTTTAACACTTAGTAAAATACCATTAATTATTAATTTTCTGAAAGAATATAGTCTGGGGAGCTAGGCATGTCTAAGGCTTTGTTTAATACTTAGAGAAAAGGAATAGATGTCATTGAGTGTTAATTTTCCCAAAGTATGTGATCTGAGGAGCCAGGTATGACTAAAGTTTTGTTGAACATTTAGTAAGATACCATTAAGTATTAATTTTCCCAAAGCATATGGTCTAGGGAGCAAGGCATGTCTAAGGTTCTGTTTAATACTTAGAAAAAATGAATAGATGTCATTGAGTGTTAATTTTCCCAAAGTATGTGGTTCGAGGAGTCAGGCATAACTAAGGTTCTATTTAACACTTTGTAAAATACCATTAAGTATTAATTTCCCAAAGCTGTGGTCTGGGGAGCCAGGCATGTCTAAGGTTGTGTTTAATACTTAGAGAAAATGAATAGATGTCATTGAGTGTTAATTTTTCCAAAGTATGTGATCCGAGGAACCAGGCATAACTAAGGTTTTGTTTAACATTTAGTAAGATACCTTTAAGTATTAATTTCCCAAAGCTGTGGTCTGGGGAGCCAGGCATGTCTTAGGTTCTGTTTAATACTTAGAGAAAATGAATAGATGTCATTGAGTGTTAATTTTTCCAAAGTGTGTGATCCGAGGAGCCAGGCATAACTAACGTTCTGTTTAACACTTAGTAGGATACCATTAAGTATTAATTTCGCAAAGCTGTGGTCTGGGGAGCCCGGCATGTCTAAGGTTCTGTTTAATACTTAGAGAAAATGAATAGATGTCATTGAGTGTTAATTTTTCCAAAGTATGTGATCCGAGGAGTCAGGCATTGTAAGGTTTTGTTTAACACTTAGTAAGATACCATTAAGTATTAATTTTCTGAAAGCATATAGTCTGGGGAGCTAGGCATATCTAAGGCTCTGTTTAATACTTAGAGAAAATGAATAGATGTCATTGAGTGTTAATTTTCCCAAAGTATGTGATCCGAGGAGCCAGGTATGACTAAAGTTTTGTTGAACATTTAGTAAGATACCATTAAGTATTAATTTCCCAAAGCTGTGGTCTGGGGAGCCAGGCATGTCTAAGGTTCTGTTTAATACTTAGAGAAAATGAATAGATGTCATTGAGTGTTAATTTTTCCAAAGTATGTGATCCGAGGAGTCAGGCATTACTTAGGTTTTGTTTAACACTTAGTAAGATGCCATTAAGTATTAATTTTCTCAAAGCATATAGTCTAGGGAGCCAGGCATGTCTAAGGTTCTGTTTAATATTTAGAGAAAACGAATAGATGTCGTTGAGTGTTAATTTTCCCAAAGTATGTGGTCTGAGGAGCCAGGCGTAACTAAGGTTCTGTTTAACACGTAGTAAGATACCATTAAGTATTAATTTCCCAAAGCTGTGGTCTGGGGAGCCAGGCATGTCTAAGCTTCTGTTTAATACTTAGAGAAAATGAATAGATGTCATTGAGTGTTAATTTTTCCAAAGTATGTGATCCGAGGAACCAGGCATAACTAAGGTTCTGTTTAACACTTAGTAAGATACCATTAAGCATTAATTTTCTGAAAGCATATAGTCTGGGGAGCTAGGCATGTCTAAGGCTCTGTTTAATACTTAGAGAAAATGAATAGATGTCATTGAGTGTTAATTTTCCCAAAGTATGTGATCCGAGGAGCCAGGTATGACTAAAGTTTTGTTGAACATTTAGTAAGATACCATTAAGTATTAATTTCCCAAAGCTGTGGTCTGGGGAGCCAGGCATGTTTAAGGTTCTGTTTAATACTTAGAGAAAATGAATAGATGTCATTGAGTGTTAATTTTTCCAAAGTATGTGATCCGAGGAGTCAGGCATTACTTAGGTTTTGTTTAACACTTAGTAAGATACCATTAAGTATTAATTTTCTCAAAGCATATAGTCTGGGGAGCCAGGCATGTCTAAGGTTCTGTTTAATACTTAGAGAAAATGAATAGATGTCATTGAGTGTTAATTGTCCCAAAGTATGTGGTCCGAGGAGTCAGGCATAACTAAGGTTCTGTTTAACACTTAGTAAGATACCATTAAGTATTAATTTTCTGAAAGCATATAGTCTGGGGAGCCAGGCATGTCTAAGGTTCTGTTTAATACTTAGAGAAAATGAATAGATGTCATTGAGTGTTAATTTTCCCAAAGTATGTGGTCTGAGGAGCCAGGCATAACTAAGGTTCTGTTTAACACTTAGTAAGATACCATTAAGTATTAATTTCCCAAAGCTGTGGTCTAGGGAGCCAGGCATGTCTTAGGTTCTGTTTAATACTTAGAGAAAATGAATAGATGTCATTGAGTGTTAATTTTTCCAAAGTATGTGATCCGAGGAGTCAGGCATTACTAAGGTTTTGTTTAACACTTAGTAAGATACCATTAAGTATTAATTTTCTCAAAGCATATAGTCTAGGGAGCCAGGCATGTCTAAGGTTCTGTTTAATACTTAAAGAAAACGAATAGATGTCATTGGGTGTTAATTTTCCCAAAGTATGTGGTCCGAGGAGCCAGGCATAACTAAGGTTCTGTTTAACACTTAGTAGGATACCATTAAGTATTAATTTCGCAAAGCTGTGGTCTGGGGAGCCAGGCATGTCTAAGGTTCTGTTTAATACTTAGAGAAAATGAATAGATGTCATTGAGTGTTAATTTTCCCAAAGTATGTGGTCCAAGGAGCCAGGTATAACTAAAGTTTTGTTTAACATTTAGTAAGATACCATTAAGTATTAATTTCGCAAGGCTGTGGTCTGGGAAGGCAGGCATGTCTAAGGTTCTGTTTAATACTTAGAGAAAACGAATAGATGTCATTGAGTGTTAATTTTTCCAAAGTATGTGATCCGAGGAGTCAGGCATTACTAAGGTTTTGTTTAACACTTAGTAAAATACCATTAAGTATTAATTTTCTGAAAGCATATAGTTTGGGGAGCTAGGCATGTCTAAGGCTCTGTTTAATACTTAGAGAAAAGGAATAGATGTCATTGGGAGTTAATTTTCCCAAAGTATGTGATCCGAGGAGCCAGGTATGACTAAAGTTTTGTTTAACATTTAGTAAGATACCATTAAGTATTAATTTCCCAAAGCTGTGGTCTGGGGAGCCAGGCATGTCTAAGGTTCTGTTTAATACTTAGAGAAAATGAATAGATGTCATTGAGTGTTAATTTTTCCAAAGTATGTGATCCGAGGAGTCAGGCATTACATCGGTTTTGTTTAACACTTAGTAAGATACCATTAAGTATTAATTTTCGCAAAGCATATAGTCTAGGGAGCCAGGCATGTCTAAGGTTCTGTTTAATACTTAGAGAAAATGAATAGATGTCATTGAGTGTTAATTTTTCCAAAGTATGTGATCCGAGGAACCAGGCATAACTAAGGTTCTGTTTAACACTTAGTAAGATACCATTAAGTATTAATTTCCCAAAGCTGTGGTCTGGGGAGCCAGACATGTCTTAGGTTCTGTTTAATACTTAGAGAAAATGAATAGATGTCATTGAGTGTTAATTTTTCCAAAGTATGTGATCCGAGGAGTCAGGCATTACTAAGGTTTTGTTTAACACTTAGTAAGATACCATTAAGTATTAATTTTCTCAAAGCATATAGTCTAGGGAGCTAGGCATGTCTAAGGTTCTGTTTAATACTTAGAGAAAACGAATAGATGTCATTGAGTGTTAATTTTCCCAAAGAATGTGGTCCGAGGAGCCAGGCATAACTAAGGTTCTGTTTGACACTTAGTAAGATACCATTAAGTATTAATTTCCCAAAGCTGTGGTCTGGGGAGCCGGTCATGTCTAAGGTTCTGTTTAATGCTTAGAAAAAATGAATAGATGTCATTGAGTGTTAATTTTTCCAAAGTATGTGGTCCGAGGAGCCAGGCATAATTAAGGTTCTGTTTAACACTTAGTAAGGTACCATTAAATATTAATTTTCCCAAAGCATATGGTCTAGGGAGCAAGGCATGTCTAAAGTTCTGTTTAATACTTAGAAAAAATGAATAGATGTCATTGAGTGTTAATTTTCCCAAAGTATGTGGTCCTAGTAGTCAGGCATAACTAAGGTTCTGTTTAACACTTTGTAAGATATCACTAAGTATTAATTTTTTCAAAGCTTATGGTTTGGGGAGCTAGGCATGTCTAAGGTTCTGTTTAATACTTAGAGAAAATGAATATATGTCATTGAGTGTTAATTTTCCCAAAGTATGTGGTCCGAGGAGCCAGGTATAACTAAAGTTTTGTTTAACATTTAGTAAGATACCATTAAGTATTAATTTCCCAAAGCTGTGGTCTGGGGAGCCAGGCATGTCTAAGGTTCTGTTTAGTACTTAGAGAAAATGAATAGATGTCACTGAGTGTTAATTTTTCCAAAGTATGTGATCCGAGGAGTCAGGCATTACTAAGGTTTTGTTTAACACTTAGTAAGATACCATTAAGTATTAATTTTCTCAAAGCATATAGTTTAGGGAGGCAGGCATGTCTAAGGTTCTGTTTAATACTTAGAGAAAACGAATAGATGTCATTGAGTGTTAATTTTCCCAAAGTATGTGGTCCGAGGAGCCAGGCATAACTAAGGTTCTGTTTAACACTTAGTAGGATACCATTAACTATTAATTTCGCAAAGCTGTGGTCTGGGGAGCCAGGCATGTCTAAGGTTCTGTTTAATACTTAGAGAAAATGAATAGATGTCATTTTGTGTTAATTTTCCCAAAGTATGTGGTCCAAGAAGCCAGGTATAACTAAAGTTTTGTTTAACATTTAGTAAGATACCATTAAGTACTAATTTCGCAAGGCTGTGGTCTAGGAAGCCAGGCATGTCTAAGGTTCTGTTTAATACTTAGAGAAAATGAATAGATGTCATTGAGTGTTAATTTTTCCAAAGTATGTGATCCGAGGAGTCAGGCATTACTAAGGTTTTGTTTAACACTTAGTAAGATACCATTAAGTATTAATTTTCTCAAAGCATATAGTCTAGGGAGCTAGGCATGTCTAAGGTTCTGTTTAATACTTAGAAAAAATGAATAGATGCCATTGAGTGTTAATTTTCCCAAAGTATGTGGTCCGAGGAGTCAGGCATAACTAAGGTTCTGTTTAACACTTTGTAAGATACCATTAAGTATTAATTTCCCAAAGCTGTGGTCTGGGGAGCCAGGCATGTCTATGTTTCTGTTTAATACTTAGAGAAAATGGATAGATGTCATTGAGTGTTAATTTTCCCAAAGTATGTGGTCCGAGGAGCCAGGTATAACTAAAGTTTTGTTTAACATTTAGTAGGATACCATTAAGTATTAATTTCCCAAAGCTGTGGTCTGGGGAGCCAGGCATGTCTTAGGTTCTGTTTAATACTTAGAGAAAATGAATAGATGTCATTGAGTGTTAATTTTTCCAAAGTATGTGATCCGAGGAGTCAGGCATTACTAAGCTTTTGTTTAACACTTAGTAAGATACCATTAAGTATTAATTTTCTCAAAGCATATAGTCTAGGGAGCTAGGCATGTCTAAGGTTTTGTTTAATACTTAGAGAAAACGAATAGATGTCATTGAGTGTTAATTTTCCCAAAGTATGTGGTCCGAGGAGCCAGGCATAACTAAGGTTCTGTTTAACACTTAGTAGGATACCATTAAGTATTAATTTCGCAAAGCTGCGGTCTGGGGAGCCAGGCATGTCTAAGGTTCTGTTTAATACTTAGAGAAAACGAATAGATGTCATTGAGTGTTAATTTTTCCAAAGTATGTGATCCGAGGAGTCAGGCATTGCTAAGGTTTTGTTTAACACTTAGTAAGATAACATTAATTATTAATTTTCTCAAAGCATGTAGCCTAGGGAGCCAGGCATGTCTAAGGTTCTGTTTAATACTTAGAGAAAACGAATAGATGTCATTGAGTGTTAATTTTTCCAAAGTATGTGGTCCGAGGAGTCAGGCATAACTAAGGTTTTGTTTAACACTTAGTAAGATACCATTAAGTATTAATTTCCCAAAGCTGTGGTCTGGGGAGCCAGGCATGTCTAAGGTTCTGTTTAATACTTAGAGAAAATGAATAGATGTCATTGAGTGTTAATTTTTCCAAAGTATGTGATCCGAGGAGTCAGGCATTGCTAAGGTTTTGTTTAACACTTAGTAAGATAACATTAATTATTAATTTTCTCAAAGCATGTAGTCTAGGGAGCCAGGCATGTCTAAGGTTCTGTTTAATACTTAGAGAAAACGAATAGATGTCATTGAGTGTTAATTTTTCCAAAGTATGTGATCCGAGGAGTCAGGCATTACTAAGGCTTTGTTTAACACTTAGTAAGATACCATTAAGTATTAATTTTCTCAAAGCATATAGTCTGGGGAGCTAGGCATGTCTAAGGCTCTGTTTAATACTTAGAGAAAATGAACATATGTCATTGAGTGTTAATTTTCCCAAAGTATGTGGTCCGAGGAGCCAGGCATAACTAAGGTTCTGTTTAACACTTAGTAGGATACCATTAACTATTAATTTTGCAAAGCTGTGGTCTGGGGAGCCAGGCATGTCTAAGGTTCTGTTTAATACTTAGAGAAAATGAATAGATGTCATTTTGTGTTAATTTTCCCAAAGTATGTGGTCCAAGAAGCCAGGTATAACTAAAGTTTTGTTTAACATTTAGTAAGATACCATTAAGTACTAATTTCGCAAGGCTGTGGTCTGGGAAGCCAGGCATGTCTAAGGTTCTGTTTAATACTTAGAGAAAACGAATAGACGTCATTGAGTGTTAATTTTTCCAAAGTATGTGATCCGAGGAGTCAGGCATTACTAAGGTTTTGTTTAACACTTAGTAAGATACCATTAAGTATTAATTTTCTCAAAGCATATAGTCTAGGGAGCTAGGCATGTCTAAGGTTTTGTTTAATACTTAGAGAAAACGAATAGATGTCATTGAGTGTTAATTTTCCCAAAGTATGTGGTCCGAGGAGCCAGGCATAACTAAGGTTCTGTTTAACACTTAGTAGGATACCATTAAGTATTAATTTCGCAAAGCTGCGGTCTGGGGAGCCAGGCATGTCTAAGGTTCTGTTTAATACTTAGAAAAAATGAATAGATGTCATTGAGTGTTAATTTTTCCAAAGTATGTGATCCGAGGAGTCAGGCATTGCTAAGGTTTTGTTTAACACTTAGTAAGATAACATTAATTATTAATTTTCTCAAAGCATGTAGTCTAGGGAGCCAGGCATGTCTAAGGTTCTGTTTAATACTTAGAGAAAACGAATAGATGTCATTGAGTGTTAATTTTTCCAAAGTATGTGGTCCGAGGAGTCAGGCATAACTAAGGTTTTGTTTAACACTTAGTAAGATACCATTAAGTATTAATTTCCCAAAGCTGTGGTCTGGGGAGCCAGGCATGTCTAAGGTTCTGTTTAATACTTAGAGAAAATGAATAGATGTCATTGAGTGTTAATTTTTCCAAAGTATGTGATCCGAGGAGTCAGGCATTGCTAAGGTTTTGTTTAACACTTAGTAAGATAACATTAATTATTAATTTTCTCAAAGCATGCAGTCTAGGGAGCCAGGCATGTCTAAGGTTCTGTTTAATACTTAGAGAAAACGAATAGATGTCATTGAGTGTTAATTTTTCCAAAGTATGTGATCCGAGGAGTCAGGCATTACTAAGGCTTTGTTTAACACTTAGTAAGATACCATTAAGTATTAATTTTCTCAAAGCATATAGTCTGGGGAGCTAGGCATGTCTAAGGCTCTGTTTAATACTTAGAGAAAATGAACATATGTCATTGAGTGTTAATTTTCCCAAAGTATGTGGTCCGAGGAGCCAGGCATAACTAAGGTTCTGTTTAACACTTAGTAGGATACCATTAACTATTAATTTTGCAAAGCTGTGGTCTGGGGAGCCAGGCATGTCTAAGGTTCTGTTTAATACTTAGAGAAAATGAATAGATGTCATTTTGTGTTAATTTTCCCAAAGTATGTGGTCCAAGAAGCCAGGTATAACTAAAGTTTTGTTTAACATTTAGTAAGATACCATTAAGTACTAATTTCGCAAGGCTGTGGTCTGGGAAGCCAGGCATGTCTAAGGTTCCGTTTAATACTTAGAGAAAACGAATAGATGTCATTGAGTGTTAATTTTTCCAAAGTATGTGATCCGAGGAGTCAGGCATTACTAAGGTTTTGTTTAACACTTAGTAAGATACCATTAAGTATTAATTTTCTCAAAGCATATAGTCTAGGGAGCTAGGCATGTCTAAGGTTTTGTTTAATACTTAGAGAAAACGAATAGATGTCATTGAGTGTTAATTTTCCCAAAGTATGTGGTCCGAGGAGCCAGGCATAACTAAGGTTCTGTTTAACACTTAGTAGGATACCATTAAGTATTAATTTCGCAAAGCTGCGGTCTGGGGAGCCAGGCATGTCTAAGGTTCTGTTTAATACTTAGAGAAAATGAATAGATGTCATTGAGTGTTAATTTTTCCAAAGTATGTGATCCGAGGAGTCAGGCATTGCTAAGGTTTTGTTTAACACTTAGTAAGATAACATTAATTATTAATTTTCTCAAAGCATGTAGTCTAGGGAGCCAGGCATGTCTAAGGTTCTGTTTAATACTTAGAGAAAACGAATAGATGTCATTGAGTGTTAATTTTTCCAAAGTATGTGGTCCGAGGAGTCAGGCATAACTAAGGTTTTGTTTAACACTTAGTAAGATACCATTAAGTATTAATTTCCCAAAGCTGTGGTCTGGGGAGCCAGGCATGTCTAAGGTTCTGTTTAATACTTAGAGAAAACGAATAGATGTCATTGAGTGTTAATTTTTCCAAAGTATGTGATCCGAGGAGTCAGGCATTACTAAGGCTTTGTTTAACACTTAGTAAGATACCATTAAGTATTAATTTTCTCAAAGCATATAGTCTGGGGAGCTAGGCATGTCTAAGGCTCTGTTTAATACTTAGAGAAAATGAACATATGTCATTGAGTGTTAATTTTCCCAAAGTATGTGATCCGAGGAGCCAGGTATGACTGAAGTTTTGTTTAACATTTAGTAAGATACCATTAAGTATTAATTTCCCAAAGTTGTGGTCTGGGGAGCCAGGCATGTCTAAGGTTCTGTTTAATACTTAGAGAAAATGAATAGATGTCACTGAGTGTTAATTTTTCCAAAGTATGTGATCCGAGGAGTCAGGCATTGCTAAGGTTTTGTTTAACACTTAGTAAGATAACATTAATTATTAATTTTCTCAAAGCATATAGTCTAGGGAGCCAGGCATGTCTATGGTTCTGTTTAATACTTAGAGAAAACGAATAGATGTCATTGAGTGTTAATTTTTCCAAAGTATGTGATCCGAGGAGTCAGGCAGAACTAAGGTTCTGTTTAACACTTAGTAAGATACCATTAAGTATTAATTTCCCAAAGCTGTGGTCGGGGAACCAGGCATGTCTAAGGTTCTGTTTAATACTTAGAGAAAACGAATAGATGTCATTGAGTGTTAATTTTTCCAAAGTATGTGATCCGAGGAGTCAGGCATTACTAAGGTTTTGTTTAACACTTAGTAAGATACCACTAAGTATTAATTTTCTGAAAGCATATAGTCTGGGGAGCTAGGCAAGTCTAAGGCTCTGTTTAATACTTAGAGAAAATGAATAGATGTCATTGAGTGTTAATTTTCCCAAAGTATGTGATCCGAGGAGCCAGGTATGACTGAAGTTTTGTTTAACATTTAGTAAGATACCATTAAGTATTAATTTCCCAAAGCTGTGGTCTGGGGAGCCAGGCATGTCTAAGGTTTTGTTTAATACTTAGAGAAAATGAATAGCTGTCATTGAGTGTTAATTTTTCCCAAGTATGTGATCCGAGGAGTCATGCATTACTTAGGTTTTGTTTAACACTTAGTAAGATATCATTTAGTATTAATTTTCTCAAAGCATATAGTCTAGGGAGCCAGGCATGTCTAAGGTTCTGTTTAATACTTAGAGAAAACGAATAGATGTCATTGACTGTTAATTTTCCCAAAGTGTGTGGTCTGTGGAGCCAGACATAACTAAGGTTTCGTCTAACACTTAGTAAGATACCATTAAGTATTAATTTTCCAAAGTTGTGGTCTGGGGAGCCAGGCATGTCTAAGGTTTTGTTTAATACTTAGAGAAAATGAATAGATGACATTGAGTATTAATTTTTCCAAAGTATGTGATCCGAGGAACAAGGCATAACAAAGGTTCTGTTTAACACTTAGTAAGATACCATTAAGTATTAATTTCCCAAAGCTGTGGTCTGGGGAGCCAGGCATGTCTTAGGTTCTGTTTAATACTTAGAGAAAATGAATAGATGTCATTGAGTGTTAATTTTTCCAAAGTATGTGATCCGAGGAGTCAGGCATTACTAATTTTTGTTTAACACTTAGTAAGATACCATTAAGTATTAATTTTCTCAAAGCATATAGTCTAGGGAGCCGGGCATGTCTAAGGTTCTGTTTAATACTTAGAGAAAACGAATAGATGTCATTGAGTGTTAATTTTCCCAAAGTATGTGGTCCGAGGAGCCAGGCATAACTATGGTTCTGTTTAACACTTAGTAGGATACCATTAAGTATTAATTTCGCAAAGCTGTGGTCTGGGGAGCCAGGCATGTCTAAGGTTCTGTTTAATACTTAGAGAAAATGAATAGATGTCATTTTGTGTTAATTTTCCCAAAGTATGTGGTCCAAGAAGCCAGGTATAACTAAAGTTTTGTTTAACATTTAGTAAGATACCATTAAGTACTCATTTCGCAAGGCTGTGGTCTGGGAATCCAGGCATGTCTAAGGTTCTGTTTAATACTTAGAGAAAACGAATAGATGTCATTGAGTGTTAATTTTTCCAAAGTATGTGATCCGAGGAGTCAGGCATTACTATGGTTTGTTTAACACTTAGTAAGATACCATTAAGTATTAATTTTCTCAAAGCATATAGTCTAGGGAGCTAGGCATGTCTAAGGTTCTGTTTAATACTTAGAAAAAATGAATAGATGCCATTGAGTGTTAATTTTCCCAAAGTATGTGGTCCGAGGAGTCAGGCATAACTAAGGTTCTGTTTAACACTTTTTAAAATACCATTAAGTATTAATTTCCCAAAACTGTGGTCTGGGGAGCCAGGCATGTCTATGGTTCTGTTTAATACTTAGAGAAAACGAATAGATGTCATTGAGTGTTAATTTTTCCAAAGTATGTGATCCGAGGAGTCAGGCATTACTAAGGCTTTGTTTAACACTTAGTAAGATACCATTAAGTATTAATTTTCTCAAAGCATATAGTCTGGGGAGCTAGGCATGTCTAAGGCTCTGTTTAATACTTAGAGAAAATGAACAGATGTCATTGAGTGTTAATTTTCCCAAAGTATGTGATCCGAGGAGCCAGGTATGACTGAAGTTTTGTTTAACATTTAGTAAGATACCATTAAGTATTAATTTCCCAAAGTTGTGGTCTGGGGAGCCAGGCATGTCTAAGGTTCTGTTTAATACTTAGAGAAAATGAATAGATGTCATTGAGTGTTAATTTTTCCAAAGTATGTGATCCGAGGAGTCAGGCATTGCTAAGGTTTTGTTTAACACTTAGTAAGATAACATTAATTATTAATTTTCTCAAAGCATATAGTCTAGGGAGACAGGCATGTCTAAGGTTCTGTTTAATACTTAGAGAAAACGAATAGATGTCATTGAGTGTTAATTTTTCCAAAGTATGTGATCCGAGGAGTTAGGCAGAACTAAGGTTCTGTTTAACACTTAGTAAGATACCATTAAGTATTAATTTCCCAAAGCTGTGGTCGGGGAACCAGGCATGTCTAAGGTTCTGTTTAATACTTAGAGAAAACGAATAGATGTCATTGAGTGTTAATTTTTCCAAAGTATGTGATCCGAGGAGTCAGGCATTACTAAGGTTTTGTTTAACACTTAGTAAGATACCACTAAGTATTAATTTTCTGAAAGCATATAGTCTGGGGAGCTAGGCAAGTCTAAGGCTCTGTTTAATACTTAGAGAAAATGAATAGATGTCATTGAGTGTTAATTTTCCCAAAGTATGTGATCCGAGGAGCCAGGTATGGCTGAAGTTTTGTTTAACATTTAGTAAGATACCATTAAGTATTAATTTCCCAAAGCTGTGGTCTGGGGAGCCAGGCATGTCTAAGGTTCTGTTTAATACTTAGAGAAAATGAATAGCTGTCATTGAGTGTTAATTTTTCCCAAGTATGTGATCCGAGGAGTCATGCATTACTTAGGTTTTGTTTAACACTTAGTAAGATATCATTTAGTATTAATTTTCTCAAACCATATAGTCTAGGGAGTCAGGCATGTCTAAGGTTCTGTTTAATACTTAGAGAAAACGAATAGATGTCATTGACTGTTAATTTTCCCAAAGTATGTGGTCTGTGGAGCCAGACATAACTAAGGTTTTGTCTAACACTTAGTAAGATACCATTAAGTATTAATTTTCCAAAGCTGTGGTCTGGGGAGCCAGGCATGTCTAAGGTTCTGTTTAATACTTAGAGAAAATGAATAGATGACATTGAGTATTAATTTTTCCAAAGTATGTGATCCGAGGAACAAGGCATAACAAAGGTTCTGTTTAACACTTAGTAAGATACCATTAAGTATTAATTTCCCAAAGCTGTGGTCTGGGGAGCCAGGCATGTCTTAGGTTCTGTTTAATACTTAGAGAAAATGAATAGATGTCATTGAGTGTTAATTTTTCCAAAGTATGTGATCCGAGGAGTCAGGCATTACTAATTTTTGTTTAACACTTAGTAAGATACCATTAAGTATTAATTTTCTCAAAGCATATAGTCTAGGGAGCCGGGCATGTCTAAGGTTCTGTTTAATACTTAGAGAAAACGAATAGATGTCATTGAGTGTTAATTTTCCCAAAGTATGTGGTCCGAGGAGCCAGGCATAACTATGGTTCTGTTTAACACTTAGTAGGATACCATTAAGTATTAATTTCGCAAAGCTGTGGTCTGGGGAGCCAGGCATGTCCAAGGTTCTGTTTAATACTTAGAGAAAATGAATAGATGTCATTGAGTGTTAACTTTCCCAAAGTATGTGGTCCAAGGAGCCAGGTATAACTAAAGTTTTGTTTAACATTTAGTAAGATACCATTAAGTATTAATTTCCCAAAGCTGTGGTCTGGGGAGCCAGGCATGTCTTAGGTTCTGTTTAATACTTAGAGAAAATGAATAGATGTCATTGAGTGTTAATTTTTCCAAAGTATGTGATCCGAGGAGTCAGGCATTACAAAGGTTTTGTTTAACACTTAGTAAGATACCATTAAGTATTAATTTTCTCAAAGCATATAGTCTAGGGAGCTAGGCATGTCTAAGGTTCTGTTTAATACTTAGAGAAAACGAATAGATGTCATTGAGTGTTAATTTTCCCAAAGTATGTGGTCCGAAGAGCCAGGCATAACTAAGGTTCTGTTTAACACTTTGTAAAATACCATTAAGTATTAATTTCCCAAAGCTGTGGTCTGGGGAGCCAGGCATGTCTAAGGTTCTGTTTAATACTTAGAGAAAATGAATAGATGTCATTGAGTGTTAATTTTCCCAAAGTATGTGGTCCGAGGAGCCAGGTATAACTAAAGTTTTGTTTAACATTTAGTAGGATACCATTAAGTATTAATTTCCCAAAGCTGTGGTCTGGGGAGCCAGGCATGTCTTAGGTTCTGTTTAATACTTAGAGAAAATGAATAGATGTCATTGAGTGTTAATTTTTCCAAAGTATGTGATCCGAGGAGTCAGGCATTACTAAGGTTTTGTTTAACACTTAGTAAGATACCATTAAGTATTAATTTTCTCAAAGCATATAGTCTAGGGCGCTAGGCATGTATAAGGTTCTGTTTAATACTTAGAAAAAATGAATAGATGCCATTGAGTGTTAATTTTCCCAAAGTATGTGGTCCGAGGAGTCAGGCTGTTTAACACTTTGTAAAATACCATTAAGTATTAATTTCCCAAAGCTGTGGTCTGGGGAGCCAGGCATGTCTAAGGTTCTGTTTAGTACTTAGAGAAAATGAATAGATGTCACTGAGTGTTAATTTTTCCAAAGTATGTGATCCGAGGAGTCAGGCATTACTAAGGTTTTGTTTAACACTTAGTAAGATACCATTAAGTATTAATTTTCTCAAAGCATATAGTTTAGGGAGGCAGGCATGTCTAAGGTTCTGTTTAATACTTAGAGAAAACGAATAGATGTCATTGAGTGTTAATTTTCCCAAAGTATGTGGTCCGAGGAGCCAGGCATAACTAAGGTTCTGTTTAACACTTAGTAGGATACCATTAAGTATTAATTTCGCAAAGCTGTGGTCTGGGGAGCCAGGTATGTCTAAGGTTCTGTTTAATACTTTGAGAAAATGAATAGATGTCATTTTGTGTTAATTTTCCCAAAGTATGTGGTCCAAGAAGCCAGGTATAACTACAGTTTTGTTTAACATTTAGTAAGATACCATTAAGTACTAATTTCGCAAGGCTGTGGTCTGGGAAGCCAGGCATGTCTAAGGTTCTGTTTAATACTTAGAGAAAACGAATAGATGCCATTGAGTGTTAATTTTTCCAAAGTATGTGATCCGAGGAGTCAGGCATTACTAAGGTTTTGTTTAACACTTAGTAAGATACCATTAAGTATTAATTTTCTCAAAGCATATAGTCTAGGGAGCTAGGCTTGTCTAAGGTTCTGTTTAATACTTAGAAAAAATGAATAGATGCCATTGAGTGTTAATTTTCCCAAAGTATGTGGTCCGAGGAGTCAGGCATAACTAAGGTTGTTTTTAATACTTTGTAAAATACCATTAAGTATTAATTTCCCAAAGCTGTGGTCTGGGGAGCCAGGCATGTCTTAGGTTCTGTTTAATACTTAGAGAAAATGAATAGATGTCATTAAGTGTTAATTTTTCCAAAGTATGTGATCCGAGGAGTCAGGCATTACTAAGGTTTTGTTTAACACTTAGTAAGATACCATTAAGTATTAATTTTCTCAAAGCATATAGTCTAGGGAGCCAGGCATGTCTAAGGTTCTGTTTAATACTTAGAGAAAACGAATAGATGTCATTGAGTGTTAATTTTCCCAAAGTATGTGGTCCGAGGAGCCAGGCATAACTAAGGTTCTGTTTAACACTTAGTAGGATACCATTAAGTATTAATTTCGCAAAGCTGTGGTCTGGGGAGCCAGGCATGTCTAAGGTTCTGTTTAATACTTAGAGAAAATGAATAGATGTCATTGAGTGTTAATTTTTCCAAAGTATGTGATCCGAGGAGTCAAGCATTGCTAAGGTTTTGTTTAACACTTAGTAAGATAACATTAATTATTAATTTTCTCAAAGCATGTAGTCTAGGGAGCCAGGCATGTCTAAGGTTCTGTTTAATAATTAGAGAAAATGAATAGACGTCATTGAGTGTTAATTTTTCCAAAGTATGTGGTCCGAGGAGTCAGGCATAACTAAGGTTCTGTTTAACACTTAGTAAGATACCATTAAGTATTAATTTCCCAAAGCTGTGGTCTGGGGAGCCAGGCATGTCTAAGGTTCTGTTTAATACTTAGAGAAAACGAATAGATGTCATTGAGTGTTAATTTTTCCAAAGTATGTGATCCGAGGAGTCAGGCATTACTAAGGTTTTGTTTAACACTTAGTAAGATACCATTAAGTATTAATTTTCTGAAAGCATATAGTCTGGGGAGCTAGGCATGTCTAAGGCTCTGTTTAATACTTAGAGAAAATGAATAGATGTCATTGAGTGTTAATTTTCCCAAAGTATGTGATCCGAGGAGCCAGGTATGACTGAAGTTTTGTTTAACATTTAGTAAGATACCATTAAGTATTAATTTCCCAAAGCTGTGGTCTGGGGAGCCAGGCATGTCTAAGGTTCTGTTTAATACTTAGAGAAAATGAATAGATGTCATTGAGTGTTAATTTTTCCCAAGTATGTGATCCGAGGAGTCATGCATTACTTAGGTTTTGTTTAACACTTAGTAAGATACCATTAAGTATTAATTTTCTCAAAGCATATAGTCTAGGGAGCCAGGCATGTCTAAGGTTCTGTTTAATACTTAGAGAAAACGAATAGATGTCATTGACTGTTAATTTTCCCAAAGTATGTGGTCTGAGGAGCCAGGCATAACTAAGGTTTTGTCTAACACTTAGTAAGATGCCATTAATTATTAATTTTCCAAAGCTGTGGTCTGGGGAGCCAGGCATGTCTAAGGTTCTGTTTAATACTTAGAGAAAATGAATAGATGACATTGAGTATTAATTTTTCCAAAGTATGTGATCCGAGGAACCAGGCATAACTAAGGTTCTGTTTAACACTTAGTAAGATACCATTAAGTATTAATTTCCCAAAGCTGTGGTCTGGGGAGCCAGGCATGTCTTAGGTTCTGTTTAATACATAGAGAAAATGAATAGATGTCATTGAGTGTTAATTTTTCCAAAGTATGTGATCCGAGGAGTCAGGCATTACTAATTTTTGTTTAACACTTAGTAAGATACCATTAAGTATTAATTTTCTCAAAGCATATAGTCTAGGCAGCCAGGCATGTCTAAGGTTTTGTTTAATACTTAGAGAAAACGAATAGATGTCATTGAGTGTTAATTTTCCCAAAGTATGTGGTCCGAGGAGCCAGGCATAACTATGGTTCTGTTTAACACTTAGTAGGATACCATTAAGTATTAATTTTGCAAACTGTGGTCTGGGGAGCCAGGCATGTCTAAGGTTCTGTTTAATACTTAGAGAAAATGAATAGATGTCATTGAGTGTTAATTTTCCCAAAGTATGTGGTCCAAGGAGCTAGGTATAACTAAAGTTTTGTTTAACATTTAGTAAGATACCATTAAGTATTAATTTCCCAAAGCTGTGGTCTGGGGAGCCAGGCATGTCTTAGGGTCTGTTTAATACTTAGAGAAAATGAATAGATGTCATTGAGTGTTAATTTTTCCAAAGAATGTGATCCGAGGAGTCAGGCATTACTAAGGTTTTGTTTAACACTTAGTAAGATAACATTAATTATTAATTTTCTCAAAGCATATAGTCTAGGGAGCCAGGCTTGTCTAAGGTTCTGTTTAATACTTAGAGAAAACGAATAGATGTCATTGAGTGTTAATTTTTCCAAAGTATGTGGTCCGAGGAGTCAGGCATAACTATGGTTCTGTTTAACACTTAGTAAGATACCATTAAGTATTAATTTCCCAAAGCTGTGGTCTGGGGAGCCAGGCATGTCTAAGGTTCTGTTTAATACTTAGAGAAAACGAATAGATGTCATTGAGTGTTAATTTTTCCAAAGTATGTGATCCGAGGAGTCAGGCATTACTAAGGTTTTGTTTAACACTTAGTAAGATACCATTAAGTATTAATTTTCTGAAAGCATATAGTCTGGGGAGCTAGGCATGTCTAAGGCTCTGTTTAATACTTAGAGAAAATGAATAGATGTCATTGAGTGTTAATTTTCCCAAAGTATGTGATCCGAGGAGCCAGGTATGACTGAAGTTTTGTTTAACATTTAGTAAGATACCATTAAGTATTAATTTCCCAAAGCTGTGGTCAGGGGAGCCAGGCATGTCTAAGGTTCTGTTTAATACTTAGAGAAAATGAATAGATGTCATTGAGTGTTAATTTTTCCCAAGTATGTGATCCGAGGAGTCATGCATTACTTAGGTTTTGTTTAACACTTAGTAAGATACCATTAAGTATTAATTTTCTCAAAGCATATAGTCTAGGGAGCCAGGCATGTCTAAGGTTCTGTTTAATACTTAGAGAAAACGAATAGATGTCATTGACTGTTAATTTTCCCAAAGTATGTGGTCTGAGGAGCCAGGCATAACTAAGGTTTTGTCTAACACTTAGTAAGATGCCATTAATTATTAATTTTCCAAAGCTGTGGTCTGGGGAGCCAGGCATGTCTAAGGTTCTGTTTAATACTTAGAGAAAATGAATAGATGACATTGAGTATTAATTTTTCCAAAGTATGTGATCCGAGGAACCAGGCATAACTAAGGTTCTGTTTAACACTTAGTAAGATACCATTAAGTATTAATTTCCCAAAGCTGTGGTCTGGGGAGCCAGGCATGTCTTAGGTTCTGTTTAATACATAGAGAAAATGAATAGATGTCATTGAGTGTTAATTTTTCCAAAGTATGTGATCCGAGGAGTCAGGCATTACTAATTTTTGTTTAACACTTAGTAAGATACCATTAAGTATTAATTTTCTCAAAGCATATAGTCTAGGCAGCCAGGCATGTCTAAGGTTTTGTTTAATACTTAGAGAAAACGAATAGATGTCATTGAGTGTTAATTTTCCCAAAGTATGTGGTCCGAGGAGCCAGGCATAACTATGGTTCTGTTTAACACTTAGTAGGATACCATTAAGTATTAATTTTGCAAACTGTGGTCTGGGGAGCCAGGCATGTCTAAGGTTCTGTTTAATACTTAGAGAAAATGAATAGATGTCATTGAGTGTTAATTTTCCCAAAGTATGTGGTCCAAGGAGCTAGGTATAACTAAAGTTTTGTTTAACATTTAGTAAGATACCATTAAGTATTAATTTCCCAAAGCTGTGGTCTGGGGAGCCAGGCATGTCTTAGGGTCTGTTTAATACTTAGAGAAAATGAATAGATGTCATTGAGTGTTAATTTTTCCAAAGAATGTGATCCGAGGAGTCAGGCATTACTAAGGTTTTGTTTAACACTTAGTAAGATAACATTAATTATTAATTTTCTCAAAGCATATAGTCTAGGGAGCCAGGCTTGTCTAAGGTTCTGTTTAATACTTAGAGAAAACGAATAGATGTCATTGAGTGTTAATTTTTCCAAAGTATGTGGTCCGAGGAGTCAGGCATAACTATGGTTCTGTTTAACACTTAGTAAGATACCATTAAGTATTAATTTCCCAAAGCTGTGGTCTGGGGAGCCAGGCATGTCTAAGGTTCTGTTTAATACTTAGAGAAAACGAATAGATGTCATTGAGTGTTAATTTTTCCAAAGTATGTGATCCGAGGAGTCAGGCATTACTAAGGTTTTGTTTAACACTTAGTAAGATACCATTAAGTATTAATTTTCTGAAAGCATATAGTCTGGGGAGCTAGGCATGTCTAAGGCTCTGTTTAATACTTAGAGAAAATGAATAGATGTCATTGAGTGTTAATTTTCCCAAAGTATGTGATCCGAGGAGCCAGGTATGACTGAAGTTTTGTTTAACATTTAGTAAGATACCATTAAGTATTAATTTACCAAAGCTGTGGTCAGGGGAGCCAGGCATGTCTAAGGTTCTGTTTAATACTTAGAGAAAATGAATAGATGTCATTGAGTGTTAATTTTTCCCAAGTATGTGATCCGAGGAGTCATGCATTACTTAGGTTTTGTTTAACACTTAGTAAGATACCATTAAGTATTAATTTTCTCAAAGCATATAGTCTAGGGAGCCAGGCATGTCTAAGGTTCTGTTTAATACTTAGAGAAAACGAATAGATGTCATTGACTGTTAATTTTCCCAAAGTATGTGGTCTGAGGAGCCAGGCATAACTAAGGTTTTGTCTAACACTTAGTAAGATGCCATTAATTATTAATTTTCCGAAGCTGTGGTCTGGGGAGCCAGGCATGTCTAAGGTTCTGTTTAATACTTAGAGAAAATGAATAGATGACATTGAGTATTAATTTTTCCAAAGTATGTGATCCGAGGAACCAGGCATAACTAAGGTTCTGTTTAACACTTAGTAAGATACCATTAAGTATTAATTTCCCAAAGCTGTGGTCTGGGGAGCCAGGCATGTCTTAGGTTCTGTTTAATACTTAGAGAAAATGAATAGATGTCATTGAGTGTTAATTTTTCCAAAGTATGTGATTCGAGGAGTCAGGCATTACTAATTTTTGTTTAACACTTAGTAAGATACCATTAAGTATTAATTTTCTCAAAGCATATAGTCTAGGCAGCCAGGCATGTCTAAGGTTTTGTTTAATACTTAGAGAAAACGAATAGATGTCATTGAGTGTTTATTTTCCCAAAGTATGTGGTCCGAGGAGCCAGGCATAACTATGGTTCTGTTTAACACTTAGTAGGATACCATTAAGTATTAATTTCGCAAAGCTGTGGTCTGGCGAGCCAGGCATGTCTAAGGTTCTGTCTAATACTTAGAGAAAATGAATAGATGTCATTGAGTGTTAATTTTCCCAAAGTATGTGGTCCAAGGAGCCAGGTATAACTAAAGTTTTGTTTAACATTTAGTAAGATACCATTAAGTATTAATTTCCCAAAGCTGTGGTCTGGGGAGCCAGGCATGTCTTAGGTTCTGTTTAATACTTAGAGAAAATGAATAGATGTCATTGAGTGTTAATTTTTCCAAAGAATGTGATCCGAGGAGTCAGGCATTACTAAGGTTTTGTTTAACACTTAGTAAGATACCATTAAGTATTAATTTTCTCAAAGCATATAGTCTAGGGAGCCAGGCATGTCTAAGGTTCTGTTTAATACTTAGAGAAAACGAATAGATGTCATTGAGTGTTAATTTTCCCAAACTATGTGATCCGAGGAGCCAGGTATGACTAAAGTTTTGTTTAACATTTAGTAAGAAACCCTTAAGTATTAATTTCCCAAAGCTGTGGTCTGGGGAGCCAGGCATGTCTAAGGTTCTGTTTAATAATTAGAGAAAATGAATAGATGTCATTGAGTGTTAATTTTTCCCAAGTATGTGATCCGAGGAGTCATGCATTACTTAGGTTTTGTTTAACACTTAGTAAGATACCATTAAGTATTAATTTTCTCAAAGCATATAGTCTAGGGAGCCAGGCATGTCTAAGGTTCTGTTTAATACTTAGAGAAAACGAATAGATGTCATTGAGTGTTAATTTTCCCAAAGTATGTGGTCCGAGGAGCCAGGCATAACTAAGGTTCTGTTTAACACTTAGTAGGATACCATTAAGTATTAATTTCGTAAAGCTGTGGTCTGGGGAGCCAGGTATGTCTAAGGTTCTGTTTAATACTTAGAGAAAATGAATTGATGTCATTGAGTGTTAATTTTCCCAAAGTATGTGGTCCGAGGAGTCAGGCATAACTAAGGTTCTGTTTAACACTTAGTAAGATACCATTAAGTATTAATTTCCCAAAGCTGCGGTCTAGGGAGCCAGGCATGTCTAAGGTTCTGTTTAATACTTAGAGAAAACGAATAGATGTCATTGAGTGTTAATTTTTCCAAAGTATGTGATCCGAGGAGTCAGGCATTACTAAGGTTTTGTTTAACACTTAGTAAGATACCATTAAGTATTAATTTTCTGAAAGCATATAGTCTGGGGAGCTAGGCATGTCTAAGGCTCTGTTTAATACTTAGAGAAAATGAATAGATGTCATTGAGTGTTAATTTTCCCAATGTATGTGATCCGAGGAGCCAGGTATGACTAAAGTTTTGTTTAACATTTAGTAAGATACCCTTAAGTATTAATTTCCCAAAGCTGTGGTCTGGGGAGCCAGGCATGTCTAAGGTTCTGTTTAATACTTAGAGAAAATGAATAGATGTCATTGAGTGTTAATTTTTCCCAAGTATGTGATCCGAGGAGTCATGCATTACTTAGGTTTTGTTTAACACTTAGTAAGATACCATTAAGTATTAATTTTCTCAAAGCATATAGTCTAGGGAGCCAGGCATGTCTAAGGTTCTGTTTAATACTTAGAGAAAACGAATTGATGTCATTGACTGTTAATTTTCCCAAAGTATGTGGTCTGAGGAGCCAGGCATAACTAAGGTTCTGTCTAACACTTAGTAAGATACCACTAAGTATTAATTTCGCAAAGCTGTGGTCTGGGGAGCCAGGCATGTCTAAGGTTCTGTTTAATACTTAGAGAAAATGAATAGATGTCATTGAGTGTTAATTTTCCCAAAGTATGTGGTCCAACGAGCCAGGTATAACTAAAGTTTTGTTTAACATTTAGTAAGATACCATTAAGTATTAATTTCCCAAAGTTGTGGTCTGGGGAGCCAGGCATGTCTTAGATTCTGTTTAATACTTAGAGAAAATGAATAGATGTCATTGAGTGTTAATTTTTCCAAAGTATGTGATCCGAGGAGTCAGACATTACTAAGGTTTTGTTTAACACTTAGTAAGATACCATTAAGTATTAATTTTCTCAAAGCATATAGTCTAGGGAGCCAGGCATGTCTAAGGTTCTGTTTAATACTTAGAGAAAACGAATAGATGTCATTGACTGTTAATTTTCCCAAAGTATGTGGTCCGAGGAGCCAGGCATAACTAAGGTTCTGTTTAACACTTAGTAGGATACCATTAAGTATTAATTTCGCAAAGCAGTGGTCTGGCGAGCCAGGCATGTCTAAGGTTCTGTTTAATACTTAGAGAAAATGAATAGATGTCATTGAGTGTTAATTTTTCCAAAGTATGTGATCAGAGGAGTCAGGCATTGCTAAGGTTTTGTTTAACACTTAGTAAGATACCATTAAGTATTAATTTTCTCAAAGCATATAGTCTAGGGAGCCAGGCATGTCTAAGGTTCTGTTCAATACTTAGAGAAAACGAATAGATGTCATTGAGTGTTAATTTTCCCAAAGTATGTGGTCCGAGCAGTCAGGCATAACTAAGGTTTTGTTTAACACTTAGTAAGATACCATTAAGTATTAATTTCCCAAAGCTGTGGTCTGGGGAGCCAGGCATGTCTAAGGTTCTGTTTAATACTTAGAGAAAATGAATAGATGTCATTGAGTGTAAATTTTTCCAAAGTATGTGATCCGAGGAGTCTGGCATTACTAAGGTTTTGTTTAACACTTAGTAAGATACCATTAAGTATTAATTTCGCAAAGCTGTGGTCTGGGGAGCCAGGCATGTCTAAGGTTCTGTTTAATACTTAGAGAAAATGAATAGATGTCATTTTGTGTTAATTTTCCCAAAGTATGTGGTCCAAGGAGCCAGGTATAACAAAAGTTTTGTTTAACATTTAGTAAGATACCATTAAGTATTAATTTCGCAAGGCTGTGGTCTGGGAAGCCAGGCATGTCTAAGGTTCTGTTTAATACTTAGAGAAAACGAATAGATGTCATTGAGTGTTAATTTTTCCAAAGTATGTGATCCGAGGAGTCAGGCATTACTAAGGTTTTGTTTAACACTTAGTAAGTATTAATTTTCTCAAAACATATAGTCTAGGGAGCCAGGCATGTCTAAGGTTCTGTTTAATACTTAGAAAAAATGAATAGATGTCATTGAGTGTTAATTTTCCCAAAGTATGTGGTCCGAGGAGTCAGGCATAACTAAGATTCTGTTTAACACTTAGTAAGATACCATTAAGTATTAATTTCCCGAAACTGTGGTCTGGGGAGCCAGGCATGTCTAAGGTTCTGTTTAATACTTAGAGAAAACGAATAGATGTCATTGAGTGTTAATTTTTCCAAAGTATGTGATCCGAGGAGTCTGGCATTACTAAGGTTTTGTTTAACACTTAGTAAGATACCGTTAAGTATTAATTTTCTGAAAGCATATAGTCTGGGGAGCAAGGCATGTCTAAGGCTCTGTTTAATACTTAGAGAAAATGAATAGATGTCATTGAGTGTTAATTTTTCCAAAGTATGTGATCCGAGGAGTCAGGCATTGCTAAGGTTTTGTTTAACACTTAGTAAGATAACATTAATTATTAATTTTCTCAAAGCATATAGTCTAGGGAGCCAGGCATGTCTAAGGTTCTGTTTAATACTTAGAGAAAACGAATAGATGTCATTGAGTGTTAATTTTTCCAAAGTATGTGGTCCGAGGAGTCAGGCATAACTAAGGTTCTGTTTAACACTTAGTAAGATACCATTAAGTATTAATTTCCCAAAGCTGTGGTCTGGGGAGCCAGGCATGTCTAAGGTTCTGTTTAATACTTAGAGAAAACGAATAGATGTCATTGAGTGTTAATTTTTCCAAAGTATGTGATCCGAGGAGTCAGGCATTACTAAGGTTTTGTTTAACACTTAGTAAGATACCATTAAGTATTAATTTTCTGAAAGAATATAGTCTGGGGAGATAGGCATGTCTAAGGCTCTGTTTAATACTTAGAGAAAATGAATAGATGTCATTGAGTGTTAATTTTCCCAAAGTATGTGATCCGAGGAGCCAGGTATGACTGAAGTTTTGTTTAACATTTAGTAAGATAACATTAAGTATTAATTTCCCAAAGCTGTGGTCTGGGGAGCCAGGCATGTCTAAGGTTCTGTTTAATACTTAGAGAAAATGAATAGATGTCATTGAGTGTTAATTTTTCCAAAGTATGTGATCCGAGGAGTCAGGCATTGCTAAGGTTTTGTTTAACACTTAGTAAGATAACATTAATTATTAATTTTCTCAAAGCATATAGTCTAGGGAGCCAGGCATGTCTAAGGTTCTGTTTAATACTTAGAGAAAACGAATAGATGTCATTGAGTGTTAATTTTTCCAAAGTATGTGGTCCGAGGAGTCAGGCATAACTAAGGTTCTGTTTAACACTTAGTAAGATACCATTAAGTATTAATTTCCCAAAGCTGTGGTCTGGGGAGCCAGGCATGTCTAAGGTTCTGTTTAATACTTAGAGAAAACGAATAGATGTCATTGAGTGTTAATTTTTCCAAAGTATGTGATCCGAGGAGTCAGGCATTACTAAGGTTTTGTTTAACACTTAGTAAGATACCATTAAGTATTAATTTTCTGAAAGCATATAGTCTGGGGAGCTAGGCATGTCTAAGGCTCTGTTTAATACTTAGAGAAAATGAATAGATGTCATTGAGTGTTAATTTTCCTAAAGTATGTGATCCGAGGAGCCAGGTATGACTGAAGTTTTGTTTAACATTTAGTAAGATACCATTAAGTATTAATTTCCCAAAGCTGTAGTCTGGGGAGCCAGGCATGTCTAAGGTTCTGTTTAATACTTAGAGAAAATGAATAGATGTCATTGAGTGTTAATTTTTCCCAAGTATGTGATCCGAGGAGTCATGCATTACTTAGGTTTTGTTTAACACTTAGTAAGATACCATTAAGTATTAATTTTCTCAAAGCATATAGTCTAGGGAGCCAGGCATGTCTAAGGTTCTGTTTAATACTTAGAGAAAACGAATAGATGTCATTGACTGTTGATTTTCCCAAAGTATGTGGTCTGAGGAGCCAGGCATAACTAAGGTTTTGTCTAACACTAAGTAAGATACCATTAATTATTAATTTTCCAAAGCTGTGGTCTGGGGAGCCAGGCATGTCTAAGGTTCTGTTTAATACTTAGAGAAAATGAATAGATGACATTGAGTATTAATTTTTCCAAAGTATGTGATCCGAGGAACCAGGCATAACTAAGGTTCTGTTTAACACTTAGTAAGATACCATTAAGTATTAATTTCCCAAAGCTGTGGTCTGGGGAGCCAGGCATGTCTGAGGTTCTGTTTAATACTTAGAGAAAACGAATAGATGTCATTGAGTGTTAATTTTCCCAAAGTATGTCGTCCGAGGAGCCAGGCATAACTATGGTTCTGTTTAACACTTAGTAGGATACCATTAAGTATTAATTTCGCAAAGCTGTGGTCTGGGGAGCCAGGCATGTCTAAGGTTCTGTTTAATACTTAGAGAAAACGAATAGATGTCATTGACTGTTAATTTTCCCAAAGTATGTGGTCTGAGGAGCCAGGCATAACTAAGGTTTTGTCTAACACTTAGTAAGATACCATTAATTATTAATTTTCCAAAGCTGTGGTCTGGGGAGCCAGGCATGTCTAAGGTTCTGTTTAATACTTAGAGAAAATGAATAGATGTCATTGAGTGTTAATTTTTCCAAAGTATGTGATCCGAGGAGTCAGGCATTACTAATTTTTGTTTAACACTTAGTAAGATACCATTAAGTATTAATTTTCTCAAAGCATATAGTCTGGGCAGCCAGACATGTCTAAGGTTCTGTTTAATACTTAGAGAAAACGAATAGATGTCATTGAGTGTTAATTTTCCCAAAGTATGTGGTCCGAGGAGCCAGGCATAACTATGGTTCTGTTTAACACTTAGTAGGATACCATTAAGTATTAATTTCGCAAAGCTGTGGTCTGGGGAGCCAGGCATGTCTAAAGTTCTGTTTAATACTTAGAGAAAATGAATAGATGTCGTTGAGTGTTAATTTTCCCAAAGTATGTGGTCCAAGGAGCCAGGTATAACTAAAGTTTTGTTTAACATTTAGTAAGATACCATTAAGTATTAATTTCCCAAAGCTGTGGTCTGGGGAGCCAGGCATGTCTTAGGTTCAGTTTAATACTTAGAGAAAATGAATAGATGTCATTGAGTGTTAATTTTTCCAAGGAATGTGATCCGAGGAGTCAGGCATTACTAAGGTTTTGTTTAACACTTAGTAAGATACCATTAAGTATTAATTTTCTCAAAGCATATAGTCTAGGGAGCCAGGCATGTCTAAGGTTCTGTTTAATACTTAGAGAAAACGAATAGATGTCATTGAGTGTTAATTTTCCCAAAGTATGTGATCCGAGGAGCCAGGTATGACTAAAGTTTTGTTTAACATTTAGTAAGATACCCTTAAGTATTAATTTCCCAAAGCTGTGGTCTGGGGAGCCAGGCATGTCTAAGGTTCTGTTTAATAATTAGAGAAAATGAATAGATGTCATTGAGTGTTAATTTTTCCCAAGTATGTGATCCGAGGAGTCATGCATTACTTAGGTTTTGTTTAACACTTAGTAAGATACCATTAAGTATTAATTTTCTCAAAGCATATAGTCTAGGGAGCCAGGCATGTCTAAGGTTCTGTTTAATACTTAGAGAAAACGAATAGATGTCATTGAGTGTTAATTTTCCCAAAGTATGTGGTCCGAGGAGCCAGGCATAACTAAGGTTCTGTTTAACACTTAGTTGGATACCATTAAGTATTAATTTAGCAAAGCTGTGGTCTGGGGAGCCAGGCATGTCTTAGGTTCTGTTTAATACTTAGAGAAAATGAATAGATGTCATTGAGTGTTAATTTTTCCAAAGTATGTGATCCGAGGAGTCAGGCATTACTAATTTTTGTTTAACACTTAGTAAGATACCATTAAGTATTAATTTTCTCAAAGCATATAGTCTAGGCAGCCAGGCATGTCTAAGGTTCTGTTTAATACTTAGAGAAAACGAATAGATGTCATTGAGTGTTAATTTTCCCAAAGTATGTGGTCCGAGGAGCCAGGCATAACTATGGTTCTGTTTAACACTTAGTAGGATACCATTAAGTATTAATTTCGCAAAGCTGTGGTCTGGGGAGCCAGGCATGTCTAAGGTTCTGTTTAATACTTAGAGAAAATGAATAGATGTCATTGAGTGTTAATTTTCCCAAAGTATGTGGTCCAAGGAGCCAGGTATAACTAAAGTTTTGTTTAACATTTAGTAAGATACCATTAAGTATTAATTTCCCAAAGCTGTGGTCTGGGGAGCCAGGCATGTCTTAGGTTCTGTTTAATACTTAGAGAAAATGAATAGATGTCATTGAGTGTTAATTTTTCCAAAGAATGTGATCCGAGGAGTCAGGCATTACTAAGGTTTTGTTTAACACTTAGTAAGATACCATTAAGTATTAATTTTCTCAAAGCATATAGTCTAGGGAGCCAGGCATGTCTAAGGTTCTGTTTAATACTTAGAGAAAACGAATAGATGTCATTGAGTGTTAATTTTCCCAAAGTATGTGATCCGAGGAGCCAGGTATGACTAAAGTTTTGTTTAACATTTAGTAAGATACCCTTAAGTATTAATTTCCCAAAGCTGTGGTCTGGGGAGCCAGGCATGTCTAAGGTTCTGTTTAATAATTAGAGAAAATGAATAGATGTCATTGAGTGTTAATTTTTCCCAAGTATGTGATCCGAGGAGTCATGCATTACTTAGGTTTTGTTTAACACTTAGTAAGATACCATTAAGTATTAATTTTCTCAAAGCATATAGTCTAGGGAGCCAGGCATGTCTAAGGTTCTGTTTAATACTTAGAGAAAACGAATAGATGTCATTGAGTGTTAATTTTCCCAAAGTATGTGGTCCGAGGAGTCAGGCATAACTAAGATTCTGTTTAACACTTAGTAAGATACCATTAAGTATTAATTTCCCAAAATTGTGGTCTGGGGAGCCAGGCATGTCTAAGGTTCTGTTTAATACTTAGAGAAAACGAATAGATGTCATTGAGTGTTAATTTTTCCAAAGTATGTGATCCGAGGAGTCTGGCATTACTAAGGTTTTGTTTAACACTTAGTAAGATACCGTTAAGTATTAATTTTCTGAAAGCATATAGTCTGGGGAGCTAGGCATGTCTAAGGCTCTGTTTAATACTTAGAGAAAATGAATAGATGTCATTGAGTGTTAATTTTTCCAAAGTATGTGATCCGAGGAGTCAGGCATTGCTAAGGTTTTGTTTAACACTTAGTAAGATAACATTAATTATTAATTTTCTCAAAGCATATAGTCTAGGGAGCCAGGCATGTCTAAGGTTCTGTTTAATACTTAGAGAAAACGAATAGATGTCATTGAGTGTTAATTTTTCCAAAGTATGTGATCCGAGGAGTCAGGCATTACTAAGGTTTTGTTTAACACTTAGTAAGATACCATTAAGTATTAATTTTCTGAAAGAATATAGTCTGGGGAGATAGGCATGTCTAAGGCTCTGTTTAATACTTAGAGAAAATGAATAGATGTCATTGAGTGTTAATTTTCCCAAAGTATGTGATCCGAGGAGCCAGGTATGACTGAAATTTTGTTTAACATTTAGTAAGATAACATTAAGTATTAATTTCCCAAAGCTGTGGTCTGGGGAGCCAGGCATGTCTAAGGTTCTGTTTAATACTTAGAGAAAATGAATAGATGTCATTGAGTGTTAATTTTTCCAAAGTATGTGATCCGAGGAGTCAGGCATTGCTAAGGTTTTGTTTAACACTTAGTAAGATAACATTAATTATTAATTTTCTCAAAGCATATAGTCTAGGGAGCCAGGCATGTCTAAGGTTCTGTTTAATACTTAGAGAAAACGAATAGATGTCATTGAGTGTTAATTTTTCCAAAGTATGTGGTCCGAGGAGTCAAGCATAACTAAGGTTCTGTTTAACACTTAGTAAGATACCATTAAGTATTAATTTCCCAAAGCTGTGGTCTGGGGAGCCAGGCATGTCTAAGGTTCTGTTTAATACTTAGAGAAAACGAATAGATGTCATTGAGTGTTAATTTTTCCAAAGTATGTGATCCGAGGAGTCAGGCATTACTAAGGTTTTGTTTAACACTTAGTAAGATACCACTAAGTATTAATTTTCTGAAAGCATATAGTCTGGGGAGCTAGGCATGTCTAAGGCTCTGTTTAATACTTAGAGAAAATGAATAGATGTCATTGAGTGTTAATTTTCCCAAAGTATGTGATCCGAGGAGCCAGGTATGACTGAAGTTTTGTTTAACATTTAGTAAGATACCATTAAGTATTAATTTCCCAAAGCTGTAGTCTGGGGAGCCAGGCATGTCTAAGGTTCTGTTTAATACTTAGAGAAAATGAATAGATGTCATTGAGTGTTAATTTTTCACAAGTATGTGATCCGAGGAGTCATGCATTACTTAGGTTTTGTTTAACACTTGGTAAGATACCATTAAGTATTAATTTTCTCAAAGCATATAGTCTAGGGAGCCAGGCATGTCTAAGGTTCTGTTTAATACTTAGAGAAAACGAATAGATGTCATTGACTGTTGATTTTCCCAAAGTATGTGGTCTGAGGAGCCAGGCATAACTAAGGTTTTGTCTAACACTTAGTAAGATACCATTAATTATTAATTTTCCAAAGCTGTGGTCTGGGGAGCCAGGCATGTCTAAGGTTCTGTTTAATACTTAGAGAAAATGAATAGATGACATTGAGTATTAATTTTTCCAAAGTATGTGATCCGAGGAACCAGGCATAACTAAGGTTCTGTTTAACACTTAGTAAGATACCATTAAGTATTAATTTCCCAAAGCTGTGGTCTGGGGAGCCAGGCATGTCTGAGGTTCTGTTTAATACTTAGAGAAAACGAATAGATGTCATTGAGTGTTAATTTTCCCAAAGTATGTCGTCCGAGGAGCCAGGCATAACTATGGTTCTGTTTAACACTTAGTAGGATACCATTAAGTATTAATTTCGCAAAGCTGTGGTCTGGGGAGCCAGGCATGTCTAAGGTTCTGTTTAATACTTAGAGAAAACGAATAGATGTCATTGACTGTTAATTTTCCCAAAGTATGTGGTCTGAGGAGCCAGGCATAACTAAGGTTTTGTCTAACACTTAGTAAGATACCATTAATTATTAATTTTCCAAAGCTGTGGTCTGGGGAGCCAGGCATGTCTAAGGTTCTGTTTAATACTTAGAGAAAATGAATAGATGTCATTGAGTGTTAATTTTTCCAAAGTATGTGATCCGAGGAGTCAGGCATTACTAATTTTTGTTTAACACTTAGTAAGATACCATTAAGTATTAATTTTCTCAAAGCATATAGTCTGGGCAGCCAGGCATGTCTAAGGTTCTATTTAATACTTAGAGAAAACGAATAGATGTCATTGAGTGTTAATTTTCCCAAAGTATGTGGTCCGAGGAGCCAGGCATAACTATGGTTCTGTTTAACACTTAGTAGGATACCATTAAGTATTAATTTCGCAAAGCTGTGGTCTGGGGAGCCAGGAATGTCTAAGGTTCTGTTTAATACTTAGAGAAAATGAATAGATGTCATTGAGTGTTAATTTTCCCAAAGTATGTGGTCCAAGGAGCCAGGTATAACTAAAGTTTTGTTTAACATTTAGTAAGATACCATTAAGTATTAATTTCCCAAAGCTGTGGTCTGGGGAGCCAGGCATGTCTTAGGTTCAGTTTAATACTTAGAGAAAATGAATAGATGTCATTGAGTGTTAATTTTTCCAAGGAATGTGATCCGAGGAGTCAGGCATTACTAAGGTTTTGTTTAACACTTAGTAAGATACCATTAAGTATTAATTTTCTCAAAGCATATAGTCTAGGGAGCCAGGCATGTCTAAGGTTCTGTTTAATACTTAGAGAAAACGAATAGATGTCATTGAGTGTTAATTTTCCCAAAGTATGTGATCCGAGGAGCCAGGTATGACTAAAGTTTTGTTTAACATTTAGTAAGATACCCTTAAGTATTAATTTCCCAAAGCTGTGGTCTGGGGAGCCAGGCATGTCTAAGGTTCTGTTTAATAATTAGAGAAAATGAATAGATGTCATTGAGTGTTAATTTTTCCCAAGTATGTGATCCGAGGAGTCATGCATTACTTAGGTTTTGTTTAACACTTAGTAAGATACCATTAAGTATTAATTTTCTCAAAGCATATAGTCTAGGGAGCCAGGCATGTCTAAGGTTCTGTTTAATACTTAGAGAAAACGAATAGATGTCATTGAGTGTTAATTTTCCCAAAGTATGTGGTCCGAGGAGCCAGGCATAACTAAGGTTCTGTTTAACACTTAGTTGGATACCATTAAGTATTAATTTAGCAAAGCTGTGGTCTGGGGAGCCAGGCATGTCTTAGGTTCTGTTTAATACTTAGAGAAAATGAATAGATGTCATTGAGTGTTAATTTTTCCAAAGTATGTGATCCGAGGAGTCAGGCATTACTAATTTTTGTTTAACACTTAGTAAGATACCATTAAGTATTAATTTCCCAAAGCTGTGGTCTGGGGAGCCAGGCATGTCTTAGGTTCTGTTTAATACTTAGAGAAAATGAATAGATGTCATTGAGTGTTAATTTTTCCAAAGAATGTGATCCGAGGAGTCAGGCATTACTAAGGTTTTGTTTAACACTTAGTAAGATACCATTAAGTATTAATTTTCTCAAAGCATATAGTCTAGGGAGCCAGGCATGTCTAAGGTTCTGTTTAATACTTAGAGAAAACGAATAGATGTCATTGAGTGTTAATTTTCCCAAAGTATGTGGTCCGAGGAGTCCGGCATAACTAAGATTCTGTTTAACACTTAGTAAGATACCATTAAGTATTAATTTCCCAAAACTGTGGTCTGGGGAGCCAGGCATGTCTAAGGTTCTGTTTAATACTTAGAGAAAATGAATAGATGTCATTGAGTGTTAATTTTTCCAAAGTATGTGATCCGAGGAGTCTGGCATTACTAAGGTTTTGTTTAACACTTAGTAAGATACCGTTAAGTATTAATTTTCTGAAAGCATATAGTCTGGGGAGCTAGGCATGTCTAAGGCTCTGTTTAATACTTAGAGAAAATGAATACATGTCATTGAGTGTTAATTTTTCCAAAGTATGTGATCCGAGGAGTCAGGCATTGCTAAGGTTTTGTTTAACACTTAGTAAGATAACATTAATTATTAATTTTCTCAAAGCATATAGTCTAGGGAGCCAGGCATGTCTAAGGTTCTGTTTAATACTTAGAGAAAACGAATAGATGTCATTGAGTGTTAATTTTTCCAAAGTATGTGATCCGAGGAGTCAGGCATTACTAAGGTTTTGTTTAACACTTAGTAAGATACCATTAAGTATTAATTTTCTGAAAGAATATAGTCTGGGGAGATAGGCATGTCTAAGGCTCTGTTTAATACTTAGAGAAAATGAATAGATGTCATTGAGTGTTAATTTTCCCAAAGTATGTGATCCGAGGAGCCAGGTATGACTGAAGTTTTGTTTAACATTTAGTAAGATAACATTAAGTATTAATTTCCCAAAGCTGTGGTCTGGGGAGCCAGGCATGTCTAAGGTTCTGTTTAATACTTAGAGAAAATGAATAGATGTCATTGAGTGTTAATTTTTCCAAAGTATGTGATCCGAGGAGTCAGGCATTGCTAAGGTTTTGTTTAACACTTAGTAAGATAACATTAATTATTAATTTTCTCAAAGCATATAGTCTAGGGAGCCAGGCATGTCTAAGGTTCTGTTTAATACTTAGAGAAAACGAATAGATGTCATTGAGTGTTATTTTTTCCAAAGTATGTGGTCCAAGGAGTCAAGCATAACTAAGGTTCTGTTTAACACTTAGT
Source organism: Quercus berberidifolia (assembly GCA_028535905.1). NCBI lineage: Eukaryota > Viridiplantae > Streptophyta > Magnoliopsida > Fagales > Fagaceae > Quercus > Quercus berberidifolia. The sequence continues at coordinate 73,725,228 of JAPQVW010000002.1, read as the reverse complement.
AAGATACCATTAAGTATTAATTTCCCAAAGCTGTGGTCTGGGGAGCCAGGCATGTCTAAGGTTCTGTTTAATACTTAGAGAAAACGAATAGATGTCATTGAGTGTTAATTTTTCCAAAGTATGTGATCCGAGGAGCCAGGTATGACTAAAGTTTTGTTTAACATTTAGTAAGATACCCTTAAGTATTAATTTCCCAAAGCTGTGGTCTGGGGAGCCAGGCATGTCTAAGGTTCTGTTTAATAATTAGAGAAAATGAATAGATGTCATTGAGTGTTAATTTTTCCCAAGTATGTGATCTGAGGAGTCATGCATTACTTAGGTTTTGTTTAACACTTAGTAAGATACCATTAAGTATTAATTTTCTCAAAGCATATAGTCTAGGGAGCTAGGCATATCTAAGGTTCTGTTTAATACTTAGAGAAAACGAATAGATGTCATTGAGTGTTAATTTTCCCAAAGTATGTGGTCCGAGGAGCCAGGCATAACTAAGGTTCTGTTTAACACTTAGTAGGATACCATTAAGTATTAATTTCGCAAAGCTGTGGTCTGGGGAGCCAGGCATGTCTAAGGTTCTGTTTAATACTTAGAGAAAACGAATAGATGCCATTGAGTGTTAATTTTCCCAAAGTATGTGGTCCGAGGAGTCAGGCATAACTAAGGTTCTGTTTAACACTTAGTAAGATACCATTAAGTATTAATTTCCCAAAGCTGCGGTCTGGGGAGCCAGGCATGTCTAAGGTTCTGTTTAATACTTAGAGAAAACGAATAGATGTCATTGAGTGTTAATTTTTCCAAAGTATGTGATCCGAGGAGTCAGGCATTACTAAGGTTTTGTTTAACACTTAGTAAGATACCATTAACTATTAATTTTCTGAAAGCATATAGTCTGGGGAGCTAGGCATGTCTAAGGCTCTATTTAATACTTAGAGAAAATGAATAGATGTCATTGAGTGTTAATTTTCCCAAAGTATGTGATCCGAGGAGCCAGGTATGACTAAAGTTTTGTTTAACATTTAGTAAGATACCCTTAAGTATTAATTTCCCAAAGCTGTGGTCTGGGGAGCCAGGCATGTCTAAGGTTCTGTTTAATACTTAGAGAAAATGAATAGATGTCATTGAGTGTTAATTTTTCCCAAGTATGTGATCCGAGGAGTCATGCATTACTTAGGTTTTGTTTAACACTTAGTAAGATACCATTAAGTATTAATTTTCTCAAAGCATATAGTCTAGGGAGCCAGGCATGTCTAAGGTTCTGTTTAATACTTAGAGAAAACGAATAGATGTCATTGACTGTTAATTTTCCCAAAGTATGTGGTCTGAGGAGCCAGGCATAACTAAGGTTCTGTCTAACACTTAGTAAGATACCATTAAGTATTAATTTTCCAAAGCTGTGGTCTGGGGAGCCAGGCATGTCTGAGGTTCTGTTTAATACTTAGAGAAAATGAATAGATGTCATTGAGTATTAATTTTTCCAAAGTATGTGATCCGAGGAACCAGGCATAACTAAGGTTCTGTTTAACACTTAGTAAGATACCATTAAGTATTAATTTCCCAAAGCTGTGGTCTGGGGATCCAGGCATGTCTTAGGTTCTGTTTAATACTTAGAGAAAATGAATAGATGTCATTGAGTGTTAATTTTCCCGAAGTATGTGGTCCTAGGAGCCAGGCATAACTAAGGTTCTGTTTAACACTTAGTAGGATACCATTAAGTATTAATTTCGCAAAGCTGTGGTCTGGGGAGCCAGGCATGTCTAAGGTTCTGTTTAATACTTAGAGAAAATGAATAGATGTCATTGAGTGTTAATTTTCCCAAAGTATGTGGTCCAAGGAGCCAGGTATAACTAAAGTTTTGTTTAACATTTAGTAAGATACCATTAAGTATTAATTTCCCAAAGCTGTGGTCTGGGGAGCCAGGCATGTCTTAGGTTCTGTTTAATACTTAGAGAAAATGAATAGATGTCATTGTGTGTTAATTTTTCCAAAGTATGTGATCCGAGGAGTCAGGCATTACTAAGGTTTTGTTTAACACTTAGTAAGATACCATTAAGTATTAATTTTCTCAAAGCATATAGTCTAGGGAGCCAGGCATGTCTAAGGTTCTGTTTAATACTTAGAGAAAATGAATAGATGTCATTGAGTGTTAATTTTTCCAAAGTATGTGATCCGAGGAGTCAGGCATTGCTAAGGTTTTGTTTAACACTTAGTAAGATACCATTAAGTATTAATTTTCTCAAAGCATATAGTCTAGGGAGCCAGGCATGTCTAAGGTTCTGTTCAATACTTAGAGAAAACGAATAGATGTCATTGAGTGTTAATTTTCCCAAAGTATGTGATCCGAGGAGCCAGGTATGACTAAAGTTTTGTTTAACATTTAGTAAGATACCCTTAAGTATTAATTTCCCAAAGCTGTGGTCTGGGGAGCCAGGCATGTCTAAGGTTCTGTTTAATAATTAGAGAAAATGAATAGATGTCATTGAGTGTTAATTTTTCCCAAGTATGTGATCCGAGGAGTCAGGCATTGCTAAGGTTTTGTTTAACACTTAGTAAGATACCATTAAGTATTAATTTTCTCAAAGCATATAGTCTAGGGAGCCAGGCATGTCTAAGGTTCTGTTCAATACTTAGAGAAAACGAATAGATGTCATTGAGTGTTAATTTTCCCAAAGTATGTGGTCCGAGGAGTCAGGCATAACTAAGGTTCTGTTTAACACTTTGTAAGATACCATTAAGTATTAATTTCCCAAAGCTGTGGTCTGGGGAGCCAGGCATGTCTAAGGTTCTGTTTAATACTTAGAGAAAATGAATAGATGTCATTGAGTGTAAATTTTTCCAAAGTATGTGATCCGAGGAGTCTGGCATTACTAAGGTTTTGTTTAACACTTAGTAAGATACCATTAAGTATTAATTTTCTCAAAACATATAGTCTAGGGAGCCAGGCATGTCTAAGGTTCTGTTGAATACTTAGAAAAAATGAATAGATGTCATTGAGTGTTAATTTTCCCAAAGTATGTGGTCCGAGGAGTCAGGCATAACTAAGGTTCTGTTTAACACTTTGTAAAATACCATTAAGTATTAATTTCCCAAAGCTGTGGTCTGGGGAGCCAGGCATGTCTATGGTTCTGTTTAATACTTAGAGAAAATGAATAGATGTCATTGAGTGTTAATTTTCCCAAAGTATGTGGTCCGAGGAGCCAGGTATAACTAAAGTTTTGTTTAACATTTAGTAAGATACCATTAAGTATAAATTTCCCAAAGCTGCGGTCTGGGGAGCCAGGCATGTCTAAGGTTCTGTTTAATACTTAGAGAAAATGAATAGATGTCATTTTGTGTTAATTTTCCCAAAGTATGTGGTCCAAGGAGCCAGGTATAACTAAAGTTTTGTTTAACATTTAGTAAGATACCATTAAGTATTAATTTCCCAAAGCTGTGGTCTGGGGAGCCAGGCATGTCTTAGGTTCTGTTTAATACTTAGAGAAAATGAATAGATGTCATTGAGTGTTAATTTTTCCAAAGTATGTGATCCGAGGAGTCAGGCATTACTAAGGTTTTGTTTAACACTTAGTAAGATACCATTAAGTATTAATTTTCTCAAAGCATATAGTCTAGGGAGCCAGGCATCTCTAAGGTTCTGTTTAATACTTAGAGAAAATGAATAGATGTCATTGAGTGTTAATTTTTCCAAAGTATGTGATCCGAGGAGTCAGGCATTGCTAAGGTTTTGTTTAACACTTAGTAAGATACCATTAAGTATTAATTTTCTCAAAGCATATAGTCTAGGGAGCCAGGCATGTCTAAGGTTCTGTTCAATACTAAGAGAAAACGAATAGATGTCATTGAGTGTTAATTTTCCCAAAGTATGTGGTCCGAGGAGTCAGGCATAACTAAGGTTCTGTTTAACACTTAGTAAGATACCATTAAGTATTAATTTCCCAAAGCTGTGGTCTGGGGAGCCAGGCATGTCTAAGGTTCTGTTTAATACTTAGAGAAAATGAATAGATGTCATTGAGTGTAAATTTTTCCAAAGTATGTGATCCGAGGAGTCTGGCATTACTAAGGTTTTGTTTAACACTTAGTAAGATACCATTAAGTATTAATTTTCTCAAAACATATAGTCTAGGGAGCCAGGCATGTCTAAGGTTCTGTTTAATACTTAGAAAAAATGAATAGATGTCATTGAGTGTTAATTTTCCCAAAGTATGTGGTCCGAGGAGTCAGGCATAACTAAGGTTCTGTTTAACACTTTGTAAAATACCATTAAGTATTAATTTCCCAAAGCTGTGGTCTGGGGAGCCAGGCATGTCTATGGTTCTGCTTAATACTTAGAGAAAATGAATAGATGTCATTGAGTGTTAATTTTCCCAAAGTATGTGGTCCGAGGAGCCAGGTATAACTAAAGTTTTGTTTAACATTTAGTAAGATACCATTAAGTATAAATTTCCCAAAGCTGTGGTCTGGGGAGCCCGGCATGTCTAAGGTTCTGTTTAATACTTAGAGAAAATGAATAGATGTCATTTTGTGTTAATTTTCCCAAAGTATGTGGTCCAAGGAGCCAGGTATAACTAAAGTTTTGTTTAACATTTAGTAAGATACCATTAAGTATTAATTTGGCAAGGCTGTGGTCTGGGAAGCCAGGCATGTCTAAGGTTCTGTTTAATACTTAGAGAAAACGAATAGATGTCATTGAGTGTTAATTTTTCCAAAGTATGTGATCCGAGGAGTCAGGCATTACTAAGGTTTTGTTTAACACTTAGTAAGATACCATTAAGTATTAATTTTCTCAAAACATATAGTCTAGGGAGCCAGGCATGTCTAAGGTTCTGTTTAATACTTAGAAAAAATGAATAGATGTCATTGAGTGTTAATTTTCCCAAAGTATGTGGTCCGAGGAGTCAGGCATAACTAAGGTTCTGTTTAACACTTTGTAAAATACCATTAAGTATTAATTTCCCAAAGCTGTGGTCTGGGGAGCCAGGCATGTCTATGGTTCTGTTTAATACTTAGAGAAAATGAATAGATGTCATTGAGTGTTAATTTTCCCAAAGTATGTGGTCCGAGGAGCCAGGTATAACTAAAGTTTTGTTTAACATTTAGTAAGATACCATTAAGTATTAATTTCCCAAAGCTGTGGTCTGGGGAGCCAGGCATGTCTTAGGTTCTGTTTAATACTTAGAGAAAATGAATAGATGTCATTGAGTGTTAATTTTTCCAAAGTATGTGATCTGAGGAGTCAGGCATTACTAAGGTTTTGTTTAACACTTAGTAAGATACCATTAAGTATTAATTTTCTCAAAGCATATGGTCTAGGGAGCCAGGCATGTCTAAGGTTCTGTTTAATACTTAGAGAAAATGAATAGATGTCATTGAGTGTTAATTTTCCCAAAGTATGTGGTCCGAGGAGCCAGGTATAACTAAAGTTTTGTTTAACACTTAGTAAGATACCATTAAGTATTAATTTTCTCAAAGCATATGGTCTAGGGAGCCAGGCATGTCTAAGGTTCTGTTTAATACTTAGAGAAAATGAATAGATGTCATTGAGTGTTAATTTTCCCAAAGTTTGTGGTCCGAGGAGCCAGGTATAACTAAAGTTTTGTTTAACATTTAGTAGGATACCATTAAGTATTAATTTCGCAAAGCTGTGGTCCGGGGAGCGAGGCATGTCTAAGGTTCTGTTTAATACTTAGAGAAAATGAATAGATGTCATTGAGTGTTAATTTTTCCAAAGTATGTGATCCGAGGAGTCAGGCATTGCTAAGGTTTTGTTTAACACTTAGTAAGATAACATTAATTATTAATTTTCTCAAAGCATATAGTCTAGGGAGCCAGGCATGTCTAAGGTTCTGTTTAATACTTAGAGAAAACGAATAGATGTCATTGAGTGTTAATTTTCCCAAAGTATGTGGTCCGAGGAGTCAGGCATAACTAAGGTTCTGTTTAACACTTGGTAAGATACCATTAAGTATTAATTTCCCAAAACTGTGGTCTGGGGAGCCAGGCATGTCTAAGGTTCTGTTTAATACTAAGAGAAAACGAATAGATGTCATTGAGTGTTAACTTTTCCAAAGTATGTGATCCGAGGAGTCAGGCATTACTAAGGTTTTGTTTAACACTTAGTAAGATACCGTTAAGTATTAATTTTCTGAAAGCATATAGTATGGGGAGCTAGGCATGTCTAAGGCTCTGTTTAATACTTAGAGAAAATGAATAGATGTCATTGAGTGTTAATTTTCCCAAAGTATGTGATCCGAGGAGCCAGGTATGACTAAAGTTTTGTTTAACATTTAGTAAGATACCATTAATTATTAATTTCCCAAAGCTGTGGTCTGGGGAGCCAGGCATGTCTAAGGTTCTGTTTAATACTTAGAGAAAATGAATAGATGTCATTGAGTGTTAATTTTTCCCAAGTATGTGATCCGAGGAGTCATGCATTACTTAGGTTTTGTTTAACACTTAGTAAGATACCATTAAGTATTAATTTTCTCAAAGCATATAGTCTAGGGAGCCAGGCATGTCTAAGGTTCTGTTTAATACTTAGAGAAAACGAATAGATGTCACTGAGTGTTAATTTTCCCAAAGTATGTGGTCTGAGGAGCCAGGCATAACTAAGGTTCTGTCTAACACTTAGTAAGATACCATTAAGTATTAATTTTCCAAAGCTGCGGTCTGGGGAGCCAGGCATGTCTAAGGTTCTGTTTAATACTTAGAGAAAATGAATAGACGTCATTGAGTATTAATTTTTCCAAAGTATGTGATCCGAGGAACCAGGCATAACTAAGGTTCTGTTTAACACTTAGGAAGATACCATTAAGTATTAATTTCCCAAAGCTGTGGTCTGGGGAGCCAGGCATGTCTTAGGTTCTGTTTAATACTTAGAGAAAATGAATAGATGTCATTGAGTGTTAATTTTTCCAAGGTATGTGATCCGATGAGTCAGGCATTACTAATTTTTGTTTAACACTTAGTAAGATACCATTAAGTATTAATTTTCTCAAAGCATATAGTCTAGGGAGCCAGGCATGTCTAAGGTTCTGTTTAATACTTAGAGAAAACGAATAGATGTCATTGAGTGTTAATTTTCCCAAAGTATGTTGTCCGAGGAGCCAGGCATAACTAAGGTTCTGTTTAACACTTAGTAGGATACCATTAAGTATTAATTTCGCAAAGCTGTGGTCTGGGGAGCCAGGCATGTCTAAGGTTCTGTTTAATACTTAGAGAAAATGAATAGATGTCATTGAGTGTTAATTTTACCAAAGTATGTGGTCCAAGGAGCCAGGTATAACTAAAGTTTTGTTTAACATTTAGTAAGATACCATTAAGTATTAATTTCCCAAAGCTGTGGTCTGGGGAGCCAGGCATGTCTTAGGTTCTGTTTAATACTTAGAGAAAATGAATAGATGTCATTGAGTGTTAATTTTTCCAATTTATGTGATCCGAGGAGTCAGGCATTACTATGGTTTTGTTTAACACTTAGTAAGATACCATTAAGTATTAATTTTTTCAAAGCATATAGTCTAGGGAGCCAGGCATGTCTAAGGTTCTGTTTAATACTTAGAGAAAACGAATAGATGTCATTGAGTGTTAATTTTCCCAAAGTATGTGGTCCGAGGAGCCAGGCATAACTAAGGTTCTGTTTAACACTTAGTAGGATACCATTAAGTATTAATTTCGCAATGCTGTGGTCTGGGGAGCCAGGCATGTCTATGGTTTTGTTTAATACTTAGAGAAAATGAATAGATGTCATTGAGTGTTAATTTTTCCAAAGTATGTGATCCGAGGAGTCAGGCATTACTTAGGTTTTGTTTAACACTTAGTAAGATACCATTAAGTATTAATTTTCTCAAAGCATATAGTCTAGGGGGCCAGGCATGTCTAAGGTTCTGTTTAATACTTAGAGAAAACGAATAGATGTCATTGAGTGTTAATTTTCCCAAAGTATGTGGTCCGAGGAGCCAGGCATAATTAAGGTTCTGTTTAACACTTAGTAAGATACCATTAAATATTAATTTTCCCAAAGCATATGGTCTAGGGAGCAAGGCATGTCTAAGGTTCTATTTAATACTTAGAGAAAATGAATAGATGTCATTGAGTGTTAATTTTCTCAAAGTATGTGGTCCGAGGAGCCAGGTATAACTAAAGTTTTGTTTAACATTTAGTAAGATACCATTAAGTATTAATTTCCCAAAGCTGTGGTCTGGGGAGCCAGGCGTGTCTTAGGTTCTGTTTAATACTTAGAGAAAATGAATAGATGTCATTGAGTGTTAATTTTTCCAAAGTATGTGATCCGAGGAGTCAGACATTACTAAGGTTTTGTTTAACACTTAGTAAGATACCATTAAGTATTAATTTTCTCAAAGCATATAGTCTAGGGAGCCAGGCATGTCTAAGGTTCTGTTTAATACTTAGAGAAAACGAATAGATGTCATTGAGTGTTAATTTTCCCAAAGTATGTGGTCCGAGGAGCCAGGCATAACTAATGTTCTGTTTAACACTTAGTAGGATACCATTAAGTATTAATTTCGCAAAGCTGTGGTCTGGGGAGCCAGGCATGTCTAAGGTTCTATTTAATACTTAGAGAAAACAATAGATGTCATTGAGTGTTAATTTTTCCAAAGTATGTGATCCGAGGAGTCAGGCATTGCTAAGGTTTTGTTTAACACTTAGTAAGATAACATTAATTATTAATTTTCTCAAAGCATATAGTCTAGGGAGCCAGGCATGTCTAAGATTCTGTTTAATACTTGGAGAAAACGAATAGATGTCATTGAGTGTTAATTTTCCCAAAGTATGTGGTCCGAGGAGTCAGGAATAACTAAGGTTCTGTTTAACACTTAGTAAGATACCATTAAGTATTAATTTCCCAAAGCTGCGGTCTGGGGAGCCAGGCATGTCTAAGGTTCTGTTTAATACTTAGAGAAAACGAATAGATGTCATTGAGTGTTAATTTTCCCAAAGTATGTGGTCCGAGGAGCCAGGCATAATTAAGGTTCTGCTTAACACTTAGTAAGATACCATTAAATATTAATTTTCCCAAAGCATATGGTCTAGGGAGCAAGGCATGTCTAAGGTTCTGTTTAATACTTAGAGAAAATGAATAGATGTCATTGAGTGTTAATTTTCTCAAAGTATGTAGTCCGAGGAGCCAGGTATAACTAAAGTTTTGTTTAACATTTAGTAAGATACCATTAATTATTAATTTCCCAAAGTTGTGGTCTGGGGAGCCAGGCGTGTCTTAGGTTCTGTTTAATACTTAGAGAAAATGAATAGATGTCATTGAGTATTAATTTTTCCAAAGTATGTGATCCGAGGAGTCAGACATTACTAAGGTTTTGTTTAACACTTAGTAAGATACCATTAAGTATTACTTTTCTCAAAGCATATAGTCTAGGGAGCCAGGCATGTCTAAGGCCCTGTTTAATACTTAGAGAAAACGAATAGATGTCATTGAGTGTTAATTTTCCCTAAGTATGTGGTCCGAGGAGCCAGGCATAACTAATGTTCTGTTTAACACTTAGTAGGATACCATTAAGTATTAATTTCGCAAAGCAGTGGTCTGGGGAGCCAGGCATGTCTAAGGTTCTATTTAATACTTAGAGAAAACAATAGATGTCATTGAGTGTTAATTTTTCCAAAGTATGTGATCCGAGGAGTCAGGCATTGCTAAGGTTTTGTTTAACACTTAGTAAGATAACATTAATTATTAATTTTCTCAAAGCATATAGTCTAGGGAGCCAGGCATGTCTAAGATTCTGTTTAATACTTAGAGAAAACGAATAGATGTCATTGAGTGTTAATTTTCCCAAAGTATGTGGTCCGAGGAGTCAGGCATAACTAAGGTTCCGTTTAACACTTAGTAAGATACCATTAAGTATTAATTTCCCAAAGCTGCGGTCTGGGGAGCCAGGCATGTCTAAGGTTCTGTTTAATACTTAGAGAAAACGAATAGATGTCATTGAGTGTTAATTTTTCCAAAGTATGTGATCCGAGGAGTCAGGCATTACTAAGGTTTTGTTTAACACTTAGTAAGATACCATTAAGTATTAATTTTCTGAAAGCATATAGTCTGGGGAGCTAGGCATGTCAAAGGTTCTATTTAATACTTAGATAAAATGAATAGATGTCATTGAGTGTTAATTTTCCCAAAGTATGTGATCCGAGGAGCCAGGTATGACTAAAGTTTTGTTTAACATTTCGTAAGATACCCTTAAGTATTAATTTCCCAAAGCTGTGGTCTGGGGAGCCAGGCATGTCTAAGGTTCTGTTTAATACTTAGAGAAAATGAATAGATGTCATTGAGTGTTAATTTTTCCCAAGTATGTGATCCGAGTAGTCATGCATTACTTAGGTTTTGTTTAACACTTAGTAAGATACCATTAAGTATTAATTTTCTCAAAGCATATAGTCTAGGGAGCCAGGCATGTCTAAGGTTCTGTTTAATACTTAGAGAAAACGAATAGATGTCATTGAGTGTTAATTTTCCCAAAGTATGTGGTCCGAGGAGCCAGGCATAACTAAGGTTCTGTTTAACACTTAGTAGGATACCATTAAGTATTAATTTCGCAAAGCTGTGGTCTGGGGAGCCAGGCATGTCTAAGGTTCTGTTTAATACTTAGAGAAAATGAATAGATGTCATTGAGTGTTAATTTTCCCAAAGTATGTGGTCCAAGGAGCCAGGTATAACTAAAGTTTTGTTTAACATTTAGTAAGATACCATTAAGTATTAATTTCCCAAAGCTGTGGTCTGGGGAGCCAGGCATGTCTTAGGTTCTGTTTAATACTTAGAGAAAATGAATAGATGTCATTGAGTGTTAATTTTTCCAAAGTATGTGATCCGAGGAGTCAGGCATTACTAAGGTTTTGTTTAACACTTAGTAAGATACCATTAAGTATTAATTTTCTCAAAGCATATAGTCTAGGGAGCCAGGCATGTCTAAGGTTCTGTTTAATACTTAGAGAAAACGAATAGATGTCATTGAGTGTTAATTTTCCCAAAGTATGTGGTCCGAGGAGCCAGGCATAACTAAGGTTCTGTTTAACACTTAGTAGGATACCATTAAGTATTAATTTCGCAAAGCAGTGGTCTGGCGCGACAGGCATGTCTAAGGTTCTGTTTAATACTTAGAGAAAATGAATAGATGTCATTGAGTGTTAATTTTTCCAAAGTATGTGATCCGAGGAGTCAGGCATTGCTAAGGTTTTGTTTAACACTTAGTAAGATACCATTAAGTATTAATTTTCTCAAAGCATATAGTCTAGGGAGCCAGGCATGTCTAAGGTTCTGTTCAATACTTAGAGAAAACGAATAGATGTCATTGAGTGTTAATTTTCCCAAAGTATGTGGTCCGAGGAGTCAGGCATAACTAAGGTTCTGTTTAACACTTAGTAAGATACCATTAAGTATTAATTTCCCAAAGCTGTGGTCTGGGGAGCCAGGCATGTCTAAGGTTCTGTTTAATACTTAGAGAAAATGAATAGATGTCATTGAGTGTAAATTTTTCCAAAGTATGTGATCCGAGGAGTCTGGCATTACTAAGGTTTTGTTTAACACTTAGTAAGATACCGTTAAGTATTAATTTTCTGAAAGCATATAGTATGGGGAGCTAGGCATGTCTAAGGCTCTGTTTAATACTTAGAGAAAATGAATAGATGTCATTGAGTGTTAATTTTCCCAAAGTATGTGATCCGAGGAGCCAGGTATGACTAAAGTTTTGTTTAACATTTAGTAAGATACCATTAATTATTAATTTCCCAAAGCTGTGGTCTGGGGAGCCAGGCATGTCTAAGGTTCTGTTTAATACTTAGAGAAAATGAATAGATGTCATTGAGTGTTAATTTTTCCCAAGTATGTGATCCGAGGAGTCATGCATTACTTAGGTTTTGTTTAACACTTAGTAAGATACCATTAAGTATTAATTTTCTCAAAGCATATAGTCTAGGGAGCCAGGCATGTCTAAGGTTCTGTTTAATACTTAGAGAAAACGAATAGATGTCACTGAGTGTTAATTTTCCCAAAGTATGTGGTCTGAGGAGCCAGGCATAACTAAGGTTCTGTCTAACACTTAGTAAGATACCATTAAGTATTAATTTTCCAAAGCTGCGGTCTGGGGAGCCAGGCATGTCTAAGGTTCTGTTTAATACTTAGAGAAAATGAATAGACGTCATTGAGTATTAATTTTTCCAAAGTATGTGATCCGAGGAACCAGGCATAACTAAGGTTCTGTTTAACACTTAGGAAGATACCATTAAGTATTAATTTCCCAAAGCTGTGGTCTGGGGAGCCAGGCATGTCTTAGGTTCTGTTTAATACTTAGAGAAAATGAATAGATGTCATTGAGTGTTAATTTTTCCAAGGTATGTGATCCGATGAGTCAGGCATTACTAATTTTTGTTTAACACTTAGTAAGATACCATTAAGTATTAATTTTCTCAAAGCATATAGTCTAGGGAGCCAGGCATGTCTAAGGTTCTGTTTAATACTTAGAGAAAACGAATAGATGTCATTGAGTGTTAATTTTCCCAAAGTATGTTGTCCGAGGAGCCAGGCATAACTAAGGTTCTGTTTAACACTTAGTAGGATACCATTAAGTATTAATTTCGCAAAGCTGTGGTCTGGGGAGCCAGGCATGTCTAAGGTTCTGTTTAATACTTAGAGAAAATGAATAGATGTCATTGAGTGTTAATTTTACCAAAGTATGTGGTCCAAGGAGCCAGGTATAACTAAAGTTTTGTTTAACATTTAGTAAGATACCATTAAGTATTAATTTCCCAAAGCTGTGGTCTGGGGAGCCAGGCATGTCTTAGGTTCTGTTTAATACTTAGAGAAAATGAATAGATGTCATTGAGTGTTAATTTTTCCAATTTATGTGATCCGAGGAGTCAGGCATTACTATGGTTTTGTTTAACACTTAGTAAGATACCATTAAGTATTAATTTTTTCAAAGCATATAGTCTAGGGAGCCAGGCATGTCTAAGGTTCTGTTTAATACTTAGAGAAAACGAATAGATGTCATTGAGTGTTAATTTTCCCAAAGTATGTGGTCCGAGGAGCCAGGCATAACTAAGGTTCTGTTTAACACTTAGTAGGATACCATTAAGTATTAATTTCGCAATGCTGTGGTCTGGGGAGCCAGGCATGTCTATGGTTTTGTTTAATACTTAGAGAAAATGAATAGATGTCATTGAGTGTTAATTTTTCCAAAGTATGTGATCCGAGGAGTCAGGCATTACTTAGGTTTTGTTTAACACTTAGTAAGATACCATTAAGTATTAATTTTCTCAAAGCATATAGTCTAGGGAGCCAGGCATGTCTAAGGTTCTGTTTAATACTTAGAGAAAACGAATAGATGTCATTGAGTGTTAATTTTCCCAAAGTATGTGGTCCGAGGAGCCAGGCATAATTAAGGTTCTGTTTAACACTTAGTAAGATACCATTAAATATTAATTTTCCCAAAGCATATGGTCTACGGAGCAAGGCATGTCTAAGGTTCTGTTTAATACTTAGAGAAAATGAATAGATGTCATTGAGTGTTAATTTTCACAAAGTATGTGGTCCGAGGAGCTAGGTATAACTAAAGTTTTGTTTAACATTTAGTAAGATACCATTAAGTATTAATTTCCCAAAGCTGTGGTCTGGGGAGCCAGGCGTGTCTTAGGTTCTGTTTAATACTTAGAGAAAATGAATAGATGTCATTGAGTGTTAATTTTTCCAAAGTATGTGATCCGAGGAGTCAGACATTACTAAGGTTTTGTTTAACACTTAGTAAGATACCATTAAGTATTAATTTTCTCAAAGCGTATAGTCTAGGGAGCCAGGCATGTCTAAGGTTCTGTTTAATACTTAGAGAAAACGAATAGATGTCATTGAGTGTTAATTTTCCCAAAGTATGTGGTCCGAGGAGCCAGGCATAACTAATGTTCTGTTTAACACTTAGTAGGATACCATTAAGTATTAATTTCGCAAAGCTGTGGTCTGGGGAGCCAGGCATGTCTAAGGTTCTATTTAATACTTAGAGAAAACAATAGATGTCATTGAGTGTTAATTTTTCCAAAGTATGTGATCCGAGGAGTCAGGCATTGCTAAGGTTTTGTTTAACACTTAGTAAGATAACATTAATTATTAATTTTCTCAAAGCATATAGTCTAGGGAGCCAGGCATGTCTAAGATTCTGTTTAATACTTAGAGAAAACGAATAGATGTCATTGAGTGTTAATTTTCCCAAAGTATGTGGTCCGAGGAGTCAGGAATAACTAAGGTTCTGTTTAACACTTAGTAAGATACCATTAAGTATTAATTTCCCAAAGCTGCGGTCTGGGGAGCCAGGCATGTCTAAGGTTCTGTTTAATACTTAGAGAAAACGAATAGATGTCATTGAGTGTTAATTTTCCCAAAGTATGTGGTCCGAGGAGCCAGGCATAACTAAGGTTCTGTTTAACACTTAGTAGGATACCATTAAGTATTAATTTCGCAAAGCTGTGGTCTGGGGAGCCAGGCATGTCTATGGTTTTGTTTAATACTTAGAGAAAATGAATAGATGTCATTGAGTGTTAATTTTTCCAAAGTATGTGATCCGAGGAGTCAGGCATTACTTAGGTTTTGTTTAACACTTAGTAAGATACCATTAAGTATTAATTTTCTCAAAGCATATAGTCTAGGGAGCCAGGCATGTCTAAGGTTCTGTTTAATACTTAGAGAAAACGAATAGATGTCATTGAGTGTTAATTTTCCCAAAGTATGTGGTCCGAGGAGCCAGACATAATTAAGGTTCTGTTTAACACTTAGTAAGATACCATTAAATATTAATTTTCCCAAAGCATATGGTCTAGGGAGCAAGGCATGTCTAAGGTTCTGTTTAATACTTAGAGAAAATGAATAGATGTCATTGAGTGTTAATTTTCTCAAAGTATGTGGTCCGAGGAGCCAGGTATAACTAAAGTTTTGTTTAACATTTAGTAAGATACCATTAAGTATTAATTTCCCAAAGTTGTGGTCTGGGGAGCCAGGCGTGTCTTAGGTTCTGTTTAATACTTAGAGAAAATGAATAGATGTCATTGAGTGTTAATTTTTCCAAAGTATGTGATCCGAGGAGTCAGACATTACTAAGGTTTTGTTTAACACTTAGTAAGATACCATTAAGTATTAATTTTCTCAAAGCATATAGTCTAGGGAGCCAGGCATGTCTAAGGCCCTGTTTAATACTTAGAGAAAACGAATAGATGTCATTGAGTGTTAATTTTCCCTAAGTATGTGGTCCGAGGAGCCAGGCATAACTAATGTTCTGTTTAACACTTAGTAGGATACCATTAAGTATTAATTTCGCAAAGCTGTGGTCTGGGGAGCCAGGCATGTCTAAGGTTCTATTTAATACTTAGAGAAAACAATAGATGTCGTTGAGTGTTAATTTTTCCAAAGTATGTGATCCGAGGAGTCAGGCATTGCTAAGGTTTTGTTTAACACTTAGTAAGATAACATTAATTATTAATTTTCTCAAAGCATATAGTCTAGGGAGCCAGGCATGTCTAAGATTCTGTTTAATACTTAGAGAAAACGAATAGATGTCATTGAGTGTTAATTTTCCCAAAGTATGTGGTCCGAGGAGTCAGGCATAACTAAGGTTCCGTTTAACACTTAGTAAGATACCATTAAGTATTAATTTCCCAAAGCTGCGGTCTGGGGAGCCAGGCATGTCTAAGGTTCTGTTTAATACTTAGAGAAAACGAATAGATGTCATTGAGTGTTAATTTTTCCAAAGTATGTGATCCGAGGAGTCAGGCATTACTAAGGTTTTGTTTAACACTTAGTAAGATACCATTAAGTATTAATTTTCTGAAAGCATATAGTCTGGGGAGCTAGGCATGTCTAAGGTTCTATTTAATACTTAGATAAAATGAATAGATGTCATTGAGTGTTAATTTTCCCAAAGTATGTGATCCGAGGAGCCAGGTATGACTAAAGTTTTGTTTAACATTTCGTAAGATACCCTTAAGTATTAATTTCCCAAAAAGCTGTGGTCTGGGGAGCCAGGCATGTCTAAGGTTCTGTTTAATACTTAGAGAAAATGAATAGATGTCATTGAGTGTTAATTTTTCCCAAGTATGTGATCCGAGTAGTCATGCATTACTTAGGTTTTGTTTAACACTTAGTAAGATACCATTAAGTATTAATTTTCTCAAAGCATATAGTCTAGGGAGCCAGGCATGTCTAAGGTTCTGTTTAATACTTAGAGAAAACGAATAGATGTCATTGAGTGTTAATTTTCCCAAAGTATGTGGTCTGAGGAGCCAGGCATAACTGAGGTTCAGTCTAACACTTAGTAAGATACAATTAAGTATTAATTTTCCAAAGCTGTGGTCTGGGGAGCCAGGCATGTCTAAGGTTCTGTTTAATACTTAGAGAAAATGAATAGATGTCATTGAGTATTAATTTTTCCAAAGTATGTGATCCGAGGAACCAGGCATAACTAAGGTTCTGTTTAACACTTAGTAAAATACCATTAAGTATTAATTTCCCAAAGCTGTGGTCTGGGGAGCCAGGCATGTCTTAGGTTCTGTTTAATACTTAGAGAAAATGAATAGATGTCATTGAGTGTCAATTTTTCCAAAGTATGTGATCCGAGGAGTCAGGCATTACTAATTTTTGTTGAACACTTAGTAGGATACCATTAAGTATTAATTTTCTCAAAGCATATAGTCTAGGGAGCCAGGCATGTCTAAGGTTCTGTTTAATACTTAGAGAAAACGAATAGATGTCATTGAGTGTTAATTTTCCCAAAGTATGTGGTCCGAGGAGCCAGGCATAACTAAGGTTCTGTTTAACACTTAGTAGGATACCATTAAGTATTAATTTTGCAAAGCTGTGGTCTGGGGAGCCAGGCATGTCTAAGGTTCTGTTTAATACTTAGAGAAAATGAATAGATGTCATTGAGTGTTAATTTTCCCAAAGTATGTGGTCCAAGGAGCCAGGTATAACTAAAGTTTTGTTTAACATTTAGTAAGATACCATTAAGTATTAATTTCCCAAAGCTGTGGTCTGGGGAGCCAGGCATGTCTTAGGTTCTGTTTAATACTTAGAGAAAATGAATAGATGTCATTGAGTGTTAATTTTTCCAAAGTATGTGATCCGAGGAGTCAGGCATTACTAAGGTTTTGTTTAACACTTAGTAAGATACCATTAAGTATTAATTTTCTCAAAGCATATAGTCTAGGGAGCCAGGCATGTCTAAGGTTCTGTTTAATACTTAGAGAAAACGAATAGATGTCATTGAGTGTTAATTTTCCCAAAGTATGTGGTCCGAGGAGCCAGGCATAACTAAGGTTCTGTTTAACACTTAGTAGGATACCATTAAGTATTAATTTCGCAAAGCAGTGGTCTGGCGCGACAGGCATGTCTAAGGTTCTGTTTAATACTTAGAGAAAATGAATAGATGTCATTGAGTGTTAATTTTTCCAAAGTATGTGATCCGAGGAGTCAGGCATTGCTAAGGTTTTGTTTAACACTTAGTAAGATACCATTAAGTATTAATTTTCTCAAAGCATATAGTCTAGGGAGCCAGGCATGTCTAAGGTTCTGTTCAATACTTAGAGAAAACGAATAGATGTCATTGAGTGTTAATTTTCCCAAAGTATGTGGTCCGAGGAGTCAGGCATAACTAAAGTTCTGTTTAACACTTAGTAAGATACCATTAAGTATTAATTTCCCAAAGCTGTGGTCTGGGGAGCCAGGCATGTCTAAGGTTCTGTTTAATACTTAGAGAAAATGAATAGATGTCATTGAGTGTAAATTTTTCCAAAGTATGTGATCCGAGGAGTCTGGCATTACTAAGGTTTTGTTTAACACTTAGTAAGATACCATTAAGTATTAATTTTCTCAAAACATATAGTCTAGGGAGCCAGGCATGTCTAAGGTTCTGTTTAATACTTAGAAAAAATGAATAGATGTCATTGAGTGTTAATTTTCCCAAAGTATGTGGTCCGAGGAGTCAGGCATAACTAAGGTTCTGTTTAACACTTTGTAAAATACCATTAAGTATTAATTTCCCAAAGCTGTGGTCTGGGGAGCCAGGCATGTCTATGGTTCTGTTTAATACTTAGAGAAAATGAATAGATGTCATTGAGTGTTAATTTTCCCAAAGTATGTGGTCCGAGGAGCCAGGTATAACTAAAGTTTTGTTTAACATTTAGTAAGATACCATTAAGTATTAATTTCCCAAAGCTGTGGTCTGGGGAGCCAGGCATGTCTTAGGTTCTGTTTAATACTTAGAGAAAATGAATAGATGTCATTGAGTGTTAATTTTCCCAAAGTATGTGGTCCGAGGAGCCAGGTATAACTAAAGTTTTGTTTAACATTTAGTAAGATACCATTAAGTATTAATTTCCCAAAGCTGTGGTCTGGGGAGCCAGGCATGTCTAAGGTTCTGTTTAATAATTAGAAAAAATGAATAGATGTCATTGAGTGTTAATTTTTCCAAAGTATGTGATCCGAGGAGTCAGGCATTGCTAAGGTTTTGTTTAACACATAGTAAGATAACATTAATTATTAATTTTCTCAAAGCATATAGTCTAGGGAGCCAGGCATGTCTAAGGTTCTGTTTAATACTTAGAGAAAACGAATAGATGTCATTGAGTGTTAATTTTCCCAAAGTATGTGGTCCGAGGAGTCAGGCATTACTAAGGTTTTGTTTAACACTTAGTAAGATACCGTTAAGTATTAATTTTCTGAAAGCATATAGTCTGGGGAGCTAGGCATGTCTAAGGCTCTGTTTAATACTTAGAGAAAATGAATAGATGTCATTGAGTGTTAATTTTCCCAAAGTATGTGATCCGAGGAGCCAGGTATGACTAAAGTTTTGTTTAACATTTAGTAAGATACCATTAAGTATTAATTTCCCAAAGCTGTGGTCTGGGGAGTCAGGCATGTCTAAGGTTCTGTTTAATACTTAGAGAAAATGAATAGATGTCATTGAGTGTTAATTTTTCCCAAGTATGTGATCCGAGGAGTCATGCATTACTTAGGTTTTGTTTAACACTTAGTAAGATACCATTAAGTATTAATTTTCTCAAAGCATATAGTCTAGGGAGCCAGGCATGTCTAAGGTTCTGTTTAATACTTAGAGAAAACGAATAGATGTCATTGAGTGTTAATTTTCCCAAAGTATGTGGTCTGAGGAGCCAGGCATAACTAAGGTTCTGTCTAACACTTAGTAAGATACCATTAAGTATTAATTTTCCAAAGCTGTGGTCTGGGGAGCCAGGCATGTCTAAGGTTCTGTTTAATACTTAGAGAAAATGAATAGACGTCATTGAGTATTAATTTTTCCAAAGTATGTGATCCGAGGAACCAGGCATAACTAAGGTTCTGTTTAACACTTAGTAAGATACCATTAAGTATTAATTTCCCAAAGCTGTGGTCTGGGGAGCCAGGCATGTCTTAGGTTCTGTTTAATACTTAGAGAAAATGAATAGATGTCATTGAGTGTTAATTTTTCCAAAGTATGTGATCCGAGGAGTCAGGCATTACTAATTTTTGTTTAACACTTTGTAAGATACCATTAAGTATTAATTTTCTCAAAGCATATAGTCTAGGGAGCCAGGCATGTCTAAGGTTCTGTTTAATACTTAGAGAAAACGAATAGATGTCATTGAGTGTTAATTTTCCCAAAGTATGTGGTCCGAGGAGCCAGGCATAACTAAGGTTCTGTTTAACACTTAGTAGGATACCATTAAGTATTAATTTCGCAAAGCTGTGGTCTGGGGAGCCAGGCATGTCTAAGGTTCTGTTTAATACTTAGAGAAAATGAATAGATGTCATTGAGTGTTAATTTTCCGAAAGTATGTGGTCCAAGGAGCCAGGTGTAAATAAAGTTTTGTTTAACATTTAGTAAGATACCATTAAGTATTAATTTCCCAAAGCTGTGGTCTGGGGAGCCAGGCATGTCTTAGGTTCTGTTTAATACTTAGAGAAAATGAATAGATGTCATTGAGTGTTAATTTTTCCAAAGTATGTGATCCGAGGAGTCAGGCATTACTAAGGTTTTGTTTAACACTTAGTAAGATACCATTAAGTATTAATTTTCTCAAAGCATATAGTCTAGGGAGCCAGGCATGTCTAAGGTTCTGTTTAATACTTAGAGAAAACGAATAGATGTCATTGAGTGTTAATTTTCCCAAAGTATGTGGTCCGAGGAGCCAGGCATAACTAAGGTTCTGTTTAACACTTAGTAGGATACCATTAAGTATTAATTTCGCAAAGCTGTGGTCTGGGGAGCCAGGCATGTCTAAGGTTCTGTTTAATACTTAGAGAAAACGAATAGATGTCATTGAGTGTTAATTTTCCCAAAGTATGTGGTCCGAGGAGTCAGGCATAACTAAGGTTCTGTTTAACACTTAGTAAGATACCATTAAGTATTAATTTCCCAAAGCTGCGGTCTGGGGAGCCAGGCATGTCTAAGGTTCTGTTTAATACTTAGAGAAAACGAATAGATGTCATTGAGTGTTAATTTTTCCAAAGTATGTGATCCTAGGAGTCAGGCATTACTAAGGTTTTGTTTAACACTTAGTAAGGTACCATTAAGTATTAATTTTCTGAAAGCATATAGTCTGGGGAGCCAGGCATGTCTAAGGTTCTGTTTAATACTTAGAGAAAACGAATAGATGCCATTGAGTGTTAATTTTCCCAAAGTATGTGGTCCGAGGAGCCAGGCATAACTAAGGTTCTGTTTAACACTTAGTAGGATACCATTAAGTATTAATTTCGCAAAGCTGTGGTCTGGGGAGCCAGGCATGTCTAAGGTTCTGTTTAATACTTAGAGAAAACGAATAGATGTCATTGAGTGTTAATTTTCCCAAAGTATGTGGTCCGAGGAGTCAGGCATAACTAAGGTTCTGTTTAACACTTAGTAAGATACCATTAAGTATTAATTTCCCAAAGCTGCGGTCTGGGGAGCCAGGCATGTCTAAGGTTCTGTTTAATACTTAGAGAAAACGAATAGATGTCATTGAGTGTTAATTTTTCCAAAGTATGTGATCCGAGGAGTCAGGCATTACTAAGGTTTTGTTTAACACTTAGTAAGGTACCATTAAGTATTAATTTTCTGAAAGCATATAGTCTGGGGAGCCAGGCATGTCTAAGGTTCTGTTTAATACTTAGAGAAAACGAATAGATGCCATTGAGTGTTAATTTTACCAAAGTATGTGGTCCGAGGAGCCAGGCATAACTAAGGTTCTGTTTAACACTTAGTAGGATACCATTAAGTATTAATTTCGCAAAGCTGTGGTCTGGGGAGCCAGGCATGTCTAAGGTTCTATTTAATACTTAGAGAAAACAATAGATGTCATTGAGTGTTAATTTTTCCAAAGTATGTGATCCGAGGAGTCAGGCATTGCTAAGGTTTTGTTTAACACTTAGTAAGATAACATTAATTATTAATTTTCTCAAAGCATATAGTCTAGGGAGCCAGGCATGTCTAAGATTCTGTTTAATACTTAGAGAAAACGAATAGATGTCATTGAGTGTTAATTTTCCCAAAGTATGTGGTCCGAGGAGTCAGGCATAACTAAGGTTCCGTTTAACACTTAGTAAGATACCATTAAGTATTAATTTCCCAAAGCTGCGGTCTGGGGAGCCAGGCATGTCTAAGATTCTGTTTAATACTTAGAGAAAACGAATAGATGTCATTGAGTGTTAATTTTTCCAAAGTATGTGATCCGAGGAGTCAGGCATTACTAAGGTTTTGTTTAACACTTAGTAAGATACCATTAAGTATTAATTTTCTGAAAGCATATAGTCTGGGGAGCTAGGCATGTCTAAGGTTCTATTTAATACTTAGATAAAATGAATAGATGTCATTGTGTGTTAATTTTCCCAAAGTATGTGATCCGAGGAGCCAGGTATGACTAAAGTTTTGTTTAACATTTCGTAAGATACCCTTAAGTATTAATTTCCCAAAGCTGTGGACTGGGGAGCCAGGCATGTCTAAGGTTCTGTTTAATACTTAGAGAAAATGAATAGATGTCATTGAGTGTTAATTTTTCCCAAGTATGTGATCCGAGTAGTCATGCATTACTTAGGTTTTGTTTAACACTTAGTAAGATACCATTAAGTATTAATTTTCTCAAAGCATATAGTCTAGGGAGCCAGGCATGTCTAAGGTTCTGTTTAATACTTAGAGAAAATGAATAGATGTCATTGAGTGTTAATTTTCCCAAAGTATGTGGTCTGAGGAGCCAGACATAACTAAGGTTCTGTCTAACACTTAGTAAGATACCATTAAGTATTAATTTTCCAAAGCTGTGGTCTGGGGAGCCAGGCATGTCTAAGGTTCTGTTTAATACTTAGAGAAAATGAATAGATGTCATTGAGTATTAATTTTTCCAAAGTATGTGATCCGAGGAGTCAGGCATTACTAATTTTTGTTGAACACTTAGTAAGATACCATTAAGTATTAATTTTCTCAAAGCATATAGTCTAGGGAGCCAGGCATGTCTAAGGTTCTGTTTAATACTTAGAGAAAACGAATAGATGTCATTGAGTGTTAATTTTCCCAAAGTATGTGGTCCGAGGAGCCAGGCATAACTAAGGTTCTGTTTAACACTTAGTAGGATACCATTAAGTATTAATTTCGCAAAGCAGTGGTCTGGCGAGACAGGCATGTCTAAGGTTCTGTTTAATACTTAGAGAAAATGAATAGATGTCATTGAGTGTTAATTTTTCCAAAGTATGTGATCCGAGGAGTCAGGCATTGCTAAGGTTTTGTTTAACACTTAGTAAGATACCATTAAGTATTAATTTTCTCAAAGCATATAGTCTAGGGAGCCAGGCATGTCTAAGGTTTTGTTCAATACTTAGAGAAAACGAATAGATGTCATTGAGTGTTAATTTTCCCAAAGTATGTGGTCCGAGGAGTCAGGTATAACTAAGGTTCTGTTTAACACTTAGTAAGATACCATTAAGTATTAATTTCCCAAAGCTGTGGTCTGGGGAGCCAGGCATGTCTAAGGTTCTGTTTAATACTTAGAGAAAATGAATAGATGTCATTGAGTGTAAATTTTTCCAAAGTATGTGATCCGAGGAGTCTGGCATTACTAAGGTTTTGTTTAACACTTAGTAAGATACCATTAAGTATTAATTTTCTCAAAACATATAGTCTAGGGAGCCAGGCATGTCTAAGGTTCTGTTTAATATTTAGAAAAAATGAATAGATGTCATTGAGTGTTAATTTTCCCAAAGTATGTGGTCCGAGGAGTCAGGCATAACTAAGGTTCTGTTTAACACTTTGTAAAATACCATTAAGTATTAATTTCCCAAAGCTGTGGTCTGGGGAGCCAGGCATGTCTATGGTTCTGTTTAATACTTAGAGAAAATGAATAGATGTCATTGAGTGTTAATTTTCCCAAAGTATGTGGTCCGAGGAGCCAGGTATAACTAAAGTTTTGTTTAACATTTAGTAAGATACCATTAAGTATTAATTTCCCAAAGCTGTGGTCTGGGGAGCCAGGCATGTCTTAGGTTCTGTTTAATAATTAGAAAAAATGAATAGATGTCATTGAGTGTTAATTTTTCCAAAGTATGTGATCCGAGGAGTCAGGCATTGCTAAGGTTTTGTTTAACACATAGTAAGATAACATTAATTATTAATTTTCTCAAAGCATATAGTCTAGGGAGCCAGGCATGTCTAAGGTTCTGTTTAATACTTAGAGAAAACGAATAGATGTCATTGAGTGTTAATTTTCCCAAAGTATGTGGTCCGAGGAGTCAGGCATAACTAAGGTTCTGTTTAACACTTAGTAAGATACCATTAAGTATTAATTTCCCAAAACTGTGGTCTGGGGAGCCAGGCATGTCTAAGGTTCTGTTTAATACTTAGAGAAAACGAATAGATGTCATTGAGTGTTAATTTTTCCAAAGTATGTGATCCGAGGAGTCAGGCATTACTAAGGTTTTGTTTAACACTTAGTAAGATACCGTTAAGTATTAATTTTCTGAAAGCATATAGTCTGGGGAGCTAGGCATGTCTAAGGCTCTGTTTAATACTTAGAGAAAATGAATAGATGTCATTGAGTGTTAATTTTCCCAAAGTATGTGATCCGAGGAGCCAGGTATGACTAAAGTTTTGTTTAACATTTAGTAAGATACCATTAAGTATTAATTTCCCAAAGCTGTGGTCTGGGGAGTCAGGCATGTCTAATGTTCTGTTTAATACTTAGAGAAAATGAATAGATGTCATTGAGTGTTAATTTTTCCCAAGTATGTGATCCGAGGAGTCATGCATTACTTAGGTTTTGTTTAACACTTAGTAAGATACCATTAAGTATTAATTTTCTCAAAGCATATAGTCTAGGGAGCCAGGCATGTCTAAGGTTCTGTTTAATACTTAGAGAAAACGAATAGATGTCATTGAGTGTTAATTTTCCCAAAGTATGCGGTCTGAGGAGCCAGGCATAACTAAGGTTCTGTCTAACACTTAGTAAGATACCATTAAGTATTAATTTTCCAAAGCTGTGGTCTGGGGAGCCAGGCATGTCTAAGGTTCTGTTTAATACTTAGAGAAAATGAATAGATGTCATTGAGTGTTAATTTTTCCAATTTATGTTATCCGAGGAGTCAGGCATTACTATGGTTTTGTTTAACACTTAGTAAGATACCATTAAGTATTAATTTTTTCAAAGCATATAGTCTAGGGAGCCAGGCATGTCTAAGGTTCTGTTTAATACTTAGAGAAAACGAATAGATGTCATTGAGTGTTAATTTTCCCAAAGTATGTGGTCCGAGGAGCCAGGCATAACTAAGGTTCTGTTTAACACTTAGTAGGATACCATTAAGTATTAATTTCGCAATGCTGTGGTCTGGGGAGCCAGGCATGTCTATGGTTTTGTTTAATACTTAGAGAAAATGAATAGATGTCATTGAGTGTTAATTTTTCCAAAGTATGTGATCCGAGGAGTCAGGCATTACTTAGGTTTTGTTTAACACTTAGTAAGATACCATTAAGTATTAATTTTCTCAAAGCATATAGTCTAGGGAGCCAGGCATGTCTAAGGTTCTGTTTAATACTTAGAGAAAACGAATAGATGTCATTGAGTGTTAATTTTCCCAAAGTATGTGGTCCGAGGAGCCAGGCATAATTAAGGTTCTGTTTAACACTTAGTAAGATACCATTAAATATTAATTTTCCCAAAGCATATGGTCTAGGGAGCAAGGCATGTCTAAGGTTCTGTTTAATACTTAGAGAAAATGAATAGATGTCATTGAGTGTTAATTTTCTCAAAGTATGTGGTCCGAGGAGCCAGGTATAACTAAAGTTTTGTTTAACATTTAGTAAGATACCATTAAGTATTAATTTCCCAAAGCTGTGGTCTGGGGAGCCAGGCGTGTCTTAGGTTCTGTTTAATACTTAGAGAAAATGAATAGATGTCATTGAGTGTTAATTTTTCCAAAGTATGTGATCCGAGGAGTCAGACATTACTAAGGTTTTGTTTAACACTTAGTAAGATACCATTAAGTATTAATTTTCTCAAAGCATATAGTCTAGGGAGCCAGGCATGTCTAAGGTTCTGTTTAATACTTAGAGAAAACGAATAGATGTCATTGAGTGTTAATTTTCCCAAAGTATGTGGTCCGAGGAGCCAGGCATAACTAATGTTCTGTTTAACACTTAGTAGGATACCATTAAGTATTAATTTCGCAAAGCTGTGGTCTGGGGAGCCAGGCATGTCTAAGGTTCTATTTAATACTTAGAGAAAACAATAGATGTCATTGAGTGTTAATTTTTCCAAAGTATGTGATCCGAGGAGTCAGGCATTGCTAAGGTTTTGTTTAACACTTAGTAAGATAACATTAATTATTAATTTTCTCAAAGCATATAGTCTAGGGAGCCAGGCATGTCTAAGATTCTGTTTAATACTTAGAGAAAACGAATAGATGTCATTGAGTGTTAATTTTCCCAAAGTATGTGGTCCGAGGAGTCAAGAATAACTAAGGTTCTGTTTAACACTTAGTAAGATACCATTAAGTATTAATTTCCCAAAGCTGCGGTCTGGGGAGCCAGGCATGTCTAAGGTTCTGTTTAATACTTAGAGAAAACGAATAGATGTCATTGAGTGTTAATTTTCCGAAAGTATATGGTCCGAGGAGCCAGGCATAATTAAGGTTCTGTTTAACACTTAGTAAGATACCATTAAATATTAATTTTCCCAAAGCATATGGTCTAGGGAGCAAGGCATGTCTAAGGTTCTGTTTAATACTTAGAGAAAATGAATAGATGTCATTGGGTGTTAATTTTCTCAAAGTATGTGGTCCGAGGAGCCAGGTATATCTAAAGTTTTGTTTAACATTTAGTAAGATACCATTAAGTATTAATTTCCCAAAGTTGTGGTCTGGGGAGCCAGGCGTGTCTTAGGTTCTGTTTAATACTTAGAGAAAATGAATAGATGTCATTGAGTGTTAATTTTTCCAAAGTATGTGATCCGAGGAGTCAGACATTACTAAGGTTTTGTTTAACACTTAGTAAGATACCATTAAGTATTAATTTTCTCAAAGCATATAGTCTAGGGAGCCAGGCATGTCTAAGGCCCTGTTTAATACTTAGAGAAAACGAATAGATGTCATTGAGTGTTAATTTTCCCTAAGTATGTGGTCCGAGGAGCCAGGCATAACTAATGTTCTGTTTAACACTTAGTAGGATACCATTAAGTATTAATTTCGCAAAGCTGTGGTCTGGGGAGCCAGGCATGTCTAAGGTTCTATTTAATACTTAGAGAAAACAATAGATGTCATTGAGTGTTAATTTTTCCAAAGTATGTGATCCGAGGAGTCAGGCATTACTAAGGTTTTGTTTAACACTTAGTAAGATACCATTAAGTATTAATTTTCTGAAAGCATATAGTCTGGGGAGCTAGGCATGTCTAAGGTTCTATTTAATACTTAGATAAAATGAATAGATGTCATTGAGTGTTAATTTTCCCAAAGTATGTGATCCGAGGAGCCAGGTATGACTAAAGTTTTGTTTAACATTTCGTAAGATACCCTTAAGTATTAATTTCCCAAAGCTGTGGTCTGGGGAGCCAGGCATGTCTAAGGTTCTGTTTAATACTTAGAGAAAATGAATAGATGTCATTGAGTGTTAATTTTTCCCAAGTATGTGATCCGAGTAGTCATGCATTACATAGGTTTTGTTTAACACTTAGTAAGATACCATTAAGTATTAATTTTCTCAAAGCATATAGTCTAGGGAGCCAGGCATGTCTAAGGTTCTGTTTAATACTTAGAGAAAACGAATAGATGTCATTGAGTGTTAATTTTCCCAAAGTATGTGGTCTGAGGAGCCAGGCATAACTAAGGTTCTGTCTAACACTTAGTAAGATACCATTAAGTATTAATTTTCCAAAGCTGTGGTCTGGGGAGCCAGGCATGTCTAAGGTTCTGTTTAATACTTAGAGAAAATGAATAGATGTCATTGAGTATTAATTTTTCCAAAGTATGTGATCCGAGGAACCAGGCATAACTAAGGTTCTGTTTAACACTTAGTAAAATACCATTAAGTATTAATTTCCCAAAGCTGTGGTCTGGGGAGCCAGGCATGTCTTAGGTTCTGTTTAATACTTAGAGAAAATGAATAGATGTCATTGAGTGTCAATTTTTCCAAAGTATGTGATCCGAGGAGTCAGGCATTACTAATTTTTGTTGAACACTTAGTAGGATACCATTAAGTATTAATTTTCTCAAAGCATATAGTCTAGGGAGCCAGGCATGTCTAAGGTTCTGTTTAATACTTAGAGAAAACGAATAGATGTCATTGAGTGTTAATTTTCCCAAAGTATGTGGTCCGAGGAGCCAGGCATAACTAAGGTTCTGTTTAACACTTAGTAGGATACCATTAAGTATTAATTTCGCAAAGCTGTGGTCTGGGGAGCCAGGCATGTCTAAGGTTCTGTTTAATACTTAGAGAAAATGAATAGATGTCATTGAGTGTTAATTTTCCCAAAGTATGTGGTCCAAGGAGCCAGGTATAACTAAAGTTTTGTTTAACATTTAGTAAGATACCATTAAGTATTAATTTCCCAAAGCTGTGGTCTGGGGAGCCAGGCATGTCTTAGGTTCTGTTTAATACTTAGAGAAAATGAATAGATGTCATTGAGTGTTAATTTTTCCAAAGTATGTGATCCGAGGAGTCAGGCATTACTAAGGTTTTGTTTAACACTTAGTAAGATACCATTAAGTATTAATTTTCTCAAAGCATATAGTCTAGGGAGCCAGGCATGTCTAAGGTTCTGTTTAATACTTAGAGAAAACGAATAGATGTCATTGAGTGTTAATTTTCCCAAAGTATGTGGTCCGAGGAGCCAGGCATAACTAAGGTTCTGTTTAACACTTAGTAGGATACCATTAAGTATTAATTTCGCAAAGCAGTGGTCTGGCGCGACAGGCATGTCTAAGGTTCTGTTTAATACTTAGAGAAAATGAATAGATGTCATTGAGTGTTAATTTTTCCAAAGTATGTGATCCGAGGAGTCAGGCATTGCTAAGGTTTTGTTTAACACTTAGTAAGATACCATTAAGTATTAATTTTCTCAAAGCATATAGTCTAGGGAGCCAGGCATGTCTAAGGTTCTGTTCAATACTTAGAGAAAACGAATAGATGTCATTGAGTGTTAATTTTCCCAAAGTATGTGGTCCGAGGAGTCAGGCATAACTAAGGTTCTGTTTAACACTTAGTAAGATACCATTAAGTATTAATTTCCCAAAGCTGTGGTCTGGGGAGCCAGGCATGTCTAAGGTTCTGTTTAATACTTAGAGAAAATGAATAGATGTCATTGAGTGTAAATTTTTCCAAAGTATGTGATCCGAGGAGTCTGGCATTACTAAGGTTTTGTTTAACACTTAGTAAGATACCGTTAAGTATTAATTTTCTGAAAGCATATAGTATGGGGAGCTAGGCATGTCTAAGGCTCTGTTTAATACTTAGAGAAAATGAATAGATGTCATTGAGTGTTAATTTTCCCAAAGTATGTGATCCGAGGAGCCAGGTATGACTAAAGTTTTGTTTAACATTTAGTAAGATACCATTAATTATTAATTTCCCAAAGCTGTGGTCTGGGGAGCCAGGCATGTCTAAGGTTCTGTTTAATACTTAGAGAAAATGAATAGATGTCATTGAGTGTTAATTTTTCCCAAGTATGTGATCCGAGGAGTCATGCATTACTTAGGTTTTGTTTAACACTTAGTAAGATACCATTAAGTATTAATTTTCTCAAAGCATATAGTCTAGGGAGCCAGGCATGTCTAAGGTTCTGTTTAATACTTAGAGAAAACGAATAGATGTCACTGAGTGTTAATTTTCCCAAAGTATGTGGTCTGAGGAGCCAGGCATAACTAAGGTTCTGTCTAACACTTAGTAAGATACCATTAAGTATTAATTTTCCAAAGCTGCGGTCTGGGGAGCCAGGCATGTCTAAGGTTCTGTTTAATACTTAGAGAAAATGAATAGACGTCATTGAGTATTAATTTTTCCAAAGTATGTGATCCGAGGAACCAGGCATAACTAAGGTTCTGTTTAACACTTAGGAAGATACCATTAAGTATTAATTTCCCAAAGCTGTGGTCTGGGGAGCCAGGCATGTCTTAGGTTCTGTTTAATACTTAGAGAAAATGAATAGATGTCATTGAGTGTTAATTTTTCCAAGGTATGTGATCCGATGAGTCAGGCATTACTAATTTTTGTTTAACACTTAGTAAGATACCATTAAGTATTAATTTTCTCAAAGCATATAGTCTAGGGAGCCAGGCATGTCTAAGGTTCTGTTTAATACTTAGAGAAAACGAATAGATGTCATTGAGTGTTAATTTTCCCAAAGTATGTTGTCCGAGGAGCCAGGCATAACTAAGGTTCTGTTTAATACTTAGAGAAAATGAATAGATGTCATTGAGTGTAAATTTTTCCAAAGTATGTGATCCGAGGAGTCTGGCATTACTAAGGTTTTGTTTAACACTTAGTAAGATACCGTTAAGTATTAATTTTCTGAAAGCATATAGTATGGGGAGCTAGGCATGTCTAAGGCTCTGTTTAATACTTAGAGAAAATGAATAGATGTCATTGAGTGTTAATTTTCCCAAAGTATGTGATCCGAGGAGCCAGGTATGACTAAAGTTTTGTTTAACATTTAGTAAGATACCATTAATTATTAATTTCCCAAAGCTGTGGTCTGGGGAGCCAGGCATGTCTAAGGTTCTGTTTAATACTTAGAGAAAATGAATAGATGTCATTGAGTGTTAATTTTTCCCAAGTATGTGATCCGAGGAGTCATGCATTACTTAGGTTTTGTTTAACACTTAGTAAGATACCATTAAGTATTAATTTTCTCAAAGCATATAGTCTAGGGAGCCAGGCATGTCTAAGGTTCTGTTTAATACTTAGAGAAAACGAATAGATGTCACTGAGTGTTAATTTTCCCAAAGTATGTGGTCTGAGGAGCCAGGTATAACTAAGGTTCTGTCTAACACTTAGTAAGATACCATTAAGTATTAATTTTCCAAAGCTGCGGTCTGGGGAGCCAGGCATGTCTAAGGTTCTGTTTAATACTTAGAGAAAATGAATAGACGTCATTGAGTATTAATTTTTCCAAAGTATGTGATCCGAGGAACCAGGCATAACTAAGGTTCTGTTTAACACTTAGGAAGATACCATTAAGTATTAATTTCCCAAAGCTGTGGTCTGGGGAGCCAGGCATGTCTTAGGTTCTGTTTAATACT
The DNA here is from genome assembly GCA_028535905.1 of Quercus berberidifolia. NCBI lineage: Eukaryota > Viridiplantae > Streptophyta > Magnoliopsida > Fagales > Fagaceae > Quercus > Quercus berberidifolia. The sequence continues at coordinate 73,694,495 of JAPQVW010000002.1, read as the reverse complement.
TAGAGAAAATGAATAGATGTCATTGAGTGTTAATTTTTCCAAGGTATGTGATCCGATGAGTCAGGCATTACTAATTTTTGTTTAACACTTAGTAAGATACCATTAAGTATTAATTTTCTCAAAGCATATAGTCTAGGGAGCCAGGCATGTCTAAGGTTCTGTTTAATACTTAGAGAAAACGAATAGATGTCATTGAGTGTTAATTTTCCCAAAGTATGTTGTCCGAGGAGCCAGGCATAACTAAGGTTCTGTTTAACACTTAGTAGGATACCATTAAGTATTAATTTCGCAAAGCTGTGGTCTGGGGAGCCAGGCATGTCTAAGGTTCTGTTTAATACTTAGAGAAAATGAATAGATGTCATTGAGTGTTAATTTTACCAAAGTATGTGGTCCAAGGAGCCAGGTATAACTAAAGTTTTGTTTAACATTTAGTAAGATACCATTAAGTATTAATTTCCCAAAGCTGTGGTCTGGGGAGCCAGGCATGTCTTAGGTTCTGTTTAATACTTAGAGAAAATGAATAGATGTCATTGAGTGTTAATTTTTCCAATTTATGTGATCCGAGGAGTCAGGCATTACTATGGTTTTGTTTAACACTTAGTAAGATACCATTAAGTATTAATTTTTTCAAAGCATATAGTCTAGGGAGCCAGGCATGTCTAAGGTTCTGTTTAATACTTAGAGAAAACGAATAGATGTCATTGAGTGTTAATTTTCCCAAAGTATGTGGTCCGAGGAGCCAGGCATAACTAAGGTTCTGTTTAACACTTAGTAGGATACCATTAAGTATTAATTTCGCAATGCTGTGGTCTGGGGAGCCAGGCATGTCTATGGTTTTGTTTAATACTTAGAGAAAATGAATAGATGTCATTGAGTGTTAATTTTTCCAAAGTATGTGATCCGAGGAGTCAGGCATTACTTAGGTTTTGTTTAACACTTAGTAAGATACCATTAAGTATTAATTTTCTCAAAGCATATAGTCTAGGGAGCCAGGCATGTCTAAGGTTCTGTTTAATACTTAGAGAAAACGAATAGATGTCATTGAGTGTTAATTTTCCCAAAGTATGTGGTCCGAGGAGCCAGGCATAATTAAGGTTCTGTTTAACACTTAGTAAGATACCATTAAATATTAATTTTCCCAAAGCATATGGTCTAGGGAGCAAGGCATGTCTAAGGTTCTGTTTAATACTTAGAGAAAATGAATAGATGTCATTGAGTGTTAATTTTCTCAAAGTATGTGGTCCGAGGAGCCAGGTATAACTAAAGTTTTGTTTAACATTTAGTAAGATACCATTAAGTATTAATTTCCCAAAGCTGTGGTCTGGGGAGCCAGGCGTGTCTTAGGTTCTGTTTAATACTTAGAGAAAATGAATAGATGTCATTGAGTGTTAATTTTTCCAAAGTATGTGATCCGAGGAGTCAGACATTACTAAGGTTTTGTTTAACACTTAGTAAGATACCATTAAGTATTAATTTTCTCAAAGCATATAGTCTAGGGAGCCAGGCATGTCTAAGGTTCTGTTTAATACTTAGAGAAAACGAATAGATGTCATTGAGTGTTAATTTTCCCAAAGTATGTGGTCCGAGGAGCCAGGCATAACTAATGTTCTGTTTAACACTTAGTAGGATACCATTAAGTATTAATTTCGCAAAGCTGTGGTCTGGGGAGCCAGGCATGTCTAAGGTTCTATTTAATACTTAGAGAAAACAATAGATGTCATTGAGTGTTAATTTTTCCAAAGTATGTGATCCGAGGAGTCAGGCATTGCTAAGGTTTTGTTTAACACTTAGTAAGATAACATTAATTATTAATTTTCTCAAAGCATATAGTCTAGGGAGCCAGGCATGTCTAAGATTCTGTTTAATACTTAGAGAAAACGAATAGATGTCATTGAGTGTTAATTTTCCCAAAGTATGTGGTCCGAGGAGTCAGGAATAACTAAGGTTCTGTTTAACACTTAGTAAGATACCATTAAGTATTAATTTCCCAAAGCTGCGGTCTGGGGAGCCAGGCATGTCTAAGGTTCTGTTTAATACTTAGAGAAAACGAATAGATGTCATTGAGTGTTAATTTTCCCAAAGTATGTGGTCCGAGGAGCCAGGCATAACTAAGGTTCTGTTTAACACTTAGTAGGATACCATTAAGTATTAATTTCGCAAAGCTGTGGTCTGGGGAGCCAGGCATGTCTATGGTTTTGTTTAATACTTAGAGAAAATGAATAGATGTCATTGAGTGTTAATTTTTCCAAAGTATGTGATCCGAGGAGTCAGGCATTACTTAGGTTTTGTTTAACACTTAGTAAGATACCATTAAGTATTAATTTTCTCAAAGCATATAGTCTAGGGAGCCAGGCATCTATAAGGTTCTGTTTAATACTTAGAGAAAACGAATAGATGTCATTGAGTGTTAATTTTCCCAAAGTATGTGGTCCGAGGAGCCAGGCATAATTAAGGTTCTGTTTAACACTTAGTAAGATACCATTAAATATTAATTTTCCCAAAGCATATGGTCTAGGGAGCAAGGCATGTCTAAGGTTCTGTTTAATACTTAGAGAAAATGAATAGATGTCATTGAGTGTTAATTTTCTCAAAGTATGTGGTCCGAGGAGCCAGGTATAACTAAAGTTTTGTTTAACATTTAGTAAGATACCATTAAGTATTAATTTCCCAAAGTTGTGGTCTGGGGAGCCAGGCGTGTCTTAGGTTCTGTTTAATACTTAGAGAAAATGAATAGATGTCATTGAGTGTTAATTTTTCCAAAGTATGTGATCCGAGGAGTCAGACATTACTAAGGTTTTGTTTAACACTTAGTAAGATACCATTAAGTATTAATTTTCTCAAAGCATATAGTCTAGGGAGCCAGGCATGTCTAAGGCCCTGTTTAATACTTAGAGAAAACGAATAGATGTCATTGAGTGTTAATTTTCCCTAAGTATGTGGTCCGAGGAGCCAGGCATAACTAATGTTCTGTTTAACACTTAGTAGGATACCATTAAGTATTAATTTCGCAAAGCTGTGGTCTGGGGAGCCAGGCATGTCTAAGGTTCTATTTAATACTTAGAGAAAACAATAGATGTCATTGAGTGTTAATTTTTCCAAAGTATGTGATCCGAGGAGTCAGGCATTGCTAAGGTTTTGTTTAACACTTAGTAAGATAACATTAATTATTAATTTTCTCAAAGCATATAGTCTAGGGAGCCAGGCATGTCTAAGATTCTGTTTAATACTTAGAGAAAACGAATAGATGTCATTGAGTGTTAATTTTCCCAAAGTATGTGGTCCGAGGAGTCAGGCATAACTAAGGTTCCGTTTAACACTTAGTAAGATACCATTAAGTATTAATTTCCCAAAGCTGCGGTCTGGGGAGCCAGGCATGTCTAAGGTTCTGTTTAATACTTAGAGAAAACGAATAGATGTCATTGAGTGTTAATTTTTCCAAAGTATGTGATCCGAGGAGTCAGGCATTACTAAGGTTTTGTTTAACACTTAGTAAGATACCATTAAGTATTAATTTTCTGAAAGCATATAGTCTGGGGAGCTAGGCATGTCTAAGGTTCTATTTAATACTTAGATAAAATGAATAGATGTCATTGAGTGTTAATTTTCCCAAAGTATGTGATCCGAGGAGCCAGGTATGACTAAAGTTTTGTTTAACATTTCGTAAGATACCCTTAAGTATTAATTTCCCAAAGCTGTGGTCTGGGGAGCCAGGCATGTCTAAGGTTCTGTTTAATACTTAGAGAAAATGAATAGATGTCATTGAGTGTTAATTTTTCCCAAGTATGTGATCCGAGTAGTCATGCATTACTTAGGTTTTGTTTAACACTTAGTAAGATACCATTAAGTATTAATTTTCTCAAAGCATATAGTCTAGGGAGCCAGGCATGTCTAAGGTTCTGTTTAATACTTAGAGAAAACGAATAGATGTCATTGAGTGTTAATTTTCCCAAAGTATGTGGTCTGAGGAGCCAGGCATAACTAAGGTTCTGTCTAACACTTAGTAAGATACCATTAAGTATTAATTTTCCAAAGCTGTGGTCTGGGGAGCCAGGCATGTCTAAGGTTCTGTTTAATACTTAGAGAAAATGAATAGATGTCATTGAGTATTAATTTTTCCAAAGTATGTGATCCGAGGAACCAGGCATAACTAAGGTTCTGTTTAACACTTAGTAAAATACCATTAAGTATTAATTTCCCAAAGCTGTGGTCTGGGGAGCCAGGAATGTCTTAGGTTCTGTTTAATACTTAGAGAAAATGAATAGATGTCATTGAGTGTCAATTTTTCCAAAGTATGTGATCCGAGGAGTCAGGCATTACTAATTTTTGTTGAACACTTAGTAGGATACCATTAAGTATTAATTTTCTCAAAGCATATAGTCTAGGGAGCCAGGCATGTCTAAGGTTCTGTTTAATACTTAGAGAAAACGAATAGATGTCATTGAGTGTTAATTTTCCCAAAGTATGTGGTCCGAGGAGCCAGGCATAACTAAGGTTCTGTTTAACACTTAGTAGGATACCATTAAGTATTAATTTCGCAAAGCTGTGGTCTGGGGAGCCAGGCATGTCTAAGGTTCTGTTTAATACTTAGAGAAAATGAATAGATGTCATTGAGTGTTAATTTTCCCAAAGTATGTGGTCCAAGGAGCCAGGTATAACTAAAGTTTTGTTTAACATTTAGTAAGATACCATTAAGTATTAATTTCCCAAAGCTGTGGTCTGGGGAGCCAGGCATGTCTTAGGTTCTGTTTAATACTTAGAGAAAATGAATAGATGTCATTGAGTGTTAATTTTTCCAAAGTATGTGATCCGAGGAGTCAGGCATTACTAAGGTTTTGTTTAACACTTAGTAAGATACCATTAAGTATTAATTTTCTCAAAGCATATAGTCTAGGGAGCCAGGCATGTCTAAGGTTCTGTTTAATACTTAGAGAAAACGAATAGATGTCATTGAGTGTTAATTTTCCCAAAGTATGTGGTCCGAGGAGCCAGGCATAACTAAGGTTCTGTTTAACACTTAGTAGGATACCATTAAGTATTAATTTCGCAAAGCAGTGGTCTGGCGCGACAGGCATGTCTAAGGTTCTGTTTAATACTTAGAGAAAATGAATAGATGTCATTGAGTGTTAATTTTTCCAAAGTATGTGATCCGAGGAGTCAGGCATTGCTAAGGTTTTGTTTAACACTTAGTAAGATACCATTAAGTATTAATTTTCTCAAAGCATATAGTCTAGGGAGCCAGGCATGTCTAAGGTTCTGTTCAATACTTAGAGAAAACGAATAGATGTCATTGAGTGTTAATTTTCCCAAAGTATGTGGTCCGAGGAGTCAGGCATAACTAAAGTTCTGTTTAACACTTAGTAAGATATGATTAAGTATTAATTTCCCAAAGCTGTGGTCTGGGGAGCCAGGCATGTCTAAGGTTCTGTTTAATACTTAGAGAAAATGAATAGATGTCATTGAGTGTAAATTTTTCCAAAGTATGTGATCCGAGGAGTCTGGCATTACTAAGGTTTTGTTTAACACTTAGTAAGATACCATTAAGTATTAATTTTCTCAAAACATATAGTCTAGGGAGCCAGGCATGTCTAAGGTTCTGTTTAATACTTAGAAAAAATGAATAGATGTCATTGAGTGTTAATTTTCCCAAAGTATGCGGTCCGAGGAGTCAGGCATAACTAAGGTTCTGTTTAACACTTTGTAAAATACCATTAAGTATTAATTTCCCAAAGCTGTGGTCTGGGGAGCCAGGCATGTCTATGGTTCTGTTTAATACTTAGAGAAAATGAATAGATGTCATTGAGTGTTAATTTTCCCAAAGTATGTGGTCCGAGGAGCCAGGTATAACTAAAGTTTTGTTTAACATTTAGTAAGATACCATTAAGTATTAATTTCCCAAAGCTGTGGTCTGGGGAGCCAGGCATGTCTTAGGTTCTGTTTAATACTTAGAGAAAATGAATAGATGTCATTGAGTGTTAATTTTCCCAAAGTATGTGGTCCGAGGAGCCAGGTATAACTAAAGTTTTGTTTAACATTTAGTAAGATACCATTAAGTATTAATTTCCCAAAGCTGTGGTCTGGGGAGCCAGGCATGTCTAAGGTTCTGTTTAATAATTAGAAAAAATGAATAGATGTCATTGAGTGTTAATTTTTCCAAAGTATGTGATCCGAGGAGTCAGGCATTGCTAAGGTTTTGTTTAACACATAGTAAGATAACATTAATTATTAATTTTCTCAAAGCATATAGTCTAGGGAGCCAGGCATGTCTAAGGTTCTGTTTAATACTTAGAGAAAACGAATAGATGTCATTGAGTGTTAATTTTCCCAAAGTATGTGGTCCGAGGAGTCAGGCATAACTAAGGTTCTGTTTAACACTTAGTAAGATACCATTAAGTATTAATTTCCCAAAACTGTGGTCTGGGGAGCCAGGCATGTCTAAGGTTCTGTTTAATACTTACAGAAAACGAATAAATGTCATTGAGTGTTAATTTTTCCAAAGTATGTGATCCGAGGAGTCAGGCATTACTAAGGTTTTGTTTAACACTTAGTAAGATACCGTTAAGTATTAATTTTCTGAAAGCATATAGTCTGGGGAGCTAGGCATGTCTAAGGCTCTGTTTAATACTTAGAGAAAATGAATAGATGTCATTGAGTGTTAATTTTCCCAAAGTATGTGATCCGAGGAGCCAGGTATGACTAAAGTTTTGTTTAACATTTAGTAAGATACCATTAAGTATTAATTTCCCAAAGCTGTGGTCTGGGGAGTCAGGCATGTCTAAGGTTCTGTTTAATACTTAGAGAAAATGAATAGATGTCATTGAGTGTTAATTTTTCCCAAGTATGTGATCCGAGGAGTCATGCATTACTTAGGTTTTGTTTAACACTTAGTAAGATACCATTAAGTATTAATTTTCTCAAAGCATATAGTCTAGGGAGCCAGGCATGTCTAAGGTTCTGTTTAATACTTAGAGAAAACGAATAGATGTCATTGAGTGTTAATTTTCCCAAAGTATGCGGTCTGAGGAGCCAGGCATAACTAAGGTTCTGTCTAACACTTAGTAAGATACCATTAAGTATTAATTTTCCAAAGCTGTGGTCTGGGGAGCCAGGCATGTCTAAGGTTCTGTTTAATACTTAGAGAAAATGAATAGACGTCATTGAGTATTAATTTTTCCAAAGTATGTGATCCGAGGAACCAGGCATAACTAAGGTTCTGTTTAACACTTAGTAAGATACCATTAAGTATTAATTTCCCAAAGCTGTGGTCTGGGGAGCCAGGCATGTCTTAGGTTCTGTTTAATACTTAGAGAAAATGAATAGATGTCATTGAGTGTTAATTTTTCCAAAGTATGTGATCCGAGGAGTCAGGCATTACTAATTTTTGTTTAACACTTTGTAAGATACCGTTAAGTATTAATTTTCTCAAAGCATATAGTCTAGGGAGCCAGGCATGTCTAAGGTTCTGTTTAATACTTAGAGAAAACGAATAGATGTCATTGAGTGTTAATTTTCCCAAAGTATGTGGTCCGAGGAGCCAGGCATAACTAAGGTTCTGTTTAACACTTAGTAGGATACCATTAAGTATTAATTTCGCAAAGCTGTGGTCTGGGGAGCCAGGCATGTCTAAGGTTCTGTTTAATACTTAGAGAAAATGAATAGATGTCATTGAGTGTTAATTTTCCCAAAGTATGTGGTCCAAGGAGCCAGGTATAACTAAAGTTTTGTTTAACATTTAGTAAGATACCATTAAGTATTAATTTCCCAAAGCTGTGGTCTGGGGAGCCAGGCATGTCTTAGGTTCTGTTTAATACTTAGAGAAAATGAATAGATGTCATTGAGTGTTAATTTTTCCAAAGTATGTGATCCGAGGAGTCAGGCATTACTAAGGTTTTGTTTAACACTTAGTAAGATACCATTAAGTATTAATTTTCTCAAAGCATATAGTCTAGGGAGCCAGGCATGTCTAAGGTTCTGTTTAATACTTAGAGAAAACGAATAGATGTCATTGAGTGTTAATTTTCCCAAAGTATGTGGTCCGAGGAGCCAGGCATAACTAAGGTTCTGTTTAACACTTAGTAGGATACCATTAAGTACTAATTTCGCAAAGCAGTGGTCTGGCGCGACAGGCATGTCTAAGGTTCTGTTTAATACTTAGAGAAAATGAATAGATGTCATTGAGTGTTAATTTTTCCAAAGTATGTGATCCGAGGAGTCAGGCATTGCTAAGGTTTTGTTTAACACTTAGTAAGATACCATTAAGTATTAATTTTCTCAAAGCATATAGTCTAGGGAGCCAGGCATGTCTAAGGTTCTGTTCAATACTTAGAGAAAACGAATAGATGTCATTGAGTGTTAATTTTCCCAAAGTATGTGGTCCGAGGAGTCAGGCATAACTAAAGTTCTGTTTAACACTTAGTAAGATACCATTAAGTATTAATTTCCCAAAGCTGTGGTCTGGGGAGCCAGGCATGTCTAAGGTTCTGTTTAATACTTAGAGAAAATGAATAGATGTCATTGAGTGTAAATTTTTCCAAAGTATGTGATCCGAGGAGTCTGGCATTACTAAGGTTTTGTTTAACACTTAGTAAGATACCATTAAGTATTAATTTTCTCAAAACATATAGTCTAGGGAGCCAGGCATGTCTAAGGTTCTGTTTAATACTTAGAAAAAATGAATAGATGTCATTGAGTGTTAATTTTCCCAAAGTATGTGGTCCGAGGAGTCAGGCATAACTAAGGTTCTGTTTAACACTTTGTAAAATACCATTAAGTATTAATTTCCCAAAGCTGTGGTCTGGGGAGCCAGGCATGTCTATGGTTCTGTTTAATACTTAGAGAAAATGAATAGATGTCATTGAGTGTTAATTTTCCCAAAGTATGTGGTCCGAGGAGCCAGGTATAACTAAAGTTTTGTTTAACATTTAGTAAGATACCATTAAGTATTAATTTCCCAAAGCTGTGGTCTGGGGAGCCAGGCATGTCTTAGGTTCTGTTTAATACTTAGAGAAAATGAATAGATGTCATTGAGTGTTAATTTTCCCAAAGTATGTGGTCCGAGGAGCCAGGTATAACTAAAGTTTTGTTTAACATTTAGTAAGATACCATTAAGTATTAATTTCCCAAAGCTGTGGTCTGGGGAGCCAGGCATGTCTAAGGTTCTGTTTAATAATTAGAAAAAATGAATAGATGTCATTGAGTGTTAATTTTTCCAAAGTATGTGATCCGAGGAGTCAGGCATTGCTAAGGTTTTGTTTAACACATAGTAAGATAACATTAATTATTAATTTTCTCAAAGCATATAGTCTAGGGAGCCAGGCATGTCTAAGGTTCTGTTTAATACTTAGAGAAAACGAATAGATGTCATTGAGTGTTAATTTTCCCAAAGTATGTGGTCCGAGGAGTCAGGCATAACTAAGGTTCTGTTTAACACTTAGTAAGATACCATTAAGTATTAATTTCCCAAAACTGTGGTCTGGGGAGCCAGGCATGTCTAAGGTTCTGTTTAATACTTAGAGAAAACGAATAGATGTCATTGAGTGTTAATTTTTCCAAAGTATGTGATCCGAGGAGTCAGGCATTACTAAGGTTTTGTTTAACACTTAGTAAGATACCGTTAAGTATTAATTTTCTGAAAGCATATAGTCTGGGGAGCTAGGCATGTCTAAGGCTCTGTTTAATACTTAGAGAAAATGAATAGATGTCATTGAGTGTTAATTTTCCCAAAGTATGTGATCCGAGGAGCCAGGTATGACTAAAGTTTTGTTTAACATTTAGTAAGATACCATTAAGTATTAATTTCCCAAAGCTGTGGTCTGGGGAGTCAGGCATGTCTAAGGTTCTGTTTAATACTTAGAGAAAATGAATAGATGTCATTGAGTGTTAATTTTTCCCAAGTATGTGATCCGAGGAGTCATGCATTACTTAGGTTTTGTTTAACACTTAGTAAGATACCATTAAGTATTAATTTTCTCAAAGCATATAGTCTAGGGAGCCAGGCATGTCTAAGGTTCTGTTTAATACTTAGAGAAAACGAATAGATGTCATTGAGTGTTAATTTTCCCAAAGTATGTGGTCTGAGGAGCCAGGCATAACTAAGGTTCTGTCTAACACTTAGTAAGATACCATTAAGTATTAATTTTCCAAAGCTGTGGTCTGGGGAGCCAGGCATGTCTAAGGTTCTGTTTAATACTTAGAGAAAATGAATAGACGTCATTGAGTATTAATTTTTCCAAAGTATGTGATCCGAGGAACCAGGCATAACTAAGGTTCTGTTTAACACTTAGTAAGATACCATTAAGTATTAATTTCCCAAAGCTGTGGTCTGGGGAGCCAGGCATGTCTTAGGTTCTGTTTAATACTTAGAGAAAATGAATAGATGTCATTGAGTGTTAATTTTTCCAAAGTATGTGATCCGAGGAGTCAGGCATTACTAATTTTTGTTTAACACTTTGTAAGATACCATTAAGTATTAATTTTCTCAAAGCATATAGTCTAGGGAGCCAGGCATGTCTAAGGTTCTGTTTAATACTTAGAGAAAACGAATAGATGTCATTGAGTGTTAATTTTCCCAAAGTATGTGGTCCGAGGAGCCAGGCATAACTAAGGTTCTGTTTAACACTTAGTAGGATACCATTAAGTATTAATTTCGCAAAGCTGTGGTCTGGGGAGCCAGGCATGTCTAAGGTTCTGTTTAATACTTAGAGAAAATGAATAGATGTCATTGAGTGTTAATTTTCCGAAAGTATGTGGTCCAAGGGGCCAGGTGTAAATAAAGTTTTGTTTAACATTTAGTAAGATACCATTAAGTATTAATTTCTCAAAGCTGTGGTCTGGGGAGCCAGGCATGTCTTAGGTTCTGTTTAATACTTAGAGAAAATGAATAGATGTCATTGAGTGTTAATTTTTCCAAAGTATGTGATCCGAGGAGTCAGGCATTACTAAGGTTTTGTTTAACACTTAATAAGATACCATTAAGTATTAATTTTCTCAAAGCATATAGTCTAGGGAGCCAGGCATGTCTAAGGTTCTGTTTAATACTTAGAGAAAACGAATAGATGTCATTGAGTGTTAATTTTCCCAAAGTATGTGGTCCGAGGAGCCAGGCATAACTAAGGTTCTGTTTAACACTTAGTAGGATACCATTAAGTATTAATTTCGCAAAGCTGTGGTCTGGGGAGCCAGGCATGTCTAAGGTTCTGTTTAATACTTAGAGAAAACGAATAGATGTCATTGAGTGTTAATTTTCCCAAAGTATGTGGTCCGAGGAGTCAGGCATAACTAAGGTTCTGTTTAACACTTAGTAAGATACCATTAAGTATTAATTTCCCAAAGCTGCGGTCTGGGGAGCCAGGCATGTCTAAGGTTCTGTTTAATACTTAGAGAAAACGAATAGATGTCATTGAGTGTTAATTTTTCCAAAGTATGTGATCCGAGGAGTCAGGCATTACTAAGGTTTTGTTTAACACTTAGTAAGGTACCATTAAGTATTAATTTTCTGAAAGCATATAGTCTGGGGAGCCAGGCATGTCTAAGGTTCTGTTTAATACTTAGAGAAAACGAATAGATGCCATTGAGTGTTAATTTTCCCAAAGTATGTGGTCCGAGGAGCCAGGCATAACTAAGGTTCTGTTTAACACTTAGTAGGATACCATTAAGTATTAATTTCGCAAAGCTGTGGTCTGGGGAGCCAGGCATGTCTAAGGTTCTGTTTAATACTTAGAGAAAACGAATAGATGTCATTGAGTGTTAATTTTCCCAAAGTATGTGGTCCGAGGAGTCAGGCATAACTAAGGTTCTGTTTAACACTTAGTAAGATACCATTAAGTATTAATTTCCCAAAGCTGCGGTCTGGGGAGCCAGGCATGTCTAAGGTTCTGTTTAATACTTAGAGAAAACGAATAGATGTCATTGACTGTTAATTTTTCCAAAGTATGTGATCCGAGGAGTCAGGCATTACTAAGGTTTTGTTTAAAACTTAGTAAGGTACCATTAAGTATTAATTTTCTGAAAGCATATAGTCTGGGGAGCCAGGCATGTCTAAGGTTCTGTTTAATACTTAGAGAAAACGAATAGATGCCATTGAGTGTTAATTTTCCCAAAGTATGTGGTCCGAGGAGCCAGGCATAACTAAGGTTCTGTTTAACACTTAGTAGGATACCATTAAGTATTAATTTCGCAAAGCTGTGGTCTGGGGAGCCAGGCATGTCTAAGGTTCTATTTAATACTTAGAGAAAACAATAGATGTCATTGAGTGTTAATTTTTCCAAAGTATGTGATCCGAGGAGTCAGGCATTGCTAAGGTTTTGTTTAACACTTAGTAAGATAACATTAATTATTAATTTTCTCAAAGCATATAGTCTAGGGAGCCAGGCATGTCTAAGATTCTGTTTAATACTTAGAGAAAACGAATAGATGTCATTGAGTGTTAATTTTCCCAAAGTATGTGGTCCGAGGAGTCAGGCATAACTAAGGTTCCGTTTAACACTTAGTAAGATACCATTAAGTATTAATTTCCCAAAGCTGCGGTCTGGGGAGCCAGGCATGTCTAAGATTCTGTTTAATACTTAGAGAAAACGAATAGATGTCATTGAGTGTTAATTTTTCCAAAGTATGTGATCCGAGGAGTCAGGCATTACTAAGGTTTTGTTTAACACTTAGTAAGATACCATTAAGTATTAATTTTCTGAAAGCATATAGTCTGGGGAGCTAGGCATGTCTAAGGTTCTGTTTAATACTTAGAGAAAATGAATAGATGTCATTGAGTGTTAATTTTTCCCAAGTATGTGATCCGAGTAGTCATGCATTACTTAGGTTTTGTTTAACACTTAGTAAGATACCATTAAGTATTAATTTTCTCAAAGCATATAGTCTAGGGAGCCAGGCATGTCTAAGGTTCTGTTTAATACTTAGAGAAAATGAATAGATGTCATTGAGTGTTAATTTTCCCAAAGTATGTGGTCTGAGGAGCCAGACATAACTAAGGTTCTGTCTAACACTTAGTAAGATACCATTAAGTATTAATTTTCCAAAGCTGTGGTCTAGGGAGCCAGGCATGTCTAAGGTTCTGTTTAATACTTAGAGAAAATGAATAGATGTCATTGAGTATTAATTTTTCCAAAGTATGTGATCCGAGGAGTCAGGCATTACTAATTTTTGTTGAACACTTAGTAAGATACCATTAAGTATTAATTTTCTCAAAGCATATAGTCTAGGGAGCCAGGCATGTCTAAGGTTCTGTTTAATACTTAGAGAAAACGAATAGATGTCATTGAGTGTTAATTTTCCCAAAGTATGTGGTCCGAGGAGCCAGGCATAACTAAGGTTCTGTTTAACACTTAGTAGGATACCATTAAGTATTAATTTCGCAAAGCTGTGGTCTGGGGAGCCAGGCATGTCTAAGGTTCTGTTTAATACTTAGAGAAAATGAATAGATGTCATTGAGTGTTAATTTTCCCAAAGTATGTGGTCCAAGGAGCCAGGTATAACTAAAGTTTTGTTTAACATTTAGTAAGATACCATTAAGGATTAATTTCCCAAAGCTGTGGTCTGGGGAGCCAGGCATGTCTTAGGTTCTGTTTAATACTTAGAGAAAATGAATAGATGTCATTGAGTGTTAATTTTTCCAAAGTATGTGATCCGAGGAGTCAGGCATTACTAAGGTTTTGTTTAACACTTAGTAAGATACCATTAAGTATTAATTTTCTCAAAGCATATAGTCTAGGGAGCCAGGCATGTCTAAGGTTCTGTTTAATACTTAGAGAAAACGAATAGATGTCATTGAGTGTTAATTTTCCCAAAGTATGTGGTCCGAGGAGCCAGGCATAACTAAGGTTCTGTTTAACACTTAGTAGGATACCATTAAGTATTAATTTCGCAAAGCAGTGGTCTGGAGAGACAGGCATGTCTAAGGTTCTGTTTAATACTTAGAGAAAATGAATAGATGTCATTGAGTGTTAATTTTTCCAAAGTATGTGATCCGAGGAGTCAGGCATTGCTAAGGTTTTGTTTAACACTTAGTAAGATACCATTAAGTATTAATTTTCTCAAAGCATATAGTCTAGGGAGCCAGGCATGTCTAAGGTTCTGTTCAATACTTAGAGAAAACGAATAGATGTCATTGAGTGTTAATTTTCCCAAAGTATGTGGTCCGAGGAGTCAGGCATAACTAAGGTTCTGTTTAACACTTAGTAAGATACCATTAAGTATTAATTTCCCAAAGCTGTGGTCTGGGGAGCCAGGCATGTCTAAGGTTCTGTTTAATACTTAGAGAAAATGAATAGATGTCATTGAGTGTAAATTTTTCCAAAGTATGTGATCCGAAGAATCTGGCATTACTAAGGTTTTGTTTAACACTTAGTAAGATACCATTAAGTATTAATTTTCTCAAAACATATAGTCTTGGGAGCCAGGCATGTCTAAGGTTCTGTTTAATATTTAGAAAAAATGAATAGATGTCATTGAGTGTTAATTTTCCCAAAGTATGTGGTCCGAGGAGTCAGGCATAACTAAGGTTCTGTTTAACACTTTGTAAAATACCATTAAGTATTAATTTCCCAAAGCTGTGGTCTGGGGAGCCAGGCATGTCTATGGTTCTGTTTAATACTTAGAGAAAATGAATAGATGTCATTGAGTGTTAATTTTCCCAAAGTATGTGGTCCGAGGAGCCAGGTATAACTAAAGTTTTGTTTAACATTTAGTAAGATACCATTAAGTATTAATTTCCCAAAGCTGTGGTCTGGGGAGCCAGGCATGTCTTAGGTTCTGTTTAATAATTAGAAAAAATGAATAGATGTCATTGAGTGTTAATTTTTCCAAAGTATGTGATCCGAGGAGTCAGGCATTGCTAAGGTTTTGTTTAACACATAGTAAGATAACATTAATTATTAATTTTCTCAAAGCATATAGTCTAGGGAGCCAGGCATGTCTAAGGTTCTGTTTAATACTTAGAGAAAACGAATAGATGTCATTGAGTGTTAATTTTCCCAAAGTATGTGGTCCGAGGAGTCAGGCATAACTAAGGTTCTGTTTAACACTTAGTAAGATACCATTAAGTATTAATTTCCCAAAACTGTGGTCTGGGGAGCCAGGCATGTCTAAGGTTCTGTTTAATACTTAGAGAAAACGAATAGATGTCATTGAGTGTTAATTTTTCCAAAGTATGTGATCCGAGGAGTCAGGCATTACTAAGGTTTTGTTTAACACTTAGTAAGATACCGTTAAGTATTAATTTTCTGCAAGCATATAGTCTGGGGAGCTAGGCATGTCTAAGGCTCTGTTTAATACTTAGAGAAAATGAATAGATGTCATTGAGTGTTAATTTTCCCAGAGTATGTGATCCGAGGAGCCAGGTATGACTAAAGTTTTGTTTAACATTTAGTAAGATACCATTAAGTATTAATTTCCCAAAGCTGTGGTCTGGGGAGTCAGGCATGTCTAAGGTTCTGTTTAATACTTAGAGAAAATGAATAGATGTCATTGAGTGTTAATTTTTCCCAAGTATGTGATCCGAGGAGTCATGCATTACTTAGGTTTTGTTTAACACTTAGTAAGATACCATTAAGTATTAATTTTCTCAAAGCATATAGTCTAGGGAGCCAGGCATGTCTAAGGTTCTGTTTAATACTTAGAGAAAACGAATAGATGTCATTGAGTGTTAATTTTCCCAAAGTATGCGGTCTGAGGAGCCAGGCATAACTAAGGTTCTGTCTAACACTTAGTAAGATACCATTAAGTATTAATTTTCCAAAGCTGTGGTCTGGGGAGCCAGGCATGTCTAAGGTTCTGTTTAATACTTAGAGAAAATGAATAGACGTCATTGAGTATTAATTTTTCCAAAGTATGTGATCCGAGGAACCAGGCATAACTAAGGTTCTGTTTAACACTTAGTAAGATACCATTAAGTATTAATTTCCCAAAGCTGTGGTCTTGGGAGCCAGGCATGTCTTAGGTTCTGTTTAATACTTAGAGAAAATGAATAGATGTCATTGAGTGTTAATTTTTCCAAAGTATGTGATCCGAGGTGTCAGGCATTACTAATTTTTGTTTAACACTTTGTAAGATACCATTAAGTATTAATTTTCTCAAAGCATATAGTCTAGGGAGCCAGGCATGTCTAAGGTTCTGTTTAATACTTAGAGAAAACGAATAGATGTCATTGAGTGTTAATTTTCCCAAAGTATGTGGTCCGAGGAGTCAGGCATAACTAAGGTTCTGTTTAACACTTAGTAGGATACCATTAAGTATTAATTTCGCAAAGCTGTGGTCTGGGGAGCCAGGCATGTCTAAGGTTCTGTTTAATACTTAGAGAAAATGAATAGATGTCATTGAGTGTTAATTTTCCGAAAGTATGTGGTCCAAGGAGCCAGGTATAAATAAAGTTTTGTTTAACATTTAGTAAGATACCATAAAGTATTAATTTCCCAAAGCTGTGGTCTGGGGAGCCAGGCATGTCTTAGGTTCTGTTTAATACTTAGAGAAAATGAATAGATGTCATTGAGTGTTAATTTTTCCAAAGTATGTGATCCGAGGAGTCAGGCATTACTAAGGTTTTGTTTAACACTTAGTAAGATACCATTAAGTATTAATTTTCTCAAAGCATATAGTCTAGGGAGCCAGGCATGTCTAAGGTTCTGTTTAATACTTAGAGAAAACGAATAGATGTCATTGAGTGTTAATTTTCCCAAAGTATGTGGTCCGAGGAGCCAGGCATAACTAAGGTTCTGTTTAACACTTAGTAGGATACCATTAAGTATTAATTTCGCAAAGCTGTGGTCTGGGAGCCAGGCATGTCTAAGGTTCTGTTTAATACTTAGAGAAAACGAATAGATGTCATTGAGTGTTAATTTTCCCAAAGTATGTGGTCCGAGGAGTCAGGCATAACTAAGGTTCTGTTTAACACTTAGTAAGATACCATTAAGCATTAATTTCCCAAAGCTGCGGTCTGGGGAGCCAGGCATGTCTAAGGTTCTGTTTAATACTTAGAGAAAACGAATAGATGTCATTGAGTGTTAATTTTTCCAAAGTATGTGATCCGAGGAGTCAGGCATTACTAAGGTTTTGTTTAACACTTAGTAAGGTACCATTAAGTATTAATTTTCTGAAAGCATATAGTCTGGGGAGCCAGGCATGTCTAAGGTTCTGTTTAATACTTAGAGAAAACGAATAGATGCCATTGAGTGTTAATTTTCCCAAAGTATGTGGTCCGAGGAGCCAGGCATAACTAAGGTTTTGTTTAACACTTAGTAGGATACCATTAAGTATTAATTTCGCAAAGCTGTGGTCTGGGGAGCCAGGCATGTCTATGGTTTTGTTTAATACTTAGAGAAAATGAATAGATGTCATTGAGTGTTAATTTTTCCAAAGTATGTGATCCGAGGAGTCAGGCATTACTAAGGTTTTGTTTAACACTTAGTAAGATACCATTAAGTATTAATTTTCTCAAAGCATATAGTCTAGGGAGCCAGGCATGTCTAAGGTTCTGTTTAATACTTAGAGAAAACGAATAGATGTCATTGAGTGTTAATTTTCCCAAAGTATGTGGTCCGAGGAGCCAGGCATAATTAAGGTTCTGTTTAACACTTAGTAAGATACCATTAAATATTAATTTTCCCAAAGCATATGGTCTAGGGAGCAAGGCATGTCTAAGGTTCTGTTTAATACTTAGAGAAAATGAATAGATGTCATTGAGTGTTAATTTTCTCAAAGTATGTGGTCCGAGGAGCCAGGTATAACTAAAGTTTTGTTTAACATTTAGTAAGATACCATTAAGTATTAATTTCCCAAACCTGTTGTCTGGGGAGCCAGGCATGTCTAAGGTTCTGTTTAATACTTAGAAAAAATGAATAGATGTCATTGAGTGTTAATTTTTCCAAAGTATGTGGTCCGAGGAGCCAGGCATAACTAAGGTTCTGTTTAACACTTAGAATGATACCATTAAGTATTAATTTTCCCTAAGCATGTGGTTTAGGGAGACAGGCATGTCTAAGGTTCTGCTTAATACTTAGAGAAAATGAATATATGTCATTGAGTGTTAATTTTCCCAAAGAATGTGGTCCGAGGAGCCAAGCATAACTAAGGTTCTGTTTAACACTTAGAAAGATACCATTAATTATTAATTTTCCCTAAGCATGTGGTTTGGGGAGACATGCATGTCTAAGGTTCTGCTTAATACTTAGAAAACATAAATAGATGTCATTGAGTGTTAATTTTCCCATAGTATGTGGTCCGAGGAGTCAGGCATAACTAAGGTTCTGTTTAACACTTTGTAAGATATCACTAATTATTAATTTTATCAGGCATGTGGTTTGGGGAGCTAGGCATGTCTAAGGCTCTGTTTAATACTTAGAGAAAATGAATAGATGTCATTGAGTGTTAATTTTCCCAAAGTATGTGGTCCGAGGAGCCAGGAATAACTAAAGTTTTGTTTAACATTTAGTAAGATACCATTGAGTATTAATTTCCCAAAGCTGTGGTCTGGGAGGCAGGCATGTCTAAGGTTCTGTTTAATACTTAGAGAAAACGAATAGATGTCATTGAGTGTTAATTTTCCCATAGTATGTGGTCCGAGGAGCCAGGCATAACTAAGGTTCTGTTTAACACTTAGTAAGATACCATTAAGTATTAATTTCCCAAAGCTGTGGTCTGGGGAGCCAGGCATGTCTAAGGTTCTATTTAATACTTAGAGAAAATGAATAGATGTCACTGAGTGTTAATTTTTCCAAAGTATGTGATCCGAGGAGTCAGGCATTACTAAGGTTTTGTTTAACACTTAGTAAGATACCATTAATTGTTAATTTTCTCAAAGCATATAGTTTAGGGAGGCAGGCATGTCTAAGGTTCTGTTTAATACTTAGAGAAAACGAATAGATGTCAATGATTGTTAATTTTCCCATAGTATGTGGTCCGAGGAGCCAGGCATAACTAAGGTTCTATTTAACACTTAGTAAGATACCATTAAGTATTAATTTCCCAAAGCTGTGGTCTGGGGAGCCGGGCATGTCTAAGGTTCTGTTTAATACTTAGAAAAAATGAATAGATGTCATTGAGTGTTAATTTTTCCAAAGTATGTGGTCCGAGGAGACAGGCATAACTAAGGTTCTGTTTAACACTTAGTAAGATACTATTAAATATTAATTTTCCCAAAGCATATGTTCTAGGGAGCAAGGCATGTCTAAGGTTCTGTTTAATACTTAGAAAAAATGAATAGATGTCATTGAGTGTTAATTTTCCCAAAGTATGTGGTCCGAGGAGCCAGGCATAACTAAGGTTCTGTTTAACACTTAGTAGGATACCATTAAGTATTAATTTCCCAAAGCTGTGGTCTGGGGAGTCAGGCATGTCTAAGGTTCTGTTTAATACTTAGAGAAAATGAATAGATGTCACTGAGTGTTAATTTTTCCAAAGTATGTGATCCGAGGAGTCAGGCATTACTAAGGTTTTGTTTAACACTTAGTACGATACCATTAAGAATTAATTTTCTCAAAGCATATAGTTTAGGGAGGCAGGCATGTCTAAGGTTCTGTTTAATACTTAGAGAAAACGAATAGATGTCATTGAGTGTTAATTTTCCCATAGTATGTGGTCCGAGGAGCCAGGCATAATTAAGGTTCTGTTTAACACTTAGTAAGATACCATTAAGTATTAATTTCCCAAAGCTGTGGTCTGGGGAGCCAGGCATGTCTAAGGTTCTGTTTAATACTTAGAAAAAATGAATAGATGTCATTGAGTGTTAATTTTTCCAAAGTATGTGGTCCGAGGAGCCAGGCATAATTAAGGTTCTGTTTAACACTTAGTAAGATACCATTAAGTATTAATTTCCCAAAGCTGTGGTCTGGGGAGCCAGGCATGTCTAAGGTTCTGTTTAATACTTAGAGAAAATGAATAGATGTCATTGAGTGTTAATTTTCCGAAAGTATGTGGTCCAAGGAGCCAGGTATAAATAAAGTTTTGTTTAACATTTAGTAAGATACCATAAAGTATTAATTTCCCAAAGCTGTGGTCTGGGGAGCCAGGCATGTCTTAGGTTCTGTTTAATACTTAGAGAAAATGAATAGATGTCATTGAGTGTTAATTTTTCCAAAGTATGTGATCCGAGGAGTCAGGCATTACTAAGGTTTTGTTTAACACTTAGTAAGATACCATTAAGTATTAATTTTCTCAAAGCATATAGTCTAAGGAGCCAGGCATGTCTAAGGTTCTGTTTAATACTTAGAGAAAACGAATAGATGTCATTGAGTGTTAATTTTCCCAAAGTATGTGGTCCGAGGAGCCAGGCATAACTAAGGTTCTGTTTAACACTTAGTAGGATACCATTAAGTATTAATTTCGCAAAGCTGTGGTCTGGGGAGCCAGGCATGTCTAAGGTTCTGTTTAATACTTAGAGAAAACGAATAGATGTCATTGAGTGTTAATTTTCCCAAAGTATGTGGTCCGAGGAGTCAGGCATAACTAAGGTTCTGTTTAACACTTAGTAAGATACCATTAAGCATTAATTTCCCAAAGCTGCAGTCTGGGGAGCCAGGCATGTCTAAGGTTCTGTTTAATACTTAGAGAAAACGAATAGATGTCATTGAGTGTTAATTTTTCCAAAGTATGTGATCCGAGGAGTCAGGCATTACTAAGGTTTTGTTTAACACTTAGTAAGGTACCATTAAGTATTAATTTTCTGAAAGCATATAGTCTGGGGAGCCAGGCATGTCTAAGGTTCTGTTTAATACTTAGAGAAAACGAATAGATGCCATTGAGTGTTAATTTTCCCAAAGTATGTGGTCCGAGGAGCCAGGCATAACTAAGGTTTTGTTTAACACTTAGTAGGATACCATTAAGTATTAATTTCGCAAAGCTGTGGTCTGGGGAGCCAGGCATGTCTATGGTTTTGTTTAATACTTAGAGAAAATGAATAGATGTCATTGAGTGTTAATTCTTCCAAAGTATGTGATCCGAGGAGTCAGGCATTACTAAGGTTTTGTTTAACACTTAGTAAGATACCATTAAGTATTAATTTTCTCAAAGCATATAGTCTAGGGAGCCAGGCATGTCTAAGGTTCTGTTTAATACTTAGAGAAAACGAATAGATGTCATTGAGTGTTAATTTTCCCAAAGTATGTGGTCCGAGGAGCCAGGCATAATTAAGGTTCTGTTTAACACTTAGTAAGATACCATTAAATATTAATTTTCCCAAAGCATATGGTCTAGGGAGCAAGGCATGTCTAAGGTTCTGTTTAATACTTAGAGAAAATGAATAGATGTCATTGAGTGTTAATTTTCTCAAAGTATGTGGTCCGAGGAGCCAGGTATAACTAAAGTTTTGTTTAACATTTAGTAAGATACCATTAAGTATTAATTTCCCAAACCTGTTGTCTGGGGAGCCAGGCATGTCTAAGGTTCTGTTTAATACTTAGAAAAAATGAATAGATGTCATTGAGTGTTAATTTTTCCAAAGTATGTGGTCCGAGGAGCCAGGCATAACTAAGGTTCTGTTTAACACTTAGAATGATACCATTAAGTATTAATTTTCCCTAAGCATGTGGTTTAGGGAGACAGGCATGTCTAAGGTTCTGCTTAATACTTAGAGAAAATGAATATATGTCATTGAGTGTTAATTTTCCCAAAGAATGTGGTCCGAGGAGCCAAGCATAACTAAGGTTCTGTTTAACACTTAGAAAGATACCATTAATTATTAATTTTCCCTAAGCATGTGGTTTGGGGAGACATGCATGTCTAAGGTTCTGCTTAATACTTAGAAAACATAAATAGATGTCATTGAGTGTTAATTTTCCCATAGTATGTGGTCCGAGGAGTCAGGCATAACTAAGGTTCTGTTTAACACTTTGTAAGATATCACTAATTATTAATTTTATCAGGCATGTGGTTTGGGGAGCTAGGCATGTCTAAGGCTCTGTTTAATACTTAGAGAAAATGAATAGATGTCATTGAGTGTTAATTTTCCCAAAGTATGTGGTCCGAGGAGCCAGGAATAACTAAAGTTTTGTTTAACATTTAGTAAGATACCATTGAGTATTAATTTCCCAAAGCTGTGGTCTGGGAGGCAGGCATGTCTAAGGTTCTGTTTAATACTTAGAGAAAACGAATAGATGTCATTGAGTGTTAATTTTCCCATAGTATGTGGTCCGAGGAGCCAGGCATAACTAAGGTTCTGTTTAACACTTAGTAAGATACCATTAAGTATTAATTTCCCAAAGCTGTGGTCTGGGGAGCCAGGCATGTCTAAGGTTCTATTTAATACTTAGAGAAAATGAATAGATGTCACTGAGTGTTAATTTTTCCAAAGTATGTGATCCGAGGAGTCAGGCATTACTAAGGTTTTGTTTAACACTTAGTAAGATACCATTAATTGTTAATTTTCTCAAAGCATATAGTTTAGGGAGGCAGGCATGTCTAAGGTTCTGTTTAATACTTAGAGAAAACGAATAGATGTCAATGATTGTTAATTTTCCCATAGTATGTGGTCCGAGGAGCCAGGCATAACTAAGGTTCTATTTAACACTTAGTAAGATACCATTAAGTATTAATTTCCCAAAGCTGTGGTCTGGGGAGCCGGGCATGTCTAAGGTTCTGTTTAATACTTAGAAAAAATGAATAGATGTCATTGAGTGTTAATTTTTCCAAAGTATGTGGTCCGAGGAGACAGGCATAACTAAGGTTCTGTTTAACACTTAGTAAGATACTATTAAATATTAATTTTCCCAAAGCATATGTTCTAGGGAGCAAGGCATGTCTAAGGTTCTGTTTAATACTTAGAAAAAATGAATAGATGTCATTGAGTGTTAATTTTCCCAAAGTATGTGGTCCGAGGAGCCAGGCATAACTAAGGTTCTGTTTAACACTTAGTAGGATACCATTAAGTATTAATTTCCCAAAGCTGTGGTCTGGGGAGTCAGGCATGTCTAAGGTTCTGTTTAATACTTAGAGAAAATGAATAGATGTCACTGAGTGTTAATTTTTCCAAAGTATGTGATCCGAGGAGTCAGGCATTACTAAGGTTTTGTTTAACACTTAGTACGATACCATTAAGAATTAATTTTCTCAAAGCATATAGTTTAGGGAGGCAGGCATGTCTAAGGTTCTGTTTAATACTTAGAGAAAACGAATAGATGTCATTGAGTGTTAATTTTCCCATAGTATGTGGTCCGAGGAGCCAGGCATAATTAAGGTTCTGTTTAACACTTAGTAAGATACCATTAAGTATTAATTTCCCAAAGCTGTGGTCTGGGGAGCCAGGCATGTCTAAGGTTCTGTTTAATACTTAGAAAAAATGAATAGATGTCATTGAGTGTTAATTTTTCCAAAGTATGTGGTCCGAGGAGCCAGGCATAATTAAGGTTCTGTTTAACACTTAGTAAGATACCATTAAGTATTAATTTCCCAAAGCTGTGGTCTGGGGAGCCAGGCATGTCTAAGGTTCTGCTTAATACTTAGAGAAAACGAATAGATGTCATTGAGTGTTAATTTTCCTATTGTATGTGGTCCGAGGAGCCAGGCATAACTAAGGTTCTGTTTAACACTTAGTAGGATACCATTAAGTATTAATTTCGCAAAGCTGTGGTCTGGGGAGCCAGGCATGTCTAAGGTTCTGTTTAATACTTAGAGAAAATGAATAGATGTCATTGAGTGTTAATTTTCCCAAAGTATGTGGTCCAAGGAGCCAGGCATAACTAAGGTTCTGTTTAACACTTAGAAAGATACCATTAAGTATTAATTTTCCCAAAACATGTGGTCTGGGGAGCCAAGCATGTCTAAGGTTCTGTTGAATACTTAGAAAAAATGAATAGATGTTATTGAGTGTTAATTTTTCCAAAGAATGTGGTCCGAGGAGCCAGGCATAACTAAGGTTCTGTTTAACACTTAGAAAGATACCATTAAGTATTAATTTTCCCTAAGCATGTGGTTTGGAGAGACTGGCATGTCTAAGGTTCTGCTTAATACTTAGAGAAAATGAATAGATGTCATTGAGTGTTAATTTTCCCAAAGAATCTGGTCCGAGGAGCCAGGCATAACTAAGGTTCTGTTTAACACTTAGTAAGATACCATTAAGTATTAATTTTCCCAAAGCATATGGTCTAGGGAGCAAGGCATGTCTAAGGTTCTGTTTAATACTTAGAAAAAATGAATAGATGTCATTGAGTGTTAATTTTCCCAAAGTATGTGGTCCGAGGAGGCAGGTATAACTAAAGTTTTGTTTAACATTTAGTAAGATACCATTAAGTATTAATTTCCCAAAGCTGTGGTCTGGGGAGCCAGGCATGTCTAAGGTTCTGTTTAATATTTAGAGAACATGAATAGATGTCATTGAGTGTTAATTTTTCCAAAGTATGTGATCCGAGGAGTCAGGCATTACTAAGGTTTTGTTTAACACTTAGTAAGATACCATTAAGTATTAATTTTCTCAAAGCATATAGTCTAGGGAGCCAGGCATGTCTAAGGTTCTGTTTAATACTTAGAGAAAACGAATAGATGTCATTGAGTGTTAATTTTCCCAAAGTATGTGGTCCGAGGAGCCAGGTATAACTAAAGTTTTTTTTAACATTTAGTAAGATACCATTAAGTATTAATTTCCCAAAGCTGTGGTCTAGGGAGCCAGGCATGTCTAAGGTTCTGTTTAATACTTAGAGAAAATGAATAGATGTCATTGAGTGTTAATTTTTTCAAAGTATGTGATCCGAGGAGCCAGGCATAACTAAGGTTCTGTTTAACACCTATTAAGATACCACTAAGTATTAATTTTCTGAAAGCATATGGTTTGGGGAGCAATGCATGTCTAAGGTTCTGTTTAATACTTAGAAAAAAATGAATAGATGTCATTGAGTGTTAATTTTCCCAAAGTATGGGGTCCGAGGAGTCAGGCATAACTAAGGTTCTGTTTAACACTTTGTAAGATATCACTAAGTATTAATTTTCTCAAACCTTATGGTTTGGGGAGCTAGGCATGTCTAAGGTTATGTTTAATACTTAGAGAAAATGAATAGATGTCATTGAGTGTTAATTTTCCCAAAGTATGTGGTCCGAGGAGTCAGGCATAACTAAGGTTCTGTTTAACACTTTGTAAGATATCACTAGGTATTAATTTTCTCAAAGCTTATGGTTTGGGGAGCTAGGCATGTCTAAGGTTCTGTTTAATACATAGAGAAAATGAATAGATGTCAATGAGTGTTAATTTTCCCAAAGTATGTGGTCCGAGGAGCCAGGTATAACTAAAGTTTTGTTTATCATTTAGTAAGATACCATTAAGTATTAATTTCCCAAAGCTGTGGTCTGGGGAGCCAGGCATGTCTAAGGTTCTGTTTAATACTTAGAAAAAATGAATAGATGTCATTGAGTGTTAATTTTCCCAAAGTATGTGGTCCGAGGAGGCAGGTATAACTAAAGTTTTGTTTAACATTTAGTAAGATACCATTAAGTATTAATTTCCCAAAGCTGTGGTCTGGGGAGCCAGGCATGTCTAAGGTTCTGTTTAATATTTAGAGAACATGAATAGATGTCATTGAGTGTTAATTTTTCCAAAGTATGTGATCCGAGGAGTCAGGCATTACTAAGGTTTTGTTTAACACTTAGTAAGATACCATTAAGTATTAATTTTCTCAAAGCATATAGTCTAGGGAGCCAGGCATGTCTAAGGTTCTGTTTAATACTTAGAGAAAACGAATAGATGTCATTGAGTGTTAATTTTCCCAAAGTATGTGGTCCGAGGAGCCAGGTATAACTAAAGTTTTTTTTAACATTTAGTAAGATACCATTAAGTATTAATTTCCCAAAGCTGTGGTCTAGGGAGCCAGGCATGTCTAAGGTTCTGTTTAATACTTAGAGAAAATGAATAGATGTCATTGAGTGTTAATTTTCCCTAAGCATGTGGTTTGGAGAGACTGGCATGTCTAAGGTTCTGCTTAATACTTAGAGAAAATGAATAGATGTCATTGAGTGTTAATTTTCCCAAAGAATCTGGTCCGAGGAGCCAGGCATAACTAAGGTTCTGTTTAACACTTAGTAAGATACCATTAAGTATTAATTTTCCCAAAGCATATGGTCTAGGGAGCAAGGCATGTCTAAGGTTCTGTTTAATACTTAGAAAAAATGAATAGATGTCATTGAGTGTTAATTTTCCCAAAGTATGTGGTCCGAGGAGGCAGGTATAACTAAAGTTTTGTTTAACATTTAGTAAGATACCATTAAGTATTAATTTCCCAAAGCTGTGGTCTGGGGAGCCAGGCATGTCTAAGGTTCTGTTTAATATTTAGAGAACATGAATAGATGTCATTGAGTGTTAATTTTTCCAAAGTATGTGATCCGAGGAGTCAGGCATTACTAAGGTTTTGTTTAACACTTAGTAAGATACCATTAAGTATTAATTTTCTCAAAGCATATAGTCTAGGGAGCCAGGCATGTCTAAGGTTCTGTTTAATACTTAGAGAAAACGAATAGATGTCATTGAGTGTTAATTTTCCCAAAGTATGTGGTCCGAGGAGCCAGGTATAACTAAAGTTTTTTTTAACATTTAGTAAGATACCATTAAGTATTAATTTCCCAAAGCTGTGGTCTAGGGAGCCAGGCATGTCTAAGGTTCTGTTTAATACTTAGAGAAAATGAATAGATGTCATTGAGTGTTAATTTTTTCAAAGTATGTGATCCGAGGAGCCAGGCATAACTAAGGTTCTGTTTAACACCTATTAAGATACCACTAAGTATTAATTTTCTGAAAGCATATGGTTTGGGGAGCAATGCATGTCTAAGGTTCTGTTTAATACTTAGAAAAAAATGAATAGATGTCATTGAGTGTTAATTTTCCCAAAGTATGGGGTCCGAGGAGTCAGGCATAACTAAGGTTCTGTTTAACACTTTGTAAGATATCACTAAGTATTAATTTTCTCAAACCTTATGGTTTGGGGAGCTAGGCATGTCTAAGGTTATGTTTAATACTTAGAGAAAATGAATAGATGTCATTGAGTGTTAATTTTCCCAAAGTATGTGGTCCGAGGAGTCAGGCATAACTAAGGTTCTGTTTAACACTTTGTAAGATATCACTAGGTATTAATTTTCTCAAAGCTTATGGTTTGGGGAGCTAGGCATGTCTAAGGTTCTGTTTAATACATAGAGAAAATGAATAGATGTCAATGAGTGTTAATTTTCCCAAAGTATGTGGTCCGAGGAGCCAGGTATAACTAAAGTTTTGTTTATCATTTAGTAAGATACCATTAAGTATTAATTTCCCAAAGCTGTGGTCTGGGGAGCCAGGCATGTCTAAGGTTCTGTTTAATACTTAGAGAAAATGAATAGAAGTCATTGAGTGTTAATTTTTCCAAAGTATGTGATCCGAGGAGTCAGGCATTACTAAGGTTTTGTTTAACACTTAGAAAGATACCATTAAGTATTAATTTTCTCAAAGCATATAGTTGAGGGAGCCAGGCACGTCTAAGGTTCTGTTTAATACTCAGAGAAAACGAATAGATGTCACTGAGTGTTAATTTTCCTAAAGTATGTGGTCCGAGGAGCCAGGCATAACTAAGGTTCTGTTTAACACTTAGTAAGATACCATTAAGTATTAATTTCCCAAAGCTGTGGTCTGGGGAGCCAGGCATGTCGATGGTTCTATTTAATACTTAGAGAAAATGAATAGATGTCATTGAGTGTTAATTTTTCCAAAGTATGTGATCCGAGGAACCAGGCATAACTAAGGTTCTGTTTAACACTTAATAGGATACCATTAAGTATTAATTTCCCAAAGCTGTGGTCTGGGGAGCCAGGCATGTCTAAGGTTCTGTTTAATACTTAGAGAAAATGAGTAGATGTCACTGAGTGTTAATTTTTCCAAAGTATGTGATCCGAGGAGTCAGGCATTACTAAGGTTTTGTTTAACACTTAGTAAGATACCATTAAGTATTAATTTTCTCAAAGCATATAGTCTAGGGAGGCAGGCATGTCTAAGGTTCTGTTAAATACTTAGAGAAAACGAATAGATGTCATTGAGTGTTAATTTTCCCAAAGTATGTGGTCCGGAGAGCCAGGCATAATTAAGGTTCTGTTTAACACTTAGTAAGATACCATTAAATATTAATTTTCCCAAAGCATATGGTCTAGGGAGCAAGGCATGCCTAAGGTTCTGTTTAATACTTAAAAAAAATGAATAGATGTCATTGAGTGTTAATTTTCCCAAAGTATGTGGTCCGAGGAGTCAGGCATAACTATGGTTCTGTTTAACACTTTTTAAGATATCACTAAGTATTAATTTTCTCAAAGCTTATGGTTTGCGGAGCTAGGCATGTCTAAGGTTCTGTTTAATACTTAGAGAAAATGAATAGATGTCATTGAGTGTTAATTTTCCCAAAGTATGTGGTCCGAGGAGCCAGGTATAACTGAAGTTTTGTTTAACATTTAGTAAGATACCATTAAGTATTAATTTCGCAAAGCTGTGGTCTGGGGAGCCAGGCATGTCTAAGGTTCTGTTTAACACTTAGAAAGATACCATTAAGTATTAATTTCCCAAAGCTGTGGTCTGGGGAGCCAGGCATGTCTAAGGTTCTGTTTAATACTTAGAGAAAATGAGTAGATGTCACTGAGTGTTAATTTTTCCAAAGTATGTGATCCGAGGAGTCAGGCATTACTAATGTTTTGTTTAACACTTAGTAAGATACCATTAAGTATTAATTTTCTCAAAGCATATAGTCTAGGGAGGCAGGTATGTCTAAGGTTCTGTTAAATACTTAGAGAAAACGAATAGATGTCATTGAGTGTTAATTTTCCCAAAGTATGTGGTCCGAGGAGCCAGGTATAACTAAAGTTTTGTTTAACATTTACTAAGATACCATTAAGTATTAATTTCCCAAAGCTGTGGTCTGGGGAGCCGGCCATGTCTAAGATTCTGTTTAATACTTAGAAAAAATGAATAGATGTCATTGAGTGTTAATTTTTCCAAAGTATGTGGTCCGAGGAGACAGGCATAACTAAGGTTCTGTTTAACACTTAGTAAGATACCATTAAGTATTAATTTTCCCAAAGCATATGGTCTAGGGAGCAAGGCATGTCTAAGGTTCTGTTTAATACTTAGAAAAAATGAATAGATATCATTGAGTGTTAATTTTCCCAAAGTATGTTGTCCGAGGAGTCAGGCATAACTAAGGCTCTGTTTAACACTTTGTAAAATACCATTAAGTATTAATTTCCCAAAGCTGTGGTCTGGGGAGCCAGGCATGTCTAAGGTTCTGTTTAATACTTCGAGAAAATGAATAGATGTCATTGAGTGTTAATTTTCCCAAAGTATGTGGTCCGAGGAGCCATGTATAACTGAAGTTTTGTTTAACATTTAGTAAGATACCATTAAGTATTAATTTCGCAAAGCTGTGGTCTGGGGAGCCAGGCATGTCTAAGGTTCTGTTTAATACTTAGAGAAAATGAATAGATGTCATTGAGTGTTAATTTTCCCAAAGTATGTGGTCCAAGGAGCCAGGCATAACTAAGGTTCTGTTTAACACTTAGAAAGATACCATTAAGTATTAATTTTCCCAAAACATGTGGTCTGGGGAGCCAAGCATGTCTAAGGTTCTGTTGAATACTTAGAAAAAATGAATAGATGTTATTGAGTGTTAATTTTTCCAAAGAATGTGGTCCGAGGAGCCAGGCATAACTAAGGTTCTGTTTAACACTTAGAAAGATACCATTAAGTATTAATTTTCCCTAAGCATGTGGTTTGGAGAGACAGGCATGTCTAAGGTTCTGCTTAATACTTAGAGAAAATGAATAGATTTCATTGAGTGTTAATTTTCCCAAAGAATCTGGTCCGAGGAGCCAGGCATAACTAAGGTTCTGTTTAACACTTAGTAAGATACCATTAAGTATTAATTTTCCCAAAGCATATGGTCTAGGGAGCAAGGCATGTCTAAGGTTCTGTTTAATACTTAGAAAAATGAATAGATGTCATTGAGTGTTAATTTTCCCAAAGTATGTGGTCCGAGGAGCCAGGTATAACTAAAGTTTTGTTTAACATTTAGTAAGATACCATTAAATATTAATTTCCCAAAGCTGTGGTCTGGGGAGCCAGGCATGTCTAAGGTTCTGTTTAATACTTAGAGAACATGAATAGATGTCATTGAGTGTTAATTTTTCCAAAGTATGTGATCCGAGGAGTCAGGCATTACTAAGGTTTTGTTTAACACTTAGTAAGATACCATTAAGTATTAATTTTCTCAAAGCATATAGTCTAGGGAGCCGGGCATGTCTAAGGTTCTGTTTAATACTTAGAGAAAACGAATAGATGTCATTGAGTGTTAATTTTCCCAAAGTATGTGGTCCGAGGAGCCAGGTATAACTAAAGTTTTTTTTAACATTTAGTAAGATACCATTAAGTATTAATTTCCCAAAGCTGTGGTCTGGGGAGCCAGGCATGTCTAAGGTTCTGTTTAATACTTGGAGAAAATGAATAGATGTCATTGAGTGTTAATTTTTTCAAAGTATGTGATCCGAGGAGTCAGGCATTACTAAGGTTTTGTTTAACACTTAGTAAGATACCATTAAGTATTAATTTTCTCAAAGCATATAGTCTAGGGAGCCAGGCATGTCTAAGGTTCTGTTTAATACTTAGAGAAAACGAATAGATGTCATTGAGTGTTAATTTTCCCAAAGTATGTGGTCCGAGGAGCTAGGCATAACTAAGGTTCTGTTTAACACTTAGTAGGATACCATTAAGTATTAATTTCGCAAAGCTGTGGTCTGGGGAGCCAGGCATGTCCAAGGTTCTGTTTAATACTTAGAGAAAATGAAAAAATGTCATTGAGTGTTAATTTTCCCAAAGTATCTTGTCCAAGGAGCCAGGCATAACTAAGGTTCTGTTTAACACTTAGAAAGATACCATTAAGTATTAATTTTCCCAAAACATGTGGTCTGGGGAGCCAAGCATGTCTAAGGTTCTGTTGAATACTTAGAAAAAATGAATAGATGTTATTGAGTGTTAATTTTTCCAAAGAATGTGGTCCGAGGAGCCAGGCATAACTAAGGTTCTGTTTAACACTTAGAAAGATACCATTAAGTATTAATTTTCCCTAAGCATGTGGTTTGGAGAGACAGGCATGTCTAAGGTTCTGCTTAATACTTAGAGAAAATGAATAGATGTCATTGAGTGTTAATTTTCCCAAAGAATGTGGTCCGAGGAGCCAGGCATAACTAAGGTTCTGTTTAACACTTAGTAAGATACCATTAAGTATTAATTTTCCCAAAGCATATGGTCTAGGGAGCAAGGCATGTCTAAAGTTCTGTTTAATACTTAGAAAAAATGAATAGATGTCATTGAGTGTTAATTTTCCCAAAGTATGTGGTCCGAGGAGCCAGGTATAACTAAAGTTTTGTTTAACATTTAGTAGGATACCATTAAGTATTAATTTCCCAAAGCTGTGGTCTGGGGAGCCAGGCATGTCTAAGGTTCTGTTTAATACTTAGAGAACATCAATAGATGTCATTGAGTGTTAATTTTTCCAAAGTATGTGATCCGAGGAGTCCGGCATTACTAAGGTTTTGTTTAACACTTAGAAAGATACCATTAAGTATTAATTTTCTCAAAGCATATAGTCTAGGGAGCCAGGCATGTCTAAGGTTCTGTTTAATACTTAGAGAAAACGAATAGATGTCATTGAGTGTTAATTTTCCGAAAGTATGTGGTCCGAGGAGCCAGGTATAACTAAAGTTTTGTTTAACATTTAGTAAGATACCATTAAGTATTAATTTCCCAAAGCTGTGGTCTGGGGAGCCAGGCATGTCTAAGGTTCTGTTTAATACTTAGAGAACATCAATAGATGTCATTGAGTGTTAATTTTTCCAAAGTATGTGGTCCAAGGAGCCAGGCATAACTACGGTTCTGTTTAACACTTAGAAGGATACCATTAAGTATTAATTTTCCCAAAACGTGTGGTCTGGGGAGCCAAGCATGTCTAAGGTTCTGTTGAATACTTAGAAAAAATGAATAGATGTTATTGAGTGTTAATTTTTCCAAAGAATGTGGTCCGAGGAGCCAGGCATAACTAAGGTTCTGTTTAACGCTTAGAAAGATACCATTAAGTATTAATTTTCCCTTAGCATGTGGTTTGGAGAGACAGGCATGTCTAAGGTTCTGCTTAATACTTAGAGAAAATGAATAGATGTCATTGAGTGTTAATTTTCCCAAAGTATGTGGTCCGA
Source organism: Quercus berberidifolia (assembly GCA_028535905.1). NCBI lineage: Eukaryota > Viridiplantae > Streptophyta > Magnoliopsida > Fagales > Fagaceae > Quercus > Quercus berberidifolia. Next base: position 73,662,329 of record JAPQVW010000002.1, on the reverse strand, counting down.
GGAGCCAGGCAGAACTAAGGTTCTGTTTAACACTTAGAAAGATACCATTAAGTATTAATTTCCCAAAGCTATGGTCTTGGGAGCCAGGCATGTCTAAGGTTCTGTTTAATACTTAGAGAAAATGAATAGATGTCATTGAGTGTTAATTTTTCCAAAGTATGCGATCCGAGGAGTCAGGCATTACTAAGGTTTTCTTTAACACTTAGTAAGATACCATTAAGTATTAATTTTCTCAAAGCATATAGTCTAGGGAGCCAGGCATGTCTAAGGTTCTGTTTAATACTTAGAGAAAATGAATAGATGTCATTGAGTGTTAATTTTCCCAAAGTATGTGGTCCGAGGAGCTAGGCATAACTAAGGTTCTGTTTAACACTTAGTAAGATACCATTAAATATTAATTTCCCAAAGCTGTGGTCTGGGGAGCCAGGCATGTCTAAGGTTCTGTTTAATACATAGAGAAAATGAATAGATGTCATTGCGTGTTAATTTTCTCAAAGTATGTGGTCCGAGGAGCCAGGTATATCTATAGTTTTGTTTAACATTTAGTAAGATACCATTAAGTATTAATTTCCCAAAGCTGTGGTCTGGGGAGCCAGGCATGTCTAAGGTTCTGTTTAATACTTAGAGAACATGAATAGATGTCATTGAGTGTTAATTTTTCCAAAGTATGTGATCCGAGGAGTCAGGCATTACTAAGGTTTTGTTTAACACTTAGAAAGATACCATTAAGTATTAATTTTCTCAAAGCATATAGTCTAGGGAGCCAGGCATGTCTAAGGTTCTGTTTAATACTTAGAAAAAATGAATAGATGTCATTGAGTGTTAATTTTCGCAAAGTATGTGGTCCGAGGAGCCAGGTATAACTAAAGTTTTGTTTAACATTTAGTAGGATACCATTAAGTATTAATTTCCCAAAGCTGTGGTCTGGGGAGCCAGGCATGTCTAAGGTTCTGTTTAATACTTAGAGAACATCAATAGATGTCATTGAGTGTTAATTTTTCCAAAGTATGTGATCCGAGGAGTCAGGCATTACTAAGGTTTTGTTTAACACTTAGAAAGATACCATTAAGTATTAATTTTCTCAAAGCATATAGTCTAGGGAGCCAGCCATGTCTAAGGTTCTGTTTAATACTTAGAGAAAACGAATAGATGTCATTGAGTGTTAATTTTCCCAAAGTATGTGGTCCGAGGAGCCAGGTATAACTAAAGTTTTGTTTAACATTTAGTAAGATACCATTAAGTATTAATTTCCCAAAGCTGTGGTCTGGGGAGCCAGGCATGTCTAAGGTTCTGTTTAATACTTAGAGAACATCAATAGATGTCATTGAGTGTTAATTTTTCCAAAGTATGTGATCCGAGGAGTCAGGCATTACTAAGGTTTTGTTTAACACTTAGAAAGATACCATTAAGTATTAATTTTCTCAAAGCATATAGTCTAGGGAGCCAGGCATGTCTAAGGTTCTGTTTAATACTTAGAGAAAACGAATAGATGTCATTGAGTGTTAATTTTCCCAAAGTATGTGGTCCGAGGAGCCAGGTATAACTAAAGTTTTGTTTAACATTTAGTAAGATACCATTAAGTATTAATTTCCCAAAGCTGTGGTCTGGGGTGCCAGGCATGTCTAAGGTTCTGTTTAATACTTAGAGAACATCAATAGATGTCATTGAGTGTTAATTTTCCCAAAGTATGTGGTCCGAGGAGCCAGGCAGAACTACGGTTCTGTTTAACACTTAGAAAGATACCATTAAGTATTAATTTCCCAAAGCTATGGTCTTGGGAGCCAGGCATGTCTAAGGTTCTGTTTAATACTTAGAGAAAATGAATAGATGTCATTGAGTGTTAATTTTTCCAAAGTATGCGATCCGAGGAGTCAGGCATTACTAAGGTTTTCTTTAACACTTAGTAAGATACCATTAAGTATTAATTTTCTCAAAGCATATAGTCTAGGGAGCCAGGCATGTCTAAGGTTCTGTTTAATACTTAGAGAAAACGAATAGATGTCATTGAGTGTTAATTTTCCCAAAGTATGTGGTCCGAGGAGCCAGGTATAACTAAAGTTTTTTTTAACATTTAGTAAGATACCATTAAGTATTAATTTCCCAAAGCTGTGGTCTGGGGAGCCAGGCATGTCTAAGGTTCTGTTTAATACTTAGAGAACATGAATAGATGTCATTGAGTGTTAATTTTTCCAAAGTATGTGATCCGAGGAGTCAGGCATTACTAAGGTTTTGTTTAACACTTAGTAAGATACCATTAAGTATTAATTTTCTCAAAGCATATAGTCTAGGGAGCCGGGCATGTCTAAGGTTCTGTTTAATACTTAGAGAAAACGAATAGATGTCATTGAGTGTTAATTTTCCCAAAGTATGTGGTCCGAGGAGCCAGGTATAACTAAAGTTTTTTTTAACATTTAGTAAGATACCATTAAGTATTAATTTCCCAAAGCTGTGGTCTGGGGAGCCAGGCATGTCTAAGGTTCTGTTTAATACTTAGAGAAAATGAATAGATGTCATTGAGTGTTAATTTTTTCAAAGTATGTGATCCGAGGAGTCAGGCATTACTAAGGTTTTGTTTAACACTTAGTAAGATACCATTAAGTATTAATTTTCTCAAAGCATATAGTCTAGGGAGCCAGGCATGTCTAAGGTTCTGTTTAATACTTAGAGAAAACGAATAGATGTCATTGAGTGTTAATTTTCCCAAAGTATGTGGTCCGAGGAGCTAGGCATAACTAAGGTTCTGTTTAACACTTAGTAGGATACCATTAAGTATTAATTTCGCAAAGCTGTGGTCTGGGGAGCCAGGCATGTCCAAGGTTCTGTTTAATACTTAGAGAAAATGAATAAATGTCATTGAGTGTTAATTTTCCCAAAGTATCTTGTCCAAGGAGCCAGGCATAACTAAGGTTCTGTTTAACACTTAGAAAGATACCATTAAGTATTAATTTTCCCAAAACATGTGGTCTGGGGAGCCAAGCATGTCTAAGGTTCTGTTGAATACTTAGAAAAAATGAATAGATGTTATTGAGTGTTAATTTTTCCAAAGAATGTGGTCCGAGGAGCCAGGCATAACTAAGGTTCTGTTTAACACTTAGAAAGATACCATTAAGTATTAATTTTCCCTAAGCATGTGGTTTGGAGAGACAGGCATGTCTAAGGTTCTGCTTAATACTTAGAGAAAATGAATAGATGTCATTGAGTGTTAATTTTCCCAAAGAATGTGGTCCGAGGAGCCAGGCATAACTAAGGTTCTGTTTAACACTTAGTAAGATACCATTAAGTATTAATTTTCCCAAAGCATATGGTCTAGGGAGCAAGGCATGTCTAAAGTTCTGTTTAATACTTAGAAAAAATGAATAGATGTCATTGAGTGTTAATTTTCCCAAAGTATGTGGTCCGAGGAGCCAGGTATAACTAAAGTTTTGTTTAACATTTAGTAGGATACCATTAAGTATTAATTTCCCAAAGCTGTGGTCTGGGGAGCCAGGCATGTCTAAGGTTCTGTTTAATACTTAGAGAACATCAATAGATGTCATTGAGTGTTAATTTTTCCAAAGTATGTGATCCGAGGAGTCCGGCATTACTAAGGTTTTGTTTAACACTTAGAAAGATACCATTAAGTATTAATTTTCTCAAAGCATATAGTCTAGGGAGCCAGGCATGTCTAAGGTTCTGTTTAATACTTAGAGAAAACGAATAGATGTCATTGAGTGTTAATTTTCCGAAAGTATGTGGTCCGAGGAGCCAGGTATAACTAAAGTTTTGTTTAACATTTAGTAAGATACCATTAAGTATTAATTTCCCAAAGCTGTGGTCTGGGGAGCCAGGCATGTCTAAGGTTCTGTTTAATACTTAGAGAACATCAATAGATGTCATTGAGTGTTAATTTTTCCAAAGTATGTGGTCCAAGGAGCCAGGCATAACTACGGTTCTGTTTAACACTTAGAAGGATACCATTAAGTATTAATTTTCCCAAAACATGTGGTCTGGGGAGCCAAGCATGTCTAAGGTTCTGTTGAATACTTAGAAAAAATGAATAGATGTTATTGAGTGTTAATTTTTCCAAAGAATGTGGTCCGAGGAGCCAGGCATAACTAAGGTTCTGTTTAACGCTTAGAAAGATACCATTAAGTATTAATTTTCCCTTAGCATGTGGTTTGGAGAGACAGGCATGTCTAAGGTTCTGCTTAATACTTAGAGAAAATGAATAGATGTCATTGAGTGTTAATTTTCCCAAAGTATGTGGTCCGAGGAGCCAGGCAGAACTAAGGTTCTGTTTAACACTTAGAAAGATACCATTAAGTATTAATTTCCCAAAGCTATGGTCTTGGGAGCCAGGCATGTCTAAGGTTCTGTTTAATACTTAGAGAAAATGAATAGATGTCATTGAGTGTTAATTTTTCCAAAGTATGCGATCCGAGGAGTCAGGCATTACTAAGGTTTTCTTTAACACTTAGTAAGATACCATTAAGTATTAATTTTCTCAAAGCATATAGTCTAGGGAGCCAGGCATGTCTAAGGTTCTGTTTAATACTTAGAGAAAATGAATAGATGTCATTGAGTGTTAATTTTCCCAAAGTATGTGGTCCGAGGAGCTAGGCATAACTAAGGTTCTGTTTAACACTTAGTAAGATACCATTAAATATTAATTTCCCAAAGCTGTGGTCTGGGGAGCCAGGCATGTCTAAGGTTCTGTTTAATACATAGAGAAAATGAATAGATGTCATTGCGTGTTAATTTTCTCAAAGTATGTGGTCCGAGGAGCCAGGTATATCTATAGTTTTGTTTAACATTTAGTAAGATACCATTAAGTATTAATTTCCCAAAGCTGTGGTCTGGGGAGCCAGGCATGTCTAAGGTTCTGTTTAATACTTAGAGAACATGAATAGATGTCATTGAGTGTTAATTTTTCCAAAGTATGTGATCCGAGGAGTCAGGCATTACTAAGGTTTTGTTTAACACTTAGAAAGATACCATTAAGTATTAATTTTCTCAAAGCATATAGTCTAGGGAGCCAGGCATGTCTAAGGTTCTGTTTAATACTTAGAAAAAATGAATAGATGTCATTGAGTGTTAATTTTCGCAAAGTATGTGGTCCGAGGAGCCAGGTATAACTAAAGTTTTGTTTAACATTTAGTAGGATACCATTAAGTATTAATTTCCCAAAGCTGTGGTCTGGGGAGCCAGGCATGTCTAAGGTTCTGTTTAATACTTAGAGAACATCAATAGATGTCATTGAGTGTTAATTTTTCCAAAGTATGTGATCCGAGGAGTCAGGCATTACTAAGGTTTTGTTTAACACTTAGAAAGATACCATTAAGTATTAATTTTCTCAAAGCATATAGTCTAGGGAGCCAGCCATGTCTAAGGTTCTGTTTAATACTTAGAGAAAACGAATAGATGTCATTGAGTGTTAATTTTCCCAAAGTATGTGGTCCGAGGAGCCAGGTATAACTAAAGTTTTGTTTAACATTTAGTAAGATACCATTAAGTATTAATTTCCCAAAGCTGTGGTCTGGGGAGCCAGGCATGTCTAAGGTTCTGTTTAATACTTAGAGAACATCAATAGATGTCATTGAGTGTTAATTTTTCCAAAGTATGTGATCCGAGGAGTCAGGCATTACTAAGGTTTTGTTTAACACTTAGAAAGATACCATTAAGTATTAATTTTCTCAAAGCATATAGTCTAGGGAGCCAGCCATGTCTAAGGTTCTGTTTAATACTTAGAGAAAACGAATAGATGTCATTGAGTGTTAATTTTCCCAAAGTATGTGGTCCGAGGAGCCAGGTATAACTAAAGTTTTTTTTAACATTTAGTAAGATACCATTAAGTATTAATTTCCCAAAGCTGTGGTCTGGGGAGCCAGGCATGTCTAAGGTTCTGTTTAATACTTAGAGAACATGAATAGATGTCATTGAGTGTTAATTTTTCCAAAGTATGTGATCCGAGGAGTCAGGCATTACTAAGGTTTTGTTTAACACTTAGTAAGATACCATTAAGTATTAATTTTCTCAAAGCATATAGTCTAGGGAGCCAGGCATGTCTAAGGTTCTGTTTAATACTTAGAGAAAACGAATAGATGTCATTGAGTGTTAATTTTCCCAAAGTATGTGGTCCGAGGAGCTAGGCATAACTAAGGTTCTGTTTAACACTTAGTAGGATACCATTAAGTATTAATTTCGCAAAGCTGTGGTCTGGGGAGCCAGGCATGTCCAAGGTTCTGTTTAATACTTAGAGAAAATGAATAAATGTCATTGAGTGTTAATTTTCCCAAAGTATCTTGTCCAAGGAGCCAGGCATAACTAAGGTTCTGTTTAACACTTAGAAAGATACCATTAAGTATTAATTTTCCCAAAACATGTGGTCTGGGGAGCCAAGCATGTCTAAGGTTCTGTTGAATACTTAGAAAAAATGAATAGATGTTATTGAGTGTTAATTTTTCCAAAGAATGTGGTCCGAGGAGCCAGGCATAACTAAGGTTCTGTTTAACACTTAGAAAGATACCATTAAGTATTAATTTTCCCTAAGCATGTGGTTTGGAGAGACAGGCATGTCTAAGGTTCTGTTTAATACTTAGAGAAAACGAATAGATGTCATTGAGTGTTAATTTTCCCAAAGTATGTGGTCCGAGGAGCCAGGTATAACTAAAGTTTTGTTTAACATTTAGTAAGATACCATTAAGTATTAATTTCCCAAAGCTGTGGTCTGGGGAGCCAGGCATGTCTAAGGTTCTGTTTAATACTTAGAGAACATCAATAGATGTCATTGAGTGTTAATTTTCCCAAAGTATGTGGTCCGAGGAGCCAGGCAGAACTACGGTTCTGTTTAACACTTAGAAAGATACCATTAAGTATTAATTTCCCAAAGCTATGGTCTTGGGAGCCAGGCATGTCTAAGGTTCTGTTTAATACTTAGAGAAAATGAATAGATGTCATTGAGTGTTAATTTTTCCAAAGTATGCGATCCGAGGAGTCAGGCATTACTAAGGTTTTCTTTAACACTTAGTAAGATACCATTAAGTATTAATTTTCTCAAAGCATATAGTCTAGGGAGCCAGGCATGTCTAAGGTTCTGTTTAATACTTAGAGAAAATGAATAGATGTCATTGAGTGTTAATTTTCCCAAAGTATGTGGTCCGAGGAGCTAGGCATAACTAAGGTTCTGTTTAACACTTAGCAAGATACCATTAAATATTAATTTCCCAAAGCTGTGGTCTGGGGAGCCAGGCATGTCTAAGGTTCTGTTTAATACTTAGAGAAAACGAATAGATGTCATTGAGTGTTAATTTTCCCAAAGTATGTGGTCCGAGGAGCCAGGTATAACTAAAGTTTTGTTTAACATTTAGTAAGATACCATTAAGTATTAATTTCCCAAAGCTGTGGTCTGGGGAGCCAGGCATGTCTAAGGTTCTGTTTAATACTTAGAGAACATCAATAGATGTCATTGAGTGTTAATTTTTCCAAAGTATGTGATCCGAGGAGTCAGGCATTACTAAGGTTTTGTTTAACACTTAGAAAGATACCATTAAGTATTAATTTTCTCAAAGCATATAGTCTAGGGAGCCAGGCATGTCTAAGGTTCTGTTTAATACTTAGAGAAAACGAATAGATGTCATTGAGTGTTAATTTTCCCAAAGTATGTGGTCCGAGGAGCCAGGTATAACTAAAGTTTTTTTTAACATTTAGTAAGATACCATTAAGTATTAATTTCCCAAAGCTGTGGTCTGGGGAGCCAGGCATGTCTAAGGTTCTGTTTAATACTTAGAGAAAATGAATAGATGTCATTGAGTGTTAATTTTTTCAAAGTATGTGATCCGAGGAGTCAGGCATTACTAAGGTTTTGTTTAACACTTAGTAAGATACCATTAAGTATTAATTTTCTCAAAGCATATAGTCTAGGGAGCCAGGCATGTCTAAGGTTCTGTTTAATACTTAGAGAAAACGAATAGATGTCATTGAGTGTTAATTTTCCCAAAGTATGTGGTCCGAGGAGCTAGGCATAACTAAGGTTCTGTTTAACACTTAGTAGGATACCATTAAGTATTAATTTCGCAAAGCTGTGGTCTGGGGAGCCAGGCATGTCCAAGGTTCTGTTTAATACTTAGAGAAAATGAATAAATGTCATTGAGTGTTAATTTTCCCAAAGTATCTTGTCCAAGGAGCCAGGCATAACTAAGGTTCTGTTTAACACTTAGAAAGATACCATTAAGTATTAATTTTCCCAAAACATGTGGTCTGGGGAGCCAAGCATGTCTAAGGTTCTGTTGAATACTTAGAAAAAATGAATAGATGTTATTGAGTGTTAATTTTTCCAAAGAATGTGGTCCGAGGAGCCAGGCATAACTAAGGTTCTGTTTAACACTTAGAAAGATACCATTAAGTATTAATTTTCCCTAAGCATGTGGTTTGGAGAGACAGGCATGTCTAAGGTTCTGTTTAATACTTAGAGAAAACGAATAGATGTCATTGAGTGTTAATTTTCCCAAAGTATGTGGTCCGAGGAGCCAGGTATAACTAAAGTTTTGTTTAACATTTAGTAAGATACCATTAAGTATTAATTTCCCAAAGCTGTGGTCTGGGGAGCCAGGCATGTCTAAGGTTCTGTTTAATACTTAGAGAACATCAATAGATGTCATTGAGTGTTAATTTTCCCAAAGTATGTGGTCCGAGGAGCCAGGCAGAACTACGGTTCTGTTTAACACTTAGAAAGATACCATTAAGTATTAATTTCCCAAAGCTATGGTCTTGGGAGCCAGGCATGTCTAAGGTTCTGTTTAATACTTAGAGAAAATGAATAGATGTCATTGAGTGTTAATTTTTCCAAAGTATGCGATCCGAGGAGTCAGGCATTACTAAGGTTTTCTTTAACACTTAGTAAGATACCATTAAGTATTAATTTTCTCAAAGCATATAGTCTAGGGAGCCAGGCATGTCTAAGGTTCTGTTTAATACTTAGAGAAAATGAATAGATGTCATTGAGTGTTAATTTTCCCAAAGTATGTGGTCCGAGGAGCTAGGCATAACTAAGGTTCTGTTTAACACTTAGCAAGATACCATTAAATATTAATTTCCCAAAGCTGTGGTCTGGGGAGCCAGGCATGTCTAAGGTTCTGTTTAATACATAGAGAAAATGAATAGATGTCATTGCGTGTTAATTTTCTCAAAGTATGTGGTCCGAGGAGCCAGGTATATCTATAGTTTTGTTTAACATTTAGTAAGATACCATTAAGTATTAATTTCCCAAAGCTGTGGTCTGGGGAGCCAGGCATGTCTAAGGTTCTGTTTAATACTTAGAGAACATGAATAGATGTCATTGAGTGTTAATTTTTCCAAAGTATGTGATCCGAGGAGTCAGGCATTACTAAGGTTTTGTTTAACACTTAGAAAGATACCATTAAGTATTAATTTTCTCAAAGCATATAGTCTAGGGAGCCAGGCATGTCTAAGGTTCTGTTTAATACTAAGAGAAAACGAATAGATGTCATTGAGTGTTAATTTTCCCAAAGTATGTGGTCCGAGGAGCCAGGTATAACTAAAGTTTTGTTTAACATTTAGTAAGATACCATTAAGTATTAATTTCGCAAAGCTGTGGTCTGGGGAGCCAGGCATGTCTAAGGTTCTGTTTAATACTTAGAGAACATCAATAGATGTCATTGAGTGTTAATTTTTCCAAAGTATGTGGTCCAAGGAGCCAGGCATAACTAAGGTTTTGTTTAACACTTAGAAAGATACCATTAAGTATTAATTTTCCCAAAACATGTGGTCTGGGGAGCCAAGCATGTCTAAGGTTCTGTTGAATACTTAGAAAAAATGAATAGATGTTATTGAGTGTTAATTTTTCCAAAGAATGTGGTCCGAGGAGCCAGGCATAACTAAGGTTCTGTTTAACACTTAGAAAGATACCATTAAGTATTAATTTTCCCTAAGCATGTGGTTTGGAGAGACAGGCATGTCTAAGGTTCTGCTTAATACTTAGAGAAAATGAATAGATGTCATTGAGTGTTAATTTTCCCAAAGTATGTGGTCCGAGGAGCCAGGCAGAACTAAGGTTCTGTTTAACACTTAGAAAGATACCATTAAGTATTAATTTCCCAAAGCTATGGTCTTGGGAGCCAGGCATGTCTAAGGTTCTGTTTAATACTTAGAGAAAATGAATAGATGTCATTGAGTGTTAATTTTTTTAAAAGTATGCGATCCGAGGAGTCAGGCATTACTAAGGTTTTCTTTAACACTTAGTAAGATACCATTAAGTATTAATTTTCTCAATGCATATAGTCTAGGGAGCCAGGCATGTCTAAGGTTCTGTTTAATACTTAGAGAAAATGAATAGATGTCATTGAGTGTTAATTTTCCCAAAGTATGTGGTCCGAGGAGCTAGGCATAACTAAGGTTCTGTTTAACACTTAGTAAGATACCATTAAATATTAATTTCCCAAAGCTGTGGTCTGGGGAGCCAGGCATGTCTAAGGTTCTGTTTAATACATAAAGAAAATGAATAGATGTCATTGCGTGTTAATTTTCTCAAAGTATGTGGTCCGAGGAGCCAGGTATAACTATAGTTTTGTTTAACATTTAGTAAGATACCATTAAGTATTAATTTCCCAAAGCTGTGGTCTGGGGAGCCAGGCATGTCTAAGGTTCTGTTTAATACTTAGAGAACATGAATAGATGTCATTGAGTGTTAATTTTTCCAAAGTATGTGATCCGAGGAGTCAGGCATTAGTAATGTTTTGTTTAACACTTAGAAAGATACCATTAAGTATTAATTTTCTCAAAGCATATAGTCTAGGGAGCCAGGCATGTCTAAGGTTCTGTTTAATACTTAGAGAAAACGAATAGATGTCATTGAGTGTTAATTTTCCCAAAGTATGTGGTCCGAGGAGCCAGGTATAACTAAAGTTTTGTTTAACATTTAGTAAGATACCATTAAGTATTAATTTCCCAAAGCTGTGGTCTGGGGAGCCAGGCATGTCTAAGGTTCTGTTTAATACTTAGAGAAAATGAATAGATGTCATTGAGTGTTAATTTTTCCAAAGTATCTGATCCGAGGAGTCAGGCATTACTAAGGTTTTGTTTAACACTAAGTAAGATACCATTAAGTATTAATTTTCTCAAAGCATATAGTCTAGGGAGCCAGGCATGTCTAAGGTTCTGTTTAATACTTAGAGAAAACGAATAGATGTCATTGAGTGTTAATTTTCCCAAAGTATGTGGTCCGAGGAGCCAGGCAGAACTCAGGTTCTGTTTAACACTTACTAAGATACCATTAAGTATTAATTTTCCCAAAGCATATGGTCTAGGGAGCTAGGCATGTTTAAGGTTCTGTTTAATACTTAGAAAAAATGAATAGATGTCATTGAATGTTAATTTTCCCAAAGTGTATGGTCCGAGGAGCCAGACATAACTAAGGTTCTGTTTAACACTTAGAAAGATACCATTAAGTATTAATTTTCCCAAAACATGTGGTTTGGGGAGCCAAGCATGTCTAAGGTTCTGTTGAATACTTAGAAAAAATGAATAGATGTTATTGAGTGTTAATTTTTCCAAAGAATGTGGTCCGAGGAGCCAGGCATAACTAAGGTTCTGTTTAACACTTAGAAAGATACCATTAAGTATTAATTTTCCCTAAGCATGTGGTTTGGAGAGACAGGAATGTCTAAGGTTCTGCTTAATACTTAGAGAAAATGAATAGATGTCATTGAGTGTTAATTTTCCCAAAGAATGTGGTCCGAGGAGCCAGGCATAACTGAGGTTCTGTTTAACACTTAGAAAGATACCATTAAGTATTAATTTTCCCTAAGCATGTGGTTTGGGGAGACAGGCATGTCTAAGGTTCTGCTTAATACTTAGAAAAAATGAATAGATGTCATTGAGTGTTAATTTTCCCAAAGTATGTGGTTCGAGGAGTCAGGCATAACTAAGGTTCTGTTTAACACTTTGTAAGATATCACTAATTATTAATTTTCTCAAAGCTTATGGTTTGGGGAGCTAGGCATGTCTAAGGCTCTGTTTAATACTTAGAGAAAATGAATAGATGTCATTGATTGTTAATTTTCCCAAAGTATGTGGTCCGAGGAGCCAGGTATAACTAAAGTTTTGTTTAACATTTAGTAAGATACCATTAAGTATTAATTTCCCAAAGCTATGGTCTTGGGAGCCAGGCATGTCTAAGGTTCTGTTTAATACTTAGAGAAAATGAATAGATGTCATTGAGTGTTAATTTTTCCAAAGTATGCGATCCGAGGAGTCAGGCATTACTAAGGTTCTGTTTAACACTTTGTAAGATATCACTAATTATTAATTTCCCAAAGCTGTGGTCTGGGAAGCCAGGCATGTCTAAGGTTCTGTTTAATACATAGAGAAAATGAATAGATGTCATTGCGTGTTAATTTTCTCAAAGTATGTGGTCCGAGGAGCCAGGTATAACTATAGTTTTGTTTAACATTTAGTAAGATACCATTAAGTATTAATTTCCCAAAGCTGTGGTCTGGGGAGCCAGGCATGTCCAAGGTTCTGTTTAATACTTAGAAAAAATGAATAGATGCCATTGATTGTTAATTTTTCCAAAGTATGTGGTCCGAGGAGCCAGGCATAAGTAAGGTTCTGTTTAACACTTAGAAGGATACCATTAAGTATTAATTTTCCCAAAACATGTGGTCTGGGGAGCCAAGCGTGTCTAAGGTTCTGTTGAATATTTCGAGAAAATGAATAGATGTCATTGAGTGTTAATTTTCCCAAAGTATGTGGTCCGAGGAGCTAGGCATAACTAAGATTCTGTTTAACACTTAGTAAGATACCATTAAATATTAATTTCCCAAAGCTGTGGTCTGGGGAGCCAGGCATGTCTAAGGTTCTGTTTAATACATAGAGAAAATGAATAGATGTCATTGCGTGTTAATTTTCTCAAAGTATGTGGTCCGAGGAGCCAGGTATAACTATAGTTTTGTTTAACATTTAGTAAGATACCATTAAGTATTAATTTCCCAAAGCTGTGGTCTGGGGAGCCAGGCATGTCTAAGGTTCTGTTTAATACTTAGAGAAAATGAATAGATGTCATTGAGTGTTAATTTTTCCAAAGTATGTGATCCGAGGAGTCAGGCATTACTAAGGTTTTGTTTAACACTTAGAAAGATACCATTAAGTATTAATTTTCTCAAAGCATATAGTCGAGGGAGCCAGGCACGTCTAAGGTTCTGTTTAATACTCAGAGAAAACGAATAGATGTCATTGAGTGTTAATTTTCCTAAAGTATGTGGTCCTAGGAGCCAGGCATAACTAAGGTTCTGTTTAACACTTAGTAAGATACCATTAAGTATTAATTTCCCAAAGCTGTGGTCTGGGGAGCCAGGCATGTCTATGGTTCTATTTAATACTTAGAGAAAATGAATAGATGTCATTGAGTTTTAATTTTTCCAAAGTATGTGATCCGAGGAACCAGGCATAACTAAGGTTCTGTTTAACACTTAGTAAGATACCATTAAGTATTAATTTCCCAAAGCTGTGGTCTGGGGAGCCAGGCATGTCTAAGGTTCTGTTTAATACTTAGAGAACATGAATAGATGTCATTGAGTGTTAATTTTTCCAAAGTATGTGATCCGAGGAGTCAGGCATTACTAAGGTTCTGTTTAACACTTAGTAAGATACCATTAAGTATTAATTTTCCCAAAGCATATGGTCTAGGGAGTAAGGCATGTCTAAGGTTCTGTTTAATACTTAGAAAAAATGAATAGATGTCATTGAGTGTTAATTTTCCCAAAGTATGTGGTCCGAGGAGCCAGGTATAACTAAAGTTTTGTTTAACATTTAGTAAGATACCATTAAGTATTAATTTCCCAAAGCTGTGGTCTGGGGAGCCAGGCATGTCCAAGGTTCTGTTTAATACTTAGAAAAAATGAATTGATGCCATTGATTGTTAATTTTTCCAAAGTATGTGGTCCGAGGAGCCAGGCATAAGTAAGGTTCTGTTTAACACTTAGAAGGATACCATTAAGTATTAATTTTCCCAAAACATGTGGTCTGGGGAGCCAAGCGTGTCTAAGGTTCTGTTGAATATTTCGAGAAAATGAATAGATGTCATTGAGTGTTAATTTTCCCAAAGTATGTGGTCCGAGGAGCTAGGCATAACTAAGATTCTGTTTAACACTTAGTAAGATACCATTAAATATTAATTTCCCAAAGCTGTGGTCTGGGGAGCCAGGCATGTCTAAGGTTTTGTTTAATACATAGAGAAAATGAATAGATGTCATTGCGTGTTAATTTTCTCAAAGTATGTGGTCCGAGGAGCCAGGTATAACTATAGTTTTGTTTAACATTTAGTAAGATACCATTAAGTATTAATTTCCCAAAGCTGTGGTCTGGGGAGCCAGGCATGTCTAAGGTTCTGTTTAATACTTAGAGAAAATGAATAGATGTCATTGAGTGTTAATTTTTCCAAAGTATGTGATCCGAGGAGTCAGGCATTACTAAGGTTTTGTTTAACACTTAGAAAGATACCATTAAGTATTAATTTTCTCAAAGCATATAGTCGAGGGAGCCAGGCACGTCTAAGGTTCTGTTTAATACTCAGAGAAAACGAATAGATGTCATTGAGTGTTAATTTTCCTAAAGTATGTGGTCCTAGGAGCCAGGCATAACTAAGGTTCTGTTTAACACTTAGTAAGATACCATTAAGTATTAATTTCCCAAAGCTGTGGTCTGGGGAGCCAGGCATGTCTATGGTTCTATTTAATACTTAGAGAAAATGAATAGATGTCATTGAGTTTTAATTTTTCCAAAGTATGTGATCCGAGGAACCAGGCATAACTAAGGTTCTGTTTAACACTTAGTAAGATACCATTAAGTATTAATTTCCCAAAGCTGTGGTCTGGGGAGCCAGGCATGTCTAAGGTTCTGTTTAATACTTAGAGAACATGAATAGATGTCATTGAGTGTTAATTTTTCCAAAGTATGTGATCCGAGGAGTCAGGCATTACTAAGGTTCTGTTTAACACTTAGTAAGATACCATTAAGTATTAATTTTCCCAAAGCATATGGTCTAGGGAGTAAGGCATGTCTAAGGTTCTGTTTAATACTTAGAAAAAATGAATAGATGTCATTGAGTGTTAATTTTCCCAAAGTATGTGGTCCGAGGAGCCAGGTATAACTAAAGTTTTGTTTAACATTTAGTAAGATACCATTAAGTATTAATTTCCCAAAGCTGTGGTCTGGGGAGCCAGGCATGTCTAAGGTTCTGTTTAATACTTAGAGAACGTGAATAGATGTCATTCAGTGTTAATTTTTCCAAAGTATGCGATCCGAGGAGTCAGGCATTACTATGGTTTTGTTTAACACTTAGTAAGATACCATTAAGTATTAATTTTCTCAAAGCATATAGTCTAGGGAGCCAGGCATGTTTAAGGTTCTGTTTAATACTTAGAGAAAACGAATAGATGTCATTGAGTGTTAATTTTCCCAAAGTATGTGGTCCGAGGAGCCAGGTATAACTAAAGTTTTTTTTAACATTTAGTAAGATACCATTAAGTATTAATTTCCCAAAGCTGTGGTCTGGGGAGCCAGGCATGTCTAAGGTTCTGTTTAATACTTAGAGAAAATGAATAGATGTCATTGAGTGTTAATTTTTTCAAAGTATGTGATCCGAGGAGTCAGGCATTACTAAGGTTTTGTTTAACACTTAGTAAGATACCATGAAGTATTAATTTTCTCAAAGCATATAGTCTAGGGAGCCAGGCATGTCTAAGGTTCTGTTTAATACTTAGAGAAAACGAATAGATATCATTGAGTGTTAATTTTCCCAAAGTATGTGGTCCGAGGAGCCAGGCATAAATAAGGTTCTGTTTAAGACTTAGTAGGATACCATTAAGTATTAATTTCGCAAAGCTGTGGTCTGGGGAGCCAGGCATGTCCAAGGTTCGGTTTAATACTTAGAGAAAATGAATAAATGTCATTGAGTGTTAATTTTCCCAAAGTATGTGGTCCAAGGAGCCAGGCATAACTAAGGTTCTGTTTAACACTTAGAAAGATACCATTAAGTATTAATTTTCCCAAAACATGTGGTCTGGGGAGCCAAGCATGTCTAAGGTTCTGTTGAATACTTAGAAAAAACGAATAGATGTTATTGAGTGTTAATTTTTCCAAAGAATGTGGTCCGAGGAGCCAGGCATAACTAAGGTTCTGTTTAACACTTAGAAAGATACCATTAAGTATTAATTTTCCCTAAGCATGTGGTTTGAAGAGACAGGCATGTCTAAGGTTCTGCTTAATACTTAGAGAAAATGAATAGATGTCATTGAGTGTTAATTTTCCCAAAGAATGTGGTCCGAGGAGCCAGGCATAACTAAGGTTCTGTTTAACACTTAGTAAGATACCATTAAGTATTAATTTTCCCAAAGCATATGGTCTAGGGAGCAAGGCATGTCTAAGGTTCTGTGTAATACTTAGAAAAAATGAATAGATGTCATTGAGTGTTAATTTTCCCAAAGTATGTGGTCCGAGGAGCCAGGTATAACTAAAGTTTTGTTTAACATTTAGTAAGATACCATTAAGTATTAATTTCCCTAAGCTGTGGTCTGGGGAGCCAGGCATGTCTAAGGTTCTGTTTAATACTTAGAGAACATCAATAGATGTCATTGAGTGTTAACTTTTCCAAAGTATGTGATCCGAGGAGTCAGGCATTACTAAGGTTTTGTTTAACACTTAGAAAGATACCATTAAGTATTAATTTTCTCAAAGCATATAGTTTAGGGAGCCAGGCATGTCTAAGGTTCTGTTTAATACTTAGAGAAAACGAATAGATGTCATTGAGTGTTAATTTTCCCAAAGTATGTGGTCCGAGGAGCCAGGTATAACTAAAGTTTTGTTTAACATTTAGTAAGATACCATTAAGTATTAATTTCCCAAAGCTGTGGTCTGGGGAGCCAGGCATGTCCAAGGTTCTGTTTAATACTTAGAGAAAATGAATAAATGTCATTGAGTGTTAATTTTCCCAAAGTATGTGGTCCAAGGAGCCAGGCATAACTAAGGTTCTGTTTAACACTTAGAAAGATACCATTAAGTATTAATTTTCCCAAAACATGTGGTCTGGGGAGCCAAGCATGTCTAAGGTTCTGTTGAATACTTAGAAAAAATGAATAGATGTTATTGAGTGTTAATTTTTCCAAAGAATGTGGTCCGAGGAGCCAGGCATAACTAAGGTTCTGTTTAACACTTAGAAAGATACCATTAATTATGAATTTTCCCTAAGCATGTGGTTTGGAGAGACAGGCATGTCTAAGGTTCTGCTTAATACTTAGAGAAAATGAATAGATGTCATTGAGTGTTAATTTTCCCAAAGTATGTGGTCCGAGTAGCCAGGCAGAACTAAGGTTCTGTTTAACACTTAGAAAGATACCATTAAGTATTAATTTCCCAAAGCTATGGTCTTGGGAGCCAGGCATGTCTAAGGTTCTGTTTAATACTTAGAGAAAATGAATAGATGTCATTGAGTGTTAATTTTTCCAAAGTATGCGATCCGAGGAGTCAGGCATTACTAAGGTTTTCTTTAACACTTAGTAAGATACCATTAAGTATTAATTTTCTCAATGCATATAGTCTAGGGAGCCAGGCATGTCTAAGGTTCTGTTTAATACTTAGGGAAAATGAATAGATGTCATTGATTGTTAATTTTCCCAAAGTATGTGGTCCGAGGAGCCAGGCATAACTAAGGTTTTGTTTAACACTTAGTAAGATACCATTAAATATTAATTTCCCAAAGCTGTGGTCTGGGGAGCCAGGCATGTCTAAGGTTCTGTTTAATACATAGAGAAAATGAATAGATGTCATTGAGTGTTAATTTTCTCAAAGTATGTGGTCCGAGGAGCCAGGTATAACTATAGTTTTGTTTAACATTTAGTAAGATACCATTAAGTATTAATTTCCCAAAGCTGTGGTCTGGGGAGCCAGGCATGTCTAAGGTTCTGTTTAATACTTAGAGAACATGAATAGATGTCATTGAGTGTTAATTTTTCCAAAGTATGTGATCCGAGGAGTCAGGCATTACTAAGGTTTTGTTTAACACTTAGAAAGATACCATTAAGTATTAATTTTCTCAAAGCATATAGTCTAGGGAGCCAGGCATGTCTAAGGTTCTGTTTAATACTTAGAGAAAACGAATAGATGTCATTGAGTGTTAATTTTCCCAAAGTATGTGGTCCGAGGAGCCAGACATAACTAAGGTTCAGTTTAACACTTAGAAAGATACCATTAAGTATTAATTTTCCCAAAACATGTGGTCTGGGGAGCCAAGCATGTCTAAGGTTCTGTTGAATACTTAGAGAAAACGAATAGATGTCATTGAGTGTTAATTTTCCCAAAGTATGTGGTCCGAGGAGCGAGGTATAACTAAAGTTTTGTTTAACATTTAGTAAGATACCATTATGTATTAATTTCCCAAAGCTGTGGTCTGGGGAGCCAGGCATGTCTAAGGTTCTGTTTAATACTTAGAGAAAATGAATAGATGTCATTGAGTGTTAATTTTTCCAAAGCATCTGATCCGAGGAGTCAGGCATTACTAAGGTTTTGTTTAACACTTAGTAAGATACCATTAAGTATTAATTTTCTCAAAGCATATAGTCTAGGGAGCCAGGCATGTCTAAGGTTCTGTTTAATACTTAGAGAAAACGAATAGATGTCATTGAGTGTTAATTTTCCCAAAGTATGTGGTCCGAGGAGCCAGGCAGAACTAAGGTTCTGTTTAACACTTACTAAGATACCATTAAGTATTAATTTTCCTAAAGCATATGGTCTAGGGAGCTAGGCATGCTTAAGGTTCTGTTTAATACATAGAAAAAATGAATAGATGTCATTGAATGTTAATTTTCCCAAAGTGTATGGTCCGAGGAGCCAGACATAACTAAGGTTCTGTTTAACACTTAGAAAGATACCATTAAGTATTAATTTTCCCAAAACATGTGGTCTGGGGAGCCAAGCATGTCTAAGGTTCTGTTGAATACTTAGAAAAAATGAATAGATGTTATTGAGTGTTAATTTTTCCAAAGAATGTGGTCCGAGGAGCCAGGCATAACTAAGGTTCTGTTTAACACTTAGAAAGATACCATTAAGTATTACTTTTCCCTAAGCATGTGGTTTGGAGAAACAGGCATGTCTAAGGTTCTGCTTAATACTTAGAGAAAATGAATAGATGTCATTGAGTGTTAATTTTCCCAAAGAATGTGGTCCGAGGAGCCAGGCATAACTGAGGTTCTGTTTAACACTTAGAAAGATACCATTAAGTATTAATTTTCCCTAAGCATGTGGTTTGGGGAGACAGGCATGTCTAAGGTTCTGCTTAATACTTAGAAAAAATGAATAGATGTCATTGAGTGTTAATTTTCCCAAAGTATGTGGTTCGAGGAGTCAGGCATAACTATGGTTCTGTTTAACACTTTGTAAGATATCACTAATTATTAATTTTCTCAAAGCTTATGGTTTGGGGAGCTAGGCATGTCTAAGGCTCTGTTTAATACTTAGAGAAAATGAATAGATGTCATTGAGTGTTAATTTTCCCGAAGTATGTGGTCCGAGGAGCCAGGTATAACTAAAGTTTTGTTTAACATTTAGTAAGATACCATTAAGTATTAATTTCCCAAAGCTATGGTCTTGGGAGCCAGGCATGTCTAAGGTTCTATTTAATACTTAGAGAAAATGAATAGATGTCATTGAGTGTTAATTTTTCCAAAGTATGCGATCCGAGGAGTCAGGCATTACTAAGGTTTTCTTTAACACTTAGTAAGATACCATTAAGTATTAATTTTCTCAAAGCATATAGTCTAGGGAGCCAGGCATGTCTAAGGTTTTGTTTAATACTTAGAGAAAACGAATAGATGTCATTGAGTGTTAATTTTCCCAAAGTATGTGGTCCGAGGAGCCAGGCAGAACTAAGGTTCTGTTTAACACTTACTAAGATACCATTAAGTATTAATTTTCCTAAAGCATATGGTCTAGGGAGCTAGGCATGCTTAAGGTTCTGTTTAATACTTAGAAAAAATGAATAGATGTCATTGAATGTTAATTTTCCCAAAGTGTATGGTCCGAGGAGCCAGACATAACTAAGGTTCTGTTTAACACTTAGAAAGATACCATTAAGTATTAATTTTCCCAAAACATGTGGTCTGGGGAGCCAAGCATGTCTAAGGTTCTGTTGAATACTTAGAAAAAATGAATAGATGTTATTGAGTGTTAATTTTTCCAAAGAATGTGGTCCGAGGAGCCAGGCATAACTAAGGTTCTGTTTAACACTTAGAAAGATACCATTAAGTATTAATTTTCCCTAAGCATGTGGTTTGGAGAAACAGGCATGTCTAAGGTTCTGCTTAATACTTAGAGAAAATGAATAGATGTCATTGAGTGTTAATTTTCCCAAAGAATGTGGTCCGAGGAGCCAGGCATAACTGAGGTTCTGTTTAACACTTAGAAAGATACCATTAAGTATTAATTTTCCCTAAGCATGTGGTTTGGGGAGACAGGCATGTCTAAGGTTCTGCTTAATACTTAGAAAAAATGAATAGATGTCATTGAGTGTTAATTTTCCCAAAGTATGTGGTTCGAGGAGTCAGGCATAACTAAGGTTCTGTTTAACACTTTGTAAGATATCACTAATTATTAATTTTCTCAAAGCTTGTGGTTTGGGGAGCTAGGCATGTCTAAGGCTCTGTTTAATACTTAGAGAAAATGAATAGATGTCATTGAGTGTTAATTTTCCCGAAGTATGTGGTCCGAGGAGCCAGGTATAACTAAAGTTTTGTTTAACATTTAGTAAGATACCATTAAGTATTAATTTCCCAAAGCTATGGTCTTGGGAGCCAGGCATGTCTAAGGTTCTATTTAATACTTAGAGAAAATGAATAGATGTCATTGAGTGTTAATTTTTCCAAAGTATGCGATCCGAGGAGTCAGGCATTACTAAGGTTTTCTTTAACACTTAGTAAGATACCATTAAGTATTAATTTTCTCAAAGCATATAGTCTAGGGAGCCAGGCATGTCTAAGGTTCTGTTTAATACTTAGAGAAAATGAATAGATGTCATTGAGTGTTAATTTTCCCAAAGTATGCGGTCCGAGGAGCTAGGCATAACCAAGGTTCTGTTTAACACTTAGTAAGATACCATTAAATATTAATTTCCCAAAGCTGTGGTCTGGGGAGCCAGGCATGTCTAAGGTTCTGTTTAATACATAGAGAAAATGAATAGATGTCATTGCGTGTTAATTTTCTCAAAGTATGTGGTCCGAGGAGCCAGGTATAACTATAGTTTTGTTTAACATTTAGTAAGATACCATTAAGTATTAATTTCCCAAAGCTGTGGTCTGGGGAGCCAGGCATGTCTAAGGTTCTGTTTAATACTTAGAGAAAATGAATAGATGTCATTGAGTGTTAATTTTTTCAAAGTATGTGATCCGAGGAGTCAGGCATTACTAAGGTTTTGTTTAACACTTAGTAAGATACCATTAAGTATTAATTTTCTAAAAGCATATGGTCTAGGGAGCCAGGCATGTCTAAGGTTCTGTTTAATACTTAGAGAAAACGAATAGATATCATTGAGTGTTAATTTTCCCAAAGTATGTGGTCCGAGGAGCCAGGCATAACTAAGGTTCTGTTTAACACTTAGTAGGATACCATTAAGTATTAATTTCGCAAAGCTGTGGTCTGGGGAGCCAGGCATGTCCAAGGTTCTGTTTAATACTTAGAGAAAATGAATAAATGTCATTGAGTGTTAATTTTCCCAAAGTATGTGGTCCAAGGAGCCAGGCATAACTAAGGTTCTGTTTAACACTTAGAAAGATACCATTAAGTATTAATTTTCCCAAAACATGTGGTCTGGGGAGCGAAGCATGTCTAAGGTTCTGTTGAATACTTAGAAAAAACGAATAGATGTTATTGAGTGTTAATTTTTCCAAAGAATGTGGTCCGAGGAGCCAGGCATAACTAAGGTTCTGTTTAACACTTAGAAAGATACCATTAAGTATTAATTTTCCCTAAGCATGTGGTTTGGAGAGACAGGCATGTCTAAGGTTCTGCTTAATACTTAGAGAAAATGAATAGATGTCATTGAGTGTTAATTTTCCCAAAGAATGTGGTCCGAGGAGCCAGGCATAACTAAGGTTCTGTTTAACACTTAGTAAGATACCATTAAGTATTAATTTTCCCAAAGCATATGGTCTAGGGAGCAAGGCATGTCTAAGGTTCTGTGTAATACTTAGAAAAAATGAATAGATGTCATTGAGTGTTAATTTTCCCAAAGTATGTGGTCCGAGGAGCCAGGTATAACTAAAGTTTTGTTTAACATTTAGTAAGATACCATTAAGTATTAATTTCCCAAAGCTGTGGTCTGGGGAGCCAGGCATGTCTAAGGTTCTGTTTAATACTTAGAGAACATCAATAGATGTCAATGAGTGTTAATTTTTCCAAAGTATGTGATCCGAGGAGTCAGGCATTACTAAGGTTTTGTTTAACACTTAGAAAGATACCATTAAGTATTAATTTTCTCAAAGCATATAGTCTAGGGAGCCAGGCATGTCTAAGGTTCTGTTTAATACTTAGAGAAAACGAATAGATGTCATTGAGTGTTAATTTTCCCAAAGTATGTGGTCCGAGGAGCCAGGTATAACTAAAGTTTTGTTTAACATTTAGTAAGATACCATTAAGTATTAATTTCCCAAAGCTGTGGTCTGGGGAGCCAGGCATGTCCAAGGTTCTGTTTAATACTTAGAGAAAATGAATAAATGTCATTGAGTGTTAATTTTCCCAAAGTATGTGGTCCAAGGAGCCAGGCATAACTAAGGTTCTGTTTAACACTTAGAAAGATACCATTAAGTATTAATTTTCCCAAAACATGTGGTCTGGGGAGCCAAGCATGTCTAAGGTTCTGTTGAATACTTAGAAAAAATGAATAGATGTTATTGAGTGTTAATTTTTCCAAAGAATGTGGTCCGAGGAGCCAGGCATAACTAAGGTTCTGTTTAACACTTAGAAAGATACCATTAAGTATTAATTTTCCCTAAGCATGTGGTTTGGAGAGACAGACATATCTAAGGTTCTGCTTAATACTTAGAGAAAATGAATAGATGTCATTGAGTGTTAATTTTCCCAAAGAATCTGGTCCGAGGAGCCAGGCATAACTAAGGTTCTGTTTAACACAGAGTAAGATACCATTAAGTATTAATTTTCCCAAAGCATATGGTCTAGGGAGCAAGGCATGTCTAAGGTTCTGTTTAATACTTAGAAAAAAAGAATAGATGTCATTGAGTGTTTATTTTCCCAAAGTATGTGGTCCGAGGAGCCAGGTATAACTAAAGTTTTGTTTAACATTTAGTAAGATACCATTAAGTATTAATTTCCCAAAGCTGTGGTCTGGGGAGCCAGGCATGTCTAAGTTTCTGTTTAATACTTAGAGAACATGAATAGATGTCATTGAGTGTTAATTTTTCCAAAGTATGTGATCCGAGGAGTCAGGCATTACTAAGGTTTTGTTTAACACTTAGAAAGATACCATTAAGTATTAATTTTCTCAAAGCATATAGTCTAGGGAGCCAGGCATGTCTAAGGTTCTGTTTAATACTTAGAGAAAACGAATAGATGTCATTGAGTGTTAATTTTCCCAAAGTATGTGGTCCGAGGAGCCAGGCAGAACTAAGGTTCTGTTTAACACTTACTAAGATACCATTAAGTATTAATTTTCCCAAAGTATATGGTCTAGGGAGCTAGGCATGTTTAAGGTTCTGTTTAATACTTAGAAAAAATGAATAGATGTCATTGAGTGTTAATTTTCCCAAAGTGTATGGTCCGAGGAGCCAGACATAACTAAGGTTCTGTTTAACACTTAGAAAGATACCATTAAGTATTAATTTTCCAAAAACATGTGGTCTGGGGAGCCAAGCATGTCTAAGGTTCTGTTGAATACTTAGAAAAAATGAATAGATGTTATTGAGTATTAATTTTTCCAAAGAATGTGGTCCGAGGAGCCAGGCATAACTAAGGTTCTGTTTAAAACTTAGAAAGATACCATTAAGTATTAATTTTCCCTAAGCATGTGGTTTGGAGAGACAGGCATGTCTAAGGTTCTACTTAATACTTAGAGAAAATGAATAGATGTCATTGAGTGTTAATTTTCCCAAAGAATGTGGTCCGAGGAGCCAGGCATAACTGAGGTTCTGTTTAACACTTAGAAAGATACCATTAAGTATTAATTTTCCCTAAGCATGTGGTTTGGGGAGACAGGCATGTCTAAGGTTCTGCTTAATACTTAGAAAAAATGAATAGATGTCATTGAGTGTTAATTTTCCCAAAGTATGTGGTTCAAGGAGTCAGGCATAACTAAGGTTCTGTTTAACACTTTGTAAGATATCACTAATTATTAATTTTCTCAAAGCTTATGGTTTGGGGAGCTAGGCATGTCTAAGGCTCTGTTTAATACTTAGAGAAAATGAATAGATGTCATTGAGTGTTAATTTTCCCGAAGTATGTGGTCCGAGGAGCCAGGTATAACTAAAGTTTTGTTTAACATTTAGTAAGATACCATTAAGTATTAATTTCCCAAAGCTATGGTCTTGGGAGCCAGGCATGTCTAAGGTTCTGTTTAATACTTAGAGAAAATGAATAGATGTCATTGAGTGTTAATTTTTCCAAAGTATGCGATCCGAGGAGTCAGGCATTACTAAGGTTTTCTTTAACACTTAGTAAGATACCATTAAGTATTAATTTTCTCAAAGCATATAGTCTAGGGAGCCAGGCATGTCTAAGGTTCTGTTTAATACTTAGAGAAAATGAATAGATGTCATTGAGTGTTAATTTTCCCAAAGTATGTGGTCCGAGGAGCTAGGCATAACTAAGGTTCTGTTTAACACTTAGTAAGATACCATTAAATATTAATTTCCCAAAGCTGTGGTCTGGGGAGCCAGGCATGTCTAAGGTTCTGTTTAATACATAGAGAAAATGAATAGATGTCATTGCGTGTTAATTTTCTCAAAGTATGTGGTCCGAGGAGCCAGGTATAACTATAGTTTTGTTTAACATTTAGTAAGATACCATTAAGTATTAATTTCCCAAAGCTGTGGTCTGGGGAGCCAGGCATGTCTAAGGTTCTGTTTAATACTTAGAAAAAATGAATAGATGCCATTGATTGTTAATTTTTCCAAAGTATGTGGTCCGAGGAGCCAGGCATAACTAAGGTTCTGTTTAACACTTAGAAGGATACCATTAAGTATTAATTTTCCCAAAACATGTGGTCTGGGGAGCCAAGCGTGTCTAAGGTTCTGTTGAATACTTCGAAAAAATGAATAGATGTCATTGAGTGTTAATTTTCCCAAAGTATGTGGTCCGAGGAGCCGGGCATAACTAAGGTTCTGCTTAACATTTAGTAAGATACCACTAAGTATTAATTTTCTCAAAGCATATGGTTTGGGGAGCTAGGCATGTCTAAGGTTCTGTTTAATACTTAGAGAAAATGAATAGATGTCATTGAGTGTTAATTTTCCCAAAGTATGTGGTCCGCGGAGCCGGGTATAACTAAAGTTTTGTTTAACATTTAGTAAGATACCATTATGTATTAATTTCCCAAAGCTGTGGTCTGGGGAGCCAGGCATGTCTAAGGTTCTGTTTAATAATTAGAAAAAATGAATAGATGTCATTGGGTATTAATTTTTCCAAAGAATGTGGTCCGAGGAGCCAGGCATAACTAAGGTTCTGTTTAACACTTAGAAAGATACCATTAAGTATTAATTTTCCCTAAGCATGTGGTTTGGGGAGACAGGCATGTCTAAGGTTCTATTTAATACTTAGAGAAAATGAATAGATATCATTGAGTGTTAATTTTTCCAAAGTATGTGGTCCGAGGAGCTAGACATAACTAAGGTTCTGTTTAACACTTACTAAGATACCATTAAGTATTAATTTTCCCAAAGCATAAGGTCTTGGGAGCTAGGTATGTTTAAGGTTCTGTTTAATACTTAGAAAAAATGAATAGATGTCATTGAGTGTTAATTTTCCCAAAGTATATGGTCCGAGGAGCCAGACATAACTAAGGTTCTGTTTAACACTTAGAAAGATACCATTAAGTATTAATTTTCCCAAAACATGTGGTCTGGGGAGCCAAGCGTGTCTAAGGTTCTGTTGACTACTTCGAAAAAATGAATAGATGTCATTGAGGGTTAATTTTCCCAAAGCATGTGGTCCGAGGAGCCAGGCATAACTAAGGTTCTGCTTAACATTTAGTAAGATACCACTAATTATTAATTTTCTCAAAGCATATGGTTTGGGAAGCTAGGCATCTCCAAGGTTCTGTTTAATACTTAGAGAAAATGAATAGATGTCATTGAGTGTTAATTTTCCCAAAGTATGTGGTCCGAGGAGCTAGGCATAACTAAGGTTCTGTTTAACACTTAGTAAGATACCATTAAATATTAATTTCCCAAAGCTGTGGTCTGGGGAGCCAGACATGTCTAAGGTTCTGTTTAATACATAGAGAAAATGAATAGATGTCATTGCGTGTTAATTTTCTCAAAGTATGTGGTCCGAGGAGCCAGGTATAACTAAAGTTTTGTTTAACATTTAGTAAGATACCATTAAGTATTAATTTCCCAAAGCTGTGGTCTGGGGAGCCAGGCATGTCTAAGGTTCTGTTTAATACTTAGAAAAAATGAATAGATGTCATTGATTGTTAATTTTTCCAAAGTATGTGGTCCGAGGAGCCAGGCATAACTAAGGTTCTGTTTAACACTTAGAAGGATACCATTAAGTATTAATTTTCCCAAAACATGTGGTCTGGGGAGCCAAGCGTGTCTAAGGTTCTGTTGAATACTTCGAAAAAATGAATAGATGTCATTGAGTGTTAATTTTCCCAAAGTATGTGGTCCGAGGAGCCGGGCATAACTAAGGTTCTGCTTAACATTTAGTAAGATACCATTAAGTATTAATTTTCCCAAAGCATATGGTCTAGGGAGCTAGGCATGTTTAAGGTTCTGTTTAATACTTAGAAAAAATGAATAGATGTCATTGAGTGTTAATTTTCCCAAAGTGTATGGTCCGAGGAGCCAGACATAACTAAGGTTCTGTTTAACACTTAGAAAGATACCAATGAGTATTAATTTTCCCTAAGCATGTGGTTTGGGGAGACAGGCATGTCTAAGGTTCTGTTGAATACTTCGAAAAAATGAATAGATGTCATTGAGTGTTAATTTTCCCAAAGTGTGTGGTCCGAGGAGCCAGGCATAACTAAGGTTCTGCTTAACATTTAGTAAGATACCACTAAGTATTAATTTTCTCAAAGCATATTGTTTGGGGAGCTAGGCATGCCTAAGGTTCTGTTTAATACTTAGAGAAAATGAATAGATGTCATTGAGTGTTAATTTTCCCAAAGTATGTGGTCCGTGGAGCCAGGTATAACTAAAGTTTTGTTTAACATTTAGTAAGATACCATTAGGTATTAATTTCCCAAAGCTGTGGTCTGGGGAGCCAGGCATGTCTAAGGATCTGTTTAAAAATTAGAAAAAATGAATAGATGTCATTGGGTGTTAATTTTTCCAAAGAATGTGGTCCGAGGAGCCAGGCATAACTAAGGTTCTGTTTAACAATTAGAAAGATACCATTAAGTATTAATTTTCCCTAAGCATGTGGTTTGGGGAGACAGGCATGTCTAAGGTTCTATTTAATACTTAGAGAAAATGAATAGATATCATTGAGTGTTAATTTTTCCAAAGTATGTGGTCCGAGGAGCTAGGCATAACTAAGGTTCTGTTTAACACTTACTAAGATACCATTAAGTATTAATTTTCCCAAAGCATAAGGTCTAGGGAGCTAGGTATGTTTAAGGTTCTGTTTAATACTTAGAAAAAATGAATAGATGTGATTGAGTGTTAATTTTCCCAAAGTATATGGTCCGAGGAGCCAGACATAACTAAGGTTCTGTTTAACACTTAGAAAGATACCATTAAGTATTAATTTTCCCAAAACATGTGGTCTGGGGAGCCAAGCGTGTCTAAGGTTCTGTTGACTACTTCGAAAAAATGAATAGATGTCATTGAGGGTT
The DNA here is from genome assembly GCA_028535905.1 of Quercus berberidifolia. Lineage (NCBI taxonomy): Eukaryota > Viridiplantae > Streptophyta > Magnoliopsida > Fagales > Fagaceae > Quercus > Quercus berberidifolia. The sequence goes on along the minus strand of JAPQVW010000002.1, from coordinate 73,634,278 downwards.
AATTTTCCCAAAGCATGTGGTCCGAGGAGCCAGGCATAACTAAGGTTCTGCTGAACATTTAGTAAGATACCACTAAGTATTAATTTTCTCAAAGCATATGGTTTGGGGAGCTAGGCATCTCCAAGGTTCTGTTTAATACTTAGAGAAAATGAATAGATGTCATTGAGTGTTAATTTTCCCAGAGTATGTGGTCCGAGGAGCCAGGTATAACTAAAGTTTTGTTTAACATTTAGTAAGATACCACTAAGTATTAATTTTCTCAAAGCTTATGGTTTGGGGAGCTAGGCATGTCGAAGGTTCTGTTTAATAATTAGAGAAAATGAATAGATGTCATTGAGTGTTAATTTTCCCAAAGTATGTGGTCCGGGGAGCCAGGTATAACAAAAGTTTTGTTGAACATTTAGTAACATACCATTAAGTATTAATTTCCCAAAGCTGTGGTCTGGGGAGCCAGGCATGTCTAAGGTTTTGTTTAATACTTAGAAAAAATGAATAGATGTCATTGAGTGTTAATTTTTCCAAAGTATGTGGTCCGAGGAGCCTGGCATAACTAAGGTTCTGTTTAACACTTAGTAAGATACCATTAAGTATTAATTTCCCAAAGCATATAGTCTAGGGAGCTAGGCATGTCTAAGGTTCTGTTGAATACTTAGAAAAAATGAATAGATGTCATTGAGTGTTAATTTTCCCGAAGTATGTGGTCCGAGGAGCCAGGTATAACTAAAGTTTTGTTTAACATTTAGTAAGATATCATTAAGTATTAATTTTCTCAAAGCATATGGTTTGGGGAGCTAGGCATGTCTAAGGTTCTGTTTAATACTTAGAGAAAATGAATAGATGTCATTGAGTGTTAATTTTCCCAAAGTATGTGGTCCGAGGAGGAAGGTATAACTAAAGTTTTGATTAACATTTAGTGAGATACCATTAAGTATTAATTTCCCAAAGCTGTGGTCTGGGGAACCAGGCATGTCTAAGGTTCTGTTTAATACTTAGAGGAAATGAATAGATGTCATTGAGTGTTAATTTTTCCAAAGTATGTGGTCCGAGGAGTTAGGCATAACTAAGGTTTTGTTTAACACTTAGTAAGATACCATTAAGTATTAATTTTCCCAAAGCATATAGTCTAGGGAGCAAGGCATGTCTAAGGTTCTATTTAATACTTAGAAAAAATGAATAGATGTCATTGAGTGTCAATTTTCCCGAAGTATGTGGTCCGAGGAGCCAGGTATAACTAAAGTTTTGTTTAACATTTAGTAAGATATCATTAAGTATTAATTTCCCAAAGCTGTGGTCTGGGGAACCAGGCATGTCTAAGGTTCTGTTTAATACTTAGAGGAAATGAATAGATGTCATTGAGTGTTAATTTTCCCAAAGTATGTGGTCCGAGGAGGCAGGTATAACTAAAGTTTTGTTTAACATTTAGTAAGATATCATTAAGTATTAATTTTCTCAAAGCATATGGTTTCGGGAGCTAGGCATGTCTAAGGTTCTGTTTAATACTTAGAGAAAATGAATAGATGTCATTAAGTGTTAATTTTCCCAAAGTATGTGGTCCGAGGAGCCTGGCATAACTAAGGTTCTGTTTAACACTTAGTAAGATACCATTAAGTATTAATTTCCCAAAGCATATAGTCTAGGGAGCTAGGCATGTCTAAGGTTCTGTTGAATACTTAGAAAAAATGAATAGATGTCATTGAGTGTTAATTTTCCCGAAGTATGTGGTCCGAGGAGCCAGGTATAACTAAAGTTTTGTTTAACATTTAGTAAGATATCATTAAGTATTAATTTTCTCAAAGCATATGGTTTGGGGAGCTAGGCATGTCTAAGGTTCTGTTTAATACTTAGAGAAAATGAATAGATGTCATTGAGTGTTAATTTTCCCAAAGTATGTGGTCCGAGGAGGCAGGTATAACTAAAGTTTTGATTAACATTTAGTGAGATACCATTAAGTATTAATTTCCCAAAGCTGTGGTCTGGGGAACCAGGCATGTCTAAGGTTCTGTTTAATACTTAGAGGAAATGAATAGATGTCATTGAGTGTTAATTTTCCCAAAGTATGTGGTCCGAGGAGGCAGGTATAACTAAAGTTTTGATTAACATTTAGTGAGATACCATTAAGTATTAATTTCCCAAAGCTGTGGTCTGGGGAACCAGGCATGTCTAAGGTTCTGTTTAATACTTAGAGAAAATGAATAGATGTCATTGAGTGTTAATTTTTCCAAAGTATGTGGTCCGAGGAGTTAGGCATAACTAAGGTTTTGTTTAACACTTAGTAAGATACCATTAAGTATTAATTTTCCCAAAGCATATAGTCTAGGGAGCTAGGCATGTCTAAGGTTCTGTTTAATACTTTGAAAAAATGAATAGATTTCATTGAGTGTTAGTTTTCCCAAAGTATGTGGTCTGAGGAGCCAGGCATAACTAAGGTTCTGTTTAACACTTAGTAAGATACCACTAAGCATTAATTTTCGCAAAGCATATGGTTTGGGGAGCTAGGCATGTCTAAGGTTCTGTTTAATAATTAGAGAAAATGAATAAATGTCATTGAGTGTTAATTTTCCCAAAGTATGTGGTCCGGGGAGTCAGGTATAACTAAAGTTTTGTTGAACATTTAGTAAGATACCATTAAGTATTAATTTCCCAAAGCTGTGGTCTGGGGAGCCAGGCATGTCTAAGGTTCTGTTTAATACTTAGAAAAAATGAATAGATGTCATTGAGTGTTAATTTTCCCAAAGTATGTGGTCCGAGGATCCAAGCATAACTAAGGTTCTGTTGAACACTTCGAAAGATACCATTAAGTATTAATTTTCCCAAAGCATGTGGTTTGGGGAGGCAAGCATGTCTAAGGTTCTGCTTAATACTTTGAAAAAATGAATTGATATCATTGAGTGTAAATTTTCCCAAAGTATGTGCTTCGAGGAGCCAGGTATAACAGAAGTTTTGTTTAATATTTAGTATGATACCATTCAGTATTAATTTCCCAAAGCATGTGGTCTGGGGAGCCAGGCATGTCTAAGGTTTTGTTTAATACTTAGAAATAATGAATAGATGTCATTGAGTGTAAATTTTCCCAAAGTATGTGGTCCGAGGAGCCAGACATAACTAAAGTTCTGTTTAACACTTAGTAAGATACCATTAAGTATTAATTTTCCCAAAGCATGTGGTCTGGGGAGTAACGCATATTTATGGTTCTGTTTAATACTTAGAAAAAATGAATAGATGTCATTGAGTGTTAATTTTCCCAAAGTATGTGGTCCGAGGAGCCAGACATAACTAAAGTTGTGTTTAACACTTAGAAAGATACCATTAAGTATTAATTTTCCCAAAACATGTGGTCTGGGGAGCCAGTCATGTCTAAAGTTTTGTTTAATACTTAGAGAAAATGAATAGATGTCATTGACTATTAATTTTGCCAAAGTATGTGGTCCGAGGAGCCAGGCATAACTAAGGTTTTGTTTAACACTTAGTAAAATACCATTAAGTATTAATTTCTCCAAAGCATGTGGTCTGGGGAGTCACGCATGTTTAAGGTTCTGTTTAATACTTAGAAAAAATGAATAGATGTCATTGGGTGTTAATTTTCTCAAAGTATGTGGTCCGAGGAGCCAGACATAACTAAAGTTCTGTTTAACACTTAGCAAGATATCATTAAGTATTAATTTTCTCAAAGCATATGGTTTGGGGTGCTAGGCATGTCTAAGCTTCTGTTTAATACTTAGAGAAAATGAATAGATGTCATTGAGTGTTAATTTTCCCAAAGTATGTGGTCCGGGGAGCCAGGCATAACTAAGGTTTTGTTTAACACTTAGTAAAATACCATTAAGTATTAATTTCTCCAAAGCATGTGGTCTGGGGAGTCACGCATGTTTAAGGTTCTGTTTAATAATTAGAGAAAATGAATAAATGTCATTGAGTGTTAATTTTCCCAAAGTATGTGGTCCGGGGAGTCAGGTATAACTAAAGTTTTGTTGAACATTTAGTAACATACCATTAAGTATTAATTTCCCAAAGCTGTAGTCTGGGGAGCCAGGCATGTCTAAGGTTCTGTTTAATACTTAGAAAAAATGAATAGATGTCATTGAGTGTTAATTTTTCCAAAGTATGTGGTCCGAGGAGCCAGGCATAACTAAGGTTCTGTTTAACACTTAGTAAGATACCATTAAGTATTAATTTCCTAAAGCATATAGTCCAGGGAGCTAGGCATGTCTAAGTTTCTGTTTAATACTTAGAAAAAATGAATAGATGTCATTGAGTGTTAATTTTCCCGAAGTATGTGGTCCGAGGAGCCAGGTATAACTAAAGTTTTGTTTAACATTTAGTAAGATATCATTAAGTATTAATTTTCTCAAAGCATATGGTTTGGGGAGCTAGGCATGTCTAAGTTTCTGTTTAATACTTAGAGAAAATGAATAGATGTCATTGAGTGTTAATTTTCCCAAAGTATGTGGTCCGAGGAGCCAGGTATAACTAAAGTTTTGTTTAACGTTTAGTGAGATACCATTAAGTATTAATTTCCCAAAGCTGTGGTCTGGGGAACCAGGCATGTCTAAGGTTCTGTTTAATACTTAGAGAAAATGAATAGATGTCATTGAGTGTTAATTTTTCCAAAGTATGTGGTCCGAGGAGTTACGCATAACTAAGGTTTTGTTTAACACTTAGCAAGATACCATTAAGTATTAATTTTCCCAAAGCATATAGTCTAGGGAGTTAGGCATGTCTAAGGTTCTGTTTAATACTTTGAAAAAATGAATAGATGTCATTGAGTGTTAGTTTTCCCAAAGTATGTGGTCTGAGGAGCCAGGCATAACTAAGGTTCTGTTTAACACTTAGTAAGATACCACTAAGCATTAATTTTCTCAAAGCATATGGTTTGGGGAGCTAGGCATGTCTAATGTTCTGTTTAATAATTAGAGAAAATGAATAGATGTCATTGAGTGTTAATTTTCCCAAAGTATGTGGTCCGGGGAGCCAGGTATAACTAAAGTTTTGTTGAACATTTAGTAAGATAGCATTAAGTATTAATTTCCCAAAGCTGTGGTCTGGGGAGCCAGGCATGTCTAAGGTTCTGTTTAATACTTAGAAAAAATGAATAGATGTCATTGAGTGTTAATTTTTCAAAAGTATGTGGTCCGAGGAGCCAGGCATAACTAAGGTTCTGTTTAACACTTAGTAAGATACCATTAAGTATTAATTTCCCAAAGCTGTGGTCTGGTGAGCCAGGCATGTCTATTGTTCTCTTTAATGCTTAGAAAAAGTGAATAGATGACATTGAGTGTTAATTTTTCCAAACTATGTGGTCCGAGGAGTCAGGCATAACAAAGGTTCTGTTTAACACTTAGTAAGATACCACTAAGCATTAATTTTCTCAAAGCATATGGTTTGGGGAGCTAGGCATGTCTAAGGTTCTGTTTAATAATTAGAGAAAATGAATAGATGTCATTGAGTGTTATATTTCCCAAAGTATGTGCTCCGAGGAGCCAGGTATAACAGAAGTTTTGTTTAATATTTAGTACGATACCATTCAGTATTAATTTCCCAAAGCATGTGGTCTGGGGAGCCAGGCATGTCTAAGGTTTTGTTTAATACTTAGAAAAAATGAATAGATGTCATTGAGTGTAAATTTTCCCAAAGTATGTGGTCCGAGGAGCCAGACATAACTAAAGTTCTGTTTAACACTTAGTAAGATACCATTAAGTATTAATTTTCCCAAAGCATGTGGTCTGGGGAGTCACGCATGTTTATGGTTCTGTTTAATACTTAGAAAAAATGAATAGATGTCATTGAGTGTTAATTTTCCCAAAGTATGTGGTCCGAGGAGCCAGACATAACTAAAGTTGTGTTTAACACTTAGAAAGATACCATTAAGTATTAATTTTCCCAAAACATGTGGTCTGGGGAGCCAGTCATGTCTAAAGTTTTGTTTAATACTTAGAGAAAATGAATAGATGTCATTGACTATTAATTTTCCCAAAGTATGTGGTCCGAGGAGCCAGGCATAACTAAGGTTTTGTTTAACACTTAGTAAAATACCATTAAGTATTAATTTTCCCAAAGCATGTGGTCTGGGGAGTCAGGCATGTTTAAGGTTCTGTTTAATACTTAGAAAAAATGAATAGATGTCATTGGGTGTTAATTTTCTCAAAGTATGTGGTCCGAGGAGCCAGACATAACTAAAGTTCTGTTTAACACTTAGCAAGATATCATTAAGTATTAATTTTCTCAAAGCATATGGTTTGGGGTGCTAGGCATGTCTAAGCTTCTGTTTAATACTTAGAGAAAATGAATAGATGTCATTGAGTGTGAATTTTCCCAAACTATGTGGTCCGAGGAGCCAGGTATAACTAAAGTTTTGTTTAACATTTAGTAAGATACCACTAAGTATTAATTTTCTCAAAGCATATGGTTTGGGGAGCTAGGCATGTCTAAGGTTCTGTTTAATAATTAGAGAAAATGAATAGATGTCATTGAGTGTTAATTTTCCCAAAGTATGTGGTCCGGGGAGCCAGGTATAACTAAAGTTTTGTTGAACATTTAGTAACATACCATTAAGTATTAATTTCCCAAAGCTGTAGTCTGGGGAGCCAGGCATGTCTAAGGTTCTGTTTAATACTTAGAAAAAATGAATAGATGTCATTGAGTGTTAATTTTTCCAAAGTATGTGGTCCGAGGAGCCAGGCATAACTAAGGTTCTGTTTAACACTTAGTAAGATACCATTAAGTATTAATTTCCTAAAGCATATAGTCCAGGGAGCTAGGCATGTCTAAGGTTCTGTTTAATACTTAGAAAAAATGAATAGATGTCATTGAGTGTTAATTTTCCCGAAGTATGTGGTCCGAGGAGCCAGGTATAACTAAAGTTTTGTTTAACATTTAGTAAGATATCATTAAGTATTAATTTTCTCAAAGCATATGGTTTGGGGAGCTAGGCATGTCTAAGGTTCTGTTTAATACTTAGAGAAAATGAATAGATGTCATTGAGTGTTAATTTTCCCAAAGTATGTGGTCCGAGGAGCCAGGTATAACTAAAGTTTTGTTTAACGTTTAGTGAGATACCATTAAGTATTAATTTCCCAAAGCTGTGGTCTGGGGAACCAGGCATGTCTAAGGTTCTGTTTAATACTTAGAGAAAATGAATAGATGTCATTGAGTGTTAATTTTTCCAAAGTATGTGGTCCGAGGAGTTAGGCATAACTAAGGTTTTGTTTAACACTTAGCAAGATACCATTAAGTATTAATTTTCATAAAGCATATAGTCTAGGGAGCTAGGCATGTCTAAGGTTCTGTTTAATACTTTGAAAAAATGAATAGATGTCATTGAGTGTTAGTTTTCCCAAAGTATGTGGTCTGAGGAGCCAGGCATAACTAAGGTTCTGTTTAACACTTAGTAAGATACCACTAAGCTTTAATTTTCTCAAAGCATATGGTTTGGGGAGCTAGGCATGTCTAATGTTCTGTTTAATAATTAGAGAAAATGAATAGATGTCATTGAGTGTTAATTTTCCCAAAGTATGTGGTCCGGGGAGCCAGGTATAACTAAAGTTTTGTTGAACATTTAGTAAGATAGCATTAAGTATTAATTTCCCAAAGCTGTGGTCTGGGGAGCCAGGCATGTCTAAGGTTCTGTTTAATACTTAGAAAAAATGAATAGATGTCATTGAGTGTTAATTTTTCCAAAGTATGTGGTCCGAGGAGCCAGGCATAACTAAGGTTCTGTTTAACACTTAGTAAGATACCATTAAGTATTAATTTCCCAAAGCTGTGGTCTGGTGAGCCAGGCATGTCTATTGTTCTCTTTAATGCTTAGAAAAAGTGAATAGATGACATTGAGTGTTAATTTTTCCAAACTATGTGGTCCGAGGAGTCAGGCATAACAAAGGTTCTGTTTAACACTTAGTAAGATACCACTAAGCATTAATTTTCTCAAAGCATATGGTTTGGGGAGCTAGGCATGTCTAAGGTTCTGTTTAATAATTAGAGAAAATGAATAGATGTCATTGAGTGTTATTTTTCCCAAAGTATGTGCTCCGAGGAGCCAGGTATAACAGAAGTTTTGTTTAATATTTAGTACGATACCATTCAGTATTAATTTCCCAAAGCATGTGGTCTGGGGAGCCAGGCATGTCTAAGGTTTTGTTTAATACTTAGAAAAAATGAATAGATGTCATTGAGTGTAAATTTTCCCAAACTATGTGGTCCGAGGAGCCAGACATAACTAAAGTTCTGTTTAACACTTAGTAAGATACCATTAAGTATTAATTTTCCCAAAGCATGTGGTCTGGGGAGTCACGCATGTTTATGGTTCTGTTTAATACTTAGAAAAAATGAATAGATGTCATTGAGTGTTAATTTTCCCAAAGTATGTGGTCCGAGGAGCCAGACATAACTAAAGTTGTGTTTAACACTTAGAAAGATACCATTAAGTATTAATTTTCCCAAAACATGTGGTCTGGGGAGCCAGTCATGTCTAAAGTTTTGTTTAATACTTAGAGAAAATGAATAGATGTCATTGACTATTAATTTTCCCAAAGTATGTGGTCCGAGGAGCCAGGCATAACTAAGGTTTTGTTTAACACTTAGTAAAATACCATTAAGTATTAATTTTTCCAAAGCATGTGGTCTGGGGAGTCAGGCATGTTTAAGGTTCTGTTTAATACTTAGAAAAAATGAATAGATGTCATTGGGTGTTAATTTTCTCAAAGTATGTGGCCCGTGGAGCCAGACATAACTAAAGTTCTGTTTAACACTTAGCAAGATACCATTAAGTATTAATTTTCCCAAAGCATGTGGTCTGGGGAGTCAGGCATGTTTAAGGTTCTGTTTAATACTTAGAAAAAATGAATAGATGTCATTGAGTGTAAATTTTCCCAAAGTATGTGGTCCGAGGAGCCAGACATAACTAAAGTTCTGTTTAACACTTAGTAAGATACCATTAAGTATTAATTTTCACAAAGCATGTGGTCTGGGGAGTCACGCATGTTTATGGTTCTGTTTAATACTTAGAAAAAATGAATAGATGTCATTGAGTGTTAATTTTCCCAAAGTATGTGGTCCGAGGAGCCAGACATAACTAAAGTTGTGTTTAACACTTAGAAAGATACCATTAAGTATTAATTTTCCCAAAACATGTGGTCTGGGAAGCCAGACTTGTCTAAGGTTCAGTTTAATACTTAGAAAAAATGTGTAGATGTCATTGAGTGTTAATTTTCCCAACGTAAATGGTCTGAAGAGCCAGACATAACTAAGGTTCTGTTTAAAACTTAGAAAGATACCATTAAGCATTAATTTTCCCAAAACATGTGGTTTGGGGAGCCAGCCCTGTCTAAGGTTCTGTTTAATACTTAGAAAAAATGAATAGATTTCATTGAGCGTTAATTTTTCCAAAGTATGTGGTCCGAGGAGCCAGGCATATCTAAAGTTCTGTTTAACACTTAGTAACATGCCATTAAGTATTAATTTTCCCAAAGCTTGTGGTCTGGGGAGTCAAGCATGTTTAAGGTTCTGTTTAATACTTAGAAAAAATGAATAGATGTCATTGTGTGTTAATTTTCCCAAAGTATGTGGCCTGTGGAGCCAGACATAACTAATGTTCTGTTTAACACTTAGTAAGATACCATTAAGTATTAATTTTCCCAAAGCATGTGGTCTGTGGAGTCAGGCATGTTTAAGGTTTTGTTTAATACTTAAAAAAAATGAATAGATGTCATTGAGTGTTAATTTTCCCAAAGTATGTGGTCCGAGGAGCCAAGCATAATTAAGGTTCTGCTTAACACCTAGAAGGATACCATTAAATATTAATTTTCCCAAAGCATGTGATCTGGGGAGTCAGGCATATTTAAGGTTCTGTTTTATACTTACAAAAAATGAATAGATGTCATTGAGTGTTAATTTTCCCAAAGTATGTGGTCCGAGGAGCCAGACATAACTAAAGTTCTGTTTAACACTTAGTAAGATACCATTAAGTATTAATTTTCCCATAGCATGTGGTCTGGGGAGTCAGGCATGTTTAAGGTTCTGTTTAATACCTAGAAAAAAAATGAATAGATGTCATTGAGTGTTAATTTTCCCAAAGTATGTGATCCGAGGAGCCAAGCATAACTAAGGTTCTGTTTAACACTTAGAAAGATACCATTAAGTATTAATTTTCGTAAAGCATGTGGTCTGGGGAGCCAGGCATGTCTAAGGTTCTGCTTAATACTTAGAAAAAATGAATAGATGTCATTGAGTGTTAATTTTCCCAAAGTATGTGGTCCGAGGAGCCAGGTATAACTAAAGTTTTATTTAACATTTTGTAAGATACCGTTAAGTATTAATTTTCCAAAGCATGTGGTCTAGGGAGCCAGGCATGTCTAAGGTTCTGTTTAATACTAAGAAAAAATGAATAGATGTCATTGAGTGTTACTTTTCCCAAAGTATGTGGTCCGAGGAGCCAGGTATAACTAAAGTTTTGTTTAACATTTAGTAAGATACCGTTAAGTATTAATTTCCCGAAGCTTGTGGTCTAGGGAGCCAGGCATGTCTAAGGTTCTGTTTTATACTTACAAAAAATGAATAGATGTCATTGAGTGTTAATTTTTCCAAAGTATGTGGTCCGAGGAGCCAGGCATAACTAAGGTTCTGTTTAACACTTAGTAATATATCATTAAGTATTAATTTTCCGAAAGTATATGGTCTGGGGAGTCAGGCATGTTTATGGTTCTGTTTAATGCTTAGAAAAAATGAATAGATGTCATTGAGTGTTAATTTTCCCAAAGTATGTGGTCCGAGGAGCCGGACATAACTAAAGTTCTGTTTAACACTTAGTAAGATACCAGTAAGTATTAATTTTCCCAAAACATGTGGTCTGGAGAGCCAGGCATGTCTAAGGTTCTGTTTAATACTTAGAAAAAATGAATAGATGTCATTGAGTGTTAATTTTTCCAAAGTATGTGGTCCGAGGAGCCAGGCATAACTATGGTTCTGTTTAATACTTTATAAAATATCATTAAATATTAATTTTCCCAATGCATGTGGTCTGGGGAGTCAGGCATGTTTAAGGTTCTGTTTAATACTTAGAAAAAATGAATAGATGTCATTGAGTGTTAATTTTCCCAAAGTATGTGGTCCGAGGAGCCGGACATAACTAAAGTTCTGTTTAACACTTAGTAAGATACCAGTAAGTATTAATTTTCCCAAAACATGCGGTCTGGGGAGCCGGGCATGTCTAAGGTTCTGTTTAATACTTAGAAAAAATGAATAGATGTCATTGAGTGTTAATTTTTCCAAAGTATGTGGTCCGAGGAGCCAGGCATAACTAAGGTTCTGTTTAACACTTTGTAAAATATCATTAAGTATTAATTTTCCCAAAGCATGTGGTCTGGGGATTCAGGCATGTTTAAGGTTCTGTTTAATACTTAGAAAAAATGAATAGAAAGATACCATTAAGTATTAATTTTCCCAAAACATTTGTTCTGGGGAGCCAGGGATGTCTAAGGTCCTGTTTAATACTTAGAAAAAATGAATAGATATCATTGAGCGTTAATTTTTCCAAAGTATGTGGTCCGAGGAGCCAGGCATAACTAAGGTTCTTTTTAACACTTAGTAAAATACCATTAAGTATTAATTTTCCCAAAGCATGTGGTTTGGGAAGTCAGGCATGTCTAAGGTTCTGTTTAATACTTAGAAAAAATGAATAGATGTCATTGAGTGTTAATTTTCCCAAAGTATGTGGTCCGAGGAGTCAGGTATAACTAGGGTTCTCTTTAACACTTAGAAAGATGCCATTAAGTATTAATTTGCCCAAAGCATGTGGTCTGGGGAGCCAAGCCTGTCTAAGGTTCTGCTTAATACTTAGAAAAAATGAATAGATGTCATTTAGTGTTAATATTTCCAAAGTATGTGGTCCGAGGAGCCAGGCATAACTAAGGTTCTGTTTAACACTTAGTAAAATACCATTAATTATTAATTTTCCCAAAGCATGTGGTCTGGGTAGTCAGGCATGTCTAAGGTTCTGTTTAATACTTAGAAAAAATGAATAGATGTCATTAAGTGTTAATTTTCCCAAAGTATGTGGTCCGAGGAGCCAGGCATAACTAAGGTTCTCTTGAACACTTAGACAGATACCATTAAGTATTAATTTTCCCAAAGCCTGTGGTCTGGGGAGCCAAGCATGTCTAAGGTTCTGCTTAATACTTAGAAAAAATGAATGGATGTCATTGAGTGTTAATTTTCCTAAAGTATGTGGTCTGAGGAGTCAGGGATAACTAAGGTTCTGTTTAACACTTAGTAAGATGACAATGGGAAGTGCAATGTATTTACACAATAAATGAGCATATGACAAAAGAAACTTTCATTAGTAATAATACCTTTTTAGGTTGTTTACCTTCCTAGGGCTTGGTATTACATGTTCATCTAGGTCTTCAAGAAAGTATGCTCCTATACTAGCCACCGAGGTGATGCGATATGACCCTTCCCAGTTAAACCCCATCTTTCACCATGCTGGGTTCTTTGCTGTACCCATAAATTTTCTTAACACCATGTCACCAAGCATTAATGGCCTCGGCTTCACATTGGCATCATAACCTTGCTTGAGTTTGCGCTGGTAATATGCCAATTGAACCATTGCACTTTCTCTTCTTTCTTCAATAAAGTCTAAGCTCTTTTCTAGCAATCCATTGTTATCGCTCGGATTGAAAGAGCTTGTCCTCAGCGTTGGGAAGCCAGTGTCTAAAGGATTAATAGCCTCGGCTCCATAAGTCATTAAAATGGGGGTCTCCCCTATTGACCTACGAGGTGTGGTTCGATATGTCTAGAGGACATGAGACAGCTCTTCCACCCATTTTCCTTTGCATCGTCCAACCTCTTCTTGAGTTCGTTCACTACGACCTTGTTAACAGCCTCAGCTTGTCCATTCCCTTGGGGATAAGCTGGGGTAGAATATCTATTCGTAATTCCCAAGTCACAGCAATATCTCCTGAAGGATTTACTATTATACTGAAGGCCATTGTCCGAGATGATGTTATGAGGGGCCCTGAACCGTGTGACAATATTTTTCCAAACAAACTTCTTGGCGTCCACGTCCTTGATATTCGCCAAGATCTCAGCTTCAACTCACTTAGTGAAGTAGTCCATGCCAACTAATAAATACCTCTTGTTCCCTGCTGCCTTAGGGAAAGGCCAACAATATCTAAACCCCATTGAGTAAATGGCCAAGGGCTGGATAGGGGATTAAGGACTCTTCCTGGTTGATGTATGTTTGGTGCAAATCTTTGACATTGATCACACTTCTTCACATACTCCTGTGCCTCTTTCTGCATATTTGGCCACTAATAACCTTGTGTGATGGCTCTGTGAGACAAAGCTCTGCCTCTTGTGTGGCTTCCACAAATCCCTTCATATAACTCTTGGAGGAGTAGTTCTGATGTCTTAGGGTGTATGCAGAGTAGATATGGCCTAGAAAAGGAGCGCTTGTACAATTTCTAGTCCTCGGATAGCCAAAAACGATGTGCCTTTTTCCATATCTTGTTAGCTTCTGATTTCTCCTTGGGCAAGATGTCCTCCTTCAGGAATAGTACCATGGGGTCCATCCAACTAGGCCTTACTCTAACTTGGTGAACATTTACCACCTCTCTCGTTACCTCTGTAGGTTTGGATAAGTCTTCTACAAGGATGACCCGAGGTAAGCTCTGTGCCGAAGAGGTTGCAAATGTGGCTAGGGAATCAGCATGTGTGTTTCCACTTCTAGGAACGTGTAGTAGGCCGAAATATTCAAACCCTGATTGCAAATGCCTAACTTAACTCAAGTACCCTTGCATTCTTGCATCTCTTTCTTCTAGATATCCTTTCACTTGGCTAACGACTAATCTTAAGTCCGAGAATATCTTTACTGCCTTTCCGCCCATTCTTTGAAACATTGACATTCCTTCCAGTAGAGCCTCAATTTCAGCCTCGTTATTTGTAGTCGAGAAGGCCAATCTTAATGACTTTTCAATGGTGATTCTTTCAGGAAAAACCAGAACTAGCCCTACTCCGGAACCCCTTTGATTTACTGTACCATCAACATATACCCTTTAGAATAAGGGCTCTTGCATAGAGATTGTGCCAACTGATTTTTCATCCATGCTTTATGTCTTTATCACTTCCTCCAACGAGGGCTCAGCGAACTCGGCCACTAAATTTGAAAGGACTTGGCCCTTGATAGAGGTACGAGGTTTGTACTTGATGTCAAAAGCCCCCTAGATCGTCTCCCATTTGGCAATACTTCCCGTGTAATCAGCACTTTTAAGTAGAGATCTTAGCGTCAGTTGGGTCAAGACTACAACTGTGTGTGATTGGAAATAGTGAGAGAGCTTGCATGTAGCATATACTACCGCCCTGGCCTTTTCCAATGGCAGATAACGAACCTCGGCCTCATATAGTGACTTGCTCACATAATAAACTGGCCTTTGTACACCACTATCAACTCGCACCAACACCAAGCTTACCCCATGTGGAGCCACAACAATGTAAGCAAACAGGACCTTATCTACTTCAGGACTAGACATGATAGGTGGCCGAGAGAGGTATTCCTTGAGTTGTTGAAAAGCCAGGGCACACTTTTCCATCAACTCAAATCCTTTCCACTTATTCATCAACAGGAAGAAAGGTTTGCATCTATTCGCTGATCTAGAAATGAACTGGTTCAAGGCAGCAGTCATCCCTATCAACTTATAGACCTCCTTGGGATTCTGAGGTGGGTGAAGATTGTTAATTGCTTTAATCTAGTTAGGATTGACTTCAATTCCATGATGAGTGACCATGTAGCCTAGAAACTTGCCTGATCCCACACCAAAAGAGCACTTGGAGGCATTAGGGCGCAACTTGTGTTTCCTCAAAATTTTAAAAATTTTTCCGAGGTCTTTCACATGCTCGGATACGACCTTACTCTTTACCACCATGTCATCTATGTAGATTTCAATATTCTTACCCAATTGGGGCTCAAACATCCTAGTCATCATCCTCTAATAGGTAGACCTTGCATTTTTCAACCCAAAAGGCATAACTTTGTAATGGTAGTTTCCAGTGGGAGTAACAAAAACTGTCTTCTCCTAATTGTCCAAGGCCAGTGGTATCTAAGGGTATCCCTGAAAGGCATCTAAGAAACTCATCCGAGGATGGTCTACTGTTGCATCTATCAGCTGGTCTCTCCGAGGCATAAGGAAGGGATCCTTTGGGCAAGCTTTATTTAGATTTGTGAAATCTACACACACTCGCCACTTTCCATTCTTCTTTTTTACCACAATAGTATTGGCCAGCCACTCAGGATAAAAAACCTCCTTTATGGCCCTAGCTTGTTTAAGCTTGGTTACCTCGTCCTTGATAGCGTCAGAATGCTCTCTGGATGAGCGCCGAGGTAGCTACTTTTTAGGGGTGACAGATGGATTAACATTCAAATGGTGACATATGAAGTTCAGATCCACCCCCGAAGCCTCGTAAGCATTCCATGCGAACACATCAAGGTTTCTCTTCAGAAACTCGATCAATTCTTCCTTCTCCTAAGG
Source organism: Quercus berberidifolia (assembly GCA_028535905.1). Lineage (NCBI taxonomy): Eukaryota > Viridiplantae > Streptophyta > Magnoliopsida > Fagales > Fagaceae > Quercus > Quercus berberidifolia. The sequence continues at coordinate 73,618,763 of JAPQVW010000002.1, read as the reverse complement.
AGGTAGCTGAGCCCCGATTTGAAAGAACTTCTCTGGATCATCACCAATAACAACCCTTTCCAAATCTTCACATTTAGCCTCCTTGGCTGGTACATTGATAGGCAACATCAGAGTTTTTTTTATTGCTATAAGCCCCTTTCAACAGAGGTCGAGGACTCAACCTCAGGCTGATGTAAAATAACAGCCACCAGGCATTGCCTAGCTGTGGATTGACTCTAAAGGATCTCTTTAACCTGGCCTCCGGACAGATATTTCACCTTTTGGTGCAGGGTAGAAGAGACGGCTCTTGAGGCATGAAGTTACGGTCTGGCCACAATGGCCGTGTAGGGGGAATAAGTGTCCACCACGATGAAATCCACCTCCACAACTTCCGATCCAGTTTGTATGGGTAATCTAATCTGTCCCTTTGGAATGACAATCTTTCCGTCAAAACTCACCAAAGGAGAATCGTAGGTTGTTAAATCCTCAGGACTTAAATTCAGCCCCTTGTATATGTCAGGGTATATAATCTCAGTACTATTGCCTTGGTCCACCATCACCTTCTTCAGATCATATCCCCCAATCTTGAGCGTGACCACCAAAACATCATCATGAAGCTTAATGGTTCCAATTTTATCCTCATCCGAAAAACCCAGCACCAGTTGGATATCCACTCTAGAGCTCTTCGGCTCTGAATTAGCGTCCTTGGCAGATAATCGAGCCACAGACATCACTCTGAAGGGACAGGAACCAGTCCTTCCTGGAGCAGCAAAGATGACATTTATCATTCCCAAGGGAGGTCTAGAAGAGGCATCTCTCCGGGGTTCTGAATCTTTCTGGCCCCCTTGGCCACTGGAATGATGCAAGAGTTGCTTCAACTTTCCTTCTTGGACCAGTTGGTCCAAATGGTCCCACAAATTTCTACAGTCTTCTATGGTGTGTCCTTCGTCCTAGTGGTGGCAGTATAGGTTTTGATTATGCCTCGTGGGATTTCCTGCCATCTTATTTGGCCATTTGAAGAACGGCTCATTCTTAATCTTCTCTAGAACCTGATGCACCGGTTCTCTGAACTCAGCATTAACCGCCAGAGTATTGGCAGACCCTGATTGCCCAGCAAAATCTCTCTGAGGTCGGTTGTTATTGTATTGATCCGACCTAAAATCCTTCCTCTTCTGAGGGATAACCTTAGCCTTTCCTTTACCTTGCTACTGGTCTTCCTTAACCCTCTTGTACTTATTAATCCGGTCCATGAGTTGGCGCACACTGGTAACAGGTTTGCCAGTCAGAGATTTCCTTAAACCGTGCTTTGTTAGGAGGCTGACCTTAAAAGTACTAATGACCACGTCATTAAATTCACCATCTATCTCATTGAACATTTCCTAGTATCTGTCTGAGTACGTCTTCAGGGTTTCCCCCTCTTGCATGGATAAGGACAGTAGTGAATCCAAGGGCCGAGGAACCCTGCTACATGTGATAAAATAAGAACAAAATGCCCGAGTGAGCTCCTTAAAGGAATCTATGGAATTTGCCCTTAGGCCATCGAACCATCTCATTGCCACGAGTCCCAAACTAGATGGGAATACCTTACACATCAAAGCTTCATCCTTTGAATGGATGGCTATTCTTTGATTAAAGTGGCTCACGTGCTCTACGAGGTCTGTTCGACCGTTGTAAACGGTGAATGTGGGCTGATGGAATCGCCAAGGAAGATTTGCCCCTTCTATCTTTCACGTGAAAGGTGATCTGGAGATTTGATTTAACGCCTTGCTCATAGCATCATTTCCCAAGCCCTTATGTGGTGGGCTTTTATACCTACATTTGTGATGGTGCTCCTAATTGTAGGAGAAAGACTCATTGGGTGGAGTTTTTGACCTTCGCCTATAACTAGCATCCTCTTCACCCTCAGAGGAAACGTCAGAGCTGGAGGGGGTTCGTTCTCGCTGTGCATGGCACAACTTTCTCTTTAACTGGTCAATCTCTCGTTGCATAGCTCTGTTATTTTGCTCTTGAGAGACTTGACTTCCGATTCGAGAGTGGCTTTTGCTTATGTGCGTAGTGTGCACACTCCCCTCTTGATCTCTTCTACGTTCAAGATTAAGGAAATCATCCTGTCGTTGGGATCTCGTAGACTCTTGTTGATGAGGACCTGATCCTACCATCTTTGACCGTTGCACTCACTGTCACACAAGTTCTTTCCCACAGACAGCGCCAATTGTAGGGACACGTTTTGGAGCCCAAGCCCAAAATGTAAGGGATATTGGCCCAGTGAACCTAGTATAATAAATTTATAGAGAGTGGGTCAAAGAACTAGGCCCTTATGAGTTAGACAACGGCTAGTATGAGTTTAAAAGGTGATCAAGAAAAAACAAGAGGAACTGATCTGAATAAATTCACTCTCGGCCTAGTCCAAGGAGGTAAGTTCTAATATAAATCAATTGAATAGGTTACAAATACAACTTTGACTGCTACAGTGTTTTCTCTCCCAATTTTCGGATCCCTCTCATTTGGGGTTTTTACTCTAATTTATACTATGTCTTTCATTTCATCTCTACCTTTCTCGTGTATAGCTGATTACTTATGCTGATCCTTGTCCCATCAACCTCCTCCAGAAATCTTTCGGGGTGGTTGTAAGGCTGAAAAAATACTGTTTAGAGATCACTTCATCATTAATGCGGCCAGAGAGTTAGCTGCAAAACATTCAATGCGGTGGTAGCAACTTTCCCTTAGATATTTTTGAGTTTACATCCTTCTTGTATGTTCATGATGCACGTCCCTATCACTGGAGCTTCTTGGAAGGTCACCCTGATTATTGGGATATACATTTGAGTTGTATTTAGCATATACGAGGAGATATTCCTCCTCAGACCACCTTTTCATTCGTACATTACTCATGAGATTCTGAGCTTGAACCATCCACTGCTATTCATTCGTCCTCAGATCACTCATGCTCTCGGTCAAGGCCCAAGACCCAATACATGATTTGGGCCCTTAACCCTACAATATATATATATAAATATATATTCTTTTTTTTTTCTTTTCTTTTTCTTTTCCGAGAAGAATAAAATCTACATTTAGATTGAGAGAACTTAAAAGTGATTCGATCCATGACTGATTATAAAAAAGAAGCCCACCATGTCTTATATCTCATGCAATAAAGGCCATCTCTTTCAGACAACAAAAAGTCTAGCCCAATCTAATTTTCCAATATAGCCCACTTCCTCTTCCTATTAAATTCAAGCCCAAAGTAACCATGAACTCAACTATAGGTCAAGTGTTCATGCTTTCCTCTAAAAAAAAATAATAATAAAAAAAAAGAAGAAAAAAAAAAAAGCTCAAGTGTTCATGCAAAATAAAATTTTAAGATACAACATGAGAAAAATAATTTGTGGACAGTAGCAGACACTTTTTACACTCTCTCCGATAATATTCTTTGATTAACAAAAAATTAAAAGGTTTTCGGCCTCTCTTGAATATTTTCGAATATCCTATATTTTGTTTGTTTTAATACTTTTATCAATTTTTTAATTCGTATTTTTATATATTTTATAAAATTAATATTTTTTTAAAATCAAAATTATTAATTAGTAATATGTTATTTGGGCCTTTTTATTTATTTATAATATCATGTTATTATATGTGTCATATTGCTCATCAATTTGTAGATATTGACCTACTTAATTGTAATGCTATAATTACAAAGATTGTGTACACAATCACATACATTTCATAACATCGTGAGATTAGAGTTAAGAAAAAAAATGATGATAATGATATTTATATTTATGTAATATGATGTTGGATCACTATTTAGTGAGCAAGATAAGTAATGTCGTGTTTGTTAATTTCACATTTCTCTAGAGTTAATCAACTTGTGAATTTTATACAGCGTGAATTCTCAAGATGGGATTGTTATTTTGGCAAGTAGTGATCTATACGACTTTTCATATCACTAGTCGCTAACCCATGCGATGCACGGGATTGTTTTAAATCAAATGTCAACATGTTCAGGTTTAAACATTTCTCTAATTTCAATTATTGAAAGTTAAATTAGCTCTAATATAAGATTATTGAAACATGTAATTATGATGAAACTATCAAAATATTACACATAAAATCATTAAAAATGAGATAAATACAAATATTATGAAATAATATATTACAATAATCATAATGTACTCTTACATTTGGTTTAATAATTATTACAAAAGAACCAGTAAATAGAATAAATATACAATTGTGCTTACATCTTCAAGTTTTATCCAATGCTTTTCAAAAATCTATTTCCTCCCTTTCTTAGGCTCTTCTCTTTTCTCAACTTCTTCAAGCTACTTAATTTTTCGCCAAATTAGTATCAAGTATAACACCAAATTATACCAATTCATCAAAGATTTACAATGTAAAACCAAACACTCTTAATGTCAATAAATTTCATAATAACCCCACCCCAACTATTGAATTATTAAAAAAGTTCAATATGTCTATAATCTTCATTAAAATAAGTATTCCATTGGATTTCAAAACTAACACAAGAGACCACCTCTTGTACTTGGTGAAAATGTGAAAATGTGAATTTGGTGCGCCAATAACAAATTGACACTTATGATTGTTGTGGATTTGGGTGTGAGTGTATGTGCCTCACTAGAGTTTCCCACTACTGAAAACCTCAAACTTTTTAACACTTTGAAATCACTATTCCCAAATAAGTTATTTTAATTTTTGTTATTAAGTAAATTAACAAAAAAAAAAAAAAGAAGTGTTATTGTTTTTGTTTTCTTAACTCCAAAAAACAATGTAAGAGGCACAACTAGTTTTGGCCTTTCCAGCCTCCCTCATTTACCCTTTAGTATGTATGATTTGCCGTATTCAGTCACCAGTGCCTCCCATGAGAACCGCCACCACTACCACCTTTGTTCTTTCCAAAGAAGGCATTCTTGGGTTTTGGGATCTCATGGATGTCCATCACCTAAATCATTCTTTGCCTTTTGGCTTCACCAAAGTAAAACACACAAACACAAACAGCTTCAGCATAAGCCCAAATTGATGAATCCAGTAAAATTACAGTAGAAGCAGAAAAGAAAATAAGTGAACCATTTTCAGCTTCTTTGTAATTCTCTTGAATCCTTTTTCTTTCTGAAGCCAGTTTTTCAAAGTCAACATCCTTTTGTTGTTGTTCTCTTTTTCTCTGCAAAATCCCAATGACGTGATTCAAATTCAGTTAAATAACATTCACAATCCGTTTGGTTAGCAAGAAATTAAAAATATCTCAAACTTCATACTATTATGGAGCATCATGGGAAAACTTACACCTCCCATTCAATTGAGCTAAACTAAACTATTTGATGCAATTGAGTCTAGTTTCTCATATTTTGGAATCAATTCCTTCAAAAATTAATTTTCTTACTCCAAATGATAATAAACCAAACATTGGAGCTAGAGACTCTTAATTTGGTATTCATACATTTTGATGTGCCGAGGTAGATATTGGTGCTACTCTAGGAGGAGGAGCTTCTTTCTGAGGAATAACTTTCGGCTTTGGCTCAGATTCTGAATTATTCTTATCTAACCTAGGACTCCCATCTGTGCAAGCAAGTTGGATCATTCAAACTCCAAACAAAAACACACTCACACAAAGCTCAAAAGTTGAACGTGGAATCTGATTCTACTACTCACTGTGTGGATTTGGAAAGTAATCAAAACCAAGAACCTACAAAAGAACAGAATATTAGAAACCTCTAAAACAAAACCCATTTTCCAACAGTTTTTTTCTCCCAAACAAAGCAAATTAGTTGGCTCAAAAATCACAAAAATAAAGAACAAAACTTAAATACAATTCCTTAGATGCTATATGTTACATTCCCCAATTAATTGTCCTTCAAAATATAACAATGTTTGAATTGCAATGACAAATGCAGTAAGTGTTTGAATTTAACTAGGAAACCGTACAACACCTAAACAAACTGTTCCTACAAAAAATAAAAGATTTCTTCAACCTGGTGATAACCATTTTGAGTAACTTTCTGCTGAGGTGAGTCTCCATCAGCTGCCAACAACAACAATTACCAATTTTAGCTTACTTTCTATAATGCAATCTGCACTCAGTTACTTACTCAAAAGAGAAACTGAAATTAAATTCATTCCAAATAGTACAAAAAATGTTACCCTTTAAAGCAGAGGATGTGTGTTCCCCAGGTTGATTCAACTTCACCCATTCATCCACAATATCCTTCCACTTCCTAACAACACAAACAAAAATAAACGAATTCAGCAAAAACCCCTTTATTCTTCACGTCTCATTATCCAATGACTTAAAAAATATACCAGTACAAATTGTGCTAAGATGGAAAATGGTATTATCTTTTGCCATATATAAATACAACATGACCTGAGACCTCAAAAGCTTATGTGAAACATGTTTAAATTGTACTATACGGTTTTATTCAAACATTAAGAATACAAAAGCCACAAATCTAGATACTTATGGCATTTGTTTCAAGTTTATGCCAAACCGAAACTAAAGGCATGCGTGAGTGCAGTTCACAAAGGCTTTGTGGCTTGGTAGTGTTGTCAAAATTTGTGTAGTCTTCCAAAAAAAAAAAAAAAAAAATCCAAAAGGGGGAAAAAAAGTCAAAATCTGTGTGGTCTTCCAAACTAAAAACAACCCTAAATAAATAAGGATGCAGATAATATGTAAAAAGATGGGTATTTAACAATGAAAATTAAAAGGGTGTGAGTTAAAAGGGAAAAAACCTTGGGGGTGCCTACTATTTTGCCATTTATTTTTAAAAAGTCACAAATTCTGGCCAATAACAAATAAAAATAGAGAACTTCTAAAAAATTCATTCCAGCATTGCACAATGTAGGGATGTGTGATTAAATAATGCATATATATATATATATATATATATATATATTTGTATGTTTCAAGAAGTTGCAAGGGTACCAAAAAAAGTAAAACATAGTGATGCCAATATCACATTGCAGAACTTATTATTGATAGAACTACCAATATAGCAAAATAGAACTCTGTTGCTCAACTTTTGATGTTAACAATGTAGTGAGAAAATAGATTTTTCTTTTCTTTTATTTTATTTTTAAATAGGAGTTGCGTTGTTCACATTTGAATGAGTCAGTTCTTGCTGCATCCATACCATTGTTATCTTGTCTTTCCAATTTTGCAATTCTTTACTTTCATCATAATTCCAAGTGCCTTCCACCATTCCAAATCTTCTTGTGCAAGCCTACGACTACAATGGACTGTAAGCACTTTAGGGTAGTTATAGGCTTATAGCTTGGTGTCTTACTGCTCTGACTCTAATATCCTTTAGTCCTAACATTAACAAATTTATGTTAATGTTTAAAAAAAAAAAACAAAACAAAAAGAAAAGAAAGATATAATGCTTGTAGGCAAATGCAATTTTGTTTCCAAACATTTCAAGGGTTTTAACTAATTGCTCATACTCATACTCTTTCATCTCCACCTCTACTCCTACTTTTTTCACCACTCCTACACCTTTTTAAAAAAATAAAATAACCCAATGATGTCGTTTAATGCAATCTCTTTAAAATTAAATACTTGACATAATAAAAAATGATGAAAAATATCATAACTTTGTGAAAAAAAATCAAACATTTGGAAATTTAGACTCAGACTCTCACTCACCAGGGGCAACGATAGTTGCAATAAGAGGCACAATCGAATTTGTTACATTTTAGCTTAGTGTGTACCGCCATCACTAAGCACTATCTTTGTGAAAAATTCAAATCATGAGCCTGATTTCGAGGCTAACCCAATAATGGTCTAATCGAATTGTTTTGGGTACCTAAAAAAAAAAAAAAAATCAATAATTATCAAAACAATTAAACAACCAAAAAAGAAAACAATTTCTTTCAAACTGAATAAACAGCCCCTTTGGAAATGCAGTAAACAAAGAAGTAACATAAAAGCCTTCTAGAAACTAATTATAAATCAAAACCTTAATTAAAACCAAATCTAACCCATAAGAGGGCAATAATTAACTGCCATTGACACCCAGAATTGTGCCAAGTGTATAAGACAAACACTAAACTTTATGACTCAATGAAAGACATAGGTTCACCGTCTATATAAAAATAAACATCTTTTATATGTATAGAAAGCAAACGAATCATTAGTCACAAAAATAGACACACACAGAGCATAGTAACTGTAAAGAGACAGACAAATAGAGATTGAAAGAGAAATTGTCGAAGTGTCAAACTACCACCCACCAGCAAGCCAGTCTCTTATCAACATCAGACTGCCTAAACTGCTACTAGTAACTTTTTAAAAAACAAATCTGGTAATAAAAAAATTAACATTAAAAAAAAAAAAAAAACTATACTTGGGTTTATTTTATTTTATTTATTTTAACTAAGGTCTTTGGGTAAGAATTGATTTTGTTTTGGTAGAAGAGATTGAAACAGTGTCACCTTGCAGTAAACTCTTCATCTTCTCCTACATAGAAATCTCCCTCCAAGATACTCCCACACAGAATAGAAGAAGAAAGTTCCAAAAATGAAAAACTATTTTCACTTTTAAAAAATAAAATAAAATAAATAAATAAAAGAAACAAACAACAGTGATTTATGAACAACACACTTGGTTGCATTCTCGCAAAAGATACGGTTAGGAGACGCAGTTTTGTCTGAATTTGCTAAAATATGAAAGAGAGAGCAATGCAGCCAATAATTGAAAATAGTAAACTCCACTACCGGCTCCAAACCCATCAATCTATGCTAATCATTCAAAATAAAACACACCCAAACGTAACCCTAAATCATACTTAACAGCCAAAAGCAATAGAACAAAATTAAAAACTTACTGGTAATGTTTTCGGAGAAGTTCTGGTCTGATTATAAAGTCCCTCAGATTTTTCTCTCCCTCTCTGGCTCTCTCTGCCCCTTATTAAGGGCCTCGATGAACAATAATAATGTAAGGCTCTTTTGGTTTTTTTTAAAAAACCACAAATTTACTCCAAATAAAGAGAATAGGTAAGGGGGAAAACCTAAAATTAAAATGAAAACAAGAATTCTCTCAAAGTTGTCGGTAATTCTTAGGAGATCAGGATATGTAAATTGTCGTTGTATTGATTCCAATGATGGATTCTGTACATTGGGTTGAAGATCTACTTTGGCAACTGCAAGATCATCATGAGCATGATAAGCAAACGTCTGAGGTGAATGTTCTGTGTTTACATGAATGTGTAACTTATATTTAAAATTTTAACCTTTAGTCGTATCTTGTTGTTTTCTGCTTCTTAGCCCCCGCAAGATGGCCACAACAATTAACGAGAGAATGAACAATCCACCGACTGATGCTACAATTGGAACGGCAATATTCTTCTTCTTGTTGTTGCATGAACCAGATCCACAAAAATTTGAATTTTCATCCACACTAGCAATGACAACAGGGTTGGGCAAACCAATAAAAATTAAGGCAAGGAATTACAGTTATTTTAGTTTCTTTTTTATGTATAATAGAAATTATTGCAACTCATGCTTTAGCTTCTATAGACTATAGAGATATTAGATAGTTTATTATTCTAAGAAAAAGGAAAGTTAGGATATGACAATAAAAAGCTCATGGTCTTTGACAAAACTCATACCTTAACAATAGTGAACCCTTTTCCGATCTTTCAATGAGCTTAGCTGGAATTGAACCATTAAGTTGGTTTTGTTTTAAGTTTCTGCAAGAATAGATTAAATATGATTTTCCTCTTATCTAACCATGAAATTTGTAGTATCAAATCCAAGCAACTTACAAGACCCTCAAGTATTTTAATTGAGTTAAAAACTCTGGCACCGATCCCGTTAAGCTATTGTTTGATAAATCCCTGAAATCAGCTAATCACTTTTATTCTATATTGATAATCATAAAAACTGACACCTGATTCTGTAGTCATTATAGTGTTTCAATTTTTTTTAAATAAAATTTTTTTTATAATGTAAATTGTAAATACTTACAAGTATTGTAACATTACGAGATTTGATATATCAACCGATACTTCTCCGGTTAATCCACTTGAGGACAAATTCCTGAGTAAATTTTACATTTTACAATAAGCTAATTAGTTGATGCTTCAAAATAACTTTGAAAGTCAAAAGGGCTTAATATGAATGAAAAAACTTACAAGGATATTATTCTAGGGGCATTATAATCCTCATAGCTGCAATTAAGACCTTCCCACGAGTATGCTTGTGGGGCACACGGATCTCCATGCCAATTCCTCTCCACTCCGTACGTTGACTTGAGGTTTGTAATGGCACCAATTAATATTTTCGTATGGATTCAATTAAGTAAATTTCTATGTAAACGAGGATATGGCACCACACAGGTAGTGAAAACTGAGAAAAGTATGTGTGGAACCAGAAAGTATCTTTTGCAAAAGGCGTACCAAGTCACTCGTGTAACAACTATTTGTTTTTAGACCCTTTAGAACACAACTAGATTAACCTAATTAATTAGCCAAGTGATTACTTAGTCAAATTAAACATATCTAGGTTAACAAAAATATCATATTATTGTAAAGTGCAGAAAATAAAGAACACAACAATATGATAACCCAGGAAAACCAAACCAGTAAAAAACCTAGGGAGGATTTAACCTAGCTATCCTCAAGGTAAAATTGAATCCACTATAAAAGAATTGAAGTTTACATAGTAGCGACTTAGACCACTAAAATCCTATTGCTACCTCGAGTAGGAAACTTACTATCACGATCACGTGACAGCTCCGAGTCCACGGACTACTTCTTTCTTGAATTCCCAGCAAGCACAAGCACACCCGCTTGTGTATCTTTAAGCTCTTAATGCAGCAACTGAATTGATCACCAAGTTCTTGACATAATCTTGAACCTTGGAAACCCTAAGTTTGTGTGAAGGCAACCACCTCTTGATCTCACAAAAGATTCACACACACAGCATAAGGAGCAACCTAAAACGTGGGTAGGGTTTTCCCTTTTATACTTAAGACAAAACATAAAACCTTATACGTCAAACGGGCTTGGGCTAAGTTGGAAATTTTGCAGAAAAAACAATCTGCATGACTTTCGATCGATCAAGTCTAATTCTCAATCGATCGAGCCAGGCTCATTTACACAGTAAATCCTACAGTAACTCGATTCCAACTTTACATTACAATCACATACTTTGAGCAAGTCTAAACAAGACTAAAACGTTTTGATCATGATTTGCTAACATTAAAAAATGAAGTTCTAATACATTAGTTCCTAATTCCTTAGAACCTAACAAACTCCCCCTTTGGCAATCCGTGACAAAACACAAACTAAACAAAGTGCTCAAAGTTACATAAAAACAGCTTATTACAAAAATATTGCCCATTATAACAAATTCAACCCAACTACTATCTATCAGTTGCAAGTGTAGACAGCTGCATGACTGAATCAACCTGTATATTTCCTAAAATACTCAACAAACGCATAAACGCATGTCAAGAAAAACAAAAATAACTTCTTGATTTCGCATAACACAAAATAAAGACATATATCATGAATAACCTCATAAATATAAATCAATAAGCAATGTAGCACAATGTGAAACAAGAAACAGAAATAAAAACATCACAGTATCTCCCCCTATCAAAAACAATTTCAACTCCCCCTAAACAAAACAAATAGGATTCCTAAATTCCCACATATTTATCTAAATCTCCCCCTTTTTGTCACGTATTGACAAAGACAGAGCAAACAGAAAACATACGTAACAAAAGTCAAGAGAAAATAGAGAATCAAGAAAACAAAAGAATCCAGCTCTATAGAGAATAGAGGAAACTCCCTCTATGAAGAGCAATAACTCCCTCAAAGAACACAAAGGTTAAAAAAAAAAAAAAACAAAAAAAAAAAAAAAACAAACAAACAAACAAACTTTTCTCCCCATATATAAATAGGAAAAAGCAAAACAAGTTTTGGAAAAAACAGTTTTAGGGAAAATTTACGAGGTGGGGAAAAATACACAAACCAAACTTAAAAACTAAGTTAAGGATACACATGAAGAAAAATATTCTCTCTTTTAATAAATTCAAACTTGACACTATGTGACCCATAAACAATTGCATGAGTAGAGAAAATATTTGCACATTGATTATCCATCATATCTCTTAAGAAAAATATTTTTTACAGTTCACACATAAAAAATAGCATATACTAAAATGTACAAGGACTCAAAAATGAACCAATCAATTTTTAAATCAAGTATGAATCAAGTGAGTACCCAATTTAGCAAAGTGTATGCATGTTATGTGTGAAAATAATGAGAGATATGACTGCAAAACTGCAAGATGGAAACAAAAAACAATGCAATGAATGTGAATCCTAAACAAAGATGATGAAAAAAAAAATTGGTCAAAAACTTAGAAACTGAAAATTTTTCAATTTCGATCAGTTGAGCATCGATCGAATACCAATCGAGCCAAGCAGATTCAAACCAAAATTTTTATCGCAATTTCGATCAATCGAGAGACAAATTTGATCAATCAAAAATCTAGAAAAAAGAGATTTTTGAAAAACAGAGCAATTTTATGCAGAAACTCCTCAAAGCATAGTATTTCATGAATGAAATGAATAAATATGAGATTAAAAGTTTTTCAAAAACACTTGAATTCAACCCAGATCTTCCAAAAACAAGTTTTCAACCAATTTGTCTCCAAAACTCAAACATTAAGCACATTTTGCATCAAAATCAAGGAACATATAATTTTGGATGGCCACAACAAGATCACACACAATATAATGTACCAAGTTTTGCAAAGAGTAACTTGTGTAGTATGTGCAACTAGCAAAACCTTGAGATACATGTGAGGTGATATGTAGATAGTAATCAATCACGATTTTTACAAAATTCATCACATAAATTTGAAAGGGACTATTACCTAAAGAGTTACATCATATAATTCCCACATTTCCTAGAAAACAAGCTTGCAATCATGTAAGTTTCTTGATTTGCCTCATAATGTACACATTAATTTTATTTGATTAGAAACTTATTAAAATAGCCAAGATAATGTACACACCAATTTTATTTAATTGAATTCATTATAGTCCAATAATGTACACACTAATTTTATTATTTAAACCAAGGCTAGACCTTTTGTTCTTTTTGTGCATGTGCTACACTTTCTCGAGTACAAAATCTTACGATATGCACTAAGGTGTTCATGATTGGCTAGTAAACAGTGGTGAGATGGTTATTTATGCATTTCTCAATAAGTTCAAGTCCGACAATCAAAGGCATGTGACTTCAAGATTAAGATTATGTGATCAAAAACTATAAACATCTTCCCACACAACATACACTACAAAGCTCAAACTAGTAAAGTGCAATAAATAAGCTCATCAAAACTAAACAAGGTACATAAACATGTTATGTAAAGATAATATGGCCAACCTTGATTTCAAATCCAAGAAAAATAATGCAAAACACAAAAATCTTTTTGGTTTAAAAAAATTTTATGACCAAAAACAAAAAGCACACATTATTCTAAATGATAAAAAATGCAATGCATGACAGTGCTTAACTAAGCTATAGAGGGTACACAAACAAGAAATATCAATTTCTTAATTAACCCTTGAGTACATGTACAAACTAGTACATACTAATACAAAATCAAAAATAGCTTAGCACTTATATAACACATACTATTCAAGTTTCTCCACAATGTCAAGCATGTTCTAAATCAAGAGAGAGATATCATAATTCATGTAATCCTCAAGAAAAATAAAACAAGACTCAAAATAAAATATTTTTGTCTTTTTGAAACTTTTCAATGTTTTTGGATTTTTTTTATTAAAAAAAAACTAAAAAAAAAAACATGTTCACAAACAATTGAAAGAATTAAATCAGGGACAAGTAAACAACACTTACCATAGAGAATCTTTTCCCACCCATTTAGCATGAGTCTTCGGCTTTGTAGGTGGAAATCCATGAGAATCAGAGTGTATTTGAGGGATTACACCAATCTTTTGAGAAAGACTAAAATCCTGCAAATTCCTTTCACAAGCCAAAAAGTTTAAATTTTTCAAAAGCATATGAAACAATTTATTTGGACTTATGGCAGGAGAAATATCATCACATATCCTACATTGAAATACAAAATTTTTAAATTTCAATTTATGACAGTTAGGATGAATGTGACCAGCGACACCACAAAAAAGTGACAAACAGGAACAAATTAGGAACATCAGTATTCCTAACAGCAAATCTAGTCTCAGATTTCGATTTTTGCCTCAACAAAGAACAATTTGGTCTAATATGACCAATAACACCACAAAGGTGACAGGTAGGCACAAAAATAAATTTATTATACTCTCTAACAGTAGGTTTAGGCATAGGTTTAGAAACTTCAGCGTCTACATTAGAACTTTTACCTTTGTCTAACCTAGCAAAATAAACCTTTTTCTTTAATATTCCTCTTGAAGGGAAGGATATAAACTTTCTCAGTTTTAGGCTTAAGAGAAACAGAAACACTTCTGTTATCAATAGCAGGCTTGGTACTAGTTAATTTTCAATTTTAGCTTTAGATTCAACCAACTCTTGTTCCAAACTTTTCATCTTCTCATCTTGAGAGAAAATTTGATTTCTCAAAAATTCATTCTTTTTATTAGATTCATCTAATCTAACAACCAATTCCTCTTTTTCAAGATTAGCCAATTTTAAATCTTCTTTGAATTTCTTAGCAATTTTCGTAGATTTCAATAATTCCTTACAGAGAGTTTCACAGGCATCAATAAGATCAATAGAAGCATGAGTAGAAACATGATCAGAAAGACACTTCAAATTATCCATGACAACAGGGGTCAAGGATCAGCTCTTAGATCAAAGAATCTACAACAAAAGAGCTACCCGCTCTGGTACCACTTGTTTACTTTTAGACCTCTTATAACACAACTAGATTAACTTAGTTAATTAGCCAAGTGATTACTTAGTCAAATTAAACATATCTAGGTTAACACAAATATCATATTATTGTAAAGTGCGAAAATAAAGAACACAACAATATGATAACCCAGGAAAACCAAACCGGTAAAAAACCTGGGGAGAATTTAACCTAACTATCCTTAAGGTAAAATTGAATTCACTATGAAAGAATTGAAGTTTACACAATAGTAACTTAGACCACTAAAATCTTATTACTACCTCGAGTAGGAAACTTACTATCATGACCACGTCACAACTCCTTATTTCTTGAATTCCCAGCAAGCACAAGCACACCCGCTTGTGTATCTTTAAACTCTTAATGCAGCAACTGAATTAATCACCAAGTTCTTGACATAATTTTGAACCTTGGAAATCCTAAGTATGTGTGAAGGCAACCACCTCTTGATCTCACAAAAAATTCACACACACAGCATAAGGAGCAACCTAAAATGTGGCTAGGGTTTTCCCTTTTATACTTAAGACAAAACATAAAACCCTACATGTCAAACGGGCTTGAGCTGAGTTGAAAATTCTGCAAAAAAACAATTTGCACGACTTTCGATCGATCGAGTCTAATTCTCGATCGATTGAGCCAGGCAGATTTACACAGTAAATTTTGCAGTAACTCAATTCCAACTTTACATTATAACCACATATTTTGAGCAAATCTAAGTACTTTTTCGTGCATGATAACATACCATCTTGTTGGTCGGTTTCTGATTGTGGGAGATCTTTGACTGTATATATCTCAATTGCATTGATGATTGGTGGAAGTGTTGAATCCCCAGTTTTGAGGATAGAGACAACATATTTTCCTCCTGTCAATGCCGTTGGGCCATACATAGTATCCGTCAACAAGTATCTAGGAGAAAGGGGTCCATACCAGAGTTCTCCATTTATTGTATTGTTGAATGATCTGGACTCATTGGCTCTTAGCTTTACAACTTCAGCAAAGTGCATGTAGACATAAAGTTCAGAATTTGTGTCAGTTGGCTGCACGTAGAATTTCATGGGAGCACTCTCATTTACTGGTGTAGCAGCAGTACTCATGACAACAGATGGTACCCAGTAAGCATTGTGTCTTTCTGAGTCTACTGTCAACGAGGTACTTACAGCTTTCCAATCATTGAAGTTCAGGATTGACCAATAGCGATCATAAACATCATCCTTATACCTAAGTAAACATATATAGTCAGTACAAGCCAGGGGCAAATATAATCTATGTTCAAATTTGAAGGAGAAACTACATATGTGAGTAGCTAGGATGAGATTTTAAATGAAATGACTCACATGTATCCTTTTTCTGAACCCAAATCAGAGCGCAAGATGAGCGACAATGATCCAAAATTTGTCACATAAAATGAACTGCTTATTGGCCTAAGCTCTAATGCTGATATAAATGGCGTCCCAAGACCAGTGTTTACAAGACAGACTTGTATGTGATTTAGAGATGGTACATGTATGAGCTCCTTGATTACACCAAGGGAAATATTCTCTATTTTGATTGTATCCCACAAATTTGGTCCAAGATGCAGATCAAATTCAGGCAAGTTGCCCTGACCATCATAATTCGTATAAAAGAAGCTTGCTCGGATAATATATTTAGTGCCTTGTGTAATGTTGTTTATGCTGTAACAGTTCCGGATTCCTTGTGGAAAGCTTCTGAGTGTCCACACTTGTTGTTGTAGGTCATCTTTGAATTCAAGTGGTATACTCTTACTTACACCAGTGTCAATGTAGGTCGCATCAGAAATGTAAATTATGCCTGTTGTGGGCTCTGAATATCTCGAATTTGCTGCTAGTCCACAATCTATGCTTATGAAGCCTGAGACATACAGAACAATTCCTCAGCCTGTTAACCAGATAACCAAAAATTAATTGAATAATATTCCAGGACTTAGATTATCATACCTGATTGATCCTGAGCTTGAACCAAAAGAATGAGAGCTAAACCACCAAACAATGCAGGAATGAAATTTTTGAACCGCCCCATCACAGTGTAAACTTCTTGCTTATTGGAACAATGTGGGCATATCTTTGCTGCCATCTTGTACTTTATACTGACAAAGTACACTACCAAACGAATTAGTGTAGTTTTAGCAGCCTAGTCAAAATCTACCGTCCTTGCAATAGCAAAGTCAGATGTACTAGAAGGATTATCTTTCCAGTCTTTGTTTCTTTCTTTTTTATTTTTATTTTTTGAAAAATTCTTAGTTTCATTTTAGACACAAAATGTGTACAACGTTGTAAATGGAATTTAATCACATTTGACATTTCCCTTAGAAAATAAATGATTTTATTAGTTGAATTAATTGGAATTCAAAATTTGAGAGCTCATCAAATTGTTTATTTCAAATGTCATGCTTAGCAGAGAGGCAATGTACCTAGAAATTTACTTTATTATGATTTCCAAAAATGGGGACGAAAATCCCTTTCAAGTCAATGAGAAAAATGTTAACACGCAATATGTTAAAATTGCATAATATTCTTTGAAGTCTGACCTTATTAGCCTGGAAAATGGAAAACCTAACACAGCAATTGAAGCGTGTGAAAGGGGGTTGATTATTTTTGTCACTGATACAGACATGACTTTTTTCCATGTCCCATTGCAAACAGGGCATACTTTCATTCAATGGGAGTTTCCAAGCAAAAGCAGGAATGTCTATACTTCCAATCAATGACAAAATCCTAGCGCCAGTGTTTGGGGCATGATAAGACTGATAACTCGACAATTTCAATTGTTAAAATAATTTTTATGGAAGAATAGAATCGAAGCCAACCATGGTTGATCGAATATTGAGTTCCACTTAGGCTAGCTGTTCTGTTCACACGCTACTAAGCCGCGCACAAGATCTTAGACGGGTTTTGTCTCCTTTTGAGAACACCTTCTTACCAGTAGGGGCTAAGCCTGATGCAAAAATACCAAAAGAGAAAATATCTAGCGTCGATTCTACGAAGAGTAGATTCGGCCCTTGTATTATGGTTCAATAATTTGGTTTATAACGAGGAATAGGATATGTTCGTTCTTTTTGTGTTCACATCATCTATATCTAAAAGTTGAGACGAAGTATTTATTATTGTTACGCTCCAGTTGAATCACATCAGCGTTCATGTCATTATCTTTTTTCTTTCCAATTTTCCAATAATTTTTTTAGCATTTATTTATTTTTAATATTTACACTTCTCCAACCTTTCTTTGTTTCTTACCTTTTCATCTCTCCACTATCCTCTTTATTAATATCATTCTTCATCTTTCCCTTTATCTTCCTTTATTTTTATCTCTTCTTATTCACACCCTCTTACTATAAATTTGTTACTATCTCTTTCATTCTATGCACAATTTTCCCTCACAAAAAAAGGTTGTTCTCTCTCTCTCTCTCTCTCTCTCTTGGTTGATTTTTTATTTTTCTTGCATCTCTGCTTTAGGTTGGTAATTTTTTATATTCTTTAAAACTCTACTTTGGGTTACTGCGATTAGGTTTTGTTTGTAAAATTGTTGTTGTTGTTGTTGTTGTTTTTTTTTTTTTTTTCCTCCTTTGTGATTGTTAAATGTTATCTTATTGCGTTATAAAGAATTAAATTATAGCATATAAAAATATAATATTATTCTATTACATAGCATAATTCGGATAATTTGGTATTTATTGTACTTTGGTATTCATTTTATTACATAGCATGATTTTTTATAGTGCTTAATTTAGATGTTAAACTATGAGACTTTACTAATTTTTATTTATTTTTTAATCCTTTTTGGTGGACAAAGTACTCTTAATAGTTGTATTAGAAGTACTCTATAATGCCATTCATTTAAAGAAAAGCAAAGGTTAGCCAAACGAAAATAATCGGATGGGTGACAAATTTTAGTTTTTGCAATTTTATTATTATTATTATTATATAACAATGCATATATAGAAATTTAATTCTTAAATTTTGATAATAATTGTTTATTTTAATAATGTGTTTTGGGTGGACGAAATTACAATTTATGCAAAGAAAATATCCTTGATAGATTATCAACAACAAAATGTTTTCCTAATTGGTCCAATTAATCATTGTTAAGTTTTATTAAATTTTTTTAGTTACGTTTTTCGGTATTTTGGATTGCAGGCCAAAAAAAAAAAAAAAAGGTTTAAGAAAGTTTGTTTAAAACTAAAAGAATAATTTTCAAATTTTATATTCTTTTTAATGATTCACAAAATGTTTATAAATAACTTTTATTAAAAAATGAATATTTTCTTTAACTTGCCTTTTGAATTTCTGAGAAAAATTGTATTGTTTTCACTTTTGTATAACAAAATTTATATTTATGATTTTCCTATATTACATTAATATTTATGATTGTTCCTATAATAAATAAAAATATAATTACAAAATATAGTACTCTTTATTAAATTAGTTTAAATTTTTTTAAATAAAATCAAAATAAAAATAATTATCACGCCCAACACGCAAGTTCGCGGCTAGTACAAATAATCATTCAATTATGTATATTTTGAATTGTTTGTCATTTTTTTTTTCCCTTTAGTAAATTAGCACCAAATCATACATTAGTGCAAGGTAAGCAGCACATACCAGCATCTTCCTCGAACTAATTGTAGGGAGTAGGTCAGTAGAAAACTAGCTAGTGAAAAGTATATGACAAGAGCTAAGTACAGGCATATGAGTTTCTCCAATGACTCCTAAGTGCATTGACAATTTCCTTCTTATTTTCCGTTGTCTTACCAAATAGCCCCACTTTTGAAGAATTTTTATTAACAATTTCGTGGATTTATTGTCTGAATTGCTAAAGTGTACGGGTTAATTTGAAAATGTCAACAGTAATCTCGAGTTTCTCATATGAAGAAGATTTTGATTTTGAGTCTCTATCTCCCATGTAAACAAAAAAAAAAGAAAAAAGAAAAAAAAAGTTTAGTTTGAAAATATGAATATATGGCCAAATATTAAATGAAAACAAAATTAAATGTAAGTTATTCCTTTATGTTAGGGTCATGTGTTTTGGTATTGTTAACCATGCCAAATTATGTGTCTTTTATTGAGTTTTTATGTTTCTTAAAGTTGTAATTGAAGACCAAGTTGAAGACACAAAGTTTGCTCAAGAAAAGCTCAAGAAAAACATACTTACAACACTTTTTCAACATGTACCTCAATAGCAGCTCAATAATACCTCGATACCTCTCGATAAAAGCTTGAAACCTACTGCCTCCTAAACATAAGCTCAATCTATCGAGCTTCGCAAATTAGCAAGAATCAGTGACACGAAAAACCCATAACTTATTCGTTTGAAACCTGAATTGAGATCTATTTGAAACGGTATTTAAAAGACATTATAAGCCATCTATTAGAAAGGTTTTTAAGGGAGAGAAATACTTTGTTTATGTGGCTAGGGTTTTGTAACCAAGTTTTCTCTATTTCACCAAACCAAAGAGTTTCAAAGTAGATTTAAAGATTCCATAGGTGAAGAAGTTGAAGTCAAAGAAACCAACACAGACCATGGTTTTCAGACCCGGACCGGATCGTACGGTCCAACCGGGATAACCAAGAACCTCTCACTAACACGGTTCTTTTAACCACCAGAACCGTTCTATGCACAGAAAGCACGAAACCATTCAAACCGCAGTTGAACTGCCCGAATTTGAAAACTGTGAACGATTCTCACGGTTCAAATCAACGCTTTAAAAAAAAAAAAATTTTAAATTTTAGAAGCTCACAGCACCTTATCACCATGCTTGAAGCTTCAACCACTATGAGATGCTGTCAAACATTGAAAATATTGAGATCCCGTCATCTCTATCTTGCTAGCTCTGTCTCTCGTTTGTTATTTGTCTAGAACTTTTCTTCTTAATCTTCTTCTCTTTCTCTCTCTGTCTTGTTTTCCTGCCTCTACTTCGTTTAGATGTTGCGTAAACTGGTTTAAGAAAACTAAAGGAAGGTAAAAAAAAGAAAAGGTATGAACTGGGAAGTTGGAGTGACGGAAGAAACGAAGGTTAAGAAGACAAAAGAAGGAAAAAATATGTAGAAGTAAAAGGCTAACTTGGTGTAGAGATTTTTTTAAAAAGGTGTGGTGTAGATTAAACTTTGGGAAATGGAAGCCTTGTGGAAATTAAATAAAAAATAAAAAAGGTAAAGTTGATGTCCTAATGAGACCAAATGTGATGTGTTGTTGGCACTGGAGTGGCAAGTGAATGGAGGGAATAAAAAGAAAAAGATTTTAAATTTGTATTGGGTTAGAAAGAGAAAGGTTATGGCTACGATATTTTCACAATAAATTTTAAGTGGTGGGTTGTTACTGGTTGTCATTGTTAGAACAAAAAAGTAATCTCAATGATAGGTTCAAATTTGAACTAACCTATAATTTATTGTAAAAATATTGTGAACGTAGATATTCTAGATTAGAAATTAACGTAATGATATTTTTACTTAATATTTTTATAATATTTATACAATAAATTATTGTATTGGATTAATATTTAAAGTAATGTTAATTCTATAATAAATTCACCACAAATCTTAGGTTGAAAAATGTTTATTTTTAAAATAAATTTATATATATATATATATTGAACTATTTTAGTTAAATTTTCATTTTTTTACTAATTTAATATATTTATTTATATTTTAAATAATTATTAAATTAATTATGATATCATCACGGTTCAACCTCGGTTCGACTTTGGTCTAACCTTAAAAACCTTAAACCTCTCTCTTATACGGTTCTTTAAACAGTCCGGGTTTCAAAACCATGTCACAGACTTGCTATTGTGAAGAAAACCTTCAAGAGGTTCTTGAAGTTAGTTGGAGGTTCCAATTGTCGTAATGGGTGGAGCGTTCATATAAAGAGTTCAGAGGTTCTGAAACGGTAGAAGGTTTCTGCTGTAAGTTCATCTACTAGGATTGTAGAGTCTAGGAACAAAGTTTTTGTACTAGATTTGAAACTTCTCTTTATTATAGTGGATTTCTTTTTGAGGAAGGTTCCCCCCCCCCCAGGTTTTTTTATTGTGAAACTAGTTTGTTTTATTGGTTTTCCTAGGTCATCATTGTAGACGACTAAATTTCTAGTTTGAAATAAATCAAACAAGTAACATAGTTTCGTAAATGCGAATTTGTATTAATGAATATGTGGTACAATTCTTTGAAATTACAAAAGAGTGATCCTTTGATTCGATCTCCTTGGAAGACTTGTTGATTGGAATTGTAATAATGTGATTTTGACTCGAACACAAAGTATCCTTTAATTTGGTTGAAAGATGGATTGAAGACCCTTGAAACAGAATTACAACAAATCTTTGGCAATGAGCTTGTTAGAAATTATTTGTTCTTCATGTGTTCTTCGAAGGTTTGCGGTGGAAGTTCTTCAGTGCTTTAGAGGCTTGAATCCGTAGAGCTTCATTGATTTATGGCTTGTTGAGGTTTCTAGAGACTTTTGAGCTTGATTCCAACAAACGTTAAGATCTAGGTAGATAGTTTAGATGGTTTTGCTTCGAATGTTCTTCGGTTTTGAGGTTGAAGTTCTTGAAGGCTTTGAGGTTTGATTCCTACTGAGCTTCTGTACTTTTGAGTGCTTCTAAATCTTCTCCGATACTGCTTGTGCTCAGGATGTCTTGGTGTGTAGAAATGCCTTAAGAAGGCTTCTATTTATAGGAGTTTGGGGGTGGGTGAGCGACACGTGGCAAAGTTTGATTGGTGACATGAGTCACAGTTTGATTAGAGGGGCTTTAAAAATTTTTCTCCAAGACACGTGGCATCTTTTGATTGGCCAAAATGTTTTGATTTTCAAGGTGACACATGTCAACACCCCATTGGACTGCCTGTGTCATCGCTTACACACGCCGAGCTGCATATGTCATCGCTTACACGCGCTAATGTGTGATTGGTTTTTTGCATGCATTTTATGCCCCTATTTCAATGACACTTGGCAAATTTCTATTGGTTTCTGAGTAATGATAGCAAAACCTAGTAGCAGTGTGTGACACTTTGTAATTGGCCGTATTTTGTGGACTTGGTAGTATGATGTGTTAGCTTGGGATAGGTCGAAAATTTTCCCTCTCTTCATATCGGCAGAGATTAAGCTGAGGTAATTTTAGAGGAGTATTTTGGATCGTTGGTGGCGATCACAGGGTGTAGAAGATGGTGATGAGGTGAGGATGTTGGCTGGGTACAGCATGCAAAGCTATAGGGCTAGCCTTGCATTTTTAAGAACTCCTGGTGAAGTTATCTCAAAAGGATATACTTCGGATTTTGGAGAGGACATGTGGGAAAGTGGTTGAGTGTGCTTGCGTTATTGTATTTCCCAAGTTAAGTTGAGGTAATTTCAGAAGCATATGTATTTTATGCTTGCTAGTGGTGGCTGTGAAGAAGATGGAAATGAAGCAAAGTGAATGGGTGAAACATATGACACCATGGAGCTGGCCCTGTACATCAAGGACTTTTTGGTGTAAATGTTTCTGGGGGCTATACTTTGGAATACAAGACTGATTGCATGCTAAATGAAGTCCAGTGGCAAGTCGTCAAATGTGCTTGTGTGATGAGACCATGCCAGCACACGTTAAGTTAAAGTAATTTTAGAAGTATATTTTCTGAAATTCTTCAAGCTAATTTTAAGTTGGAGTAATTCCAGAAATATATGTTTTGAAGTACTAGTAGCAATGACCTTTGTGTCCTAAACTGATGGTGACATGGACTGAGGCTTTGTTGGAAACACATCCTTGATTGACTGACACCAGAGGCTGGGACCTTGGAGATTGCTGTGCGTATTGGATGGGAGAAAATTTGTAGGATACCCCAACACTTTTACAACCCCTACATAATGACACTTGTTGAAAGATATGAACAAAGTTGAGAGGTCGGTTAAGATATATGGAGTTGTGGTCTTGCAATATGTTAGGAAAGCCCAAAAAATGAAAGTTGGAGCTAACTTGTGATCCTGGTTTTAGAAACCAGCCAAGTTGCTATTTTTTCCGAATCTCTGCTTCTACTGGAAGGCTAAGCAACTAGAGAGAGACTATGGAGTCCTCAAAGCAATTAGAAGGCTCCATGAGCTTAGAAACAGGTGATTCAGTTGGCCTTAGATCCTTGATTAGGTAGATCTAAGATTACAAGGAACAATGATGCGGGCTATGTTATGTGAAATTTTATGGAAAAATGAGATCGTTAAGTGGAGAAACAAAGTTTGTTTGGATCTCGAAATTACAATGATGTTGTAGGGAGGGCTTCTACTGAACCATGAGAAGGTTGAGTTCTGTTGGGAAATTTAGACCCCGGTTGATAGAATTAACAAGTTTTAAACCTAAGTTGTTAATTAGATTTATTATGAATAAATCTTGTTAAAACAACCTAACATCAATATCATGTCAAAATCATGCAGCGAAAAAGTAAATAAAACAAGATATGATAACCTAGGAAAACCAATGAAACAAACTAGTTTCACTGTAAAAAAACCTGGGGGAAACCTTCCCGAAAGGCAATCCACTATAGTAAAGAGAAGTTTCAGATCTAGTACAAAACCTTTATCCCTAGACTCTACAATCCCCATAGATGAACTCATAGCAGAAACCTTCTACCTTTTCAAAACCTATGAACTCTTTAATATATGAATGCCACCCTTTGATGCACGAATCCCAGTATGTGACTAACCAATTGCGCGGATCCCAGTACGCGACTTAATCACCAACTAGAAGAAGATGTTGGCTGCAAAGTTCTTCACTTCATTAACAATGAAGATCAAGAAGCATTTGTTTACAAAATCCTAAGGCGCAAAGACGTAGCAGCTTCTTCTAGAGAGAATAAGGCATCGGTTACCTTTTGCATATGTTCTCCTTGTATTCTCTTATGTGACGGCCTTTAAAATAAGCCTTATATATGTCTAGGGTTATGAGGAAAGAAACCCTACACATACATGTCATCATGGGCCGAAAATCAGATCTAAAAATCTGAATTCCTGTAACCTCGATCGATCTAGAGGTGTTGAGGAGGTGTCGAGCTTTAAACTTCGACAGATACAACTATCGAGAAGCTATCGAGGAGACAGAAGATTTTTCGATCGATCCACCTAGCTATCGAGAAGCTATCGAGATTGCGATAAGAAGCAACTGAAAAGCTCGACAGATAAGCCAGGTGTCAAGAGGTGTCAAACAGCTATCGAGCTTAAAAAAACAGCACTTCTTCACTTGTTTCTTGGATAGATATGCATGACTTCAATACTAGACTTGAACTCTTGTTCCTTGAAGTATTAAATACATCCTAGATCTACCCAATTACAAGTAAAGTGCATTTTGTCAAATGATTAGCCAATTATACAAAATATATCCTTAACAAGTTCAAGCCGATTACAAAGCAATATTGGTTGCCTGGTATTGAGAATGATGAAGCTATAGCGAGAAATGGCTATGAGAAGGAGGATTTGAAAATTTGAAAGAAGCAAATCTTCATTTCATGATTCAGTGTGTTTTTCTTAAAAATTTGAAAGAAGCAAATCTTCATTTCATGATTCAGTGTGTTTTTCTTAGTGAGCTTCAATGAATCCGAACCTTCTATTTATAGTGGAGAGATGGAGAATGGTAGATGGGTATGTTAGATGAGAATGATGGATGAGAATTTTTGGTGAGAATGATAGGCATCGAACAAGAATGGTAGGTGGGAGACTGGCAGGCACCGAACAAGAATGGTAGGTTGAACTGGTGACCCAATGTAATTTCAAGTTCAAGACACACTTGTGAGAGTTCATCTATTCTTTGAAAGGAAAGACTTGATGAAGTCTCAAGGATAGCCCTGAGGGAATTCATACTAAATGGATGAATCTCAAATTTTGGTCTTGGGAGCTTAAGTTTTGGACACCGCCAGTACTTCGGAGAAGTGGGTCAGATTGGTGATTTCCAAGTCCTAAACAAATAAATGGATTTCAAAATCGGAATCTTCACGAAAATCTGAGTGGGACAAACTTTGCTCAGACATCTTAATTCTTGGTCAAAGTTCACATCAAAGCCAACAACTATAGAATCACACTATTTGAGCACTTTTGGATTCTCAAATGAAGAAATAGACCCCAAAATCAGAATTTACGTGAAAAACTAAGCAAGACAAGTCCTTAAAAATTTTGACTTTTGCTCAAGATTTATGCAAAAGTCAACTTTCTGGAAATTGGATTGTTTGCACAATTTTCAAGTCTCAGACAAGGAAATGGATCCCAAAATTGGAATGTACTCAAAAAATTGAATATGACAGGCCCTTTTTGAAAATTGACTTTTGGTCAAAGTCAAAGTTCAACCATAGTCAAAGCCTTTCTCCCTTTTTTTTTATTATACTTTTTTTTTTTGGTAGCGGTTCAGATTCGGGCCAGGATGAATAGGTCAAACTAGGTTGGATCTAGACAGACGGGTCAAACTGTATAGTGGAAGATGACGTCATATCATTGAAGGGCATGTGTCAGCGTATGGCACGTGGAAGCGTGTGGCTGAAAGCATGATTTGGTGAGGGTGGCGCGTGGGAGTGCGTGAACTTGATGCTGTGGTCTCCGAAGCATCTGGTGGTGCATGTAGGTGCGTGTTTGGTCGTTTGGGGCCGTGTTTTCTAGGTTTTGTAAATCGAAGGCCGCTAGATCGAGTGGTGATGCCACTTTCGCGAAATGAGGTCTGGATTTGGGCAAATGTGAAGAAGTAGGCCGTGATCTTCGAAGCTTGTGGCGACGCGGAAGGTGCATGGTAGCTCTGTTGAGATTGAATTTTTTTGATTTTGGAGGTCGAAGTCCATTTAAGATACTTTTGGGTTCATTTTTGTGAAATGATGTCAAGATTTTTACAAATCTAATAGAGAAGGCCATGGGTGACCATTTGTCTTGTATTGGCGTTTCGTTTTCTTTTGCGGCAGCAGCTCTGACAAGGCGACGCTTGTGCTTAGACTTGAGGGTCAGGAGGTAGTTGGTGAGCTACCATATTCTGTATGTCATCTTTCATTTCAACATTCAATGCATTTTTCTTTGATTTTGAGTGCTATGAGCTTGCAAAATCTGACTTTGAACTTCAATTGTTTTCACATTTTTTGAAATGTGAATATAGTTTTTTCCACTAGCCGGTTGGTGGAACCATTTAATGGTTTGCTAATTTTCTTCATTTTTCTTGTACTTTATCTCAAAAGCTTTCTATATAAAGGCATGCTATTGCCTTTCTACATCACTTAGGCACACGCTATGTGGTTCACATTTTTTTTTTTTTTTTAGACATGCCATCAAATTTTCTTCTAACAAGTTCTTTATTGTTGCTTGTTTTTGCTATGCAGCATGCTTTCCTTGTTCTTTGGGCTTTAACATCAAGCTCTACATCGATTTTCTTAGCCTGATGTCCATCTTTATTCGGGAGCTTTACATTCCATTTAACATAACAATCTTACAATGATGTTTGTCTCCATATTATCACATTCTTGCCTTGCAACAACAATCTCTTAGCGATATCCATCGTTGATGTTCTCATAACGGTAGTCATCTAGGCAACAATGTTATCACCGGTATTCATGATACAATGATGTTATTACTAGTACTCGACCTTGAAGTTATACTGGCCTTTGTCTTGGCAATTAAGTGGCACCAACACTTGTCTTTGCAATCAGCCACATCAAGAGTCTTTGCAATGTAGCCATATCGAGAGTCTTTACCACCGAAGGTGTGCCAACATCCATCTTTGCCATGAAGCTACGCCAACACTTCATTAGCACCAATGCCATGCCAACATTCATCTTTGCCATGAAGCCACGATGACACTCCACATTAGCACTTGCACTCGCATTGAAATTGCACCAATATTGGCCTTTATAATGAAGCTACATTAGCACCAATTTTCAGAGGCAACATAGTTCAGACATCGAGGGTACATAGCACTATAGCCAGACATCAAGATTTCAGCGATGCCAACAAGATGTTAAAGATGCTAGGAAATATCAACAAAACCTTAAAGATGCGGGAAAAAATGACGTCAATATTTGAAGATGCCAGAGCATGCTACCAAGACTTTGAAGATGTCAGAACATGCTGCCAAGACTTTGAAGATGTCAGAACATGCCAAGAATTTGACATTGCACGAACATGCCCATAGAGGAATAATTGAGCAACACCGACTTCAAATATATGATCTATTATCATTCTGAAGAAAGTTGACGTCGTCTAGATTTCAGAGAAATGATGTGAAATGACACCACTCAGAAGGGAATGGTGTGGTCTAAATTTCAGATCTATGAAGTGGCACAACCTAGAAGAGAGATAGTGTAGCTTAGACTTTGAAGGTACAAGAAGATGACCCCAGGGGATAAGTGATACAAAGCATACTTCAGAAATGTGGGAGAATGTCCATAGAAGATGGGCAATGCCATGCAGACTTCATTTCTTTCAAGAGAAGTTGAAGATTTTATTTTACTCCACAACCAAGAATCAACTTATATTTATTATCATTTCAAGGAAAGCTAAGCAACATCAACTCCTTATAGTCTTCATTTTCTACTACAACGACCTTTAATAATCCTACTGAGCAGTCGATTGTTCTTAAGCAATGCCTTGTCAACCAAAGGGACCTTAAAAGCATATTGACGACCTTTGGAAAAAAACTCTTCAAGCTAGACTAACAATCTTTTTTCTTTTCATGTGACCAAACTTAGTGAAAAGTACTAAGCTGCCTACGTACCCTGGAGAGGGATCAAGTCATTACGTAGTTTAATAGATTTTTTTTTTCTTTTTTGACGATTTCTTTCTGGATGATTTTTTTTTTTTTTTTTTTAAATTTTACAAAAAAGGAGGCTCACATGTGTAATCCTCGCCCTATGCCCCATGGCACTTCATGGGTACCAATTGCGCAATAGTGAGTATCACCACTAATCGAACCCGAGACCCCAACCTCAAGGGCAATAAAGGCATCCAACCACTACGCCACACTCATAATTGGTGACATAGAGTTGGATTAATTTCTCTTTATTAGTACACTTTCAAAGGTAATGGGAAGACATCATGTACCCTTGCAGCGTTGTAGTAGGCAGTTCAAACTCTTACTGAGGAGCAATTCTCAATTTTCAAGCATAGAGGCGTTTGAGGGACTTCCCATTGATGGGGCCGATCCTTACACTGTCATTATCAATTAACTTGTAAGCTTCATTGGTGTAGACTTCTTGCACAACATAAGGTCCATCCCATTTTGAAGTGAACTTATTGTTTGTACGATGAGTTGTGATGATAAGTCTTCAAACAGCGAGGACTAAGTCACCAACTTGGAATGATCGTGGTTTAACTCTTTTATTGAACGTGCTTGAAAGACGAGTTTGATAGCACTCAAAACGTTGTTGGGCCTCAAGCCTTTTCTCATCAAGTGCCTCTAATTCTTACAATCTAAGCTTGGGTTTTTCCTCTTTAGTCAATCCTTCTTGAATGGCAATCCATAATGATGGGATTTGGCGTTTTAAGGGAAGGATGGCTTCCACTCCATAAACAAGAGAATATGGCATCGCTTGATTAGGCATTTGAAATGTTGTTCGATATGCATATAATGCTTCTCCGATTCTTTCGTGCCAGTCTCGCTTTGTATTGGATACCACATTCTTCAACAAACTACCAAGTGTTTTGTTAAATGCTTCAGCTTGTCCATTTGTCGGGGCATGTTACATGAAGGAGTTGTATTGTTTAAGTTCAAACTTCTCGCATAGCTCTGTCATCAGCCTATTGTAGAACGATTTGCCATTATCAATTATGATATAATGAGAGACACCATACCGATAGATCAAATGAGTTTGAATTAAATTGACCACAGTTTCTTTCTTCACCTCCCTAAGAGGCACAGCTTCTGCCCACTTTGAGAAGTAATCAGTTGCAGCCAAGATGTACAAATGGCCTCCGGATAACTTTGGTAATGGCCCTATTGCATCAAGCCCCCATGCATTAAAAGGCCAAGAAGCTACAGTTGGGTGTAGAGGTTCTGGTGGCTAGTGGATGAAGTTTGCATGATACTAACAAGCTTCGCACTTCTTATCATACTCCATGGAATCTTGTACCATCGTAGGCCAATAGTAACCCATTCGTTTGATCCTGTAGTGTAACTTAGGACCAGATTTGTGTGCGCCGCATATTCCCAAATGAGCCTCCTCTAAGGCTTGTTTAGCCTCTTCCTCTCCTAAGCAACGGAGAAATAAACCATCAAATGAACGACGAAAGAGAGTGTTTTTATAGTAAATGAATCGAGTAGCCCTCCGTTGAACTTCGGTCTTGTGGCATATATCATCTAGGAGTCTTCCATGTTGAAGGTACTTAATGATTGCTTGTCGCCAATCTTCTTTCTCAACAAGGCATACAGAAATAACGTTGGCTTGCTCTTCTTCTTCTTCTTCAACCATGAGAGGTACCACCCACCTTTGGGAAATAGCAACTTTGGTTGTCTCTTCTTGGGATAATGCTATAGTAGTAGCCAAATTAGCTAAAGCATCATCCTGTCTATTCTCCTTCCTTGGTATATACTCCAATGTGATGGCCTCAAAATTTTCTAGCAACTTCTTCGCATATTTGCAATAAGGGATAAGGTTTTCTTTCTTGACGTTATACTACTCTAAGATTTGGTTGATAATTAATTTGGAATTCCCAAAGATCTTAAGTTGCAATATGCCCATCTCAATGGCCATTTGTAGACCAATAATCAATGTTTGATATTCAGCTATGTTGTTAGAGCAAAGTTTGATTAATAAGAACGAGTATAGAAGTATTTGCCGTTATGGAGAAACAAACACTACTCCTGCCCCCGTTCCTTCTTGACATGCAACCTCATCGAAAAACACCATCCATGATGGCATTACTTCAATGTAAAACATGTCTTCATCTGGGAAATCATCAGAGAACTCCCAATCAGATGGAACTAGGTGATCAGATGGAACTACCAATGCTTGTCCTTTGACAACTTTCTGCGGAATGTATGCAAGGTTGTATTGTTGCAGCAAGACTGCCCATCGAGATATATGACCTAAAACCACAGGCTTGGAGAGGACATATTTAATCGGGTCTGCCTTTGCTATCAAATTGGTTGTATACACTTGCATGTAGTGCTTCAATTTGTCTACAGTAAAGAAAAGAACAAGACATGTCTTTTCAATAGGAGAATTATTTAATTCAGCCCCATTGAGAGTTTGACTCAGATAATAAAGAGCTCTTTCTTTCCTCTCTTCATTTTTTTGCACCATAAGAGCACCTAGAGATTTTTCTTGCGCCGCGATGTAAAACACAAGAGGCTTTCCTACACCTAAAACTGGAGGGTTAAGCAAGTATCTTTTGATGCTTGCAAAAGCATTGCTACAAGCCTCATCCCATTCGAATGCACATCCTTCTTCTTCAACCTATTGAAAGGTTGACATCAACCGGCCAAGTTCGAGATAAATCATCGTATGTAGGCAAGTCTTCCCTGTAAGCCTCTAAGTTTTCACAAATTCTTAGGCTCTGGCATTTTCTGGATAGCTTCAATTTTGGACTGGTCAATTTCAATACTGCGATGCCTCACAATGAAACCAAGGAATTTCCCAAATGTTACACCGAAAGCGCATTTGAGGGGGTTCATTTTAAACTGATACTTTCTTAGGTGGTTGAACACGGATTGTAGATCTGCCAGATGGTCTTCCCTTCTTTTTGTTTTAACCACCAAATCATCAACATAACACTCCACGTATTTATGAAATACATTATCAAAGATCTTTTGCATAGCCCATTGATAAGTAGCATCAGCATTCTTTAGTTCAAAAGGCATTACTTTGTAACAATAAATGCCCTTAGGAGTACGAAAAGTTGTAAGCTCTTCATCCTTGGGATTCATT
Source organism: Quercus berberidifolia (assembly GCA_028535905.1). Lineage (NCBI taxonomy): Eukaryota > Viridiplantae > Streptophyta > Magnoliopsida > Fagales > Fagaceae > Quercus > Quercus berberidifolia. The sequence goes on along the minus strand of JAPQVW010000002.1, from coordinate 73,587,026 downwards.
TGAATTTGGTTATAACCTGAAGAACCATCCATGAAAGATAAAGCTTCATGACTAGTAGTGGTGTTAACCATGACCTCAGTGATGGGTAATGGAAAATCATCCTTAGGACATGCATTGTTCAAATCACAAAAGTCAACGCACACCCGGATTTATCCATTCTTCTTTTTGACAAGGACAATGTTAGCGATCTATTCCGGGTACTGTACTTCATGGATGAAGCCCGCCTCAATTAGCTTATTGACCTCGGTTTCTATTTAAGGCATAAGCTCCTACCGAAAGCATCTTTGGGCTTGTTTGAGCTAGTGCATGCCCTTCTTTACCGCCAAATGGTGTAGAGCAATACTTGGATTGAGCCTAGGCATTTCTTTGTAAGTCCAAGCAAACACATCTTTATATTCTACTAGGAGCTTGAGGTATCCTTCTTCTTCTTCAAAAGTGAGAAGTGCACTGATGAAAGTTGGCCGGGTTCTTCAATAGTTCCTAAATTGATCTCTTTAAGTTCATCTACTGTAGCCTGTCCTCCATCTTCCAAGGCTAGGGGAGCTTCATCGACCTCTTCATTGGTTGCTTCAGCATCTGATAGTCTACCCTCTTCTACTGTAATATGAAATGAGGATGATACCTCTTCAATTTGCTCATTGTGGACGAGTGACTGACTTGTGTGTACAATCATTCACCTTTTGACTTTGAGCGATCCTTCAATGCTGATATCTAGGGTAGAGTTATGTTTCATGTGTGAAGGAATGCTACTGTGGATCTCATCATTAGCTTTCTCCTCCTTTTGAACCTCAAAGTTTATTGAATTTTGAGAATAACCATCAATAGGCCTTTTTGTTGCCCCTAATCGATCAAAGACTGATCTACAAGTAAAAGTGTCCCGATTTTGTGTTAAGCAAGTTGTATTCAACCTGTCAAACACTGTGATTCATGACGTTGAGGCCTCCATGCGATCAAACACCGAGACGCGTGATGAAGAGTGTTCTTTTCTTTGATTCAAACTTTCACCAACCTCTACTGTTATGTATTAGGAACTTAAAGCATTGCTTCTTTTCTTAATCCATATCTAAGCCAATTGTTCTGGAGTATAACCCAATCCGGTCTTTGGGATAGGAAAGCTCGGATACCAATTGAAAGCTCGGATTTGTGCTAAAACACAAGAGCTTGTTCAGACCCCCAATTAAAAATTGCAACTAGATAGCTTTTACTTTTACTTTTACTTATACTAAGTGTGGAACAAGAGTAAATGAGTGTAATGAACCGATAACACTACTCTACACCATATTCTTCCATTATCAACAATAAAAAGGAAAGCTTAAGAGTAGGTAAGAGAGATGCAAACACAAGATAACACCGAGACGTGTTATCGAAGAGGAAACCGAAGAACTCGACGAAAAACCTCTTTGTGACCCTTCAAGTCGAAATCGATCCACTAGAGAATAAAGTTAGAGTACACAAATAACAAAAGACCCTTCAAGCCTAGTCCACCCCAAATACTTGAGCCCTCTAAGCTCCTGTTACCAACTGACTTTTTGAAGCCTTGTCTTTTTCAACTTTCTGGATCCCACAATTCAGCCCGATTGCATCCGCCAATGAATGACTCCTTCCAATGCTTCCCAATAGCACCAAAATCTCACTTTACACTCAGAATGAGTGTGGTAAGTATTTGGGCTAGCAACCTCTCAAGGATGTAGAGATGGAGAAGGATGTAGAGATGGAGAAGTAGGAGTTATGAAAAACCACAAGGAAATGTGTAGATGATTGTGGGTATGAAAATCTCTAACTCTCAAGTGTATTTTCTAGGGTTTTCTCTTTGAAAAGCACTCCCTACAATTTGTGGGTAATGAGGGTATATATAGTGTGAGTAAATACATAATAAAGCAAAACATAACTTTTTGCTAAATAGAGAGTTTAGCGAGTCCTTCGCGGGTTGGCCTTACCAGTGAGACACTTGCGAAACATCCAGCCTGGCACGACTTTTCATCTTCCAGTCGTGTGCTTTGCATGTGGCTCTTTTATATATATATATTAATAATTATTAATTTTTTTAGAATCAAAATTATTAATTAGTAACATGTTATTTGGGCTTTTTATTTATTCATAATATCATGTTATTTTATATATATGTGTGTGTGTGTCTCATATCACTTATCAATTTGTAGATATAAAACTACTTAATTCTAATGCTACAATTACAAACATTGTGTTCACAATCACATACATTTCATAACATCGTGAGATTAGAGTTAAAAAAAAAAAAAAAAAGAAAGAAAGAAAGAAATATGATGATAATGATACTTATATTTATGTAATATGATGTTGGATCACTATTTAGTGAGCAATATAAGTAACGTAGTGTTTGTTGATTTCACATTTCTCTGGAGTTAATCAACTTGCACCGCGTTCTATGGCCCCGAGTTTAAAATGCTGCTTTTGTTTTTTCTTTAAGCCACGTTTTTTAAAAACATGGCTTTAGTCCGTCTGGGGCCGCGTTTTTACAAATGCGGCCTAAGACCCGCGTGTTTTGTAGTGTTGTGAATTTTATACAGCGTGAATTCTCAAGATGGGATTGTTATTTTGGCAAATAGTGATCTATATACGACTCTTCATATCATAATATAACCGTTAGGCCCCGTAATATATTTATATGTATATATATATATATATATATTTTTTTTTTTTACTTTGTCATTGCTTATAGAGTTTAATAACAAGGGGTTTTATTTCTCCGGTTATTTTCTCACAAAAATAAAATAAAATAAATGATAGTTTTTAATTCCCAAAATCTTAAATAAAATTAAATATTTTAAAAAGAACAATGTTTTTATACAATTTAGGTTACAGGAATTTTTATGCTACCCCCTTTGTATGTGCTTGTTAAAAAAATTATCCACGTGTATTTATAATTACATGACATTTTTAATGAGTCATGTGAGTTGGGGTAAATGGGATATGGTGTCCACAATAATGACATATTTATTAAGTTGTTACTTTAGAATCTATATTGTTGTTTTTCTTCACAAAAAAAACAAAAAAACAAAACAAAAAAAAAAATCCAAATTAATGAATTATTATTATTATTTTTTTTTTGATAGGATCCAAATTATTGTTATTCATTAATTATCTGCAAAAACAGCAGAAATTCTTGATAAATTACATACTACAACCCCATTACACTCAGGTTTCCGAAAAAAAAAAAAAAAAAAAAAAAAAAAAAAAAAAAAAAAAAGGCCCATTAGGACCATCATAAATACATCTCTTAACATACTGTAATTAATTGAAGTACAATATGAAGTATGAACCAACAAAAATTACAAAAAGCAGAACAGGTTCAAAATCTAATACGCCAATTTCCATCTTGGAAAACATTTTACCTTGCTAAATGATTGAGTGCACTCGTCACATTGATGTTGATCATGTCAAATGAATCTTTTGATTCATCCTCATATCGGTCTTTCCTTTGAGTTAATTCAATTTCCATGCCCTCCTTCAGTTCTGCCACTACCTGATCCATGGTTGGCCTTTTACTGGAAGTTGGAGATAAACAAAGCATTGCTATTTCAATAGCTTTCCACACAGAGTTGACGTTGTAATTTCCATCCAACTTTGGATCAACAATATTCTTTATATCCCCTCTAGCAAGCATGGAACTCACCCACTGACTTATGTGAGTCCTTTCTTTGGATCTTTCTATCACAGGTCGATTCGTGATTATCTCCAAAAGCACAACTCCAAAACTATATACATCACTTTTCTCAGTTAACCAATTGGTTATATAGTACCTGCAAGTGATAGTATGTTGTCAATTAAATTTTGTTGCAATGTTATTTTTTATAAATTCTGTAACTTTCTTGATATCAAATGTATCAAGATTTAAATGCATTTCTTTGGTTTGGAAGATAAAAACAAGAAGGCAATGCCACATAAGACCAAATTCCGAAGTCTTCCTTCTATATTCTTTTATTAAATTTACATTAAGATAATTTAATTGTTGTCTAGAATTGTCAAATTTGTATTTATTTCAGTTCAGAACTGGTGACACTTCTTGGATTATAAACTTAGAAGATGATAAGTAAATTAACTAAATGAAATACTCACTCAGGGTCTAGGTACCCAGGGGTGCCAGCAACAACAATTGAGACATGAGTGCCACCATCAGTTGGGAAAATCTTGGATAGACCAAAATCAGCTATTTTGGCACGGAACTTTTCATTCAATAAGATGTTTGTTGTCTTCACATCTCTATGAATTATAGGTGGCTTACAACCAGGGTGCAAATACTCCAATCCTACATTTGACAATGCAAATCATTTATAAACACACGATGAAACACCATAAGAAAGAATTACGCAAATCAAATCATTGCTAACCTTGTGCTGCATCCATTGCTATTTGAAGTCTCGCTTCCCAACTCAAGATATTTGTATTCTGCATCCGTAAATTCAATGACTTGAGTCTTTTTGGCTGTGTTATTCAACTGAAGCAACCTTTGATCATGTGGGGGTTACCGTAAGAAAGTTTCAGTGAGGGAATTAATAATATGATACTAATAAATGAAAATTTTCTTTGCTACGGAGAATAAATTGATGGGCTAAGAATTTTGAGTCTTTCCTAGACACTTCAATTATGACCAAACCTGAAAGATGTGCTTCTAAGTCTCCGCTGGCCATGTACTCATAAACAAGCCCCATGTTTGTTCCTTCATAGCAATACCCAACAAGGGTAGTTAAGTTTTTATGATGAACTCTCATAGGAAGTTTTACCTGTAATCCAAAAATTATCATCTTAGTTAATTTAACTCAAAAAGCTATGTTTGTATCTATCACAGGAGCTCAAGAATTTAAATTGTAGTTGCTTGCCTCTGCTTGAAATTGCTGATATCCTTGAACTGATGATGCAGAGAGCATTTTCACTGCCACTTGAGTGTTTTCAATGTAGCCATAGAAAACTGTTCCAAATCCACCCTTACCAAGAATTCTCTCAAAGTTGTTGGTAATTCTTAGGAGATCAGGATATGTAAATTGTCGTTGTATTGACTCCAATGATTGATTCTGGATGTTGGGTTCGAGATCTACTTTGGCAACTGCAAGATCATCATGAGCATGATAAGCAAACGTCTGAGGTGAATGTTCTGTGTTTACATGAATGTGTGACTTATATTTAAAATTTTAACCTTTAGTCATATGTTGTTGTTTTCTGCTTCTTAGCCCCCACAAGATGGCCACAACAGTTAACGAGAGGATGAACAATCCACCAACTGATGCTACAATTGGAACGGCAATATTCTTCTTCTTGTTGTTGCATGAACCAGATCCACAAAAATTTGAATTTTCATCCACACTAGCAATGACAACAGGGTTGGGAAAAACAATAAAAATTAAGGCAAGGAATTACAATTAATTGTAGTTTCTTTTTTATGGATCATAGAAATTATTGCAACTCATGCTTTAGCTTCTATAGAGATATTAGATAGTTTATTATTCTACGAAAAAGGAAAGTAAGGAAAATTATGACAATAAAATGCTCATGGTCTTTGACAAAACTCATACCTTAACAATAGTGAACCCTTCTCCGATCTTTCACTACAACAAAATGTATTTTTAGTGACGAAAATTAGTGAGGAAATATTTTTCGTCACTAAAAATATAGCTTTAGTGACGAAATATGAATTTCGTCACTAATAATGAAAAAAATTATAACCTTTAGTGACGAAAAATAAATTTCGTCGCTATTGTGATTTGAAAAATGGGCACCTATGGAGGGAAACTTTGGCGCGAGTTTAATTAATCTATAGTGACGAAATATTTCGTCGCTAAAAGTTGAAATTTTTAGTGACGAAATATTTCGTCACTGTAGGTATTACTATGGATAGTATTAGTGACGAAAGTCCTTTCGTCACTGTAAAGAAGAATTAGCGACGAAAAATATTCGTCACTAAAAATAATAATAGTTTTGCACTTATATGTTTTTAGTGAAGAAATCACAATTCCTCACTAAAAGTATGATTTAATGACGAAATATAATTTTCGTCTCTAAAAATCTTAACAAAGCCCGGTCTTTAGTGACGAAACTGGAATTCGTCACTAAAGACTTATAAGCCTAATTTCAATACCCAGCACACCAAAAAGAAACCCAGAGCCACAAAACATTTCAATAGCCATTTCGGTCAAAAAAAAAAAAAAAAAACCCAAACCACAAACCACCGTTGCCGTTGAGCTCAACCGTCACCGATGAAGCTCAACGGCGACGCTGATGACTCCAGCTCACACCGATCGCGACGCTCAAGCGTCGCGATCGGCGTCGATCGCCAGCGCTTAAGCGTCGCGATCGGTGTCGATCGCCAGCACTTAAGCATCGCGATCGACGCCGATAGCCAACGCTCGGCGTCGATCGCCAACGGATCGGCATCGATCGCCAATGGATCGGCGTCGATCGCCAAAGGCGACGCTCAAGCGTCACGATCGACGCCGATCGCGACGCGACGCTTGAGCGTCGTCGTTGGCGATCGACGTCGATCGCGACGCGACGCTTGAGCGTCGCCGTTGGCGATCGACGCCGATCGCGATGCGATGCTTGAGCGTCGCCGTTGGCGCCGATGCCAATCGCGACACTTGAGTGTCGCTATTGGCGCCGATGCCAGTGGCGACGCTTGAGCGCCGCTGTTGGCGCCGATAGTGACGCTTCAACGCCTCCTCCAGTGTACGGTCCACCAGCGCCTCCTTCGCCACCTCTATCTCCGGCGACAATAATCACTTCCACAGAGACCAGGTTTAACCCCTTTTTGTTATTTTTTAGATTCCTTTTGTAAAGTTTGAATTTTTTAAATTTTTGTTGGGATTTGGGGATTCTGTTTGGTTGCAGAGAAAAACATGGAAGAGAGAATGAAAATCGAGGGAATTTTTGTGGTTTAATTGTTGTGCTTGGCTGCTGAGAAATGTTGAGACTCAAAATTCAAGTTTCTGAGTGAAATTTAATTTTTATTTTTTGCAGTTAGTTATTGTTTTTGGTTATATTATGAAGCTGAAGATTGCATTTAAAAAAATGTATACATATGTTGGAGCATTGGAAATAATTGAAGTGCTGATTGAAACATATTGAAACATATATTCTTTTTGGCCCTCTTGAACACTGTTGTTCAACACTTTTTGGCCCCATATATATGTTGTTTACTTGGCTGTTGGTAATTTAGAGGTGAGTTGCCATAACTTCATATAGTGTGTATACTTTTTTTAAATGCATGTATACTGCTTGGACACTTCCCAATTCTGTCTTAAAAGATGGTCAATATTCTTGCTTGGATCAATATTTACTCAATTTTCACAGTATAAATGCTTGACTCAAGAAAGCAGAAAAAATGAATCACAATGTTTTTAAGATCTTAAAAAGACCAATGAGCTATAGCTCAACTACTACTTCCTCTTATGTGTAACTTAAAATATATATATATATATATATATATATATATCTTGAAAGTAAAACTTATTGCTATGTATGCTTCTGCAAAACATGATATGGTATATGTGATACAAGTGAAATGAAGGATCAATGTAGTATGAATTGCATTTTAATTGTATTGTAATGAAGGATAAATGTAGTATTATGAAACTTTGATTTAAATTTTAATTACATCATATGATACAAGGCACATTGAGCTAGAATACGCAAAATGCATTCCATTTGTATGTCATGCAAATTATAGTAACAATAATTTCCGAAAATTTTGCTTGACAAAACTATTGAATTCTTGATTCAATGGTACTAAACAATATAGTAAAGCATCCCTAGCAGGGGGGTGGGGGATGCTAAATAGAGAAAGTGATTGCTGTTGTCTTAGCATTTAATTCTAGTAAGTTTTTTTTTTTCTCCCTTTTTTTGAGAAAAATATTATTATTGCTTGTTATTATTTTTTTCCTGATAGCTCATGCATTCCATAGGATTTGAATCCATAACCTAATTCAACACCCTATTTTTATGGGTTGGAAGTGCCCTTAGACCCAAAGGTCATTGGCTTATCATGCGTTTATTTTTGTTTACTCTTCAGTATTTTTCTAGCAGCTATCTCCTAGAACTATTTAGTTTATGAAAATTCAACCTGAACTTTTTGAGGAGGGTTAAAGTGTGATGAGTAGATTTTCACAAATGGGGTATTGGGTTTTACTTAGATTTTGATGTTTTGGCATTTGGGTGTTTGTTTCAAAGTGTGGTTCAATATTTACTTATAATTGTTTGGTTGTTGCTTTCAAGAATTAAGGTTCAAAGATTAATTAGTTGTTTATGGGGATTCTTTTGTTTCACATTATTTCAAGGTGATCTAATGTAAGGGCTATATACATAAAACTTGGATAGAAAAGGGTAAAATGAGTAGGTAAAGAGGCGTGTTCTTGTTAAGTAATTTTTTTTTTCCAGGAAAAGGGTCCTCTTCATTAGTCTTTGAAATGGAAAATGTCCATTTAATGGTATGCATGGTGTCTTGTCCTCTAAAGTAAGTATTCATTCCTTGGTGTGGTAAGAATAGAATATTAAATGATGTGCCACCATGTACACCTTTACATCCGAACATTGAAATGGAAAGTATAAGGGAGTCCTATAATTTGAATGTATATGTCACTAAGAGCCTTGTATTTAGCAACATTGGCACATTGTCCAGTTCTCTATAGAGGTAGGAGAACTTGAGTTTGAATCTCCCTCCCCCACTTAATGTTAGCAAAAAAAAAAAAAAAAAAAACTTGAACGTGTATGTCAGAAATGTTAAACAATGTTAGTTTTGAGAATCTAGTTTCATATTTGATGGTAGATGCTAAGATTTTGTTTGTGGTAATATGTAGGTTTTTGGTCCCTCAACTCAACAAAGAGAACTTTATGATCAAGCAGTGATTCCAATAGTACATGAAGTTTTAGAAGGCTTCAATTGTACCAAGAGGAGCGAGCTAGGGACCAAGAGGCACGAGCTAAGCAAGAGGCATGAGGACATCTTCCTTTAGTTCAAATTATATTATGCTATACTTTTTGTATTGTTATAAAACATCTTGAATTATTGTATGTGTTGCAAACAATTATTGTATACTTGTATGGAAGGAGTTTGAATTGGATACTTGTTTTATTTTTTACTTATAGAATGTATGGATCTTTTGTTATAAATGTGTTGTTGAAATAAATGTGTTATTCAAATGTGAGATTTTAATAATGTAATGACAGGTTACAGGTTAATATTAAAGTCATGAAAAAAATAAAAATAGAAAATAAGTTTTAGTGACGAATTTTTTCGTCGCAAATATAGCAACAAAAAATTGTTTTAGTGACGAAAATTTTCGTCACTATATGTGCCTGGATTTTCTTAAAAATAGTTTTAGTGACGAATTTTTTCGTCACTATATGTACTTGAACATAGTTTTAGTGACGAAATTATTCGTCACTAAATATAATTTAGTAAACTAAAGTGTTTTCAGTGACGAAATATTTTCGTCACTGAATAGTGTTTTTAGTGAGGAAAACATTTAGTGACGAAACGTTTTCGTCACTAAAAGTTTTAAAAAAAAAAATCAAATCAGACTTTTAGTGACGAAATTTTTCGTCACCAGGACTTTTAGTGACAGGGCTACAGTGACGAAATGAGTTTCGTCACTAAAAGTCCAATTTCGTCACTAAGGTCCTTAGTGACGAAAAACTGGACTTTTAGTGACGAATTTTTTCGTCACTGAAAGTACATTTTGTTGTAGTGTTTCAATGAGCTTAGCTGGAATTGAACCATTAAGTTGGTTTTGTTTTAAGTTTCTGCAAGAATAGATTAAATATGATTTTCCTCTTATCTAACCATGAAATTTGTAGTATCAAATTCAAGCAACTTACAAGACCCTCAAGTATTTTAATTGAGTTAAAAACTCTGGCACCGTTCCCGTTAAGCTATTGTTTGATAAATCCCTGAAATCAGCAAATCACTTTCATTCAATATTAATAGTCATAAAACTGACAGCTGATTCCGTAATCATTATAGTGTTTCAACTTTTTATTTTATTTTATCGTGTAAATTGTAAATACTTACAAGTATTGTAACATTGCGAGATTTGATATATCAGCCGATATTTCTCCGGTCAATCCACTTGAGGACAAATTCCTGTGTAAATTTTACATTTTAGTTGATGCTTCAAAATAACTTTGAAAGCCAAAAGGGCTTAATATGAATGAAATAACTTACAAGGACATTATTCTAGGGGGATTATAATCATCATAGCTACTATTAAGACCTTCCCACGAGTATGCTTGTGGGCACACGATCTCCATGCCAATTCCTCTCCACTCCGTACGTTGACTTGAGGTTTGTTATGGCACCAACTAATATTTTCGTATGGATTCAAGTAAGTAAATTTCTATGTAAACGAAAATATGGCACCACACTGATAGTGAAAACTGAGAAAAGTATGTGTGGAACCAGAAAGTATCTTTCGCAAAAGGCATACCAAGTCACTCGTGTAACAACTCAGTAAGTGAATGCCATGTAATTTGTAAGTACTTTTTCGTGCATAATAACATACCATCTTGTTGGTTGATTTCTGATCGTGAGAGATCTTTGTCTGTATATATCTCAATTGCATTGATGATTGGTGGAAGTGTTGAATTCCCAGTTTTGAAGATAGAGAAAACATATTTTCTTCCTGTCAAGGCCTTTGTGCTGTACACAGTATCCGTCAACAAGTAACTAGGAGAAAGGGGTCCATACCATAGTTCTCCATTTATTGTAATGTTGAATGATCTGGACTCATTGGCTCTTAGCTTTGCAACTTCAGCAAAGTGCATGTAGACATAAAATTCAGAATTTGTGTCAGTTGGCTGCAAGTAGAATTCTATGGGAGCACTCTCATTTATTGGTGTAGCAGCAGTACTCGTGACAACAGATGGAACCCAGTAAGCATTGAGTCTTTCTGAGTCTACTGTCAGCGAGGTACTTAAAGCTTTCCAATCATTTAAGTCCTTGGGTGACCAAAAGCGATCATAAACATCATCCTTATACCTAAGTAAACATATATAGTCAGTACAAGCCAGGGGCTAATATAATATATGTTCAAATTTGAAAGAGACTTAAACTACATATGTGAGTAGCTAGGATGAGATTTTAAATGAAATGACTCACCTGTATCCTTTTTCTGAACCAAAATCAAAGCGCAAGAAGTGCGACAATGATCCAAATTTTGTCACATACGATGAACTGTTTATTGACCTTAGCTCTAATGCTGATATAAATGGTGTCCCAAGACAGACCTGTATGTGATTTAGAGATGGTACATGTATGAGAACCTTGATTACACCAAGGGAAATATTCTCTATTTTGATGGTATCTGAAACGTCCCAGTCAGCTTTAAAAATAAAAAAATAAAAAATAAAAAAGGTTAAGATCAAATATTTGTTTTTGGTTTCCCACGTGCCAAGTCCCACCTAATCCCACTACCCATCTCACAATCGCTCTATCTTATCTTCTTTGGCTGGCTCACTCTCTAATTCTCTTTTCTTTCTTTTTCTTCTCTCTCATTTTCGGTAGAACACTCTCTACTCTCACCGGCACTTCCACACCACCACCATCATTTTTCCGGCAAGATCACCGAAAAATTCTTGAGACCCCATAAACACCTTCACATCTTTTTTTAAGGTAAAAATTTCTCATCTTTTTAGTGGGTTTTGCACTTTTATTTGAGGTTATTTTTATCTAAACTTTAATAATGATACCCATGTGATTTATGAGCATTGGAAGTGATATTTATGTGTTTTTATATATGAGTTTTGTATTGGTGAAATTATTTGATGAGTGGGTATATATTTTGTGCTATTGATGAGTAAGTTATAATGGTTGGTAAATTTAATTTTTCCATTGCCATTGGGTTTATTTGGAGTTAGTTGAAGTTTTAAATTTTTTTTATCTTAGAGGATATATTGATTTTGCTTTCATGAGTCTCTTAATGATGTAGTGTAAATTTTATGGAAGCTAGTCATAGTGTTGGAGATGATATTAAATGGGTTAACTTTATAATTGGAGTTTATGCCTTGTGAATCAATTTGTTGAGAAACTATAGAAGTAGAATATATTATTATTGATGAGGTTAGATGCTAGGCTTGCCTAATTAAGTGATTATTTGGCAATTCCTAAATTGTGGCTAGATGCAATTTCAAACTCTATACTTATTGTGATAGGTTTACTTGATATTATTTAGGTTCTAGCTAATCTCCTTGGAGCTTGGAGAATTAGGATTTTGCGGTTGCGAGGTAAGAAGCTTTTTAATGGGATTTTGAAAAATAACCATGTTATATAAATGTTTTTGGGTTAGCCACGCTTTTGGAAACTACTTATGGAAATTATATTTTCCTAAAAACTATTGTGTCGTAACCTTAATATATATATATATATATATATGATTATATATGGAAATGCATCATATTTGGTATTGCATTTGGGGAACTGCATGAATTGTTGATATGGAAAAATGAACATCTTTTATTTAATCTTTGATGAGAAAATCATTGATTTTATGGTGTATTGAAAAATTTAAAGACGCTTATCTTGTTTTATATTATTTGGGAAATTGATAGAAAATCTCTTGACAAGAATGAAATTGAAAACCTTACAAACTTTGTAGAAGTTAGATTATTTAAGGTTTTTTAAAATTACATGGATATGAATTATGTGTTTCAAAGTAATGTAACTTGTGAGCTTATGTGGTTTTAATACCATGCCATGTGTGATTTTTCGATGATCACCCGATTTGGTTTCTGTAGTCTTTATGACAACAGAATCAAATCCAGGTCAGTGTCCTTTCACTTTGGATGACGCGTTCTTCCCTGCTGTCCATGGGGGAAAGAGGTTTCTTGATTGTGTGTGGGTGAGGCTGCTGCCCATAGGGCCAAGAGACCACATGCAAGAGAGTTCTTATTTGACGCGCTCTCTCTGATGCCTATGGGAGGAGAGAAAAAAACTTGAGGATATGGGTGAAGCTGTTGTCCATAGGGCCAAGAGTCTGCATACCAGAGAGGACAATATCATGCCAGTTGTGAATGGGTGGATCCCCTGACCAGTCTATGTGGTAGTGTGGTATATTTGTGATAATTTATCTTATATTAGATATTATAGCTTTGGAAATTATATTGTTGATGCTCATAGATTATAGTATATAGTTTCAAGATATTTATTTTGAGAAACTTTGTGTTTCATTATTTAATCATTCTTATCATATTATTATTTTGAAGATGAAACTTGCATTTCCCCCACCCCCCATTAAATGTGCTACTTACTCAGCTCTGTCTCATCCCATTATTTTATAAACTTTTTAGAGTAGGTAACAATCTTTTGAGACAGCTTTTTGGTGGCTAATAGTAGTTAGACTAACTACTGATGAAGGCTAAACTTTTGTAATTGAGATATTAGATGTTGTACAACTTAGAATAGGCTTGACTCATTCTTTTGTATATTATAGTGGTTGTGACTTTATTCCCATTGATAGGACAAGCTGTTGATATGTAATTATTTATTCAGACCTCTATTCTTTTGTGGTCATTGGTCCTTGTAATTACTGCTTAGAGCTCTGACTTACTCTGAGAGTATATTTAATGGAATTATTATAATAATTCTTGATATTAGTACTTGATATAATTTTTGTGGATTGGATTGTCAAAAAGAAAAGAAAGAAAAAAGAAATCTACAGGTATTTTGAGATATCTTTCTCTTGCTTTGGACACTTTGGGGTTTGGGGCGTGACAGTATCCCACAAATTTGGTCCAAGATGCAGATCAAATTCAGGTAAGTTGCCTTGTCCATCATAATTCCCATAAAAGAAGCTTGCTCGGATAAAATATTTAGTGCCTTGTGTAATGTTGTTTATGCTGTAACAGTTCCGGATTCCTTGTGGAAAGCTTCTGAGTGTCCATGCTTGTTGTTGTAGGCCATCTTTGAATTCAAGTGGTATGCTCTTACTTACACCAGTGTCAATGTAGGTCGCATCAGAAATGTAAATTATGCCTGTTGTGGGCTCTGAATAGCTCGAATTTGCTGCTAGTCCGCAATCTATGCCCATGAAGCCTGAGACATACAGAACAATTCCTCAGCTTTGTTAATCAGATAACCAATATTTAATAGAATAATATTCCAGGACTTAGATTATTATCATACCTGATTGATCCTGGGCTTGAACCAAAAGAATGAGAGCCAAACCACCAAACAATGCAGGGATGAAATGTTTGAACTGCCCCATCACCATGTAAACTTCTTCTTGCTTATTGGAACAATGTGAGCATATGTGAGGGATTTCACAATTTGCTCCATACCAATGGGCTTGGTCTGCGATCGAATGCTATAAAAGATATGTGCCCCCTCATCCTTCACCAATTGGTGGTTGGATGGATTGGTAAGGCACACGGTCCGACAAGTGGTATCAGAGCCAAGGTCATAGGTTCGAGTCGTTGGAGCCGCATTGTGAGGGAGGGATTGTGAGGGATTTCACAATTTGCTCCAATACCAATGGGCTTGGTCTGCGATCGAATGCTATAAAAGATATGTGCCCCCTCATCCTTCACCAATTGGTGGTTGGATGGATTGGTAAGGCACACAGTCCGACAGCATATCTTTATACTGACAAAGTAAACTACCAAATGAATTAGTGTAGTTTTAGCAGCCTAGTCAAAGTCTACTATCCTTGCAATAGCAAAGTCAACTGTCCTTGTTACTAGAGGGATTCTCTTCCCAGTCTTTGTCTGTTTCTTTTTTATTATTATTGTTAGAAAAATTCTTAGTTTCATTTTAGACACACAAAATGTGTACAAGGTTGTAAATGGAATTTAATTTCCCTTAGAAAATAAATGATTTTATTAGTGAATTAATTGGAATTTAAAATTCTTTTCCAAGTTGAGAGCTCATCAAATTGTTTAATTCAAATGTCATGCTTGGCAGAGATGCAATGTACCTAGAAATTTACTTTATTATGATTTCCAAAAATGGGGACAAAAATCCCGTCCAAGTCAATGAGAAAAATGTTAACACGCAATACGTTAACATGCATAATACTCTTTGAAGTCTGACTTTATTAGCCTGGAAAATGGAAAACCTAACACAGCAATTGAAGCATGTGAAAGCGGGTTGATTATTTTTGTCACTGATAACAGACATGAATTTTTTCCATGTCCCATTGCAAACAGAGGATACTTTCATTCAATGGGAGTTTCCAAGCAAAAGCAGGAAAGTCTATACTTCAAATCAATGACAAAATCCTAGCGCCAGTGTCTGGGGCATGTAAGACTCATAACTCGGCAATTTCAATTGTTAAAATAATTTTTATGGCAGAATAGAATCAAAGCCAACCAAGGTTGGTCGAATATTGAGTTCCACTTAGGCTAGCTTTTCTGTTTACGCGCTACGAAGCTGCGCACAAGATCTTAGACGGGTTTCGTCTCCTTTTGAGAACACCTTCTTACTAGTAGGGGCTAAGCCTGATGCAAATATACCGAAAGAGAAGATATCTAGTGTCGATTCTACGAAGAGTAGATTGGCCCCTTGTATTATGGCTCAATAATTTAGTTTATAATGAGGAATAGGATATGTTCATTCTTTTTGTGTTCACATAATACAAATAATCATTCAATTAAGTTATGTATATTTTGAATTGTTTGTCATTTTTTTTTTTCCCTTTAGTAAATTAGCACCAAGTCATACATTAGTGCAAGGTAAGCAGCACATACCAGCATCTTTCTCGAACTAATTGTAGGGAGTAGATCAGTAGAAAACTAGCTAGTGAAAAGTAAATGACGAGCTAAGTGGAGGCATATGAGTTTCTCCAATGACTCTTTAAGTGCATTGAGTATTTCCTTCTTATTTTCCGTGGTCTTTACCAAATAGCCCCACTTTTGAAGAATTTTTATTAATAATTTCGTGGATTTATTGTTTGAATTGCTAAAGTGTACGGTTTAATTTGAAAATGTCAACAGTATTCTCGAGTTTTCTCATATGAAGTAAATTTTGATTTCGAGTCTCTCTCTTGTCTCTCCCAAGTAAACAAAAGAAAAGTTTAATTTGAAAATATGAATATATGGCCAGATTTTAAATGAAAATAAACTTAAACGTAAGTTATTCCTTTATTTTTTAGTAAAATTAGAAACTAACATTTTTTTTTTTTAACTTAAACATAGCCCCAAGGTTGTTTAGAGCTCTATCACATAACGAGGTTTCTCACGTGACAATCTTATTAGATATCTCTCACAACATGTGAAATCCATATATAGCAACTGCGTATTACATTTTTTAATTTTTAATTTTTGGAGAATTTCTCACTTGTAAGGCCAAGATAATCATCAAAAACATCCGCTAGGTATCATAAAATAATTGTAGGTAAGGTAGCTATCAAATTCTTCCAGTCAATTTATGCTGCTAGACGACTATATTATATGTCATTATGTGATTGTGTAATGTCGGTGCCCAATTGCCAGTATAAAACAAAGATAATCAACTTGCTATTGGTTGACCAATTAGTATTTCGTTTATAAAGTCCTCTTAAAAAAAAAAAAAAAAATTATTTTCAAGAACTTTGTGGCCTAAATTTGTCGATTGAGCATGGAGGTCGGTCAGTTTCTATAGTTGGATCGGAACTGACTGTAACCAGCGTGATGGGCGGGGTACAATCAAGGTTATCGATTCCATACCGTACCGACCAACAATCCAGTACGCTCAACCTCCCTGTTTCGTACCGGAAAAAATACCGGCCGTACCGGCCAATTTAGGGCAATACTGGCCGGTACTGGGCGTACCGGCCGGTAGAGAAAAAAGTTTTTATTTTTTATTTTTTTTTAAGTTTTGTAATTTTTGAATTTTTGTTAGGACAGAATAGTAACTTATTTGCATTAACTTATTAGTATTATTTGTTTTCTTAGTATGCAATGGTAACTTTTAAGCATTCTATTTTATTTTTTTATTTTTTTTCCCTTTTAATTGATACTAAAGTCTAAAACCATGAATAATTAGTTCTGAATTGGGAAAATGTTTTATGGTAAACTTTTATATTTATTATAATATATATATATATATATATATATATATATATATATACACAGACACATACATACATACATATATATATATATATTTATTTATTTATAAATATAAAAAATAGCGGTAAACCCGAAACGGTACACCGGTATCCGAAATATATCGTACCGGTGGCCAAACCGGTACGGCCTCCGGTATGGTATTGACATCCTTGGGTACAATATTATTATAAAACTAAAATAAAAAATATGACAATATTTTTTTAAAAAAATAGATATTAAAACCATCCATATATTATTGGTAGGTGTAGAATTTTTTTTTAGTAGATGAAAATATCTAGAGCTCGTTCATTTATGCAATACAACAAGTGATCAATCATTTGTAGAGACTGGCAAGTTGAAAATATATCCAGACACATCCCATATCATCCCACCAAGCTATATTCCTCTCTGTTTCGTAATTTAAAAAAATAAATTAATTAATAAATACATTCCATAAAATTTAAGGAAAAAAAAAAAAAAAAAGCAAAAGAAAAAAAGAGGTGTTGACTCAACATTTCAAACCACCCGTTTTGGTTGAGTTGAAAGTTTCTCCACTCTTTTCGCTTACCTACCGTATACTGATTAAGTAATGGCTACACAG